>CM053985.1:23730833-26237500 GCA_028641955.1 Protonibea diacanthus
TTCTCGTTCTTCTCATTTTCCTCCCTTCCAGGTGTTGGTATCAGTGTCCCACCACCGGCTGTAGCTGCCGTCCAACCTGCTCAGCAGGCTCCCTCTGCACAGGCCGCATCGCAGCCAGCTCAGCCCGCCAACATGCAGCCACCACAGGCCACACCACAGCATCAGCAGCTCCTCATGAAGCAGCAGCAGGCCTTCTTAAGTCCACAGAGTAACCAGCAGGTAGGCGTGCTGGCAGAAAAATTATGTAAAATGTGTTTTTTTACACACATTGAGTGTGTTTTAATCTCCCTCAGGGACAGTAACAGATGTGTGTGACAATGCTGTGTGCATGTGGTGACACATTTTCAGGGATCAGGTATCAGAGGAAAACGTTTGGAACAAAGCTGGGTAATAAATGTCCCCTTAATCGCAGGATATTCAGACTTTCTTTAGCACAGACAAGCTTGTTTTTCCATTTAACATTAGACTGATTACAGATTAGATCACCGATTTAAAAAGAAATGGCTCAGTTTGATGTGTCATTGTTGTTAAATATTATTCGCCGGTAGAGCACACGAGTCCTTCCTGTTCCTAGAAAAGTCTTCCTGGCTGAACAGCCCTGTATGTTGATGGGTGTAATGGGCCATTTACAAAAGCACATGGCAGGTGTTGCCAGTGTATTTATATCAATTAGATGTAATTTAGCACGGCACAGACGCTCTTTGCATTATCAGTTTGTTCAGCTCAATTCACAATATCATTATCCATGCGATCCAAAACACACACAATGCGATACCACACACAAATGGCTGTATTAAGCAGGTAATGAGTCATAATCTTAAACATACAAACACGTGCTGTGGGCTCGCACGTTTGTTTCTTGTCCATTTTAATTTAACCATCCATGAATGGACCATCAGACGGAGCCGATCTCTTCTTGGTTTAAAATTAGTGTTGTAAAAGCAGCGCAGTAAAATATAATGTACGCACAATACTATTCATCACAGGTGTACAGAAGAATCTTGGCTCCCAGGCATAACAGACTATGTGTTGTGAATAAACGTCTCCTCACACTCCCTCCTCCACTTCAGCCTCCCTCCCTCTGCCCTATATTTTCTTTTGATTTCCATTGTGTGCTGTCAGAAAGGTAGAAAATAAACCCTGAAAAGTTTGCTATAAAAGGCTGCTGCACTTGTCAAAGAGCTATAAATCATGACAAACTGGGCCTTCCTCACGCTTGTGGCTGTGTGGTGTTCCTATGTAGCATCAACTGGTACAGAGCCTCCACCACCACCACCAACACCAACACCAGCAGCAGCTAACAGCGTCTCAGGCGGCTACCCTGCTGCAGTCCAAAGCTAAGCCTCCAGTTGTTGCCCTGCAAATGCAGCAGCAGCATGTAGTCGCTGTCCATGAAACCGCAGTTTCTCATCTGACCCCCATCCCTGAGTCTGCAGTCGTTGGTCCTGCTGCTGACCCTGAGGTTGTGGTAACATCCTACTCCTGCTGCTGTCTGCTGCTCTTTTTGGGACAGGGAATTGATTACCAGCTTGTCTCTAACCAATCACGTCTGATTTTTTTTTTTCCTCTTCTGGGGCACAGTGAAGACAGGAATGCTCACATAATATCTGACTATGTGAGGGCATTGTAGCTTAGAAATGCTTCCTGTCTTCATTAGACACTCATTAGATACTGTATGAATCATGTGATAACCAAATCATTTAGCGTTTCACTCTGACCTGCTTCTTTCAGCTATTTTCATACTTTGATGATCCTGCTATGTTATTTTCCTACAAATTTAGGCGTAGCAGTCTCTTAACATAATAGTTTCTCTCTTTTTGTTGTGGTTTTGAGGAATTTATAACCCATCTTCTTTTCCAGAATCTTTTTTTTCCAGTGGAACTTTCTTGCTTCTTTTTTCTGTTTGGTTGTCTGATGTTTGTTTCTCTACACGCACAGTTTTCTCTGTTGGCCTCAAGAACATTTTCACTCATATTTTCCCCTCCGTCTTCCCCTCATAGACCACTGGTCGAGGGATTCACAAAGTCGGCTCATTGACACCCCCCTCGTCGCCAAAGACGGCCCCTAAGAGTGGCCACAGACGCATCCTGAGCGATGTCACTCACAGTGCCGTGTTCGGGGTCCCGGTCAGCAAGTCCACACAGCTACTCCAGGCAGCCGCAGCTGAGGCCAGCCTCAACAAGTCCAAGTGAGCAGAATTAACCCCACATTCAGTGATCTGAGGATGAACTGTCTTTTGAGCTGTGCAATAGACAGGCCATTCATATGACAGAACCCCAAAGGAGGATAAACGACCCTTGTTACATCCCTTTTGGAAGAATCACTCGATTCAGTCTTTAAATAACTCTGTTCACTCACTCTTATTTGCATACATCAGTAGGCCAGTGTCCACAGGCTGAGCGCCCTTGATCAAATTTCGCTGCGCACTCTTACCCTTATTTGTGTTTACGCCTCTGTGTGCTGCAGATCAGCCAGCACTACTCCTTCTGGCTCCCCCTGCTCGTCCCAGCAGAGCGTGTATCATCCAGGTGAAGTTGATGCCCAAGCAGCACTTACTGCACCAAGCACTCAGCCCAGCTGGAACCCCTTTGGGGATGATAACTTCTCCAAGCTAACAGCAGAGGAGCTGCTTAACAAAGACTTTGCAAAGCTATCTGAGAGTAAGTTCATCTTACACCTGCAGCAATGCTAAATAGTTGTATGATTTAAAAAATAATCACTTCTTTGCTTCTTCTTCTTCGTGCACAGCTGCTGCACCAGGAGAGAAGTCCATGGGCTCCAGTGAAGATCTCATTCCAGGACTCAATGCTTTTCCAGGTAAGTCCAATTGAGTCAAGTGGACATCTCTCAATATCTACATGCAACTATTCCATATTGAGAAAGGTGGAATTCAACCATTTATCTGGATTATGCGGTCTCTTTGACTGGACATAAAAGCTAGCTTATGTCCCATCCACTCTCCTCCTCTGCTGTTCATGCTCTCACCTTCCTTCATTTCTTCTTTTACATTTTTATCACTGTGAAATATTAAGCTGAAAAATCTGCAGGTTCAGCGGTATTGACGTCCACAGGCCCTTTTAATTCCCTCTCTGACACCACAGGTAATTTTCTTGTCACGGCATGACACAGAACGAGCCGTGCCTTTGATTCTCTCAGGCGTTAAGGCCTTTGAACAAATATATTCTTCATTCATTCATTTTTTTTTCTTTACTGAAGTAGTCTTCTGGATATCACACTTCCCAGACGTTTGTTTATGAGTGCTTTGGATTTATACACGGTCCTATCTTGTTGATACAGCGAGCAGCCTCACAGTGGCTCCTTGTCAGCTTCCATGAATAGAGTCTGTAGCTACAGCTAGATTGCATCTCATTTGCAGATCTGTGCTTTCGCTGTTGCCTGGCAACGCGAAGGACAAATTCTCCTTTGTTAATTGGATTGCCTCACTGCTGGAGGAGCCTGCTTACCAGCGGGGCCTAAGAACAAGAGCAAGTTAAGCATGCTGACTTGTTAAAATGATGACCCAGCCAGTTTATGTTCACCTCAGTTTAGCCTTTTGCCCTTTTGGAGGTGCATGCTTCTTAGCTGTGTAACCTCCTCCGTGTTAGAGGCTGTTTAAGGCCTGAAGTGAGAGGATAAAAATGTTGAGGCTCTTACATAATCGGGATGTGGTTAATCTTCTCCACCCAGCCTAAGCTTGTCTCTTTGACTCTCTCTGCATTGCTCACTCAAATAGGATGCACACAAGCAAAGATTTAGGATAAGGAGGGTAAAAAATATAGCATACTGTAAAGCATTTTTAATATTCCATATGTTTCTTATTGACTTTAGCAGACACATTTTTGCTTCTTTGACATT
Organism: Protonibea diacanthus; assembly: GCA_028641955.1. NCBI lineage: Eukaryota > Metazoa > Chordata > Actinopteri > Sciaenidae > Protonibea > Protonibea diacanthus. The sequence continues at coordinate 23,734,689 of CM053985.1, forward strand.
TTAGGATTTGTAAAAAAAGCTTTTCATCAGTGTCGGCCTCTTTCCTATAGTGAAGGGGGCAAAAGGTCACATCTGCTGTGCCATTTTCTGAGCCAACACATTCCTTGTCTAAGACCCCCAACCTCCCCTCCACCCTCCACCTTCCACCCTCCACCCTATTTTGTCCCATAGCAGTTTCCTGTAAGTATGAGCTGCAGTGCAAAGTCAGTAATTTCATGCATGGACTGTATTTCACCCTAATGAAATCATTTTTTTTTGTAACAGAGGTGCATAATTTGAAGAAAATAACAATGTTTTCCAGCTTAACTTAATGACCTCTGCTCATTTCACTGCTCCAGATATGAGTTGAGAGGGTTGGACAGGGCGATTTATGACTGCTGTGAGGAAACTCACTGAGTGCTGTGGCTTGTTTTCTATAATTAAATGTTTGGTGTTGTTTGGTTCTCAGTGTTTTCTTCTGCAGTGATTGTTTGGCACCATAAATCTGATAATAGTCTGTTTGAAAGCATGAGATTTCAGTCAGTTTACTGGTCTTGGAGTGTGCAGTCATTTATCATTGTATTATTGTTTCAGTAACGTTGCAAGCAGCCTCATTTTTGAGTCATGTGAATATAATATAATCACGTGATATCGTTTCTTTTCTTTCCTACATCCTCCTGAATATATTTTCCCTAAAAACATAGGCCATGTTGGTAACTTAATGTCTACTATAAATATTATATTTTCCCACATTGCATTGAGTTCCTTTTCTCTCTGGATCTTCTGCTTCTTTTTCATTTGTATGCAAAGTTCTCCCTTGTCGCCCTTTTCTCTGTCTTTGCCATCTGTTGCCTCCAACCTCTCTCTCTCTCCATCTTTTCTCTCCGGCTCGCTCACAGAGAAGCTGATTGAGGGACTGAAGTCCCCTGAAACTTCTCTGCTGCTCCCTGACCTCTTAACCCTGGCTGACCCCTTCAATAGTTCTGCTGAGAACTCCACCAATGGTACTAGCTCTGTTTTTGTCCCCCTGCCTCCCCCGCCCCATCTGCTCTGCATGCATCTTCCTCGCCTGCCTTCTCCTCTTTCACTCACATGTTTCACTGAGTTGGAAAAGACCCACTGGAAGAAGGAGCAAAGGAGGCCTCCATCAGTTTTACCCCTACTAAAGTATTTTCTTTTAAATTACTAATAATGTGCTTGTTTTACATTTTTTTCCACTTGCTGTCTCCTTGTAGCAAAGACAGGAGTGTGTGTGGATTCATTGATTCCCGGTTTGGAAGCCCCCCAGGCCCAACGACACTCAGGCCAGCCAGAGCTCGTCCCTGCCAGCATGCCAGGTTAGCATCCTGGACCACAGATTAGGAAAACTTCACGTAATTCTCTGCAGCATTCTCACCGAGGAATAATTGTTTCCAGTCACAATCCCCTTGTCCCTTGTTTATGTCATGTCGACCCAAGAGACATTTTTAGAGAACTGCAGGCACAAACTAATTTATCGATAATCACCGCTGTGCCAGATCACTAAAATCATTTCGGTCTGTCGCTCGTTCTAAGCTAGCTTTAGTGACTTATGTGGAACATGAGGTTTTATAAGGGTGTGAATCGGCCTATTCAATAAGAACATCAAACAGATTTTTCATTATCAATGGTAATCTTCCACCCACAACATTCCTCTGTAATGATTGGTATTAGCTGTGGCAAACGCGGTGTTCAAGTGCCTTCGGCTTCGCAGCACATTTTCTGGGATTTCCACGAAGACTCGCCTTTGATGCCGATGATTATATGCTCTCAGAGATAAATCAGTCAACTGCCTTTACTAACAAAATGCATCTTCCTCTGCTCTGCTGTGAGATAACAGTCTGATTTTTACTGTGACCCCCTTGTCCCCTCTGGCTTTGCTTCATCCTGTCTCAGACTCTCTCACTGGGGAGGACTCTCTGCTGGGTTGCGATCTGTTATCTCATACTTCTCCTCACGGAAACCAGTCTGTTTCTGCTCTCGCTTCCTCCTCCTCCTCCTGCACCTCTGCTCCTCCTGGCTCCGGCTCTGGATCCTGTCTGGAAGAGCTGCCACCCGGTCAGACAGCTTCTGGTAAGACCTCCTCCCACCCCCTTTTGCAGCACGCCTCAGCTAACCTTATGTGTGCTGGGTGTTTCAGCCTGTGAAACCATCACAGACTCCTTCCCAAAAAAAAGAGGAGGGCCTGTTCAGACAGAGAAAGAAAAAAGTGACACATATGGAAATGGCTTTAGACACATTCAGTGACAGCTTCACAGACCCTTGACTCATTTGTAGAAGAGCCAAAAGCCACCTAAAATGCATGGCTTTTTAAATACTGTGACTGCCCTGGCTCCATCTATTTTTAATCTACTTGCATCCTCCTTTCTTTTTGCTCTTTTCTTTGGCTGAGTTAACTTCTTTCCCCCCCTCCTTCCATCATTCCTCCACTTCCTCTTCCTCCACCGCAGACTCTGCTTTCCTCATGTCGTGTGGGGAGAAGGGCAATGACGACGAGTTTGACCCTATTCCTGTGCTCATCTCCAAAAACTCAAATCAAGGTAAGGTTAACAGACCCCCCCCCCCCTCGAGATGAGCACTCACACCTGCTGAAGCCCAGACAGTGAGCCACAGAGATGAATGACTTAGCCCCTAATTCAGTTACCATAGCTGTTTCCTGTGACTGCTGATGTGAGAAAGCTTGTATGGGTGTGCTTGTCACATTGAGGCTTTTTTTTATCCCATCAAGCTCTCACATTAGTCATCTTTCTCCCTTTTGTTTCTAATGTTACACTGCCAGTGGTTCTCCGCCTTGCAGGTGTTTGGCTCTTTGTAGTTTAACTTGAAAGTCTCCTCATGTTAGAATGGCATTCCCTTACTCTCCCCCCTGTAATGATGCAGCTGTATAAAGATTATCCCAGCTCACTCTCTGCCTGTTTCTCTTTCTCTTTCTGCCCCCGTTCATGCATCTCTCTGCTCTGCCATCATCCCCCCCTCCTCCTTCATCTTCATCAACTCCTCGCTCTTAATTTCTCCATCCAATCTCTGTTAATATTACTTATTCTTTATGCTTGTTTTTCACAATCTTCCTCGGCTCTTCCATGTCCATCTCTGTCTCTGTCCCTCTCCTTCTCTCTCTCTCTTTCTTTCTGGCACATTTCAGGTGGTCACTCGCGCAGCAACAGTGGCAGTTCAGAGTCCAGCATCCCCAACTTGGCCCGCTCCCTTCTGCTGGTGGATCAGCTCATCGACCTCTAGAGGGGGTGGGAGAGGTCGAAGGGGCAGTGTGCAATCCAAAACAAAGGGAGGGGAGGGTGGGGGATAGAGATGGGGGGAGCAGAGGCACTTAATGTAGCACCTTATGAAGTGAAACAGAGGAGCCAGCATAGACGGGTTCAGTGGAACCTTTTCTTTTTACGTGCCTCCCGGCCTCAACTCCATCTCTAGTTGCCTGATAAGCTGGTTTCATATATCTCTGCTGGCCGTTGACATTCCCACGCTGGTAAAAAATCTTTTCATTAACGCCTGAGCATATCGTCTGCTTCTGTTCTGGCTACACCATGGTCTCCCTCATGCTTTCCCCATAACTTGCATTAATATCCCACATCGAGTGCACCGCCACGGTGATCGACTGCCATCGTACTGCACTGTGTTAAAGCGCTTGATCACGGCTGCATTGTGTTTTCACTTCGTGTGCACTCGTTCAGGGTCGAAGCTTTATTTAAACAAAGCCACCTTCAGGCACGCTCATTTGTGTCAGGGGTCTGACTAGAAGAGTGAGGAGTCCAAATGCTGCGTTTCCTGTGTGAACGCTTGAAAACTATTGCTCAAACAAAGATGCACCCTGAGGGAGCCGCTGCGAGCCGTTTGCACTGATTGAACCAGTTTGTAAAGAAAAATAGTGACAGCTTTGGGCAGTCTTTGCAGATTTCTCAAAATGTTTGTGGTTTACTGGAGAAAGAATCAATCACAGTGTGCACACATACTGTCTGCGGCTATTCCCATGCAGCCTGTATAAACCGCTATTTATCTAAGCTGACATAGTATGTGTGTTAAGAGCTTTAGCTTTAGCTTAACTGTGTAGTGTCACCTCTTTCTGGATGCTCAGCAGGATATTATTCTCCTAAAACTCCGCCTGTAAACTGGTGAAGTCAGTGTTAACACGGCTGATTCATTCGGCTCCATTTGCCACAGCAGCATTACCTACAACACTTTGTAAGACCATTAACGGTACGTGTGCATTTTGTAACATCTTTTTTTTTACGTGTCGGCCAGACGAGCTCATCCTTTCTTTGACCCGTCGTCGAGAAAAGCACAGCAGAAACAAAAAAAAAAGGGAATTCAGTTTGACCCGTAGCCATGCCAAAGTTTTACAGGAGAGACTTCATTATTATGCTGTGTTCGCCGTGTGTCTGTCTGCTCTCAGGGTCAGTGAAGGTGAGCAGATTTTTAACAGCACACACCGCTGTTACGGAGACGGAGGTGCTCACAGCAACACCTCCCTCTCTCATCCAGCCAGTCTATTCCACCCACACATGTCGAGGCCGACGTGACATTCATTTCAGCCACAGGAGAAACAGAAAAACTCCTTTATATGTACATAAAATCATGTTTTTTCTCACTTTTGCTCGTCAGCACTGGTAAAAGTATTTTTTTTTTTTAGTGTGTTAATATTTAAAAGCATTTCATCTATCATGAATAAATGTGGCTATTATTGATAGTGCTTTAGAATGAATGTACCATTATGAAATATGTAAGATTTCTAAGTATATATAGATAAAACAGATATTTGTGTATGAAGCTGTATTTAAGAGTGCAAAGACGTTGACACCCCCGTCCTCCTCTGTCCAATGTCCCTCCTGTCTTTTCTCTCCATCCATGTCACGCATTCAGCTAGATGTCATCATCGATACATGAAACAAAGTGCTTATGACTCACCTGACTGGGTAGTATTTTTATCTCACCGCCGCAGTTCTTTACATAAACACCACTTACTTGTAAGTTAACGTGATGATCACTGGATAGATTTTATCCGACGGGCAGCAACACAGAGCCGATGACGGAATTTACTTCCCGATATCTCTGTCGCACCTCCTGCCTCCTCTTCTCCACCCTTTTTTCCTCTTTCATAAGAAAGGCTTATGCAACAGTTGTATCACATCCGATCACGATCACTACAACTGATTTTTGCATTTCACCTTTTAATGTCAAAATCCCACCAAGTATTACCTTTCGTTCTGGCTCTTCTCAAACCAAGGAAGGCCCATTTCATAGGTTCAGTCTCCTTTTGAGGTCCGCATCACCTCAGATGTATACATACAGAAAACATTTTAAAGTTCAGCCTCCTCCTCCCAGTATGACACATTGTAAATGTTAGCCATAGACATGGACAATACTGTAAGAACCGGCATGGGTAAATAAACTATGCTTCTTTTCTTTCCATCTAATCTTGTTCAGTTAAGTCATTTGCATTTTTTGTGGCTAATCTATGCAATCCTACAATAATGCTTCATGTTCTTATCAGACACTACAGTGCTGTACCCTGTAGAGTTTTCTCTTCTCGCCTTGGCCGTAGAGTTTTACTTGTGTTGCCGTGTGTGGAACCGATGTACTTGTTGTGCTGGTTGGGTTGAAATAGTTGGCAGATATAAAAATGACTTTTGATTTATACCAAAAAAAAAAAAAAATGTTTTAATTTGTCCACATGTCAAAAGCAGGACCATTCTGGAGTGTGTACTTCTATTTTTATGAATTAAGGTTCAAAAAGTGAGACGCAGAATAAAACTCATTAATGTGAATGTAAATGAAGTCTTTGGGTCACGTTATTTGATGTTTTTTTTTTACTTAGAAGAGAGACGGACGGTTGGTTTTATTGACAGGCTGAAGATTCATTCTTCCATTTTCATTGTTTTAATCAGCAGACAGATCGTCTCTCCTTCTGGGAAGCAAATTAGATTGTGGATAATCGAATCGAACTATCCACTAAGGCCTTTTCTGCTCAGATTTCAGGATTAAACCATCAGTTAGTGCCTCTGGAGATGTGTTTGCACCACTAAGCACGAGCATCATCACCCATTTGTCTGTCTGTCAAGCTTTAAAGGACTATCCTGCCGTTTTCGTTCCTCCTCTTTCTTATCACCTTCTCATATATTAGATGTTCTGTGCTTCCTGGACTAGAGGTCCAAAGGGCTTTGAGTTCCTGAACAGTGTTTCTTTTCGGTTTATGGATTGACCATAGATGGACTGCAGAGTCTAGCCGTCATGCCACATGATTATACGAGCAGTCCTGCTGTTTGTTGTTGTTTTGGTCGTGAGTTCTGACAGATGAGACGTCCTGTAGATCATTTTTCAGTTCGAAGAGCGCTGGCTCAAATTATGTAGAAAAGAGTATGGCATGTGAAATGAGCTGTGGACAGTTTTAGAGCAAACGAGCGCTGAGAAAATTTCCCAGAGAAGTCAAAACAAAACGGGTGTTTTTTCCTTTAATGGCTGCAACTAACATCTTCCCAAGAGCTGCCAGTTAACAGCTGCTGTCGACACCGCTGAGGTAAGACTGATCTGTCTCTGCTCATCTGTGCAAACCTGTCTGTCCCCTAACTACCTCTACTTTCCCCGTGAAGGCTTTGTTTCCACAGACCTACTGACTCCCTCTACCTCAACACAAACTCAATTCTAACTCAGAGCTAAGCTGCTGTCACCGTTTTGCCCTTAACACGAGGCACTGTTCTTTTGGAGGTCGAGGATGCTCACTGCAGCTGTGGAAACCATTTGTGGAATCATTTGTGGAAACAAGGTTACTTGATGTTGTGATGGTAGAGCTGGCTAGTCTCGTCTGTCTTTACGTGACTTGTTCAGAGTAGAATGTGTCTGTATTTTTGTGGTCCTGTGCTGGTTTCTCACTGTTAGGTCGTTCTCATCGATTCTTCAGCGGTTACAGATGTTACAGATGATCCAACGGTCATATAGTATGTCATGTGTGCGACTGAGGTCCGATGGTCTGGTAGATAAATGCCCCCAGACCTCAGATGGTAAAGTTATTGTTAAAATATTCATACTGTCTGATTTTTTTTGTTCACCTCCTGATATGTTTTTCTCTCTGTTCTCTAATCCAGATGTGCAAGAGGAGAGTAATGGCTACTCTGTGCTCGGTGAGGGACAAGAGACTGAACCTCCACAAGAAGTACCTCAAACAAACGAGGGATGTGTGCACTCCAGCGATGAAGACGAGAAAGAAGCCAATAAAGAAGATCAGAAGGTGGTGGGAGCTATTGATGCAGCGGCCCACGACTGCAGCGGCTCCAGGCCTCTGCTGATGGACTCTGAGGATGAAGAAGAACCTCAGTTAGCCCTCCACTCGTCACCGCACTCCAGCGCAGCACCGACACAACCGTCTACTACCTTCCACCAACCTACCCCTAGCACCTTCGCTCAGAATCATTCCCAGCATGCACACGAGCCAGCAAAGGGGGCGGAAGTCGCTGTAGATGTTTTCTCCAAAGCCCCCTTTCGGATCGGGCAGGAAGACTCATGCGACGTCTTCACCAATGCTCCGTTTCCACGTGCCCCGCTTTCGGCCCAGCAGCAGCTCGACGTGTTCTCTCAGGCCCCCTTTGGAAAAAGAAAGGAAGCTACGGGAACTCCGCTCAAGACACCGTACCCTCATCCAGCTGGAGTTCAAGGTGTAACCCCCGATCAAGGTGCATTGGGACAAGTTGCCCAACAGCCTTTCCGCCCTCAAGCTCTGGCCAAATATTCCCGACACTTTGAGGGACCTGTGCCCCAGCAGCCAGTAGCAGCTCACAGAGTAGTGTCTAACGTGAGCAGGCAAGCCGCTGTGGCATCAGTTCCCGTTGGACCCCTTCACTCATGGACCTCGGAAGTGAGCGCCGTAGACCCTTTCGTCTCTGCACCCTTTCACCTCAAGGCCCCTCAAGAAAAGCCCTGAACCGCACACACTTGTCAGGTCGGGGGGCGGTGGGTGTCGGCGCCACTGAATTATGCAAACTATAACAGGCATACTGCATGCTGTCACCAGCACTGCAGCTGGACTGCAGGCCTGCATGGATCTCATTCTTAAACTGGCTCCAATTAGTTCTGATAGTGCTAAGGTCATCTTTACACTTGAATGCACCATTAGAGTAAGAAAACTGACATCATTCCCAGACCCCTAGTCACTTTTTATTTCCTCCCTCCGTTACATCCTTTCACATTTCTCAACAGTCCTTAATCTTTTTGGTACGTACAGCTACACAAAGTCAATACGGTGGTCAAGCATTTGATTGTTTTCTTGCCTACCTCAGTTACCTTTTGCGTCAGCGCTATAATACCACACGGTGAGGGAGTTTGGTAGATCGTCTGCAGCTTTTGGCAGTTTCATTTCCTGTATATTTGAGCTGTACTGTGAAACTATGATCTGACAACGCCTCACTCCTCCTTTGCATTAGTTACACAGAAAGCACAGATTCAGCTTGAATCAAAAGATCATGACTTCACAGGAGCTCGGAACGAGAGGAGGAGACACTGTATATCGCACCACGACTGAGTGAAACACATCCGCCGTCGCTCGACACTGTTGTGACATTTTCTGTGACACGACTGTCTGCAATTACATTAAACAAAAGATTTTGAACGGCCTTACAGCTAAGCCCTCAAAGTCAGTCGTTTTGAGGCCTTTATGCTCGACAGCTTGTCATGAAGCAGATGCTGGATAATGATTCATAGACATTTCAAGGATGTTTGCATTTTTCTCATGTGTATTATGTTTGTGGTCACTGTCCTGTCTGACGAAAATGGAATATCAGTGTTTGTTCCATGTAACTTACAAACCGTATAATAAATGTTAGGCATAGAAGGTGCATTATAGTAGTTCCTATGTTATGTAGATGTAGACATTTAGTTTCTCCTTACTTTACAAGATATCTCTGAAGCCTTACACAAATCCCTCCGACCACATCAGATGGCACAAATCACCTTTGCCTTTTGTGCCCTGCTGCATTCATTCAGCATTTTTATTGCACTTGCATTCACCACCAAATAAAGCAATCATATACAGCCTCCTCCCGCTGTCTGCAGTACGCTAAAGCACCAAGGCGTTCGTCCGACTCTTTAAATGCATCTCTATCGTAGACATCACTATAATGTGTATTAACTGTGACTCGCACTGTATGAACAACTGAAGTGAGAAACTTAAACTGCAAACTTTAAAGAAAAAAAATGCTTTCCTGCAGTCACGGATGTCTACAGCACTTATGCTCAGCAGTTCCAAGTCAGGGATTGTAAAAGTAGTATCTTGTAAGAGAGAGATCTTGAATGGTGACTGATTGATGACATTCCTTTTTTTTAATTTATTTCCATCGCCATTTGGGAATATTTTATTGTCTTTGTGCTTTGTAAAATCATGGAACACTTTTTTTTTTTTGGTTCCCACCATGGCACTTTTAAGAAAAGGGGATCCAACCTGTTTCAACCCAAAGTTTAATTCATGTATTCATCTGTTGCAATGTAAAATCCTCAGTTTTCTTTTTGAAGTGTACAATCTTTTTTTGTTTTGTTTTTTTTAAATAAATGCTCACCTTCCTCATCCAACTTGTATACATGAAGGTTGCACATAGTCACTGATGCAGAGTCAGGGTTCCCTAAGAATGTGTTTTGATTGTAACACAGCTGTAAAAAAAAAAAAAAAAGTATTTCGAACCAGTGTTGTACGGGAAGACTTTGGAGGATTCAACATGTTGGACAAAACAAACAAACAAAAAAAAAGCACTCGAAATACTTGTTATGCTGCACAGCCTGCCTTTGAAAAGTATGTTGTAAGTCATTAAAATACTATTAAATGAATGTAAATCAAATCATGTTTTTTTGCAGTTATTTATCATCACTGAAACATTCACAGACGTACACACACTCATGTTTGAGGGAGTTTTAAATTATACATAAATTGCCATTTTAGGTCACCTTACCATAGCTCGGCTGGTAGAGCGTGCACCCCACGTAACAAGGCTAAGAATAAACATTCATTCATTGATCACTGAGAAAAGTGTCATTTGGATAATAAACAGCATTTTGCTGATTATACTTGTGTGCTTTTATTTATTAATAAGCACTGATAAAAACACTATTTCTGGTAGTTTATGAATTTATTTGTGCTATAATCAAACTAAATGTAACTAAATCTAAAACAGCTGTATCTTTATTAATCAATCAATCTGACTTATTTGTATAGCACTTTTCATACACATCTCATTATCTTGCAGTGAGGAAACATCAGAAGGTTAAACATAAAATTAAAAATAATAAAGTCTGGTTCCCAAGCCAAGTCTCATATTAATTCATTGATCTCACTGAAAAATAATATTTTGATAATAAACGACTTTTTTTTAATTAAAAGTGACTTTTATTGTGTTTTAAATAAAAGTAAAAATTAATACTAATATTAATAGAAATTGTGTGCTGCATCAGTGATTATCCACCAGAGGGCGGCAATACACCGACACACCGGATGTTAGCCGCCATTAAACATCACAAAGAAGAAGAAGAAGAAGAAGAAGAAGAGGCGGCGGAGTGGCGATTGTCGTTTTGTTGTAAAATTCATTGTTTACAAACTATGCGGTGAAAAGTGAGTAATAACCTCTACAGAGCGTGTATTATCATATATTTATGCAGTACTACTGATGTTTAAATACATATAAAGTGCGCGTGATCCGCAGCACGCGCCTTTTCATGCTGGCTGGTTTGTTTTTGTTTATGAAATACTTTTTTTTTTTTCTTTTTTTTTTTTAATTAAAGGTGTGTGTGTTAATGCGGACAGGTAACGTGTCGCCATGGCTACCCAGAGAGTGCTCCCTCAGAGCAAAGAGACTCTGCTGCAGAACTACAACAAGAGGCTGAAGGACGACATCAAGTCCATCCTGGACAACTTCACAGAGATCATCAAGACAGCCAAGGTTCGTCTCTGCTCTGCTCTGCTATTCCAGCAGACTCATGAGTATATATTAATTAATAATAATTAAATAAATCTCACACTGTTCTTCTTCTTTGTCCAGATAGAGGACGAGACGCAGGTTTCCAGGGCGACCCAAGCAGAGCAGGACCATTATGAGATGCACGTGAGAGCAGCCAACATTGTGAGTACACACACAGCTGTCAGATATTTTTTGTTTTGCTATGATGATGAGATTCATCTGGTTACATCTGGTTCAGAAGCTGCTTAACTTAACTAACCGTACACACAGTACACGGCGAAACGATAAAACATAATGCAGGCAGGACGACATTATAGTGCACAAATATTACAACGCAACATGCAAAAGGTCTACATCGACCTGCAAACAATAATATACGTGAAATATAATATAAATACACACATATATACAGTATAAATAAAGTAGAGAGGTACATATTGAGAAAAATTTGACTTAAATACTGTAGATTATCATCATTAAACACATTTCCTCCAGATTCAGATATTTTGCATAAACTTACAAAAGTTTCCACTAGAGTTTAAAATAAAATAAATATTGGTTTGAGTATTCATATTGAATATAATGTGCATGCAACTATGTTTGTTTAATCATCTTAAAGTAACTTTAATATCACAGACATCACAGGTCCTCTTGCATGGAGCGTATCCTCCATGTTCCTACAGTAGCCCAGAAGTGAAGACCCTGTGACAGCTTCTGGACTTTTAGGATTTCTTCTTTAAACATGTCTTTGTTTCCCCTCTCCTGTGTTGTTGTACCTATCAGGTACGAGCTGGCGAGTCTCTGATGAAGCTGGTGTCGGATCTGAAGCAGTTCCTGATCCTGAACGACTTCCCCTCCGTGAACGACGCCATCAGCCTCCAGAACCAGCAGCTCCGCTCGCTGCAGGAGGAGTGCGACAAGAAGCTCACCTCGCTGCGCGACGAGATCGCCATCGACCTGTATGAGCTAGAGGAAGAATATTACTCCTCCAGGTACAAGTAGGCTCATACATGCCCCCCCCCTCCACCCATCCTGCCGCTCCATGTACTGCCTCACCATTTACTATTCACTGCTGAGCCCGAGGAAGGGTTTAGTTCTGCCAGCATCTAAACGTGACACAGAACACCATACATCAACATGAATCATACTGTGGGGTTGTCATGATGGAGCTCATCTCTTTATATTGTTACTTGTTAGTAAGTGCCTTGACTTTTTTTATGCTCTATGAAGTGTGTCAGAATTGGTTTAACCGGAGAGGCCTTCAGTGTTGAAGGTGAATACAGCTGAGTAAACGTTAACTACGACAATTCAACATGTTTTTTGGGGCATTCGATGCAGTTTGCAGATGAACGCCGTCTGGGTTGATTTCTAAACGGTGATCAGACTCTCAGTTGATCTGCAGCGCACCAGCACATGGGAGAAGATGCACACTTTAGAAGAATGTTAAGTAACAAGGCCTTTACTCCCATTTACAACTAAAATATTTTAAAGTAATGACAGAAGTTTATTAAAATACACTTAAAAGCTATCAATCGATTTTTATTGCAACACAAAGCTTTGTAGAGAAACTCCCTTTAGAAGAATTACACATTGAAATTAAACTAAAACTTTATGAGAATATAGATTTTTATAATCGTGTCACTCTTTAAAGATTATTTATACGTAGTATTTAAATGATAAATGTAACGGTGATGACCTGTATGTAGATTTTAAGGATGGACTGTGGATGAAGGTTTATTTATTCGAGGTCACATCCGAAGAGTTTTCTGTCGAAGCGGTTAGGTTGATTCCGTCCTTCAGACCCGACACGTGACTCAAGCTGTAACCATGCACGCCATCACACATGGTGCGCTTGTACGTGTGTACAAGTTTGTGCCAGTCGACCCAGAGTGATTTTAAGAAATAAAGCAGAGACAAAACACTGCAGTAGTTTGTCTTGTTTTCTGTGACAAAGTGTCTCTCAGTCCTGTTTGGAGCATGCTCGGTGTGGGCCTTCCTTCCTCGCTGCACTCACTCTGCTTTCTCCTCCATCAGCAACTAATTGCACCTTTTTTTGCTGAACTTGAAATCAACAGTTGATAGGTCACCCCTCTGATTCCAGCATCTAGTTGACAAACAGTGCTCCTGCATAACCTCCATGCTTCTATCGTATGTGTGCCCTTCTATGTCGTATGAATGTGCTTATTCTGACCTGCCGCTCTCGTCTGCTCCTCTCTTTCTGTGCTGCGCTGATTCTTTGCCTCGCACTGGTTTCCGCTCCGCAAAGCTACAGTCAGTGGGACAGCACTGATCTGCCACTGTGTGAGGCCTACCGCCGGCGAGACAGTTGGGCCTCCCCGGGCAGCAGCTGCAGCTCGACACAGGGCGACCGAGAGGACGTGGAGGGACCTCCTTCACAGGAGACAAACCCCCAACACCACCTCAACGGACACGGGACGTCGTCTATAGAGAAACCATGAGGAGAAACTGGACACTGATTGGAACTCTTTTGGACTGAAGCGGTTTGGCTCATTTAGTTTCTGTTACACACGATGAACTAGTGTTTGATTAGAACGCTCACTGTTTTGTGTTATGGACTAAAGCTTTGGCATTATGGATTTATTTGTGCATAAACAGGAAAATAAAGTGTGAAATGTGTCAGATGTAACCTTCTCCTCAGTTTAAATGACTCCAGACTGATCTGCATACACTGACTTATATACTCTGTATATAAATACAACATTAAAACAGCTGAGTACATTCCAGTAGATGATTTTTATATTCTCATGATGGACTTTGTTTCAGTATTGTGTGGACGTTTATTTGTGAATGTTTTTTTTTTTTTACTCCTCCAAGCACTGATCACATTAAAGAACAGTTTGAATCTTGTGGTTTTATGTTTTTAATCAAATCTGTTCCCTGAAAACAAACTTGAACAACTAAAAGTCAAAATTTAAGTGAACTTAAAAAGCAAAAATCTCATTCAGTTCAGAGCACTCAACATTTCTTACATTATTCTTGTTTGACTGATTCCATGGTGATCAGACAAACACATTACAAAATAAATCTACTGTATACAGACAACCACATGGACTTATTTACAATCTTTATAAAACACTGTCATGAGCGACATCAAGTTGAGTAACTCATCCTTAGAAACAAACAATCCAGCTCCTCAATATCGTCGATTCATCTTCTTGAACTTCTCGTAATGGTAGTCATCTGTGGCCTTTTCGTTGTTTGGACGTTTGCGGTAGTTTGGCGGGGACGACGCTGTGGAGTAACAGAAGGTAGGAGTCAAATTATAGGTTTCAGAGAGAGTTCATAGGAACAAGTGTTGAACTGCTATACAATAAAGAACAGTGTGTGTCTGTACAGTGTCTTACCTTCTGGACCTGGTTTCTCTGTGTCTCCCACACGCAGCGGTCTCGCTTTGGGCTCTTCTCGGTGTCTGTGGTGCCTCTGTGGTGCATTCACGTCCTCATGATAGACTGAGAAAAGACATTTATACACATTCAACCGACCTTTCACCTCCAAGTGTCCTCTCACTAATTCAATCCAAACATTTACAGATTGAAAGGATTCATACAGGTAGACTTTATGAAGGGGAGACAGCGGTGATATCGATGTCAAGAGGTTGCAGTTCAGGTGGATGCAGGCTGTATTCAGGTGAAATCACTGCTTCAAAAGAAAAAATCTAACCTTTCTTAACCTCAGCATGGAGTAAGATAAGCACCGTCAGTCTATCTATGGTGTTACCTGTGATGATGGAATTTCTAAGCAACATAACATCTGCGGAAATATCTATCTATGGAAAAAAGCAGACAACTGTAAGACAGTAAAACAGGCTGGCACGGCACTCAGTGGGTTTAAGAAAGATTTACACACTCAGGAAGAAATATGGCAGGAGGTTGTGTTAATGTAAGCTGGGCAATGCGGGATGCAAGGAGTGAACTCCACCAAACTCTCTGGCTGGGTTACAGCCAGGATAATAAGTCCTGGAAGTGAAAGAAGAAGACGGGAACATCTTTACATGCTACGTGGGAGAGTCCTCTGTGAAAGAAGGTGTCAGGTGGCTGGGGGAAAACACCAGAATCCCCACAACTGTGTCTCCTTGGAGACGGGTCTCTGTTGCCTCCAGGTTACCACGGCAGATCATGGGGCACTAGCAGGATTTATTACAGAGGAGTACTCACAGACTAGAATACAGAGTGGCTGAGGCTGCTTTCTTTAATAGCCAGAATAAATGACACTAAAAGGAAATTTAACCAGGTTTGGAATAATATCCTATCATGTGGCTGTGGGGATGCTGTACTTTGTATATGATGGAAATGAACAAAAAATGAGAAAAGAACTCACAGCGGTTGTGTTGGACGTAGTTGACAGCGATGTTTGTGGGTACAAATGATGTGCCGTGGTCTTTTTTCTTGTTCCTTTGCTCTGCCAGAAGTTTGGCCTTTGCCTCCTCTGTGAAGATAATGTTCTTGATCTTTGCACTAGGAAAGAAATCGCAAAAACACGGTGTCAGTGCCAAAGTTATAACTTTTCTGTCGGCTGGTCACTTCCATATCTCACTGCAGAGAAAGACCCTGGAAGATGAGAATCTTCTAGACTCACTCAATGCCGAGATCAACTTCAGGAATCCCGCTCAGCATCTGATTGGACAACATTTCCTCCGTCTTCTTGGCAGAATTGACTCGGATGCTCTCGGGCAGCTCGTACAGGTGGTCCTCTGCGTTCTTCACCTTAACTTTCTGTTCCTCTGCTTCCACCAAACCCTTCTTCTTTTTCAGCTCTGTCTCAATATATTTCATCCTGAGAGGATACATTCATGAATAAATCAATAAATCAATAAATAAATTCTATGAAGCACATAACTGTGTGTGAGTGTCCATAATTGTGTCCAAATATTGTTGTATCGTGTAATTCTAAAGGTGCTTTAACTGTTGGAAAGACACTTATCTTAAGTAAAATCACCAGTCTACACCAAGCATACTGTCCCTCCACATGCAGATGTGTAAATACTGATGTTTAAAATGTGGATATGTGCAGGAAAAATAGAAAAAAATAAGTGCTCCAGTTAAGGGTGTGTCTGTATGTCATGACGTACATGTCTGCATCCTCGTCTCTTCTGTTAGTTTCAGCAGAAAAGGACGTGCCCAGGTTGAGGTCCGTCTCGTCTTCTGTCCTGCATGGGGAACACATCAGAGATCAAATCAGTCTCATATGTGATGAAAAACACTTTTAGCATACGCTATATGTTAATAACACTGCATTAAAATATTTAAAGCAGTCACAGATTTACTTACATGTCCCTGTTCCTGTCTTTGACTTTCTTCATGTCTACAACACCTCCAGTCTTCAGTTTAAAAGGGTCATTCTGTGAAAAATAATAATAATAAACTTTATTTATATAGCACCTTTCAAAACACAGTTACAGAGTGCTTTACAATAACAATGAGTTAAAAACTTGACATATGACCACATAAAACAGTCAGCTAAAGGCTTTTTATAAGAGTTGACACAGAGTGTGCAGCCCTGATATATTCAAGCAGGTTCTTGCACAGTCTTGGAGCCCTGACTACAAAGCTTCTGTCACCTTTGTAGATATATTTGGACCGTGGGATGATCAAGAGTGACACATCTGAAGATCTCAGGGAACGAGAGGGAACGTAGGGCACTAAAAGTTTGCCTAAATAACTTGGGAGGCCTCTCGGGGCTTTAAAAGTAATCATCCTAAAATCCACTCTGTAGACCCACGATTCTAAGACTGAGGTCCACGAGCAACAAGTTGGGGGTCCGCAAAAAGAATTATTTATGCAGATAAAAAACAACCTACAAAAGTCTGGGTGTACTGAATGAATGAACGATGAATGGATGACGTAAAAGCGAGCTTGGAAATCTAACAAAATCAGCAATGATCGGACAAAAAAAGCATAGCACCTTTACATGTGCACATACACACGCAAAACTTTGTGGCTTCCCCAATTCCTGAGTCCCTCCATCTGTCCACCTGTGACTTCCCTATCAATGCTACTCCTGGATCCTGTGATTACATTCCCATGTGATCGGCTGTGCAGGTGACATCACAACAACAACATACACAACCTACCACACACACACTAGCACATATGAAAATTGGCTACAACACTGATTAATCTGAGTAAATTGATATTAAAAAAGGGTCACTTACATCAATTTCAGCCTCTGGTGGCAGCTTCTCTCCCACCAGCAGGGCGGTCACACTAAATAAAGAAAGGGGGAAAATGTGTTTCAGAGCCTTTAACTTTAAAATTCTGTTTGCGTTACAGCAGCTCATGTGTTATATTTACATTACCTGACTCCGGTCTGTCGTTTCCGCAAACTCTGAAGTTCTTTAGCCTCTTCTACTTTTGATCTAAACAACAAAGAAAGACACATAAATTAAATAACATGCATTAAAACACAACAATCAATCCTCATAGACTCAATTTCAAGCTGGGGAAAAGATTATAGATTATAGGTAAGATATGTGGCCTTTTCAATCTATTTAACTTGTCAACTTTAGATTATCTCAAACACAAATGGGTAGAGGATTTAAATGAACAGATCCCAGATGCAGTATGGCAGAAAGTTATCAGGAGGATTCACACATCATCTATTTGTCAAAGGCATGCAGTTGTAAAATTTGACAGTGCACCAACTTCACCGGTCAAAGGTTGGCTGTCCAAAATTAGACCGGAGTTAAACCCTACATGCGATAGATGCGAGCAAGCTCCTGTAACTCTATTACACATGTGGACATGTCTAAAACTGCACCACTTCTGGCAGTCAATTTTCAGTTCTCTCTCTCTCTCTCTAAAATGTTAATGGAGCCGATAGATCCACCCCCTCTTACTGCTCTATTTGGTGTTAGACGACTGATTCTGACCCTCTTCCTCTGTCATACTCCCACTGGATTAAAGAGACTATGCGACATCTGAAGCTAGAACAAATAAGATACTCTCTCCAAGGGTCTGTTTTGAAATTGGCAGCCTTTCTTGGCATGTGTGGATCAAATGGAAGTAGAAAATGTAACCCTGTAATACATGTGGACCTCTTACTTGTGTTGTCACCTATGTTCTTCTGTCTCTGCTATATTTAAGTGACTCACCTTATCAACAAGCACACAAAATGACTGTCTTTAATTACTGACTAACTGACTAGGGATTAGTTTGTATTATGTTTGTATTTTGCATATTGTGAAAACATAAAAACCAAGCAGGTAACTGCTGTTTTTAGCTAAAACGGCTAGCTACGTAAGCTAACGGAACGCTACGTGGATGGCGCATTTTTTGTGTTTACGTCGTAAATAAAGTACTTCACCTGACTTCTTCGGTTGTCTCATCCTCCTCCGCATCTGAAGAGTCCCTCCTCCTCCTGAAATTTTTGCCACTCGGCATATTTGGTTCAAAACTTTAGGGAAAACGTGTGTGTTTGTCGACAGCAGCAGATGATGGTGGTGGTGAGCTGTGAGGGGAACGTTTGAGCTAACGTACAAAATATTACGTCACTTCCGTGAATAGGGCAGCCCACTTCCGTTTTTTTTTTTTTTTTTAGGTAATCAAAACAAACATGGCGACTTACAGGCAGGTCGGCAGGTTGTTCGGGATTTCAGCGAGACTTACCCGGCCGTAAGTTTCTCTGCATGACCGCGCCGTGTGCTCTTATTTAGTCTGTTTAATGCTCGTGTGAATGCGCCGACCTCTAAAGTACAAGAGCCCGGCTGTAGTTAACTATCAGCGGCTAGCTACTTAGCTAAGTTGCAGAGTGACGCAGACTGATTAGAGCAGCGTGATAACGTGAGAACTGTGTCTGTGCTAACTTTAACTTTAGATCACTGTCAGTTATTAAAGCTTTAAACGCTGTTAAATAAACAGTATTCAGTGCCATGCAACTAAATTAATACATCTCATTCAAGTTAAAATGAAGTTTCCCATGCGCGCATTGCAATGTTTCATAAGCTACCTTTATGAAACAGTATTCATGACGACTGATTGAACAGCAAGCCCTGACGTGATGTGATATGTGATAATCTATTATTACAATTACAATTAAAAACCTTTATGATAAATCTGAATTTCAATTAAACCCGGGCAACGAAATTAAATATATATGCCAAGATATTTATGCATAGAAAAGTATATAAAAAGTAAAAACAAACAAACGTTTTTATACAAATACACACACAATTAAAGTAGGCTGTATACAGTGAATGAAAGTCACAGCATTTAGCATAGGAGATCAAATTGACAATGACAAAATGTCCAGGAATCAGTGCAGCAGAAAATGAGACCATCAGATCATTTATTGTCAAATAACAAGCCCTGACACAAATGTAATGAGTCGATTGTGGTCTTGACTGACTGGACTCTCCTTCGTAGCTTTCATTTTATATTTGGATGTGTTGTTCTGTTGTAACACAAACGTTGCGAGTCGCACTTCTCTCAAGCAATTTTTAAAAATGGTTCATAGTTATTTGCTATTATCCTCATGTGTCTCCCATCTCACATACAGTTGTGTCAGACTCATGTAATTTATTATGCTTGAACTCAACTGTATTCCGAGGGATATTTAGTGTCTTCATGAAGTAGTTTTTCACAGGAAAATGATATGCAAAATATGGAACCTCTGAGATAATATAGGCTATATCTAAGTCATATTTTGAATGCAGGACTTTTACTTTGCTGCTTTTACCTATGTAAAACATCTCAGTACCTCTTCCACCACTGGTAGTAACCTTTTGCATCTTTTTCTCATGTGCTGTCTCAGTCTTGCTGTCAATGGATATCAGTGCGCCGGGTTACACTGGCCTTCACACAATGCAGGAGTCTCGAACAAATGGCCACAAAACCCCCACTGGATCGTCCCTGGTTTGTATACATGCAGCATCCTTGAGGCTCTCTCACTTGAAGAAGACACCATATAATGACTCAAGTTCTGCTTTTTGTGCTTTATCTCTTTCCAGGAAGGACAATGTTTGTGCAGACGCAGGACACGCCAAATCCAAACAGTCTAAAGTTCCTGCCCGGTCGTACAGTCCTTGAGGCAGGAACTATGAATTTTGCAAATCCTCGTGATGCACACTGCTCACCCTTAGCCAGGTATATGACTTATCGCAGGTATTTTGATAGCCCTTGTAGAAAAAGCACAGGTTTATACTGTATGATAATATTGATGCTGGTTATGTGCCTCCGTTACACCTCTGAATGGAATGCAGTTATTATTCTGTATTCTATTAGTGACACTTGTGTTTGTCACCTGCGAAGAAGTATTTACCGGCTGTACCGGTAGAATGGGAACTGTCTACTCACAAAAAAAGTTTTAACTCTTGTCAAGCACAGAAATAGCAGTACTTCTACTTCTCTGTGCTCCTTGCTCCATGTTATCTTTGAGTCTGCAGCCCGTGTTCTTGAAGCTGAGCAGACTGTTCTTCTATCTGTCTAATCCACTGTCCTCCAGTGTGTGATTAGATTCTGTTACTGTGGTTGATTGTGTGAGCTTTTACGTCGAAAGGATCTTTGAATCATTCAGTGTTAACAGTTTGAACAGTTCTTTAAATGTTAGAACTGCCAGGTTAACTAAGTAATTTGCCCCAATTGTAACAAAACATCACCGATGTTCTCTGTTGACTTTAGACAGCTGTTCAGGATCGATGGAGTGAAGGGTGTGCTCCTGGGCCCTGACTTTATCACCATATCAAAGGTAAAACCAGGTTCAAGTTATATATAACACAAAGTGCTGTGATGCCCCTGCTTGAGATAACTTGTTTCCTTTCTCTCCTCTTATAGACTGATTCAAATATGGAATGGAAAGTAATCAAGCCAGATGTATTTGCAGCCATTATGGACTTTTTCACTTCTGGACTTCCAGTTGTCAACGAGGACAGCCAGCCTAGTGCAGATACAGGTAATCTGTGCAAAAGACTGTAACAGACAGAGCTGTTAGAGCGAGCTGTTTGTGAATGTCTCCATTTGTCTTTTCAGCACCTTCAGACGATGATGATGAAGTAGTTGCTATGATTAAAGAACTGCTGGATACTCGAATAAGGTAACTTCTCTAACATCAGCGTCTTTCCTCTTTTCCCGTGGCTTGCTGTCCTTTATCCACACTGGCTGGTGTTCTTGTTTTCCCCCCAGGCCAACAGTGCAGGAGGATGGAGGCGACGTCCTGTATCGGGGGTTTGAAGACGGCGTGGTTAAACTGAAGCTGCAGGGCTCCTGCACTAGTTGTCCCAGTTCCATTATCACTTTGAAGAACGGAATCCAAAACATGCTGCAGTTTTACGTCCCTGAGGTTGAGTCAGTGGAGCAGGTTTGTTCTCCAGCTTGAGGGTATATTGTAAACATGCTGCTTAATTTGGCTACAGTGACGCATGTGTCTTCCTTCACTAGTATATTGTATTCAGCCATGCTTTGTTTCATATAGACCTTGACTAAATCTTGATTAAAAAAAAAAAACAGTTAACATATTGCAACAGGTTTATATTGTCACAATCTGTTGCCGTGTTGCCACGTCTTTATTCCCTGCCATCCAGTTAGATTCAACATTCAAGTTTTGTTTTGAGCTAAAATGCTCACATAGTGCTGAACATACTCCGGGCCTACAGTCATTTGTTAGAAACATTACATTTTAGAGTGCCCAGGGTATTAAAATGAGTGTTTTATGTTCTAATTTGTGTTGTATAAGCTACTTTTGTTTTTATTACTTTTTATGATTGCATAACTGTTTATACTGGCGCATGCCTCGTCATTACACATAATTACCATCCACAATCAGCACACGTAAAAATGCATTAAAGAAAATAACCATTGTTTGTGTTAAATGTTAACTAAACTTGGTTTTCTGGTTTTATTCCTCACAGGTGAAGGATGAGGAGGAGGTTGAGGAGGCCGCTCAGGTTTGAACTGCACTGAAACCAGAACCACATTTCCACATTCCTCCCTCCCTCCTCTCAGCTGCTTCCTATAGTACAAGTCATAGCAACAATAAAACGAGCTGGTGTATAGCATAGCAGTGTGAGAGCACTCATCATCATAATTCATCCAGATGTTATTATAGATTCTGTTTGGTATTTTCTGGTCTCTGGCAGTATTTTAAAGATTGAAACAGACATGTTGTGGAGACTGAAGAGTGCAGAGCTGAAATAAATTGTATTTATTATTTCACATTGTTACAGCTTTTTCTGAATCAGCATCTTGTCAAGACATATACTGTATGTATATAATTAAAGTGTATTGAAATGTTTTATGACTGCTGTTGCTTTTTAAGATTACAGTCACTAGATATCACTGTCACAATCACACTACTTTATTGCCCGACTGACATCCTTTAGGGTGTGCAGGACTCTGTTAAAAACCTTCTATTACACTGCGGGGGCATCTGCATTCTTCTATGCAGTCGTCTGCTGGGGACAGAGAAGAAGGAGAGGGACAGAAAAAGACTCAACAAACTGGTCCGGCTCTGTCTTGGACTGTCCCCTAGATTACATAGAGGAAGTGGAGGGGGGAGGAGGATGATAGCAAAGCTGACATCCATCATGAACAACTCCTCTCACACCCCCTTCAACAATAGACTGCTACTCCCACTGTGTAAGAACAACAGCTGTCAGACTCTTTAACACCAGCATGACGTTTCTATATATCTCTTATTTGTGAGTGATTTATCATCAACCTTGTGTATACAAGTTATGGTAACAAGTGAATTTTGCCAGTGTGGGGTCATTAGAGTATATCTTATCTTGTCTTATCTTAAATTAGGAATGTGGGTTGTACTGTAGGGCTTGAAAGACCTCAGAGATCTCAGTTATTTCTAAAATCCTGAGTATGACCATGTACTGATGTATTTATAATTTATCAAAGGTCCAGTGTGGAGAATTTTGTGGTAAAGTTTCAGAGCACAACCATCTGAATACCCTTTACCTCTCCCTCTCAGTTCAAGCACTAAGGAGAAACTACAGTAGCCTTGGAGAAACATGAATGTTTCCTATGTAGACTCTGAGGAAGAGGACTCACTCCCTCAGTAGATATAAAATGAATGAATATTATATTCCATTTCAGTCGATAGATACCCTTAAATGTTACATAATGGACCTTTAACAAATGATTATCCATTAAATCTAAACAAGAATCGACTGTTGGTCATACAGCCGCACAGATTTGTCAGACTTCTGCATGTATTTGCATGTTAGCAGACAGCACAGGCCCGTCATTGTGTAATGATGTTGGTTTTAGGAGTGCTCTGTGCAGCAGCAGCAGCAGCAGCAGTACAGTCAGTCTGTCTGAGGGTTTGCCGGTCCTGCCCACACGGATCTGCATCCTGATGCCACGTCAGGAGAGCCAGCGTCGGTAGGTGCAACCTTGATTGACAGGCCGCTCGACCAATCAGAGCGCAGCGTGGAAGAAGGCGGTTGGCTCTGATTCAGTGGAATCAGGAGGGGGGCGAAGCTTTTACTGACAGGCGTACCCAGCTACCCGAGAGTAGCTGCATCTGGCAACCAAACTGTAGACATGTGTGGTGAGTACCGAGCAAATTATACGTTTATCTCACTCGCTAGGAAGTGTATCTTATTCTGAATCCACCGGGACAGCCGTTAAATTAAATACGTAACGCTGTTAGCATCGTTAGCTCAGGCGAAAGGTACAAGTCAGTTGAAATTAGCTCGGGGGTGGCTAACCCTGAGTTAGCGAACATGAGCTGCTGCTGCCGATGCTTTTAACTAGTTAAATGTAAACTGATCAAATTAAAATAAGTGTGTGGGTTGAAGTTAAGAGTGTCTAACAGCAAGTCGACATCTGTGACTAACGTTAAAATGACGTTACTGCGTCCTTCCTGCTAAACGACAGACAGCGTACGTAGTTTGCGGTAACATTACGTGTATCACGTAACTTTCCACTAAAACATTGCTCACTTAAAATGCTTGAATATCTTTAATAAGTGTTTAAAATTAAAAGTGTGAATAGAAGTTTGATGTCATCCATCACTAACAGTCGACTTTTATTGAGGAAGGACCCGGAGATGATGCTCGTTATCAGCCTGGGAAGTGTAGTTTAGATAATGACAACTAGTGATGGGAAGTTCGGTTATTTTTAGGGAGTCAGATGATTTGACCCCCCCCCCCCAAGAAGAGTCGGCTCCCAGACGGCTCTTCAAATTTTGCACTGGTTTGACTGATCCTTTATGTGTACACATATAACTTATTATTCAATGCATCCTTTTGTACTTAAAAACTACATTTTCTAATATCAATAAAATGCTGTAACCAAATGTCATTGCTTTTACAAACCCTTGTAACTCTCTGAACCTACTCAATTAATGCACTGACTTGCTTGTAGAACCACTCTGCTACACAAAGCTGATAGAAACACCTATAAAAAGGTTGTTTGTGGACCCTGCTCAATATGACAGCTTAACTTTGCAAATTCTGCATTGCCGTTGTGTTTTCACAATTATTAAAATGCTTCCAACGGCGGCTCTTTGAACTGGCTCGTTCGTGACTGACACATTACACTAACTGCTGCTTGTCTGTCATCCATTACTGTCACTGCAATCTCTGAGCACACTAATCAGACCAGATAAACTAGCTGGCATTCTTAGATCAGCAAAACAGATACTTTGCTGTTAATAGCCACACTCACTATAAGATCATCATGCATGAATTCATACTCATGTTAAACCAGTTTCTTAAACAAGTGTCTCTTGTGATATTCGCCTGCCCACAGCAGCACTTGGCCCCTTCGCTGCCTCTTTCAATCACCTGCTGTTCTGAATGAATGCTCTGTTGAACCGGGCAGTCCTCTGGCTCTGCATTTGCATTTATCTGTGGGTACTTTAGCTGTGTAACAGGGCCATATTTCATGCCTCTCCTTTGGCCAATTCAGGTGACACTCCTTAGCGTCAGTGTGGATAAAATAGGCTGGGTGTGGATGCCAAATATTTGCATGGAGGTTATTGATCAGGTCTCAATTTATGTCAGCCTGTAGTTGTACTCTAACACCCAATTTTGTAACTGTATACAAATAACTCTTGTATAAAATGATATTTTTAACGTGAAGGCATTTCGAGTAGACCAAAACCAAAACATCTCGACTCGAAGATTTCTTGTTTTTCTGGGACAGATACTTCTTTTTTCCACCCTTGCCCGAGGCAAGACATATCAGCCTGCGTAACACCAGGTCTAAAGATACACTCCATTGTCTCTAAGCAGTTATTACAGCCCAGAAACGTATTCTAGTGCGCTCACCTCACCTATAAGACAGGTTTGTCAAGCATCAGGCACAATAGTGTTTTGACGTGTAATCTTTTAGTAGAGATGTCACTAAGTTATGCTTGTCTTAAGGAATCACAGTCACATCACATCACACTATTATCATATATATTTATATATATGACTTCTGGTGGAATAAACTGTGACAGTATGATTATAGCATGTTTTTGTTTTTACAAAATTAAATCCAATTTCTTAAAAGTTCAAAGAAAAGTGAGAGTGAATTTTTGTTTTACATGTGTGAAGAATTTTGTCTGATGGGTAAAACACTGAATTTGTCAAATTCCGTTAATTATAATTAAAATGATGATATTTATTTTAGCCATATCATCCAGCTCTATTCATTTCTGTATCTTAAATCCACTTAGAGTTCTAGGTACACTCATTTGATAGATAATAGGGCTGCACGGCTGCAGACGACATTAAGCACTCAGAGTCAGCTGCAAAACAGCGCTGAATTAACAGCTAACTAACACCATCTTGTAGATGTACCGGTCTGGCAGACATTTCATTCAGTCTGTGCTAAGCAGACCTTTTTAAAGGACAAACACACAGCACTGAGTCTTGACATTTCGCTCCTCTCCACAGGAATCTTTGCCTATCTTAACTACCATGTGCCAAGGACTCGGCGTGAGATCCTTGAGATCCTCCTCAAAGGCCTCCAGCGTCTGGAGTACAGAGGCTACGACTCAGCCGGTGAGAGACAGAAGAGAAGGCTGATATCACCAGAGACTTTCACTGTGACCAAGGGGATTTCACTCTGATATGACTGTGCAACTATACTCAGAAAGCTGGTTTCTTAAGCAAATATTTAAGTTAAATATTCTTTAAATAATTGAACATATACATTGTCGACCAGTTCTAGTTGACATTGCTGAGAGCTGTTTCCTGTCTCTCGCTTTGTGCAGTATTGTAAATAGCAGCACACTCTGCTGGATAAACTTTGAAGTGATGTCTATTACCACAAGAATTTATATCTACGTTATATATCAGGAAAAAAAACAGTTTTCATATCAGCAGATAACGTGTGTCAATACTGGTATGTCTGCAATATTGGCTGACCAATATAGCGGTCGGGCTCTGCATATTTTTTATCAGGCTTCTTTTCTTCAGTTGCTCTTCAGTTTGCCTCCAGGACAGTTGCTCAGATAGCACTGACAGTATTTACAGTGTGTCCAATATGACTTGAACCCAGCATAAGAATCGTCTCATCACTCGCACTCAGTGGTTTGTTTATTTCTTGTAATGAGTTTGGATTGGTCGTCACCGTAAATTATTGAAGAGCAATTATCATGCTGCGAGGTTAGACTTACTGCAACACTAATGGAGCTCATTTACTTTCTGTTAAGTCCATTTGCATTTGCATTTGCAAGTCTTGAATGTTTTCTCCCTGATTTAGTCGAGAAAACAGGACGTTACTTGCAAAGTATTTGTTGTGATCGCTGTAATTCTCATGCTATTCTTTACTCTTTAATTTAATCAGGCGTTGGAATTGATGGCGGAAACGGCAAGGACTGGGAGTCAAATGCCAAGTCTATCACCCTGATCAAGCAGCGGGGAAAAGTGAAGGTTCTTGATGAGGAGATCCACAGTAAGCTGAAGTCAATGAGAATCAATCATTCACAAACGGAGCTTTGCTTCATCGTACTGTATACTGTGGTACAGCTGGGAAACTCTACTGTCTGTGTTTGTCTGAACTTTAGAACAGCAGGATATTGACCTTGATGTGGAGTTTGACGTTCACCTCGGCATCGCCCACACCCGCTGGGCCACCCACGGTGTGCCAAGCCCGGTTAACAGCCATCCACACAGATCTGACAAGACAAATGGTGAGTTGTGTTGAAGATAGTATAACTCGCTCCAAACGGCTCAATGTTTGACTTCTTATTTGATATCTAAAAGTTCACGATCATCTTTCTGGTCTGCAGAGTTCATTGTCATTCACAATGGAATCATCACCAACTACAAAGACCTGAGGAAATTCTTGGTGAGTTTTTATGAACCCTTCTAGACGTCTTTTCATCAGTCTGACAGGAAACAGGACTAATTCTCTCTCTTCATTTCCACAGGAGAGCAAAGGCTACGAGTTCGAGTCAGAGACTGACACAGAGTCCATCGCCAAGCTGGTGAAGTACATGTACGACAACAGGGAGAGTGACGACATCAACTTTGCTACGCTGGTGGAACGGGTGACCCAGCAGCTGGTAAGGGGCGCGCTCACGTACACTGCTTCTCCTGAGGTGATCATCAGAGAAAAGAGCCTGTCTGATGTGTTTGTTCTTCTACCTGCCAGGAGGGAGCTTTTGCCCTCGTCTTCAAGAGTGTCCACTACCCCGGACAGGCGGTTGGCACAAGGTACACCCCCGCTGATGCTGTCAAACTGCTGTTAGTGATTGCAGATTGATGTGTTGTTGGCTCATATGAATGTTGTTGTGCAGGAGGGGAAGTCCTCTGCTGATGGGAGTGAGGAGTGATCACAAGCTGTCCTCAGATCAGATTCCTGTGCTCTACCGCTCCTGTAAGTTTCGGTTTCGGGTCTAGTTTGTGCATACGTGATTGTAGTGTAGTGTGAAGTGTGACTGAGGCTCAGTTTTTCTTTTTTCTCTTCCCTCAGCTACTAAAGACAAGAAAAGCTGCACCGCTCTGCCCAGGACAGACCAGGACACCTGCCTGTTCCCTGTGGATGAGAAAGCTGTGGAATATTACTTTGCCTCAGATGCAAGGTAAGCAGATAACTGTGTCTTTGCATCCACCTGAGCATTCTCCATGAGACTATGCTCCCCGTACGTCTTTGCGTTATCTGTGAAGAATCAAATGTTTGATGTCAATTCTCGCCACAACAGCGCAGTGATCGAGCACACAAACCGCGTGATCTTCCTAGAGGACGACGATGTGGCTGCCGTGATGGAAGGCCGTCTGTCCATCCACAGGATAAAGCGCACGGCCGGAGACTATCCAGCCCGCGCCATCCAGACTCTGCAGATGGAGCTCCAGCAAATCATGAAGGGTGAGTGGGAGGTCAGCCTTTGTTCTCTTTATTTTCTCCCCACTGTGCATTTCCCCTGGTCATATATGCAAATAAATCATCAGTGCACTACCTTGTAATTTTGTCCTGAACACTGTTATTATTGGGTAAGTCTTAATGGGGGACGGGCTGTTTTATATAACTGAACTGGCTTTTAACGTCCAGCCCTGAGGTCATCCTTGTTATCATCCAGCTAGTTACAACCCTACTGGATCAGTTGCACCTCCAGGCAAGCCAGTACCACTAAAATGACCCCTGAGATGCAGGACTTTATCACCCTCACCTGAGTTGGTATATCATGCACCTCGTCAGTTTTAAGCAGGACAAAGAAGCATTTTCCTTTTTGTTTTTTTTAGCTTTGTACTTTTTACTATGTATTTATATTTGCATCAGACGAACAGAGTAGCAATTGGAGCTCTTTCCCCAAATTAAAGAAATGTTGGATGAGTTGGATGAGAATATAAATTCTCAAGTTATATCTCGTTTGTTTAATCAAAACACTAAGTTTAAAAATTACAATTAGACTTTTAACAAGTAGTTTTCTGCCAGTATTTCTTGGCTGGCTAAAGCAAACAGTCAGACTCTACAAAGGTACTGGTCCCAGCCAAGAAATTGTCTGGCACATGACCTAAATAAAATGGTGAGTTGTTGATTTTCCATTTAGTTTTATGTAGAGATTAAACAAACATGATGCGAAGTGTTCAGAAGTGAGCTTTAGAGGTGCTGGAAGGTGGATTTTGTTACTTTCTGAGAGAGTCAGGCTGGCTGTTCTCCCCGTTTCCAGTCTTTGTGCTAAGCTAAGCTGGCTAATGTTTTATTCACTTATGACGAAAGCTCGAGAGGACTCTATTTTTATTATTCCACTAGTTTAATTGGTAATTCATCTGCCAATTATTTTCTTGATTAATCATTTACTCTATGAAGAATTGTTTAAATTGTTTTATTCTTTGAGTCTTATGACAAACAGGCAGCAAAATCTCTTATTTGAGAAGCTGGAAACACAAATAACTGGCTAGCTTTGCAGCGCTGAAGGCGACCAAAATATATCTGTCGGTTAAGAAGTATAAAACCAAAGTCTGCACACCTAAAGCTGCAAGACACTTTAACTTTTATTCACTGGAAGTCTGTGTATCTTTACATGTCCTTCTCCTCCGCTGACTCTTCCTCGGTACTCCAGCAGAGGGCAGAGGTAAACTGATGTTGGCCGGTCTCGACATTCCTTTGTGGTCCTGTCATCACTCTGCCTCTGTCCTCTGTTTCAGTTTGTGGAGCCTTTCTGCTGAATAACCTAATTCGCATGACCTAAATTGCTGTCAGTGGCAGGCTGACAAATGCTCGCATATTTTACTGTCACGGTTTATTATTGATGGAAAAACGCTATCTCCTTGATGTTTTGTGTTTGTTTTCTCACAATTTAAGAGCTGACCTTCCTTTTGGGTCTGGATATGTTAATAAAGCAACAAAAAAAGACAGAAACTCCCTAACATTTCCAGGAAGGTCTGATTATCACGAAAACATTGTAAATGTTTTTCTTGCGGAGGAGGCTGTGGTTTGTCGTACTTAATGTACTTAAGGTAGTTGATGTGCGTCAACAAGACCCTTCTTAGATGGCCTCATGCAGGCTCGCACTTTATTAAAAGTCCATCACTGTGTTTTTAAGAAGCATTTACCTTTTTTTCAAATTTTTTACTAGTGTTGAAAATGTTCCCCTGATTTCTGATCTTTCTGCCACAGGCAACTACAGCTCCTTCATGCAGAAGGAGATCTTTGAACAGCCAGAGTCTGTGGTCAACACCATGAGAGGGAGAATCAACTTTGACAACAACACAGGTCAGAGAGGGGAGGCGTCTGATTTTTAGCATTCGTGTAATAACACAACTGCATGCATGCATTGCTCAAACATGATTTCTGAAGCGGAAAACTCACAAGAAGATACTGATTATTTCAGACACCTACACACCACCACGTCAGAATAATCTTAAGTTTTCTAAGAGTTTATATCCAAACCAAAATTGGTGTTTTTATTCTCGTTGCGCTTGACTAGATTTGACACAGCTGTACGCATGTAATAACACAAAATCTGAAATGTCAGTGATGGTTTGGGGATTTTTTCAGCACTCTTATGGGCTCTTTGTGGCCCTTTTTTAATGAGGTGGAAAATAATGGGTCAGAATGATGGATTAGCTGCTCGGTTTGCTTTTTCAGTGATCCTGGGTGGATTGAAGGACCACATCAAAGAGATCCAGAGGTGTCGGCGACTTATCCTTATTGCCTGCGGCACCAGCTACCATGCCGGAGTGGCGGTAAGTAACCACCCATCGAATGCTTTTTTTTTTCTTTGGTGTAAATCTGCATAATGGAAACACATCTGTATTCCACGTTGAACCAGTCAGACTCACAGGAAACGCGATGTCTGTTTTGTGGACACAGGTGTGAGAATTGTGCGCTGGCACATTCTCTGCGCTGAGCTCGACTGGCTTGTCTTAGCAGAATGATGCTGAGCAGTGCTCTCTGTTCCTTTCTTTAGACCCGCCAGGTTCTCGAGGAGCTGACCGAGCTGCCTGTCATGGTGGAGCTGGCCAGCGACTTCCTGGACAGGAACACTCCCGTCTTCCGAGACGATGTCTGCTTCTTTATCAGCCAGTCAGGTAGCGAGGCCGGTGCCATCTGGATTCTATCGAGTGCACATTCCCCACCTGTCTCTCACTTTCTATCTCTGGGATCTACTCTGCATCTTCCTGATTTATGTTTCCTTTTGCTTAGAGTCTTAGCAAATTAATAAGTCAGACTTGTGCAGTGCACAGTTTTCTGTGTCTATACTGCTCTGCTGTCGTCTTCTGAATGTGTGTGCAGAGTTTTTATGGGTGACATTTATTTTTTGCAAGAAGTGCGATCATTTCTCTCGTGGTTTTTCGGTGAAGCTGTTTCAAATCAATGTCCCTTGTGGTGCGAAAGCTGTTTCCTAACAAACCAATAAATCAGCATCATTTTGTTGTCAGAGCTGTTGCATTGCATAAACTGTTACGTTTTCCTGTTCCCGCCAATCCTCAAGGGGAGACTGCTGACAGCCTCATGGCTCTGCGCTACTGTAAGGAGCGAGGAGCTCTGACTGTGGGCATCACCAACACAGTGGGCAGCTCCATCTCCAGGGAGACCGACTGCGGAGTCCACATCAACGCTGGGCCTGAGATCGGAGTGGCCAGCACCAAGGTGAGTCTGTGGGCTTGACAGATTATAATGCTTTCACCGTAAGACACAGTTTCTCACACACAGTCACATATTTGAGCCATTTCTGTGTCGGGGAAATATGAAATAGCTGCAGCTACAAACACTTTTTCCAGATAAAGGGCTTGGTCACACAAAATGCAATAAAACTTATTCTCTTCCCTCAGCTATTATTATTATTATTATTATTATTATTATTATTATTATTATTATTGTTAAAATTAAGCCAGATGCATCTGATCCAGCTTCTCAAATGTTAATTTGCTGGTTTTTGGAGTCTTCTATGACAGGAAATGGAATATTTCTGGAATTTGAGGTATTAGTCGGACAAAAACAAAAGCACTTTGAAGACATCACCTCAGGCTCTTAGAAATTCTGATGGACATTTTTATAATATTTTATCGACTAAAGATAGACTTAACTCTTCACCATGAAAAGTGCTGGTAAAGAAGTGCCTCACATCCAATCAAATGTCTCTGCGTGGATAAATGGCACTGATTTAGAAGAGACGTGTATTCTTTTTAGATTTTTTTTTATATTGAGCTTGAAGAAACGGCACATCAATTTGTTGCATCATCTCATAAATGAACTCAACGCCCACCGAAGCTGAATGAAACCCAGATGAAAACTCCATTGTGAGTCTGGGTCCGCCTCTTGGAAGCTGACATTTCCCTCCACTCTGATCCCACGGGGGAGTTAAAGCAGCCTGATATTCTCATCTCATCTCATGTAAAATAAGCTAGGATCTCTGCGCCCACCTCCTCCTTCCTAACCAAAAAGGATTTTGCCTTTTTGGACTCCCAGCTCAGTGAGGACAGAGAGTGGAGCAGGTCCCTCCCTGGCCCGGCCCTTGGGCTTGGCTCAGCGACTCTTGCGCTGCTCCAAAGCCCCAGAGCACGCCTCGGAGACGCCATCATTTACTGCTTGGCTGGCTGGGCCACATACCCACACCCAGCTCAACCGAATGCTGCACAACCTAGCTCATCAGTGGAGAACATGTATTGCACCCAACTGTTAAATGACTCCAAATTCATCTACTTGGCTTCTATTTTGTGTTTTCTAACGCTAATTTGAGGTTTTTAGTGGACTGGAACAAAAACTGTTTCCAATTCTTATAATCATATTCAAGATTTATGGAATAAATTGAGACTTGAGGCAAAATTGTTTGATGCTATCAAAAGGCAAATCATCCTGGCAGCTCAGACTGAATGGAAGAAGACCGCCTTCATGAATCACCTCACGGTATCCACTGGGAATTTACAGGGTTACAAAGTTTGTTTTCGAGTTCACAACTGTGTCTGCATGAGAGAAATTTGCTCATGTTTTTAGGTGGTCATCTTTGCACGGTAACAGTTCTGCATTAAAAACACTAAACGGTAACAGTTCCACATTAAAAACACTAAACGGTAACAGTTCTGCATGAAAAACACTGAACATGAACATAGAAAAACACCACAGTTTACTATGTGGATTAAACATGTTGCCACATCTGACCCGACAGCACAGGCTGTCAAAGTTCTGAGACACTGTGGTTAGCGTGCTGTCAGGGGGAGAAAAAAAAACAGTCTAAAGGTTTTACAGCTATTTTCTTGGCTCTAGACGCTGGCATTTCTGAGTCTGGAGGGTCCTGTGAAATGGCTTGGCTTCACCCAAGCACTGATTAAAATCTCCCAAATGGGCATGGACGGCCTCCAAATGTGCTCGGAGATGAAGGAACGGCGAGGGAGTGGGCGACGATGACGGCAGCCTTCGAGTCTCAGATGTGCTGGAGTTCTGAGCAGTTACATTTCCACAGCGTGCTCTGTGATGTGATGTTGTGTGTTCACAAAGTTTTCCAGGATGAGCAGCGCAAGCTTGACTCAGCTCAACTTCATGCTGCTTCGTGTAAACCCACCTCTCCTTCCATTTCTCATCTGGTGCCGATTATTAGCTGGAGTTCATTATTAAAACAGGCACTCCAATTAAAGCTGCCGCTCTTTGTTTTCAGTATTGTGCTCCAAAACACACAAACTAACAACGAGCAGTGTTGCAATGTGCAGTGGTAGGTTTGTGTCCATTTGATGCACACGTCATTGAAGAGCTGTTATCTTTATAAAATCGTCCATTCATGTTCTTCCTCTTTGGGGATGGGACGCGGTGGCAGCAGATCCCAAAGCGTTCCCAGGCTAGATGTAGTCCTTCCAGCGGTTTCTGGGTCTGTCCCGGGGTCTTCTCCCAGTTGGACGTGTCTGCAGCACTTCCAAAGAAAGTTGCCCAGGACGCGAAGGAGCAGCAGCTCCCTCTGGACGTCTGAGCTCCTAACTTTATCTCTAAGGCCACCAACCAACCGGTCCACCTCACGGTCCATTTTCCCACTCCACCGTTTTCCAGCAGAGAACCGTGGCCTCAGACTTGGAGGTCCTGACTCTCATCCCAGCCGCTTCACACTCTGTTGCAAATAGCCCCAGTGAGTGCTGAAGGTCGCGGCCTGATGAAGTCAACAGAACGACGACATCTGCAAAAAGCAGAGATGCAATCCTGAAGTTCCCAAAACTGGACGCCCTCCTCACCCCGGCTGCTCCTTGAGATCCTGGCCATGAACATTACGAACAGAATTAGGGTCAGGGGGCAACCTTGGTGGAGTCCAACACCCATCAATAAAGTATTTGACAACTCTTATTTTGGTTATGGAAGGACTGAATGGCTGATAGCAACGGCCTCGGTACGCCATGCTCCCTCATGACATGGTGATAGGCCTTTACCAAATCCACAAAGCACATGTAGACTGGATGGTCAAACTCCAGTGACACCCCCAGCACGCTTGCGAGGGAAAAGAGCTGGTCCGTTTCTCCACAGCCAGGACAGAATCCACATGGGTCCTCCTGAATATAGGGTTCGACAATCAGTTGGAGTTAGAATCAGTGGATAAAAATAAGAATGAGAATATAAAAAGGTGACTTAAATAATAATAATAACAGGTACACTTTGTGACTTTGTGCCCTGCAGGCCTACACCAGCCAGTTTGTGGCCCTCATCATGTTTGCGCTCCTCATGTGCGATGACAGGATTTCCATGCAGCCCAGACGTCGTGAGATAATCCAGGGCCTGAAAATCCTTCCAGGTAAAATCAAGCTAGCAGTACTGCGGTTCATCGGGGGAAATTAAATGTATAGGGATGGAAAATCAGCTCCGAGGGCAAAGATCAAGTACATCCAAAGCCTGTTTCGTTTTTGTCATTTGTTCAAATAATCCTCTTGGAACCCTAGTGATGAGAGCGAAGACAAGATGTTGGCTGTAGGCTCTTGCATGCTTCTCTGGATCTAAATCATGTGATGGCATGTCCCTAATGGTAAATTAATGAGGAATGTCTGGACACTCTGCCTCTCTGCCCTATCGACAGTATTTTATTCAAGTTGATGCACATTTTCAAAAAAAAAAAACAAACCCTCAATCATATCTGTTTTTTTTTTCCTTCTGCATTAGATCTGATCAAGGAGGTCCTCAGTCTGGATGATGAGATCCAGAAGCTGGCGACAGAGCTGTACCAGCAGAAGAGTGTACTGATTATGGGCAGAGGCTACCATTATGCTACCTGCCTGGAAGGAGCCCTGGTGAGCGAGCGCAATCCTTTTGAACCAGATTTTGGTTGTCTGTTAAAACAGCTCTTATTTTCTACTTCAGCGCTGAGCCAAGTGTTTCTTTATAAAAGTGATACCAGACCGAGAGAAATATTTAACCCTGTTTTTCTCTTGAGAAAGCAGAAAGGTTTCTGCAGTTTATTAGAGATAATTGTCTCTGACCGTACTCCTCCTTTTCAATAATAAAATACTCTATAAAGCAGATTTGAAAGGTCGTGTTAGTGGTTAATGTTTTTTTATCCCCACGTAGAAAATCAAGGAAATCACGTACATGCATTCAGAGGGCATCCTGGCTGGAGAGCTGAAGCACGGCCCGCTGGCCCTGGTGGATAAACTCATGCCGGTCATCATGATCATCATGAGAGACCACACCTACATCAAATGTCAGAACGCCCTGCAGCAAGTTGTAGCTCGCCAGGTAAGACCTCCACGCACACACACCAAAAAAATCATATGGATATATGTTTAAGGCTGCAATTGCTACAAGGAGACGTTATATCATGTCATCAGTCTTGTTGCAATGTTTGTTTTTTATTGGTGCTGTCTCTGTAAACCAGATCATCTGAATCAAATTTGCATCATCAGTATTTGTTTAACATTTGCTGACAGCGGCGTATTTTGCACGTAAGGTTCATTTCCACAGTCCTGTCTGTGCCACACCTCTGATCCTTCACCTCAGTAAATACAAGGGAGGGGTCAGTTCAGGGTGACATCATCCCAGTTAGTAATCTGCAGCAGATGTGGCTTTAAGAGGTGTGAAAATCAACCGAGAGAGGCGTGGAGGGAAAACAATTTTTTCATGTTCAGCCTCTTTGCGATTAGGCTCATTTCACACGATGACGGCCGATTTTCTTTGCAGGGCCGCCCCATCGTGATCTGCGACAAAGACGACTACGAGACCATCAAGAACTCCAGCCGCACCATCAAAGTGCCTCACTGCGTGGACTGCCTGCAGGGCGTCCTGAGCGTCATCCCGCTGCAGCTGCTGTCCTTCCACCTGGCCGTTCTCCGAGGTTACGACGTAAGTTTGGGGTCCCTTCAGGCTAGCTGGTCACCGGCTGTTTTGCCAGATGAGATTTATGAGCCCCATCTGTCACTTGAGCTGCAAAAACAGACTTATATATCCAGCTCTCACTGTCCAGTATCATTCTAACTAAAACCTTTCACCATCGCCATGTTTACACGTGGAAAATAGCTGAAAGAACAGTTGATGAAGTGAAGCTGAGAACAATAATTCAGACATTCAGAAGTGAATTGTCCAAATGATGCTGCTCTACGTTATAAGAGAGGTGTGTGGTGTTTTTTTTTTTTTGCACTTCAGCATCACTGATTTTCTGGCTGCGTACCCGGTGACTGCTCGGAAACCAAAGGCAGTAAAAACACCGGCAGAAATAAACAACATGCTTGCTGTGTTTATGTGTGCAGATCATAGTGTTTCTCCTAAGTGAGTCTCCTAATTTGGAGTAAACTTCGTTATTTAAGAACACTGAGATGAAGGTGGAAGCGAGGCTTCCAGTTACATGTAAACACCTCAGTGTGTGCACATCTTCTCATGTGAGGTAACAAAATGAACACCAGCTATCACTGCTAATCTGTGTTATGGATATTTTGTGTCTTTCTCCATTTTTAGGTGACTATTTAAACAAGAACAGACTAGCTGTTGTACATTCTGTGTAAACTTGACTGGCTTTGCTGGATTGCAGGAGGTCAGAAGTCAAAGTAAACACTTAAACTGATGTACGGCGTGTAAATACAGCCAGTGCTGATGTTGCGTTTGGAGCACTTTACTTCACAGAGATGTCCTGACAGCGCAGCCCAGTTAGCTCTTGTTTTTAAGTCCATAACTATTCGCAGTCGTGCCAAATTGTGCTGCTGTTCTGACAGAGAAGCAAACATTTATGTGCACACAGCTCCGTCACACACCCACACTCGTTTTGTTTTTTATAGTGTGTCCAAGTATCTGAAGTTTGAGTGATGAGAAGCCGGGGATCTGCTGCCATATCGCTGGCTCACACATTAAAGTTTTTGTTAGGATCTTGGGGAAATGTGCTTGAAAGGTCATCTGTGCTGCTTGTTCATTTACGTGGCGTGTTGTTTGTCATGTGGTAAGTGTCCTCTTCTGTTTGACTACAGGTGGACTGTCCAAGAAACCTGGCCAAGTCTGTGACAGTCGAGTGAACCACACCATTCATCACCTAACAACAAAAGCCTGGCAGACACACATTCAAACAGACGGCGAGGAGTGGAGAGCGTCTGCACGCAGAAAATGTCCCGTTTGTGTGTCACGTCACGGATCTCTTTTTAATGCAATCTTTTACTCAACAGTCCTGTATCTAACTGTTGCATATTATCTGTATTCTCACTGTCTATTTTCTCAGAAACCTTTTAGCATCGTTGTGTTATTGTTAGAGTTGTTCTGTCTGTGGTGACGAGGTCTGGGCTGGCACTGACTAACATGATCTTCATTAATCTGTGAAGCCGTAGCAGCTGACAGGGACTGTTTGGGTTGATTCATATTCATGCTCCATGTATATTTTGCTGATTAGTCTCACTGGGAGAATTTTTGGGGGCTGATGTTAAAGCTGTTAACTGACAGACATTAGGATTTAAAGACCTTACTGGCTTTTTTTTTTTTTTTTGTCTTTAGTGCAATGATTTGTAATTGAGTTGGGTTATTTTTCTTTGGCAGCTAATCATCTGAAGTGTCTTCACTCCACAGTTGAAGTAAACGACAGTCTTAAATCATTCCAAGCCACAGGTCACTGCTTCATAATTGCAGCGCAGTTTGCCAGTCAGTTTGACTCAGTTTGACTCAGTTTCTCTCTTGGACTTCTGAAGGCAACACAAGTTACAGCAGGAGAAGCATCAGAAGTTAAATCACAGAAAAGCTTGTGAACATACTACTGTGTACAATCTTCTTGGGGAGGCTGCTTGTTCTTGCTCTCATTTTTTTTTTTTTTTTAAACTTTGTTGGGTTAGTTAACGAGAATCTGCCTCGACACCGGAGTGTGACATTTTCGTTTTGTGAGACCTTATTTCTGATTTCAGGTCTCAAGTTTACATTTAAACTAGAAAGTGAAGCGGTTAACGTGAGATGAAGTCACTAATCTGAAGTAGAAGTTGCACCCAGTGTCCAGCCCACGCCCTGCCACCATGACTGCTGCAATGTCGGGACCATTTAAAGCAAAACTCTTTTCTCTCTTTTGTTACATTTTCTTTAAAAAAAAAAAAACAGAACAAGGTAATTTTATATTATTGAAGTTAGTCTTTGATTTAAAATGTGAATGTTACTGTCATTTAAAATGTCCTGTCAAACCAAAAAAAAAATCTCTACAGTGGCTTTGGCAGTTGTAAACCAAAACATATATATTTTATATGTTCATCCTGTATTGTTTTTGTAGCCAAACATGTACTGATGCTGGTAGATTGTGTGCTGTGAAGACGCTTTGAAGTCTGAAACAGGGGGAGGCGCACACACGGTTTGATGGCAGTATGTCAGACTTTAGATGTTTATTTAGATAGAAAGTCAGAGGCCAGCTGTGTGTGTGTGTGTGTGTGTGCGCGATCCCGAATATCTGTTTCAAAAGGAAAGAGTGATGTTGTACACATACGGTTGCGTAGCGAAGAAATCTGAGCTACTTGTTTTTTTCCTTTTGAGTCCGTCATGTATTTTATCTTGCTTTTGCAATCAAGCCTTAATTCTTTTTTTTTGGCATTTATTTTCCCAAGACACTGAGCTACTCCTGAGCCAGTGAATGAGTTTGAAAACTGGACAACGTTGTTACAGGTACTTTTGTAACCCCCCCACATACATTAGCTGATTTTAAGTTTCTTGACTGGAGGCGCTGAGAAAGGAAGCTGCACTGAATCTTAGCAACATCTGTTGGAGAAGTTACTGAGGGATTGGGCGGGCGGGGGCACTATTTATTAGTGGAACTGATGCAATAAAGTGTCAAGTACTTCCCTTTTTAAGTGTCCGAGCTCATTTGATGATGATGATGTTTCAGGACGTACATGCTTGTTTTTATCCCACACAGACCGACAAGGATGCCAAATGCTGTACTTGATTAGACTGGACGGCAAATATTATCAACTATTTTATTAAAATTAAGACAGAAATCCAGGTATAGACTTACAATTTTAAGGATATTAAAAGTTAGAAATTAAGTTTTCTGTACATTATATACAAAGTTCAGGTGCTGCTTATGACTGATGCCAGATCCCAAATGATTCCAAGTACCTGTGTAGAGTAACTAGTCACAGTCTGTAAGGTGGACAGTGATGGTCTGACGCATCCACACAAGGTCAGAATGGTGGAGACTCTGGGTTTGGAGGCACTGCACAGAGACAACAGGGTCTTGCAAACAGACAGTGAACACCTGCATAGTGCAGGCACGCCATGCAGCACTAAACACCTCGCAGTCCTCCCTCCTCCTCCTCCACCTCCACAAAGATGAGAGCAGCAGTCATATGAAGGCCAGGTGGAGCAGCTCCACCAGCGTCCACGTTGGTCCAGCTCCTCTCGTGAGTGGAGCACACCTGCCAGCGTCAGCCTGAGGAATGCGTTCAGCCTCAGCATGGTTGAGAGGTAGAAAGCTAAACTTCTGGTGAAAGCGAGGGCGACGCTCAGGAGGATTTCACTGCACTGACTAACCATGACGATGGCTTCAAGTGCAGCTGCAGAGTAATTACACAAAGCAGACACAGCTTTGGACAAAGGCAGCCTCCATTTGATAACCACAGGGAGCATTGTGGGTAGTTTTTCATCTAGGGAGAGCAGCATCTGAAATATTTCAGGTAACATCCTCATGCTGGAGCCAAGTCTGGAGCCCTCACTGTGTGTGCAAACCACAGCTGCTTTAAGGTGTCTTGAGTGGGATTGAATAACTATTAGCAGGTGTTGTCACCACTGAGGCAGCTCTGCCAGGTAAATCCTGACCCACCGTGAGGTGAGTCTGCATATTTTGATTTTAAATACTAGTCACAACAGGACAAGCACAGATGTAACGAATAACAGTAAACGATGGCTCCATAATCCCAGGCCGCATGTCACTGATCCAGCGCAGACAAGCCTGCTGGAACGCTTAAATGGATCGGAGCGATTGTTTATGTTCTAAACTACACTTTTCATCCTATGACAAGCCAAAATGTCAGCTGTCATAATGACCTGTGGGAGGGAGAGATATTCCTTCTCATTCCTGACACCATTTCTCCATTTTCTTTTCCAGCGAAAGAGCAAGGCTGTCACTGGAACGTTCCTTCAAACTATGTTTGAATATTTGTGTTACGTTTCTTACTTCTTTGGGCTAAAGGCACAAGACATTTTATATTTTGAAGCCAGGGGAATTAGTTTATTGCCCTATGTGGATCTCGTTATTATATCATCATGTCATGAATTCAAACAGCTGAGATAATCTGCTGACTCTTACTTGGCGTCTAACGTCCACGTAAAGGCAATTCTGAGATTTCTTTCAAAACACATTAAATATGTTTGAAGATAGTTACTGAAAGCACGTGAAAAGACTTTGAACGATATATTACTGAAATGCAGAGTTAGAGGTTTTCACCAGTTTTAGTGTCAGGATTTTGTGGGCGGTCCTCGATGACACGCTGAGGCCACCCTGAGCAGAGAGACGGAGATGAATTCATCTCGATCAGGGTGTTTCAAAGTTAGTCATGTCATTTTTTTGAACACATCTGACACGTTTCAGTCGCTTCAAAATGGCCGCTCGGCTGCTCTCACGAGTGGGCGTGGCTTCAGCTCATTCAGAGGACACGCCCCCACAGTGCTGGAGCTGAGAATTCATTTTTACCTGATTTTGACACCTGATTTCATAAACTTGTCGATATTTTTAATCATTCAAATTTGGCTGGGTGGTTAATAACACTATCTTCTTTGGTCACACTCAGAGCACATATTTATTCTTCCTTTCATGGACAATAAACATTACAGTTGATTTAAGTCCTATAAGGAACTGAAGTGTGTGTGTGTTTTTTTTTTAAGGCTTGTTTGATTAGAAAAACATTAAAAACTTAGATATGCACATGAATACTGACTGATTTCAGTGCACAACCTACAAGAATACAAATGAGCTGATTTTTGATAATCTAATCTATCACGCGAGCTGTATTTGGATCAGACATCGCGGTTGTTGGTTTAACACAAAGCTGGCTCTTGGAAATATTCTTATCAATAAGCTGTCAGTCACTAATTGAAGTCTTAAGTTCACACTGGCAAAGAAACTCCTCGAATTCTTCTACAAAGAGACATAACTCATTATAACACTGGAGCATATTGTTGAGATGGTGTCACATGTGAGAAGTCTGTAATAGTTTTAATCTGTGATGCAATGTTTATATGTATATGGTAGACATCTGTGCTGTAATGGTTTGGACAGGAGTGGAAACAAAAGCTGGCAGCAGACTCAAGACATCTTGCACTTGAGTTTGTCTGACATGGAAAATCCACTGCAAACAGCCCCGGTATATAAAAATGTGCTCACACACAGTCAACGTGAAACGACAAAAAGAAAAACTTTTAAACCTTCATCGGTCCCTAAAACTGTGTCATTAACAATTAGCACCAGCACACCTTTTCCTGCACGCCTGTCCACATTTCCTGAGGATTAGATGATGCCTAATATTTTCCAAGATAGCTCACTCCATTCGTGCATGTGACAAAATGCAACATATGAACATCTGGAATTAGTTAGCCATGCTCTGCATACTTCTTTTTTTTTTTTCCATCACAGGGAGTGAGCGAGGTGCTCTGTGCTTTTTGCAAACAGTCGCTGGTGAACCCAGTGACAATATCAGCCCTCTAACTCAGGATTAAAGTGCATCTTAACATGTTGTGGAATAAGTGGCATGCAGAAGACGCTGAGCAGAGTTTAGAGGAGGAGCGCTGCGTGATAAAAAAGTGACTCAAGGGAACATGAGGGTACAACTATTAAAGTCTTTACAGGCTTTTGATGAAAGCTTTAGGGAGCGAAGTACAGCTCAGTGGCTGTTTTCACATTGTGAGGACGTAAATCACAGCAGTTTACAGGTCAGTAACTGTATTTGAAGGAAAATACACAAAGACGAGTTCAGTTTAATACATTTAAATCGTTTACTTTCATTTTGAACAAACAAAGGTGTCTACATACTGCATTGATGGAAAGTTACATACGTCTGTTCAGTGACGCCATCAGTTCTCGTTGAGTGACAGACCCTCTCTGATTGCTAAAGGATGATTGTAATCTGCATTCTGATCAGCATCAAAGAACAATTTTATATTAATTTATTCATTTAATCCATGCTAAACTTAACAAAACAGAATTTTATCACGTGTAGAGTAAAGATTAATGATCAACTATTTTAATAATGAATTATCATTTTCTAAAGGTCCAGTGTGTCATATTTAGAAGTATTTCCTTGCAGGAATGGAATATCATTTTCATTAGTCGTAGTTTGCATTAGTGTAAAATGACCTGAATATATGAATCATGTCTTAAAATGTCTCTTTCATGGAGTCCCCCATTTTGAACCACTATTTTTGTACAGTAGCCCAGAGCAGACAAACCAAACACTGATCTAGACATGGACTTTCGCTTTTTATGTGAATTTTATGTGGAGTTTTTCCTACATGCTTGCAAGGAGAGGGTGATGTGTAGGAGAGTATTCAGCTAGTTCTTCAACTTCACTGCTAGGTGCCGCTAAATCCTACACACTGGAC
Source organism: Protonibea diacanthus (assembly GCA_028641955.1). Taxonomy (NCBI): domain Eukaryota; kingdom Metazoa; phylum Chordata; class Actinopteri; family Sciaenidae; genus Protonibea; species Protonibea diacanthus. The sequence continues at coordinate 23,777,473 of CM053985.1, forward strand.
CTTTCAGAAGAAAATCTCTGATTTCAGCTCCTCAAATGTGAATATTTTCTGCTTTCTTTGGTCCTCTACGGCACTAAACTGAATCTCTTTGGTTATAAAATAGATTTTTATCGATAGTTCAGCCAGACAGCTCACGATTGGAATTTTGGCGAGTTTTATCGCAGTAGCAGTTAAGAGTTTGACGTCTAGGCTCCAACCTTATCACTCCCCGCAGATATGTATACATAGAGATATTGAGGAGTGATTAGCAAATATAATAACCCCCCCGGAGCCTGCAGGTGGGTGCTAGGGTGGTGGTGGGGCTTAAGAACAGACGGTGATGCTGATGCGAGGCAGTAATGGCACTGGCAGAGCGGAGGGAGAAGTGGGATATTTTGCAGCCTAAATAGATTGCTGCACTGGGATGCTGTGTTTGGATTGGATGATTGTGGAGTGTGAGGCACGTCAGGTGTGTATATGCAATGTAGCTCGAGTTGTCTGCCTGAACGAGCTCGCAGGCGTCGCTCCATTTGCACATAAAATAAACATGTCCGACACTTTGTGCAAAAAGTCAGATTTCTGTTGAGCTGATAAAACCCGGCATTACTTTGGGAACGCCTGTCACAGATACATATAGTAGACCAGTCTCTCTCTTTCTTTTTACACACACACACACACACATACACACACAGATATCTGAACACACATGGTTATATCAAAATGATTATTTACACATACTGCTAGAGGCCGTGGGTGGATGAGCAAGACGATGTGCAAAGCTTTTTTTTCCCCTGCTGACATATTTTTGTCCGCATGCTGATCAGAGTCAGATGCAGCTGTCGCCATGATTGTAGTCCTGCCGGTCAGGTCGGTTATAGTAACTAATTTAGTGCCTAAACCCGACAAATATGATGTGCACAAGAAATAGGCCAGCTATGACTCATACTAGGCTGGTTTAATACGGCATGGAAATCAAAAGTTACGCTGTAAAAGCATGTTGCATTGCTGCTTACTGTACATGGATGTTTTTCTAACCTCAAAAATGGAAAATGTGCTGTACTTGACGGTAAAAATACAAATTAAAAAATGTGTTTATGTTGTATAAAACAAGGTAGAAACGTTATTTAAAGAAGAACAAAAATGCTGCATGCAATTGCTCAACATTCAAGAGCACAAAAAAGGGGATTTCCAGATTCTTCTAAATCTGCGGTGCTAGGAATATTTTATCTTTTATCAGGAAGGATAAAAATGTTATTCATATTTTAGTGTCATGAACACGTCTGTGCTCATTATTGAGGGCCTTTATGCACAGAGGCATTAGTTCAAGCTGTTCCTCCTCTGCTCGGTCCAATCTTGTGTGCTCGTGGAGGGGACAGCGGGGCCTGAAGCAGCTCAGAGGACCATGGAGGCAAATGTTTTTGAACCAGCCTGCATGACCTCATTTGTAGGGAATGTTTGTGTAATTCAAGCATCAGAGCAATTGCACTGTTGGGCTAAATGTGTACAAAAGTCACTGTAGACAAATAGCTGGAGACGAGTCTTCACTGCTCCACTTCACATGGCAGGAATGCCACAGTCCACCGAGCGTGGCACGAGGCACTCACAATGTCCTCGCTCGCAGGTACAATCAAGGTTGGTCATGTGCTGATTGTCTGTGTTGCCTTTTTTTAAAAAAATCCTGTTAAGCTCTCTCCCATCGTCTGCCAGAGCTCTACAGGCCAGGGCGAGGCGGAGGGCGGGCAGGTGGTGGGGCTCGCCCCGGTGGGGGTCCCTGTGGAGGAGGAGGGAGGGAACCGGTAGGGGAGGCTGAGGGCGGAGGGGATGGTGGGAGCGCCGGTGGGGCAGGTATATGCAGGGTGGTCGGAGGAAGAGCCCGATTTGGAGGTGGCGTGTAAGGGGGAGGCGTGATGGGAGGCGAGGGAGTGTTTGAGGTGGGAGGAGGCGTTGGAGGCAGTGGGGGAAGGTTGGAGGGGGAAAACGATGGCGATGGCGATGGCGATGGCGATGGAGATGGAAATGAAGTTGGAGATGGAGATGATGGAGGGCTGCCGGGGGTCGGAGGGAGGTTGCACTGCGGCGCCGGTGGAGGGTTGTAGATGGGAGATGATTGGTGGTTGTAGTGTGGGTACTGAGGAGGGGGTGACTTAATGCGGGTGAAGTTCATGCATTTGCCCTGAAAGTTGAAAACAAAGAAGATTTTAGAGGAACACGTCATAAAATGCAGCACATTGAATTGTAGGATGAAGATGTCTACATGACACGCCAGATACACTGACTAACGATACTGATACTGAATGAATCATGTCCATTTCTTTGCATCCTTTGTGGTTCACACTCCAACATTGTGGGCAAAAACAGAATGCAATGATTTGCAAATCTCACAAACCCATATTTTATTCCCAATAGAACATAAACAACATATCATGTGTTAAAACAGATATTTCACCATTTCATGGAAAATATTAGCTCATTTTTAAATTGATGGCAGCAACACATCTCAAAAAAGTTGAGACAGGGGCAACAAAAGGCTGGAAAAGTGTATGGCACAAATCAAAAACAACTGGAAGAGACATGGGTGTTCCAGCAGGACAATGACCCGAAACATACCTCAAAAAGCACCCAGAAATATTGGAGACAAAGTGCTGGAGAATTCTGAAGTGGCCGGCAATGAGTCCGGATCTAAATCTCACAGAACACCTATGGAGAGGTCTCAAAATTGCTGTTGCGAGAAGGCACCCTTCAAATCTGAGAGACCTGGAGCAGTTTGCAAAAGAAGAGTGGTCCAAAATTCCAGTTGAGAGGTGTAGGAAGCTTGTTCATGGTTATAGGAAGCTATTGGTTTCAGTTATTTTCTCCAAAGGGTGTGCAACCAAATATTAAGTAATGATTTTGTCAAATTTGGGTTTTTTCTTCCGCTTCTTTGTGTTGTTCCAATGCAATTAAAGGAAATATACATGTGTGCATCAAAACATTTGTAATTTCAACACTTTTCTGGGAGAAATGGTGCATTTTTGGGAAAAATTCCAGGGGTGCCAATACTTTCATCCATGACTGTATCTTCAGACTCTCACCTAGACGTCTCAATCAAGAGTATGAGATAAAACCTTTGTGAGATAATTGTGATAATGTGCGTATTGATATTTCAAAGTAGGGTACAGCTTTTGTATTATTTATGTCCGTGCTTTAGTTGTTTTTGGTGATTTATTAAGTTGGTTGGATGATTAATCACACACCTGTCATAGAGCTCGTCAACCTAATGATGTGAATAATGTAGAAATCTGGGTGTCGGTCCCAGCTTAGAACATTTTGACAGGATGGGGACGCACACGGGATCGAAACATCATTTTTAAAAAATGTTTTCAGACTAATTCGTCATTCACATTCTGACACCTGACGGTTATGTCATGAATAGAGTATTTTTCAGCTGCTGTATTTGTGTCTCTTGGTCTAACATGTAGTCTTGAGCTTGCTCCTTTACTTCTCTGAACACACAACTCCCCAGCTCTGACAGCTGAATTAGTCTAAGATATAAAAACGTCCCCTCCTGTTTTCTCCAACAGATCCCATGGACTGATGACTGCAGCAGATGGTAGTGTGCCTCTCGCTTATTGTCCACGCACACCTACATCACTGCGCTTTAACGCCAACAAACATCTACATATGCAATAATTCTTAATCACAGCTTTAGTAACGGGCAATTATGCACATGCTCTACTCAGCTGGACGAAATAACCTGCCACCATTCACCCCTGGAACAAACCAAAAGTGAGGTCATGCAAGAGAGATATCATATTCCAGAAACAAGCTACACCCTGGGAGCAGCTGCTCTGAGGGGACTGGGGAGTTGCAGTAAACTGATAAAGGATGACAGTGTTGCTTTATGTCTCTGATTCAACAGCGGGGCGAAACGACCTCTGACAAAACCGGGCAAAATGTTGCACGTGGCACATACAGCAAGGACGGAAACAGATCTTAATATCTCTCGCACTCCTCAGTCAGTACAATGCTGAGTTTTTATCCCAACTCTAATTACTAAAAGCAGAGCAGTCTTTAAAGGCTCAGAAATATATGACACGTTACAGGAACCTGACTTTTGGTTTCCTCTCAGGCAGGCAGGATCAACTGGCCTCCTTCCTCCCACCACTGCATTCATTTAGGGGAAGTTATAAAAGCAAAGCTTTGACAAGAGACTCTTAATTGCAACCAGAACAAGCTTGTTTACTGCAAATCATGAAGGATACTAGAGCTGAGCTTATTTTCCAGTGCACTAATGAAGAGCTTTATAGTGTGGAGGACCCACTCGTACACTTCTAATTACAGAGCGGTGTGTTAGCTGTGCTTACTGTACTGTGGAGGGGAAGTATGTAACCTCACTGACATTGTTTGATTGTGGCTGTAGGAGCAGGGGGAGCTAGTCCACCTTAAATATTGCTTCACCTTCAAGGTTCATTAGTTTCCAATCGCCCCCAGGTGTAGTTTTTAAAAGCTGCTCTATATAAACTACATTTCCTGAACGTGCATTATTGACTGACTGACAAATACACTTCAGATCAATCTAAAAAGTTTAAGTCAAACTGTTATTTTCATGTAACAACCTGTTATACCAGATCAAACCATAATTTTTTGCTTGTTGTAGCCAGTTAAATACAAAATCCTTCACTTGTTGAAGCATACAGGACCATGATTCCTTAAAATAAGTGCACAAACACATGAAGGAAGAAGTAAAATGATCCCATTTGGAATGAAACACTACAGAGATTTGTTTGTTTTTGAATGATTCATTTTATTTATCATAATTTTATGATTATAACATACACAGTATACACACACACACACACAGTTTGGCAAAGGTGGATGACGACAGATTGATGGGAAAATGTATGAAACCTTGAGAGTGATTGCACTCTTCCTCCACTGCTAGGTCAATCATTTTTACATGTTTTAATATTTCAAAGGAGGTTCTGAGAGGATGATGATTACGTTAGACACAAACTGAGACAAACATAAACAGTGAAACACAAAATGGTTTCTTGTGCAATCGCACCCTTGAATCTCCTTCCAGACAGTTCAGTTCACCGCCTTGTTGAAGATCTTTCTCTTAAACCTCACGAGTGTCTCTCTCATTTGTGTTGAGTCCTGAATAGTTGTGTTGAGGACTGCTGGTGCAAAGAAGAAAGCCTAATTCATTTCCTCCTTCCGAGCTTCAAACCTTCATACTTTACGCACATCCTCATGTTCGTGCATCATTGTTTCAAAGTGAAGAAGTTCAGCACTCGTCACTGATGTTCTCGTCTTCTTTCGAGCTTTCTTTCCTGCTTGGCCTTCAAGGCCACAGGTTTTTATGGACAGCTTCTCGTTCTCCTGTGGGAGGAGGAGGTTCATATCTGTGCCCAAGTGATTCTTCACTTGCTTGCACATGTCCTCCGTTTTTAAGTTGTTCTCGTTCACCTCCCACAATAAGGACCCTTGACTCCTTTTTATCGCTGCACAGCAGACACGAGGCTCCAAAATCTCTTTTGGGAAGTCTTGTTTGCCTCTTCTCATGGCCGCCTCCTCCTCCTCACCCTCCACTTAACAGTCATGTCACAGATATTTGTCTCCTCTTTTTCATCTCCGTCCTGCTGTGAGCTTCCTTCCATGTCGCCTCTTTCTGAATTCCTCTTTCTATCTCTGCTCTGTCTTCAGTCTCAGGGGAAATCAGGCTCCAGGGGTTGTTTTTTTGCAGGGCATCCTCGCCTTCTAGCGTGACATTTATTATTTAGGTCTCAAACTCTGCTCGCTGTGGAGAAGGTCATTGTTATTTTTACAGTCACTGAACTGTATCTGAAGGACCTCATGGTCTCCGCGGAGCGCTTTGTTCACTCTGTCCAGGCCTGCAAAGATGTTTTGGTCGAGTTTCAATGCGTTCCATTAGGATCTCATTATGTCGACACAGTGTCTGCGTGTTTCTGCAGAAGACTTCATCTGGTCGTTGCAGGCTGTGATTATAGTACACCGATGCCAGCGGCGTTCATCAGCCTCAACTGCGATGAGAACTAATTTTGTCAGCTTCTAAATGAGATTAAGAATGTGATGTCTGTTTCTGTTGTTTTTAATGAATATGCTGAACATGTTTTAGCTTTTGTCACTAATAAATATGTGCTGTTGGTGCCCTTTACTTTGAGAATAAGAAACTCTTTGTGCATAACAATGGAATCAGGCATTGTTATAATATTTTAAATATTTGTGGAGGTAAAAGTCCAGCCACCACAATTCCTGTGTGTAATGATAAGAGGTTTTACCTTTAAGTACACTGGGGATATTTATTTGCACATCTGCAGTCAGAGCTCAGAGGTTCTGCAAGATGAAACTTTCTAACGAAGCACACAATTGATGGTGATAGGGAATCTTTTTTTTAACTCTTCTGTTTATCCGGACTGACAGTTCTTCTTAATGACAGCGTCAAGGCGCAGCTTTGGCGCCGTCTTATCTGAATGCTGCTGTGGATATTTTATCAACTGGAGGTGAAGGGTTTTATCCGGCTCAGAAGCTCTGGAAGATATTAATCATGTATCTTCAGCTCAGCTCAGACCGATTCATACTTTTGTTGAAGAATACTTCATCAGTAACCCCAAAATATCCCCGACAGCCGATCCAGTTTTCTTTCCAATTTTAGTTAGGATAGTTTAGTCTCTGTATTGTCAGTGACTGTACCCGCATATGAGATAGAAATACTTTATTTATTGCATAATTTAATACATATTTGACACACTATGGTTGGTATCATCACAAGAAGTATTGAATAAATCATATTTTACTCTGTGTTATTTCCGTGTTCCTGTGAAACAGCTGCCACATGGCCACATAAGCATTGTTTCATCCTCCCAGTTCAGCTATATATTGTATTATACTACAGTATATATGAGAGCTGAGTGTCAAAACAGCTGTGTGCCACCCTGTACAGCTGTGAAAATAACAGGTCTCAGACTATACACTGTGTTTACCAGCAGACATGCTGAATATACTATATAATTACACAAAAACAAAGACCGAGGAGTACATTTGAATTGTCAACATTTCTTACTCAGGGAAAGATGAAGCATTACATAAACTCACACGGGTGAAGAGCTATTATATACAAACTTCCCTCAGACTCATTTTTTCAACACTCGTGGATCCCACAGCCTCAGACTGCGTGTCAGCTGCCAACAGTAGAGGTCATCGACACCACAGCTGGCCTTTGAGGAATTACATTTGCCTTTCTTATAATGACTTCCCCAGACGTCTTAACATCATCGTAGCGCACTGTAGACGCTGCAGTCAAAAATCCTAACCCGCCATGAGTTTTTCCCATGAGTCTCTCTGTGCACACTTCCTTGCTCACAGAGCTGACAGCTGGGTCATTTTCTCAACATTTTCAGATACAAAAGAATCTCCCCCCTTCGCCAAATGCTAACGCGCAGCCAAGCCTTATGTCAGTCAGTATAACACGGGCTGATTAATGTTGAATGATGCCTTCCTGTGTAGCTTTTCTTACCTTGTCGCCCGGGTGAGGTCTCATGACAGACACGCGGTCGTAGCCTTTTCGTAAAAGCACCCACAATGCGTCCAGTTTGCTCTACGGGAACAGAGAAGAAACCAAATTTTGAATCCACCTCGATCATCTTAACATACATTTATTTGCACGCTGTGCACCAGCTCGAGCTGCAGTGACATGATCGGAGTGATCGAATTCCTGCAAACATTACACATGACAAACTGAAAATGGCTGGAAATGGACCCTTCATACTCTTTAAACAGCAAATACTTTGAGGATAAGGGCAGAAAATCCAGCTGTTTTTCTTCACTAAAACTGCTGGCTGTGCAGTCCTGCTCCCTGGAGGTCAGTCCAACAGTCTGGTTTCTATTAGCAATCCCCCGCTGACTGGGAAGGCTCAGAACGACTCCTTTAACCCCATGCTGGCCCCCGGGAGGAAGGGACTGTGTGCCAGTAGTCACCTTACCATTATTACCTTAACACATCTCATGCTATTTTTCACTACGATGTTTTAATAATACCATTACTTACATATCCTGAGCCAGATTAACATGGAGTAATTTGTAGCAGATGTTGCACTTCATGCGGTACACATGCGAACAGCTGAAGAAAGCCTGTCCCAGCAGAGCTATTAAACAATCATGAATGCTTTTATTAATTGAATGTAAGCTGAGCTATATTCACGGACTTGTTGAACAAATCCTCCACCAAAGTATACGTCTGTATTTTTTGTCACTGAACATCTGCAGACCAAACTCTACCCCCCTTTAGTGACTTCCTGGCTGTTTTTGTTGGTACTCTACCTTGATGGGTGAGTACCACTTGCGCGGGCCGTGGGGTTTGTGCATGCCGTTGTTGAGAACCCGCATGGGCGGCGCCACGTATTCCTGCTCGGGCATCTTCACTTTGGCATTTTTGGCCTTTTCCAACTTTGCTCCTTCTTCGGTGGAGCCTTTCTCACCCCAGCGGACCTAATGACGGAGAGCATGGAGAGTCTGAGGTTTGGAAGTGGTCTGAAATCGATCAAACGTCCTTAATTAGAGATGGTAGTCAATACTTTATCCACCTAGAGATTTACCTCCATCCTTTTGATTCCCCCAACTCCTCTTCCTCCATAGTAGGAGGCATCTACAGTCGGCCATTTCTTCTTAGGGGCTTCAAAGTCTTCGTCATCCTGTGGGTGGCAGGAAGTCGGTTTTATGATGATATAGCTACAATTATAACTACAATTAAGGGACAACACAAATGTACATACACACCAAATGAACACATCAGAGCTACCTGGTATAAATCTCCGAGTAAATACCTCTCTGTCTGCCCTCCAAATCCGACCCAATTTGTCCCCTCTGGCCCGGCTGTCAGATGAAAGGAAATTACAAAGCCCAGTGGCCAAACTTGTAATGTTTCAGCTCTTTAATACACCCTGTCTGACTCATAATCTACCAGGATGTCAGACAGAGGAAGCCATAATGTAGGCTGAAATTTGTCTTTGAGGTCACGGTTGACATTGAAGTCTGTTATTGGAATAAATTCACCAGTTTAAACCTCATTCAGTTTAACTGGAGCAAATAAACGTAGCCTGCCATGTGTCCCACAATTGCGTGTTGGCATGTTGTCGAAATGTGTTTTAATGTCACACATTTGCTGGTCAAAGTGATGAGAAGCAATGTTATTAGTCACATTCCAGGAAGATACAAAAGAGCTCCAGAGGAAGTGATTCGAAAAATACAAATTATGGTTTTTAAAACAAAACTGTCCTCTTTAAAACACGAGAGGGAAAATCTGTAAAAGTCGTGGATTTCATTGTTATTCTAAGAGGGCGTTAACCCACATCAAGATTTGATGAATTACTAGCAGAGTTTTATGCCAGGGAGCGTGTGAATGACGGCGCATGGTCGTTGAGGTTTAAAAATGTCAAAATTAACTACAATCTAAACTTTAGCAGCAGTTTAAATCTCAAATAATGAGCTTCTCCTTCTTCTTCTTTTTTTTTTTTTTGGAGTCGTAAGTGGTGCAGCTCCTACCGAACTCTCCTCCACGACCGGCGGTGGGGGTTCATGGATGATCTGTGGGAGGAAAAAAAGATCACATGAGAGGAGAAAGAGAAAGAGGAGGGAGAAGGTGACAACAAAACTCACAAACACGTGTATCAAAATAGATTTTTTATATAACCTGCATGTCAGTGTTATGTGTTTTCTGTGTGCAACACGATGGTTACACAACAACACATGGCTGAGGAATTGTTTTTTTCCTCAGTGAGTCTCTACTACTTTACAAGAGCAATGCACTGACCTAGAAATCTGCTATCCAGATTTTTTTGGTCTCACGTTGTTGATTAGGAGAAGGGGAGAGTAACAGGCTCATAAATACTGTATTATTTGCTCTTATGGAGCAAAGTTATCCATAAAGTTTTAATGAACTTTTTGTTTGTCCTTTTTCGGATGTTCACTTCTCTCCATCTCTAGCTCCATTTTCTAGAGTATGCTGCACAGCTGCTGCACTGCATGATCGCACGCAGACAGAATGTACAGTTTAGTCTATATCTGTGTGTCTTTTCCCCGTATGTATGTCGCCACATGAGCCGTCAGTGTGTTATTTCACCAGACGGTTTCTTCTACGTTAAATGCACTTGGCAAATTAAGTGATTCTGATTCTTATTTGTCATTTTCCTCCGTGCTTCTCCAAATCCTGGAACACAAAATGAAATCCCCATGGTAACCCAGCATCGCTTTTCCTAAACACACTCTCTGCACAGGCTTGAATTTGCAACTTTTAATGGACAAGAACAGAAAAAAAAAAAAGTAAAGGGAGGGATAGCCATGTTGTAAAAGCTGACATCTCTCTCTGGCAATTCTCAACTTTCCTGTTTCCAGCGCTGGAAACATTGGAGAGCGATTCGAGGCTCTTCGTTTTAAAAAGGAGAAATACAGATTTTAACAAGGAGTGGTTGGTAACAAGACGGTTTGTTGAAGTGTTGTGATGCTGGCAGTTTGACCAGTGTACAAATAACGCCACATATGTGTTTTTCCTCTTGCCGTATCCACGTAGAAGAATTTCTTCTAGAAGAGTTATCTTGCTTCTAAACCACAAACATTTGACTCTTTCCAACCTGCCAGCTGGACATTTTAATTATTCAGAAACACTTAAGAGCCAACTCTTATCAGTTTATGCATTCCAGTGAATACTGAGAAGGTATTGAGAAGTTAGACTCGGAGGTCACCTGCTGTGACCTCTGGAAGCACAAATGATTTCAACAGCAGTGCAATTACTTCAACACACATTCACCCTGGTGACCTTGAGCTCTCTTCTGGTTGTGAACTAAATTCAGCTGTAGGGATCCAAATGGACCACATGCCCCTTATTGACTCCTAGACCCCTAAACCTTCTCCCCATTGGAATGTTGTTTAGGTTAATAAGATGCCTTGGAGTTCATCAGCCAAACGAGACAGACGTGGAGAAGACATCTCTCTCTCTCTCTGTCTTATAGTCCACAATAAGCGATACTGCTGCATTCCAAGAGTGTTTGAAGCCATCTATAATTTGACAAGAGTGAATCTTATTATTGCATTTTAAAAAAAAAACTCACCACAGTGCAGCAGAGAGGCCAGAACCACCAGAGGAGAGCCAAGACCAGGAGCAGCATCAGGATGAGCAGAGCTATGGCCAGGATGGTCCCATCAGACTGTGACAGAGACAGACACGTCAACACACACTGGCCGAATGTGTACAGCACTAAAATGATGTAAACCACTTCTCCTGACTCTGGAAGAGGCTCTTTTGGGTTTCATCTTCCATGGAATTGAAATACTTTAATCATCCGTCATGCTGGCGTCTTCTCAAGTTTGTTTTTATCTCTTGCTAGTTCTGGCTGGAGTTGGAACGCAATAAAATTTTGAAAAAATTTTGAAGTTGATACGTTATATTGCACTCACGCAGCCCACGGTGGTGATGGTGACCGAACTGGAGATGAAACTGAGACCTTCGTTCATACTGACGTAAAGGTTCGCTGCCCTGGAAAAGAAAAAGAAAAATGGATGTCAGTGATGTGGTGTCTCATATAAAAACAGGGCAGAGGGTGTCATATGAAACCTCGCATTTATTGAAATAAATTACAGGACTTACATCCCCTCATCTTGAAGTATTGGTGCAGGGCAGAGGAGATATGTATCTTCCACGATCAGTGGCTTCACCACTAGAGAAGAAGAAGAAGGAAAGAGGTCAATAAATGTGGTAGCATTCACTGACACACAAAGCTCCAATCCTGGACCACCTTCTAGATGATGTCATTGTTTAGCCTGATTACAGTAAGTTCAGCTTATTGACTTCATTTCAGCTCAATAAAGGGAGGTTTTAACTCGATTAACAAACCGTCTGCGAGGAGCGTTCCTTCAAAACAAGCGCTTTGTTGTCTACCGTCTGAAAACGTCTGTATCCTGCTCAGAAACACCATTACAGTTTCACCCAGGATTTTGTTTTTCAAGGCACGCCTCCTTGTCCAGCTGGCTTTTAGGAAAGCAGCTCTGACGAGCATCGTCGCCCAATCCTGTGTGTTTATCCTGGCAGTGGGAGAGCATACCCCAGAACTGAGGATATCAACAGACCCGCATGGGTCGAGGCCGCTTTTCTCTATGAGCACCATGCAGGAGGGGATAGGATGGGAGGGGAGCGAAACAACGCTGCCAAAAACAGCTCAGCGCAAATGTGAACTGGCCCAGATTTAGTCCCCGGTCAGAGTTCATCTCTGCACCCACCTTGCACTCAGAGTGGCCTCGCGCTATCAAAGCATGACTCAAAGGACTGAGATCTTTATAAACGACAAATGACAGTAAGATCCAGTAAAGATTTCCACTGCTTAAATCCCCCGAAGGATGAAGATGCTGGTAAACATCCCGATTCCATGTCATGTCATGATGTTTTATTGGACTGCTTATCCCAGAGAGAGGTCATGTTTTACTGTGTGGTGCAGACAAGTACCCAGAGTTTAACTTCAACCAGTGATTTGGAAATGTCTCAAGATGATAGTAGATGTAGAGACTGAGACGGACTGTCTGTGATAGTTTATGTACATCTTTGAGTGGTTGAAGAAGCACTTGAATTTATTAGATTTAACTACAGTTGTATTGTAATTGCTTTTGATACTTTCCACAGAATGCAGTGTTCTGTGAGTGTGTGGTGCACGATCTGTGCACTGGACACTTCTTGGCTACGTACCAGAAGGGAAGAGACCAATGACGTTGTGAAAATGGTGGCAGAGGAAGCTGAATCTGTTGCAGTGGATATAGAAATATACAAATCTAAGTCAAATGTTGGTGCTAATGCTCCGTACGGAGACAATTTTGTGAAGAAAGGTGAGCTTCCCATCTTACTCCGGGCAAGATATATTTTCCAAATTGTTGAACTACTTCTTTAAAGTCTCCTCTGTTATTTTCACAGTTCAGTATCGTCCATGCTTCTATAGTCGCAACATCTGTCACAATGGATAGCTCAGGACAGGACCTGCCAAAATCCCAGCGGGCTTGACTGTATCTGCTGCTGCTTTTTCCTGGAGACACAAATTCAAACATCGATTCATCTGCTCAACACATGCAAGTACATATTGCTGCTGTCTTTTTGTTACTGTTTCGACATATCTATGAAGTATGCAGAGAACTGGAGCGGAGCGGGGGAGTCAGTGAGAGCAGTCAGAGAAGAGAAATGGTTTTCCTTATAGTCGATCGCATATTCCAGGCGAGCTAACTGTGGCTTCATTATTTTCACTGAAGGTTTACCCCTGATGCGAAGCAAACAAGTTCCAGAGGATTGTGCGTAAACAATTCTGGAGAAGTGGACGTATCTGGAGGAGAAGTATACAAGTATAATGGGATTGACATAAGGAGATAATTTAACTCAAATTGTTTCCACGCTGGCAGGAAGTTGGATGCTGTGTCACAGAAACACAGAAACAGCTACGATTCTGAGGAATTGTTAATGTCCGATTAATACTTAGAGAACATTTTGCAAGAATTTGATTTAGAAATAAAGATGCCTGTGTTGCAACCGCCATTAAACTGACCAAAACTATACAGTGTATACATGAGAAAGCAGAAAGGATGGTTAACCATCATTCATCAAACTCTGATAGAAGAAACCTCAGAGAGTAGCAATAAGACATTCCTCTCTCAGCGTATGGGTGATTGAGACGTGGAGATGCATTGACACGAGGGTTAGAAAAGAAACCACCAGTTCTCCCTCTGGGGAGCTGATATTTTGTTTGTGTTTCAGTTCTGGTGAATATCATGCTTTGTAATTAGACCAGCAAACCCCTGCAGCTACCGTGGTGTGCCTTGCAGGAAGTGGTTTTAACAACTATTCCAGTAAGCCACCAGTAAAGACTGTGTGGGGAAACTGCCTGGATCCTTAATGCCCCTTTTCCTCGCTCTGCCTCGTGTGTGGTACTCGTTCTGCTTTATCTTCTTTATTCTCTGGCTGTTTTCCAGGCTGTAAAATTACCTGATGTGCATTGATGTTACCAGTAACACCAGCATGGCTGCGTGTTTGATCACAGCAGATTCCAGCTGCATGGCTGACTTAATGTTTGACTTTTGGGAAGTTCAGCTAGGTGTAATTTTACAACTGCCCGCGCACTTCTCTGTTTGTTCCAGCTGTTTTTATTGTTAATGAACTGAGCGATCAGCTTTGATGCTTTGAGTCAGTGCGTGCTCAGTTAAAACACACACACACACAGTGCATGTGGTGGATCGCGGAGGAGATGCTCACTTACTCTTTGTGAGGGTGTCGTTGATGCGGAAGCTGCACAGAACCTTATCGACGTTGCGGGCGTGAAGGAAGCCGTTTCCTCTCACCACCACTTGGAAGGACTCTGAATGAGGAGAGGAGAAACACAAATCAAGGATTTAAAATAAAAGAAAAGTCTGAGTTGTGCTTCAAAGTCAAACAGTCAAATATCTCATCGTGTTATGACACAGAGGGATTTTGTTGTCAGAGAGAAGTGCACAAAGCAAACGATGCATTTGAAGCCGAGCTGTAAAACATAGTTACATACGATGGATTTTAATCTGCTCTGTGTCTGTGACTGGTGTTGACAGTAAGCTGCAGTTTCCTTCCAAATAATCTATTGAGAGTGTCACTGAGTCATCCAACAGGGCGTTTGACGTCTCTCCTCTAGTGTGACTGACCCAAAACTTACAGTAGGTGATGTCATTACTGTATATTAGATAATGTAATGTTTATTTCTTTGTCTGCTCGTGGCTCTAAATATTTATCCGTGTGCAGCCAAGATGAGTCCATTTTATTTGATCATTTTCCATCGTCTTAATCAAATGTGCTTCATTACGTTCTTCATCTGGAGTTTTAAAGGAGCTATATTATATATTAAAGTGCCGATTGCAACCCCGTCACCTCACCCTCTCCTTCCTAGTGTGATGGAGAAACTAACACACACAATCTGTAGATATTAAAGGCTCATTCTAAGGTAACACAAACATAACAATCATTACTTTCAGGTGTTTATACACTAATGAAAACATCATTAATATGTGCATTATATTCCACTTCTGCCCTCTGTTGCCCTCAGATGGACGGTCAGAAAAACAAGGACGAATGGGAGGTAACATCTTCCTCGTCTTACCTCCTGCACAGATACTAGAGGGCTCCGCTGCCAAGATCTCGATACAGGACTTCTTCAGGATCTGAGATGAACAGAAAGACATCACAGAGCTCATCAGTATGACACTTTTCAGCAGCCAGCCAGCAAATCATAGACACACCAACAAGGAGTCTTTTAAAAATATCCTCTGCTTACAGATTCATCACCATTTGAAGACAATATTTTGGTAGCCATGACTTCTATGTGCCCGTTAATTAACCTTTTGCCACAGGGGACTCTGGACTGGAAGTTTCCATTTATTCTTATTTGTGCTCTGCAGATGTGTCTGCACTTGCTGCTCTCCAGGAACATACAAACTGTAGACGAATAAGAGGGCTGATTCATGACCCAATGCGCCGCACACATGAATATGAAGTAACAGCTTCAGTTCGCTTGTTAATCTGCTCCAGATGACAGCTGCGTGGCCTTTAACTGCTCCAAAAAACCCTCGTATCCTAGTGACAACAGATCTTTCACGACAAACTTTTCATTTTTCACAAGCTAGAGAATAGAAAAATCCAAAAAGTCAACACCACTGAGGTGGGTCTTAGGAGGTTACAGCACAAACTTTGGTGATGTTTGGCCAGACGTCGACGCTGTGATGATCAAAAGCAGGGAAGTCACAGTCGCAGCAGGTTTTCCTGGAATTTTGTCCCTGGCCAGACTCCATGGATGGAATAACGTATCGTGCTTTAAACCTATTTAGTCTTGTTTCCTCTCTGGCCATCTGATCAGTGTGTTGACGGATTAAAGGAGAATTGATGGGAGAGATTACATGAAGCCCTTTAAAGCGAGATGATTTCCTGTGAACCTTCAAAGACATGCAACATTTTCAGCCCTCGCCGGTGAGATATATTCAAGGATTCAACGCTCACCGAGTCGATCACCCCTTGCAAGGCCTCGAATCCGTCATTTACAGGGAAGACGTGGTCCTTGCTGTCAGCAATCTTTGCCAGCTAGAGAGAAACAAAGTTTGTGACACCGGCACACTGATTCATCCAAGCTTGCAGCATAATTGATTACAGGAGTGGACTCATGAATAAACAATATTATCTCACTTCCTTGTTTTGGAACACAAACTAAAAAAATTCACACAAAATAATGAAGGGAAAAAAAACTTTTTTGGACTGCCACTGTAATTATTATTAACCAACCAAACACTCAGAAATTGTTTACAGACGTTTGTTTTTCCTTTGTTGGAAATCTTTACTTCAGTTTTGCAGGGAGGAAAGGTGACAAACTGCCCCTGTATGTATGTAAAGCTACTTAAACTTCACTGTTTTCAAAATAAGAGCTTGATTTACGGAGCTTTGATGTAAAAGCTTAGTATCCATTTCACTTCCTGAAGCTTAGATGTCACAAGACATTAAGGTACAGACTAAAACGTATAGAAAGAAAACAAACCTGGGTCTCATTGAAGTCCTTCACCCCCACGCAGTAAACCGAGGCACCCAGACTCCGTGAGCGGTTGGCCTGTCAGGTATGCACAGATTCACAGCAAAAACAGGAAGAAGCTCAGCACCTGGGTTCAATTACACCTCTGTATTCCATAACACCATCCAACAACAAAAAAAAAAAAGTTTGTGTTTGTCTGGCCTCTAATAAGATTGCACAAGAAGTTGGTAAACTCTGTTCCTGGTAAATAACATTATTCAGACGTCACATGATGATAGAAATGTCACACAGATGACAAACAGAACACACGTGCCAAATAACTTCATTTCTAAATAATACTCCCTCTGAATTTTGACACCAAATGATAACTTCAGGCAGCCGTCAAGAAATAAAGTAAATCCAGCTACTGGGAGCATCCTTCAACATCTGTCTAGGCTTTTTGAAGATCTTCACCTGTAGTGCCTGAATGGTCTAAAGAGCAAATAAATCATTAGATGTCTGTGAGCATGTGTATAAATCTTACGCTCTGACCCCATTTTTCCAGACGTGAGGAAGAGGATCAAAGTGGTCATATTTAAGGGGGCAGTTGTTTGATCTGGGCCATCACGTGTGTTTTTTTTCATCTGGTTATAATTTGTGTGACCATTTTAACCTCTTTTCATCACTCATCTCTCACCTCTCTCTCGGCGTAGAAGAACAGATCCTCGTGCAGCTCTCCATCTGTCAGAGCTATGATAACGCTGGCAGTGCGATAACCTGCAGAAATGAAAGACTCTGGTCAATTCCTGCTGCAGTTTTGCACTCTTATCTTTTCCTGCTGTGTAAATAACCACACAGCATTAATTTATTAACTTTCCAGATTTATTGTAATCTAAACTGGCATTAAGAAATGAAATGAAATCCAAACCACAGCTAGGTTTGTGTCACTTGTTACACTTTCAAATGATATAAAATCAACTCAGAAACTTTCATTCAGGGTCATGAAGCCGTAGGACCAAACTGTTTGTGAGGAAATATAAGGCAGATAGATACAGCTCTTCTTCATCACCTCATAACCCCTCAGAGGTGAGTCATTCCACGAAACGGGTACGATTTGAGTCCCGACCTTGTTAATGTCACAGTTTTGAGTTTGTTTCTATGTTTCCTGTCTGCCTTGTCTGTGTCTTAACTTCCTGTCTTGTTTTCCCACCTTTTTTGATTCTGCAGAACACTAATACACACCTTCAGTGTTTCCATAGTATATCTGCTCACTGGCCTGTGAAAAAAAAGAAAAGAAAAGATGGCTTGAACCAGTAGACTATCCCTCTGGTAGCATGCAGTGAATATAAGAACTCTGTCATGCTTTAATACAACAGCTCCCTGCACCATGTGCTGTTTGTTCTGGAGCCAGAGCAGAGATAAAAACAGATGCCAGTTTGGAGTCGGACATGCAGAAGCCGCTCACCCTCAGGATGCCCTCATGCATGAAGGTGTCTCCCCCGGGAAGTACCCTCTGGAGCTCCTCCAGACCTTTACGAATGCGCTCCCTGTGCAGACACACAGAAGACACAGTAATCCTCATTATTGATAATCCAATCTAATTCAAATATTTATTTTGTCAGATTCGTTTGTGAGCACACTTTTGACTGAAGCCAGACACTGGGTGGCGTGGTAAGAGAACAATAGTTTCCGTAAGGGCAGCGTTTGCAGAAAATATCGACAATGTGTTACAGATGAATTAAGTGAAGCGGCATTGGTGTGCATGGGCTCAGGAAACTGTCACGAGATAGACGGGAAATTAGTCTCTTGCAGAATAAGATATGAGGGGAAATTGTGAAAAGATTTTGTGGCTGCTGAGACACTGCTGAGGAAAGATTAGACATATAAGCTGCCCACAATGTGTCAAAAACTACAGAATGAATTACTCGCCCGGGCCGATGACACTATAGACAGATCACAGTGAAGGAAAGTATCTGTCTGGAATCTCTTTTTGGTCACAGAAATTCAGAAGGATCATAACTGTGTGTGACCTGTATCCAAATCTGGATTTACACTCATTCCTTTCAGTTGGATGAAAAGTGAAGGATTAAAAGCAGTTTTGAGGGGATCTGCACCCACCTGTCTTCTGTCAGGCTCATTAGGATCCTTCCCTCAGTGGAAAACACAATGAAGGACATCCGCAACTGTGGACTGAGGAGAGAGAGAGGAGAGAGAGAGAGAGAGGGGAGAAAAATATTCTCTGTTAGATCGTTACTACTTACATGTTTTCCCACAGACGCTTGATGCAATTATGTTTGTTTTTACCTTATGAATTTGTGAGCTAGATGTTCTACAAAGTAGTAGATTTCGGTCCAGTGATTCTGCACACTCCCAGATCTGAGAATAGAAAAGACAAACGAACGTGAGAATGCATAATTCAACTAGTGCTGTGCATCTAAACCACACAACGTCTCCTCTGTAATTATGTAAAGTGTTGTCAAATTAACAATAGACTGTGGACAGATTATGAAGAATGGGCCCCTGGGTACAGACATATCAAAGGTTTCCCATTCTTACATAGGAGCAACAACCCCAGACTAAAAGAGACACAAAATGAGTCCATTGTGCAGCTCTTTGTAGTCACTTTGTGTATCTTTATGGTTGCTTTGTGTTTTTTTGTAGTAGTTTTTGTCCCTTTGTAGTCATTTTGTGTATGTTTGTAGTTGTGTTACATCTCTTTATCGTAGTGTTGTGTCTCTTTGTAGTCACTTTGTGTATCATTGTGGTTATTTTGTGTTTCTTTGTAGTAGTGCATATCTTTGTTGCCATTTTGCATGTCTTTGTAGTTGTTTTGTATCTTTGTAGTAGTTTTGTGTCTCAACTAGTCATTTTACATCTTTGCCCCAAACCCTCCTAGGCTCCTGGATCTCTGCCCAGTAGGTCAGTAATGCGTCTATGGAATAGATGTTTAAAGGGAAAAGGAGACTGGGGAGAGCCGGCATGAGTAAATTCTCTGACAGCACATCTGGTTTACACTGTGAAGTAGCAATGATGTTGTAGTTCTCAGATTACTGGTAAAGTCTTTATAATGTACCAGCAATTATATCAGTCAGCTCACAACTAGGTCAGTGTGGAAGTTAATTGTTTTGCACTCTTTGCTAGGCGAGGAGAGAACGTCTCAGTTAAGTTATTTATCATCTAATCTGACTCTAATTATCAATAGATAACAATATCTTAAAATTAAACTCTGTTTTTCTAACCCCACACCTCCCCCTGCATCATTTCTGAAAACACCTACTGTATGTTTCCATTGTTACCATGACACAAGTCCCAGCACAAAGCGCCCAGCCAACAGGCTGAAACACTGGAACATCTGGACGTAATGGAGAAAGGGCAGAGCAGACACTTGGAGAAGAGAGAAGAGAGGAGAAGGAAGATCAGGCAGATACTGCAAGAGGACAGTGAGGGCAGGTGGAGGACATCCCTGCTAGAAAGCAACGGAGCAATTTAAGATCCCGCCTGGAGAAAAGACAGTAAAAAGAAGAGGAAAACAGCTAATGCAGTGAGCTGATGCCCAACAATAAATGCTGTCAAGTCAAACATGTAATATAAATCTGCGTTGTTAAAACATGGCTCACGCGAACAATTACTCTCTATTACACACTATTGCCTAATTTCCCCTCAGAGGAACAGCAGTGTGCCTGGAGCTGGCACTGACATGTACTGTAGGACAACTGGAAAATCCATCACCATCTCTGGAGGGAGAGCAACACGGAGAGGGTAATGGCAGATTGTAATCCTCCAGTCCACTCCGATGATTGGAGTGATGGATGTTGTTGAAACATTTTGGTAAAAAAGTAAAAAAAAAAGCAGGTAGTTTTAAGTCAGATTTGCAAAACACAAATATTATAAGGTAAGTATTCTGTTACAGTCCAAAGGCAACAGCCTGGGTATGTTAATTGTCAGTGCCAGAGGAGCTGCATCTGCAGCATAGAGTGCTTTCCTTACAAACCCAGACAGGAAAACTCAGGTAAACACTGACCCTTTTTAAAGAAACTGTTTTCACTTGACCAGCTTTGCTGATGAGATCGCTTCATTCCTGTTTGAGTATGGAAATTAAACTCTTGCTTACAAATCTATCTTGTATATCCTCCTGATAAGAAATTAAAAGACCCATATCATGCTTCATTAGTATGTTACTGATATGATCAAGTAAATGTTCATTTGGTGGCTTTGATCAGGTGCCCGTATCGAAAATATTTAAGAAAAAAGAAAACAGGTTAGATAAACATGGTTTCTAAATCAAGACGTATCCAAAAAAGACTTTGTAGGAAACATCCTGTGTCCTATGTTAGATGAGAGAATTTAAGGATAATTTATGCACTTGCTGGCGAGCAATTCTGGCTGAAAAACTGGCCCACATGATCTGTCCTGTTGATGTTGATAAGCACCAAACACAACACACAGCTACAGCGCTTGTAATCTGTGCAGCCTGCAGATGACTGAAGAATGGGGGCACCACCTAAAACTCCACTAATCATCTGCAGCTGCAGACATAATGCCAAGCTGAAGGTCTATCAGAGCAATGCATCATCGGTTGCATCCATCCATTTTCCTGCATGACATGACACCAGGGGGCGTAATCATAACAGAACTGGGAGTGACATCATGAAAACATTTTTGGCAGACGATGATGGGAGAAGCCCTAGAGCAATATAGGATAATGCATATTAACTTTATGCATGAATATGCTTGCATGATGCATGAAGTAGTATTTATAGCTTTTTTTTAAAGCCATCAGCAGAGACAAGTGAAATATTCAAGTCTGAAAACATCTGAAATTCAAAGATAATATATTGTTTCTCATAGATTTTAACACGAATAGCATTCACGTGTCATCACAAACCATCCTATTCTTTTGGGAATGTGTGTCAGGTAACTCACTTGTCCAAAACAAAGTAAAGATCAAAGCCTCCATAGCATGAGGACGACCCAGCCTGCCTCCTGTCCTGGTTCGGTCCAGCATTACCAGCAGTAAAAACAACCAGGACAGCACCGAACACGACAACAGGAAACCAGGAGCTTCTACTCCAGCACGAAGGCATTATTCCAGTTGAAGAAAATCTCATGCAGATGAGATGATGAATAAAAACCAACTTCAATAGAGAAAAAAAAAATACGTTGATTTAAAAAAATAAAAATAAAGTTGCAGAGTTAATCCTTGCAGATTCTCCTTTTCAATCCTCCATTGGTGTCTTCAGCAAAACAAAACAATAATCCAGAGGAGAGTGAGTGAGACTTCAGAGAAAGCATGAGTGTTGTGGTTCTCACTGCTGCTGGGACCTTCTCATCACTGGGTCCGACACAGCATGCACAGAGATGAGAAGAGCTCCACGACCTCCCACTCTTGCTGCTTTTTGTTAATGACACGGCCATGCAACAGATCCTCAGACCCTGGATTGCAAACCTCTCCTTGTATTCTCTCTCTCTCTCTCTCTGAAGAGAAAGAAAGTGATGAAGACAGCACAGTAAAAACACCAGGGTCTTCTGACTTGTCCTGCCACCTGGTGGTGATAAATAGCTGGTGGCTGCTTTTAAACCATTTAAATTATAAACTCAGTGACCCCAAATCCTGTGAAACAATCCATGACTGCGCTGCACTGCTTTTGTGAAGCCTATTGTGTGTCTGTGTCAAACTGTGTCAAAGATGTGTTGACTCATCTCTCTGTTAGCTTGTAGTGTTGGATTATTGGAGTATTCATCACATCTACAGACATGGAGACCAGAATATTACAAAACTAGTTCTCAGTGGACATAAAATGTTGAGATTTGGTACATATGCACAACAATCAAACAAAGTGAAGACTGATTATCTGATGGGAATATAATAATTTAACAAACAAACAAAGTGAAGACTGTTCGATTTAAGAAATGAATTAGCCATCTGTAGTACATTGAAATAATTTTCCTCCACCACTGACCAATCCGCCGGTCAATCTCCCGCTCCATCCTTCCCTCACTCGTGAACAAGACCCCGAGATATTTGAACTCCTCCGCTTGAGGCAGGATCTCGTCCCCGACCTGGAGGCTGCACTCCACCCTTTTCCGGCTGAGAACCATGGCCTCAGGTGCTGATTCTCATCCCAGCAGCTTCACACTCGGCTGCGAACCGCTCCAGAGAGAGCTGAAGGTCACGCTCCGATGAAGCCAACAAGACCAGATCATCCGCAAAAAGCAGTGACCCAATCCTGAGGCCACCGAACCGCAGCCCGAGTTTTTGCCTCAGCAACCGCAGTAGCTGCGTTCCACTTGGCACGTTGGTACCCGTCAGCTGCACAGGCCAAAAAGGTTCTGTAGGCCTCCTTCTTCAGCTTGACGGCATCCCTTACCGCCGGTGTCCACCAACGGGTTCAGGGGTTACGGACTCAATGTCCCCCGCCTCCCCCGGGACGCGAGTGAAGCTCTCCCGGAGGTGCAAGTTGAAGCTCTTTCTGACAGGAGATTCAGCCAGACGTTCCCAGCAAACCCGCATAGAACGTTTGGGCCTGCCAGGTCTGACCGCCATCCTCCCCCACCATCGCAGCCAACTCACAACCAGGTGGTGATCAGTTGACAGCTCCGCCCCTCTCATTCCCAAGTGTCCAAAACATGTGGCCGCAAGTCCGACGACACGACCACAAAGTCGATCATCGAACTGCGGCCAAGGGCGTCCTGGTGCCAAGTGCACATATGGACACCTTATGTTTGAACATGGTGTTTGTTATGGACAATCCATGACGAGCACAGAAGTCCAATAACAGAACACCACTTGGGTTTAGATCAGGGGGGCCGTTCCTCCCAATCACGCCCCTCCAGGTCTCACTGTCGCTGCCCACGTGAGCATTGAAGTCCCCCAGGAGGACGAGGGAGTCCCCAGAGGGAGCGCCCTCCAGCACCCCCTCCAAGGACTCCAAAAAGGGTGGGTACTCCGAGCTGCCGTTCAGCGCGTAGGCACAGACGACAGTCAGGACCCATCCCCCCACCCAAAGGCGAAGGGAGGCTACCCTCTCGTCCACCGGGGTAAACCCCAATGTACAGGCACCGGGCCGGGGGGAAACAAGCATTCCCACCCCTGCTCTGCGCCTCTCACCGGGGGCAACTCCAGAGTGGTAGAGCATCCAACCCCTCTCGAGGTTCCGGAGCCCACACTGTGTGTCGAGGCGAGCCCGACTATATCTAGCCGGTACCTCTCGACCTCACGCACCAGCTCAGGCTCCTTCCCCGCCAGAGAGGTGACGTTCCACGTCCCCAGAGCCAGCTTCTGCAGCCAGGGGTTGGACCGCCAGGGTCCCCGCCTCCAACTGCCGCCCAACTCTCTCAGCACCTGCCCACTGTGACCCCTCCCACGGGTGGTAGGCCCATGGGAAGGGGGGCCCATGGGAAGGGGGGCCCATGTCACCCTTTCAGGCTGTGCCCGGCCGGGCCCCATGGGTGAAGGCCCGGCCACCAGGCGCTCGCCGACGAGCCCCTCCCCCAGGCCTGGCTCCGGGGGGGGCCCCGGTGACCCACGTCCGGGCAAGGGAAACCTGGCTCCATTGGTAGTCATCTTCATCAGGGGGGATTGAGCTGCACTTTGTCTGGTCCCTCACCTAGGACCTGATTGCCATGGGTGACCCTACCAGGAGCATGAAGCCCCCGACAACATAGCTCCTGGGATCATTGGAACACGCAAACCCCTCCACCGTGATAAGGTGGCAGCTCCAGGAGGGGTATTATTTATTTATTTTACCTTCAAAAACTACAATAAAAACACTCAATCATAGCAAGAGACCACAGCACGCATGTTTTTTAGAGTATTTTATATGTGATGCAACAGCTGTACTTCTGTAGACAAAGTGTTTGTTCCATCAGATTGTGGGGTTGACAATCTTGCCCATGAAGAGGATTTCTTCTGTGTTGCGTTCAATGATCATGACCATGAATGGACGATTGAACTTCAAGACAGGGGTAAGGTAGGCGGAGAGTAGCAAGACCTCGATGCCTGTAGCAGCTGCAGCGGTGGCTCCGGCCTCATTCACATCCAGGGTAGCTTGGTGCACAACCTAAAGAGCAATGGAGGCAGAGTGAGACAGACGGTGGACCGAATACAGGGAAGGAAATATACGTGCAATAACCATCCTTACTTTTGAGACTGTCAGTTTTTGATCCTCTGCAATGCCGCTCAAATCTGCACGTTCAGTAAACATGTCTGTCATTCCGATTCCAGTCAACACATCATTCAGTTTGTAGGAAGTCTTGATGGAGAACTTTGGAATATATACGTCGTACATCCTGAAAGAAAAGTGAGACAGTGATTGATCTGACAGGACAAAGATGAATAGTTTATGTTAGAAAACATGAATTTAAGGATGATTTTAGATTCTAGCCAACCCGGAGTCCATCGCCTTCAACCATTTGGTGACATGACTCGGGGAAACTGCTTTCTCCAATGTTGCCATGTCATCGGGCAACATCAGCAGCATGGAGTAGGAGCTTTTGAAGGGGAGGTGGAGGACCGATGTGTTGATCGCCCAGTCGTAATAGACATCAAACATCTTCTGCTCATTCATCATCTGGACTGTAACCTGGAAAATGACAAACATGAAGTCGCTTCAATGTGAAAAGACACACAGTATGAAAGATGAACAATGATGCATAATAATGAATAAATGAATAAACTTTGAACCTTGGTGGTGTCATCCACTGTGAATGTGTCCTCCATGGTGAGCATGGTTTTAAATGGAGTCGCCCACTTTCCTGTTTGACAGGATGAGCAGAATTAAAACTTAAAACTTTTTGAGCCAACAAACCAAACAATCATCACGTGTACCTTTGTAGTAGATGTAGCTGATGAGATACATGACTGTCAATGGATGCACGTCCTTAACTAAATCTTCTATCTTCCCATTGGTCTTCTCTTTCACATACTCATTGATGGTATTGGCGCTGTCTGTGGCATTGTCAAAGTCAACAGTGAACCCATCTGCAAAGTAGGACTGCTTCAAGGTTTCCAGGAACTCAGGCCGTGGCTTGAAGTTGTCGTCCACGAATACAGCGGTGCCTTCACTGGTGTCTTCTCCAGATGTGTTGTTTGCCGTTTCGAGGAGAGTGTGAAAGGCCTGATTTACATCTGCCTGCGTCAGGAGGGTGCTGTTGAAACCCAGACCACTGAAAAGCTGACGGTGGGTCTCGCCCCGTGCGCCTACGGACAAGGTAGCCAAGGCAACAGACACACTTGATGGGGAGAAGAAGATGTTCTTGCCTTGCGAGTCAGCATGAGCTGCTAACTGGCTGTACAGACGGTAGGCAAACTCTTTGTTTGCTGCAGCCACCAGTGAGACGCTGTTGGCGCTGAGTGACGTGTCTTGGTCTGTATGTGCTTGAACATCGTCGCCTCTCCCCATGCAGATCACTGCTGACAAGATCCAGATACCCAGGGCTGCATGCATCATTGTCAGCTAAAAGTTCAAAAACAACTTCAATGTTTATTTGGGTTACACAATCTCTTTGCAACAGACAACATTGATTTTCTTATAGCTTACAATAAATGTGTCGCTTTAAAAAAAGGCCTGAAGTCTTTTTCTACAATTAATTTCTAACTATGAGTGACAGGCTCCTGCACAAAACATTTCATTGCAACATTGGGACAGTTTTGGTTGTTTTGCACACAGGCTTCATGATTTGTTTGTTTTCTGAGCTTTCTTCCTGGTTTGATGGTTTGACGTCCATGCACCAGTGGGTTTTAGAAATTATTTGTTCAGAATCGAGACAAATCTGTTCCAAATATCTTCCACAGTCTTAAGCAGATTGGCTTAAACTTTCATGTTAAATTTTTGAAAATAAGATATTTTCCGTTGATTTTGCATTTAAATTGGGGCTATTTAATGGTTGTTTTAGTTTTTAATTGTAAGTGCTGAAATTACAACAACACATCGATTGAGGCTCAAAGGAGGATAAGAGGAGTACATTCAGAGTTCTGGTTAAAGAATTTCAAATTCAAATTATTGCACAGTTACATCTCCAATAACAACACAAATTGCTAAAACAGCTGATCTGGATTCTTTCTTACCTTCTGGTTCAGTGTCTGTCAGGGAAGCTGGAAACTGTGCAGAGAAGATGCCCCTTTATATAAGACTGATCAGACCAACCAAACTTTGGATTTGTTTATTCTCTATCTCAGCACATGTCCGTAAAGCCTTGGCCACACTTCATCCGCATGGCTGATGATGGCTTTGCCAGTAAAGTCTCTCCAGTTCAAACACTGCTAGATCAAGTGAGCTCAGGTCAATTAACTCTTTCTGAGCAGGGGCTTTGGATATATCTGAAAACTGCGATTGCAAACCTCGCTCAGGATGGATGGATGGATGAGTAAACTCAACCCATTATATTCCCAACAGATAATCAGTCTTTACTTTGTTTGTTTTTTTTATGCGGTAATATGCCCCAATCTCAACATTTATGTCCATTTATGTCAAACATTTCTTCTTTCCACTGACTTCATTTCATCTTACAGCTTTTTTTTCAGCTTTATTGAATGTTGCAATACAAACAAAGGATTCACTCATACCAGTTCACATTGTGTGCAATAGTAACATAGTACCAGCATAGTTACAACTTCATCTTACAACATCAGCCAGTAGGTACATGCCGATGTCATTATAAGGCTGGCGTGGATCACAGTGATGACATAAATCACAGAGAATTGCCCAGTGTTAAAGGAACTCAAGCACATTTATCCAAGAAGTGAAATATTTAGCTCTATATGGATACAGATAAATAGCATATTTGCATTTTTAAAAAACAACTAGAAACACCTTCTGTTGCTGCATGGGCGCACCTCCCTACATCTGCTCCAGCAACATTCAGATCTTTAAATAGACTTATTTTGATTTTGATGTAAGCGCCTGTACAGGCCTCTGAAGGCGTACAGCCTCAGTATGATTCAAGGATCAAATGTCCTGACTCACTTAAGACAGTCTTTCTCAAACTTTCAAACAAACCACCACGTACCCACGGCAGAAAGCACTGGTCTTTCAAGGATACGTTTTGACAGAGTTAAAAATCCAGCAGCATAGACCGACTCTGTTCAGCTCGGACGATTACGCGGGAGGCAGGTTTATTAAGTATTAAGAAAGATTTTATCTGTTATTGTTGAATTCTGATCAGAACCAGTTCCAGAATCAGAATTCTTTTATTCAGAAAGAAGTGTTTTACACCGCGATGTATCAGGCTGATGTTGAAACAAAAATACTTCATGATTCAGAACTTATTCTAAATAACAATCCAGCAAAATCTTAATTCAAGCATTTCAGCTCAGAGGACAAAGTCAAATCTATGAGGAACATTGGAACTATGAGGAACAAATGCAGAGGCTGAACAAACACAATGGCGCAAATACAAAGTTGAATTAGAGAATAAACAAATCCAAAGTTTGGTTGCTCTGATCAGTCATATCAGTTATATAAAGGGGCATCTTCTCTGTACAGTTTGGCCAAGCCTGGACAGACACTGAACCAGAGAGTGAAATCCAGATCAGCTGTTTGAAAATTCGTGTTGTTGTTTGAGGAGTAACTGTGCACCGTATTTGAAATTCTTTGCAACCAGAACTGTGAATGTACTCCTCTTATCCTCTAGCACAGGCCTCAATCGATGTGTTGTTGTAATTTCAGCAATTTACAATTAAAAACTAAAAACAAACCATTAAATAGCCTCAACTTAAAATGCAAAAATCAACTAAAAACATAGCACAAGTGTTATTTTTAAAAATGTAACTATCCCAATGTTGCAATGAAATGTTTTGTGCAGGCCTGTCACTCATAGTTAGAAGTGGTGTAGAAAAAGACTCTCAGGGCCTTTAAAGTAACACATTTATTGTAAGCTATAAGAAAATCCAATGTTGTCTGTTGCAAAGATTGTGTAAACATTGAAGTTATTTTGAACTGCTATTTTTAATGTGCATGCAACACCTAAATATCTGAATCTTGTCAGCAGTGATCTGCATGAGGGGAAAAGCGGCGATATTCAAGCACATGCAGACAGACCGTGCTCAGCCAACAGCGTCTCGCAATTGGCTGCAGCAACAAGTTTGCCGTCTGCTGGCTTCAGTTAACGCTCATCTTTGTTTCGCAGGCAAACATCTTCTTCTCCCCGTCGAAGTGTGTCTGTTGCTGTAACTTCCCGTCGTGAGGCGCGCGGTGATGCAGTGATGGTGCAGAACTCAGCGGCACCCACTGGCGCGAGGCGATGTAAATCGGGCGCTCACGCTGCTCGCCGAGCTTGACAAAACTTACATCTGGAAGGCACACCGATGAAGGCGCACCGCTATTCGTGGACATTAACTTCCAAGCCACGACACGAACCCTACAAGCTGCTATTTGTCTACTACAGATGTATTGACTTTGTAATGCTACGAAGACAGTGCCAACCATCAATGAGAAGACCAATGAGAAAAGATGAAAAACTGATCAACAACCCAGATCAATGACAGTCATGTATCTCATCAGCTACATCTACTACAAAGGTACACGTGATGATTGTTTTGGTTTGTTGGCTCAAAAGTTTTGGATTTAATTCAGCTCATCCCGTCAAAACGGGAAGAGTGGAGCTCCATTTTGAACCCAAGCTCACCATGGAGGATTTGATACGATGGATGTTTACCACCAGGTTAAATTTATTCATTATTGACCAATATGCATCATTGTTCATCTTTCATATGTGTGTAATCTTTCACGACAACGACTT
Organism: Protonibea diacanthus; assembly: GCA_028641955.1. NCBI lineage: Eukaryota > Metazoa > Chordata > Actinopteri > Sciaenidae > Protonibea > Protonibea diacanthus. The sequence goes on from CM053985.1 coordinate 23,806,725, forward strand.
CTGTTTGTCATTTTCAGATTTTATCAGGAGAGAAAAGATAGGAAGGAGATTTGATGTCTGTGCATTCCGATGATCAACATCGATCTCCTCCCCTTTCTTAGCTCTTCTCCAGCCTTGCTGATGTTGCGCGGCGATTTATGGCGGCACTGGAGAAGCAGTTTCTAAGTCGTAATACTTAAATGGTGAAAGCGATGATATCAGTTGGTTGAATCTAAAATCATCATGAAACTCTTTGTTTTCCTGACATAAACTATTCATCTTTTGATCTGTCAGATCAATCGCGGCTCTTTCTTTCGAGGCTTTTAATGTATGTATTCCGGTTCTCATCATTTCTACACACTGAATGATGTGTTGACAGAATGAGTTGACAGGCATGTTTGAAATCGAGCGTGCGGGTGGCGACGTACATCATGCATTGCAGAGGATCGAGAGCTGGTGGTCTCCAGAAGGTAGAGATGATTATTACACGTGCTATTTCCTTCCTGTCGATCACCGTCTGTCTCACTCTGTCTCAACTCTTTGGGAATTGTGCATAAGCTTCCACAGATATTGGGCAGGCTTGAGCCGCTACGCTACAACTGATACAGGCCCGGCACTCATCCCATGGATGCTCTCCGTGTCTTGGTTAGATCGTCATTCATAAGTGCTTTGATCACGATGACTTCTTTACAAGAAATCTCTTCATGAAACAGGTAATCGGCAATCTGATGGAACAAACTGCCCAATCTACTGAAGCTGCAACTGTTGCATCAAAATACTCATCTCTGTTAGCTTGTAGTGTTGGATTATTGGAGTATTCATCACATCTACAGACATGGAGACCAGAATATTACAAAACTAGTTCTCAGTGGACATAAAATGTTGAGATTTGGTACATATGCACATCAACAATCCAAAAAGAAGTGAAGACTGATTATCTGATGGGAATATAATAATTTATTAAGGTTAGTCACCACTGACAGCATCTTGCTCTGTGTTCACCTTTTCAGGTGATTACACTGGATCATCAGGAAAAGAAGTACTCAATCAGGATAGAAATGTTTTATTATGGGATAAAATATTGTGTCAAATCATGTCATCATCCATCCATCCATCCATCCCATCCATCCATCCATCCATCCATCATCATAAATCAGTCACAAGATAAATCTGATTATGACCTGATTAATAGGAGAAAATCTGAATTAATTACTTTTATTTGTGATCACAAATAATTAGTATTTGGATCATTTGAACAGTTAAATTAATGTAGTGAAGAAAAAAGTACAATATGTCACTTTGTAGTTGTAAAAGTTCACTGAGACTAAACTAATCTCAACATTTTTGAGTAATGAAAGCTACACTGAAAGCAAAGCCACCGTGGAAAGTACCTGATATTAAACTGGATTTTAAACATCAAATTTAATGGACTCTGACTCTGATTGTACTGTACTTGAATGTACAGTATACATTGTAGTAATATATTATAATGTGAAGTACTTTACTTTCTATAGAAAATACCTTCAATATGTGTTATAATAAAGTACAATGGTGCGATCCCACCCTTCATATGACTGGTTAAAACACTCAGTCAAAGGAGAGTGAATAAAAGATGTGATAGGACAACATTAAAAAATCTCCACAGTCCTGAATTTATTATATTTGTCATGAAACATTATATCTTATACTAATATCTGTTTATTATTATTTGACCTTCAAAAACTAAAATAAAAACATAATCATAACAGAGACCACAGCATGCATGTTTTTAAGTATTTTATATGTGATGCAACAGCTGTACTTCTGTGAACAGTGTTTGTTCCATCAGATTGTGGGTTGACAATCTTGCCCATGAAGAGGATTTCTTCTGTAGTGGATTCAGTGATCATGACCATGAATGGGCGTCGAACTTCAAGACAAGGGATATGCTGGAAGGACATAAGTGTGATGCTGATGCCTGTAGTAGCTGCAGCGTGGCTCGGCCTGGAAATCCACATCAGGGAAGCTTGGTGCACAACCTAAAGAGCAATGGAGGCAAGTGGGGCAGCCCGGTGGACCAAATACAGGAAGGAAATATCGTGCAATAACCATCCTTACCTCTGAGACTGTCAGTTTTGATCCTCTGCAATGCCGCTCAAATCTGCACGTTCAGTAAACATGTCTGTCATTCCCATTCCAGTCAACACATCATTCAGTTTGTAGGAAGTCTTGATGGAGAACTTTGGAATATATACATTGTACGTCCTGAAAGAAAAGTGAGACAGTGATTGATCTGACAGGACAAAGATGAATAGTTTATGTTAGAAAACAAGAATTTAAGGATGATTTTAGATTCTAACCCACCTGGACTTCATCCACTTCAACCATTTGGTGACATGGCGTTTCCCGGAAATTGCTTTCTCCAGTGTTGCCATGTCGTCGAACAACATCAGCAGCATGGAGTAGGAGTATTGAAGGGAAGTGGAGGACCGATGTGTTGATAAGCCTGGTCGTAATAGACATCAAATCTCTTCTCCTTATTCATCTACATCTGGACTGTAACCTGGAAAATGACAATTTATACATGAACCCAGTATGAAAGATGAACAATGATGCATAATAATGAATAAATGAATAAACTTTGAACCTTGGTAGTGTCATCCTGTGAATGTGTCTCCTTAGTGAGCTTGGGTTCCAAATGGGTGCACTTTCCTGTTTGTGGGATGAGCTGAATTAAAACTTAAAACTTTGAGCCAACGAGCCAAACAATCATCCGTGTACCTTTGTAGTAGATGTAGCTGATGAGATACATGACTGTCATTGGATCTGGGTTGCTGACCAGCTCTTCTATCTTCCATTGGTCTTCTCTTTCCGCGTACTCATTGATGGTATTGGCACCATCTGCAGCATTGTCAAAGTCAACAGTGAACCCATCTGCAAAGTAGGACTGCTTCAAGGTTCCAGGAACTCAGGCCGTGGCGAAGTTGTCGTCCCTGAATACGCGGTGCCTTCTGGTGTCTTCTCCAGATGTGTTGTTTGCCGTTTCGAGGAAAGTGTGAAAGGCCCACAGTTTACATCTGCCTGCGTCAGGAGGGTGCTGTTGGAAACCCAGACACTGAAAAAGCTGACGGTGGGTCTCCTCCCGTGCTCCTACGGACAAGGCAGCCAAGGCAACAGACACACTTGATGGGGAGAAGAAGATGTTCTTGCCTTGCGAGTCAGCATGAGCTGCAAACTGGCTGTACAGACAGTAGGCAAACTCTTTGTTTGCTGCAGCCACCAGTGAGACGCTGTTGGCGCTGAGTGACGTGTCTTGGTCTGTATGCGTGAATGTCGTCGCCTCTCCCCACACAGATCACTGCTGACAAGATCCAGATACAGGGCTGCATGCATCTTTGCAGACTAGAGCAAAAGTTGAAAAGTGCAGGAATGTTTATTTGGGTTACACAATGTTTGCTATTGCAAATATTGATTTTCTTACAATAAGTATGTAATGGCTTTAAAGTCCTGAAAGTCTTTTCCACAATTAATTTCTAACTATGAGTGACAGGCTCATAAGCACACAACAAAGCATTTCATGCCAACATTAGGACAGTTTTGGTTATTGCAGGTTTCATGATTTTTTTTTTTTTGCTGAGACCTTTTCGTTGGTTTCATGTGGGCCAAAATCATTTAAGAGGGTGGTGCCATGTATGTCCATGCACCAACCAGGTTTTTATTAGAATCTGTTAAACTATTAAAATAACACTTAATCTGTTTGTTGTTGTTGATTGTTGAATTTTAAGTTCCGATTATTAATGCGTGTCAAATCCACAGAAACACATTAGTGAGGCTCTAAAGGTGGATACTTGAGTACATTCACATTTCTGGTTGAAGAATTTCAAATTTGTGTTTGCATCATTCGTCTCAAACTCAAAAAAGTCAAGCATTAAACGTCAAGTGTTGGCAGACCAGTTCATCTGATTCTTACCTTCTGGTTCAGTGTCTGTCCAGGAAGCTGGACTGTGCAGAGGAGATGTCCTTTATAAGACTGAGCCAGACCTTGAACTTTAGCTTGTTTATTCTCTATCTCAACTTGTATTTGTGCCCCCACTGTGTTTGTTCAGCCTCTGCATTTGTTCTTAATGAAATGATGAACAAATGTTCCTCATAGATTTGACTTTGTCCTCTGAGCTGAAATATTGAATTAAGATTTTGGATTGTTATTTAGAATAAGTTCCTGGTTCTGAATTATTTTGTTTCATCAGCCTGATCGTCGTGTGTGGGTCCCTTTTCTGCAAATGAACTCCTGATTCTTGGACTACAGTTCTGTTCAGGATTCAACAACGATAAAACAAATCTTCTTAATACAAATAAACCTGCCTAACTATTTGCTTAGCTGAACAAGGGCTGCTGGAGTTTAACCTCCGTCAAAGCGGTGGTCCTTGGAAAAGACCAATGTTTTCTGCCGTGGTACGTAATTAGTTTGTTTGAAAGTTTGAGGGAAGACTATCTTAAGTGGTGTCAGGACATTTGATCCTTGAATCATACTGAGGCTGTATGAAACTAGAAGGCTATGTTAATAACTCTTACATCCAAAATAAGCCTATTTAAAGATCTGGATGTCGGTGAGCAGATGTAGGAGTGTGCGTCCTCCACTCTCTGTATGGGGCTAAATATTTCACTTTGGATAAACAGTGAGAGGAAAAAATAAAATTCATTTGATCACAGGTTAAAAAATATACTGACATTTAATTATTTCTCTGCTGTTCTCACTTGTAATAATGTTTTTTTTTTTTTAAGTCAGGCAAAGATTCCCATTTCGTCTTGAAACATGCGTACATCTGAAACTGTACAGTTGTGCTCATTTAAACAGAAACTTACCAGCACAGGAAAATGAACACATATGACAGATGTTGTTTTTTCATGCAAAGCTTGTGATCTTATATTTTATTTATTTTTTCTAATCATAAACCATCCCTGAAATATGCACTCCTTTTTCTCTAAATCAACACAGGAGCAATGATTGAAAAAAGAAGAAGACTTACTCTACACAAGAAAAAATGGATTGTGGTGCAAATCTGAATTTGATTTAAACATAGAAAGACAGAAGAACATAGTTTAACAGCACTCAAAGTAAACCGCTGTAACAACAGTAGTTCCTAGGTAATACATGGCATTCATATAGGTCTGATTCTAGGTCCACAGTGGGAAGCAATTTCATCCAAAGATGGAATAATGGGGACAGCAATCTTTAGAAGTTTGCTAATCACTCGTGCGTCGGCCCAATTTTCAGCTCGGAGATGTCGTGACTGTACTGAGTGCTCGTCTGACATAACAGTGCATGCAGGGCTCGGGAGCACAATCAAGAAAAAAAAAGGGGAGGGGGGAGCATTGCGCCTATTCCTGCAGACACGTGGAGTAATGGGCAACTAAGTGCATGGCCTCTATTGGGGGCAACATCATGATTACGTGCAATGGAGTGTGAAATGTGTTAGTAGACAGCTAACCAAGTGCAATGTACTGTTGAAGTAGGATCAGACCAGAACCGACCCACGATCTGAGGGACACAGCGTGACGAGAATGTGTATCTGAGTTTAAACAGCTGCAACGTGGTGCTAAATAACTTCATCTTCCAGTGACTTCAGCTCATCATGCTGGCAAAGATGTGACGAAAGAGTGTCAGTACAGTCCTCACCGAGGCTGAGAGTCACCTATATTATGTACAACCATCAGTCTGCACCTCTAAACCAACATGACGGAAGCACAAAAGAGTCTATTCCATGTTACAGTAGTTGCTCTGTCTTGTTCTTAGGTCCATCCCACTTAATTCAGGGCGTTTTATACCATAGAGGTGGAGGGGAGGACAAAACAAACAAACAAAAAAACTTAAAGAATAACACAGCTCCAGGAACAAGACTTAGACCCTCATTATGTCCATGGAAGATCTGGAAAGAAGAAAAACAGCAAGACTTAGTGACCCACAAACCAATAAAGTAGTCCCAGTTCAGAAACTCTTCTCCAGCTGGTCAGAATGGCCTGGATCCTCTGTCGGCCTCCTTTACGGGCTTGCGGACGTTCTCCTGTCCTGAGTCTCCACAGAGTCCAGCACCAGCAGCTCTTTGGTCAGCAGTTCCTCCAGACAACGGTAACTCTTGTCTGTCTTTTTGCCAACAAACTCGTCAACATCTTCCTGAAGCAGTAGCACCCTGGACATGACCTGTTGGACCCTAGCTAGGCTGGGGTTGTGCTCAGAGGCTGAGGTCCGGCCTGGCTTGGAGGTGGAATTTGGACCGGGGCCGAGGGCGGGGGTTCGCCTTGCGAAGGAGTGGGTTCACCTCTCCCGGTTTTGTTGTACATTTGAGGTAGAGCATTTGGCAGGCTTTCCGTTGGGGGATTCAGAGAGTGGATTCGGTCTGGGTTTGAGTCCACTTGTGAGGCTCGTTGGTGCTGCTGGTCCTACAGAAACGCACAAAAGGTGCGTGAGCACGTCACTTAAATCAGATCAAAACATATGTGACTGTATTTGTCTGTGTTTATGTCTTCTACCTTAGGTTGGCTGCAGGTGGTGGGCGCCAGTTCCAGTCCCTGGCCATGCTGGAGTGCGCGCCGGACGGACGTGAGTGGTTTTGTGGCGGCTGTTGGCCTGGCTGCCACTGCTGCTGTGAGCCATACGCCCAGAGAGTGTGCCTGCGTCGGCCTGGCCTTTCGGGTGAAGAAGGCTGTCTCCAGTTGGAGTGCGGGATTCGGAGGGCATTGCGTGACCACTTTCACTGTAGTGATGCAGTCCAGCAGGATATCCGGACCCTGAGAGCAGAGGCAGCAGATATTCACTTTGTTGGGTGTAAGCAATGAAAAAAAAATCACCTGCGATGTTAAGTTATCGTGAACTCACGCCTTGACAGTGGTCAGGATAGTGATGATGTTGGTGCTGAATTGCTGAGAGTGTGGCTGCCCGGACTGACCCGCTGTTCTGCTCAGCTGGACAGCTGGCTGGGATAAGGACCGGGCCGGTCTCTGAGGAGTCGGCACAGTAGAGCAGGTTGGATGGGTGGAAACCACTTGTTGAATATTGACCTGCGGTGGGCTGTAGACACCATGGCCATTTAGGATAACCTGCAGGCATGACCTGAAAATGAAAGCACAGGGGCGAGATGCATTGACTTGTGTGCGCCATAGGTGGCGGGGTTATGGCAGTTCCACACTGCAGCTGACTGGGAATGTGGCGAAGGTAGAAAGCATAGGAGACTTAGGGATATGAGTAGATTTACTCGCGGAGTTGCCTGTGGATTGTACTGTGGCTGAACATCTGATCCATTAGGATGAGTATTGCATAGTGTCCTGTGAGTGAGACTGGGGATACCAGTAGTGTGAAGGGTAGCCTGGATGCTGAGGGGCATCCTGTAGACACAAAACATGACACAAGAGAGTTATTAGAGAGTAATCTCAGCAAAGTAACGAGGTATGCTCTGCAAACAACGGCACTGACTCATTTCTGCTGAACCAGTTTAACCAAACTCACAGCTTCATTTTGGAGAAACATACAACTAGAACATGCATGAGCTGTTAGCAGTGCTGTTGCATCGAGGTAAAGGTCACAAACTCAGGGCAACAGCTGATCTCGCAGTGTAGCAGCAACTGTTACATAATGCCCGGAGCTGGCTGCCGTTAGCCGTCCAGCTTAGCGTTGGGCAATGGCTCTAATGTTACTGAGCCAGCTGGGTGATAATGTTTACTTATGATGACAAACACCCTTAAAGATGAGTCGCTCATACCGTGGTGTTATTCAGTTCCGTTATTTATTTTCGAAGTGGAGGGCCAGCCAGATTTCAGGTCTGACTGCATTTGATGATGATGCATCAAGCTAAGCGCTGTTCACAGCGACCGTCCTGTCATCAACCGTATTTAAAATACAAAACAAAACCTTTAACGAGATTAAATATTACCGGCTGAAAGGGTCAGAAAGTGTGTGTTTTCCCACACACACGCCGCACACTCACACACGCGCTGCACACAGAAAGTGGAGAATCCTTGATTGCAATCGGAAATGATTGAATGACCCACCAACCGAGCAACACGGGAACCGTGTACTGTCACTAGAAAGAGCTGCTGCTAAGCGACGAATCTCCTCCCGGTTCTGCTTTCCACGCGGTCAGATTTGGCAATGTGAAGCCCAATACTAACAATTTAAAAGAAGTTACATACAAATGCACACAACAGTTTTATTCCATTTATTTTCATTTGTCACTATATATATATTAAATCTAAACAAATCTAAAAGCTAGTTTTTCCTTTCTTTCACATCTCTGAAGTCAGATAACTCAGATGGAATCATTATGTAAGTTGATACAGATCTGAGCCTCATGTTCATTCTTGTCTTATTACTTAATTAATGCAAAGTCTATTAACATTTAAGTTTAAAACGTGTCACTCTTGCTCTATCTTCAACAAAATCATTCAGAAAGTAATGTTTTGCGTCACATCGGCAGATATATAACACCAGCAGTTATGAGAGTTCAAATGCTTTGTTATGTCAGCCAAAAAAAGCAAGAATCTTCAGCCATACAGCATCAATAGCCCTAGCAGGCCGTGATTGACCCCGGGCGTACTTTGAACACTGCTATATACAGACTATGTGGAACACAGAGTAGCTTTCTCTTTCTCCTTTACTCATTACAAACCAGACTTATTTCTCCCAGAATAAAAAAATAAAATATATTTATTTCTTGAGTAGCAAAGCCAGGAATGCTTTATCTTTTGTTTTTCTTTTGAGGAGGAGGATAAGCGAGAGCATAAAGGCTGTGATCGTCACGGATTTAAACTGCAACAGTTATTCTTATTATTGGTTGCACTTTAAAATAGATACACGAGTTTCTTGTATTTTTATTCATGTTAATAGTTTTTGTACATATTGCAGTGTTACATTGAATGTTTCTTACTACCTGAAACATCACTGTGTCTTACTAGATTGTTGTTGTTTGCACATTAATATGGGCTGCTTCATTTGTATTTTTATTTATTTTAAGTAAGTTCTCTCTTCTCATGTCCTTCCTCTCTTCAAAAATAACAAATAGCATCATGGAGCCCCCAAAACTAGCCTAGAAACAGCCTGCTAGTATGACTACAAAGCATGTGTTATATACGATCTTTGGTGGCATGCGTGCGTCAGTTGACGTTGTCGGGAAAAACGTCGAAAAAGCATCCTGCTTTTTCAATCATTTAATATTTTAAATAAATATCTGTATTTAATGTTGCGTTTATTTCATGGTGTAATCATTAAATCACTGCTCGCAAAAAATAAATAATAAATCTAGTATTTTTAAATCGCATTGCAGCGCCTGAAGGGTTAAAGGTCTGCAGAGAAGTTTATCCGGGTTGTGTATAAAGACGCTTCCTGTGTGCTCCTCTTAAAGAAACATATTTTGAAACATTCGTGACAAACAATTGCCGTCTGCGAGACAAACAAATAAACAAGCCCCAAGATGAACTACGTACCAGGCACGGCAAGCCTCATCGACGACATCATGATAAGTAGGAGAGAGGAGGAGGAAGGAGGAGGAAGGAAGGAGGAGGGGAGTCCGCTCCTCTGAGAGGAGTTTAGTTGTAATGTTAAAAAATGTGGCACCGTGTGGATCACTGTGTGATTAAACGTGTGTGTCCTCTGCAGAAAAGCACCTGGTGCTGCTCCGAGATGGCAGAACACTGATCGGATTCCTCAGGAGCATTGATCAGTTCGGTATAACTCCTTTTCATTATAATTTTACTGCATGCGACACATAGAAATGTCATATTATATTATTGTTTTCATTCTGATGTCTTTAACCTCTTCCTCTCCTCTCCTCCTCCTCCTCCTCCTCCTCCTCCTCCTCCTCCTCCTCCGCAGCCAATTTAGTTTTTCATCAGACAGTTGAGCGCATCCCGTGGGGAAGAGATTTGGTGACATCGGGAATATTCATTGTATGAGAGGAAGAATGTGGTGCTGCTTGGAGAGATAGTAAGTGGGAACATCCTTGTTTTGTATGACACACACATGTGTGCTTATTATTTATTTATTTATTGGCCACTTTATTTCCAGAAGTACTCGTTTGCCTGTCTTGCACTTTGTTGTTGTTATTGTTGTTGTTTGTTTCTTTGTTTGTTTGTGTGTGTGTGTGTGTGTGTGTGTGTGTGAGAAATGTGTGTGTGTGTGTTAAATAGGCCGAAGGATACTTCTGTCTGTTTATTTGTATTTGCCTTTTTATTCTGTTCTGTAGTGTATATTACACCTCTTTTGCTGCTGTAATTGGTAGATTTCCCACTGTAGGGGGAAGTATATATATATATATATATATATATATATATATATATATATATATATATATATATATATATATATAATATAATATTATTTATTTATTTATGTATATGTATATATATATATATATATAGGCCTATTATAAGTATAATCTAATTTATTATTTGTTTGATTTGTAAATCAAATAAGTTCTTTATTATAACAGATGCGTGTACGATGGGTGGTGAGATCCTCCTACATGATTCACATGAACTATGAGCTTATAAAATCTTTGAATGCGTCTGTTGTCTTCATGTTAAATGGACCGAATGCTTTTACACTACATATCTCATGAACGCACTGATGGTGTCAGCTGCTCATCGGTTGTTGGGAGCAGTGTGGGGTTCAGTATCGTGCACAAGAGGACACTCGGACATGCAGGCTGCAGGATCCGACAGTCCAGCTGAAAAATGCAACTCCAGATTAAATACTTAAACAGACTCTTTGTCACAACAGTAAAGCGATAGTTTGGGTTAGTTTGGGTTATCAGCGTGTAAAAAGTCAAGTGTACGTTGTATTTAGAAAATTTCTCTCTGTCTCTGTCCAACAGGAAACCAAAGCCGTTATCTCTCCTGCCGGTCTATTGGCATCTTGATCAGCAGCAGCTAATGTTAGTTTGGTTCCAAAATAAGATGTTGAGACACAGAAGTCGCACAATAACACAAAGACACAAACAGATCGAGGCAGAGGTGGATTAGCTCCTGTGTTCTGCGAGGTGAAATAAAGTTTTTGACAGTGAAGTCTGGTGATTTTGAAGAAGGCATAGATTCAGTTTAATAAGACGACAGGCCTGCGCACAGCGTAAAACATGACTCCATGAACCCAGACGTCACATCTCACTAAATATGCATCATGCATTCAACAGGGGTGCAGCCTCTACTGCTGCAGGGGATGTAGAGCCAACAAAGAACGAATGCATAGACGTTAATGGCATCATAGCCTGTGATAATTTAACACCATTTTCATTTTTAACACCAACACGAGGCATCGGCAGCGCTCCAGTAGCTGTTAACATCTTTAATGGTAGGAGAGGTTTGCGGCAGCCTGATAATTACCGAGTTTGATTTCATTATTCATTTATTACTCATTATTAATTCACCTCTGTTTTTAACTGCTGCTGATGTGGGTGGCGATGTGGCGTGCATGCAGGCTTAGGTTTGTGTCTGAGCAGAGATGGTCTAGTGAGATATTGGATGACCAAAAATGGACATATCAGTGTTTACAGGAAGATGTTTGGTTAAATGTGCTTATGTCATGTGAGGGAACAGTGAAAATACAGCTGACCTCATTGTTTGTGCCACACGCACGTTTGTTACAAGCTGGTGACAGATGAAATATCATCCGTGTTGTCTCTGCAGGATGTGGATAAACCCTGCGACACGCTCCTGCAGCAGGTCTCCATCGAAGAGATCTTGGAGGAGCAACGGTTGCAGCAACAAGCCAAACAAGAGACGGAGAAAGTCAAAATGCAGGTCCTGAAGGACCGAGGCCTTTCCATCCCCAAAGCGGATAACTTAGACGAATACTGACACCGCCTTGAGCCTCTTTCTCAGTTTGTATCGGACTGGGACATTTTTCTTTTTTTACATGAATCTAAGTATGAGAGCATGAGAGTGTGTTTTTCTTTTTTATGAGTACAAGGCTCCATCATGCTGGGCCTGTATACTGTAGTTTACTGTATGAATTTGAGTTATTTGGAGAGAAAAAAAAACATGTAAAGGATCAACTTAGCAATTATCTTACAGCAGCACTTTCTATCGTCACAGTCTTTTTATTTGGAGATCAGTGGGCCTCCTGTTGACAAAAAAAAACTACTTTCTCCATTAAAGAGTTTAGTTTTTCATTATGGAAGGCGTGCTTGGAAACATTTGTCACCACACTACCTGTTTTATTGTATTAATTCATTTTAAAAATGAGAAATTGGGATCTGTGCCCTTCAGGTCCAGGCTGCTCTGGTGCAGGCCAGCGTCTCATGCTGCAATGTGACATCAAACGTGAGACTTTGTTATGAAATCTATGTTGGGGGGGGGGAATGACATAATTCATTTGGATAATTGAGTTTATGGCAGGCAGCATATCAGTGCATCAGACTACCTCATGTCCTGTTTAGAAAATCACAGCGCGTCCGGAGAAATCGATCCTATCTGCCTTCATCAGTCAATAAGAAGCTTGTTAAATCGATTGACGGATACAGTGAGTTAATATTAAACAGCCTTGCTCAGCAGGGACCCTGTGACCGCTTCAGGAGGCCCTTTACACCGCCAGCAGCAGCAGCAGCAGCAGGAGGAGGCAGGGCGGCGGTATCATCATAGCACCACGTGAAGTAGGCTTCCGCCAAGATTCAATGTATGTTGAGTGTTTTACTGTGAACACTGTACAGCAGCCTGCATGTTTTTTAAAAAAAAAAAAAGTTTCCAGAAAGATGTCAAGCTTGCACAGCTTTTAAAAGCTTGACTTCCGGTTAAATTTCAAAATAAAACTCATTAAAGGAGGAGGAAGGGGTCTTAATGGATCAGGACGGCAACATTTGAGCTTGGTTTAAGAGGCTACACAAAGGGAGGAGTAATAACATCATATAATATGTAACATCATGTACATATGCTGCTTTTAGCCCCCCTGGAGGGACACATTGTCATATTACAGGCTGTGTATAAGTATTTCTTTGGATCTCAGCGTCTGGATACTAATTTCTCAAGTGCTGCTGACATGACAGAGGTGATCTCAGACAAACTAATAAAAACCTGCAGCCACACAGACCCATACAGTTTGCAATCATGGGTCATCATGTGTGAATCTGCAGTTTGCAGAGGCACTTAACAAGTGATGTGTCTTCACTTGTGTTTTTTTTTTCCTTCTGTGACATGTCAACATGAAAAAGACCAATAAAGATTGTTAATGTATCCATAACTTTATTCTATTATGTACGAATTCTGCCACCAGATGGCGACTTTACTTTTTTACCCCCACCACTCCATAAATAAATATGAAATATTACCCTCATTTGTATGACTAATAGAGACAACGTGAAGTTTTAAACCAAGAGAAAGACCAGAGCAAGTGTTTGTCTTTCTGCATGTTTGCATGCACAAATGTGACACCTGTGAACTCCTTCACGGGTGATTGGCTGATTGGACATTTTGACTTTTAAAAGCAGGACAAACACAGGTACGTGTCCCAATACATACCTTTGTACTCGCTCTTGTCTTTCTCTTGGGTTAAAACTTCACTTTGTCTCTATTAAAATGATAAAAAAAGGGGACTATTATATATTTAAATAGATTTTACTACTGCTGAGGCATCATAAAGTTGGTGACTTACAGCCAGACAGGAGGTTTTAGTCAAGTAACAAGTGGAAACACTCGTGTAGGAGAACCGTGGCTGCTTTACTCGCAGGGAAAACATAAATTTTATGATGTTATTATCTTTGATAGAAGATTACTTTGTTAAGCGCTCATAGGCCTGAAATACAACCACACGCACACATGCAAATGTGGAGTGATGGTGGAGTGATGGGCAGCCACAATGTCGCCCTGGCAGCAGTAAGGGGTTTGGTACCTTGCCCAATAGGTGAACTGACACCTTTTTTTTTTTTTTTAAACATCACTCATCTGTTTCTTGGTATAATGCATCATAATAATAAAAGAAAGCCTCACTGGTATGTGCTTTTATTTTGCTGACAAATCAGCTCAACTTCTGGTGGATGCGCTCCTGTGTCTGTGGCTTGACGCAGCGGTGACAGCGAGGCCCGGCCCATTTTTGATTACGCACCGGCTAGGGGGAGGGCAGAGGAGGGGTGTGGGGGGGGTGGGGTGGGCGGACGCGCTGATGTCCTCTCTGGTGCGCTCAACCAACCCCTGCTGTTGTAATGTAAAGCTGGTAGTATCCTGGTGTACGGCTGGAAAGGATCCACTGAAAAAAGGGGAGCCCTCGGTTCACGTACATCGGTGCCTCCAAACTTGGAGATTTTCTGCATCGGGGGGAGATTCCGCAGCCAAATTACGCATGGAATGGTTTTGGGGGGATTGGAGTAGAAATGCAGCGCCGCACTTCCAGCCCACAACAAGAACCATGCCCAGCTTACATTGCAAGCAAATCTATGACATCCTGTTTTATCCTCTACGACTTTGATATGAGTGAAATTTACTCGGATACCGACGAGGAGTGAAGAAAACACACACACACACACGCACGCACGGCACTCAAGCTGAAGGACGTTGTTTTTCGCTGCAGACGTTTGTGTACCCGAAAACCTCTGCATTTAGGATTTTTTCATTTTTGATGGAGCTGGAGAACATAGTAGCCAACACTGTACTGCTAAAAGCGAGAGAGGGTAAGTTGACACATTGAAAGGAGCAAACAGTAAGTAAAGGCCTGGCTGTGTCACATTTTGCGCTCGATATGCAGAAAAGGTGGGAATAATCGTCCTGATGACGGCAGTAGGTAGAGCCTGCGGACTGTACGGCTCGGTACAGCAGGTAAATCCCACAGATGCAACAGAAAAAAAAACGAGTCTTGTTGCGATATTGCAGACAAGCGTGGATACATCTCAGTGAGATGTGTCCACCTGGTGATTAATTTGAACACCCCAATCACAACTCTTGGGTCGTTTTCACAGATTTTGACAGATCATATGCGTTTTCCCACATATGTAAGAGAGGAGGAGGTAGGAAGGAGGAGGTAGGAGGTAGGAGGAGGAGGTGGAGGGGGTCTGCCTCTGCCTCCCACATCCGCTTTCGCTCTCTGTGCAAATGAATGCGCTCTTTCGCAACATTATACATGCTGAGGCACACACTGAAGCAGGGAATAACTCCTTTTTTTTCACACACGCACACACACACACGCGGGTAATAAATGAGTGTAGGCTGGCTGGCATTTGAACGGTGATGTGATGACGTGCCTGCTGTTGAAATCTATGTATGTATGGAGGCCTGCACAGACAGACAGAGAGAGAGAGAGACTCTGGTTATCAGTGGATAAACGCTCCAGTGTGTGTGAGGGCCAGATGCAGGTTTGAAATATTATGAAGGTGTTCAGTGTCATTAATGGCTCTTTTTTTCTGAGGAGGACAGGGTCGTACTGAGGGCAGGGAGGAAGGCCTTGCAGGTAAACATCATGCAGCCTGACGCCATGATTTGTTTCTTTTAAAAAGTCTCCTGAAGGTCCCCTGATCACCACACAAGCATCACCATCACACTTCCTATGAAACTCCACGTGTGTCACCCGTCATCTCTTTTTTTTTTTCTAGAGTAAATGATGTCATCTTTATTGGAAGTAATCCAAATTACTCACCTTTCATGTGCTGGTGGAAACATGCTGCAAATGCTCGCACAAGTGCATGGATAAGTTTGGATGTGTTTTCATGTGGTTAAAGTCTCTGTGGAGTTGCGGGGTGACGCAGGAGAAGACTTCCATTTATCTCACACTGATGACATAAGAGGGAGGAGGAGGAGGAGGAGGGGGGGTGTCTTCAAGAGAGGGCAAAGAGAGTTTCATGGGAAATAATGGCATAATGAAGTAAAACAGGAAGCTGACATGCTGTCAGAACCCTTAACGAAGGATGCATTGGCCTGCGGGTCAATCTGGACGCTTGTTTTATGGGAGCAGAGCACGACGGAGCCGGGGTGAATTAAGCTTCATGAATTAATAAGAGCAGTTAATGACCCATGACAGATCTTGCTTGTCCCAGCTGCTCCATTGGTGCTCATCCAGTGTCTGCCCCAACTGTGTGTGGGAGAGAAAAGGTCTTTTTACAATTTCACATTAAAAGGGATGAGACGGTTCTTTGAGTTTATAGCTGAAGCGCGACTTTTCTCCACAGCTTGATCAATGGGCCCCGTACAAACTCAGCCATGTGAGGGTGTTTACTGCCCCGCGCACACTGAAACATGTCACAGGTTGTCGGTTGTGTCTGAATCATTGGTGATTTTTATCTCACAGGGCCCGGTGCCAAACACTGTGCAGCATGTCCCCCTCCCCACACACACACACACACACATCAATGGCAGAAGACAGTACACACACGCACACAGAAAGGCTCATTTTAGGTCATGTACCAGCAGCAACAGCAGCAGTGAGAGAATGTGAATGGAGCCAATAAAGAGTGTTTATTCCTGTCTGTTTATGGGAGTGCGTCTCCAGCCCTGGAGTTTAAGCGAGAGGCATGCATCCTCCAGTCCAAACGCACAACAGGAAGGCCCAGTTTACATTTTGCAGTCTTTATGCCAGCGTTCCCTCACACCTCCCCAAATCAGCAAAAACAGAGCGAGTGGCATCGAGGCGCTGAAATAAAAAACACTATTGATATCTTCAACTGGCAAATCAGGCCCTGTGCCAACCTCACATCGCTCTTAGGCTCTTCTGTGTCAGCGATGACTGGTCTGGCGGTCTGGGTTTTACCCGCCAAGATCTCAGGAGGACTAGTCTTCCTGAGATTGTTGATTTTTGAGAACCTAGATGAGATAGGTTCAAAGTTTTTGACCAAAAAGGACTGAGTCATACGATGTTTCGTGTTAATCACAAGATGGAAAATACAACTCATTTTCTCTCCCATCATATTGAACAATATCCTTAAGTGACCACTGTCTTACATAAAGCCAAATGGTATTATACACCATCAGTCAGATGCAGCCCATAAGCTATTTAATCAAATTGATCGTTACATAACAAACTGAGTGGGCTACTGCCATCCGAGCTCCATCTTCCTGTGGAGCCGCTCTCCGGTCTCTGCGGAAGATACTTTATGGATGATGAGTATGCGGTGAAATGAAACACCCCGATCTCCAGCGCGATCATCTGAGTATCATCTGACAGCTACAGCACTGTTTAGCCGTGACAGAGCAGCAGGATGTGTGCGGGTGTGCTGATGCTTTAAAGAGCTCTGCTGTCTCTGTGATCTTTGTCAGCTGAGGAATCGAAAGGGTCACGGCAGATGAGAAAGAAAAGTTCAACAAAGTTATCCAAGCCTGACACGGCTGTTTGTTTCAGCAGGGATCTGCTCGGATTTGCCTTTTTTTTTAATAAATAATGTTAGCTGACAGATTGAGGGTTTAACACCAGGGTACTCTGTAGATTTATGTATGTGTTCGCAGATGAAGGGTGTGGGGGTGAATTCCTTTGTTTAAATGTAACAAGAGCAACATCAGTGCAGTAGACCCTGAGCTTATTAAGTGTGTGTGTGTGTGTGTGTGTGCGCGCGCCTCTGCCTGCCTCACCATTCACAACTCTTGCTGGCAGCAGTCGCAGATTCCAAGCCAGGCGAGCGAACGTCATCGGCTGTCCAAGTGAATGAGAGTAAGGGGGAAAAACTGCATTGCTGCATCCAGATGCCTTTCTTGAATTGCGGTAACAGAGCCGGGGTATTTAGTTTGGGCTACTAGACCGAATTCCACTCCAACGCTCTCCTGGCTTCTTCGCATTCGGCCTGTCTTGTTTTTGCAGGTTGTAGTTGTGCAAGTAAAAGTGAAAAAAACACTTGGTATAAAAGGGAAGTGCCTCACACGGGTACAATTACAGAAAATATGACGCAAATATGGATATCTCCGGGGTAAAATGACCCCAGTAGTGACGTATTATTTTTTATTTTCAGGTAACTAAAGTGAGACACGATAATGAGGCTGCTCTCACCACATCTTTTTCCACTCCTGCATCTTTTTCACAAGTAAAACACTTGTTGAAGGGATGATTTTGGGAAGATGATGCTCTACAGTGATTCATCTGTTTGTTTTCAGCCAGCAGAGGAATCTCTTAAACGAATTAAGGACTTTGTTTCATATGTGATTCATATGTGAATGCTTAAGATGAGAGGTACGGTAAAGTTTAGAGCTTGCACAATCAGTCCTGGCAGCCACTTTTTAATCATTTTCTTCAATTTTCAAGCAGAAATAGCACAAAAAAATGCAGATTTTCTGTTTTATGTAGCTAAACTTAATATATTTGGGTTTTGGATTGTTGGTCGGACGAAACAAGACATGTAAGTGTGTCATCTTGGATTCAGAGAAAATGGGAATGGTGTATTTTTCTAGTTTAGCATTTCACAGACTTAATGATTAATGGATTAGTCGAGGAAATGATTGGCAGATCAGTGCTACTTGCAGCTCATTAAAATAGTGGCCATTTAATGGGCTGATTGGTCGTCAAAATCCCAAATCTGGTATTACCATGGCGGTGTCTGACATCGGTCCAGAATCATGTGGCTTTTAATAAATGTTGGACTCGTTCTTGTGCTGGAAGAATCCACAGAGAAAAGCCTTACATGATTAGTACCTAAATATGGCGACATGCAGTCATTCGGGATCCTCCAAAGTACAATAAGATTGTCAGAGTCCCAGATTCAGTGTGCAACAAGCACAGACTGGAGTTTGTTGTGTTTGAAGCCAATCATATCGTCCAGTTTTTTAGCCCCCTTTGTACTTCAGGCCAACCGATCAGTGACTAAAAGAAGCGGCAAGATAACGTAAGATAACAGGCATGAGGTATTTGTGTCTGCTCCGAGTCTGCACGGCGTCCTCAAGCTCCTGCTGCTACAGAAAGGTGTGTGTGTTGGGTGGGGGGTGTCGCGGGGACGGGGTTTGCATCATGTGATGCCACAGCAAGTCTCAGCAAGCCGGGGGAGCTACTGTTGTCAGGACTAACAGAGCTCTAGTGAAATGAGCTGGGTAACCTGTTTGAATGTGCAACCACAGCTGTCAAACACACAACACGGGCCTCTGTTCGTCGGCATGAATAATATACAGTACGCTCACAAACTTTCTCTCCCACTACCACACAAACAAAAACACTTTGCCAGAGTGCTCCTCCCTCGGGACCCCCTCTGAAAGGACGGGGCCATGACATAATGCCGTCCACTTTTATTGGGCAGAGAGCTTTAATGGAGGGGGGGAGATGTAAAATACTCAAGAGGGAAACAAGCCTGTGGTTTTTTGCTCGCTGGGTTCTTCTGACGGGAAAGAAGGGACAGGAAAAGAAAACCTGTGTAGAGAGTCTATTGCAGAAAGTTGCAGGGCTGTTTGTGACCCATTCGCAGACATCTTATATTTATCACTTCTCTCAGAGTTGATTCATTTTTGATTATTAATTAAATTTTTCATGTTTCCACTTCCCGGCATGCTTCAGGAGCACTCAGCCAGTCAGAGTTACTCATAATACTGTTAATATTAAGTCTAGGTCCATAAATAAATATTTTATCCATGTTAGTGGCTTCCAGCTCTTTGGTCTAGACCGAAAAATTTCGACTATTGTATGGATTGGCCTTGATGCACACGTTCATGATCCCCATAGGATGAAGAATCTTTGACTTTGGCTATCAAGCATGTTTACATTTGCAGTGAGTGAAATTGTTGGATGGACTAATTTGGTTTAAACATTTGTCTCCCTTGACTTTTCAAGTATCACCACCGTCAGCTCAGCTTTTTATTTTGTCCAGTAGCCAGTACTAAAATAACATTTCCATCGAACTCAGCTGGACTTTGAGCTAATTACCCAACGTAACACAATAAACAGATACAGATGAGCACTGTGCCTACAAAATTTCAGCATGCAGGCTGTTTTATTGTGAGCATGTTTGCATGCTAACATTATCATTTATTCAAAGCAGTGTCGGGACAAAGTATACCACCCTCACACACAGTTACTTTCTTTGTATTTTAAAGCCATCTTGGCTGCACCTGCTACATCCCGACTTCATAGCATGTAAAAATACAGAGCAGCTCTGTCAAAACGTGTTTCTGATCTGCTGTTTAAACTAGTAAATGCTAACAAGCGAAACAGAGCTGCTAGAACAGCTCTTGACTCTTCATCGTGTTATTTATTACATATTAATACATTTACACACCGTTTTTAATCTAAAAGTAAAAGTGAAAGCTTTTATTTTGGTGGTTTTCTATTCAGACGCTCCAACATGCAAATATTCCACCATATTAAGCAAAGGCGATGCAAATAGACCCCCTTTCAACATCAGTGCTCAACTATCTTATTTATTATAGTTATTTATTTCATGCTTGAATATTTCCAGTAGTTGAAATGGAAAGGAACTTTTCTGCATCAACAGTTAAAGTCATTTCATTTTTTTTTTTAAAGCCCAAGGGCTTTTTTTTTTTTTTTTATCTTGGCTCTCCATCTTCTACCAGCAGTGATACATGGAGAACTAAAACCAAAGAAGAAGCAGAGATGCCCATTTCTCCACCGACAACGTGCCACAAGGCTCGCTGTGTTTTGAGTAGGAGTGTGACTCATTTTTTCTTGAGTGGAAAAATTCAGCTCTCTGGCTCTTACTATCTCTATTGTTATTGCTGCCTCTACCCACACATACAGTATACATAACTCAACTGGATGCAACAAGTTCACGCCTGTTCTCCGGGGGTTGTCGAGTGGAATTCTGGGAAATATAGGAGATAATTATCAAAGTAAAAGTAGACAAGGTGGGCTGAGGGAAAGTGGATGCAGAAAACATGTAAGCTCGTCAGGAATTCACTGAGCAGCCAAATTGATGAAATCTTTATCTCCCTTCATGTCAGACGTACAGGTGATCACTTATGCGGCATTTTATTGTGTCTCCATGTGATATATGGCCTGGGATGTGCTTCCTGTGTTACACACTGGAGCCATATCTCTTTAATGGAACATCCAATTAATATTTGATGTGCATTAATTGGGGGAATAATCAATACTGTGTCTTGTGATGCTTCCTTCCTCACGTCTCCTGCCATGTAAACTCATGTACACACAAGACACACAAGTCTTATAAGGCCTCATAATTTACATGGGCTACTGTAGTTTTTTTTTATGGGTGCCTATGGCATTCAGGGAGATAAATGGAAGATTTTATGACATGTAATGTTGTAAAAACAAATAAATGTCAAACAGCACCTGCTGTTCGACAACAGGGGAGACACAATTCGTCCCCCAAGTGGAGCCGAAATGTCCCAGAAAACCAGATAAACGGGGGTAAAAGCTGAAACGGCAGCTTTCTCTCAGCAGATCACTCTCCAGTACCTTTTTTCTTTCGTTCTTTCTTTCGAGGGATGTTGCCATAACAGGGACAAAAGAGCATGGAATGTCAACATAAGAGCAAGACGTGGGCCAAACTTGTTTGAGATTGTTTGTGCGACAAAAAGGAAACGGAGAACAACTAGAGAGAATAGATACAGCTCGAGAGAAGGGCATTGTAATCGCGGCAACCTTATTTCCAGGATGGGATTTTGTGTTCTTTAAGTAGTACGTACAAGCAAACGCCCCCACACACGGTGTTCAACAATATCTGTCCACGTACGGCGCGCCGTGTGTTCCACCGGGTTTGATAAGTCAGATCTCTTGTTTTCATTGGAAGCTCTTTCCACCATGTTTGCTCAGTTGTGACGTAACAGCAGAGTTCAGAAATAAAATCATCCCTCACAGAGATTTAGGATCACATTGCCATAATGTTTCGCCCTATCAAAACATTTATGGAGGTGAACAAACACACTAACACTGCTTCAGAGCGTAGGAGCTCCCTATTATGGTTAGTTTCATGTGGACTATGCTCTGTCCTCCTGGATCTTTATGGATGAGCAAACAGCATGTATTACCCTGCCCTGAGCCTTGCACTGTGTGTGTGTGTGTCTGTGTGTGTGTGTGTGTGCTGCTTTGATCGGACAGCTCTGGTGTGTTATATAATTTCAGTCTATTGAATGTTTTTCCCCCCCTCACATTCCATATTTTATATATTTATAGAACAGGAAACTTGTGGCACATGACTCCTCGCAGACAGGAAATGTACCCTAGCCTTCTGTTGCTTTTGTGAGATCTCTGCCCTTGCATGCAAGTTTTCACACTTGAGAATCTTCCTGCACATGGCCGTTCACTTATGTACACACACACACACACACACACACACAGTTACTCTAGCGACAACTGTCACAGCTCACCAGCTCTGAGGTCATGGACCGGTTTGACCACCTCAGTTTGTATCAACACATTGCTCCTGCCCTTGGGCTCGCTGCTATTTTTAGCAGTAATGTTTACAAGGACATAAAGACAGGAAAAGAGGCACACTTGTGTATTTTTTTTGTCTTAAAGCTTTGCGCAAATGAAGCCGCGAGCAACACGTTACATGCTGCATTTATGTCTAAATCGATCTTTAACACATGATCATGTGGCCGTCATGCTAAATACGGCTGCGTTGTTAAGGTCAAGCTGGATTCGGGTGTTATTGTCAATGCAACGCACTCTGTGTGTTGGGGCACAGCTGTACGCTAGCATCAATACCGCTGATAAGATCTCTTTTTTATTGTCTATGACTGATTTAGAGTTTATGACCCCTCATTAAGTGGTTTAACATGTGACCCCCCCACAGCACCCAAAAGAATAGTCGAGTGTTTCCAGGTAAATAGTGTACGTCACAGATGTTTGCTCTGAGCAAGTTAGCAGATGTTACAGGCCGGATTATCCCGTTATTATTGCGATAATGAGGAATACGTGGACAGAGAGGCTCGTTCAGGATGGTAATAAGGCGGCTGGACAGAGGGACCGACATGACATCATGGTGGAACAGGGCAACAAAGAGCTTCTTCCTGCTATAGTCCTCCCCTTCTGCTCAGGTCTGGGCAGCGTTTCCCTCGGCTTCCTGTGGCACACAGACCACACACACACACACACAGAGACACACACTTTGCAGTTAAACTGAACCTCAGGGCTAACCCTAAAATGTCCTCCATTCGATAACATGGTTTGCACATGTAGAGATAAACGTGGAGGATAATGCCACTTCTGAATAAGGCCTCAGATTTCACGATGCGGTTGAATCAATGACAAAAACTAACTGTGTATTTTTGTACTTTGTTAGCGTTGCGCGTGACTGCTGCACAAGTTGCACAATCTGAAATGGAGTGATTTATTTCCAAGTAACTCCATCTTTTGCAAGAGATGATATCTAGTACTATGTCTAGATGTGTCTTTCGATAAAGCAACAACCGTGTGCCACAATGAATCACTCTGCAGAGAAGCAGGAAGAGGATGTTTTAGAACGAGCGTCAATGCAAAGTTCCCATCTTTGCTTGATAATGTGCTTGTTGTGTATTTACCACTCACGCTTTGCATACACAAAGACAGCTGGCCCTTACCTGCAGCTCCAATGCAAATAAATTCCACATATTGAACAGTTGGACATTGTTTGAGAGGAGGAAGACGGAGACTTTGAGAGAACAAAGGCGTTTGTGTCATCGTCTGGTGGCTGGTTGTCTTCATTGCGTTGGTACCTCGCTGACCACCACGGTATGACTCAACCGTGAGGCCGACGTTTAACAGATCAGACAAAGGAGGTGATGTGAGAATGAGTTAGATAATCAGAAAGCGATAATCAGTTGTTTGTGAGCAAGACTGAATTTTTTTAGGTCAGTGCAGTGAGGAGATGAGTGTGAAGAGTCACAGAAATCTACCAAAATCTCACTCTTGCACGGTGTAGGTGTAGACAATAGCACATTTTCACAGCACTTCACTTTGCCAGCGCTCTCACATCACATTCTGCTGCAGATGTTGTTGTTACGTATGTGCCAGATGCACAGCGTGAGCTTCAGGATGTGGTTTGGACTGGTTGTCCACAGAAGACCTGACTGCACGTCTGGTGACAGTACAAGTGGAGGTGTTTGAAACCTCATAAAACGTGTGTGTCTCTGTCTGTGTGTGTGAGAGAGCTGCAAACTAGTTAATGGCTTATATTCTTTTGTGCGTCAACACTTTATGAATATAACCTCACAGCTAAGCAGGGCTGTTTTTTGCCTGCAGAACTGCTCGACTCGGTTAAATTGAGCATGAGGACATTACTAGAGAGAGGTCACAGTAGAAATACAGCGCGCGCACACACACACACTCACACACACACACATGTTTAGGATGCCGGTAACCCCCTGGTGCCGGGCCAGACGGATGTCGTTCCCTCTCTGACCTTATTTTTGCTTCACTTGACATGCCTTGATGATGTCAGAGCTGCTAAGCAGAAACACAAATAAAGGGTGGCGACCACACTGCCCTCATGGAACAAATTAGACCGACTAGTTCCTGTGTGTGCAGCACTTTACCCACGGTGCAGTGCATATTTCTACTCATGTGTAAGTGACAGACCCTGAGAGAGTGAGAACTCCTAATCGAGAAATAAATAAACGCGGGAAAGCGAGGACAAGAAGGTTTATGGACGACATTTACGAGCATATAATAGCCCAGTTTTGTTAAACAGGAGCCTGGAGTTAGTGATCTGGATATAAAACAAAACGTGTGTGGAGTGTTGTTTTTCCTGCAGCTTGGTACCACGATTTTGAAATCTGGACGCTTCCTTTTTGTGTTGATATTTACAACCTTTTGTAAACTCCTCCGCCTCCCCACCCCCCTCTCCAGACCTAGTTTGTGACATCCCGCCAGAATATTTCCCCTCCAGCGAGCAGATCACGTCCACCAACAATGCACCGCAGAGTTTGAACTCATTTGAACTGATTGTATTTGTGTAACGCCATCAGAGATGTCAGAAGACACCGAGGGCCCAGACAGGAAATTACTCGTTACATCCAGATGGACGAGCCTCTTCAAATGGAGATAATTTATGCATAATATTTGCATGTTTGTGGGAGCGGTTGGGTGTGTTCACATGTAGATGTTCAGATCTTTTTTCCCTCAGCAGGCCTCTGTTGTTACTCATTTCTTACTGGAAGTCTTAAAGCAGTTTGTTACAGCTGCGCAAATTAAATATGCTGACGGGTTCTGGTTGGAGATTGCCAGGCAGTTTGGATGTTTTCATCTCCACCAACTTTCCCACACCACCAACTCTTTTTTTATTTCACACGCAGTGAAGAATGACACTTAAGGTTTTATTTGCCATGATGAATGCACTATATCTGGCGAAACGAGGGCCCCTTAAAGGGATAGTCCGGGTTATTTGAAGCCTGGTTGGATGAGGTAGTCGTGTATCATCTTGAGCAGACGGCGGTCGGCACACCCTCAGCTTGAAAATACAGACAGGAACAATGTACGGCTGTGGTCGGGGGCAGCAACAAATTTTTTTCACTATATTTAGAATATTTTCAGCGCTTTACTTTGACATCAGATGGCTCTTTCCAAGAGGAAACTGAAGCCACCACAGAAAGGTCATTTCACCTCACCGAAAACAGGAATTGCTGCTTCACCGCTGCAACTCCTGTGTTCTGCGAGGTAAAAGTACGTTTTTTGTGATTGAAGTCTGGTGGCTTTGGAGAGATATAGATCAATATAAACATTTTAGTTTCCTGTCAGAAAGAGCTGTCTGACGGCAAGGTGAAAGAAGTCTAAATATAGCGTACACTTAGAGTGATTGACATGACTGAGTTGGACTGCTTCTCCCAACTGGGTATGTGCCAACTTCCATGAAGTGTAGGTAATGCCCTGACTATGCATACCTCATGCAACCCCGCTTGAAATATCCTGAACTATCCCTTTAATGACTGTGCAGATCATCTATAGCAACCTTGTCCAATCTTTGTCACTGGATCATTTCATCACGTCTTCATATGCAATGTGTACTACTAAAAAGAAGGAAACCACTGACCTACAGTGATGTTCTGTTTATATAAAGCTGTAAACCTGAAAGTGAACTGATCATTCATTGACTGGCAGCGACTACTTCTTCTTGATGATGCAGAGGTGACGGTGACAGAAGATCCTCACAAGAAAAAAAAGAGGCTGGGTCACAGGAAACCGAGAATAAGCAGAAGGTGATGGACGAAAAGCAGGAAAAAGGGGGGAGATGAGGACGGGGGGAAAAACTGAAAAATAAATAGATTTGGAAAGAAGGGAGGAAAACAGGACACAGAAAAGAAAAAAAGGAGGAACTACATTATTTGTGGTTGTCTCAGCATTGTGTAGAAGTTGAATGCCTGGGTGGAGCGCAGATGTTTGGTACAATTATCTGACATGGTGTTTGACCCTTCACAGGAAATCTATGCCATTTGGTGGGTGCTTTTTTATCCACAAACGCCTTACAGTAGCATTCATTTTTAGCCCGGTGGCCTCCCGTGGGGGTTTGACCTTCTCCGCTCACTGTACTGTTGTGTTTTTTGGCAGACAGAAAAAAAAAAGAAAAGAAAGAGAAGAAAAGAGATTTAAAATATTTAAGACCACACAGCAACAGTGTGGAGCTCTCTTTACATATTAACTGTTTTTCAGAGAACAACTGGCGCTTAAATAAGGAAGTGTGCCTGTTTATAGCTTGTTTGGTCTACAGTAATGTTGATGAGGAGCAGGTGCTGGGAGTTAATGATTCTCTTAGGGGATACTTTGACTTGAGTTATTAATACAGTCATGCTTCGTGTTTGTTCGTGGTGATATGGCCACCATTCTGTGTGTGTGTGTGTGTGTGTTTCAGCTATGATGACGCAGAGCCCTTTATCTAAAAAAAATACCCTACCTGAAGTTACAATAAGACTTCCTACAAGCTTTAAAATAGTGTTTGCATGCTCTAATGTAAGATGCAATCATTAGCATGAGTCCTGATGTCTAATATGACACCAAAATATGCAGATTTCTGTCTTTAACCTTCACAGAGTTGAGCATAATTTCAAGTTTTTGAATTGCGTGTGCAACCCAGTGTATTTGAGATGAACGGACGCATTTCAAACAGCAGAGGAGGGAAGGATGAGGCAGTAATTCAAGAGGGTTGATGGGAAAACTGCTAAAGCTTTCACTCAGAGGCTCCGGCATGACGTAGTGCCTCCTCTCGCATTCCTGAGTTATTACTTAAAGATGTCTGCTTGTCATTGCTTCTCCTGCTCCTCTCGTGCCTCTCTCAATGTTGCCTCTCACATCGGGCTGAATCCGCTCGCAGCCAATTTCCACTGCAGAGAGCGGTTAAAGGAAATCCCTGTCAGTTCATTAGAGCAGTCTTCACATATTAAGAAAAAACTAAAACGGCAGAACATGACGTAGGCCGCAGCGGGGCTGGAATGGATGGAAAACGGTGAAATAAAGTTCTCACAGTTGTGTTTAATCCCTTTTTTGGAACCGTATGAGAGGTGATTTTAACATGATTTAGTTGGGAAATGTGGAGGCGGTCAAATGTGAAAATTTAAGGGAAGATAAATTGGATTAATGGATGACTGCACAGTAAGTTTCCCCTTCGGAAGATCTAAGGAGAAGATGTTGAGTGATCTTTCTGTTTCGTGATGGCATTGCGTTGCTGCAGGAAGCTGATGTGTGATTATTCAGAGCGGTGGAATCCAAGTCTGGCAAAGTCCCGGGTTCTGATGGGAACTGAGCCGGTCAGAATAGGCTTTCTGTCTGTGTGGACACAAACACACACACACACACACACACACACACACACACACACACACACACACACTCACACACACAGTTCCACTTTCAGAAAAGCTACTGAGTGAGGAAGAAAGTCTGTAGAGAGAGGAGAGATTTACGGAGGAAGTGAGACGTAATCTATGAATTATATATACACACTGAGACTATGATTTCATTCAGGGGAGAGCCCACACACAACCCCCCCTCCACACTCTTTCTCCACTCTCCTTTTTAGCCCATTAGGCCTTCACTTGCTCCTCACTGATGAAAACAAACCTTGACAACTTTATGAAGTTACATTTTCACCTCTTGTTTTGCCCTGTCGCCACAGGTGGAGGAGGAAAGCGGAAAGGGAGGAGCAAAAAATGGAAGGAGATCCTTCGCTTCCCCCATATAAGCCAGTGCACTGAGCTGGGAAACAGCATTGGTACGTGTTTGTGTGTGTGTGTGTGTGTGTGTGTGTGTGTGTGTGTGTGTGTGCTCACCTGTTTTGTCTCATCGCTGCTTCAAAAGGCTGCGTTTTTTTATATATTAAAGTGTGTTTGCTTCTTTTTTTTCTGCAGAGAGGGATTATGTCAGCATCTGTGAGAAACAGCCTATCGGAAGGCTTCTCTTCCGTCTTTACTGTGAGACCAGATTGAAACTGCAACGATGCATCCAGCTACTGGATGCAATGGTACACACACACACACACAAACACACAGAACCAGAAGTTTGACATTAAGAATCCCAGAGAGGAGGATGAACAATCAGCTCTTTTAATAATTACCATCAAAGTGTTTGAATCATCTAACCTCTAAATGACTGTTCACTAACGATCATTACCTGAAACTTGAACTGCAGACTTGTTGAGCTGGATTTCCCCCAGCTGGTGAACACTGTTCACGGGGGATCTAAAAGGAGAGATACGTGGTAGTAAATGTGTTGATTGCACAGCGTAATGACTGCAGAATATGAATGATGATGATGAATGATTGATTGTCTTTATGTGTCAGGGTGCAGATTTTATTATTAACGAACCATGAACCAGCTTTCAAACAAGTCACATACGCTGTGTCTCATTTCAGGTACTTACAGTACACAATGTAGTACAGTTTGTATACTCTATACTTCCTACTGTAGTGTGCTAATTTTGGCAGGTTACTTTCGATTTGAGTACGGCTACTGTGCTACTAATATTTTACTACTTCTTCTTCTTCTTCTTCTTCTTCTTCTTCTTCTTCTTCTTCTTCCTCTTCTTAAATATAAATCATATATACAACTCACATTTGTATATTCTGCTATTCACTACAACTACTTCAGCTTCCTCAGCCGCCAGTTTCACAATCCCCACTTTTCCGCTGAGTAGCCAAATGGCGACCACTGAGGTGTCCAGCATTGACTGTTATGAGTGCACCATCCAGTTTGACATAATATTGTTGGCTACAGATGAGAAATCAACACATTGTTGGCATTGTGAGATTTTAATGGAGAGCCTACAGGTGTAGCAACAATAGCCAACAGGTGAGATGCTTAGCAAACAGTCAGTTCCTTCAGTGTTCAGGTGTCCTCCAGGTGTGACGATGTCAAGAGTAGCAGCACTCTACTCAACGCAAGTCTAGAAAACACACACTCATCCACTCTTTCAGTGCACTCACTTTCATTACAGTGTAGCTGGTGCTAGGTCATGCAGCCACAGGAGACAATTAAACTGAGTAGTGATTATTCAACCAGCCAGATCTCCCCCTTTCACCCGGCTTGTTGTCCCCCCTCTTCCAATCTCTCTCCCTCGCTCGCCGCGTCTAGACGGAATACCTCCCACATGACACATTTAAGTCTTTATCTATGCCCAGAATATCTTCGGGGGCATGTGACGGGACAGAAAGGACAGCATTGTTTCCCACACCACCCCTTCCAATCCCAACACCCCCATCCCTCCCCTCTTCTCTGCCCCCCTTCAACCACCACCACCACCACCACCAAGCCCTAAAAGTGACCGTCACCCTCTTCGCGAAGGGGGCGACCACTTACACGCACTCATCCCAAACACATGTTACGGCTAATTCTGCGATCCACGTGACAAACTCACCGCTGAGCTTTATACTCACCACTTTACTGACAATAAACCAGGCCTGAGGGGTGATTACAACCAGGCAGGTGCAAGTATGTCAAGTGATTAAATAACATGTGAGTCCTGTGCTGTTGTGCTGTTGTGAGCTCGTTATGTAATGCAGTCACCAGATCGTATAAAAAAAATACAATAAAAAAGGGTGTATTGGTTTACTGAAGTTAGTCAGACGGGAAAATTTGTGCTTTGTGTGTGTGTGTGTGTGTGTGTGTGTGTGTGTGTCATGAGAAAGCATGAACACGACCGCTTTGGAGGAAGAGGGAGTGTGTGTGAGTGTTTCGGTGTGTTTAACAGAGGGAGGAATGTGCTTGGGGGTTCCAGTGGTTCCTCTTACATCATGAGAAGGTGTGTGTGTGTGTGTGTGTGTGTGTGTGTGTGCGTACAATATTATGTTTGTGTGTATTTTGGATCCCCTCTGCTTCCAAAAGGCTAAAGGGGCGTCTTCTTTTCCCTTTGGCTGACCCCCTGCCAGCAAAGGGTGGGATTCAGACAGCTCATTTACTCAGTGTGTGTGTGTGTGTAGCCTTTGATAACAAAGCCTCAGTTAATCAACACTTGGCAGCGATCACAATCGGCTCTTTCCCTTTCACTCTGTCTTTCAGTCGTACTCCTATATATTTACATTTATATCCACAGTATGTATTTATTGTTGGATTTCTTTAGGCTTTGTTCTGAAGTGTCAGTGACGTTGTGGCTTTTTAAAGCCTGTTTTTTTCTTAAGCTCCCGGCTTATGTGTGTATGTACTGTATATATATATCTATATATGTGTGTGTGTGTGTGTGTGTGTGTGTGTTTTGTAGTGGAAAGCTGGTGACGCTGGTGTGACACACTGTGACACTCCAGGACCTCAAGGAATCCCGCCGTGTTTACTGTGAGGTTGCCAGGCAACACAAGACCATGTTGGAAAAAAGCCACAGATAGAAAGAGTCGGGCCAGCGTGCAGCGCAGGGCGCCATGTCGCTTCCCTCCTTTTTTTTTTTTTTTTTTTTTGAGAAGTTAAAAGTGCTTGCGATGAAATGCGTCAGAGCGTTTTTTGTTTTTTTTTTCCCTATCCGATATGTCCGGCCTTGCAACGGCCAAACCTGCTTGTGTCAAAGCGGCTTCGTATGTTCAAACACCGAGAGCCAAGAGCAGCATATGTTTATGTGAGAGTGACAGCGACACGCAGAGATGTAGAGAGTGAGAGGTGCGTGGTCTCGTCAACACCAAACAGCAGCTACTCCATCGTACGAATTACAAATTACAAACAGCACATGAAGCAGACAGAGAGAGAGAGAGGTGGGAGAGGGTTAAATGGATCATGGAACATGTCCCTCATCTCTGCAGACTTCTTCTGGTTTGATGATTTTAAAAACACTTGAGTTGTGTTTTAGGATTTAGAATTTTTTCATTCCTTTAGCCAAACTGAGAGTCTGAGAACCGAGGATGTTGTTGTATATTCACTTGACTAAGAAGGGAGGCTTTCCTTAGAACCGAGAGGACACAGAGTTCCTGATTTGTTTTTATGTTTTACGTAAGAAAATTTGTTTTTTTTCTAACTAATACTTTTCTACCTGAGCAAAAGCATACTTGGTGTAATTTAAATCCATCTAAGCATGATGAGTGTATGACGCAACTGCTCTCTAATCAGCTGAATTATATTGTCGTTTGGCTTGCATGGGGGGCCGCAGGTCGGATTTGACCCTTTGTGCATGGGCAGCACGCTCTACCTACTGAGCTAACCCTAAGTATAAGTATAAGTATAAGTATAAAGTAAGTATAAGTATAAGTATAAGTATAAATCCTTGATAAATTAATTTAGGCCCAGATGCACTGCAGCTCTTCTCCAGGAGTTCAGAGTTCATCGGATCTTCTTAAAGAATTAAAGAGCTTTATAAGATGAAGTGGCATGTTGGAGGAGGTGAGAAAACTCACCTGGCAACACAAACGTTACCACTGTAGTTACTATCTGTTACTACCTACTTGAACGCCCTCATACAGACATATGTTACCTCCTCCAATGAACAACACCTGGCCCTGCCGCCCGTACGCTCAGGGTGATCCAAACTTTTCTTGCCTGTTATTCCCCATTGGTGAACATCCTACCAGTTCCTACCAGATCAGGGGCGTCCCTCTCTACCTTCAAAAACCTTCTGAAGACCTCCAGCTCTTCAGAGAGGACCTCCTCTACAACACTGCCAACACCTGAACATGATAAATCTATCCCCCTCTTGATTCACTTGATTCAATGCGAGTTGTACCAACATGTACCTTTGTTATTTACTTAGGACTACTTAGAAGCTAAATGACTAAATGTAATGTAATGTTATTGATGTCTTGCATCTGAAGTGATTTAATAACCGCTAATGATGCCATTAGTTACATGTTCTATAACAAGTGATTTAATAATTAGTC
Organism: Protonibea diacanthus; assembly: GCA_028641955.1. Taxonomy (NCBI): domain Eukaryota; kingdom Metazoa; phylum Chordata; class Actinopteri; family Sciaenidae; genus Protonibea; species Protonibea diacanthus. The sequence goes on from CM053985.1 coordinate 23,838,783, forward strand.
TTGATGCTTGCGCGCTGAAGTCGTTTCATCCGCTCGGCTGTTAATGATGTGGTGATTTTGTTGTTTAGGAAGACTACGAGGTGACGCCTGATGAAAAAAGAAAAAGCAGAGGGGACAAAATCATCAAGACTTTTCTCTCCAAACAAGTAAGTTTCTGAAAATTTGAACCTGTTTTTATCTCATGTTTGCTTTAAAAGTGAATTTAGTAATATGTTAGTAATAATTTTGACTCACAGCTGAATGAGAGCCTCGCTAACACTCACAAGGGTGCTACAAGAGTGTAGTAATTCAATGTACACCTCAAATGTTCAAAAATAACGATGTAATGTTTGCACAGCGTATATGTACATAACACACTGATATGGGCTGAGAGAAGTGACTCGTGTTTCTCCTTACTCTGATGTAGAGCGTGTAATAAAAAGTAATGTATGTTGTGTACGTGTGCGCATATGTCACTGTATGTGTTTACATGTGTTGATGTAGTCACCTCAGCGTGTAGACATAGCAGAGGTTTTTGCAGACCAGTGCAGAGAGAACCTCGAGCTCAGTCCATGTAAGGAGATCTTCAGCAACTGCCGCAAGTGAGTCGCCGCTCTGTTTTTATTACCTCTCACCTGTCTCACCTGTCAGCCGGACTCTCACCTGTTTTCTCTCTGCCTTGTCTTTTAATTTATTCACACCATGTAAACATAATGGAACAAACCACACAGATACTGCTAGTTTGCATCATATCCTCAGTTGTAAACTGTGCCGACTGAGCCTGCTGTGTTGTGTTTGTCGGACGCAGGGCTGTCCATGACTACCTGAGTGAAGCTCCGTTCGCTGACTACCAGAACAGCATGTACTTTGACAGATTTCTGCAGTGGAAGGTGCTGGAGAGGTACGGAAATACGTTCACAGAAGGTGTTTTCAAGTTTTCGTATGAGCGGTTTTTGATTGAAATCATCAGTCACTATTCGCCCTGTAAATGTGACCTTTTTAGCCTAATGACACATTTTTAGATCTCCTCTACTTTTCAGTCAAATAAAATCAAACTGAAGTGAAGAGGTTATTATGTACACTCTCAATCTAATGCAACAGCTGCTGTAAATTCTACATTTACAAGGTACGTACGTACAGTACATGAGGGTCCATTAGATTGCACCGCTGTGTATCTTAGAAATCTTGGTGTTGGTTTTGATCAGTCCCGGTTGACCCGGTGATGTTTCTTCCACTTAAGAAACACCGCCAAACTCAGGGCTGTTATGTCACAACCTCAACAACAGATGATCATTTGTGCGTTTATATCATTATGGCTAAATTACTGTAATTCCCTTTTCACCTGCCTCAGCAAGTCTCCTCTGCACTCTTTACAAATAGTCCACAGCGCTGCTGCTGTAAGGTCTGTTGACCAAGTACCAAAAGAACAACTCACATCACGCCCATCTTATCCGCTTTACGCTGGCATATGATCAAGTTCAGGATTCATTTTAAGGTTCTTGTTCTCACGTATAGAGCCCTGCAGGGTCAGGAAGTCTGCTCCATCCTTACATCACCAGTAGGTCACACTTTGGCTCTAAACAAAGGGTGTTCGTGCCTTTGAAGTGTCGGCTCTGACACTGTGGCACACTCTTCCTGTAGACTGCGGCCTCTGTTGAAGTCAGACTGGCCTTTGTCTCGCCGCTCTTGGAAAGCACCTTGTGACTTTGCTCTGTGAAAGCTGCTAAATAAATCTCTCCTTCATGTTGTTATTATTATTACATGTGTACCTAATTTAAGTGTCCACTGCCTTTAACGTCGCTTAACAGTAATAATATTTCTTTATCTGTGAGGCGGCTTTGAAGCTGAAATAGAAAAACAAAATGTTACTCATAGTCAGTTATTTTATTTCAGCATTTTACGGCTCAGATAACACGACATCTTGCAACTTATTTACACTTTTAAGGTCAGTAACATTTTAACCAGTGAGAGAAGAAGTGTTCAGTTGCTTCACTCAAGTAAAATAAGCAGTATATCAGTGTAAAGATACTCCATTACTAGGAAAAGTACTGCATTTACAGCAATATAGTAACTAAAGCTGTCATTGGAGTTAAAAAGTACAATATTTTAAATGTAGTGAAGTAGAAATGTAAAGTAGTGCAATAAAATGTACTCAGTTACTTTCCATCTCTGATTTAAACACGTGTAATCTCTCTGTCAGATGTCTCTTCCCATCAGTGTGAAGAGCGCAACAGTTGGCAGGTGAAAAAACTTGACTGCTTCACTCCAGAGACACTCGAGACAGGAAAATATTTGATGCAGAGTGCATATCGAAGGCAGTTAGAAGTAAACAGCAGGCTTTTCAGAAGCAGCCTTGATTGTATCCGTGTCTGGAAAGTGAAATTGTGCACAGGAGGGCCCCACCCTCTGTACAGGAAACAGACTCAGGGTGGTATTGAGTTCCGCAGATAATATCTCCATCCTAATCGATACTATATGAGCGTCTATTAATGGATTTTGCTGTGTCTGTGTTCTGTCAGGCAACCAATCACGAAAGACACGTTCAGGCAGTACAGAGTGCTGGGTAAAGGGGGATTCGGAGAGGTAAGAGATACAGTTTCTGATCATAGTGATGAATGTTGATGCTGATGATGATGACGAGGCAAACGCGCGAGACAACGTTTCGTTTTTTCTCTTCTGCTCAGGTGTGTGCGTGCCAGGTTAGAGCTACGGGGAAGATGTACGCCTGCAAGAAGCTGGAGAAGAAGAGGATAAAGAAGAGGAAAGGGGAGTCCATGGCTCTCAATGAGAAGCAAATTTTAGAGAAAGTCAACAGTAGATTTGTGGTGAGTTAACATGAAAGAAGTTTGTCGCCAGTCTGCTTTGCATGCATGTCTGCTCATTTGTTTGACACCATTTATTATGTTTTCCTTATGTTGCCAGGTGAGCCTAGCGTATGCATACGAGACCAAAGATGCTCTGTGTCTGGTGCTGACTATCATGAACGGTGGAGACCTGAAGTTTCACATCTACAACATGGGCACGCCGGGTTTTGAGAAAGACAGGGTCCAGTTTTACGCTGCTCAAATCTGCTGTGGGCTCGAGCATTTGCACAGGGAATCCATCGTGTACAGGTAACGCACAGATGAAGCTCAGCTCAAGCTTGATTGGTTTTATTGCTTCCTTGAATGAAGTTTTGAGATTCTTTAGGAGTGTGAATCGATACTTTTGTTCTCTGTTGAATGTTGTTTTCCTAACACGCTGTGTTATTTGTAGGGATTTGAAACCGGAGAATATCCTATTAGATGACAATGGTGAGTTCTGAAACTTCAGCAGCTTACATTTCTGGTTATTGCATTGCACAGCATTCCTGTTTTACTGCTGATACACAATTTCAAACTACATTAACACTTCATGAAGTTTGCATGAATGAACTTTGACTCTTGACGCTTCTGACTGCTGCTGTGCTGCAGGACACATCCGTATTTCCGACCTGGGGCTGGCCATCAAAGTGCCTGAAGGGGAATCCATCAGAGGCAGGGTGGGGACTGTAGGCTACATGGGTAAGAAACACTGAGCACGTTTATATGCACAAAATATTCCAGTTGACCTTAATCCAAAAACGACAGCATTCCTGCTAAGCTGTTTACACGGCTAGATGAATGAATATTCCTCTAATATTCACATGTTTACATGCAGCTATGCATACTCCGATGAACCCTCTTGATACCCAAGTCTTGATATCACAGTGTTTGAAAGCAGTTGTCTTCCTCATTTTAACCAGAAAGGAGGATTTACATTTGTGCATGAATCTCGACTCCAGCCTTGCACACTGGTTTGTTTACAACACACAGAGCCGACTGTAAACAGGCTGTGTGTCACAAACTGAGACTCATTTTGCAAATTCTCTGTATACATGACCGAGGAATGCTCCCAAAGCCAGAATAGTATTAGCCACACGTGTGTTAATCAGAAAGTGCTACATTCAGGATGTTAATGATCATAATGTGCACTTTCGCCAGTAAATCTACCTGATTAATCCTCATCTTTTTCCTTCGTCTAGCTCCTGAGGTGATAAACAATGAAAAGTACAGCATGAGTCCTGATTGGTGGGGACTGGGCTGTCTCGTTTACGAGATGACCGCCGGGCGATCGCCGTTCCGCGCCCGCAAAGAACGAGTGAAGCGGGAGGAGGTGGAGAGGAGGGTGCAGGAGGAAGAGGAGGAGTATAACGACAAGTTTACAGAGGACACCAAGGCCATCTGTAGAATGGTGAGCATTGATGGGAGACATGTTTGTATGGAGAGAGAGAGAGAGAGAGAGAGAGAAAGAGAGAGAGAGAGAGAAAGATGGATGAACCGATGAATAATCTGATGAGTCATCTCTGCTGCTGCTCACCCAGCTGCTGACCAAAGACCCTAAGCAGAGGCTGGGGTGCCTGGCGGACGGAGCAGCGGGCGTCAAGGCCCACTCGTTCTTCAAAAACATCAACTTCAAGAGGCTGGAGGCTGGAATAGTGGAGCCTCCCTTTGTGCCTGATGTGAGTGATTTATACATGCTTAAATCAATCCCACTGCCAAAACATGTTCTGAAACTCCTCACGCTAAATAAAATTAGAAAAGATGTGTCTTTTCACCAAGTTTCATGAAATCTCTTAAGTCCTTGTCATGCTCTTTGCCCTCCTCCAGCCTCGGGCAGTTTATTGTAAGGATGTTTTGGACATAGAGCAGTTCTCCACAGTCAAGGGAGTAAATTTGGACCAAACCGACAATGACTTCTACTCCAAATTTGCTACAGGCAGTGTTTCCATCCCATGGCAGAATGAGGTAAGTGTGCGCACAAAATGTGACATTTTTAAGTGCTCGGTGCAGTTTGTATAACAGCTGGAAGAACTCGCTTACCAAAGTTCATCAAATTCATTAAATTCCTTTCTTTTCCTTTCCTCTCCTCTTCTCTCATTCTCTCTCCTCTCCTTTCTTTCATTCCTTCTACCCTCATTTTGTTTCCTCTCCTCCTTCTTTGCTTTCCTCTTCTCCTCTTATCTTTTTTATTTCCTTCTCTGTCCTCTTTCCTTTCCTTTCCTTTCCTTTCCTTTCCTTTCCTTTCCTTTCCCTCCCTCACATCATCTCCTCTCCCCTCACATCATCTCCTCTCCCCTCACATCATCTCCTCTCCTCTCCTCCTCATCCAGATGATTGAAACGGAGTGTTTCAGAGATTTGAATGTGTTCGGGCCTCAGGGGACGAGACCTCCAGATCTGGACTGGAATCAGCCACCAGAGCCGCCCAGACGCAGCCTGCTGGACAGGATCTTCAGGAGGCATGTGAGTGAACGGACACACACCAACACACACACACACACACACACAAATGAATGCATATAAACCTAACTCACACACATCTATCTCTCTGTTTCTCTGCTGCAGCACCCTGAGGTGTCTATCTCCCACAGCCGTGTGCAGTCTTCCAGTGTAAACTCTGTGGACTCCATGTCCAACTCTGCCCCCTAGTGGCACAGTGGCAGTGTGGGAGCCACACACACACACACACGCACACAAAGGGAAGGAGCTCCGAGGGGCTTCCCTGCTGCTGATTGGTCCACAGCCAGGGCCTGAGCAGCAGCTGGAGACAGCCTGTCTAGAAGCCTAAATGGTCAGCCCATGGGGGGGGGTGGGTGTGGGTGGGTTAGGGGTGGGCGCGGGAGGGGGGTTGACCAGGCCCTGAGACCCGGGCATTTGTAGTTGGGTTGGTCAATGTTGCGGAGATGTTTGGAAATATTCGGACAAACTTTACTTACCCTCAGGATTGTTGGACTATAGAACAGAGCCACTGACGCTGATGAAAACAGAAAAGGATAGAAAACAAGCTAATATTCAGGGGATCCACTGTATAATAAAGACCACCACAGGGAATAGAAGATGGGGTCTTGGTGAATTTTTTTTTTGTTTGTTTGTTTTTCCAGAAAAGGAATTTCACTCATTTTCAGTCCTTTACTTTCTGGCCTGTATCTCATACCCGTATCTCCATCAAATCCATCCACACACACCTGCAAGTGTCCACCATCCATCTGTAATAACTCTAACTTATTCTTTTTCTGTATTTTTTTCCACCTCCCATACCTCAGATCACTCCTAAACATTCAGAACACATCACCTCAGCAACCTCAACACATAAATGTACATTGCCTTGCGTACACTCAGGCCAAAGATTACAGTTTAGTTTTTGTGATACTGTTGTCATGTTTGATTTTTTTTTTTTTTTTTGAAGGTTTTCAGCCGTCGTTTAGAACCACAGGAGGATCAGAGCATGTGATCCGTTTTATACACTTTCTCTAAATATGAGCCTGCAGACATATCATAACGCTTAAAGCACACATACACACGTACAGACACAGCACATGCATACAGACACGGACAGACATACACAGACTGAATTGTGAGAATCGTGTTGTGTTTTCATTGCATGGACAAGTGTAAGTATGGACAGCTGTATCCCTTTTTCGCTTCTGCATACCTCATTCCATAGTATACCGTACAACACACACACACACACACACACACACACGTCTCCCTCGGTTTACAGTGTCACTTTATATTTGACATTAATGTGGAAAAATGAATATGCTGTACAGAAGCAGAAATCTTTTTGGGTTTTTTTTTTTTTTTTTTTTTTTTTTTTTTGCTCAATTTTTTCCGCACAGTCCCCCCCGTGGAGTGGAGTGGAGAGGAACACATGCACTCAGCCTGACGTACAAGTTGCACAATTTAAAGAAAACAAAAAATCAAAAATCTGTCATGCTGTTTCTTCACCAAATGAAAATGTTTTTACCTCTGATCATTAAGGCACATTATTGTATTGATATTGTCACACGCCGCTTGTTTTCTACATACAAAAGTGTTCTTGTTCTCCCTATGCCTTTTCCATTTGAAAGATACTGCTGCATAGCCACTGTTGTCACATGTACAGGTTGATTTTTTTAATATATTTTCGCCCCTTTACACGTATGCCTCACAAATCTAAAGGGTCTTCCTCTGTCTTGTTTCGTGTCCAACCCTCCCAAGACACAGGGTATCAACAGCTACAGTTTTTGCAGTTCATTCATGTCAGAGGAAGGAGAGGAAGACACCAGAGGATCCCCTGCAAAACACCACACAATGAAGTGGCCTTCTCGCAGCAGCACAGCCAATTAAAAAAAAAAGGGAGGAAGAGCTCGATCTCTTCCGCTTGTTTTTAAGAATGTGGTATTTTCCCTCTTTGAGATAGTGAAAGCTGGTCCATGCAGTAATTTTAATTTCACAAACACACACAAGCCTGTTTTTTTTCTTTTCTCTGCGTACTTGATATGAAAAGGATAAAAAAAAAAATCTCAATCAGACTGAAGTGCCTCCTTGTTAGCATGATCTCCCAGACAATGCCCACACAGACATCAGCACTTTGTTTATTCTCTGACTGTCATGCTCTGTTTGTCTCGCTGGGGAAACGCGTCAAACACACAAACACACACACACACAGACTTCGCACAGTTTTGTTGGAAGTGAAGGGAAAAAGGAGGGAGCTAAAAGGATGTTGGAGAGGAGATGATGTGAGAATTCTCCTTCTTAATGTGATGTACAGCAGAGTGCTGAGTGCATGTGAAAGCCAAACCCACTGTGTCCTTCAAGTCCCAATAAACTCTGTGCTATAGTTTGAGTACTCCACAGTATCCCTGTCTCTTTATTCCCCCCTGTGACCACAGAACATTTCCTTGTTCCTATTCAAATACATTTAAACCATCAGAGATGTCATTTTACTACTCACCATTTTGTTATGGAACGGAAAACAGCAAAGCTCTTTGATAGTCACACAATGCTGCTACTATTTCAGTGACGTTATGAGCCACAAATACAATATAACCTCACAGGTACATAGACACAGGACACTTATTGTGCAGTTGCATGATAAGGTGAGAATGTTCCATGAATGTACAGAACTATAAGTACTTATTGAGGATGTCAAATAAAGAAAAAATAGCTTCTAGTAGTAAATTATTCTTATTATTTTACAGTTTTAGGAAAACATGGCCATAACTATGTTCTCCTCCAAGCAGGCAAGTGTGCTTTAAATCTATAACTGATTTATTTTTAATGTTTTAATATACCTTTTCTTCATTTGTGCCTCTGTCTGTCTGCAACGGCACCTTCCCTAATTAAATAAAGGTCAATAAAAGTGTAGGTTCACACAATACTCCTCTCTTATGCATATTGAAACATGTTTTAGTTGCTGTATCTGTCTTTCCTTAGGTGTGATTCCAAGTGTGAAATATGCCTAAAATATATTCATAAATTCAGCCAAAGCTGATATGAAACTTCAGCAGTTTGAGTTAGACAAATCAAGAGGATATTTTATGGGTTTTTAGGACACAATTCCATATTTGTGTTGCTATCAGCACGGAAACAGAACAAATAACGAGGGAATTTCAAAATAAAAGCACTATAAACCTGAAAAAATACTAGCTCTGACAGCATCATCTGAACTTCATAATACATGTTTGCACAAAGCAAGGACTGTAAATGTTATCCTGCAATCTACACTGAAATTTCTTCATTGTGCACATGTGCACATGCACTGTCTCCATGTAAATTAATTAAATAACTATGCATCTCGTGCAAAAAGATATTTTCATTACCTCATGCACCGTGGCATATCTGAAAACAAACACTGTTATCAGCTATTTCTCACAGCCAACCTTAAGAAGTTACAAACTCATCATATTGCAGACGAATGCCATCACTGCCTGTCTCGTGAGATAAAACAAAGGTGCCTACTTTGAGGAATGTGAATAAATTAGATTAGCGTAGCCTGAAACCAGACGGCCATAACAGAGTGAGATTATGGAGGAGCTACGGACGCAAACATCTTTTTCTAAAGCCTGCGAGCAACAGAAGAAAAATCCAGAAAGTGTCCCAGTGTCCTCGTAAAATCCAAGCCTCTGAGGCTCGTAATGCTGTAATACAAAATCATTGTTAAGTAATGATTTCCTTGTCTGGACATCAACAGCTAAAGTACAGAAAGGCAGACTCTTTAACCTTCTTCAGGTTCTTAAACCTTTGCCAGTAAGAGAACTGCAGTGTAATCCAGGGCCGAGGCTCATTAAAATATAATGCTGCTCTTGTCAAATAGGGAGCCATTAGAAACAGGCATATGACCCACTTTGGCTCCTGATTCTTTGTCTCAGAAAAAGGAGCTTTACAGTACAAGAGTCATGGATGCCTGGACTGTCCACCGTGGCTGAGTAATGGGTCAGATAATACTAGGGCCTGTGTGTTCCCATATTAAAAGAGAGAACTCACCCTGCAGAAGGCCAGAGGGACTCATGGATAATTCCTGCCATGAAGCCAGAAGGATGTGAGGTTGCAGGTTAAGGTGACTTCAGTTTGTCTTTATTAATCTGTTCCTGTTTTCCATGTGTGCATTCCTGTTCGTTAATCAGATGGCCTGCTCCTCTCTGGACAGGTTTCCATTCCTGTGGTCATGTGTGTTGTTGACTCTGAGTGCACGTTTGACGTGCAGCTCGCTGAGGCAATATTGCTGTTAGATAGTTTGGATTTTGCTTGGACGGAGTAAGCAAGGTTGTCAAAACATGTGAGCGCCTTGATAAAACATGTTATTAACAGATCATGGTGTGCCATTTGACGATTAAGCAAGCCTTTTGGAAAAACTTCCCGAGCGTGATTCAATCGCACTGACAGAAAAAGCTGAAGCAGAGTCACAAAGCTGGTGTGTGGATGTTGGTATTATGAAATGTGATGTGTTTGACAAGTCTAACCGCCATGGAAAAACTGACAGGGCTGCGTTTGAACAATGTTAAACCCTCGCTGAGTAGTTTTGTTTAACCTTTACTTACTACATGACTGTTTACTGCGAGGCCCTGTGGTCTGTATCATGTGTCTGTTGTCTATCAGACATATTTTACCCAAATACATGTATCTAAAAGTGTTTAAAGGTCCAGTGTGTAATATTTAGGATGATCTATTGGCGCCGTCCGCCACGTTGCACTGTCATGTTTCTACAGCAGCCGGTCAAAATTCTCTTGAACAAAACAACAAAATATAAACTGTCATATAATTACTGTAACATCAAGGTTATATTTTAATCCTAACTGTCATAACTCCGTTTCTGTGTTCACCTTTAAACATTCAATTTTGTTCCTTAAGGTTTGTCCCTCCAAAATACTAATAATTACAACATCAGCCATACTACTGACCTGGTAGCTGCTTCTTTTGACACAAACTGGACTTTACATAGTAATCACACTGTTATTACACCAAAATGAGACTTTTTTTTACATTTTATGTGTAATATCAACAATTCAGGAACAAATATTTATTTTCTTTGCTAAAAAGTCACTCACTAATGAATAAATATACAGTCTACATAGTGATGTGACTTCTGTAGCGTGTCTGGAACATGCCATCAGTTCAAACTCATGTTTACAAGCAGTTCTCACAAAATCAAGAGAAAGCGTTGTATTCTTTTTTAGTATTAAAGTGATAAAACAATGTTAAGTATGTTTCTTGAGCTGTTAAATTGACCGTAGAGTCTCCAGCACCCCAAACAGAACATCAGGGTTAATAGCTGCACTCAGTGATAATGACACTAGAGACATGCTTCTAGCACAAGATATCAATCATAACAGGGAAGAAACAAGCCAAACTGAATAGAAAATTTTTGCCCTCAAATTCCAGTGAGTGTTTAGGCTGTAATGGACCATGAAGGGATGGATGAATCACTCAGGGTCTCTTCCACTGACCTCTTTTTTTTTGGGCAGTCTCATCATTCACCCACTGGTATAGGAATGTGTGTGTGTGTGTGTGTGTGTGTGTGTGTGTGTGTGGGCCTGAGCACTGGACGTTATCTGACACAGTGTTTGTGAGAGTCTGAGACATGCTCGTCGTGTCCGCCAGGCAACCTTGGCGACATGGCCGTTGGAACAGTGAGGTGATGTGTGTGTGTTTATCTACACAGTGATAGCACTGCGGCCTTGTGGCCAGTCCTCTTATATATACAGCACTTGCAAAAGCCTACAGACAGAAATCCAAATCCTCTCCACAGCACCGTTCCGTTCGTGCACTTCTTTCGAGAAGATTTACAGCTCAGTCAGATATCGAAACTCTGTGGTTGACTTGCTTTTATAGTTTTACAGTTCTCTTAACACTCCTGTAACAGAAAAAATGCTGCCTGCAACCTTCAAACTGTGTGCTGGCATCTCCTACCGGCATATGAGGAACATGACAGGTGAGTAAAAGAGTCCTGTTTAGACTGACATTCAGCCTCTTGGCATAGTTTTCTCCCCGTTTCTCCCGGTATGCTCAAAAACTCACATTTTCTCAATGGAGTTCTGAGTCAGAGAGGCTGAATGAATGAAGCAACAACCGTTCATGTTATTTCTTGTTATTTTCCTTCGTTTGATGTACTGGATGAGTAATGTATGGGTTTAGAGTTGTAGTAACTGTGCACGTTTTGCCTCTGTCTCGTAGGTTTGAGGAAGAATGCCATGGTGGCCATTCACCATGAGCTGAACAGACTGGCGGGTCCAGGCTCCAGTAACTGGATCAGTCAAGTCCGCCGGCGGAGCTCCTTCCTCAGTGAGTGGTCATCTGAGACACAGATGGAAGCTGAAGTGTTTTGCTTGTGATGTGCTTACTCTGAAAATACAGAAACATAAAGGTGGAAGTCGACTTTTGACTTCCTGTGCTCTTTGTTTTAGGTGCTCGTATTGAAGAGGAGCAGGGCTACAGCGAGCAGGAGATATCTTACGTGAAGCAAGGTGAGGATGCACTGCAGAAGGCCATCAGCATCCTCAGCGAACAAGACGGCTGGACCATTGAAACTGTGGCTGTGAGTGCATAGACACATTTCACTGAAGTATTCATGAAGTTGCAGATGTTTGATTGAAGGTGCTGCTCTCACGATTGATGAGGTTTCAACATCATCCACTGTATATTTGACGAAATGTGAAAGAAAATATGTGAATACTTGCTTATTTGTTTAACACCCCTCCTCAGGCAAATGGAGACAAAGTCCTGAGTAAAATGCTGCCCGACATCGGGAAGGTGTTCAAGCTGGAAGTAATGTTGGAGGAACATCCTGACAATCTTTACAATGAGCTGGTGGGAAACATGGAGCAGATGGGGGAGTGGAACCCAAACGTCAAGCAGGTTAAGGTAAGAGAGAGTGAGGCAGCACATTCTCACATTTATGAAAGAGACATATACAAGCATATCTGTCCAAGAATGTTAAAATTTTTCACTATGTGATGCCACAGATCCTTCAAAAGATCGGCAAGGAAACAATGGTTACCCACGAGGTGTCTGCAGAGACACCTGGTAACGTGGTGGGACCGAGGGACTTTGTCAGCGTCCGCTGTGCCAAGCGTCGAGGCTCAACCTGCTTCCTGGCTGGGATGTCCACTAAGCACCCGAAAATGCCTGAACAGAGGGGTGTGGTCAGGTGAGTCAGGGGGAGATAACTCTCACTCTCTTGTTGTGATATGGGCATGCATTTATGTTCAGATCAGTGGCGTAGTGGAGCCCGTAGAAGTTGGTATAATCTTAATTTATGCCCCATTTGCCTGTCCAGAAAAGGATAAAAATGGGCCTATATTTTTGCACATTGCAACTTAATTTCTCCTGCTTTACTCCAGGAGGTATAGAGAATTATGAAACAACATTAGGCACATAAGAGGTGCAGATTGTATAATAAATATTGTCCCACAGAGGAGTGAGACAACTACATAATTCTGCAATTTAGTCCCACCTCCACACACTCTTACTGAACGATGTGCATCAGAGAAGATTTATAAGTTGGTACTCCATGCAGACTGAGAAATAAGTAAGAATACTCCACTACTCTACCATTCACCACTGAGGTTACAGAGAATTCATATTATTTGTGTGCAATGGGTGGATGCCATTTAAATTAATGCACTGATCATTCTATGTTTCAGAGCGGAGAATGGACCTACCTGTATAGTCATGAAGCCCTGTGCTGAAGACCCAAATAAGACCAAGTTCACCTGGTTATTAAATATAGATCTAAAGGTATATGACTGTGTTTTCTCTTCCACAGTAATCACACTGATTTACAAGAACGAAGCAGCATCATGTCACCCAGCCTAACACTGTCTTTGTCTTTGTCTGTGTCGTCTGCAGGGCTGGATCCCAAAGACAATCATAAACAAAGTGCTCTCTCAGACGCAGGTGGACTTTGCCAACCACCTCAGGCAAAGGATGGCTAATAATGTTTCTATGGAGATGGCTCACGCCTGCTGACACAAGACGCCTCTTGAGCTTTGGCACAGTGGAAGGAGAGCAACCCTTGCTCGTTAAACAAAAATCATATAAATCTGCTTATAACTTGCTGAAGAAACACAAAAAATACAGAGCATCACAAAGATGACGCTTGTCTGAGATCTTAGGAAAAACTCTGCGTACAGATGTTGGTTTCAGTTGGCAAATGTGTGTTTTTTTAGCTCCCTCTTAATAGAAAATCTGTCATGAGATTTTGCATTTAACACCGTGTGCATCCTCGATTGTTTCTGACACATCACTTGGCACAGTGAGTCAGTGTGAGCAGTAAAACATGTAACAAAACTGCACATTGTTTCCTTCTGATAACACCCCAGTCATTGTCCCCCCCTCTGCTGTGAAACTGCACTTTTATTTCAGTGTTTTATTTATTGATTTATTGATTACGCTACAACGACTGCCAAGTGAATAAATGATTGTAAAGTCAGTGATATTTATGTCTTTATGCTTTTATTGTGTTGTTGGAGATGAAGACGAAAAGCAGTTTGGATAATGATTGCTCTGTCCTTTCCTGATGCATGAGAACTTAAATAAAAGCTCATAAAGCATTTCAATTGTCTTTTTGAACTTAGAAGATAAAGACCAAAAACACAAGTCCACACACACACACACAATCCTAAAAAACCTATCTTGGAAGCAACACAGCAATTGCACAATTATTCCACTGGATGTTTTTGAAGGTTTCTCTTTTAAACTTTTGAAAAATGTAGCTCAGAAAATAATGTTATCCTGTTCCGTGATGGGTTTTTCGGACTGACAGTTTGCCAGAACGAGCAGGTGTTTGGCCATTCAGATGTGTGAGGAGCCCAGCAGCGAGGCAGTTCTCCGGCATGAGCCAGCAGCACATTCCCTGAGATCAAGTGACGGTGGATTTCATCCCAAGCAGGAAATCTGTCCTCTATTATTGCCAGTTGTGTAACTTTTTTTTTTTCTCCTCCACCCCTCCCCTATTTTGTGTAGTTTTAATCGATCCAAAATGTTTTGTAACAGCTCATTTTCTTGGATGCAGTGCACGCTGCAGGGGCCAGGATTCTCACTCTGTGTCTCGCATGAAGTTTTGATGCACGACGTTCACCAACATTACTTCAGAATTATGTCGTAATGACATACAGCTAAGGCCTGAAGGATGTTTGTGAAGTGAACCTGTGAACTGTGGTTCACTTTCTCCCATCAACTTTTTGACAATTTAGACCCAAGACAAAATGTCCAGTAGATCCAGGCTTCAGTGTACTCTAAATAAAACAAACCTCAGCAGAATAGTTCGAGGGGCTGGCTTGTGTAACGCAAAACAAACATTTCTTTTTTTTTTTTTTCCTTACAAAGAATTTTCCAGAGGGGTAATAACTGACATCTGCTTGAAATCCCTCAAAATCTGAACATAAGCAGATGTGAGTTGTAGCCACGCTCTTGTGGAGATCTTGTTCCATTATTTGTGTAATGAAAGGAGAGGAGAAATTCTGGGCTTGGAAGGGGAAAATTATCCAGTGCAGATAAGTTGTATAATAACACCAGGAAGACAAAACACGCTATCTGGCAGTTATGTGGAATCCCTGGCACCGATGACAGCCTTGATTAAATCTTTCTATTTTTTTCCCTCATCCAATATCCATCTATGTGTCCTTGACTGAAACTACAAACATCAGCTTTTTTTTTTCTCTGTCGAGGAGAAATGAAGGCAAACTCAGACTTTATAGTCTGACAGACTTAAGGAGAGACGTGGGGCTGGTGCCAGGATCACTGACAGACGTGTTCTGGAGCTGTCCTACATTGCTGAACTACTGCAGAAGTATTCTTGCTCTTATAAATGTTGGTTTAAATCTTCAAAACATCTGCTTTTGGTGTGCACAATGACAACTTTTGTGTTTTGCAGAGATGCTACAGGTGAATAAGTAAAAAAAACTAATAGATATAGATACAGTTTACTTAAATCTTAAATGTTTAAATATGCAAATGAGGCACTGTCTCATTAAATATGCACATACTTGCTCAGACATTTCACAATTCTTGTTTTATTTTGTTGACATATAGACATACAGAGGGAATCTCTTTTCATCACTCCATAAATCAAAAAATACTGTCAACAGACTTGAAAAAATCCCTTTCCTCCATGTTTTTAGGAATAAAAATGTTGCAACACATGAACAATATATGAACAAACCCCTGTGGAATAACCGTAACAATATCAGACTGGAAGGTCTGATGTATATAAGTGCGACTGAAGTGGAGATTTGTGTCCTGAGAAACAGCCTTTAAAGATATGTATTGTAAAATTTAGACATTTCAAGACACAACAGGTGAATAGGATAAAACATGTTAACTAATTCTTGGAACCATGTTTAAACATGCAAACGAGGCATTATCTAATGCTAACACCTAATTGAAAGAAGACATTGTATGTTATGGAAGCAAAACAGTCCAAAATCTTTAGTAATTAGGGCAGAAAACACATTTTTCTTCTGCAGGGTGTCGCCTTAATTGGAAGCACAAATGATAAAAAAAAATAGATTTAGGAGAAGAAGATAAAATTCTCATTTAAAGGACAGGAGACCAAATTTGACAAAATATGGTTGCCTTTTATAAACTACTTCAACCAGAAAACAGACATAAAAAAATATGTATACCACCATCTTCACTACTAGTTCAACTGAGTTATAGACATCCAGCTTCTCGCCCCAAGCCAGCTGGGATAGGCTCCAGTCCCCCATGACCCTGATGAGGATAAGCAGTTACAGAAAATGGATGGATGGATTGCTTTAAGTGTCTATGTTGAGTGATGTGCCAAAATGGTAAGACAAAACATAAATATAGAGTCATCAGTTAACCTATTAAGAGTATGCCAGGCAAACTCACGTAGAAAGGCCACAACTGAGGTTTGAACCAGGAATCTTCTCTTGCTGTGAGCGGACGCTGCTACCCACTGCGCCACCGTGCCACCCAAATTTAACATTAAAACTGAAATGAATGAAAAATATAAGTTCTGTATGAGTAGAATTTGTTATATTGGATCACATTGGATTGTGTATATGGCTTATTAAATCTTCTACTTTGGCCTCTCAGGTGGGGTGTTGTGATTTACAAAAAAAAAGGGGGGGTCTGGAGGGGTTAAGTAAGAAGAATCTTCATATTTGGGGGCTTTTAATAATTATTTTAATATTAAATATTAGATTCATAAACTTATTTTGAGTGAAGAGGAGTATCTGTGCTGATGGGAGGTAGAAAAAGGAGGTCATATTATCTGCGAGGCAGTGAGAGAGGGAGAGAGGGAGCGAGAGCAATGACGTAATGAAGCCAGGCTGACACAGGAAACCACAATTCCCAAGATGCACTTGAAATTACCGTGGCCGCTGGACGGGGGAAGGGAAGCTGAGATTGGAGGGAGAAACAGTCAGAAACTGAGGTACTTTTTTGAAATGCTTCGTATCGCGTTTTATAGTCGGACAGGGCCACGGCACGTAATGTTTGGTGGCGTTTTTAAAACACCTCAATGACAAAAGCAGGTCTAATCCGCGGGGCTGCTGTCGGGATTTGATCACACAGACTCACCATCCTCCGTTACAGTTCAATAAGAGCTACTGCTAGCACCGTTAGTTAGCCTGACAGCTGGCTTTTCTTGTGTTGGCGAGCGCTCAACTTCTTTAATTGCGCTTGATGTAACACACACACACAAACGCGTTCGTGTTTGTTTGCGCCGCATTTTTTTAGCCCGCGTTGCGTGTGAAAATATGTCGGTGTTGTGTTGTCTGTAGCTGGAGCTGCGTCTTTGTGCCTGCGGGGTTGCTAGCTGACATATTGCTAGCTCGTCGGTTGCTACGTTAGGCTGCTACTGTAGCTGTCAAAGCGGCCAAATGTTGCTGCTGTCATCGATAAAAAACTGATTTATTCGATGGGTTTTATCATTTTTTTATAACGATACTGTGCTTCTACTTTAACTTTGACATTTAGTCTAATGAATTCTTGGCATTTTTTATAATCTCTGTGATTTAAAAGAAGTATTTCGATGCAATACTCGAGTAAAAGTACTATAAAATCACTATATATATATTTAAAACTCATGCATGAGTCTTATACTAATGTATCATTAAAATGTAGCCAATTGCTGCAGCTAATTTTTGACTTTCATATGCATTTGGATAGATTAATCCACAACAATGCATTCAACTACAGTATGTGTACTGTATTTGAGTAAATGTACTTCATACTACAGTACTATAAAGCTGAATTTAAAGGTCCAGTGTGTAATATTTAGGAGGGGTGTATACTGTCAGATGGGTTAATCCATAAAAATGCATTAAACTACATAACATAATTATATGTAATGCATGTAAAATTATTTTTAAAGTAACTGGTATAGCTGTCGAATATGTCTGGTGTAGCGGTGTAAAGTAGCATGGCTCAAATAAAGTATGATTACCACAGATTTATATTTGAGTACATGTAATTTACTATTGAATTTAAAGGTCCAGTGTAATGTTTAAGGGGATCTATTGGCAGAAATGTTCTGTTACATACTGTTTTCTATAACAATGCATTAAACTACATAAGCTTATTATATGCAAAGCAATGTAATATTATATATAAAATAACTAGTGTAACTGTCAAATAAATCTGGTAAATAAATCAGTGAGTCCTGGTTTAGTAGCTGTGTAAAGTAGCATGGCTCCGGTAAAGTACAACTATCTTAAATGTGCTTTTAAGAACAGTGTTTGAGTAAATGTACTTTATAGTACTGGATTTAAAGGTCCAGTGTGTAATATTTAGTGGATCTATTAGTCGAAATATAATATAAAAATCCTAAATCTGAATGATTTTATTACCATAAATTGAGACATAGTTTGGTTGGGACAAACCAAACACTTTAAGCATTAACTGGGGCCTTTTGAGTTTTTAGTGAATTAGGTTCACCTGCAGGCTTGGAAAGGGAAAGTGAGGCGAACAGTTGGTTCCACTAAATCTTAAACAACGGATCTTTAAGTTGTTTGCCAAAAAATAACAACAAAGTAATACAGCAGTTTGTGGCAATGAAGCCAATAGTTTTTGTGTATTTATGTGTGATTAAATCAAAATTTTTCTCCACATTTTTGTGTTATATGCACCGTCATGCAAGTTGAATCATTCTTTTTGCTCTAATTTTCAGATAGTGTGTACATATGACAGCCCCTCCTCAGGATCATACAAGAAGTCTATCCATGACCCACATCTCTCTGGACAACTGCTCTTCTTACTTCGGACGTGTGCTGCCGTTTCACGTGAGGCTGAAGACATAACCCAGCTGTGGTGCAAGTCAAATCAAACTGCAACTGTACCGGTACCTCCACGAGGTGCATCGTGGGATTTGCCTACAGTACCAAAGTAATGACGTGTCTCGGACGCGGAGAGCCCAGCCCTGAAAAGCAATGTCATCATCCAGCTTCTGTGCACCTCTGATGGGGCTGAGGAGTGAACCCACTGGCCAAGCAGATCTGTGGAGGAGAGGAAGGAGGCAGGTTTCCAGGAAATTTGTGCATTGATGGATAGCCATTTCCTCCTGTCAGCTCTTGTAGACTGATACCTGCACATTCCTCTCAGTGTACACACACTCAAGGTTAGACTTTGGAGTAGCTAATAAAACCATCGACACCACACAATCATCGAGAAAGAGATGCGCGCTACGTGGATTTCTTCTGCCAGTGACGGTTTTCTGAAATCATACGGGTGACTGTGGACATTGAGTTCTCTGTGTATGTGAGAAGAGAAGCATCGATATTTGGCAGTCACTACAAATGTGCACTACAGACACCATGGTGGTCCTTACATCAGCTCCTCAGCCCATCTCAGTCCATGACTACAGAAGCCTTTAGAGGCCAGGATCAGGAACACGCTCGCCAGCCAACACACTCCTATGCAATGGAAGAAGACACTGATGTCACATCCCACACTGAGGTAACGTTATTTCACCTTTGGTCTGTTAAGTTTTAAACGCTTAATCTTGTTCCAGTGTTTGGGTTTACAGCTGCTTAAATCCATTAAAACAGAACGCTACACTTCCTTTTGTTGGTCAACAAAATGGAAGTAGGTGTTGCCGCATTGATGTAGTTACCCTCAGGGAGAAATGTTCCCTTCCTGTTCCACGCTGTTGTTTAATGTTAAACAATTAAGATCTCATTTGTCTGCCTAATGTGTTTAACTTAACCTAAGGTCAACAGTTCTCCCTCTGACTTGAGCTGTAATCGTCTGGCTCACTTGGCATGTTGGCATGGCGGCAGCTGACGGGGCATTTCCCTTATCCCCAGCCTGGGTTTTCTAGCCGTAACATTGCTTCTTGCTCCCTGGCCTCTAGCCTTGTGTGCTGCCTCTTCTGTAAACAGTTGGATAAGTATGTCCCCTGCCTCGCTGGAGGCGACGTAAGAGGGCAGGGACGGCTATCCTCAGAGGAAGTACACCCTTAAATTACCGAATTCTTAAAGAGTTAAAGAGGAAGCGTTTGCAATCGTGCAATTTCTGAGACGTCTCTGAGATTTTATTTGGGTTGTAGTAGTTTATGTTTAGTTAGATTTAGATTTCAGGGATGCCAAAACTGCTTAAAGATTAGAGCATTTTTTCTGATTTCAGGTTCTCAAATAAATGAATATTTCTTTTTTTTTTTAGTCCTTTATGACAGCAATAAATATTTTTGTGGACATTTGAGAACACCACGTTGGGCTCTGGGCTTTGTGATCTGCATTTTCTGACATTTTATGAACCAAACAACTAATCGATTAATCAAGAAAATGATCGTCAGGTTAATCTCAGTCGTTGGTTGCAGCCCTGCGCATCTTAAACGCAGTGAAAGCTGTACTGTTTCTTTGCGTTGTGCACATGTCTGAAGCATCTGCTCTGTGTTGCTGCCCTCCTGTTAGGGCCTGAATGGTTTGTCCCGTGAATGTAAACCATTAGAGGAAATCACCAATGGACACTCCACCCATAAGCCTGTGAGTACAGCTAAAATCACTCCTCATTGATCCACTTTCATTTGTTTTTTTTTTCCTGGAAAGTTCCTCTTTGAACTTTTTTTTCTTCTCAGGTCATGAACGGACTGATAATCAGTCATAATGTCAAAGACCACAACAACGGCAGTGCACCACTCAGATCCCTGCCGGTAATTACATTAAATTCTCAGTATCTGACTTGAACCGACATGGTTCTCGTTGAATGTAAGGTAATCTGTTATTTGATTATTTTCCAGATTTCAGCACTGAAGCAGAACGGTCTTCTGCAGACCCTGGCAGCCGGAGGGGACCAGTCTAATCCTGCAGGTAAGGCAGACATACTCTGACTCGACCTCTCCTCTGTCTCACATCCTCTTCCCTCAGGAATCTCTGAGTGTATCCTAGATACCAGGCAGCAGTTGAGGGTAAAACCTCCCTCAGGACTGCGGGTTGCCTGCTTGGAGGAATCATAGTGTCTCAGCGGCACTTTGAGATGTGATGCAGGTCTGTTAGACAGGAAGGATTTATGACTGAGAATGAACAGGATGGGTGTCGGCCTTCGCACCATAGCCCGTTGGCTGAGTAGATACTCATCCCCTGTGAATGATTGCTGTGAGGTTTGTGTGTGACAGTTGGGGCGTATTAGTTTGTTTTCTTCCCTCATTTTTTTTGTTTTCAAAATTATCTGTGCAGAAGAAAATGTGGAGTTGGAAAAGGCCAGACAGGAGTGGGAGGCTCTGGAGAACGTCCAGCCAGGTCAGATACATCCTGCTGTTTCACCTGTTTGCATCAAGATTATTTATTCATTTATTTTGTAATTTTCTCTTCTGAAAGAATCACTTTTTATGTTTTATCCACCAGCTCTCACTGAGGACTCAAACCCAACCCCGATCATCTCCTTCAATGAAGCCCTGCAGTACTTCCAGACCACAGACCTCGGGGACTTGCTGGTAAGAAATGCTGCACACCAAAAATGGTGTTTCAATAAGGGCCGACTCTCAAATAAAAGCAGGGGGACCAGCTCAAATGCCTGTCAAAATGCCTGTCTCACATTAATACTTGTGTTAACACCCTTAAACTGTGGTGACTTCCAGCTGCAGGAAAACTGCACTACAGGTGAACAATTAAGTACAAATACAGTGAAAAACATGGAATTATTACAGTATAGTTTGAAATATTCAAGTGGAGTTCATTAATATTTTTATTGGTAGCTCTGACTGTAATTTTAACACGGCGTTGTATTTTTGTCCTCGCCTCTCGCCCTGTAGAAGAACATCCAGCCAACCATTCGCAGGACGGGTCTCGCCGCGATCACACACTTCCTCTTTGGACCTCCACGGCTGCACAGGGAACTCCTGGAGGAGAGAGATCTGGTCTTTGCCATCGCACAGTGTGAGTGTGTGTGTGTGTGTGTGTTTGCTGGGCCTGTTTGTGTAATCATCCTGCCAGGTATACAAAAAAACCCTCTGATTTTCACTTTTACGTGTGTGTGTGCTTTCTATAGGCCATGTGGACAACAGCCAAACAGTCCACATGCGCGTCCTCCAGACCATTTACAAAAGGCTGATTGGCAGCAGGCTGGACTGTCCTCGCTACGGGGCACACTGGGAAAACATCGGCTTTCAGGGTAAGACACTTTTTCCCTCCAGTATTAAATGTTTCTCTTAATTAGTAAATTGTTCTGAAGCTTCTGTGTGAAAGTAAAATGACTTCACTGTTTTCTGTTTTCTGCACTGCAGGTACAGACCCAGCCACTGACCTACGTGGCACTGGTTTCCTGGGACTGATGCATACTCTGTACTTTGTGATGGACCCAGAGACTCTCCCGCTGGCTAGAGACATCTACAAGTTATCACAACACCCTACACAGGTATAAAAATAGAGTAAATGTGTTTTATTTATTTCTTAGACAGCTGATTGAGGAGTTGGATTTCACTAATCCGTCATAGAGACACTGATGCTCCCCCCACTCCAGACGTGCTGCTTTGTAGCTGACCCTGACCTTTGTCCTCCCTGCAGAGGGAACTAGAGCGAAAAGGCGAATTCCCCCTCAGGGATCAATAAAGTCGCCTACAAGACTGGCATGTTTTAGGACTTCCTCTTGTAGCCTTTGTAAGTGTTCCTCGTGGACCTAAATCTCCTTGTGTATTTTCTCCACTTCAGAATTTTCCATTCAGTGTGATGTCAATCAACATGACCCGCATCGCTCTGCAAGTACTCAGAGAGGAAGCCTTGTCCAAGTGAGTCACTGGTCCTTGTGTTGTGTATATCTGTCAAAGTATCTCTCCATTCACACCCGTGTTCCTCACTGTCTTTGCTCAGGGAGTGCAATCGTCGTCAGCAAGTGGTCGGTGTGCTGAATGAGTTCTACGTTGCCACGTATCTGCACTTGTACCAACTGTGGAAGACCCAACAGAAGACCATTGCTGACTCTGGCTTTGTACTAAAAGGTAAAGGTCGTGAAAATGGTGGAGGTGTGGAGTTGGGTTGTATGGATAATGTAGGCACTAGGTTTTGACATGCATGTGTGGAGTAAAAAAGGTGATATCTCTCGTTCTGCTACATTGATTTGGTCCATCGTGAGCTCAACAGTGTTATATGAGTGCTATATTGGATACCACTCTTATGTCTGTCCATTAAATGTGGATCTGTAGCTAATTCAAGCTAACTAGCTGCTGGATTATTGGGTGTATTTTCCAAAATGTTGAACTCTTCCTTTAAAACATGACTCACAGATCTGTGCATTGAACTCACAGTTAAACACAGATTGTCGTCCCGGCGTGAGTCCCACAGCCTCTGTGTTTTCTATCCCTTCAGAGGTGGAGCTGTTTGCCAAAAAGAACCCCAAGCAGATGCTGCGCCGACTAGAGGTCTTCCTGAAAGAGAGGCGGACAGGTGGAATCCCCCGTGGGACGTCGCCAGACCCTCAGGCCCAACAGCCTTCTCCCAGCCTGGGGGAAAGAGGGGCCAGAGCCGGGACGGGACCGGGAAGCAAGGGAAAGGAGATGCACTTCACAGGAGTGTGTGATCTACCGCCAGACATGGAGGGAGAGGCCAGACTCATCTAAGCTAGACTCTGTGTGAGTGTGTGTGTGTGTGTGTGTGTGTATGTGTGTGTGTGAGTATATCTATTACGGTATGTGCGAGTGGCTTACTCTCAGAGAGCTAGAACCCCACCAGACCCTGATCTAGGACCTGCTATCTGAACCCATTCAAACACTTCCACTCCTTCAACTGATGCTGGGGTGCTGCACTTTGATCAGATTAAGCTTGGGGGGGGTCTTTCAGAGTTATATGATTTTTTTTTTTTTTTTAATTAATGATTAATTTATTTTTTTTAAACAGTCAAATATTAAATCGCTGATGCAGGTCAGAAACACAAGATGTCACAAAAAAAAACAACAAGAAAGTGAAATGTTTGCGCTTTTCTGTTCGATTTCGTAGCCAAATTTATTGCTGCCAAATTCTTGTGGTTAGACGCTACCTGCCTAGAAGTCCAGAACACACACACCTGTGTCCCCAGAATCTCTCAGTCAGGGTATGTTAGCATTGCAGAGTTGGGGGGGAGCATGACGTGGAGTTCGAGATACAGCTCCCATCACACGAGCACGCAAACAAGCTCACAGCGCAAGACGAGGGCAGCGAATTGTTAAACACTCTGTTAACTTAATGTTGATAAGAGAGGAAATAATCAGCGAAGCTCCGAGGCAGAGCAAATGCGAGCAGGTTTTCTCTCGACGTGAGCGGAGAGCGGTGGATAGAAAAACCCCACAGAGAGACGGTAGTGAGTTTTTTTTTTTTTTGAGCGGGGAGCAGAAATGTTCTCAAACATCTTACACAGTCGACTTTGAATGCAGCTTTTGCTTTGAAGGTCCGATCACTTTGCATTCTCTATTACAGCGTGAATGAAATATATGTCATGTGAAAGATGTGAAAGATGCAGAAGATGCAGAAGCATAAGTCCAGATGTGCGGAGGTATAGCCAGCTGTTGGTGTACTCGTGGTGTCAGGGGTCTGATAGACTAGGTCCAGAGCTCCCACTTAATATGGGGGGATATATTTTAAATAATTTTAAAAAATAAAAAAAACTATTTTAGTCTTTTCTGAAGCTGTCATAACTTCAGTTACCTATAAAAGCACTTCAGAACTTTGTTATTAATCTGATGGCTGAGTGACCGTGAGAAGGATTTTTAAAGTCCACCACAACGTCTGAAAAATCTCCTCGGCTTTTTTTCTTCGCGGTTAAAGCCACGGAGACACTTCATAACAGAGTCTGTGTGTTTGGCTTAAAGTCGAAGGTCTGGTATGAGCTTTCTCTACATTCCGTTATAAAGCATGTGATTGTAATTTTTTTGTTTTTGTTCACCAGTTCCGAGTGTGTGTGTGTGTGTGTGTGTGAGATGAATGAGCTGATATTGATGAAGGGTGCCTCTCTCTAGGAGACGTATGGTACAGTATGCAATCCCAGCTCTTACTCAACGATAATCAAAACGATAGTGCTGTGTGACGATAGAAATCGTTCCTAACTTTCAGGGTTTGTGCGCTTGTTGCAAGTGAATGTGTTCATATGGGTGTGTGTGTGTGTGTGTGTCGTATGACAGGAACTGACTACAGATGGGGTGCTTTCCTCTGCACACAATAAGCCAGCTTTACTAAGTACTTGATCCATCAAGCTGCAAAGACGGTACTTTTGTCATTTTAAAAATGGTACACAACATTTCAGGACAAGATTTATCCTGACAGGACTCATTCTTTTTTTTTTTTTTTTTTTTAAGTAAAGCACGTTGGTTCTGGATGCAGCGGCTGCTTTCAGGCGGCTCTTGTGGCCTGGAAATGGATAGAGCTCCTCAGCAAAGCTGGTTCCTGCTTTGTGCTAATGTGAAACCGTCTCCCATCGTCGTAGTCTTCAATCTGTAGCATGTTCAGGTAGCACTAGTACTGTAGCATCCTATAGCCTCCTCCTCCTCCTCCTCTTCGTAAAGCTTGTTGATGTCACGTCTCGGTTACAGTCCGTAGTGTCGATGAGTGCGCAATCTGTTACTACTATAGCACATTTCTTTGCATTAAGTCTCCTTCAGTAGACATTCATAGGTGGTGCAGCCGGAGAGATGTGGGATAGGCTTGACTTGTTATTGAGCTCAACCTTGTCTTCTAAGAAGGTAACAGTAAACAAAAAAAAACAACAAAAAAAAGGTGCCTACATCCAGTGGAGCCATGTTGGGGTTAGAGTGCTGGTTGGTCCTCGCTTCCTTTTTGTTTTCTTTCTTTCATTTGAGCCACCGCAGACTTCCTCCATTCACGTAACGCAGTAAACCCCTAAAACATGCAGGCCTGATGGATATATACATAAAAACACACACAGGCATGTATATTCTCTGTTTCTTTGCCACCTCCGTTCTCCACCTTCAAAAAAAAAACAAAAAAAACAAGCTGATGTAGTTTAGCTTAATTGTTTGCGAGTGTTGTTGATCGAACAGGAAAATCTTTTGCACTGTTGTAGATATTTGATAGTATGTGTGACGTATGCAAGAGGAAAGAGGCCATCTTCAATAGCCATAAACGTTCGCCATCGTCGTCGCCATCGCCGTCGCCCACCTCATGAAAACAGGCTTCGTGGAGTCCGATTCCCCCTCCTCGCTCTAAAAAAAAAAAAAAGAAAAGAAAGAAAAAAAAGTGCACCACGGATATGATCTCACATTTAGTTTTATTAAATTTTAAACTGAGGAGCAGTACAGTGTATGTAAATCAGGAAGTTTGTATATAGAGAATTAATGATTGTAACTGTATGATTGTCTGTAGGGCATTATACTGAAACACATTGCTTACCTCAAGACTTGAGACAAATCTCTCCTTTCTCTCTCCTGATGTTTGTTTGGCCTCTCAGTCAGACTCTTATCTTTTTATGTTTCCTCGTACCTAGGCCTTCTCTCTCATACCAATTGGACATGTTATATAATGTATATTCAACACCTGAAACACTACGTAATAGCAAACTAACACAAAAGCTGGTCAATGTTATGTGTATTCTATTTAAAGACACATTTATAGACACTATATAGGCCCACACACGCTCTGATGCACATCTGCAGATAATAAAAAGAAGTCCTTTTTTAAAAATCAATCTATAATTGGCTGATGTTTACCATGTTTGAAATAAGCTGGTTTTCTTGTGGCTTCAGTGATAGTACAGTATACTTTTGCTGTGTTTAAGTGTTTGATGTCCGGGAAAACACTCAGAAACAATCCAGTCTTTACAGCTACGGTCACAAACAAACAGTTCAATATATGATTGTAAAGATATAGGCTTGATTAGCAGTCATAATACGGTGTATGCTTTGACCTTGGTATATATTCAGTATCCAAACAAGGCCTGATTTATCCTCTCATATTACCAAAAGTTATATTTTCAGCCGTTGTAATAGATCATATTCTTATGCGTTGATCATCGTTTGGAATCTCCTCAGTTGTGAAACCAGAACCAAGAGAAAAAAACGAGACAAAAATATTAAAAAAAAAAAAAAAAAACGGGTTCTTGCAGGATGTCGGATGCTCTGAGAGGTGTGGTGTGAAGTTCTGCTTCTTGCAGCGGCAGATCGGCAAATTACAATCACTTCTCTCAAGATCCTGCGCTTTATATGAAGGTGTTTTACTGTTGCCGTCGTCGTCATGTCCCTCAGAGCATTTTATGACTGTACCTTGATTGTAGAAGCCCTATTTTATACTGAGAGTTATTTCAGAATACAGTATGTGCTGTTGTACATTAAATGTATTGTATGGAGAAAGCTAAATAAATGCTGTTTAAAATCTACTTTTCACCTTTTGTCACTTTGTGTTGAATCTAACAAATAATTGTACTGGCATGTGCTTTGTCCCACATTCAGTACACATACACACTTTACTAAAATATTTCCCCAACAGATCGATGTATTTCTATACTTTGGAGCTGCAATTCAGTTTGTTGTCAACTATTTTCATAATTGATTCATTGTTTTGAGTCATTTTTTAAAGATTTTCTTAAATGTGAATATTTTCTCTCTTTCTTCAGTCCTCTTTGACAGCAAACTGAATTTCTTTGGGTTGTGGACAAAACAAAACATTTGATGATGACAGATGATGACCAAACAGTTGTCCTAATCGATTAATTGAGAAAATAGTTAATGAATCCTTTTAAGAGACTGATAGCAAATGATATAAAACGTCAGTTATAACTCCAGACTTAAGTCCTTCCTGGAGCTTCTCCATCACTACCCATCTTTAGGACTGGAAAAAACAATTACTTGAATGATCAATTAATCTCTTAATAAAATAATAGTCTAGACTTTAGTCTCCTCCAGAGAAATAGATGAGAGGAAACGGACAAATATTTTCCACTTCAGCTAATCTATTAATCAACTTCTGTTGCTTTTTTCAGCTGTGAACAGCTCGTCCCGTTTTATTGTCCAATTCACTGTGGGGCAATGAATCCTGTATGCATACTGACATTTTTGAGCACTCAGAAGTTGGAGGTGCAGCTACGTTGATGATGGTGCTTCAGCTTCTCTGTCTCTGTTCTGTAATTCAGCCACTAGAGTGCACACTTTGACAGATCCGCAGCTGAAAGGACCAAAGCTTTAATGGCACATAACACAGGTGCTGCATTAACCACAGGCTGTTTTATACCAGAGTTTGACTTCCATGTAACAACTATTTGTCCGTGCCTTCAAAACCAGTGTAGATGTAATTACAGAGTTCATGAACTAACCAAGATGTACCCAACCCTAACCTAAACAAAACCTTCACCACAGTGGTGTAACATCCAGAATCTATTGTGAAACAGTTTGAATCATTGAATGTCAACTAATGAGCTGTTGAAATGTTTCAAATCCTCCTACTCCTGTGAAATTTAAACCCCAATCCGTATTTATTCTCTCTTTGGTTGTTTAGTTTTAAGTGAACCTCTTAAGTTCCTCTGGAGCTTCATGATTAGGGCGGAGCACACAGATATTGGCAGGCTGCGTAGACGCTCTTGAAAGTCTCATCTGAAGTCCAAGGCCCTTCAGTCTGCTCTTCATCTCATCGGGGAAACAAATTACTGAGACGTCACTGAATACCTATCAAACATAAACTCTAGTAAATTTGCTTCCCTTGTGTTTTGCCGCCACTGCAGGACGAAGTTGAAATATGCAGCTGATCTGAGACAGAGAGGATTTTTGGTCCTGGTCAATAGAGTTGGGATGCTTCCAAAGGAATCTTGGTGCTGCTGCATGCTTCTACATCTGTGCCTAATCAGACTCGTGGCTCCAGTCCCACACTGCCAGATGACTGGGCTGTGGTGGACCTGCTGAATCACAGCACACATAGCATGGAAAAATACTTCAGCCAACCTTTTTATCACTAATCTGAGTCGAGATCGCAGTTCCACAACCCATATTTCAAATCTGCTAATAATTTGCCGTCCTGTCTGTGTTTGTATACGCGTTCACGTGGTTTCAGTGCAAAGCAGAGGACAAATAAAGAGACACAACTTCAATTAAATCACTCAGGAGTCCATTAAAGGGTTAATAATCTAATATACAGACATCCGTTATGTGTCAGATATCCTGCAGGAGTGTTTAGGTGTTCACATGCCCAGTGAGAATGAAGAGAAAAGCAGGATGGAGGTTTATAAAACTGTTTCCATTTGTACCTAGTGAGCCTGCTGGAATACAGCATTTTTCTCTCACTCCCTCTCTCTCCCTCTCTCTCCCGCCTTCCCTCCCCCAACTCTCTTCCTCTCTCTCTCTCCCTCTTTCTCTCTCTGATGTCATTGTTTCCTGCTCAGTAGATGCTGACGCTCAGCTCAAGGCTGTGTGCACAGACCCTAAACTTAATGTATACCGCTCTGCTGAGTTTGACCTACAGGGATTTACCTACGCCCACAGATCCATTAAAACTCCCAAGTCTGTAAAGTGTTCTGGTTTCTGTTGTCTGTGTTGCAAATAAACTGTATGTGTTAAGTGCTAAGTGTGACCGGTTGTCATATATAAGCTACTTTAAGGCCCTCAAGTGTCGCTGTTTTATTCATGGTGTCTGTTCTGAGCTTCTTGGAGGAAAGTTGCCACCGCTCACGCTCGTATACTGTCTGAGTAGTAATCACCATGTGAGTGACAGAAAAGGTCAGTATTTATTTCTTTGTGTTTTGGAGTACACTCCCATTCTTGCGTACAATGGTAGAAGTGGCAGCACCGAGCTGTAAAAACACATTATACTGTATGTGAAATAAATCCATTGAAATGTATGTTTATGTCAGCAAAATGTCAGAATTATACAAGCACAATGGCTGCTGTCTGTATTATATATATACCATACATTTACTCAAGTACTTGTACTCTAGTATACATCACAGGGAAATATTGTACTTTTTATTCACTCCTTCTAACTCAGCACTTATAAATCACTATAAAATATTCTGGTATACTAGTTATAAGTAACTAATTAGCTTGATCTCAACCAACTACAACAGTAAAATGCTACTAGCGCACATATACTTCATAATAATCCAAAAATACACATACTGTAAAATATGGGCAGTAATAAGAATATAACAGATACAATTTTTCTGCATTGAGTTTACCTTGCAGATCCATGTTTTGGGATTTAACATTAACCTGTATGATTGCTACTTTTTCTAGTTGTTCTGCAAAAGATAGTATAACTTTAAAATGCTGCTATTCTCCATACTGTAGGTCACACTAGAACAAATCATGCTGTGCAGAGTGGCAAAGTTCATTATACTGAATTGAGCAATGATGTGATGAAATAATGTTATTTATTCTTTAAATGTCCCGTGTGGAACATTTATGGAGGTATTACGGCAGAAATGGAATATACGAAGCATAACTATGTTTTCATTTGTGTATATTAACCTGAAAATAAGAATCATTGTGTTTATTTTACATACAATGAACCTTTTATATCTACAGACGGAGCGGGTCCTCTTCTGTGGAGTCTGCCATTTTTCTACAGCAACCCAGTATGGACAAACTTCTTCTCAAGTTTCACGGCTACAGTAGTTTCTCCTTTGTGCTTGGAACAGGAGGATGAGGTGAGTGATATTCAATTAGTTGCAGTCTGCAACTTCACCACTAGATGCCTCTACATCCTACACACTGCACCTTTAAGTTAAGTTACATAGCCTCGCTTTAATGTAGCTGGTTGAAGTGGAGCTAGTGTTTACTACCTTAGTGAGTGAACTAAATGAAGTATGCTTTTAAGTATAAAAGGAATGAAATAGAAATACTCAAGTAAAGTACCTCAAAACCTTACAGTATTAGAGGACATAGAGTAGTTCCTCTACTGCAATATAAAGACTAAATCCTCCAGTTTCTCTTCCCTCCATCACTAGAAAAGAGATATTTTGTTATCCGGAAGTAGGTGCTCTGGTTTACCTCTAATCCATGTCTTAAGAGTGAGTAATTGAAGTGATTCACATATTGTTTTCCATGCTTTCATTTGGCTTTTCTTACCGAAGACGTTGGCCGCACACAGATTTCTCTCGAAATTGTGAAAAAAAGTATTTTCCAGTTAGCTCCCCTGCGTGTGTCAGTAGCCTCGCCATTTGAAAAGGGCTCTGCTTGACCTTACTGTAGTCTGAACTATCTGCTGCATTCTTCGCAGCCTTAGTCATATCCTCCGTAGATATGGTTGCAGTAAAAGGTTTTCTTAAAAACAAATCCTCCATTATTTCACTTTGTGTTTTATCTGAGAGTGTATGAACTGAATTATTTTAGCAGGCGTGGGTGTTTGCATACATTTCAGTGTTTGCTCCTCTCTGCGTGTCTGAAAATTCGCTCAGTTTGAAACCCATTCAGGGGAAATCATTCTTAAAACTGTCTGAGCGGGAGTTAAGAGGACTTCAGTGGGCTGTACAGTGTTTTGATGACACTGGCATTTCTGGATAATAAACCTCCTCTCATGGAAGAGTGCAGGTGATGACGGAGCCTTTTTGGAAAGAATGGAGCAAAAAACTTGAGCTGAGGTCATCACATTTTCTAGGAATGTCTGCAAGTGTGGGCAGCATGACACCTTTTTAGTCTGACTATGTTGAGAGTTTGGATATTTCATCTTTAAAATGTTGTCATTTCTTTTATCACTTCATGTGGAGCTGTATCTCAGGTCTAAGACGGATCTGTCATATTCCTCGCTGAGAATAAACATCTCTGAATTACCAAGGAGGACTAGAGGATGTGCTTTGACTAGACTGGTGGCAAAATAAACTAGACACCCAGCATTTGAAGGCCTTGACGGGCTCTCCAAACAGTGAACTCAGGAGGAGGAGGTGGAGGAAGGAGGCTGGGGTAATGGCAAAGAAAACACCGAATCTTAAAAGGTTATAATTCTGTCATCTGCTCAAACAATTCTGCCGTCCTGTCCTGTGTGTGTATGTGCGTGCTTCACCGTGGCCCCCTTGCCTACCATAACTTTTTCTCCAGAAAGCAGAAAGCGAGCTTCGCAACACACTGAGGAAAGAGTGACAGAGCACGACGAGGCGAGATGGAAAGCGAAGGTCCATTCCCAACCAAAACAAGCCCTAGACTGAAAAAGAATTTATGTTCTACTCCTGCCTGTTTTCATTTTCTTTGAATTCCTCCCCCTGAAGATTAGTGGTGTTTGGTTTTGTTAACACACACACACACACAAAATCCCTTTTCCTCCCCCTTTTCTCCTCCTCCTCTTGTTGTGGAATTCAATGTCTTGAGGAGTCACTCCTCTCTCCTGCTGTTCTGCTCTGTGGGTGAGTCTGCAGGGCGAAAAAAAAGAAGCTCTCCACCGAGGAATTCAACGGAGACGAGACGCAGACGAAAAGGAGCTGGCTTATTTCTCTCGCCCAGGAGGTGCAAGCCCTGCAGTCTGAGGCCTCACCTGCCCTCCCTCATCCACCCCCCGACATCTCCTGTCTGAGCCC
This sequence comes from Protonibea diacanthus, assembly GCA_028641955.1. Lineage (NCBI taxonomy): Eukaryota > Metazoa > Chordata > Actinopteri > Sciaenidae > Protonibea > Protonibea diacanthus. Next base: position 23,870,953 of record CM053985.1, read on the forward strand.
TGCACCTGTTCTGACTCGTCAGCCAGGTGAGGGGGATCCTGTGGCCTTACGCTGTTTTTTCAGCTGACCATAGCTGCAGGGCAATTAGGAACCCGGTCTATTCATTTGACTGGATTGCTGCTTTGCTCTGTATCTCTCTCTCTCTGTCTCTCTCTATATAACCCACCTCCCTTCCCTCCCTGCCTATCCCTACCCCCCTCCCACTCCATCTCTGTCTAGCCCAGTCTCAGCCTGCTTGACACTGTGGCTGTGGGTACGGTGTGGAGCTGCAGAAGTTTCCCTGCTGGAGTAAAAAGTGTGGATCACATTGCAAGGGACACGGGGGGAAGAAAGGGTGAAAAAAAAATAATTCTTCTGGTGGAGAGACGTTGGATTGAGCATTGGACGGCAGAGAGAGAGAAGTTAAAAACTCCAAACCAAAGGATTCTGCAGTTGGAAGAACAGCAGGTATGAAAAGCCAGGCTGTGGTTGTGTCTGTGGCTCTGCTGGCCCTGTGCTTCCTGCTGATCCCCAGAGGAGGGGAGAGTGCAGGGGGGATACTTTCTCTCCGGCAGACTGAAGGGGAGAGGCAGGCAGGGGATGAGCTGCAAGACGAGTCCCTGGATGACCCAGAAAGTGACCATGGACTTGCAGTGGACACACTCCCACAGAAAGACACAGAGGAGGCAGGTGAGTGGAGAAAACCTTTATCTTAACTCTAAAAATACAGATATGTCATGCAGACAAGGCGTCAAAGCTGTTCAGGTATGGTCAGATCCCCAACATGATACGGTAGAGCAAACACAGACACAACCGTTCAGTCACTGACAGCTCCAACAGGCATGAAAAAGTCCATGTCCTCACCTGTCTACTACTAATTCTCCACGGAAATTCTTTGGCTCACAGCTAGAGAAGAAGACACTGAGTCAAGCATCTTGCTGGCAGATTTTTTATGACGCTGACCTTTTCCACTGCCTCTGCTGCTGCTGACTCTGGTGCACAGTCACGCTGGCACAAAGGATATTTGCGATAAACCTCTTTTCTGGAGCTTTCTATCTCAGCTTGAAATGTGATACATGTCAGTCCAATCAAACTTTTTAATGAGTACCAACTGAAGGGGGTTTATGCTTTAGAGGCTCGACATGTTGTCGAGGTGATTGTGATATATTTATTGAGTATTTGGATGGATTTAGTGTCATTAAAACTGAATTGTGGTTAATGGAGCACAGCTAATGGAAAGAGAGAGAAGTGTTTTCCATGAAAGAGTCTCAGAACTTCAGACAACCTCAGAAGGAAATACTGATGGACCTCAAGCAACCACTGAAATGCATCTGGCTGTCTGGATTTTCCCTGGCAGCATTGAGTTTTGACATCGCAGGAAAGAAATAATTGCATAATTTAAGTCTCACATTGATTCATAAATGTTACAAACAAAAATAAGAACCAGGAATACATATGTTTTGAATTTGACTTCATTATGATATACATTCTTTGATTAATAAGAGCTGGACAGGGTTGATTACAGGAGAGATTTGAGAAAGTAATTATTTATGCATGCATATGCATGGAAAACCTCTCTCATCTCCTGTTTTCCTCGTCTTTCCAGGTGTGTTGGGCAGGGTGAGGAGAGCGCCGGACGAAGGCAAAAAGAAGAAGAAGGACAAGAAAAAGAACAAAGACCCAAACGCCACCAAAAAGCCCAAAACCGACAAGAAGGGCAAGAAGAAGGACAAGCAGGCGAAGACCACAACTCCACCGCCGACCACAACGCTACCGCCAACCACAACACGTGAGGGCAGGACGGAGCAGTGAGCCATGTTTGAACTTGAATGACTTGAACTTGAATGAATGTTGTTGACCTTGTGTCTTTCTGCTGCCTCTAGCAATCCCGACTGAACCACCCACTGAACCTTACACAGACTACCCCTATCCTGATGGTGGTGAGTGACACACACACTTGGACGGAAAGGGGAGGGGGGGAATCTTCAGTCTCAACATCTGCAACACCTCCCACCTAATATCTTAAAATATAGTAATGGGTTGGTACAACTAAAAAAAAGAAAAATCATTGAGAATTTAAAGAGTTGGAGACTACAAGTTTGAAAATCAAAAAAAGCTGGTTGTGTGGAATTGTTACCAGACCTCATTACCCGGCTCGCCATCTCTGCTTGAAGGCCAGTAGCTGTTGGTCAGGTTGCATTGTGGGTCATGTAGTCCTCACGTTTTGATAGGGAAGAAGAATGTAAGGAATTGCAATGGTGGGAGGTGTAAAGTTATTTAAAAATCTTATCGTATTTATGGAATAATAATTTTCACAATAACCAATGTGCAGATTAGAAGTTAAACTTGCAATTTATAAATGTATGGCAAACAACAAAACAACTTTTGGGAGTGATAACACCTTCCTCCACCCTCCCCTATGTAAATTTCTGATAAAATATTTTAGTCTAGACATCTGCGACTACCTTTCCATCTGTTTCTCTTGTCAGACGGAGATTACTGGAAACCGGATGATGACTACTGGGAGGGCGAACCCACACCGTCCCAGCCTCAGCCAGAGACTCCAATCACAGATCTTCCATATGACTACTGGAAGCCAGAGGAGGAAGACCCAGTTGTTCCAGTAACAGACAACTATGATGACTTCTGGCAACCAGAAGAGGCTGTGCCGTCCAGTCCAGCGCCTGACGCCTACGATGATTACTGGAAGCCAGATGAGAAAGAGGTGACCACCAAAACTCCTCTCTATGAAGACTACTGGACACCAGATGAGACAGAACCATATGCTCCTGTGACTGACAACTATGACATCTACTGGAAAGAGGTGGACCCGACGCCCCCTGCCCCTGAGGTTGATGGCAAGGCTGGGACAGATGACACCGATTACTGGGATGCCACATGTATGTCTGACTCATCTTCTTGCTTCGATTTGGTTGAGGATGTTTGTGGGGGGACAGTTTGTGAAAGATGAATGATACGAGATGATGAGTAAGTAACTTTAGCGAGTATACTCGACTGCAGCCTGCAGAATGGGGCAGGGTTCAACGTTGAATGTTTAATTACACCCAGTGGAGGGGTGTGGTTGAACATTGAGCATTGGTTTAGAGTTGGGTTTCTGAGTTATCTCAGTTAACCAGGCAACTCGTCACGTGTGGCAGAAAAGGGAAGACGGCCTTTTGTAGGAAAACACAACTTATTATAACTCTTTTTACCAATTTTGGTGAAACTAGTGAGATGGGGCACTGAATTTAGGTGAAACCAGATCATATTTTATGGAGAAAATGTTTTCTGGTCTTCTGTTTCCTGATGGACAGATAGCTTTACTTCCATCCATCCAGCTCTCGAATGGTTTCCACCACCATTACCCTGTATATCCTGCTGGGTACCCCATTCCCTGGGCCTGAAAACCTCTTCTTGGTGGCCCAAAGCACCCCACAGAGGTGCTTTTAGCTTTGTTTCCATCCATCATCCAGCTCAACAGTCACAGCTAGCATCCAATCGCAATTAATATTTAACTCCAACCAAATTCAACTGTTAAAAAAAAACAATCAAAACATGGTGGGTGGGATTGCCTCTTTGAACCTCCGCCCTATTTACAGCCAGCTAGTTGTGTTCACTCAATTTAATAAGTTTGTATAATCAAACGGATAACTCGGATAACTCAAAATTAGACAGATCAAACAAAAAACTATTTTTTTTATATTGCCAAGATTTGATCACATACATTTTCACCAGCGGTTTCAGGTTTGATCCCTACATGCGCCACACTACCACATCACTGCTGTTTTTACTGTGTTGCTAACAGCCACAGCCAAACATAGATCCTGGTTTGAAATATGTGGCTGAAGTGTGTTTTAAAGAAAAAAGTGTGGGTAGCAGTTTAAGTGGATCTCCGTCGTGGATGACTTTGTTTTTCTGGGTTTTTCTTGTAGACACAGACACATAACTTTCCTTAAATTAGAAACAACAAGCTAACAACAGCTTGATTCAATGTGCTCGGTGGATGTTCAGTCAACTCACTGGTTGCTATAAAAGGGTTCTGCAACTAAAGAACATGAGTCAGCAGAACTCTACTAACTTTGTAATGAATCACAGCTAAAGATTTTAAGTTATCATGACTCACTCGTTGTTGAAGAAACAGACTGGCTTGTTTAAATATTATTTTTATGTCCAAACAACTTGCAATTCAGATTATAAATTGTCAATTCAATTTGTCATGCCTGCGGTAACAGAAGAACATTCATCCGCATCCATTCATCCCCCTGATACTCTAAACACATTGTTCTACTCTTACCCTTCATGGTCTAATTTACAGACTGATATCTCTTCCAGTCTCCGTCCACCTGAAGTCAGCGATGACTGAACTAGTTTTTCCGCAGCATCAGATGTAGGAAACAGTGTGTCGTCGTGTGGTTCTGTGACACTCTGGACCGGACCGACATGTTCTCATTACTCTGTGTTTCCAGCACACTGTACCATACCTCTGGTCTTCCAATGTTTCCAGTAATTCACTCACATTCGGCCTTTCTGTCTCTTCAGTCTGTTTCTCAGTCTGCTTCTGACACTAATAATCCCTGTTTGACCTTCTAAATCTTTTTATTGTCCTATTTTTCCACTCTTGCAGTCGAGGTGCCAGACAATCTTCCATTCCCTGACGGTAAAGAGGTCAGCCCTGAAATTAAAGTAGAAACCCTCCCAGGTAACAGCACAAATTCAACGAACATCAGTCAATCAGTGTGTCAAACAGTTAGCTGGTAAGAAGTCTCTCTAGGCCTGTGATTCAAGATAAAATGTCCGTTCCGTCTGTGCCTTTAAGCCGGGAGTAGAATTCAACACATGGGAATAACATTATAGCGAGTCTGTGATCTAACCTGCCCTACTTTTTCAAACAGGAGTGGGTGGGTTTGCTTGGTTCCACAGAGTCAACAAATCATTCCTCAGTTTTGTTGTGGATTAAAGAAAAAAAAAAGCCCTGTCATCAGATCACGACTCTGTTATGATTCTCGTAAATGTGAATTTAAAGATTTAACGGCTTAATTGCATGCTAGGCGTCACAGTGGCATCCAAATACGGAGCTGGTTGTTGTGGTTGGGTAAATCAGGGCTGTACTAACCTGTAAAACTTCAGATTAAACCATGTTATCTCATAAAATCTCACTTATATGTAGCTGCGCCTTTGAGTGATTGAACGAGTCGCCTGACTTGATGTTTGGTCTCTCTTTTTTTTTACGCAGAGGAGCCCACAACCACTCCTCCGTTTGAGGGGACGTGGTATGATGATTACGACGAATATGGAAGTATGTGCACACACACACACACACACACACACAAACAGCTGAAACAGATCCATACACAAATGTTTTATATTAGATTGGTTAAGCTTCAGTGACTTCCTGCCAATGAAGCAGGCAGGGAAGGGGATAAACAGGTCAACAACTTCAACAAACTCCAGATTTCTTACTGATCCTTCGTGACCTTTTTATTGTTCCTAATGGCTTGCAAAAAAACCCAGACACTGCTGCACATGAGGCCTGTGTGTTCATAGGTGTTTCTATAAAATCATCCTTGATTATATTATTTTTACAGGGAGGAAAGAAGACGAGACAGATGAGAAGTGGATGGAGAAGGAGAGGGAGAGAGCAGCTAAAGAAAGAGAGAGGTTGGAGAGAGGTAAGAAAACCCAGATGTGGATCCTTTTCTCTTACATAACATCACTCTGCACAATCATGTTAAACTACATACAGCGGCGCTGTAGTTGCCAAAGCAAAGAACATGGCCTGTGACCTAAGTTCAAAAGTACTAACAGATAACAGCTCTCAGGTGTTCACTCCCCTGGATCACCTTTCTGTAATAAGAGAATGCAGATGTGATTTCCCACCACGCTAACTTCAGCGGGCCTTCGGTTGCTTGCTTTAACTTGCACGGCGGGGACAAGAGTTCATCCTTACAAAACAAAATGGAGATTATCCGGAAAAAAAAAAAAAAAAAAGTTCAGTAAATCTCTTGAGAGCTGTGAGGAGGAGGGGGAGTGATAAGAAGAAGACAGAACAAGGGGGAATTAGTTGGCAGGGGATGTTGTAATGTATAATCACGTCACATTCGGCTCTTTCCCGCCACGTGTCTTGCTGTGTGCTGCCTGACTCTGAGGTTAGCTGGCGGTTGAGGCGAGCACGGAGGCGATGATATATAACGCTGTCAGGACTGGTGTCAATAGGGCATTTCCTGCGTGGACGGTTCACTGCTATCTGGGTTTAAGGTGAAAAGCATTCTTAGACGTTTCAGAGTCTTGAAGCACTCATCCGTGACGCCGACACACACAGATGTGTGTGCCTGCACCTACACACATCAGTGTGTGTTAATGGGTGCATGTGTTTGTCCACTGGTGGAGCTTACAACGTGTTTTACATTCACACTGTCAGTCAAGACGTAGGGCATCCATACTATCAGCAATAAACTACAGTGTGTCAGTGTGCCATGCAGTTCAGTGTCTCACAATATGAGTAATGATAATGATAGATGGGATGCAGCAGTCTTCTTCTTCGATAGTAATCTCTCCGGGCCGGGATGATCTCAGTTTGATCAGAGCACACTTGGAAATCGCAACATCTGGGTTGTTTTTTTTTTACACTTCACTCCAGCCTTCCAGGTTCTCTTGGGGTTTTTTTGGCATATAAAACTTGCAAAATAATGATGAGTTCCTACATCATTTCTGGGCAGAGTAAAAGAGAGAAAATATTCAGCCAAGACAGCACAATTTATTTGGCATTAATAATGTTTTCCTGACCTCTGCCAGAGAGAGCGCAGAAGCTGAAGGAGGCAGAGGAACGGGCCAGAAACAGACCACGTGTCTTCAAAGAGCCAAAGCGTAAGTCAATGACTTGTTTAAAAGCTGGAAAACATTGCTCAAGCTTCGCTAATACATTTAACATATCATCTGATGGTCTGTGCTGTGTTTCTGTGTACGTGGCAGAGTGTCCTCCCCTGGGGATGGAGTCCCATAAGATCGAGTCAGACCAGCTTTCAGCCTCTTCCATGTCTCAGTATAGATTTGCGCCTCAGCGGGCGCGCCTCAACATGCAGGTACACAACAATCAGAGTAGGACTGCTGTGGTCTGAAAGCTTACATACGCTACAGCTATCACTTACATACTTCCAAGCCTCGGAATAAACACTAGCTACCACGTGTTGGAAAAATACTGTTATTGCTGAGTCTGTCGTCTCCATTAGCCGCTTTGGCAGTTTATGTTCGGCAGTGTTTATAGTCTGAATCTTTTCAGCGGCTACACAATTAAATCAGCTGATAAATCTTCAAAATGTTTCTGCTTTCCGAGTCAAAAGCTGCTTTGAACAATAAACTCCAAAGGTTATCACGGCATCTATGGTGTATGTGCAGAGCTGAGGGGATGGTGTGTGAGATTTAGTGGGCTCTGTTTATATTCATGCATAATCATCTGAAAATAAGAATCATTATTAACTTTTATTTCCATAGATGTTCTGAAACAAAGGTCACTAGATGACATTAAATCCTACACACAGCTTTTTTAAATCACTGCCATGTCAGCTTGATTAGCTGATATTCCCACACAAGTGAAATGTGTGTGTGTGTGTGTTTTCTGGCCTCTGTGGTTTCCAGGGCTCTGATGATGAAGACGACATGAGAGGCGGTGCGTGGTGTGCCAACTCAGAGGACAGGATCCATTGGTTTGAGATAGACGCCCGCAGGGAGACGGAGTTCACGGGAGTCATAACGCAAGGACGAGACTCCTACAACGAGTATGACGCACACACACACACAAATACACAGATGAGTACGCTGCTTTCTCTGTTTCCAAACTCAACACTTTCCTCACGTCTTGGCTTCTTTCAGGAGCGACTTCGTGACATCGTACTTCCTGGCTTTCAGCAATGACAGTAGAGAGTGGACCACCATCCACGACGGATACGCTGACTGGGTGAGTTAAGCTGAAATCACCTCCTCTGGGCACCACGTCTGACTCAAACCCTGACTCACTTTTCTGCCTCTCTCGTCCAGTTGTTTTTTGGAAACAATGATAGGGATGTTCCGGTCATGAATCAGCTGGCAGAGCCCGTGCTGGCCCGCTACATCCGAATCATCCCTCAGAGCTGGAACGGCACTCTGTGTATGAGGCTGGAGGTCCTCGGCTGCCCCGTGCCTGGTGAGCCTCAAACACATGAACGTACTTAACACGTTCACACACAACAAAACACAAAACACGCAAAACTAATCGTGTTTTTGTTCCACAGATGCTGTTGATGCTCAGTACAGGCAAAACGAAGTGACACCAGTAGACTACTTGAAGTTCAAACATCACAGCTACTCAGAGATGGTTGCAGTGAGTATCCCTGTAACAGTAACCATCAGCTGTTTTATAAATAATGCGTAAATAGGATGCACACTACTTCACACGCTGACTGTTTCCTTCTTCTTATGTGTTCAGCTTATGAAGTCGGTGAATGACGAGTGTCCAAACATCACCAACATCTACAGCCTGGGACGCAGCTCCAAGGGACTGGAGATCATGGCCATGGTCATCTCTGGCAACCCCATGGAGCATGAAATAGGTGGGAAGGTGTTCATACGACCATGAAACAGACAGATAGATGTTTTTTAACAGTTAAATAGCTCTTCATTTTAATTTCAAGTGAATGCAAACTAGCAGTCTGTCTTCCTAACAGTCTGAAACACAGATCGGTTGAATCTGGTGGGTCTCAATGGCACCACCGATGATTCCTGTAAATCTTAATAAACACCAGGTGGAAGTCAGCAGATTATGGTGGGGGGACAAATAACTACAGTCTTGTCTGGTTGTCGTCGCAGGTGAGCCAGAGCTGCGCTTCACGGCCGGTCTCCACGGAAACGAGGCAGTGGGTCGGGAGATGATCCTGCTACTTATGCAGTACCTGTGCAAAGAGTACAAAGACAGAAACCCCAGAGCCCAGCAGCTGGTCGAGGGAATACGCATCCACCTGGTGCCATCTCTGAACCCTGACGGACACGAGGAAGCTTTTGAGGCCGTTAGTAGATTTTGATCATTAAAATCACGTGTTTCTACTTAACTGGCAAACCAAAAAAAAGAGAAAAACAAACAGGAAATGTCAGCAAATCATGCTCTGTTGGTGGTCTGGGGTTGTCTCGACTCCATGTGTCACTTATTCTTAAATCCTCCCCTGCAGGGATCAGAGCTGAGTGGGTGGACCACAGGACATTTCACTGCAGACGGCTTTGACATCTTCCAGAACTTCCCAGACCTGAATAGTGTCCTGTGGGATGCTGAAGATAAAGGCTTAGTGCCCAAAATCTTCCCCAATCACCATGTACAAATACCGGAGAACTTTGAGTACAACAGCTCGGTAAGGAGCTAATCATAAATGCTGATGACAGTGTGTTTTTTTTTTTTTTACTATAAAATGGATGTAAAAGACTTAAACAGACTTGTGGTCTGCTCAGTAAACAAAAATGAAGATATACTGCTTACATGGATTTTCTCCATTGTTCCTGTGATCCAGATTGCTGTGGAAACCAGGGCCATAATCTCCTGGATGAAAAACCATCCATTTGTGTTGGGTGCAAACTTCCAGGGTGGGGAGTCAGTTGTGGCTTATCCTTATGACAGCCTGCGTCTCAACAAGCCTGCCGAGAGCCAGAAACGCCACAGCCGCAAGAAGAGACAGTACGACTTGTCCTCTCCTTTTGCTTCTGTGCTCACTCACACACCCAAACTTTAATTTTCCTCCATTTTTCTCCTGCATATCTCTCTGAGAACCTCTTTTCATTTCTTACAGGTATGAAGAAGAAGGTTTTGACGTGACAGAATGGGGTAGGGGGTACCAGGAGGAGCCTGAGGAAGACTGGAGAGGAAGGGGATACGCTGAGCCAGAGGAGGAGTGGAGGGGCCAAGGCTACGACCACGGCCAAAGCTATGACCACAGGCAAGGCTACGACCAAGGCCAAAGCTATGACCACAGGCAAGGCTACGACCACGGCCAAAGCTATGACCACAGACAAGCCTACGACCACGGGCAAAGCTACCACCACAGCCAAGGCTACGACCAAGGTCACGGTTACGACCAAGGTCACGGTTACGACCAAGGTCATGGTTACGACCAAGGTCACGGTTACGACCAAGGTCACGGTTACGACCACGGTTACAGCCAAGGTTATGGCCACAGAGAGGAGGAAGAGGACGACAGAGGGAGAAGCGCCGGCTACCAGTATGCTGAGCCCGAAGATGAGCCCCGCGTGATCGCAGACGAGTCCCTGTTCAGATGGTTGGCTGTCTCCTACGCCTCCACACACCTGACCATGACACACAACTACCATGGCTCCTGCCACGGAGGCGTTCCTGCAGGGGGGCACGGCCTCGTCAACCGTGCCAAATGGAAGCCAATCACAGGAAGTATGTAGAGGCCAGTAGGTTTATCATATGTTTCGCAGGTCTGCATGTATTTATAACACACCCTGGTGGACAATATGTGCAGTGCATGCTCTAAGGTTTATGTGTGTGTGTGTTCTCCCTCTCTAGGTATGAACGATTTCAGCTACCTGCACACCAACTGTTTTGAGTTGTCCGTGTTCCTGGGATGTGATAAGTTCCCTCATCAGAGTGAGTTGGCGTACGAGTGGGAGAAGAACAGAGAGGCAATGCTGATCTTCATGGAGCAGGTGAGTCACAACCCATGTGAGATCTCACACATCCCCCCTCTTTCATATGCAGCCATCCTCCTCTTAGTAGACGTGCTAGCAGCATAGCAATGTCCAAGCATTTGTGGTCCCCAGAGGATGAATCCCTCTGAATCCCTCTCAGGTTGACATGTTTGGCTTTGGTTGAAATGACTCAACAGCTATTGGTTGGATTGCCATGAAGTTTTAATATCAATAGTCTGCACAGGATGAATTCCTGACTGTAGTGATCCCTGCAAACAAATAACTTAAACCCCTCAGCCTACTTGGTGTTTAGTGCTAATTAGCAAGTCCTAGCATGTTTGCATGCTAAACTAAGGTGGCGGACATGGTAAACATACCACCTGCTAAACATCAGTATGTTAGCATTTAGCTCAAATCACTGCTGTGTCTAATTACATCTTCACAGAGCTGCTAGTATTGCTTTTTGAAACGTTTCCAGCTGGCGACCCAAGGGTGAAATTTGGTGTTTTCCCAAGACCCAGACTTAGAAAAATACACAAATTGCCATAAGATCAACATTTATGAACTAAACACTGAACTACTCACCCAATACTGCCAATGCTTTGTTTGGAGATGTCTGCCCAATTTCTTCATTTTAAAGCTCTCAATGAGGCCTCTTTTCTGCATTTCAATTCCCTTTGGTGAAACCGATGTTATTAAGTCTTTCTTTTTTCGTTTCCACATCATGCACTCAATTGAAAGTGAGGGAATCACAGACAATCACACTCAAAGTTACCTCAGCCAGAGAGCATGGACACATTTTCAGGTCCAGATTTGCGAGCAGAGAGATAAAGAGGGGCCATGCACACAACCAAAAAAAAAAGTATTTACTTGATGTAACTCCAGTTCTGTGAGTATGTCTGCAGCCCTCTGATGGCATTATCCTAATGAAAACAGACGAAGACCCATTTAGGGACCATAAGTTTGGAAACACCATTTTAAGGATCCTCACCGGCTGTTCAATTGAAGAGAAAGTTAAATGAACCGGCCTCCTGAGTGAAGCTCTGTAACTATTCCCCTTCTAAAAGTACTTGAGTTTAATGTTTCATCAAAGATTGTCCTCAAGAGAAGATAAGAGAACATATAAGGAGTTACCTGCCCCTCTTAAACCTTTACCCTCTCTGCCTAGGTGCATCGTGGCATCAGGGGCATTGTGAAGGACCAACAGGGGAACGCCATTGCAAATGCCACAGTGTCTGTAGAGGGGATAAACCATGACGTCACTACAGGTTTGGAGAAAGACTTCGTCTCTTCCTCTTTTTTGAGTCTTTAACTTTTGAAAAACAACAAAGCACCGTCTTTAAACTACACGTGTGGCCGCTCTTTGTCATTGTAGCATCGACAGGAGACTACTGGCGCCTGCTTAACCCGGGAGAGTACCGCGTGACGGCTCGAGCTGAGGGCTTCTCCCCTGTGACCAAACTCTGTGTGGTGGGTTACCAGTCAGGAGCCACCGCCTGCAGCTTTAACCTGGCCAAATCCAACTGGGACCGCATTAAACAGGTGAGGCAATGCCATCCTGAATGAACCGCACCCTCATTTTATGTCTGTGTAGTACTTCATAAGTGTCTTTCATAACTTCCCTGCAGATCATGGCCCTCCATGGCAACAAGCCTATTCGACTCAGCTACAGCAACTCCAGAGTACAGCCTCCAGTTGTTAGTAACAACAGGCGTGTGGTTCACGGCAACGGTGGGTATTCACCAAATTCACGAATCAGCGCTGAAAGGCAGAGGAGGCTCAGGATAGCTCGCATCCGTCGCCTTCGGCAACAGAGATTATTGAGGTTAAGATCAACAACTCTTCCTCCTCCGACGACGACAACGCCGACAACAACGTTACCCCCAACTACCACAATTCCCACGACGCCAGAGACCACCACATCCTGGTATGACTCATGGATAGAGGAGGAACAGTCCTCAACGCCTGGCGGTTTCACAGACTCCATCCTGGATTATAACTATGAGTACAAGATCGATAACTATTAAACCAAACACACAACTCAGTAAACACGCAAACTGTTCTCTTCTACTTGTAGTTCTCATTGCCACGTTGTACTTTGAGCAGGTTGATGAATCAAACAAGGAGTCCTGTCTGTGTACATAAGCAATGGCAACGTACAGAATATTAACTATATTAACTGTATAAAGTTAGTGTATCTACAAAATGCCTCTTCACAGACATTTACCCTGTTAATTAACAGTACTTCAGTTTCATAGTTCACACTGCGTTTCTCTGGTCTGTTTTCAGTCTTTATGAATGCTTCATGAAAAATATGTTTATTGTGGATGCACATAAAAACAGTCATGACATTTTTTTTTGTACACTTTTACACCAGGGTTGAAATATTTTCACTGTCTTCGTCAAAGGCAGAAACATTTTTTTTTACTGTATGAACAGGTTTAAAAAGCATTTTGTTCAAAGGTGGTAACAAAAGTCAAGAGGAGGGAAAGTTCTGTCACGTTTCCTTCAAGCACAGTTGGTAGAAGAGTTATTTTTCAAATAAACGCTTGTTAATACACTTGTCTTCTCTCGCTCTCTCTTTTTTTAAAAAGCACCTTTGTGAACACTGATTTCTCCTCTTGCAATTCAATGACCTCTATGATAGTGATCAGTGCATCAAAGACTGGAGACATTAGGCATGTTGAAGGCATGGTGTGCGTGGATATGAACCCTCAGTGGCTGATGTTCATCTCGCTTTCCTCATCGTCGTTTGTGGAGAAGGCTGAGAAGCTGACTGGCTCACATTCAAGAGTACGTAAATTGACCAGGCACGCCGTTTGGGTGCTGCTGAACTCTGGAATAGTAACTAAAAGGACTTCTTGGCCATCAGGACCTGTTAGGGAGAGAAGAAGTGATATACTGAGACATTAGTTTGGAGGAAAATGGTAAATATTTTGTCCATTTGCAGTCTAAAAGTTTGAGTTTCTACACATCATACTGACCTTTGACGAGCTTGGACTCAAAAGTTGTAGCGTTGCCACTGAAGTAAACATGAGGACACTCTTCCAAGATGAAAGGATCTTTTTGGTAAAACGGGAAACATCCTGACACAAAACACAAAAAACTGAGTGAATAATCTGAATCAATTTTAGTCAGAAGGTCTCCATTAATCCAGTATTAACTTATCTGACTAACCGAGAGTGTCAGGAGCCGTCGGGGCCAGGTGTCTGAGCCGTAGCGTTTCCTCCAGGATTTCCAGGTGACTGTCCATGCTGCTGTACTTCTGAATGTCAAGAACATTTTGGCCTGAAGTGCCCAGGAACCTTCGTGGAAACACAAACACAAACTAAACATCTGCACACTTGTTTGGGAAAGAACCAAGAAAGATAGTGACTGAGTGATACTGCTTACTTCACTCCATCAATGTTAGCTATGTGTGGATTGGAGGCCAGCTGTAGTGTGGGGTACACGGAGGACAAGGGGAACATGCAGCGGTGGAGAGGCTGCTGTGGGAGGGTGTAGTTGGTGGGGTCATACTGGCCTGGCATTACATCCACTGGAAGTGAGGCCTAGAATAGCAGGAGGAAGTGACACACACATCTGTTTGTCACTTTTTTAAAGTTCTTAACGTCTCATCTCTGGCCACATTAGCTATTTCTAATGCTAATCACAGAAGACTAGAAAATCTTCAGAGGTGGACTCACCACCAGCTGAAGCAGCAGCTCATCCAGCAGACGAATCGCCTCCACGCTGCCGGCCTGAGTCTTCTTGGTCAGGTACTTGGGCTTGACACACAAGGGAGGATGAAACAAGTATTTTAATGTTTGAAAATGATCCAGTCCACGTTTGCTTCTTTACTAAAGAGTGAAACTAAGAGGAGACATATTTGATGAAATGTGTGTCAAGGTTAAACAAGTTCCAGATACCTTTGCTGATGTGTCCTTATCCTGGGTGCTTTGACTCAGGAGGTTTCCAGCCAGAAGGACCCTGGAAATGCTGGCTGCCCCGCTCTGCTCCCCCTGGTCACCAAGCTGACCGGTTACCATATCAATGAGCAACTGCAGGCCCAGCATGCTGTCAGCATGACTACTGCCGAGGCCAAGTCCTGATGCTAGGAGCACAAACCTGGATGATGACAGAAAAACCTTTTAAGAATAGAATCTATCACCATAAAAGGTTTAAGCTGTGTATGTATGTGTGAATGTACCTGTCCGAGCTGAGCGCAGGTCTTGGTGTCTGTGGAGGAAGATCGGCCATGCAAAAGTCCTCAACTGTGAACTTCCCATCGTTCCTTTCAGCTCCGTATATCGCAATTACGCTACCTGAAAGGGAAGATGATGATGATGAGATGCCATGACGCACACGAGACATGATTATGTATTTGAGCAACACTGTGCTCCTTCAGCGATGCGCGATCTCACCTGTGACACACTTGTCTCGGTCAATTTTGCCCTCCAGTTTGATCCTCTGCAGCTCATCCTCCAGGATCAGCTCGTCCGTCTCACTGATGTATTTGGCTCGTGCAGGCTGGGGCAGCAGATTGTGCTGCAGGTGAGAAAACAAGAGATGTGATACGTGACACCTGCTGGCAGCTCATTTTTACGTTTTTCTGGGGATGGAGGTGTCCAAATGTCTGCAGACCTCATCGCTGATCTCTCGCAGAATAGACGGCTGCAACTCCATACGCTTAAACAAAGTTCCTACAATGCAGCACTGCTCTCCTGTCTGCAGATCACACAGCCTCTTGATGAGCACGTTTGATCCTGGCAGAAAAAAAGTCAAACAGGTTAGAAAATATGTTGAAAATAATATGCTTTAACATGCAAAACAACGTCCTCAGCTCACCCCACTTCTGCTGGGCTCTCTCTGACAGCAGAGGCCTCATCTGCATGAGTCGTGCTGCGTAGATATGAGCATACTGGCGACTGAAACTTCTCTCCCCGACTTTGTAGCGCTCGGAGCAGGGACTGTAAGCCAGCGACAGCCTCTCAAACACCGGCCCCTGGTCCTGATTCTCAGAGGCAGGGCGAGAGAGCAGAGAGGAGCCGTCCTTCTGGGCGCTCAGGGCGGAGAACATGACTGTCCTGAAGCACAGATTGAGCAGACATGATCTGCTTTGTTAATATGCACCCCGAGTGACTGTCATGCATGTTTATAACGTGTTTTAACAGGCTAGTTTAACGTTACTGACAGCTAGCGGTGACAAGCCGACTTTAGGCAGATTTAACGAGCTTACCTTGGAAGAGGGGACCGTGGAGCTTCAGCTGTTGCCTGCCTTAACTCAGGCGTTAAGGTATACGTTCAGGTGATGCTGATTTGACTCCCTGTCAGCGAGCAAAACAGACAATTCCCGCGAAATCACCCGCACTATTTTTTTTGTGAATGAGACCGCGTATTCTCGCGAGATTACATAGACAGCGCGATGGAAAAAAAATATAAAACACAAACACGCAGCATTAACTTTGACGAAAATTACTAATATAATATTTGAGTAAATATAATGGGATACTGGACATAGATCATATTTTAAAAGACACCGATCCAACTTTTGTTTTCCCTTTTGTTTTAGGGTGACGCAAAAAATCTCGCGAGATCGTCTGGACGCGAGGCTTAGGCAGGGTATAGGAATATTCTCGCGAGATTACGTAAAAATATTGTTACACAAAAACAACACAACATAAACCTTAACGAAAATTACCTACATAAAGTAAATACAATGAGATATTGAGTATATACAATATTTTACAAAAGACGGCACCGGTTTAACTTTTGTTTTCGCTCAACCGTTATTTTTCATGGGGACGCACGTAATCTCGCGAGACCGTCTGGGCGAAAGATGTCAAACGGCACGTATTCTCGCGAGATTACGTAAGTAGCGTAAGAACTATAACGTAAACCTAAGAAAAATTACGTACATACACTTTAACTAAATAGCATATATAATATTATATAATATTTTACAAAAGACGTCACCGGTCTAACTTTTTTATTTTTCCTCGCGCCGTCGCACAGAGTCGACGTCACGCATTTATATACAAAAGTCGCGCTGTAATGAGGTCACAATAGCGTCGCGGCAGCCTCGCCATTTTCCTAGCTCTTTGTGCGCCACTGAAGAGTTAGCGTGTTTTTACCGAGCAGCTTCTCCACTCGGCTTTTAAACCTGTTGCAAAAACATGCAGGGAAACAGAGGCCCCCAGCAGAACCACGGACCCAACCGCCCGGGAGAGCAGAAGAAGCCCGGGGGGGGCACGAACACCAACGGCCAGCAGCCGGAGCCTAGCGAGCAGACCAACCCCAACGAGGCCTTAACCCTGGACCTGCAGAGCTTCAGGAAACCCGGGGAGAAAACCTTCACCCAGCGGAGCAGGCTGTTTGTAGGTAACCTCCCCACCGGCGTCACAGAGGAGGATCTGGAGAAGCTGTTCGCCAAGTACGGCAAGGCCAATGAGATCTTCATCAACAAGGAGAGAGGCTTCGGCTTCATCCGGCTGGAGACCAGGATCATAGCTGAGATAGCCAGAGCCGAGCTGGATGATACTCCATTCAGAGGCAGGCCCATACGGGTGAGGTTTGCAACCCACGGTGCTGCTTTGACTGTGAAAAATCTGCCAGACTTTGTGTCCAATGAGCTCCTGGAGGAGGCCTTCGCCGTCTTTGGTCAGATAGAAAGAGCTGTGGTCATAGTGGATGACCGGGGGAGGCCCACGGGGAAGGGGATAGTGGAGTACACCTCGAAGCCAGCTGCGAGAAAGGCTTTGGATAAGTGTAGCGAAGGTGCCTATCTTCTCACGGCGTTCCCTCGGCCCGTCACGGTGGAACCTATGGAACAGTGTGATGAAGAGGAGGGGCTGTCAGAAAAGCTCATAAACAAAAACCAGCAATATCACAAAGAGCGCGAGCAGCCGCCACGGTTCGCCCAGCCCGGTTCCTTCGAGTACGAGTACGCCATGCGCTGGAAGGCCCTGATGGAGATGGAGAAGCAGCAGTACGAGATGGTGGACCGCAACATGAAGGAGGCTCAGGAGAAGCTGGAGGCGGAGATGGAGGCGGCCAGGCACGAGCATCAGGTGATGCTGATGAGGCAGGACCTGCTGAGGCGGCAGGAGGAGCTGCGGAGGATGGAGGAGCTCCACAGCCAGGAGGTGCAGAAGAGGAAACAGGCCGAGCTCCGGCAGGAGGAGGAACGCCGGAGGAGAGAGGAGGAGATGAGGATGCGCAACGAGGAGATGATGAAGAGGCAGCAGGAGGGCTTCAGAGGCAACTTCCCTGAAAACAGGGAGCAAGACATGAGGATGCACATGGGCAATCACGGCATGCCCATGAACAGAAACTCGCTGGGCGGCAGTGCCGGGTCTGCTGGTACTCCCAGCATGGCTGCTGAGAATGCTCCAATGATGCCTGGACCGGGAAACAACAACATGCCCGGAGGAGGCCAGGGCGGCTTCCCCAGAGGCATCCCCGGGCCTGGAGACTATAACAAACAACGCAGATTTTGAATCAAATGTCTGTTTTCCCCCTTTTCATACTCACTGTATTTTAAAGTTCAGGTAGTGAACGTTACTTTTTGAACTTTGACGACCGATGCATGGTTTTGTTTTGTTTTGTTTTGTTTGTTTGTTTTCTTTTTGTACATTTTATTTGTACTTTTGAGTTTATATTTTAGTACTAAAATGTCATAACTCTCCAAAATGAGCCATGTCTTTTATTTTTCACCTTAATGTATTTTTCATAGGGATAGAAGATGTTTTTGTCCTCGACATGTTGACTTTTCTGGAATAAATTCATGATTCCCTAAGAGTTCTCTTTGACATTTAAGATTTCTAAGCTGTCTTTAAAAATAGCCACGTGTCGACCAAATCGAGACAGTTTTTATGCACACATACAGCATTTCAAAGTCTTTTACCGTCATGCTGTCAAGTTTAGGAGTACGTTTGAATATCATATTTGTTGTCGCCCTAACTAACTAATGAACAGCTGGTACAATAAACAAATGGACAATATAGTTTAATTGCTGTGGGTATAAAGGCATCCTTGAAAGTGCTTGAATTTCCCTGTGTGATCCCTGCACATAAAGCGCTGTTCGCTGTGGCTTCAGTGTGAATTCACTGCTGTCAGAGTATTGATTGCATGAACACTGACACTGATGAACCAGTGACCCCGAAACACAATTCAAAAGCAGCATATGTCACATCAACAGCAAAGTCTCAGTGAGTCGGGCAGAATATGCTGCAAAAAAACATCCCAACACAACTTATTAATTAATGTCTGCTAATGTGAACACTTAACTTAAACTTGCTGAATGATTAATTATTGATTCAATCTGTTCAGCTGTGTTTAAGTTGCTGTGATTTTTGGAAAGGAATCAGCTGACGTCACCTGCAGTCAGTGAGCACAGAAAAACACAGGTGTACTTCATATTAACAACACCTACAATACATCAAGATAGAAGTTTTCAAGTCTGAGACTGTGGAAAAAAGACACCTCCTCATCCTCCCTCAGTTTACTAGTTTAGTTTCATCCAATTTCTGGACACCTATGAGGATCATGATGATGTTATTCCATCCATAGACACTCACAATTGAGCCAAGACAGCCTAATATAGCCATTGGACACAACTTCAGGCAACACCAAATACACAAAAAAGTCTGTCCAAAGTGGGAAAAACAGTAAAATTCGCCAGAACTCTGTATCTGAACATTGAGGCTCTTGTTTTGATAACTATGTTATGTCTCCTTCCCTGAAACTGTGCCACTGTTACGGCTCACTAGGTCCTAGTGTAACAGAGCAACAATTAATACCAATAAATCATACCTGTGTTTCTCCTTCCATGGCAACATACGGTGTGTGTGTTGGCAAAGAGGCCTGCAATGCTCACTTTTTATTGGTGGTTGACTCCCTGGGCAAATCCCTACCCACCAAACCAGATGTCTTGTGACTCAGAAAAAGGAAGAATGAAGCACAGTTCAAACACTCCAATGCCCACACAGTCTGAAGTGACACTGAGGGTAGTGACACCTGCATACCAATAACACTGACTAATGAGACACAAGAAAGCAGGGTCTGTTTTAAATCAACCTTTTAGGAGGAAGTACCGGGAAGCTGGTCTGATGAGCTTTTCATGTCCAGCTCTGTGAATTGCTTAATATTCAAAGGTCAAAGTTCATCTATCTCAGCTGTGCAAAACACAGTATTAAACGTTTTTAAATGCTGTTTCAGCTCGTCCTTAGTGCTGATTCCAGTGCCGCTCCATGTCATGTCAGCAGTCTGTAACGTACATCACGCTCTGCTGTTTGAGTTTCACGAAGAAACCGCTCATTTAGATGAAACCCAAATAAAAACAGCATGCAGAGAAAGTCTAGTTTGTGCTGTGCTGGTGGACCGAAACCTTTCAGGCTTGCATAATAGCCAAACAGTTGCAGTGTGCCAGACTTGTGCAGCAGCAGCAGCTGCTCAGTACAAACCAAACATCTGTACAAAAAGTTACAGAAGTGACAGTGGTGACATAATTAAACCAAAAGTCTTAATTAGATAATCACATCAAATCAGATTTGTTTGGATTTGTTGTTTGATAACTGCAGATATCTGAGGAGCCTCACATCTCCATCACTTTATGGTTTTATTATCCTCTCAGACAATTTTCAGCTGATAGCCAAGAACTTTCTGAAAAAACTGCCCTTCACCTGTATCGGAGTCCAAAAAGTCAAGATAATCAACCTGCTCCACCGTCAAGCGTGCACAATAAGTCCATAAATAATGACTGATAAGGACTCTGTCATAAAGAGGGGAAAGTGTGTCTTATCTCGGGGACAGATCGCCAAGGTCTGAGAGAAAAAAAGCACGATTCAGAAACTTTTCAACACTCAGTACTTTGGAGGAGAGATGGCAAGAGATTTTCTACAGCTCTGTGTGCGTGTGTAAGGGTTTTCTTTTCATATGGATCATAAAACAAAGACAAAACAAAAGAGAGCAATGATTAAGCATTTTTTTTGTCACCAGTTATTCCTTTTATTTTAACTTTCTGTATTAAAAATAATAATATTTGAAAGGCTGCATGAGTATAATTCATGTAAGGCTCAATAAGTTAGACCATGCAGCATTGTATTAGTATAACTTCTACCATGGAAGGAAACCATAACGCCATATTTATTTCCATCCTTTATGCAAATTAACAATGCAAAATTCTAAACAGACACATGCACACGACATTAAATCATTTTGTATCTCATTATCAAATAGTAAAGTTTATACATACGCATATGTATTGCAATAAAAATAAAATATATATTTTTACTAACAAATAAATAAATGGTCTCTTTCCCTTTCACTGTTAAAACACAAATATAAACGGTAATATATATTTTAATGTCATCTTTTATGAACCCACCTTCATTTAGGTGAAACATACTGCAGCTAAAGTTGTGTTTAAAATTAAGTATTGCAAAAATTTAACTGTATTTTAGTACTTGAGTAAGTTAAATGTTAAAATAATTCAACAACATGACGTATATTAAATCGTTATATATTGTTGAGACTCAGAGAAATATTAAATAAATGCTATGATCATTTAAATAACTTTAGGTATCTACAATATATATCGCATGTGATGCACTGATCAGGTGTTCCAGCTCTTGTGTCTACCCTGCTGAAATTGCTTGAAATATGATATGAATATGAAATATGATACCTTATTTTATTACGGGAATTATACCATGACCGTTGTGTTGTTTCACATCACTTGTTGTTTTGTGCATTAATGTGCAATGTGCAGATATGCAAAGGTACAGGTGTCAAATCGTTACATAAACATGTTGTTTGTGGATCTGTTGTCCGTTCTTGAATATTTAATATCTCGTCACATAAAACGTGTTTTTGTTAAATGTTATTAAAAAACATATTCTTGTATGTTGATTTTATAGTCAGATGTTACACATAGAAATGCTTCTTGAATACATTTTTGGCTTACTGTTTGTTAAAAACAGTCTATGAATGGGCAGAGTCCTTTGCATATGAGGAAATGATCATCTGTGTTTAGCCTTGAGAGGTGCAGAGTCTTCTGGCACCCATTTTTTTATGAGTACTGTAGTACTCATAAAAAAATGGGTGCCAGAAGTACAGAAGTACTCATAAAGTAGAAGTGTAGTGTAGGAATAAAATGAACAAATAAGAATAAATTAATTTATCCACAGAAGAGGAAGTTAAACACCTGGGAAAGAAAAAAAAGTTCTCAGCTGAATGTAACTTGATCATTTCAAAGCAGCACAGCCTCTCTGCTCAATCATGCTGCAAAATGACAAACAGTAGATAAATAGATACTAACACTGATAAATCATGTGATTTTATCTTTTGATTTGAATCCACTGTAGCAGTTTTCAGTGTGCTGGAAAAGTTACAAAATTCTACGTGATGTCGTGACTTATCAGCATACGAAAGAACAAAGACCATCACCCTATCTGCCCCATTTCTTCTTGTCTTTTTTCTCCATCTCTGTTTATCACAGATTCACCCTGATGAGGTTGGTTACAGGTTTTTATCTCAGCTATGACCTTGACATGTGATAACAACATTAATTATGAAGTTGATCTTGGATTGTGGGATGTGATTCAGGAAAGTGATAAGTCATGCTCTCGTGGCGTGGCGGCCTGCTACCGTCTTCAGGTTGTCACAGAATTTTCTACAACTTGAGACAGAAATATATCAGGGGCTCTTTGCACCTTATAGATCCTTATAGATACACACAACAACACAACTTAGATGACGGTTCAAAGCTCATGTTCAGATCCACTGTAGTGTTGCGTACTTTGCATGTTTGTGGCCTTAACGACAATCCTATCTTATCCTGGTCGATCTGCTTCAGGTCAACCAATGTCTACATGTCCATCTGCCTTCAGTAGAAACACTAAAAGACTGTCAGCAACAATGACTCAAGTGCAAAGTGGGTGCGGTTGTTGTTTTGGATTCTCCCTGTTACTTTGGATCTCCGCAGCAACCCTATCAAAATCTCTCCCATGTTAATTATCAGACAGGAAAAAAAATTGATCATAGCTGTGATTGGCCAGCCGTCACATCACACCAGATAAGAATGATGTGACATCACAGGTGTGGTGACGTTGGACATGTAATGATGTTTCTCCTTCCCCCAACCCACTCACACTGTTAGACCGACAGACGATAGGAGAGGACAACTTGGAGCACCTCTCGGAGTCTTGCTTTGTCTAATGTATGTTCCAAAAGGGCAGCAGTGATTATTATACACCGTCCTCGAGGATCCGGACTCTCCTGTTGCTGACAGACCTGCAGGAATCATGGTGCCTGTCGCAGCCCTGATCACTTTTCTGACTTGTCTGGTAAGTTGGTTTAGTTATTTGTCTTTGTAAGGTAATAATAAAACATATACTGTAATATAAACCAATGTTCAGTCAACAGAATAACAACTTCACTTTGCTTTATTCTATTAAAAACTTCCTGATTTTTACTGGGATATGATCTGTGACCAGGGTTCAAAAGTAGAAGAATACATTTAATGTTTTTTTTTATAATTTATATAGAAAATAAATGTAATCATTTACAGATATAAGAGTGTAATAAAAACTGTAATTATGTAGGTAGAAGTTGGTAACCACAAAGAACTAAAGTTGAATTTATGTCATTAATAAAGCACCATAAACGTCAAAGCAAAAATGATATTCAAATTCTTTGTCAACGAGTTCGAGAAGTTTTAATGCAGGCAGCAAAGAGACTCATCATCATCATCATCAATGATCTTGATGGACAACACAACACATATACAATAATTTACACATGACAATAATAATTTGTATAAATGCAGAAAAGAGAAGAAATGTACTGGAAAAGACATATAATCAATATAAACACTGTGATAATTAATGGTAAATAAAAACCTACTTCATATATAATAAGATGAAATAAAAATCAAATGTAAATAGACAGAATTAGCATGAAAACAGTGGTTGAGTTCCATAATTTTTGTAAAATATAATGGAAAATAACACCCACTTAATATATACAAAGGATGAGTAATAAACAAATGAAATTGAAAGAGGTGCAGGTGTGTGTTACAATGTATATTTTGTTTGTCTGATTTGTTTTGACATGAAATACCTTCCATACAACTGAAAGTTCTAATCAATTAGTAACAATTAATTAAATTAAGTAATTTAAAATAAACTAGTTGTAATTTTTAAAAGATAACAATTAAAAGTAAAGGTTTTGGTTGATGTATTAAGAGTGAAAATAAGTGATAAAGTAAGTCAGCCCTGGATGAATGAATGAAAACTTAAATTAATTAAGTAAATGTAACAAAGAACGTGTTAGAAGAGTTTACACTGTGTTTGGTTAACTCAGTTTAATTTAGTTACACAATTTCACCAAACTGCTTTTACAAAAAAGTAAAATAGAAACCCAATCATACAAATTAATAAAAGGTTAATTATAGTGAAATAAATTCTATAAGTAAGTAAAGCAGTAAGTAAAAACACAAGGTTTTAGACAGATTTAAAAATACCATGGATAGTGTGGTCTGATGAAATGTAACTATGGGAAGATAATCAAAAAAATGTATATATTAAATTTTTATATATATATATATATAATATGTATATAATATGTATATATAAATTGTCAAACTCAATAACTATCTTTTTAGCTTACTATATTTGTCTATTTATGCATTTCATTCTTTCAGTCTTTAGTTTTATTTTCTGTTTTATCACCTATGATGAGTTTTATCTCTCTCTTTTATCTTTTTATTTTATCTGTCTCTGGTGTTTCCTCACTGCAACATGAGGAGATAGAGCTTCCTCACTTTCTTTTTTTGTGTGTTACATTTTGTCTGTATGAAAAGTGACATACAAATAAAGTGTGATTGACTGAGTCTGATGCTAACATGATATTTCTATAACATGCAAAGAGTCAGTGTTGAAATGTCTCGCCGTCTTCTTCTTCTTCTTCTTCTTCTTCTTCTTCTTCTTCTTCTTCTCTTACCTGTGACAAAATGTGCTTTCTCCAGGTGCTGTCGGAGGCCCAACATGAGCCGGGCCACTGCGCTTTCTATGAGGAGTGCGGTATAAACCCATCGCTAGAAGGCACCCTCATCACTCCTATCGTCCCCTGTCTCAACTACAGTCCTGCCCGTCACCTCACAGGACTACACTACTTGAAACTCAAACAGGTCTGTAAATCCTTCTGAGAGAACAGGACTGAGTAAAGCATGGTAGAGAAGATCTGTTCTTAAGTCTCTTCGTGTTTGCACCTGTTCTTGCTGCAGGTGTGTCCCATGTTGGACCGTGGAGAGAACAACACCTACGCCTGCTGCTCCATGAAACAGCTGAAATCCCTGCAAGAGAGTCTGAGCCTCTCCAAGGCTGTGCTGATCCGGTGCCCTTCCTGCGCTCAGAACTTTGCCCACGTGCACTGCATCAATACCTGCAGCCCCAACCAGAGCCAGACAGTAAAGATCACAAAGGTGATGAATGTTACTAACAGTGACAACAAGACTAACTTAGCTGTAGTAGGTTACCAGGCATTCCTCACCACCACCTTTGCAGATGCGTCCTTTAAGTCTTGTCAAAATGTTAGGATCCCAGCCACAGGGGGCTTCGCCATTGCCACCATGTGTGGTCGGTATGGCGCCAAGCTCTGCACCCCCCAGTATTGGTATGACTTTCAGGGAGACTCCAGTAACGGCTTGGCTCCACTGGACATTGACTTCAAACTGATGAAAGAGGGAGACACCGAGGGACTACCGCCGGGCGTGATTCCCTACAATGGACGTGCTCTGAAGTGTAACGAGACCACACCATCTGGAGGAAAGGCCTGCTCCTGCCAGGACTGCGAAGAGTCATGCCCAAGGGTGCCGCCTCCTCCATTGCCCCCCGGCCCCTTCAGACTTCTGGGGACAGACGGCTTCCTCGTGATTTCCATCATCTTACTCTGCCTCCTGATATTTGCCTTCATTTTCTACATCTTGGTCTCTTTCTGGGTGAGGTCCCGGAAGAGAAAAGATGAGGAGAAGGGAAAAAGAAAGGGGAAAGGCAAAGACCAGAACAGTAACAATGTGACTCAGCAGATCATCTATCCGTCAGAGGTGACGTGCACTGACAGGAACAGCTTGGCTGCTCAAACTTTCCTAAGCTTGAAGTTTCAGCAATGGGGAACCATCATCGCCACTTGGCCCCTCACGGTTAGTCTCACCAAAGTATTTTTAACATTTATAAACAGATTTAAACTGATTTGAAGAACAGGAAAGGTTGTCAGCCAGATGGATAAGATGTGCTAAAATTTTATCTTCATTCAAGGTTCTCCTGCTGTCAGCTATAACCGTGGCTATTTTCTCCGTCGGCCTCAAAGACATTAAGCTTACCACTGACCCAGTCGAGCTGTGGTCTGCTCCGAACAGCCGTGCCCGCCAGGAGAAAGAATTCCACGACAAACATTTCGGCCCTTTCTTCAGGACAAACCAGCTGATTTTGACAGCACCGCAGAGAGAAGGCCACGTTTACGACTCTCTGCTGTTTGGGCCGCAGAACTTTAGCGGGATTATATCCAAAGATCTCATCATTGAGCTGCTGGAGCTCCAAAAACGAATCCAGGTAACCAGAGCCCAGAATCAGAGCTGACCACTGTAAAAGCTCACCCTATGAACTGACGCACTGATTCGTCTTCTATGCTATTTTTCAGAACATCGAATTCTGGTCAGACGATCTGAACCGCATGGCAAGTCTGAAGGATGTGTGCTTTGCACCGCTGAACCCAACCAACTCCTCCCTGACAGACTGTGCAGTCAACAGCTTGCCACAGTACTTCCAGAACAGCCTGGACAACATTAATGCAAAGGTGAACATGACATCGCTGGGCGTAACCAAAGAGGTGGACTGGAGAGACCACTTAATCTACTGCCTCAGGTAAGGATTCAATTTCACATCAGACTGCAGTCCTCATCTGCAATTGCTCAGGAACTTTAACATGATCTTCCCTTTTCCTCTCTAGCTCTCCCCTGTCCTTCAAGGACATCACTGATTTAGGTATGAGCTGCATGGCTGATTACGGAGCTCCAGTATTCTCCTTTCTGGCCGTGGGAGGTTATGACAGTAAGTGGCTTTCACCAACATGAAATATCTGCACGATAAACACAAAAAAAAGGTGACTCAACTGAACATTTTGGTTTTCCCAGACGAAGACTACACCAGTGCCGAGGCGTTGATATTGACCTTCTCCCTCAACAACTTCCCTCGCAACGACCCCAAGTTCAAAGTGGCCATGCAGTGGGAGACAGAGTTTCTTAAAATTGTCCAAGAATACCAGAAAGACCCTGCCTGCAACTTCACCTTTGCATACATGGCAGAGGTAAAGTACGATCTGCTGTCAGAGCTTTTTCAAGGCACATGTTGAGTTTTCTCCATCACCTTAATCCTTTTCTTCTCTCTGCTCCTCAGAGATCTCTAGAGGATGAGATTAATCGGACGACAGCGGAGGATATCCCCATCTTCATGATCAGCTACGCTGTCATCTTTGTTTACATTGCTGTGGCACTCGGGGAGTACTCTTCATGGAAACGCATACTAGTAAGGCATTCATGGTCCTCAGCGGATGACCCCCTATTGACCTTTGTCATCCCCTGACATGCAACCACGTGAAATTAAGATGGTAAACATCATAGCTTCTGAAGCATGTCAGCATGTTTTGTCACTGGGCACATGTCAGCCTGCTGATGTTAGCATTTCTAAGCACTTAAGCTGTTGCCACATAACTTTACTGTAAAAACAGAGGTATTGTAATGTTCCCGGGATACAATAAGCCTCCACTAAGAAATTAAAATTGATGAAACAGTACTTATCGCATATATGATAAGGAGAAACTGCAGTGGCATGACTGCGTCAGCTGTTTAGCGCTTATCTCTACGGTGTACTACGCAGGTTTATTGGTCATGAGGACTTACATGATATAGCAAAAGATATGGGTTCACTGAGTTAAATTCTTATCTCTGTGTCCTGTAGGTGGACTCCAAGTTTCTGGTGGGTCTGGGTGGGATCCTGGTGGTCGGCTGTTCCGTCCTGGCCTCCATGGGCTTCTACTCCTGGATCGGCATCCCGTCCTCGCTGGTCATCCTGCAGGTCGTACCTTTCCTGGTGCTTGCTGTTGGAGCTGACAACATCTTCATCTTTGTTCTGGAGTACCAGGTGCGTATATATTTGTGTGCACGATGAGTGCTGCTGATTTTGTAAGATGTGATATTCAGTGACGTTACCTGACTCTCTTATTCCTTGCAGAGAGATGTAAGGAAGCCCGGAGAGAAGAGAGAGGAGCAGATCGGCCGTGTCCTTGGAAACGTGGCTCCCAGCATGCTCCTGTGCAGTCTCTCCGAGTCTGTCTGCTTCTTTTTAGGTAGGAAGTCAGCATACAGTGTGTGAGAAAAGAAGGGACCATTACATTTCTGAACAATGTGTTAATCTCTACTTGCGTCTGCTACCCAAAGGGGCCCTGTCCACCATGCCAGCAGTGAAGTCCTTTGCTCTGTACGCTGCCCTGGCAGTGCTCATGGACTTCGTCCTCCAGATGACTGCCTTTGTAGCGCTGCTGTCCCTGGATGCCCGGCGCCAGGACAACAACCGCTGTGAATTGTTCTGCTGTGTCAAAGTGTCAACCAGGCGTCCCAACAAGCCAAACGAGGGCTTCCTGCTGCCATTCATGAGGAAATACTACGCCCCTGTCCTACTGAACCGTTACACCAGGATCATAGTGGTAAAGCTACCCCTAAAATCCAGTGAAATGAACATAAACTCATGCTCTAATAAAAAGGGATGTTTTAACTGGATATTTCTGCCCTGTGTTCTCTTCAGATGTTGGTTTTCATCTTCATATTCTGCGGATCCTTATTCCTCATGTTTCATGTGACTGTGGGTCTGGATCAGGAGCTGGCTATGCCTAAGGTCAGTAAGCACTGTTATATAAATGTGACTGAACTCCTGCACACATCTCTTTCGGTGTAACCTCACAAAGATCATTCTGCTTTTGGTGCAGGGCTCTTACATGCTGACCTATTTCCAGTACCTGTACAAATACTTCGAAGTCGGGGTCCCCGTTTATTTTGTAACAACACGGGGCTTCGACTTCACCACTGTGAAGGGCATGGACGCAACATGCTCCAGCGTGGGCTGTGATCAGTTCTCACTAACCCAGAAGATCCAGTACGCCACAAATTACCCTGAACTGTGAGTTTGTTCATTTATATATATTTTTTTGTGCGTGGCTACTTAGTTAAATAGTTCCTCTGTTCAGTCCAGTGAAGGGTGGCTTTCTGCCTCTGTTCTTCAAATCATTATTTCTCACTGACAGATCCTTGAACCTGCTGATATCGTAGTAGCAACCTCTTACATACTAGCCATCAGCTAGCAATCAGATGAGTTAATGATAAACTCAGTTACATGAGCACCACAAAGCAGATAAAGGGTGCCTATAACTGATATACCTGGCAGGGAGAGCAAACACCCAAAATATCTCCTATAATTACTCTTCAAATGAACAAATACAATCACTGCGTTCTGTTCAAACCACTGTGTTATGGTTATGAGCAGGCTAGGTAATAAAACTTGGTGCATTTTTATTAATATTTCCCACCAAACAGATAACCTGTGATAAAAGGACAGCAGACATTTTGACTTATCAAAGCCAGAAAAACACAGGTTAGCAATTAAAAACCCTAATAACAATGACTAGCACGAACAACAGCAGGACTCCCCCTAAGGCTATAAATACAACCTGTGAGTTTCCTGCTGTCATGTCAAAAAGTCTGCAGTCCATTAATCCTCTTCAAATTAATAATATAATTATATTACCAAGTGATCACTGTGACACACAGAGATTATAGTTAACAACTTCCTGGAGATAAGCAGCATACTGAAGCTGGAGTATCGGTGGCATTATCAGTCTCTTACTGCAAACGGCAAAGCAGTTCTCAGGAGAGGGGAATTCTGCTAGAATTACAGCTCTATCATATGAAAGTGAAAGATGTAAAACAGGTAAAAGAAAGATAGTAGGTAAGAAATACATGGAATTTACAGGAAGGGTTTCATTTCCAAGCTCAAATGGGGCTGCAACTAATGATTATTTTCATTAGTCTTTAAAATATCTCAAAGATGTTGTGTTTAAGTGTCTTCAAAGCTCAAAGATTTTCTGTTTAATGTGATATGAACAAGAGAAAAACAGAAAGTCTCCATATTTGAGAGGCTGGAAACAGATTTTTTAAAATCAACTATTAATCCATTTCTCAAAATAGTTGGTAATTATTTTCCTGTCGATCATTGCAGCTGCATAACTAGTTGCTAGCTTCAGCTCTAATCTTCTCACGTAACACTTAACGAGTACTGTCCCACACATCCCACACACTATACTTCTGTACAGCACTGCAAATGAGTTTTAATCCACCGCTGAAAATAGTCCCCAACAAATGCACGATTTACTTGTGAATGAGTAATGTTTGCTAAAAACAACAGTGCCCAGTTGTTTTAGGAAATTAGAGACTTTTAAAGAAATTAAACTTTATAATTGTGACCTGTTTTTTAGGATTTGCATCACAGTCTCCTAACTGACCTCCTTCTTTTAATCTGATGATCTGTAGATCCTACTTGGCTATTCCCTCTAACTCCTGGGTAGACGATTTCATCGACTGGCTGAACCCTGGATCCAAATGTTGTCGTCTGTACACGTCTGGTCCAAATATTGGAAAGTTCTGTCCTGCAAGCGAAAGTGAGAATCACCACGTTTAGTGTGAATTTCCCTTACGTGATAAAAACACATTACTCTTCTTTTATTAACACTCTGCTCCCATGTATCAACAGCTCACTACAGGTGTAACCGCAAGTGTATGGGGCTCTCTCTTGATGGCGTCCTCAGGCCCAGTGTGGAAAAGTTTAACCGCTTCCTTCCTCACTTCCTGGGTAACAGGCCGGATCTACAGTGCCCAAAAGGGTGTGTATTGTAGTTGGGCATGTGCGCACACAAACATCACAGCATAAAAACATCATCTCACTCCGTATTGTCTCTCTTAACAGTGGTCTTGGAGCGTATGACAAAGCTGTGGTGATAGATGACAATGGAGAAATTATAGGTAAGTCGTCAGAAATCATCTCAAAGCTGGCAAAGATATTTCTTTTAGTGGAAATGGTACACTAACTGAACCTTTTCTGCCCCCAGCCACTCGGTTCATGGCTTACCACACACCTTTAACGAACTCTCAGGAGTTCACTGCTGCACTGTTGAGGGCCAGAGAGCTGGCCCACAACATCACCCTGGGCATGAGGGCAATACCAGGCACCTCACCGGACTTTGAAGTGTTTCCTTACACGTATGTACTTTAACTTCTCCATCATCTGCAGCTCTTTGCACATAAAGCTGTCTGTAGTTTCTGACCAGTATTTTTCTTCCAGGGTGACTAATGTATTTTACGAGCAGTACCTGACTATTGTGCCCGAGGGGCTCTTCAACATCTCCGTGTGTCTGCTGCCGACCTTCGTGGTTTGCTGTCTGCTGCTGGGGTTGGATCTGCGCTCCGGCCTGCTCAACCTAATCACCATAATCATGATCACCGTGGACACCGTCGGTATCATGACGCTGTGGGGCATCGACTACAACGCAGTGGCCCTCATCAATCTGGTCACGGTAAGAGCGCGTCTACGATGGGGCATTCTTATGTTTTGATACATAAACAATGAGAGGAAATTAATTTCTATGTCATCTTCTAGTCATTCTTTATTTTACTAACTGACATTCACTCTGTGTTGTTTTCAGGCGGTGGGCATCTCTGTAGAGTTTGTGTCCCATATGACGAGATCCTTTGCACTCAGCACGAAGCCCACGCATGTGGAAAGAGCTAAGGAGGCCACGGCCAACATGGGCAGCGCAGTAAGTAGCAGACGATTTTAATCACTCACATAATCGGGGAAATAAAAAGTCATGTTTAGTTCCACGTGGTGGTATAAATATCCAAACACAGTAACAGCTGACTGAGTTTAATATGTTTATTTTGTGACCTTTTTAGGTGTTTGCTGGCGTTGCTATGACCAACCTGCCAGGCATCCTTGTGCTGGCGTTTGCCAAAGCGCAGCTCATCCAGATCTTCTTCTTCCGGTTAAACCTGATCATCACACTTTTGGGGATGGCTCACGGACTCATATTCCTCCCTGTGCTGCTCAGCTTCTTTGGTGTGTGTCATATATGTGCTTGTTTAAGTATGCAACCAAAATTTAAAGTTTAAAATAGAATCATTTTGTTCACATCTTTATATTTCTTGTCTTCAGGTCCTGGTGTGAATAAAGCAGTGCTGCTGCAGATGCAGCAGGACAAAGCAAGGGCTACGAAGGAGCTAGAAAAGAGAAATCAAGTCTATGAGAACATGAGCTATGAGGACAACGAAACGAAACAGGGCCCAGAGTCAGCCTCCACGACGGCTCCCAATGACGTCAGCAGAGCTTCAAAAACCCAACAGGAGAGTAAAATGACCAATTTCTGAACACCGGCAACAAAACTGTTGTCAAACTCTGACGAGTAAAATACCTCTGGCACAGACTGAACAAGGGTGGACACAGGAAAGAGATAGTCCATAAGGAGTCGTGCATACGGCTCAAATCATTAACAGTGTACCTCAATTAGAAATGGCCGAGTGGGACTGCAAGATAGCAACACACAGCTGTGCAATATTTCTGAGCAAAGCAAGAATGGACAGTTGCAATGAGAGTCAACCTTCCTGTCTCAACGTGGAAAACTACACATCTGTCTTCACAACACAGGACAGGAACTCAAGGAATATTCTTGAATTAGTTTGTTTTTCTTTTTTTTTAATAAATGTAATTGTTTTGTATGTGTGAATTATTTATATATTTCACATTGGTACTGTTTAGAGTGATTCAAAGGACACACTCCAGCATTTCTTATGATAGTTTCTTCAATAGCAGTATGGTGGCATTGCTGTAAAATGTGCAATCAGTGGAAAAAAAAAATATTAAATGTATTTAAACATTTAAGTTATTTATGACACAAAAAAGAGATTCAACATACAAAAAGTAATAAAAAAGAACTGTGACTGATAGTTTGCATATGTAATGAAATAAATTGTGCAGATTTTAGTGTGTGAAAGTTTTTATTTGCATTTTATTTGCCCTTCCAGCATCTAGCAAAGATTTCAGCCAGGTGGGTGAGTGCAGTGAGACACTTTACTACTCACCTTGCAGAACGTTGTTCCATCTTCTCCATTTTGTCTGCATGTTCTAGAATAAAATGTGTCATTAAAACAGTCAAAAATGTGCTGCCATATTTGTTTAAAGGCCTCAAGAGAAAACATTCTATGAAGTCAAGTTTGTTGCTGTTTTCTGGTAATATCCATGTCAGAGCTTCTTATTCAGTCAAGCCACCAGGAATGGGATGCCACAGGGTTCTATCCTGGGTCCACTGCTGTTTACAATACCTAAACTCCGTTAAATCTCCCTCAAACTTGAGCCTTTTAAAATTTTACTATTTGATTTGTCACAGTAAAAACATGAATGAAAACAAATTTGCAAATTCTTTTTGACCTACATTCAATTAAATATAGAAATATCTTCTAGATATCTTCAAACTGATAAACCTTTTCTGTAAATATCCACACTTGATGCATTCTTTAATTTACATTTTACAGAGGGTCACAACTTTCCCAAGGTTGGGGCATTAATCTCAATGAAACTATTATATTTAATCTTTGTATAATCAGTAATTCTACAGTTTTAAATGGGACAATGAGACGATGAGATATTAGTGCCAAATAAAAAGAAGCTTGTCAAATATTTTGGGTATTTCAAATTTTGTTTTATTAACAATGCATCCCTTTGATAGGATTGTATGTTTCTTTAGGTCATCAATGCCCCCAAAACATACTGTACACATTATACAAGGGAAACCACGATTCAGGCAAAAAAAAAAAAAAAAAAGAAAAAGAAAAAAATCTTTTTAAATTATAATACAGTCTTGAGGAAAAAATATAAATAACTTTTTTTTTTCTTCTCTGGTTGAGCTCACTCTATGGTACAGACATATAATAAATAGATCGGATCTGACATCACTCAGCTGATCTATGAATCATCTCTCTATGAGTCCATTTGTGTAGCAGCATTATAGCAAAAACAAGCCAATGGAAACAGAGATCCCCCGTTTCCCTGGAAACCTTTTACAAATCCTTTAGTCATCGCACCTCCTCCCTCCCTCCCTCCCTCCCTCCCTCCTCCATCTCAGCCAATGACAGACAGTGATATTGCATTGTGGAAACAGATTCAGGGGTAATTATATTCCTACAATGTAAATGGCAGCGTGTAATGGCAACCCTATTTCTTTTCTGTTCTTTTCTTTTTTTGTTAAAGTTTTACAAGCGAGAAACGTGTTCAGGTGACGTCACAACTTTGCAACCATGCTTGTTGCACATGCAGTGGAAGTGGAGCACAGAGGTAAAGAAGAAGAAGGCGTAGAGCTGGGTCGCTGCTGGGCTAACGCAGGATTTTGGAAACGTTTGGTGCTAAATCTGGAACGAGATACAACCAAACTTTCCAAAGATCAACCCACCTCCGAAAAAGGTTCCTAATAATGCAATGGCTGTAGAAAGAACAAAAAAAAAGGTCCTAAGCAAGTAAAGGATGGCATAAACTAGCATTAAATTACATGCTATTCTCTCCTCATGTACTGTGTAAGGGTGGCATATATAGTGCTTTAGAAAATACAATACTAGTGATGTTTGATTGTCTGAGATACAAGAAATAGAAAAAGTAATTGGCTGTCTGTGCTGACAAGAGGCTACAGGTTGTGGGAAGTGGCGAGGCAAGAGAAGCGAAAGCACATGTGTGGCTTAGAACAGATCACAGGTCAGAATGGGATGTGAACCGGGGGGGAAGGCTCCAGGTAAGTTTCTTTAAAAATAAAAAAAAAAAAAAAAAAAAAAAACAGCAGGCCCCCCCCTCTGTAGTGTTTTGTTTCATAAAGGAGAAAAGAACGTGGGATCTGAGGAATCACTGGGTAGACACAACAACATGCCTTATTCATTTCATTACAGGAAAAAAAAGAACACCACCTCTGGAAAGAGAGAAAATGTTGAGTTTTTTTTTTGTTTTTTTGTCAAACACATCGTGAGTCTTTGTCTTAATGATCCAGC
Organism: Protonibea diacanthus; assembly: GCA_028641955.1. Lineage (NCBI taxonomy): Eukaryota > Metazoa > Chordata > Actinopteri > Sciaenidae > Protonibea > Protonibea diacanthus. The sequence continues at coordinate 23,905,760 of CM053985.1, forward strand.
TTGTTGTCCTTAAACATTATGTTGATGTATTTTATTGAGCGTTGCTCAAGATTGCCAACCCATATGAAAACAGTATTTGGTTAAACTGCTCCCCCTTTTTCCTGTTTAAAAAAAAAAAAAGTCTGAGACAGCATTAGGCGTGTCGGGTTAAATTTTTGTGTACAGATACTGACGTCCTTTTGATTCCAGCTCGTGTTTGCTAGAAGAAAGGCGAGCGATGACCTCCTCCTCCTCCTCCTCTTCCCTGGCGATGATGCTCTCTGTTTTGAGCAACAGAAATATCCCCATCCTCACAGCCACGTCCTATATTCTCTCAGTCGTTCTTTAAATGTTTGTAGGGTGGCAGGACCGGCGGGGGCCGTGCAGGGGAACGCAAAGACGAGGGAGGACGATCAGGACTCTGCAGGAGGGTCACCGTCCTCTCCAACAGGTTTTGGTAGCTTTGTCAGGATTGCCTCTGCTTCCTCATACATCTGGGAAAAAGAGGAAAGATGAATGTCATACATGGGGACAGTAACCACAAAGAGCTTTGAGAAATTATGGTATAACATCTTACTGGCATGAATTGCACGTCCTGGAAGAGTTCCTGTATGAAGCGTCTTGAGGTCAGGCGAAACATACAGTGGGCTAAGAGGTGAGAAACCTCGGAGTACAGGCAGATGTCGTCAAACGCGTAGGGGAACTTCTCCTTTATCCTGCAGGAAAAGAAGAAACGGGCCTTAAAATATTGAACATGCATCTCCAAAAAAAATATATCTAGCAAAAGGAGAGAGAGACTTACGTCAGTAGTCCTGTTTCGTGGCCTTTGGTTCCTACAGACGAGCTGAGGTTGATGATGAGGCGGAGCACCTCCTTCCTCAGCAAGACTCGGGAGGCGGGGCCGTCTTCTGATATCGCCTTGCCACCTGAATGACACATATTAATATTTAATATTCTCTGCAAGAAGTCTGTCTCATTGGAGTGGTCTGTCAGCTGGATGTCAGCACTTTACAGGGACTTCTAGTCGAGTCTAATCTGAAATGAGTTGTTTATTTTTACTTGAAGTGCAGAACCAAACTGGAGCTTTTAAACTGGAATCAAATATTAAGTTTTGTTTGTTTAATTCTAAGTTTGTGACATATGCTGACAAAATATGTTTGTAAATCGTTATTGATGCTCGTCTCGACCAAGAAAAGAGACTTTCCTGGTTAAATTATGTTCAAATAAATTAAATATAAAGGGACAGTATACTACACCAATGACAAACCTTGTTAATGTATCAGTATCGTTCGTGAGAAGCGGAATAAAAACTTTATTTTTTGAAGTAGAAGTTGTGGCTCTTCGTGGTCTTACCTATAACAATGTCCCCAGGTGTGGGCGTGCTACAGATTGAGCCTTGTGACACAGCAGCGTCGCTGCAGCCCGACACCCCTGAGAACTTGGACTGAGGCATCACCTCCAGACGATGGCCGCTCTGCCCTCCCCATGACGGGAAGTCCACATAGTCTGGTAGAAAAAAAAAAGATCATGTGTTATCTTCTGAGCTTAAAGTACATCCACGAAAATTAATATGTGTGTGTGTTGACGCACCTGTCCGAGGGTGTGTGCTGTTGATCTGTGGCTGTGTGGGGTATCCGAGGACGATGGCTCCTACACAGTAGAGGCAGTTTTCGTCGGTGTGGTCCTGCAGTCCTGTCTCCTCTGAGCCCACCGTGTGGTTCTGGCTGTCGCCTCGGCACACGATCAGCTCGGAGATACTGAACTGCTGCTTCAGTATTGGGAGAGCAGGGCGATCACCTACAGAGGGAAAACCCACGGTAAGCACAAAGACACATTTTTGTGATTTAATTATCATCGAATCAGTTATCAGGTTGTGTTTACCGTCTCCGTCGCCAAAGAGGAAGCGTTTCCGCTCTTCGGACGGCGGGCTGATCCTCTGCTGAAAGTAGGCCGAGTCTCTGATGTGGAACATGTCGTTGATGTCCATGGGTAGTGCTAGGCCGATGTAGTCGTCGTTACACCCGTAGGTGGCGCTGGAGACCATGGAGCGCACTGAGGAGCAGCGGTGTAAGGTGCTTTGGTTGATGGGGCTGAGGAGTTCCTCTTTATCCAGAGAGGCGAAGCTCAGAGCCTTCAGAAATCTAGGGAGGGAAAGAGGAGAGGTGCGTGAGAGGATCCGGGGGGAGAGACTGGGACAGGAAAAGGAACGTGAGGAGTGCATGAAGAAAAAAAGAAACTTAGTAGAGGGAAGGTGGGATCACACCTGGGCTCTAATGCTGCAGCAGCTACAGGTAAAAATCAGCCTTAAAGAAATGTCAGGTGCCTACTGGGGCACCCGTGGATCAGCGTAAAGCTTCATCTATTGAGAGGTTAAATGGAGGTCATCGGAAAAGAAGGAGTTAGCTGCTCACGAGACCTAAAACTTATTAACTTAGTCGTATGTCATTTGTTTGTTTTCAAGTCAATCAACAGAAATTGAATCGGAAATGATTTCACTGATTTCTACATCGTTTTCTGACACTAAACAATGAATTAATGAAAACTATTCAGAGGGCTGGGATGATTTTACAGCTCTAAGAGGAGGGAACAAACACCAACTAACTATCAGAGCTACAGGAGTCAAAGCAATGGCGAAACAGGACACATTTGTCTGGATTGGTGCTAGAAGCTACATTTCTCTACTGAGGAGGACACCGGGTAGGTCCACCCACCGCGGTACACCGAGTGTTCTGGACAGCCTGCGGTACGGACTTAAGAGGCCGGGTTCTGGACAGGTATCCCTCCTATCTGACAGCCTGACAGACATGGAAGAAGGTGCACAAACAATTATTCTTCAGAGGGCTGGGATGACGGGCTTATTTCCGGATGTGATTCTTTTTCTACGATGTGATTCAATATAATGATTTAATCATATATTTGTTTGCTTTTTTAACACTAAGCCGAGAGAAAAAGTTGAATCATTCACTTCTAGTGACTGTTGATGAGTCATACTTTCACAGACAATGCATCACAGGTCAGTCGGTCAGATTTCAGCAGCATGACAGCGCATAAAACACTGCTACAGTCAGCTGTTCCTCCTCATGAAGCTAGTGCTTCAAGAATATGAAATAAAATATAAAATATAAATATATATACACAGCGTGTGCTGCCCTCTCTTGGCCACCGAGTGGTGATTTTGAGTTTTGTCCCTTTGAGGTTGCCGTTGTTCTGACTGCTCCCAAGAAGCAGTTTGAGTTAATAATTATAAATTAATAATAAATTAAGTCACGTGTTGTTTTATGTTCAGCACGTGAAGTAAAATGGATCGATACTTCCTCCACCTTTAGCATGTTGTTCAGATAAAACTACGTCACCGCGGCCTCTGGGAAATTTTCCTTCCTTTCACATACCAAAGCATGAATCAGCATATTCACATATGGATTGCTTAATCTCTGGGAATGTGGTTTAACTTGTGAAACTCACCCTGAAACTTCTTTTCAATGAACTGTAATGTGTAAAATACTTACTACAGTGTAGATAAAAGCATGTTTCCTCACCTTATGGTCCTGACTTCTTCACCCACCTTTGTTTTCACATGCACAAGTGACTTAACAATGGAAACCCATGACACAACAGAACAAACACTGAAGCTAACTAAAGCTCTACCTGTGTGCAGTTTACACCTCTATGAAGGGTTACAGCTCTAAGAGGAAGGAACAACCACCAACTGACTGAACTGTAACGGGGCAAACTCACACTACGGAGCTACCGGATGGAAAAACAACTGTAGGCACAGCTGCTACTAAAGTAAAAGCATGAATACGTATTTGTTTGGATCGGTGCTAGAAGCTACATCTCTACTGAGGAGGACACTCGGTAGGTCCACCCACCGCGGTACGAGTGATCTGGACAGCCTGCGGTACGGACTTAAGAGGGTGGATTCTGGACAGGTATCCCTCCTATCTGATATCCTGACAGACATGGAAGAAGGTGCACAAAAGAAAACACTCATGTGTCACTGGCAGGGTAGAAATCAAAACTCTACCCCACTCTACTCCTACAAAAAGTTTATAGGACTAAAAACACGTCTTTCTCTCGATGCAACAACAAACAAATCATAAAACCTTCACTGTGCCGCTGACTTACCTGCGAGGTGTTAATCTGGAGTCCAGGCTGCCGGTCTTCATAGTGATGGTGTCGGTGAACAGCACATCCTTGGCCGGTGAAGCCAGCGCTTCACTGTGAGACAGAGACGGGTGTATCCTCTGCTGCTGCAGCCTCTTCAGCGTAGCGTATCCCAGCGCGTCCCGTGGGCTGGTGTACATGAAGCTACAGTCGGCCAGGCTCTTGATGGTGGTCACCGAAGGAGACTTGAGAGACTGGGCTCGGCGGGGTAGAGTGTGCGAGGAGCCGGGCGGTACCAGAGAGACAGTGGAGGACTTGGACGTGGACATGTGGTTGGTCTGAGCCTGCGCCGTGAGGGAGGAGAGCGTTTTAACAGTCTTGGCTGACACCACTGTGTTCAGGCTCACGCAGTCAGAGGAGTCTGGTTCGGGTTCAGGGTTTCCAACGGTCTCCCTGGAGGGGCTGGAGCTCATGGAGCTGATGCCGCTGGTTGTGGTGTCCGTGTTAAAGCTCTGACTGCGGCTTTTAAACTGAGTACCTCCGCCGCCTCCTCCGCCCCCTCCCACATTGCCTCCGCTAGACGAGGAACCACCGTCTCCTCCCGCTAGACGCTCTCTGCTGCTCTGCTCCCTCTCCCGGCTGGGGTGCTCCACGCCCCCTTGCCCTCCTAGACTACTGAGTCCAAGACCTGAACCTCCTCCCCTGGCCAGCCTGCCGTCCACAAGCTGCTCCTCAGAGCCCCCTCTGGTCCCGACAAAGGACGTCTCCAGGCTGACTGTGGGACTCTTCGGCATTCCTCTGCCATTAAACACGGAGGTGAAGACATCCCCCTGGTTTGGGCTGTAGACGGAGGGCTCCGTCACCGTCCTGTTTCGCCTCTTGATTTCAGTAGGGGTGCGAGAGCCTGATGGGGTCTTGGGGTCGCTGGTGGAGCGCAGCTTCTTACTGGGGAGGGACAGCGAGTTGAGGAAGCGTGTGCGGACGAAGCGTGTGGAGGCCAGGATTGTGAAGGGGCTGCGGTCCTTGACAGGTTTGGGGTGTAGATAGAAAGAGGGCTCGTCTGACTGGTCCAGAACATCACACTTGTCATCATCCAGGATGTACATGTCTAAGAGCACAAAGAGTGAATTAAGAACACACTAAAAACACGACAGGGTTTATTAACTGTCTACAAACGGAAAGCGAGTCGCACGTACTTGGATGAGACTCGCTCTCGCTGTTGTGGCGCGAGCTGGTGGATTCAGAGTTCAGACTGAGCGTGCTCGGCACTGAGGAGAGTTCAGAGGTCAGCTGTGCGTCGACCTCTTCTGGAGTGACAGGCCACAGAGTCCTGCGACTGTGTCTGACTGCATCCCAACCATACTGCTTCAGCACCTCACAACCCTGCCTGGTTTTGGAGATCACACCCAGCACGTAGACGCACGTCCTGTGGATGAGAGAGGACGGTTAGCAAACAAATATGTTGCGTTAAAATTGAAAGAGATGTTTCAGGGACAGCTTAAGTCCAAGTCCTCATCGTTTTAAGAGTAGTTCCCACGACACTGCTGGGAAATACTTGTTATTTTTTGAGTTGTTTAGAAACAGGTTAGTTGGCCGCTGTTAGAGGATGTGGTCGAAAGCTACATATTGCGCAGTTTGCCACAAATCCGACAGCAAGGCTGATATTTGGCGGTGCAAATCTTTTTGGTAAAAACCGGCAAACCTGATGATGAGCTTACCCTCGTACTGACAGCACCTCGCAGTGCTGAGCCAACGCGAGGATGTCAGGAATGACGTTCTCCTCCTGCAGGAGATTCAGACCCCAGTTTGAAGAGCCAATGTTGCCCTGAGAGAAAAAAAACAACAACAACATCAACAATCAGATCCATCTCTTCGTAACTATGAGTGACGAGCAACTGAGGGGAACTGAGACACTGACCAGAGCCCAGAGAGCAGCCTTCAGCTGTTTAATGCCCTCCCAGGTGTCCAGCATCGGGGAGCGAACCGTGTAGCTGAGGTCAGGAACCACGCTCTGGAAAAAGATGGACATTAGGAAAAAGGCTGCTGCACACAGCGAGTGCAGGGAATAAAGAAGATCAGTAATGAAGTAAATACCTGAGCCTCCAATAGATGACAGCCCGTCTTATCGTGGACCAGCTGACCGTACAAGTGCACAGGGAGATAGACATTTGGTCTTTGTAACCTGGAGACACAAACAAAGAAATTAGGCACACACACGTTCAGCAGTGTATCCTGTGGCTCATGAGATGATGACAAACTCTCTGTGTCTCACCTTTGGTTGCTGCGTCTGACGTAGTTGTCTCCATCAACAGGTTTGCGGTAGGTTGTTAGTGCTTCGTTGAGCTGCTCCTCGATCAGGTCCACATACTTTAGGTTGTATTCCTGCAACCAAACAGCAAAACACAAACCTTATAACATAGCAACCAAATGAAAAATATCACTACATGGATTACAGATGAGGATTTATTTTGCTGCATGCCAATATCCTGATTGTACCTTCTGCCATTTATCCAGCTGTTTGCTGACGTAGCCCCTCTCGTTGAGGTAGGAGAACCCTTTAGGAATGGACAAGAACCTGAACAGAAGAAACAGAGTGTAAATGCCGCAGGATAGGATACATACACTGTCTGGTAAGCGGCACTGTCGTGTCAAACACCCACCTGAGGAGCAGCAGGAGGCCCTTGTCTCCCAGGTGGGACAAGGCCGGTTTCAGCTGGATTAAAGCGTGGAGGTTGGCCTGTGAACCGAACACACCGAGTCAGACAAGAAAACACTACTTCAGTCAAATGTGTGTGTTTTTGCAGCACTCTAAAGTGATGCGTGTGTTTTCAAGCGGTCACCTTGTCCTCGCAGGCCTCGTCCAGTATGTCCAGGGCCTCCATGGACACGGCCTTGCTGTGGTCGTGGAGCTGCGTGACCAGCAGCTCCATGCCCCAGCTGCTGAAGAACTCCACGCTGGCACGCAGCAGCACGCGGAGGTGTTTGGTGGCATACAACCTGCACGTCTGCTCAGCAAGACGAGAGGCATTGCGGGAGGAAGAGGGAACATTAGGATGATACCAACAGAGCTTGAAGGTGCATTTAGCTAAGTAATTGTGATTTTTTTGGCAACACTGAGTCTCAATTCAACTTTTTTGTTTGTTTTTCTGTTTGTATGTCACAGCCTCTTACATCAGTAGCAGCAGTGAGGATCTTGGAGAGGATGACTCTGGCCAGACCGTCTCTGCTGTAGTCCAGTGTGGATACAGCAAGTTTCAGCACAGCATCCTGGTTCTTCACAGAGCACAGATTCAGCAGGCTGCGAAAACACAGAGTTGTTGGCAGAACCTTAGTCAAACAGGACAATTCATTTAAACAAACATTTGTGAAAGTTTTCTGAGTTTCTTTTCTTTAAACTCACCACTGAAACAGGCCACATTTCTCCAGCAGTTTGACTCCCTGCGGGTGAGCAGAGAGCGTCCCCAGGAAGAGGAAGTAGTGTTGGCTGAGTGTGGTGAGCAGGCCGTTGCTCTGCAGACAGCGCTCGGGTTTTAGTCCTGAGGACGAGGACAGCCATGACACCATGTCTCTCACCAGGTCCTCCAGGTAACCCTGGCCATCCTGGTGACAGTGTGGAAGAGGAGAGAGACGGCACGGACGGGAGAGGCAAGTAAGAAAACGAAAAAAAGGTAAAACATGAAAGTGTGTTTGTGTGTGTACGTGCGCACTTCTCTAACCTCATCCGAGTCCATGAGGAACTCGACGAACTGACAGCCGACCACAGTGAGTTCTCTGGCCTTTGAGTGATCCAATGCCAGTCCTGCATACAACTTACTACTGGGCTTATAAAAGTACAGCAGCCTGCGCACAAACCTGCATCACACAGAGAGCAAACAAGTAATTTAACGAGAGACGTCAGAAAACTACGTCAGACTGAGGATGATATGAAGGAGTCTTACTTGTGCATCTGTTCATCTTTGTTGTTCCTGAGGTTTACGTTTGGCCACTGGGAGAGAAAAATGACATTCAAACATGAGACAAGAACAAAATAATTTAATAACCGAGCATGTGATGATACTGGAGAACAGCCTGACCTTAAGGATGGTGGCGATAAGCAACCAGTTCCACTCCAGGTTCTGCTTGTGGTTGAGAATATGACTGTCTCTCAGGTTCATCATCAGTGCTTCTTCTGTGTCCTGAAGGCACAAGCAGAAAACATTGAGCTGACAATAATATATATATATATAATATAAAGATTACACCTGTTCATTTTATTTGTTTCACATTGTGTCTGTCCTAAACCTGCAGTAAACTGTTTAGTTTAGCACAAACACTGACAGTAAAGAGAAAAAGCTAGCCAAGCGTCATCATGAATGCCTTCTAATAACTTCAAAGCTGTGTGTCACTCTGTCAACACATGCAGAAGTAGGTAATGAGTAATTTAAGGAGTAGTTCGTATCCGCATTAAAGCCATTTGCTCTCTAACAACAGCTGCCTCCAGGTCACTCTCAGATGAAGTGATGGCTTTCAAAATGTAATCTGTAGATAAAGTCATTATAAGTTGCTCAGGGCGGCTACACTTCAGAAACACGTGTACGTGTTTACCTTAATGACATAGATGTCCCTGTGGACGCGCGAGTGTGACTCCCTGCGGTTATGTGAAGACACAGACTTGCGGATGATGTGGTCCAGGTAAAGGCTGTGCGGCTTCAAACCTCTCTTCTTCTTCTCGTGGAAACGCTTCAGATTGTTGACTGCTGCACTCGCCCGACTGGAACAACGACAACAAACGAGAGGGGGCAAATTTTAAACACACATTCTTGATGTGTTCTGTTCATAATTTACTTCTGTACGGTGTTCACTGTTACACTGGGTTTCTGCAGGTCTGCAGACTTTTTAAAGGAATTAAGAATTACTTACACAAAATAATTGAATTTATTCAACTGAACATTTCATACCTCCCATGTCAGTCTAATGCCTTTATACCCAAAGTTCTTCTTATTTTTCTTGTACACAGTGCAGACACTGCACACTTAAAACTTGTTATTTTCAGGCTTCAACAAAGCACTAAATGTGCCATGCTGAAGACAGAACTGAAGTCTGAACTTACACTTCAACATATCAGATGAAAGTAAGAACATTATGCCACGCTGGCTCAGTGTGCTCCGATGAATTCTGACCAGGCTGCACAGTTTGTTCAGTGCTTTAAGACATTTTAAGAATTCACATTTTTTTATTTATATCGACCTGAACTGAGTATTACAAATCGGTGCACCTTTATGAGAGGAGGTTTAGACATAAATATGGTGCATCGTGAGAGAATATATCCTGCAGTTCTGGTAAATAAATGAGTTATGCCAACAGATACGCATGTCTGAGTGTACTCACAGTCGTTTCTGCTGTGGGATGTCAAAGGAGGCTGCCATGTTGATGAGGGTGGGAAGGCAGTGCAGGTGGTGGCTGTGGGAGTGAGGAAGGATGGTGTTTGCCTAATCAAAAGAGGGGCGGGTGGAGGGAAAGGAACACATGAATTTAGCATTAAAATCACAATAACTTTATTTTGCAGTGACAAAAACAAAAACACATTAAAAAATGAAAAAACATTACCATGTGCAGAAGTTCTCCCAAGAGGATGGTGGCTCTGACAGCAAGCTGATCATCACTACTGGTCACAACTTCAACAATACCCTGTTGTGACAGAGACGGCATGTTTTAATAGCAACCTAAAACTGGCCTGCACAAATGCAACGCAAACGTGATCAGAGACGTGAGACGTGTGATACACCTAAAAGCACCATCAGCTCACCTCTAACAGTCCACTGGTGATGAAGGCCGACAGAACAAATGCCAGGTAGTTGTCCATCAGATCAGGCCTAATGAAGCAAACAGGAAAAAAAAAATCATGTAGACGCTGAACTGACAGATGATTTGTTACAGTCTGTTCAGCTTATTCTATTTCTATTCCCTCATATCATGTCCCACCTGGAGCGGGCCCGATGGGGAAGGATGACTTTGGCCTCAGCAGCAACAAACCCATCAGAGAGTCTCCAGGTGTCCTGGAACCTGGCCGGGTCTGAGGAAGGACCAGAGGAAAGATTACGTTAGACCGGACTCTCCAAAGCTTTGTAGACACACCCAACTTACTAGATACCAGGATACCGGGAGTACATAAACGAATTACTCACCAACACTTAGAAGAGCCTCTGTGAAGTCTTGAGTTACAATGGGCACAGGGAGCCTGAATATCTCATATAACACCTCCAACAAGCCTTTCTGCAGGGCAAATCATTTTAGAGCGATCAGATACATACACAAGCACATTTGATACAACACAAGCAACCAAAAAGAGCACTTCTAATATGTCAGTGTTACTGCTGTGTAGCACAATACTCAGATTACTCGATGGTAGCCTTGTTTTTCTCTGAATCCACTGAAAACATGAATAATTTGATCTCTCTGTGCCGTGGCTGCCTTCGAGTGTATCTCAGGCAGTATATCTTTGGACAATTAGACAAATATATATCGGCTATCAGTAACAGGCTGTGAGTCCAACGTTGGATGTTGTTTTTTCTTTTGCTTTTTGGGGAGATTTTATTTGGCTAGTTTAAGAATATTTTCACGTCTAATTTGTGGATTAAGGATTTGTTTTGATCGAATCATAGCTGGCGTTTGTTGGAACTGTAGAAAGATTAATCAGCCAATCAAGCTGGTCTTCGAAACTTCAATCTAAGTTGTTGTTGTTGAAAATGTTACATATCATCCAACTCACAAGTATGCCATCTTAAAAAAACTGGTCGATCATGTCATCGCTGGTATAAGGTGTAGGTGTGGAGTAGTTTAGGCCATAGAAATGATTGCTAACATAACACTAAGACTGCAATCATTATTTGTCTGTATGCATCGGTTTCGATACTCACCCTAACTTCCATATTTGGTATGCAAAGTAAGCCAATTAAAGATTGGATTCCAGAATTTCCAGCCTTGCATAGGTTGATAATCCCTGTATAAAGAAAGAGACGTTTTAGTTACGTTCAACAGTGAAACACAAGTGATCTAAAACTCGTAACTCATTCGTCACTTCGTCAAAGTGCTTACCAGACCAGGAGCGGAAGGCCGCCACAATGGCCATTCTACTCGACAAGAAGCGGGACTCTCTGTCCTCCCTGTGAACACGACAACGCACATTAAAAACAAGAACACCAAGAGTGATTGGCTTTCAGAGGGAGGAACATAATCTGCTTTTTTAATTACACCTCACATAAAAAATAAACAATTGGGGAGACAGTGTGGGCAGCTGAATGCCAATCACTTGCTAATTTTGTGGTCATGCATAAAAACAAAATATTCTTTTGTATTTTATGCTGCAAGATTCCCATGGATCCCCACATTGTGCACCCACTGACATAATTCAAAAGGACATCTATCTCTTCAAAATCCTGATACATGCATGGAAAAATAGGGCCCACCACAAGGAGCTGGCTGAAATGTGACCCTACAAGTCGAGGACAGCGGCTGGACATTGTTGAGGAAATATACTCCATGGAAAAACTGACTCATTATCTCATAAAGAGCACCGTGAACAACACTAGAGGGGAAAATGGACTGCGCAGAAGAGAAAAGATGGGTCTGACAAGAACAGATCAAAAAGGCGGTGCCTCGCTTTTATATTTTTATTTTGGCGTGCACTTCGTTGTGTAATAGCAACTGAAAAATAAAAAACAGGACACCATGTTCCATCACGCAGCATCATTATGATCGTTCACAAAGAAACTGCACCACAAATGCAAAAACATCAAAGGCAGTCAAGGAGAATCAATAAAAGATCTTTTTATATAAAAGCAAATCTTTCAGAGTGACTTAAAGGATTATTGTGACTTTGCCTGCTTCACCTCCTCGGGCGAGTCATGCTGGAGTCGAGCAGCCCTGATAACAAGGGTCGAATCACAAAAACACTACACAAGCCCTCAACTTTCTCAACGCATGCTGTTACCAATATAGGAACAGTGCAAACGGTAAACAAGAGGGAAATGTCAGAACACTATATTTTTGTTTCTGCTGCAACAGTGATACTCTTCATACCCCCACACAGATACACACACACATATACACTCACTTGAGTTGCCCTTCAGCCGTGTCTGCGTTGTGACGGTAGTGAAAATCTGTGAAAGGCGCGAGGATTTGCTGGAGGACCAAACACACACCAAAGATGGATGAGTACAAAACACGGCAGACTTTAAAGCTCTTCATTAGTAAAAGTTAACCTGGTTCAGATCTCATGTGAAGAAGATGCTTCTATCGCAGGTGTCTGTTTACTGTTGGAATGACTCCCAACTCACGTCTCATTTAGAAACAGCAGCTTCCTCTGAATTCATATCAGTGTGTGTGTGCGTGCGTGTACCTCCAGTTCGACGTCAATACGCACGTACTGACGAGTACGTGGGTGGTTGAGCAGATGGAGGACGGTGGTGATCAGTGCTTCGTTGATGCGACTCAGCTGACAGTCGATCACGCTCTTCAGGATGGTGCTGAGGCCTCCCCGTTTGGCCACAACCTCTGGGTTCTTCAGGGCTACAGGAGCAGCGAGCGAGCGAGAAAGAAATATTAGAGGCTTGTCGTAGTACTTTATAACAAACTAGATATTTTACAAGGTATTTCAGTCCATGTCAGTCGCCTTTATTTGATAGTAGCAGCTGTAAAGTGATACCAGGTGAGCTATCGGGGCCCAGTTATGTATTCACCTAGCTCGCATACGATGGCGATGGCTGCGCGGACCATGCGGTCTCTCTCCTGTAGTCCGTCGGTGCCCACGGCAATTAGAGAGTTTGCAATAGAGGTGGGGAACAGCATGGCATTGACAGTGATAATCTACAGAGGGAGGTAGAGGAGGGAAAACATGAGTCATCAAACAAGTCTGGACAAACGGAGGAGAAAAAAAAATAACTACAATGCTTTGTGTTTTCAAAGCTTCTAAGAAAAGGAAGATCAATTCTTGAAATAGACAGTGAGTGAATGTTTTCTGACCGTCACGCAACTTATGATCCAAGAGGCGATAACAGTGTTTTATGATAGGAGGCTATATGTCACGGAATGAAAACAGGGGTTGTATTACTGCCTGGATAGCCAATAGTACTTTCTTGAAACCAGACCCTGACTCAATGTGTGTGCGTGTGTATGTGCGTGTGTGTGTGGAGAGGGTATGTGTGAAGAGAGTTTACAGTAAACTACAGAAAGAGCTATAAATAACCTCGCCTGCAGACTTGTGCAAACCGTCCACACACTGACACTGCAGCTAACCCAATGATCTCTCTGATAGCGTGAGCGAGGGCAGAGGGCAAGTTTCTCTCACAGTACGGCAATGAATCAATTAGAGGAAGAATCACAGAGGACGTGCAGATATAATAAACAAAAAGACGGATTATTATTACCTTTCGGACTAGTCTCAGAGCCTGAGTCCTCTCCCCCTCATTGCTCTGCTGGATGTCAATGCATCTAAACAAGCAGAGAAAAATAATTAGTCATATCCTTCCAGCCTGGAGGAGAAGCAGAAATGTGTCAGCAGGAGAACAACAAGTGTGACGGAAGCACAACATTTCAAAGGAGCGGACCTCCCGTAAAAAGGAATATTGTTTGATCCAGTTGGACTCACCTTGCTATCAAATAGTCCACCTGTAGTCTGAGGACCTTCTGCAGCACGGCGGTGTCTCTAATGAGGTAGCGGAGCGACCGCAACCCTGCAGCACGCACTTCCTTAGCCTCATTCAGTAGAGCTAGTCGTAGACTGGAGGGTTAAAAAACAAACACTTAGTTTGAGTCCAAAATGGCAAAAATGGCACTTGCACAATCTATTGGGAACTCTTTCATGAGCATGATGATCTCTGATTCCTGCTTAGCCGCGGGGCCCGACGTACAAACAATTTCATGCTGCGTGAATAAGAAGCCTGTTGACGTGGAAAAGAACATGCCGATAAAAAAAAGAACAGGGTGTACAGTGAGTCGGTGACGACACTTACCAAACGATGATTTCTTCGTATGTAAACCCAAAGTTTTCCTCACGGTGGCTAATGCTGCATAGCAGCTAGAACACAGAGACAGGACACAAAATAAGGAATAAGGAATGCATTAACGTGAAGGACAGAAGTAAACCTGGCAGGAAGGATGGTGCTTATAACAGATTTTATATCAAAAATCTTCCCCCTAAAAAAATCAACATCAAAAGTCTCCCGCTAGCTCAGTTTGTTCTTAAGTGTCGTTTTAGTTTTTGCAGTTATCTCAAACTTCATACATGTAACTCAGCTTTTTAAAGAAAATAAGAAGAAAGACGTCAGCGCTGAAAAAGACGTGACCTTAAAAGTCAAATCGTGGAATCCTGGATTTGAGTTCAGCAATTCCAAAATGACATCGCCCTCCACACGTTCACAGTTTAACAGAGTTAAAGCATCAAACTAAGTGACTAACAAACTAACAAACAGCACAACACCTTCCTGCAGCAGCCACGCAGGTGTGTTTGTTGTATTTTTCCACTTGTCTGTTTACATGCTGACTTGTTTAGAGCAGTGGAATCGTGACTGGATGATGTTATGCTCACTGCTGGTGGACGGAGTTTATAATTGCAAAGCGTTTGGGGCGACACGTTCACATTCGCAGGTCCACTAGTGGGCGTTGGCTTGTGTCACCTTCACCATTTGTTGTTTATGCGGTCGTTGGATATGTGACAGATTGGAAGTGACTAATTCAGTTGTATCCGCCGACTGTTTGCTCCTGTTTTCTGCACCGTACCGGGGCCTTGTGATGAAACCTGTTTTTAAGTGTGAATTGCCACTTTTCGCAGCGCAGGTCCTCCATCATTAACAGAGGCCCACACACAGCTGGTGTATATAAGATTCAAAAATATATGTACGCACAAGCAGTTCATTATAAAAACAATAAATCTTCGGCGTCAGTCAACTGGCGGGCCAACACTAACAACTACACAAAGCAATGAGCTCGTTCTGCAAAGGATGTTGCCATTTTGTGTCTGCCACCTTCATGCTACCAACAAAGTAGCTCAGTCTACTCTTGCCAGCTTGATGCAGCACCAACAGGAGAACAGATGAGTTTACTGAACTTGGGTGTTTTCGTGTCAATTGTCCCTTTAAAGGTGGACATAAACGTCCGTCATCGTACACCGTGGAGCAACTCGGGATGGGATGGGTGATGAGTGGCATGGGTGAGTAGGGGGGTTTAAACCAGCTGTGATGTCAGAGCCCAAGAAGGCAAGAGGAGGGGGAGAGGAGATGGGGGAGAGAGGGGCATGTGACACTCTCCGGGGGTGGGTGGGTGTTGTGGGGATTAGGTCACCCTCACTGTCCTGGAACCCTTATAAGGAATCAGAAGCATGGTGCTCTAACAGACGTATACACACACAGACACACACGTCATTTTGGCTATTACCCTCCCTGTCAGTTGTAAACAAGAGAGTTAGGTGTACGGATTACAGACGCACAACTCAGCCTTAAGCCTGCTAACAGTGCCAGCTGCACAAGGCCAACACTTATCGGGTGCATGGACGTCAACGGCTGGACAAAATGTGACAGACAGTCAGACCTGGTTTAAGGCAGAAATCAGCAGACGTTTAAAATCAGTGGTCAGGAACGGTGAATACAGGAATTATTTCTGGAGACTCTGCGAGTATGTGTTGGATTGAAGGCAGAAAAACACCCCGGAGAGGTCACTGCTCCATCACAGACCACGTCCACACTAAGAATAACAACAGAATCTAAAACCGCTGTTTATATGTGAAAATAACTTCCATCTGCACTTGTTTTTGAAAAAGAGGTTAAAGAAACTTCTCTAACCGCTCACAGTAAGGAAACAACTGCCTGAATCTCTAATTCTTCCTCATTTTTTTTTTTTTGCAAACAATAAATCTGTACATCACAGCCTCCAGCTGCAAACACAGCCTGGTTATTCAGCTTCGTCTCAGCATTTTAACCCTCCGTTCAGATGCCTCCTACTACCTACGATCACCTGTTTGAAGCTTCAGTTTACCTGAAAAACAGTTCTGCTTTCACTGACTTGATAAGTCTGGACGTACATCGTACAGTGTGTACCAGAAGATTCAGGAAAAGCTCACATGTACGAACAAAACAAAAGTGAGAGTGTCTGAGGTTCATAAGAACAATAACCAGACATTAGAAATCCCAGGTTTCAAAGTCAGAGTGCTGTGTTTGATGCACATTAGGTCAGAGTGCTTTCGCATCCCTAGAGCTCCTGTTACATTCACTGTCAGCCTCACAATGACAGGCACGGCTAGGCCTGCTGGCAGCAACACCCAAGAGAGGAAGATCAAGGAGAGGTCGGTGGTGACACTACAGATGAGGAGGGGGGGGGGTGGATGGAGCGCAGCCAGTCAATCTCTGAGAGATATCTGAACAGTGAGTTTGTAGCCACAGCTCCAGAAAGATGACGGTGTCTCATAAAGATAACAACTTAACAGCTTTGGCAGTTTCACTTATTCACAGTGTTGTTGTCAACACTGTCTAAAATAAGAGAACACTCAGGGCAAAAGCATCATAACTCTGCAGCATTACCTTTATGAAGTTGTTCAGGTGGCCCAGTTTTCGCATGTTACTGACTCCGTGCGGTTTGGCCACATTTTGAAGGATTTCACGGAAGTTTTCTGACGGTTCTGCAGGAGAAGGAAAAAAGGAAATACAATGTAACCAAGGCAAGCATTAAGCCGTATTGCCATAATAACGCTCCATGAACCATAAATGATATGTTGCAGGAAGGAAGTTGGTTTAGCTGGTCAGACTAATTTGGTGTATACAGTCAAAACAAGGTCTAGACAGTAAAAGCAAGACTCGAGCAGGGAAGTGTTTTTTGTTTTCAGTTCCTTTCAACTATTATGTGTTTACTGTGATGCTCTGCACAAAACACAGATGGTATTCTCGTGGCAAAAATCGAGGCCTTATCGGCAGTGTAAGTTTGCATGGAAACCAGATACAGATACAGCTGCAGAATCAATGAAAACACCAGCTTAATGCATCAGATGATGAGAAACATGAACTTAAAATCAGATAACACAACTATTGCAAAGACTTAATGTAGTCTAACTAAACAAGAACAAAATGTACTTTTATCTGCAAGAGAAAAATACGACCGTACTTTGTAATATTAGATTGGAAGAAAGTATTTCTAAGAGTAAAATGTGATGCTGCATAAATCTATCAGGTATAACCAGAGGTCCATTAGTTGACAGGCCACTGATGATAATCTATCTGCACATGCAATAGTTTCTTGCAAATGGGTTTAGACTAGTTTGAACACATGTCTGCAAGAAAAAACAGTTGACTCTGCATGAAAATTCTGGAAGAAGAAGAAGAAGAAGAGATACTTTTATTAACCCCTCAAGGGGGAATTATTTTTTCAATCAGTTTGACACTGTTGATTTTATTTTAACCCGAAATACGCACACGCGTGTTTTATGTACACATGGTTCACATGAAAATGTGAAGAGAGATGGTGGAGTGATGGGTAGCCACCCTGAGCAGCGCCCTGTGAGCAGCTGTGAGGAGGTTCGGTGCCTTGGCAGTGCCCAGGAGGTGAACTGGCACCTCTCCAGCTACCAGTCCACCACCATACTTTGGACTTGAACCGGCCACCTTCCGGTTCCCAAGCCAAGTCTCTATGGACTTACTACTGCCACCCACCCAGGGATTCGTGATCTTGAACATTTGGGACACAGACCCGGTCTGGTCTTCAGTTTTACGCTACAAAAAACTTGTGACATATTGTCATATAATGTTATGAAGCAAACACATACTTATTGTTGACATATAAGTGTACTCCATCCCTTGTGTAAAGGGTGAACACATTGGCCCTCTCGTGCCTACATTTACTCTTTTATCCAAGGTGACTTACAGGGAGCAATTTGGGGTTCAGTGGAGGAGCCGGGGATCGAACCGCCGGTCATCTGATTAGTGGACAACCACCTACCGCTCTACCTCCTGAGCCACAGCTGCACAACCATTGTGATGCATTCAGGTGCAAAATATCTCTCTCATCTGTGCCCACCCTCCACACACAGACAGACAGACAGAGAATGGACACTGCAGCATGTAAACAAACTGGTATGCTGTTGCTGCTAAAATCTGAGCAGACTGTGTTCATCATTAAAAAAACACCCTGCGCACCCTGAATGCTACTCAACTAAGACTTACATTTACATTTAGTCATTTAGCTGACGCTTTTATCCAAAGCGACTTACAGGGAGCAATTTGGGGTTCAGTATCTTGCCCAAGGACACTTCGACATGCAGGTTGGAGGAGCCGGGGATCGAACCGCCGATCATCTGATTAGTGGGCGACCCGCTCTACCTCCTGAGCCTCCAACAGTCTTAAAAACCCAAATTTCTCACACAGCCAGCGATGACCGACGCATGGCTACAGCACTTACAGCAGGCTGGCTAAATAACAGGCTATCACAACACAACACCGATCACAACAACAACAACAACAGAGCGTCGTCATGGCTGTTTTTTTTTTTTTTAGCCGTTTAGCCGTTGACGCTAACTCAGCTAGTTAGTTAGCTTCTCCGCCGCCTGTTGTTATGATAGCAGCGGCGTTATTAGACGACACAGAGCGGGAGAACCGGGACGAGTGCACCGACTAACGGTGTTTTCACTTCACGTGGCTGCTGTTTGCATCCATTTTGAGCAATAATCGCTCTCAGTGATGTGATGAAGCCTCCTCCTCCTCTCTGCTTGTGCTTACCTCTGCTCAGATCCAGCGGTACGTTCTCCTCCCCGCTGTCATTCCGACCTGTCAGAAAAACACACACACCGGACACAGTGAGCGGCCACACCGGGGTCAACGCACGCCTCGGAGACTCTATTTTATCATTATCCCGTTATTACGAGTGTCACCGTGTCGAGTTTTTCACGCTCACCTCGCATCCGAAGACTCCGGATAGGACGGCCGCGGAAGCTGGCCGCCATGTTTCCAGGAACATATACACACAACACCGGAAACTTCGCGGCTTCTCGCGAGACAAGCAGACTCTTCGGAGAGGGGAGGGAGGAGGAGGGAGGGAGGAGGAGGGAGGGGGGAGCCGCAGCAGAGCAGCAGACCTCCCACCACGCAGACCTGAGATCAGATGTATCTGCTTTAATCCCTGTCTAATCCGATCATACATCTGACCTGGCGACTGTTATGTCTGGATAGTTATTATTATTTAAAGTAATGGGACTAGAGGTCAACTTCACCACACCCAAACATGAATTTATGGGTATTTATTGTTGATTAAAAACTATAATAATATATATAATTCCACCCGGGGAGGAGGCCTGGTACAGTGCTGGCCCATGGAGCTGGACTCACTGCTGACAGGACCCTGGACAAAGTGCTCTGGACAACGTCCACCAGGGGTTCCCAAACCTTTCAGCCTGCGACCCCTAAAACAGCAGTACCAGTGATTTGTGCCCCCACCATCCCCAGATGTCAGATGATTTGTCCTTGTTACATGTCCTAATGTTATGTAATCACATCAGGGGAAGGCTTTTATTTTAAATTTAACTACTTATTTAATGTTTTGTTACAATTATGGCTAAAATATGTTATTTCTAAAAGTTTTTAAATTTTATTTGATTTCTGAAAATCATCTTAAAACCCCCATTTGCTGCCTTGCAACCCACCGTGGGGTCCCGACCCCACTTCTATCTATCTATCTATCTATCTATCTATCTATCTATCTATCTATCTATCTATCTATCTATCTATCTATCTATCTATCTATCTATCTATAATAACACACTGAAAATGAACAGGACAATTTGAATAACATTCAGTGTTTATTTAAAGTGTACATCACCCTGACAGTCTTTGTAACATTATATTATATCACAAATCATGTAATGTACAAACACTGATGTATGGCATTACAAAGATCCAGGAGTCTGATCTGGGCTCGTCACTTTGTCGGGACTATGTAGACGTCGGAGGCTGTAGAAAAAAAAAAAGAAACCTTTTAGTTGAGTGTTTCTTTTGAATTGAATCACACTGAATATCTGGTCTACAGCAGTGAAATAAATACTCAGATTCTTTACTGAAGTAAAAATATAAATACCACAATGTAAAATATAATTCCTGCATTCAAAATCTATGTAAAAGTATATATGAATTATTATCAGTTCCAATCATTCAATGCATTTCAGTTAAATGATCACATATAATCAAAGTGAAATGTAAGCTCCAACAATTTGTTCCATTAAAATATTCTAAAAGGAAGAACAGAATATGTTGCTGGTACATACCTTCTTCGACATCATCATAAATATCATTCCTGTGTAAGACAGAAAATCAGAGCTATAAGACAGTATCATACAGATTATATTGTGCAGCTGTTGGATGATGTGTGTGTTTGAAATAAGCTAAAGAAAAAACAAAGTCACTGTGAGAATTTCACCGTGTAGTTCAGCCCAGTTAAGGCAAATTATGTCCCATGTCAAGTTTTCCCCCCTAATGATGATGATCTGATCTAATCCATAGACCATGAGATAGGAGCTTGACTGTCAAGGGGTAGTCATCCAATCATGGCTATAAATCCTACACACGGGACCTTTAAGTGATTTTTACAGTATCCAATGACCCGATCTGATGCATCCATTCAGAACAAATACAAAAAGAATACAACCTTATGTCTAGATTTTCCTCTTTCTGATTATCATCCTCCTCCTCAGCTGTTTCAAAAACAAGAAAGAAAAAGTTATGCCTGTGTAGAGAGCTCATTATTATATCAAATGGATTAGAAGCAATAGAAAACAGCTTACGGTTTTGCACGGTGGGCTCACTAAAAAGGAGAGAGATCAAGAGATCATAATGATATGCATGACTGAAAAACGTCTCACAGATTTTTGTCCTTATGAAAAATTTTAGAGGCATTTTGCACCTGCAAACCTCCACAGGTGCCCCGACGTCATCATAAATGTCACACTCCGGCTCCTCCTTCTCCTCTTTTATCTCATCGTGTCCTGCATCAACACACTCAGAGTCATCTGAAAGGACGTACAACCACACATCAGCACAGATCACACATATATATCCCCGTCACAGCGGCTCACAGTATCCCTGCATGTTCCAACCATTGCCCCTCTGTCTTACCTGTATTGTGCACGACCTCTACGATCTCTTCTTGATTCAGAGATAAGTCTGATTTTCCTCCCTTTAAACCAATAAGCGCCTTCCCCTTCTTGATTATGTGAACATGTCCTTGAATCTAGTTGAGGATGAGCAGATTTCAGTTATGACTCAGTTTTTTTTTTTACTTGGGGTTTGCTCTGCACAATATATTTGCATATGAATTTACATATAAACACACTGGTGTCACAGTGGGAGTGTATCTAAATGTGCTGGTAAATCAGGAGTCTTTTACCTTTGACTTCTTCTGTGCCTCTTTGTCCTTCTCTTTGATTTTCTCTTGTTTCTGCTGTTTTTTCTTCTCTTTCTTAGCCTTCATGTCTTTCTCTTTCTGAATAACATAGATATCATCGAATCATAACTATATTAAAGGCATCATTTACACAACATTTATACGATCCATAAAAAGCACTTACTGCCTGTTTCTTGTCTGTGACTTTGCCATGGTTTGTATCCTCTTTTCCGCTGTTACTTTCTTGGTTCCCCTTAGATTTCTCTCCTTGTTCCACACTTTGGAAAGATTAAAAAAGACATATTCAATGAACAGTACATAAAACCATTTTTGACTTGCCCTGCCTGACTCTTACCAGATATTATCAATATCGTCATATATGTCTTCACTCAACTCTGCCTGTAGAGATAAAAGAGATCAAAGTGATGGAAACAACAGTTTGAGTATCAACAGCAATCTAACGATGACAGGATGAGTGGATTACCTCTGTCCTCGTCGAAGGATGTTCTGTGAAGACAAAGTAATTCAGCAATCTTATCTCGCAATCTGATGTTATTTGCATATGACTGATTAAAACAATGACGTGAAATGAAATTAGGCACAACCTTCAGGGAGTGGTGGAGGGTTCATGATGCCGACATCGTCATAGTTGTCATCCTCCTCCACTTGTTGAGTCCTTGATTATGATCAGAAAGACAATTTGTCATTTCGAACATTTCACAGGCAGACTGAGACAGACTTTGTCTTAAAGCGCATCGTTGAAATCAGTCAGAATCTGACAAACAGCTTCCTGTTAGAAGTAACTGTGAAGCCTGAATCCACAGAAGATCAACTTGATTAATAATGAAAGACATACACAGCATATACTTGCACGTGACATGTTAACAATAAGTTGCCCGTGTTATTTGAATACTTACAAAGCAGCTGCATGGTTGGATGATGGGCCTGAGCGTAAAGGTCTGGGAGCAACAGGAGGAGGTATCTTCGTCCCATCTTGTGCTGCCACACAAAAATCTTTATTTAAACTCTCTGTTGCTGAACATTCAGCCACTTTTTACAAAAAAAAACAATTACAATATGCAGGAATAATAAACCGTTTCTCACCATCCTTCAGAGATTTTATATTCCTCCTAAATCGACGGATGTCAACACTTGGAGGCCTTTTGGGCTTCGGAGGAGGTTTTCCCAGAGCATACACAGCAGGAAGGCTTCTCATAGGAACAGTTGGGTTGGTGCTCTCCCTTTGGACTTTATTCTGGGCTCCATACGCTCTCATATAGTTAGGCTTCTCCCTTTCTGGAAGTTTGGGGGATTTAGCGCTGATGATGTTTTCCGCCCTGTCATTACTGTAAATAAAACTTTGCTCTTTGCTAACAGTGTTTTGCTGTGCCAGAGATACTTTGCTATTCCGGTGCACTTCTTTGGAAAAAGATGTCACTTTGGATTGCCGGGTTTCCGATTTCACAAGCGTCGCAGACTCTGTTCTTGTATAACTATTCCATGATTGCATGGATGAAGTAAAAGAGGCACTGAGGTTGCTGTAAATATCAGTATTCACTTTCATTGAAGATTTCATCATCGTGTTTTTCTGATGAAACGACATGGAGGACTTTTGTGTTTCAGCAGGTTTGAATGATGGTGATGGCATACTAAGTGACGATGACTTCATGTTTTGTGTGAGAGGAGCTGAGAATCTTCCCTCAAAGGCAGGCTTAGGACTGCGAAAACTTCTGGTGGTTGTGTTGGCAGCATCCATAGTTTCCTCAAAGGCGGCGACTCTTTCTCGAACAGAGAACACAGCGCCCACCTTTTGTCGAGGTGCATGTCTGTAAGAAGCATCTGAGCTGCACCTTGGGCGGACATAAGCCATGAGTCCTCAAATATATGACTGTCTTTCCTAGATAGAGAGAAAAATGAAAAATCATTTGGTGTAGGCTAGAAGAGTCTTTTTAATTCAGACACATATGTAGTGTAACATAACATAAATAACACAAATATATACACACGTCAGGAAGCAATACAATGAGACAACTATGGAAAATGTATTTATTAGTAACCACTGACCTGATCTTTGATTCTGGTATGTAAGCGCTGTGTATCTCTCTGTGGCTGGAGACTGTGTCAGTTCATCAAATAAAGATGCTCCACCTATAAAGGAGGACCTCACAAGTGAGTGAAAAAAGGCAAAGGCAAGCGCTGCCTGCTGAGCTTAGTTTAAAAGATTTAAACCCTTTGACGCACCTGGAAACAAAAAAATGAATTATTTAATAGAATATAATAGTTTACTCTTATTATCATAAAAACTTTGACAGTTGCTGGGAATTACTTTGAGCATGCAAATCAACAGCATTGGTAATTTTTTATGTTTCTGTAATGGTTAATACACCAGTATGTAGAAGCTCTTTAACCAAAATTGGAGCCGGCTCAGATTTGGGCACAAAAAGGTGAATTCAGTTTGAAATTCCTCGCTCCTGTTCAAAATGACAAAACGTCGAGAGCGGATGGTCTCTGACAGATGGTCTTATAAATTTGTTAGGCACTGTACGTAGAGCATATTTGCATGTTTTCCCTTTATCTCTCTTCATGTTATCAAAAAACAAAACAAAGAAGCTTCTTGATCTTGATCGAGCTGTCAACGCTGCCCTGATGCAACACATTACACCTGAGGCACACGGTTAAATGTGTGTTTGAGTAACGACCCAGAATAACCCGGAAATAGTGAAAAGTGTTACTTTGTTTTCACTCAGTCACACTTTAGACATTCTAACCACAATTAGTCATGTGTAGAAGGAAACACCCACCATTGCACCTCTTTATCTCTGACCCTGACAGGAAGGGACTGTGGTGACTGAATTAAAACGTGGTAATTAAAGACTGGGAAAACACTTTTCTGTATGCATTGGAGTCAGATATAAAGTGATTTTGTATCTTTGGCAGTCAGCAGTTTAAACAACCTTCAAAATAAAATCAAACAGTTAAAAGACATGAAGACAAACCTTTTATTTTCAGTTCAACATAATTTTATATACATGAAGTGTTATCAGACCTCTGGGGTTAAACGCGACTCTTTCAAGTCAGCGTTGTTGCAGATATGAGAGCATCAATATCCTGTATGGCTTCGGATGTCCTCCGAAGAGCTTCAGCGATGCAGTCCTCGTTCACCGCTTCATGAGCCGCCTCTTCTGCATGGCTGCCTTCTGGTTCTCCACATCGTTTCACAGTCCTGAGCAGGTGGTTGTTCTCCAGCAGAACTGAGCGCAGGATGTTAAAGAACAGTGACTGTAAGTGGACTATCAGCTCTGTCTACTGTAGGTAATACAGTGACTCTGGAAGAGTTCCTCATATGACCCCACTTCAAACGAACTATCTCTTTAATGTTCAGAGCAGCTCAGTGCCATCGTCTCAGCGTTTAAGGATACAGTTGAATCGCTTTATCTTCTCCAGTTCTGCAGCTACAAGATCTGACCTGAATTGAATGGACAGAAATGTTACATACAAGCTGTTGACGCAGAATTCATCTGTCAATAACACACAAGTGGAAAAATACAACTCACCGACTTTCTGCTGTTTCTCTGACATTCACATTCTGCTCAGCAGATACACGATTGGACAGATTTTCTTCAATTATTGCTGGTTTAGAAAAATGGAAACCCTGGAAACCAAAAATATGAATCAATACTGAAGCTCAAATACTGTATGAATACTGCCAACATCAGCAGGCGCTTTGACCTCTTGTAAGCAGCTGGGTGTGGCGGGGAGCTTCAGCGATTGTTTGGCCTCATTGTAGCACGTTAAGATCCTGTGAAGCAGCGATGTGACGGTCAGGGCATTGATGAAATAAAAGTTGTCAAATTCATCAGACTGCGATGAAGCAAGTGGCTCACCTGCTTGCCCGACTCACGATGGAGCATACGGAGTACAGCTGTCCGGGTACATCGGGTGGAAGGTTGTTCAGATGATACGTTACCTCTTTCACCTGTGAGATACACACTAATTAGTTATTGCACATTTATAGAAAGACGCAAATAAATGAATGACTGATTGGTTTTGTCTTTGGTTAGCACTGTCACCACAGCAGTAGTGTAGAGTTTGCATGCTCTGTTGTGTGTTTTAGCTCCAATACTATTTTAAATATAGTAGATGAGACTTTATGAGGAAGTCCTGAGAGTCACGTGGGGAAAAAACAACAACATTTTGGTCTATATTTAGTGATTTATTTGTTGGTTCAGTGTAAATGCACCAGAGTTAGCCAAGAGTTTCCATCTGCAGTTCAGAGTCTGATCTCATTTGTTTTCTCAAAGTTTTTCCACTTCTTTTCTTTCGTTTGTGAACCAAACATATTTTGGCACATTGGCACAGAAAAAATTCAGAATAAAGTCAGAATAAACTTCTTGTTGTAATACTCATTTTAGCTACAGGAGGCTGAAATACAACCCCATGTTCCAAAAATAGGAGCACAAGCACTCGTCTTCTTTCAGATGAGTTTTTAGCATTTTTAGATTAAAACACATTTCTAGCCAAAAGAAAGACACAACAGTAATGTCGCATAACTTGCTAACACACAATATGTGTACCTTGTGTTTAGAGTGTAGGGAGATATTAAAAGTCACCTGGAAGAAGTCCTATTTAGACCATGGAGCAGTGGTGTCATGTCAGCCTCTTGTGGGCGAAATGTGTATTACAGCAACAAAGATTAAAATTCTTTTTTTTTCCTCCAGCTGTTTTCACAACGTCAAACCTGTCAGGGCTTCCGTACGGTTACATAATGAGAGACTGAAATTTACCTGCCCTGACAGGAGCTCAGGTTTGTGATGAGTAAAATAAGTGTTGAGGACGCCGTTAGACCGGATGACTGATCCATCTCCCGGGGAAATCTCTACAACCGTGACAGCTCCGCTCAGTATCCTACACAGGACACACATATTATCTATCAGTACTTCTTAAATTATATTCAAAGTCTTCAAACACAACATTTCAAAGTCCTTTAAGGTTCTAATAAACCTGCCTGTATGTGACTCCGTGACACCACATCACTTTCACCAGCTCTGCTGGAAGATCTTGGTCTGGATGTGCTTTTTTGTCGAGGGAGTCTGTAACCTTCCACCTTAAATGCACAATCACAGATCAGTGGATGCACAGTGTTAAATGTCGAGTATTCACTCAAGTCAACTGATCGTTCAACCTGTGCCAGTGAGGTGATGCACACGTGAGAGGCAGCGCCCGAGGAAGGTGAGACCTTCTTTCTACATCAGATATGTCTGACGTGTTTATTCTGCTGTGCGCCTGGGCGACGTCTTCAGGTTTACAGAGACGAGCCGTCCAGAGATGGCGAGCCAAGGAGAGAGGGTAGCACCAGGCGGCGGCGACAGCACAGCAGGAGTGATGCTGGACCACTGAGGTGGATTGGTACACCACCTCTGGCTGGGAAACAAAAGGGGGAAGTAAAATATTGTAATATACTGCTCTCTCTTCCCTGACGAACCTCTTTGTTCTCATCATTGCTGGTCTGACAGATCAGATTGCTTACCTGCTGATCACTGCCCGGGCCACCCTGTGTGCTCTGGTGCTGAGTCTGACTCCGACTAAGGCCGCATGTGAACTCAACCGAAAATTCTTCCCCCGAGGGCGACAGCGTCAACACGGCTCGCCCCTCCTCTGACCTGACGATGGTCTCGCCTCTGGGTCCGAACTCGGCATCGCAGGAAGACAACTCGGGCCACAGCACGTCCGAGTCAATGCTGAAAAAAGGCTGCAGGAGGAAATGCAGAAAAATACAGATACTGACATCTTCATGAGAAGATGATCTGAGGGCGATGAGAAAGCTCTTGGTACCTTCTTGTGGTCAGCAGGGATGATTTCCTCTGGCAGATACGGTCGACTAGAGTATTTATTTCTGAACGTCAGTGCAGTTACCATCAACTCCTGCAAAATGACATCAAAACTTTTAATACGGTGGGACTGAGCTGATCCATAATGCAGAAGACAACCAACATTAGTGATTTACACATTAATGCATATATTAAGGGAGATTCAAGCATCCGGCAGCAGCATGACACATATTAAAATGAACCTTTAAGATAAAAATGCATTTAAATTAAACCTGTGCTAAAAAGTTAAATATGTGCAGACATGTAGATTTATCTTATAGGTTTAATTTTAATGTATGTTTACTGTGTGTCATGCTGCTGCTGGATCTATCTATCTACACATCACAGTCTATAGTATGAAGTCTAAACTGTAAACAAACTTCCGGACTTCCTGTTTCCACCTTGTACGTGCTGATGGTGAACCGGCTCCTCTGCCGGACTCTCTCCATCGGCTGCAGCGGGTGTCCGGACGGGTCTGCTGCCGGTCTCACCAGCACGAACTCACAGCCGCACGGCGACAGCTGTAACTGGGCACCGGTACCGTAACGCACATCCACCGACTCATCCTCATACATGACCATGAAGCTGACGCCGCAGGTGGTGTCGGTTCCCGTCATCGTTGTTAAACTCTCCCGCGGCCGGAGCCGCGCTGTTGAATTTCCGGCAGATGAGATGCAGCAAAGGCGAAGTGCTGCCCTCTGCAGGTCATTTGTAAAAGCACAGACCCTCCTACAGCGTCCAGTACGACGCACAAAATTAATTACTTTTTAATTAATAATAATAACTAATGATTAATTAACTCTCAGTCATTAATTATTGAACTTTAAACATAATCTTGCCCAACACACCATCATGAAAATGGCATAACTGCATGAAGAACAAAATAAAACAGAATAAAACTTCCACAGAATATTTAAAATAAATTATAGAACAAATAATAATAAAAAAAAAAAAAACAGGAAACAACCAGGAAAACAGGTGCATGTACAGTGAATTTGGTCAATATCATTCCCTGCAATAAAGAGTTATAGGGTGCAGGGCCTCTGCCGAAAAGTGAAAATTAGACCTTGAATAGTCTGTAAGGGTTAATGAGTAATGAAATGTCAGGATATTTTACTTAAGTTTCATTTTATTGTAATTATTTTAATTAGATATAAATTCCCAACTTCATTGTAAGATTAATTTAAAGCTTTAGTTAATAAAATTGAAACAAATGAATTCACTGGCTCTCATAATCTGTCTTTTTTTGAATGCCCCATGATGTAACATAGCAACACAGATGCTGCAACATTCTGTACAGAAAACACACGTTCAGTTGTTGCAGCCACATAAAGAAACAGGAGGAAATCTCAATTTCACGAGGGAGGTAAGTCGATTTTTGATATTATCCTTTAATGAAAGAAATGTCTAATATTGTTGTTCAACAGTTCAGTGAGGAAGACGAACAAGGAATATATAGAGTAGTTACCTCACTACTGTAGGCCTACTACTACTGTATAAAGCTTAGTGGCTGCTTAATGTGGCTGTTCGGGGCATTTTTTGTTTGTAGAGCTACTACTTATGTTGATTTTGTTTGTGCTTATTCGTTCCATTAAGGTAAAGTTTGTCTCAGCATCCTCCATTACAATGATTAAATGTTTAATCTTTCATACTATGGCCACTTGCATAAGCAAAATGTTTATGCAATCAATCAAATTTAAAATATCGGTCGTTCATGTACTCATACCTCATACCTATTTTTTTAATCTCACTTTACTGTTTTAAACATTTAACTAAACTAAATATAATCAGTTTGTGGACCTCAGTATGGCTTCTGTTGCTCGGCAACATTAAAAACAAATGCATGTCCAGGAGTTTAACATTCATGACAAGTAGAAGATGATGCAGCACAGCTCTCGCTTAAAGTATGGCCTTACTGTCTTTACCTGCAGTTGTGTATTCATTCAGACTCCTGTGTCGCCTGTGTCAGCGTCCAGTCATACTGCATGCTTATTAAAAGTTAACCCACAGCTGCCAGCAAATCAAAACTGAGAGTTCAGAGTGGCTATGGAAAAAAAGTAAACCTAATCACTGCTTTTATTTTGTCACAGAGAACTTTGGAGAGGAGGATATCCTGATGGAAAACTCTGCTGGAGAGGAATTTCCTTATTTCTCCCTTTTCAGGTACGATCATTTTTGTAGGGCACAGGTTTCTATCTACTTCTGAAACATACTGAAAAATGTGTTTGTATTTGATGACTTTTGTCTTTATGGCTGGTCAGGAGGAGACAATGGGCAAACGACATCGTATGCATGAACAGGATGGTGAATATGCAATTCAATGAATTAAGAAAGCTTTCAAATTTAGTTAACATGCTCGATATACATCGCCTTTTGATGAATTGTCTGCAAGACCAACTTGATTCCCTGCGTTCACTGCTGGAAAGAGTTAAAGAAAGTTCAGAAAAAATGGGAGTGTACCTGGAGACATTTCCTGACACCAGTGACTCTGACACCAATGATGCTGACACCAGTGATGCTGAAACCAGTGACACTGACATCAGTGATGCTGAAACCAGTGATACTGACACCAGTGATGCTGAAACCAGTGATACTGACAGTCCACAACCAACTCAATGTGAGCAACAGGAAAACGCCGTCGCCACTAGTAAGGCGTTGCAGAAATCAGAGGTGGAATTATTCCGTGCAAAGTCCAGCCTGATCAGCGCAGGTGAGGAGGGAGGCGTCCAAGTGGAGGAGGCTTTGTTGATGGAGGCACAATGGATGGAATGGATGCGCAAACGTGAAATGAGAGGAAACCATGAAATAAATCCCGCTGACCAACAGGATGCTGAAGAAGAAAAGGGAGCGGCGGCACCCCCCGAATCAGAGAAACAACAACCTGTGAAAGAGGAAGGCACCGTGAAGAAAATGAGGAGCTATCTCAGTGACCTTTTTAATCCTCATGGATGCAAGTGGGAGAAATTAGAAAATGACGACTAAGACTCATTTTTCATTTGTCTTTTTGTAATGCTTTATAAGAATCTGACAGTTGCAGTATTCAGGAAATAAAACAATGTGCATGATAGTACAATCTCCTGTTTTAATACAATGAAAAACGGCATTCCTCCTCCTGGTATGGCAGAGTGATTTATGAGTTGGTCAGTGGTGGGTTGTGGAGCTTTTTGGTAACCTGTGAACTTTAAAATTGTGCCATATCCCAAATTAAGTTATATCCTTCATCCCAAATACACTAAAAAATAACTTGTGAGATGTAGTCAAAGGTTCAGATTAAATGTTTCCAAAAGTTTAGGCAGAGGTTGTGTCTAGAACTAACCAGGTGTTTATTTCACCGACACATTAAGCATACAGATTTAACACATATACTGTGGTCCTACCAGCAGCAGCCACATGTGGTGCAACTGGCAGCTTTATATACCCTGCAGCTGCTATCAACCTAGACCCTGACACAGTCTGGGGGATTCTGCCCCTCCCATCACATCTCAACATAACAAACATTAGACAAAAACCTTAAAATATATTCACACTCGACTATATTATCAATAAGTCTGTATGTTCGACCTGTTCTGAACATTTACCAAAGAATCTATGAAATTCCCAAGAACTGTTTAAGGTGCACTCCCCCCTGTACCAATCAGCTCATGGTATGGCCCGGAACCTTTAAATACTGCTCAGTTAGCCTGGGGATTGTTTTTGCCTGAACACCCTGGAGGGAAGACAACAGGTGAGTGTCTTGCACATATACACACACTTCATTCATAACACTGCACAGTCGCATCACATTTTATTACCACAAAGAGCATTGTTCAGACTACCAAACTAACTGAACTGAATGTTTCTTTTGCAGGCCTGGTCTCCACTCATTCCCTGCTGAGGGCAACACAGGACCTGCACACACACTTTGTTACCACAATAGATGCACAATTTCAATGAAACATTCACTGCTTTGTACTTTGCTGTTGTAGCATTCAGGATACAGTCCAAGATTAAAACCACTGAAAGTTAAGTTTGTCTCTTAAAACTCACCCTTGTGAATTCTTCAATGGTCACTCCCTTCTCGGTACACCTTCCAATCACAAACTGTGCAATATTATTGGGAACAAAGATCAGTTTCCATCTTCCAAAACTTGGAAGTTCTCTCCTCTAACTTGTCCTTTGGGCCCTTCTCCTCATCCTCTCTTCACTCACTCTCCGTTCCACCTGAGCTAGCAGCGTCCTTTTGCTACACACCTTTGTGTATCCGCTGCCTCTTTTTTACTACACCTTCTTTCCTGCTCACTAAACTTCCTGCTGTTGCTGTCAACATCTGTCTCCCTCCCTGCATCCTGTCCTGTCAGCGGAGGAGCAGTGTACTGTAAGAATGTTCTTCCGGACCTACACAGGAAAGTATTCCCAACAATACCTAAACCTGTAACTGTCAAGTCCTGATGTGACCTGTTAAAAAATAAGTCAAAAGCTGGTGCAGCAACATACAATTCAAGCCTGGCTAACCATGAGCTGGGCCTCCAAACTTGACAGGCTTTTTGGGGCGTTGCTGCATTTTTTTTCGTGCATTACATCTACCTGTAGATCAGCAGAGTAATGTGAAGCCACTGAGTGGACTGTTTATGACATTGATAATCCAAAATATCTCATGGAAAGGTAGGTGTTAATGTAAAGCCTTGAGTCAGTAGACCTTACTTTAATGTAACATATAGGGTCTGATGTGGCAGTGAGAATCAGTATCAGAAGGGGCCCTGGGCTTCGTTGATGAGGCTGATGGATTCTCAGCAGTCCGAATTATGTGCTGCAGTCTGCCTTTGTCCTTGACAGTCTCAGCAGCCTTCCAGATGGTGATGGAGGAGGTGAAGATGGACTTAATGATGAAGGTGTAGAAGTGCAGCAATGATCAAAGTTTAAAATGTGCAATGTGTAAAAATGTATAGCGTTTAAAACAAACAAACTAGATTCATTATATAAAATATAAATGAAATAAGTTCAAGTTTATCGTAAAACAACATCCATGTATCTGTAGATATAAAAATGCTCATTTTAAGGCAATAAAATCATGATTCTTATTTCCAGGTCATTAAACATGAATGAAAACAGTTAGAAATGTTATATTCAAAATCGCTCATATTCTGTAAACAGAGCCTCCGAAATCTGACACTCTGGATCTTTAAGGTCATTGTAACATATTGACTATTTATTTACCAGATCAATATGAAATATCAGAGACAAACCATCCGTTAT
The DNA here is from genome assembly GCA_028641955.1 of Protonibea diacanthus. Lineage (NCBI taxonomy): Eukaryota > Metazoa > Chordata > Actinopteri > Sciaenidae > Protonibea > Protonibea diacanthus. The sequence continues at coordinate 23,938,327 of CM053985.1, forward strand.
CATGGGAAATGTGAGATCTGTCTTTACTTTTCCGTTTCTGTTGCGCATTTCTGGATCCCAAATTAAAGCCTGTGTGTACAGTTGGATGAACTTCTCCTGTATGAGCAGATGTAACCTATCCATATACTAAAAACTGCTTGTGACTCTTGCATAACAAAACACAGAATGACTAAACAGGCACCAAATGTTTGTCCGACCAATGAGAAAGAAAACGGTGGACCTCAGATTTCAGTCTCTCGAACTGATGCAGGAGGCGTCACGTTCTTTATCGCATTTCGAAGGCAGTGGAAAGATATTTCTGTTACAGTGTGTACTGTATGAGATGTGTCTCTGCTCTAAAAATGATCCCAGTGTTGCATGCTACAATAGATTGCTCGGTCTAACTGGAATTGGAGCTGACAGGGAAGGAAAATCCAACAGCGAAAGAGTCTCTTCTGCAGTCGTTTTGGAGCCCGCTGGCCTGGATGACCCAGTGGAAAGTGTACTGTAACTGATGAATGGACCTCTGGACGTTGTAAATGCAGCCTCATTTCTGCTGGAGCCTGGCTTGTCCTGCATCAGAGGTGGGTGGTAGTAAAATATCAAACAAATATATTGGATTTTGTTGGGTGTTTATAGCCCACAGCTACTGTGAATCACAATTTTGGAGACTAATTATGGAGACAATCTTTTTAAAACCAGCCATGCATTTCAAAAGCGAGATCCAACAAAGCAAAATAAAACCCATGATTTCTACAGTGGCACTGTTTGTTTATTTAATTCCATGGATATGAGCTTTAATTATGAATAAACATATTCTTTAAACATACAGTATTTATTTTTTTAAATCACCAAGATGTAATTTTAGATGCTTTAATAGTTTTCTGTATTTCCTGTGGCAGCTGGCCGCCTTTCCCGTCTGTCTGTACTGACAATAATCCAACATCCGCTATTATGTAACTCTGCTGAATACAGATATTTATAATCTCAACATGCTGGAGTTATGACATCAGCCGGCTCTGCTGACCATGACGAGCGTTTGTGGAAGCATGCAAACCGTTCTGTCATGGTAGGTTACTGCTTGTAGCAAACAAACAAATGCATCACTCAGATGTAATGTGATTACCTAACTTGATATCTGTTTTTTTGACTGCATGTGCCAGGGGACAATGGGCTGTCAGAAGACTTGCGAGGTGGAGAAACTCCTGAAACAGTCTCAGAGGGAAGCAGCGTGGAGCCAGAGACAAAGGTTAGCCACAGCAAAGAAGAACAGCCGGACGAGAGGCACAGATAAGGTGAGAGCGGTGTGTTGTTTGCCTTGTTAAAGCTTTCGATGAATAAGCTGTGATTCAGCCATGTCTGGACACTAGCCGGATCAGCACTTGTTGATGCCCGCAGCCATAATCTGACCTCACCCTGCGCTCCTCTTTACTGTCAAGGCTCATCATTAACAAATGCATCCATATGTGCACTCAGTGATTTTATTTTCATCTCTTATGTGGATGATTTAGCTACCAAACAAGATGTCGTAATGCTTTATTATTAGTAGTATTTGCTTGTTTATAAAGAGATTACTGAACATGCCATTATGTAATATGCATTTTACTAAATTAAGACTAAAATATACAGGATGTTTTAATATTTTACATAAATACATTTATCTATAATATTAGATACCTACACTTAAACAATTTGTGGAAAACCTATTTAATAATGTTAGTTTTAAGTAACATTTAAATGTTAAAGTTAAAGATGTTCTGGGTTATTTGAAGTAGGGTTGTATGAGGTACTTGTCATAGATGGCGATTGGCACGCCCCCAGTTTTCGAGAAGCAGACCGGAAGACCAGCACAGAAGCTAAGCAAAGTACTGCCTGAACAAATCAATATCAGTCTGCGTGTATGCTATATTTAGAATATTTTCACCACACTTCGACTCCTCAAAAAATTTACTTTACAGAACACGGAGGTCTTAGTCTGCAACTGGGGTGTTAAAAAAAAATGTAACGTGTTAAAACCCCAAAGTCACACAATAACACAGCGCAGTGGTGAACCAGCAGCTCACACGTTCTGCAAACAAACAAACTAACTAAACTATGTTCAGTTTCTATTTTCCTAGAAACTATGCACACAACTATACTAGTTGTGTGCATAGTTCACGATCTAAGAGAACTGATTTGCAGTTGCAGAATTGAGATGGTGGTGTTGCAGGAACAGGATTTTAAAAAGGGTACACTTCACTTAAAATCTATATTAAGCTAGTTCAACTTAAAAACCTGAGTGAGTTAACTGAACTTGAATAATCAGTTCAAAGGCATTGTAGAGTTGTAGAGAATTAAGTTTAATGCACTTGAAGATAAGACATAAGGGAAAAAGATGACGATATTATTATTATTATTATTATTATTATGCAATCAACAACTGCTGACTTGACTTTAGACTTTTAGTTAGACGTTCTTGTTGTGAAACTTCTGTCATAATCATCTATTATTACTTGTCATTTTAGATAATGAGATCTTAGAGATTATGGAAGTCCTGTTTTTATGCATTAGGACAGGGAGAGAGAAGATGAACAGAGACTGCATGCTCACTTTTCATGCCAACACTTCACAATTTTTGCCTCATTTGTCTGATAAACGTCATCAGTATTACTCGTTTATCCTTCATCCTCTACCGCACCAGTCCCTCTTGTTTCACCTCATTTATCAACCACGTCACAATTATCCGACTTTCTAAAGAAACTCTTCTTTAGACTCAGCCGCCGTGATATGTTGCGATAGCTCGACTACGTAGCAACATGGCCCGTCAATGTGATGCTAAAGCAGCTAAACTACGAGGCCATGTTGTGAGATTAATACGCTGCCTACCAACTGGACAGGGGTCTACTACAGGTGGTCTACATGTTAATTACTTAACGGTACAGGAGACTGTTCTCAGTGTTAATCCCTCAAGTTGACAGACGACCTTCAGATTTTTTTTATTTTTGGTCACACTGACAAATCTGTCATCTTCCATAACAACACGCAAGGTTTCTAACAGTGACTCAGCGTTAACAATGTCAAATACCAAGTGCAGAACTGGGGTAGTTTGCTTGCTCTGTTTTTTGTCCAGGTGTTGATGGAAAGCAACTCATAGCTCAAGGATGCAGGATTTAGAGCTTGCAACACATGTAGCTAGCGCAGCGTCTTCTGTTTGGTGTTGATTCAGTCCCATTATGGTCACAGTATCATTTTCCAAGAAGAAAGTTTCTTATGGGTACGTGTGAAAATCAGCGCTTGTCTCTACCGTCCTAAAAGTGTTAGATAACTATTAATGTCACACCGTCCTCTCAGCGGGCCATATTGCTACTGTTCACAACATTGAACAGCTACATTTAACGGTCGCCACACATGCTGTCGTTTGCTTATAAAGACTGTAAGATTCATGCAAAGAGAGTAGCACTGGTTTGTTCTCACATAAAGCCTTTGCCTATTAAGAAAATCCTCAGTCCATTGAGGAATGCATGTGCGTCATTTCGGCAGACTCGCTTGGCTCACAGATGCTTGTTCTGAGATTGGAGCCAAAGTCTTCAGACGGGACTTTGATGCAGAAACAAGAGGCGTGCAAGCGCTCAGCGGATGCTGGTATGGACAGCATCACAGCAGTTCAGTCTGCAGGCAGGCAGCAGGAGGGCCGGACAGGACCTGCTGTACGAGGAGCTTCATTAGGACTGAAGATGGTGCCACGAAGGCGAGCGTTTGTGCTTTGGAATGGGGAATGGTGATGAACTTTATATAATATTGATATAAAATACATAGAATTTGATCAATCAGACTAGATATTATTTTCAGGCTTCAAGATAAAGGCCTTTACATGTTTGGAAAACACATTTTCATACATCTTGCATCAATATTTCAACAAAACATCTGTTTTGCTGTCTCATTTGCTGCCTCTCGATACGTAAGCTGCCATAGCACCCTGTGATATTGTTGCACCTCACACTGTTTTTTTGTTGATCTGCAGAAGCCTTCACAAAAGGGAATGTCCAAACAGTTGTTCACACCTCCAAATATGTCTTGGCCAGCTGAGTTAAAGGCAGGCCCGGAGCTCCCTGGTCTGCCTTTCTGACATCCTTTGACAGCTGTCTGAACAGGTTTGGTTCCCTTTAACGTTCTAAGGTAGGCGTGCGTCCTCTGAATCATTATGAAACAGCACCAGCTAGTCGATGCACCTTACACAGCTCTGCCCTCCCATGTGAAGGGTCAGTAAAATGCCTCGATTCCACTTAGCTCAGACATTTGCATCTTGGCATTAACAGCTTTATTAAAATGTTCCATCAGTCTCTCGTCTTTTCCGCTTGACCCAAACTTTAAAAGCACTCATAGCGGCAGTGTTTGACCTGCGCAGCTTTGATGTGTCTTGGGAGGGAAAGTACTGTAGAGCTATAAATAAAGGACTACATTATTCTCCTTCATGGAGACACATTAAATCAGACATCTGGAGGTCATGCATAGCCTCTACAGATTTACAAACACAGTTTTCTTGTCAGAATGCTCAAAGAAGTTTAATGCTTTCAATCCTGCTGTGTTACGGTGTTAGTTAATTTACTAATGGGCCTGAAGGAGAGCTAAACTACAGTGCTGTTGCCCCATAGCAGCTGATGCTGTGGTGAAAACATCAGGTGTGCTTCCTGCTCATTGTCAGAGTGCAGCCCCTCCCCATTCAGTGTTTACACACCAGGTAGAGGACATGGGCGGGAACATTTGGCATCCACAGTGTGCGATGTTGTCGTCGTTGTTGCCTTGAGTGTTAAACAGCCGCTGAACAATATAAGCTCTCAATTGGGATTGCAGAGAGGGTCCCGCTGGAGGGGGAGGGAAGGCTCTAAACAGAGGTAAGGACCTGCTGCGGTTGCTAGGCATCCACACTGAGGAAAGGATATCTGTTTTGGGCCCTGCTCCTCCTCTCTCCTTTTTTTTTTTTTTTTTCTTCTTGCAGCACTGCTGTCGGCCACAGAGGGCAGCCATACTGCACACACCAAGCTGCTCCCCTATAGTGAAAAAAAAAAAACCCAGGATGGCCCAAATAATCCCCTTTAATACCCTTCTGCACTTGATTTCCCGATCTGTGATTGGACGGTAATGGTGTTGCTGCTGTTTGTGATAGCTGATTGGTCTGACCCACCGTTCAGTGAGTGAGGGTTTGTCAAGCTGAGCCTCTGGGGGAGCCTCTGTGGCATAATGACCCATGACGAGGCGAGGCAGAGTCCCTGTATCAGCTTACGAAAAATGTAATAACTGAGAAACATTGCAACAAAACTGGGAGCAAAGACCAAGAGAGGGGTGATGGTGGTGCTGGAGGTGGTGGGGGGATGTCAGAGAACCTCACATGACCTTGCCAGCTTCAATCATGGCTGCTCATCAGCGGCGGTTGCGGTGGAGCACGTGGCTGGAAGGGTTTATTGACAGGATTGTCTGTGACTGCCGAGAATAAAACACAGAATGACCAATTCTGATTTAAGGGAGACGAAAGACATCCCGGAGAGGGAGTGCTGCTCAGTGCTGCTGCGCACTGCACTGCCTCTGCACCCCTGCGTGCCTGTGCCTGTGTCTGTGTGACTAAGTGTGTGTGTGTGTGTGTGTGTGTGAGAAAGTGAGAGAGAGAGAGAGAGAGAGAGAGAGAGAGAGAAAGGGGGCGTGTTGATGTGTGTGCTCTGCTGCACAGCCATGGTAGTGTGAGCTGAGTGATGCTCGCTGGCCGTCTCTCTCTCTCTCTCTCTCTCTCTCCCTCTCTCTCTATTCCTGCGCTGCCTGGCTGTGCCTCTTTCTGCCGAGCAGCATTGATGAACCATTTTATGCTACAGAGCTGCCATAGCCGTCGTACCGGTCCTGCTGCTGGCTGCTTTTCTGTCTCTCCATCACAGTAGGAAACACCTGCCACTGCATCGGCCCTTTAACCGCTGCTGCTGCTGCTGCTAAGGTACTGTACCGTCTACTGTCTGCTGTCAGAGCCGTGTGTGTTTTTCTAAACCGGGGATTGTTGTGCTGCCTCTGCTGCAGGATCCTTCTGCTGCTGCTGCTGCTGATGCTGCTGGAGGGATAAGGATGATCATAACATGTCTTAGTGTCTCAGACTCTCAGAGGCTACAATAATTGAAATGTACCCTTCTGCTTACGTACACATGTAGTCCTCTACCCCTTATTCTTAAGGGATGGACCAGCCTGTTCTGAGCTGTTCTGCACAGGAGTGCAGAATATCCAGTTTAGACAGCACTGAGAAGAGCCAGAGGACATTGCACATCATTTGCATGCAGAACGGGATTCACTGTCATATTGTTGTACTGTTTGAGTTTCCAGTCCTATCTGAAAACATGCTGCAGTGTGTCTTAAGAGAACACCTCAGTCTGCACAGCAAGAGAGCGAGTGTGTTTATTGTCTCTGGGTGATATAACATGATTTTTGGGGGTTGACGTTGGTTCCGGTTGTCACTGCCATGCCTGTCAGAGGTGCTTTCTGTGGAGTCTACATGCATGAGATGTGGCAGTCTTTAGTTGAGGCAAATCATTTTGTTGTTTAATGAATTAGAGATATGAATGCTAATTAGCAGACAGCGGTTATCTGATATTGATCTGAGCTGCTTGCATGGATTTTGTCAGGCGTTCGTGCAGATTATCCATCACCAATGTAGACTTATCAAGGATGCAAGGCGGTTAAGACAACAGCTGTGACTGTACTGTTTTTCACATACCAAAAAGGTGTCCTTGAGTGTGTGTGTGTGTGTGTGCATTATAAATTGATACTGTGAGGCTGTCAAGGGCATTAATGGATATGTAAAGCATACATGTGTTTCTGTATGTTGTGTCATCAGCCACAGAGCTCAGTTTGCAACGAGACAAGATCCTATAGGTGGCAGTCACGAGGGGCCTGGAGGGTGGCAGTGGGAATTAAGGCTGATCTGTGTGAAAATATGTCATTTGTGTGTATGTACGTGCACGTGTACACAGGTATGGATGTTTCTGCTGCCTCCCAAGGTCACTCATTTGAAGAGCTTCCATAATTAGGGCTGTCAGTCTCGATCCACACCTCGGATATGACGGCGAGCTCATGATGACAAACTCCCATTCATGCCTGTAGCTCCTCCTGCCCACCTTGACAAGCCGGCATGGCCATTCATCATTTCGCTGGTTATCCCTGAGCTGCCAGCATGTGACTTTTTTTTTTTTTTCTTCACTCCGCACGGGAGACGGGTATTCATATTTCTAACCTAAATTTGTTTGCTCTGCAGTGAGCTGATTGCAACAGAGGAGGGTGGGAGGGTGGTGTCGGTGTTGGGGGAGTTCAAGGAGGGAGGAAGAGTACTGTGGAGGTTTTTTTTTTTTTTTTTTTTAAATCCAGCCCTGGGTCAAATGATATTTGCATAAAATTCTTTCTGTTTATTTCCTCCTTCTGGCAAGAAAACGGATGGTGTTTACCGCACTGGGAGTTCAGACATTTTGTTTTCAGACACAGAAAACTATACTGAATTTAAATTAAAAAGCATCTGCTCGATGATTTTACACCGTAGTGAAGCCATCTGGTATTTGTCCATATGTTATATGAAGAAGACTCAAGCATGCAAGATTTCTGAAGTGTGATATTTGAGTTATGTCCTATTTTTATATATTGGCGGGCATTTGTTTCATATGAACACAACACTGACCTATTATCACATTTTACGTTAATATAGTGAGCTTGTGAGGAAACTGTTTCCTACTTACACAACCACCAGGCATGCAGCATTCATTTTGAGTCCACCTGGTGAGTGTAAATCTAATTTTCAAGCCTCTTTTAGCTCTGTTTTTGGTCTCCTGCATCTCCTGGTGGAAATATCTGCCTCTTCAGCTGCTAAATACTCCACTGTCTTCACCAGCTAGTCAGTAACCATTTTTCTTTTACTGAAACTAGCTGCCTGCTGTGTCTGAAATAAGGCAGATGACAGAGTGAAGTAAAACAGGAAAATTGTACAAGCACAGACCGAAGCATGGAGGGTGGACTGGTAGCTGGAGAGGTGCCAGTTCACCTACTGGGTACTGCCGAGGTGCAAGGTAACGAATCCCTGACTGCTCCCAGGACGTCGCTACATGGCTGCACATCACTCCACCATCTCTCCACCACACGTGTGTGTGCATGTGTGTGTGTGTGGCCTATGTATGTAAAAACTTGAAAAAAGAATTTCCCCTCGAGGGATCAATAAAGTATTTATTCTATTCTTCCTCAACTGAACTGAGCAATAATTCTTGTGTTCATCACTATAACTGACGTCTTTTACACAGTAAGTAAGACGTTTGATCCATTGTTAATGTAAAATGATTAATTAGAGCAGCTGACAAGCTGAAAAATCAACTTGTCATTGCTGTCAGGTGTCAGGTGGACAGTCTTTGAAATGGGACAAGACATTCCTGCACTGGTGCTACTTCTTGGGCCTCCACTGATACTGATATACATGCCAATATCGATCCACCTGTGATAAGCTATAATCCTAAGTATTGCCATACTTGAGTATCAGTTTGGCTCTGAATCAAACTCCCTTTTGAAGCTGATCTGTTCAGGACACAACACTCTAAAAGCAACATCGTGCAGCATTTGCATCGTGCAGTGTTATTAGAGTTTGAAACCCCAGGTAGGGACCAAATTGGCAATCTTTTGGCCAGTCTATATTACAAATTCAATTAGGCCAGTTTTTAAAACCATTCAGCAGCCTATTTAAAACCTATTTTTTTTACTTTATTAATAATAAAACAGCTCTGAATGTAAGATGCAATCAAACTCTGCAGTCCCTCTTCTGTGATCCTGCTGGAAAGTATGTCTAGAAAGTTTGGTGTTTCTCAGTGGGGTTTTATTCTTTAACTACTGCTATGCGCTTACAAGTACTTGCCAACCCAGGCAGAGTTAAACTGATGGTTTTCAGTGTCAGTGTAACCTTTTAATAGCCAGCAAAAACAACCGTCAATAGCCAAATAGCCAAAAAGCTTGACAAAATGTCAATTCATGAAAGAAATCTGTAAATATCATGCATGATCTGTACTGTGCATGTGCAACTCTCAACAGAGATGAGAAGAAAGCTCACTTGTTAGCTAGTCTCATGCACTTATTATGTAGTTTGCTTATTTTGTCATATTTATGCATGCCCGGACACTTGGAGGTTGCTTTTGGGCCAGATGTGACCGGCAATTGAATAGGTTGGGTTGTACACAGCTAGTTTTCTTTATGCCCCTTCAGTAAGTGATTTGGATATCCGGTTGAATCCCAAAAAGAATGCATGAGTGCCGTAGCCGTCTGCCATGTGTACATTGTGGAAGTGCTGAACATGGCTGCACAGTGGAGAGGATGTATCAGTGTGAAAGGAGCATGGCTCAGCATAGTCCTGAGTGACTGAAGCTGGGCTGTAGTAACAGCTGGAACACTGCTGCTGCTGGCGCCTGGATGTGGCCTGGATAAAGCACGTGACCCCCCCCCCACCACCACCACCACCACCACCATCACCACCACAGTGTGAGGCATTAGCGATATGAACAGCAGGGTCCAGGGCCGCTGTTACATAACACCATCTTCACTGGGAAATCTCTGTAAAGATGGCTCCGGGAGAGTCAGTGACAGCAGAGTGAAAGTGCATTATCATTGTCAGCAACCGCATCACTTGGTCTGATTGTTGGACTGTCCCGTGCATGACAAAGCAAGCGTGCATCCTGAGGGTGTTTTTCATGTGGGGGCAGATTTACGTAGATGTTTTGTGCTATATAAGCCTCCAGATTAGATTAGATCCGCTCTGCACACATGTTCAGTGTATTTGTTTCCATGTATGTGACTTTACACCATGAGAATTGCTCGTTGTGTTACGCCATAGCTCCTACAGCTCAAAGGTAATATAAGTAGATATGTTGCGCCAGCTGTCTTCATGTTGGCAGTTTGACTGACTGCTGTATTCGGCCAGGAGTGACTGGCTGCTGACTTCAGTGGAGGTCAGAAGAAAGTAGGCAGTAATCACCTCAGGGATCTGACTGCATTCATAATTGATTGTTCCTGGAGTTGATCAGGGCTGTCCATTCACTCTGTCAGATGGAAAACACTGATCTGGTGTAAACAGCATGAGATTAGATGAACCCCCTGCAAGTTAGTCGTCGTGGTTTGTTGTTATGGCAGTCTCTGTGTGAAGTAAACCTTCCGCTATCTTCTGACACTATTTTGAAAGGCCGCCGTGGTTGCTGCACAGCTCTATGCTGCCCAGGAGTGTGATTCGTTTAAGGAAATCCAAAAAAGATTTTCACCAGAGCTGACTCAGTGCTAAAATAAAATATTATTTTTACTCCAGCTTACAGATGGAACTGGCTACTCATTTCTTGCTGTGGCATTTTCACAACAACAAATGTTTGGATTAAAGCAACGCCGCGTAGAAATTAGTATTTTTGATATTTAGTGTCCCCAGTTTCAGAGTGTAATCCAACTGTCATAAATATGGACAGCTGTACACGTATTTGTTCTGATTATATTATTTATGATAAAAAAAACTAGCGAGTCGACAAGAAGTGCAACAACACAAGACATAGCAGCCAGATAATATTACTTACTAGTCCAACAGCAAGAAGCCCAGCTTGGCATCTTTCTTCTTGCTCTTTTTCTTTCTTTTTTTCTCTTCTTGTGTGTCAGTGTAGGAAAAATGATTTAAAATCTGATTTTATGTTAGAAAAGTTACTCAATCTTTGCATTAAAAGCAGCAGACTCCACCGTGGCAGTATAAAACTCATGCTAACGCTTTAGCTTCCGTCAGTGTTACATTGTTATGGACAGGTCATTGATTGCAAGGGGTGTAAACTCTAGTTTGTCCACCTCTTTGAAATGAGGCTGAGAGTTTACTCACCTATTAAATAATCAACTGTATCAATCAATGAGAGGAAACAAGGTGGGTAGACTCCAGTTTGGAATACAAACCTACCACTACACCTCTAATTGATTGTCTTTGTAGGAATTCAGAGCAGGAGTTGGACTCGGAGTTAAAGCATCAACAGATTTTAGTTTGCAGCAGTCAGGCTTTACTAACAAAACTTAAAATATGCATATATTAAACATAACTGAAGATTTTTGTGTCTTTCGTGGTCAGCTCAATGAGGTGGAGGGTTGTTTGGATCTGTTCTGACGGTGCACGCCTGAGGCAGTAGATTGGGGGGGGTGATTATGCGGATCTTGCCAAAATCCACAGGCAATGATGATTATTTTCAGGATTTGCTTTGTAATAAAAAAGCTTATCTCCACAGGTTCAATCTCGGTCTGTGTCTCTGCCTTCCTGCTTACAGTTTTTTTTGCTTACTGTGTCAACGCTGAACTCTTATTTTCTTTAAAAAACAAAACTGCGTTCATAGCGTAGACGTGACGGTTCACGAATGAACCCTAAACCTTCATCGTGGAGGTGTAATAACAGAAAACGGTTGTTGAATCTCAACTAATAAGCCGCTACAATGTCACAAATACTCTGAACTGTTACTCTTATCTAATATTTTTCCAGAAAGGCGATGCAGAGTGATTTATTCAGCTTACCAACAGGAGCCGGTTCCTCTGATCTTCTGAGGTGGTTGTTGAACAACATGTCCAATGTTCGCGTCCTTCATACGGACACGCTCTGCTGTGTGTATTGTCCACCGTGTTGGAGGTTAATTGGGCACTCTTTGATAACATATTATTGGCAGGCAGTGCTACAGACTACACTGTGCGAGTCAGTTCAAGGCACGCTCGCTGTTTCTACAGTACTTTTACCGTTGAGCGTGATTAATGGAATGCTAATGTGCTCCAGAGTTGATGCTTTGTGTTTATGTGGGGATGTAATTGATTCTAATGTCCCGATCAAGTGGAATTTCACAGCAGATCGCTGGAGAAAATAAAAAAAAAAAAAAAAAAAAAAAAAAAGCTTAGACGTGCAGTGGGAGCTGCAGCACAGTGATTCATCTTTGTTAACTGTACGCTACATTGTTCTATGTTATAGGTCTCTGTGGAGTTGGTGAGGCTGCCGTCCAATCCACTGCCTCCACGTTGGCCCATCAGTGAACAGGGGCACAGGCTAATTGCATGAAGAAGCTGTAATAAGGTGGATTGAATTAGCTTTGGCCTGACTAAAATGAATTAAAGAAGCCGTCATGACATACAGAGACTCGAAACTGACTCGTTATACGCGCTCAGCCAGATATATCATAATGTAGTATTATCCTTGAAATGCTAACAGTCTGGAAGCCCAACGTGAGTTTGTATAAATGCCTGTACGCTGGAATAACAAACAGTGTCTAATTCTGCTTAATTAGACATGCCTGCATGGAACACTCGTCCTAACAGAGATGAAAACAGAAAGCTTACCCTCGACCCTCGCAATTATCACAAATAATGAGCTCATACGGTTCTGAAATGGCATTCAATCAGATCCTGTGTGTGTGTGTGAGAGCAGTCCAGTCATGTACACACTGATGAAGTGTTTGCAATTTTACATCTCATAACTCTCAAATAATTGATTAGTTTGATTATTTTAAAAATCAATTAAAAATTCAATGGATTTTTTAAAGAAAGACGTTTTTCATTTGTGGGGATTTGCTGCTTTTCTCTGATTTATAAAACTGTAGAAGGAATATTTTTGGGATTTTAGACTGTTTGAAGATTTGAAGATGTCACAAATCGGGAAATTGTTGTTGGCATTTGTCTCAATTTTTCTCATATTTTACAGAGCAGATTTATTTAATAATTATGTAGGGAAATAATCATTAGTTGTAGCTCTGACAAACTGAGGGTGTCGCATTGTGTAAGTAACCTACAAGTAGGTGTCTTGCCCATTTTTAGATTATCCAGGAGGATTACCATCAAGGTGGTGGCCAGCGCCACAGATTTTGAGCTTCTGTGTTGCTGTGGGTAACGTCCATTTGCTATACTGTCAGTGACTGTAGCTCTACGACAAATGTCACATTGTGTAAGTAACCTACAAGTGGGTGTTTGGACCAAGGTTATTATAATTAACTAAAAACTAAAACATAAAATAAAAATATAAACCAGACTTTGTGGTTCAACACTCACAATGAGGAGGCACTGGAGCATGTTTCTTACTGAGACTGGGAAGTCAACAAATAAACACAATCTGGACACTACACTGAGTTAAAAACCAAAATTATAAACCAAAAAAACAAAAACAAATGAAAAACAGAAAAGTATAAGAGCTCTCATTTTGACTTATCAAGGAGTCACTTTTACTTTTTATATTTAAACACTGGCACAGGACGAAATCACTTTCAGCCAAGGCCATGAATTATTGCATGAGTGGGTATATAAGTCACCCTGTTTCCAGAGCGAATGACAGCAGATGTTGGGGAGAAGAGCTTCTCAGCTCCTTTGAAGGTGGACGGAAGGACTACGTGGCTTTGGGGGTCGTGCCTTGCGGCGGGGGTACAGGGCAGGACAGAGAGCCTTTGTCCAGATGTCTGTTTGTCTTAGGGAGGTTACGGCACTGCCTCCCGCCATTAGAAACAAACACTAATTGCCCATTGGCCCCGGGTTGGATATGTGCAGCTGGGGACATGTGGCTATAAATAGCACTGCTTGTTCCCATGAGTGGCGGGCACACAGCACCATAGCATTAGTATTCAGCACTGAAACATGGCATGGACAAAAAAAAGGTCATCTTCTGGCCATGGCCACAAATGTACAAATGTCAGGGTGGGGTACAAAGTGACACCAACATGGTGTATGTGTGTGTGTGTGGGAGGGGGGGGGAGACAGGTGAACTGTGAGCTGAACCTCCGGCTTCGCCCACATTTGGACCAACCTACTGAACCGTCGTCCTCTGTCTGAACACTTGCAGGAAAATGTCACATGGAAATTGCCGAGCAAGTGTCATGACATCCCTGTGTTTTGTTCGTAGCCCAGCAGCATCCACGCCCTCTCCCATGGAGTCTTTACCTCCGTGCAGTGATGGCCTTCCATGCTTGAGTCGAGTTACAGCTCTCCCTCTATGACACAAAAGCAGCATCTGGTTCCACCTGACTGGAGCCATGAATAATTTAATAGAGGGGGCATTATTATTTCCAGCCAGCTCCACTAGCTTGGCAATAACAAGCAGTTTAGGTAGTGCTATCAGCGTTGCTTGGCTAAGTGGTTGAACATGGAGAGAGGATGTTATTTTACCTCGTTGGCATTTTATACTTGTGTGGGTTTGTAAGTATCTGGTTGAATGAGTGCTTAAGTGTTGTTTTTCATTGATGCACTACGTCAACATGTTGCTTGGATGTTTGCAGATTTAAGATGTGAGTGAACCGACCACAGATGTGGGAAACATCTGTGCGACTGGGATAGTCACCATTAAACCAAATCAGTTGACGTCTTGTGACGTGCGCAGATTAACAAGCACAACCCATCGGAGCTAATTTAACATAAAAACATTCTTCCTTTGTTATCATTCGTTGTGATTTTTCTTTTGCACACTGGTGTACTCAGACTTTGGTGGAACGCTGTGTTAAGCGTGCACTCAAAGCAGCAGGTGGGCAGGTAGTCCAGTAGATTCCTGCTATTGTGCAACAGAACCTGTGGAGATCAGTGAAGGGAGAGCACACTGTTTGCACGGCATGAGTGTACCTGTTAGCTGTTTTTCCGCCGAGACCACCTGCTGGCTCCGAGCGCCCCCTCCTCTTACGCTCTTACATGCAGAGCGCTAGCAGATATTAGATGGGAGACCAGTGGTGAAGGGTTGATTCGGCCAAAAACTTCAAACTTCTTTGTTATTAATTTGAATTTCTTTAAATAACTTTGTGTTCTTCTCTGTTTGTTTCCCCCTCCTACAGCTGAGAAACGAAGTTTTGCCACTCCAGCTCCAAGGTGTGCAGCGTTTGGACAGTTTTCGTCTTCTAGAGGACAACAGCCGAGCTCTGAGACTCAGCCAGGAGGCACTGAGTCACCAAAGGCTAAAGCAGAAGTTACTGGTGAGTTCTCTGCGTGAGAGCAAGATAAAGGCTCGTTGATGCTGGACATGGACCATTAGGGACTGTTGAAGACCGCTGTGGAGGCTTTCAACAGCCGCCTGGCTTTCCTGTTCCGCTCCCTGCTTTGGATTGTGAACTTGTGAACCATGAGTTGTTTCTTCCCTTCAGTTGTTGGTTTAAATTTTAAATGAGCCGTGCGCGCTTCTGCTCGCGTTCATTTAGAGTCGTCGTTGGGATTAATTGGGGTCAAATTGGCAGTTTGTCGTCAGCAGACGATGCCTCTTAACTTAGGCCTGTCCAAGGAGGAGACCAGGCCTTCAGGGAGTTTTTGGCAGACTGGCCCGTTGGCTAACTTACTTTCCACACTTTTAA
Organism: Protonibea diacanthus; assembly: GCA_028641955.1. Classification (NCBI taxonomy): domain Eukaryota; kingdom Metazoa; phylum Chordata; class Actinopteri; family Sciaenidae; genus Protonibea; species Protonibea diacanthus. The sequence goes on from CM053985.1 coordinate 23,953,629, forward strand.
GTTTAAGATACAATAAATCATCCATATTTGAATAATTACCTATTTTCTTCATTGTCAGTGATGCTAAGAAGCTAATGTTTGAGTATGTAGCATCAGTTTTGTGTTGGAGATTGTAGAGATGATTTCCCCTGTGAGGATGTTGGTAGGAGCTATATATATATATACCGTAAAATCAATGCATGGCTGCTCATCAAAGCTGGACAACAATCAGTGGAAAAAAGCAGACAGCTGCCCCCAGGCGTCCCAGAGTCATCAGGATCAGTGTGTAGCAATCATGATAAATTAGTTTGTACCAGTAATGTACAAATAAACTGAAATATTAAAGGTCATTCAAGCAGCCTTTGTTTTTCTTATAGTAAGCTTGACACCCTTAAAAATACAAACCTAATACCTTTTTAATTTATCAGCAGTATCATTTATACATGGGGGAAATACTTTGATAAATGTAATTAAGAGTTAATTAACGATAATCCTAATTAAGAGAGCGAGGATGGCACACATGTGATTTTTGGCCCGGGGCCCCCTAGTGGTTTAATTTGCTGCTGCTTATTTGAAAAAGTTCCAAAAATACATATGTGGATGTAATGAAATCTGAATCTTTAACAAGTTTTAAAATACAAGATTTAGAGCTGCGATGATTAGTCTGTTCAGTTAGCTGTCAGCTATTAAATTAATTGCTATTTTGCTAAGAAATAATGTCCAAATTCTGCAAGTCCAGCTTCTTAAATGTGAATATTTTTGTGGTTTTTAGTCTTTCATGACAGTAAAATGAATACCTTTGGGTTGTGGACAAAACAAGACATTTGTGGACACCATCTTGGACATTTTCTGGACCAAACAATTAATTGAATAATCAACAAAATGATCATCAGGCTAATTTATAATGAAAATAATCATTATTTGCAGCCCTGGAAAGATTAGTCCTCTTCCTTTAGATTTTGATAATGTTCAACACGTTGTATATTGGTGCCACCACCAGCCTGCAGAAACCCATCTACCAGTCAAATGTTAAGGTTAATTTTCTCACAGTTAAGATGTGTACAACATGTTGTTTTTTCACAGTCTGGTTTAAATACTGTTGCACCTGTTTAGTGTCATTAACCTCAGAGTGAGGAGACCCAGTGGCCATGTTTGTTGAGAACGCTGTGGACAGTAAACAGCAGGTTTCCTGAGCGAAGGAGCTGGGTTTGTCTTCCTCAGGCTTCCTACAGGCTGCGATCTCACAGCGGAGGCTGCTTGTAATTCCCCCGGCTTCCCCTGACGTCTGTGGTTCAATATGAATGAGCTGCATCGATTAGACCTCAGTGTGGTGCTTGCACAAAGGGGATGAGTCGTGTGTGTGTGTGTGGGGCGACTTTCTTTCTATCCTGTGTCTCCTCAGCACTCAGCAGACTGTTGTTTTCGCAGAGGGCGACGTTCTGGGTGACATCTTTTAGCTGAACCATAAACTGTAGCTTTGTTATTAGCAGTTTCTTCTTGCGTGTGACACTGTGTGATCTGCAGAGGAATGCATGTTATCGACAGTGATTGTAACATTAGAAACTTGCAAAGGTGTCGTCTGCATCGTCTTTCTCTTCCCTGGTTTCCATTTGGACACATTTGCACAGACTTACAGGAGCACATGATGTTCTCACACGCCTTTCACAGCCCTCGAACCTTCTCGTCTCACACGCTGAGAGCATGGCCTTCTCGTGTTAAAGTCCACCAGCTGTAGTCTATAGGGGTGCGAGGTTAGCGCTGCTGACTGTGATTGTTTGCATAATGAGGGTGGTGTGAACTTTATTTTTAAACTCTCCGCCTGCTCGTGACAGGGCTACTTGATAATTAGCTTGTCAAGATTTTCTTAAGGGATCGCCTGCCATTTCAGTCATGTGACGTGGCCAAATCTGAATAATGACGTATTTTTTCTGTCAAGTTTCAAAATTCATCCATTCTTTAGGGAGTTTAACAGACAAAATGTTTAAAGGATTTTGCATCTATAGCTGCACCACTGGATCCCACAGCAGTTTTGTTGCTGGTTGCAACCCCCTCGTGTCACCCTCTCCTTCCTAGCATGAAGGAAGAGAAAGAGGATAGATACTTTACTGATCCATCGAGGGGAAATTCTTATGGAAAGCATGCTTTTTTAACCCAAAATACAACCACACACACACACAAAGGGTCATAAACTGGGTCATAAATGTGGAGAGAGATGGTGGAGTGATGGGCCGCCACACAAAGCGGGTACCTCGGCAGTCCCCAAGAAATTTTATTTATATAGCAGCAGATCATAATAAAAGTTATCTCATGACACTTTCCATACAGAGCAGGTCTAAACTGTACTCTTTATGATATTATTTACAGGGAGCCAACAATTCCAGTCCACCTTCCATACTTTGGCACACTGGACTTGAACTGGCCACCCTCCGGTTCCCAAGCAAAGTCCTGAGCTTCTGCCGCCCCCAGCTATGGAAACTGGTGGTTGAAAAACATGAAAATAAACGTGAAAGGTCTTATGGGGAGCCAGTGTTTAGTGTAGAAACAGTGTCTGCAGATATAAAAAGCTCATTCTATGGTAACAAAACCATAAAAATACTTATTTTCATGTTATATTCTGTAAATAGAGGCAAAATGTTTAGTATGAAATATGGAGCTGATGGTGTAACTTAGCAGTTCTTCTCCTCCATTCAGCCCTAATTCAGTGTATCTCCTTTAAAAACTACAACGTCATGCAAAAGCTCTGTCCTCGTACCTTTGGCGGTTGCTGGGAAACAAGCACTTTTGAAGTCAACGTGCATCCTCTCGTGTCATTAGGCTGGTGTTTGGCACCGCTTAGTCAACAGAGAAATAGACTGGGAGGAACAGGGGTGTGGGTGTGGGCTGGGGTGGGTGGGGGGATTTGGAAGTGGTGTTGTTAGCTCCCTGAAGTGGAAAAACAGCTGATCATGGATCCTGAAAGATTGGCGTAGCATCAGTAATTACCAATACTGGATGGTCCCACGTAAGACTGAGTGAAGTGGTAATGAAAAACTGACAGAGCATGAGGCACTTCTTCAGCAAGCTCCATTAGCCTGCAGCTCTGTTATCTTATGATGGAGATGCAATCAACAAACCGCAGACACGGCCTGGTAAAGGTATCTTCCTCCTCGTGTACAGAGCTGACTGCAGTCATTACATCTCTCCGTCTTATGCAGCGTGTGTTTTCCTCGGAGTAATCTCAAAGAAAGTGACGTGTTTTTAATCCTTAGAAGGTTTGTACTTCAATTTTCTTGAAGTACAAACGTCTTTTAAGCATGCAGATTCGTGCTGAAGGGGGAATTTCACAGATACTGAATTTTAGTTGTTATTCTGCAAAAGTTGACATTTACACAGCGTTTTCCTCTTTTTAGTGAATGACTGGAGCAGTTTTCAAGATCAAGGGAAGTGGCAGAAGAAAGGAGCAGTTCTCTGCCTTCAGTCATTTTCCTGCCTTTGAATTATGCATCTAAAGTTGGAAAATGCAGTCGCAGGAAGACGTTACGATATAACATACAGTATTTTTGAGCACTGATCTGCTCATACTGTGCTGATTTGTTGTCAAATCAGTGCATCCAAACCGACAGAACTGATATTTTCAACCAATCAGCTAGCTAGTTCTGTATTCTCTGTAGAAAGTTCAGGTATTTTCCTCCAAACCCTCTCTCTCCAAAATGACACTATCACTAGCAAGGCCACATCAACAAGATATGTTTGAAGGATTTATTAACAAATAAAAGAAACGTGAGCCCCTCTGAGAATCTCCTATGAGGAGTAGGAAGGAGAGGGAGGAATAGGAGAAAGAAATAGGGTGGATAGGAGAGGTGCGGATTACGAGAGAGAAAGAGGTCGAGAGGGTTAGGAGGATATTTATAGGAATGTTTGAAGTGACATGGTTGAGGTGTGGTCCTGCTTCTGAAGCTCTGCTAAAAATCTTCAATTGTGTAAAAGTAGAACACAATGTATCATCAGTTAATACAGTTATTTATCCAGCTAACATCACTGTAAACCAGTGGTCACCAAGCAAGGTTGTATGGGCAAAGTCTGTGAGTGCCAAGGTGTGTTTTATTGCTCATTTGCAAGAGGAAGAATGTTTTATTTCTCCTTTCAAAAGTTGCTTTAAATTGTCTTGAAAAACGAACAGGAGCGGCTGTAGCAGCGGGGCTGTTTCTCTCCCTGATAAGCCCGTCCTCGGACATGTTTTCCTCCTGCTCTGCTGCAGGGGCTGTGAGTTGTGAGTTAAATTGGCAGGCTTTTCAGGACGTCAAAAAATAAAACAGGCGCATCTGTCAAAGACCGGTCGAAGTGATGCTTGAGCATTTTGATAGATGTGAGTAGCATGAACAGATGTGCTCTTTAAAGTGGAGGACATTTTACTGATTCACTGCAGTAATGGGATGTTTTGGCAGAGAGCTACGCTTTTGCAATTCTGTTTGTACCTTTGCAGACCTTTTCTGCCTCCATATCTGCTGGTTTTTCCTCCTATGCTCCGATTGGCTCACCGGCATATTGAAAAGCTGAGGATGTGACTTATTACCCATCTGTCTCCGAGAGTGTCTCATTGTCGCAGCCGAGATGGAAAGGGGCGAGACTTATTAGGGCTGTGAACAGTTTCTCCTTGGTTAACTCCTGCCCTCATAACTATTCATCACTGGGAGCGAGCCTACAGTCAAGCCTACGGGTTTGCTCCGGCTGCGCTCAGTTGGATGGTCAAGTGAATCATCAGGCCAAGGCACATCGGAGTGCTGGTCATAAATATGCATGACGCAGATTGGAAAAATCACACTGACTTCGCAGTATAGATATCATAGATTGTGGGCACCCATCATGTTCTTCTAAACAAACACAACTAAAAATATTCCCTGGTGTCGTCTTAATGTGCCGTGTATTCTCTCCTACACCACCATCAATGCCAGATTTATCATTTATTCATATTCAGAAAACATAAACATCACACAGAAAGGGCTGAGAATTGATGTCCTTCTTGCTATGAGCCACCGTGCTGCACCAGATCTAACAGATTTATTGACACTTTAAATACATCACAGATGCTGCCCAAACACTGTGTTCCTGCCTTTTTTTTTTCTCGTGCCACATAATGTTGAATCTTTCAAGTCCCACTGACACACAGGCTGAAATCTCCTCTATGTTAGGACAGGATGTTACATCAGACAAACTGGCTTATTTCTGCAGGTATTTTTGTGGGTGTGTTTGTGCATGTATTGATGCGGGAAGGCCCCTCCGTGCTTGGGGGGGGCAACCACATGTTTACATCACTTGTAATGAAATTAGAGCCGCGTGGCGCCCACACTACAGGCCTCCACTGATCCTCTAATTCAATTACCCTCCTTATTAACGCTCAGATGCTGCTGGCTGACCCAGGACCGCTCTCTGCTTTTTTTTTGCTACACACCATTCACTCAGTGGCTCTTTCTGCTTCTCTAGTGAACTGAGTAGTTATCAGTCAGTCATTGTCTCACTCAGATGCTCAGGGGCCATCTGAGTTTCTCCTTCATATCGATGTGTAGCAACCCCAAGACTCGACTACAATACAGGCAAATTCAGCCTATGAGGGATTAGTTTGCATGCCTACAGTAAGGCTGGAGCATTTCTGTATGTTTTTTGCACCTTGTCTTGTTTCCGTCATCTATTTTTGCTAGATTATATGCACAAGTTCAATATTCAGACATCCAAGTTCTTCATCAGATTTGTGCAGGATAAAGCTCGAGTGTTGTTGCACAGGTGTTATTTTTACCTTCTGATCTGGCACCTTGAAGACTTGACAGCAATGATGAAATGAGGTTAGGGACCGTCTCAGAAGTGCATTCAAAGTGATCAGGAGTGTCTTCAAACCACCTGTGTTTTCCTCTGGACCTCGTCCAGTTTGTGTGCAAACCCACAAAAAGATGCAACATTGCAGTGTATGCTTGTACGGATTTGTATTTAAACTTTAGACCAACTTAACTGTCTCCCCCTCCATTACACACACAACCAAACTGCAGTTTTTAAAGAGATATATATGCAATGTTGGCAATATGCAATGTTCCCCCCAAACATTTACCTGTTATAAAGCTTAGAAGTTGCATATACATACATACAAGGAGTGTAAATGTTAAAACATAAAGTTAAGCAATCTGGACACTTCATTAATCTGAATCCAGATTAGGGCTGCGACTAGCGATACTTTAACTGAATTTTCTTGATTCTTCATTTAGTTGTTTGGTCAATAAAATGTTGTTTTGTCCACAACCCAAAGATGTTTACTGCCACAGAGGAGTACAGAAATCAGAAAATATTCACATCTGAGACCAGGGAATCAGAAAATTGACTCAAAATGATTATTAATTATCAAAATATTTGGCGATTCATTTAATGGCTGACAGCGAATTGAATGCAGATGTGAATAACTAAAAAAATAATTTACCCAGAAAAAGTGAATCCACTGTGTTACAAATAATTGCTTCAATCGGTGCACAGAGGAAATCATTCATGAGGCGTAAACATGGTTCTGTCTTATTTCCTGACTGAGACACAAGCTTTGAATGTAAACTGTAAAGACTGTGTTGCTGTTGGAACATGGCCCATTGCCTCTCTGCTGTAACAGGTCTGCAAGGAGCTGGCGGGGATGTATGGCATGATTTAACAAACAGGGTGTCTGGTGCCAGCACGCACACACACTGACAAGGGCAAACACACACACAAACATACATACACATCACTGTATGTAGTCACCAGTTGGGCCTTTACCTCACCAGATAACAGTACACTTATGATGCCGCGATAAACCTTATCGCGGCCTTATCAGAGATAGCGGAGAGAGGGAGAGAGTCCTTTCCAGTCTCCTCCAGGGTCAGGTGTTTCCGAGCCTGCTGACACCGGCCACCTTCATCTACAGTCTGGTGTGTCGTGATGGCCATGGGCTTTAGCATCACGCTACTCTCTCTGTATTCGTTCAACAGAGGTGAAAAAAAATCAGCATTTGTGCAAAACATGCAGATTTGAGATAACAACAAGACGGTGTAGTAAATAAAACCTGTGATATAAAAATATATGTAGTCCTGATAGGATCTTATTATGCTGAACTAAGAGGGACTACAGTAAAAATAGCAGTGCAACCATTGCTTCATATCACAGATTAAAACGCGAGGGGGAAAGTGTGTGTTAAGTTAAGCCGGTTAATGGGTTTATCACAGGTTTGCAGAATCCCTTGTCTTTTGACCCGCTTGAGTGCATGCATGATACAATGAGGCTAAATCATCTCGTGCCCATATTCAGGATTTCAAAGCTTAATCTCTGCCAAGTTTCTCAATCTCTAGCCACTGCATTGAGCTTATTAAAATTTCAATCTGCTACAGGCTCCCTTTCTCGCCTCGCAGGATGAATGTGCCCTTTTAATAATGTAACCGGTTTTAACAAGATCGTAAAATGTTCATCTAACTTTCATAAGCCCTGTTAGCAAAGTGACAAATTCATGTGATGGCAGGAATCACTTTGGCAGTCCCTCAGTTTTTGAAATGAGAACACTTTTTTTTTTTTCCTGCCTTCTTTTCGTTGCTGCTCCACGGAGAGGCCCGGAGAGTTTAAGTTTTACAGCCGCCTGCAGGGAAGACTGAGCTTGTTGCTGTGTCAACCCTGTGGCCCTGAAACAGGGGTTAGCCATGATGGGGGGAGATTTAGATTGGCTTTCTGGTAACTGATCCTGTGAACACTCGGCTTCTCCTCTGCCTCATCTATAATATACACGAGTTACACAGGGCTAAACCCTCAAAACACCACCTTTTCTGACTCGGCTGGAGAATCTGCCACGTGACTGCTTTCGTAATCTATTTATGGCTGATGAGCTCTCTCTGTTTTTACGCTCATACAGTACATAGTTCAGTGACATTAGCTGAACTGGGGCAGGGTCGGGGTGGCGTGAATGCAAAAGCTGCTGGCTGATTTAGTTGAGCGTGTGTGTGTGTGTGTGTGGTTCACGCTCCCAGGCACCGCTGGAGTAATGTGACCTTCATAGGGAGATTAAAATATGTAGCAGGCGTGCATTGATTTTTGGACTGGCCACTGGTATTTATGGACTCAGTCAGTGCATAAATATTGATACCCACCCTCCTAAAGAATGATCTGACTTCGTGTATCTGTGTGTGTTTGTGCACAAAAATCCCAACAACAACAACAACACACACACGAAAAGAGCTGATGCACCTGATGAATTGGTGGCTCATGTGTTTTGGTAACCTAAATCTTCTTGTGACCCAGCAGCTGCTTAATAAGGTCATTCCCATTATGTGGTGGCTAATTACAATGCCTGTCGTTAAAAGTCCCTAAGCTGCACTGTCAAGTAAAAGAGCATTAAAGAGTTAAAGGGACAGTTCATACTTTTATTTTAGCCATGCTTGAGGTTTGAATCCATGGATGGTTGGTTGGTCCACCTCTTTGGTTCAGACTGAACTGATCTGTTGGCTGTGGATGGTTTGCCGCGACATTTGGTAAAGTTAAGCCCAGCGTGGTGGCTCTGGCCACCGCCATCTTGGCAGTCCTGCCTCTGTCGGCTCCCAGGTAATCCAAAAATAGGCAGAAACGTGGAGCGTGAGTGGTGCTTGAGGAGTGGTGGCTCAAATAAACCACTTGTTACAACACCTACCTGTCAATTTCAGCTGCAGTGCTGTTAATTATGCATAACTTTAAGCCTTAATATAATGTGAACAGGTGAGTTGTATATAAATTCACCCTCAGTACAGTTGTCATGAACGGGGAAATTAGCTATAGAGACCAAAACTGTTTTTTGTACCAGGCTGTAAACATGTTTATTTCTGCTGTGAAGTTGGACGTTTGAACATGGGGACTTATGAGGTCTCGATAATGGTTATTGCTAAAAGAGGCATCCATTGAGTGGCCTTTTTTATGCATCCTAATGTATTTTTTATTGTTTGTCTTTAATTCCATAATTATGCACATTCGTAGAACACGTTCTCAACTTTATTTTGAAATCTTTGTGTAATTGTAAATCATCAGGAGGTGGGTGATTGTGCTCAGTCTGGAGCCCCTTAATTAGATTGGTGCCTGGGTGGAATTAAAGGCCAATGATGGCTGCCAGCGTTTCTCATACACAGACACAGGAGCCGACTGATAAGTCGGCCACTCACTGTGTCAGAAGAGTTGCGATGAGCTGTCTCCGTGTCTGGGGTGTTGTTATTGTATCCCGCTATAACCCTCTCTTGCTTCCTCCGATTGCTCCTTTGTCTCAGCTTGTTCATCGGAGCGTTTTGTTCAGTGGTTAGGAGTTGTTTTCTTGAGGCTTGTTGTCGACAGCTCAGACTCCTGCCTCCTTGCTACATTTGAGGTGCTGTCCTCTGTGAGGTTTTGTTCTCAGTAGGTACTTTGGGATGAGTGTGAGGGGCAAGTGGTCCTGACAGACCGACTTGGGCTGACTCACACTGCTGACATGACTTTCTGTCCAATGAGTTCACCAGAAAAAGGTTCTTTTCTGGGTCATTTGCTTAGATTGGATTTCTCTTCGTCTCCTTTTCGCTCTCTTTTTCTCTGTTTTTTTTTCTGTTGATGTCTCAGGTATCACACAGCTTTCCAGTGAAATGAGAGCCAGCTTGGGAAAGTCCTTTGAATGTGCCGATTAGAGCAAAAATCATAGTGAATAAAATTCCACTGTATTAGGAGCCAATCTCCCACTCCCAGAGCTGCATCTTAAATGTACTCTGCAAACTTAAAGTGTAGTCTGACAGAGCAAAACGTGGCACTGAGCCACTAAATATTTAACTTGCACTCCCTGAGAGGGAGAGAAAGAGTCAGAAAATACCTGTTTACACTGTCAGAAGAAACATTTGTTTTTACCGCAGCTGTCTGCTCCCACATGTAGCTGTTATATTGGCCTTGAGTTGGTATTAATTTACCGTGTCAAACACAGTGCTTATCAGGTAGAGTCCATGATGGTGTGTTATTGGCCGACTGGAGCGATTGCAGCACGCTGTAATTTAATCAGCAGGCTTGGATAACAGCATGGACTTCAGCTGAACTTCTGGATCAGGTTGCAGACTTGTGCTGAGGTTTCAGAATTCTGCTAAAAGAGGCCCGTCTATCTCGCCATCTCCGCAGTCCGTAACAGTCCAGACAGACTCACGGAGACAGAACACCTACAGTTTGTTACCTGCTGCTTGTCTGGACATGAGGGAACTAGTCTTTAAGGCTTGCACCGTCTCTGTGTGGGAGAAGGTAAGGACAGGCCAGCGAGAGAAGAGAAAAAGTTAGCTTTGTATACTCGGGGTGAGACAGTTCAGGACGTCAGTGGAAAGTTTGGACAAGTGGATTGAATTTTGTCTGATGTTTTCATGAGGGGACAAGTAGTCAGTCTCTATTTGAGCAATTACTTTTTCTTTATAGTTGGGTAAAAGCTGGAGTTTCTCGCAAAAGAATGTTTCATTGATAACAAGTGCATACTTACACAATTTCACTTTTCAGATTCAGTCTGGGTAACAAGTTATTTTTATGCAAACTGGTGAAAAACATTGACTTTAACGTGTCATTTCGTCTCATATTCAGCCTTAATTTTTACATAAAGCTTTGGAGCCTGAGATAGCTCCACCTCCTCCATCTCCGACTCTCTGGAACGTTCCAGAAACAAGCATCATTACTTCGATAAAACAAGGTGCAAAGGGGCAGATTCCTCCAGCAGACGGTTCATTTAGTCAGAACTTAAAACGTCTGCTCATTTTGTTGGACTTTGATGATAAATGCTGCAGTTTGTGCAAATTCTATGCAAATTTATTGCATTTTAAATTATTAATTCAGCTGATTAATTATTTAATCTTTAGTGTATAAAATGTCAAAAATAATGAAAATGTCCATCTCAAGTTCCAGTCTTCAAACGTCTTTGAATATTTGGAGTTTTTGCTTAATCATTGACTTAAACTTTGCAGTTTGTAATCTCTGCAACAACAAAAGACATAGTTTGTTGACATCGAAGCAGCATGGAATCATGGGAGTTGGTGTCTTCATTGTTAATTGCTGATAAAAATCTGTTTGATGTAAGCGTTAAGGGATGAGGTCGTGTTTGCAGACTTCTTTCCTTACTCTCTGATGTGAGCGATGTATCCTGCGTTTACCCGGACGTTACGGCAGCACTGAATAAAACTACAGATTTATCTGGAGTTAGAAACATTTGAGACATAACATAGGTCTGCTCCTTTAATTGTGGAAATATTCCAATTATATCTTTAAGCAATAAACCAATTATCAAAATTGCTTCCGTTCCATCAATTATTCGACTAATCACATCAGCTCTAAGATCGACCTTTCCAGATGTAATTTACTGAGTTCTTTCTGAACAGCGTTTTACATTTACCCTTCACTCATTTCATACCTTGTAAACAACAGTGCTGCGTGCAGATCCGTCTTCATTACAGTAATACGAGCACGGTGGAAAGTCGCTCATTATTATTCAAACGTTAAGCTTAGGCTTTGGCCCAAGCCAACAGTGTCTGCCGCTCTGATCATTCACATTAGAGCTTAACACTGAGACAGCAAATATATTCACCAGCCTGGCAGTCTTTGACCTGTTTGATGTTTGTGGTGGATTTTTTAAATTCCGGTAAAGAGGCAGGGCCGTTTGGTGTTTCCTTGCTGCATTGCTGCCATAAGCACTGCCTTCGACTTAAAGAATGCCTCTCCCCTCTTTCTCTCTCTGCACTGATGATGACTCACACTCCAACACACCCTGCAGAAATCTCCTCTCATGCACCCGAGAGAGAGAGAGAGAGGGAGACAGATAGAAGAGAGGGATGTGTTCTTTTTACGTGGCTCTAACACACACAATACCTGTTCATGTGTCCTGATCTACCTGCTCTGTATACAGAAATACCTGTGCTCATCAGTATTCCCTATGGTTCCCCGCAGGGTGGAAATGCAGCTGGTGTTTTTTGCACCGCTTGACCCTTGAGTGTATTTTGCATTTATTCGGGCAGCCGATTCTCTTATCTGTAACCGAGGGGCTTCAGGAGTGCATTTACATTCATCAGATGCCTTTACTACTCTAAAAAAAGGAGAAAGGAGCCCACGTTTGAGGTCATTATTTCAGTAGAGGGAGTCGAGTGTCAGATCTAAGCAAACATTGCATCCATAAGGTGCAAAAGTGCCATTTATAGATTGTTCTCGTGATCCTCTCACCGTATGCTGCCCTCCAGTGAGCGAGCTAACATTGTGTGACATTTGCAGTGATGCTGAAGTCCAGCCTGCACGTGCTGCAGCGCCGTAGGTCCGCTGCCCTCGGGCCTCCGCTTCTCTGGAAACAGAAAAAAAGAGCAAAAGAGACCGAGCGTGATTAATAGCCATATATGTGCAGCAAGAAAACACACAACAGGCCTGTCTGCCGCCATTTCCTAACACACGGACCCACAGGCTGAGAATTACATAACGGATCTGCGAAAGTTGCTCATGCTGATTCTTAATTGCTGTGCTTCGTTTTTGTCGTTTTGTGTGATTTGCGTGTCAGGCGGGATCACGGTCTCGGCGAGATGCGAGCGGTTCCAGATTCTGAGTGATTTGCCCTGCGATGGATCGCTCTCTTCTTATTTTCCGAGCCCCCTGGTCCAGCTCTCATGACTGTCTTTGGATGAAACGTTGTATCGCCCCCCTCCCTCGTGCCAGTCTGGATTTGACTGGCACTCTGTTTTGTTTTTTTCTATTAAGAATGTGCTATTTTTAGCGCTCTGTGTCAAAACACGGCTGTCTCATCCTGTGTATGCATGTGCTCACTGAAATAACTTCCCTTCCCCAGAAGGCTTGAGTGGTCTCTTCAGCTACATGTGCTGAAGCCCTGTTTGCTGTGCTTCACACTGCATGCAGACTCATTACGCAACCCTGTGCATCAGCCGTGGGGGCCACCGGGCCAGAATGGCAGCCAGCTACTAATCACTCTCTCCCGTTTTCATCTCATGTCTCTGTTTTACCCTTCTTTGTTCCTTTCTTAGTCCCTATTCTCAAGGTAAAGGAGAGTACATGGTGCACTGATTTACTTGTATACCAAATTACAGCAGTCTATGTTTTAGGGAGTTGGTAAAAGCTGTGGATTGCCGCTGGCGTGCAGCTCTCTCTCTCTCTCTCTCTCTGTGTACTGGAGTGTGAAGGCAGGTCAGCAGGGGCCAGCGGAAGAAGAGAGGATGATCTGTCCTTCGTTGTCAGTGGGCTTCCTGTGCGCTCTGCCTCATCTTAATGCAAAGTAGAGGGTTGTATTTTCAGAAGTATCGGGCCTCTGAATGGACGTCGTCGGCAACACTCCGCTAATTGTCCGATCTGCCATTTTTGCACAGTAGTCTTGGCAGATTTAATAGAGCCTCTTTGAATTCCCAATATGCTGTCTACTGATAATGATGATGTGTAACTGGAACATGCATACCGTCGTCATATTCTCATGAAAAACACACTGTAACCTAACGTTCTCTGTTAAAGGCAGATTTAATTGGATGTCTGCATGTGAGGATTTTCTTGTTGGAGAGTTGTATTTAAGAATCAGCGTGTTTTCAGTAGCTCAGTAGTAGTTTTCTACTTACTGGAGTAATATTGGTGAGTTTGTGTAGATAAGACAAATACTGCAAAGCTAACACAGTTTGTCAGTCCTTCCCTTGTGCTAGTCCAAAAATGGCAAATACTTTGATCATCGAGGCGGGCTGAATGAAGCCTTGTTGCTCAAACAAGCCACCTGTAACAACACCTACTTGTCAATTTCAGCGTCCACGCTCTTAATCCTGCATAACTTTAAGCCTTAATATAATGTAAACAGGTGAGTTGTATATAAATTCACCCTCAGTACAGTTGTCATGAACGGGGAAATCAGCTATAGAGCTTACTTATGCAATGCGACACCGTCAGTTTATCATAGACTACAGCCACACTAATGATTATTTGATACAAGTTGTGGTTTTAAACACAGAGTTAGGCCAGTTGTGTCACCCCGTCTCCAGTCGTCTCCAGGGTAAAGTTAGATTAAATACAAACATACAACTCTGCAATTGAAGCCACACACATCATAATAACTTTCGAGTTTGAAGAGAGAAATCAGAGACAAATTAAAAGCACATTATGTTCCATTCAAGTCCACTCAGTGTGTTGAGTGTGTGTCTGCTTTGACATCTCATGCTAGCTGAACCTCAAGACATCAACATTTAGCTGAGACTCTATTAAGGTGGTAAATGAGCCTCAGATAGATATCTGAAGTAGTTTTAATTAAATGAACTGGGAAATCACTGCCTCCAAGAAATACACAATGTTCTTCTGTTACTGATGGATTTATTCACTTTGATTGCACTTAAGTCAACATCACTGTCATCAAATCCACCTGTTCAAACACACGACAGTGTACATACCACGCACAAACTGCAGAGACCTTACTATCAATATGCACTATTAGGCCTGCTGCACACAAACAAGAGGGAGCGAGTCCACTTGAGCAAACATAAATCTTCGAAACAGGCAATGAAATATCACCCCGCGTCCTTGAACAACACAGAACGTTAACGTAGCTCCTGCGTAGTGTCAACAGAAATTAATATCAATGAAAATAAATCACATAAATAATATTTTACGGCAGTTAAAGTTTGACCCTCTTTTTCACACACACATGCTTTTTTATTCCCTCTGTTGCTTCATTTTCACGGCATGAAAACGCAGCCCGTGGAACACCTGTGACGTGACATTGTATTGCGTGCATCTCAGCACAGTTGAAGTTCTGCATCGACTCGTATGTAGATGTGAAACCTTTTTGCCAAACAGCATCCCCTCACTTTCAAATACAAACTTTTGCTTTGCCAGCACAAATGCCATGGTAACTGCTGAGAGCAGTGCAACATTTGCTTAAGTGTTCTCAGTGGAAAGATAATCAGCGCGGTCCTGTGTTGCACAAAGGCTAGAATATGGCTTATTCTGCAGTGTGCATTCACTGATTGTACTGAACTATACTTTTGTAGGAGCATCCATCAAACTCTATACATTGCATTATTACTGTACGCTTGTAGCTTTGCAAAACGACGATGCAGTGGACATGCTTGTTGTGTTTAGACTTTTAACACATGCTAGCAGTGCTGACGAAAGCCCTCATATAACCACATATTGTTGTGAGCTCCAGTGAGCCTAAACTGCTTGGATCAGTACTAATGTTGGCGCTGTTCCCTCCAAACCAGCATCACCCAGGCGCCCCTGCTGAGTGGAAGCAGCAGAGATTGATGGTGCTACAGTTGTGTCCTTTCTGAGAACCGCGCACATACATATTCTACACCGCTCGCAGTCAGGTCAAGGCAGTTTTATTTATTTATTTAGCCCAATCTGTACAGCATCTATCCTGAGACCTTCGAATTGGATGCAATGAATGTTGTGTGTGCAGATACATTTAGATACATGTATGTGAAGAATAAGGATAGGGAGGCTAGAAATGTAGGACATGAGCCACACAATCCACTCTGTCTGGCAGTCTCCGGGTATACTGTCACCTTTTGAGGCAGGAAGCATGGCATTTTAGTGGCCATTCATCATAATTACTCACCTCTCTCAATCCCACTTGTCCGCTTTGGACACTTCTGAGTCAATTTTAGCGACGCAAAAAGCAAAATTGGAGTTCTTTCTTGTCTTAAATGCTCAAATTGGAGTTCATAGTGATAGAAATGGAGAGTCCAATGATTGACAGGTCGGAGTGGTGTTTTTCTGCTGTTTATCCTCTCCCCTGTGTGCAGGAATCAAAGTCCTGACAGCCCCTCTCTGATTTCTGGATGAGGACCAGCGAGCATATTGACAATCGAGCCTTGTGCAGCAGCAGCCATCTACTCCGGGCTGTTGTTTATATGCTAATGCTGGACTGTGTAACTCCCGCACGACTGACTCACTCTCTGTTATGCTGTCGGGCCGCGCACAGCAGGCTTCATATTAATCTCAACTCCTGTTCACTTTGACAAAAATGTCACCTGTGATGATCTTTCTGTCTGGAGCATCCGTGAGATCACGATAGATGCTAAATTTAGTTTACCGGCAAAGGTCTGTTGATTATAAAATTTACTTCACTGTGGGTTCTGGGGAGCCACGGGCCCAAAACAAAATTAGTTTCAGATTTGCAGTTCTCATTTACCCTGGAGTTACGGGGCTCTCTGCTGTAAAAATAAGTAATTTGTTTTCAATTGAGCCTCAGCAGGGACGCCTCCTCATTTGTTCCAAGCTATGTGCGACCACAGTGTCTGTCTGTGTACGTGAAAATGTGTGTGTACATTTTCTCATATACTTCCGTGCATGTTTTGCTCCATTAACTGACACCTCAAGCGTTTTTGTCGCTATAAAATAACTTGTAATACCATAAAGGGTGCTTGATATTAAGACTATTTTTAGCCACGTTGGCGTCATGGCTCTATGGCGGTGTTGGTTGGTCCGCCACTTTGGCCCTGACTGAAATATCTCAACGATTGCCATGACGTGCAGACATTCGTGGTTGCAGTAACTTTGTGATCTCATAACTTTTTCTGTATAGCCATCACATCATCGGCACATCAGATTTTTAATTTGTCAAATACTTCTACTACTACCTGGAAAAGTAATTACATTCATAATGACTTGCTACATGGATGTAGCAATGTCCTTAATTAGCTCAGTCTCACATGGCTGCAGCCCTTTAGTCTTATTTAGACAATGCAAATATACTGTGTTTATGAATATATAATGATGTCCAATTAATCAATTAATTCTGGATAATGTCTTTGGCTCAATGAAATTACTTCCTGCTCCCTCACACACACACATTGTTGCGTTGTGTGTCTGATATATTTATTTACCTCTTTGCCTGTTGTGTTTAAATAACTCTTCTCTACAGATTGTATTGCAAACATTATGATAGTAATAGAGCGTAATCAAATTTGTCTGTATCAATTGCTGGCATTATTCAGCTTCTCCGTCTGACCACTTGTACGATTTGGCACTTGGACGCTGCAGGCAGCAAGTCCTCGCTCAGGTAATGACCGGTAATTGAGTGTCCTGTAAATTGGCAGTGATGGTTAGAGAGCGTCCCCCAGATGGGAGGCAAAGGCGTCTGTTTCTGCTGCGATTGTGCCAGACTCCTGTAGGGTGAGAGCCTCACTCTTTATCTCCTCCTGGGCACCACCTGTCTCCCATTACTGGACACAGGATCTCTCTTCACCCACACCCCAATGCGAAAACTCCTCGCGTCATAGTCTGTCTGGATTTTGCGAAGGCCAAAAGCCAAGTCTGACACCTCATAATAATCAATTCACAGACAGGCAGCCTTTCTTTTTTTTAATATTATTTTTTTGGCCTTTTCAAGCTTTTTATTTGATAGAGACAGCTGAAGAGTGACAGGAATGCAGGGAGAGAGAGACGGGGAATGACATGTGGGAAAGAGCCACAGGTCGGATTCGAACCCTGAGCTTTCGCAGCAAGGACTGAGCCTTCGCACACGGGACGGCTGCTCTACCAACCGAGCTAAACACCACCCCGATGGGCAGCCTTTCTAACTCACACACATACAGGCAGATGATCCTCTACACCAGGCCATGTACGACCTTTCTCTCCATCTTCCTCTTTCTCTGGCAATAAAGACTCATTAATGGACACCTCTGTTGGGCCAGTCTGACAGCAGCTCTTGGCAGGTACTGAAGACTGAGCAGGGGGAGGGAAGTTTAAGCCTGGTGCTGAGGTTAGACAGAACAAGGATCTGTCTGAATTTGTCAAAACATGGATGCCAGCTCGGACCGCAGCGTTGTACAAGCTACGTTTTGCCAACATTAAGTCTGTTTCCCTCTGACAAAGGATATAAAAGTTAAGGTGTATTCATTATATTAGTTTTGCAATCTGGAGAGCAAACTAATTGGTCACCAGCTGTTGAAATAGTACTTAATGAATAGAAAGGCATTGCAGAGCTGTTCCCTGCATCCAGTACAACTCCTCCCTGCAGGATGGAGCAGCATATGTCGGTGGCTCTGGCTCAGGATCAAAGTGGGAGACGAGCCACCTCAGCTGGTGACAGCCACTTCGCCTATGACGGCCAGAGCTCTCGCTGCGTGGGGCAGGAAGACGGTTAAATTAGCATCAGCCACTCTAGAATTAGTCTTAGCGAAGGGTTTATCATTACATTCAGGCAGGATTGAGCTGAGGCAAAGAAAAGGGGAAGCACCATGAGAGCTCGGGCTTTGACGTCAAACTCTGCTGCACTGATGCTACGAATCAACCGCTTCAACACAGAGGTGTTATTACTGTCTGACGCTGTTGAGCACAGGTGGTAATGAGTCTATGTGCTCCTCATTATTTTACATAAATTACAGGTGTAGATGAAATGATTGGACATAATTATCACAGCTAAGGGTAAACAGTCATGTGTGTGCTAAAGATCTGCAGGTTCACTGTATGTACCTCATAATTATCCATCTTAGTCTACCTTGACGTTTCATAGGTCAGTGATTTTGCATTACCCGGCACATCGGGATAACACTGGATCAGAACAAATAGGACAGCATGTAATATTTTGTGTTATAATCAGCTTATCTGGTTGGGGCCCAAGTGTGCAGACAAACCGGCAGCCTGGTTCGATGTGAATTAATTCGATCGTGGCAGGTTGGTGAGATTCTCTTTCCCTGTTGGCTTCCGACCGAGAGGGCCGCAGATGTGCGAGCACGACTCCCCCGTCGACGGCCAGCGAGCGATACTGCCGCAAATCATGACAGCATGAGGGGAAACATGGCTGCTCCTTTTTTTATTTTTATTATTATTATTATTATTATTATTATTATTATTATTATTATTATTTCTAATCCAATTCTGATTATAGGTACTGCATCTATTATCAACAAATACTGAACAGTGATTGGTCGATTCTGGCATTTTGTGGTCTGTTATTTTTGAATAACACACTGCTGCTATGAATGCAGGTCTGATCACAGACTCTGGAGGACCATGTCATCATTTTTAAATCCATAAAATCATTTAAAATCAATACTTTGTTTCAAATTATTCACTAAAAAAGTTGGATAATGTACAGCCATCGGCTCATTGTTGCAAAATAATGGCTGCTTCCTGTACATTATGCTGAAGTTCAGTTTAATTATCACATATAGTCATACAGGTACACTCCTAATGAAATGTAATAAGCTTTACAGACAGCAGGAAGGAAGCACAGTTGTTTCACATTTACAGAAGATAAGATTTAAAGTAATCTGAATCAACTAATTACAGTCATATCTGTGTCTGTATCTGTGGCCAACGGCTGCTAAGAAGTACAAACAGAAGCTTCTGCTGTTGTTAATGCGCTGGTCGGGCCCCTCGATTTCCTGTGTGTACAGTTGCATTGTATTAACGGTGCATGATTCATGGTTCATTTGTTCTCCTGTTTGCTCCCCTGCTCAGTTTCCAATGTTGACACTGCCTCCTGAGGGTTGAACACTCTGTCCAGACCGCTCAGAGAACAGTCCATCATCTCAGTTAGCTCGTCTACCTGCACGGCTACTGGCCACTCTAATGAGACTGAGCCAGCTGTGAAACAATGCTGTGTATTTACACACACAGTCCATCTGGGTACCTCTTGTAAAGGTTTTCAGCATTATTTTGGTTATATTTATTTGTTTATACCTAATTATTCACAAATCTGTCATGTTCATGAGTCCAGCTCTTCTAGGTGCCACCATCTTTTTGTGAAATTGGAGTTTGGATATTATTTTGGTCATTCATTTCTATAAAATGCTTGCTGGGTGGTTTCATTCCCAACAGGACCTCGCAGTGTTGATGTTAGTCTGGCCAAATGTGATAGATTTTGCAGTTTGACTGTTTCGAAAAATTGGGATGCAATTTGCAGTTTTTTTTATTAGCAGAAAGAAATTGGTATAGGGAGTGACACCCAGCCTGCAAGTGAGCTCTGTCTGAGAAATAACTTTGGGTTGACTTGGAGTACACAGGAGTATAATAGTTTTGTATAAATGAATCAGAAAAACATGCAGTTGTTCGTCTGTTTTGACCAGTTTTGCAGGAATATTCAGAGGATTGTCTGAATTCCTCCTTTGATCGAAAACCCTTCAGAGAATTGCAGATGTTTGGATGTCCTCCTGGCATGTTTCGTTCCCTGTTTTAGAGCAATTAGCTTGTGTGTGTATTTACTCGATTAAGCCCGCTGTGAACCTCTGAAGCTCTATAGATCTCTGTTGTGTGTAGTGCACTCTCTAATGAAAAGGAACAACACGGTATTAACTGCACACCGCCTCACACATCTCTGTGCTGCAGGGACTCAATCCCCAAAGTTTACAGTCCATATAAATAAAATAACTTCCTGCCCACCCACCCACACACGCACATTAACACACACACACATTGACACACACACACACATTAACACACACACATCACCAGGCACTTTGCAATTGTTCTGTTTTTTGGTCAGATGAGTTTTCTCCAGACAGCCGTCACAATAAAAGCTGCAGAGGTGATCAGTGTTTACAAGAGCCGCCTTTTGTTGCACGGCGTTGATGAGATGCGAAGGTTACCATGTGAACTGAGTGACAGTCTGCAGAAGCTCGGCTCAGAAAATCCAGCTGGGGATGAGTAATCCTCCGTGTCTGAGTGGGCAACAGAAGTGGGCTTCCAGCATTTGCTTGCTTGCAGCAGTAATCATCAGATGTTCTCTGTGGACCTTTAGTCAGCGAAATGTTTCCACCTGCCAAAAAAAAAACCAGGAAAATACGACCTGTTTATTTCTCAGACCATACAGTCGTTTTCAGAGCATCGCTGAACCCGGCATTGTTGTAGGGAAATGGATACATATCACAACACTGCACAGCAGCCCCCTTTATCTCTGTAGGAGTCTGTTGTGGTCGCATGAGTCATTGTTTAGTTTCCATTAAGGTGAAAGTCTCATCTGACTTCTTTGTGTTCATGCACTGGGATTATCAGATTTACAGTCCTCTCTCTCTGGAGCCTCCCGTACACACTGATCCTGCTCTTTCAAATTAGCCTCATATTCCAACACTCTTGCATTTTATTATAGAGCCTGTTATCCTTTTTGTTCTGCTCCTGTCACTCTCCTTTCGTCACTACTTTTATCACCGAGGCCTGTGATCGCAGCAGAAAACCTCCTCTTTCTGTTGTTCTTCCTCTTTTTTTTTGAATCTTCCATCCAGTATTCCCCCGTCTTCTGCACTCTTCTTCTTCTCCTCCCTTTGTGCTCTTTAGTAGTAGACTCAGAAGACATCAGCAGTCAGGTGGCGTAGCGTTCGGTGGCTCGGCGAGGTCAGACCCCGGTGATAGTGGCAGCTTTATTTCTTATTCTACAGCACGCCAGTGCTTGTGGATCCTGGTGGGGATGGGAGGGGGAGAAAAAAAGAGGGAAGGAAGGAGAGGAAGTGGAATCCAGACTAGGCTACTCCTTTTGCCACTGCTGCATGATGTTTAATATGCCTGATAGAGGATGCCTCGCTGAGGTCTTATACCGCGGGACAAAATGCTGCAGAGCCGAGGAGCTTAGACGGTAAATCCTGCCTCCATCCCATTTTTCATTTTGCCCATTCTCCCTTCTGTTTTCATTTGCATTCATATCTAGGGCTCGCTGCATTTACCTATCTCTCCTGTGATCATGCATTCATTCATTATCACTCCTTTTTTCCCCCCTCTCACCTCACTCTTTTCTTCCTGCTCCTCGTGTGTGTGGAGGCACGTGTTGACCTCTGGGAGTTACACTTGTTTTTCCTGTAAATCTGTGATTCAGCAGTCAGTCTGCATGTTGCTGTGCAAACATACACACGGATACACACTTGCAGGCGGCAGACGAGTACAGTATTAGTGGAGTGCAAGCATCTGTGCCTGCGCGCACAGACTTAAGCGGTATGGGGTTATGTAACTTACTCTGCCATTTCAAATGATTTGAAATCACACAAATGCTGTGCAGTGCTGTGCAGTGCTGTGCTGTGCAGTGCAGTGCAGGACTAGATTACTGTGTGTCTGAGCTGGCAGTATATGCAGTATATTCATATGCTACATGATGCTAAGTGGAACTGCTTGCCTGGGTGTTGAGTAACAGAGGGGAATCCTCTCTTTAAGACCCCGACAACACTCACAAGCGTTGGTAGTCTTTCCTGCAGCTTTCCTTAATGGCCTTTTCCCGTGGCTGCAGCTTGGCTGGAGAAAAGAAACAAACACATAATAACAAGGAAAAAGCCTCTCAGGACAATATATATATCTCAGGGAGCACCACTGACATTTTGAGAGGCAACAAATTAGCTGTAAAGCTAAAGTATTTGCCACAGTTAGAGGTGATGTACTGTACTACTCCCTGTAAAAAAGTGTTTTTTTTTTTTTTTTTAAGGTGGTCGTCAGTTTTACTATAATGCAGCTCAGCTGAGCACACACTGTGTGCCTGTATATTTCTCAAAGGATCAGCATTCAGTGTCATAATTACATGTGAAGTGGCTGGTTTAGAACTAAAGTCTTACTCCTGTGCACGTCTGTCTATATTTGATATCCCCATCAGATGTCTGCTGTTTGCATACTCTGCTAGAAAACGTTTTTTTTTTTTTTTTTTTTTTTTTGCTCAGCCATAGGCAGGATTATTACCCATCATTACGCATCATGCATATTCAACACAACAAGGGATGAAAGAGAGAGAGAGAGAGAGAGAGAGAGAGAGAGAGAGAGAGAGAGAGAGAGAGAGAGAGAGAGAAGAATAATGAGGTTACCCCTGCTCGCCAGAGATTATGCACAGAGCTTTCCCAACTACAAAAGATCAGAAGACCGAACGCTGAGAATAGGATGGGGAAAGCCTTCTGTGTTAATTAGTCATTGCAGAAGTAAAAGTGTAGCATTTGAACCTCGTTTTATCAAGATGTCGGTGAGCACTGAACTGTACATTTAATGTATATATACACATATATTTTTACACACAAATACACACACACACACACCACATGTTACTGTTATGCTGTCCTGGGGGAACTCTCCATGGTGCTGAACATTAAGGCGTCCATGTTCAGGGCTCACAGCTGCGGCTCGGCTGTTTCTTTTGCAAAACATGAGAATAAGTAGTCAGTAAACCTGTTAACTGGACGTCTTTGGACTCTGGGAGGAGGCCACAGAACCCATGTAGGCATAGGGAAAACATGCATCGTGCAACTTCACACGGAAACATCATAGCTGGTTGGGGGATTCAAACCAGGAACCTTCATACTGTGAGGCGATCCACCACAGTGCCGCATAATAGCCAGTGTGCCTCGGTTTGCCTGCCTGCAACCAAAGCCCGCACAAATGTGACTGGTCAGCGCTATTCGGACTACAAATGGAAACCAGAAGGCTTCCAGTGCCAAAATCTTGTCCCTTGCCTGCAAATTTTGCATTCATATGCAGATATTTGTTGATAGAGATTAGAAAAACACCAACAAGACAAGACTGTACCCCAAAATATTCACTTTTAGAAATATAACATAAAATAATTGTCATATTTGAGAGGCTGGAAACTGAGAATAGTTTGAATTTTTACTTAAAAGATGATCAAATTTTCTGTCACTTTGATAGCTTTATGATTAATCAGCAAATCAACCAGGCCGTAACCTTTTGGAGCGCTTGTACTGTGCTACACACTAACCTGAAAGTCAAGATATTGAGTTTCAAAGATGTTCCACCATAAAGCAGAATGTGGAACTCCTGCTGCAATACGCTGTAGTACACAGGAGACATGGAGGAGGTGGTGTAGGTCACTGTGGATGCATTTGCATTAGTGCCACTGAGGCACGAATGCTAGAGATCCAGCCTAAGGGAACGGTCTTTCTCATCTGTCTTCATCTGCTGCACAGTAAACGCCTCTTCACTTATACAGGACCTCATTACTCACAATGGCAGCCATTTGAATCTTTTATCAGAGGGATTTTTAATTGAACATTGGCAAATGTGCTCCAAACAAATGGGCCTCAGCAAGCCTGAGAGCTGTGTGTTTGCGTGTGTGTGTGTGCGCGTGAAATATTGGTGGTGTGTTTTGTGGCCGTCTGGTCCTGAGCACTGTACACATTAGATACCAGCCCACATGGGAGATGGCAAGCTGTCTGCGGAGGCTCTGTGTGATTCAGGAAATCGTTTTGAGTCAGCGTGGCAGTGTATACGTAGACTTTTTCTTATTTTTGAACATTTCATTCATCCTTGCATGTGCATCTGTTGACTGCATTTGTTTTATTTGTCTGAAACATCAGGAGTCTTTTCACATTTTTTAGTAGAGACACCACAAACTGGAAGCTGGAAATCTCTCTTTTGTGGCTCTTGTAAATGAACCTTCATTTTATTAGTTTGTTGCTTAACAAACTTTAACTTAAAGGTCCAGTGCGTAGTCAGATTGCAGCTGACTGAATACCTTTCGCCTCACCTTCTCCTTCCAAGCGTGAAGGAGAAACTACATTGGCCACGAAACATCTTCATCTTAACTTTTCATCCTAAGTGGGTATTTAATCGTGAAGTCCTCACACTTCAGAGAACATATTTTCCACATCCTTCTGTCCTTGTGGGGGTTTTTAGTCCAGCAATGCTAGAGCACATGCTAACACATACATACAACAGAGCCGGATCACTGGTCGACCAGCTACGACAGATAAGGGGTCAAAGATTTAATCACACCAACTGTCACTTGCCCGGAGTGAAACGCCACAAGGTCACAGAACTCGCAAGGGTCAAAGCTCGTTCCTCATCTTTTCCGCTTGTCCTGTTCTCTGACCTTATTGCTCACTGTCTTATTAAATATCGTCGGCACTCGCGGGTCAAGAGGGGAAACCAGCTGATGTAGCAGAAACAAAAATGTCTTCCGTTTGAATGGATTCCAATATACTGTATATTCAAAGTCAAACCGAGCTGTGAGCTGTTTCCGTGATGTGAAGTACACGCTCTCCCATGCAGCATGCATTGTGTGCTGTGGGCTTCTGGTTGCTCCGCTGGTGCTTATTTTAGTCTTGTTCAGGGACACGTGGTGCCATGCTAACAGAGCAGAGATGTGTGTGTGTGTGTGTGTGAACACTGGTAGCACACACTGACACAGATAAAATCCTGTTTAATTCTATACGCTAATCTTAGAACATCCAGCTGCACTTCCACTCCCATCCATAGCAAGGATGTTCCTCATACACTGATGGAGAGCTCAGGATCTGTTTGGTGATGTAACACTTTGATTTATTTTATACTGTAACAGCACAACAGCTGATAAATAAAGGTGTGTATCCCCTGTTTGAACGGGTATACCCTTTGCGTCACGTGTCGGCCTCTCCGGAGCGGGGCAGGACACACAGGCAGCTTTGATGGGGGATCTCCCGTTTGTAGCTGTCTGCCTCGAGTTTGAACACTGATAAACAACTCATCCTCTGTGGGAACTGTGGCAGACTTTAGTCATGTTTTTCAGCTTTAATCGCACGTTGTGAAGAAAGCTGAACTTCTTTTTGTAATTGCAGCAAACAGCATTCAGCTGTCAGCTCAGTGAAGCGGCTGCTTGATGGAAACACAACAGGCTTTTGGAAACCTCATTTTAGGTGTCAGCTAGTCACCGGTTTAACCTTTTTTTTTTATTACAAAGGGACAGAATGTAATCTACAGTACAAGTCTGATCAGTTCACTTTATTTATTCACTCAGAGACAGAATAAAACTTTTCATTGTAAAATTTTTAACGTATCTCAGCAGAAAAAGGAATAACATTTAGTTCGGACGAGTATCCGTGCCGGGATCTGCTGCTATTGTGCATGCTGCCTCACTGGGACCCTTAAATGGAACACAGCCATCGTTAAGGTTATTAGTTACACCTGTGCTTTTCCTGCTACGTCAACAAAAACCTGAAAACCTCCGACTCGACAACTAACAACATGAAATATGTAACGTGGTAGACGTGTTACATTTAGGTTGCAACTAATGATTATCTGCAATATAGATTCATCTTTTTTTGATTTATCCATCAGTTGTTTGGTCCATAAAATGTGAAAACGGTGATCACTACTTCCCAAAGCCAAAAGATGACATCCTAATATGTTTTGTTTTGTCCACCACCCACAGATATTCAGCTCACTGCCATTGATGAGTAAACAAACCAGAATTCATTCATTTTTGAGAAGCTGAAATCACCTTTTTAATCAATTTAATAACTAACAACTAACAGATTAATCCACTAATCATTGCAGCTCTTGTCAGCAGAAAAAGCACACATATTATGCACATGTTTGGCAGGTTACAGCCACCTGCAGATCATTGAATTATCTTGAAACCTCTGGCATGACTGTGTGCTGCAAACAAAATGAGCAACTGCTCCAAGGCACTACCAGAGGTCAGAAACTCCACGGGGAACATTTAATAACGTTAATAATTGTCTGTGTTCCAATTAGTAGTTTCAGTTCCAGGGGTCTGACATTGTGCATGCTGCCTAGCACAGTTGTTGCTCTTTCTGCTCCACATAGATGTTCAAACTCAAAAACAATATGTGAAGGCGATATAAGAGATTTTAGCTATGTGAAACATTATACTTGTTGAATGTGAGCATGTTATTATTATCAGTGTGCTGCTGGCAAGGCTATTGACCGTGTGAGCAGCACAGCTTTAATATGAGGTCCTAAATCATACAGGTCTGATTTTGTTTGCCGTGTGACAGTCTGTCATATGAAAATTCACGTGGCTTTCATGTCACTGACTCGTCTGAACTCTCTCTGAGTCTTGTGACAAGGTGCTGACAGGTAAAGTTAAAAGAAACCCTTGAAATGTGTTTCTGTGTGAAGCCTGTCAGGTCATAATCTCACCTCTCCTGACTCCACGTCCACACACACACACACACACCTCAACCATTGCTCCATAAAAAGCCAGAATCTTCCACCGTGCATCAGCTTCTAAATGAAACCGTGAATGCTGACTTCAGTGGCCTCCTTCTGTACGCCAACATGCT
Organism: Protonibea diacanthus; assembly: GCA_028641955.1. NCBI lineage: Eukaryota > Metazoa > Chordata > Actinopteri > Sciaenidae > Protonibea > Protonibea diacanthus. Next base: position 23,980,532 of record CM053985.1, read on the forward strand.
GCACATCCGGGTCTGCTAAGGACTGTGATATTGGCCACAGTTGAAAAAAAATAACGTGAAGAGCTGAAGTGTGGACGTAGCCTCAGTCCTGTTGTTTACAACAGATTAACAGATTTCTGTTTGATCCGTTTCATCACATTATTCCTCGAGGACCACAGCCTACATCCTCAACTTTTGAACCGTGGAATCACTCCAGCCTCCTGTCTGTTTTCCCACAACAAAAACATTTTATAATATCTATTAGATAATCTCTGGAAGTCTGCACACACACACACACACATGCATACATATACACATGAACACACACATACACATATGCACTCACTCGCCTAAATACTGCTGAATAATGAAATGCTCCAGCTCCATTTCCCTTCGCCTGCCTCATTTCACTGAGTTCTCTGATGAAGCTTGTGTTCCTGACAAACCATAGCAGCTGTCCTCTCTCTCTCTCTCTTTCTCTTTTTCCCCAGGAGACAGAGATCAGCGCCAGAAGGAAGGAGTGTGAAACACTTGAGGCAGAGGTGAAGAAAAAGAATCAAACATGTCAGACTTTGGTAAGTGCTCCAAAAATACACCCCCGGCCCTCTGAGCGTAAAAAAAAAAAAAAAAAAAGGACGGAGGCTAAAATTGATTTGTACCTGAGAGCCTCGCCTGCTATCATCACACACACACAAACGTCCCCTGAGAAAATGAGTGGCGGTCTACTGTAATGATAGCTCGGTTCTCCGGCTGGTGATGACTGAAATTGAAAAATGGGAGCAGTTAAGTGCAAGTTGCGGTATCAGTGGGTCGGGTTTTGTCAGCGTGGGGAATACATTTGCGAATGAGAGATGCATTTTGTAGCAGCAATCATTTATTGTGTGTGATCAACACAGAAGAGTGTACAGTTCTCTTTATAAACAAGTATCCTCTGGCTGTGGCTATATCGGCTTCTTTTGTACACGGTAGTTCATAAAGCCTCTGCTGTTATTTACAGCCGCACCATGTGTGTTTATCATACGTTCCACAAGTCTTATCATTTCTGTTTGGTGCTTTTCTTTAAGAACATTTTCTCACAGTGCCCCAGAAATGTCATTCTGCCTGCTGGAGTGGCCTTGACTCAGGACAAAAGGCAAAGAGAGAACCTGCTGAGAAGGAAAAAAAAAAAAAGAATCATGCTTTTATTTTTATGTCTTGTCTTGACATTTTAGCCACGGGTGATTTAATAAAAGCTGCATGTTATTCTTCTTTGATTGCTCATAATATGACAAGTTAATCCAAATCAATGGTTAGTTTGTTGTGTGTGTATATAGTGGGATGTATGGAGGCTGAGTTACTTTCTTGTTGTCTGTCATTTTGATAGACAGCTAATCTATTGTTACCTGTTATTTTATTTTTTTAAATTCTAATGAGACTCTAACAGCATTTAATTTTCAAAAACAACTCCATCACAGTAATATTTAATACACAAAACTTACAGATGCTGCATTTTTAAGGACACGGAGAGTAAAAGATGAACAGACACCGACAGATGAATGATTTTTACCTCCTTGCTGTCACTCTCTTCCCCCGTAACATTAGCTGCCGCTGGCTGATAATCGTTATCAGTGTCACTTCATTGTCCTTCATCCTCCGCGGCATCAATCCCTCTATTTTCACCTCGTTTATCAACCGCAATCACAATTATTGGGCCTTTTTAAAGAAGCTTCAGACACTCCGCTGCCGTGACAGGCGACCTATGTGATGGCTGAAGCCAGCTAGAGTTGAAAGACTGCTAGATTAATATGTACAGTTGCTACAAAGTGGACAGGGGTGGTCTGCATATGGTTGTTGCATGAGGTTGATCACCTTAGTTTTAATTTGTGAAAGAGACATTGTCAATGGTTTTAATGTTTAGTCAGTGATGGAGAACATTCGATTAATGCCAACTACCAAGCTGCTAGTTGAAGGTACCCTGTGTTTTTGAGCACTAGTGGTGCCGTAGAGCAACGTTTGAGCGTGTTTCCCTGTATGTTTGTATGTTGTGCACGTGTAACAAACACAGAGGGTGCATGCTGCACATTTTTTAACTGCAGAGGGCTGCAATGGTGGCAGTCGTACCCTATAAAAGATACACCACAAAGAAGGAAAGAAGAAGTCTGGATGCTGATATAAATGATGCATGGCTGATGTATGAATGATCTGTTTCATCATTTGACAAGTTCAAGTTGGACTGAGGTGAAGTGCCGCAGACCAGATGTCTACTAGAGTGTCATGGCCACCGGTTTTCCATTGGTTGAAGACTGTGGCTGTGTTGGAAGACACATGAGCTATTGACGGGTTAAAGTAACCGCTGACCAGCAATTAGCAGCCTTGCTATGTTATATTGTACCTTTTAAATAAGAGGAGTCATCCGGCTCCGTCAGTCTCACAGCAGGACGACACCAGAGTTGTAAATCATGGCACAAATAAAGCTTAAGCGAACGGTTCTGGTCTGTGGGGTTTTTACGGGAGCCCCACTAAGCAGAATGACTAATCACTTCATATTATGTTATCCTGAATGGAGAGCTCTGCTCAGCTTCTGTTGAGGTTTATTCTGAGAGACATCTCGCTGCTATGATGTTCCAGTAGTTGCTCTCAAAGAGTGGTCCCCATGGGCTGTGCAGCAAAAATGCTGGGTTTAATTTTAGTAGAATTCACTTGAATTTTTAGAGGAGTGCAGACGTTTGTAGGCGATCTGTGGTTTGGGACTTGTAAAAAAAGAAAACAACACAGGCTCTTAGATGACTGACATAAAAGCCACTTTGTGAAAGTTGAAGTTTAGCACTACATAAAAATGATACATGTTTGTAACCTGTGGAAACATGAGCAGGCTGAGAGTAGCGCAGATGGCCCGGAGTGAGATTTTTCCTATGAAAGGAAGGAGCTGGAGAGATTCAGCAGTGATTTAAATGGCACTGTTTGGTCCTGGACTATTTGAATTCATTCCCTCATGCCCCCGAAGCCCTTTTTCTTTAGATGAGCTGCCTTTGTGTGTGGCTCTCTGCCCCAAATAAACACTCCATTAGTACTGTTTTCTTTGCTGACCTCCTCTCACGTTCCCTGCCCACAGCAGCACTTCCCTCCTTTTGCCCATTGTCAGCCTGCTGACTCCCGGGGAAGCTACCCAAAGGACAAACTGTCCCCAAATGGCGTGCAGAAATGGCAGGCTGGTCTCCACAGACTGCAGCACAGCTCTTATCTCCTCCCGCGCTCCAAGCTCCGAGAACAGAGACACAAACACAGACAAGACCAATGAACGGCGTCGTGAGGGGATGGCGAGTTGACATTAATGTCACTCCCTGTTTGGTCTGAAGTGGCTCACCTCTCTGTTTTTCTCCTTCTCAGGTTAAAGTAAAGGGTGCACGTACAGGATGAGGTGCAGCTGTTAGTGACTCAGTGATTTTTAACAGCATATAAAGGAATGTACGCTGATGTTTTTTATTAAATCCCAGCTGGTATCAATGCCACGTCTCCTCATGGTTAGTTCAGCTGTCGCGTACATAAACACTGAGTGTGTGAGTGACGGTAAACATAGCCATAGCCATCTGGCACCTGCACCTTCCTGTGTATCGGGTGTGTGTAACTACAGTCCATCAGAGGAGTGCGCCCCTCTCTCCTCTGGCATTTAAGTCCTGTTACCATGACGACAAGCATCTGCTGTGCCAGCGTTGCCCGAATATATGTATATGTATTAATCGAATATTAAATACCGAGGCAGACGGCGGGCAGGCTCAACAAGTCCAAAGGCTGGACTGTGCTGCGGTGCTGAGCTCTCAGATTTAGCTCAATAACCAGTGTGAAATGTCGGCCTTTGCGGTCGGCCTTTGCGGTCAGCTTGGCTTTCATTATTCGCTGTTTGTAAGCACAAACACGGTCTGTCAGAGGCTGACCTAGAAGTTCTCACTGCTTGGACACATGGCATGCAGTAAGACCTGCAAAAGCACGAATGTCAGAGGTCAGAGATGTTTTTCCAAATATACATTCATCCTGAAAAGGGAGACTTGTACTGTATGTTTGTGGTCTACTAAGAAATCACATTGCAGTTATTTTGATTGGTCACACGGTCATACAGAATGCATAGCAATCTGCAGAGTGAAAGAGCAAAGTATTTGTCAGGCACTTGACCTTCTTCCCACAGTCTAGCTGTGCAGGAGACAGGCCAGTTCAAATGTCATATGCTAGTTATCATAGTGCAAGGACCCAAATAGTTGTCGGGGCATCATCCTGCCTGTCTAAGGATACCACTAGGAAGAAATGTATGACGACTACAGTGATTGTGACAACTGCAAGAGAGAAAAACACTTTATACAGCAAGCTGATAGTTTAAATAATTCAAATTGAGCATCTTAATACAATTCTACTAGCACGCATCCAAATCACAGTTGGTGTAGAAAGAATAAAGGACATATTTTGTGAAATTATAACAAAGAATTCAACCATAAAAAGGGTCTCCTTTATGTGTTACTGTAACTGAATTATGTACTACTGCATACCATGAAACCATGATGTTTTCTGAGACGGTTATCGTACTGTGCAAATCTCATACACACTTGCGTCTCATGCTAATCAGATGTTACAGTGTAGCTGCAGCTCTGGTTCATTTATGTACGCCGCGGTGAGCAATTCTTTAAGGTAATTTCTTGCCCATCTTCAAACTTATTTTAAATAGTTCATACCTGTCTCTACAAGCAGCCCATAGTCAGGAGATTAAGGTTCATCATACCTGTAATATGTGTATACTCAGTCCTTACAGTGAGAAGCTCATCATTAGTATAATTGTGAACAAATGACGCTGTGTGCACTGAGTCTGCGGAGTAAGTGGGTGAAGTATTTGCTTTGCTCGTGTGTTAAATGGCACAGTTGATTCATCTGTCGAAATTAAACACACAGCTCTGCCTCGCCAGGCTGAGTCACACCACGTCTGGACAAAACACACAACTACCTCAGCACTGCTTTCAAACATAGAAGTAACTCAGGTACTCTGCCCCAGGCCTAATAATATTGTCCCACAGTGTATTATTTATGAAACTCTTTGGGCTCGTCAGGAGCTCCTGAAAGACTCCTCTGTTCATCTCAGCACAATCATGTGTTTAAAATGTTTTATTAAGATTTAAAAATGTGTTTTCATGTTGTCTGTTCAGTCTCTGCAGCATTACAAGTCATTTCATTTATGCTGCGTGCGTTTCATCTGTACATTGGTGTTTGTATTCAAACAAATCTGAAACTCAGCAGGAAATCTCAGCTTTTCAGCTGAATAACGTTGGAAGCGGCTCAACAACAGGCCATGATGTATTCTGCGTGGAATTCTCTCCATCACTGCGCTCGTAGGCTCGCCACAAAAAATGTGTCTTGCCAAGGGATTATGACGTCTACTGATCTGTTTAAAGCGTTAACGCGTTGACAATGCAACACAAAGAAACAGCTGATTCTGTGTCCAAGACAATTTGGTTTGTGTCACTACGCCTGTTGGTTGAATCAACAACAAGCTTCAATTCCAAAAGTATTTCTGTGTCATTGTTCTCGTCCGTGTGCACACAGTACAATGTGAGCTCTGTGTTTTTCTCAGTTTGTCCTTCAGAATGAACACCTGGAGGCTTAGCCAGCCCACATTAGCTCCGAATTGAAGGATCAATGGATATGAATAGGGATGCCAATGCAATCTAGTGCTTGTACGGGAAGCATTAAAATTGACTGGACACAATTGATGCAGGTTGAAATGCCAATATTTTTTGAGGAAGAGGGGGAGGAGGGGAGCGTGACAGAAATGAAATTAATGGAAAAGCAGCAGATTTCAGATGTGACTTTGGGACTGTCTTCGGGCTGTTGTTTACTTCTCACTCCTCGTCCTTGACGGGATTTCTCCTCTGTGGCGTGCATACGTTCACAGAGTACACATCCATATTAGAATCCATTATCATTATTATTATTATTATGAGTAGCAGTTATTTACATACAAATATAGAAACAGATGACAGTGACAGAGACTGTGCTACATGCATCATATCATCATTGTTTAATAACTTAAATGTGGCACATTTAATCAGGTGGTGCAATGTTGTCTGAATTCATCAATAAATTGCTCCTGGCCATTCAGATGAATATGGAATATTTCTGTAGTTATATGATATCTAGCATGTTATTTTCAATCGTGTCTTAACTCAAATCTAGCATAACATCAAACACGCTTGTTAGAAGTAGAAACAGCAGCAGAAATCATCCGGTGACGTCGTCAACGAGTCAAAAGGTGCGCTTGAATTCATGCAGCAGACATTTTTTACTTGCCGGTGCAGGAAAATCAGGTGTTACTAATAACATCAACAATGACTCTGTTTCTGTTCAAGTGTGCAGCAAGTGACCATGAGCCAGCATGCACCATACTGGACCAGGACCCTAAAACTGAAGCTGCTAAATGGAATTCAGCCACCACTGACCACCTAACCAATTATGATTGGATAAATTGCTTCACGTGCATTGTAAACAGTGCAGTTGAGCTCTGAGTGTTATTAAGCGTTATGTTATCGTCTGGTTCTGTTCACAACTTAAATTTGATTGCACTCTGGTTTTAACCGCTGACAGTAAAAAGAATGGACAGCGTACGCGTCCTAGAGCTGTTTTTAAGCTCAAAAAATGTAGATCATCAGCAGACCTGAGGTGGGCTTAATGACGCCTGGGTGCTCAAACGAGCCACCGTAGCCAGCCTCAAGTGGCTGTTTGAGGAACTGCAGTATTTGGTACAGGCTTTAATATAGTCTACAGGGCATTTTTGAAATTGCAGTTTAGATTCTGACATTATTTTTTAGGCAGATTCATCATTTTATTTCTGTACCTTACATCATTTTCCTACTGTGATGTCAAAACATTCTCAGTTTTTCTTGTGCATTTACCAGACAACACACAAATCACCGCAGCAAGTGAATCTGCTTAACATTTGTTCACATGTGTGCATGCATCCTTTTTTTTTTTTTGTATGTTTACTCCTGTCTGCATTTGGACTCTGCAACATCCTTCATAAGTTAAACATGAGGGAGCAGGAACAGGCGCACCATCACCAGCCATTAAGAAGCCCTGTATTTATTGTAAATGTATCATGCATGAGCCGGTAGGTTTTTTTCCGAGCTCCCGACGAGAACAACACTTGGCCTACATGCTGCTGTAGCAGTGCAGTGAATTGCACATCTCAGAGAACTCTCCAGTTGACACTGCAAATTGCATCCACAGCACGCCTCATGACTGTTGATTGAATGTAATTAAGTTTTCCTCCTCTGCAATGAAGACATTTTTTTTCCCCCCCACCATCAGCTCAACACACGAGGACGGGAGGTTCTTAGTGTGTGTGTGTGTGTGTGAATGTGTGTTTGATTTACATCCGTTCACAGAGAGGTTTCTCATTACATCTATTCCAGTATGTTTAAGACGTCGACATAAAAGCTAATATTCTGGCTGTATTGGTGTTCTGCTGGAGCAGCAGCTTATTTTAGTCATGCTTTCTAGAACATACCAGAGAACCTCGAGACGTCTCCTCAGATGAATAATGCATGGGCTATCTCTAACAACCCGCCGCTCTCTGGTCTCATCATGGTGACTTGTTGGGGTTCTAAACATTGTTTTCTCTCTGCCTCTTTTGCCTAGGAGAATGAGATTCAAGATTTCCTCCAGGAGAACAAGCACTTTAATCTCCAGTTGTTCAACAATAGCCACAAGGCATCTGAATATGAGAAGGTAAGAGGCTGACTTTTTGACTGCACTGATTTACACTAGCCTGTCTCTTTGGGTGACAACATTGTCGTTTGATCAAACGGACTGAAAGGCTTCACCGGTTATTGGATGTTTTGCCATGAAATGGTTCCCTGATTGTTTCTGGTGTGCAACCTTGTGGTTGACGTTTTTGTTCTTTCAGTGAAATATCCTGACATCTGTTGGATGAGTTGCCAGAGACAGACATTCATGGTTCTGCGAGGACTTTGGCGTTCACCTGATTTTTCCTCTAGCGAGACAAAGAGGTTTTAAATGACGTGACAACTATTGCATGAATTGCCATAAAATGTGGTTCAGAAATTCAGACCCCATTTACACCAGGTATTAAATGTGATCTGTATCCAGACACATTATCCGAATAAGTAAAGATGCATGTCAATGTAAGGTGTAAATGTGTTGTGATTGGATCGGACCGTGTCTGGTGACATGCTGGCATCCATATGCAACATATAAATGATACAAATATTTGATATTTTAGCTATTACTGGGAGATTTAATTACATTTGCTGAATTTACAAAAGTTTCCAACTCAACAGCTCACAAAACTCTTTTTCTCTAGAGGACAGAGATCTGATTAAAAAATGAGCATGCATTCAAAATACCGTGTGTAAATATAATTTCCCCCTCAGGATGAGTTGTAATAACTAGTGCCACCGTCAGGCCAAAATTTCAGGCCTGTAGACTCCCAGTCTTGAGTCTTCGTAGGCCACGGCCTCTCTGGTCTTTAACACTATCAGATGGCTTTCTGGGTCACAATATAACTTAGCCAGAACTTAGCCCTAGGATGCTGTATTTATGTTTTTTTCCCCCAGCATATAATTTAAAGCAACGAGCCTCGAATTCCTTTAAAACACCTTCACTTTCCTTTTAGCCCCAAGACCTCAAAGGCCTTCAGAGCTGATAACACAAAGTCAAAGTAGATCAGCAAACAAAGAGCGCCGGGCCTCTCTCTCCATGGACAGGAAGGCAATTTCCTGAAGGAGCTGACTGGCAGGTAGTTGCTGCTGGGGGGTGAAGAAGGGCGGGGATGCTGGTTATTGATGTCTTATCAGGGCTGGGGTGGCTCTCAGAGCAGCTATACTGAACTGCTATCACACTGACGGATATGAGAGCGGCACTCTTCAGGGCAGTGCGGATATTAGCCCTCGCTTACACCCCCCGTGTTCTGATCCCTATCGCCTCTGAATGAACTAGGAGGAGCTACAAACAGCACCTCCCTCTGCTCATAATAGACTATTGACCTGCTTCTGCTGAATCCAATATAGTTTCATTCAATCGGTCTGCATTAGGTCTGACAGTCGCTCCTGTCCATGTGGAGAGAGTTTTCTGCTGTGTGGAGGCGGGCTGTTCAGAGGCAGACTCACTGGTTTGTGTTTGTGTTTCGCTTTGCTGATGTTTGTTGAAACGCCCTCCTCGGGGAATCATTAGTCATTCATGGCTGCTCCGAGGAAGGGGCTTTGCCACGTTACGGCTGCAGGAACCAGGGTCCCTTTTTTAAAAAACGCTGCCTGTTAAGTCACGATATCACCGATCTGTGGGAGTCAGATTATGAAGAATATGTTGAAATACAAACGGTCACATTCACAGGCAGTATGGACTCATCGGTGTTGAATTGGTGCACAGTGTTAATATAATGTGCAATTGCCTCACTCAATTTAATACTTGGCGTTTGGTTAACAATGAAGCATGAATAATTTATTAATGTTTTGGTCTACATCCATGGGAGTCAGTGAGTTATGTCACTGTTGCATTATTAGAACATTTAAAGGCTTTTAGCGCCGGCTCTCATGTGTGGCCTCACAGTTTGTGCCTCTTTTAAACAGCTTGAGATGTTTTAGGTGGCGTTAAAGCAATTCTTTAAATCAACATTGACGACCTGAAAAATAAGAACAGCTGAATTCAATCAAAACAAACTGCTCAACCTTTATGTTCAGTTATTGTTGATGTATCAAAAGGCACTGATTTCACTCCACTCACTCTCACTCCAGTCGAAATAGGTTGGAAGGCTTTGTGCTGTTATTGGATTATGATGAACGGTCTTCCTGATGCTTTGTCAATCCTAGAGAAAGGGAAATTGGGCCACTGCAGGAAGTGACTGGATACAGTTCAAGCTGTATTATCTAATTTAACATAACACAGCTTTTAAAAGATATAAAGAGCATCTGGTTATGATACGAGAAGGGAGAGATGCTGACCCGCCATCTTTCATTCATTTGTGTGAATCAAGGGAAATTTGTTGCCAGTGCTGATTAGCAAATGTATCATTTTTCCACATTGACTTTGGCCTGTCACGACCCTGCAGTGAGTACACTATTATTTTAGTCTGCAATTATGCATCTAATGGAAAGTGCTTAAATTTACTGGCTTTATTATACCAGCATGGTATGATTAGGTAATGGCAACACAGGTTTGAAGTACTCAAAGTTGCAGTGTTTTGATGAGTGGGACCTCACTTTGTTTGCACCTCGTCCACGTGCTGACACGACACACCTTTGCACTGTTACTGATCACCAGTTTTATGAGGCAGGAAACTCTTTCAAAGCATGCAGGCTTAAAGGAGAGTGTCTAGGATTTAGTAACATCAAGTGTCAACAGGAGTGGACCCACTGCAGGCATAGAGGTACGGAGACCAGGTATGAGCACAAAAAGAAACTTTAATCACTTACTAGTTGGGAAATGAGCACAAAACAAACTAAAAGGCGGCTGGTGGTCCTGTCGAGACATAACGGACAGACAAAAAAACAAAGGAAACACAGGAACTAAATAACCTTGCAAGGCAGGTGTCAAAAACAGGCGGGAAAACAAGGCAGGAAGTCAAAATGAAAGACACAGACGGGAAAACTACAAAATGCAACACAAAACCAACTACAAACTGTTACATCCAGTGATGTAGTTGCTGGTTACAACTGCCTTGCGTCATTCCTTCCTAGAATGAAGAAGAAACTATGATGGCTGCAAAATGTTTGACAATGTGAAATATATCTAGAGCCAGTGTTTGGTTTGTCCATTTGGGCTGCTGGAGAAATGGGACAAATTCTGTGCAGGACCTGTGGAGACCTGTAAATATAAAAGTCTCATTCTAAGGTAATAAAATCATAATTTCAGGTTATTTTCAGATGATTGAACTGAAATGGGAATACCAGGAAAGGATAACCTCTTTCTTAGAGAAGCTAGACAATGACCTGTCTCATATCTGCAAAGAAAGATCCTTCAAAAGGCTAAAGATCAGTGTATGGCAGTGTGGAAAACAAACAAAGATGCAACTGATCAAAAAAGCCTAGTAAAACCAAATAAAATAAATTGCAGCACTCTCAAACTGTTTGCTCCTTGCTCCTTGTTCTGTCTGCACAGGTGAAGTCTGAGTATGCCAAGCTCAAAGAGACCCTTGGTGCTGTGACGCAGGAGAGAGATTTAGCCCTGTGGGAGAGGAACCAGCTCCAAGACAAACTGGAGAACCTAGAGCAGGTGCTCAAGGTGAGGAAGCCATCTCCGAGGGCACACCTGAGCCCACTATCTGTCAATACTGCGTGCATTTCTAGTTCTGGTAGTCCGTCTATCCTCGGGATTCCTAACTCAGGTGTTTTTTATGGAAGCTAACCCTTTGCCAGTACCTCCCCCCCTTCTCCCACCTGTGCTACACTGCCTCCATCTGGTTATCTTCAGCTATACTGTCTAATGTCCCTGACATTTCTGTTGCCTTCCAGTGTCGTGTTGGGAGGTCTGACCGGGAGCTGTGAAAGAGTAGAAGCTTGGAGCAGTCTGCCTCCCCTTTCCTTTCCCATTCCACCCTTACATGTCGTCCCACCCCTCCCCGACGTGTCCCTTCCTACGTCCCCTGTCCCCTCTCCCCCTGCTAGATTTATAAGGTATCACTGCAACGTCGATCTGTTAGGGAGCAGTCCTATTCAGTCCCATTCTGAATGCTTTCTGCCCACCTCAGTGGCTGTGCTTTTCTCTCCCTTTATCCGTGGGCTGCTTACCAGTCATATGAATGGTCACCTGGCTATACGACCACGGCACTGTGGAATGTGATTTTTGCATGAGGCAGGACAAAGAGTTTGGCTTTATGACGACGGGATGGGGAGGCAGAAGGAGGAGGATAATGTCACCTATGAGTTTGATGACATTACCTGTCTTAGATCTTAATTTATTCACTGGCATGAAGATGTCATTTGCTTCTTTCACCTGACAGTGTCGCAAAAATATTCACATGTGTATATATACATATATATATATATAGTGGGAGCAGTGATGTGACTGGATGGCGCGGGCATAATGTGTTATGAAGAGCCTAGCATTCAGTCTCTTGTATTGTATGGCTTCTTTTGTTGTTATGGATGACCACAGACAAGTGAGCACGCTACGGTTGTTTGCTCACCCTTTTCATGTAACGTAAAACCCTGTATTGATCACGCAAACGCAACATCGCTGAGGACAGCTTTTCCAAACAGTCCCAGTGACCAGACTTTCTAACAGGTATTGTGTTACCTAAAGGGGGCAGCAAACCTGACCTGTGGATTGATGTTAGTGTTCTTTTTGTTCACACAGCAAAGCATCTCAAGTCCCTCATCCATAAGCACCTTTTGTGCAAAATCTGATCTGATCTCTCCCGCAGATCATTCGACATAAACTGTTCTCACGCGGCATAGTTTATGTCTTTCTTGTTCTTAATGGTTTAAAAAAAAAAAGAAAAAAAAGGTCAGTACACTGTTAACCAGCCTCTGTATGTGTGATGTGTGTGCACATGTAAAATACCTGTGTTGTCTCTGAGTGTGCAGTAGAAGACTGGAGATGCATTTTGTATTGGCTCAGTGCCATTTGGATTTTAGCTCCACTAACAGCAGCCCTCTCTATGCTCCTTCCCCCCTTTCCCCTACAATCCTCTCCCCCTCCGTCCGGCTCTCCACCCCTGCACCCCCTGCGGACAGCATATGCGCGAGGCTGCGGAGCGGAGGCAGCAGCTAGAGTTGGAGCATGAGCAGGCCTTGGCTGTACTCAATGCAAAGCAGCAGGAGATTGACCTTCTTCAGAAGGTAAGGGAACTCGACAACACTCACAGCAACCACAGGTTTGGGGCCGCATGCGCCTGTGTTGTGGGGTCAAAGAGCTTTTTGTTGTGCACACACAGTCCAACAAAGGTGAAAGTCGCCTCAAAGACTGCATTATAAAGAGCACGAGGGAAGAAAGGTTCTCTCTATAGACTGTAGCACTCAACATTTTCATCACTGCCACTACTAGAGCTCCCACAGTGCAGCCTCTTAGCCCCATCCTTCAGCTGTCTATCACCCTCCAAACCCCGAGTGCTTAACATTTCAGGAGCACTCCTCTTGTTTGTTACAAGCAAGCAAATCAAACATTCAAAACCCAGAGTAGATATGACACTTAAACAAAAAAAAGAAAAGAAATGCTGGCCGAGGCCATTTGATGGTCGGCGCTTCGTCATCTGTGCACTGGAGCCGACTGTAATGTCAAAACAAGCCCAGCAATGACTGAGATTGCTGATAGTGCGAACGTGATAGGAATTGTCACCAATTCCTTCTCTAGAAACAGTGTGTGTACCCCCAGTGTTGCTGTTGTTGCTGCAGTGTTGCTCTAACTTGACAGTCAGCCTTTCACAGGCAGAGTTCTCAGCTTTTTTCTCTCATTAACAGAAGCTCATTACTGCCTTATCTTCCTTCAGACGCTGGCTTGCTCTCTGCATTCTCCTAAATTAATTGCCTGCAAAGTAGATTTATGAAATTGTAAAGTCCACAGATGCTCTCATATTCATGTGGAACACTTCTGTTTCTCAACAGATGTTTCTAGTTCCCATAAGAAAAATGGACGTATTATGCTGCGTTTCTATACGGTTTAATGCTTCTGTAATACCCAAACCGTATTCCTCTTGAATGCACAAGCCTCCTTTATTTATTACGGATGGAAACATGATGCATGTTTTTGCTAAGCCGCTTTTCTTATATAGCTAGAAATAACAATTCAAACATACACCCAGGCGACACGTTCAGTGTTTAACCGAGCAGCCACTGCAGGTAATGATCATATAAAGAGAAGTAATAGGCAGAATCAGACATGCGGTGAAACAGATAAATCTGGTTTCAGCCAGAGTTTGATGAGATGATGAGCAAAAGGAAATTACCTGGTGGCAAATGGCAAGTGTTCTCACCTAGGATTCAGCTTTCTGCTTGTAAAATGATGCAGGAAATAGCCGTATTAAACTCCAGCTCCAGGTCAGAGCTTCTTTTAGGGTTTACAGAGAGCCGTGTGGGTGTCAGGTGTGCTGTGAAGAGATGTTCAAAACTGTTGCATGCTAAATGTGAGTGTGGGTAAGACGAGAAGATGGATACCACCCGATACATCTGTCCTTTTTCGATATACATGCAAATATACAAACGGCATATTTAACAGACATTCGACAGACTTGAGAGTGGTATCGATCTTCTCATCGAATGTCAAGTTCAAATATTCCTAACCAGTTTCAGCTGTAAAAAATAAAACTATATCCATATTTGGGGGGAAATCGTCATTTATTTGTTGGTTAGATATACATTCTTTGATGGCCCTCAGGCTGGTAGTTTGAGATGTTCTCAAGTTGTCTTCACGGGTGAAATGCTTCCTTTAAAAACATCAAAATAAAAGGTGAACATGGTGGAAGAAAAGCCGCAATATCTTCAGCCTGGTTCAGTGAGATTTTAATATTAAATGTGAAGAAAAAGACAAAGTTTCGTCCTTCATCGCGGGCTGATGGTGGCTTTCTTTTCATCCATTTTCACCCCGACTAACGGTGAATGAAAAGGTGTTTCCCTCATGTTTGTGAAGGCCTTTGGTTGGTGTTTTAAACTGAAACTAAACTGCAACATGAATGACAGTGAACTGAAACACTGCACCCTGTGTTTCCCAGGCTCAGGTTGAGGCTAAAAAGGAACATGAAGGTGCTGTCCATCTGTTAGAGGTGAGCGTCTGGACTCTTGGGGGTTGGTGGTGTGGTGGGGTGACTGTGTGTTTATGTGGTTGCTGCTGGAGGATAGGGGTGGGAGTGAGTAAGTCAGCCCTGGGGCAGACCTGTGTGTGTATAGATACACCTAGAGCCATTTCCTGCTCCTCTTGACCGCACTAGCTGAAGCTGGTGTGCTGAGTTTAGAGATTACTTCTCACAATGCAGTTTGAATTAACTTGTGAAGTTATATAAATAGAGGTGAATAAACAGACAGACAGTGTGAAAGCAGACCTTAATTTAGAGAGTGCTGTGCTTTAAAGATGTGTATGAGTGATCACATGTGTAATTGTGCTTTATTTCTTTCCTACATCTCTTTTTACTGAATGGGTGTGTGTTTATGCTTATACAGAACCACTTGGACAGCATGCAGGTATTTCAGCATTGTTTTTATTTATTTACATATAGTCCATAGGGTGTGCAGTAGCTTGTTTACTTGTGGCGCAGGAGGTGATGGTGATGTAACACCACATAACGAACGAACACAGTAATTAAACAGGATCTAAAGATTTGTATTGATGATGAACACGATTTACTCAGAAGGTGAAATCCAGCCAGTTAAAAAACTAATCTGATGTGTGATCTTTGCTTTTTGGTTTTCAGAAATATTCAGGGCTGCTTCTTTTCTTGGGCTTTACTACCCACTCAGCTCTGTTTCACATTTCCCATCAAAGCAAACTCACAAGTGGAGGGCTTTTTTGAAAGTCTGGAACATGACTGACAGCATAAACTGGAGGTCTGTCTGACTTGATCATAAAGAAATATTCAGCCACACTCGCTTAACAATTGATGAAAAGATTCTACTCGTAAAGTCAAGTTTCAGAATATGGATCGACTTCAGTTAAAGACGAATGCCCGGGGACCTCAAATCCACATAATCAAAGCCCATCAAGACATTGAGGCGAGCAAATTTAACTTTATAAAAGCAAACACGTGTTCAAAGTGTGTGTTTTTTATTTTAGATGTGACCAAACCAAAAATATCAGCCTACATTGAGTGAATGCAGAACATCTATTTAATTAGTTATTAAAAGCCTTTTAAAAGTCTTCATGTTTTATAGATATTTTAGAATTAAATCTTCAGTTTTCCATCCCGAGTGCTTAAAGTTTTTGTATTGTTATCAAAGGATCACATCGCCTGACGGTGACGAATGTGATCATTTGCAGCATTTGCATGTATGTTACCGAGCATGTGTTCTTGCCATACAGCTGAGAACTGTATGATGCCATCAAAACCAGTAACTCTCAATTCACTAATTCTATTCCACAAACGCAGGACTTCCTTCCGTCGTCTGTCTGCTAACAGCATGTTATTTCCAGCAACGACCTGTCTGCATGAAACGGACTCTGCATAGACACAGCATAGAAAGTATTGGAGTAGTAGCAGAGGGTGTTGCTGTGTGTTGGGCAGCGCTTAAAAAAAATTCCACGGTAGCTTCAGCGTCCTCCAGATCGCCTCCGGTTTCAGATTGTTGTCAGATTGAGATTGATGTGTTCGTGATTTTTGACAATCAGTCATTCAGCTTGATGAATCACGCTCTAGCACCTGGAATTTTCATTAAACCTGCCCAAACTGTTCTGTTTAGTTTATCAGTGTGACTTTGTGAAATGAAGTGTCTTGCTCTTAAAGTATATGACTGGTGTTATTTTTATATTTTTGTTATTGTTATTAAATCCCATGAAAAAAAAGAGACCATACCAACATTTATTTATTCGTTTCCTGACCCTGTCTGAGGCTTAAAAGTATTTATTTTCATGTATTTTCAATTGTAGTTTTTTAGCAAAGGTTTTTTAAAACTGAACTGTCGTGAGGCTTTCTTGAGTTTAAGCAGAGTAAGAAAATTAAAAAATATCTCATATTCAGTGAGGAAAACTAAAATAAATTGGTATTTTTAAAAACCGGATTATTATTCAAGATGTAAACTCAAAGGATGAGGACAAGAAATAGTGTTCACTCTCCGCTAAACATCCTCGTCCTACTTTAGAAAAGTACATGGTTAAAACAACCAAAGAGCAAGCAGAACAATGGCCCATTGTCAGGAAGAAGAGAACACAGAATTAAAGTATAAAAAGTGTTTAAAAAATCAGGAAAACTCACCTCTAATGCAACATTGACAGAAAATAACCTGCGTTTGACGCAAACTTAACCTGAAACTACTTAAACCTTTTTCACAGCAGCCATTTTGGCATGAAATAGTATTGTTGACGCTGCTGTCTATTGTACAGTGTATCTTAGGAGCCAGTACTCTGAGTCTTTACAGCAGCAGGGTGTGTACAGTGCACACGTACGTGGGATTGACTAAAAAATAAACTCCAACATGTCACCGCGAGCAGCAGTGTGGCTCATTGATGCATTTTTAATCATTTTTGGACAACAGTGGAGCTCTGCGGCGCAGAGGAATAAGATATATAAGACTCTGGCTGCACAGCTTGTTAGTATGATTAAATGAATGTTGGTTTTGGTCTTTTCGAGGGATTACTCGGCAATGAGAAGAAATATAGAATACCATCAGCCTCATGCTCTAAGACACTGGGTAGTTTGAATCTGCATACTCCCTTGAAGCAAGAGGCTTTTTTTATTTTCAGTATCAGTAGCACTGATTGTAACTGTGCATGTGGTTTGTACACGATGCTGGTAGTCGTAGTTTAAAAGTCATTTCAAGAAGTTTTTCTCTGTAATGACTGATCCACGTGTCTACAGTCATTCCATGTTTTATTTGTGTGCAGACAGTAGACGTATATCATTATATACGTAGCTACTGTGTGTGTGTGTGTGTGTGTGTGTGTGTGTGTGTACTTTCTGTGTGCAGAATGTTCAGTCCTGCATGCTATGGTTTCCTTATTTTTTCTTCTATTTGTTTTCCTTTGTTTCCCATCCTTTCTCTCCCTGTCTGTCTGTCTGTCTGCCTGTCTGTCTTTCTGTCTGCCCTCTCTCTCTCTCTCTCTGTCTCTCACCCCTTCTCTCGATGACTCTCCTCCCTCACCGTCATCAGGCCAAAGTTCGCGAGCTGGAGGAAAAATGTCGGACTCAGAGTGAGCAGTTCAACCTCCTGTCAAAAGAGCTGGAGAAGTTCCGGCTCCAGGCTGGGAAGTTTGATATTCTCAGCAATGAACCCTTAACTTTATGTGAATCTCCCGGGTCGCCCAACAAATCCCTGTCACAGCTCCTTAATGGACTGGCTGCCCCCATAGGAAAAGGTATGTGTGAAATCCTATCGATGCTCAGTTTTATGTCATAGAGGTCATATATTAATATTTAAGTATTTTTAGCAAAAGAAAATAGTAAAACTGATTTATTGTCACATGCACAAGTGGCTGAAATCTCATTTATGACTGAAGTTAATAAATTAGAGGCCAACAAATTAAGCACACTCTTACTAAAGTGCTGTGCAGTTGAATAAATGATTCATTTTTGCCATGTGAGAGCTGCTGGCAGTGACTCCACACAGTGTCGGTTCAGTGTCAGAGTCAGTTCCCTCACAATGGGGTGAAAAAAATCGCAGCTGAAAATTAGAAGTCTGAAAGGGCTTCTGACTTAATCTGCAGTAAACATAAACTGTTAATGAAATAATCAATCATAGTGAGAAATAGCCTCTAGCTGGCTGAACTTGTTCTCTGTTTGTGTTTGACTTGTTTTTGTGAACACACAAATGCTTCGCTAATTACAGTCGTATGTATCATTTGACTCTCGCTGTGAATTTTTAATTTGTTTCATTTTTTTGGGATAAATTATTGAAAACCGAAGAATAGAGTACTGTGAGATAGGCACATACTTAACATGTAAAACTGCCTTTATTTAAGTAGTAGTACTGTTACTATTATGGCTGTTGTTTTTATATTATGTTATGTATTAGGTGCTTGTTCATAATCAGTGTCCTAGCTACAGTAGATGACAGTCGGCACGCCCGAAGTTTGGAGAAGCAGACAGAAGGACCAGCAAAGAACTTAGAAATGTACAGCTGTGGACGGGGGCAGCAATAAAACCTATTTCAGACGCCTAAAAAAAGCCATACCTCCCCAAAAAAATGTCATTGTCAATGTCATACTAAGTGTGCACTATATTTAGAATATTTTCGTCGCTTTAGCCCTTTCAAATATGAAACTGAAGCAGTTATATCACTCTCTTTAGAGCGACCAGACCAGACGTCATTGACAAAAACAGTAGTTTCACCTTGCAGAACACTGGAGTTGCTGGTCCACCATCGCCTCAGTCCGCTTCAAGTAACTTTAGTTCGGATCTGGATTAACGTGTTAAAACAGCAAAGTCAAACGGTAACATCAACAAACTAACCAAGTGAGGCAGCAGTGGACCAGCAGGTCCCGGGTTCTGCGAGTTCTGGTGGCTTTGAGAGCACAGGTCGATATAAATGCTTCAGTCAGAAAGGGCTGTCTGACGGTAAGGTAAAGCAGGGAAGATATTCTAAATATAGCTCACACTTAGACTGATATTGATTTTTTTAAGGTGGCTAAAATATGTTTCGTTGCTCAGCTTCAGTGCTGGCTTCTCCAAACTGGGAGGACTACCATGTGACTATGGATAAGTTCCTCATACAACCCCACTTCAGATAACCAGAACTATCCCTTTGACATGTTGACTCAATTCAGTACTGAATGAGTTTTTGTCACAAGCTTGATATTATTATTGATATGCGAGGGTCTGATGAGAGAGGTTTTGTTCGATCCACAGGCAATGAGCCTCCAACAAGCAGATCTTTGATATCTGAGTTCATCCGACCGCTCCAGATCAGTGGAGACAAGCCGGAGCTCCTCTCCGTCAAGCCAACATTCCTCACTCGCAGTCGAGCCCGCAGCCCAGCACGGGCTTTCCTCTCTGAGGTATCTTACAGTGTCTGTTTGTCTTTTTATTGCTTTATTGTTGCACATTTCTCCATTTGCACATCGTATGACATCTATTGACAAAGATTGAGCCTAATGGGCTGCAAGCTGCACAAAGCAACACGATCTAAACATCATAAATGACAATGTGAGGAGAATCCCCAAGTCATTTAGATGCTTTATTTCTCCACGTTTACGTGAATGAAATCCTGCTGGCGGGTACGCAAACTTCCACCAACAACAGTCTCTCCTGAACAGCATTAAGTGGGCTCCGTGTTCGATCTGTTACCTCGCTCATTTCCTTGTTTTCCTTTAATATAGACAGCACTTTGTAACAATTTAGGGGGCAAACTCGGCTTCATTTTAATCTAAGTAATGTGTTCGGGCAGAACAAGAGAGATTCCACGCAGCGGGGATGCAGGAGGCCTCCCGGGTTTTACTCCTGCAGACTCCTGCAGATCTATCTTGCAGTTTGTAGATTAAACTGAAGTAGGACATCTAGACTTTTTGGGAAGGTTTTCATCGTGTTTAAGAGCACAGACGCCTGGATGGAAAGCTGTTCTTGGATGTTTAGAAAAGATGAATGTGTTCCTTTTTTTGCCTTCTGTAGATGGACAAAGAGTTCAGCTCAACTACCAGGTCCAAACCGAGGTTCACGGGGAAGGTTCGTCTCTGTATTGCTCGGTACAGGTACGTACACGCAACGCACAATCGGCAGCAATTCACAGCACATCTGGTTTCAGTAGAAACACTGAATTTTAGAGCTTTGCACCAGCCCCCTTTACATACTTCTTTACAGTAAACAGAAATGGCTGTCACGGACAAATCTTGCTGAGATTATTTGCTTTCTCTCACAGAGCTTTAGGCTATGGTCTTAAAGATGATTCAGTGTTTCTATCTCCAAAGAAAATTACCTGTCAGCACAAAAAATAATTGGAATCCTCAGAGCACAAATATGTGAAACGGGGCCAAAGCTTTCAACCCGTGGTGTCCTCGGCTCCTTCGTGTTTGTAAAGAAACAAAATGAATGAATCAAAAATAGAAACAAACTTCACATTTTAAAAGCAGCACTCAGTAAATGCATTTTTCCTGACACATATATTGCAGAATTGGAGTGTTTGATATTAAAAATAAAGGTTTGTCTTTTTCGTTATAGTTACAATCCTTATGACGGACCTAATGAGCATCCTGAGGCAGAGCTCCCCCTCGTGGCAGGGAAGTACCTCTACGTTTACGGGACGATGGATGAGGATGGCTTTTACGAAGGTCTGATCTGCCTCGGTATTGTTTAATCCTGTGTCGTTAATATCACACACAGTACCAACTATCTCCCTTTGGTTCCTCAGGAGAGCTGCTGGATGGACAGCGGGGACTCGTCCCATCCAATTTTGTGGATTTTGTCCAAGATGAGGAGACACCCTCTGTCCAACACAGGGACACAATAGCTAAAGAACCTGGCTACCTCAACCACAGTAGCCTGGGGCCTCAGAGACTGGGGGTCGGCACAGGAACGGTAACAGGCATAAGCGGCCTGCTGTCTGACAGTAAATTAGACTGTCTAAGCACCAGCAGCTTGGGCATGGACCTCCTGGGCTCCTCCAGCAACGGGACAGGAACCTTGGATGTCAGCATTGACGAGGTTGGTGAAGACATTGTGCCTTATCCCCGCCGCATCAACCTGATTAAACAACTTGCCAAGAGTGTGATTATTGGCTGGGATCCTCCCGTGGTCCCACCAGGCTGGGGCTCTATCAGTGGCTACAATGTCATGGTGGACAAGGAGTTACGCATGAGTGTCCCCTACGGGGGCAGGACAAAGTCTCTTATTGAAAAGCTCAATCTGGCCACCAACACCTACCGTATCTCAGTGCAGAGCATCACTGACCGTGGCCCGTCGGACGAGCTCCGGTGCACTATGCTCGTGGGAAAGGATGTGGTGGTGGCACCTTACTACCTGCGGGTAGACAGCATCACGCAGGTGTCCGCTGAGCTCTCTTGGATGCCCAGCAACAGCAACTACAGTCACACCATCTTCCTCAACGGTGCAGAGTACGACATGGTCAAGGCGGGGGGCTACAAGTACAAGTTCTTCAACTTGAAGCCGATGACAGTTTACAAGGTGAAGGTTGTGGCGCAGCCGCATCAGGTGCCTTGGCAGCTTCCGATGGATCAAAGGGAGAAGAGGGAAATCTCTGTGGAGTTCTGCACTCAGCCTGCAGGTCAGCGTCCAAAACATTACTCACATTAGCACTTTTATCTGTTTAGTAAACCGCAGCAATGCAAGGACTTTCTTTTATGTGGTCCAAGGTGGCGTCCTCAAATGTCCTGCTTTGTCCACAACCCAAAGATATTGAGTTTCCTGTCATAGGGGACTAAAAAAAGCAGAAAATATTCACATCCGAGGAGCTGAAACCAGAGAATTTGGACATTTTACCTAAGAAATGACTCAAAATGATTAATTGATGATCAAAATACTAATCAATGAAGTGTCAGCTTTGGCTGGAAACAAAGTTGACGACTGAACCAAAGTCTCTGTATTTATGCTAACAGGTTCCCCTCAATCTGATTAAAACAGAACAACACGTTAGACCAAAAGTCTGGCAAAGTCATCTGATATTTCACAGGGAAAGCCATCTGATAATTTACATCCAACGCAGCGATCTATTTATTTACTCAGCCCCCGGAAACCTGACAAACATCTCAGCCATCTTCATTTTTCCCCCTGCCACTTTTAGATTGCCCCCGAGGATTTGTGTGCATACTACTGCGATAAGATACATGCGTGGCAGAGAAAAAAAAAAGTACAATGAGGAAACATTGAAGAAGAATTTGCTGAATGAAGCTGCAAAACACTGGAAACTAGAGTCTCTTGAAGCCAAATTAGTGTAAATAGTGAGCGTAGATCTCTGGGATTTCTTCTCCCATGGGGCTCGTTGTTGCTTTGTTGTTTGCCAGCACGAACTCGGGTCTCGGAGACTGACTGTCTTGCTACGGGAAAGGGAGCTATATTTATGGCACTGTTGTGTGTGTGTGTGTGTGTGTGTGTGTGTGTTTGTGTGTTTGTGTGTAAGGGTACTCTTACACGGCAAGCATAGTTACACAATTGTGGGTGCAGATAAAAGGGTCAGACATTTCATATTGTTGCTTTTTCCACAGCTGAGAGCTCATTGTTAAGGCACCAGGATGAGAGAAGCACAGACAAACAAAACATAACAGAGATATTATGAAGAAGAAACAATGTCGAAAGGGAGGGAATGAAGGGAGAACACAGAGGGGGTGAGAGAGAAAGAGAGTGGGAGGACAGAGAGAAGTTTGAATTGACATTTTCTGTTGGCAGCTGACAAGCTAACATGCTGAGAGTTCATTAAATGATCTATCTATTGAACATGTTAATTAGAGGCGTCTGAAATAGTCTCAGTATCAGTGGCGGACAACTGTTGTCGATAAAGAGGACAGTGTCTGGAGGCAGTATATTAGGCTTTCACACTCGGCGCGTGCAAGTGACTTCATTAGTTTTCAGCGATACAACTTTTTTTATTAATATTTGTGGCACAGAGGCAGTTCGCTGCCTGGAAATCAGCGTCTGCTGCTTGTGTCCAGTATTAATGAAGGTGGCTGCACTGAAATATTAATTTAAACACTTATTTCAGTTTTCAGATTAGCTTGTTTGTGACAGGCGTAGTCTAAAAATGACAAGAGGAAATTAAATCTCAGCTACTGCTCCTGTTTCTAAGACTGTATGTATGTCTGTCCAAGTGTGTGTGTGTGTGTGTGTTTTGTCTGCTGACAGTCAGCGTAGAAATGTGATTAAGATTGCACTGATGTGGATTCTCGGACGCACAAACAGCTGCGCGTTGCAGCTCGGAGATACTGCTGACTGCATCTGCTCACTCTGGCTCGCTGTGTGACTGCAGGGGGAGCAGCAGCTCTGCACAGATGGGTATGTTGTTTGGTATGCAGGCAGCCGTACAGATTGTGGAAATAGCAAACTGTGTTTCTTTGATGCTCCATAGAATATTGTCAGCGAGATATCTGGCAACAGGATATTTGCTGTACACACACACACACACACACACACGCTGATGGATGAATGTTGGCAAACTTTGGCTTTTTACGCATGTGAATAAATCTCAGGATACACACCGTGAATCTGCACAGCGATGAGCATAACTGTAACAAAATCACCATGCAACTTACAATATGTGAATATAATAAATACGTTCAGCTGCTGCCGCTCACTCTGTGTGTCACAGCTAGAGCTGAGACTGTTTGGTTGGGTCTCTGTAAATGATATACAGTCTAGTCCTGCTCTATATGGTTGATTGCGATGGCCCGTGTCTTTGGCTCTCTAACCCCCAAAACTGTGTTAGTCGTCGGACAGCACAGAGAGAGTCAGTGCAATAATCAATAAACCTAACCCCAACGCTAATAAATCTGACGATTATCGATGAATCTGCTGATTATTTTCTTGAATAAATAAATAGTTTGGTCAATACAATGTCAGAAAATTGTGAAAACAGACCAAGGTGAAGTCTTTAAATGTCTTGTTTTGTCAGTCCAAAACCCAAAGATGTGATATAAAACAGAAAAAAGCATAAAACCTCCATATCTGAGAGGTTGAAAACGGCATTTTCTGCAATTTTTGGATGAATTACTTGAACAATTAACCATTATCAAAACAGTTGACTAACAGCACACGTCAGCTGTTAAGTGCAGCTTTTAAAATAATGTAAAATAAATGATGTTTTTGATACAGCTCTTGGTTAGGCTGAATGCAGCACTTTAGATGTGAGATATATAATACAGTTCCCCTAGAATGAAAATATCCTCATTTCATAGCACTGTGGAATGGTCATTGAATGTCCATAGTACCGAGGTCAGCACATTCTTTTTCCTTTTTCATCAAATAGGCAGAAATGGTTCAGCCGCTGTTGAGCTGTCTTTTTTTTTTTTTCTCTCCTTATCCAGTGTGTGTGTTGTGTTCCCCAGGGCCCCCTCTCCCTCCCCAGGAGGTGCAGGTCCAGTGTGGTCAGACGCCCGGGGTCCTGCAGGTCAGATGGAAGCCGCCGCCTCTGACGTCTTCAGGAACGTCCAACGGGGCCAGCGTGATTGGCTACGCCGTGTGCACAAAGGGACAAAAGGTACTAAATGTCACACCAAGTCATTTTATCTTCAGTTAAAGTAGCTGCGGTCTTCCTCTGCGGTGGCTCCTTCTATGAGTAGTTCTCTGTTGCCATCTCCTGGAGAAATGATATAATGCCGCCCCCAGGGATAGACATTATTGAAGACATAACTGCAAAAAAAAGGAGCTGTAATGAGCTCCAGGATTATCCTTTTTCCACAGGGAGACATTATTTTATGTCCATAAACCATGTACGCTTTAATTTGAAATTAAAGTCAGCATGCTGGACAGAGATTATAAAAATAAAGTGACCATTTTCCATCAGGCCTGCAAGGGGTGCTATAGTTAAGATAGTTAGATAGTTTCAGGTATTTCTATTCAGCCAATGGACAAGAGAGCTACAAATGCATGTAGATATGTTTCTATGATGTTTTTCTATGCTAACATGCTGAATTTATGAGAGCTCTCTGGTTCCTCTGTGAATGCAGATAGCAGAGGTCTTGTATCCCACAGCAGACTATGTGACCGTGGAGTTAAACAGGATTCAGTGTCTGGAGGCCAGGGAAGTGATTGTAAGGACGTTATCAACTCAAGGAGAGTCCCAGGACTCGCCCGTGGCCATCATCCCGCACAATCTCTTGGGCTCTCCACGCCTCTCCCACCGAACCACTGCACCTCCCCACCCTATCCCGCACCCGCAGCCCCATCCAGCGCACTCGCAAACCCATCCTCCTTACCCGTCGACGTACCCCCCGAATCACCCTCAGCCCCAGGTGCAGCCTCTGCCTCGAGCTCAGCCCCACACACTGCCCCACGCACAGCCTCACTCGCAGCCTGTCCGCCACCCGGCTCCTCCTCCTCCTCCTCACCCCTCGCCCCAGCCTCATTTCCAGCGCCACCCCATGCCCAAGTCCAAACCATTAGTAAGTGCCAGAGAGCCAGAAACCAAAGAGCATGAGGTGGGCATGCGATCAGCCCAGCCCTGGGAGCGATCTCCCTCTCCGCTGCCTCCCATGCGCGGACCAAACCTGGAGCCGCCGCACTTCCAGCCACGGCGATCGCCCTCTCCTCAGAGGATCCTGCCGCAGCCTCAGGGAGTCCCCATCCCCAACACCATCGCCAAGGCCATGGCCAGGGAAGCTGCCCAGAGAGTGTTTGCTGAGGGCAACCGGGTGAGTGGGGATTTAATTATAAACCAGTGCATGTCAGGATGATGAGGTAATCTCACTTGTTCAAAAATCTTAAAATCAGCTTGTTTGAAAAACCATTAATTAACAAGTATTCAAGGTTTCAAGATAGAACTGTTAGAAACTACATTGGCAAAAAGTAGCAAAAGCAAAAGTACAAGTCTTTCTTCTTCAATCTAAATGCCCAACGTTTCTCTCATCAGGCTGAGAAAAGGAATATCTTTAGTGAGCGAGGTAACGCCTTGCATCCACTCAACTCTGATGAGGAGGAAGATGGCTACGACTCTCCTCATGCGAGGAGGAGAGGAGCCTCGGTGGATGAATTCCTCAGAGGCTCAGAGTTGGGCAGACAGGTACTTTACAGAAAAACACAACGAGCTTGTGCTCGGCCAATCAGTGAGTGTGCATCACTTGTTTCTGGGAAGAGGTGAGGTTCCACAGAGTAGTCGCCTGTCAGAACTAGTCGAGCATTGCTGTAGACTAATCTAATCTGTTCGACAACGCATCTGCAGCTGATAGGCGGCTGGGGGCGCTGCAATCATAACACATCATAGTCCTCTATTTAGAGCTTTTGAGAGGCCTTCTAATGAACAAAGTTGGTGTTAAATAATCAGAATTTGAGGGATTTAGAGAAGAAACACTTCTATCAGTCCTGCAATGAAGCAAGTGTGTTGTTCAAGCAAGCTTGGTGGGGGTTTAGTCCAATCAGATCGCGTCGTAAGCAGCCTGCTGGAGCCAAACGAAGACTGCTCTTTCATCTCCCGCCAGTTTGGTCTTGCATACGTTCATTAATCCGAGGCACCACTTTTTGGGAGAAATTGAAGTCGATGAAAACGCAGCAGTCGTGCATGCACGTTCTTTCGTCTCTTTGCAAATATTGCCACGTAATCCATCACCAAAGATGTCACCAAAATAAAGAACTATGAACTTGTGGATCTCTACCTAATAAGCTTCTTTTCAATTTCCTCCGCCCTGTTTTCTCTCAGCACCATCACCACCACTACAGCCACAGTGAGGAGTACCACACAGAGAGCAGCCGGGGTTCTGACCTGTCTGACATCATGGAGGAGGACGAGGAAGATCTTTACTCTGAGATGCAACTGGAGGAGGGCCGCAGGCGCAGCATAAACTCTCACAACACTCTTAAGGTACATACCGCACACCTTCAGTCGGTCGTGGGAGGGGGGGGGGGGGTTAGGAGAAGGTGGGGAGGAAAGAGGTTTAGGGATGGAGGGGTGGATGGATGGAGGGGTGGAGGGAGGGTCTCACCACCTGCAGAGGTACCTGCTCTCTCTCACAGGCTCTACTACCAGGCCCATCGTGGCTTTGCCTGGCTGAGCTACCCCTGCCTTGCGTTAGCTGAATCAGCCTCCCCAGCCCCAGCCTTGCTCCTCCACCACCCCCCGCCCCTCCGGCACTTGCTTTATTCATTCAAGGCTGAGTTCATGGGAATGGCTGTGTATACATAACGATACAGCATGCGACAGAGGAAGGCTGTAAACTAGAAGCAGAATATTTTCTTTTTATGGTTTGCATTGCATTTTGATGCTCTGACTACTGCACCGGAGAAGTGTTAAAGTGTTAGAATGTGATACTAAAGTGCAAATTTTAATATACTGTACTGTATCAAAGGGTCATGGCATATGAAGTGCATATGGGAATCTCATTTAAGTGAGTACTTAAATGGAAATATTCACTTTTGTTCATGTCTGTCATGTCCGAATGTTTAATTTGTCTATGGTCGATGTAGAACATTGTCGGTACATGATCCTGTCTTCATTTGGTCTGTCAGTGGGGATGTGTGGATGTAAAACCAGTCGTGATAAATCAAATATAAGAAGTCCACAAAGTCACTGCTAATTTGGTTGTTGTTGTTGTCCAGTTACCTGTACAGTATGTTGTGTTAATGAGCGGTTCTTATTGGTGTATTTACCATTTTAAATACACCAATGCTGCATCGCCTTTTTTGTCATCGCCATCTATCTGTAAATCACTGTTGCACATTATCCACTGGGCTATATTTCTGTAAAAATAAACCTTTTTAAAGTATGTATAGTTATGATGTTAAGATTTGAATTCGATATTGTTAAGAAGAGTCAAATTTGACTTTTCTGTGAGCACATAGAAGGAAGTGTTGTGTTTGTTTGAAATTGTCCAAAGATGCAGTCTGTCCTTAGCAGCTGATTCTTCGACTCACTCGGCTTCATGTTGTTCATTTTTGGCTTTTATTTCTTCATTTCATCCACATTGATGTTTTAATTTCTTCCTCACCCACTGAGGCACTAACTAAGCCTGTCACCTTTTTTTTTTTTTGTTTGGATATTTCTAATTTCTCACGAGCGAAATTCCCTTTTTCCACGTTTAACCTCCGTGACCGCGCTCAGTTTTTATGAGTTGTCACTCCATATTTGAGCCTTCACAGATTCCTGTTCAGAGCATGCCATTTTCTTCTCACGGAATGAGACTGCATGTCTTACTACATTGCCACAAATAACTAATTCTGTCTTTATTTTGTCTTTTCCCCCCCATTTGTTCTATTCACATACTGTGTTGTTTCCTGCCTGTTCTAAAACCTTCGAAAAAACAAAAAACCCTCTCACACAAAAAAAAAATCTAAACTTTTTGAATTGAACTGACTAACTGAACTGTGAAATTGTGGAACTTTGCCGCTTGGTCGTGACTGAAGGCATATTACAAGCGTCAGGACTTAGCTGAGGAAAGAGACTGCTGGGACCTCCAGAGGGAGGTGGTGAAGCAGAAGTCGCTCCGCAGTAAACGTCTCCACAGCATCCCCGAGGTGGCTGAGGAAGAGCTGGACGGCGTGGACGGCATGGGCCAACGCCTGTGCTTCGAAGACGGCGGGCGGCCGGGAACGCCACACACTCAGCGGAGGATGTACCCCGAGGACAACCACGTGCACAATCACCTCACCTCCGGCAAGACCTCCCGCCACCTGCAGCGCCAACGCTCCTCCCCTCGCTTCACCGACAGCCGCTACTGCTACAACCCAGACGACCGCAGCCTGGGACGACCCAACCGCCAGAACACCAAGAGTCCTGACAGCGGGTTGGACTGTGGCAGCGAGGAAGAAGGCTCTCTAGGCCGCGGTCATCGAGGGTACTATGCTCATGGGAGCCCCATGCGGGGGCCCGTACACATCATCCACTGTGAAGGCCCGGTAGAAAGGCGGGCTCTAGCTATGGGCCGTAAAAGAACTCTGACCCGCCAGTGCAGCGTGGAGGAGGAGTTCTCTGATATCCCAGCGACTGCAGCCAAGTCGGTACACACGGGTGACTTTAGGAACAGGGACCACTTTGGGCCTGGTCGGGAGGCCGGGTCGCGAAACTACTCCAGGGAAGGGGCCCTGAGCGAGGGCAGGCTGAACGAGCTGGACAGGGTCTATTACAGCCCCCACAGGGAGGCTAGGGCCCAGTCTTTGTCCAGGCTCAACCGGGACCAGCCGCTGGTGTGTGATTCAGACTTTCTGCTGTACTTTCCATCAGCAAGCTACAGCCATTCTGTTTCCTTAATGTTGTCTGTTTTTCTTTACACTTACCTCCCCCTCCCCTCTTTCTTTATTTGGCATTCTGTTTTTCATTTTGTGACGAGTTATCACACGTTCATGGTCGTTCTGATTTGATGTTTTATTTTGTGTGAATTACTTTGCTTGTACGCAGAATGTCAGGTGGATTTTTTAAAGTAAAGCTTTGAATTATCTAAAGGCCATTTAACCAAGTTTTGACTTCTCATGTCTTTGAGGGGAAAGGTTCCATTTTTAAAGGAAAGTCTCTGTGCAGTGCATGGGGACGTGCCGCTCCCGTCTTATCTTCCCCTTTGCCGTCCCTCCTGCCTTTTCTCTGCCAGCTGCCGGCTTCATTTGTCGCTCTCCATGTCTCTCTTTCTCTCTCGGGCCTCTACAGCTGCGGCCGTTATCGTTCCACCATGTGCTTGGAGATTTATTTCAGCATCTTCTGCCTCTCATTGCTTCACGTACACAAAATAAGGCCAGATCAAGATTTTTTGCAGCCTGCGGCAGTTCATTTGACCCATGCACATCATCTCTCGCTTGTCTCTTTCACTTCTTTCAGCAAAAAAAAAAAGTCTCTTGTTCATCATCAATTTTCAAATATCAAATGTTTTGATTGTTGTAATACGAAGCCCCAGGCTGAAGCTGTAATGGCTTTGCTCATCTAACCACATCTTCATCCATTCTTGATCACACTCTCTCTCCACTTTTACTCACTTTTTCTTCTCGTCCACTCTTTCTCTCTTTTTCCTCACTCATCGTTTTCTGTCTTTTCGTGCCGCTTTCTTCTCTCATCGAGGAGCTGACATGCACAGAACAAAACAAACCAAACAAATGGTCTTTAGCTAAACATCTGACCCTTCCTAACCCCTCCCCAAGTCCATGTTGTTGTGTTGGGGTTGATTTGATTTACTTGTTGATGGTTTAGGTTTCCTTATCGTTTATTTTACTATTATTTTGCCTCCCTAAGGACAAATGGAAGCCACATCATTTGCTCTTATGGTTTTTTAGTTGTTTTAACAGGATTGTGGGATTCTTTTTAATTGATTTTCATTTTTTAGTCATCATCAAAATGCAGCCAGTTCGTCGTTCTAACCTCTCATCTGTTGTTTTTCACTCTAAAGATCATTGGGAACTCACCGTCACATAGAAGCGCTGATCTTCTGGACCACTCAGGGAGGAGGCTGGTTCACATCGGCACCCCCCCTCAGCAACGGCCCATCCCATCCATTGGTTAGTGAGGTCACCACATGAGGAGACGTCTCATCCCCACCTGCAGGGCCACTGATGTTTGTGCTATTTATACCATGTGTTTCCCTTTTACCCATGTGAGCCGAGCTGTAACATCTCTCCCATAGAGCTTAAACAGCCACGTAGAACCTTATTTTGTTGGGGGTGTCTTGCGTCACCCCGGTAGCTGTCCATCCTCACGAGCTGGATCCCGCCAAAATGTTCACACGCAGTTTTGCAGGAAAGTTATCCCAGATACACTCCCGATGCCTGTGTTTACTGTGGGTTAACATGTTTACCACCCAATCTGACTTCCCCCCTCCCGCAACAGTGCAAGCATTGCTGTTTTACACCCAGTGACTCCAGAGTGAAACCTGTTGCCTTGTACACCCACCTTTCCCCCCCTCCCCACCTCAGGGCAACCTCATCATCCTACTGTCTCAGCATGAGTGAATGGGCCATGGGGGTAGAGCAGAGTGTGTGTGCAGGGGATCTCTGACCGTAACGCTGTGATTGGTGTCTTCTGTAGAGATCACCATGGACAGTAACAGTGAGGGGAGTGAGGGGAACCTCTCACCCGTCAAGGAGGATGTTTACTATGGCAGTGTAGCTCGGCGCAGGATATGGCGATCTATGTCCTCAGAGGATCAATATGGTATGTGGTGCAGCTTCTCTCCAAGATGACAATTCACCTTGACAAGGTCAGAAAAGGCAAAGAATCGTTCTTGAACACACATGCAGTGATGTCATGGTGGTCTTTGTTCTGTGCTGGACAGTCAGCTGCTTTGTTTAGTTTAGCTGAGCTTAGCTGAATAAAGCTGACGGGGGAAGACAAGACTGGCCACTTTTCCCCGTTGCTGGAGAATGAAAATCCCTTCCCTGTATGTACTCCTACACCTCCAATCCCAAGAAACCCCCCACCCCAAACTCACTCACTCTTCCCATTCACCCTCCATATCCAGGCCACTCTCCCACCCCCACCGCAACTTAGCCCGCCCTAATTTTTCCTTGGCTTCTCCGCCACCTCCTTTTTTTCCTTCTCCTCCCGCCTTCATGAGCCAGTAGCCCCATTTCCTTTAATTTTGCATGACCCATTTACAATACAGTGAGAAGGAAAGACATTATTGGATGAGTTGGTGCATTCTTGCCTTGTTGGTATCGCTCGGTTGCACTCATCAGAATCAAACACGTTTTTTACACTCTTTGAAGCACATTTTACATCTTCCAAAAAAAAAAAAAACGCATATTTAAGCTTTGTTAGCACTGGTTGAGCCATTCTTCTGACTTCAGACATTTAACATGGTGATCCATGAGAAGCATGGAGGACTGATATCAGGTTCATCTCTTCCCCCTCACTGTCCCTGATATCTGCGTTGCCAGGAACTGCCGGGGCATTTGATGTGTTATCTCCCCTCGGGAACGTGCCTCCCTTTGCCCTTTTTTATTACTGCTGCACATTGTTTCCGAATGTGTACCCCAAAAGCATGACAGTACACCTGAGTTTGATGTAGGAATGCTGCCCTCATCATGTCAAACCCCAGGAAAGCATGCATGTTAATCAGCCTCTGTGAGATAAGGCAGTGAAACAGCAATGAACAATAGTGCAGTGATACTTGTGTCCTCCTGGTGTGCACAGTCATTCAGTTTCCCTTCTGCACCTTCCAAAACTGCTTGACATGTGTTTCCTGTCTGTGCTGTGTTGTATTGATGTTTGGTGACTGTCACGCCAGCAAGCAAGAGATGTGTGAACGAAGAACCCTGCTGTGCTGCGATTGTGCCGAGCCTGTATTGTAAAAAAGCATCCTTTGCTTTTAGTGCGTGAACTCAACAGGACTTTTCAAAGTTGGAAAAAAAAAAGATTAAAAACCTTAAAAAGTATAATTATCGCATTCGATCTCTGGCTCTTTTTTCACACATGCATCTCATCGCCCTCTCCCCTGTCAGCTCTAACGAAGAGACATCTTCTGCTCTCATTGCCTCTACAGCCAGCGTGGCTGTATAAGGCTGGTAGTAGCAGCAGAGGCCTCCTCTATGTTTCAGACGGCTATGGCGGGCGTAGGCAGGGGCGGGGACGGCGATCCCTGGATTACTATGACGAATCAGAGCCGGAGGAGATGACCCGCGTGTTCGTGGCTCTGTTTGACTATGACCCCATGTCCATGTCGCCCAACCCTGATGCTGCTGATGAGCTGCCGTTCAAGGAGGGCCAGATCATCAAGGTGGTGATTTCTTACATTATCTAATGATGAAATCTTCAAAAAATAGACAAAATGAAGCAAAATAAACACTTAGATCTGTATTTTGGGTGTTCCACTTCCACTACTCTGCAAGAAGACATGCTACAGAAGCAAAAAAGGCAAAGCGATACTGTGTTTTTGCCTATCCCCTACACTTAAATGTTGTCTTAGCTAATGCCTTAGAATTACATCTAAATAGTAGTAATCTTTGCCCGTGCTAGTTGCAGGTTTACTGATATCGGTCATTGTTTTCTGGCTGCGAGTCCGCCCCTTCCTGACGCTCTGTTGTTCCTTTTAGGTGTTTGGGAATAAAGACACGGATGGCTTCTACAGGGCAGAGATCCGAGACCGAGCGGGTCTGATCCCCTGTAACATGGTCTCTGAGATCCAAACGGAGGATGACAAAATGATGGACCAGCTCCTCAGACAGGGTTTCCTGCCACTCAACACTCCTGTGGAGAAGTCAGGTGAGACGTCGTTTTTCCTACACGACCTCCTCACAGCTTCTTTTTTTTCTTTTTGAACTTTTCCCTTACACCCTCTGTCTGTCTGTCTGTCTGACCGACTTAATGCCTTTTACTGACACGTTTCTCCTTTCCTCTACTCTCCCCCACTTAATTGTGTTTTTCTGCTTTCCTGTAAAGTGAACTGTGATGGTTTCAAAGATGGCCGCTCAATAAATCGCAGGTCCAGAAAATCCAAGAGAGGTCTGTGTCCAGTGAGATGCTCTTCTCCTCTCTGCTTCATC
Organism: Protonibea diacanthus; assembly: GCA_028641955.1. Taxonomy (NCBI): domain Eukaryota; kingdom Metazoa; phylum Chordata; class Actinopteri; family Sciaenidae; genus Protonibea; species Protonibea diacanthus. Next base: position 24,014,163 of record CM053985.1, read on the forward strand.
TTTATTGCTCCTTTTTTCCCCACTTCTCATCATCCTCATTCATCTGTGAAGTGCCTTTAGCTAATTCTAAGTCATTAACGTAAACGTTGTTTACCTTGCAAGCCGGATGATCACATTGCAAAGATTGTCGGACTTGCAAGGCTGTCATGCATCGTCACTGGTCATCACATCCTTCAGTAAAGTTTTCACAGTATTCCCACTGATTTTTGTGTCTTTTATGACTTTTTCTCTCTACAGAGAGGAACAGGCGGAGCGGCCGTCAGCATCCGATGTCGACGCGGAGAATGGTTGCTCTGTACGACTATGACCCTCGAGAGAGCTCCCCTAACGTTGATGTAGAGGTACTGTCCTCCTGTGGCTCCAGCTGTTGACTTTGTCTCCACCATTCTCTGTCACCGCCATCATGTTGACGAAAAGCAGTCAGAGCGCAAAATATTTTGAGATGAAAATGTTGTTTGTAGTTAATTCAGAATTTAAAGGAATAGTTTGACATTTTGGGAGATATCGAGTTAAATGAAGCGTTTGATACCACTTTGATGTCTGTTTGTTGAATATGAAGCAGGGCTCGACAGTAGCAGTTGCCAGGTTGCCATTGGTAACTATTTGGCCAATTGGCAACCAGCAATCCCCAAAACTGTAACCAGACAATGCTGCGTGAGTGTGTATTAGTTGTTGTTTTACTGTTGGGCTGACATGTTCGACTAATATCACAAATAAAAGTGCAACTTGTAAAGAAACAACAAAAAAAAAAAGTCTTTGAGATTCGATATACTTCGGCATCTTTGAGCTGGACAGAAAATGATACTGTAAAGCAACCAGCTGAGTTCATTTTTTGCTGCTATTTGTATATTAGGAATTGAGGCTGGACACGTTTACTCTAACATTTGAGATTCAAGTTCTCTCTCAAAGAGTCAGGCGAGGTGGTTTAGGCATCTGACCAGGATGCCTCTTACAGGCGCCTCGGTTTGGAGGTTTTCTAGGCACGTCCAATTGACAGGACGCCCCAAAACAGACGAAGTCCATCTGGCCTCAGGAACGTCTTGGGATCTGGGTGGCGTTGTTCTGGAGAAGGACGTCTGGGACGACCTGCTAAACCAGCCGCCACCACAACCCCGAATAAGCAGAAGGAAATGGATGGATCCTGTAATAAAGCTTTTCAACATTCTTTTATGTCACAGTTTCATTTTCAAGCTGACGTCTAACTGCAGATCTTAATTACTCTAAAACATGAAGTGACTGAAAACGCAACCAAACGCTGATGCCTGCTTTCCAGTCTGGCAACCGCTTTTCAAATGTCAGTGTCAAGCCCTGTAACGTGTTAATTAGTGAGCTTTAGAAGTGCTAGTAGACAGATTTTGTTTCCCTCACACAGCCAGCCTAGCTGTTTCCCTGCTTCCAATCACGTCCTCGCTGTAGCTTCATATTTAAGGGACAGATTTAGGAGTGCTATCGATCGAGATGATGTCAAACTATTCCTTTAAGTGCGATTCAGAGCAATATGTGCAGAGGTTGAAGTAGGGCGTTAACAGTTAGCACTGTGTAAGCTAGAAGATTGAATTACTTTCCCGTGCTGTTTTATTTTTATTTATTTTTTTGCCCCTCCCCCCGTTCACTTACTCTCACCTTTCTATTGGCACTGCCACCGACACAGTATGAGGGCAACAGACTGAATGAGGAGGTGAGTGAGGGTGAGGAGGGTATGGTACTGTCTGCTCTGTGTGTGTTTCCTCCCCCCCGTTTGTTGGAACGCAAACGAGGAGGCTGGGGCTTCAGATGACGGCCCTCTGTCCCTGGCGGTCATGAATACAGCCCCTCATGCATTGCCTTGAGCCAGCATCTCCCCTCCTCAGTTTGGTCTTTCTGTGTTGACCTCTCTCCTACATACTGTACATACGCTACGTTTGGTCTGTGTGTGTTCTCGAGAATCCCGTAGGGAAGATGTGCCCATGTGTTGCAATCCTGTCTTCAAAGTTTCCAACATCTGATGCATCTACAGTTGCAACAGTCCGTCTGCCGAGACTGAATTGACACTCGTGTTTAAGATGCATCACATTGGGGTTTGGAGAAGGAAGCACAGCATTTCAAACTCATCAAACCACAGTAGATTTGATGTATTGGAAAGTTCTTCGGCACAGTTAAAGTGCTGTAAACAATGAACAACAAAAAAAGGCACAAATGTATCTCAAGGCTGTTTCTTCTCTGACAGGCTGAACTGACTTTCTGTGCCGGTGACGTCATCACAGTTTTTGGTGAAATAGATGAAGATGGTTTTTACTATGTAAGTACTAAATATTTTTAGGATGTATTTTTGGTGTCCCTTGTCCTGGAAGTACAAGTGCTGTCCATTTTCTGCATGTACATGTGGTCTGAGTACTTTCAGGACTTGGATGTTAATATCTCCCAGTTGTATCATCACCACAAAAGATGATTTTTTGATTACATAAAGAATGAAGAGGAAAAGTCAATCCCAAAAGAGCATATCCGTAAGAAACATCCACTATGCCTGTCGAGCTTTATGTTGTGTTAGCAGTGTGATCTGATCTGAATAATGTGGCATTTCTTGATTTCTGCGTGGATCTTCAGCTGTGAGGAGGCTGAATTTGCCTCGTCGACACAAAGCTTAAGTCTTAATGATGTGAAATGAGTCACCTGGAAACAACTCATTAAACTAATGTTAGATTAATTAGCTACAGCTGATCAAAAGTCATCAGCTAGAAATGAGTAACCTGATTTCGCCTACCTCTGAAATCAAGACCCAATCAATGTTTTATAACCTTTTATTAGAAATGATTAACTATTGTGAGCATTTGCCACTGAGCTGTGCAAGAAGGACATATCTGATTGATAGGCGTAATTATTTATATATATTATATACACCTCTTTCTTTCACCTTCTTGTATGTACAGTATTTTTATCCTGATGTTGACTGTTCAGCTTTCTTTTCCTCGTTTTCAGCTGTTTTCTATTTTCTATCCGTCTTCCTGACAATAGTTCTTTAAACTGTGTGTAAGTACACTGACAGCAGCATCAAACCAGAGTCAAATTCCTTGTATGTGCAGACATACTTGGTCAAGAAAGTTGATTCTGATTATGAGCAGATGTCTAATAAAGTTGCAAAGAGAGAGACGAGTTTGTTGTTGAAACTCTCTCCGCTTAAATCATCAGTACTGAAGATTATTAAGAGCTGCATTAGAAAATATCTTGGTACAACTCCCAAGGTGAATTTGAAATATCCAATCACTGAGCTTGAATTTCTGTGACATACGCAGCAAGCAGCAGGTAGAAGCTAAAAATGACGGTGTCAGTCTGCAGCTTCAATCAACTCAACTCTTTCAAGTTCTGGCTCAGATGTTCTGATTTGTGCCCGAGGCTCATGGGTATTGTAGTATTTAGACCAAGGCAAAATGACAGACAAAACAAGTAATATTAAGAATATTGCTTAAAAAATTGAAATGGAAACAAACCCATGTGGGGAAAAACACCTGTCCTCCTGTGCATCATTAGCAGAGGGTAAAAATAATTCTGGCTTCAGCGGTTCTCCCCATTCCTCAACTCTGTTGCAGCTTTCACTTGAAATTCCCATGCGCCTCCTCAAAGTGTGGGTATAAATAGTTAAACGACGGGGCTAATTCAAAGTCAAACACGGCGGAGAGTGTCTCACTGTCTTTGTGTGCTCTGCAGGGCGAGCTCAATGGACACAAGGGACTTGTTCCTTCCAACTTTCTAGAAGAAGTGCCTGATGATGTAGAGGTTTTTCTCACTGACTCACCATCTCGTTACGCCCAGGACACTCCAGCACGGATAAAGACCAAAAGGGTACATGCTCCTTCGCAGTACTAGCCCTCTGTCATCCATTTACTCTTTTCAGTTCCCTCTATCTCCTTTTAGTTTCGTGTCTGTGCGTGTGTGTGTCTCATTGACGTACAATGGGATTTCTGACTGTAAATAAATAGATGTCTAAGATCTATGAAAAAAAAATAAAACTTTAAGACTAATACTTGACAGAGGTACTTTTTATTTTTCATGTTTACTGCTGTGAAAGGGGGGGAAGTTCTGCATTGTATAATACATGGATATATTGTATTCATAAAGCATTCTCAATGAGAGTAAAACGGAGGTGGTGGGGAGGGGAGCTCCTGTGACTTTTTACTTGTCCTGTCATGTCTTGGAAACAACAGCAGTTAACACTTTTTGCACACGCATATTTAGCATTCTAACAGATGCTTTATGAATATATTCTGTGTTTGATCTCAAATAATTTCTAATAGAGTAAATAGTTTTGTTGTACTGAAAGATGAACTATGTAGTCTGTAGCTCAGCATGTTCTATAGTCCAGATGCATGAATTCTTGAACATTTTATATAAAGATAAGTCTAGTGTAGTACAACTTTTGTATCTGCTCCTGAACGCCTTGTTTTGTACATTGCTTTCTTGTAAAGTAGCACGCAAAAGGTCACTTAGCATATGTTGCCATCAGAGAATAATTTCAGAAGCTAATTATTTACTAAATGTAAATATGTGATGTTATTTTTGTGTTTAACAAATAATGCAATTGTTGAAATATTAATAGGTGTCATCGGATATTTCTTTCCTTGTGTTCTAATTTACCATTGTCATAGTGCAAACTTATTGAAATGCCATCACCATATATATTTTTTTTTATTTCTTTTCCTCACCCGCTTGGCAAAACAGAAGAAGAGTGTTCATTTCACACCTTAAAGGCTCTGTTTCCGTCACGTAAGTGAGCAACTGAGGATACCAAGATTACGCTCCCCTCGTCTAATGCAGATGACATGGGTACCCCTTAGTTTCTGGTATGCAAATGTGTACTTCATATGACATTCCTTTAGTGCTGCTCTGCCTTTAGGTAGTTTTAGGAACCTTCTTTCTTTTCACCAAAACAGTCAGTACTGTCTGTTGGTAGGAGGTAGTAACCCTAGCCAATGCATTAGACAAGAAGTATGGTATCTTCAGTTGTTTCTCTGAGTGTTGTACATGACAATGTCCGTCTCCTGCAATAAGTCTCCTGCTGTAACTCATGGTAAGCTAAAAGGCCGTAGTTGTACTAATTGCCCTCAATTATCAGCGAGTTCTGTTAAAATGAATGGTACTAACATTTAGACTGCTTAGAAAGAAAATCCAGAAAATCCACCGATTCTATGCAAAAACCCAAAGAAAAGCATAAAAGTTTGTTTTTTTTATTTAAAGAAATTTAAGACACTTCCTCTTGTATGCAAAGAATAATGTGAAATATAAAAACTAATCAGTTAGCATTTTGGTTTATCAATTTGATTTGATTTAAAGTGAGACGATGCAACTTTTGCTCAGCAGCAGCTACAAATAATTACTGGATGATACTAAACTGCAACACACACTGACAGTATAAAGGAAGCGTATGTGTGACGAGTTGGCTGTCCTGCTTCTTCTGGCAGAATGACATGGCTGCTCAAAGAAGCTGTAACGGCACTCACCTGTCGATCAAAGCGTCCACACTCTTAATCCTGCATAACTTTAAGCCTTAATATAATGTGAACAGGTGAGTTGTATATAAATTCACCCCCAGTACAGTTGTCATGAACGGGGAAATTAGCTATAGAGACCAAAACTGTTTTTTGTACCAGGCTGTAAACATGTTTATTTCTGCTGTGAAGTTGGACATTTGAACATGGGGACTTATGGAGACTGACTCACTTCTGGAGCCAGCCTCAAGTGGACGTTAGAGGAACTGCAGTTTTTGGCACTTCCACATAGGCTTCATTTCCCAGCCACGGAGGTTGCAATTATTGTAACAGCAATATTTACCCAAAGTTCACTAATGTTAGCCACAATAAGCTGCTAGTCATAGCAGACCAAATAAGATTGTAGCCATGAACCCCCCCCCCCCAGTGTACTGAATTGAAAGTTGAAGTAAAATATTTTATCTGTTCTGTCAAAAGTTGCATATTCTCACTTTAAACTTTAATAAAATACCAAATGCAGCAGAGTGATTTTGATATTTTAGATGTTCTGGTGTTTAAATTACACTCACACACACTGTTTATGTAAATATAGCCTCACAAAAATGGAATCTTGAACCATCTGTCTTCCCAAAGTGCAATTTAAAAGAGCCTTTTAGCTCATGATTACAGAAAAGGAATAGTGACTAGTAGTTTCTCTGTAACCCTCTGTATCAGTAAATATCTATAAATATAAATATCTATATATATATTTGAGAGGAAGGAAAGTGAATGTGATATAAATATGTCCCACTATATGTCCCAAAAAGCAAATGTATCTGTTTATGTGAGAGAAACTACCCTGCCTTTGATATTCATCGTTGGGAAATGTTGTCACCTTACATTGATGTGGAGGTTAGTCAATGTCATGCTTAAATTCTGTGTTGTTGTAGCTTATTCGTTAGCAGCTTGATTAAAAAACAAACAAACTACTGTTTCTACCTGACAGAGAGGGGGGTGGGGGGTGGGAGGGAGTGCACAGGACAACATCCAGGGAAGGTAGACTTCAGAGCTATGGTGGCCCTGCTGAGACAGAAAGGACTTTTAAAAGAGAAGCAGGGGGGAGTAGTGACTGAGGTGTGTGAGAGACGGTTGGCTTTTTAACACCCTCAACTGTCCCTTACGGGTCTCCCATTAGGTTCCATTGGAAAAATCGGGTCCGCCCAGAAGAGCAGCCTCTCCCACAGTGCGTCCACACATCCCCGGCTCTGGCTCTGCCACCGTGGGGCCCGGCACGCCCATCAGGGCCCCACTGGACATGTACTCCTCCAAAAAGAAAAAGGGACTGCTCTCCAAAGGGAAGAAACTATTGCAAAGACTTGGCGCTGTAAAATAATTTCTCGACACACTTTCTTGTAGTGTTTAAACAAAAAAAGAAAAGGGAAAAAAAAAAAAAAATCAAAACATAACACAGTTGACAGGTGGCATTTGTGAGCTCAGCAAATGCTTTATTCTTGTACATCTGTTGTATACTAGAATATTTGTATTTTGTTAACAGTATCAACTTATTTTCAATAACACATTTCATATTTTTGGTCCCGAGACCTTGTGGTGTCGGCCGACGTAGTATTAAGTATCTTACCTCCAAGTCTCTGGCTGATGAAGTTGTGCTGTAGACAGAGACGGGGCCTGAGGCATTCTTCATTTTGCACTTGGTCAAGTCTGACGGGTCAGCGTCTGTGTGCGTACAGAAATCAGAATGTCATCAAACACAGAGGGCTCGGTTAAACTTTGGGAGTCCGCTCTGAATCTGAGCAAAGAAAGATAAGACTCGGAGGACCACGAGGACTTGAGCTCGTTCAAAAACAGCCAGTCACGTCAGCTGTCAACGAGAGGTTTGCATGCTTTACTTCAGCACATTCCCTCCTGATCCCTCGAGACTGCATGCGACGTGATGGGGGCTCATTGCGAAAAAACCTACGAGCATGCAGTACTTTAATACTCGCTGTGCAGTAAACTGTGACAAATCAGCAGAATTAACTCCTAATCTTCTGCCCTATCTCAACACTGTGATAGAGGCAAGTGCCCCCCTCCACCCTCCACACACACACAAACATGTCAGACACCTACAAAACAAGCACATACTGTACCTACGACAGGGTCTCTGCAGTAAAATCAGCCTGAATGGAAATGCCTAGTAGATCCAACCTCCATGTATTTGCCTTATAATCGCACAATGGTTAGTACTTTGTCCAGTAGAGCGTGCAGTTCCATGCCTACTATTCATTTATATTCTTACTTCATGAAACGAGATCTGTTAGATGATGTTAATCCTCACTTGTGATGTGCAGGGTATTGTGTGACTGTCGTGATTCCCCCATAGGACCAGAGCTCACATATAAACCAAGTCCAAGGCTCCTGTGTTGACTATCATCCACATTTAAGCCCAAAAAAATGAAAGAAGATATTTTTAATTTTTAGAAACCTTAAAAAAAAAAGAGAAAAATTTTTTTGAGCTTCTGAGGAAACAAAGGCACTTCATTTTTTATTTAAATTCACTGTTTTTGATGCCACACTGATGCACATCTAATTTAAAACAATGACTACTCTACAAAAGGAAAAATTAAAGAACAAAGAAGAGAAAGAAGTCCTGTTATTGTACTGCATTTGACTCATAACATAACATGCAACACCTTTGGGCTTCACTAGAAGACTAAAGGTCTGACTGTTTTCACAGTAGTTTAATGGTGAGACACAAGGCTACCTCTGCGCTGCCCCCCTCTACCCTTCTAACCCCAAAATCTATTAGACCTGAAAGATGTTTATTCAAGCCAATCTGTCATCGATGCCTGTTCAGTGTGTCCCGAGTTATGTTGGTGCAGGATACAAGTACTGTATATCAATATATATAATATATATATCTACACCTTAATGTAGAGTAGTGAATGTATGATGAATTGAAAGCCAATGTATTTTCAAAGCTGCCCAAAAGGATTGTGCAGATGTCAGTCTTTGTGCGTGAAATGAAACAGTCCACCTTTATTTCCTCGCACCATTTCCATCTCATCCTCATGTATTTTAAGATCTAAGCCTATTTTTTCTATAAACACAGAGTTGAACTGAAACTGCCAAAAAAGAATGTATGCAAAACATTCTGTAATACTTTCTGTACAATTCTCGGCCAACAGCCATGTTAACCTACGGTAAAACTGATGTACATCTTTTCCTATTTATGGACCATGTCTTCAGACATTGCTTCTGTTCATTTTGACTGTTGCTCTTTTTGTACTTTGTCCATTTGTAAAATTGTTTTTAAATGTTTATACTTGATTTTCAAACTGCCTTTTTTGTACATTTAACTTTATAATCAAACAGTGCAAGCTTTCCCCATGGTGTCTTGAAGACCATATTGTTTAAAAGTCTGCAATTGTGTGCTAGCTTTATGATAAGAGTTATCAGCCTATATTGATGGTTACAAATTATTGTGTGGGTGTGCATGTGCAATCTTTTCTAAAAAAAAAAAAAAGAATAATCTAAATAAATTTGATATTTTGTAATGTTTGCATGTGTAATTCAACTTAACACAGAAATTATATACAACACAAACTTATTTTTTTATTATTAAATGCAACACAGCAACATCAGCCTCATCACAAACTAAAATGAGACATTTCAGCAGATGTTTTAGTCCCCACTGTGGAGGACAAACTCTACCAATCACCAGGAGGCTCACTGGTGTAAGAAAGAAATAAAAGACTTCAGGTGCTTAACTTAGAGACTTGTCCTCACTCAAAAGTCAAAACATGAACCTAAATTAAGTTTTAAGTGACAGAATTCTGGAAATATTCCTCTTTTCAGGAATTGTTTGGACTAATCACTTTGCAAAGCTCAAGTGTATTTCAAAACAATATACAGGGTGCATATTCACTATTTTAACATATGCAAATGCTTTGGACCTCTGAACTGGGGCTGTCTTTGCACTTCAATATGTAACACAAACCTCTTAAACTGTAACTCAACCTGATGCTAGAAATACAAACTCTTAGCATCGTCAAGACTCGACTTAGAAAACTTCCCTCCAGTTTAAATTAATCTAATAAAAAGGCTGATATACATAAAGATCTTAAGAAGGAAGCTGAGCAAAGTCCTCGTGTTATTAACCTCACAGGTAGAAGAGGAGGTTATCCAGTTGCACGTTGGGCTGCCTGTGGATGCTCTGACCCACAAGGAAAGCCAACTTGTGGGCGTACTGGCAGGGAGCGGGCACTCGGATCACCCCCTAAAGCACAAATGGAAAATAAATTTGAGCATGTCGATTTCAAAATCACTCTGAGCTCTAATGGTTAACCTTCTTAAATATCCAAAATATTCAGCCTACCTGCCAGTTGTAGTACATGTGGCACAGCTTGTAGGTAAGCCGCTGCATGTGATCAGGCTTCAGTCCACTTGTGTCGTACACGACGTTGTAGTGGGTTGGGGAGACGCATCCAAACTGGACAGACTGGCTCACGATGTAGAAGTCGTACCTGATAATCGCAGCAGTTCAATAGCAGTTCTACTAAACGAGCAAATCAAAATATGCACACACAACAACACACACCACTCTGGACGGGTGACCTCTGAGTCAATGATGGTGCCGGCGGGAGGGTTGGACACTTTGCCATTGACCCGAGCAAAGAACCTGCTGCTGATGCGCTTCTTGACCACCACCACACTCAGCTTGGGCCTACGACGAACAGATGAAGCGGCTCCATCAAAAACGGGCAAGTTACAGAAGAACTGAAGCTTTATTCAGATTACTTGGGTGAGTGAGCTTGTGCACTAGTGACACGGTAGAAGTAATGTCAGCACGTTGGGAGACTTGGACTTAAAAGATGAAGAGCTCACACGTAGTCGTGCCCCATGGACTTGATGCAGTCCATGATCTGGGAGACCTCATAGTTGACCACGCTGTGCAGCTGGCCGTCTCCCACCCCGTCTCGGTACACGATGATGCGTGAAGGCAGGCAGTTGTTGAACTTCAGGTAGTCCTTCAGTGCAGCTGGAAAACAAAGTTGTGACAGTGATGCTGAGATAGTTGACAGATGATTAACATGTATATTAACAATAAAATAAATGTGTCAACTTAAGGAAAGAAACTTGCCACTTAAGGCCATCTTCAGTCCATCCATGATTTCCTGACCTCTGTCCTGCAGCACACACCTTGAGAACCACCTTGACAAAGAAATTCAAAACATCACACTCGAACTTACTGGCTACACCACTGCATGCACACTATTAAGGAGGAAACACTCAGCTGCTTGTACAAACTAACCTGCTCATGTTCTGGTTGAGGCTGGCCACGAGAGCGCCGATGGACCTTTTCCCAGCAGCAGCGTCATGGTAGCAGTCGATGCCCACAATCATCACATGTTTGAGCTGGTGGGACAAGTAAGCAGTACAGTGTAATGTTCTATTCCATCAGTTTTACAGCTTACCAACTCACAGAGCCCGATTCAGACCCTAAAACTGATTCCTCTTGAATGCTTAGTGTCAAATGAACGACTTACAGGGATTTCCACACTCCAGAGCTCTCCTCCCATTTTGCAAGCCATCTGCAGTGCAATCTTGGTGGCCACAGACATGAGATTCCGTCTCAGAGTACGGGAAACCACACACTGGCTGGGAGTGGGACACTCCACACAAAGGAACCTCTTGACGGTGTCGTACTTGTCCTTCCTCTCAGTGGGGAGGATCACCACCAGCTAACAGACAGAGAGAACTTGAAGGTCTCATACATACAACATATGAAGTGTGACAGTATTGATTAGGCAAAAGTCAAACATATGAAGGTCACAAACTATCTGTGTTTGGGGTCCAACATTCTGCTTCAGGGCTCTGAGAAGAGACTCCTGGTGATCCTCATACTCGATCCTGAATCAAAGGACAGCAACACAAAACATCTCCTGGTATAAGGTAACAGATCAACAGCACCACAAACTACAACAGTTTAATAGTTTCTATAATAATCTTGTTTAGTTTGATTCATACTGAGATACACACATTAATTTTTAAACGTTTTCTTGCATCCCTTAAAATCAAGAAGGCCCGGTAAACCCCCATGACGCTCATTAGACTCCATTAATTTTAGCTAGGTGTACCTCATAAACTGTCAGTAGTGTATTTAAATGTATTCCACACTCTGGTTCAGGACGTTTGTGCATTAAATAGTTATGTGATCCCTACAACAAACAAACAAATATTGCAAGGATATCAGTTGGACTTTGATAACTCATTTTACAGAAAGCCTGTAGAATACATTGTTCGCTTGCTGGAACTCACATGAGAGGGGTCTTGACGCGGATACCGAGCGGACTTGAGACTGTTCTGAGGTTCTGCAGGAGGGACTGGGCTTCATTGCTGCAGCGATGGGTGCAAAACATGATCCAGTTATCCAGCGGAGGAGAGCTGATCAGAGGCATGCCACGCATCTGTCTGCTCCAGATAGCTTCCCCGGGGCCATAATCGTACTAGGTGACACAAATTATGTTAATCTCTCAATTAAGATCATATGAATAAATCAATTTAATGTATTCAGAAGAGCAAATGTATGTAACCACAAGCAAATTATACCGATCTTGATCCCTGGAAAAGCCTCTCCCTCGGGAGGACTCTGCCAGTCAGATTTAGGAGTTTGGAATCAAAGTTGAGGCCCCACTTATCCAGCTCCGCCTGTGCGTCAGCATTCCTAAGAAATCATTTTTTTTAGCATTTAAATCAAAGCCTGGGATTAAAGTTGCCTGAAGATGTTGACAGGGAAACAAAATTATGGTTTAACTTCTGTGCATATGAACAGACAAATTACACAAGCTGCTGAGATGAGGACAGTGAAGAGCCTTCATGAGGGGATCACAGTGATTATCGCCTACCTCTTTATGTTATTGATGAACCTGTTGACGCTTCCCTCTCTGGCCTCTGGTGACAGTTTGGTGTGGCTGTCCAAGGCCTTCATGATGGTGAAGTCAGCTCGCATCTTCTGGGTCAAACCTGTCAAACACGCACAAGAACACACAAGTTTCACTTCATGGTTATACTTTACCATGGAAGACATTCAAACAGACAAGTCCTGCAGCAGACGGGTGTGTTTTTGTCATGCACTTCACTGAGTTCATGGAAGTGTCTGGATCATATGCTACAGCTAACACTAGCATAAAGAATCACACAGTGCAGAATAAGAGCGGTGACCTGTGAGGTAGCACAGCTCTGGGATGAGCATGGCTGGGCCAGGAGGGGGAGCTCCAGCAGGACCCAGCCTCTTCACATGGCTGACGAGCAGGACCTGGTTGTCATCGGTGATGTCCACGCCGTGTTGCTTCAAACAGAATGAACAAGTCCATGAATTCGCCTAACGTTTAAGTGCTCTGACTAGATTAAGCCTATGAATTCCACAAGTCACCTTAAACTTGAAGATGGAGGAGTAATTTTAAACACCCGTCTATCAAGTTTTGAGTCTATATTTGTTTCCTTCTGTTTGTCCAATCCTCCAACTAAACGTGCCATTAAAGACTTCAATGCAACATTTAGTTGCCAGTAAGCATATTGTTTATTGTCCCACAATTCTTGCCACCTACATTCTTGTAATAGTCCTTGAAGGAGACCTCTGTGTCTCTCCTCGTGAAGGTGTTCTTGGGAGTGTGATCCCAGGCGATATCATCAATCCTGTAGGTTTTGTTGTTGTATCTAAAGATTGAGGCAGCAGAAGAACGGAGCAAGTCCAGTTACACAGAGGTGCTTTTGAAGCCTAGTATCACAAAGATTCAAAACTTCTGCATATTAATCCCAGAATGTGAGTATAAGATGTGGATCGTACTTTGTGAGGACTATGAGTCCGATGAGCTCCTTCGCGCAGATGTCAGGGAAGCGTTGATTTCCAACCTGGTGCCTTATGTTGGCCATAAAGTCAAGGACTGTCTCACTACGCAGCACCCTGTGGCTCATGTCAATACAGAGCATGATGGACGACTCGTACCGCAGGATGGTGGTGCTGTAGCCTGGCCAGATGGTCAGCCTAGGATAGCGGGGACAGGTGCAAAGTGTTTTATTCCAAATTTAATAAAAACAGTCTGTCATATCAGACTGCCCACTAACAAGTTCAGAACAGTGAACTCTGCTACAGCTTCTGACTGGATTTAAATCCGTCTACTGCGACAATCACTTTCACTTTTAAAAACCAGGATGTGAAAAAACAAAACAAAGACGAATGAACCAACTTGTGCACTGGGATGTCGAGTGGATCTTTGGGGTTGTAGTAGTTGCGTCCAATCTGCTGCATGTTGAGAATTCTCAGGACCCTGTGGAAATTTAAAAACTACCGTTAATGAGAAGTTTGGAACTTTCTAAAGATCCAAAATGTTGTGGTGAACTGTATCAGTGTATTGTACACATACACTGGTCTCAAACATCCAATCCAGTTAATGGACTGGTGCTTTACGTATTTTTTAAGACCATTTCTTGAGACCTGAAAACTGGAAAATTTACCTTCTGAATATGATGTTGTAAAACTGAATGCACATTGGAGATGTGGGTGGCAGTTCATTTGTCAGGGTGACTGTTATCCGAACCTTCTCTCCATTCCTCGTCTCGCTGTGCAGCACAGTTTCCTAAACACAAGAAAGAAAACCGTTTGTCAGTGGGGTCAACGTTTGTCAGGAGCAAAATTTACCAAACAAACTCTCCCCTCTACCACCGAACCTTCAAATCATACTCAAAGCAACAGTTTTCCAAACAGAGCAGAACAGTTGTGTGTCTTCAGTTTGTTTTAATCTAAGTGTTGGGCGTTTGAATGATCAGATTACCTTGCTGTGCAGTCTGTGAGGCAGAAAAAGCAGGGCTCCATCAAAGCTCCGCGCTGAGCCAAGTGCTTCCTCGTGCTGGAAGAGCAGCGCAGATCTCAGGCGTCGAGACTCCATTGGCGGGTTGTAGTCCACGTGGTACTGATAGAGAACCCACTGAGGGCGGGACAGTATGCGGAAGAAGTTTGCTGTCAACTGAATGAAGGAACCGCTCGTTCCTGAGGAAGCACACACACAACTTCAGGGAGTAAATTATAATCCTCTCCACCAATGACAAAATCTGCTGAATCAACATCAAGTGACGACAGACCAGTCTTCGAGTCCTTAACGTGCTCCATCGCTTGCCTGGTGTTGATCCCTGCATCGTGAAAATCACGGCGGCGTCCACCTCTTTCTCCGAGCTTCACTTGTTGAAAGCCGACTGATATCTGTAGAAGAGCTAATAAAAACAAATTCAAGCCATCAGAGACGTTAAATGAACCACACTCAATAATCCTGAGAACGTGTGAATGGCAAAGAAAATGTTTTAGGGATCACCAAGGACGGAGTCCATACTTCACCAGACCAGTATGTCCCATGTTCTTTTTTAACCCTGAGATGAAATACCAAAGTCTCCTGCACTGCAGTTAACTCATAGAAAGGTTCTCAGTTCTTTGTCTATGATACACATTTTGAATCCCTTTCACAGACTTCCAAAAAAGGAATAACTGAGATCACTTGACGTGAGAAACAAAACATACGATGACTGTATGTTTGACTTTACCATCTCCAGAAAAGGGTCCTGGAGCACCTCTCTGCCTCCCTCTACCGACCAGCTCGCTCTCTGTGGGTGGGGCAGCGGCTGGCGCAGACTCTTGAGCCTGGCTCTACAGAAAGAAAACAAATGGACGTGTGGGAATGCCGTCATAAGGAAACAGTCCATTCTTTCTAGTGAAGAAAGTTTGTCAGTTTGTTGACCCATTTTCAGCATTCTGATGAATATTATATCAGAGGAAATGTTCAAACAGAATTGCATGTGTGAAATTTCCAAATTACCATTTACATTTTGCACAACAATTTTCCAATTAAGCCGTTCAGTTTCTCCTCTTGGTTTGCTCCTGCATTTTGTGGGCCACACATGCGCAGCACCGGTGTCTTGTGAAGACCCGCCCTACTCTGACAGTGGATGTCTAACAACAAGTGTTGAACAGGGGCAGTTATTTGGATCACTGGTGAGCAACCCAGAGATTCTGACACCCACTAGGGGTCAGCAAAGCTTTGAGGGGAGGGTGAGGCCTTGATTTTAGGTTTAGGAACAGGAAAACTACTCTGTATAATGACTCCCCTCTGTGCAGAGAGAGGAGACTCACTCTGTAACAGCTGATTTCATAATTGCACTCTCTCCAATTAAGTTTTCACAGTGCACATTTGCACAAGTTATTGCACAGGAGCCCTTTCATGTGGAGTTTATTTAAAGTTTTATTTATAGTTTATTTAAAGAGACAGTGAAGGTCACAGTGAAGACTCCTCTTACCGCTCCAGGTGCCTTGGTCTCTTGACCACGTGCTCTGCCTCGCGATCTTGCTCGTGCACGACCAGTCATTTTCTTTTTCGGACAGTTTCAAGCGTTAGCAGCTGTTTAAAATAAACATTTTAACCGTTAGAGTAACGAACTAAACTTTATCCGATAACTTAAACTAACAGTTTACGCTAAGCGGATTTAAGGCACAAAATGGCGCCTGCTGCGTAAATCCAAGTGCCCGGATGCTCGACCGAGCTAGCTTAGCTTAGCTTACCTTACCTTGAGTTAACGGTTTGCTCATAAAAGTGACCGTTAAAACCGTTTTTTTTTTCACGTTTTACAGAACACGACGCGAACATATTAAATTTTAAAAGCAAGTTCAACACGTTAACTCCAAATTTACGTTTTTGACTGATTAATTAGCTAACCGATTAAAAATCTGAACGTGATGTATTATAAATTATCCTCAATTTAGAAAATTGAATGTACATATTAACATAAATACATTTTAATAAGCATACTTACATAAACTTTTGGATAATGTTTCGTTATAACTTGCTATTCCACGGAAAAAGATCACAGGTGCGTCCGCGATGAGGAGGTTATAGGCCTCTTCACTGAGAGGATTAATACGCTTGATTTTTTTTTTTACACACTTCTTCAGTTAATATAAGACATCTATCACTACATATCAAATTCAGTTTGTTTAGTATTAATCTAATATAGACGTTATTAAAGGGTTTTTGAAATTATTACTCCGAAAAGATGAAGAACTACTTTTTCTAAGCGGAGTGATCCGTTTTAATCTACTGCTGCTGTGCGCCTTATTTTTAAAACGGTGTAATCTCAGTTGTGACCACTAGATGGCAGCAACGCCCCTGCAGTAAACATAAAGCCTGGTTCACTGTTTATGGTGAAACACACACACACACACACACACACACACACACACACACACACACACACACACAGCTCTGATACACACATTATTGCTGTATTGTAAATCAGCAACAAACTGACACACGTCAAGTTAAGCTTTTCAGCCCATAGCTCAGTGTGCACCACAATAAGAGTAAGAGCATTTCCACAAAATGTCACTGTCCTAACTACAGAGCACTGCGCTCCAAAACAAGCATGAACAAGAACAGTTTGTCCCCACAGGCCATCGTTCTGATTAACACCAGACGTGTGTGTGTCAGCAACAATCTCTGTGCAATAACCCCTGTGCCTCCAAACATCCACCAAACCTGCAAATTATTTATTCTCATTGTTTAAAGTCAGCTTTGTTTTTTTTAAAAACATTTGATATCATCACTCACGCACAATCTGTGCATACTGCACACGCTGTATATAAAGTGTATCCAACTACCTCCTGTACATAAAGCACTATTATCTTACTATGTACAGGCTATTGTTGTTTACTATATATTTATATCTACACATGTTTATTTTTGTCTTATCTATCTTGCTGCCCTTTCTTTCTATGTGTGCTTATATCTGTGTGCATATGCTGATAAAAACATGGTCTAGATGTGCTCTATATGGAAAGGGTCACAAGATAACTTCCATATGATGTTACATAAATAAAATTTAATAGAAAAAAATGATATTTAACAAATTAGTCTTAAGGAGACCTGTTGGCTAGTAAGTAAAGACTAAATGGATTCAGGCCGAGGCCTACTCCAAGACCTTGGTGAGTTTAACTTATGACGATGATAAAAAAAAAAAAGTAATGATTCAGGAATGTAAGTGTTAAGAATGTTTCTACAAAGTCAAAAAAAATCCTCTTATCCACTCCTTTTAAGCGATACCTGATCACGAGCTATTATTTCTTCCCAAAGTTTTCCTCTCTTCTCCACATCCCACCATTTGAAACAGAACTTGGCACCTCAGAGGGCATTTTTATGAAGATGTACGCAAGTCTTTCATGTCTGAGATCTAAGAGTGATTAGAGATTCAGACCTGAGGGACTAGTCTGCAGAGGACCTGCTTCAGTCACTGTTTACCTACTGGAAGAGGACTGAGGTGGAGATGAAGAAGAAGGGCAGGTACATCAGTGTCATCAAGATTGATTGTGGGGGTAAAAAGGGGAAAGTAACACAGAGTGCCACATAACACACAGAAATCCACTTGGGTTACAGCTTCAGTTCAACATTATACACACGTAATGTTGTTTTGTCAAAATGCAGAACAATGTGCACACGACAAAGTCCAGTACTGTAAAAAAACGTAGACGTTTTCTTCAAAAACTCACTATCTCTTAAAAAACAACAAAGGCCACTGAGAAAGAGTCAAATATTAAAGAAGAAGATGAAAATGTGCCCAGGGAGAGGGCTGCAAGCTGAGCAGTGCGAGGCTGAGAAAGGTGCACCCTGCCAGGGACGTTGATGAATGCGCTTCAGGCTTCAAGCTTGCCCTGCAGCCCCCCAGTGGTGTGGATTCCACGCTTACGCTAATCACACTCTGTGAGATACGACGGCCCAAAGCTGATGAAAGGAGACATGCAACACAGTTAGTACATCAAACTGCCTGTACTTTATTATCATCACAAACAAGGATGTCATTGTGGTCATCACCATCAGTGCCAGGAACATGTTTCTATATTAATAGATAGTGTTTGTATGATACTCGGAGCGTTCAGCCTCACGTTTCGCGTTCGAAACGATGAAAACAAAACCTGATGAAAGCTCTCGTTCTACATGAATCACAGTGGTCCCATTAAGCTTGAACTCCAAATCTAGAACAAGAGGGGATTCTGAATAATAAGGAGCTACGGTGCCACGATATCAGTAAGCGGGTTAGCAAAATTAGATTATTCTTTCGCCTGCCGTGGAACCTAATCTGCTCTGCATCAGTGCGTTCATCCTTTAAAAAAAAAAAGAAAAAAAGATGCAGGCGCTGCATCACACACACACACACACACACACACACACACACACACACAACTTGCACTGTGGGTTTCTAAGGCCGTGCTGAATGAAGAAGTCAAACCAAGCATACAGTGTCTGACACAAACTGGTTTTCTATTTATAATGAAGACAGAAAAACGCCATAACAGTTTCTGGCTTTGTTAGCGATGGTGCACAGTTGGTATTGTCAAAATCACTGAGGTTGACTTCCATCAGATGGAGTGGATCAGTTCCACACAGACTTTGAATGAGAGAGCACCATGAAAAGAGATGATTTGGCAGAGATGGCAGAAATTGAATATAATATACATTACTTAGTTTTTTTGAGTATAAGAATCGTTGTGGTAATGTTACCTTAAAATCACACAATAAGGCTGAATCTCTCTTTATAAAACCAAAACGTTCACACATCATCATGATTCAGTCCCTTATCTACATTTCCTGCAAGCCTGAACTCCAAGGACGTATCCCATTTGGGTTCCATTTATTTGGCAAATGCCGCTTCCTCTTTATTCGATAACAAAACCCTCTGGTGGTGGCCTTGACTTGTTGGAGATTATTTGTGTACTGTATACAGATACAGGGAATCTGGGTAGACAAAGATGTGATTCAGTAGGCATGGATTTGTCCAGAGAATAAAGTCAATGCAGAAAGCAAACATTTCTGAAAGTATAGTGGAAAAGCTGTCTGGAAACACATTTGATGTTTGTGAATATGCTTGATGTGTTCAAACATGAGCTCAACCCATCTTTTTTTAAATTTTTTTTTAAGAGAGGCAGGAGGTAAAGCCAGCAGGGGGAAGGAGGCCCGTGCTGACCGTAGCAGAGTCCTGCAGAGGCAGAGCCCCCTCGGAGCCAGGCACAGTGAGGATGCCATGTGATCTCTGAAAAGTCAACAAGGGTTGGTCCACAGCTGGGCTGCAGGAGAACAGAGAGCAGACACGTAGCAACACCCTCCTGCTGGGAGCAGCCGAGGAGACGGAGGACTCACAGCCTGCCCATGAATCTACTGTAGATTTCTCCCCCTGAAATGTGAGAAGACAGCGGGGAGGAATCTTCCCCATTTCGGTTTTCATCGTTTCAGAAGCAATCCCTATGTTTAGCGCTCATTTCAGTTTACATACATGGTTGGATACTAACCCTTTGGACTCCTGCATTTCAATTCTTCAACAATAAATATCACGCTGCCTCCGCCGAGCAAACTCACAATCCATCTCCGCTGTGCCAGAGAACCAGCGCACAATGGGAGCGCTGCAGATTTAATTTCCTCAAAAGATTAAGTTGCCTTCTGCATCACTGAAACTTTCTAGTGGTTTGAAGCTGAAATCTCAGTGGTTATTCCTCTCTTTGTCCAAAGCATTGGTTTGAACAAAGGTGCAGTGAAGCATCAGCACCAAAGAATCTAATAAGCACAATGTGGGAATAAAGCAGAGGGGAGTGAGCATCAAAGGCAGCCAGGCACAGCATGACTGGCATCGGTCTGAACTCCCAACCTAGGACACTCAGCATGCGCTTCAGCAATCACCCCCTTTAGACCAGTCCTGGGCAGTAATTAAAACCATCGTTCCCACTGCCTCAGTATCTCATTAGCCACAGGACCCTAGGCTTTCATCCTTGCTTGTCCAAAAATATCACAACTCCACACACCAGCAAAGATGAGCCCGGCGCAACCAAAAACACACAATTGTGACATCTCTGAGATGAACAGAGCGTTATCTAACTATCATCTAACTCCAAAGAACAGTGGGAGATCACAAAAGCCTGTCTCTCCATGTCCATTGTAATTATTATTGCACCTAACAGGGATGATTTGGAGAGAAACTGTCACCCTGCTGTTGGTTGATTAAATCTACCTGTGCAGGAAACAAAGAATAAATACAGACATGAAAGAGTAACCAAAACGTAGCTGCGACACATTTGCTCTGCAGGGAACAAGGCAGAAAAAGAGTGCTTTGTATAATTTTGTTTTCAGCTGCAAACATCAACCAGTGTTTGCGACTAAAACCCATTAAAAAAATGAGGACAAACTGATACATTTGAAGCTCCTACGCTTTCAGTATCAAAGGGAGGATTTGAAGTGGGCGAGTATCGGTTGCAGTGGTCAGATTTAGTACTTTGGCTGTAGATAAAAAGAAACTCTTCTTCCCATGTTTAATTCAGTATGAGCCATGACTAACTCATGTAATATACTGGGCCTCTGAAGTCAATCGAAGGCACTTTCGCTCTCTTTGTGTACTGTAGACAGAAATGAACGTGTCACTGTATTTTGACGATGATGCACCTCAATGTGCGGATGCAGGTCAGGAAAATACGTTGGGATAGGTATTTTCTTCCCCTGCTAAATCGGTTCTTCAGTGGCAGTGCAGAGCTATACTAAAACCTTAATCCAGCGCATGTTATTAACCTACTTGGCATTACTTCCAGGCTGTTTTTGTGCTTTCAAATGACAGCAAGAGAGCTAATGCAAAAGACAGGATGTCAGCAAGAGCATCATTGTGTCTGCATCTGTCTTTGTGGCCTGTTCTATCGTACAAACATGTTGAATGTGCCATGAGCCACATCAGTTAGCTCTGCAGAAACAGTGGCCGTAAAACTGGAAGAAGAATTTACGACATGTTGCGTATGAATTTTCAAAATAATTTTATGGTCTTCTATTGAAGAGTTGCAAAATAGTTGCAGTGCCGAGATGCCCCACCCAAACATATAAAGTCTGTTCCTGAAGAGTGCTGTTACATTGCCCTCACAAACATGCCAGCCACTCCTCCTCCTCCTCCTCCTCCTCCTCCTCTTCCTGCTGCACAAAATGTGTGTGTGTGTGTGTGTGTGTGTGTGTAGTGTATGTATCTGAAATGGAGTGTCCCCATTCTTTGGTCATGAGAAGCTCTCTGATCTTTCAATGACACAAAGACTTGTGCAAGATGAGGATGAGCTCTCAACCTTTGTCAACATCCAGTCTGAATCCGCGGCTCTTTTTTTAATAACAGCGGCGCATTGTTTATGTGAGTGTTTGCTCAAAAAAGGGCCTTGATGCCACAAAAAAACATTATAGAACCAGGTCCCCATTTCCTCCTCAGTGCCATTATGAGTCAGTCAAAATTAAAACCCAACCACAAGCTGGTTCTCAGCCAAATTCAGCTAACCGACTCGCTCCCGCTCTGTTTCTTTGAGAAGCCTTTGATGTTAGCAGGGGGCTTTTGCACTCGCAGTGATGGTAACGAATGATACTTTAAGCGATTCTTTTTTATCCGGCGAGCTTAATGAAAGATTAATGGGTTTGATATTTTCCCTTGTTTATATTTTATTCAAAAAGTAAGCCGTGGTCCTTGGAACCTGTTAAAAGCTTCTTGGTAATGATTTTATGGATCAGTGGAAGTCATATTACGTTCTTTGGCTCTGAACGCATTGAGAAGTGTTGATTGTCTTCTTCGCAACATTATCTCAACATGAAAGGCGTTGACCTTGAGCGCCGCGCCTACGTCTGCGTCTGATACGGATGGAGCATATTGCAGCTGTGGCAGAAACATGTTAATTTCCATATGTCCTAATTCAGCTGGCTGCAGACTCCCATTTCACAGCTCAAAGGATGAAATGATTCAGGCTCGGTGGATTATGTCGTGACAGTCTATAGATTTTCCCTCCAGTAGAAGATACTGCTTGTTGAACACATGGGGAACTTATGATTTGATAATAGAGAGGAAATTTACAGCTGACTGCCAATCGGAGAAGATTGGTTCTCTTATCCCAGGGTTGTCAGTGGAGCTGATATCATGTACTTGTTTATTGCTGAAATATGTCTAATGTTGGGAAAATTAAAAGATCACAATTAAAGCCATATCTAAACACAACTTGTGCTGATAATAGGGCTGGATTGCACTCTTTGAAGAGTCACCGAAATGGTTCAGTAATTTTTTGAGACCTAAAGTCTTTGTTTTGCTGATGGAAAACATGAAGAGATGAAGATCAAAGACTCCTCTAAACAATATTTTTTTGCTGCTTTTATGGGGATGCATTCAGAAGAAGCCTGTTGTCCATTTTGAATATAATCATATGCTGGTTATCTTTCTGACACGTACTTTAAATAAACTGGTGATCTTCTTGGTGATTATAATAATACGTTGTTATTCATCGTGTAGTCAAGGGTGCTTCGAGGGGCACACTACTGATTTTACACATGAAGTTCAGTTTATTTGTCATGAGGCGCTCTGTCCTCTCAATAAAAACAACAGCGCCAGTTGTTTCAGCAACCGCCCTCAAAATAATGACTCTTGTCCGCAGGGAGCAAAAAGAGGAAGTAGTGTCACGTTGTAGACCAGACCGCCATCACGTCATCAAGCGCCAAGGCTGTGCTCCGTTCTAGAAGAAAGAACAGTTCTTTCATGTTAATGAGACGAGAACAAACAAGAAAAGGGCAAAAAGAAACTATAAATACCCATACTGAAAACCAAAGCTTACACACACACTCATGAGATGAATATGAATGCATTCCAAATCCTCCTGGTGGATCCAGAGGTGTTCCCAGGCCAGATGGGCTACGTAGTCCCTCCAGCAAGTTCTGGGTGCCCAGAACATCTCCAAAAGAAGGAATCGGATGCCCAAACCACCTCGTCTGCCTCTTTTTGATGCAAAGGAGCCCGCAGATCTACTCCAAGCTCCCTCCGGATGTCCGAGCTCCTCACCCTGTCTCTAAGGCTGAGCCATCCTACAGAGGAAACTCTTGGCCACCTGTATCCATGATCTCATTCTTTTGGTTACTACCCAGAGCTCATGACCACAGGTGAGGGTTGGAACATAGATAGTCTGGAAAATCAAGAGCTTTGCCTTGCTCCATCTTCCCCACAACGATCCGGTACAATGCCCGCAATACTGCAGACGCCACACCAATCTGGAGCTCCCAGAGATACTTGGATTCCTTTGCTTGGGGTAGCAACTCACTCCCAACCAGGCTGCAGTATAGGTCATAAACTCAGCCTCCTTCATGTTAGCAGATGGCACATGGGCCAAACTAACTCATAGATGGTCTCTGTCATCTTAAGTAGTTCTTCTCACACTGGCGGGACATTGATTCCAAGATGGCACGAGATGACAGTCGTAAGGAAGTGGAGACACACAGTCCATCTTTATCTATGTCAATGTTTTGGGGCTTCGTAAAAGAGACTAGAAGTTTCTTAACTCAACAGTAAGACGTGATGTGGTGGGGCGTCCTGGTGGCCCAGTGGTTAAGACGCACACCGTGTACACAACATCACTAGCTGGGACTGTTGATGGCTGTCACCACCCCTTCTTATCCGCCTCATTCCTTGTCACCTCACCACTGTCCAGCTTCAAAATAAAGGCAAGGATGCGCGTAACATGATATTAAAATGTAAGTGATGTGGTATTGCGGTAGAATACCATGTACTGCATTTCACTCCCTAAAGATGTCTTAGAGGAGTAAAATGTGGATAGATTTGATCTTTGACACATGTAGAGAGTCTAAAATTTCTCTCCAGCGGGATGTGGAAACAAGAGGAACGGCAGAGGTCCACATCAGCAGTCGCAACCGTTATTTCCTGTGGTCTGGAGCATACTGCTTTAATGTGTACAGGATGAAAGAGTGCGGTGCAATCAGGGACCCACAAGATCCAGTAAAGGACCCACTATAGTCCGACTGCCACATCCACAGGAAGGATGTGAACTCTATGTTTGTGTTTGACTGTGTGGGAGCGCCGACAGAAAGAAGAAAGAAAGAAAGTAAAAGAAGTGACTGAGGGGGAGAGCATTTAGGAGGGAACAGTATGTTTCTGAGTGTCAGGGCCTCCTCGGGCCCTGAGGCTATATACTTTCTCTCCCCCTGTCTCTCTCTCTCCAACCTCTTGCTTTGTGATTTATTTTATGCTAACCTCTGTAATTACAGTGCCAACCACAGCAGCCGTCAGGTTCAGATTGGGTGAAGCACAGACATGCCCCATCACCTGAGAGCAAGCGACTCGCCAGCTCTACTGCTAAATACAGCTGCAATTTTCCCTTCAGCCTAATCTCCTTGACATTGGCTCTAGGAACATATTTGTGTGACAACAAGACACCGCAGCGCCAGACATCAGTCAATTGTTTTCCATTAGAAGACACAGTGAGGTTATGAGGAGCATATGCCGCAAAATGTGAATCAGATTAATTTCTGTTGATTGATTTTTTTGCTCTTATCAGCGAGCTTTACTTTTACTGTCTTTACTTGTCGTCCATTATTTAAACAGCGTAGCGTATGGACGTAATAATTGTAGCTCAAAGTAATAATGCACATGACACCAGCTCACTTGGCATGAGGCGAAACAGTCCTCCGCTCAAGCTGAAGCTGGATGAAATATGATTGGTGGTTATTTGGACTTGGTGACCTGCAGTGTGGATTCACCACCTGACCCGACATGTCCTTGGATACAAAACACCCACTCAGATCGCACAACAGAGAGGAAATATATCTGTTGCCATGTGTTTTGGGGAAGTGAAGCCTTTGGATTTTTTTTTTTGGAGGCTGCTCTTCTTTGCACTGTATATGTATAGGGATGTCCATGACACACCAGGCATTGTCAGCGGACAGAAAGCTCCCTTTGGCAGCCCCCTCGGTGAAGCAGCACGATAGAAAGTCAGAGAAAGAAAAGAAAGAGAGGAAGAAAGAGAGAATGTGCCCACATGAGTGTGACATAGTGCAGCCGGACTGATTTGCTCACCATGACAACCGCACAGAGAGAGGCGGGGGGACTGGGGGACCCCCTGGCTTTTCGGCCCGGCACAATACGGAGAGGCACGGCTGTCTTAACCTCAGTGACATCCCTGTTGTCAGCGGGTCAAATCCTTGAATATCAATGAACTGACTCAGTGCCCCTTGCAGTGGTCTTCAAAAGTGTCCGACTCACATAAGAAGCTCTTGCTGTCCTCTCTGACCTCTCCTGACCTGCTTCCAGCCTCTCGCTGCATTCAGACCAGAGAGAGTGATTTCTCTGCAGGGTTAAACAACACTTAATCAGCACACACGCATTCCTGCTTCCAGTTTAAAGTCGGCTCAGTGGCTTTGTTGTCTGTTAGATCGGTGATTTCCAACTCGCGGCACATAGCTGCCAGGTGGAAAGATTCTGGAGCACCCCAGCCAATTTGCTAAAGAATTTAATTAATTGCTGATCTGATATATTTATTGCTACAACCACAATAGGCTGTCTGCACAGGAGTCAGTTGTAACACATTAAAGGCATATGTTGCCATAGAGATAGCATGAAAACTAGTTGGCAAATGAGAAGAAGTGTCAAAATAGTTAGCTAAAAGTAATGGATAAAATGTTTAAATAATTAACTAAGAGGGGATAATCATTTGAAAGAGTTAGCCAAAATAAATTGATGAATAATTAGAATAATTACCTAAAATTATGG
Organism: Protonibea diacanthus; assembly: GCA_028641955.1. NCBI lineage: Eukaryota > Metazoa > Chordata > Actinopteri > Sciaenidae > Protonibea > Protonibea diacanthus. The sequence continues at coordinate 24,040,232 of CM053985.1, forward strand.
ACGGTATACTATTAGTTGACTCTGAGGAAGTACCTTAATCCTGCATTCCTTTAATGACCAGTAGGGGGCAGCTCCACTGGCTGCAAAAAGAAATACATTTGTATTGACTGCAATGGAAAAAATAACGTTACTTCTCAGTTGATCTATTATCTCCGTGAACAGTTTCCTCATGTGTTTATGATATCAGTCTCCAGGCATGGTTCAGGGCGTGGCTAACATGTGATTGACATGTCATTCTCAGCACGACATAGCAGAATCAGACAAACTGTCTGTAGCTAACTGTCTACAAACTAATAGATGACGCCACAGTGAGTTTACACTTTACCAAACTAGTCTAAACATTAATAATCCCATTGTATGAAAAAATAACAATATCCACTATTATATAGCATTTCACACGTCCACTTTAAAATCAAGTGAAATCAATGGTGATAGACTAGGCTGAGGAGGTAAATCACATGAAAAGGTTTGGTAACTGTAAGAAAAAACACATTTGTAAAGCACGTGAGCAAACTCCCGGTGCTGTCTGAGTATTCCTGCAGCAGCGCCACCTATCAGTTGATTCCCCGTCTGCTTCAAATCATGTGTTTCCTGCTTAATAGAACATTTTGTTGTCTGCAGCACTGCTCCTTTCTCGCCTTTGAAAAAGCAGAAAGAAGAACAGAGGCTTGTCTTTATGATGTTTTGCTAATCTAACCATGTTGGTTCAAAGTGTTGTCCGTGTCCCGAGGCGCCGATCAAACACGGGGCTAAATTTAGTCCCTCATTTTCATGTCAGCCATTCTTGCCTATGATACGCTACATGATGAAGATTCATAAGCATACAGTGCAGGTGTTGTGCAGTAAATATGCAGACAAATAGTTTGCATGCTTTTGTGGAACACCCATTACCACGATGCAAGTGTGATGGCGTGCCTTTGGCTCGAGCCTTGTACTTATGACAGCTGTTTTATGGACTACAATCATTTTTTTTTATTATTTGGCCATGTAAATCCTGGTTATGTTCACATCTGTTCTTGAAGACTTTGACATGTAGAAAGAAATAAATCTTTTGGAAACTTTTCTAACCCATTGTAACTAAAAATACAAGTGCATTTCATTCAAGCGTTGACAAGTTTACGGATATAAACAAACCTCGAGCAGCCTCAAGTCTCACATCAAAAGCTCAGGAAATAAATTTCAGTGTGAAGAAATGTCTCAAAGCCAGTAAGTCACTATGTAAACAGAGGCAGCAGAGGGGCACAAGAGTTTCAGCTGGGTTGTCATACTGCAATCACAGATTGGCCCTTTAAGTGGGCCGTTATTTTCCACTCACGCCAGATAAGTAGGTCTTGACCCCTTCTCTGCGTAGATTAGCTGCTGCTGCCATCACTCCCATTACTATTATCAGGACCAGACAATCTGGCCTGCCACCAGTGTCCAGGAAACCGAGATTCTTTCTCCATGCAATAGCTTGATTACTCAAAGGAACACATGCACTGGTATCAGATACAGTCGCAAAAGCCAACAATAAAGTCATTTATCATCTCAACTGTTCCTCGATACTTTTCCCAAATTGCTTCCAGTCCTGTCACTGCGTAAAGCAAGCTGGGAGCAAAATGGGACATTGTCTTGGACCGCCGTAGAGCAACACATGTTATGTGTTGTGTGTGCCCATTCATATTAACTTGATGCCCAGAGACAAAAAAAAAAAAAAAAAAAAAAAAGAAATACTCTGCGAAGATTCTTGCTATTCTGAAGAGAATGTGGCCCAAACCTGAGCAGTGAAAACTCAAGCAAGCTGACAAACAGTGTAGTTGTGTGCATATCAAAACAAGACTTTGAATTGCAAATACGGGATCATGAGGATATCAAGTAACTGAACAACCACAGTGGACTGTGTGCAAGTCAAATCCAAAAAACAGACACTGCATTATATTTTTGTTGCTGTCATCGTGTGTGCATAGATTCAAACTGAGATCTAAATATGCAAAACGGTAAAACTGAAAACAGCTAGCCTGGTTTTATCCTAAAAAGTTACTGTGAGACATAACCACGCTAACTGTTTCCCTGTCTGTGCTGCAGGAGAGAGGTGTGGAGAGGGCTCAGGAGAGCAGCGCCAGGTGAGAGTGATTGGCACACCTGCATCCAGTTAGCTAATCACGCTCCCTTTTTAACACAGTAGTGTGCTGGACCTGGAGAGAGCAGTCGCAGCAGACAAAGCCAGTGCGAGACTTAATGTCTTAATGCACTGTGTGGACTGGTGAAAATAAAAAGATAAAATCTAAAGTCATTTGTTTGTACGTCGTCTGTGCCAAAGTATATTTCTCCGAATGTCAAATTATTCTTTCAAACTAGATTAAACTTCCCAACATGTAGCTCAAATGAACTGCAACCTGCACCAGCTACAACAGTAAAATACTACTTACACATGAATATATCAGCAATCATCACTCACAAGTGAATGATTGAATGCAGGACTTCTTCTTGTATGTTTACATCATGGTATTGCTCCTGCTGAATGCTTCTTCTGTCACTTGCAAATGTCCGCCCGTCTGATATGTTCCACTGAAACTCCCATGGGGCCTGTTATCCCATTTTCCATTTGTTTCACAGTGTGCACTGTGTTTTTTTGCTTTGCAAATGTCCATCAGCAGGATGTGGTCAAGCAAGAATCTGTTTTTTTTTTTTTTTAATCCCCATGTGGCCTAAATCACAATTGAAAAGATCAGATTCCACGTGATTTATGCTGTATGAGTTCAGAAAGATACCAAAATCATGACTGTGTGAGCAAAAAAAATCTGGGTTTGGTACACTGAAGTACACTGAAGTACACTGAAGTTTGATTATGGCTTTTGACGCGTTTGTATCACTTCTTAACAATAAAGTATACTGAGTAAATAGCCTTGGTCATTTCTGATTTTATGAATTGTTAGTATAAATGGTTGTTTGTCTTATGTGTCAGCCCTGCGATGAACTGGGGGCTCGTCCAGGGTGTGCCCCGCCTCTCGCTCAGTGCCAGCTGGGATCGGCTCCAGCTTCCCGAGACCCTGATGACGATAAGCGGTTACAGAAAATGCACGGATGGATGGATTTTATAGATCAGTGAGTGGTTAGAATCCATGCATCGAGCCATGTGCTCACAATTAAGTGAGCAGTGAGCTGTGACAGTCAAAGTTTTTGGGAGTTTACATTCATACCTGAAGTCGCGTTAGTAAGTCGTTATTAAAGGGATGGTAGTAGTAGTTGTTATTTTGTGTCTTGCTGCCTTTAGTTTATGTAAAAATAGTCAAATGTCTGCTTACAGTATATTCAGCCAGCAGGGCCAGGATGTTTTCTCCAAGTTTATGTGAGAGATGATTGTGTAGTTTCCTTTCATGTTCTCCCCCTCTGTGCCATCTTTCTTTGTTAAGTTTGCTCAGAGTGTCTTTGAACCACAGGCATTTTCTCCCAGCGGTGTTCGTGAGCCCTGCCAGATCCGTCATCATCCCCTCTCCTTCTGTCTGTCCCTCTATAGCTCCTATAGTCTCTGTAAAACTCACGCACAAAAATATATACACATGTAGACAGTCTCCTGTTGTGTCTCTGGCTCTCTGCACTCCACCGTCAATCTTGTCGCTGTCTTCTCTGAAGAAAAAGAAAAAAAAAAACGGCTCTTACATGTGACAAACAGGAGCATGGTTACACACACACACACACACACACACACATGCAGTTGAATACACGTATGTGCTTTTAGACATGAGCTTAAACACAAAGAGTTTGTTTGTGTCTGTGTATGAGAAAGTCCATTGACAAAAGAAAGCCGCCCCTGTAATTCAGCTGTGTTTTAAAATGATCAGCCCTCTTTGCAGTGTGGCTTAGGAAGGTGGCAGATTAGAGTCTGCCGCTAAGTCAAACCATGGCGAAAGAACCTTTGCTTCCAGCTGACACCAGACTATTCACATCCCTCTAACCACACTTGCCTTCTCAGTCACGTTGCAGCACATGGGTGCAGGCGCTACTCTCAGATCTAAGGAAGTAATACTCCATCCTCAGATCTGAGAGTGTTGTGCTTCATATCTGTCATTGTGATGGGGGAGAACATGAAAATTATGCTCTATTTGTTGTTATTAAAAAGATTAATAGTTTGTCTGCTAAATATAAAGATAACAGCTTAACTTAGATTAATTTAGCTTCTTACATGTGTCCAAACAGCTGACTGTGCTAGCTTTCCCCCTTGTGCTGAGCTAAATTATCCAGCTGTTGGATGTAGCTTCATACTTGCTGCGCACAGGCATGAAAGTGGTGCTGATCTTCTCATCTTACTCTCAAGCAAGGGTGTGAATCAGCATACTTTCCCAAATGTATAGATATTTCTGTAAGGATTAAAGCTTGGGAACATGAGATGAACATATTTTGAAGACCCTCGAGCCTGCTGCTTATCTGTGCACCATATACATTTTCATCAGGATGGGGGACAACTCTATCAGTGCTTAGCCGCTGACAGTATAAAGAGTGACGTTTGAAGCCGAAAATGGCAGCCTGGTACTGCTTCTTTCACCTCCCGGTTGATAGAAATATTGGTAAAGACGTGGATCATCAGCAGACCTGAGGCAGAATGATGCTTGGATGCTCAAACAAGCCATCTGTAATGGCACTTACCTGTCAATCAAAGTGCTCATGCTGTTAATTCTGCATAACTTTAAGCCTTAGCCTTATTTGCAAGGTGAGTTTGATAATAAATCAACCCTCAGTACAGTTGTCATGAACGGGGAAATTAGCTATAGAGACCAAAACTGTTTTTTGTACCAGGCTGTAAACATGTTTATTTCTGCTGTGAAGTTGGACATTTGAACATGGGGACTTATGGAGACTGACTCACTTCTGCAGCCAGCCTCGAGTGGACATTTGAGGAACTGCAGTTTTTGGCACTTTCTCATTGGCTTCACATCACAACCACGGAGGCTGCCGAAGCCATGGATGTGTTTTCACTGGCAGGTACTTGACAAAAGAAGGGTCAAATATAATATTTATATTGTCAAGAGAAACAGGAAAATCTGGTAGTGATTTCACATTTTAGTCTTCAGTTTTACAGCTATTTCTCATACCTGGGTTGAACAGGCTCAATCTTGTGCAAACTGGAACATTTGGTCATCTAAAAAAACTTTCTAAATGAAGTTTACAGGGATGATCATGCTGCCTGAACTTCGCTGAATCTTGATGAGATGTTGTGGTCTGATACGATCTACTGGAAATCCCCTTGCGGCTGTTTTCCAATTTCCATTTGTTGCACAGTGTGCGCTGTGTTTTTTCGAGCGGCGTGTGCATGTTTATGGAGAAATTTTCAAAAATGAATCTGAAGAAAACATCTTTGATAAGTAGCCGCCAGTTATTGGTGTTCTCCTCTCTTGTGTAGTTTTCCAGACATCAGTGTGCATGCTTTCACATGCAGCGAACCAAACAAGGCAAGGTTTATGAGGAAGAAAAAAGGGATTCTTAACGGAGGAGGCTATCATAAAGAGAACAATGTCTGCCACACTCTGATGTTGCATTCAGCCTAACTAGTCCTCAGAGGAAGTGCGCCTCTGCCCTTCTTGTATGCGAGGAGGGGGAGTGTCTGTTTGCACAGGTCTCTGTCAGTTAACACTAATCTGCCTGATCTCCACCTCAAAGTCACTCACTTCTCCACATGCAAATAAACATATTCAGTCGTCTTTCAAACCAAAGCCACTATCAAACACTTGTTTGATCAGCAGAGGGCCTGCGAGGCAGTTCATTATGCATTTGAAAAAAAAAAAGAAAAGTGTCCTGCCCCCGCCTTGCAGGCAGAGAGCTCATTGTTGCCAGGTTTTTATGTAATTACTCTCACCTTCAGCAGTGGCTGGGAACAAATGCCTCCACAGCAGACAGAGGGGCGTGTGTGTGTGTGTGTGTCTGCAGATTGGGCATATATACTGTACTTATACATCGCCCTAGATTCTTCTGCTATATGGATCGATCGAAAACATGACGCCCACCCACACCTCCTTCAACCATGATCCTCAGAACTCTGGATTTATGTACCAGAAGAACTTGAGGGAAGAAAGTGTGCGTTCATTGCATTCCCTGATAACACTTTGGTGTATTGCCGCTCTCTCTCTCTTTACTTGCTGCTGCTTCAGTTGTCATGATGTGCCATTCTTCGTCTCTGGTGCAGCCAAACTGTCCAAAAAAGGCGACAGATTTACATTTAGAGCAGCTGTCTAATAAGAGAAACAAGTGCCAAGAATCAGCACATTAGGAGCATACATGTTGGAAGAAATCCACCCGCCCCCCCGAGCACAAGCCAAATTCCTTTGTGTGTATGTTGTGCGTCATGTATGAGTCTATGACATTGAGGCGGCTAAGCACTGCTCTCCAAACAGACAGGCCTGAACTGGTAAACAGGTGCTGCGTGGAGCAGCTGAGGATGAGGACATGGGGCGTCTCCACAAAGCCTGATCAAAGAGGAGCTGCCACAGCCACCAGTCATCCCTGCAACATGATTTATGTCACTGTGTCAGAGAACTTTATGACTGCTTGCAAAAACAGCAGACAAAGTGAAAAGGTGTTGCTCACCTACAACAACACGGCCGAGAGAAGAAGAAGGTGGAGTCGTCTGTTGATATAGGAGTGTAATTTTAAGGTCTGGTGGAACCAAAATGAGCCTTTGACATGCAGAGGAGGCTTAATTGTTCTGTCATGTCAACTTTATGTTCGTAATACAGCTCACTCCGCAAAGACACTTTACATCAGCTCAATTACAGAGTGTGAAAATCTGAAAATGAAGGCTTGATTAAATCCAATCAAGTAATTATCAACGGTTTGATGCTTTCACAAGCCAAAACAGACACCTCCATCCCCCTGCATGCCACAGAGATGAAGGAAGTGGATGAGTGCGCGGTGATGGTGGAGTTTATGGATAACTGGGTCTGAGATTCATCAGTCTTAGTCACATGGTCATGGCGGGACCCCCCCCCCACCCCACCCCACCCCGCTTTGCCTTGTAAAACATGTCATCACAAGGAACGTTTAATGATCAGCGACACCACACGAAAGATGTTTCAACTCCGCTGACAGAGACACGACTGGCTTGATAAATCTGTGATCTGATGAAATAAGATCTACTCTTTAAAAAAAAAAAAGAAGTCTGAATCCATTGATACGTTCAGTTGGGTGTGATTTCCAAAAAAAAAAAAAAAAACTTTCTGGCTAGCAATACTTTGCCCTTGCTCTGAGCAGGATTTTTCCCCTCCTTTGAAGAGAAGAGAAGAAGAAGTGAAGCCTGCTTGGCTGAAGAAGCCCTGGAGGGGGGTGGTAACTGTCATTTATATTTACGGCCTTCCCAGACACCTCGGGGGCTGTTATCCAGGTGGCCTCTGTTGAAGCTCTCAGAAGCACTCACACCTTTTTCGCAACTCAGAGTATCAATAGACACTGGCTGACTTTGATTCAGCCACATAAAGGTTGTGAGTCATGTGCTTTTGACTGTTAAAACGGGTTGGGTTGACGCTGGAACTTGAATGCCCTGCGGGATAAAGCATTACTACACTTCTGAAACTTTATTAGACCAGAGAGGACTCTCCAGCATCGGTTTTAAGGATTTGAAAGTGAGGCGGATAAAGGTAGAAAGAGTTATGTACTCCAAAACTGCATCAAATATGCTTATTAAGCTTACAAATCTATCCGTATTCTCATGTGTTCCTGTCTTATGTTTGACATACTTACGCACATGTAGTCACTGACTTTTAACTATCCATGTTTTACTGTTGCTCTGACAGCACTGTCAAGACAAAAGTCAATTTCTGTTGCTCGGATTCAAGACTAGACTTGTGCCTCATGTCCCTTGAAAGTGTTGACAGTGTATGGATCGTTTAACACCAAATCTCTCAGGATACCACACAATATATTCGGTTTGCTCATGCCTTAGAAAGCCTCTTCAGTCAATATGTAACTACTTCAAATCCAGGCCAGATGTGTCTTTTGAAATGTCACTATGCCCCGCTGATAAGAAGAGAAGAGATGACAGATATTCTGTATTTTTGGTTTGCAGCGATTCTCCCTTTTCAAAGTCAAACCCTTCAAACAGTCTAATCCTGTCCTGAATGAGAGCTGGATTATTGTATAACCCCTCCAACACACACACACACACACACTCCACACACCCTCTTCGCTGATACGCACCGACACATGCAACACAGCGAGAGAAAGTGAGAGAGAGAGGGGGAAGAGATAGGACTAAAATGAAGTTATATTCACTTCAGCTTCAGGGCTGTATAAATATCCAGCATGAAGGCGTGGAGGAATATTACAAAAAAAATCATTAACAGGTTATCAAAGCTCTGGTGTAAACTGCACCTACAACATTGGACAATTAGTCCTTTTGATTACAACTCACTTTTCATCTTTATGAACACTGGCTGTAATATCGACTAACAGGAGTAATCGTGCACGCTGTTTCAAGGTGAATTTTCTCAGCACGTACTCTAACCTGAGAACAACGTCGTGATCTAAGACTAAACCCATACGCATGAGTGATTTTGTTGCCTTATTTGTGCTGAGCATAAACAGGGAAGACAATCCTCTCATGACACGCATTCTTTGGCTTGAAGTTGTCTTTGAGGAAGTCGCAGGGTGACAGACATAAACGTCCCATTGTTTCCTCCTGAGTGTTTAAAAACAAGATGACAGTGCCAACGTTTATGCTCATGGTTACGTCCTTTTTATAAGCACAAGCTGCTCTGAACTGCTCATAAAACCATTAGTTAACTCTTTCATTTTCTGTGTGTTAAAATCCAGCTCTGACATTCACAAACAAACGTTGATTGAAATGTTTCCGGCGTTTTAAAATGCTGCAGATAAAGAGTGACACTGAGAAGCTGCATGCAGATGTGTGAGAACTCCAACAGAGGCAAGAAAACAGAGCTGCAGTACACAAAATGCACCGTCACAAACATTTAAAACTAGAACGTTTTATTAATTTTTCTATAAAATCTCAAGTTTTTTTTTTTTTTTTTTTTTAGAAATATATACAAACGTTCCCTTGTGCTATAAAACAGAAAAGACACACACGCACACACACACACACACACACACAATGGAAAACTCAACCGCGTGTACAAATAACTTTTTCAATAACGAGTGCTTGATTAATTTATGGCGTGGATTTGCCTCACAATGGGGGCAGTTCGTAAGGTCTTTTCAACAGCTGCTCTCACTCCAGTTCAAACATATATGACACTGCCTCGATTTCCATTAAAAAGCCTCCAAACACAACACTCATCTCTCTGACCATTTGCCTCCATTGTCTGTGGGGTCCTTTCATTGTCTGTAATCTGTCACTAACAGTACAAGTGTCTTTTTTTTTTTTTTTTGCCTGTAAGGAAAACATCTATTGCACATTATTCAAGTAACCCCATGGCACGTCCAAATGGTTTATTCCACTCTTTTTGTCTTGGGAACAATACGATTTTTTTTTTTTTCCTCTACCAAGTTCCTCAATAGGATAAGTGAATCCAGGAGTAGCAGTTTTTTTTCTCAAACAAAGGCAGCTCTTGTTGCATGAGATGGCTCAAGATAAAAAAAAAAAAAACCCCACATTGCATGATCTTCAATGGAGTTTGCATAAATAAAACATAAACCTTGATTCTTTTGATGGCACTCTGATTACAAAGTCCCGTTTAGGGTAAGGGCTTTACACATATTTTTGGGTTTATACAAAGAGAGCCAGCTCATACACATGTCGGAGGGGGCCGTGTAGGCTCATACTTAGTGTTGGGCCCTTTGAGAGATGGGTGAGGTTTGATGTAAGGCCTGCTGCTGGTGAACACACTGGCAGCCTTCCTTCTCGTCCTCTTCTTTAGCTTCCTGCTGAACACATTCTGCCACGACTGCAGCGTCTTTGAGGTCCAGATCCACATGCCGCTTGTGATGCCCACCACCAACAGCATGAAGATCTTCACCATGAAGATCTCAACGGCGGGGATGGAGGTCTTCATGACGCACTCGTCCGACTCCGGCCCGCTGCTGTCCATGCACTTCTGCTCCCCAGCCAGGACGCGCCAGTAGTCCATGTTGAGCCTCTCGTAGAAGTAGCAGGCGATGACGCAGGTGGCTGGGACGGTGTAGAGCACAGAGAAGACCCCAATGCGAACCATCAGCTTCTCGAGCTTGTCTGTGTTCTCTCCTTCTGTTTTCATTATTTTACGGATGTGAAAGAGGGCCACGAAGCCCGACAGCAGGAACGAAGTGCCAATAATAAGGTAGCAGGAGAGAGGAATGAGCACAAAGCCTGTGAGAGCTTTAACGTCCATGCTGCCCACGTAGCAGACGCCCGTCAGCTCATCTCCAGCCACCTTCCTCATCACCAGGATCATGATGGTCTTCACGGCCGGGATGGCCCACGCCGCCAGGTGGAAATAGCTGCTGTTGGCTTCGATGGCCTCGTGACCCCACTTCTTCCCTGCAGCCAGGAACCATGTGAGGGTCAGGATAACCCACCAGAGGGAGCTGGCCATGCCGAAATAATACAGGATGAGAAACACAATGGTGCAGCCGGTGCTCTCCAGACCCTCCTGGATAATATACTGGACCCCATTGTCTCTGTCACAGGCTATTCTGTCAGCTCCCACAAAAAGTCGGATGAGGTAGCCCACAGAGTAAACACAGTAGGACATGGAGAGGAAGATGATCGGTCTCTCTGGGTACTTGAATCTCTGCGGGTCTATGAGGAAAGTGAGCACCGTGAAGGCACTGGAGACAAAGCAGAGGATGGACCAGATGGCCATCCACACCAGAGAGAACTGCTTGTCTCCCTGACTCCAGTATACATCCACTTTGGGGTAACATTTAGGTGCACAGGACTCACTTTTCTCCACAAAGTGGAACTTGCCAGGGTTGCTGCACGTCTGCTTGCTGCCGCTGTCTTTAAGTTGCAGGTCCTGCCCGCTCAGAGGCCGCTGTGGTCTGAAATCTGGAGGCTGGGTGTGGGAGACTTTGGGTGGCTCATCTGAGCCGTTGTTGGGCGCCTCCATGCAGAGGTTGTTGGGGTCGTTTTTGGTGGGCAGCCGGGAGCAGTCCAGAGAGTCGGGCCAGGGGAAGTTAAACTGCTCCAGAATAGGCGAGCATTTCAGCTTGACCTGCTCACACATAACTCTACATGCCGGGATCGGGTTGGACACCTGCTCGGTGCACATTGGAGCATACAGCGAACACAGGAAAAACTTGAGATGACTGTGGCATCCAAACTGAATCAGCGTTGCAAACTCCTGCAGCTTTATTGCTGCCTCGATTTGGTCATCGTGCCCCATAAGATTTGGCATGCGAGTCATGTTGTAGCCAATGTCTTTACACTGGGGGATGTTGATCTGTTGACATCTCCCCTCTCCTGACCAGTCCGGGTCTATTGAGCTAATGGCTGAACTCCCATCACTCCACAGGAGCAGTAGCACACAGATGAGGCTCAGCTGAACAGTGGAAAGCATCCTCTCCTCTTGATTTAAAGAAAAAAACGAGGCTAAATGTTCACCACAACACACAAGTTTCTGTCATTAAAAAGTCAGATGAAGCCTAGTTGGTGTGACAAGATGAAAAACTTACAGAACTATCTGTTGCAACAGCACCTTTCCCTCATTTTAGGTCTGGAGAGTTGGATAAAAAAGGTCCGAAAGGGTTTCCCCGTGCGTTCTGGTCCATGCTTTCATGCGCTCAGCTTGTCTCTGAAGTGTTGGAGCTACTTATTCAGCCCTCTCGCAGCGTGCTTATCAGTCTACTGAGGGTGAAACAGACTGAGTATGAGCTCCGATTTGTTCCCTACTTATTTCCAGAACACTCACACGTCCGTCCGCACCTTTCATGTCACTTTTTCCCCGGAGTATATGTCCCGGTAGCAGCGCGATTTCACTCCAAGTTGGGAGGGAAAAAAGCAACAAAAAATAAATCTCCTCCGGTCTTTTACGGCTGCTCACAAGGCACCGAAACACTCAGCCAGTCAGCAGAACAAAGTGAAATAAATATCCTCGGTCATAATCAATAAATGTGTCCCTGAAATGCAGGATTGTGCTCCTCCCGCAAGCCGCCAGTTGATGCGTTTGGTGGCAGCGCTCGTCTGAGCTGGTCGGAGCCTCCGTCCCGGTCTAACCTGCCAAAAGATCCGCCTTCAAAGACAGCTACTTTGCATAAGAAAGATGACACTGACACGCGGATTATTTTCAAATCGTGCGGAACAGCTTGTTCATTACAGCAGTTCTCAAAGGCTCACAGCGTACTTCCTTCCCTCTCCCTCTCTCTCTCTCTCTCTGTTTGTTTGTGCTCAATCCACAAACTTCGACTACGACAGGACACACAGAGACGTTTGAGGAGATTTTCACCTCACTTAAATGTTGCGCAATGTGGTTCACAGGCGCACCGGTCCAGAGGCGCGCCACAAGCAGAGCTATTAACTGCAGATATGAGACGACTATGTTTTTATTCTGTGCCATTTTATCCAAGTTTTGAACTGCACCTCCCCTCAAATGTCAGATAAAGCGATGATATATAAACATTTTGACAGTTTTCTCCATCTTTTTACACGTTCTGGATCAGTCCAACATTTGATTTTACATCATGTTTCATATAAGATATGTTTTACTTAAACTCAGAATGCCATGAATCCAAACACAGAGATGATGCTGTTCTGCAGAGAGCAGCTCAAATACTTTTCAGTGTAAAAATACACCAACAACTACTTTTAATAGCAAAATATACTTCTTAATCTTGCAGTTGATCAAGGTGGAGCTGATTTTAACTCCATCACATCTTGTTTTGATAGTTTACTCAATAAAAATGCATCATGTTTGATTTGTTATCTGTTTTGCATGTAAAATATGTAACATCTGTCAAATAAGTGTGTTTTTTTTTCTAGTACAAAGTAGCATAAAACTGAAGAGTGAGTACACATAGTGCATCTCAAGTTTGTCCTTTAGTTCAGTACTTGAGTAAATGTAGTTAGTTACTCTCCATCACTAACACTGACACCTTCCTGCAGAGTGACTGGAATCATCTGTAGTGATTTTCTGGTGTAGAAAAACGTAAAACATGATGATCACAGACCAAAACTTTCAATATTATGACAGCAAATTAAATGCTGATCAGTCTAACATCATGTTTGATACGTTGTAGAAGAGTTTATCACAACTCGTAACTCACTTCAGTTCAACTGAACGTGCTTTGTTTATTCCTAAGTGGGCAAGACGAGTTTGCAAACAATGTTCAAGAAGACAGTGGATGTAAAAATTTAAAATAACAGCTATATTCTGTCCTGTCTGTGTTCTGCATGAAACTTCAGAGTGTTGATAAAATCATATCCCCTTTTAAGATCTATTCAGACATTAGTCATGGAGCGATCTGCGAGTTCTGGCTGATTGTCTTAGTGCAAAACACTTTGCAGCCATTTCCTGTCTTTTTCCAATGAAGGAAGTGATTCAATAAACAAATAAGAAGGTTAAATTCCTTTAAAACATGTCAGCCCAAAGACAGCTCGGAGGAGCTCACATCAATAATTCAGACACAGCTTAGCTTTCCTCACAGTGACATCTGTATTCTCAGCAGATCTGGACATTTTGAACTATTTTGTTGGGTTGTCCAATTGTTCACTCAACAACGTGCCGAGTTTTGAGCCAGCATGGCTGATTTTAAATCAGCTCGGAGCGATATCACACATAAATCCACCCTCATTTACACATTTCTCTCTTCATGTGCCCTCTATGAATCATTTATTATCGTCACTGACTCTAATAAGAGTCGCCGTTAATGTCAAGCTGAACGTTTTCGAACATGTTTGTGGCGCTGTAGCTCCGGAGAATATTTTTATGTCTGTAAGATTTACTATATTGTGTGAGTTAGATGATGAAACATTCTCATAAATCAGAGAAAGATATTTCCAATAAAAAATTAATGCATTAATCACATTACTCAACAACATTCATAAAGCACTGTCTACAAGTCAGTGACTCATGGGGAGAGAAAAAGGCGCTAACAAGCCGCCCCTGCTGGTTGAATAGGTTTGATTCACTTCAACTTCCTCAAGAATCAGCGTTACTCTTTTTGAAATAACATCATGATCTTCACTTTGACTGATAGAGTTTCTTGAGACTTGCAGTGTCTGTACGGATGTGTTACACATGTGCTAGCCCTGTGATAAACTGTCCGGCGTGTATCCTGGACAGGCTCCAGCCTCCTGCGACCCTGGACAGGATAAGTGGCTTTGAAAATGAATGGATGGATGGTCTTTTATTAGCCTGTTAAAGCGAGACAATTCCTGTAGAGAGCCGGCCTGCATACCAAAGTCATAGTCCGTCATAAAATAAACCGAATACAAGATATCAACACATAGACTGCTGAGATAAACGGCTTAAGTAAACCCTGATGATGCATCGTTACAGCGAGTAAGAGCTCCATCTTGGTTCTTGTGGAGGAGCTGAAAGGCATGCGAGAAGATCAGCCCGTGAGGCCTTCTACCTTTTTTTATGTGTTTGAGAGATCCTCCAGACCTCGCTCACATTACCTTGTAAAAAGTTTGTGGCGGCAAGATTTATACTCTAGCCCCGGCCATGGTCTTCATCACGGGTGAAATAGTGATCACAAGTAAACAGGAGTGCTTTTAGTACATCACTAAAGTGCTTTTAGAAGTATTTCAGAAATGTGTCCGGGCAAGATGAGAAACCTGGCACCAGCGTGCCTAAATGGTTTAAGCACAGCATATCTTAGCAGTGGCATTTCAGCTGTTAGCGCTCAGCGTGTGGAGCAGGAGCATAAATATAGGGTATGAATACACTTATGAACACAATACCCTCCTCCTATGCAGCACATGTGCTTCTCAGATTTCACTTATCCAGCTGTTAAATGTTTTGAAGACGTTTTGGTCCAAATATCCATTCATCGCTTCAAAAAAGTCGTAGAATTAGCCACTAATGTGCTTCCAGCTTGTACGCAAATGCCTTTAATCGCCTCGTTGGTCTGATCTCGTGCCTTTTGAACCGTCGTGTTAAAATCATTTTGCTGGGAAACTCATAAAGATATGCAAACCATTTTCCCTTTGTCAAAAAGTCCAGATGCAGCAGCAGCAGCAGCAGCAGCAGCAGCAGCATGCATTTTATACATCCTGACCTCTCCACAAAGGCAAGGACAACAGCTGACATGCCTGCCCCGTCCCTCCCTCTCCACTAGACTTTTATTATGTAGCTGATGTGTGGGAGTAGAACAAAAAGAGATGACAGCTTTAATGTGAAGAAGAAGAATGTAATATCAATGCATTTCCCAGAGCCGGGGCCATGTTCTGCTCTCCATTTACTGATCATCCGGCTTTCAGGAAACCCCGTCTGGCATATTTTAAAGCAAATATCTGCCCTTATTATCGCTGCCTTTGGTGTAATGAAGCTGACAAGATAATACTGTCACACAGTCTAATAAGAAGACACAGTCTACTGGTTTGTTGTAATTTGTCGCCTTTGTTCTGTTCTCGCTCCCGTCTTTCCTCCTGCCTCCCCTCTCTTTCATGATTGTTTTTGCTGGTCGTGATGATATCTCTTTGAAAACGAGACGGGGGGAAAAAAGGAAAGGAGGAATCAGGCCTGTTCAGTCTTTAGCATCTGTAGCCTCTGCAGCTACTCCTGTCTCTTTTATGATTTCTTTTTTCTACCACCCCCTGTTTCATATACAACCCCTCCTATAGCTCATTTCTAGTCACACATGTGCATAACAGACACACTCACACTCTCTCTCTCTCACACACACACACACTGCAACTTTATCTCATCTCTGCAACCACAACAGTGCGACGAAGAAAAGCAGCGCAGCTCCATCTCTGAGAAATCAGCAACTGTGAGATAATTCTGTAACTAATAAAGTGAAAGGGGGTGTGGGGGGTGGGGGGTTGCCTTTGATGGCTGAAGCTGAAAAGATATTTTATTTTTTTGTGTGTGGGATTTGCGATGTGTGATTCTATGGAGCGAGCTCGCTCCCCTGCTGCTAGGCTCTGGCTGGAAGCTGGCCCCCCTCTGGCTAATGTTATGGAGAATCGGAGGAATTTTATGGCTGTCTTTTCCCTCAGCCCCCTTTTTTCTTTTGTTCCCCTTTGAAGAATGACTTTAGACATTTTATTTACATATTTAACCATGGATGAAAGAAATGAAGGGTGAGGAAGCAAAGCTCCTTGCGTTCTTAAGGGAATTTTGATCAGTAAAAAAATGAGTTGAAGCTAATACATTTTTGTTTGCGCAGCCTGAAATTAGATGGCTATCAAAAAAAAACAAAAAAAAAAAACGACGGTGACATTTCTGAAATCGGTTCTTTGATGGGAAATCTGATCTACTCACAGCCAACACTGCATCAGTAAGAGCACTCATAGTATTTCTCCTAATTGCGCTGGTTAGATGACTGGCACGCTGTTCCAACATGTGAGGTATGCTATGGGAGAAATGGGGGGACGTTTTAGACATGTTTGGCATTGTTGCCGGCGTTGAAAGGGCATGTTGATTAAACGTACGGGTGGGGTAGGGCTATAATCTTCTTAACCAAGGCCCTCCTCTTCTCTTTCAGAGGGCACAATGAGAAGAAACAACACACTCAGTTGGAGGTGAGACTATTTGTCCACATGCCCTGCACATTGTCCGAGGATCCTGTTCTCCCTCCCGATCGCACGCATTCAGCGTTTAGCTCAGGATGATCCTATTTATCAACATAATCTGTTATTTTCTCTCTCATCGCCACTCTACACAATTTGTGAAGTGGTCGGTGCCAGAAACCAAAAAAAAAAAAAAAGAGAGAGAAAATGATGGGAAACATCTGAACATGGGAATGGTAGCAGAAGAAAAAATGCTTGAATATTAAAGCAAAAGTCTGTTTTAAAAGATTGTTTTGCAACTGCTGGCTGCGATAATTCTGTTCAGTATTAAACATGCTATTTTTTTCTGTCTCGTTTTGAAATGCTGGAGCTTTAATAAGAGCACCAGTTTGAGTAAAGGGTCAGACGTTTTGAGGAAACGCATATGAATCAAGGAATTAATTATTGAAGAGCTCCGTCAACATCAAAGCCCGCAGTATTCTTTGCTCATATGGTTTAAATAGTTCAATAAAGTAATTTATTAATGAGGACTAATTTGTTGCACTCTTCTTTTCACTTTGCTCCGTTAAAAATCTGCTTTTGTTTCAAACTGCTCTTATTGCCAGTCCCATCAGCTGAAGGTTAACCCTCTGACCTCATTCAGTGTATTGTGGTTGATAAGAGGAAGTCGCCGCGTTCCTGTGACCTTTCGAGTGTTTATAGAGTAGATTAGCGTAATTATAAGCATGGCGGACGTTTATGTGATTGGGCGAGAGCTGTCAGCCAGTGTGCAATAAACAGCGCTCTGATGAATTTTGTTTTGTTATGAACATCTGGGCTGAGGCTGCTTTTGAAACAGCAATATTAGCTCAGTGTTCTTACATCATGCTCTTTCATGTGGTGGTCCTTCAGCAGCAAAGAGAAGAGGAAGGGAGGAAGAAGTGGTGCTGGTGAAGGAGGAGGAGGAGGAGGAGGAGGAGGAGGGTGGTTGTTGGAGTTCAGCAGCTTGTGACGAAGCAATGGACCAAAACAGTTACAGTCAACTGCCTGCAGAACATGTTTTTTTTGTTTTTGTTTTAGAGAGTCACATCAGACTCGGCGGAGGACGTGTGCTGCTTGTGATTAGTGGATGTTATGGATGAAGGAGGAGGAGGAGAAAAAGTTTTAAAAAAAGGGGGTGAAAACTTTATTGCATGCATCGAGGAAGGACACTGATGGCAATATTATTACCCGAGGTCCTCGTGGGGGCACTTGAGTGTGAATTGCTAATCAGGAAGGCCTTCTCTGGTCTAATCCCTCTTTGAGTGGCCGGCCTGGAATCAGCGCGTCTGGGGAGACTCCCCACTGCTTCTGGCTCTGGAGGCTCCATTCAATAGTGCAGCCCTCCTGTCCCATTCCCACAGTCTCCTCACACTGTGCATTGCACACACACACACATGCATGCATGTCCACGCACCTACACACACACACACACACACATCCTCCTCTAACCAAATTAGATTAGACCCTTCCCTTTCTCCCCAGCAAGGCGCTGGTCTTTTCTCTGCCTTGGTCATTTATCCTACCCTTTTGTCTCTGCTTTATAAAAGAGAAACAAATTCCCAAACAACTCCCCTCCTAAGAATGCACCGGTTTGGAAAAAAGGATGAGGGAAGGGCAGACATCTTTAGCAGATCTTAGGTGATGCTATAATATCGCCGTCCCTTTGGTGTGTCAGTTCTAATGATGTGTGAGGGGTGAGGGGGGGGGGAAGAAGAAGAGCGGTGTGGTGGCGATGTGGCCGAGCAGAGCAGTGAGAACAACGCCAGCTGTGCATCTTGTCAACCTGTTACCCGACAACAACACTGAGCCGTTTCTGACAGCAGCACTAAGGATCTCTTTATTGTGGCCCCCCTCGCTAACATTGTCCAACATTTGCTCTGCTTCGGCCTGCAAATCCTCCCTGACTGGAATAGATAAAGTGCAGTTGGTGAACCGTCCGCGTGAGATGTGCACCAGTGTGTCAGAGCCCTGCAGTATTAGTTGTTTTGATTCCTCGTATCTTTTTTCTTCGCGAAGCAGTAATGGACACTGACGCATATAGGCAAAATAAAGGCCTCAGTTGAAAGGGTCTTTTGTAAGAAAGCCCTGGTGGAAGCTTATTCCTCCTGGTTGAATGTGCAGCCAAGCTATCCCAAAAGCAGCAAATTGAGATCAAAGCAAAATTAAAGCTGACTCGTTCAAAGCAAGATAAAAATGTGTGAGCCTGCAGCAATATTTTCTCTATTGATTTCCTCCTTTGCTTGCACTCCGTGGGACTGTGCTGGCTGTGCTGTGCTCAGCGCCAGCGTTGGAGACTCTAAGGCTGCTGCTGCTGCTGCTGCTGCAGGGAGAGAGGAAATGACTATCGATACAGACACTGTCATAATGATCAGGGATAAACGGATTTCACAGAGCGTAAGAGATCTAAGTGATTGGGTAACTTTTCATTGCCGTCCGTCTGTTTTGCATTAAGACACGGGGATGAATAATGAGAACGTTTGATGGCGAGCATGAGAGTGGCATAAAAGAGAGCGAGCATGGGAACGGCATTGTCTTGTGCTGTTATTAGCTGTGATTCTCTGATAGAAGCAGGCGTACAGCCAAGTTTTGTCATTGTCTTCTCATCCGGCACATCTCTCTTTTTTTTTTTTTAAGGGAACCACATGTGGAGTCCATTTCTCTGAAGTTTATTTAGATTTGCAAGAACACTGAAGAGCGTCTTTCACAGACATTTCTCTGGCCGATTTTTTTCTTTTTATGTGCTTTTATGTTCAACGCGAGCACAAAGAATCAGGCGCAGATGAAGTTTTCTCAGTGCTGCACAGCAGATAACTGCACATCGGAGAGATGTCAGCTTTAATCAGAGAGAGCTGGCTTGAATGTGATGTTCCAGTAATAACACAAACAGCACTAACAGAATGCCTTTGTTGTATATGTTGAGCTCAAAGCTCGGTAATTATGTGTAATTTACCATCGCCATACTTGCGCTGCAGGTTTGCGCGGCAAGAAGGTGTGAAGGGATGAGTGAAGGTGCAGGTGAAAGATTCAGGCGCTTTCGCGTTTGAAGTCCGTGGAGGGATTGACAAGCCTCACAGTGAAACCTGAGCAGGTATGAAGACAAGCTGGAACAATCAGACGCCGCAGACCAAGAGTGTTTCTCTCTTTCTGATGTAATTCTTCTCATGTTGGATCTTTACACAGCCTTGCACATAAATCTTTATCTACAATGTGGCGAAGATGTCGGAAAGAGCTGATAAGGAATCTAAAATGTCTGACAGGCGACACTGGAGATTTCAGCAACTGATAATAACAAAAACAAAAAACTGAACTCTCTTTATTTTCTGCTATTTTTCTGCATTTGCACACCGTTCATGCACTCTTCACCTTTCCGTCGTGACGTGCAACACCTGGGCGAGCTGAAAGGAGCATGAATCAAGCTTAGGAAAATGTCTTTTAATCTGTTTCAGATATTGTTTCATAGCTGTAAGCAGTCTTACCTCATCTATGAAGCTTCCTCTTCAGACAGAGGGATCACTGTATCTGTAGGCATTCCTCAGGCTCAAATATCAAAACAGCAGTAAATAACCTGTCATACACGCCTCCACCCCTTCTCTGAACATAGACCCTGCTGCGTGATCAAGCTTGTGGTCCATTTTTTTGAGGGGGAAAAATTACCCTACAATGGTGTAACCTCTAGTTTAAAGGTTATACCACTGTAAGGTCATTTATAGACAGAGCTGAGGTGTTACCTGGAGATGAAGGAGGGCTAAAGAAGACTAAAAACACAGTAAAATCCCTATGCATATATTAAAAATCAGTTAAAATATCTTGTTTTCATAAATTTAAGCCCTTGTCAAAGAGACAGCTGTTGGTAACCCAGTTCTGGAATGTGCCCGTGGGCTTTTTTCCTTCCTCCACTTACACTCTGAGCAAGTGCAATGGCTGTTTGACTTCTACGCTTTTGGTGTTCAAGAGGTGTCCCAGACATCGCTATCAAACCTAACACCAAGCGATTTCTCGTTTCACATCAGCGTCTCCCGAGCTGATCGAACAGGGAGCCCCGTGAGATATCCAACACCGCCAAAAAAGACAAAGCCACTACACGACAGTCAGTCAAAAGTCGTCCCGTTTGGAGCTGCTGACATGCGAGTTTCGTACTTCCTGTTTGATATGTTTTAGTTTTTATCTCCAAAGCGTGCAGGATGGTATCTTTGGGGAAGGGCTGTTTTTCCTACGATTAAACAACACATGAAACAATTCATCTATCGGCAAACACACACACACACACACTTCATATAGTTCCTGCAGACGAGACCATTGCTGTCTCTTGTCACGGGAAAAGATGTTGACGTAGAGGCTTTAGTACGGGGATTTTAAAGCAGTTTTATTGGTGGTGGTGGTTCTGATAAGAAGCCAGTGACTTAAGCAAAAGCAAAAGCTGCACACTGAAATGTTCAAAGACGGCTGTTGTTTTACGATGTACGAGAGACTGATGCAGATTGGGCGTGACAGACTCAGGCTAGGTTTGAGCTTTTAAGCTCATTATTAAAAGCATTCATGGCCTAAAGCTTAGAGTGGCTCTTTGTCTGCCCTTTAAAGTCATTTCACTTAAAATAAAGTTTTTTCGTTACACACATGCACGGTAACCAAGCCGAGAAGAATTTATGTTGTATTACTAAAGGTGCGTTCAGTTTGAAGATGTTTCGCCTCGTGAATTTGACTGGAATGTTTGCTGAAATGTTTGAGCTAAACAGTCCACACATTGGCTGATAGCATACTTAGAGGTCAGATTCAGGCGGCTCTATTCAAAGGAATGGAGTATAATATGCATAACTATGTTTTCATTAGCGCATGATCACCTGAAAATAAAAAATTTTTCTACAGACGTTGCAGCTCCTCTGATGTGGTGAGGTGAGGGAACTGCAATCAGAAACTACAACTCACTGGTCCATTGAAGCAACAGTTTGAACATTTTGTGTTCAAATTTAAAGTTTGCTTTGACTATTGATGAACATCTCATATCTGTCCAGTAAATACAAAGCTACAGCCAACAGCTAGTAGCTTATCTAAAGAGGAAACTGTCCACCTACCAGCTACTCTAAAGCTCGTTATTTAATGTAATATCTCATTATATCTCCTTATATTTACCTTGCAACCTCAGAGTAGCTACACAGCTTCAGGAAGTCACATTTGGCGAGAGCTAGGCTGGCTGTTTCTCCGTTTCCAGACTTTGCTAAGATAAGATAACAAGTTCTAGCTGTACAAGAGTGGTAACTTCCTATTTAACACTCAGCAAGAAGATGAATACGAATACTTTCAATAATGTCTAACTCTTCCTTTAAACAGTAGCTAGCCTGCAAACTGTGTGCATGAGTCGGCACGCTTCAGCAAATTTTTGTCTCCGTTTATCCGACAAATTTGAGCAGTTTTATTTCACGTCAGAACTCATCTCCTGTTCATTTAAATTCATGCACTGGAGTCAAGTCAAGTCTGTTTGTTCGGTGTGGAACATGACACACCCTTTTAATTGCCGTTCATCATGTCGTTATGTAATGGACAAATATTTCACAATTGACACATGTTTGTGTCTGTTTGTGCATGTTCATACTGTGACACAACCTCTAAATTCTTCCTTATGATGGAGGAGAAGGCCTGTGTGAACCTCTCCAGTTTCATCTTCACCACAGATGTTGAGAACAGAATCTACGCCTTCAATCGAGACCAGAAGGAGGGTAAACAAAACTTCTGTGTCTTAAGTGCCGTCTTGAGTGTCAAGTGCTGTTGACAGTCTGGGTTCAGTGCGAGAGGACTGTTAGCTGTCTAAACAGGGTGACAGCGGACGGCTCACTGTAGTTCAGGTCAGCAGGAGTGAAAGACAACACCGGCTCGGCTTTCCCTCTGTCCTCCAGGAGCTGACACGACCCCAAACTCCTCTCCCTTGTGACTGACACTCTTGTCCCCTATCCCCTAGCTATCACGTAAAGAATAGGACATGCTGTCACCACCATGACCCTCTCTGTCTGGACAAACAACTGACGCCTCTCTCACCTCTTTCTCCCTCTGTGGTTTTGACAGAGAGGCTGGTTGTTTCAGGTTCAGGACGTTTCCATTAGCACCTTTTGGTGAAGCCCTTTCATCCAGCCGTCGCAGCTCTTGTGATGTGACCACGGCCGAGGCTGTTAACCAGCCGCCGTGACGACGTCGAGGCAGACAGATCCGACAACACTGGGAGGAAGTCCTCAGTTCTGTTTGCTCTCCCTCTCTAATAATTGTTTGCTCTGCCGTCTGGAGGTGTTTGTTTACGTCTGTTGACATATGGCTCAGTGTTGACATCTGATATGTGGTAGCGATATCTGTCATGAGCGAATGTCATTCCCGAGTACAGAACAGTCCATTCTGAGATGGAGTGTCTGACACTGTTGTTTTAGCTCAGAAATATGAAGATAACATTTCCTGTCGGCATCCTTACATGCGTTGTATTGGATCGTTTTACTTTGCAGGAATGTTGACACGGAGCACACAGAGCTAAAGACTTGGTGTCACCTTCAATGTTCACCCAGCTCCTGTTAGTAAATTCAGTATTTCTCACACCTGTCTGGGGATTTCTACGATGAGTTTGTGTCTTCTGCTTCTGTCTGCGAACTATTAGAAGTTAAAACTTTGCAGCTTTAAATATTACATAAAAATGTAGCAAAGAAATGTTGTGTGGAGAGCAACAGAGAACACGTTGGCTGATATAAAATCTTGGAACCCATTATCTATCGTTGGATGATGATTTATCTTTTTATTAGCTTTCTATAAAGTTATCTGCATTCATAACCAGATATGTGTTTGAGATTCGCAACCTGAATGAGGAGAAAAACACATTTATGCTAATCAGGCTGCAGAGATCGCCTGGCTGGTTATCCATTTTCTAGATATCTACCAGCGGCACACTTTGCCATCAGAGGCTGAATCCTTGTCAGACGATAGTCGATGGGTTTTGAGATTGTGACATCATGGCCTTTGCCGTGCTGGTTTTTAGGAGCCAGAAGTGAGCATAATTGAACGGCATGGTGAGAGATGTACTGCAAGTTTTGACTGAAGCACTACTTGGACACAAACATTCTTGTATTATAGCTAAAACATGTTTGTGAAGACATATGAGGAGAGAAAGAGTCGGTGCAGTTTACAGAATCTGGTGTGTTGAGCTGGACGGACTCACTGAGAATGACTTGAAGGAGCCACGCCTTAAAGCATACCCTGCTTTATCATATATTTCACTCTACATGGGACCAAAATTTACAAAATGAACATCACGCTGTGTGGAAGAAGACTTCAAACTAGAGACCGAGCCCGTAAACTAATGAGGAGACTGTTTACTGTGGTAATAAATCATGTGAGAAGAAGGAGCATTTTTACATAGAGCTCAATATAATTTGCCCCCTGCTGGTCATGAGAAAGAATGCAAGTTTGGGACACTTGAGTGTTCAGACGCTCAGTCCACTAATGATACTGTCAATGCTGATGATAGATTTGTCCTTATAAAGACATAAACAGTGAACTACATGCCTCACTGCTGACATGATTTTTACTGAGGAACTTGTTCTGGTTTGACTCCCTCCATAGTCATGTGTGGTTATGGTAGAATTATAAATGGATTAACCATCTATAGCTATGAAGACTGGCCTGTGCAGAGTAATGTGGGCTTCTACCAGCGATTCATTCTTTGCCAGACTATTTATCTCTCACCATTGGCATCCAATAAGTCAAACCATTAAAATGATTAATCAAGTTCTCACTGAATACCAAGGGACATACTTCAAATGATGGAACAAACAATTAATGGCATCCTGTTTATTTGAAGTGATTACACTGGGTTTGTTCCCATCTGCCTCGTGGGAGGAAGTGGCGTCCCTGGTGCAGATGCTGTTTGTCAGAAGTCAGAACGGTGAAGCAGCGAGCCAGCGTGCAACAGAAGAGATTCAAGCAACTGAAATAGAACAATGGCTCTTCCAAGCCTGTATCCTATTTCACAGGGAACAATGCTTAGTTTGTGGCACTTTTCCATACACATGAAAGCCAAGCAACCATGCCTCTCTAGCTATACACTGTACGCATTTTTGTGATATTTTGGTTCCGTTCGCTTTGAAGTGTGTTCGGGGAAAGACAAGCCTCTGCACGGCATCAAATGCTTTCCTCACTCGTAAGGATTTGTGATGCGGATATAATCATTTAGTTCCAGACTATGTTTTAATGGTAATACGTACAGCGTTTTTATGATTCGATGCTGCATCTCATGCCTCGGTCCTGCAGGCCCAGGACAGTTCGAGCTGTAAATGTTGCACTATGTGGCTTCAATTTTTGTTATATTACAAAGGAGGTTAAATTCAAGGCGTAGAAAAGAGGCAGCCGGATAGTTTAGTGACTGCTCTCCTCTTTGGGAGGACCCCTGCTGACCAAAGTGCGGTTTAAAGGGACTCCTCCTCCACTTATTGTCCAATGGCATGATTGTTTGTTGTCCTTGCGGTATTGTTTTCGCTGTCACATTTTGATCTTTGGTTTATGGTTCCAGATGTTGGCAGAGGGGTGCAATCCCACAGAAAAGACATTCGAGGGCTGCGTCTGATGTTCTCTGTGGTGTAGTTCTGCAAAAACAGCAAACACAGACTCTTCCTTCTTTAAAAAAAGCCCCCCAAGCAGCCGTCGGCCTGTATAGAAAAGAAATTTAGCCCAAGCCTGTGGCAACCTGTTTTGTTTCTTAAGTTAATAGGTTTTATTGTTTTGCAATTACAATTGTCTCCTCAGATTCTCAGACTCAGTCGATTTCTGCATTGTGGTTACAGTACTACTGTTTTTCTACAGTTTGTTTTGCCGGGGCTGCTCTTTCCTCACATGAATGCTGGGAAATCTACACCCATCTCCTCTCTCTATAGGTGACTCCTACCTCCACTCCTCACTCACTCCTCTGGTTGCTGTCCGATTGGTGTGAAGAGGCCACCCCGGTCTTTTTCTACTTCTGTAAAGGTTAGGAGATGTGAATGAATCAGTTCTGTGTGTGCCCAGGGAAGAGGCAGCACAAAAGCCTGTTGTGGGGTGGAGGGGAGGGGGGTGGGATGGCCCCAGTATAGCTTCTTACCACCAATCAGGAGTGATAAAAAAAAAAAAGAGGAGAGGGAGCCAGAGGCGGCAAGGGGAGTAGAGCTCCTCTGTAATTACAACATGGTCTTAAAAAGCAAATACCAAGCCCTAGCAACCTCAGCCGGGAGACAGAGAAAAGAGAGGGGAGGGGGGGGGGGGTTAGCGGAGAAGAGGGGCAGAAAAAAAATAGGCAAGGGGAGTTAAGAAGCGCCACAGAGAGCGACCCTGCAATGACCTCGGCTCTCCAACAATCGTCCCCTGCCAGCTGGAGCCAGGGTTAGGGGCGAGAGCGAGGGGCCGGGCAGGATCCCCTCCGATTTATGACTGACTATAAGGCCCCTGAAAGAAACCCAATCACCCAGGATTCCTGCGCAGCATGACTCTGGCTGGAGAGAATAGATAGCCCAGGAGAGTGTGGGACTGGGGGGCTTCGGCGGCAGAGCCAACGGCTCATACACAGGCACTGACACAGAGGGCCACTTTACCAAGGGGAGGGCCGGTGGGCACTGGCTCTATTATCTGCAGCACTCCGCATTGAGCGTGATATCATTGCACTGCGCCGACTCTAAACCTCATCTGCGTTCTGCCCAAACTCATCCTCTGAACTCTCTCTTTGTCCGACATATTTTGCAACCTGGATTTACATGCACCCGGTTAATTGCTCTATCTGTCTAATTAGTAGAAATTTAATGGTTATTAAATTTCAACCTGCTATCAATGTAGAGTGGGAAAGAGAGAGGCAGGCTGAGAGTAGGGCATGAAAAGAAAGGGAGAAGGCAGCTGTCTTTTAAAGCGGGGTAAGCCGCGCTTGGAGCTACCCCGCTGATCCATTAGCATATCTGAATGATCCTGTTCCTGCACAGCCACCACCACGCTGCAAGGTGGCACATCTGAAGAACGCGCCCTTTGAATGCGCTTGCAAACTGGGGAAACTCTTATTTTTCAACCCGTTTGAAAATCCGGAGACAACTTGATGTTTGAGAAGCCAACAAAAATAAAAGAGGGAGAGAAAAGGGAAGAGGGGGAAGAAAAAAGTTTGAGATTTTGAGGAGGACAGAGTTTTACAAGCTTTTTGAAGCTGGATACTCAATAATTCACTTGATGCTACAAGCAGCAGTAAGGCAGTATGGAAACACACTCATGCATGACAACAGTTTTCATCGCCCATGCGTTGTCAAAAGAAAGTATGTCAGGCAACACGGATGTAGTACTTTATAAAAAGTCGTGTTTCAGGGATCCTTAAAAGCAAACTCATGTCCGAAGATGGATTTTTGTAATTCGTTCTCACAAAAGTCTGACTTAACTATTACCTCCACTGTTTGCCCTCAGAGACAGCCAAAATGATCCTGAAGTGGCTGCAGCTTCACGTTCAAAGCACAATTATAGTGCACGGACACCGTGAGGCGCCTGCCTCACACATGTTTGCAAAGAATATGTAAATAATTATGAAGATGGTGGTCAAAAGCAGGTTTGTCCAGATGGATCTCACCAGAGAGACACACCCAATATTTGTTGCACAAAGTCTCACGAGCGGTTCTTGAATTTTTTGAATGTATAATATATGTCTATGTTCTGATTCTGATCTTATTTGGTAAATGTGTCAGAGCTTAGTTTTTTTTTTCTTTTTTCTTTTTGATTAGCCTTGAAGTTGGTCTCCCCTCGGCCACAAAGCGGTCTTCTATTGACTGGTTCCAGGGAGCGTATTGATGGTTCCATAATTTGGGCACAGGAACACAAAAAGGCTGACCCCCGCTGGGCTCAGCACGACAGCCCAGTCAGCAGGGAGGCTTGCATTTATTAGCCTGGGAGAGGAGCTCCTGCAGAATTAAAGCACATTCACCCACCCATTGATCTCTGTCATGAAAACAATACTCGCCTCCCTCTCTGGCAGCGAGCTAGGCACTGCGTGCTCTGAGGTAATTCGGCGGCCATAGAAAACAGGATGGCTCACACCCTCGGGCTCCAAGTAAACTATTTGAAAAGTGAGAGGAATAGGATGAAAAAAAAAAAAAACTAAGCCATATTAGATTATCAATCCACCTGTCTGATTGTATTATGCCATGAATCAGGATGAATGGTGGGTGTATATGAATGCAGCTGTTGTGTGCGAGCTTCCAGGGTGCAGAAACCAGTCTTTGTTTTTTTGGCTGTGTTGTGACATGTTGAATGCTACTTTCAGAGCACAGGTTTCCTCTATTTTAGTGAAAAGCTGTTTGTGGATTGGAGCGAGGCCGGGCTTCACGCAGCGCTTTACTGGACTTGCTTTTTCACTTTTTGGCTCTGGCATTATGGTCATACGAGAGGTGCAGCCAGTGTTTGCATAGCTTCCCTCTCTCTCTCTCTCTCTAAGGGATCTTATCTGCTGACCGGAGGACAAGAGTGATATATGGGATGCAGGCTTAGGGCAGTATCTTCCAACATAGTACGTCTCCACCATCTTGGTTTCTGTTAATCCACTGATAATGGCCTTCATCACCTCCAAAAATACCAGAGAGTCAGTCACAAGGCAGGAGCATGCCTTCCAGCATCTGTTATCTGATGTGTCCTGAAACATAGAACTAAAACTGCTCGACAGCCGACACAGGATTCATGAAAATTGAGTTATCGGTTGATGTTTTGGTCTGCAGGCCTTCCTCTGGACACACAAGAAACAAATCTCGAGGAAGCTACGAGGGGGAGGGCTGCACTGAGACTGCTCTCCCTTTGCGTGTGTGTGTGTGTATGTGTGTGTACACACAGCCCTGACTGTTGACCTAAGGAACTTGCAGGGCTTTGATGCTCTCCCTCAGTGGCTAGTGTCCAAGGAGCACAAGGGTGGTGGTGGTGGTGGTGGAGGGCTGTCTGGACTGTCTGGTCAACTCCTCACACACAGGCCGCGGTGTCAACACATGACACAAGAAGACAGAGAATGTCACACTTCACACATAGTTGAAAGGAGCGATGCGTCTCATTATGCCACCTAGAGCTGCTTTTGTCAGCTGGGGTTTGATGTGTGGAGGGGAAGGGCTCAGGGAGACGCCGTGGCCTGGTATGGGGCCTGCCGCTTCTGCGTTTGAAGTCACTGTCGGGACAACGTCTTTCATATTTACAGAAAAGAGAGGAAAACTCAAGGGATGGTCGTGATTGGCACGCTGTTTTGTTAGCGCAATAAATGGCTTGAGCTAATCACCATTTGCACCCGCCCCGTTCATCAACCCTCTCGCATCCCCAGGAGTTTTAAAAACAGTGCTATGCAGGCACTTTTTTTTGGCTCCTCAAGCGTGAAACTTCCTTTAATCTATTCTTACTCAAAAAGCCATTCAAACATCTTACATAAATTATGCTCTTAGCATTAGAATCAAAGGCGA
The DNA here is from genome assembly GCA_028641955.1 of Protonibea diacanthus. Lineage (NCBI taxonomy): Eukaryota > Metazoa > Chordata > Actinopteri > Sciaenidae > Protonibea > Protonibea diacanthus. Next base: position 24,069,278 of record CM053985.1, read on the forward strand.
GCATCTCTCCTCGTGCTGTCAGTGATCCTTTATGATGGACAGATATATTGAGGCTTGCTTTATGGGAAGCATATGAGTATTGTGATTCCAAGAGCGACTTTGAAACATGACTGCATCGCATCCCCTCGGTTACAGTGAGAGCGGGAACCATCGCAGTCATCCTTCATGTCGGAAAGAATACTGTTAAAAATGTAACGGGACAAAAATTAGAGCAACGTCTGCAGCTCGGAAGATATCAAACTAGCGCGCGATGGAAATTGTTCACTTTACTACAAGACTGTGGAATACAGCGCATCAGTTCCTTCCAACATTTCCCTCTATACCTGGATAAAACCTACTAAATATACTAAACAATATGCATGAACTATGACCTGCTGTATCACTGTTCTCATAATCACTGAGAAGCCAGCTTCAGGTTAGCTTCTTAAATCATTACAGAGCATTCCCACCACAGCAGCACTGTATATTATATATGAAAAAGAACAGCTTGATTGCACAGAGTTCATCATCTGTTTGTTCCTGCAACCAGCAGCTGGTTAATTAACTAGGAGGCAACAGCTAGCTTGTGCCAAAGACATGCCTCGTGAAGTGTTGTGTGGATGGATGAAAGCAGTTTGGGTTGTGCTGCAGAGGGTTCAGAAAGTTATTTCAGTTTTAGTTCAGTTGTTTTTGATCATCTTTGGTGAAACCAGACAGCTACAACCAGGAGAAGACACATCTGTGTTGACAGATCTTGCAAAATTGTTGCTGCTGACTGTGTCAGGTCAGTTTCAGGAGCCAGACCACACCTCAACTGCGTCACTTCCGACAGTCCTGTAAGTAGCCTCCTGGTTCCCTTCGCTCTTCTTTCTTTCACCTTTTCCTGTCTCTTTCCTACTCTCCACAGAGTTCCTACCGAAGCTTCCCCACACTGAACTGCAGCATCAGACCGAAGATGTACACGAGATCACGCTTCACTCTCAATCCTTCATTTTGTCAGTTAATCATTTCACCGTATCTTGTGGATGGTGTGGTCCATGCTAGTGAATTATCTGTTTGGATGTCTACTTCAGTGACTTCAGTGCTGGTGGATCTTCAGCTGGTCTCCTAAAGAGGAGTGACAGTGGCTAAACTCTAAACTAAATGTGACACAGATGCAGGAAATGACTCTGCTTTCTCTTCTCTCTAAAGCACCTCTGCCTGAACCTACGCACAGAAGCGGGCTAGTCAGAGGTGAGCTAATTATAAACATGTTATATCTTGTTGGTTTTTCAGAAAGTGTAAAAACAATTTGTGATTTCTGATTGTTCGTGTCTTTATGATGAGCTAAACTAACAGTCGTCTGGTCTGTTTGATATGTATGGACAGATCCGGCCTACAGGCTACTCCTCAAATAACTTTCCCTCTTTATTCGGGCTTTATGCTGCACATAATTGGTGAGATTAATGGCCTAAGTGTTCCTCCTCTTTCCTGTCTTTTAGCTCTTTGTGTGTAGTCTGTTTCTAATGTTTAACAGGAAGAGCACACAACATTAAATATGCTTTGTACTCTGGATAAAAAAAAAAAGAAAAACCAGGCCTATGATCCTGCGTCCTTCCTCTGTATTTCAAATGAGAATAGGAAGACTTAGTGGTGTTGACTAGTACACCTCAAACCGCCGTGGAAGGTCATGGTCAGGGCCTCACTTTGTAATAAACACAAGCCTTCTTTCATAAACAAAGGAGAGACGAAGATAGAAGAGAGGGTGTGTGTGTGTGTGTGTGTGTGTGTGTGTGTGTGTGTGTGTGTGTGTGTGTGTGATGAGGGGTGGGGGGGTGTAAATAGACTCTGTTCTTATCTTTGTTCAAAGAGTGTGGAAAGGGAAAGTCAGGATATAAACAAAAAGGAGAAAAGGGGAATGGAAACAAAGCCAGGTACAAGATAATGACAAGGTCAAGTGTGCGCTCAATGGCTCGGTTCAGTCGGAGAGAGATAAGGCTCAACCTGCTGACAAGGTGTGTGTGTGTGTGTGCGCGGCAGAGGGGAATGGGAGGTCAGGTAAAGCTCTGGGGATAGGTCCGCCTTCCACAGATACACCGGCTCTCCGGCACCACCTGCTGGGTAAAAATGTGCAAAAACAGCTGCTCGGGCACAATGTGAGTGACAGCAAAGCAGAAAAGATGCAGTGCTGTCACTCAGATCGTCCTGTGGAGCGGAAGCTGCAGGAGAAAGTTAATTTCATCTATCACTGCTCTGCTTGTGCCATATCCTGGCGTCTGGAGTCCAGTTCTGTACGCTGACAGCAGCGTGGGAAGCTTTCAAAACCCAAACCGAAAAAACAATGCGGGCCCTGAAAAAGGCACGTTGCCAGTGCATTCATCAACTATTTCCTGGAGCAACTCCAACAATAACCAACAGTCTGACTGGAAGGATTTTTGTCTTGCTTTGATGTTTAAGTTTCTTCTGTGTCTGAGAGGGCACATCACCGACTGAGTGAAATTTAAAAAGGCAGCGAGTTCCCATCTGACATCGAGCATGACATTAAGCGTGATTTCAAACGACAACAAATAAAGTGCGAAAGGGCTACAGGCTCGCAACTTACTTTCACAGAGCATAAAGGATGGGATTAGTTGAAGGCTATCTCTGATGTGTCACTCATCTCCAGGAGAGAGGAGAAGGAGAACACAAGATAAAACGTCTTTCGGTGGACCAGCAAAGCTTAGAGAGAGGAGAAAGGGAGATGGAGAGATATGCCTCAATAGATATCTGATACAACTGACCCTAATCCTGATCTGGAATTCTGATCTCATGCCTGGATAAAGGGATAAAAAGCCTTTGGGGGGTTTCAGGCGAAAGGAGAGGCCTTGGATGGATACTCAGAGGTTGGGCTTGGTCAGTGGGACATCAGGCAGCACTTTGACCACAGCGAGCCTTGAAGATGTGAAGAACCTGAGGTCTGTAAAGTCTCATCCAACACAGCAAGGCTCACGGTGAGCACCGAGAGAAAGCACCAGGAGAGGGAGCTTGAAGTGAGCTATGGGGGAGCAGGTTAGCTATGCAAGTGTGTGGCTGATAAAGCAGAGAGTCAGCAGCTCTTTGCTCGCCTTCATTTACCTGCTTTTGAGACGAAGGACTAGTCTTCCGGAAGCGGGGGTCTTATATCACGCCGTCTTACTGATTGCATATTGGAAAACCACAGTGATGCTGACATTTAGATCAGCGATTTCCAAACAGGTGCACTTGTACCCCTGAGGGTTCCTCTGCATTCGCCAGGATTTACGAGGAAATATTGCGGAGTAGCTCAAGTGATTTGATAAAAAATAGAATTTGATTAAGGAATATGTCTACATATTGATTCAAGCCGAGCCAAGTCGATTTATACAGCCCAAGGACAAAACAGTTAGCTAACAGTAATGGATGAACGGTTGAAATAAGTGATCATAATCAATAAAATGTTGTAGTCGTTAGCTTAAAGTAATGGATAGAATTGACTGATTTTATTTGCGTCCTGCACCATGTGGTGTCCAGCGCATATGGACTTATAAAGACAGCAACAACAGTCAGGATGGCCACGTGCCAACTGATAATGCACAGCTCCACAAATTCAAACAGACAACATTCACTTCTCATGACAGAAACGTATTATTATTATGATGCTGGATGCCGTGTTCTCTGTCTTAATTAGCCACGCGTTTTCTATTAATCTCACTGAGACATACTTCTCATTAAAGAGCAAACTCAACATATCAGTTTCAGACAACCGAGCACAAATCACGCTTCTTCAGCTGGATCTGTTTCAAACAGATGCTTCCTCAAGATGATGGGAAACACACAAACACTGCAACTCAGGAATACCTGCCCACCTCAGCTGCCAGTGCACCAGTTCTCACCTGGGCACAGAGCGACCTCTGCCCTCTCTTTAAAGTGATCTAAGGTTCTGTGTAATAATCTTGCTAGTTTCCGAGTTTCGCTTTACACCAAATCAACATTGTTCCGTATGGATCTTTAGGTTTAGGTTTTTTGGTCAGCCTTTCTCTGGCAATTAAACAGGCCAGTTTCAGAACCGAAACTTTCACATCTCTGATTTACAGGCTAACTCCACTTAGCAGTATATCTGTGGAAAACACCTCAGGCCTCGACTTTAAATAGCATTACTATCAGAACTATCCTTAAAAACAAAAAAAATCTCCTGCAGCATAAAATTAAACTGATAAAAACAGATGTAATCAAATGCAACTGAAGCAACTTAACACTGACAGTCGTGCAAAAAGTACTGTAATATCCACTTTTCCTGTTGAATAACTTCCAATTTAAAATCCAACATAATGGGTGGTGTCAACGAAGGAGTAGCATCTGAGAAAAAAGGTTGAAAACCACCGAGAGCTTACAACAAGTGAAGGAAAGGAGCAAAAATTTGGTAAACATAATATTAGTAAGTTCTCTAAATTGTTGTCATCCAACTAATCTGCTTTAATTTAATTTAATAAAAACTACCCAATTTATTTTAGCTGATGTTGCCATCTAGTGGCAACACTTGTGCATTTGATTAATTAGAACTGCTGCAGGTCCTTGTTGCTAAAACAGTTAATGGAGGAATGTTCTTGGCTTTATGTTGTGGAAATATGTAAAAATGTCCAAACTAACAACATGCACTCACGCCAAAATGAGCCAGAAGGCAGCTTGCCTCTTGGAGGAAGGCAGTCTCAGGTCAGAGATGGAGGTTTACCCAAACACAAAGTCCCTGCCAGAGCTTGTGCTCAGTGTGCGGAGGATTAATCGGCCATAGCAGGGGCCCTGATGGAGGGGGAGCCGAGCGTAGAGAACATGGCCGGCCCCCACTCTATCAATCAGACAACTCTTCTTCTACCCAAACCAAATTGACCTGCCGATGCACTGGCCACGTCCAAAGCTCTGCCTGGAAATAAATCACATTGGATGAGAGGTAGGTACCTGTCAGCTCCACTGAATGCACCATCCCTCCCTCTGCTCTCCCCGGATCGAAAGATTTGTTTGTGCGTGTGGCTTGCTCCCTCACACAGACTGAGCAGTTGACTGAACTGCACATGCAGACGATACAAAGGACTTGTTTTTTTTTAATGTATGATGTGTTATTTTTTTATTTTACAATGCATTTTTAATCCCCTTGGATCATCCACCCACTCTGCAGCCAATGCAGACGAGGTTAAGTGGAAGTTTTGCAGTCAAACTTTAACCTCCTCTCCTTGAATGAGAACAAATGAGATTTGTCTAGCTGGCACTGGTGCAGAGTTGTCGATACGTCCTTACCTCGGTGCTGACAAGACAAATTCCCTGACACTCATTGTACTTGATGAATACAGTGATTTGGAGTCTAATTCTCATTAGAAATACAACCACAACAGTGTGCACCCGATGGTGTTGCATGCTCCCCCTCATCCTTCAGCTTGTCCCTTTATTCCCCCGGTTGTAAAGTCTGTTCCAGTGGCTCTTACCTCCAGGAAGCCTTGCAACATGAGCAATGGTTCGAGGGGAGATAATGTGAGGAGGGCCGGCTCTAAATCTCACTTCTGCTCATCTCCTCTCATCCACCGGTTTCACCTACGCAGCCGGCTGACAGATGACACAGTGTGCGGTCCGGGCTGCATCTCTGTTCCTGGGTCATTCATTGCTCCCCGGAGTGATAAGTGGCTCTGTCCTGGTGTGGCTCATCCAGCTGCATACACAGTCAATCATAGGGGTAGAGCCACAGTACAACAGCAGCCTGTGGAGGACAGCAGAGCAATAATAAAACTGGAGGTGACATCTGTATCACCCGAAGTGACAAAAGAATTGTTTTTACTGTGCTGGAGGTTCAGTAAAGGACTGACCGTGCTACATCTGCCACCATAAATGTTAATTAACCATCAGCGGTAATTTGTCTACCACTGTTACTGATTATCCACAGATTACAGAGGGACTATTTCTTCAGTAGAAAGTAGTTCTGAGGTTGTTTTTAATGGAATTTCAGTGTATCGTGAGACGACTTTTAATATTTTAATAATCAACACAGAACAGAGTCAGACTGCATCAGGTCAGAATCCAAAATCCAAACAATCCTAATAGATAATAAAAAATTAAAGGCTGAAAAAAGAAGAAATGTGATCTTACTTCGTCCAGTCTTGGACTCGAGGCGTCTTATCTGCTGTCTTGGACTCTTTGCAGACTTTTTTTTGTTTTTAAAGCAGCAACATCTGTGTTATTTAACCGAAGCATGATATTTTTGTTCCACTTTCAACCGGCAGCCCAGGAGAAGCCAACAACAACAACAACAGCAACAATCATTTATTTTTATTCCGGCTGTTCACACAGTAAGACGCGCTGTGAGACACCGGAGAGATGAAGGTGTCTGTGAGTTTTAAATAATCTGTGTAATAAATGGAAAGGCACACGAAGGTACATTTTGTTTGAAGATATGATTTCTGTTTTGTTATTTACCTGCATGCAGAATATTACTGTTACACCAGAATAAAAAGACTCAATGTTCTACAACGCTGAGTCAATGAAAATGTGAAGATGCACTATATAGATATATATATGACTGATGATATGAGTTGGTGACTATCCTACAGTGTTTTTATGCTGCACTTGCAAAATGATCATGAAGCAGAAGACATACAGTCTCTCTATAGTCTTGAATAAGATTGTTTTTTATGTCTCGGTCTCGACTCCCTCTGATTCTTGACTTTGTAACCTTTTTGGACTTGACTCAAGGTGAACTACAGCTCTGCATCATATATATACATTAATACCATTATTATATGGAAATCCTGACAGGGTAAGAAGCCCAAAATAAATACTTTCATTCTACACAGACTGTCTCATCCTGTCAGGCAATTCAAACAAACTAGCAGCTGTAACAAAAAAAAAACATAAAAACAACAACTTTGACTATGTCTCTGATTCCCTCTGGGATCACCCCTTACTCGAGACGTGTGCACTTCTGGCACAGTGAGATGCTCTGAATAAAAGTGTGTGCTAAAGCGTAATCCCCTGCGACACACACACTCACACACGCTTCATGGGAGATAAATGAAAAGAAAATGAATGCAGTCCAGAGCTGAATTCATTTAACATTTCACTGCAAGCTGCAGCCGCGAGCTGCAGCCTCGCAGCACTAGATGGCAGCACAGCCGCGCAGCAGCAGCAGCTGCTCGCTCCCTCCTGATTGAATATTTAGACGTTCACACATTTCACTTGATCATTTGTTTGACATAACATGATTACACACAATGTCATATCTGTCCATTCACCTGCTGTTAGACTGACGTGCTGCCTTGCCCTGAAACTCCTCACGTGCTTACCAACCTCCCCAGTAAGAAAAAAAAAAAATCTAATAACATGGATGACTAACTGCTCAGCCTGCATGTCATGCTGTTGTGAGCTCGCACGAAAAAGAAATATACATAAATTAAAGTTGAGCTCTGACATCAACTCGTTGGCCTTTTCCTAAACCAGCCTCTGGATGTGTCGGGGTAGGGAAAAAAAAGAAAAAGTCAGACTTTTGGAAGAGAATATTCCTCTTAATCCTCTGGACCTGATCGCAGTTCGCCAGGTAATTCCTGGAACTTGGCACTCTATCAGTGAAAGGGAAATTGGGCTTAAGATGTGGAGCCCCTCTGGTCTTGCAGAGAGTCTTTAAGAATGCTGAAGGGAAAGACTTGGAAGTTTGATGTTTACAGTCTGTGCTACTTTACTTCTCAGGCTGCTGTTTCTGCTCTTCATGTGTAGGAACTCATACACTTTGTGTACTTGCATCCAGGGCTCCTGTGTCCGAATACATACCGTGGCTGTGAATACATTGCGTGGTATTTGGTGTATACATACTTATCTCACTCGGAGATTCCGGCCCATCTTGATTCATTCCATCGTGGCTGACTGTGTTCCCCGGAGCATGAGGGGGAGAAGCTTATCATCTGTCTCCTCATTTCATGCCCTGTAGCAGGCAGTCTTCAGCTATGGAACGAGCTCAAGATGTAGCCATCACTGACACACCTTCATTGCTACACAGGAGACATATAGGAGAAGCAGCGGGCACACATTTAATCATCATATCCAAAAAGGGAGTTTTTCAGGGTGTGATATCCACGCACAAAAAATGTAACCTTTCCGCTCAGGCGTTTTCAGGATAAGGTGAGCCGACTACAACCTTAAAATGTGCTGTAAGCTGAGATAACCTATCCAATATCAGCAACTAATGAGGCAGAAAGAGGAGCTGGAGCAGACAGACACTATCATTTCAGCTCCATACGTTTTCTTGTGCAAGATAAGCTTTGTCAGAGGTCAGATAGTGTGTGATAGTTTGACCAATTTTCAGCACTATTTCTGGCAACGGCTGTCGATTTGATGGCAGTTTGGATTGCCAGCCGTGGTGAATGAGCAGCTGCAGTGCTTTTGGCTCACAGGGGAAATCTGTTTGGGCTGCCTGGAGTTGAACTGCAGAGCACTTTTACTCCTGGTGAGAAGATTGCTCTCATGTTTTATTGAACGTTGCCCCCGGCACCTCTCATCCTTGACAATCTGATTCTACCAAGGTCTACCTCATGACCTTAATGTCCAACCAATGGGGTGTTGCAATTCACTCACACTGACCCCTCCATCAACCTCATCAGCCTCATAGGTCCTTTGGGTAGCATTTATGGGCCTCTCTGAAAGTGGATTAATATCTTTGCTGCCTGCCTGCATTGTACTTACCTGTCCTTGCACTTAAATAACCTGTCATCTTTGCCCTTTAGTTCACTTGTCCGATTACAGACAAGACCAGACATCACTTTATCATCTATTCTTGCTTCTCTTTCACGGTTAAAGTGCGCAGCCAACAAACTCCTCATTCTGAGTATGTACATGTCCTTTTGGCAAACATATTAAATTTGGGTCAAGGCCTTTCAGCTTGCCAGCAACTGAAATAAGAGTCTGTCTAGTCTCCTTGTCTGACCTCTAGAGCTGTCACCTAAACTGTATTGTAGTAGAGATTTAATCCACTATAGCTGTCACGGAGCCAGTGACGCCGCCATAAAAAACAAACCCAGTCCTCTGTTATCCATTTTACCACTTAACCTCTACACCGTTTAAACAAAAAGCGGGAATACGGAGGAAAGACGGAGGTTATATTTAGAGATTTTACAACTCCAAAGTGAGAAGAGTCTACAGCTGCTATGCGGCTATGCAGTTATATTAAACTGTACCTTCGACCAAGCGGTAACCTCTGTGGCTGTGAAGTGACGCCAATGTGGAAGTTTCAAAAACTGCAGTTCCTCAAACAGCCACTTGAGGCTGGTTGCAAAACACAATAATCTCCATAAGCGCCTATATTAAAATGTTTACAGCCTGGTTTTGGTCTCTACAGCATTCATGACAACTGTACAGAGGGGGATTTTATTTTTTTAATTATATTAAGGCTTAAAGTTGTGCAGAATTAACTTCATGACAGGTGGGAGCTGTTACAGGTGGTTTGTTTGAGGAGCCAGCCTTCATTCAGTCTATCTTTACTTATGCTGCGTTCCAGACAACTTGAAATTAGATTAAAATCAAACACAAATCCATCTACCCTGACTTCACGAGGAAGCTGCCTGACGTCAAACTCAAGACAATCAAGAGGGAAGGAAGGCAGGATGAACCTTCCATACTCAATCTGATTGTTCAGTCGCCTTCGTGGCAACTTGAAATTCAGTATGCACATTTTATAAATCCTGTCCAACCTGGCTCTCCCGTTGCTCCAGGAGATCCTGCCAGTCAATTCCCCGCCACGTCCAGCTCGGTCTGTTTTTCTGCCACCAGCAGCCCTGCGCCTCTCCTCTCTCATCCAGTCACTTAGTGCTTAAACTACTCAAACTGATTCTGGACTCTGATTGTTGTTTGCGTTTTGGGTCTGCTACCATTCACTGTGACAGTAACCTCATGTGTCTGTTTCATTTATATATGCAAGGAGCCTGCACTGCTGACTGTTTAATTAGTATTAGACAAAGTCAGGGGCTCACCAGAGTGATGACAATTCATCCTCTGGGGGCTGTAAATTAAAGGTCTAGTGTGTAAGATTTGGGGGCATTCATTGGCGGAAATAGAATATAATATTCATAAGTATGTTTTCATTAGAGTTTAATCACCTGAAAGGACGAATCATTGTGTTTTCATTAACTTTGAATGAGACTTTAAATCTATCTTCTGGGCAGCTTGGAGGTAGAGCGGGTCGTCCACTAATCAGATGATCGGCAGTCTGCATGTTGAAGTGTCCTTGGGCAAGATACTGAACCCCAAATTGCTCCCGAAGGCTGCGCCATCGGTGTGTGAATGTGTATGAATGGTTAGCTCCCAAAACTGACGAGCAGTTGGCACTTTGCACGGCAGCCGACACAAGCCATGAGTCATGAATGTGTGTGTATGAGACATGCAGTGTAAAAGTCCTTTGAGTCATCAGAAGACTAGAAAGGTGCAGTCCATTTACCAACTACGGTACTGTTCCATGTAACAGACTCGCTCTAAATAAATCAGGCATTTCACTGTTTTATGTAGTTTCTTCATCATGCTTGGAAGGGGAGGTTGAGGCGAGCAGTATTCAGTTGGTTGCAACTTTATGACCACATGCTACTAAATGCTACACACTGGAACTTTAAATGTCAGACTAATGGCCAGTAAATGTGGCACAAATCCACAAATATCAACCGTAATGGTGGCGCTGGAGGAAAAGTCAGAGCATGCCCCAAATAATTAGAATTCATCATCTGATATTTAACAAATATGTGTACAAAATCTCACGGTAATCCATATAAAAGCTCCATTCATGCAGCCTTGTTAGCACAGACACAAATTTGAAAACGAATTAGAGACGAACGAGACAGACGATGGGATCAGAATAAGTCTTCGGTGAGATATGTATTCTTAATTATGGCCTGAATACTGCATCGCTGATTTCATTTCTTCTACAACCTCCTTAGGATAACTAAACTTGAAATTAATGAGACGATTATTAAAACATGGGGATTCTGTGTGTAACAGATGATCTTTGTGGGAGACAAACTAACTGTCTGATAATTGCCTCAGATGTATTCATTTCTTCTGTGGGCTTTAAAGGGAAACAAATCTTTAGATGTCGAGACCTTATTATTGTTTTATGTCACTATTGTTAACATATTTCTTGGATAATTGTCAAGGCAGCAGCCTCCGGTAAAAATGATTTTGTCTCTCGGAGACATCAAAGCTTCCTCATTAGGCAAAAAAAAAAAAAAAAGAAGAAGCCATGAGGATGGAGAAATGTTTGCAGAGTGAGAAGCAGAAAGCAAACATCTGGTTTTCACCCAGCTAGATTCCATCTGGTTGGAGCTTTTTTTTAGACAGATGTGAGACTACACAGCAGGGTTACATTGGATTTTTGTCTTTAGACATTTTGTCTCGGCTCAGTGATCCTCAAGATGCTATCACCATCAACTCAGGGGGAATCAACCAAATAAAAAGAATGATTTCTCCGGTAAGAAGATTTCTTTGAAATAGGGACATCATTTATGTATTTAGATAAACAGCGTGCGTGTGAGGTGAAGAAAGCCATATGTCATAAATCTCAATCACACACCTCCCAGATTGGATGCCGAGAAAGTGACTCAATTTCGCTCAAAATGCAAACAATCCTCAGCCGCTTCGTGCATTTTTTTGTTATTTGTCCAAACGTTGTAAACATCAATTCAGTCATCAATCAAGCGTGAGAGACAATTTTCATGTAAAGTGGCTCTTCCAACTGTGCGCGTCTGCTTGTGTACATTACACTGTGTTGTCTGTGTGTGTGCAGAGGGCTGCAGAACCCTGTCCCGCCTGCCCTGGTGTGTCTGATTTCTCTGTTGTGGGATGGTGGGATTACTCTGGGGATTAGCAGGATACTGGCAGCACCCATCGATGGGACGGAGATGACAGTTCCCATCATGTAGTCTCCTCGCTTCAACCCCCCCACCTCCACCCTCAACCACTCCCCGGACTTAAAGTGGCACAAACAGCAGATTACACGAGTACGACAGCAGGGGAAGAAGTCACACATCACACTGTGGAGATTAGGCTCGAACAAACTCTTCCTCGGCTGCCTCTGGGTATTCAACCCAAACACGGAGAGCTGTCTCTCATGGCCCAGTTTGGGTTGGATTAAGAGGATGCAGACAGCACAAGGGTTTGGAGAAAAACAACTATTGGTGTGCTGTTCAAATAAGGGAGTGAACTAATACGCCTGTTTGCTGTTGTAAGCATCACTATTTACACTCAAGAGCGTTGGCAGGACTTTCATCTTCTGCTTGTGCGGCTCACACCGCAAAAAATGATGCCAATGCGCATGCGGCACTGCCAAAGACTCAAACATAGAATCACCTGTATGGCTTAATGCTTGTTTGCTTGTTTCTTTCTCTTGTGACACTGGTGCACTAGAGCTAACTCGTACGCCTCTAGGACCCTGAGACATGAAGGAGATCAGGCTCCCGGGTGTATTTGAGCCATCTGAGCTCGTGTTTGCTCAGGTCTCGCCTTTGTACCTTTCAAGTTTTACAGACTTGCTATTAATGTTTGGAGAGCGGCTTGTGTGGGAGTGCGGTGGAGGTTGTACAGGCATGTAATATGAAAAAGCCTCCCTCGCTTTAAGGACACAGAAGCCATTTCCTCTGTTATTTAATAGGAAGGAGCTTCCAGCATATCAAAGATTTGTCTATTGCTGTTTTATTCAGGATATAATGGAAAAACGTGCTTTAGTAGTAGAGGGCTTGTTATTCAACACAGCTTGAAGGTTTAGTGGGTGAGAAAGTATAGATGGGGCCTTGTGCAAGGCGGGAGCATCCGTGCTGTAATTGCATGTAGTGACTGACATGCTTACAAAGACTTTAGTGGGTGTAGTTAGACTTGTCAGATCTTATACGTCGCACTGCGTTACATATTTATTTTACAGTGCGGTTTCTTGAATCATAGCCGCCACCACCAACTGTAAAATGCATAAGGTTTCCACCAGACAACATGCCTTCCCCTGCTCCTCTCGGAGACACTTTGTTGCTATCAAGGTCTTGTTACTTTAGTTTGTGTCACCGACTCTGCTAAAGTCTTGTTTATTCTGGTTAATTGCCTGCCGTGTAGTACAGGACCTCAAGTATGTATTCAGAAAATGAATCTTAAAATTCAGCACGATGCCAGGATTCTTACAATTTAATTAAACACCTTCAGCAGATTTGAATATTCAGCCTTTTTTCAAGGTGTTGATTTATCTGCTGAGAAATGTCAACACTTGTTAACTCGACAGAGATCAGGCTCGAAACGAGTCGCATGGTGCTGGTTTTCAACACATTAAAATGACAAAGTCTTCTAGGAAATTTATTGCAGGTGCACCAAAGGCCATCAATAAGAGAAAGCAACATTAAAAAGTGGTAAAACTTTCACCTCCTCAGACACGTAAAAGTCAATAAAAACAAACTCAAACGTATCAAAATCAGCCGTGCGATGAAAAAGATGAACAAACAAAACCTGCGTTTTGCTTCATTTTCATGGCGAGTATCGAATCCGACTGTCCTGTGCGAGTCAGGCATGTTTGTTTTATAGTTGTTGTTTTATTCTGTGCTGTTTTTATTCATTCCATTTTCTTTAAATTGGTTCATATTCGGAAGAAATTGTGGTCAGACCTGGGTGGATGAATGGGAGGGATGTGTTTGGGTTATGGGGGGTGAGGGGTGGATTGATTTGACATCTGTGTGATTATATTTTTGCACATTGTTGCATTATTCAGCCCGAAGGTTGTAATGCTACAAAACCAATAAAGATAACCTTGAAAAAAAGTTGTGCAACTTTCTAGAGTTTGCAATGCAACATTTTATATATATATATATACTGTATATCCATATAACTGACGTCTTCATTAGTGGCTGATAAACCATTTGCTGGTGCTTCAAAAATCTGTAATAATCCATCGATAACAACAACAAAAGTTGGTTTGCTAAAACCTTTAAGCAGGTGTTTATTCTCCTCAAACTTTGTCTGTTTGGTTTGTTTTGTCAGTTCCTGGGAGAGAAAAAAAAAATCACAAAAAGCTGCAAACGTCTGGACCACACTCCATATTTGTAAAACTATTTATTAAAAGGAATAGAGTGACATTTGTGGAAATGAGCTTATTTGATCTGCTGCCAAGATTCAGATGATACCACAAGTTTATGAAGCGACAATCAGCAGCTGGCAAGCTTAACTTAATACATTAAGACTAGAAACAGCCTGCGTAAAGGTAGAATCCAGCTACCAGCACAAGACCGGCCTTATTAACCCTCCTGAGATGTATGAATCAGACAAATAGAGATTTTGTTTCCTGTACAGGGCCATGATAGCTGTTGCCCCAACCAGCAATCTCCATGAAGACAATGTGGAAGTGCCAAAACTGCAGTTCCCTGAACATCCACTTGAGGCTGGCTCCAGAAGTGAGTCAGTCTCCATAAGTCCCCATGTTCAAATGTCCAACTTACTTACTCCAACTAACTGATGTCCGTCTCATCACCATCACCACTCCTGGATGTTTCAGAGGTGGTTCTCACTCTAAGTAATGTCTTTTTTTGAGCTTCAAAACGACTCTTTGGAAACCTGTGCGTGGCGTCACGTATACGCTGTCCATTCTTTATACTGTCAGCGCGTTCACCCCTGTGTCCAGTCTTTATACTAATCTAGAAGAAGCTAAACGGCTACTGTCTGCGGCTTCCTTGCTATCAGACAATCATGACAGAGGTATCAATCTTCTCTTGGCAAGAAAATGAATGATCAAGAAGGCAAATTAGAAAGTGAGAAACTCACTTGAAGGATTACTAACATCTACATTATTATTAAGCAGAATCACCCCGCAGATGCTGTTTAAGCATAAGACTCATGGTAGAACAACAACAACAGATATAGGAGCACTGGAAAGGCCGAATGAAAGACATATACGAGAGTGTGCAGATTAAATCCACACAAACACACATAAATACTCTATGACTATATATCCAACGTCTAATGGTTAGGAACAAAGTTATTGTAAAGATATGTAAATCTGAGTGCAGTCACTTTCTGAGTTTGCGACGAAAATGAGAATGGAAACATTAGAGCATCGTGTGTGGCTAAATGCACCTCAGCAGAAGCTACCTCTATCTGTCAAACAGAAGGATGATGTACATTGAAAACACATTCCCTTCCTCGTGGCACTCACATCTATCACCAGTTTATGGCCACTCTCCCCACTCTAGCACGTCTCTGCTGTGACATCCATCTATGTCAACGTCCTAACTTGCATATCCGGAGGCCTGTGTTGTTTCTCTGTCCTTTAAGTGTTCATAACATATTCTTGACAGGCTTCGCCATATGTTTTCTCTGCATCTGCAAGCTGTTGTGGATGCTTCTTGTGGAGGGAGGTCACCAAATTCAGTGTTTTTTTTTTTTTTTTGCAGGGGCTTAATGCCGTTGTAAAATGATGTGTGACACTTTTGACAAGTGCTTCTCCTTATGTGCTACATAAGGTGACTAAAAAGAGGCTGTTTTCTTACAAGAGCATGCTTCTGCTACTTTAATGAAGATTCGGTTGGGAGATCATTCAACCATTCAGCTGCCAATTCCTCAAGTCGAAACTGTTTAATTTACATAGCAGAGGGAAGTGTGGCTCTTTCAGCCATTAAGGCATGCTGAATGTCATGAAATATTTGTATTTCTATGCATATATGACAAGTATTCTTCTTCACGCAGTCTCCAGTTCTGAGTTTTGTGAGTCAATGCAACATTAAAGGTGCATCTGTAGCATTACAACAACTTCAGCACCAGGTTTGGGGGCTGCGGGGGGGTGAGGTAAATCTCCTCAGCCTTTCTTAATACACAGTGTAGTTGCTGGCTCTCTCTGTATGTGAGGAGCAGGTAAATAGGAAAGGATCTAAATGATCCTACGGCAGCACTACAGCATACTGGAGCAACCCCAACACACAGATGCTGCTGCTGCTGCTGCTGCTGCTGCTGCTTATCACAGTGCTGCAGTGCTGGGGAGGAGCTCAAATAAGCTCACAGCAGTAGCTTGTGGCAACTTCCTCTTGTCTCCAGATACTGTGAGGTTTGGTCACACACTCTGCGTGTTGATATGTTGGTTAATCCTCTTTATTAGTCAATAAAGCGCCATTACATTAACTACAAGTCTGCAAAAAGTAACTTTTGTTGGAGTGAAAGAAGTCAGTGCGTGCACCAAGTTCAAATGAACTGTGAATATTAATATTGTGCGTTCCCAAATCGTGCAAAAACAGCGTGTTGCACAAGGGTCAGCATGAATTCCAGGCAGCACGAGTGTTGTGCGGACACATACATGAATATAAATTCAGATTCAGATTCAAATTCAGATTGCCTGTTAACAAAATTAGCTAAAATGAGTTGAAAACCTGATAATTTCTGATGCAACTGACCTGCAAGCAATACTCCAAGTCACTCACCTTTGCTTTAGAAGCTCCTCTTAACCATCAGAGGGCACTAAAAACCCACCTGATGCTCTCAACCTCAAATTCAGAGGCTGTTTCCATCTAAACACAACCAGAACTAAAGACAATGCTACTTTTAATATGTAAAAGACGGTGTGTTCAAGTTCAAGTCTGGTTGTATTATGTTCAAGAAGATTAATCTTTAACCAGTCTCTGAATTCTGAACAGTAATAATGAGTTATGTGTGATGTAATCACGTCCTAATTAGCCTGATTTGTCCTGGCTGAATTTTAAATGTAATTATTACAGAACATTCTTCCTCCTCTACCAGTCAAGGTCTGTGACAAGTTTGCACAATTCTTTTAGCTGTCAGCGATGAAAATCAGCTGCAATTTGGTGGTGAAGAATAATAAAGTGTTGATGTTAAATAAAGCAGGAAATTGAATGAAATTTTGCTGCAGAGAATTATGGAAATTCAAAGAGAAGCTTAAGTTCTTTTGTTTCCAAATGGTGAATTTGTGATTGGTGATGCAGTTCGTCTATATTAGTAGATCTCCATCCAAATTAATCATCAGGTGTATCAAAAATAGATGACATCTTCAGGAAAGTATTAATTTTTACACCTGAACGCACTGTAATCTTCCATTTTTCATTAGTTTGAGCATACTTTCACAACATAAAAATAACACTGAGAGGTTTGTCAAGTGACTTCCACTACACCCAAAGCTGGATCCATCATGGCTACACGCTCTACATGGCTGACTCTGGGTCAACATACAATGAAATCCCACACTAAGAGGTCAAAAATCCGTGGACACTAAATGCATCACGTTTGGTAATTTCTTCTCAAAGCAACGCGGGGTTAATCCCACCAGCTGCGCACTGGACGTCGCTTCCTGAGCGGATGAACAGTGACAGATGATCAGTTTAGTGCCCTGAGGATTGCGCACAAGACAGTCAGTGATCTGCTAACAGCCGTTTAACACCGCACCGAGTCCCAGCCGCGGCGGCAGACCGGGAGACCGCGGGAGTCTCAGTCTGGAGGACTTGTTGAGATAATTCGCTAAGAGGGTTAATATCGATCGAAAAAGGAACCTTCTCCGTCACACAGCTTCCGCTCAAGACTTCCACATCTTCTCACCGGACACAAAGTCTTCAGGAGAGGCGTCTCCTGGCTCGTTACGCACAACTTTTACGCACAACCCTGCCGATGAACAGACCTCGACGCGCTTTCCATGTCACTTGCAGCACGGAATACTACTTCATACTCCCACAGGTGTGATTATGTGAAGTGCGCGAACTGCAGAGATGGATGAAACGTTCAGCTTCATGCTCCGCTGAAACAAGACAGACACCGCGGACACTGGGGAACTTGTCTGGAACGGCGAGCCGCACCGGGTGCCAAAATGAGCCTTTGCTACCAGAGCTGGAGGATCTTACAGATATTCTTTGCGACAATTACAGCAGTTCTCACACAAGGTAAGCGACAACGGGGGAGTAATTGGTCTGCGTTCTGCATTGTGTTTAAATCTGAACTGCTCATCAGGGACGAGCAAGAGCAGCTTATGCCAAAGCGCAATGAATTAACCCGAAGCCCCCTCAGGGGCTGTCACTTATACTGTGTCTACACTGCATTTAATGATAACAGCTGAAAACAAATGAGCTATCTGTCCATCTTATTAATGATGGAGGGAGGTGGGCCTTCACTCAGCAGTGCCATGCCAACTGTAACATTTTTTTTCTTCTCTACAAGTATTAATAATACATAAATGTCCTCATTTGTGCCACAAACTTACATCTACAGCACACAGTGGTACAGTGAGCTTAACATGAGTATTATGTGTTTTACTTGTGGTGGAGGGGTGTCACAGCAGTGAGTGGGATATAAAAGATTCAGGATGAAATTGGTGAGTAGTAAAAAGGACTTGATGGTTATATTACAACTTGAGTCGTGCCTGAACGCTCAGTGCTTTGCTTCTCTCTGGGAAGTATCACTTTCCCCCCGATAGACAGTTTGCCAGAATCCCAATGAGGCAAACGAGGAGAGGACAATCTAAATTGCCAACTTTGATAATAAAAAAGCACATCACAAAGGCATTTACTGTAAAGCCCATAACTGCCTCATAGATGGCTATTTCCAGGGAAGACAGGCTGGCTGATTTATGGGGATAAAAAGATGACAAAAATGGATAAATTGTGATAAAACAGATTGTTTTTTAGCAGCTTTAAGAGTCTCATTGGATGGAGCAATCCCCACCAATCACTGCACAAGCTTAAGCCTCTCTCTCTCTCTCTCTCTCTCTCTCTCTCTCTCTCTCTCTCCTTATCCTCCCCACCCCTCTCACTATACCAGGCCATCAGAGCACATGCTATATGATCATCTCTGTATGAAGCACTTCCTAAAGCACGATGTACGATGAGTATATGCTGCTACGAGATTTGACTGATCAGAAACGTCGTCATCTAACATTTATCCTGGAAAGTGCACATTACCGCTGGGCCTGTTTTGCAGCTCGGCTGTTGTCAGCACATAATTCACTGTCATAATAACGTAAAGTAAATGGTACGACAACAAATCTGCAGGAGAGTGTTGACCACAGAACATAAACCACCGCTGACTCTCTACATCTCATCATTTTAAGTCAAGTTTAATGTGTGGTGCAGGTTGTAACGACCTTAAAATTAGCACAAGCCCACTAAGTTAGCAAAATCTTTACGACTTGTCATTTAATATTACCACAAAGCTTCTGTACTGTAGCAGACAACACAGCTTGTGTTTCTAACACACAATATGTCTTCCAGACCTTTTTTTATATCCCCACTTTCTAGATGACCTTTTATAATTAACCACAACACTGAAAGACACTTCAAGTCTTTGCAACTTTGCAACAAAACCCCTTGTGGCACTAACAGCTCGTCTCTCCTCCGTTCTTTACCGCCCCGAGATGACTGCTCAGTTTGTCCCACAAACTCAAATCTTTGTTTTTAAAGGACCGATATATCAGCAAGCTGTCAGATCCTAATGAGACTTTTTTGGTGCTTTATTAAAGGGAAGATGTATCGCAAAGGTCAGCCAGGCAAAAGATAAAAACACACAGTGCTAACATCAGTTGTAACACAGAGAATGTTGTCTGCTACAGGTGCTTAATTAGTGCCATTAGCATCTGGGCCATTTGCCAACCATTCCCTCCTTTTATAATTAAACTATTACCAGATATGTGACCTATGAGCAGAACATAAAAAGTATTAAAAAAAAAACCTTTGTGTGAAAGAGAAACTCTGAGACACAAACAGCTCATTTTATCTCTCCATTACCGACTGAAACGCAGACATCCATTGTTGTCTTGTGTGGGGCTCGTGGTGGTGGTGGTGGTGGTGCTATTGGGAGTCGACTCACTTCTGCAAGCTGTTTTGCACATATGGTAAAAGTCATTACTGCACATTAGAATTCAAAGTGGCTGCTCGGGCTTTGCGCATTTTAATAGAATAATACAAAGATTGATTACAAGCGGAGAAACAGTGCTAAAAGACAAGCACACGGAAAATAAGTCAGCTGACATGCCTGTGAGAGGATTGCAACGCAGAGCCGTAAGACAAACCGCAGGGCAAAATACAGCTCATTAGATACAAGAGTGTTTTTTATTGAAGCTGGTGACGAGGAACATTATTTTGAAATGGACCCGCGAGCTTTAATCCCTACGTAAACTTTGCAGAACAAATCTCTGTTACTGTACTATACTTTTAAAAGTGAAGCGCAGGTTTAGCTGCCATTTCCATTTTAAGGCATAGCAGTAAATCTCTCATTGCTTCGTACATGGCGTGACTAAAAACACAGCAGAACTGAGGGATAACGTACTTTTCCACCACCACTCAAAGGCACAGTAATATTACTTTCAAATGATGTGAAAAAAAACAACAACTCCGGAATCTAATTTCATACACAGAGACACAGAGAGGCATGAACAAAGATTTGATTAACATTGTACGATTCAAAGCTCGGCATAAAGAGAATCTTCACAGGGAGCACTTAACCTACATACTGTGGAGGGGGGAAAAAAAAATTGGGATAGCAGTTGCGGTGAGGTGGCTTTTAGAGGCGTCCGTAGCGTCTGCATGGCAACACTGATGCTCTCTGACCGAGCCAAGAAGGGAAAGAAAAAGCTCAGGGTCTTCAAAATGAGTGATTTGAGAGGTTGGAACAGCTGGTGCAGCGGATTTGCTCTCATGTTTATCAGTCGAGGGCAGGACTCTCGTCATGATGAGAGGACCATAAAAGTTGAGTTGTGTCTCACATTGGCTACTTGTTTAATATCTGAAATATTGGCAAAGGAGGAGCATGAACAGCGCCTGCAAAGTGAACACTGTGTGCTTCATTTAAACGCTGTCGTTTGGGGGGTTTTATCAAATGAAAAGCGCGTCGAATAAGAAGAAGAAGAACGCAGACGATCCATCAAAGCTAACTGTAAAGGGATGCTCTTGCATGTGATGTACTTTGTTGCTACGTTGGCGCCGCGTTCTCCCCTCCTGGAGGCACCAAGACAGTTTATGTTCACTCCAGCTGGAGCTGCTGCCAGCTCTGGTATTAAACAGCACATCTGTCACTGTGGACACTGGTAGGCTAAGCCAGGACAGCCCCTGTTCCCAGCTCCCAGCCTCTCATGCAGTTTGTTGCCCACTCTGCAAACATGACTGACACTCTTGTCCGTGTGTGGGAAAGACAAAAATAAATAAATAAATAATGCTGTTGTCTTCTTCCGAGGACAGCCGGGTTGACATGACTGTGACACATACAGTATAGTTATTGCTGTGTGAACTGTCAGGCATGTCGTGACAGCCTCTTTGCTGGGTTGGATGAGGGAGGATGAAAAAGAAGAGACCATGATAGACGGACCCGTTAAATGCCAGCAACCATGAGGGACAAGACGACTGATACTGACACAGAACAGGCTTCCTCAATGGATAAATAATTAATAATTCAGTGACACACAGCGCTCTAAGTGGCATCTTTTGTCATCATTTCACCAATACATCTTACACACATGTATAGATGCAGTGTATAGTTTTGGGATTCTCCTGGGATGATGATTTGTTTAGGTCTGAGATGCCACTGAAGCTGTTTTTCACCGTGCAATATGCAGCTTCTTTCATTCCGCGATAATCTGCAGAGTGTTTTTGTGTCCTTAATTCACCAAGTAGGGCAATTAGCCACCAGATAAACAGTGCACGCTCAGGTCAGCCGCCATAATCTTCATAATTCTATCAAAATAGACGTTTAATGAGGACACATGACGGCAGAGTGACCTCCGCCTCTCCTCATTCCCACTGAGGCAAACAGCTCATCGCTAAGCTTTAAACCAGATCAAATTCACGCTGTTGATTTGTTCACTCATATATAAAAAAGTGATTCTATGCATTTGTAATCAGTATTTAATAGTAGACTAGTAATCCTAGTATAAGTACAGTGTCCAGCACAAAGCACCTGATGCATGAATAACCTTCTTACTGAATAATATACCATTTCTTTATCCGTATTTCTGCTCTGGTTCACTTAATATTTTCATTAGAATCTGCTCCCATCATGTTTTACTTCTTCTCTCACCGGATTCTTGTTTTTCATCGTCTCATTTTCTCATTTTTTTCCTCTCCTTTTCATCGAGGATCTGCTGGGTAGTCGCAGCCTGCTGACAATCTGAAAAGCCATTTTTAATCCCAGTTTTTGATGGCTGATTTCCACCTTGTGCCAGATGTATTAGATCCCCACCTTCCCCTCCTCATGTAAGAGAAAACAGGTCATCCACGAGGGAGGTGAAACTGGGGCGGTGGAAAGGAGACTATGTACATATTATAACATGACGGGCAGTATTTTTAATGAACATCTGACATTTTGCGTGGTGTGACAGTAAAGAGCTTTAAAAAGTAAATTCTATAGGAACTGAAGGTGTAATCCTCCTGTGACAGGATGTTACTTAGGGACTGTACAAAAATTATTAGAGGCGTAGAGAGGGTCAAAAAATGGTCAGGGTGTTGTAATTTTTCCTTTTTTGAAGCTTGGATTGTTGAGCAATCCAAGAGCGGCATATTATTTTGCATTCATGTTGTAAAAGACAGCGATTTTCTCCGCTCAAACATGTCAACGTTCACATAATAGTATCTAAAGTTATAAGAAAAACATCAAAATGACGCCATCTGCCATCAGATAACTAGTGGACAATATCCTCGCTCTCCTCCCGACAGTAACAAAGGGAGAGACGTTATCTGTTATCACGTGGAAGACGTGGACACATCATTTATTTTACAAGCACGGATCAGGTAAAGCAGCAGTGAACACACCCGGTTGGTGCCGATGTTGGTTTTAATGTTGGCTAAATCATCAACAGTAAGACTCCTCCACGTGTGGCTCACCTGCTGCTGCTGTGAAAATTGAGGATTTTGGGCGACTTCATAAAAATACTTGTGTTCCTCTCTGATACAGTGAGAGAAACAACAGTGAGAGGCAGGGTAAGCAGGTGTGTGTGTGTGTGTGTGTGTGTGTGTGTGTGTGTGTGTGTGTGTGTGCAATAAGAAAGAGATTAAATTAACTAAGTTTGTGAGTAAGCACTAAAATAAGGTGGGGAATTAAAATGGCGAAAAGACAAATAACCTACTGGAAATATGGTAATGTATTCAAATAAAATATAATATCCATCCTGCAAACGCTGCAACTGGTCCTCAATATGTGTTCAGTGACCTTTTCTGCACAGGTTGTTTAATTAAAACTAGAAAAAATATTGTTTTAGGTATTGTTTTTTAACAAAGTTTACAACAACTTTAGCTCAGTGCCTTGCTCAGGGAACCCTCCGACCACTCCACCTCCTCATCCATGCCAAGAGAAACATAAAAGTTTGTGAACAACTCAAATAATTTGCGTACGGTCCCTTAGCGGAGCTGCAGAGTTCACCTGCAGCTCCGTTGCCAGAGAAACTAAAACGCTCCTGAGCTCCTCTTGATGTTAATTTACATTACTCCACCTATGTGCTCCATTACAGACAATTTTATGGTGAAGCTCAGAGGCCTTTTAGTGTAATACCATCATGCCCCACTCAGTTGATCAGTTGGCCTCGGCTGACTCTTGCGCTCAGATGTTAGTTCCTGGAACACTGCTGGTGTTTTCCAAAGTATTTCATTAAATGTCAAAGAGAAGTGAGATCATCGCTTCTGGGTTTGTGTCAGGTAGAATCCGAGTGAAATGTGGTAACATCATAAATTCCTGTAACAAGCAAAGTGTCATTTTTTATGATAAATATCTTGCACGTTTAAATATTCTGCATATTTTTGCACACAGTCTGGTGAATGCTTTTCACAGTCCTGCACAAAACTGTGCAGCTCTTTTCATTTAAAAAACACATTGTATTGCATGTGAAAATCTGCATCTATAAACGTCTTTCTGATTCTTTTTCTGCCTCACAGATTTGAGCAGTAAAGAGCTGATGGACAGTAAAGGCCCAGTGCCCAGTGCCTTCTTGCCGGTCAACTACGAGGTACGAGATGCGGACTATCTCTTCCTAAAGGAAGCTGGGCAGGACTTTATGAGGAACTCCAGCATGCAGAGTCACACGCAGCCCTTTGTTATCTTAAGAGCCAGTCGCCAGCCAGCTGTCAATGCCAGCTACGGCACTATGTCCACAGAGCAGCTCGTGCCTCTAGATCTGGTCCAGTCAGTTCGGCTCTTCAACGCTCCAGAGGTCTTTACGTTCAACTGGAAAATCCAGGCCTTCATGCTGACGCCTCGGGTTTTCTCCTCCAAGCCCAAAGTGCGGGTGCTCTTCTATGTTGCGGGGAGGGACTGGGGCAAGGGGGAAGGAAGTGTGGATGAGCTACCGTGTGTGACAGCGTATGCTTTCTGGCAAACTCAGGAGGTGAGGGGTTCCTGTGCCATGGGAGGCGAAAGGGGAACCTGCATGGCCGAGCTGGCTCCTCCACCTGGATGGTTTGCTCAGGGGTCAGAGGGCACCAGCAGGGAGAGGCAGGATCCATCTACCGGGAACCCTGTGGAGCTGTACTACCAGGCGCAGCCCAAAGTAAATGGGAAGTGTAATTCCGTGGATGGAAGTCGTTGGGGTGGCTCCCAGCAGCAGCAGGCAGAGTACGTTCCCGTCACTCCCATGCAGAGGATTGGAAGCGTACGTCTTCTGCAGGTGCCTAAAGGGATGGCAACACTCTCTCGGCTCAAGCTTGGCAATGCCATCGTCATTCGGACATCCTCCAAACCGCTGAAGAAGACCGATATCGCCACCTTCTACATACTCATGGCCAGCTCGGCTCAGCTGACTAACTTCACTCTCAGGTAAGACTGTGTTTCCTGTTGTCACACAATTTGTAGAGGGCGGGCTGGCTTTATTGTGAAGACACATTTACCCCGAGGTGGCGTACTGCCATCACTTCTTCAGAGGGCACTGCAGTCCAAATTAATTAGTCATTTAGAATTCAATACAGGAAACTGCTCACTAGCAGCCCTCCTCTCTAATTCTTGCACAAATCCTGTGCCATCAAAAATAAGTGGAAATTACAGGAAATGAGATTCAGCAGGATTACAGCGTTTCTCTGAAAATACGATGAGGTTCACTGTCTTTCCGGGAACTGTAAGCACGGCTCGAGGACGCTGAAGGGCTGTTTCAAGAGCTGTAGGCATGGAGATTGACATGGATCAAATGAAATCACGTGCAGCTTTCGACTCATTATTGCTCTGCTTTAAATGGTATGCATTATGTAGATATAACACAGATCCCACAGATCGTTATTGAATGTATGGAGATCATGGGGATTACCAGCTAAGCTGTATTTAATTTAAGGCTCTTTTTTTTTTTTTTTTAATTTCGCTAAATGTTCCTGAGACGAGAGCATTCGTACCACCATCTTACAGCTCATCAGGAGGTTTTTGTGACATCCTTTGCTATAGCTATTTTTAAAGAAATATACTCAAAAGAATGAATTATCCTCTGGAGGAAAAGGCAAATACAGAACAGAAGAGAGAAAAACAAGATTTAATCGGTTCTCACCGCTTTTGCCGAATATATCAGGTTGTTACTCCCATCTTCAAGGTGAAATGATGCAACATGGAAGACAACTGGATTTGAATTAAACACCTCCATCTCGTCCTCACCGTTTCATCGACGGTTTTCATGGTCACCCGTGCCGTAATACCTTTTTATTATCGTCGTGCAGACGGAGATCAAAGAAGCATGCTGCAGCGTCGAGGTTAGCTGTCAGAGCAGACAAGTGGAGATTTACGCCAGCTTGATTAGAGCATTTTTTTTATATTGTTATTATTCAAGACATTATCTGCTTTACTCCAAGCCGATGAATAATGGACTGTCAGGAGGCGTGAAATGCATTTTTTTCTGGCATGTCTCAGTTATTCATTTGGTTTTTGTAGATTTGGATCAAGAGTAAAGTACGTCATAAATCATTCAGATGTTGTTTGGATTGACATCATGTGAAAAAAATAATCTATGTGTGCAGTGTTGTTGGGAGATGTCCAGTTAGGTGTCCTGACTTAAGCACTAAACTTAACAAGAAAGTACTTCCTCCGCAGATTGAGAAACGGTGCGGTACACAATCAATATCTGCAGAAAAATAAATAATTTCAGAGTTTCCTCCGCCTTGACTTGTTCATGCATGCTTCAGTGGAGGTGAGCAGGTGAGGAGACAGTCATGGATTATTAATTCCTTTTTCACCTGCTCCTGCGCTCACTCGCTTAGACAGTCACTTACTCGGATCAATTGTGAATGCAGGAATAGGTAAATATTGATTGAGCGGACAGCTGTGCATGCATGCGCAAGTCCTCCATGTCAGATTTCAGAGTTGAATCTCTGCAGAAGTCTCTTAACATTCTCTCTCAGGTATTCAGTTCTTTTCTGGTGTGCCAATTGGAAATAACAAAACACAAAACACAAAGTTGAAGGTGTTTCGTCCGACGTTTCATGGTTTGTCTGGACTGTCAGGAGCTTCTGAGTATCGTTAACTTGCATAACAGACCTCTGCATTCATATTTTAAAGAGTTGGACCGTGTATTTTGAATAAATTAGCTGGTTTTCTTTCCTCTCCGTTTCTCGATGTTTGCTGAGGCAATGAAACCAAAACAGAAATCCTGATTTCCCCTCTTCATTCTGTCACTTTTAATCGTCGCTGCTTTAATTTGTTTTTCTCAGACGCACACGTTGCTGAACAGAAAGCAGATAGCAGAAATGTTGCCTCTCCTCTATCTTCTCTTCTCCTTTCCTTCTTGTGCCTTTCCTCCTCCCCTCTCGGTTTCCTTTCTGTTATTTTCCTGCCCTCTCACAGCTTGCAGATTGGCAATCTTGTTAGGAGACTTCATAGTAATTAAACTTGTGCGATTGGCACTTTGGTGTATTGGTGATTAAAATTCTCTGAAATTCAATTTTTTTTGCCTCCGATAAACCTGACATGATACACTCACTCTTCGTCACTCACGTAGTCAGCACCACAGCGCTACCCTCCCCCAGCTTATCAGCACATTAACAAGCCCCGTGCATCCGGTCCTCAACAGCTGTCTGTGTGCTTTATCACTGTCTGAATGTCCCATTAAGCTTTGCTTAATACTCTCTCATCAGCATGATAAACCTGTTATTGATGTCTATAGCTGGAGTCAAGGGACATACAAATTTGAGGTCGATTGAGAAAAAGACAAGCCACACCTGTCCATTCCGGCAAAATGAACCTGTCATTCTCAGCGAGAGTTTGATAAAGGTCACCGATAAAGTATTGCACTGCCATCATCACTCTGCAAATTGAAGGGTAATTAGATGATCCTTTTAGTGTATTCTCAGGAAGCTGAGTGGTGCCAGTTTCCGTTTTTTTTATTCTTGTTTTCTCTCCAAACCACTTAAAAGTCAGTGATGGAGCACGGTGGAGTTTTTGGGAGAGTTTGGGTTACTTGAAGTGGGGTTGTATCATAGACAGGATAAAGAATGGACGTTGTATCTGTGACGTCACCCACAGGTTTCTGAAGCTCTTTTCACAGCAGCCGTTCTGACATGACATAGTAGGTAAACACAGGAGTTACCAATGACGCTAATTAAGCTTCCACTCAGGTCAAAGTGAGTCAGGGTGCTGCTGTGCATGTTGGTTCACTGGAACGGCTCTGCTACAGTAAGTGAAACCTTAATTCGTATCATTGGAAGCTTCTGCATTGACCATACTATTTCATGTCAAATTGGCTGCTATGAAAAAGGTCTTGGAGGTCGCTCTGCCTGTCCTTCCTCTGCCGCCTCCTGGCTAATCTAAAAATCAGCAAAGACGTGGATCGCTGTGAACCTGAGTCGAGCTGAATGATGCCTGGGTGCTCAAACAAGCCACCTGTTGAGCAGGTGAATTATATATAAATTCAGCCTCGGTACAGTTGTCATGAACGGGGAAATTCGATTTAGAAGACTAAAACTGTATTTTTGTACCAGGCTGTAAGTGTCACAGAGGGGGGAGGGCTCATGACTGGACCTAAATGCAGACACAGGTACGTTCACAAAAGATAACTGTAATACTCATGGCAGGAGCGGAATAAAAAAAAAGATAAACACAAGACAAACTAAAAGGCGGCTGGCAAAAAATACAAATTCAGTAACCAACCTCAAAACGAGAATACCTTGCTGTCAGACAGCCCAGCTGATGGGAAAATGTGTTTACATCGATCTACGCTCTCCTGAAACCCTCCGGACTGAAGTGACAGAAGCCATAATGTTACCTCGTAGTACACAGGAGTTGTTGGTCCACTGAAACTAGTTTCTTCGACTTGGATGTAAACTAATGCTAGTTAATGCAAATCCTGTTGATAAAGGCTGCAAGGTAGAGCGTTGAAACCCTCCTTATATATCGCCTTAGACTAATATTGATTGTTTCTTGGTAGCTAAAATATATTTTGCTGCTGCCTTCGCCAGCATTTCATTGTGTACCGTCCTCCTGTCTGCTTCTCCAAACTGGGGGCGTACCACCCGCCGTCTACCGTAGGTAATACACTCACTATGGATAAGTACCTCATCCAGCCACACTTCAAATAACCCAAACTATCGTTTTAAAGGCAGAATTGTGGCAATAAATAAACTTGAGCCTCTGTGTCAACAGGGCGCCGTGTCAGTGAGCTCTTCAACTGGGGAGCCTAATCACTCATCTGTGTGACAAATAGGACTTTTACATCCATTTTTAGTGCTGCGTTGCTTGCCATCTGGCAGGAGTGCTGGCACGAACGTCTCCCCCAACTCCCTAAACTGCTCCATAAGTACGATAAGCACGTTGCCGATGGCTGGCCATCAGACTGGCTAAACGGTGGACATTTGCCTGCATAATTAACGATTGCATCTGTTTCCGATTGCACCGGGGTTCACCGGAGGTACCGCGGCCCTGCAGTGATGCGCTCACAAAGCCAGAGATGGGAACACAAATTATATCAGGAAAGTAATTACAAACACTATGTAGCATCTCGATAGCCTGTGATGAAATGCATCTGGGCCAGGCTCGCAGAGGATAAATGCATCTTGTAGATCTTTGATCAAATTCAGTCTCTGTTTCATTGCATTATGTATTCGCTTTTTTCTTTTTTTGAATTGCCTCATTGTTTTACTTTCTTTACTTGGCCATGACTCTGTGATCCTTCAAACAAGTTTAAAGAAAACAGCAGTCCACAAATAAAAGAAAGGAACCGACTAAAAAAAAAAAAAAAGGCCAAGGGCCAACACGGTCTGCTTTGAGTGTATTTGACAGTGTGTGTACGTATTCGTGTAATCGTTTGTGTGTGTGGTAGCACCCAAACACATGCCTGTGTGAGAGTGAAAGAAGAGTATGTAAAAGGTGAAACAATAGTGCCACTCAAGCCATGGTCAGAAGTGAGATGGATGGCAGGTGCAGCACCTGAGAGCTGCTTTTCTCACACACTGTCAGCTTCGGTCTCCACAGCCATCCATCTTCTCTGCCCTGGTGCCTCCCCCTGCCTGCTACCTCCTCAGGGCCTGCTAACCAAAGCCATGGACACTGGTTCCTGCTCCCAACCACTCAGAGGGGGAAAAAACGCCTATTCCAGTCACAGGGGAGGTTTTATTTTATTTCTTTTTTCTTTACACAAGGGGAGGTTGAGAGAGAATAAAGGGCTTCAGATAAGTCTTCTTGTTACTGTCACTTTTTATTAGTTAAACTCTCTTCCACTCAGCTCAATACACAGAGGTGTTTGATCACAGCAGGGCATGTTATTCACAAGTCATTACTGGATTAACAGTCCTGTTAGGTTCTCTCATTAATACACTGCGCATGCTAGCCTGCTTATCTCATTGATTATGCCGGATTAGAGTTTTTTTCTCCCCACTGAAAGCAAATCATCGCATTGCACTTACAATTTTGCACAGTCAGCATCAGGAGTACAATTTTAGGGACTGAGAGTTGAGAAATAGAGTTCATATTGTACGTGTTTGTTTGATAAATTCTGCATCATATGACATTTTTAAATCCATGCTAGCAGCTCTGGGGATGGCAGTGTCTGATGTTCAGGTGTTCGAGCCACCACTTTTGTCCCAACTGAAACTACTGGATTGCAGTGGATGAAAATAGTTCGTGCTCCCAGAGGATGTACCCTAATGCGAACACCAGCTAGACGCCACAATCAGTTTAAACAGGTCACAGCACAACTCTTAGGAGCAGGACGATGGGTGAGATCCAGAATAGTGGCAAAGCAGGTGATGGCAGTAAACATCAGGAGGAGCTGGACGTGGTGGTGGCAGGAGGGAAGGACTAGCAGGACAAGGAGAGACAGGATTCAGGTTTGGGTTTTTTGCATTGTTACCAAGCGTCTGGGAGGTTGAGCCAGTATTTTAAACAGCAGGGGGTTTATTGGATGATGAGCAGCAGGTGGTGAGGTGACATTCAGGTGAGAGGGCGATTGGAGGCCACGCCCAGCGACACACACACACACACACAGATAAAAACAGGGACAGAAGGAGAAGTGTAAACAACAGGAAACACTGGGAAGGCAAAAACATCATCACAACCTTTACTCAACTTTTCGTTTGGACATTTTAAATGTCGCTGTGCGTTCATTAGTGCGGCAATAAACAACCAAAGCAGCGGAAGGAGGGGTGATGCACAGGTCTTGACCAATGACCTGTGTGGCAGCTGTTGCAGTGCATTGTGGGATTTGTAGTATCGGCGAGCCATTAATAATAGTTGTATGAAATTATCTGAAGGGCCGTATGAAAACAAGTGAGATCTCTCAACAACATTTGGCTTGTTAAAAATATGGTTGAGATCAGCTCTACTTTCTGTTTAATGCTCATAAGAAAATGCTGTTTAAAGGAGCAATATGTATATACATGTACAGAATGTGAAGAAAACAACATTTGACATGATGTCAACAACACAGAGGTGGTGTTCTTGGTTTTCTTGTTGGCTTTGGATGAACCCGATGATGTGTTTGGCATCCCTGGAGTCAGAATCCTGGTCGGAGCCGCTGTGGATCACCTCATTACTGTATTCCCTGATGTCAGACTGGCCTCTGTCGGGTTTTGGGGGCTCTGTTCTGTCCTGATTTGCTTCCCTCGGAGGGTGCTGAGCCCGGTTTGCAGTATGAATCTGACAGGTGCACCTTTAAACAAAATGTGGTATGGTGGTGATCTGCGTCTTGTCTTTTGCAACCAAAAGAGACAAATCTAAAGAAAAAACCTAATCATGCACTCACAATAATATACATTAATCTGAGACTGCATGTTGTGTTCAAATAGTGGCATAGAAAAGCGATTCAGAATCAGAAATAATTAACTTCCTCTCTCCTCTATTGTTCTGTCATTAACATGGGTAACAGGGTGCAGCTACTTTCCATCTTATCGCTGCATCTTTCATCTTTCCTAACCAGAAAGCTGCAGCCTCTTTACATCAAAGCAGCATGTGCTTCTCTTTGCTCATTTGGCCGAGACTGAGTGTTTGTCCCCAGTGTTGTTGGCTCTGCCGCCTCCTGGGAACCTTCTGACTGATAACAACAGACCGGCTGACCCTTTCTGCTCATTCACTCTAATGCACAGCACACAGAGGAGCTCGTTTCATTTACTAACACAGAAACCATGCAA
Source organism: Protonibea diacanthus (assembly GCA_028641955.1). Taxonomy (NCBI): domain Eukaryota; kingdom Metazoa; phylum Chordata; class Actinopteri; family Sciaenidae; genus Protonibea; species Protonibea diacanthus. Next base: position 24,100,756 of record CM053985.1, read on the forward strand.
CACCTACAGTATTCGGCTTCTTTTTGTGCTTTATTGGATGAGAGCAGCGCAGAGCCAGAAGTAATTTAATTAGTTGCAGCCCTCAATTTGTGAGTTAAGTGTGCTTCCTGAGACACGTCTGCAGGAAACTTTTTGCTACACTGAGTCAGGCGTTAGAGGCATCAACACTTAGTGTCTGGTAAATAAAATGGCCAGTGACTCTAAAAGTTTGGCACAGTATGTGTGCAATAATGACTAAAATGCAGGCAAGTTTTCCCAGCCAACACAGCTCCAGATGATTTCACCCCAGCCCTCTTCTCCTTGATTGAACTTGCTAATCAGATAAATTAGCGGCTGTTGCGCGCAGCTGGAATGTAAACCGCTGGCCTCCCGGGTCACGATGGCAAAAAACTGAAACCACTATTGCAAAAAAAAAAAAAACCTTTAACCTGTGAGGCATTTGCCACAAATGTCACAAATTCTACAAGGTGAGCCTGATTCAATCTTTCTAAGAAAGAGGAGGGAATGGAGGAGCTTTCTTTCCATTTCAGACCTCCTTCCTGGGTACGTGTTCAAGGTTCACGCACAAATGTGGATTAATCCTTTGTATCTTTTCTTTTTAGCCAGTTGAGGTTGAGTCGCAGAGTTACCGACACGTTTTAATAAGCACGCACGGAGGCACTCAAACAAGTCTGACGTGGTTTATTGAACTGAAATCTTCACTTGACTTTCTGAAATTACAAAACGAGAAACTTAACATGTAAGATCTAAATATTTGTGTAACGCTAAATTAAGCAGTTTTAAGTACACATTTTAAACTCACTTTACTAATTCTGGATAATTTCCTGCATAATTTCTTTTATAAATATAATTGATATATAAAATGATTACTGTAATTAACTCAGAACAAGTTTATTTTCTGATTATATATGAAGATTTAATATGGCTCCAACAATTTCAGTTAGGAGTTATTCCACGTTGGACAGTACACTGTCGCTTCACAGCAGGATGGTTCTGGGTTTGAACCCGCCAGCAGAGTTTGCATGTTCTCCCTGTGTCTGCGTGGGTTCTGCTTCGGTGTCCTCCCACTGTACAAAGACACGCAGGTTAACTGGTGACTCAAAATGAATCACAAATGGTTGGTTGTCTTTATTTGTTAGCCCTGTGATGAACTGCCGACCCAACAGCTCCAGGCCCCTGCGACCTCGATAAGGACATATGGTTATGAAAAATGAATGACTGTTCCGTGCTGAACAGGGAGTAATGTCTCCTCTTCTTCCGTCTAGTTTTTCGAAGCCCAAACCCCCGGCACCAAAAGCAAAGGAGAAGTGCTGTGATTGCTGTTGCTTCTATCATAGATTACACCTCCTCGGAGACTCATAATGTGCTCAACACTTTGTGTTTATCTCAGAGATTCAGAGATAAACTGCGCAGCTTTGCATGCAGATGAAAACGACGGATGTTGTTCTGAACTATTTGAGACAACTCGTGTGAGAGTCATATCAGAGATTTGAGCATATAAAAGAAGTGAGAACAGTCATCCATGTGGATTTATAGTAGTGCTGCAGCAGTAGCATTATCACATGCATGCTTCCTCTCGATCAACTTGATCTCAATTGTTGTAGTCTTCTACAACAACAAATCTCATTAACATTTGACCCGCTGCAAGCTGCTTATGCTGTACGAGCCCACTGGAGAGGTACATGTTCAGCTGTATAATGCTTTCCATTTGCAAATTAGAGGCCAAGAAAACTAACGATCCATTTGTTCAGTTTAAATAATGAGAGCACACACAAGGATGAACAGAAAGACCGATGCTTTCTTTGCTGTTTAAAATGCACTGAGGTGTTAGGACAGTGGGGTACAGGTGAAAGTAAATCATGTTTTTAAGTGATTGATAGCTCCTGTATGTCTAATAAATATTCAGCTTCATGTTATATGTGTGATATCAAATACAAGAGGTTGCTTTCTTGCGGAAATTGCAGATTTATTGTTATAACCTGGTTGTTTGGATGAATAAATCAAATATATTCTGTGTGAGGAAACTGAATTTTTATGTGGAACTTTAAATCTATTGAACTATAGCAAGGAACAAGTCAAAAGAAATGAAAAAAATCAGAGATCGGATCAGAAAGATTGGATGAATGTTTCGTTAATGGTTCACACCACAAAAACTGGAAAAATAACCATCCATTGCCTCAACTTTCACTGGTTGTTACTATGAAGACGTTTCTCAGTTACACACATTCTTGACCTTTTTCATTTTTGACTCGTCCACAGAGCGACAGTAAAGAAAGGCGTGACCTTTCGAACAGCGACACCCACTAACTCTTTACTGTGGGACATCACTCTGGATATGGGTGCAGATGGAGCCATCGCTGTTATTTGTCAGAGGAAGGCTCCCATACCTGCGAAAAGGCAAGTCTGTTCTCTTCACATTACTCTATATGCCATATTTTTTTGTTGTATTCTGCTGTAGCTGGGAAATGCATCACACATTTAGAGGCTAAAACTGCTTGTTTGAAAGGACAAATAACACTCCAAAGGTCCAATGGGATTTTCTTTTCATGTGCCGCTGGTTGCCAGCGTCTCTGGCTGTTAAAAGTGGCACTATTGTAACATATATACTGGGGAGCGTATCAGCATTTGTCTTTGTGCCTGTGGAGTAAAAGACAAACAATCTGTGCAGTACAAGTCTGAAGACGGCTTACCGCAGAAGCACGCTGTGCCGTGTCCTGGGAGGACATCTCTTATAGTCTCTAAGCACAGGTTGGCTGCAGGTGCTCCTGTAAAGCTGCCCCCTTGTAAACAGCTATTGCTTTTTCTCCTTCATTGCCCACCTTCTCCTCTGTGCTTTAATCATTTCTAAACATTTACCAGCCGTGCACGTCCATGCATTCATTGCAGGCTGTATAAAATATATTTTAACCTATGACTTAAGAGCGCAAAGCATGGACTGCAGTTATATCAAAACTGGTGAGCACAAACATGAACTATTTACAAGACGTCTCTGCAGGTTGGTCTGATCAAACTCGGTACTTAACTTGCCCCCATAACCTCATTAAACGGGGCTACACCCTCTTCCCAACAAGCAGCTTATCTCAGACGTCCTTTCAAGTTCAGCTGAGTGCAGCTCATTGAACTGAGGCGCGTGCCTCCTGAGATTACGGGACATCCTCTGTTTTTTAAAGAGGCATAAGACTTTCAAGGCCTCTCTGTCTTGTATGATGGCTTCCTACCTTGCCGCCACAACAGTGGTCCCCGACTTAAACCTCTGTTCTTTTATATTACGTAGACTATAACACTCTTATGGCTCACTGAAAAATATATTACGCGATTAAGAGTCCAAGTTATAGCCGTGCCAGCGGCTCTGTGAGGCAGTATTCATGCACACAGTGACAATGGAACATGCCGATGTTTAGCACGTTTTGAGTGTTGGCGTGTTAATGACGACACAGGAAGGTCACATTTAATGATGAGATGCTGCTTTATTTACAGAAAACTTGTGTCTTACTGGTTCTCATAATCAAAGTATTGAAGCAATTCTATGCAAGTCTTGTGTATGAACATGCAAACATTTGCTAGTTAACGCTAAGCTCAGAGCAGGTCCAAAGTGATTATAATTCATCCTGAAGGAGACATGAATGCGAACCAAATTTCATGGCAGTCCATCCTATAGCTGTGGAGACTCTAAACCACACATGGTGGCACTAATGGAAAAGTCAGTGGATCACCAAAGTACAAAGCCCCGGAGAGGCCATAGAGAGAACAAAATATATATTGAGTCCATGTTAGATAAGAAAAGACAGACTTTAATGATCCCGCAAAAGGGAAATTCACTTGTCACAGTCTGTCGCTTCCTCTACGGAGTCTAGAGGACAGTCCAGGACAGAGCTGGACCTCTTGACCAGTCTCAGATGAATCTTTTCCTGTCCCTTTCTGTGCTACATCGAGTGCTCGAATTCACTGTGCATGAGACAGCGCTCATTCCTACATTTTGATTCATTTGTGCGCACGAGAAGTGTCAATAGAGAGTCAGCACAACAGACGACCCTTTCTCCTTGAGACACAAAGCAGTGGCACTGCTTCAAGTGATGCAGTGAGTTATCAAGTGCACCAACTATACACTGACAGAACAAAGTACTGCACAATAAAAGAAACCTGAACCTGGCGTTGATTCTACACTTATTAAAGTCTGTGCTAAACTCGTAGATATTTCAGCCTGGGTGTAAATTCTGCACCAGCAGACTGTGACATACTAGTGTGGCTTGTAGTTTATATAGCTGGTCTAGCTATCTTGAATGCAACATGCGTTCAGGAGAATACTATGTTGTTGTTGTGCACTTGGTTTTAATTGTTTTTGCCATTCAAGAACTCAAATAGTACGATTAATTCTGCCTCTAGAGCCACTTGTAAAAACTAATCTGTGTGCGAATGGCTGGCAGAGGTGGGAAAGAGTAGGCGACCAACTTTCCCAAGAAAATCTAACAAATGTAGACACAGAATAACGTTTCTAAATGATAAAAGTTAAAGATAAACTGGCTTCAGCGCAGGGATCATTTCAAACTTCCTGCAACTAAACATGTGGCTCAGCCTCACGCTGACTCTTCAGAGGTCAGACAACAATAGTCACAGCTTGCTTTAAAACAGAGCCCGGAACAATGACCTTATCTGTGCTCGTCATTATTGGCTTGACCTCATTAAGTTGTTTTCCCATTTGGTGTGGATTATGACATTGTTTATCACGAGTTCTTTACGGGTTAACATATTCTGTCACCCAGTCATTGCTGCTAATCCTCTCCAAAATGTCACGAAACTAACAGGACCCCTGCAGTGAGCGTCTACTGTCACACCACTGTGGGGATTTCTCTGACTTTTTGTCTTGTACGGGCTTTAGTGAGTACTGAAAGTGTTTGCTGTATCTGTACATTAAAGCATTTTCTTTTATCCTCTGTTGCAGCAGCTTGGCCTGGATCTTAATATTAAAGCACTGCTAGTCACAGACAGAGTGCCGGCCGTAAACAAGTTGTTGCAGCATCATTCGCCTGCAAGCTTCACAAGAATGATTGAGGGCATAAATAGCGCGGCAGAACCCCCTATCTCATCTTGATATCTGTGTTAATGCATACTTAAGGGGACGCTTATGTGAGTTTGTTTTGATATTTGACAGAGGTCCTTTATGATCTTTTAATCTCAGGTCTCTGGACAATATGCTAAGATGATTCAATTACAAAAAAAACTTCTTGTCCTTAATAAGGGCAGATATAACGAAGCGCTGAGCGAGAGCAGAGTATGCTTTGTTGTCGAGTTTGAAACTTAATGGAGGATTAACAGAACATGATTTGCAGTTTCTCCAATTGTTCTTGCTCTGATGCAGAAAGGCAGCTTGGTGTGAAGCCCTTTCTCTGGAGGTCATATTCATGCAGTAAATTGGACTTACTGTGCGTCTGCACAGCCCTGACACAGATATTTATAACACACACCACACAGAAACACTGAATCTGATAAATGTCCATGTGGGTATGTGCATGCTTATTGTATTTTTGTCCACCAATATATCTTTTCTATAGTTCAATAAACCAGTGCCAAGAAAAGAAGAAAAAAAAACAGGATACTAACTTGGGCCATGGGAGAAAATTGAATCCATGGCGAGGACACTCTGTTCTCGCTGGCATCACTGAGAAGCCATTATAAGTTACAAAGGCTTATACTTTGTTGTGTATGCAGGATGACGCTGTCCTTGGACCACCTTTTATTCAGTTCACATTTCACAATACCGGTAACTCAAGGGTAGACCCGAGAAATTCATTCTTTCTGTATTTTTTTTTTGTTTTAGTTTGTGAAAATACCTGAAGATGCAAAGGAATCTACAAAGTAAAAAAAAAAAAATTAAAAAAAGGGACTGGTCGCAGCTTCAGGGATCACAAACCTCTTCTAAAAATCTCTGCACCTTCTATCCACAAGGCCAAATTCATAGCAAAGTCCCCCAAAAATCAATCTTCATCAAGTTACTTTATACTTTTTCTTTCAGCAGTTTCCTTGCAGACTTCAAAGTGGAAATAGATAAGTTTTTTAAAACTTGTCATTATGAGCTAAATGTTGATTGCACAGCGTAATGGCTTTAGAGTAATGACACCATCTGCATTTAGATTGGTTCCTTATAAGCCTCGCCTTCGCTATACGATTGTCTCTCTGCAACTGGGCATGATATTACGAGTTATGAGACTTGTAGACTAAATGAATGAAATAACATTTTCTCTTTTCTACACTTGTTGCTGCTCCTCCCTCCACGCCGATGCCAGCCCCTGCTGTAGTTACTATTTCGTGCAAAGCAATAACGTTACTCAGACTGTTATCATTCCTATCAACAAAAGGTTTGACTGTTCCCAAATTCAGTATAAAATGACAATTTACCTCTTCAGTGCACATGCTTCTTTCTTTTCTCTTATTTCCAAAGTGGTGTAGATCATTTCTTCACAGAGGTAGACTCTCAAGAAAATGGATAGCAATCCTTTTGTTGCAACAGCAGCACAATAATGATCGAACTTTGAGACTTTAGAAGGGAGAGTTGAAAAGTTTCCACTTTAAAATAATGACTGAATCCATAAGTGAGGGGTGTGTGGTGCATTACTCATTAGAGCCTATATAATACACACTTGGCATCACACAGTAAATGAGATATTATTAAGACAACATTACATAGAAATTGTTTTTGCAATTTAGCTTAGCATTTGTCTTTCAGCCTTTTATTTCACCAAGCTCTCACCGACGATTAAAAGTCAGTCCCAGATTTACTCTTGTCTGACAGCCTCTCAGCTTCTCTTGTTTTCACTTCTTAGCTTCATCCATCATTGTCCTGTTTGGTCTTGCATCTGCCACTATGTGCACTGAGGCTGCTGAGCACATTGCTCTGCTTGCCCAGCTCCGGTTCTGGCACAACACCGGCTCTGCTCCCTGTCAGCATTTGCCTACGCCCTGGGGCTGAAAACATCCTGGTGTGGGACACTAATGGTCTGGGCTCCCAGTCCTGGAAGCCTGGCTAACAAACTGAGCTAAGATTAGCTAACAGCAGCTACAGTTGGCAGCAGTTTACTTTACTGTCCTATCAGGAAACTCTGTAAATCACAGAGAGTTGATGTGCAGAAACCAGAAGACGTAATATGACCCAGTTTTGCCAAAATCAGTGAAATAGTTGGTGGTGTGTGACTTGGTGGCATAAAACGTTACGTACTTACGAGTACAAAATTACATAATATGAAAACAGGTGTACGAGGTGCAGAGTGGGAATGCCAGTCACCTGATTACAAGTCAATGCAGCATCAGAGTAGTTATAGTTAGAGTTAGTTAGGTTAAAATGACTGTGCTTGAGGTGGCTGAGGTCATACAGGCTGAAAAACATTTGGGTTTTTTTATTCTGTGTGCATAAAAGACAAGACGAGCCTAAAGGAAAGTGGAGCACATGGTTTCTGTGCTAGAGGCAGGTCAGCATGCTGTAAGCAAGCTGTACGGTGCCTGAGCACAGCCTAACAGAGCCGCTAGCATGCCTGTAGACACTTTGTCTTGTTTAATGCTATTTATCAAATGAAATGTCTGACATTCAAATGCAGACACAATACAACAAAAAGCCCATACTTTGCTTTGGGCTCAGCTACCCACAGATTTGGATCTACTCTGACTTGTCCTGTTCTGAGAACAATGAGCCACGGGCTGAAGTACAGGAAACACTGCGGTATAATCACTGCACCTTTATTCAGGCATGATTATCTCTACAGGAATTCATTGTGTGGAGAGAGAACTGCAGACCCCAACGGTGAAATAATCATATTAAGTTATTAGGGGTGTGATGGAAAGATTCTGTCTTTGCAGTGGTGATTTGCATTATGAATAGGTTGAAGGAATTAGATCCCTTACCACCAGTAAAAACAAAAAATAGCACCACAATGTATCAATGAAAAGCTGCAGCAGCATTGTTTTTGTCGATTCACAATCAGCTATTTTCAAGAAATCACAAAAATTATTGCATTTGGAATTACAGACGGATGTGAGTGCATCTCTCTAACCAATCCTGCTTCCCATTTCAGGCTTGAGAGCAGTCTGCTGGAGGTGCTTCAGATGGATTTCGAGGTGGAGGAGCTGAGCAGTCCTCTCGACAGCCAGGTGATCATATGGAAACTGGAGCTACCGTCCGAATCCAAAAATGTAGCCAAGACCGAAGGAGCCATGAGGATCTATACCACGCAGAGAGACTTTGTCGGCCTGGCCCCTCTCGTAATGGTGAGTCAGCTGACAGCTTCCATGTCACACCTGATCATTATTAAAGCCGGCGTCGATGCTACTGACAGCAATAATGCCAACTCTTGAACTGCATCCTTTGAGCGTTGGTGCATGAAAATATCATAAAATGCACTCTGCTCTGAACCATTCCTGTCTGGTTTGCATACACAGAAGGCTGGATGTGCTTTGTATTGTTTAGTAAATGGGTTCTATTTTGAGCAGAGAGTGACCTTGTGTTGTTGACTGTCAGCTAGCTGATGTCTCTCTTCTGTGTTGTTCTGCTCTGTTCTGGCGTGCAATATGTGGTCATCCGCTGCTTCGAACAGCTGCTTCATGTGCTGCTATTTTGGTGCCGCAGGCCTCTTTATCATGCTACCTCTATAATTAATCCATGATATAATCTCCACCACTATATACGGAACATTACACAAGAGTTTACACCACTTTGAATTGCATTATTGAAGCTGAGTTAAGGGTCATCAGGGTCGGTGCGTTCTGAGTGCACCACTGGAACGATAGATGGCAATGACAAACATGATCATGATTGTAGAAGTACCTAGATCTTTTACTTGAGTGAGTAGCAGTACTGCACAGTACAAATACTCTGTTACATGTAAAAAATGTTGCATTTATTGGCAGAATATGGCAGAAATATAATATGTATAGCTATGTTTTCATTCATATAATCACCCAGAAATAAGGATTGAACATTGGCTTTAGATTGGGGGGGCTTTTGTAGGTGAGGCGAGGGGTATTCAGCCGGTTACAAAATACAATGTGCAACTTCATTGCTCTCACCAGATCGTACACGCTGGTCCTTTTAAGTTTAAGTACAAAAGTATTGAATGATGAATTGAAGCAAGCATGAGAATATACAATACTTGAAGTATATATACGGTAAAAGTATTCATTATACATAATGACCTCATTCAGAATAATGTATATTATATTACTGGATTATAATTAGTGATGCATTAATGTGTTCATCACTTTAATGTTGCAGTAAAAGGTGGAGCTGATTTTAATTATGGTATATGCCGCTGGGTGGCTTAACATACAATAATGCATCATAATTTATTTATTTATATTTTGTATTATAATCTAAATTTGTAAAGTAACTAGTAACTATCATATACATGAAGTGGAGTACAAGTATAAATCAGTTTAAAATATAAATGTTTAAAGTACAAGTACCACAAAATTGCTCTTGTAAATGTACTGAGCTCTCCATCACTGAACATAATACACTCAGAGCACCATTTTTCTTTCTTCATGTGTGTTTAGCCACATAGTGTGGATGAAATATGTAATTTATACAATTAAAAGTTAAGACTGATTGTAGTTCATGTTATTCTTTGGGGCAGTAGGTTACTTCCCGTATATTTCACAGTTCTCGCCGCTGCGTTTCCATCATACTGGTGCTGAAGTGCTTTAAATTATGAGGATATGCCACAGTGTTCTGATTTGTGAATTCGACATGGTTCATCTCTCTTGTGGATTAGAAGCCGACCTCAGGCAGAGGGCCAAACACGAGGAGATTTGATAGTTGGCTCGAGGGGCCATTAGCGCTGACTGATCACTCTTAGCCTTGCGCTATGAACTCCAGCTAGTGCTGCTGCTCAATACTTCTATATAATGGCAAAGGCCTCATTGACACAGGCTTCATCTGATCTGTATTTTTTTTTAAACTATATTGTAACGACAATGTTCAGTTATTTCGGGCTCGTTTAAAACAGTTTTTGCAGTCAAGGGACTCGTATCCATCTGCTTCATTTTTGTACTGAGTGGCCAAGTGTCTCTTTAAATTTGATTCGACTTATCATTCAGGGACCTGACCGGGCGGCGCTCCACAGCACTCATACTAATTCACACACATACGAACACACACATACACACGCTAGTGAATTATTTCAAGCTCATTTAAAACAGTTACAGAAGAGGACACACATCCATCTGTTTCATTTTCATGCTTTGATTATCCATGTGTGCATACAAATGCACACACACACATTCACACACACACTGCATTTATATAGGGTTTTCATCCAAAGAGCTTTCTAACTGGTCTCACATTCACACACATACACAGAGATCGATGGAAGCCACCCACCATGCAGGTTGGCAACCTAATCATCCTGAAAAATTGGGACGTCTTGCTCGAGGACACTTGACATGTGGACAGAAGGACCCAGGGATCGAAGAACCAACCCCGCTGTGATTAGCGGCCGACTCTACCTCTACCTGCCACAGCCGCCCCGTCTAATAATACAGTGCGTGCTAAAGAACAGCCTGTGCTGTATATGTATAGAGATTATTCTTAGTCCAAATCCATGGCTCTAGTAATTTGATCATGTTTGAACTGATATGACATCGCTCCGAGGGACATGCCTGCCCAGAGAAGTCCAAGATTAGGTCTTACTTCTGTTTGGTGACCTGGCCATCACCCAGCCTTAACTCTGGCTCTCCAAAGGGGGACAGGCATTCGTACCTCATCAGGACTGCTGAGTCACACATCATCGCCCCTGTCTCTCCTACCTACCTCCTCTACTTTCCTCCCACAGTGCTCCAATCCTAACGACTTTCTGCCCTGAAAACATCAGCTAAATGTCTATTTTTTTGTCTTGTATGTGGTTTTCTATTCTATGGACGTAAATATGTAGTGACTGAGGTTGATTTCCCTCTCTGCAGGACACAGACATCCTGAACACAGCTGTTCTGACTGGAAAGAAGGTGGTGATGCCCGTGAGGACAGTAGCTGTGGAGGAAGATGGAGTAGTCACTGATGTGTCTGACTACACAGACTGTAGCTCCACTGATGAAGACGTACTCAAGGTATGATTTACTCCTCCTCCTCCTCCTGCTCTTTGTTATATACCCCCACGTACTGTACCAAGGGGAACAAATCACCTCTGGATTCATCTTTTTTGTCCACACATTCCAAGTGCGATTGTTTTACTGCAGCTTAAATGGCTTCTTGAAGGTATTTCGTGATTGGATAATTGACAATGAAAAGGTAAGAGGTGAAATTGCTTTGAATTATCTTCTAAAAAACATTTTTTTAAAAATGTATTCAACCTTGGTCACTTGAGCTGCAAAAGTATTATGTAAAAGATGTTCAATCACTGCTGGTGAATGGTTACCTGAGAACAAAAATGAATTCAGCACCAATAAAAAGAATGTTTTCTATTCGCACACAATACCAATCTTGCCCATGACTGATTCGATACGGAGACGTCGTCTTTGACTATTAAAGAACAATATAGAATGGTGAGAAGGGCTGCTCTGGTTATACAGACCTCTCAAAGCAAGAGATCTCAATGTCATGAACGATAGGCCTTCCGTAGACTGTATTTCACCTTCTGGTGTACAATATCCTTTGTCCAGAATAAATGTGTTTGCATGTATTAAAGCAAGGTCAGTTTCTTCCGGGTCACTGTGCTGCTGAAGATTTTTTTCTTTTGCTTCATAGTACTGCTCTTCAAAATCCTGGACTGAAAACTGAAAACTTTGAAAGAAATCTCAGAATTGCCTTTACACACTCTCAAAATGCATTAAAATGCATGGATTTATATCGTCAGGGTGGGACTGGGAACAAACTTTGTCCCTGGCAGTTTTAATCTGGACAGGCACGTGTTTATTTTTTGGTTCTTTGTTTATTTAATTTGTATTTTTGATTCAAACTCGTTCTGTCTTGATCACATTTGATTATTTCCCAACTGACCTTGAGGGGGTGGTGGGAGGTGGTGACCTGCCTTACTGTCTCTGCTTACAGTAAAGTTAGAAATGATTGAAATGAAGGCATGTCTAACTCCAAATCAGATGGTCTGTTCCAACATCAAGTCGGCCAAGACCAGCAACTCAGTTGCTGGTGGTCCACTGGGTCGGCCCGCCCATCTGGCGTTTGTCAGAATTTCCAGATTGCTGGTCCAAGCCTGACTGTACTAACCCCCCTCTCGCAGGACTAGGACTCATGAACTCAGTATTTCTAAAATGTTGGCTACAGCTCTGGCCTTGACACTTAGAGACAGAGGAGTAGTTTGGAGTGGCTTAAAAAAAAAAAAAAGTTCCATAGGAGCAAGGTTGGTTTCATGTGTGATGGTAAGGACAGATGCAGACAAATAAGTTGTACCAAAGTCACCTCTGCTCTCTTTTCCACACGGTAAAACAAACTATTAGCTGGGCTCCAACACCACCACCCATCAATCACTCCGACAATGAACAGCTACTGAGCTAAATCGCTCACCACAAATGACCTCACAGTCTGCCACTGTGCTCCCATCCCGTGACTTGTCCCTTTTATCCTGAACCTGAGCACGGCTGACTGCCAAAAGCCGGCTTTGTTTACTGATGAAATTGAAAGTCAGGCCCCTGGCCCCTGAGGTCAGGGTCTGTGAATGTATTTACTCAAGAGTAAAGTGGAATTGTAAACAAAGAATAAATACATGCAGTCTTCGGACCTCTAATACATTTTTTTTTTTCGTCCCAAAGCGGGTTTAGCAAACAACAATACGTCTCGGCTAATAAATAAATGTAGTACTGTACTGCGAGTGCTTCTCCCTGAGGAGATTCACAGTACAGTACACAGTAAGTGCACATGTATTAAGTGCAGATAGGCGTCGGCTATAAGAAAAGCAGGATTACGTGAGGATGTCAAGAGGCTGGATGTGGCCTAAACCATTCTCTCAACCCTGTAATGTAGCCGTCTTTGCTGTTGTTCTAAGCTTACTGTAGCTCCCGGTGTATTTGCTGACCAGAGAGCAGCTTCAGTCACAAATATTCTCTTTAATCTTCTTAGTCTAACAGCTTGACTCTGATATCTTTTCTCCTCTGGTGTGTCTGAAGAGTATCAAATCTGCTAGTGATAGATGGGGGGAAGGATTTATCTAGAATGGATAGCTCATGTGACAAAACAAAAGCAAAACAAAAGTCTAATCTGCTGTGATGGAAAGGTTTTATTTTTTTTTTTTTAAATGTGCATGAATAATGGAGCGACTGAAAATGTGCCCAAGCGTTCTCTTTGTCAGTTAAGGATTGACGGATTGACACTTGAACATTTTAAGCGGGGACATATTGTGCGTAAGACATCTATTTGGCTGATTAATGAGGACTTTGTCATGTCATGTCATCACAATTTGACTAACTGATTTACATCTAGCCTGAACTGAACCGTAAGGCTTGAACTCAACTTGCCCCTTTCCTGTAGATATATTAATATTAACACACACGCATTAAAACTTATTCAGCTTGCACTATTTGCACAGCCGTGTCAGTGGAGTGTGCATTTCTGCCTGTCTTTAATACTGTACGCTGTGATGAAAGTCGAATCCCATTTGAAGTAAATATCTATTTTGACACCAAAAACACTGAAGGGATATTCTTGGCTGCAGGATGAGATTGTGACTGGGATGAGTGGGCGGCCGACACGTTAAAATGGCATTCCCTTTTAACTGATGCTTCGCAATATTATTTGAACACGGCTCATGGAAGTTCAGCGGAGCTCTTGGAAGAAGAAAATAAGAAACAAACGTAGTGTCTTAGATTGTGGATGACTGGTTGACTGCCTCCGATCCCGAATTAAAAACAAGAAAACTCGTGATGACTCCACTGGAAAAAAAATCACTCCTGGTCTGTTGTTCCATGCTTCCATTAGGAATTTTCCATAACTGGAAAAATTCGTGCCACATATTATAAATCGGCTGTTTAGATATAAACTAAGCATAGGATTATTTGCAGGGAAGAGGTCAGGTCAGGGCAGCCTCAGTTAGCAGTGACACATAGTGATGTGGTCATTTTTAAAGCTTAAGCTCAGCAGGATAACCGATGCTCAGATGACACAAGATCCTCTCAAACACAGCATGCCCCCGTGACAGCACATCGTCTGGCTAATTGTTGGGTTCATAAAAAGAAATGCTATTTGTATTCCTCCTTAGGCTATCTGTCAAAGTCATTGTTTTGTTTTCTCCCCCGTGCACTTTCAGCGGCTTGTGACTGAATTTCAATGCTGCAGTAATTATCCAATTTGTTTAAAGCAGCGGCTTTAGAGAGGACCGAGGAAAAACCTCCTGACTCGCGTCTCAAAATGTCCACGAGATGTTTGAGCAGACGCCCAAACTTGCCAAGGTCACCTTTGAAATTATGGTGTAATGAATGCACTTGGCTGTGAAGGACTGATGTTCAGCGCTGCGCCACATGATATTTTGATTAACATAAAATTGCAATGCTGCCTCTTCCTAACGCTTCGGACTGGTGATCATCGCAGTAGTTTATTACAGCCAGCTGACATTACTATGGTAACACATGCAGTGCAAAACTGCCGCAAGGCCAGTTGTTGTTGTAGGAATGGCCTATTTGTTAAAATAGTGACTTTTATGAGAACATTTGATTATTTTTTGTCATTGGTTTGATGACTAACATCTCCGTCATTGACAACAGCATCATTCTGAGTTTGATATAGATTGTTTACACAAGCGTACTTTACACAGACTCTTTGATATAATCAGGGAAATTAAAGTGACAAATTATTCATGTTGTGATTGATCGTCCCTTTTATATACATCATTTCCTTTTATCCAGGTGTCGGACAGATGCGACTATGTTTTTGTGAATGGCAAAGAGATGAAGGGCAAAGTGAAGATGGTGGTGAACTTTACCTACAGCTACCTGAGTGCTCAGCTGGAACTGAACGTGTGGATGCCCCATCTCCCTCTCCAGATTGAGGTGTCAGACTCGGAGCTGAGTCAGATAAAAAGCTGGAGGGTTCCCATACTGACCTCAAGAAGGTGGGACACACAAACAAACCATTTTTCAACATTAAAGCTCCTCTCATTTGTTCTAGAAGCATCCTTTAGCACGTACAAATCCAAATGATATCTGTCCAAGGTTTTAGCGTTGTACTGCAATATCTCAGTGTGATCCAATCAAGCAAAGAGGCAGAGACAGACTGAGTGATTGGAGTATAGCAGGTCAGAGTATTTATCATGTGACAGGTGTGACCTGCATGTGTGTTTTTGTTGTGCTCATGTCCCAGAACTGGCTGGAACAGTGAAGAAGATGACAGGAAGGGGAAGGGCTGCATGCTGCAGTTCCAGCACGCCCTGGTGCGAGTGCTGACTCACTTTGTGGCAGAGCAGACGGACCCTCGGGATCCGAAGGCCTATTTCCTGGGCTCGGATTGGCAGGTGGATGTCACAAGGCTGGTTCGATACTTCATGAAAGTGGAGGACCCTCGTGTGGCGAGGCTGCAGGCAGGAAGGGTGCTGTCAGGGCGAGATCTTGGGACCACCACCATCCAGGTAATAAACACCAATTCAGCCTCTGGGTGGTGAGTTCACAGCAGATATCCCAAACTGTACAGGTCCTGATAAGAATACACCCGGAGACACCCTAATTCATTTACTGTATCTAATATTGTTTTGTGACAGGTGTTTTCTCCGCTGTCTGATGCCATGTTGGCTAAGACAACTATCAAAGTTGTGGATGACAAAGTGACCATCACAGAGTTGGGGGTCCAACTGGTTACAGGCCTCTCCATGACTTTACAGCTCAGTCCTGGGAGTAATAGGGCCATCTTGGCTACCACAACCACACAAGAGGTTTTACAGAGCCCCAAACAGGTAACAGTCTTAATCCATTGATTTTTCAAAGATGAACTCCTCTGGGGTCGAGCAATGGCCCTATCAATTGCTTTTGCAATCATTGTTGATTCCTCTGGTTTAGAAGGGCAATCACAATCTCTCCTATTTTCTATTCTTTCAGGAAGCCTTGGTAAGTGCCTGGCTGCAGTTCAGTGATGGCAACCAGACACCTCTTGACATTTATGATCCTGCTTACTACCGAGTGACGGTGACATCTCTAGATCAGGGAGTGGTGTCAGTGCGGGACAAGTCTACGGTCGTGGTGGCAGAGGGTGAAGGCGAAGGAGTCCTGGTCAGAGTAGAGATGTCCATCTGCGAGGACTGCCAGAAGTCCAAACGCAAAAGCACTGTGGCCGTGGGCAACGGCAGCCTCAAGGTCAAGTTTCAGGTGAATGGCCGGCGCCCGGGAGGCAATACCAGCAGCACTGTTGGTGGCAAAGATAACGGCAATGACTATGGGAATGACGGGGAATCCCAGAATCCTCCACCACGTAGCTCAACCTCTGACAGAGAGGAGAGCGCAATGCAGAAGATCACAACCACGATCAAATCTACAGAACGAACCTTCATGACCAGCGGCAGCCTCGGAGGAGTGGGTAAGACCAGCAACTCAGGAAACCCCGGCAGTCCTACCAGCGTGGTGAACATCAGCATGATGAGCAGCCCCAGTGACAGCAGCAAAGCATATGGCTCAGACAATATGATAGTGGAGGATATGGGCAGTGTTAGCTTTACTAGCACTGTGAAGGCCCCTGGGAACCTGGTGAACTACAACAACTTCCCCACCAAGGTGGAGATACCTGGGCAGGAGACGGAGGTAGAAATTGGTGGTGATGAAATGTTGGCCAACAGGCCGCTCACAGACTTGGAGATCGGCATGTACGCTCTGTTGGGCGTCTTTTGTCTGGCGATCCTGGTTTTTCTGGTGAACTGTATCTCGTATGTTATTAAGTTCAGGCACAAGAAGCCTCCATCTCACGGCCAGGAGCCCACAGGGCACAGGCATGACTGGGTATGGCTCGGCACAGACGCTGAGTTAGTGATGAGCGTGCCAGGCAGTCCTGTCCAGCAAGACTCCCAGACCACAACCACCGTCATAGACATTGGGCCGGATAAAACTGCCTCTCTGTCCAGGAGGCCCAGTTGCCTGGCCTCTGTTACAGACTCTCCCCTTGGCTGCGTGGGCTCCCTCAGGAGCAAACCTATGCACACCGAGTCCCTCAATTCACCCACGAGCAAGAGGAAGAGGGTCCAGTTCACCACCTTCTCCACTCTGGAGCGTCAGCATTCACCACATCTCCCGCCCAGGGAGAACGGCCATGGCATCCATTGGGTTGGGAAAGAGGACAGTTGTGAGGAGGACCCCCAAGTGCCCATTACAGAGCCTGGGCAAGAGTTATAATACAGACCCCGATCAGACCTCACATGTACAGTAGATGTGGCTTTGATCACCTCAATGCCTTTGTTATCTCCAACAACTGTGTAGAATATGTGATTTTGGAATTTCCCTCCTCCACATTTCATTACCTATCAAGGCCTTTTACATGTACATGTACTGTATATTATTGTTAATAACAGAGTGGACGTGTGTGGTGATGTTTCAGATGGTTGAAAAGATGGACTCTTATTTACACGATGTTTAAAGCCACCAGACGTTAATGCTGCATGTGGATATCTACTTCTCCAAAGTTTTGCACTCACATGCAGGGATAACCCGTAGAAAAACACACTGAAAGAGTATCCCAAATAACAAACACAAAATACTGGTTAACAGTTATAATACAGGACTCAGACAGATATGGGTTTCACCAAAAATGTGGCTTTGATTAAACATAAGTCTAAATGAAATTAGTGTTTTTCTATCATGTAACATCCAACACCTTTATCTTTGTAAATTTAAGTTGATCTTTAAGTAGATTTTTTTTTTTTTTTATCATTAAAGCACCAAGACCTTGAATTCCACCTTTCACTTGATTTTCTGTGTTAAGCACATACACGTTTTTCTAAAATGTGTTAGGTCAGCTACGGATATCTATATATAGTTTGTTTAATGCTTAATTTCAGAGTTGCATCAAAAATGTGACAGTGCAAAACTTTTGCAAGTGTTGCCAAAAATTAACTTTTGTAACTGCAAATTACAAGAAACCTTTTGTGGCCCTCTGCCCTTTAAACAAATTGAGTTTTTGCTGGAAACTTGAATGTGTGCAACCCAACAGTTGCACTTTATTAAAAATGAATGTGGTGGCATACCGGCTGAAAAGAAAAGAAATATTGGAACTGTTTTTTTTTTTTTTTTTTTTTGGCAATAGTAAATTAGCTGATCCTGCACTGCACAGTCAAGATTTCGTGGCACTTTCAGAATTTTAAGTATGACAAACAGCTATTTTTGTATTAATAGAAGGAATCATAATTTTCCAGACGGTAGCGGTGTCTGAGGGGCAGAAGAGGGGGTAAGTCGTGATGCATTCAAGGTGAAACAGTTCCAGACCTTGGTCAAGATTAAAACAGTTTTGTTATGACTCAGATTTAAACTTAGAATTATTCAATATTTCTAATCTTGTAACACATGGAGCTGCCTACATTTTCTCCACCATATCATGTTTTATCTACAATGGGCGTATCACAGAGGGCAGAATTTATCCAAACAAAAAGTGTTTTCAGGTCACCAACTCAAAACAACCAGTGTAACTGTTACGTCTCTTTTATTAATTCGAACAAATAAACAGAGAATCAATCATTCAGTATTTATACTCAAACATAAATAACAGTTCATCATACATTTCAAATATATTAAATATATTTTAAAAAGTAAACAAGCATTCCTGATCTAGGTCTTTGGCTCTGCAGCATAATTTCAATCTGGCAATGCAGATAAAACAGGATTATTTTGTAAAGACACCTTTGTAGCCTGATTTCTCAAAAGACTGGGAATAAAGACACTTGTGATAATTATATAAATATATATGTAAGGTATATGCACTGTGTTTGCTAAAGTTCCTGAGAAAGTAAACAGAGCGAGGCTGAATGCTGTGCTCAGAGCAGACTGTCCACCAGCCACCGGTAGGTTTCTCTCTCCTGTTTCAGACTGTGATGCTCTTCCACGTAGAGTTTTCCATTCCTCACCACTCTCTCTCTGAGCTCCTGATCTGACACCAGCCTCTGAGATTGATGCACAAATTCCTGGCAAGGATGAAGGCAAAACGTGAGTCTCATTTACTGCCAAATGCCACTTAAAGCTTGTCATTGAAGCTGCCTGAAGATGTGTTTTTTTTTTTTTTTTTTAAAGCACAAAAGATAATCCAAAGCGCGAGAACAGAACTCAGATAAAAGCTGCGCGCTGATAATAAATACTTCAAAAAAAGCGTGTACATTGCCAACGGATGGAGATATTTGTGGCTCCGGATTCAAACACGGCTATCCAAAAGACCTTTTCAGTCTAATCTAATAGCTGCTACCTCTCACCTTATGAAAAAAACAACAGTGACTGCTACACTCAAACACCCTAACAGCTGTCACAGGGACATGGGGAGTGAAAGATACGGATACAAATGATGGGACCGTCATTGAGATGTGTTGATTCCAGACAGCATCCTCAATCCTGGTTGCTCATTTGTTTTTCCCAGCAGACAGAGCAGAGTCTCCAACAAAATAAAGTGAAAGTGCCTTAAAGTGTTCCTGCGACACAGCAGCCAACATTCAGTGCAGTAAAGAGCCAATGGGCACGCCGTGGTTTAGCCACTGCCAGTCAGCAAGCCACTTCACTATACTTCACTTCACTCGAGTGATGTGATTATGTCTGGAGAGGCTCTTGGTAGGAAACAGCTCTTCTGTATGACTATATGAGTGCTACAAATCCTCAGCAACAGGATTAAAGCTCAACTTATGAGCAGCATGCATATAATCACTTCACTGTTCGTGGAAATTACTAGGCAAGAAATGCAATTTTTTTTCTTTAAAGCTTTAAAGTGCTTGTGTGGTTTGTTTCTTTAGACACATTTTTTGATACCTATACTTTCTCATGTAATTACTTTGAAGGCTTACAGAAGCAGAAACACTGTCACTCAAAAAGAAGAGAGGATTTTAAAGTGCATTCAGTAAGTAAAGTTTTGGCTGAACGGCTAGCGTCAGTCATCGGTGCCCATCCGTCCTGGCTGAGGTCGTGGTTTATCCAACCCAAGCATCCAACCATCTGTGAGAGCTTCGTCCTGGCAGCTCAGCTGAGCACACGCGGCCCCCTTCCCACCCCCCCCCCCCCCCCCGCAGAGGATTTATCTCTGCCGCTACAACAACATGGTGTCTTGACAGCGCCGTGCTCAAGCCCTCTGTGAACTAGCCCTAACCTCTGCTATTTTCCTTTTGCATCAAACCTCATTAAGTATCAGACTGAACAGTTCTCGAGGGAGTTCCCCACTTTGCACTTGCCTGCATCCTTCTTTGTGTTGCATCACTGCGCGGTAATGTGGTAACACTTCGCTCTGTCCCTGAAGGTTGCCCTTTTGGATTCTAATGAAACATCAGCTCCTTTTTGTTATATTGAACCTGCCCAGATCGGTTTAATGATGAGAATCTCAAGTACAAAGTTTTACACAAAAGGATGTAAAGTTTTCCTACTTAAAATTGGGAGACTTTTTAAGATATATACACATCTTCAGACATCCTGAGACAGTGCTTCAATAGTACTTATCGGCAGTAAGTACTTTTGTAGTCAGTTGCGGTAACAGGAGTAGCTGCTGGCAGAATATCTTCTCTTTTGTATGAAGTACTTAAATATTCTAAATAGAGTTTAGAGTTTGCTCCTGTCTGCTTCTCCAAACTGGCAGCATGCTGGCCGCCATAATTACTACAATAAACACCTCATGGCAACCCACTTTAAATAACCTGAACTATCCCTTTAAAGCATGAAACACGGCCTAACACGTAAGGTGACCGGGTCGGCGTTTGTCCCTACACACCTGAGGAGATGAGTACAAGAGGCCAGTGACCTCATGCTTCACCACAGCTGCGTTTCCTGGAATGTCCCTGGCCAGCACGGGCACCCCAAGATCCATGGCCTGTTGGAGCAGAGAGATTAAATACTGGACTCATTAAATATATATATATATATTTTTTAAAACTACTCACAGACTCACCTTGGAAATAGTACAGCTCGGCTGTTCTGCTCTTTGGTGCCTTATTTCGCTTACAGAATTAACTATCTGTATCGGCTAATACCTTCAGCTAGTTGTTGAGTGAAACATGCGAACACACTAATCAGACCTTAAGCCTGCTGTGGATTGTCTTAATCGACTGTGTTTAAAAGAGATTAAGTGGATTTACAGGTTCTGCTCACTCATGAATTGGAGTCAGGCAATTAATTTGTGTAATTGTCCCTGAAGTGGTCAGATAACATTGTAGCTGAATGGGAAACAGCAAGATAAGGACTCCTGTAAATATTCACAGGGTTTAAATTTTAAGGGCTTTGCATGGCAAATTCTCAGTGTATACTTTTAAAGTACCACAATGCACGAGCTATTAAATGATACAACTGTGTTTCCGCAGCTGAGCTGTTACCCGGTCACCCATGAGTCCTGAAGATGTTTACCTCCAAGATGGCCGCTGACATGCCCTCTGAGACGGAGCTGTTGACCACGGCGAAGCACCTTTTCATGGCAGCGTGAAGCTCCTGCTGGCTCCTCTCCTGGGCCAAGAAGACCCCTGCTGTTCTGCAGGAGCAGTGGCAGAGCTCAGTTCTGCGTGACTCAGGGCTCACAGAAGCGTGAATGATGCTAAAGGGCAGTGACAAGCTCGGGGCAGGGAACACGGCTGAGCTTATGTGTGACATACACAGAGAGTCCAAGTAAAAAAAAAAAAAATCCTAACCAGAGAAGGCAGCTTCCTGCCACACATCTTTGTAGCGGTGAAGGCCCTTTGGCGAAAAACTGAAAGATCGGCCAAGACTTAAGAGTGGGAGGACAGATAAAAAAAGAAAAGAAAGAGAGAGCATCTTGGCGTTGTCCTCAGATTTTTATTTTGTTCACATTATATCAAGATAAATATAACACACGTTAGATATTATCTTGCGCCACACGGGATGAATAGACGGAAAAGTAGCCTTCAAATCCTCACTGAAGCAAAGTATTGGCAATTAGACTGTCAGTTTACGAGATATGAGATGTTTAAAGAAAAAAAGGCTTACCTTTGAACAACAGCTTCCACTTCAGCTGTAAGTACAGGATCAATCTGAGAGAGAGCGACACATTACAGACAAGTAAAGCCATTTCCTGACAGTTAAACGCTCTGTTTTCATCAAGGATGAGAGCAATGACTTAATCACGGGGATACAATCAACAATGACGCAATTAATCATTTCTATCGTGAGCGAATCATTCTCTGAAAATCCTGTATTTTCACAGATTGGGGTCAGGGGTGGGGTGGGTGGCCAATCTGATTAATTGCAATGTGGGATTTGCGTGCATTAGCCTGCCCACAGTAAAAGTCAAAGCAGAGAGCAATTTAGGTCAAAGACGCTGCCAAGCAAGCTGCTACTTTTTCCCCTCTTTCATTTTATAGCTGGCGGTATTTCGAAAATGGATTCTGCTGGAAAGCACGTGTACATTAAAAGGAAGAATCTAAACTGATAACATGTTTGTATCCTGGTGTAATCTGGGATTTAGATAGATCCTGATAAAGGCTGTATTAACACACACAAATGATTTAAGCACTGCGCTGAAATCCACAGAAATCCTCGTGCACGGGCAGAACCTGGCGTACCTTTCCTGTTTTATGATAATTGCATTGTTGTTTTGTCCTTTGCTTTGTGTTTTCTTGTTCTTCAGGAGAGACACTTCAAGTGAAGAGGGTAAAAATATTTGACTAATAAGATATCAGCATGAAACTTCCCCAGGTTGATTAAGACATTAATTTTTGTTTTGCAAGTTTAATGAAATTGAGTTTAAACATGCAAATGAGGCATTATCTAATTAAAATGTGCTAATTTGAACATCAGAAGAAGACAGGTTCACCATACCTCTTTCACTTTGTTTACATATTAGAGTCAAAGCTTTGTGCAGAGATGGATATGGATAACAACCAGAAAAATATATTTTTTGCCATTTTATAGTGACTATTATACAGATAGAAGCAGACAAAGTGAAGTCAAATAAACACCTAAATGTGCATTTGGGCCATTTCCTTTCCACTCGTCTGAAAGAAGACACGTTATAGAAGTAAAATACATGTTTTGTGTCTCAAAGGAAATATTTGGTCCAAAAGCTAATGTCCATGATTTAATATAGTTTTTTTTTTTTTTCGTTTCCGATCTATTTGATTCAAAAACAGAGAATGTGCTGCACATTGTGGTGCTCGATTCAGCCCACTTCCAGAGGAGTGAAATGTGTCACTGCTGACAAACTGACCTGAATTTTCCTCCTAATGACAGATGCTGTGCAGCCACAGCGCCTATTACATGAATGAGTAGCTGTGGATATATGGTACTTCACGACAGCGTGAGGAAACTTCTGTTTGTATTCTTGTAGATTTAATGATTCGCTTAATTAATTCTATTAATAATATTCACATTTAAAGAAAAGTATATTCTGTTATTCTCAAGAGGGAAAACTGCTGGTCACACAGATGCGATAAATATGTTTGTTATAAGAATAGAATATATGGCTTCCATTTCTCACATAAACAAACAAACAAACAGGCTTCCTGTGATTCAGGAGTGTCGAGATGAATCACACGTCTCTGCTTCCACTGAACCATTTCATCAAATAACAGCATAGCAGAGCAAGAAGCGGCAGTAAGAGCGTGTACATAAGCCCCTAGCCGTGTCTAATTAAGTTGTTTCTGGGCAAAGCTGAAGCAGAACATACCTTCTGCCTGACACCACTGTTTGAAAGAAAGAACAGACACTAAAATACTATACACTCTGTCATATCAAAGCAAGTCAGGGGGAAGAAAAGATGAAGAGAAACAGAGAGAAGTCAATGAGTGACAGATTGGAAAAGAAGTTGGGAGAGCACTGAAGCTGCTGTTGACTGTTGACTTATATCTGCAGTGCTAAGCAGACAGAAATTCATATATAACAGAAAAGTGCAATCACTAAAAAAAATAAACATAAAAAATCCTGATTTGATTGTCTGGCTGACTGTTTGATTTATGAGTCTCATAAATCATGGCGGACTGGAAGAACTGTTGTTGTTGTTTCCAATTATACGACGCTTGGCATGAAGCCACATATGTGCAGTTAGGAATAATACACAGGACAGAAGCATGATGGTGTGTGACAGCGCTACAAAGTGCTGCGGCTGTAATTTATACCAGCACATCATCCCCATCCATGTGTATGAAAATGAGGCCGCTCCACACAGGTCACTAGTCAGAGGTAAAGAGCTAATCTGGAGTAGACAATGCATCAGTATATCAAGCAGTCAGCCAGTTAGACACAAAACGCTGCTGCTGCTGCTGCTGACTGCCGTCCCATATAGCAGAAGATTGCCATTTCCTCCCAGTGTTAATTCCAGCTGAACAGCTAAAGCCAGTGTGTCTCTGCTACATCCAATTAGAGGCTGCTTGAATTCCCAGGGAAGGTTTCTAGGTAATTTCAGTCACGGTGCAGGAGGGAGACAGAAATCTGTATAATGACTGTGCACTTACCTTTGGCCCAATAATGACCAAAACATTCAGGGGATTCTCACAATGCCACTCTGAAAGACACAGAAGAAAAGTGCCGATGTAAGAAAACAGGACAAAAGTGAACCGCAGAAGCAGTAAAATCTGTTTTTGCACTGAGCTCTTCTTAGTTCGGGTTTTCATTTTTGTTTGTAAGCACGTGAAAAGTAGAATTTAATTCAAAGACACTCCATGTGAAAATCCACACACTCCTATCTGGATGAAACATTAATATACAATTTGACGCCCCCTAGTGCTGTCGTATTACCATAACTGTGTGCCAGGAGAGCCACAAAACATATTATAAAGAAAGAAGCCACTGATCGGTGCCAATTCTCACAGCTGACTATAGGAAATACATATAAGATATATAAGATAGCCATCTTAAAAATAAACAGCAGGAAGGTGAGCAGACTCGAGCAGATAAGATGTCTTTGTCGGGCCGGCATGAGCAGTCAGAAGAATCCCACTGCACTTTCACATAAATTTTCAATTGGCTGAAACTCAACCGCAGAGATCTGACTTCATTCCTAATTGATGATGACATTGCCACTGCTTCTACCACAGGGCGCTACAGAAACACAGCCAGGAAGGCTGTCTAATTTGGAGGTTTACCTGACAAAAAGTTTGAACAGGCTGAGAACATGCCAGCAAGTAACACCCTCCCCTCTTTTCTGTACACTCGACATCTGTGGCATGTCTCTCCATCCTGGGAGAGGGATCTCTCCTCTGTGGCTCTACCTGAGCTTCCTTTGGCGAGTTTTCCCTTACCTGGATCGAAGGTCTAGTGCTGAATGATGTGCAGACCAGTACATACATAAAAAAAGACACCTACAGATATATAATGCTACCTGAAAAACCCTCCACCAGGTAGAGGGGGTCCTTGACTCCTCTGAGGCCACAGACCAACAGGAAGACGTGCAGCTCATCCACATGCTCGCTGCTCACACCTGGGGAGAAGCCAGACACACAGAAAGACAGCGCCACAATATCAAAACACTGCATAATGAACATCCCAAGTACATCGGCAGATAATGAAAGCAATACATCACCCAAGGTCATGAGGAAAATAAGACAGGAGTGACTAATGTGCTCGCACAATTCTCTGATCGCGGCGGCAACACTCAGCAGGGAAACAGTCTGCTGAAAACATTGGAAGGTTGTAGCCTAATCAGTGTGTAATATGGCATCACAACTACAGAGGAGGAGTGTTCGAGTGACAGTTTACTCAGTGAACGGCGCTGGATTAAAATTAGCCAACCCTGCATCGGGCTAACAACATCAAACATTTCGAGAACCTCGCTTTAATTGCAAGGCAGCGCCATTAAATTGGCTCTTTTCCCAGATTTCAGGATCAACCCAGAGATTAGACACAAAACTCACACTCAACCCACAAAAACATAGTCAAGGATCTTTTATTAAAGGGATAGTTCGGGTTTTTTCAAGTGGGGTTATATGAGGTACTCCAAAGTCAACGTGTTACTTACAGTAGACGGCAGTTTGGAGAAGCTAAGCAATGTGCTGCTGTGGACGGAGGGCAGCAACAAACGTGTTTTAACCAGGTGTGTGCATCATATTTAAACTATTTTCACTGGAAACTGAAGCGATTATATCTCTCACTCCAAAGCCACCAGGCTTCATTGGCAACATGATTTTACCTCCCTGAACACGGGAGTCGCTGGTCCACCGCTGCCTTGATAAGTAAGTTTGTTTGTGTTGTGTGACTTTGGTGTTTTATCATGTTAGTTCACAGCTAATATTTGTTGTTGTGGACCGAGGCAGTGGTACACCAGCAACGATATAGCTGCTTCAGTTTCCTGCTGGAAAGAGCCATCTGATGGCAAGGTAAAGCAGTGAAAATTAAAATATGATGTACACTTGACTAATGGTGGTATTCATTTTCACAAGTTTGACTTTTTTTTAGGTGGCTAAAATACATTTTGTTGCAGTACTTTGCTTAGCTTCTGTCCTGGTCCTCCTGTCTGCTTCTACAAAGTATGGATGTGCTGAACACTCCACTGTAGGTAATACTCTGACTATGGATAAGTACCTCATATAACCTCACTTTAAATAACCCGAGCTCTCCTTTTTGGGCTGAGGGATCAAACAATCATTAGAATTCATCCTGAGGGGGACATGAACGTATGTATCAGATCTTATTGGAAAAGTTATCAAGACATTTAACCTCACGGTGGTAAGGAAAAGTTAAGAGATCATCAAAGTCATTTAGATGCATCATCCGGGAACCATGAATGTTTGCAGTGCCAGTTTTGTGCCAATACATGAACAAAGATTTTGAGATATTTCACTGGATAAGTGAAGGATTTTGACCTGCTTTCATGGCGATGTATTAAGCAGTTGGATGGATTGGCCAAGTGGAATATAAACCTCATGTAAAGAGAACATTTAGACGTTACATCAGTTTTAAAGCCATTATGCTCAGCTCTTTACAACGTCTGAGAAAGAAGTCTAGGTTTTTAGTAAAAGCAACATTTTAAGGTCAAAGTCTGCTGGCTGAATAGAAAAAGATACATAGTAATCTGCACCAAAACGGGCAGATGTATAATGATATTTTCACATTAGACTGTTCCAAGTGTTAGAAAATACATTTTTAATCCTTGACCTTTAATCCTTGACAATGACCCAAAAGGATAAATCAGAACTGTTGTGTTGGTCCTGCTGGCAATGGTTTTGCTGGCGAAGTAGTGTTTTCAAAGTAAAGCAAGAAATAAAAGCTCACAATAAAATGTAGCTTGTGACAAACCAAGACACAAACCATTTAACCACCAAATAATACCGCAGACAGACATGAGCACGTGCTTAAAGCACAGTGACAGTCGAATGAAATCCCCTGCTGCCAGATAAGTCCAGATCAGGAGGCTGAGGCAGCTCTTTTAATGCTATTAAAGAGCATCTTAAAATGACGGCGTGGAGTGCCGGCATTGACCCTGATCCTAGGAGCCGATTGTCAAAAAAAGCTCTTCATCCGCGGGGATGTATCGAATTTCCTCGCATTGATTCGCGGGATGAGAAAGCACATCAGCAAAAAGGGGGAAACAAACATGTCACTACCTCGGAACAAGATGCAGGAAAATAATGGAGGGTAGCTGGAATCACACCAGAGCACACAGCTGTCAAAATGAGCAAGAAATTCAAATGTTTATATATATATATATATATATATATAAAACTATTCATCTTTTTCCACGGGGGAGAAAAACAAATTGTATAAATCATGTGTTGTGCCAGCAGCAATCCTTTCTTCCTCTCTCTTTGCAGTTCTGTGACTTCTATGCAAAACACATTTTTTTGTTTGCTCGCCTTTGATTTCAGAAGGGCGTCCTGAACAATCCCCAGCTTTAATCAGGATGTGTGTGTGCACACACACTGGGATGTGGGAACACACAGGTGTCTGAACAGCTCCTTTAAATCTGCTGAGTGGCACACGGTGACAACAGGAACAGATACTGCAGGAAGTGGACAAATCCACGACAGCACAAGTGTTAATTAGCTTAAATGTCTCAATTTTAAAGAGGTTTGATAATCAACCATTCAAGGGCAAGACACAACAGGTAAAGGACTTGAGACTTTGAGCTGTGTGGTTTCATGTCTTCTTTCAGACTAAAGAAAATGCCTGAAATCCACATTTAGGTTTTCGCATTAGTTTGCATTAGATAATTTGCATATTTAAACATGCAATTTTACTAAACTTGTAATACAAAAAAGAATTGTCTTGATGTAAATTATCAACTGAGGAAGTTTCATAACAGTATCTCTTCGTAATTTCACCTGTAGTGTCTCAAAATGTCTCACAATCAGACTCATATGTAGCTTGATTTATACATTTAATTCCTAAAAACATGGAGAAACTTGTTTTATGGCTTTTGAGAGTACATTCAGATTCAGAGATATCAAAAATTATGTGCAAATATTCAACGTGGAAAGTTTCATAGTGAAACAGAGCCAACGAATTCCAAAGAGAGAAAATTGTGGGTGGGTGCTCATCACAAATCCGAGAAGGCGGAAGAGCTTTGGCTAATTTCTTTCTCTCCACTTTAGGACTGCCAGATATCAGACGTGAGAGCAGCGTTATGGTCAGCCAAAATGAATTAAACATTACATAAAATCTTATATATAATCTGGGCCTTGACACTTGTTTAAATAACAGACATGGGCAATCAATACAGATCACAAGGACTGAGTGTAAGTAATTGTGCCTGCGACCTAAAACTCTGGGGGTGGGCCAAAATAAATAATCATTTGAAATATCGTTAGCAGGAAAAATAAATTGTATTTTTTTGATATGTCAGTGATCTATTTTTCATGTGTCAATGTGGAAAACTCATCACAGTTATATAAACAACCAAGAAGCACAAGGCCACGAGCATGACCCGCACTGCTCCCTGATCATGTTCCCATACTGTAACATGAAAACAAGCTCTGCTCTTGACATCTAACCTTCCCTCAACTCACCTCTTCCCCTTTTAATTAATATTTTACACATAATAACACACAAGAATCACACTATTCTTTGAGAAGCAAGTACATGGAGGTAACAAGAGACTCCCTTCTTGTTCCCCCCCTCATCCGTCAGTGATCCAGAAGCATCGC
Source organism: Protonibea diacanthus (assembly GCA_028641955.1). Taxonomy (NCBI): domain Eukaryota; kingdom Metazoa; phylum Chordata; class Actinopteri; family Sciaenidae; genus Protonibea; species Protonibea diacanthus. Next base: position 24,129,906 of record CM053985.1, read on the forward strand.
AGCTCACTCTAATGCGCCGTTCTTCATGTATCCCTGTAACCCCACTGCACAAGCACACACAGCAGGGGCCCACAAACAACACACGCCGAGCGGTTCTCATGGACTGACAGCTTCTGGATCCCAGTGCTGCAAGCCTGTGCCTTGGGAGGGTGCATAACACAGGCACACACACAGTATAGTCATGTATCTTCAGTCAGGTAGGAGGGTTGCTTTGCCTCTTTTATGTTCACAGGTGGAGGTGTTTTGTGCCACTGCAGCACCGGGCCACACAGAATACATTTATCCCCAACACTCAGACCTCCACACACACACACCAGCCACTGTAAACTTACGCTCTAGATTTTTCTGTTTAGTTATGATTTATTTACACAACACTTTTGTGACTGAGACTTCTTCTATGCACACATTTCCAGCGTGTGAGTGCTCCTTTGCAGAGATAATCCATCCAGCTGACAGGTGTGGCTTATCAAGATGCTGATTAAACAGCATGGCTATGGCACACAGGTGTGTCTCGGATAGGGTTGCAAAATTAAGGGAATGTTCAAAGTTGGAAGCTTTCCATGGGAATTTATGGGAATAAACAGGAATATGCAAATGCACTTGAATATCTGCTATCACATGCACATAGCACACTGCTTACTGCAGAACTACCACGTCTCCTACATGCACTGTGCATTCCTCCATCACATGCACAGATGAGTTCAAGAACATACAGACCATTTTTGTATATATACAGTTCAAAAAAATCATTAGAACTTGATAAAGTTTACTTTATTAACTTTGTTTATTGTCTATTTATAAATAAATCTGATGAAATGTTTTTTTAAATTGTATTATTTTTCCTAGCTGTCTGCTCAAAAATTCTATAATTCCCATGGAGTTGTTTTTGGAGTATATTTCCAATATTCCCCAACTCCAGAAATTTACTGGAAACGTTCTGCCCCTTTGAACTCTACTCTTGGGCTCCTCTAAAATGTGCAGTTTCATGCTGAAAAAAGACATTTATTAAGAACAAGACTAAAGCTTTATTTTTGATTCACATTCACTCAACCTCACATATAAACAGTAAGTGTAAGTGAGTGTGTGTGAGTGTGCCTGTGTTTGTCTTGTGAAAGCACTGTGCTGATAACACTGACTAATCCACATCTAGACCAACTAACACCATCAGACAGCTTCTAACAACAGTAACAACTACAGGTCAGATTACAGTGTTTCCATCATGTCTGAGGAAAAGCACAATAGTAGTGTCTCCTGTTTCAAGTATAACAAATGGAGAAGTGACTGTGGGCAATTAGTATTACTTGCACCGGCTGTGAAGCGTGGTGACGAATGACTCTGGGCTGGGGAGCTATTAATCAATTGCTCCTCTCTGTACTCAACGGCGCTCTCTATGAGCGCTAATGTACCTGAGATGGACATCATCTTGCAATGTCCAATTTAAAGTCCATGCTGTTTGTGGAGGGGACTCTTCGAGTGCATATTTACTGAGGCATTCAAATGGGAGTTGGAAGACTGAAGAGAGAAGGGAACAGGGTGGATGAGGGAAGTTCCTCTACTAACTCCCCGACCACCACATTTATGCGTCTAAGATAACACAGAGTAAATTTATTTATTTATTCAGGTTGGGGGCGGTGTATGAATGTATTCCCTGTCGTGCTCCCAGCGGTGGCTCCGCTGCACTGCACTCTGACTAATTGTGGAATAGGAGAACAGTCTAGAATACGGTAGAGGGTTTATATGTACAGTAACACAAATATGAGGCCCGCATTGTGTGTAGATGGTCAAACGACAACAATAAAAATAAAATATTTGAGCACAGATTTCAGTGTGCAGTTACATTTTATTGCACCGAGCACTGAATCCAGCACCACTGAGCTTCTGTGGATGTGCACACACTTATGTTGTATGTATGCGTGGACCTGACCAAAATGCTACTTGTCAATACCAGGCTGTTTTTTAAGAGCACAAAATATAAATAGCACAAGCTAAGATGCAGTGTAAGTATGACAGTTCACCATCTAGACCTGTACATATTGTCCCAGGAATAATTGCAATAAACGATATAATTGTTATTGTAAGACCCTTTTATGCCGCTGATATAAGGATAATTTACTAGCATGACAATGCAAGTGCATCCTTTCAAAGAGCAATGTATGAAGACATTAAATTAATATAATATAATTAAAATAAACCTCATGACTAAAACAATAAATAAAAGAGGCTCTCTGGCTTTTGGTTGTGTTACACACAGATACGTTTGTCACAGGGGTGTAGAGCATCAGTCATTCTCAACAGACAAGTTTTGAGTTGTATTGCTACTTTTTCCCTTTTGACACTAGAGTGCTCTTCTCAGAGACCATTTGGACTTTTTTTTTTTCTACACTCGTCAACTGGCTGGAAAAATTGACCGGAAAAACACCTATTAGCCTCGAGTAACATGTTATCTTCACTTCACCTGGTTCGCTATCACTGTGCGTGTGTGCGTGTGCAGGAGCAGCCTGAGACCCGGACACGGTATCAGAGAGCAGACGATGAGAAGACAGCAAAACATGTCTCAAACAGTGTATTTCTTTTTCTGTTTATTCATCTTTGGCTCTGCACCCAAGTGTTATAATTACGGAGGAGAAACCTCGCTGTTTCTTCTGGCATCATGTTGGCTAAAAAAATTGGTGACACTAAATAAATGCCAGCTTTGCTGACCTCGATGAGTCGTTAACATAATTACGGTGGCAGGCTTAACAGCAGTTAAAATTATAATATTTTGCTCACTCTGGACGATCCACAGACCTCCCTCATGAGGTAAATATTTCCTACTGAAGGCGAAAAAACAGAAGAAATACACAAACCTGAAAACTGTCCACAGTGAGGTCTATGGATTATCGACTCTCACATTATAGCTGGAATTAAAACCAACTGAAGCCGAACAGTACCTGAGCTCCTCAAGAATTCAGTCCAGCAGAATTTCTCAGCCACTTCCGTCTGGATGCCTTTAAAATAAACACAGACACAGTGTCCCCGGTAAAGCTTTTACTGCACATCAACACTGAAATCCATTATGCAGCAAACGGCCAACATGGTCTGATAAATAGATAAATACATTCAGAAGTGTCTTTTGGCTTTGTGATGCACCCAAAAAAAATGAAAAACATCACTGTCGTCCTATATCCTTCATAACCTTTATTCACATTAAAGGCACAAATTTAGCGTTTGCATGAAATTAATCTGAGCTGTATGTGAATTTAAGTGTTTTAAAAATGTTTCAAAGCACTTCAGCATGATCACTATCTGGTGACAAGCATAAAAAAAAAAAAAAAAAAGCTCTCCCTGGTCCAGGCTCAGCCATGCAGCCAGCCAAGGGCTCTCCTCTAATCTCTGAAGGGACACTATTTGCCAAACACAGCTACTGGTGGGAAACAACATGGAAGAGTGATTTGGGCTGTCCTACATGGAGCCGTGGCCAATGGCAAGAGCAAATACGACTCTGTACTGCAGACGGCATGATAATGGAGGGAAAAATGTCAAAGCTGATTAATGCAACACTTCAATGGCGAGTCAGGGATGCACAGAATCAGGCGAGGATATTCATCCTGCAGAGCTTACCTTGGGGCTGGACATAGATTTTACTGCTCTGGGACAGCTTCAGAGAGAGAGAGAGAGAGAGAGAGAGAGAGAGAGAGAGAGAGAAATAGGACATAAATAGTATTTTAAATTAATCAGTCATTATTCGTAGTGTCTGCTATTATATTTAATTATTACTAACTGTGCTTCTTTCTCTTTGGACAAAGAGGGAAACAGTCAATTAATGCTCTTTGTGTTCTGAACATCTAATACAAACTTTAAAAAACAAAGGACAGTTAGGGAAGTAGTTGCAAAGATAATAGGGGATGCTACAAAATAAATCAGAAGGGATGGAGAGGAAATTGACTGGATGCTATCGCGCTAGATCCATCCCCTATGTGTGTTTTCTGTCACAATAAAAAGTGCGGCGATGCCTCTCAGTGCCTGTTCTGTCTGCCTGCTGTCAGCACTAAATGGCAGAGATAAAGCATGGCACTCGCCTCAATCTGCGGCCTGCGGCTGCAATCTAATCTGAGAATAAAACACGGTAATATTGTTTTAATGCCAAACTATTACGGGACAGGGCAGGATATTGTGTTTGTATAGTAAAAGCCCTTCTGTTTTATTTATTGGAGCTGTCAGGCTCGTGCTGTCTCTTGAGGTGCTGTTAAATATGAACAAAAACTTTTGGATTTCTCACAGTAGCTTTGAACGTGGGTCAATTTTTTATGCTGCATGTTCAAGTATAACTTCTGACAGTCAACTTTATGTCAGGGGTGGGGGCTGCTGGATAGCAGGTAGTCAGAAAAGTGTCGATCAAGCAGCAATTAGCTTATACACAAAGTTTCTAGTAAAACTTAAATGAGTACACAGACCTGCACATGCAAGCACCAAGTCAAGTCATCAGTGTGTATGAGATAAAAACTACTGCAGCTGGTCTATTAAAATACAAAAGAATATAATCATACCAGAAATAACTCTGCCTCTTCTTTCATTCTGTCAGTAAATGCAACTGCAAACCTGATCAAAAAAAAAGAAAACACTTCATTATCACCCCTGTGAAAGCCATTTCGGTAAGATGAATATTCATTGCTGACAGCAAGTTTTAGCCTTTTTCAAGCAATGACAATTTTGACAACAATAGAGGGAAAAAGCAGGGGTAACAACAGCAAAACAAAAAAGTCTCCAGGCTGAGACGGAGTACGTGAGAGCAGAAAAAACGCTTGTGGTTCGAAGGCAAAAGGATTTAAGGATGAATACACCGAGAATACAAAGAGGAAAACAAAGAAAATGTAGAGCAAAAAACAGTGGGGAGATATTAATTTGTGCGTGTGTGAGCGTGCATTATTAAATGGGCCAGCGGGCTCAGAGTGGTGACTGAATTTCTTGATCAAGGGTTGTGTGTGTGTGAAGGCACCACAGTGGGAGGTGCGTGGATTCAGATGTTTGAAGTCATGAGAGACTTGGATCTCCCCAGATCTCCCAGAAGGCAATTATCCCCTTAGATTTACAAGATGGATGCCCTACTAACTATTTGCAATACAACGGAACGGAAACACCTCTGTGTGTGACGCCAGGGCACGGGACAAGATACTGATAAGCATGTGTGCACGCTGACTTTTCTATGTTACACTAGGGGAGGTGTGAACACACAGCCTGCACAGGTGGGGCTGGCTTGTATGTGTTCAGCCTTTCATGTGAGTACTCCAGGCACAGAGATACATCATTGAATCAGTGAATATGATCCAAATGCTTTGCAACAATTTCACATCTTGAATCAGTAAAGTAATATCTGTAACTATAGTAAAAGGATCACTGCTCTCCCTACATTTACATAGGTCACATATGCAAAATATATTTATTTCCACTGGTCACAAACGTGACGATGATCTTTTGAGCTTGTGAAGCTATAAAAGTTTTATTATTAGTGTGTCCAAAAGTGAAAATCACACCAAAAATTAAAGGTTGTCTTGATTTCATGTGAACAATTTCAAGTTACAGTATGAGGTGTAAATGGTCACATTTACTTTCTGCTCGCACTTCAGGATGGTGTCATCTGCATCAAACCTCTATGAAAGGAAGTGAAACATGTGGTGATACATTACGAGCATATCTGGTAATGACAAATAGCCTCATAAGGTAAATCTTTGTTTTCATTATTGATTAATCTATTTTTAAAAGTCCCTGTGATGTGTTCAATTTAAGGATTAAGCTTCATGTAGTCAGTTTGCAGTTATGTGGTTTTAAATGGGTTAAAAACAGCGGTTTGCAGTAACATCACCTGGCTTTCAGTAGCACCTGCTCCATAACCACACGCTTCTGCTCAACTTTCACATCTTCATTTATGTCTGTTCCGCCAAAGATAACGCCAAAGGGGAGTTGGATGTCTGGGTGTAAAAGTTAAAAACACAAAGGTCCTAAATCTGTTGAACAGGTGGCAGTGAGTGTAAATGTTGACAAAAGATAAGTAAAGAAATCACATCAACAACATGGACGGTTACCTAAGAGAAGTCTCCCTGCTCTGAACAGATGAATGGCCACTGCACCCTCAAATGGAGGATTTTCAGACACTAGGTTTGCCACCTCAGCAGGAGACTCAAACTGTGTCGCATCTCTGAGCTCACAGGTGTGTCCCGCTGATTCAATGTGGGACCTAAAATCGGAATCAGAATCGCTTTATTGGCCAGGTGTGTGTACACACGAGGAATCTGACTCCAGTTCACTTTTCTCTCAATTGTACATACAGGTATAGACATAAGTACAGTTTAAAAGACTAGGGACATGACAGGTAGGTGCAAACATAATATAAACACATAAAAATTAACTATATACATATTTAAAAGGTATATGGACATGAGTATCTATCTATAGACAGTGCAATGGTGCAGGCAGAGGAATAAATCTGGTTTCTACAAATGGTTGTATGTACATGAGGTAGGTGGATATGACAGTATATACATGTCTCTTATTATTATATACTGTTATTAACAATAATAGTAATGTCGTACCATCAGTACTATTACCATCATCTTGCGACTGTAGCTCATCTGCCTATTCATCTTGTGTTTTTTAAGTGTTCTTGTCCCATTCTGTGTTTTTATTTATTTTTTTTCTACCTCAGTATTTTATTCTATTGTATTTTTTATTGTATTCAAATATACCGGACTGCTATGACAACCTAATGTCCCTTCAGGGATTAATAAAGTCATCTATCTATCTATCTATCTATCTATCTATCTATCTATCTATCTATCTATCTATAACATACTAAATGTAAACAGTGGATAAAATAAATTATAATGAGCAGGTATTGCACAGATCTAAAGGTTCTTGCACATAGTAACATATTGATATTACAGACGTGCAGAGTAAAATAAGAGAAACATAACTCTGGATGGAAGACCGCAAAGATTAAACTTGACTTTATTTTTAAAGCCTTTTATCGTGAAATGTTTGCTTCCTGCTACAGCTGATTCATTAAAGCCATTGTACATCAAAGCAGCAGCTTTGTTTTGGGTTAAAAGTTAACTCCAGTGCCTAACTACCAGTAATTAGCAACACCTGTAGCAGCTAACAGCTTAACAACAAGGCAGATTACCTTATCCTCTCAGCTGTGGTGTGGTTCCCAGTGCTGGGGCTGAGACAGGCAAGAAAGAGTAATTTCATTGCTTTGACGAGCTAACTGCTTCTCATGTAAACATGTGTGAAATGGCAGGTGAATAATGCAGCAAGCAGAGCCTCTGTGCTGCTGAGTTTTAGGCTCGCTAACCGACTCCTATCACATTTCCTGAACTCATACCTGGAAGTTACACCACGTAGAGCCAAAGCTAAAAAAGAGGCTAGCTGCGTTAGCTGTCAGTGCACACACGCTGGACATGTTTACTACAAGTCCGCCTGCTAATATGCTCCCATGGAAACACATGACGGTAGCACATATAGTACAGGATACAGTGTTCTGTTATTTAAAACCGTGTCACCAAAACACAAACACCGACTTATAGCACACACCTGTCTGCTGACAGGTCTGTCAACAGCAGATTTAACAGGTAACAGAAAAAAAACAAACACAACAGCGCTACCGCCTCCTTCTCTCGGTGGTACGTCTGCGCAAACTCAACAGACTTCCAAACAGCACGGATGGGGCTGCTCCCGCTCTTTTTTACTGCGCATGTCATTTGTAGATCGTCTCCACAGCAACGCAAGAGTGACAGTTTGTTAACCGAGCTATGCGTGTCACGCGATAGTACTGTGACACAGTTGTTTGTTGACTTCCAGTTCTCCTTTGACGAAGTGTTGATTAAAGACGACACAAAGTGAATATCCAAGCTGTAAATATGACCTACGTTGACGGAGATAAGTGAGGAACACTTGTAGTTGAAGGTAACGTAAAAGCTATAACTATTACCGAGCTACCGTTGAGCTAAAGCTAGCCTCTAAGTGCCTGTGTTACATATGAGAAGTAAAGGGAGCTATAGCTAGCTGTTTGTTCACTCTAAACTGTGATGACAGCCTTGAAATAACCTGTTTAATTGTTGTTTTCTATGCAGATTTGAGCTCACTATCCGTTAAATAGTGTGAGAATGGCGTACAACAACAGGGATGCCAGTGAGAGCACCCCTCTTTTGGACTCTGGGAGCAGATCTCCACCACCACCATCAGTTTTCCAGGGAAGGAGGCTGGCATGTGCAGCCATCCTGCTGGCCGAGTCATTAGAAAGGATTGCTTTCTACGGCATCACATCCAACCTTGTGCTTTTTCTCAACGGTAGCCCTTTTTATTGGGAGGGCACCCAGGCCAGCCAGGCGCCTCTGATGTTCATGGGAATTACCTACCTGATTTCACCGTTTGGAGGCTGGCTGGCGGACGCTTACCTCGGGAAGTTCTGGACGATTGCTTTCAGTTTGATCTTGTATATTATGGGCATGCTGTTTTTCCCTTTCATATCTAACGAAGACACCAGGATAGAATTATGTGGAGAAGAGGTGGCGTTTCCTGTGCAGCCTGCAGAGTGTACAAACAGTACCCCACCGAGCAATGTAACGTGCCCCATTCGTGCCCCATATTGTGGCCCAGTAGTCTACAGTGGACTTTTTCTAATTGCAGTAGGTGTGGGTACTGTGAAGTCCAACATCACTCCCTTTGGGGCAGACCAGGTAGAGTATTGAACACTTTCAGATCTCAAAGTTAATATTAGATAAAGAATGTAATGAGGAGGAAACATGGAGTTTATTTCCATCATCACTTTTTCCTGTATAAGATTGAGTATGCAGTGTGACAACATGGAGGCCAGACATGTGATTGGATTTCTGTTGCACCACTTAGACATGCATACTTTTGAACACCACGGCCAGTCTTCTTCTTGCTCACACTTATGCATGCAGAACAATCACTTGACTGATACTTTACTGGTGATAAGAACTGAAATACAACACATCTGTTTTGTGACGATATAATGTCAGAAGCAGTCCTGAAAAGGAGGAAAGCTCATCAATGGACTCATTGTTTTTCAACATAATCTAACCAGAAGTGGGCAAAACTTTTCAAAGGAGACCAGTGGGTCAAATACGATTAGTATTTGAGCCCGCTATGCTCATTACAAGATTTTCACGTCTCTGTCAATGCTCCCCTTGATCATGTACAAACACGCACAATGCACAACAGCAAGCAAAATCCATACGTTGGAGGGGAACAAAAGAGAAACGGCAGCGCACAACAGAAAAGCGTCAATATAGGGAATAAATGAGCTACAGCCACAGTGATTGCAAGCAAGAAACAATTATAAAACTTGGCTAAAATACTTATTTGTGAGTTGCGAACATCTAATGTGAACCGCGTCACTCAACGGCACAATCTTTAGGCTAATTCTCATCCAGCTGAAAGTCCTCATTAAGTGGCAGTGGTGGCTGTTAATACTTGAAATGTGTCTGGTTTGAGTAGAGTCTAAGATTGCCTGGAACATGCAGCTTGATTTCTGTCGAAGAAGTAATTGCACCCTCTTGCAATGTGAAAATTGCCATCGTCAGTGTTGTGAGTTGTTTTTTTTAGTTTTTAAATGAACATGGAACCTGATCACAGTAATCATAGAGTTAGAGTTTTGCTGGTGCTGCTGATGAAGGTGTGTAGGAAGTTAATAGATCTTAAAGTTGGGACATGAAATGCGGCAGGAAAACTGTATTTTTGTCCTTTTTATGAGTCACTGCAGATGTGACGTCTGTCAGCTTTTGGCCATTCTAATATTTACTCATCACATTTTCCATTTGATGGAGGGTCAACATTAAAAGAAGACAGTAAATTAAATGTTTGTCTCGTCCTGACGTGATGGAAGTCTGGAGGGAACACAACCACTTAGTTTGATTGATCATGTGTCAAGACTAAATGTAGACGAGGCGCTCTGAAAGTACCAATCTCTATATTTTAAAATGTCTTATAATGCACTTCTTGGTAACACGTGGCAATCAGGTGGTCAGTTTAAGCGTGATGAATCATTTTCTAACTTGGCTGCACAGCTGCACAGAGGAAACCCCAGAAAGATTTATGCTCAGCATCGGCCTGTGAATGCCGTGACATTATCTCCACAGTAGTTAATTGTAGCTCTACCACTGCATCCTTTGTGCTCACATATAAAAGAAATATCCACTTCATCATGCATTGATAAAATCTTATCCTCCACTGGGATAACTTTATGTGGAATGGATCATTGCCATTATGAGAATAATATTATTATGATTACATAGATATTTAACTGAATTTATTGCTGTTTTGGTAAGCTAATGGTGGAAGCTCATAGAAAATTCTGTACGAATGCCCAAAGCAACAGTGAGCAGATGAATAGTAAAGCAAAAGTTGCTTTTTGCTTGTGTACTTCCACTTTTTCAGTTTCATGCGGTTATAGACTTTCTGTATGATGATATATAAAATAATCACACTAAATTTATGAAGAATGTAATGTCTTGAAAGAAATGCAACATCATCTCTTCGTCTTTTTCAGCTTGTGATCGTTGTTCCTCTTTTCTGTCTCGGTATTTCGGGCCGATCTAAGTGACACATTTTGTTCCTTTGGGTAGGGCAGCTGCTGCTTTAAATGCATAATATTGTATCTTTATGGACTTATTTCCCCCCCATGTGACTTTTAAGGATAGGTGTCAGGATGTGGTTAGGGTTAGCTCCTGACAAGAGCAGTGCAAAAATATTCAAAAATGTCGGCTCACTTCTCTAAATTAAATGAAAATGCAACTATTTGCAGTAACTCAATAGCTTGAATCTTTGCATGTCATGTCTTTGCACCAAATGCACCAAGCAGTATTGATATCAATAAAATCCTACAGATACCCATCCATCGTGACTTTAAAAACTTAGATATCAAAGTGCACACTTCTTTTCTAGATGACAGATGTTGCTAGTTGACAATCAAACTTGTATGACACACACAGTTCAATGTCTTATCTTTAATTGTTGCTTCCTGTATGTTGTACAAGCCTGCGATGATCTGATTTGTGGCTATCATGTGATCTTAGGTCAAAGATAGAGGGCCAGAGGCCACCCGCAGATTCTTCAACTGGTTCTACTGGTGCATCAACTTAGGAGCCATCATGTCTCTTGGATTTGTCGCCTACATCCAGCAGAACTACAGCTTCGAGCTTGGCTACATCATTCCCACCGTGTGCCTCGGGGTCTCCTTCCTGGTCTTTATCCTGGGCCGCACCGTCTTCATCAATAAGCCTGCTGATGGCAGCGCCTTCACAGATATGTTCAGGATCCTGGGTTTCGCCTGCTGCTCCCAGAAACCAAAGGAGACTAACTTAATCCGGTGAGAGTGACATGTCAGCTTTGTCAGCGGAGGGGGTGAGAACATAGCATAAAACTGTATTGTCAGGCAATAAAGGTGGTATATTCATTCCCTAAATGACAAACAGCACGCTCAGAGTGACTGTGGAGTAGCAGAGTGTTCATTAATCTCAATGGGAAGGCACTTTCCAGCAGTGAGAGGAGTATTTTAGTTCATGGCAAAGTTCAGTGGGATGGTGACTGTGATATTCAGTGGAATAACACAGCTAGGTGTTGTTGGTAGACCTTTATGTTAAAGCCTCCTTTGATCCCCCCCCTGTATAATTCTTTTTTCCCCCACTGGTCCAGGCATTCATCTTCATTCCCTGTGGTGAAAACTTATTCTGAAGAGCTGTTACTCGACTTTGAACCAAAGTAGCACAATTGGTTCAAAAACCTGACATTGAATATTTTAACTTGGCCAATCCAGCAGCCTTTCAAGAATTTCTTATTAAGACATTTTCTCCAGAGATGAGGATTATAGGCTTTAGGATAAAGTTCTTTTTCTATATCTAGAAGTGCTCTTATTTAAGGGTGAGATGATCACGAGTAAGGCTGCTTCAGTCTCACACATCAAGAGTTTAGTGTTCTACATTTATTTATATTTTATCAATCACAGTGTATTTTTATAAGTATTTTAAAGGTCATTTTATCTTTTTCTTTACTCCCATGAAGCAACAAACCAACACTACTAGACAGTGCCAAAGTGACCTACGGAGGAAAATTTCCAGAAGAGAAAGTAGACGAGGTTAAATCTCTGGTGAAAATCCTCCCCGTTTTCCTCGCCCTCATCCCGTACTGGACCGTGTACTTCCAGGTAACATCAACCCATTTTAAGCTGAATCAAAATGCATGAGCCGTGTGTAGTCACGTAAAATGAAAAATCAGAATTTAATATGGCAATATTATCTTTTCTTGGATGCAGATATGCATGTGTTAATACGAGGGAAGATTATTTTCCCGTTTCAATATTGAAGAAGGATGGTTTTTGTGCCAGGCATCCCGGTAATCATAAAGTGGAGAATCACTTCACGCTGAGGCTGTAATCTCCTTTATTGTGCTGCAGATGCAGACAACCTACATCCTGCAGAGCCTCCATCTGAAGATTCCTGGTAGTCCTCCGAACAACACTGCTGGCTTCCACCAGGTAAACTAAAGTAAAAAAAAAACAAAAAAAAAAAACACTCAGTGCAAGTTCCTGTTTCTTGTTAAATTATTAAAAACATCGAGGGTTGTCTAGACATTGGGATTTTGTGTTTCACAACCAACCTCTGGTTACTTCCATTGAGGTTAAACACATTAGTTCGCAGCTCCAACCTGCCTCCACTGAACTAGATTTCACCGCTGAAACTAAAGGAGTCAGTAGGTCACTGACACACATCGGTGGGCAACAGCTGGAGGCAGTAGCAAAGGTTGTTAATGCCTTTGGGATTAAGTCGGGACTTGACTTCACAGACTAATACCTCGCAGATTAGCAACCTGGCTGCGGTTGTACCTCCACAGAAGCACCTACAACTCAATCTTCTTCCTGCCTCGTGTTGCTTTTGTCTGACAGAAATGAAAGACTTGTCAAAAATCAAAAAGCTTTAAGAGCGATGAAAATGGAATAGACTAGGAAGTAAAGAAAGTACTGTATGTGTGTTCTTCTTTTTTTGAAAAGGTGACAAAAAAAAGTGCACTGGCTGACTTCATGGAAATGTGAAGTGAAACCCTTCCCTGCAAACCACACAGTCTCACCCAGTGTTGCACAAATGGCTTCCATACAGTGTACATTCTTACATTCAACAATAATACTCACTGAACCCTGTGACACTGCAAAACTGTCTGACAGTTTTGTTTACTCATATTCCTCCATGTTTAACTGTGCTTTCAGACTGTACTGTTTGGTCTTCTCTTCACATACTGTTTAGTATCTTTAAAAACAGAACTAAGCCTTTTTCTACTACCAGCCTTGACGCTTCTCAACATCAAAAGGGAAGTGAGATTAGATGCCTCTGTGAATTGCTCCCTCACCTCACCTGACACATTTCAATGACTGAGATGAACAAATACTGCCTCCTGAATGAAACGGAGCCCATACTAACAGCACTAAGTGGCAAAGGGAGGCAGGAGCGAATGTGTTGTAATTGGATATAATAAGATTAGGTACAGAGATTACCACTCTGTTGGAGCGGCAGGTATTTTATGTCTCTGTGAATAGACAGTAAATGTTTTTGCATTAATTATAATTTGAATTGCATTTTAATTTGTCTTTATTTAACCCTGTGATGCATATAGAAGCTGTTTCCAACCTCTTTAACTTGAGATGCAACACAATTAGCGCTCCACTTAAAAAATAACACATTTTAAGCAGAGAAATTATTTTCTCACGTTCTCACACTGTTTAATTTTCGTCTACTCAACATAAATATAAACTCTATAAATCTTCATGAAGTAAAGTATCTAAGACACAAAAGGTTTATTGATCTTTTTAGTTTTTCTTCACAAATGTGTTAAAATCCACGTTTTATCTCGTTAGACACAGAACTATCTCTGTTTCTCACAGACTACAGATAACATGTTGTTCCCCCCCCCCCCAGTCGGGCAAAGTCATGACCCGCCCCACTGTGGCCCCCACACCTGTGTCATAATCATGCTGTTTAATCAGCATCTAGATACGCCACACCTGTCAGGTGGATGGATTATCTCGCAAAGGAGTGTGCACTATCGTGGATTTTAACACACTTGTGTGCAGTAATTGAGAGAAACAAACCTTTCATGTCTTTTACTTCAACTAGTGAAATATGGAAGCAAAGAGTGTTGTGTTTATATTTTATTTAAGTATATTTTAATGCCAGTATTCCAGAAAACGCAAAGATTAAATCAGCTTTGGACTTTCCCGATAGGAAACCATGATATAGATCATGTATATTCATCCATATGCATCTTTAGTTCATTTCAGGAAGTTCAAAAAGCAGAACATCATGCCAACCGCAGACTTGGACCTGCTGAGCCACCTCTGCCATTCATACCAGGCTTTCTTTGGCAAAGTCTCACTTAGCACTTTCCATCATTTTGAATATGATAATGCGCAAACAAGGGAGGAAAACACTCTCCAAGGAGCTGCGTATGGATTGCCAGCGGTGACTCTGAGAAATGGAAATTCAATTTGAGAATAAATGATGCTATCAGAAGTGTTAAACCAGAGACACATCAGGAGCTCAGATGGCACTCGGAATTTGAATTGCAAAGAATGTCTCCAGCAGTTTGCAGCCTTTCATTGCTCACTCAATGAGATATTGCCTTAACTTGTAGACACTTTGTTTGCTCACAATGGATTTCCTCTTTGATTGATACGTCTTCCACTGTGTTTGCACTTTGTAATTATTCCTTTCATAGATTAAACTTTATGGCAATAGATTTAAAATTGTGCTAAAACTTTAATTTTAGTCTTCGAGTACACTTTGTTTTGTCTGCCTCCTACATATTTAGTATATAAGTATGTAAAAACACAATGCTACTACTACTGATGAATATGTTAACATCAACAACCATAATTCTACTACTCACATCCCAATTTATTGATTTGAATCTCTGCTTTCTCTTCTGTGATTTGCATGAATATTTTTTCATTTCATTATGTTTGCTTTTGACCACCTGGGGGTGCCAAAGCAATATCAAGCTGAAAGTAGACACACATGCACACAAACGCTGGGTGAACTGTGTTGGAATGCACTGACATTCTCTGTAGTTTTCATGCTTTGCTGCTTTTCTGCACAGTTTCACCTCATCTTTCTCTTCTGGATCTCTCCCCTCTCAGATGACGTTCCGTTTCCCGGCCGCCTGGCTCACCATGTTCGACGCAGTGCTCATCCTTATGCTGATTCCCCTTAAGGACAAAGTGGTGGACCCCATCCTGAAACGCCGCGGCCTGCTGCCTTCCTCTCTGAAGAGGATCGCGGTGGGGATGTTCTTTGTCATGTGGTCGGCCGTGGCGGCAGGTGAGAGCGCCGACTGACGTGTCTCCCTCTGTGCTGTCGCATGAGTTGGTCAGACAAACAGAAATGAAACAACAAAGTTAGTATTTGTGGTAAATGTCACATGCAATCAGTACTTACAAGGCAACAAGCAATGCAGCTGCAGTGCTACCACATCTAAATCATTCATTATTTTGTTTCTACATGCTTCTGGAACATGGTACTCATATGAAAATAGTAAAATATACATGTTGATAGCTGTATGCTGCACAAAAAGTATTTTTCTAAATCATTTTCTGACTGACTAAATTGCTTTTACTGTGTTGTTTTTTTTTGTGCGACTCAGCAGATGGTCTGTCACAGATGTTTTAATTGTCCCTGAATTATAACATCTGTCAGTGATGTATTAATTGTTCCTGAATCAAAACACGTCTTTCCACCTGGAAAAGAGAGAGGGGGAAAAAAGCCCCAGAGGTTTTTTTTTCTTTTTGCCCTGTAGAGCACAGGGGGAGCTGTGGCATTTCTCTTTTTGGTCCTGAATGGCTGCATCCGCATGCAGCAGCAGCAGCGCAGCTCAGTCCTACTTCCAGCCTGTGGATTATTTTGGAAATAAAGTCCCAGCCAGGCCTGTCAGCGGGCGCTGCTGCATTGATACATCCAGGCTAAAATGTTTTGAGAGAGACAAGCCTGGAGGCAGGAAGAAAGAAAGCAAATCAGTAACACTCCTGAGAATCAATGCACATTATATTTTCTACAACCACTGCCCTTTCTCCTCTCTCAGATGCACAATACATCTGCCACATAGAATATGAACATGTTCTGTCATTAGTGACCTTTCAGATATTGACTGGTGTGCTTCAACCTGATTGCCAATTGACTGTTAAACATGCACTCAATCAAATTTGACAACAATTGTGAGGGATAATTACATTTTTTTTGTGAGTTTATTAAATATTTTGTTCATGCGAATTAAAGTGAACATAATTAGGCACTGACAAGCTTTATATATGATCTGATTAAGTCTTTTTAGAGCCTTAAAGCATCTATTAGAAGCCCGAGCAGCCCTGGTAAATGTTTCAAATGATGATTTGAGTCAATACCCTCCTGTGAATAATTCCATAAATGTAATTTGCACATATAACAATATCCGATATGATTTACCTGTTGCTAAAAGGCAATTCTTTATCTGTATGTTACACGAGCAGCTCCATGACTGCACTTTGCAACAAGGCTACAGGAGCTGAATAGAATGGATAGAATAACATCAAACTGTATGTGTCATGTCACATTCATAGACCGGTAATTCTCTTCATCCTCAGCTGCATAATAAGGTTATTAATTAATCTGACAACAGAATGTGTAAAAGGCCACATGATCAACAGACAAATGTATAAAAATGTGGTTTGATATCAATATAAAAGGAAGAATTACATTTTTCATATATGGAATAAACTCACCTTAAGACATTAAAGGTTATGTATAAGATGTAGAGCACCACAGAGTTTCTGAGACTCCAGTGACAAAAAAATATATTTTTTTAATTAGAAAACTCACTTCAAACAAACTAAATAAAATAATAAAACCATCTTTGTTAGTATTCAATCACCATTATTGGTTTAAAATAACTTTCAGAGTTGGATGTGAACTTTTTCACAAACTGGACCGCAAAAGCGGCAATGTAGTTAATCCTTGAGGACAAATGCGCGTGTCAGAGTACATCCACTAAAAGTGCTTGATTTCGTCAGGCACAGATTTTAAGTGTCTGGCAATATTATGGAAAGGATCCCTACAGAGATAAAACTTTTGTTTAACCAGAAACAGACTTTTTATTGCTCCAGACTCCACAGACTCAAACAGTCATTCAGAGTGGAAGAGTGGAAACAAATAAAACTCCCCAAAACCGACTTTTCAAACACAAACTATTTTAAATAAATCCTCAATTCAGAGATTTAGATGAGGAAAACAGCTGTTTGAGTCGCTCAGTTGCACACGGAGGGACTCCGCCAACCCAGCTTAACAAAACACAGAGAGACTGAGATAACATCACAGGCAGAGGCAGTGCATCGCTGTTCTCCTTCTTTACATAGCAATTACTCACTAATTACTGCTGCATATTAATGTTTTAATTGATCTATAGACTGAATGTATGATCTGTAGAGTAAAAGGACTGAGCTAGACGTCTGTGCAGTGATGTTTGATGTGCAAGAGAGAGAGACGGGCGCTGAACTCAACTCTCATCCTTGTGCTTTACTCCATACGACATGGTGAAAAAGAGATGAGAAAGTTTGAGGGAGAGTCTTCGGATGTTCCCGTCTGAGAGTTATGAAGGCCTGACTTAACCCATCAGAAACATCCTTTTCAATCAGCGAGATGTGGTAGACGGTCTATTAACCAAATCTAATATGTCTAATACGTTTCGCTTTAAAGTAATATTTTCCTTTCAGAGGACATGAGCATTCCAAGAAGGAAAGGTGCTCCAACATGTTCATTTCAGATGTTCAAAAGCCATTCAGGTATTTACTTTTCCATTTGGCTCATGAAAGAAAGTGCAATCCTTGCATTTGAATTCAGGCTAAATAAATTCTGAATATTGCAGAAAGCAATTTTAAAGGCCCTGCAGTGGAGAGAAAGGGTTTACGACAGTGCAGCGGTGTGGCCATTGGTCACAGAACAGTAGGTGAATGCACAACTAGTGTGCAACACAGTTCTGACCTGGATTTTAAGGAGTCAAATCAGACGGCTGGATCAGATATGTAGTTTGCAGAATGAGCTGCAGCATTAATGATACTGTATCTGCTTTTTATTTGAACTATTACTCACCCAAGAATGATTCGCTGAGCCTCCGTGCTGTTTATCCCCAGCATTGCCTCGCTTCACATTTATTCAGTCACACACTTTGACTCCTGGCAGCTGACTTACACCGTTGTTACGTTTTGAACCGCATTTCCCTCGGCCGACTCTGTGCGTGTCCTCAGAGCTTATCTGCATCTGTCTACTAGCTCAAACCGTGCTGTGTTCACAGACTGACAGACAGATAGTTGGGAATGTAGTAGTAGTTTTTTTTTTTTTTTTTTTTTTTTGCCTAGAGAGTGGCTAACCTAACACATTACATTGTCAGCCTGCCACTCTGCGTCCACACCGCTGCTGTTCAGAGTTAGAATCAATTTCATCACCATGTGCAAGAAATGTGCAGAGCTTTTGCCATGATGACATTGGTGCAGCGATATTTCACAGGGTTTTCTATCGTGCCCGCCGACACGAGTGGCGTGAGGACGGCTGGACCTCCCGCGCAGGGCAAAGAGACAGCTGAAGATTCGCTGTCAGGCGGACAGTGGACTTGTTTCTGATCCCCTTTTCATTGGTGTCCAACAGTCCTAGACTTCAGCCTCATACTGAGTCCAGCTCTGAAAAGCCGTGCTGACATTGCTTTTGAAGAGATTTCTTTTTTTTTAGCATGTTTTATCACATTCCTTTAACTTTATATACTAATCTGCTTTAGTTAAAGCTCAATAGCTTCACGCTGTCCAAAGACATCTCTTCTTTCTTTTAATAAAAGCTGGAGCAGAGTTGCCAGGGATCACACTTGGTTGTCTGATGTGTGATGAAGGGGGTGAAAAGATGTGTGTTTATAGTGAGACTTGCTCTGGGCAGCCCAGTGGCCACACAGCCTGAGATGGACGCCGGGTATTATAGGATAGCCGGATTACAAGGCTACAACTCCTCTCAAATGCAGCATTAAGTGTAGTTATGATAGGAGGCTGTCTCTGGGAGTTATCTGGAAATAGCCGCTGGTTACATGATAATAGCTATCGAATAAAGCTTTCAGGAGGCGGCAGTGGTTGATGACAACTGCTTGGCTTTTATTATTGAACCGTCTGCACTGATCCGTTACTAACTGCCATAATATGGAAGCGTGCAGATGTGATCTTAATGAAGTTTTAGGGTAGCCTTAAAACTAGCTAAATGCTTAATGGACTGTCACTGAATCTTTGAACTCTGGATGTTTGTTGGTGTCATGATACTTTAATAAGTGTTTTTTTTAAATCCTGACTAAGATACACAAGCCTGGATACACCCAATTTGTATTTTTCCACACTTTAGCGTGTATTTTGCCGAGTTAAGCTTATTTTTGTGTGCAGTGTTTTAGGAGAGTACTCCATTTTTTTCTTGCATTTACCCTCAGCCAACTGTTCTTATGTAAATTTTCTGTGTGTCTGCCCTCTCAGGTATTTTGGAGACGAAGCGCCTGGAGATCGTCAAGTCAAATGGTACCATTGACCAGGTGCTTGGCAACGTTATCTACTACGCGGCAGATTTACCCATATGGTGGCAATTGCCTCAGTACGTGCTGATAGGAATCAGCGAAATCTTTGCCAGCATTGCAGGTACAGTTGTCCAACATCTCTCGTGTCTCATTTAGCACTGCGGGGTCAGGTAGACATGATGATTCAGACTAACAGTGGAGTGTAGTATCCTCCAGTGATGAGCCTTATGGTTTGAGCTGGACTCATTCACCTCCACACTGAGCCACTCTGAATGGATTTTAGCTTTTTAGAAAAAAAACGTAGGGCCCATTCGTCTGAGCAGAATGCAATGAAGACTAATGTGTACACCCTTTTTTGAGCAGTTTGTTTGATTCATTGCCAGACTGTGCCGCCTTAATGTGTTTGCGGGTCGTAGTAAATAGCCCAGAAAGCCGATCGATAATTGATTCACCGGATTTTCCCAAACCACTCCAAGACATTGTTCAGTAACGGGACATTTTTACAAATAAGATGTGGATAAAGTAACCTTTAACAATTGAAATGATGATGACAGCTGTGTGTTCACTGCAGCCTTGTATTAGCACTCTTCCTGTGTCAAACAGATACAGGTAGATAACAGATAAATACACAGATGTGTACTTTATGCTATACCATGCATCTTTGAAGGTATAGTCACCATGGCAACACAGTCGACATCATAACATAACTTTTCACCTCCATGTTCAGTCAGCTGCTGTGTTAGAACTTGAACTTACCAGCTTTGGGGTGTCACAATTATCTTAGCTTAGCTTCTAACTTTAATTATCAAAATCAAAAGCAGGATTGTCACACAGCCATCCACTGTCGCCTTTATGCGTACGTCCAACATGTGTCCGAAGGTGGAAGAAAAGAACAACAACACAGCTGCACTTTTCAACTTGACACCATGACTGCTGCCAACTCAGAGATGAGTCATCCTGGTTCCCTGAAGTCACCAGTGTGGAAAAGTGTTGTTGGTAGTTATATCACACCAGATGTCATGTAGTTTATCCTTTAAAAAAAAATAATTTAAATAATGTAAATGACAGTCCTGATGGCATAAAAAGTGGCTGATCTTTACAATCTTTACAATTTAAAATACAGTTTAATAATCAGATAGCTATCAGTGATTAAAACAATATTTAAATCAACTCGTGACACCTCTAAAACCAGCATATGAAATAGTAATCATAGTGAGAGAGAGAGATAATAATGACAAATTGCACTGACATACGCTGTAGTGCAAGTTCAACTCTTAATTATCCGATTAGAACAGCTGTTCGTGGGGACTTATTCCACTTGAATACACAGAAAACGATGGTATGTTTAATTACCAGTCCACCACATTGAGGATGCTGACAGTTATATTTGTACGTAGAGCAAAGAGGCAGAGAACAGAGTCTTAAACATCCTTGACATCATCTCCCAATTTTAGAGGCATCATCGTACCGTAGAGTCGACTGCAGGTATTAAAAAAGATTCTTCAGGTTGACAAATCTCTCGCTCAGAATTTGATTAACCTCCATTGGAGTATCGGGGTGGCAGCCAAAACTTCTAAAGGCAGATATCTCAAAACCTTGGCACGATAAACTGAAACTATCTGCATGACTAGATACCATTTGGAGTGAGTGTGTCTTTGGTTAATTAACTCTTTCTGAAAGTCCTACATTTTGTAATAACTCCCCCTCCCTCTTCATTATTTTGTCACGTTTGTCTTAATGGCTGCGACTAGGAATAGGATTTATATAATAGGACAGCTTTTCACACTAACCTGAGTAGAGCCTCAGGACTCTTAGTGTTGCTGCTCAGATGTTTCATTCCAGTAAATATCATTGTAAGGACACATGCACATCATTATGTAGGGCCACTCATAATCCTTTCCTGGAAATTTAGCTGCGTTTGCTTTCCCTGAAGGACTGTGTCTCCTGTTCTTTTTCTGCAAATGATTAAGAAAAGCAGTGAGTAAAAGCGGGTCAGAACACTTCATACCAGAACTGACAGCTGCAAAACTTCTTTTTGATACTTCCAGGGTATCAGCTGAAAACTCGCTCTGCAAGCCAGCTCTCATTTCTTTCCTTTTTGTTTGTTTTTGTGAGCCGCAACCTGAACGGGAAAATACCCATTTTATTAAAAAAAAAACTACTGGAAGTAAGGCCTTATTGCACCATTCATACAATAACGTGACAAAGTGAGGAATTGCTCTAATGTTATATCAAATTGCGGCAGCGAAATCTGAGACAAGAATGGAAACAACAGCTACAATATTCTCCTTTATTAAAAGAGGGGACTTTGTGTCTGTGGAGAAACGCACTGCATGTGATGTAGTACAGTGCAATGTGGCAGCTGTGGCCCATTTTTGTCCCACACAATATACTCTACAATGCACGACAGAATCTGTTTTCTGTCTGTGTAGTTTGTTTTCCTGCTTTCTTTATGTCTTTTTGTCCGCACGCCTCCAGGCCTCCATTATCTTAGTGATTGGACTTTGTTAAGACCTCGAGCCACGATTGAGTCGTTCACCTATTACTACGGGTCATGTTGTTGCGGGCTCTTCCATACAGCGCTCACATTTATTTCTGTATCAACAGTGAAGATTGAACCATTAATATTTCAGATATCTCTTCGCTCGCCACAGTGGATGGATTATCTGGCTGATCCAGTCACTGCAGGATTTTTATAGGGATGAGCGTTCACATTCGTCATCTTTAAGTTTAAAATCCATGGATACTGAAATTTGTTTAATAAGCTTGGGTATTATAAAGCTCTTGAACAGATATATAAAACACTGGAATTCACACAAAACTATCAGGGTCCCTATGAAAGTCAAATCCAGACATAACAAAGCTATAGGGATCCTTAAAATAAACTTAACTCTCTTCTCTCCCTCCATACCATCCCACAGGGCTTACCTCAAGGAAAATTGGCTGACAGAATTGTGACATATGTCTGGTTAGGAGGAATATTTCCCCTTAGTCTTCTTCTCTTTGAATAAATCTGTTTAAAACCTCCGGTGCCGTCGAACTTCCCTCGTCGCAATCCCTCAGTCCTGTAGGACAACGGGGTAATTCTTTGCTTGCACACCACCCAAGTTTGTCTGCATTCAGGCAACGAGAATATGCAAAAAAAAAAAAAGAGAGAGAGAAAAAACTTTTGCAAAATGACTCCCTACAGTATTTTTAATTATGTGTTTGCACTTTTGAAAATGTTAAAGGGTAATATTATGTTCTAAGAAAGAAAAATCACCCCTGCAACGACGCCCTTGGGAGGCAAAAATTCTCTCCACATTTTGAATTCCACGCCTTTCTCTTATTTTCTCTCCTCTCTCAAATGATTCTGCCTTTTGGATCGAGAAAGGTCAAGCTGTTTGTTTGCGCGTGGCGATATTTGTGGACGTCACTTTGATTGTTTCTTGCATTATTATTGTCACAGACAGACAAGAGATGGATCCAACATAGTGTTACTCCGTCCGCACTGTTCCTTTTACCGTGCACAGCCGTATCAGAGAATCCTCACCAACCTTTGCAATTCCCCCTGATATGCATAGCTATTGACCAGTTTGGTGCTATCAAAAGGTTAGCTTAGGATATAAAACAAATGTATTGTTGTGAACTTCATGAAAGGTCATTCATGTTTTCCACTGAGTAATAAGCTTATGTTTGCCATGCTCTTATCTCATTCTTTTTCTCATGAAGCTTCTTTTTTTTTCTTTCTTTGCACAACTAGTGCAGGTATCTGTAAGGAAACTGTTTGTCACATTAATTTGTGCAATGTCCTCCTCCAAGGAAGGTCTTAAACGGCAAACGTATTTAACCACGGCTCCCTAATCTCTCCCGACAGATGTAGCTATAGGGCCTCATTTGAAAAATCACATGTTTGAGGTGCCATGAAATTATCAATGTCAGCTCGCAGGCAGACAGATCTTGAGGCAAAAAAAAAGACACATTTGATGTTTTTTTTTCCCCACTCCCCTCATCTCTCTTTCTCTTAGGTCACTTGCCCATTTTCTCAGCCATTTAATTTCTTTCCAAGCAGTAAATATTATAGAGTGATGTGTGTTTTCCAGAAATAACTGTTTTGACAAGTAGCAAGCAGCAGTAGATGTCCAATGAGGACACCGCAGACCAGCGCCGCCATGGAAGATTAGCTGTCAAGCAGCTGCAGGGGAAGCCTTTTCCTGTCACATACAACAAACTGAAAGGAAAACAGTCACTGTCAACAAACCCCGTCATGTTACATAGATGTAAAAGACAGATATTATACCCAAGTACATGGAATTACCTTGTTTGATCCACTATCACAGACATGAACTTGACAGTATGTGTTCAGGCAAAGCGTTTGACAACACAACACTATCACTGGCAACAGGTGTCACTTTTTCCACTCATTGAATATTTCACAACAAATATCTGCCTGTTTACTGTCCTTGTTCCAGGTCTGGAGTTTGCCTACTCAGCAGCCCCCAAATCCATGCAGAGTGCCATCATGGGGCTCTTCTTTTTCTTCTCTGGGATTGGCTCCTTCGTGGGCTCCGGTTTGTTGGCTCTGGTCTCCATCAAGGAGATTGGCTGGATGTCCTCCCACAAAGACTTTGGTAAGACATGCAGTACTTTGCACAGTTATAATATGTGCAGTCATAGTTGCAAACCATCACCAAGAGGTAGTAAATGTAACAAATTAAAGTAGCTATAATCTATGTTTTTATAATAACAGTAGATAAAATGACTATTTGTAATTTGGGGTCCAAAGGGGTCGCTCAGCTCTGTTGTTTCTATTCCAGAGCATTTTAGCTTCTTTCAGCCCACTGTTTTGGTTGTCCAACCTGCAGCAGTCTCACAGCTTTAGTAGCATCACTTTCAGCCTCTGTACACTACCTGCTCAGCACTGAACAGACAAAGTCAGCTGGTGAACATAGTGCAGCATTTATCAGCTCAGATATTTCCCTCAGATAGGGACCAAACAGAGCGGAGCTGTATAATCGTCAGGTGGTTAGAAATAAAACTCTGTTCTGTAACTGCAGGATGTGTAAATACACAGCTGTAGTTTGATTAACTGACAATAATGGAAGTCCTACTGGGTTTAACTTAAAGGTTATATATAAGAAATTCACTGATACTAAATGTCACACTAGATCACAGCATCACAGACCAAAACAAAGACTAAACAGACTCCAGTGACAAAAAAAAAAACAGTAATTTCACGCTGCAGATAATCCTAAAGATTCAAAGTGGAAAGAAACAGAATAAAACTCACTCACACTGCTGGTTTGGATGAAGATTTTACTGAGTTAGATGTGAAGATTTCCACGAAACAGGGTACAAGGTGACAGTGTAGCTAATCCTTGAGGACAAATGCATCAGAGTAAATCCTCTAAACGTTCTTGATTGTGCAACTGACAGGTTCGGATTCTTATTTTAAATGTATGACTATATTATGAAAGGGTTCACAACAGAGACAGACCTTTTGTTTAACCAGAAATAGTCTTTCACCGGACCAGAAGTCACTCACCTCCAGACTCCAAAAATGATCTGACTCCGCAGAACATTTTAACTTTGTTCAAAGTGGACAAGAATAAAATAAACCTCACCAAAACCTCCTGTGTTAGTCTTTCCGCTGTTCCAACAATCACTCCACTTTAACATAACAAATATTTCTGTGCTGCATATTAATGTTTTGAAACACACACACACACACATTTACTGTATGTAACCTTTAAAGAATGATGTTACTGTCTTGAAAATACCTTCAGCACAGAGCTGATTGATCTTTACTCATACAGTTTTCTTAGGGCGGTCCATAATCCTCCTGAACTGAGCATTACAGTTGTCAAGCCTGCTGTTGGTGCAGTATTGACTCTGCACACATCGACTGTATGTATGGACTTGTGGAAATAGAATAGTAGGTATCGATTCAGAATCCAGAAATTCATTTTCCGGGGACATACCTTTTAAGAATTTTAATGGCTTGTGCTGATTTAAAATCCACTTAAGAGTTTGTAGATTAGACGCAGAGAGAAGGGGGAGGAGACAATGCTGTGCAGACCTCTTGTTTTAAGAGTGTTTCCCATAATAAATAGACATGTCAGGCTAACGACAAAAGGTTTGTGTAAATCTGTCCAAGTGGTAGAATGAATAGCGTAGTGGTGGCAGCAGATGGATGGGCTCCCTAGCAAGAGGAGGCTCCCAACCCAGATGCACTTTTCCCTGAGCATGCGGTAAATAAGCCAACACTGTAAATTGTTTACCCACAAACACCTAATAGCTCATTAATACAGTGTGCCGACAGGTAGGGAGGTACTTTTGATGATGTTAGCACTGGAAGATGCTTGGCACGCTTCATAAATCCATCCTTTGCTCAGCCTTGCTTCACTCGGGGGGCAGTTAAACTAGAGCCGGATTGCCTGTAAGACTTCTTTTTGCTTTCCAAAATAAGTCATTTAAAAGGTGAGCTCCAGAAATGGAACAAAACATCCTCCTGGCCACTGATAAAAAGGCACACGACACAAAGCTTTAGCCATTAAGTACAGTCAGGAATCATGCAGTTTGTTTTTGTTGCTCTTGCACGTTAGCTTCTTCCACATCTCATGGCTCTCTAGGTGGAATGGATTCAACTTATTTCCATGGCTGCGGGCAAAATGATGTGCAGTAAACAGCATCTTGGGTGAGCTGTGCTAAGTTGTACTGAGCTACACGGGCCCGAGGACAGATGAGCAACATTAATCACAGGCTGGGGGTCTGATTACATAGCCCTGCTTCTCTTAAGTAAAGCTGTCCCTGCAGCATTACATGGGGATGGCGCTGCTAGTCTGCCATCACATTGGTAGATGCTCAGCTCTCCTGTCGTGCTGTAGCTCCATCTCTCCCCGCTCCGCTCTCACTAATGTTAGCCGGCGTCGTCAGAGTCCATCGAGTCTGTCCTATGTTACGGTTACCAGCTGATTCGGAAATGGTGAAGCTCAAGTCTCACTTTCTTGGTTTGCTACAGACGTCCAGGGACGAGCATGGAAAGAAAAGTCATACCAACATTCATTGTCTGTGTAGGAAGTTTCTTACAGATATAGCTAGTCCCTCGTTGATCCCGCACTCTGGAAACTAGCAAGCATTGAATAATCAGGATAGATACAATGAAGATTGAAACTTCATTTTTGTAGTTGCGTTTAGAGTCAGCAAAGGAGTTCAAGTATCTCTGGGTCTTGTTCTTGAGCGATGAGAAAATGGAGCTTGAGATGGACTAGCAGGTTGGAGGATGTACCGGGCTGTTGTGGGGAAGAGGGAGCTAAGCCCGAAGGCCAAGCTCTCGATTCATCGCTTCATGTATGATCATGAGCTTTGGGTAGTGACCAAAAGAATGACATTGTGGATACATCCACCGGATGGCCGGGCTCAGCCTTAGAGATAGGTATAGGAGCTCAGACATCCAGAGTGAGTTAGGAGTAGAGCCACTGCGGCCAGCTGAAGTGATTCCTGCTGTCACCGCGAACAGACCTTGGATAAGTGGAACAAAATGGATGAATGGATAGATGGATGGCATTTAGAGTAACATTCAATTTGATGGTGAAGGCTTTGAGAGTGTGGACATTTTTAGTTTTGGTACCCAGAGAAGTGCTTGAATTCTAACAACCTAGTTAATAGTTGCAGCCCCATTAGTAATTTCTCCGTATGTGCCGACCTTTTCACAATGTCCTGTAAAACACTAAGCATAAAATTTATGTTATGTGTTTCACAAGCTTACATAACAAGGACATTACCAAAGAAAAAGCTGCTTCTTCAAAGTCCTCTCATGCTCGCTTGTTCTTTTTGAGTCTCCATAAGTGAATGACCACATGTGCGGGTAAAAGCTCGGGGCATCAGTCCGTGATGAAAGTGGTTATACTGTATTTCAGCCACATCTGTTCTCAAACTTAAAACACAGCGAGCTTATGTGCTGAAATTATTGATCCTTCCAAACCCGCTGCACATTGTTTCCCCCCGTGGTCACATCTGGTTGAGTAGTCATCCATCACTCTCTTTTATTTGGTATTTTTATAGGCCTGGTATAACACCATCTCATCCTTTTCCTGGCAGCAGAGAAGCTGTTTTAACCTCTGTAAGTCAATCAGAGATCATCCTCCTCACCAGCATTATTTTTTACACGCAAGAAGGTTTTGTTCCTAGAAGTCTGTCACATTTGATTTATTCAGCCTTTGTGCGAATGTTAATGTTTTTTTTTTTGTTTTTTTTTATTAGCCACATGGTCACATGACAGGAAGTGGCTTCTTTGGCCAAGTCCTGACTGATCTCCTATCAGATGTCTGGGACGTGTTCGAGCACTCAGAGTGAGCTGACATTCGCACATCCTGCTCATGAAGTGTTGGATCACACTCAGCGAAATGTCAGTGTTTTAATGGGAGCCTTTAATGTCAGATCTGGCAAATTTAACATGAACTCTTATTTCTGTCTGAAAGGGCTCTATCGGAAAATGTCATTTTTTTTTTTTTTGCAGCGTGTATTAAACATGTCAGAGGCAACAGAGGGCACATAGAAATACTTGGCCTGTTGTGACCGTTTACAAAACCGCAGCATCAATCGTGAGGTTTTAACGAGCGCTGGAGAAAATAACTATATTTATATCTGAGACAAACATGCATTGATTTCATCTCTGATTTCATTCCAAGGCAGACGATGGCATTGAACGCATTGAAGCATTAAAATATCGGGTCATTGCACTGAAGGTCTGGATCAATTGATCCATTTTCAAACGTTAAATTGATATTGACCCGTTTCATCTGGATTCACAAGGTTCTGCCTCAAAGCCACTCGCAGGTGAATTGTCCCACAAGTTTTATATCGCTCAGACGTAAGGCGGCTGGCCCTCTCTGTTGGGGGCGCTCCGTGTAATCACAGTCTTGTCATTTACTAACTCAGAGCTGTAAAACAAGCCCTCAGAGAAACACGTGGAAGTGTCAGAGGAAAAAGCTCTGATTGGACGCTTAGACTTTGCCTTTAAAAGAACTGTCAAATATTCATGGGCTTCGTTAATGTGTTTTACAGCAAGTCCTTGTTTAGTCTTTTGCTGCTGTAATTAGCCTTCCATATTTTTTTGAAAATGCTTAGCAGCTGAGTGGGCCCTGGAGGGCGGAGGCTGAAAGGGAGGAGGCAGAGCCTAACTTAATGTATAATGAATATAGAACAAGAATCATTACAAAACTGAAACCTTGCACAATTTTCAGGACTTTTTCCCACCAAAAAAAGCTTTTTTCATTCCTCGGGTCCTACTTAAGAGGGACTTTTTGAAATCTGGAACAAAGGTTGGGAGCCAGTCATCTGTCAGAATAATCTTTAGGCCGCGGTAACAACATTTTCTCCAGCAGCGAAGTATAAATGTCCTAAAATCAGGATTTGTTGCATGCCTCATGCTGACATTTAGCAGCTGCTTAAGAGTCAACTCAGAGAGTGTTTATATCAGGCACTTATTTTCATACTGTCCATATCTGCTTTAAAAGGATCATATTTTACTAAACGCTCCTTCGCCCAGGATACATACGTCTCCCCTCTTAATAATTCCTGTTCCTTGTTTTTTTGTAAGCGATGCCGCTCCATTAATTAAGATTGCAGAGGCAGAGACTCTTAAGGTGAATTATCGATCGAAAATACAAGTGCCCTCGCTGCAAATGCACTTCCTTTTCCTGCCGCGCCTGCCTGTCAAGCACATTGTTTTGCACTTCATGAATAATTCAAACGCTGCTTTTGTTTTTGATGCATTTCTCACATTTGACCAGATTAGGATGACAAATAAGTTAAAACTGTAACCGGAGGTCAGCTTTTCCATTTGCCATTCATTTCATTAATGCTCTGGCTGAAAAAAAAAACTTCAGTCATCAGCCAACTCTCTGTTCCTAGATCAAAGGTTTCAGCCTATAGAGATGGCCTGACTGATGAGGAGTCAGTGCTGCGTGATGCATCCTATCATTACTGCGTTCCTTTATTTCCCTCGATATCTAATTATCCACAAGAGTACGCACACGACAGAGAGAGTGGAAAAAGAATTATTTATATGCGCGATAGTGACATTACAGAGTGTGATCCGCTCTACTGATTGCGAGTGATCATGCAAAGCGCCGGGATCGCTTGTTTCAAATGAGTCGATCCTGCTCTTTGATCAGGAAGGAAGGACGCGCTGTTAAATCATGTACGAGGACATGAAGGTTTCCGTGTTAACGGAGGACGTGAAGCAGCCGCCTACAATCCCAGTGAGGTGGATGTTACACAGGCCCTCGGTGTGAGCTGTTGACATTATGCAGTCTAGTTTAATGAAAATTTTTAGATCACCACCATGTTTTCAGTTGATGTGTATATTTACAGAACCCCCTCTCACTTGTAAAGGACCAATATTTGCTTCTCTGTGATTTTCCTGTATTTCATAAGCGTCAACTCAACAACTGTTGACTGAACTTTGGTACAGGACAAACTCTAATGACTTCTCCGCCAGCAGCCGGTCAAAGTTTGCACACGATTTGTTTAACTCGTTTGTAATTATTAAATAATTTAAGTAAGACGTTTTCTGAAGTAAGTCAATTAATTTGCTAATAATTATAGAGAAGATGTTAAATTTGTTCTTTCCAATGAATTATTCGGACAAATTGCTAGTGTAAGAGAGACAGTGTTACACACACCAGTGCACAGCAGCCAACTAAAACATGAAACAAAAATTAACTAAAACAAAAACTGTGTCTGGAGGCAAGCATGCCATTCAACATAGTACTGAAGAGTTTTCAATAATAGATAAATAATAATTGAATATTTATTCGTCTTTAATAAATGGATGTTTATTGGGGTTTTAAAGGAGGTTTACTGACAATGATGAAATGTTTTTTTAGGGATGAACATCATTCAAAACATGCATGAGATTTTCCCTCAGTAGATTAAAAGACAGTGTGTAGTGTGCCGGTCGGGGATTTTTAAGACCTGCACCTACCAAGCCCTTTATGAGGGGCCAGCCTGCACCAGCAGACCATCAAAAATATTCATTAATCAACGACCTGAACCCAACCCGACCAGCAAACTGCCAATTTTATGCATTATAGCATCAACGACCATAAGGACTGAGCACTGTGCTCTCAGAGGGGCTGATCCAAGCTGTCCACAGCGCTCTCTTTTCTTTTCAGTCCTACAGCAGCTCTCCAAACTAACGTTGTATTGTTGAAGAAGAGAAATTATTCCACTAAAAGATGACTAAATAAACAAATTACTAGAATATGATGATAATTAATAAGCATATTTCTCTTGAGACTAAATCTAAAACAGCTGGCAGCTGGAAACTTTCAAGGAAATGTTAGCGTGCTAACAAGGTGATAAACATGGTAAACATTACACCTTGTAACCATCAGCATAAACCACTAGCATGGCTGTAGCTATGCCAACAGCTTGAAATGAGTGTTGACCCTCTGTTCGGCCCAGCTCACAGTGCACACGGTGCACAGGTGGGAGATTCATTCAGATGAAGCAGTTCAAAGCGAGTTGTTGGCATTTTGGTGTAAAAATGTGTTTTGGATTTTGAACACTGAGGACTGATGTTTCATAACCACATCTGTTTGTGTTCTAACATCAGTCTGCTGCGATCTGACGATTGTGTCAACAACAGCAAACAAAATACTCGAAGAAACTCTGTGCGACGATAAACTAACAATGTTTAAAAAGTTAATAAACAGTTTTAATGACTCACTTCCAGCAGATGTGTCCACATAGATATCAAAAAATACTGTTTAACGCGGTCAGTAAATCTGCACTGATTTCTAAATGAGTTGTTCTCATAGCAGCTGCTTTACACTGTATGAAAAGCTTCTCCTTTAGTTCATTAAATCCCTGCAGCCGGATAGACATATGTGATAAACCTGCAGCCTCCTATTAGAGGAGTGCTGTGCCAGAGCGCAGAGGCTATTACGCATGCCCGTCCACTGTGTTTACCTCCATTTAAATTACCCCCAAATGACACCAGGCTGCTACAGAACAACCGCACACACCTCCACACATACACACAGGCCGGCTGGTTATAACTCTGCATTCTGCTGTTTATGCAGGAGACATCGGATTAGCAGGGCTCGTTAATCCGGCGCATCACAGCCTCCTTTCCAATTTATTAAAAAAAATAAATAAATCAGCAGCTCATGTTTTATTCTTGAAATCCATTATCCAGCACACTCACACATATGATGTAACAACGTCAGATACATTAGAATTACAGTACGACTGGAGGAGCGTGATCGTGTAAAGTGCTTCGCCATAAACTATATTTTTAATTTTACTTTAATCAATTTCAGATCACGGTGCTGAAAAAAAAAAAAAAAGCCACACCATCTGCCTCTGGCTGCAGATTTCTGGTCCGGTGTGTTCACGTCATGCCGCTCTGCACCATCCAGATTTCCTGGAAAAGCATATTTCCATTTGTTGATCTGTTGATGTCATGCTTCACTGTGATTGGCACAGTGGTTTCCGAGTGATAAGACCAGCAATGTGACTGAGCGTATTTAATAAAGTACATACATAAATATATGTAATCATCTTTGTATTTATAGTTAGTGCTATTGACTGCTGTTTGTAAGCCAAGTTGCCCCCTCGGGGATGTTTTACCTTTCTCTGATTTATATTCCACATCAGCCCTTTTGCACTTTGTGTTGCTGCACATGCACAAACCAAATTAGCGGTTGTGCTTGGAGATGCCCACATGCTTTGTGTGTGTGTGTGTGTGACCTACCGCATTGCGCTTGTCATTGTGCTTGTTTAATTAAACCGGGGCTCTTAGTCTTGTTAACATCTTTCAACAGCTCATCTTGTGTGTCAGCACATCATTCCAAAACTGTACAAAGGCTAGGTTAATTGAAGCAACAGCAGCTCTTTGTTTGCAACACACTCGGCTGTAGACGGCAATGACTTCGATGGTACTGATGGATTTAAACTGCACTACCTTCTCCGACGAAGGTAAACACTTTCAAAAAAAGTTTCAGCAGCTGCACAAACAAGTTAGCAAAGTATCCAGTTTCTGCTGTGCTTGTATATGTGCACGGCACTGAACACATTCCAGAATGATTCAATAAGAGTAAGCTGTGGAATAAATGAACAGTCGTGACCCATGGGGCTGTTAATTGTAAATTGACAGGTATAATGAGACTGTACATGAATACACACACGCGCACGAGCACACACGCGCGCATCCCATCATGTGAATAGGCAGAACTTGAATTGCTCCCCCCATATCTAATTAAAATCAAGCCTCCTTCTTTTTCTCTGGCTCTTTATTCGCTGTGACAGCTGCACATGGAGGTGCTAATAGGAGCCTTCTGAGATATACGGCAGCATCGCCCCGGGGGCTTCACATCCACTCATTTGACGATAATGTAGGATGTAAGCTATAGGTATCACTGTCCACTGTGCCCGAGGCTGGACGCCTGTTCTTAAACATGCCGATGCGGAAACAAAAATTAAATCCTCATTTTCCTCGGCGTGAGGCGCCCGTCAACAAGCAGCTCACCCCAAAGTGCATCCTCGTCCAGCAAAGCGGTAAACACAGCCGCATCTCGTGCTGTTGACTACAAAGTCAATTGGCCTGCCTGACATGGTCAAGAGGACAAAAGCTGCTCCAATGCCAATTCAATTGTTTCCATACTCAGCAGAGACAATTGTACTGTCGTCAGCTTTGCCCTTCATGTAAAACTCAAGCGAGGCGAAAACAGGATTTGTTTAGGGCTTTACTCTGGAGCTTTGTTGCTGAATGAGGACGACCTCTTCAGCCGGCAGTGTAGCAAGTGTTGAGACGGTTCAAGCGTTGAATTCTCCAGGCCTGGTAGGGGAAAAAAATAGAGAGTATGTCAACAAATAGTGCCCTAGAAAGTTTATTTCCTTAGTGCTGCGGTCTATTTGTCTTGACAAGTCACACAGCAAATCACAGCAGAGGCATCAGTTTATTTTTCCTCCCTTTTATTGCATCCCTTTCCCACAAGGAAATA
Organism: Protonibea diacanthus; assembly: GCA_028641955.1. NCBI lineage: Eukaryota > Metazoa > Chordata > Actinopteri > Sciaenidae > Protonibea > Protonibea diacanthus. The sequence goes on from CM053985.1 coordinate 24,163,502, forward strand.
AACCGTCCTTTGATACCGATGAAAGACTCCGCGGCTTGAATCACAGCTGAGGGTCCGTATTGCTCTGTTATTTCCGAAACTTCATCATCAATACTGCTTTTCTGTATCGATGGTGAAGGGTGGGGGGTCAACCATCTTCACTTTAAGGTTTTTTTGCACCATGGTGAGATGACAGAACCATCTCTCCCTGCTCGACAAAAACACTGAACCCTGCCACATTTGCAGGCTGTTTACCTTTTTAGTATTTCCTGATCAAAAACAACCCTCCCGCTGAGCTCCTTCTGCTCTGTTGCTGACCACATTTCCTTTGTCATCTCGCAGTACTTAAGCATCATCTAAGCAGCAGTCTCGCCTCTGAGATGTTTCATATTCTGTTGCAATAACGTCCTCCTCTGTCTTTCCAGGTAATATCAACGACTGTTCTCTGCACTACTACTTCTTCCTCCTGGCGGGGATCCAGGGCATCACCTTGCTGGTCTTCCTTCCTATCTCTGTTAAGTATGACAAGCAGAGGAGCAGAGCGGGAAGCCAAAGGCAGAGAACCACCTCCTCTTGACCCACACATATGTCCCCATATTCCCCTCACCATGCCTGCCTTCTCCAGAGCCCAAAGACCCTCATACATACTAATGAAATCCTAAAGTTCAGTTTACCTCTTTAAGAAGAAGTCACAAATAATCCTGTCATGACTATATATATATTTCTTATTTATGTTTAGGTTTTACGTGGGTACTCTTTCTGTTTTTTTAATAACAATAATGGTTTTACATCACTGAATGAATGCACAGGCACCACTGAAAGTCTAGCGATGAATGCAGGAGCCATGTTTGAATCGGTTCTGCCGCGCTCCCTCACTCCTGTGTGTTTACTCTCTTGTTGCCTTTCTTTGATCATTTGCACTTGACTTGAGGAGCGGTGCCATAACAGCAAAACAAAAATATCTAGATATTTTCTAATCATCTGTTGTTTTTATAGTTAGATTTTTACTTTCTGTTTTCTAACAAAGTCTTATTTTTGTACTAACCATTTTACTGACCACGATATCGTCAAACTGGCCGTTTAAAGGTCCCATATTTTACATTTTTGAGGCGTTATATGTGAAGAAGAAAACATATTTGTGGTTTTTTAAGCACTAAAAGCTCGAGCTCTAGCAAGAACAGGCCGTTTCGTCTCGTTCATATTAATGAGCCTCTCTTCTGATTGGCTGACTGTTTTTGAAGTATAATTGTGGCCTCGCTGAAGTTCTGACAGCTCGTTTAAAGGCACCGTATCTGAATACGAGCTGTGAGAATTTCTGTGGACGGAGTGTTTTGATACTTTCACAGTATTTATGTCACTAAAACTTGATTTATAATGAAACAGAAATGTGAATCTTACTTCCTACAATATGGGACCTTTAAATGGTTTCTAGACTTACATCCACAAGCTAAAATCGGGGTATTTGTGCATTAAATGTACTTGAATATTAGCATTATTTCTTGATTTCAATACCTATGCAGTAACATAGTTGTGATCACAGTGAATGGGACGTTTGTTGTAATGCAGTGTGGCATTGCTGTAAGTGTAGAGACAGAATGGGGCTTTTGTTTGAGGACTTAATCTTTTGTTCAAATCTAATATTTAGAGAAAAACATCTCCCACATTTGTTTCCGCTGCTGCCGTGAATACATACTGTAAATCCACATAAATCCTCAAACAGAGCCATACATGAATAATGTTAACTCCTCATGTTATAAATACTCTGTGACTCCCGCGAAGGTTCACAGCTGTTATTTTTCCTTTTGTTGTTTTTTTTTTTTATTCTGGTCAAGCTGCAAAACCGTATGTCGGTATGACAAACAACTAATTAGAAACTAACCTTATGCTTAACAAGCAAACCTTGAGCGTAGCTCTTAAAATATCCGCTGCATTAATACTTCAGGATCAGGATGAAAAGGAGGGTTTAATACAAACAAATTAAAAAAATATAACCCTTTCACACTGACATCATATTTAGATTTTGAATTTCATACAGCAAAAATAAATCAGAACTTTCTCAGTATTTGTTGTCAGAAAACTTTCTGCAGTGTTATCGCGGCTTTGCAGCTTTGCCAGAAAATGTTTTGCTGTATTTATTAGACTGTGATGCATTTGTTTTAGCTTTATTCTCTCAAGAAAAATGCCTGTGTGTGTGTGTGTGTGTGTGTGTGCGTGTGTGTGTGTGCGTGCGTGAGTGTGTTTCTTTGTCAGATCAGGTACAGCACAAGGTACTGAATTTTATCAGAGGAAGAAAACTCAGGGCTTGGGCAATAGTGTTGAGTGACATCACTCTCCAGGAAAATGTAAAACTACCTTTCAGAGCTCCGAACAGTGTTTCTCCTGTGGTGCAAAGTTAAATCTGTCAGAGCACATAAAGAAGCAAGAAGCTAGCTCAGTACAGAAAGTATGTGGCGCCTGTTTTATTTGTGATTTTGTGTTTAATTGGTCGGATAAAGAGATGTTCCTTCATTTTATTGCATATTTTATACACTGTATGCTTGCTTTGTCATCTCAGTCCTCTTAAAAAACTGATTTATTTTGTTTATTTTGGAACTATATTCTGTTTTCATAATTCTGCAGAACTGGAATATTGTTTTGTGGTGATATTTGTGGCCATTAAAGTATATTAAACTGAGAATTGCGTTTGTCACTTCCAGCCGTCGTCGAAATGAAGCACGGCGTCTGTCACGTCTCTTCACCTGCTGTTAGTTAACACAGCGGTCATAAAATGTCTTATTTTCTCCACACTTTTATTATGTATGTTTGGTATTCTTTCTTGCAAGTCAGCGCTGCTTTATTACAGCTTGTGCAGTCAGGAGTCATACATATAAATGAAAAATTAGTGGCCTACTTTTATTCTGTTCAGTATATCTGTAAGTGTACTCCTTTTGTTCTTAAATATTCCTGATGTAAACAAATATTTTAAGCATCAGAAAACACAATATAATAACAGTAACTTCAAGTGATGAACATCCAGTCCTGTGTTTGAAATTCAGGTAGCGGGCTGACCCCGTTGTTAACATGTGAATCACGGATTGTGCCTTTAAAGTCAGCCAGGATGCTTTCATGATTAGGGTTATGGTTTGTTGACCCTGAGGGAAAGTCAAAGCAGAGTGCCTAAATTATTTATATTACAAAAAAACACACCTTGAGGCAGCTGTTTGAAAAAAAAGGGTGCAAACACAGAGGTGTAAAGCCTCATTTTGCATTCCCACCGGGGGAAGGCAGCATATTTCTTCGTAGTTTCATCAGACATAGAAATCAACACGTCATCACAGATCATTTTTTAACGCTGAGCCCTCCCAGCCATGAGGCTCAGAGAGGGCCATTTCCTGTTTAATTTGGTCAGAGAGCCCATATAGCCGTGACTGAGCAGACAGCTTGATGTTTGAAACCAACACAATGCCTCCGGGTCATAATTCTAGTGTGGCGGCTTGTTTCTCATGTTGAGAGGAATTTCTTGACACATCGAAGTGGTTATGGAAACAGAATTGCGAAGGCAATAAGGCTGAGATATATAATTTTGGTACTGGTCTCTCACATATATTGAGTTAATTTATCGGCCAGGGTTTAGGCAAACAGCAGTGCCTTGGAAAGAACACGTCCTGCATATATTCATGTCTGCTACTGTTTGGTCGTTGTTTGCACCAAGGTAAGGTCGTCCAAGGCGTCGTTTCATTTAAAAAAACATACTGTACATATATTCGAGCACACCAGAACACCAAGGTGAATTCCTTGTATGTGAAAACCTGATTCTTAAACAGTGGGTTACGTCAGGTATAGCAACATCCATCTGAAATAACTCTCACCAGGCGTTGGATGGATTGCCATGAAATTTTGTATATACATTCGTGGTCAGGTTTTATATACAGTATCTTGATGACTTTGCTGGCTTTTCCTCTAGCACCACCAGCAGATTCAAGTTTTTACTTGTATCTCTACATTTGTTGGATGGATTGGGATTTTGGTCAGACATTCGTGATTCCCAGAGGATGAACCCTGACGATGTTGGCGATCCCCGGATTTTTCCTCTAGCATCACAACAAGGTTTATTTTTAGTGAAACTATTAAAACTGTTTTTTGGTATACACATTCATGTCTCACTCAGGGTGAAGGGTAATTTCAGTGATCCCTCAACTTTTCTTTCATCCATCGTTTTTCATTTTCCATAACGCATCACTCCCAGCTGACACAAGAGGCAGGGTACACCCCGGACAGGTCGCCAGATCATAACACAGCTGACACACAGAGACAAACGACCACTCAGATTCACACCTGAGGCCAATTTTAGAGTCACCAATTAACCTGGAGCACCCAGAGAGAACCCACACACACTGGTACCACCATGCCACTTAACTTTTCAGTGTCTAAATACCACAAAAAACAAGACAGTATTCATCATAAAAATGATAGCTGCTTACATGCACAGCACACTCACACTCACAAAGATGATGCTATGCCTAAGGACAGCCTCAGAGAGCAGCAGTCTCTACCAAGCTTCACAATGGATGGATGGATAAAAGACACTTCATTGCACTGCATTTCCTAAAATAAAATAATTTATACAAACCAAAAAAAACAAAACAATGTTACTGCCATTTATTTTCCCAGGATATCTTCAGTTCTATGTACAAGTGTATCACCATAATTGTCATGTCTTGTTAAATCATGTTTTCAGTTCTCCTTATGTCTGTTTTGTCTTTGAGGTCTTCCCCTGTGTGTTATCCCTGCTCTCTGATTACCTGCCTGTCCTAATGTGTTCCACCTGTGCCTCATTGTGTCTGAGTGTCCCCTCCCCTTTCCCCTCTGTATTTAGTCTCTTTGTTTGTCGCCAGTTCGTCTTGTCTTGCACAGCGATCCAGCATTCACTTGTCTTGTATTTGCCAGTTTTTGATTGACCCGATTCTTGACCTTGTGCCTGTTTTTTGACTGCAGTTCTTGCCCGATGATTTTGTTCTTTCACTTGGACATTTATTGTATCTGTCTAGCAAACTTTTTGCACTCTTGAACCTCTACCACCGTCTCCACCGTCTCCAAGTCTGCATCTCAAATCCTTCTGCGTGCCCCGTGATAATGATGTTAAGCACAAAAAGTTTTAAGTGTGTATCTCCGGGTCTATTCTCTTCATTGCTTAATTCACTTTCTGTGCTGTACGTCAGACAATTTTGTCTCATCCCCGTCTACTTCAAATGACTTTTCGGGGGCATGTGGCAATCTAACATAATCTACAGAGTGCTAAGCTGCTTTTAATTGTATTACTCAGTCTTACCTGTGTAATGAGCGACCGGCAGATGCTCCAGAAGATGTTTCTCCAGTAATTGGAGGATTAGGAGGTATCATCACATGTTAATTAAGATAAGCTAATGCAGACACAATGTTTAAAAAAAAAAACAGCCAAATCGTCCATCTCTAAGTACTAATCACCCGCATTTACATAGACTTAATTATCTTATCTGAGCTGTCTTTGTTGGTCGCTATCCTGGAGCCTTTTCAGTGTTGGACAAGAGACGACTTGTCTGACTCTGAGTTAATCTGTTTCTAACGTGATCGCAGATGAAGTCACGCTCAGGATATGAGCTGCAGAAAAGAAAAACAACGTATGTAGAGCCCGTCGTGATCTACAGAATGTTTTCCGTGGGTCTGAGCACGGCGGCATGTTAAGGGTGTTCATCTAGACAGATGATCTGTGAAATAAGCAACCATAAAATGCTTTAACGGCGTACATCCATCCGGATTTACGGCATCAACCTTGGTTATTAGGTGCAAGACCTATGGTTTAGAGCGTCTTATTTGTACAGAATGGGCCTCGACACCCATAAAACAGTACAGGTATCAAGATAAATCTTTCTCACCGAGGAATACTATTCTTGCAGGTGTATCTTGGTAGCCCCTTGACCTTCTATTGTTTTCCAGGAGGCAGAAAAATGCCCCATTCTGTCTCAGAGTGCCGGCTGATATGTCGTTCCCCCTGTGCACGCTCCCTCAGGGCTGATATATCTAGAAGACATGGTTGGGTGTTCACTTCATGCTGCTGCAGGGCTTCACTAGCTACTGTAGTTGTTTATCGCTTTCCAGTTTTTGATTCATTACTAATAGTTTTTGAAGTGAATATGTCCGTCCTGCTGTGTGTTAGTTTGTCCACGGTGTTGTGGGGATGTGTCTCCATCAGCGGGCTGATCCCCACAAACAGTTTCATCAAGAGAGACTTTAAGGGTGAAAGGTCCAGTGTGTAGGATTTAGAGGCACCTAGCAGTGAAGTTGCAGATTGCAACCAAATGAACTGGCCTCAACCTCTCCATCCAGGAAATACTCTGTGACATTCAGATAAAAAGGAAAAGGGCTGTATCTAGATCAGTGTTTGGTTTGTTGTATTTTAAGACAATGAAAACACAACAATTCTTATTTTCAGGTGATCATACACTAGTGAACACATATTATTGATTCTTTTACTCAATTCCTGCCAATAATTACTCCCAGATCTTACACACAAGGCCTTTAAGGTTGAGGAATGAGGTTGATGGTATTCCATATTTAACTTTCTGTCAACAAATCCCATGAAGAGACTAAAACCAACATTAAACTGACCCTTCCAAAGTCCTGCCCTTTTTGCACCAAGGTCTGATAGATATGCTATGTTCTCTGTTGATACAATATAATATAGAAAATATAAAAGTGACTGCTAGACTACATTTAGTTATATCTAGCCAGCTAGTTACATCTGATAACTAATAGCAAAATGCAATAAATCTTCAGTTAATATCAACACTAGCTATTAGAAGATGTGACTATGACTCCTCGCTCATTTCCTTGTCTTATTCACTTTACTGCTGCACTCCGTGTTGTTGTACTGTTGTGAACCAAATGTGTATTAATCCGCAGCTAAAAATAGTCCACAATTAATGCACTATTAACTCCAATGAATTAAATTAAACATTTGTGATTTACATTGTCAGATTGTCACTGGCAGTTTTTTCTTGGTAATAAAAATACAGGGTTAGAATTAGGTTGAGGTCAAGATTAAGGTAATGAGTTAGACTAAACGTAGTCATTAAAAAGCACTTACATGGCTAGTTAGACAAGTTGCTCTGTTAGTGGTTACCTCGAGGGACACATTTCAGACTAAAGACCAGTTAATTGAGGATGTTTTGTCCAACTGGGGACAAAAGCTGCATCCCCAAACGAGAAAAGGCTGATTCCTGGTTCGGTGGTTAAGGTTGGGGTTAAAACTCTGCAGGAAATGGATGTAAGCCTGTGCAATGTCCCCAAAAGTGACCTAAGTCCACTACTGTGTGTGTGTGTTTGTGTGTGTGCTTTGGTGTTTGTCTTCACACTGTGGTACACTGGTCAGGTGGGAGATTGTGTTTACAAGACACAGATTTGGCACTAGGGCTTTGTTTGTGAACAATGTTGTCTTTGGTTCCCTGCAGCTCCATCTGTAAAAATTGGTCAGACTGGAAAAGTCAAGCTGACCTTGTCAGCTGCTCTTTGGTTCCTCTGCGACAGCATGTGCCTGCTTGTTTAGCTGCTGTAAAACTGCTGTGAACTGATTTTTAAAAAAAAAAAAAAAAAATTCAAAAGAAGAAACATAAATCAAGCAGCAAATAATCATTTGGAAATTGCGAATACAGACCCGGCACATTAGGACCACAGGGAACCCAGCCAACCATTAGTGAGAGTTTGTTGGTCTCACATCATCAATTTAATTAAAAATCCATTTAAGATGGAGGCCTGGGGAAGGTTTTTTTCTTTTCCTTTCAGGGAAGTCAAGACTTCAAGGCCAACTAAAATGATTCTTGAGTTACCGTGCTCCAAGAATGGAAGTGAATACAACCATTATATCTCTTGTGCCACATACTAAAGCCCAAGAGGGTAGACACGATGGTCTTTAATAGGCTTCACTGTTCTCTTCCTACCTGGCTGAAGCCACCGACGACGGTCACTGAAAAGGAGTTGCAGTGGTGTTTTAATTACAAAGGGCCCTCCATCAATCATGCCCCCTGTGGCTGACAGTTAAATCCCTCCCCGGACCTGCACAGGCTCTCCTCGCCCTTCACAGTCCACGGGCTGAGCACAGCAGCCGTGGTCCCAGAACACAGCAGAACTCGGCTGCACATGGACCCGCTTCAATCCCCTGCAGCCACCAATAGAGCCACAGACGCGGGAAAATCACACGGGAGACAGCAGAAGAGACAGAAGAGAGTTTTTCCTTTTTTCAGTGAGTGTGCGTTCATGTGCAAGCTACATGGCCTCTAACAGCTTCAACATCTAAAATGATTTATTGTGGATTTAGTCTTTGAAAGCAGATTTTTGACATATTGTAACTCTTTTGGAAATATGTTCTTACTGGCAGAAGAAAAGAGTGACGCCATCCTCATGAAGCTACCACCAGCAGCCAGTTAGCTTAGCTTAGCATAAAGACTAGAAACAAGGGGAAGCTGCTAGCCTGTCTCTGTCTGAAGGTAATAAAATGCACCCGCCAAAATCAGCTCACCAGTATTTAACATGCTATATCTTGAGGGGGCGCACTGACCGCTGTCTGTTAAGATAAAATAAGAAAAAGTAAAAGAAAGCAAATACAAATAAAGATATACTAGAAATAGAAAATAATCATTTAAATTAAATTAGTTATATAAACTATAAGGACCTTTTATACAACCCCACTCCAATTAACCCAAACTATCTCTTCTAATGTGCTGAAGCGGTTGAGGCCCAGTAGGATTCATCACTCTATTGAGTCATGAACAAAACTTTGTTTGCTGTTAACAATACTGTAATGTAACAACACTGTTTAATTTATGCATGCTGTATATATAACGGCAGACTCACCCCAGTGTGTACTCTACCCGTTAACCCTCGTGTTCACAACCGTGTGCTATTTCACAAGAGGAATAAACAAGGTTTATTGAATTTATTCATTAATTGAGCATTCTTTAAATATAATTACAGCAACAGAAATTTCCCTTGAGCTAGGCAGTTTTGGGTTTTGTCTAACTGAAGCAAGAATTTTAAGTTTATTCGACAAGAATATCTGTACTTGTTCAAAGTAGACGAACATGGCATTGATGGCAAGAATTTCATTGTATCCTCACAGGATTACTATAATTAGTTAGCGGGACTCTTTTCCAATCTTGTAAACATTAGTAAAGTCGACAACATAAGTTGGGAAAACTCAATTATCTCTTGTTTTTTCAACATTTTTACATTTTATCTGTCTCCACTAACATCACCAATGCATCAGCATCGGGCTAGCAGTGTCCCCTGTTTCCAGTCTCCATGCTAAACTAAGCTAAGTTAACTGTCTGCTGGTTGTAGCTCCATATTTACCACGAGAGTGATATCGACCTTTTAATTTAATGTCACTTTGCAAGAGAGCAAATAAGCGCATTAGGTTGTTATTTTTCTATTTGACTTCCATTTGTTGCTGTTTTTTTTCCCGCTGTGTTCATTCAGCGCCCTGCCTCAGCATGCAGCTGATCAATAGCAGCACCAAAGAAGTATAGAAGACAATCAGTCAACACGCTGCTTGAACTAATTGAATAAAAGTAGAAAAGCCACTTAACTTTCATCCAGGTGTCTTGAGGGGCTCCATTCAGCACTGACTGTTGACATAACTGAGCTAATCTAAATGGCATCCCTAATTATGCTCAAGGTAGTGCTAGCGTTTGCCGAAGCATCTCACCTCCCCCTCTTCTTCCGGGCTAATATCTTGAGCGTTGCTGATTAACAATCTGATCCACGCTGCAGCAACAGTTAACATAATGTGAACATTTCTCTGCTTGATGGAAAATAATAACACAAAAAACGCAATCAGCCGACACCACTGTGACGATAATAACGTTCACTGAGCAAAATGCAATTTTTCAGCCGACTGCCTTTGTTTAGGAAGTTTTCAGAGATGATTATTATTTGTGCAATTATCTGAATAATAAAAGATCCATTTCCAAAAAAGAAAACATTTCCCACCTTGCCTGTAATTATCCCTCTTTGTATCCACGAGCTCCCCCGGAGATAGTGAACACATTTCATCCCAGTTTGTCCACCAGTATGCTTTTCCTGCAGGCTACGGGTACAGAGGTTAACGAGACCTTAATTGGCATTTTCTTCAAAGCTCACACAACTTTAAACTCGGGGGTGGCAGTAGAAAATGTCACATTACCATGTTGTCCAGCCATTTAATTTAAAAGCTCCTTCACACACTAGCCGTCATGTTCGGGTGCTGTGTTCTAATAGTCGAGATGAGAGTATTAATGGCCACTGCCTTCCTCCACTGGCCAGCATTAAAGGGGAGCTGATTGTGCTGTGGCTTGTGGCTAAATTGCATCCCATAAAATTCTCTTGATACAAAGACGAATGTGTAATTGGCTTTTCCTCCTTCTTCTTGAAATGAATGGCCTCGTGATGCTGCGGTCAATAAAAGCTAATACACGCTCTTGACATTGTTGTGTATTTCTTAAATGTTATGAAAATACAATATACAGAGCAACAATACAATGCTTTGGAGACTGTTCGGTATATACATAACAGGTCTTCTGCCGTGTTAAGGAGGATGATAATGAACCGGAAAGTTGTGCCTCTTTTTTTTTTTTTCTTTATCTTTTTTTTTTTGTTCCAACAACATGCAGAAATTTCTCTTGGCGTTTGCTTTGGCCTCCCCAGAACTCTTCCACAGAATAAGGATCTGGCGTAGGAAATTAATATCCAAAATGTTACAAAACTTCCAAAACCATTTAATGTACACACACATTCAGAACATCTATCTAAGTCATGTTACTGTTTTGTTTTAAAATTTACATGTCGTCTGGATTATCACAGGTCGTGGTTGTCTGCAGGATCATTACTTGATTCTACCTAAAACCCTGTCGTAATAAAACAATGATAAAAAGGTAATCATCTGATAAACAAATGAAAAGAAAGAACCACCTGACGTCCTTGTTCATTGAGATATTTTTCCGTTAGTTACTCATCCTCAGTCACTTGGACAATCCTCTTAACTTTAATGACCCTTTGGCAGTTTGGGGTGATTCTGAAGTCCTCCTCTTTCACCTAGAGGTCCGGTTTCTGTCCAGACCTGCTTTCCTCTGAAAGGCATAAGGGTGAGTTTGTTACAAGTGCACGTACAGTTTATTATGCCACCTCTTTTAAAGCACTGTCATTTAACCTTTCCATGTATTTGCGCAACTCCTTGGAGTCTCCCAGCTCTACGTCTTGGCACACCCACTTAATGTCCTGGCTGTGGCTTCCAGTCAGCGTGTTGACAGTGGGGTAGCTACTGTCCGACGGGATGGTGGTGAATGTGGTGAACTTGACTCGCTTCCTCTTGGTAGTGGGTGAGTCTCCTTTGCTGTCCTTGGCTATGCAACCCGTGTCTGCCGCCCGATGCACTTGGCCCTGCACGTTCTTCTGAGCCGAGCCTCCGTTCAGCAAGTGGCTGCCTTCCTCGAGTCCGCTGCTCGAGTCCATCATGGAGGTTTGCTCCTCCTGCTGGGGCGACAGGCTGATCTGGCTCTCCAGCAGCTCCGCCTCGTTCCCCAGCCACACCCAATCGTGGGCGTGGTTCATGTTCTCCTGGCCCTCAATCGAGAGCTCCTTATGGCGGTATTTCAGGGTATAGGAGATGCAGTTGATGAGGAAGACCAGGATGGCAAGGCAGAAGACTCCCAGCAGGGCGTACATGCCGATCTCCAGGTCTGTGAGCCCACGAGCAGTCTGAATGAGGTCGTCGTCCATATTGCGGCCACGGGGGAGGTCCACTTGCGCGGGGAAGTCAGCGAAATCAATTGGCATGTTTTGGCTACCATCATCTGAAAGTTTATTGCCATTGGGTCTGCGCATTATCGCACTTCTCGTGGTGGTGGCTCTCTTCAACACCCCGTCCTCCATGTCAGAGATGGAGCTACCGTAGTAGTGGGTGTCAAGGCCAGTCCTATCCTGTGAAGGGGAGAGCCTGCCTCTGTTCTCCATATCGTCTCCATCAGGGCCGTAGTCGCTGTTACCTCCCCTGTCATGACCAAACTTCACCCTGATGTTACAGTTCCCCGCTGCCAGGATGCTGCGACGCTTGAACTTCTGGCACATCTCGCAAACAGTCATTTCCACCCTGACCAACAGGCCTTGGCCCTCTGCCTCTGTCACGATGACAGGCCATTTCCACGACGGGTTCTGCTGCACTGTCACTACTTCTTCGTCCAGGGAGGTGGCTGTCAGGACAAAAAAGTCAGCATTGTACAGGTCTAGAGGAGCCACGGAGCCGTCGCTGAACTGTAGCCAGGCGCTGATCAAGGCCTCCTGTGGAAACACACACACACACACACACGATGATATGAAAAGAGAATTAATTATGAGGCCTCTTTTCTGGGTAGTTAGGGCATCAGCCAGATGTTATTCAGGTACTCTGGATGTTACCACTTATTTTTCCCCTCAGCAGTGCCCTGGATTGGTTAAACAGTGGACATACAATGATTATTTTTTTGCATTTAAAGTTCCTTTTCTTAATGTAGCACATAGACTCACAGTACATATGGGGCTTCCTAATTGTGGACGACATTATAAGTCGAGTACAAGCCAACTAACACAGCGTGGTTCTGCTAACTCAGCGGCTATTATCTCTAAGCTAAAGGGGATACAGATTAAAAGATAGGCTGAAAAGATCAAACAGTAACATTAAACATTATTCGTGTGAATGAGGATTTGCCATACATGGTTATCTTAAGGCTTTCTCCTACCGCAGTTTCGCAATTTGCCTTTTAATGTTGCAGAAGGACAAATCCCCAGAGGCGCATGGGTAGATCTCCACAGTGGTCTACCGATGCTCCCTAATTACTGGCACCAGAGGACTTACAGTGCAGTGCTGCTTAGTTATCTTCACACTTTGCATGTGGAGATTGGGCAGATAAATGGCCTTCCTATCCTTCCCTTACTGGAAGGGAGCATTTATGAGAACTCGATGAAGCTTGATGGACAGATCAAAAAGGCCACAATCCGGAGTAGCCACGGCAAACGAGGGAGAGAAAGGAAAATATGATTTGGCCTGTAAGTCATATTCTGGTACAGAGGACTGTGGTGTTGCTTTTGCATGTTCTGAGATTAAGCTCCAGTTTCTATTAGCTGCCCAAGGAAACACATTCTGTCACACCCCGGTTTTCAAGCCTCGGAGTTAAGAGGGTTAGGGATGGTGTGGAACAAACAAATAGACACGTGTACACGAGTGCATGCACACTCACAGCTTTCTTTGATTGTAAAATTGCTCATTCAAGGACCCTGATGGTGTGAAATAGAATCTGGAAGGAAGTCTTTTGTTTTGGAAAAGCGCAGTAATCAGAGCTGCAGAATGCACATTTTCGACTTCAGTGCGACGGCATTTAAAATTCAGCAAACGGCTATCAAGCAGTTGAATACATTTAATACGCTCAGAGATAATAACACTGTAGTAAAACAAATTAACATCATTCTCTGCGTTAATCAGACCTGGTTAAATAGTGTTTGCAAATAATTACTGGTCTTTGTTTTTAATCTGTTAGATCATAATCACCATCATTTTTGTAAAGGGGGCTTTTTTGTGCCGTGGCTAAGGGAGATGTGTGCTACAAAGCAAAGCTGAGTTCTCATTTAGTTTTTTATTTTAAGCTCAGTTCACTATCAGATGTGCCAGAAAAGCAGCAAATTATCACATTCAAGAAGCTGGAGGCAGCTTGAAAAATAAAAAAATCAACATCTAATTTTAATTGACCGATTGTTACAACTCTACTCATACATATTAAAGTGTCCTGACAAGGGCTGTCGCAACTCAAACGGTTATAACTAAGCGGTAACCTCCATGGCTGTGAAGTGAACGCTGCAGTTCCTCAAACGTCCACTTGAGGCTGGCTCCAGAAGTGAGTTAGTCTCCATAAGTCCCCATGTTCAAATGTCCAACTTCACAGCAGAAATAAACATGTTTACAGCCTGGTACAAAAACAGTTTTGGTCTCTATAGCTAATTTCCCCGTTCATGACAACTGTACTGAGGGTGAATTTATATACAACTCACCTGTTCACATTATATTAAGGCTTAAAGTTATGCAGGATTAAGAGCGTGGACGCTTTTATGACAGCTAGGGGCCAATAAAGATGGCTTGTTTGAGCACCCAGGTATCATTCAGCCCGCCTCAGGTCTGCATGATCTACATCTTTGCTGATTTTTAGATTAGCCGGAAGGTGGAAGAGGCCAACGTGACTACCAACATGGCGGAAGCACCACAGATTTTGCTGTTAACACATCGATATGAAAAATTTGGATCAAACATAATCAGTCAAATTCATCTTTTAACTTTTGTGTGTGTTTAAATGAATGGATTATTTACACAATATTATCATTTATGCATATTAACATGATATCTGTATTTCATCTTTTAGTTATCACTGTTATCATCAATAACATGCCATATATCCTGCCACCCCTGACACTGACCTGTTTGGGGCTCTGCAAAACCTCCTGTGTGGTCGTGGTAGCCAGGATGGCTCTGTTGCTTCCCGGACTGAGCTGCAGGCTCATAGAGAGGCCGGTCACCAGCTGGACCCCCAACTCAGTGATGGTCACTTTGTCATCCACCACTGTGATCGTCTTCTCTGCCAGGATCGAGTCCGACAAAGGAGACAAGACCTAGACAAGAGGAAATAGTTTCTAGATTATAACTGCAGCAATGAAGGAAAAGGTTTTATTTCACAACATTCCCCTCGAACATGTGATCGTTAAGCAATAACCTGCAACATTCTGGTATGATCAATTACAGCCGTGCCACTCTAGAATAGTAACTCAACCTATTGTGTAGCCTGTTCATGAAAGCTTTTTCATTTCCTGCTCTAAACACACAGGGCGAGGGAGGTCTTTCCCAGGAGAAATCAGCAGCGACAGCAACCAAAGCTGAACAACAGCACTACTTATAGAAACTTCATCAACAGAAAATCCGAGCAGAAATAAGTCCTCACCGGTCGGCCTCGCCGCTTGATTGACAAGTGATTCCTGGCAAGTGGAATGCAAAGGCATCACATCAATAAGCACTTAGCAGTGAAGATGTCAGCGACATGAAAAAAAGCGGATTAGCACGAGTTATAGGTGATTTAAGAAAATGTCTTTCCAAGTGTTTCATGTAGCATGAAAGGCTCACAAGCCCCTTTTGCAATATGCAAAACGATACACAGAAGCTACTTTCTTTTTTTTTTTTTTATCTCTTTACTCAGGCTGTGTGGATCAAACAACAACTCGACTTGGCTGCCATCCAACCCTGCTACCTCCTGTAGGTAAGAATCCATCCGTTTGATTAATACTGGTAATCCAGAGGAAAGGCACACTTTAACCCCAAAACAGAAACAGGAAGTCGAACAATAGAAATGCAATGTGTGAGTTTTCTCCCCGTCTCAGGTAGTCACCGCTGTTAGACCTTGCACACGTCATGTTTTTTTCCGGTTTGTGCTCGTTCTACGTGAATACACCCGTCTGAATACAGACAGATGAGATCTCAATGTCAGGGAGCGAATCCCGCTCACACAGACGTCATTAGAAGGCTGAAATTCATCCGGTTAGTCTGAAGAGGCTGACAAACCAAAAGGGCCGAGGGGGAGGACGCACTCACTGCTGAAAGGCTGCAGTACGGGCGGTGACACACCAGAAAACACCTGTCTGCACCAGACAAAAGGAGGTACTAGTCAAATGTACCATTGAGAAGATGAGTAAGGTCTACTTCATGTTTTTTTAATATAATAATTAAAAATAATTTGAATGTCCTCAATTAGTTTTTCATAAGTTAGATAAAGCCGACCTTTGCCAAGATCTTTGGCAGCATTCAGCATACATGGTGTGTCCTCAGTTTTTGGGGCATTTTGGGCACAATAACTTGATTGTCGCTGATTTTCTGACACAAATGTGATTCAAGCTTCGAGAGATTTTCAAAAACAGCAGATGGTAGAATGACTTGAATACGTATTCACTGTTCAAGAGCTGTTTCCGGACCGCACGGCTTGCTGTTCACAATGCACTGACAGTGAGAAGGACAAGTGGGTAGAAACTCTTTCAGGCCATGTTTCCCGTGGTTCATGGGAAATATGGCCTGCATTTAGAGAAGCACTGGCACAAGTGTTTTACAAAATTAACAACACCCCCAGCACCTGAATCATTAACAATGCCTCGATAATGAGATGGAGGCTATCAATTATGATCATTTTATTTGAATTAACCATCCACTGCGGAGTTCATGAATAGAACTGGTGTTGTTTCACTTTAGCTGTAATTAGTTTTTAGCCCGTTTAAAGCTGACACATGGCCTACCTGGATAGTGGTCATCCCCACGTCGAGTCCCACCAGTATCCTCCTGTCCAGTAGCTGTGCGATCTGGGGGTCCTCCACCTTCAGGAAATCCCACACCAGCTCCGTGATATCCACCTGCCAGTCGGTGCCCAGCATGAAGCTGGTCTGGCCTCGAGGATCGGCTGACTCTGCCACAAAATGGGTCAGGACTCTGACCATGGCGTGCTGATACTGCAGAGTGCAGCTTCGTCCTCGTCTGTCTTCGTCGTCCTCGTCCTCGCTGTCCCGCGTGGACCTGTGAAATGGACGCAACTTCAATCTCCTTTAGCCATGCTAGCTCGCAGTCCACAGCTTTGGTCCACTCTGACATATTTCACCCACTTACTGGTAATTCTTTGATTGATTGCCATGAAATCTGCTACAGACATTCACGGTCCCCAGAGGATGAATCCTAATGACTTTAGTGATCCCCTGACTTCCTTAATTGCCATGAGGTTTGTGGTTTTGAGTGAAATGTCTTGACAACTGTTTGATGGATTGCCATTAAATGTGGTGGACACATTCATGTCGCCCTCGGGGCGAATTGTAATAACTTTTTGGTCATTCTGCACTTGTTTTGTCTTATTATGGGCTTGTCAATCATCTGTGAAGTCCTTTAAATTGCACTAATCTGTATGAAGGGTGCTCTACAAATGATTTGATTGACTGGTTGAGTTACTTTTCATATAGCACCATGTTAAATATTTGAAAAACTGAAGACATTCTCACCAGTTTCAGCTGTATTTGTGTTTAATGATGATAACGCAAACACACTACACTGATTTATTTGCACGTTTGGGTTGTTGCATTTCAGGTTTTTTCTATATTATGCTAAAAAAGCAGAGCATAAAATAATTGTTGCATCCATGCAGACTGTAAATACACAAACAAACACTCGTGCTAAATATACTTTTGCAGGTGAGAAGCGAAAATGTCAGCACTGCACTCATTGTGCATTGATGTGTGGTTTGTGGTATTTGCAGCAGTGTTTTAATTAAACTGGTCTCTGTCAAATGTACACACACACACACACACACACACACACAGGGGATGTTTACCCCGACAAAGCTCGAGTAATGACGCAGCGTTGTTGATTAGACCACTAAGAGAGGATCAATTCATCGTATGGCTTACCATTTTTCTTTCTCAGTGTCTCTCCTTCACCGTTTTGGAGCACCCGCTCTGAATTGTGAATGTGCATACACCTCCTTACTGCTTTACTTAATAGCCTCCCTGATTGCTCTGTTGCTAGCAAATCTAATCTTATTACTTTAGGCAACAAATCAGCCAACAGAGGCTCGGCTCTTTCTCACCAGGAAAACGACTTTGAATATGACAAACTAGGTTTAAATGGTTACAGTACAGCTGCAATATCATTAGATTATGCCCATAACAGTTTTTTTTTTAAAATATACATATATATATATATATATATATATATATATATATATATATTGCCTCAACAAACAACTTTATAAACACAACAGATAAAGCACCCCGAGGAGAATAAATGCCGTTACAGCTCTTCAGTGTTACGCTGGGGCACAGTTGCAAACAGAAAAGTGCTTTGTCAACAAAACTACTAATCATATACTGTACTGTAGACTTACACCCGCCTTTCTGTCTAATCATCAACATTTGTTCCTCTGGCCCCCTCACACACACACACACACACACACACTCTGGCAAAGGTTGCGGTCATGATAAAGGGGAGAGAAGAAAATAAATTAATCACTTAAAACTATTTTTCTTGTGATTATCCGCTCCGCTTGTCTCGTTCTGTCTGAATCCCCCTGAGAAATCTGACTGCACGCGAAGCCGTGGGAATAAAGACGTTGGCTGCACACGACCAGAGAAAAGCCGGGACGAGAGATTAGACAGCGAGATTTGGAGTTAAGGGCTTAAAACCTGCGCTGGCAGGAGTGATTTCACATGCAACTGAATGACATGACATGCACATGATTCGACTGTGGATCACTGAAGGAGTCAATTTAGGATTCAACCAGAGCAACAAGTGATGCTTCATCATGACTGTGCGGATGTGGTTTGATCAGATTTGACTGGCAGCTGCTGTCATGCTGTCTTTATTGAAATGATCACAGTGTCACCTTCTTCTCACTGAAAGCACTGGAAGATATTTAACTTCATGAATAAAGACGATTGAATCGATTGTAGATTTGGGAGCAGACTACGAGGAGGAGAAATGACTGTGTCATCAGACCAGCCGTGGATGTCTATTGATCAGTTTATAGACCTGCACTAACACATCGCTGAATCCTATTTTAAAACTTTATTTTAGAAATGTGACACCAGATTAAAATATCAGCTGTGACTCAGCAGGTCCTACATGACACATTTAATGCATATTCATGAACACTAACTGCTCCATTTATGACACTTATGTCATTTTCCAACACAGAACACTGCTCCAACATCCCCGGTGGGAAGATTTGAGTCCCCCTGTTAAATAATATTTTAGTTTTATTATGTGAAAATGGTTTCAACTTCCCCACCCTAGCATGGCAAGTGGTAATTTCAGTTTTTGTGCCACTGTTTCTGGCAATGTGTCATTAATTCATGTTACTAACTTAACTTCTTTCCTGGAGTTTTTGTGCAGCATGGATCGTGGCTGCTGCTGTGGTCCTGCACCGTCCACTACATATATCATTACTGTCATTATTGCTACCGTGTCTTCCTTACAGTTTATAGTTAGTTAGTGATTTGCTGCTGCTGTGCATCTCTACTCTCTATCTCTCTATTTAACTCAAACGGTCGCGGTGGATGACCGTCCACCGATGCAAAGCTTGGTGCCTGTTAAAAGGAAGTTCTTCCTCGCCATCGTCGCCAAGTGCTTGCTCGTGGTGGAACTGTTGGTTTCTGTAATGATTATAAATAGTACAGTCTAGACCTGCTCTGTATGAAGAGTATGAGATAACTTTTGTTTTTGCATAAATAAAATTCAATTGAATTGTTTCAAAGACTGGAGCGTTTTCTACTATTTCTACTACTTTCTCTCCGCTTCTACGTCAGCTGAGATAGACTACAGCCCCCCCGCGACCCTACTGATAATGTATGTATATATGTATGTACACTGTGCAATCAACATTTACTCCAAAAAAAGTGTCTCTTTGCGATTCAAATGCACGGAGCTTCCTCCCTCTGTTACCTTTAGTCCACGATGGTTAATTAAAGGCCAACCTTCAAATTCACATACAAGCAAAAGAAGTAGCAGCTGCATAAAATGTGCAAGTTACCCACATATATTGTTATTCCAAGAAACTAACAAGGTTTGTGATTCATGAATTTGTGATCAAACATTAGTTTTTCTTTTCAAATTTCTGCTCCCCTCTGATAAATTCACACTCTGTCTCTCCCCCTCACCTCATTTACATATTAAATACAGAAAAGAAAAACCACCTGCCAATGATTTCAGTCTCCATCATCCAAATTTATTCCAGTGGCAATAATTGAAAGTTTCCCACCAGTGGCTGCTGTGGTTCAAACCTTTTGCATCATATCTGGAGCGTTTTGAGCGTAAACAGAGTTTGTTATGTGACATTCACGGTTAATGTGTTGAGAAATGGCTACTGATGTTACAGGTGCACGTGCTGACATATTGACTGAATCAGCGTTTGAACAGTGTATTTATAAGGTAGGTTTACACATGCAGGTGTAATGGATGCAGGAGTAAACAAGCAGGTAGTGAAGTCCAACCACTTTAGTTGTGGTATAAATCTGATATGCCGGTGCTTATGCAGCCGTCTCAAAATCTAATCTAAGGTTAATCTAATAAACAAATCACACTCCTCAAACTGCTTCACAAAGCAATTCTTCTTTCCGCTTCATTCACTTTTAAGCCCTCTTCTGACTTCACAGGAGATGCTGCATATTAACGTGTGTGTGTGTTGTGCTGTTTTTTTTTGCCCCGTGGATCGTACACCGTATTTGCTTTGTCATTTTGCTGCATTTCATTTTCTGCTACAATAACAACAACGACGAAGGTCATTTTTGGACAAAAATAGGCAGCGCTGCTTCTATATATACAGAAGAAGAAGCAGCTCTGTCTGACAACGGCTGATTGTTTTTTTATTGTTTGAATCTTGCAGGAAATTCAAGTGCGATTGCTTGTTTTTACAGTAGGAGGAGAACACCCGGTGCACACAGTTTAAGACAACTGAGTATAAAAACAACATTAAAATTGAGCAATAAAAGATAACTGCCAGAGATTTTTTTTAAAACGCTACAAAACAAGCCGGGAAAATAAGAATCTCTATACACATATCTTGAAAGACGTGTTAAAGGAGTGGTGCATGCCTGAGTGCTACGCCCACACTTAGGTTTGCTGCCTGCTAAGGCTTATCTTGTCCCTGTTTTGACAGGGCTTAGGGAGGGAAGAGGTGAGCCATACAGGCAGTGTCAGTCAAAAACTGTGGGAGGAGTACTTTTGCAAGTATCCCACTTGCAGACCTGATGTCTCTTTACTTCTTACTACTCTCTCTCCGATGGAGGCAGGTCCCGCCGCTTGTTACTTGTGTAGGCTTGTGGACGGATGCCCATTCTCACCGACAGGCATAGTGCTACTTTGCAAGGTCACGCCTGTTATCCCTCGATAAACAAAGACGAGTGGAAGACTGGGGGTGCAGCCCATCAGCAGTGGCGCTGGCGTCAACAATGACAACACAACCCGGCTGTCCCCGCTGATAAAGGCATACCAGCAGCATCCACGAGACAAGCCATGGCATTAGTCGGATGCTGTACCTCTGTCACTCAAAATAAGAGGGGAGCAGGGATAATTAGAGTAGTCACACTGGTGCGTGGGACGACCAAGTCCAAGTCCAACCTCAACGCTTTTCCAGAAGTAATTACTGCAGGTAGGCTGATAGCTGCTCCATCAATTGATGGATTTCAACAGTTGCAGAGTAGCACTACACAGCGGTGTTGGCAGAGGTGTTGCCAGTGATGAGGCCCCAGGGGAGACGTCTGACCTCCAGACAGCTCTAATAATGTTCTGTCCTACTGATGACTAAGAGGCACGATGGCAGGCCACCTTAAGCCAGTCGTAATGACAAGCCGTATTGCACAGGTCAGCCATTTTGTTATTAGCCAAGAACTGTCAGTAGGACTGAAGTCGGGAGGAGACAGGCGGTGTTCGGTCACACTTCTCATCATTATCTTATCTAAAGCTGCCATGATTGAAATCAAATACATCACCTGGAGTAAAGGCGATCCTGGTTACCTGCTTAAACCAAAGCTGGTGCTGCTGCGAGAGTGGACAAAGGACTCTGAGCACGAGCATCTATGTGAAGCCAACAAGAAAATCAAGAAAAGAACAAACATTTTCCCTCAGAGGGCCAAAACCGAAACTATTGTATCTCTAAGATGTAAGATGGTACGACGAGCCTAAATGTCCTTAATCGACTGATTTCCTGCACAAAGTGCCACTCTGCCCGCTACGAACGGATCCTAAAAGTAATTATAATCAAAGATTCTACATATTTAAAGATGATTTTAAATCACTAAAATTAAACTGCAAGAGAAACAATTTATATGATAGTTTTTATAAATTAATTTTAATTCATTTTCACACAATCTGTCGAGACAAATCGAACAATACGCTCAGACAGCTTTGACACACGGGTCTCGCTGTGGGCAGCCCTGATCTGAGAGAACAACACTATTGTTAGAAAATAATTCACACTCGTATCCACTCAAATTAAAATTGACCCTGATGCCATTTCACTGTTTGAGCATGTGGCAAAATGTTGAATTGTTGTGCGAAAACTAAATAAAAAAGTAAATGTACAGGCTGAGTATATTTATACTTCATCCAATCAGACGGCCTGATATCTTCTAATTTACTTCTTTATTGTAAATTATCATAGGAAAACATGTTTGTGTTCATTCCTCTAGTTTAATCTCATCCAGACAAATCCAGAGAGACGATGAATAAGCTATAAGATGCTTCATCATTAAGTCTGACAGACTGCTATAGTCTTATAGATTAAAGATGTCTGTTAAATAAGAGAGCAGCACACACAGGCTCAATGCCCGGTGCAGTACCGTACCTCTGACTGGTGGCCATGACGGGTACCCTCCACCCTTTGATCTGGCTCAGCTCCGTGTCTGACACCTCAATCTGGAGGGGGAGTCGAGGGATCCACACGTTGAGCTCCAGCTGAGCGCTCAGGTATCCGTAGGTGAAGTTCACCATCATCCTCACCTTGCCCTTCATCTCCTTGCCATTCACGAAAACGTAGTCACACCTGTCTGACACCTGCGTGGGGGGAGAGAGAAGGATTAAGAGAGACAGTATTTAAGTTGAGCTCCTTCTGACTGTTGCACTAGATGACTACAGAGTGAATTACACAGTGCAATACAGCGGGCACTGTAGGCCGGGGCCTCCGAGTTGATTATATGGCTTTACACTCCCAAGCTCTCCACTGATACAGTATTTCTCTAACTACTTTGAACCAGATGAAAGGTCCTGTATCTACTCCACACTCAGGAAAAGAGGCGAGGAGGGCTGCGAGGACATCTTTGAACCTGAGGGAAAACAGGTCGTAGTCCGTTCTTCTATTATAGTTCTGCCTGCAGCTGAGAGACAAACCAACAGATGGAAACTAGTAAGATTGGAGCAGTTGTCTCTTGATAAAATGACTAAATTCAAAGCCATCTGTTTCATATATTGCTTTATAAATGGAATAAGCGGGCCAATTTTGTGCTATCAAATGACACACAACTCCATGTTGCTTACTGTCTTTGAAGCCTCCGCTATGCTTCTTTCTTTACTCGTACCAGCGTTTGATTAATGTCCAGAATCCCCCCCTCTCTGTCCCTCTGTCTCTTTAAAAGCTTTATGATATAGCTGTGCAGGCATTACTAACACACACCATGCACAAAGCCAAAGAAGACCTCAAGAGGAATATCCAGAAGACACACACATACATAGAGGTAATTAATCAGTATGTCTCCAACAGAGATACCCTTTTTTTTGGGCTGTTTGTCAGTCTTATTGATCCCATCATATAGCAGACTACCATGGTTGGAACCAGATGGAATTAGATGGTCTGGGGAAATATCTTTTTTTTTTCCCTCTCTCTCTCTCTCTACCCCCAAAGTTATTTCTCCACATCGAGATAAAACCATAAACAGCCATTCATCATGAAGCCACGGCAGGATATCCTCTGTGACCAGAAAACTTTTGTGTGTGACAGATTCTATTGCTTTGTGGGAGCTCCCTCCGCTGCACATCACCTCCAGAGTGAAGCCAGCAGTGTAGACCTTCTGTGGAAAGTAAATTTGTCTGCTTTGTATAAATAAAAGCAGATGTTTGGAGAATTGCTGCATTGATCTTTTTTTTTTTTTTTTAACGCTCTGCACCGTGGACTTGTAGCTTCCAAGGGAACCGGTGCGTGGTTGGACGCGAGTATCATGGTGCTGGCTTAATCAATACAGTCATCAAAGAGCTTCCAGTTGATTCCCTTTGTCACGTCCATGTAGATCCATGCGTGCACGCCTTGTAGTGTTAAATGTCAATGAAGAAACTTAATATAAGCATCCATACTGCATGCATACCTCGGAGGGATGCAAGCAAAATGAATAATATAACCGCTCCCTGCAGTTGTGCAATGAAACGAGACGCGTACCAACATTTTAGAAGCATCAGTTTTTCTCAATGTCAAACACTAAAATTTGAAATCTTTTGACTTTTGTTTAAGCAAAAATATACTATGATGATACTGCAGTTATTTTGCACATATTCCAGTTTGCAGAAGAGAACAAAACCATATTTTGTACATATTTGTAGAGGCAGCATCTGCACCTCAGGTCTTCGGGTGGGCGTTATGATTGACATCGAAGGACCAGCGTTGCTGACTTCTTCTTCCCCTTTTTCCAACAAGCCCACGTAGCGTTGCTTGTGCATTTTTTTCGATTTTATTGACGTTTATCATTTCATAGCATTCAACATCTGGAAAGATCTTCAGTTTGTGTTCCACTTGAAACTGGAGGCGATCAAGCTCGGCTAAATGTTCCACTTGGGATAAGGAAGCTAATAAGTTTAGTTAAGAAAAGTTTTTTTTGTTTTGTTTTGTTTTTTGCACATCTGCTTTTTGTGATAGCAACAGTAGAGACGGGAAACGCAGGGAGAATGATGACACGTGCTGCGGTAAGGGACTCATGCCATGATAAATGGTACGTGCGCTACCAGGTGAGCTACCCAAGGCTGCTAATGTTAACGCTGACCCACCAGGCGTTTATTTTTTGTTCATGTTATTTCAATACCTGCTGAGTCATCGTCAATTTCCACTCACTCAGTACTGTGTTTGTCCCACTTTTCAAACAAAGCAGGGAGGTTTGGCTGGTTCGCTGTTGTCGAGGCTAAAGGAACGGGGTTGATTTGAATCACAAGTAGTCACAGAGAAATGTTGGGAATGCTCAAATCAAAGATGAGCTATAAGTGATAAAAATAAAACATTTCTTCTAAATTTTGAACAAATAAGTAAACAAGTCGATGCAATGAAACTGGGATTTATGCTGATTTCATGGCATGAATCAATAAAAATTTCATCTGGTCCATTGTGCAGAGTGGCTCAGTGGTTAGCATTATCATTTCTTGTTTGAAAACTTGGCATGTTGCATGTTCTGGCTTCTCTGTGGCCTCCCCAAAGACATGCAGGTTAATTGGTAACTCTAAAATTGGACCATAGGTGTGAATGTGAGTTTGAATCGTTGTCAGCCCTGTGATGAACTGGCAGCTTGTCCAGAGTGTATCCTGCCTCTTGTTCGATGTCAGCTGGGATTTAAGATTATCTAAC
The DNA here is from genome assembly GCA_028641955.1 of Protonibea diacanthus. Taxonomy (NCBI): domain Eukaryota; kingdom Metazoa; phylum Chordata; class Actinopteri; family Sciaenidae; genus Protonibea; species Protonibea diacanthus. Next base: position 24,188,653 of record CM053985.1, read on the forward strand.
GGCACAAAGGGCTCTCCCACCTGACAGCAAGCTTTATGTTTGTCCTCTGGCCTGAGGACCGAGAGCTGAAAAGCGTCCTGCAGAGTCCTCCAAGGCTACAACCAACCACAAGTCAGGCAACTGATGTTCTGATAGTTGTCTCGTATTCCCAAGTGGACACGAGTAAGATCAATGGCTATTTGTTCTGCGTTATTGCAGCTAATAAAGAGTACAGAGCATACACAGTAGCACCTCGCTTGTGCACTAATGCCTCGCGACGCTCGCAGTGTAACAGTGATGGAGTTGCTTAATGAAGCTTTTGAACATTTCCACAAGGGCAGCTTTGCTCCCCTGGCTACAGTCAGTCACGGAGCAGATTGGAGCTCCGTCAGGGCTCGCAGTGTGAGAGAGAGAGTGTGTTTTGAACTGATAAAGACGTCAGAGGAGTCCCTGCTCCTTATCAAGCCTCATTGTTCGACTCTTTCTCTCTCACTGCGCCCAGTCTGCTGATACTGAAATGCGTTTGACAGTCCCTCCGTCTCCAAATTTTCCTGCGATCTCTCAGCACGGGCACGGCGTTGCAGGCCAGACGACATTGATTAGGCTCCACGTGAGACTCATTGATCGTATCTAACATGTATGATATGATTAACAGGTTAATGACTGATCAATATTTGCTAAATTCACTTATTTTGGTTCACCCTTAATTGTTGTTGTAGGAAAAGTATGTGTAAATGAAGTGTAAGGTTTATTAACATACAGCTCTGCTACAGTACGTCCCATGACAGAGAAAATGAACTGCCTGCTGGCATTTCTTTGATCCGTTCCCGAGCAATCTAGGCAGAAACAATTATGGGAAACATGGCAACTGACATGCAGCCATCCCAACACATCACACTGACTGTCACCCCTTCCTGCTGCACCGTATCATTGGCCAGCATAGCTCTGAATCAATATTTTAACATACAAAGGCTTCCTGAGTTAATCAGCGGCACCTTTAACCCCCTCGTGCAGCCGTCAGAGGAGGACGTGTGCTGTGGCAGACCGAGGGTGGGACTGTCTCTGTGAATTACACACTCTCCGTCATTCTGATTCACAAAGTATCATAAACGTCCAGGAGGATCCGCTGCCACATTAATCAGACGCATTAGGCAGCTAACGGGAGAATACTTACAGAGGACATTAAGGCTGTCTCTGGATCTAGCCCAGGAAATTAACAACTCACCAGACAGATACAATCCACAGCAGATATGAGCGATGGGAGTAGGGAGCATGAAGGTGGGGTAAGCCTGTCTCTGGCTTGTACACAGACTTGGCTTGACAGAAGCAATTAAGCCGCTCAGACTCCTCTGCATAAGCTACAGCACTCACTTCAATGCAAGGCGAAGGTCTGTAAATATTCTAATAGCCCTGCTCCGTGGAAGCAGCGGTTATAAGAGCTCGCTCATAGCATGACCTTGAGTAAGTACAGTCCATGGCTAACATGGAGACGGAAGGTTTGCTCCGGAAACTCATTAACACATAACATAACTGTGAAACGTGTTTGTGCTGTTGATTTCGCTGTTCAAATATACTTTGTGTGTGTGTGTGTGTGTGTGTGTGTGTGTGTGTGTGTGTGTTGGAGCTGAGATATATTTTTTTCTATAAAGAAGTTTTTAAGGAGTCAGAGGTAACTTCTTGAAGCGTGACGTACCCAGAGAATGTTTGGACCTTTTCTATTTAAAGAACCAGACACAGCATCGGCAGAATTACACATTCACACTCACATTTTTATTCACATCTTTTTAAACCTGCAGCCATTTGGGGGGCAGCTGAAACAAACTATGAATGCAACATTGACTTATTGTCATCTTTAAAGTCGATATGACAAAGCTGTTTGCTAACAGTTGTCTATTTATTACACATGCAGCAGATGCAGAGTTGGTCTTCGCACCAACTCCTGAGGGGAATATCTGGAGCTGGAAACTACTCTGACTCCACTGTATATATCCGTTTGCCTTATGTGTTTGTTGATTTTTCATTCACGCAACAATAGCGTCAAAACATTGGTCTGTTTCCACCATTAAAGGCTGGAAATTAATCAGCATGCTTCTGGAAGTTTACTGTCCTCCAGCTGATTCAGCTGCATACTGCTGAGTCCCAGGGTGCAAACTACGGGGGGGGGGCCAGAGGGAGCTCGGCTCCTTTATAAGACACGAGCTCGCCTGAAAACATTATTTGTGAAATCATCTTTTGCCCCTGAATTTCTATTTTTCCGTATCTTCATCATTGTGAATCATGTGTAAAATTAGACTTATTGATGTGACGATTCGTGCATGGGGGTGATTCATCGCTGATTCACTTTAATAAAGATACCAGCATGTTATTACCCTTGAGTTTTAGGTGGGTTACACACATCGTCCTCACATTTCATGCCTTAATTGCACAAAGAAATTATTGCTGAAGTTCTCAATTCCTTGTAGGCCACCTGGTGTGCTCCGATACATTTGCACTATGTCTGCTTGCTGTGTGTTGTTACGCAGGTAATCAGTGTGTTTTTAGACCAAAAGGCAGCTGAAAAACAGCCATGTTGAGGGCTGTGAACCAAAACAGTGAGCCGAAAGACGCTAAAATGCTCCATAGAGGTGAGGAGAACTGCAGAGCGGCGTGATAACTGCGTGTTCATCACTGCAAATGATTCCAAGTGGTCATTATTAATATGACTATTGATTATAGCTGCTTTAAATCTTTGAGAATCTCATCACTGTATGCAGCTGCAACATTTGGAGCTGTACATTTACTGTAGCTGAGCCTATTTATGCTAATGTCCTACTGTAATCCGCCCACATCCAACGCAGGGCTGGACTGTGTGCATCGACCTCAAAACTGAACTGTCAAAACTATAAATCAAAAAAGAGCATCAATAATGAAGACTTGAGTCTTATTTCAGCTTTTTTGCTGTAACATTTTTTTAAAGTGAAGCAAATCTCTGAAGAAAACATGTGACCTGAGGTGTTTCAAATTCTCTGTAATTACAGGGCCACAAGTGAATAGAAGGATAATTGAATGTGCGGAGTCATTCATTATTCAGGTTTAATTTCACTCTGTGTTTACTTATTGCTAATTCCCCAGGTCAGAATTAGATAAATTAGTCATGTTTACGTACATGATGACAGGCTATGATTAGAAACCGACTTCCCTGAGTGAGCTGCGGTGAGCGGGTGGGATCAATGTCCTGACCTCGAGATCTCAGCTGCAGAGCTGTGGCTTTTTTTTTTTTTTCAAACATCTTTGACTGGAATTTAATTTCCCAGCGGAACTCACTTAACCATCCCTAACTCACGCATCGGACATGATGAAGGGGATCGATGCGGTAAAATATCCCTCCTCTGCTTTTGATTTTGTTTCATTATTGCTCTTTAGTGTAAATTACTCGAGTTTGATTTGCTGTATCCTACCATCCCTCCTGATCTTGACAGGCTCAGACAGGAAACACGACTGGAAGGAGCCGTTTCCACAGCAAGGTGCTGTTCCTACGCTGTTCTTTCCCTTTGTATAGATCATTAAGGAGTCATTGGGATTCTGCTGGACATCGACTTCTTTTGTTTGGGGAGCAAAGTCGCTGATACCGGGGCTCAACTTTACAACACCGAAAGCATTTTTATTCTCTAAAAATGAAGGAAAACTGTCAGCAGTCTCCGTATACCAGACACTCGCTTTCATGTTGTTTGCTGGTGTTTGTTTATACTTTCCGGAGGATTTATATAGACGTGCTAAACATAGAAAATCTTTTCATCTATCCTTCACACAAGCCAGTCACAATACATGCGTATCGTCAGCCATTAATTAACTGCACACATTCATTGTTCCTTTTCCAGTTCGATCTTGCTCTAACAACCAGGAAAGTCTTCTGCTGCTGCCAAAAGTCTGGAAATTTAATATATTTAAATGATGGATATTGACAAAATCCTTGACTCTCTCTGACTTTTAATTGGAAAACATCCTTTTGAATGTTGAACAGTTGAAAAAAGGGACCTTGATGTTACACAACAAAGAACAAAATAATTCTATGCAAGTCGTAGAAAAGCGTCAGCAAAACTCTGCTGGGAAGTCCAGCCGATGCCAAATGTAATACAAATTTTAACTTCTAGAAACTCTGCAAAAGAAAAGGTGGAATTAATGTGCGTCTTCCGTCCACTGCCGTTATACAAATAAGAGATAAATCACGATAACTGGTTGATTGTTTGGTTAGTTTTCAGTCGGGTGCTGCAGGGAAAGAAGACACAACGAGATGATGTAGTCACTCAAACCTCAAACTGTGTAAATGTAGAAAACATGATGTAAATCTCACATTTAAGTTTGTTTATAATATAAAATCTGTCTCCTCGTGGCTCCACACAGATCTGTTCTGCCTCTCTTCAGTGCAAGTGCAAGCTTCAGAGATGTTTAAGTCACATGTTCATCATGACTTTGCTGTTTCTGTTATCACTATTTGCTTTTAGCAACTTTTCCACCTCAGCCAAGCGTGACAAGTTTCAGCACTCTGTTTTTTATTTTTTTATGCACAAATTGAAAAAGTACATTCACACGCTCACTCGCTCTGCACACACACACACACACACGCTGGTTTCTCTTTCAGCGTTTCATCTCACTAACCTTGACCACATCTTCGTCTGTAGAGCGACACTTGACTGCCTCGGAGACATCAATAACAGAGGCATCTATTCCAATGGTCACCACCTTCACTGGGACAGCCACTGTCTTCCCAGTCAGCACGGCGGTATTCAATATCTCAGAGTCCTAGAGGCGAAGAGAGAGAGAGAGAGAGATGAGCACACAGAGGGCCTGGCAGCTCTCTAATCCACCCAATAACAGACAATCAGTAATTACTGGCTGCAAAAGAAAAGAAAAAATAACAAGTAGGATTGGAAATGACCTCAAGAGGCTCCTCACAATCACAGCTCAATTAGTGATTATCGGTTAAACTGCTGCGAAATCACAACAGGACAGCTAATGGCTGATGACAGGTGAGTGCAGCTTTCTGTCGTCAGGTCAAATGTGGATCTACGGTGTGAACTTCCCTCAGTGCGCTCCTCGAAATAATTTCTCCCGCTCTTAAAGGCGCAACATGCAGCATTTTGTTTCCCACTGATTTTTTGAGCAGCATTGCTGCTGCGTCTATAAGATGAGCCTCTAAATATGAAATTAACCACATCTACGTGGGGGGTTGTTCTAATTATTGCAAACGTCATTATCGGTATGAATACAAAACATTCCACGCTCTTCATCCAGCTAATTGATGGAAGTAATTAGCATAACATTGTGGTTGGCTAGTCACCAAAATTACAGATCGGCGGATAAAAATTTGATTCTACTCGATTATTAAAGAGAGACAAATGAAAAACGCTGAAAGAATTATATTTCATGTTGGAAAATTATCCATGCTCTATTTCATGAGAATTTTTTTTTATGTTTCCACTCAGACACATCATCGGTAATGCAACATGGAGTGTTCTGTTGCCAGGGTTGATCCAGCTTTTATTCATGTAGTCCTGGATCCACAGCAATTTGAAGACTCTCTCTTTGCAGTCTCTGTGGTGGTTATGATTACCCTCCTCTTGTGCATGTGTAATTTCCTTCTCTGAGCTCTGCCAGAAGACGTCTCAAACTCTGCCTTTACATAGCTAATGCCATTTGTACCTTCAGTCATAAGCTCGGCATCTTTTCTCACTTGGCTTCCTCTGAGTTCCAGCAGTTATTGATCCAGTGTCATAAATGTGTGATTGTTAATTAGAATAATAGATTTTATTGATAGGTGGTGTTTCTGACAGAGATGCAAAGTGAGGTAAATGTCAAAAACACCAAGTGGTACTGGGAATAATGTGAATGCAAGAAGAATACAATAAGATGCAACAGAAAATATAGAAAGAACAAGGCCAGCAAACTGCGTCATAGAGAGAAAGGCTGTAATGCCTCTATTTCCAGATGACGTACTTAACGAGAAAAATGCAGATACTGTGCTCTGCACCGGGTGATCTTCAAGGAGGAAGGAAAAGGCAATGTCCGACTGTGTTCTTTGAGCTTTCCTGTCCATAAAATACCTTTATTTTAATAATTTACACTCCACAGAAGGCATTAACTATCTCTGCTTTGCCAGGTGTGGGACTGAACTGTGGTTTGGTTTGGATTTAAGCAATGAAACTTAACTTTAAGTTAAACACATGGGAAAAAAACAGCTGTTATGTCGTAAATTTTTACTGTATATTGGCTTTATAGGGCAGAATAATTCAGTACATTCCACACAATGTACACACAATGCATTGAATATACAGTACAATGGATACAATTGATGGTGAGACTTAATGTGCCAGCTCTCATTGAGCTTTAACAAGGCTCCCTGTGTGAAAAGCACCAATGCTATCATTTGCTCCTGGACTGTACTTAAAGATACTCTTAGTGAGCGACCTCAGTGTCTAGACAGCCATGGTTCTTTAAGTTCAATGGCACAGCTTCATCACTCTGGACATAAATCTTAACCTTTCATTACATACACACACACACACACACACACACTCTCTGTCTCTCACACACACACGGCGGTATTGTCACAGAAGATAATTGGGGCCAATTAAGATGAGTTTGAGTTAACTTTTACTCTCTAAAGTCACCCATGCATATTGGATTGTCTCTTCCGCTTATTCAACCCAAAGAACTTACACTTCAATTAGGCAGATTGCTGAGGAACCCCGGGCGGCACATTAAATGGCTGCCATTGAGGTCAAAGTGTGCTTCTCAATACTCACACTATACGACGAACATGGACTTCTTGCTACTGGGGAGCCGAAATGACTTTAGCTAATTGTACAGCATGACAAACGTCTCTCATTGTGAGCTGTCTTCATTCTGCCATTGGGATGGTCTTAGACAAAAGCCCTGCTCAGATTTTCTTAATTTCAATGGACAGAAACCTCAAGATACTTTTTTTTTTTGCCGTTGTATTGAATCTTTGCCAGCACTAAAGACATTTCAGTGCTTTTCTATTCAGGTAGCTACTATTATTCCCTTTCAACGGAGAAATCCGACTCCAGAGTGATGCCTGTTGAATAAAATGTCACATTCGTTTGGAGTAATATCGCTAAACCTGACAGTCGCAGACAGGAACCAATCTGCGGTGTCTGACTTCCTGTCACCGCATTCATGTGTATCCCACTGTCACCGGGGGAAGTACACAAGATGTATACACAGCCCCGTTAACTCGCTTTCTAAAGACTTCCCCTCGTGTTTGTGAGCTTGTGAATCAGAGCCATTCAAAGTATAAAAAGGAAAAAAGAGAAAAGGGGGATTAAGTTTGGTTGAAAGGAGCCTGGTCGTTTGTAAGCATCAATTACTGAGACCATTCAGCTTTGGAGTGAAATGATTATTAGTTGAGCCAAGAGATACCAATGAATCACAAAAAAAACACTTAATCTTCAAATGGCTTTTCATTACAATTTTATAGACTGTGACAGTGTTATATCGCAATATAAACCCCCCTCTGACTGTGCCACTGACTTTGATTCAATTCCCCTTAAAATCGAGGGTTGCTGTAAATTAATTCCGTGTCTGCTGGGATTCCTCCATTTCCAGAGGGTCATCTATAATACATGATGGGGTAAATGGTTGGGACCTGGTGAAAGCGGAGGCTAATGTTAGATTACAGCAGCTGGAGATGACCCAGCAGGTTGAGAGCTGCAGAGTGCGAGGCCCTGGCAGTAATAAGCCACAGCGGGATCCCACGGTGATGCATCAACGGTCCACACACTCAGACATAGACAGCGCAATTAAACATGAAATGGAGACCAGTGGTGCACATCAGCGGTGTTACTCAGTCATCTTACAGTGGTGTGAGAGAAGATACAGTGAAATTTGGGGCCTGTGAAACTGATGAGAGTTTTTATTACGGTGAGAGATTAATCACCAAAATGCAATTTAACCTTTGAGCTGTGTACCTGCTTTGTTTTATAGTCCTTTATTTTAGAATATTAAGATGGGCAACATGTAGCCTTGTGTGCTTTATAAGTGTGTCGCTTGAAGAATGTAAAGAAGTAACTAAATGCCCTGTTCACGTCTGAATTTCAGGAAGTATTTCTTGATAACACCTAATATACGAGGCGTTCAGATGAGATAAATGTGCTGGACTGAGCGATGCAGATGGTTTCCCTCTGTATCAAACAATAATCCAACAGATTCCCCCAACAAATCGAACAAAACTGATGTGGCAGTGATTTATTAGGAGATAATCCATGACGAAGCGCAAGACGTTATCTGAAAATAACACACTGTGAAGAGTGCGTTATTTATTTATTGGAAGCGCAGCGGTCTGAATGGATGATCTCATTTACACAGCAGCAGCAGCAGCAGCAGCATGGCCACTGCCAATATACACTGCCTATCAAAATGTACAGTGAAGTATATTGTGTATTCATGTTTTGGGGCAGTGTGTTCTTTAAATAGAACAGCAGACATTGTCTTTAACAGGGAGGAATCAACCCTTAAAAATGTATTTTAAGGGTTGATCTTCAAGATGGATCCTCAAAATTATGCAGTAATCAGGATGTCACATTAGTGCCCCTGTCATTCAAGTTTAAATTGTGCTTTTAGTGGTGTATATATCATATATATAATCATATTACAACATGCACCACATAGTGAACCTTGAGCCTTTGGAAGCCGTTAAAGTTATGAATACCAGTGCAGTCGTCCGCTGGGGCCAGTTGGTACTCCAGCAGAGTAGTACTGTACAAATAAAAATTGAGTTTTCATTCATGTTTTGGGGCAGTGTGTTCTTTAAATAGAACAGCAGACACTGTCTTTAACAGGGAGAAGTCATCGACCCTTTACCCTTAAAACTATCCTTTAAAAATAGATTTTACGGTCCCCTCTGCAAGACGGTGCCTCAAAATTATGTAAGAATCCAGTTGACACATTAATAAGGGCTCTGTAATTCAAGTTTAGATTAGCTGATTTACAATGAATCATATTACAACATGCAGCTGGAGTCTTTGGGACCCGGTGCAGTTGGTCACTTGGTAAGTAGAAGTAGAAGAAGCCCCTTTTTTAATCTGATTTTTAATCTGAAGTAGTAGTTTAAAAGTTTTAATCTTTGTTTTTATCCATGGAATATTGAGCCATAATTTTACCTCTTCTCATGAAATGACTGTGACCATGTGATTTATTCTTGATAGATAAAGTGTAAATCTTCCCTTAACTTTATAGATTAATCTCCAGAAGTATCACAGTGAAATATATAAGGAGGAATGTGTTTAACATGGTAGATATTTTGCATTTCATTATTTACATTTTTGTCTTTTTTGTCTCGTTCTTCTATGTAAAGCACTTTGGATTTGTGTTTTTATGGAAGGTGCTTTATGAATAAAAGTTGAGCTTTAGTTTAGCATAGCGATGAGGTTGCAACATAACAGCTGTGCACTTGAAAGCAGAACTGTCATCTCTATAGCTATTACATATATAAAAAAAAAAGAGTTTAAGATGAGTATTGATCAGAGCAGACGTTTAAGTGACTCAACTTCTATTTGTCTCATATTTCTGTCCTTCAGCTCTCCATTCTCTCCTCTTCAGTAGCACATATAAGAAGAATAAGAACAATAATGGTGCCTCCAAAGAACTAACACAGCAAATCTTGGAGACACAGTACAATAATATAAATGTACAAATGCATTTGTTAGTACCTTTAGAGAAGTTTCTATGCATGCAGCATGCTTTGTGTTTTATTTGATTGTCGACTGTTGACGCCGGTGTTTGTACTTTACTTATAAACCAATCTACCCCCTCAAGTCTCACAGATAGGAGTCTTTTTGTTCAATAATCTGTGGGAGAACTGCCTGTCTGCTTTATCAAGGATCTCTCTCCGTTAGCATTCAGCACGCTGCTGTGGCTGGTAATGTGCTCTGGGCCGTAATTTCTGCCTCTGTCTCGGTTAGATCTGAAAATAAGTGAGATTTATGGTGTCAGCCTGAGTGACACCGGCAGCATGAAAAGCAGCGAGGCTGCCCGTCCTGGTGCTGCGATTAGCCTCTTGCTTCTACCCTACCGCCGAACGCATCCACATTCTGACCCTGCTATCCTGGCTGCTGCAACAAATGAACAGGTCAAGCACGGTGAAGTTGAGTTGGGGATTTTAGGGGCTGCATTATTCATGGTACAGCCGAGAAAGAGAGAGAGAGAGGAGGTGGTAAACAGAGTATATGCTCTCACCTTATTGTTGTGGTTGTCCAAAAGCCAGCTGTAGGCTGTCCAGATATACGCGAAAGCAAGTCAGGCCAATAAAAAATCCTATAAGCTAAAACACCTAATCTGGTGCTTTTACTGCCATAATTGATGACTTGTCATTGAACATGAGTCTCTTTATGATCCTTCATGTCATTTCAAGAGCAAAAGCATTAAGAAGGAACCGTGAAGTATGCCAATAGTCAGCTAACCTATAGTAAATGAAACATTCATGGTTCTGATAAACATTTCCATCCCTCGGTGATAAACTGTGGGTACGTGTGAGGAAACTCAAATTGGAGTAGAGGGACAGTGAATTATATGCTGTAGACATTAAACGCCACTCAGACACTGTCCTGAAGCTATTAAGCAGACTAAAAGAGACATGTCCTTTCATCAGCTCCTCTCTCCACATTGTGCAATGCTCAATGTGGCACTTCCCCTCTTCTATTCCAGTGGGCGTTTAATTGGCTAGAAGCGAGAAACATGGAGGAGAGTGGGAATAAAGGCCTTGGTAGCACCATGCAGAGCGATACATCACTGCATGACAGCGCATTGAAGTGGTGGGATGGTGGTGAAGCCAACACACTGCCTTTTAATGAGGGTCTCTCTCTTGCTCCCTTCTCTTCTCTTCCCACTCTTGCTCCTCCAAGAACGAGCCAGTTCCCCCCCCCCCCCCCCTCCCCTTGTTTCTTCCCGGTTGACTGGATGGAGGTGGCCTGCAGTTACGTGGCACACAAAGACCCGTCTCCAGTGTGCATGGCAGTGCCCTGTCTGAGGTACAAGCAGGTCAGAGATCGGAGCTGCTCATTACTGTTGGCAGTGGCCGGTAGGGGAAGGAGATTAACTCGAAGGCTGCTTTGATAGTGGATCCGCTCCAGAAAGTGTCAGCTTAAGAGGAGAGGTAATGGGAGATCATGGTGAGGATCACATGGACGGGATGAATTGGTGCCTCGTTTAAAAAAAGAAGAGAAATTATAGAAAGGGCACTTCATTCCTTGTCACAGTAAAGAGTGGTCGACCACACAAAAGCGGAAATGTGTTATAAATGACACAGAGTTCTTTCTGAGAGCAATTTTATTTGCAATTTGTGCATTCGTTTGCATTTCTGGGGAATCTTCTGGCAAACCAGATACATGTGCTCTACCTCAGACAGTTTCATGCAGTTCAGCTGCTCGGCTACCAGCTGAGTAGTAACTTCACACATGGGTGGCTGTGGCTCGGAGGTAGAGCGGGTGGTCCACTCAAATCAGATGATCTGCGGTTGATCCCCGTCGATCCGCTGTGTGTGAATGTGTATGAATGGTTAGATCCTAAAACACGACACAACCTCCATTCTCCTCTTAACATGCTAACATGTTGGTGTTGTATTCCAGTAATAGTTCAACATGAGAAGAGAAGTACCACCCTCATTTTGTCAGCAGCTGATTAGCTTTGCTATAAAGAGTGTAAAAATGTGAAGTTGTGGTTAATGCGGGGTTATTTGATGTTGTTTGGTGGCCAGGAATAGCGTCTCTGGCTAACAACCTTCGGAAGGTCACCGCGCCCGGCTAAGACGTGCAGCAAATTGCCGCCTGTATAACCACAACTTTACTACCCAGGCTAGCTGTTTCCAGACTTCAGTCTCCAGGTTGTAGATTGTAATTTCCCTACCGGACATGAAAATGATATCATAGAAAGAAAATGTCCATCTCTTCCTTTACAAATGTATTAATTCTTCCACTTGCTGCTGCTCTGATTCTTCAAGGTCCCTCAAAGGACAGAGCCTTTTCTGCAAAAAAAATATCTAAAGGTATTACCATTTGTTTTAAATGTTCAATGCCTTGAATTCTCTGGCTGAAATAAAAGAAAAGCAGCATTTTACTTCTGAATGTCTGACCTGAATTTGACTTTTGATGACCAAGCTAAAGACAGAACGTTTGGCACTGATCCTTCGCTCGGTACCTGAATGCGCTGCATAACAAACAGAAACTCTTGGGCTCGGTGGTGAAATGATTTATGTCGTATTGTTGCCCTCTCATACTTTAAACAAAGGGCAACCAATGACGCATCAAGAACTCCCCCCACTCTTCATCGGAGCTGCTTGGTCAGTTATGCAAGAGGATTCGCACGACAGTTCATGGACGGTATTGACGTTTCCGTCTCATTGAATTGCTCTCAACTGCACATCATTTATGAGTGCGCATGATTTAAGGGTAAACTTTGACTGTGGGGAACCGTCACATTGACAAACTGACAGGACAAATAAAAACTGTCCCTGGTTCCTGAACCTATATGGGTTGATGAGAGTATATTTAATTTTCTCCGGAGTCTATTTAAGTGTCAACCTTAAATCAAGCATCAACATTTTATTTTCAGAGAGACACAGGATGTAAAGGAGGACAGGATATAGTGTAGATCTTTGAACTGCTGTTATAGTCCTCTTTGCTGCATCCATCCATCTTCAGGGCATCTCTTCCAACCATGCCTGTCCATAATATGAGTATCAACAGAGCTTATTCATGTCTGTACCTTCTAAATAAAGACAGGAATTATTGCGGGGGCTTGTGCTGGAGGGATGGAGCCACCCTCCGGAGCCCAGCAGTCACAAACACCGCCTCATGCTGTGAAAAGGAGCTTTTGAATAAAACATCGCCGGACGCAGAAGAAGTACAATATTTTAAGTTTATAGGACGAATGCCCTGCAATTCTCATGAATACGATAACTGTAATACATCTAGATCAATGGGTCAGGAGGGAGGAGCCAGAGTCCCTGGTGAATTTCAACAACAGTCAGAGTCAGCTCCTGAAGAACCAAGGTCAGACACGGGGGAGACAACCAGCTCTCTGCTCACCTAGATGAGTAAGAGAGCTGCAGGGCCTCCGGGTGGAGGCAGCTGGAGGCTGCTTTGACTGATGCTGGATCTGGTGCAGTGATGTCTCACTGGTACCCCTGCTGTTTGCCCATTGAGCCAGGACCCGGAGGCCAGAAGCCAAGGAAACAACCCTGCCTGCGCCAGTCTGCTCAATTTCAGCCCGATATCTATCACACTTGGCCGATCGATGAAGAGTTCTTCACCAACAGCCAACCATGCCTGTGGGAGATGACCTCCTGATCTCTGTCTGATTTCTTCACCCGGCTCTGATCGAGATCCATACTGCCAGCTTAGCTCAGCTTAGCTTGGCTTAGCTGCCCTCTGGACACAGACCTCTCTCAGCAGGCACAAAGGTCAGCTCCACTGTAGAGTCCATTACCGCTAAAAAATACACACATTCCTCTCAAACCTCGGCGGGTCAGGATTAAAGTCAGAATGAACAGAAATGGAGCAGAATGTGAAGTGGGAAGTTAACAATTATGGAGAGATGTGAGATATGGACATTTAGTCTGTCGCTCTGAGATTGATGTGTCAGTCTGGATCGTACCCTTCACTCTATCCTTGCATTTTTTTTTTTGCCTTTCTGTACAAACTATTTTCAGCGTAACTGACAGGGTTAGAAGAACAGAGCGGGCTACAGTGACAAGGATGAAGGTTCACAGCATTCAATTAGAGAAACTCGAACATAAGTGGTTCCAAAGGGCGCAGGTCTGAGCCGTTTTCTGTAGGCAAAGCAAAATAAACTTTTACACAAATGCAGTGTTTGTTGCATAAATCACGCTATGCACCGTGGGTCATTTTCCGAGAATCGCCGCAGCACGGTAAACAAGTCATTTAACCTCGCCGCTGGAGGAGCTTTCAGAAGCATTTTGGAAAGGTTAGCTTTCTTAATGGTGACTGATAATTTTCTGATGTCACCCTAATGAGCGAGCCTTGCAGAAATAGGCTCTGCAGCAGCAAAGCTCTAATCACACACACAGAGGTAGTGTGAATGTGTGTTTTAAAAAAAAGGTAACAGCCCCAATCCTTTCACTTTTAGCCTTTCAAGCATTTCGTCTTCCTATGTGACATTGGAAGAACTCACCACTAAACCTGTAATGTATCTGCTCTCTTTGAAAGTATCTCCAGTGTGTGCAGCAGTGTGATGGTGAAGTAGAGGAGTGCACCCACTCACTTCCTCACTGTGCATGTTGTCACAGTGAAAATGAGTGTCAGTCTTCCCAAATACATTTTACACCCTGAGGAGGGGAAAAAAAAAAAGAGTTAAGGAACATGGAAAATGTTAAGCCCGACAGCGCCGAGGACTCCGACCGCATTCTGGATTAGGTGACCATTTGTCACAATCTGTCCTAATTAGCATTACATGTAGTATGCCACATGTGCGTTGTGCCGCAGCCTCAATTAGTACTACGACTTCATCGTCAGCCTCTGAGCTGTATAGATGCTAATGGATTGCCCACTTGGGGTCCATCCATCAGCCCCTTATTGTAAACTGTATGACTCATGCTATGTGGGAAAAAAAAAAAAAAAAAAAAAGAAATGCTCTCCTGTTCCACTAAAACACTCGAGGCTTGCTGCAACAGAGACTCAGCACTAGCGGAACAGAGTGGCTGAGGTTATTAGATAACTGAAATCAGGTGCTTTCAAGCGAGGTGTAGCTTTTGATAAACAGCTTGCATGATATTACCTGCGCCCGTGCTGCGTTTCTGCAGGATTAGCTGGCATACAAGTGCTTATGTCTGTATGTCTAACTATGTGTTTGATAAATGGTCCTCTTGCCTGGCAGGGAGAAGATGTGCATTGCAACAGAGGGAATGGAATCGAAAGGAGTAAAATGAAACATTCATTGGAGGATGTTGATAGATGACTTTATCATGTGAGAGCAGAAGTGGCCAGAGAAGGCCAGGGTGATGATGTATTGTTTAACGATACATTGGAGCGGTATGTGAATGCAAACGGCCGCTTTCATTTCTCCTCATCTCTATGCCCACGGATGCCCGTGTGAGTGAGCACAGTTTGGTGTCTGGGCTGGAACAGGAAGACTGATGAGTCCAGATATGATGTATGCCCTGTCCTCCTGCACCCTCTCCATCACCAGGCATCCACAGCATGGGTAATGATGATGAGGGCAGCCTGGACAGGAGCGTATTACTTCACGATGGTAAAAGATAATGGACCAGCCTCCTACTGTGCAGGGGAATCTGCTCAGGCATCCAATTACTGCCTTTAAGATCCATCTCAACATGACCCAAAAAAACACACAGCTCGCTCACACTATAAGTGAAACGGAGGATGCCAACAGAGGGAGGCGGAGGGTGACGAGGAAGGCAATTAATCTACACTGTTAATATATTAATGTATGTTTGTCTGGAGCAGGCAGAAAGATAAAGCAGACACAGGACAGGTGAGCGGTGTTACAGAGTTCTGAGGCATCTTCCTCACTCTAAACTGACTGACTAAAACTTTTGAGTACTCTTTTCATTTTCCTGCTTTTGAAATAATTGCTGCATTTGCAGAACTCTTGCTTCGCCGTTTTGAAATTGGCGACAAAGTGGCGAGCGCTGCTCTGAGCTCTCCCAATGCAGGCTCGGTCTGTGACAACACGCAGGAGGAGTCCTCTTCAAAGGGAGCAAGGCATAAAAAATAAAAAAAAAAAGAGAGAGAGCTCATCTTTCAAAAAACGATGTCGCTGCTCTCCCAGAGGTGTCACCCATGGCAGAGCCCATCACTTGGCTAGGAAAACGCAATAAAAAGACCTTTTTATAATAATCAATTCCAGCAAGGGCGCAGTAATTTAAAACATGCCGTAAATGGGCAGAGAAACGGGGTCTGAGGAGTCATTGAAGTAATAGGCCATAAATGTGATCAAACCCAAAATAAGCTTCCCATTACTAATAGTCATTAGCTTTATTACATTACAACCTTTACAGACATGGTCAGTTATGGATCCTCATTCCGTTTATGGGATTATTTCTGGTCAAAACACAATTACGGCGGCGTTTCCATTACGACAAAATACAGTCGAGCTTATTAGACTAATTAGTGCTAATTACAGATGAAAGGACCTTCTAAAGCAAAACCACAGAGCTGTTGTGTCAACAGATGCCTTCAGCGTGCTCTGTGAAGTCTCCCCTCTCAACTTGATTAAAAAAAGATTGGAGAACTCTCCCCCCCTTCCACTATCTCCGAGAACAGACTAAACTCTGTGTGTCTCTCCTCAGCACTTCTTTCATCTGTAACCTCCATTTACTGTCTACATCACTGATCACAACAATGCTTACAATAACTGTAATAATGAGACCAAACAGAGTACATCAAAAAGGTACTGAATTAATCTTTACTTTGCAGTTATGGTACCGTAGATGACTACGGAGGCCTGGGATGGGCGTCGAGGACAGATACTAGTTCCTGGACAAACAATACTATTATCTGTATTAATGTAGCATTACATATTCAACTAACAGGGCAGAATATTAAAAGTGTGGGCTCACTTCACTAAATTTCATAATATGTGCACCTAAATGCAAAAAACTATTAACTTATTTCTCTAAAAGTAATAATAAAATGACTGTTGAATCTTTTTACATCTTTTCAAGTTATGTATTTATTTTTTGCACCAAATTATGGTGAGTAGTTTGAATAAGAGTACCAATAAGTATCAGTACCAAAAGAGAGTATTGTTATCTTTGAAATCCTAATGAGACCTCTCCTTACAAAGGCAGCTTTTAATGATGTAGGACTGCTAATACTGTCAGTCCTGCTGTGAATCAACACCACCGTCTGCTGCCCCAGTTTTTGGCCATGGTCAGCTCATGACTTTGGCTCTCGGAGACCCAGATGTTTTTTTTTTTTGTTTTTTTTCCAAGAGTTAGGGATGAAATATCAGACTTCGACCAGTGGTGAGAAATAGGACGAGATGTCTGTGTCGCTGTGCCTCTCCTACAGTAGGTATGTCAGCAGTGTTTAAACCTCGCCAACAGGGCGACCTTGCGAGGGAGGAGGAATCAGAAGATCACGTGAGAATCCATTTTTGCCAGGCTCCAAGCTCAACGTTCAATGAGGAACTACATGAGCTACTGTCATGGTTTAACGCGCGTGTGTGTGAGGACAAAAGTAACAATGACTGTTGCTAAGGAGATTCATGTAGATGCTGCTAGCATCAGTTATAACTGAACTGAGAACACTTTTCGGGATAGAAAAGAAGTGTTCGCTCTTCTCCCGACTGATTTCAGTAACAGTTTGACTACGTTATGTGATCTGTTGACCTGATTTGTTGAGGTTGCCTTCATTGGATTTTTTGACAAGTGCCTGCTCTTTCCCGAACTTTTTCCAACAACAACTTTCCAGATGGTTCTGCATAACAATCCAACTGGCACACTCGGGTTTGTAGTTTCTACTTTTTAAGCTACAAGGGAGCCTTGTAACTTATAAAAATCTGCAACATTAGTATCCAAGGCCAGTACGTGAAGATACTTTTCCTTGTGAGAGGCTTCCAAAGTCTGAACCTCAGAGTACTGGAAAAATGTCTTCCGGTCAGTGAGTGTGTTCTCCCTGCTGGAGAAAACCAGAGGAAGATTACAGCCAACAGTCTGTAGCTGCAATAGTAAAAACATGATGTTGGCTCTGTACAGCTGTGGGCAGACATTTGAGTTATTAGACCTGACCACTACTCTGTGTGGTTTCTTTATGATATCCCCATACTGCTATACGATGCTCAGCTTTTCCCCTTGTCCGCCCGGTACACGTGTGATTATCATATACTCTGTCCACCTGCATTTCATATTTCAAGCCTCTGCTACATCTCCACATCTCCAACTTCACTACTCTATTACGGCGACTTCAGTTCTTTGCGCAGAAACCTGTTTTCGATTGGAATCACTGAGTTTGTTTTCCGTTCGGTGGAGGTGACAGTGGGGGGATGATTTGTGTGTGTGTGTGTGTGTGTGTGTGTGTGTAAAGGGGGTTGACAGCACTGCTCTTACATTACCTTACTTCCTTTTTTCTACCAGTGTAGCAGGGGGAAGGGAGAGGAACTTATCTGTGGGCCTTTCATGCCACAGTGATCCCGAGTAATCTAATTCAGCCTTCCTCTTTCTCGCTTGTGTGCTTCTCTCATATTGGTGCATGCAGATTGCAAAAACCCTGTGTGTGTGCTGGTGTGTGTGTGTGTGTGGTATAAGAAAGAGAAAAGAGAAAAGGGGACAGAGAGAGACAGACAGAGTTAATGAGTTCTGAATGTGTCTGCATATATAAGTATTTGTGTGTTAAGTAGCGTGGAGTGGCTGGAGATACTGTGCACCTTGGGAAGTTGTCTGTGCCGGAGAAGCACTTGAAAGAAGAAGAAGAAGAAGAAGAAGAAGAAATGCAGGCGAAGACAATGCGTGAAGCAACATTAAACAAATTTAAAATTGTCCCAATCAAGCTCTTTTCAATATAAAGTCGGATGATGAAAATGTTTGAAATGTTTCGCATCAAAGGTACACGCTGATCAGTGAACTCCATCCTCTTCAATGCACTGTATCCACACGCTCTCTGACATGATAGCAGCTGCTTCACTGACTCGCTGACAGGGCCCTCTGAAGAGAATAGCAAATCAAGGTACGAGAAAAAGGGAAAATCAAGCCTTTCTGTACATGTAGGGTACACACACACACACACACACACACACACACACACACACAGTACATCATCTGTTTTAGTACACACGAAACGCTATTCATCTCCTCTCCTGAGAGACTCCTGCCTAAATTATCCTGTCCCTAATTGATTTAGCCAAGTTTAGCAAATAACGTAATATCAGGTTAATTGAGATGGATATTTGCCACCGTGAACAAAAAAAAAAAGTAAGATGATTTATAGTGAGCCATAAAACGCCTTCTTCTGTGTAAAATTAGCAGAATATTTAGAGTGAGTTTAAGAACTGATTGATGAGTGCATGTTTCGATGTTGGAGGGTGTGTGCGCTCTGATTTTTACACTCGTGTGGTCTTGCAAAAACAGCCAAATTATTTTTATAAGTAAGAGATAATCATGCAAATTATCTTTGCATTATTTTTTCATTCCTCTTCTTCCCGTGGAAGATGTGGGAGCAAACCGCACATTCCTAGAGCAAGGCGAGGCGAGGCGAGGCGAGCAGGCTGTTGATACATCAATGACATGACGTGAGAAAAGAAACTCGAACAATACTGCAGCATTAAACACATCGCTTCAATTATCCTGAGAATGGATCAGTGGGTGAGGATGCGCTTGCATTCCTCTGAATCCAGGAACAGCCACCCACACACATCTATCATCTACACAGCTACGGGCAATACTTAGAGAATAACATTGACACAACAGTCAGGTATGTACCATGCACATCAGAGGCACAGAAATAGAAATGAATGCAATTTTTGTTTTAGTAATCAGCGCTGATGTGAGAGCGCGTCTTTCGTCTTTAGGCGGCGCAATTGAAGTGATTGTTTTTTGTTTTTTTTTTTCCACCTGAATGTTCTTGATCTAAATCAGACGCGGTGCTCTCCGGGTCGCCGAACAAAGCTGCAGAGATGCGTGAAAGGCTCTCTGTGTGAAGTTCTATAGGGGGAGCTTTGGTTAATCTACACAACAGAGTACCTGTGCCTCGCTGAGGGAGACAGACAGCTCCGGGCTTACCCTCAGGCCAGAGCCAGACTCTAGACCCCCATCTGACGCCTGCTGGGAGCTACAGATGCTCCCCTTCCTGTCCCGCTCCTAAACACACTCCACGGGCACAGACCTACATTACAGCTCCGGCTTCTCTGTTGAAGCAGCAGTGTTGGAAGAAGTATTGAGACTATTTCAGTGAAAGTAGTGCCCTGTTACAAGTAAATGTAAGTAATATCAGCAAAATCTACATATAAAATATAAAGTATCAGAAATAAATGTATTCATTATGCAGAGTGGCCCAGTTCAGAGAGTTATTGTCCATATATTATGTGCACTTGGATTATTATTATTACCAGTGCATTAGCATGTTTGCAGCATATGGATGTAGCTGGTCAAGGTAGAATTCATTTACATAATGCTGAGCATTGTTTAGGAGATATTTATAATTAGGTTTGAGTGTTTTATTTATTTATTCTGCATTATTCATCTGTCTGTTCTTTGTTTTATTTATAGAAGAATTGTGTGGCACGACTCAGCTTTATGCAGGCAGCATGTGTAGGACCGGCATGCACTTGGATCCATTGTTTTTCTGTACAGTTTTATGATACACTGTATCCTATAAACTCATCACAAAGTCCCTGTATGTAAACTCAGACTAACTGTAGCTGTCAGATTAATGTAATGAATTAATCCTCCACCTCTATCTATCCTCCACCTCCGTTTTTGTGTCATGTCTGTCTCTCTCTGTTTGTGTGTGCTGCTGGGCGTGGCCTCTGGCTTCCCTCCCACCTGCCATGTCATCGTGACACCTGTTTCCAATCATCCAATTAACCTGCTCAGCATTTAAGACCGGTTCAACCTCCCTCCACCAGACTGTACAGTCTCCCTCATCGTAACAAAGCGCTGCAGTGTTTGTCTGACCCTGATGTTCCTTCAGCGTCTAGCTCTGTGTCATTTTCTGCTCTGTTTTTTGGGGTTTTGCCACCACCAGCCTCTGCACCTCTTTGAAACACATGTTATCTCAGACTCCCCCACCACCCTGTCCCTGAGTATTGTGTTGAAACTAGATCTCCTGTGACAGGAAACTGAATACCTTTGGGGTGTGTGGACAAAACAAGACATTTGAGAATGTCACCTTGGACTTTGACTGACCTTCTTCACTATATTTTGGCATTTTATGGACCAAACAACTGATCAATTACCGTAAAATAACCATTACTTGCAGCAACATTTACCCTGACAGATGAAGCATCCTCTTCACTATTCAGATATACTTTTGTTACTAAATACTTCATTAAAAATCTGCAATAAACATGTGACCAGATCATGAATATGAATCTTTCTCCTTCAGGCTGCCATCAGTCACGATTAAAAGTGCAGCAATTCTATTTCCAATGCAAAGTGCAGAATGTCATCCATGTGCTGAAAGAAAATGCTGATGCAAAGATTCGGATTGTGAATGTGGAATATAATGATCTATATTATCAGGTTGCACTATTTCATTCAGAGCGATGAGTGTGTAGTCATCTTTGGGCGTGCCACTGAGCTAGAAGTGGCATCACTCACCATGGCTAGGGGCACAATGCCGGCTAGGTCCTCCTGCGCCAGACGGATCTCTGTCTCAACCTCTTGTGTGACAGCGCGGCTGGCCGGGTACTCCACCTGCCAGGCCATCCAGCGGCTGCCCAGCGGCTCTGGAAAGCTTTCCATTTTCAGATCCACCTGGAGAACCCTCTGAACTCCCATCTCAGACCTGCTGGGAAAAAAGAGAGTGTCAGTGAACGGTTAGGCAGATGGCTGGCGGAGAAAAAAGAATAAAGTGCGTGTGCTCATGTGAGCTCATTCAGCCTGCTGTCCGCTCTAATGATGACAAACGGTGAAGCCTGATGAACGTTTCTGTGGCTGGAATCTGTGACATTTTACCACCCGAGATTCTTCAAAATGTCAGATCCCTTTGTGTTTAACTCTTTGGTCAAGCCCTCCGTTTCTTGGAATAATATCGCCCCCTTTTTCTTTATTCCTCTCACACGTTTCCACAGGTGATGCGCACTGTAAATAGAACCTATAATCTTGTGGCTGCTCCTCAGAGCAGTTCAAAGTAATGCTCCACCAGGCGTCATCCCCACTAAGGTGTTGATGGTCGGGTTTGTCACCGGTGCCCTTGTTTGCCGTAGCAGCGTGTAAATATACGGTGTGCTTTGGCACGATCTACGGCAGAACTGAATTAAGTCAGACAAATGGAGAGCGTTGATAATAAAATTTCCCATGGCACCATAAGTCTCTGGTGCTCAGAGTTTAAATATAGCCTGGAGGCAGGAAAGGTCAGCTTTACACGGGAGCCGGAGGAGATGGGAAATGGCACAAGATCTGTTAGCCATGTCTTGCGTGTCAAATGGCGGGACTCTGGGCCAATAAATTTCATACATGGTCTCTGCGGCACAACCCGGCGCAAAACAGCATCTTGTAATTTGAGCGTGGTGAGGAGGAGAGAGACGGTGAAGAGGAGAGTTGGATAAATCCACATGGTATGTTGTTTGGAGAGGAGGGGGCATGTGACATGGAGAAAATACTGTAAAGCAGCAAGCAGGGAAGATTCAAACAAAACAAAACGTTGCCATAAAGAGATAAAACACACTGAAAAGAGCAAATGTATAACATTTTAAATTATGAATACAGCAAAGCGATGAATAATAAAAATGTTCTCTCGTATTCACGTATAGTCTGACACTATTTCCACAACGTTCTCGTATTATTCAGTTTTATTCCAAGAGAATGACAGATTTGTTGCACAGCAGAGCACAACAACCCAATTTTCACATCCAACAGAGGTGCGTATAAATAATTAAGATGACAACCAAATAACTTGTGTCACATTTCATAACGGCGTACCAATCAGAGTACCGAATCACTGAAGGCGTAGTTCGATATCGTGGACTTATATAACCTCACCACGATGGGGGAAAAGACAGATGCTAATCTCTCCTTTCAGGCTGGTTAAAAAGTCACGAGGTTTATCAGGCAAACAATGTTAATACATGATGAAGCGGACGTCCAGAAATAAACCTTTGAGCGCTGCGCAGTCACCGAGCGTCACACACAGGGGCCCCGTGTCAGACGTCAGCACAAATGGCCTACTTTCTTCAGCACAGGCACAGACTTTTGCCGCAGAAAAAGGTTGCTCTGGCAAACATCACAAGCTTTGTGTGTAGGCAACGAGACAGGCAGACAAAAGAATGAAAGTGACTGCACAGCAGAAAAGGGTTGGTTGTACTGTACCTACACTACCAAGCACAGGAAATAAACTCCCACCTTCACAAAGTTAAAAGGCCTCCAGAAAAGACAGAACAGTTGACTGTTATTAGTTTTTTTTTTTTTTCTTTTTTCTCTCCCCCCCTTCAGAGATGTCAATTATTTCCCACCTCGCATGATCCAGTTGGTGGAGTTTAATAGCAGCTATGAATGCTATGAATTTTATGAGATTTTTATATTTCCTTCTACAATAAAAAGGCATGCAGAATATGAGGTGATAAGAATGTACAGTGCAGGGTTCCTTCTGCTAATTTTGCAGTTTTGCGACAACTTAAAAAAAAAAAAAAGATCTGAAAAGACGACGTTGACATAAAAGACAAGAATGAAGACGTGCATGGAAATCTAAAGTATTATTTCACTTTCAGCATTCTTTGACGTCACATTCCTGCAAAACTAACGGAAACAATGGCAGCGTGTGGAGAATGTGTGTTTGTGATTTAAGTTAAAAAACTTGAAAAAAAATAATAAATGTTCATGGTAGAATTGTCTTATTTATGGTGTTTTTATGATGACTCCTAAAAACCAAAGCTGCTCCTGTTATATATCTAACTGGCCAATAAAGCAGATGGAAAACAGAGAACACAATAAACAGACATTTTGGGCTCTTTACCTCACACACACACACACACACACACACACACACACACACACACAAATGCCTGGCAGCAGTTTGTTTTTGATTGTCCTGCTGTACTTGACCCCCATTGACACGCGTCATAAAATGAAACCTGACAGAAACATCGGTGTCGGAGTGAATGTGACTCAGACGTTGAGTCACAGATATCAACCACACACACCAGCGTGCCAACCTGAGCCGACCTCCCCTCTCCAAGTCTGCTAATCACATGGCTCGCTGGGGGAAACTGTTCATTTCTCTGTCACTTCCAGCATGGGGTCTAATTCAATTAGCAACAAAGGGCCCGTGGATGCGTGCCACACAGCTGGCCTCAGCCTGATAATTATCTGTAAACTAGCTTCGGTTTGACTAAATCTGAGGCCAGGCAGAGGACCGGAGGGCAGCCAAAGGCAATAGAGAGCGGCTCAGTAGATAACAGGCCCTGGAGTTGGAAGCAGCTGGCCCTGTGGCTTCAGAGACCGGACTAGAGAGGAAATCAGACTTGACAAGGTGCTGCCCGAGACGGCTGACAACCAGCTCACCAAGAATAGCAGGGAGATGGCTGAGAGGATGCTGTTTAGGCACATTTGGGATGCCCATTAATCACAATGACACCAGCAGATCTGCAGGACATGCAGTGACACACAATAAAACATAAGTGAGTATCTCGTAGCAACATAATGTATCGTTTAAGATGCTATTTGTAGCATTTTTATGCATTAAAAGCCAATCGTTGACATCGTGACTGTGATGAGTGCCGACAGTAGACTCTCACAGCGGTTGAAGTGAGCCGACACTCACCAGCACACTGTACCGGCACTTCTGCATTTTACTATTTGGTGACTTTCTTCTTGCACACCTGCACTTCTCACAAGCTGCTGCCCTCTCAATAACACGTACTCTGGATGATTCATAATGGCCTTAAATAAACTGCGTTACCCAGGGGGGACAAAAAATTTGGCTTCCTATTCTCACCTGCCTGCTTTCCTCTGTCTGCAACTAGTCTAAGTAACATTACATTAACCTCACAGTAACGTTGGCCTGATTACAAACACAAACAGAGTCAGACGATGACACGACGGAGCTTTGAAAGTCACATCCAACATTAGAGCCACTACCATACCGCTGATGTAACTTGACATTAGCATCAGCAGAAACACCTGCAAGGGCTGCGGCTGCAGCCAACTACAACCACAAATGGATGAATCGGAGTATCAGCACCAATTTCAAGTGCCGGTGTGGTCTGAGCCGCAGTTTTTAGGAAGTAAAGAAAGACAACAGCATAAAGCTTGTTTCCTGTCACAAAGGAAGCATTGCATCTTTAGCCAAATACAAATTTTCAAACAAATTCAACAACACAGTATATACAGTATGACATCTGTAGCTGCAGCCTGTCAGTATTCTCAATGATGACTTTGGCTTGCCAGCTAAGCTCATTTTTCTTTGTGTCACTTAAACTAAATATTTTGAAGCTACATTGCATCTTTGAAATGAGTCAGCGCTAAGCATCAGTGCTATATCAGACTGTGCTCTGCAACTAAGAATTATTATTCGGTTTGTTTTTGGAAAAACAGTCAAGTATTCAACATATTCATTTTACTGTGATATATAACAAAGGCAAACACTGACAACTAAGATTTAGGAAAGGAAGCTGTTTGTCATTTTTGCTTGAAAATCTCGCCTCAGGCTCCAAATCCATCCTATCCAAAGTATAATAACAAATGTGACAGATGTCATGCCTCCCCTCGAGACCTCAGTCATAGGTTGTATGTCAAAATATACTGAATATATATCGAATATATTCTTAAGATTAACCTACAGCCACATATGCTCCTTGTCCCCGAGGCTCTGTCCTCATTAAAGGCTAAACAAGCAGACATCGTCCCTTTCACACCTCCGCTAGCACGTCGCAGAATTCTTCTTAAATGGCAAGCTTGAGAGAAGTTAAGTATTCTTCGAGGGGTTCAGATGATAAATTGTGAAGTGGCAAAGAGGAAACCGTTTATATCATCTTCAATGCCCTGCAGAGGCTTCTGTTCTGATGAGGGGCTGTAACTTGAAGTGTTCCCAGGCACTAAGTCACATTATTGCCACTGACACTGGCAATTTGCAAATTAAATTTTATTTATTCATTCGCTTATTTATTTTATTTTCTTTGTCTCCCTGCTGACACCCCTGCAACAAAAGCTTGATTCTGTACAGTCAGATGGGTGAGAGGTCTACACTGCGTCTTTGAATGATTGTAGATTTTTGCATGAAGGGTTTGCAAAGAAAGCTATGTTTTGTACAGAGAACAAAACAAACCAGAGAACAAAATGCTGCACAATGGTTCAACCAGACTGACAACTGAGAGGGCAGAGAGAGACAAAGAATCTCTGAGCAACAGTTAAAGTAAAAGAAAGTGGGAGCGCAGCATCAAAATCTCTACAGATTTAAATCAGAGCAGGTTCCTGTTTCAAGTGCACAATCAACATCAATCAACAGGCGTGTTACTTCAGCAAAACTATTCTTCAAATTTAAAATATGAACAGAAGTAAAACAAAAGTAGTGACAACAATAGTCTTCCTGTCTTCCTGTTTTTCACAGCAGCCATTTCAACATGAAATAGTAGGTAAACACAGGTGTTACCACTGATAACACCTGTGTAATACTAATTAAGGTCAAACTGAGTCAGGGTGCTGCTGTGCTGCATGTTGGCTCGTTGGAAAGTCTCTGCTGCGGTAAATGGGACAGAACCTTAATTAGTATCATTGCAGACACCTGCATTAACCCGACCATTTCATGCTGTGAAACAGGTCTAGTCTAAAAAACCCTTTCAAATGTAAATAGATACATTTGGTGTCTGGAATATATCTTTTTTTCTGTCTTTGTTAAAATACCCATTATTGAAGGAAAGAAGAATATCTTCAGCATAAGAGGTAACCCCAAACTTTTGAGAAGTAGTGCTTATATAATGTTAACCTCATAATTAACTGTAGGCCTGTGAGTTCAAACCCTCCTCGATGTTCATGAGCTTTGGGTAGTGACCAAAACAATGAGATTGTGGATACAAGAGGCCGAAAGGAGCTAGATGAGGTTTGGGTAGCTGATGCCTGCTGGACGTCTTCTTTTGGAGATGTTGTGGGTACGTCCGACTGACTGACCGAGAATGACTGAACTCGCTGGAGGGGCTATATAGCCCATCTGGCCAGGGAACACTCCACGATGTGTTGCTAGGGAGAGGGTTGTCTGGAACGCCCTGCTAAACCTGCTGCCATTGCAACCATGGATAAGTGTAAGGAGATGGATGGATGGATGGATGGATGGATGGATGGATGGATGGATGGATGGATGGATGGATGGAAAATAAAGTGAATAACCAGACAGCAGGTAGCTTTCAGGTTCACACAAACAGCTGAACTTAAGATTCTGGACATCTTCCACAAGTCCTTTCAAAGTGAGTTATCAACAAATCCAAACTTCTATTGTTCAACTTCTGTTTTCACTAATTACAGAGTCTCAGAAACTCTCTGCAGAGGTGACTGCGCTCCAACTCATCTTGATGGAGCGCGTTAGGGAGATATTGAATCTGGGCTGCAAGAAGGTTAAAGGATTTAAATGTCAAAATGAATAAACAGACGCAGGACAAAGTTATTGGAGGAATTTCCTCTTTAGCAGATTTCTCTAGAGAAAGAGTGATAATTGAAAGAGCTTCCTTTGTTCCATTATCAAACTCACTGTGTCATTGTGACACTCCTTGTTTAATCTCTCCCTGATGTGATAGGATCCGTATGTCCACTGCCTCACCCGATGGGGATTAGAGAATAAGGGGGAGATATAGACAGAGAGCCTTTGTGGGAATAAATAAAGTGACATTTTCAGGTCCAATTTCGTCATTTTTTTTTTTTCAACTTGCAGCTCGAGTATTCCCCGACACTTCTCTTTGTGTATTATTGTAACGTTGAAACAACAGAGCGATGTCTGGCAAAACATTTGGAGCTCATGCAGGCCAGACTTTTCTCTTCTGAGAATGTTTTATGTATAAGATACATAGAGTAAGATGTAGTGTACATACCACAAAGAGCCATAACAAACCTCAGCAGAGCAGCACGTAATGCTGCTGATTCACAAGAGCTGTTGAATGGAAACGGAATGGCAGATGAAGATGCATAATGCAGGCTGGTGGAACCAGAGGAGATGTGGTCCACGACGGTGTGAGGCAGCTGTGTGTGTGTGTGTGTGTGTGTGTGTGTGTGTGTGTGATGGGGGTCTCATGCAAACTCCAAACTACTTGTGGAGGAAAAAAAATAATCAAATTTGTGGCTTCAGTGATGCTTGAAAACAGCACCTTGAAACTCTGCTGTTCTCATGCTCTGTCACCTGGAACAGCAATAAACCAGTCAGCACAATGAAGCTAGGACACACACACACTGCCACACACACACACACACACACACACACACACACACACACACATAGCTATGCATACATGTATGAGCACACACAGTATATAGTGTACACTAGTGCATCCATGCATGAATCTGTGCCCCCACACAC
Source organism: Protonibea diacanthus (assembly GCA_028641955.1). NCBI lineage: Eukaryota > Metazoa > Chordata > Actinopteri > Sciaenidae > Protonibea > Protonibea diacanthus. Next base: position 24,216,816 of record CM053985.1, read on the forward strand.
TCTGACAAACATTGCAGACCTAATCGCTCATGCAAGATTAAGTTTTGCATCTAATACAAACATCAATATGCAGCAAGCCATCTTGACTGTACGATATAATGTCCAACACGTGTCTTTTGAATGTCCGCAAAAAACGTCTGCTGCATGCAAAAGATGCAGTTTGTCAAATGTACAATGCAGCACATCATTTAAAATCACATTTTCTACACGCAACTGTGTCAACAAGACGTGAGAAATTACAAAGACACTGCAGCTACAGACAGTAGTGGTAAAGAAGTATGAGTGGCTGAAAACAAGTGCTTCACAATTCTTAATGCAATTTATTGTAATTATCAATTTATCTGCTGATTATTTTCTTGATTAATCAACAGAAAACAGAGAAAAATATCCCAATCGCTGCAGAGTGAGTCACAGATAATGAGAATAATTATAAACATTTTAAGGTATGAGTGGAAAGTGAGTTCCAGTTCCTCCAAAAAAACATGCTACACCAGTGATTCTCAAACTTTTTACGCCGCGCACCATCTCAGAAAATATTAGCCTCTCCAAATACCACCACCATTATGACATGCGTTAAGATACAGCAGTGTAGATCGACCCAATTGAGCTACAGACAGTTCCATAATAAGTCCCAAAAATCTAAATCAGCAAAAATTTTGCAGGAGAATTTGTTTTGTTGTTATTTTATTTCAAATAGATTATTTCAGACATTTCTCTAGCACTAGAGAGAGAGCTGCACCTTAAGAACAAATAATGCTGGACGACAACACAAAGTTGCAGCTGGACATTTAACAGACTCCAAACAAGGGCAAATATCAGTCAGCTGCAAACATCATGAGCGCCTTTGCATTGCAATATCGTTAACACAAAATCTTTTGTGGATAGGAGCTCGAGACGGGGCAGATAGTGATGTGCATTCATGGTGCTATTCTCAGCCTTCTTGCCCCTGAGGTTCTGTACTCTCATTATGGGTGGTTTAATAACATTTCACCAAAGTGTGGTGCCGCATGCGAATGCATTCTCAAAACTTCCAAACTGATGTTGTTTTCCATAACACATGCTGACAAAACTATTGCTCCTGCTACACTTTTACCAAAACAATAGACAGGATACAGAAACAAATTTTCATTTTTTACACATTTTTGTATTAACCCAACTGTCTAAATATATTTTCTGCTACATTTATCTTTCTTTTTAGATTTCAAAACCTTCCCCACGCTTCCATGATGTCTTTATTTGGAGTTATGTTTGAAGTTAAGACAAATCTAAAATCAAATTTAAGAATTTTGACTGAAATTGTGGGCTATAAAATCCTCCCTATCCTTCACATTTCTTGAAAAAATACTAAATAGATGACCTGAATGGGAGCTATTGTGTCTGTGCCTGACTATTACTACCCAAAGCAGTGAATGGGTCCCGTTGAATAGAGAATTAAAGAGGAGGACAGATGGAGGGAATGATGAACAGGCGCATAAACAGTTGATGAAATATATGTGATCATATGACAACAATAATACGACGTGAATGGGAAGAGTTAATCTTTATACAGCACAAAACAGTCTCTGCCATCGGGGTGAATAGGCTGTCTGAGCTGTGTGTGAACCTGAGGGAAGCCCATTAGAAGCGAATTACTTCCAACAAGCACACACACACCCGAGAGGTCAGAGCCTCTTTTTAGGCCTGATTTCGGAGAAAGGACCCCAATGATCACAGCATGAAGTGCAATCCCAGAGCCCCTCTGCTGAGAGAGCCCAGACCAGAAACCCACGAGTCCTTAAAGTCACATTTTCGTGGCTCTCTGATTAGCAGCTCTACAATCAAAGCAAATCACTCCGAGCCTGAGTATACCATAATCACGGATGCATTCAAAAGCCAAAATGTCAAAGCAGACAACAGTGAAAACTATTCAGCATTGATTTGAAAAGCAAAGGAAGAAACACTGCATATGGACCGGAGTTTCCATGGATACCTATTATTGTGATAATATTTATTATTAGGCTAATTTCCCAGAGGAGATTGAGCGTGGAGGTAAAGTGCTGTGGAGGAGAATCGGCAAACTTCTGCAAGTTACACGGGTGAAACCTGAGCACAAAGGTAGGTATGGTAAATCCATTAGTAGCTTTATATTCAAAAGAAAAATATTTCCAGTGTGTTGCTGAGAAAGTGCATGACAGGAGATGGAGAGAGGGGGAGACGGAGAAAAGCCAAAGGGTGGGAAGTTTGGGGGGGTTTTTGGAGCTGTGAGGGAGCGTAGGAGGAAAAAACACCCTCAGACGCCCATACCCAGCGGACCTTTTCAATCCAGCCTTGTCCAGAATAGACAGAGAGATAGTGACGGGAGGAGAAAAAAAGGTGTATACTCCCCCCTCCCCGAAACACTGACAGATAAAGGGAAGACAGGAGTGGGAATAATAGTGATGAATGTCAGGAAGGTGTAGCTGCCTCTGTGGCTTTGGAGCTTCATGGTTATGCAGAGATATATTGTATGTAGTGGCCACAAGAGAGTTAGAGGCAGATAGAAAAGAGAGAAATGGTCCAAGAATACAGACACTTTAAGATAATCCGAGAGGAGAAGAGACTCGATTCAGGTGAAGGTTTAAAAATATGTGCAGTGCCAGCTCAGGGCGAAGGAGATGTCGAAGTCTATATATGAACCACTGTGTGAGGTGAGTGTGAAAGTACATCCATCAGCTTATATCCATCAGAAAAACACTAACTGACACCCTTACAGTGAGATGAGACCTTATTTGATAACTTACATTACGATGAGTTTTCTGCATCGAATGTTTAAATATGCATTATCTCATTAAAACATGCTAATTTGCATCCATCTGCACAGCAGTTGTTTCGTTGCGTTGACCTATAAGTGTCAAAGGTCTTCACCTGGGGAATCTCTTTTTATCACTCTGGAAAGCGTTGAAAAAAATCAATTTTTGCCATGTTTTGGGAATAAAATATTGTATAAATCTGCTCAGAATGTATGAACTATGAATAAACCCTTCAGTAAAAACCTTCAGAATATAGGTGGAACAAAGCTGGAAGGTTTGGTGTGTGTACGTGCGACTGAAGTGAAGAGTTCTAGCTCAGTCTGAGAAAACAGCCTTTATGCATATTTTAAGACACGACAGGTGGAAAGGGTCAAAAGTTTAACTAATAGACATCACCATGAAACTTCCCCAGTTGATACTTACATGACCGTGATTATTTTTTGTACCACTAATTTCTACAGTCCCGAATAGACAAAGTGAAGTAAAATAAACACCTAAATAAGAGAAGACACGGAAGCAAAATCTCAAAACTGTACAGTCCATTAAAAGATAAAAAAATATTTTTTTCCCTGTGGGGTCGTGCCGTACGTCAACTTTTTTCAACAGTCAAGAACTGCACTCGTACTGTTTGAAGGTTTTGAACTGATTTCAGGTGCTTAAAAAAAAGGCAATATAAAATTTCACTCTAGGTTTGACATAAAGTAAGAAGAGAAAAAGCTTTTTCTTCTCCCCCTCCTTCACCTGACAGCAACAATACTTTCCTGCAGCCTGCGACTGCTCTTTCCCAGCCTCTCCAGGATGTAAGCTATAAAGATCTTTCTGTACAAAGTGCCTGCCGACGGGAGCCACCGGCGCCCAACATTAACTTGTCAATATGACATTCAAAACGAGGCCAATTTTACATTTGATTAAACTTTAATACCAAGCTGCCTCTGAATGTATGGGTTGGTGATGGCCGTGTGGGCGTATATATATGAATGTAAGTGTGTGTGTGTATACAGTATAGATCCCAGTGCAGGATTCCTATATTTCAAACATGTGAAAGCGTTTCCTACACGAAGGCTGCAGCGCACTGGTGATACAATCAAATGAGCCGGAGCATCCCTCATGTTGCTATCATTTCCTTCAAGATACTAAACCAATACCTTTGATTTATGGTACGTCAACTGACATTCATTTACACACCTCTAAACTGGCAGAACAAAAATAGAGGAAATACTAAACTGAGCTGTTAAAAGAAGCTCCGTTTTAAAGGTCGTGTTAGGGGATGTGATGAAAAAACACAAGATTCTGCAGTCTGCAAATTTACTACAGGAAGCATAAATCCTTTAACACGTCTCTTTCTTGGCACACAAATTCTCCTTGAGTACATTCCTCACTGTCATAGTATAAAATAATCTTCAGAGCATGTCCAGTTGTACAGCAGGAGGCACTGGTGTTAAACAGGAACACAGACGAGTGTGGAGAGGACTGTTGTGAGGTAAAATAATCGATTTGTCTTTGACAATCATTTTTAGAAGTGTCATCTCATCCTGGAATTTAACCGACTTATCACTAAAATTCTCAGTAATAAAACTATTCAGCATTTAATTCCACTATAATATATAATATTGTCAGACTCACGAGGGACAGGATCAAAATCAATGCAGCAGAACCAGAGTTATCGTCTTTTTAATGCAATGCATTGTTTTTTCCTTGGCGCCTTCATTACCCACAATACAGCTTGGCTGCAGACAGTTCCAGACAACCTGGAACTAACAATACAAACAAAAAAATGTACAACGGCGCACCACCCAAGCTCAGAGTTATGACTTGCAACCTTGAAGCTAATGCTGCAAATCTTTGTCCTCAAAACTCAGAAAAACAACGACCTCCAACTTTAAGTCTGAAGATCCATCTCGCCCAAGTTCGCCGACATAAACACAACTGACCTCACAGCAATGTGGCAAACAAAAGTTTTCATCAGCTGTAGTGTTTATGTTGTGAAAAATGTTTTGACAACTTGGTAGTTCTGTTCCGGGCGTCCATGAACTGGGACGCAGTTTTGATTGGAAGTCCGGGATACCGGCTCAGAGTTATCGATTTCATATTTGCAATGGATTGCAGCAAAATCCACCAACCGCAACTTCATGAAGAAGTCACACAACAATGGCAGCAGCCATTGATGAGCACACGTCAAATGGCAAACTATTAAACAAGAGGCAACATAAAGTATATTCACCTTCATGCTATTATGTAGTAAAGGCTGTTCTTCATGTAAGTTGATGTCAAAGTATGTCACCGATGTTATTAACATCTTCTCTGCACAAACGTTATTTAGAAAAGAGTTTAAAATGTTTTTATTGTGCCAATTTTTTTGTTTACATTTGAGGGTCGGAAGTTGAAAATATCGACTGAGAAACTTCGACCTCCAGCTTTGTCTGGAACACAGCTAACTCGGATGTTTTCCACCAGTAGTGGCTAATTTATCCTTGAACTCAAACTTTTTCAGCGCAGACTGACCCAAAGTTCCTCGTCTTCTAAATCTGTATTTGGTTTTATTTCCATTTATAGATTAAGGTACCCAACAAGAGATGAAGTGGGTACATTTGGCTCATCACATATATGAATCAATTATAACGTGTTATATAATGGGACATGTTTTTGCTCCTTTTATTATATTTTGCAGGGCCTACTTCTAGACTTTAATACCTTAACTTTTAGTTTGTGTCCAGTCTGGGACCACCCTGCTCCTTCTCTCTCCTCTCTCATATCCTGCCATCTCTCTCCCTCTCTTGTCTATGCAATAAAAACATAAAGATCCTACATAAAATAATAAAAATCGTGCTCGAGTATAATAGAGTAAGACACTTTCAAAAAGGTGTTCTGCACTGTACAGCTTTGTTATTCCCAAAAGGCTAGAAATACATTCTGGAAATGTAATTTCCATTTATCTTATTCTCCAGGATCCCATAAGAAAAACCAGGCTGTTACATTTCAAATAACCTACAGTGCCTGAATTAAACCCCACTTTTAATAAGCATCGGATTCCCTTTTAATTTAATCATTTATTCTATACCCCTTTCTAACGTGCACACAGAGAAAAGGGCTGAGTACTATTAATTATACAATTATAATGAGCCATGGGTGGAAACTGAGGGCTTCTGGCTTGTGTGCATCAAACCCAATAAGGGGATCAAATTTCCGATTAGCTTAACAGTGTTCTGCAGCATTCATCAGCTAAAATATTCAACTCCCCCCCCCACACACACACACTCACACTCATACACACACACACACACACTTACTCACTGCTCTCTTTCTCTAACATCAGCTGGTCTTGTTTCCTCTCTAAGTCATGCAAACTGTCACGCACTTGATTAAATGCAAACGTGGAAAAAGAGAGAGAGAGAGAGAGAGAGAGAGAGAGAGAGAGTCTTTCTAAATAACCAAGCGTCATGTGTGGCCTTGAGTTTTTGTCATTGCTTTGATAAATAACATCACTCAAGTCATTTACCGCCACTTCAGTAAAAATGTTTGGTCCGCACAGAGACTAAAAGACAATATTTTACACATGGATTTTATCAGCATAATAATGTGCTGTGGCAAGAAAGTGGAGCTATTACATCTCCAGACAGTGAGGCTAGTTAAAAGTCAATTTGTCTAGGAGGAGGAGGTGGGGGGCGGATAAAGAGGGCAAGGACGTTGGATGTAAAAGGTAGGAGAGTGTCAGGAGGGGGAGATTCCATTATTACATTTGTTTCTTAACTTGCTCCAGATTGCCTTGAGGGAAGCAGATCACAGTCTGTTACATCGGGGCTCAAACAGTGGCATATCAATTCCCAGACAACAAAATCTCATCTTGGAGTTAATGAAATGCACCATGCCAACAATTGTCTAATCAAAACTAAATGCTCTTCTGCCGTGCAACATCATTAGAGTCCATCAGCTGAAGCAGGCTCCATGGTGTAATGGATCCCTAATGACGGTAGTTATCATCACCGGTGACCTCAGACCTTTGTGCATCAGACATCACTTCCCAGTCAGTTGCACTCCATATCTGTCTCATTCAGAGCAAAGCTTTCTAAATAGCAAATTGCAATGTAATAAATTGCTACTTGTCCCGACAGTTACACTCAATTTTCCCCACATCAAAGCACTCATCTCCGGGCTGGATAACAGGCATTAACCACCGGCAACAGGCAACAAAAGCTGCTGATAACTCATCCACACACACGCGCACACACTAGGGGGCAGCAGTGACTGAGCCCTGGGGCGCTGATGCAAATGTGTGTGCAGATAAACTGATCCCTCCACCACTCCCCCGCTCTACAGGCTCCCACCCCCTGGTTGATCTGCGGGGTGACATCATGTGACCGTCTGGGCCTGCTCTTGCACCTGCAGGTGCTGTGACACTGGCAGCGCCTGTCCTCCTCGCTAAAGTCCTTAAAGACCTGCAAAACCTGGGTCCTTTTTTCAGCGCTTTGGCACTGTTGGCATGGCAACAGAACCTGGAGAACACACACACACACACAGAGGAGTCATTGACCAGAAAGGGCCAAGAACATCAGATCAATGATACTCTATTGCAACCTAGGCTGTGTCAACGCCTACACTCCTCCCCCTCCTCCTGTGCAAGGTTAAGCTCCAAAAAAAGTGAGATCCAAAAAAAAAAAAAGAAGGTTGACAGAGTCGGATCAGGATCAGCTCAATGTTACAGCATGTGTTTTGCAAACAGGTCAGTGGTAAATAAGGACAGCAGAGCCAGATGTCGAATATGCTGAGCCAGATCTGTGCCAGCATCTCCTAAAAAAGTAGCGCACGGATCTAAAATGGGGATGTTTAACCTCAAGTAACTACAGCGGAGACCTTTAACAATCTGATTAAATGATGCTGGCAGGTAAACACACACAGCCGTGTGTTATATAACGCGTGCACACTGTACATATACAAGCGTGTGCGCGTTCACATGCACTCAACATAAACAAGTCACACTCCCCGCTGTTGCACATTAGCACGCGTGTAAACAGAACTTCTTTTGTTTGTGATAATTACAGTGTTGGTGGGGAAGCGATGCGGAGGCTGTGTGGGCATGATTGATTTGTACCTCAGTCTTAATGCAATGTCCCATGGATCAGTGGGGTGAGAGGCAGTGATGGAGAAGTCAGCTCCCGCACAACTCCTACCTTCCTAGGAGTCCTTAGGAGATCCATTTTAATTGAGGGACTCACAATGTACAATGTACTCGACACCCACACAGCAGCTACACTTTCATTCAAAAAAATAAAAAATCTAAAGCTTCGCTTTAGTGTGCACCGCTTGTCAGGAGCACCTGGTGTTAAAAACTGAGAGCTTCAAATAAATTCTCTTACATTTAACTCTGATTATGCAAATAATTGATTCAATGTTAGCTATCAAACAGAAAAAGTTCAGTGCATTACCGGCCCGCCGAACAGGCTGCCCACTAATCACAACCGGTCAATTTGCATCCGCTTTGAAAGATGCAACGAGGATATGGCTGCTCATTCGCTGCTGAAACGGAGTAATTATAACAGAGAATTTTTGATTACTTATTGGATTAATCTTGAATTTAAATTATATTCATATGAAGGTCTGCAGAAGTGGGAGAAAATGTATTTAACCTTGCACACTCGCAGATTTTGAAGTTACTCTGCTCTCAGAGCCATCAAGAAGAAATCTGCATCAGAAGCACTGGAAGCATTCCTCATCCGTGCATTGCCTTTGAAATCCCAGTGTATACTACACTTGTACCGCGTGTGGACAGGCACAAGCCAATTAGCAGTAAGATTTTGGATTCATAAAAGCCCCGAGCTGCTATCGTTGGCTCTAGGTACTGAACCAATGGACCCTAATGGCTGTTTTAAAAGCACATGAGTAGCATTTTACAGTCTCGGAGCGCTCTATCAGCACCTCCTTCCAGTATGCACCCAACTCCCAGTCAGGAGTGCATTTAGGTATTAAGCAGAATTTAGCCACCTCTCATGCACCGCTTAATGAGCTCAGTGCTAAATTACTACCAGAGCAATTACACACACATCAGCCCAACATTCCCCGACATACTGCATCCACTATACACACACACACATCAAGACCAGCCAAGGCCATTCCATTGTGGAAATCTGATCATGTTTATATCTATAAAAAAGTCCTACCAGTGCACATAATACACATATCAGTGGGCTTACAGCAGCAGAATTTCTGATTGATCAGCAGTTAGAGTGTGATGTGAATGGCCGCCTTGGCAGAGGAGAAATTATAAAGCATTTTGTGATGGGGAAAAAAAAAAAAAAAACTGCCTCCACACACCCAGAGGTCTGTGTGCAGAAATGAGACATTGATCCATAATTGGAAGCACTCAGTCATGAAATCTAAAGACTAATTAAAGAAAGAGAGCTTTAATGGCGCCCATTTACATATTCAGCACTGTGATTCAATGCCCGCTCGCTGACTTACAGCCTGTGAGCGATGGAGGGTTGATCCAGAGGCTGTGAAGAGTTGAGTTAGATCGCACGCTAACGACAGGCTGGAGCCACTCGCACAACACGATGGAGGCGCTCTTGTGGCTTTTAGCGTTCCTGACAGACTCATCAGCTGTGAAATACATGCAGATATGCAGCTTTTAACAACAGGAATGTGTCGCACAGATAGCAGTGAAAGTAATCATCAGTTAACTGAGAAGATTCTGTGGAAATCTTTTCAGCGTGACCTCCGCAGCCTCTGACACTTTCACTGTCACATGGATCTGCCTGTGTGTGTCCACGTTTACATGTGAAGATTCAAGGTGGACGATGTGACATGCACCAAGTGTGGCACGTCCGTTGCTGTACTGCTGCTGTGCTGAGACGATCACGGTCCGGCTGTCTGAAACCTCCTGTGGTCCACTGAGGTGTACACAGCGCCTGATTACATGTCAGGGCTGGTAAGTCCTGCTAAACAGACACCGGGCTGCAGGTGAGGGGTGTCTAACGGTGGCATCCTATACTTTCCCTCCCTGCATGTTATCAGGTGGACAGAGTTCCACTTTCAACCAGTTTCACTGGCTGGGAATGATAACAGAAGACAGGAAAAGATTGCTTGTCAGTATTGGCACGCACAAGTGCTGTAGTGCAGATGAGAGGAAGGGACCCGTACCTTTTCTGTTTGTCTTTTGCTTGATTGAATATCTGCCTGACTGAAAGCAAAGCTGCTCAGTTGTGTTACATGCGGCGAGTTCCACGACAACCCTTCCCCGCGCGCACGCGGAAAGCCCCTTTCTTGCATTTTCTTTTCTCCAAATACGGCATGTATACCTATCTCAGCAGCCCAGGGCCTGTTTTAATAGGCTCATTTAAATATTTCTCCTGTGCAGGTTAGAGAAATGAGACAGCATCGGTGCCAGAGCAGGCATTTCTTTAACTGCGATAGGCTTTGGTATAAAAGCCAATCATCTTGAAGGCCAAGCTAAACTGAGGTTAATTGGAGCCAACTGCAGGCCAAGGTTTCTTTTGCCTATTCACTTAGATAAATCTATGGAGGAAGGAGAAGAGAAATCTGAATGGCCGTATTAAAGACAAGTGGAGCTTGTTCTGCTCGGTTGTTGTTCATCAGTAGAGAGTGCTGAATGAAGAGAAACCTCATTGCGATGCAATCAAAACTGAGTGCTTGTTCAATAGACACTACCAAGATGTAATTAGAAGAGAAACAACCGGGATGTTTGTCAGAAAGCCTGTTGACAATTGCATGTTTACATCTCAGCCCACTTTGCCTCCCTGACTGAGTGCTACCTGCAGCGAGCGCGGCAACAATTTTGATCTAACCACAGGTCTAAACTGCGTCTGTCTGCTCAGAAGACGTAAGGAAAATTCTGCAGAGAGGGGTACAATCATACATTTATTTATAGGAGGAGAACAAGGGAAATAAATCAGTGCGGTGCTTATTCGTGGCCTTTGTTTCACACTGAAGTAATTCAAAACAAAACCGCTCCTGATCCTTCAAAGAGAGGGATGGAGGACAACAGCACAGAGAGGAGTCTCATCCTGCGTGTCGCTGGCTGGATCACTGTTTACCGTGTGCTGCGTGCTTAATAAGTTTGTCTAATCAAATCACAGACACACATACAGTTGTACAGTTGACCAAGTCACTATTTCATGTGTCAAAAAAAGAACAATGCTTTAAGATTACAGTCCCCAAATTACAGATTACATATTTGGATTCATGGTGGAAAATGTGAGAATCAGGAAAATAAAGTATTCAAAGTAAAAATACTGCAGAAAAATGTCTCCTGTGACTTTTATTATATTTGATACCATTATATTATTATGACTCGTGCATGAGTAGCACATTACTGTTGTAGTTGGAGCTGTTTGGAACTATTTCTATTACGGATTAATCAGAAAATTAAACAAAATTAATTAGAAATGGCACACCACGGCGGCATACGAGGATGCAACACGCTGTGAGTTAAGACCAAAAAGAAAAGCAACAAAACCAAAGTTAACTTTTTGAATCTCTCTGGTTCTCACCTCTCGATATCTAAATCTATTGACTTCTCATATTGTGTACAAAAAGCAGTCTTGTAAGTAAGTAAAAAAAAAAAAAACCCTTCTGGTAATGCAACGCTCCAAACACTGGTGGCCACCATCTAATCCTCCAGCGGATTAACCTCTAAGAGCAGGATATTCACTCATAAACCTTTATAAATCTGAAACACATGAACTCTCTGTGACACACATGCAAACCTCAATCTGTCTCCTCTCTGCACATACAACATGCAGTGCAAACACACATCCGGCATGGCGTGAATCTGAGCTATTATATCACTGACGAGCTATTTAGGTCACCATGTGATGCACGCATGTTTTTAAACTTAGCAGACCTTTGCAACTTCACGGTGGCGTAGACGTACGACGCACAGAACAAATCTTCCCCACTGAGTGCTTTTACTGTCTGGACTGAACTGGGAAAAAGTGCATTGAGGCACACTGGGACATTATTTCCCCCATATTGTTTCCTTGGCGATGGAACAGAGGAGCAGCTTCAGATGTAATCTGGGCTGACTGCTGTAATCAGCTCGATGTCCTGGGGAGACACAGAATATTCCACATCTCTGCTCCGGTCCTGATAAAGGAAACCGAGCCTCATCTATTCTATTAAATACAATCTGAATGTTCCTTTCTCATCGGCCTTTACAATATGACACCTAATGACACCTCCATGGTTCACTCCATCTTGATAAAAAAAAAAAAAGAAAGAAGCCGTGACACATCTGGGCTGTGACACACGAGCGGGCATTGATCACATGTCATTTGTCTTATTAAGAGCTGAACAAGAGAACAGAGCCGTGCAGACAGCAGCGTATTGGTAAATACTGCCAATGAGGCTCCGTCAGTGTTTACAGTAAATGGAGGCCAGTGGGAGTGAGGGCTGATTCATTATTAAGGGTGTTAGCATTAAGACTGTCAAGTTAACGTTCCTGTTTGCCCCTAATGTAATTGGGGCTATTTCATTTCAGCTTTGATTTAATGCAGCATAATATAGCATTAAAGCCTACAGTATGTGGCTGTTGTACAAAAATCAAGCCGGATTAGCAGCTGATTTCAAATCAATTTGAATTCATAGAAATAGCACTGACCTGTTTGTCCACTGTGCTGATGAACCTGCTCGCTTGCTATGAGAAGAATTTCTTTAACGTTGCTCTTGACTTTTTCATGTCGCTGGAGCAAAGTGCAGCGACGCAAATGTCTCAGGGACCTTAAGATATCAGAGGAAGAATTATCCTTTTTTTTCCAGGACTGAAAAAGCTATCCTGGGTCTTTTGTTTCATGGCGGTTTTGCAGTAAATGTCACAAACTATAAATAATTATGTTCTTAAAGGTTCTCCAGACTTTTAAATTGAGATAAATTGCAAGGTCGCTGCCAAATCTCACCCGTTATTACATAGCTGTATGATTTCTTTCCCTCTGGGATCCTAACCGTTCACATTGATGAGATTTACAAGCCCGCTTTAGAGGAAAACTCGTGTATCTTCATAGTGAAATTAATGTACGTTGGATTTAATTACATTAATCTGAAGTCCGATTTCATTCAGACAATGTAAAACAGGCCACGATGAGGCCGTTTGAAGTTTGAATAATTAAAAAAGATATTTAAATATATACTGCGTGTACTCGCCCCCCTTCCCTCCCCTGCTCTCTTGTGGAGTGGCTGTTCTAAGTGGACTGCCTGCTGTCCCTCTGCTGGGTGTGGCATGAGGGATTAATGAAGTGGAGGCTCACAAGAGAGATCCATCTGCACCCAGACAGTCTTAATGAACTGCCAAGGCCCAGGCATGGCACTTTTACTGAGACCTCCACTTATGGCTTATGACATGCTGAGGAGGCAGGACAGCTTTTGTTTTGAATGGGCTCACCTTTAATGGTGACAAAGTGAACTTTTCAATCTACCAAAGTGCACTTCAGCCAATATCACACGCTCCCCACACGGCAATTTTCTCCCTTTCTATCGGGATTCATTTTGATTTCTTTGATGTATACCAAAGCGGCACTGCTGGAAATCCCTGTCAAAATATGAAAGGCTGCATCTTTATGTGCTTGTGAATGCAGCTAAGACTGTCATCTCTCACCATGCAAAAAAATAGGAAGTCAGGTGTATATAAAAATCACACTCTCATTAATTATTTACCCCTGATGATGCTGGCACATTCTGTCAGCCGCAGCTAGGTTATGTAAGCTAATACTGATGCTAAACTCTGAGTAAAAACTCCAAGCTGAGTTGAACATCCAAATATAGGTTGCAGACTAGTTGGCCACACCCAAAATGTGATGACATTTATCTCAAAATGAAACTACACAGGGGAACGTGAGATCCAGAAAGAAGACTGAATGTTGTGTCACAGCAAATATGCATCCCTGATGTGTTTTTACAAAGAGCCTGGTTGGTTAGGTTTAGAGATAAAGAGTGATGAGATGGTTAGCGTTATAAAACAAATGTCAGGAGGAGCTTTATCTTTATGTTTATTAAATGTATCAAAAACTATGTGTGACATTCATAAATATCAACATTTATCATCATTGTTCCTGCTTCATAGTTGCTAAGATTATTGTTTTCTTCTGCTAAGTCACCTTTTGTTGGCATTCATCCATCGATTAGGCCGCAGGATTTGTGCAGAACGTCAAATATTGTTGTGGGTTTAACACCTAATCCATATTTATTTGTTTAATTGCTACCTTTAATAACATTTTCAATTTATTTTCATCTGCTACCGTCTGTTATCTTCCTCACTGTAGCTCCATGTGTTAAAAACTCCTTCACCTAATAACAAATGATGAATGATAAATGTTTGTAGAGTCTCGAGAGTCTTCTTGAAAACTCTAGTTTTAGTCCCCAGCTGACTTTTTAGTGTTAAAATAAGCCTTAGAAAAATGTCTGACATGACGTGAAGCTAAAACAAGAGCTGTTCACTTGTAGCTCTTTAAAGGATCAGTGTTGGTATTTGGAGGCATCCAGTCGTGCAGTTTTTTGACTGATTATAACCCCCTCGTCTCACCCTTTCTTTCCCGGAGTAAAGGAGAAACTACAGTGGCTGTGAAATGCCTGAAAAACTTGAACTACTGTCGAAGCATGGCGGTTCAACATGGCAGACTTTGTTAAAGATGCTGAAAACAGCTCATTCTAAGGTACCAAAAACAAAATGATTCTCATTTTTAGGTGATTATGCACCAATGAATACATAGTTATGAATATATATTCCATTTCTCCCATGTTCTATAAATAGAACCCCCCTAAAACCTGACACAATGGACCTCCATCTCATTAATGCATACTTTTGAAAGGCATCAATCTTCAAGTCTTCAAAGTAATAATGTGCAAAAATACATAAATTATTCAGCCTGATTTGACTGTAAATGACTGCAGCTTTACGGTTCTGACTGTGACCCAGCATGCGGTACAACCGGAGAAGATCTTTCATTAAAACACCTAATGACAATATCCTGGACAGCTATCAACTCATTATTGCATGCTCAATAGATTTCTTTCAGTAATTTCAAGAAGAACTGACATCAGCTGTTTGCTGGCGTTTTTTCCTTCAGGATGGATTCAACTCTGTTATTTCTCAGTCAAAAGCCCAACCTGTCTTTACACTGTAGCACCCCTTGATGAAAAACTGTCACCTCAGTATTGCTTCTATTAGACTGGATGCCACCAGTCAGGGAAAGTGTGTAGGTTTGCATTACCAGAGGAAAATTCAATGTCTGCAAGGCTGAGAAACTTCAAAATATGTCAGTCCTCTGAGAATGCCATGAAATTCCATTGTTTGATGAGTACTGACAAAGGTGTGTACACTGTACATGTTTAGCTGTAAGGCAGATGTGAATTTGAAGGTTGCAAGCACAACGCGTCGGAGAGCACTAAATGGTAACATCTATTTTATTCTATAAAGATTATTCGGGTGCGGCTGGAGCATCAGCTGCGAGCGGGGATGAAAGCAGCAGCTCAGCTGGACATGGTGAGCAGCTTCAAGTGACTGAGTGAAGCTGCACATAGAGTACACCTGACACATCGGTTACACTGCGCTTTCATGCTTACAGCAGGGCTGAGCTCACATTATGGCACCGTAATCCAGTCCACAACTCAAAGTCCAGTCACAGTGCCGATGTCCCATTTGTGTCACGGCTGCTCCGACCTGGCTGCAATCAGGAGAGCAGTTACTGATCACATGCAGTGTATGTTTGATAGTGTCATTAGCTCTCTCGCTATAGCCACTCTGGGCAGTTGAGCCACTCTTTCCCTTTAATCCAAAGAAAGTTCGCTTTAGATGTGCAAACCATGCACATACTGTACCAGCTTAACCACACACAGATTTCTGGAAGGTTATGCGTCTGGTGGTGCAAAGAGGTTCCTGGTTTGAATCTCGGCTCGGGCCTTTCTCGGTGGAGTTTGCATGTTTTCCCTGTCTTTGCATGGGTTCTCTTCTGGAACTTCAGCTTCCTCCCACAGTCCAAAGACTAAACAGGACTTAACAGGTTAATCTGTGACTGTGACAACTTGTCCAGGGTGTATTCTCTCACCCAAAGTCAGCTTGGATAGGCTTGAGCCCCATCGTGACCCTGATGAGGATAAATGGTTACAGATAATGGATAAATGGATATACAGTATAAATCAGGTGTTTCCAATGATACTAATGTATGTTCTGTTCCATTTATCACAGCAGAGCTTTTCCAGTTAAACATACATACTATCCCCTGTCTTATGCTAACTTCTAGTGAAATCTACAGACACAAAAGTTTTTCTTTCAACTAGTCTAAAAGGAAAATACTCCGAAGTCTCAAATTTGACTAGTTTACTGTGTCCTGCGTGTGTTTAGTTTGAGGCTACAAGGACGCTTTGGATTAAAGAATACTCATGGTTCTAGTTAAAAAGTCAACAAACCATGCAAACAAAGTTGCAAAACCTTTTCATAGAGGTGAAGGAAGATGAAGTGCAAATCATCTTAGATCCATGACAGTTTCTCACAATTGGTAATTCACCTTTTTTTTTTTTTTTAAATGTAAATTCCTTCATCTTTCTATGCTTCAGTGTAGGCATGCTAATTCCTTGGCTGCATCCCAAACGTCTCTGGTGGTGTGACAGGAAGGAGTAATGACAGAAATAAAAGAAGGGAAGGGTAAATGATTTGATACCAATGCTTAAATAGATTACAGCAATTAAGACACATCCATACTTCTCAGAAGTAACTTTTAAGTTTCCGAGCACCTTTTTTTAAGAGGATTGGTTTGATCTGCTAATAACGTGTTTTAAATTGCACTTTTGAGAAGATGGTGCACGCAACGTCTGAGCGTCGAGTGCAGAACTCGTGTGGAGAAGTGGATAATCGTGTTCATCCTGTTGTTTAAAAAAAAACAAGAATAAAGATGCAAACATGATCTACATTTGTTTGACCTGCAGCGCTCACACGCCTCATCATCCTCGTATCCTCGAGGAAGGAGCAGAAAAGAAGAAAGCTGAATGACAGCTCAACAGATGAGATAGCTACGTCTAATCCCCCCTTTCTCAAAGAGCTTCATTGAAATGACTGCGAGCGGGGAGGACAAGACGAAAGAAAAACTGGAGCATTGTGTATTGTATAGCCATCACAGGGTGTCTTTGGTCTTCTCTCTGAAGTGACTTTGACAGTTTTGGGGATTAAGGAGCGGTCCATCGTACATGGGCCCCAAACAGCAGGGATTAGACTAAATATGCTCACTGTTGTCTCTGGTTCTTTCACTTAGTAAATCAATAAAACATGATTTTTACTACGGTATAATGCGTGTGTGGGAGAGAAGGTGAGGTTGCGAGACAGACACAGCACAGTTAGAAAAAATACCTGCATAAAGAGGGAGAACGACTCCGGAGGGAAGGAGGAGCCAGCTGCCAAGTGTTGCTGCTCACTGCTGCAGTTTGCTGAAAGGCTCCTTTTTATGTTCAAGATGCCGCAGCTCCGCTCGCAGCCACTCACAGGCGTAGTATATCACATCCATGGGAACGTTATTGTTAAAGGCCAAGAATTCATCTTGGACCAAGTTGGCCGGCGCTCCCGTTCACTTAAACACTTTGGCAGGTCTTGTTTTGGGATTTGAAAACAAAAGTTTATTCCACCTTTAAACATGTTCACGCTTACTGTTTTTTTCCACATTTTTCCAGAGAAACTGCTGACACCAGCTGCCGGAGAGTAACTAAAATGGCTTTCAGTATTCAGGCGTCTTGCTAAAATTATATAAAACCAACTCACACATATAAACTCTTCTGTACCGTGAGGCTACAACAAATCTGATAACAGAAATCATTTTCAGCTCGCAGCTCCTAATGCGCTTTTATTCGGTTGTGATCACAAACTATAGCAGCTACAGATATTCTATCCATTATTTTTACATCAATAAAAAAGAGGACGGAGGAGGCAGATGCAAACAAAATGATTATCAACAGCATATTTTGCATCCCTGTATCTTTGCAGGCAGCCAGAAACCTTTCTATTTTTAAGACTGCGGCTGTCAAAACTTATTATATGAGTAAATGGAAGGTCTGGAAAGAAGTTTGTGGAGTGTGGAGGCGATTTTGAGTTCCTGGGGCAGATCATGTTTGAAACTGACTGCTAATGAAATAAAATAAAAATAAAGTTGTGCTGTATGTTCTGAGAAGTGAATATTTTTTAAACCCACGTTAAAAAAAAAAATGCCACTGAGATCTGAGTAAAACTATCATGAAACGCTGCATCACAGCCGAGCGGCAAATCATTGCATGAGAAGTCTATTAAAGAAAATCTTTATTAGCTGCTTTTGATTTTACAACCGCGGCCGTTAAAATGCAGCCTCTGTTATCTTTGTTTTACTCGCTGTAGCATTGTAGTTAATCATTCCTCGCAGTGGTCCACTAATAGCAGCACGTCTAAACAAATCACTGCACCGGCAGAATCAAATTACACATGTTTCATAGACAAATAATCCCTGCATAAACTGTGATTATGAAGTTGCAGTTGGCGATGTCAAGTGTCCTGTTTTCTTAAGTGGAACGGAAGTTAAAGAGCAAATAAGTGGAGCTTTCCCCCCCCGATTCCAAATCTGCCTCTAATCCATAAAATTACACCTGTCACTAGAAAGTTAGATCTATTAAAACTACTTCCTGATCCGAGAAGGAAAAACCATTAAAACCACACAAAAGCCTTCAATCAGCACTTAATTAACACAGCAACCTTTTTTCCCCCTCAGTGCTGGCAATCACTTCCATATCTGCCAGATTAGTTTAAGGACGTGAATACAGATAGGAAATGACCAAAACAACTTTGAGGCCATGCCAGCGGAGAAAATAAGCAAATAAAAAAAAGAGAGAGAGAGACGGAGGGATGCAGGGAGGGTGGAGAAGACGGGATATTGCAATAGTCTATTAACTTTTCCCTCCCCACAGTGGTCTCAACAGACGTATCCCATGGCCTCCGTGTCAAGTCGAGTGTGTCATTTCAGCTGAGGGAACATCACTTACATAACCGCTCACAAAGCGGCCTGTGTGTCTCTGAACGATCAGAGACTGCACTTTCTAAAATGATGGTAATGTAGAGGGCTGTGATGGAGCTAACTCAAAGTTTGATTATTACAAGAGCCAGAAAATCTTGGACAGTTCTGGTGATTGACAGCAGCATTTTAAAGCCTCTGATGTGTATATTTATGTTCTTTCTGTATCACAAAGAGCTCACGATAACTAATTATGATCATTATTAGTATTGTTAGTATGTTCTGAATCATGACTAACAGCTAGAAACCAGATGAAAAGTACAGTAATGACTCTGGGCTTATTACCGCGGTATCATTGTCAAACACTTTTTAATGGACTTAATGAACTGACAAAGTACACAAAGTACGAGCACAACAGTTTTAACAGCTTTCGAACTATTTATAAGAGATAACACCCGCGATAATGTACAAGATGTTACCATGGTTACCAAATGATATGTATAACATAGCTCGCGCAGACCTTTCTGAACAGATTTGATAGTGTAGCTTTAAAAAACTAAAAAATCATGTTGAAATATGTGCTATCTACTTGACCTACTTGAAACATAGTGCAGCATTTAGCAGCTACGGGGCCACACAATGTAGAGTATGTCCATCAGGAGTTGGTGGAGACCAAAACAGAGTGTGTAAATATGTGCTAGTATGTTTGCCATATGAGGTAAGAATATGTTGTGTTTACAGCTCCACCCTGAAGTGACCAAAAGAAAAAAGAAATCAGGTTTAATATCTCAGGGAAGATCATGAAGATGTGTTTTCATCTGCTCGATATACTTTATTATCTAACTAATAGGTCAAGCGACTAAAAATTTGATGTTCTCATTTGAAGTGAAGTCAACGATCTGCTGACCTTTGCTGATCATAGCCGGACTCCTTCCTGCGGCAGTGGAGAGTCACCACTCGATGGCCTTCGCTCCTCACATCCTGGCTAACAATCCACTGAGTCGGGTTGCTGGGACGAGCCCCGAGAAACGTCACTCCTTCTTTCAACTTGACTCTGCGGATAAAAAAAGAGAGAAGACAAAAGCCGTGTTAATGACTGATTCTCTTCTGTCAGAGTGACTCATGTGTGATGTATTCAGCTGATCCATGCACATGGCAGCTGCGTCCAGACAGACAATGATTTTTTTTTTTTTTTTGCTTTTTTCTTTTCTGTCTAGAAATACATTATCCAGATGGTTCATCGCTTGTCGTGTCTTCAAAAGATGTCGCAGCTGTTCTTTGGGTTTTGATCACACTGTTGTTGTTTTTCCCAAGAGGACGGTTGGCTGTCTTAAACATGTGTGTGTTTTCTTATATTTTCCACCGGTCAACTGTCTGATACGTGTAGATGTTTGTCCTTGCTAAAATCTCATTAGTTTTGACTCCAAATTGAGGTGATCAACAAAAAAAACAAAAAACTCCCTGAGACTTTGAAATCTGCCATCCATGGTGAATGTGCTGTTTGTCATAAAATGAGGGTACCATATAAGTAGGATGTGACCATCCCATTATGCCACTCCTCTCCCTCCTTTACCTCCCCCAGTAATAGACTCACTCGCTTGCACTCTGAAAAGGACATTATGAAAAGGTTTCTTTGACTGCGACAAAATTATGTCTTTGGCTCGGTGGAAACACAAAGGAGGAAAATGTCCACTGAAAGAAAAAAACTGTAAATGAAAATCTCTTTTAAAAGTAACTCTATTGTCGAGTATATCCACTGTACAGACAGCGATCTGAGGAGCAAAGCGGCGACGTGGAGGAAATTCAAACTAATGTCCAGTAACATGACATGGAACGTGCGTCTGAGGGTGACAGCGAAGTTCAAGGATTGAAGAGAAGACTAAATTATAAAAAGGAGGCCAAATCACTTTTCCTATCCAATCCTCGCCAGGTTGGCAGATGAGACCAAAGATAGGACTCTGCTTTCATCTTGAATTTGTTGCTGCACTTTAACATGCACTATGTGATTGCCTGTCCGTACGCCCATGAATATATCTGCCCTCTCCAGTCAAGCCTTTTTCTTTGATGTGATGTCTTATCATGTAGCGAAGGGGCTTATATGTGATGTGAAAATGGGTAATATGACAGTCGATGTGTGCTTCCCGCTCTATAGGAATGACGATAAACACGACACCGACTCCCGTTGCAGTCTTTCCATGATGATTTGATGTCTTTTTGACAGCTGCTTCCCTCCCTACTGTGTGTGTCTGAATGAAGTCCTACACATTAACACATTTTGCCACATTGCTTCCCATGTGTAGTCTATCGCTGCGATCAGACCTCACAATGTTTTTGTCTTTTCAGGCACGATATGTGTGTCGGTCTAGGCAGGACATCACTTGGCTGAAAGATAGGACTGCACATTGGACCCCGACCAATCATAGCTTCCTGTCTTTCACAAATTCAAGATCACTGTTCCACCCAACAACACCAACAAATATTGAGTTTATGAATGAAAAAAAACCTTGAAACGTTTATCATCGCTCGGCAGTGAAGTTGGTTTCTGTTTTTTTTTTTTTTTTGCTTTTACCAGTCTGCAGTTGCATAGTTGTGTAGTGAACCGTCTCTATGCTTGTAAAGGTGAACATAATGAGAAGTTTGGTAGAACCTGGGCAGTGTTTTTGTCTTTTGGAAGCTCGTTTCCAAATTCTGCATCAGTTGTTTTCCACCATAGGAGAGAAAAATGAGCAACTGTCATGCCCGGGGTGTGAGTCCTCTGCAGTAGGGATGGCCAGATTGATCAGAATCAATATATTGATGATGACACGACCGTGCACACAGTTATTTCATACAGATCAGGTCTAACTGTACATTTTATAATATTATTTACAGACCCAACAATTCCCACCATGAGCAAGCACTTGGCGACAGTGGCGAAACCCAACTGATGGACAGCCATCTGCCATGACCAGCTGGATTTAAATAGGAAGAGAAACAAAGATATACAGCAGCAATAATAATAATAAAGATAATGACCCACACAGCCACTACAAATTTACAATTACAATTTACAATACAAGAAGTTTAGTCTTAGAAACTGCGATTTTTAAACAGGCAGCCTGCGTCAGTGTTGAATAGCTTCGTATTCAGGATTTGATACCAAAATAAAATATAGGCTACTGATTTTCCCACCACAGTAGCATAAATAATACAGTGCAGCCACAAGATACACAGCATATTTGCTACCTAAAAAAATCCCCAGTGTTCACAGTCTAGTTGGCGAGAAGGTTATATTTATATTCCTGTATCCATCCTCCTTGACTGAAAGAAACAAGAACCTGCTTGCTAAACTTAAGCATATTGGAAAAGCTGGAAATCACCTCAACTTGTCTGCTTTAGTTGAGACAGGTGGAGAAGCGACTACACCGAAAAGTAAATTACAGCTCTTCATCTTAACCTACCGCAAATCCAGAAATACACAGAACATCACAAAATAAAAGCTTACAGTGTCGACCCAAGGGTAAGGACTTTTTTTCTTCCACTAAATAGAAGATCCCACAAGTGAGAGTGAAAGAAAGTGCTGAGGAGGAACTTACTGGCCGTGAGCATACAACTGTAACATAAAGAGCTTGTGCACAGCCCTCCTCAGGTCCCAGTGGGGCTAGTGGGGGTCTTGTATCTGGTTTCTTTACACTTCAGTGGTCAGGATGTCTATGAGTGGTTTCCAGTGAGGCTTCAGAATGTTTTAAACACATTTGAGTCTCAGAGGGGAACCAGTCATTACTCCACAGACCATATCTTAGCTCACAGAGTAAGCGTTGGAGTACGGTTGAAGTGTCTTTTATTGACTTGTTGGTCGATTCGGCCTTGTAACCAGCCAGCGTAGGAGTCCCCCGCAGGTTAAATAGCAGTCACCCCATTACTAGTGACTATTAAACTGTCGTAACCTTGGTCAGGGAATATATGCTCTAAAAATAGAGCACACTAAGCAATCCTTATGTTCGTCAAAAATGATGTTAGAGTACGTGTGTTGTTAAGTGAAGAATGACTCAACAAGACTACAGCCATACCTCTGTAAGAATGCACTCTGGCACAATGGTTGAGCATGCTTGCAATAAAACAAGACAAATTGAATTTTCAACTCTAGACTCGAAAAAATTCCCTAGGATCCAAACTTTCAAAAATGCATCAGGAACGACATGGTAAATGGTAAATGGACTGTACTTATATAGCAGCCTTTCGAGTCTTCTGACCACTCAAAGCAGCATTGGCTGCCATGCAAGGTGCCAACTGCTCATTAATTTTTTTAGGAGTTATTCATACACATTCACACAACGATGGCGCAGCCTTCAGGAGGTTCAGTATCTTGCCCAAGGACGCTTCAACATGCAGACTGGTCGAATAATCTGATTAGTGAACGACTTGCTCTACCTCCCAAGCCGTTGCTGCCCTATGGCGGCTACATCTACATTAAAATATATACATATAAACTACTGCTAAAGGACACAACTAACTGTGAATTTAAAATTTGAAGGTTAAGTTTCTCGCCAGTTCTTGTGCTGAATGTTTGCTCTCAGTCTCTCATCCTGCATCTCCTGCCACAACAGAACCAATCCTACAAGTCTACTTCAAGTAAAGGTCTGTTAGCTTCTGCACTTGAGGTACATAAAGGCCTCAGATATGTAGTTCTCTGACCCATTTGGGGTCATTAGACTTACCTGAAAAGCGCGTGGATCAGTAAAGCCATTACAATTCATCCTCAGGGGGACATGAATGTCTGTACCAAATTTCATGGCAATCTATTCAATAGTTGTTGAGACATCTTAAACAAAATCTCATGGCGGCGCTCGAGGAAAAAGTCAAGCAACCACCAAACCTATTATGATTTTATGATTCTGTGGGGAAATTTGTGAGTAGATGTTGAGCTATTTCACTCAAAACAATGACCTGTTGGTTGCGCTAGAGAAAAAGTCAGAGTATCCCTAAAGTCTGTAGCATTCATCCACTGGGAACCATGAAAAGTAATTACCATCCCATGCCTCCAGCAGTCTGATGTACAAATTGTGTGATTTCTGCTTCAGGTAGCTTTATCTTTTATGTTTTCCTTAATATCGCCGGTTCGTGTACACGTTTAATATAACAAAAGCGTATCACTCTTGTGTGACAGTGCAGGACACAAAAGTGACATCAAGGGCAAGCCAGACAACAGTTCTGTTGAACTTTTCTCAAATTTTGACAAGTTGACACAACCCCCCGAAAATGAAAGAGGAGGAAACACTTTATATCAATGCACCTGGGCTTTCCACAGTCTCTGAATAGGTCTCCCGTGAAGCCGCTAAGCCACAATCGAGACTGACTGTTCTGAATACCAAGTATTAGACAACTACAGGGGAAGTAAAGAGACAACGGTCCACAGAGGAAGGAAGAGACACAGTGTAAAAGGCAGCAGCTGACAGTTTAAAGTTACACTAGACGCAAGTAGTCAAAAGTCAGCAATCATAGGAGGGCCGAAAAGTCTTCATTGGCACCGTGGTAAGCCTGAGCCAAGCTGAGCCGAACAAAGAGAAGTGGATGCAAGTTGTACAGAGGCAATCAGCGAGCACAGGGTGGTCCATTCCATATCGTTGTGTTATTTCAAGTCACGGTGACCCTTTCTGGTGTGAAAAGTGAAGAAAATCACGCTGCAGCCACTGACTGCATGTGTCGTTCTTTTCTCTCTCTCACATCTGTCTCTCTACTCTCTTTCTCTCTCTACCGTCCATCCTCCCTCAGACCTGATTGTATTCTTGGACTCCTGGGGGGCTCTCTTAATAAATAGTGATGAGATAAGTAGGCGAGCGACTCCTCAGTGGGGGCAGTGAAAGGAATAAATATTTCCGGGGGAAATCCAATAAGGTCGAGGCTGGACGCTAATGGGAGTCCCCAGGCAGTGGTCCGTGTCCCGCAACTCGGGCCATACTCCAGTTACCTCTGTGGCCAGCTTCCATCTGGCTCTGCTGGGCTGCTCCTGGCGCACATTCATCACTGCGTTTCTGACCATTTTCATGTCCACATTCTCCTCTGAGGACCATACGCATCCACAATCAGCAGCTCCCCAAGGAAGTGTTTCCTGTTTCATTGTGCCATCCCGCCTACATAAACAGTGTGCAGGGAATGCAACAGCTCAGTGGGACACTGGGAAAAAGAGGAGCTGCAGTGCGGGGGAAAAGGCAGAGAGACAGCAGGAAGATAGTACTTTGTGATGGTTTGAGGTTGACGGCTAATGGAACAGTGCAAAGCACTGCGCTCATCTGTGAGTCTGCTGCTTCATAGACCATAACTGCCGCGAGAGCAGACACTGGAACGAACATACACCTACACACACACATATACACAGTGGCAAGCAAAAAATAAATCAGGCCAAACGCCTACACTCCAATTCAGAAGTGACATATCAAAACAGATTTTGTTTCTGCAGCGTACAGTAAGACGTGGAAACTTTTGCAAAGTCTTAAACAATGCAAAAAAAAAAAAAAAAAAAACAGACGCTTAACGCTTTTTACAGACTTGTTTGTGTCTGACGGCGTATGCGGGGGGCCATGTGTTAATACATGATGGTATCACTGATGGATCTGCCCCGCTAACCCTCCTCCTTGGCGGCTATTAGACAGCACTGAGCAGGAGTGAATGCCTGCTTGCTTACTAATGTGAGGTTGGTTACTTCTGAGCCACAGTCTGTCAGTCTGAGCACTCCAGACTCAACAATGACTGGAAGAACTGCGATGACATTTGGTACAATTTTCATGAGCTCCAAAAGCATCAATGACCGCTGAAAGTTTTCACCCGTTCTGTAAAATACTTCAGCTTTCTTTCAGCTAGATGACCTGGCACAAAATCTTGTCCAGACTTTCATGGTCAGACACTGTGTTCTGACTTTGGTGATAGTGAAGGACTTCACTTATTAGCATCCTTATTAGCATGGAAGTGGGACACAGAAGGACATTGAAAGAAGACTGGGGAATGCCCAGGTTGTGTTTATTCGACTCTGCAACATCAGGAAGTGTTTCAGCAATGTTAAGTCTATGTCTAATGTGTGGTTTTGCGAGTTGGCAAGAAACCAGAGCTGAAAAGGGGATTGAGGTATTCCACAGTGGGTGCCTTAGAAGGCAATGTAGCGATTTCAGGATCACAACCTTGGAATTATACAGAAATATCATAAGTACTGCTATAAGGCAGTAGCAACTGCAATGGCTGGGCTTTCAAATGGAAGATGGAGGAGAAGAATCGAACGAGCAACCAAAGGTAACCAATAAAGAGATGCTAAAATAGGGGGTTGTGCGGACTCTTCGATTGGAAACGTGAAGTCTTACTGCAGCGTTTTGAAGTGGTTGAAGTGTGCAGAGGGTGTATTGAGTGAAACAGAAAAAGAGCAAGCAAAAATAGATTTAATAAAAGCATGGATAATTGAAATTCTTAGTGGGTTACGGGAATTCAGAAAACATGATTGAATGACTGACTTCACCTGTTGGTTAGAGTTTAGTTTAATATATTACAGCATACAGTATAACATGACAGAAGTTCAGGACTTATTTCCATTGTGGTCCCTGGTATTCTATCACAGAAGTAGAATTTTTTAGAGCGGATGAATCAGCAATAACTCTTAGAGAAGTTGAACTGTATTTAAAATAATCATAAACAGACAAGTGAGTAAATTGATAGAACTAAAGGGGAGATTGAATAATATATTCTTTAAAGAAGAGAGTTGGACGAAGGTACAGTGAGCATGAGGACGATTTCATTCATTTTAGCAATAACACTGGTTAGATGCTTGACTTAAATGCTAACAGCGTGCAAGGTGTTTTATAGCAAAGGTCATGGAGAGTTTGAGAAGGAGGGATAATTGCATTCCTAACAGCTTGAACCTTATTAGAAGAGAAAAATGAAACTCTTCAACCATCAGCTGAGGGCTTCATAAAAAAGTGGTGGAGAGTTTGCGGTGTGGCTGAAGTTATTGAAGAGGCTTCTAGAGTCATGTTTATGTTTAGCTTTGAGATCAGAAAAATAATCAGCATGTGTGATTTTAGCTGCCAAGTCACAATTTTTCATGCCTTTCGAGAGAGGAAGGTTTTACGGCCCTCCATTCGTGTTCTGCTTTCAAGGCAAGTTCTCTTCATTAAACCGATTTCACCATTAAGCCACGGCTGAGAAGCAATGTTGTCTAAAGTATGTACACAAGTAGAATTAGCATAATTTGTAACAGCTGAGGTGTTCATTGAGGAGCAGAGCTGGGGGTCATAAGAGGCTTGGCAAAAATGTACCTGCTGAGGATGAATTGATGAAATAAGAGTGCTTATGCATCATAGTAAAATGAGATTTTAAAGTTTATGGTCAGAAATCTTGATTTCTCTGCACTGCATGTCCAGGATGGGGCCCCTCATTGTGCATAGCTTTGCACTGGCCGATTAGGGAAGAGGCTGAGTGACTGAGTCAGTGTGTGTGCAGGCACAGAGCGTGACTGTGCACTATGCAGTTACTTAAATCAATGCATTGTACTGCTCATCTCAGCCGTTCACCAGAGAAGCAAAACAGATGCTTCAGTACTACGGAGACTAAAATAAGTGCTGAGTTAAAATCATCATAAAATGTTAATAGAATGACAACCGAGCAATTCAAATGTAATTCACTGACACAACACTTTGGAGTCCCTTTATGAAACCTCTAATAGAAGCATGAGGCGGGGACAGATGGCTGGCTGTCAGCATGGTCAGGTAAACATAATATCCTGACTCTATCGGCCTCGCATCAGGCTTTCCTCTTAGCATGAATTATTCATTTGCTCTCTTTTTAGGCGACGTAATGCCAACATGAATGATAAGGAAGCGTTTAGGATTCCCCGTCCGTATCCAAGTAAATATTGACATTTATCTCAGCATATAGACAGACAGTTTTTAGGCATTAATTGGTATAACAGAGCAGAGTTTTAGGAAGTTCCGTGACCTGCCAGAATTGACTATAAAATAAGAGTCTGAAACAATGAAATGCATTAGTCTATTATGTGCCGTTCGCTCATGTGTCAATGGGGGAGCCACTAAGTGCTGGCAACACGCGCTACCTACAGTAGCAGTCATTTTCCACCACACACCAGGAGACACATTTCATTGGCTTTTCATTTCTGAATCACACAGCAGAGATTACAGAAGTACCCATTGTTATGCTGAGTGGTCATAAAAGAGAGGGGGGAAAAACATTTTGTATGGAGATCTGTTTGCCAATTACTCCATCTTTAGTGTAGACGCGGTGTGAAAAGGGAGCATCGAAAATCCCATTTGAAGAATTCATAAGATTGCTATCGCGCGGCGCGTTTCTGTGGCGTTCTCACAGAATGTGTCCACCTAATTGGATTTTCACGACATTCAGAAGCACAGTGAGAGCGGGAAAAACATGCAAGAGGAGGAGGAGGAGGGCGAAAATCAGCAAAGAGAAGAAGAAGAAACAGTCAATAACTCTCCGTTGTGAGATATTTTAAGACTTAAATATAAATATTACAAATATTTGCACAATTTTTCCTCCCGTTTCATCAGATAAAAGGGTTTCGAATAGTACCAGACTCAAATTTAATTCAGCAAATTCAAGAATGTCTCTCTTTATTAATGCAATATGACTGAGTGCAGTGGGTTAGTTTGAGGATTTGTGAAATAGTTCGTCTAGCCTGTGAATTGCAGTATCATCCCTTGTTGGAGGATATTAGAGTGCATTTGAAAGGAGCTGATTTTAGAGCGAGCAGGTAGTGGGGCTCAACAAAGGCTGATGGTAAAGTGTGTATCTCCTGCATGGGGGCAGGCAGGCAGGCAGGCAGCCGCGGGCTAATCTGCAGATGAGCATGTGTGTAGGTAAACACGATGCCTTTCATTTTTGAGCACAACAGCAAACACTCTCAAAACTCACACAAGCCAAGCACGGGGGAAAATGTGCACACACACACACACATGCACATATGTACAGCTTGCACATGTAGTGTGTGTACAAACAAAAACAGAGACACATACTCATAGGAGCAGGCCTCTGTTAAGCTGTGACGAAGAGATAATGTCGCAATGTTGCCTTTGGCAAAAGAGATTAACCCGCACACTTGTTTTTTTTGTTTTTTTTTTCTCCTTTTCATTTCCAGTTTTGAGAATAAATAGTTGCATGCCCGGAGGAAATGGTTAGCAAATGGGAAAGTATATTGAAGGCCCCGGCTCTTCTGCTGCTCACACACTGATGTCTCATCTCTGGTTTCATGGTTTCATGTGCTGTGTTGGACAAAGGGTGAATTCTGTAAAGGTGAGGCGATGTTTCAAATAGCCTTAGACGCAGCTGCTACCTGTGTGAGGTGCAAAGTGAAAGGAGGTGGTAGCCTCCAGTTTCTACACTTGTCTCATCCAAACATGTCTAAGTCATCTAAATGCTCTCACCAGCTTCATGTGCACACCAATGACAGTATGTGATTTGTGGACAGAGCTTCTGAGGCCGTCTGCATTCTTTCTAATGGCCAGCAGGGGGCACCGCCACTGGCTGCGAAAAGAAGTAAATTTGTATTGACTGTAATGTAAAAATAATCTTATTTCTTACATAATTTATGACCTCTGAGAAGAGTTTTCTCATAACTTTATGATCTCAATCTCCAGTTTCGAGTCTCCATCCAGACAGCATGATGTGCATTCTGTAAATGATGGTCTTAATAAAGCAGGGTATGCTTTTAGATCACGACTCCCTTGTGATTGACAAGTCAGCGCTCACCGGCCTCACGAAAACTCAGATCAAACTGTCAAACTAGACAGTGCTGATCAAATCTGAGTCCAGATTCTGTTACTGCATTGACTATTACTCTCCTCAAGTGTTTTCAGAAACTATTTAAATGTACTCTAATGATGAAGTGGCAACCTCTGCGGCTGTGAAGTGAAGCTAATGCGGAAGCTGCCGCCAGCCACTTGAGGCTGGCTAACTTTACTGATATATTTTCAGGTTAAAGGCTTAAATGTTGCATAATTAAGAGCATGGGCGCTTTGATTGACAGGTGGGAGCCCTTACAGGTGTCTCGTTGGAGCACCCGGGCTTCTTTCAGCTCGCCTCAGCTTAGATCCGTGATCTACGTCTTTGCAGATTTTTAGATTAGCCAGGAGGCGGCGGAAGCAGGACTGCCAAGATGGCAGATCAGTCTTCACTACAGAAACCTGACACAAATCTGACACAATCACAGAGACTGCATCCATATTTATACTGCCTGTGGTGCTCATGTGTACGGTCAGTCTGGCTCCAAAAAAACAAGACGGCAACGGGCATAATGTCAAACTTGAGGCTTCAAAACTGTCCATAAAGAAATCAGTGACATCATAGTAGGTGCATACCTGTGTGCACTGTATATAAATTATAGTTCAGGCTCTTGAACGCTTCCACTGCTGCATTCTGGGTGAGAAAATAGTCAAATCATTTCGAGCTGCAGACGTGCAAAGCAAGCTGATATAATTATTCCATGTTGACACAGTAGAAAAGTTCTGCTATTTGTAGTTGTCTTATTTTGTCAGGTTATACATTATTTCAAAATGGCAACGAGCATTTGTCTTATTATAAAATGTTTAACAAGTGAGTATGTAAATGAGCCATGATCTGTCAGAAACAGCCGCACGTACAAAAGTTGATCCAAAAGCTATTTTAGGCACCAAGTTTTGCCTGAAGTTACAGTAGTTGGCACTTCGCTTCCACCGACTTAAACCGAAAAACCTTCAGGCTTCCACCTGTAGTCTGCCAATGCAATATTAATATACCTCATGTCCATCAACAGCATGGATGGTGGTCTTACAGCCGGTGATGGTTACTGACAAACGGAGACCTGTGTGCACTGACACACCGCTGTGATGACTGCCGTCATGTTACAGAGCTGTGTCAGGTTGGAGAGGACAGGGCGGGTGCAGAGGGAACAGGATCCTTCAGGGATAACACTCGGTATTCAGCATGGAGTTGGCTTCTTAACCTTCCCCGGGAGCCCAGGGTTATTTACACCAGCTTCTTGTCTTCTTTCACACATCCCCTCATCTCACGCCCTGCCCCAATGTCTCTCCTTCCCAAGGGGGTATAGGAGTTACTAAAAGATAAGCTCTGTGTCGTGGCAGAGGAAACTGACACCGCTTCGACAACATGAGGATTTAGCCTGCAAACAGAGAACTAATGCCCCGCACATGCGGGGAATTTCTGACACACACCCGCACCCATCTGCTCATGTATGCCTAAACATGAATGGAAAGACACAAACATGCATACATTCATGCTTGTGCAGACACATTCGCAGAGTTAAATAAGCATAGCAGAGGCAGCCAGGAGGTCACACATACAGAGGCAAGCGGGTGCACACACACACACAGATACACACACAATGAGGTAATGAACAGCCTGCTGCAGTAAACGGCTCCCGGCATGGCTTACTCTAATGCTCACAAAATTGCTTTTAATTGGTGGAGGAGAATAAATCAATGCAAAGCATGTTTAGAATACTGGCAGAGAGAGGAAGAGGAAAATGAACAGAGAGGAATGAAAGGCTGGCACGTGCAGATCATCAGACGAGGCTGCGTTAGAAATTTAAAATGTTACAGCGCCGTGTTGTTGACGAGTTTTTTTCTCTCACTGCTTCCTCTCTCTCTCTCTTATAAACTGGTGTTAGAAGTGAACTGCAACTTTTCAGAGCGAGTAGATCTGAGCAGACTGCAGGGCCATATCTCCACACAGTGAGTCAGTAAGCCTGATAAGTAGTGGAGAATCCTCAGAGAGGCAAGAGGCCCCCCAGGCGCCTCACGTCTCGTCCTTTCCCCACCACCGCCCACCCTCCCTCTGCGCTTCCCCGCAGCTGCTTTGATGAAAATTAGCTGTCAGTCTGCGGCCCTCATCTGATCGACACAACTTCATCTGCAGCTCGCTGACCTTTACAGAGCACGGGGAAGGACGGCCGCCCACCTCGCACAGAGATCAACACACCGGGAGATAAAACAATAACAACCTCAGAGGCTCGACGAGATGACACAGCAAAGAGTTTGACTTCTCACAGAAAGACAAGACTGAAGCCAGCAGGGCTGAGGTGTACAAAAGGATTCGGTTATGTGCGTGCCGTGCATGAGAGCGTGCGCGAGTCTGTGTTCCAGTGACGAAAAAGCAATGGTTAAGAACATCAAATGGCTTGAGGGAGATAAAAGCCCAAACCACAGACAAGAGGGACTGTGCTTTTCCGAGGATGAATCAACTTGAATCCAAGAAGCAGATTATAATCTCCTGTATGTCACCAAATGAATATTGCACCTTTTCTTTTCAGTTACTCCGAAAGAGTTGATATGCCTTAAAATATTCAATTTGCAGGCTCACCAGGTAAAATCCATTACAGCCAGTCGGTAATGTCAATCGAATTAGGGCTGCTTCGTATAAAGCATGGATTCCCTGTTCCTTCAGCTGAGTGGCTCTGCTGGCACCTTGTTTGTAACCACAAGGCAAATGGGATTAGAAGAAGACACCGGCCACTAATGTAACGACACAACTTTTCAAATCATGCAAAACCACAGAGAGCCTAATATAGCGCAGAGAGAGAAAGCGCTGCAGTCTATTAAAGACTCAATTCGGATCTGCAAAATTGCGACCTAAATTGCAGAGACTCTGTCATCCAACTGGTGCTTGTTTGTGTAGTGAATTAGATGGGATGAGGACTTTCTCTTCTCCGGGAAATTAACTGTGAGCACAAGACTTCAGGCACTGTGTGACGCTGCATTCGTTTTTATTGGATTAGATATTGGAGTAATGTTTGATCTGTTCATATATGTTTCACAACTTCATTTGCCTTCTCTCTTTAATATAAAGATAGTTAAGTTGTTGACCTATGTACTCGAGCCCGTTGCCACATTTGTCTGTTGGATTTAACAGAATCTTTTAAAACAGATGCTTGCAACAGTGGTTGTAAACATTTAGCTAAAAGATACACGCCGGAGAGTTGCAAGATTAATTTTGATACAGTGTTGAAGGCGCTGCAGTGAAAACGCAGGTGTGTTTTTGCTGTGACGGTGCAGGCTTCAGGGGCACAACAACCTGCAGCAGAGAAGTTGAGCCTCATCCAGCTTTTGGAAGTTTGATGTTACGCTCCAGCCACCAATCCGACGATCATACCAGTCAAACCCCAACAGACAGCCTGAAAGCCTGAGACTATCCAGGTAGACTCATGAACTAAACTCTGATACTCTATCTGTTGTGTTCTGGCTTTGTTTATTTCATGTACAGAGCCTCTAAATGTGAGTCTGGCTTGGAATTTACGCTGCACAACACTGACATGAAGAAGTTTCCTTTGGTTTGTGTCCGAGTCGGAGAGAGAGAGGAAATATAGACAGTGAATGAGAATGAGTGGGTGCCGGTTAATCAGCGAAATAAAAAGTTATTTCCGGGTTGTTTCACAGCGGTTACATTCAACACAACCTAACACAAAAATTATTGATCAGTGCAGCTTTAACTCAAAGTCCATTTACTGTGCTAGTTTGTGAGATCTTTTTGGTCCTAATTGGTGGATGTTGTCATGGAGATAGCATACCATTAGATCTTGAGTCAAAGTGGACCCCCAAGCATTTCCAAGCGCATCCGTCACAAAAGACACAAACAAGTAAGCACGACAGCGCTTGGTGTCGAGGTGGAGAGGAGAGTAACGTTAACGTAAGAAGCAGACATTAGGAGAGAAAGCCTGAGTTTGTAGATTCATTTAGCTCACATGAAAGTCTTCAAAAGATAAATCGAGCCTTCATTTTCCTCGGGAAATATCGTGCCCGGTGGCAGATGTAGTTGCACAGTGAGAATGAGGCTTATAGAGAACATAGATGGTGTCATTATTCTATAGCCATTACACGCTGCAATAAGCATTTACATCCTAATGATTCCACTTTAAGATTATTTCATCAAGGACATGATAATCTCTGCAAGCCTGCAGTGTAGTGTCGCTGTACTTGCAGAGGTGAGGGAGAGCGTTGTTGTGAAAGAAGCACTAGCTGGACATAAGTGAAATAATAATAACCTTGATTCTGTCACTTCGTTCACTGACGATGAAGTCTGTGACTGCTGACAGCTCCAAGGCCGCATCACGAATATAACGTTGCTGCTGTTTTTGACTCATCCTTGTGTCAGTGTCAGGCTGCTACACCGACTTAAGAGTTTTTTTTTCATGAATAATGCGATACTAGGCTGTTTGGCTGCCATAAACTTTGGCTCATCATAAAGACTAATATTGTATCTAACATGATAAAACATCACTAGTGCCAGCTGCTTGTAAAAAAAAAAAAAAGCTACTATTCACGGTGTGTCTGGATCAATAAGGTAACCGTCGACTCTGTTTATTGTGATTTCTTCTGTAGGTTTGTTGAGCTTTTTTTAAATTTGACTTCCAAATTATATCTTTAATTAAAACTGCATCCCAAACAACAATATGACCTCTCCTAATAAGAAGTGATGTGACTCTGAGAGCCCCCTCTAACCTGCAACTCTGTTACTGATGCCTGGAAAACCTACAGTGTTATTTTAATCACACCGCTCCTCACAGAGGACAATTCATGCCTAATGGCAGAATTACAGTGGGGTGTGCTGACCCCTATTATATGACCCAAAGGTCTTCCGCAGAGTTAATTATCACCACAACCGACAGTGCCCTTGGCCTGTGCACTTCGCAATACATTACTGAGCCGTGATTGACAGGTGACTCAGCCTATGACAGGCTAGGTGACGCGGTATTGAAGTGGGCAGCAGATGTTGTGTCCTTGTCCTGTATGTGTGGTCAGAGGACAGCTGATAGACTCACCTGTCGAAGCAGCAGCCCCAGAGCTCTTAAGGCACAAGGCTTTTTCCCATCCCACCGGGGACAAGTGCCTTTCAGGCTTCTCACTCCAACATGCACCCTTACACGCTAACACCGATTCTGCAGTGCCATCGAAGGGAGAGGAGGATTCACTCACGTGTGCGTGTGAATAAATATCTGCAGACATGCATCCACAAATGCTTCGTTTGCACAGATGAGGCTCGACAATACAGACCTCTATGAAACACTCACTCACACACACAAAGTTTCTGAATACCTTTAAACCTCTTGGAAATATGGCTTGAAATAGTAAGAATGCAGATACGATAGCAAAGTTCAGTGTCTCATTAAGCATCCGCAAGAATCTGAAGTGAAAATACAGGTTCATGCTCATAACTATCAGAAAATCAGAGCTCATTTTGCTGCTCAGACCATTTTGATCGACACGGAAACAAAGTGATGTACAGCTCTGGATGGGGGGAGCAGCTAAATGTATGTCAGCCACCTAAAAACGTCAACATCAGTTTTAGCATACGCTATATTTAGAATATTTTTACCGCTTCACTTCAAATGAGGATCTGAAACTTATTTGACAAAAACAGTAATTTTACAAGGATATTTTTCAAATAACATTCAGTGAATTAATAATTTATATGTCGACAAAACCAGAGATGGTGATTGTTGGAACTGTGGAAAGGCTAACCGAGTCTGAATGTGTGTTTTAACAAAGCAATTAAATTAATCTTTTAATCTGTTTGTTACAGGAGAGAATTAGGAGAGTTAGTATTTTTCTGTTTAATGAGGATATATATATATATACACACTATAATATAATTCCTAATACATTTTTGATGCTTGCTGCTAAGACATGACACCCAAAATTAGAAGGCTGTTGTTAATTTTGGGCTTCCAGCAGCTTTAAAAGAAACATCTGCTCTCAAGTACATAAAATTTTACATATTTTACATAAAAGCCTGGAAGAATCAGAGAATGAGACTCTTTCTAGGCCCCTACAGAGACACAGAGAGAGAGAGAGAGAGACAGAGAGAGACTTAAACCAATTTCTCCTCTAACAGCAGAGCCTCAAAAACTTTTCCAAAAGGTACACTGGCTTCTCTCTTACTACAAGATGAGATAGTTGTTGTGAGAGAATTGAAGGAAAACACTGACTGACAAATCATCTCCACAGATAATAGGTAGAGTACATTGAGGTACTGTACTCATTGTTAAAGCTGTAATATTATATTAACGTAGAATCACATTACTACTGTGCATGTGAGCCACGACGAACCTATTTTTACATGACTTTGCAGATCATCCCTGCCGCTCTGTGGAGTGTTTCAGCATTTTTTAGCTTGTTACTCCACAACTTCTTTGTTTTGGTTCACTTTCATCAATTTTGTTTCCAGACAGCAGCTGTTTCCAGTAAAATGAACTCCATCTGTGCACCAACTACCGAGCAATAAATGGTAGCCACCGGTAAAGAAACTTTTTAGGTCAAGATCTGGAAAATTTTTGGACTTGAATTCACGAGGTGGCCAAACAAACATCATTCCAAATTAATGTTAGGGTTGGTCTGTGTTTGTTGAATGTGAGGAATGATGACGGGAGGGGGAGCCGGTGTTGTGCCAGAACCAGAGCTGAGCAAGTGGGCAGTAAAAATGGGTTAAGCATCTCTGGCTCATCCACCGAAGGACGAGGACGCTGATGGAGGAAGTTAAGAAGACGAAAAGGAGAGAGTGACCGACTGAGACGCCACCGGACAAGACGAGAAGTTGGCGAGAGCTTTGTGAAATAAAAGATTCAACTGAATAACTATATATATAAATAACTGTACATATTTGCGTCAGCGGCACCAAATCTTACATAATGTTGTTTTCAACACAAAATTATTTTTGGGTTCAGCTTCTGTTGAGCGCATCCATCATGACCGTCTGTTTTTCCCTCTCGTGTCCAAACAATCTAATTTGTATACAGACGACAATATGACTCATGAATAATTCAAAGTCCTCAATGATGCAACAATAAAGACCACATATGATATATGATCTATATATACAGTATGCATGACGTGACAGAGAGGTGGAGCTGAACAACAACACCAGGCAGCCTACACCAGCCCCGTCAGCACGCACAGTCTTCATCTGAGGGAGTCGCTCTTCTCTCCTCATCGGTGTCCTTCCATACTGTACGAAGCTCGAGCTGTTAGTGCATTCAGCTACATCTGTTAGTAAATGGATGTCATGTTCTATATACGGATTAAAGATGCACATTAAATGATGCTTATTTCATGGCTAGTTATTTCATTGACAGGAGTGTGTTAATAAAGAGGCTGATTTATGACCATCTGTCTGTGATGAGTCACTGTCATGACAGGGCTGGGCAGACAAAGAGGAGGAGGGGGGGTGTAAAGGAAAGCAAACAAGAGGAGAGGAGAGAGGGGAAAGGAAAGGAAAGGAAAGGAAAGGAAAGGAAAGGAAAGGAAAGGAAAGGAAAGGAAACAAAAGAAAAGGAAAGGAAACAAAAAGAAAGGAAAGGAAAGGAAAGGAAAGGAAAGAAAAGGAAAGGAAAGGAAAGGAAAGGAAAGGAGGGGGGCGTATTGTTTAATAAGTGTTGAGTTTACTTCTGCCTGTTGCTTTGTTGTCTTCATCCATTCTCTCTTAATTGTTCATCCTCTTTCTCTCCGACATTCAATTATCATTTCTACATGTTGCCTGTAAGCAACCTTGACCCAATCCATTACTGTATACACACAGGAGCACCCAAACAAACACACACACACACAGTTTCCACTCACTGCTAAGTGCACATTATTTGCAGCATGCTTCACTTCACCTTAGCTAAGCGCTGTTTACTCGGCATACACTGTGAGTTAATGAGACTGTGACAATTAATGCCACTTGTTTACAGAGTGCCGAAGTCTTTGCTGCTCAAACGTCTGATGGAATTTTTTACAGGGACCACAGTGAACTGCACGAAGAAGGAGAGGTATTCTGAGTGTGTGTGTGTGTGTGTGTGTGTGTGTACGTCTGCAAATACATTTGCAAATAACACACTTCGCCACAACTGAAGGAAAGGCCACACGAGAGACTTTCCTCTTGGGAGTCTATCAGCAATGAGCAAGCGTGTCTGTGTTTGCCACACGCATAATAAATGCAGCAGGATCCACATTACAAACTTTATAGTTTCAAGACAGCGACCTGCCCTTCTTGTATGATATCTAAAGGTGACAGTGTGCCCTGCATAATGCTCATGTGGCATTACAAAAGAGTGTGGCATGAATACGCGATCGACCGCCAGCCTTTTTAGAGACTTGCTTTGTTTGAGTTTTATTCTTGGTGTAAAATGGGGCTTGAAATCGCCTCCCCGCAGTGTTTACACAGGATATCTTAAGCTATCTCCGCTATGTGTCTGCAGCAAAGAAACAGCACAGCTCAAGGTTTTCCCTGAGCTGCCATCAGCTTAAAACACGCACAACAGACGCACAAACAATGTCAGGGCCTCAAACATCGGAGAGACCCGAGAGCGATCTGCTTGTAACCATGTTGGTCTCCGTGCTTTGCAGCGCGAGAGGAGTGCTGCAGTTTGTGCGAAAAAGATATAGTGGCATTTCACCAAGGCTCAGGAGGATGGATATAGCTGACACTCGGCGTCCTCTGCTCAGCAGCAAGGAGATGGGGACGTCACACAGTAAATTGCCGACAGAACAGGAGAGCTGAATCCTGTGAAATTTGCATTTTAACAGCCATGGTACACATAAGTGTCAAGAGCCACTGCCATACAAGATGATACACTAAAAAACCAGGAGGAGGCGAGAATATGTGAAGGGAGTCTGACTCTGGTGAAAACTGGTGGGTGGCGGAAATCATATGAGGAAACACATCAGAGAAGTTTTACTGTATGTGTTGGCAAATTTTCACCTACCCTGCAAAACTGTTCCTGTTTTACTTCCTTTAACTGCAACTGTTAGGACTCCGACTATAGAGAAAAAGTTCTCTTTGCAAATTTGACAGTTCTGATCTTTTTTTTTTTGTGAAATCCTGAATCCTTCTTTCGTGTGCAATAAGCTAAGTGCTCAGAACGCCAAAGGTTTGTCCGGTGCTGCTTCACTAAAAGTCCAAAAGAATGAAACGTTGTATTTTGCTGTTTTAATCAGGATTCCAGCTTCCGTTCAGAGGTGATGAAGGTGAAACAAATAATAACCCAGCCGTCCATTTATCTTCAGGAGGCTCTCATTGTTTTTGTTGTTCTTGTTGAATTTCCTGACTCGA
The DNA here is from genome assembly GCA_028641955.1 of Protonibea diacanthus. NCBI lineage: Eukaryota > Metazoa > Chordata > Actinopteri > Sciaenidae > Protonibea > Protonibea diacanthus. The sequence continues at coordinate 24,255,610 of CM053985.1, forward strand.
TGAACGAGCAGCTCATTCACAATAAAACAGCTTGATTACATGGAAAGAGGTTGATTATCAGTAAGGATTCTTTAGGTGAAGTAGGTGTAGATTGCTGTAATCTTGGACTACAGCAGGGGGGGGTCAATTATGATTTCATGAGGTCTGGATAGAGAAAATTTGCTCATGTTCAGGTTCAACAGCATCATCATGTTTAAGCTGCATTATAATTCAGTTATACATTACAGTTATTTTATATATATTGAAGCAGCGTTGTTATTATTGTCATTGCATCGACATCAACGACTCAAATCAAACAAGGAAAGCTATAATTCAACATCACAGCAACAATATTTATTTTCAGTGCAACTCTGGACTATAGAGAGCTTCATGCAATAATAAATAAAAAAAATCAAATAAATAAAAAATGAGTAATAAAGGTCAAAGCAAAGTAAATTTGACATTCAACTCAGAATTAAATAAAAAGAACTTTCATAATCATTATCATTAACTTCCAGATTAAAAGTCGTTTTTCAGTGTCAACCTTCTTCCGTTCAGCACACGCCATGGCACACTGACTCACAGTTTGGCCTCTTTTTATATTATATATGTCACTGAATAAAACTCAGTGATATGTCGGTTCCAGCTCTGTGTCCGGACGGGACAGAGTCTGGGTCTGGACCCGGACCGCGGTCCGCCTATTAGTGGCCTGTGGATTACAGAGTACCAAAAAAAAACGCTGCATTCTACCACTATGCAGACTTTGGTGTGGTGCAGGGTACACGCAGGTACACGGATGCAGTATACATGCTTGTTTTTCAGTGTGCATTGGTTCTTCCCACACTCTAAATCCCCTCTGAGACACATATTTCAATTTTGTTCTGCAAGCTGAATTGTTTTTACCAGAATAGAAAAGGCATGAGTGGATGGAGTAAGCAACACTTTGCTCAAAATGTATAATTATGTAGTTGAATCACACGTCCGTGGGTCAGCGTTTGTTGTAAAAATCCGCACCTCCTCTGTGACTAATGTTGATTTCATAATGATCGTTACTCTCCGAGGTCAAGCAGCAGAAGTTAAGAGAAACAACGTGCAAATATTAGTGGCCCATTTTTTTTGGGTGAGCTAAATATGCATGAGTAGTCTCACTGTTTACAACACAGAGCGCTTGCTGGATGATGAATTAAGAATATACCAACTTCTCCAAAAACACATGTGGGCAAATTATAGCACATACACAAACACTCAAACCTGCTGTCAGCTGACACACAATGAAAATACAAGTTTATACCCCACATACTACTCATCACTACTGGATAAAACTGAATAAAACATGCTTTTCGTCTCCCTCTCCCTCTCTTAGTGGTTTAAATGAGAGGAAATATAAAGCTGGGGCGCATTCATGGATGTGAAAATATTTTTGTAATTGAACAACATGTTCCCTTCCAACTTCCCCAACACCGAGCTGAGCAGTGATTTAAACACCAAAGTGGCCCGAAGAGTCATTAAAATGCTGCGAGAGATTTCTGTACCATTAAACACAGACATACTTAAACATTTGCCTACATAACTCTACGAGATTTATTACACAGAACCACACTCATTTGCCACTATAGACCAACAATACTTTGCAGCAGTTGCAAAATACATATATAAAAAGAGATATAAACAATAGCTGAGTCAAGTTTTTGTTGAGAATGCTAATTTTATATTATTCCTTTTATTTATTCAGTGACTAACGACACTGTAATGAAGTTGTAATCAGTTAAGTTTATTAATTTTCTCATTATATATGCACAGTGGTTTAATATGTTGTTATTCTTTATCTATTTATACACAAGCCAGTGCTTATGGGTACCAACAGGAGGCGTTATAGTGGACAAATACATTAATAAACACTGTATATCTGTCACTATATAGGACCTTTATGTCTCTTTATACTACTTATGTGCACTGTATAGGGAGGCGAAGGTGAAACTAAAGTTTACTACTCGTATTCTGAACCAGAGTCCTGACCCAGGAACAAAACTATGTCGGGTTTTCTGGAGAAATCAGAATTGTTCTGTATTTTTAACATCTAAATCAGCTAACATGAAAATCTACAACACAGCCTGACCACTAAAACCCGCCAAACAATCGAACATCAATTCTACAGCAATGTAGGCTAGCTGCCTAAAGCCAGCGGTGAAGACCAAATTGTGGCCAATACATCATCAATGGCTAAAATTTGGTGTGATCGGTGAGAACAGCATCGTCAGTGGCTTTGCTGCTGCTGCTGCTGCTGCCTGTGAAAAGTGCCAAAAAGTATTAGCTTTTGATAGCTGCAAGCTCAGCATGTCATCGTAGCTGTGAAAACACATGGACAGCTGCAGCAGGAGCACAGGTGCGACACCAATTGACAGATACTTTTCCCAAGAACAACTCTCAAAGTGCCAAAAAAAAACGGGAGGATGCCATAACCCAGTTAAGGGTAAAATTAGTTTCTCCTCTTTACCAAAATAAGTAACAACAAAGTCTGTCTTGTGCAGCGTGCAGTATTTTTGGATTGAAACAGCAGCTTGCCCGTCAATACACATTTATCATGGCAGTGGGCGACACAATCATTTGTCAGCAGGCAAAGAAACAATTGAATCTTTTCCCCCAGTCAGAGGATTGATTCTGAAATATACTGATACTTTATTTTTGACAAATGAACAAAAAGAAAATTACATCAATCAGTTGAATAATCGTTCTAATATTCTACAATGAAGTGATTAAAATGAAGATGAAGGTGATATTTTATCGATGCATGACTGCGGGGCTCCTCTGCTCGCTGCTACTCTGCTGCAAAATTCTCAGGAAAATGTTTGAGCTCCACAAAACTCACATTTCGCATTCAGCTCAGTTTGTCCTGTCTTAAGTTTTTTTTTATTTTTCTTTAAATGACTACAGTAACTACAGTAAACACTAATCGTCAAAGGATATCTTTTCTAATTATCGTTATTCAATCAGAGCACCATTTTGCCTGGAGAGTTTTGAAAAAGGACGCCGAGAAGGTGATAAAAAAAAAGAAAATCTATAATCTCTTTTCTTTGCCCTCAAGGTGACATCTGTTTTAAAAGAACTCTAATCTGAGCTGATATAAAAGGTCTTTGAAAAGCCATTTCACTGGCTTTTGTTGCGTGTGTGTGTGTGTGTGTGTGTGTGTGTGTGTGTGTATGAACTCCCTCTGGTGTCGTCCATCCCATGGAGAAAAAGCAGAGCTGGTGAATGTGTGAAAACGTTCCTCGGTGGAGAGAAAACAGCTGAACCTTCATCCTGTTTTCTGAATATCATTGTGTCTTTCATCGCGACAAGGAGACCAAACAGCTCTAATTTACTTACGTAAGCTTCACGACGCTCACTGAGCTGTTCTTATTTTTATTTTCTGTGGTGCTGTCGGTCATAATTGCCTCTTTCTTCCCCTTATGCTGTAGCATGATAAAAATGCAACCATGGCATTTATATTCGAATCAGCACATGAGTGTTGGAGTGGGTTGTAGCACTTTTGGTCGAAGCACAGTCCAAGGTATCATCCTGACCCAAACAGACAGGCTCTTGCCTCAATCCATGGATGAGAATGGCTGCTAAACACTGAATGCTCCTAATGTTATGCAGTAGCCACATCCATGTCCCTGTCTCCAGCCAGCTGGCGCCCCCACCCCTCCCCACTTCTTTCTCCCTGTCCTGTCTGCTCCCTTGGCCCCCCTCCCACCCGTGTGGGACAGCTATCTCCCAGTATCAGCTGGAAATGTGATGGATGACAGGTGGAGGGAGAGAGAACAGGGCTCCTCAGAGCCCGTCAGACTCGCTCCCACTACCCATTAGTCTTCCATTTAGCCCAGCGCTGGGCCAGCCACCCTGATCGCACACACCCACACACACACACACACTTGAATTTTCTGGTCAATGATGAATCCCTAACCTTCCTGCTGCAGGATGGGCCCGCAGGCTCCTTTCACAGGAGAGAAAGAGGCCACCATGGTTCATCTCTCTCAGTCTTTAGCCACTCAGACCAACCACTTTGCCCCGCTTCGCCTTCCCCACTGTCAGATAGCGCCTAATGCTACAGGAGGAGCTGTCATATTCTCAATGTCTGTCTGTGGTAGATATGTACTGCAGAGGACAGGTCAGTACTCTGCAGGAAAGGCACATCGTGTAGGGGGCATTGTAAAAAGTCAAACCGCCGTGAAACAAAAGAGTGATTTTGAATTTTTAACTTGACAGTTAGAAACTTGGGGTCAGCTGTTTTGGTATGTTTTCTCTCTTTGCTTTGGTGCCGGTGGCCTTGTCAGAGAATCCTCGCTGTGCGCTGGCATATCTCTTCACAGATCTGCCGGAAACGTAGCTCTGCAGCCTGTTGGGGAAAGCGCAGGTTCATTGATTAGGTCTGCGAGATCAAAGCGAGAGCGGCAGGCAGAAAAGATCACAGAGGACCAGCAGAGAATTGATCGGTTGTGCCGATCAGCCCCCTTCTGCAGCCCTAACAAGGCCCAGACCTCTGACATCTGCCCCGGAAAAACTCATGTTGAACACAGAAACACTGACATCGCAGGCACCAAATGAACAAGTAAAGGTTGCGACCTTTGGAAATGCCAGACAGTTAAATAACCTAACCAGATTTGAAAGTGTGTGTGTAAAATGCCAGAGTTTGGCGTCTGAGCGGTCAGATCCGGAGGTGTTGGGGTGAGAGTGAGAGATGCTGGAAATATTGAGCAGAACGCACCAGCAGTGGACTGAAACATAAAGAATAATGTTTGCTTTGTAGTCAGAGTGCATGTTCGCATTAGTCAATCAAGGTAAGACGCAGTATCTCCATCAAATCTGTCATTGAAACCCGAGCGCCGTACTGTAAATAGAGGCCAAATATTACACCATCTCACTGCAACTTTCTGCTATAAAATCTAATCTTTAAGTCATTTCACGTTCTATCTCCATATTCTCTTTACGAGAACAGGGTCTCTTCAGGTTAATAACAGTTTCTTCCAAAGATTATTACAGGAGGAAGAGGATGAAATGTAAATAAGGGAGCTCGCATTTTGATAATGGACATGCGGCTCTCTGCTCCGTTTCCATCTAGCGAGAATGTGGAAATGGTTTATCAATATAGTATACTTGAGAAAAGAGAAATTGATATATTTAACGCACACACACCTACACACACATACAATACACCCCCCTTTTAAGACACTGGAAAAAAATATGCAATCTTCACTACTTAAAGATGTCCCACTTTGCGGAAAGAGTGCTTTTCCATGTAGAATATCCTGCAAGGACACACAGTATGTTGCCAGCGAAGATATATGCCCAGCATGATGCTATCTATAGGCTCTTTCAGACAGGCACTTCAATCCATACATGTTCTGGCTACATGTTGGGCTCATGTTTGAAAGTCGTGTTTTTGTTCTCGTGTGTGTGTGTGTGTGTGTGTGTGTTGGGCTGTTGATCTTGAGATGCAGTGGAAGGCTGAAAATTCAGCTTTACTTGCAGAATCGACAGAATCTGAGAAAAACAAGAATTAAGTGAGACCTAAAATTTACCCGTGAAGTCCAGACGAAACAGAAGGCAGAGCACTGATTGCCTCCCGCCATGCTGCTATTAGCTAATCAGCGATCTGTGCTAACGAATCTTAACTCCATGTTGTTAAAAGATGAAGATAGTGGGTGGATGTCATGATACCGCTGGTTAAAACTATAGACAGTATAAATCATGGACGTCATCCAGAGGCCAACAGTCTTTGTTAAGCTCAGTGTGGTGGCATTCATCTTGGCAGACCTGATTAGAGCTCATATTGTAGTAGATAAAAGCAGCTCGTTTTTGGCTCAGAGGTTAAAATATGTTGGCTAAGGTATAACTAAGGATGACTTTAGCGACTCCTAGTGGTCACATGAAAAAGACACCAGCTGTCAACTGAGCATGTGCAAGGAGAAAAGAGAGCAGCTAATAATAAACAGGTAAGAAAACTGACTCACTTCTGCAGCCAGCCTCAAGTGGACGTTTGAGGAACTTGCCGGTTTTTGGCACTCCTGCATCGGCTTCGTTTCCCAGCCACGGAGGCTGCCGCTTGGTTCTAGCTTGTGGAAGCACGCATCAATTTTGTCTTACAGGAGGAAAGTATTCAGTTTAGAATCCAAAGATTTTTTTTTTGGCAGCTATATTCAATAGATATGATCTATCATTTTTCATTTCATCTCGACTTTAAGGCTTTTTTGAGAGACTGTAGAGGCCTTGGTACAGGCAGGCTGCAGAATTCTATATTCAAAATCTAATAAATTATAGACTACCTGAGATGATTCACTGAAGAGATTATATGGAGCTTATTTCTGGGGTTACCAAAGTCTGGGCAAGCTTTCCCCCACCCCATCCGCCAGCTATAGATGGCCCGTAATCAAGCTGTGACAATAAACAGTTTGTCATTGTAATCACTGAGGCAGCCTGTGTTGAACGCTCTTCTTCCGTGATGACATTATTTCTCAAGTCACTGCTGTTCTCCGGCAACGCTGCTGCTGTTTCCAGGAGGGAAGGAAAAAGGTCTGGAGATTTCCTTTATCATGCAAGTGTTGTGGCTCTAACAGCAGAAGCCCTGTCATGTTTTAACAGAGTCAGCATGGAGATTTCCATAATGGAGACGTGTGTTTGAAAGCCAAAGAGACATTTTGTTTTCTTTCACCAAAGGTGACTTGACGGGAGTAAGCACAGCAAAACATACAGACACTTAGACAAAGACAACATTATAGGAAATACACATGTGAACAGAGAGAAGGGCTCAGTGCAACAGTACAGCAGAGGATGAACTGTACTGGAGCGGCGTGTAATGAGTAATGTAAATCCATACTTTGTTAGCACACGGAGCGCTGTGATACAAACCTGAAAATAAACTGCACCAATAAAAGCTGTGTGTGGTTTGAATCTTAGAAGGAAAATGTTGGTTAATTACGACTGGAGGGGAGCGTGCGTACGGTTCTGTGTGTCCATGTTTCAGGGGTTATTTTGCGTGCTGGTCAGGAGTTTTTTGCTCTCCTGCTTGAGGTGGTTTGTCGTATCACCCCTTTTGTTTTCACAGCTTTCTTACATATTACTGGGGTTTGTTGTAAATCTGATCTTATGTAACCAAACCTAAAGCCTGAGTCCCACTGCACATCGCTGTGACGCCTTCCAGCTGTGATCGCGCCTGTTCTGAACAATGATTGCGATTGCAACAAAAAATTGTGTACAAAATTGTGTAACTTTGAAACACTCTGAGCTGAGATGAATTCATCTCAAAATCCTGAGACTGAAAACAAGTGAAAAACTGTTTGAACCTCTAACCCCACATTTCAGTAACATATTGTTCAAAGTCTTTTCAGCAACTATTTTCCAACAAATTTAACGTATTTCGAAAAAAATCTCAGAATTGCCTTTGCACAGAGTTTAAGAAGCGTTCCAGAAGCTCGGCAGAAATAACGCAAATATTCTACTTCTGACAGATGCCGCGACCAGCAGCACAAAGTTGATCAAGGTGGCCTGAGTTTTGAGGACTCTGTGCAAACTTGTGATTGTAAAAACAGACAAAAAGGAAACAATTTAACTACGCAGCATATTAATTTACTCAAGGAAAAAGCACATATGCCAAGGAATCAGAGCTAGTCTGACAAAGTCTGATGAGCAAAACACTCGGTCTGAAGCCATGTGGAGAACAGATCAAGGAGTCTTGTGTTTGTTTGACCCATAGTAGTCAGCAGAGACTAAACGGCGTCGCCATAACAAGCAAAATGACTTAAGACGCTGGCATCATACCAAGTGTGGTGCAGATCTGCACTCTACTGGATGAATTCTTCTAGTTAATTAACGTATTAATTTCACAGTCCAGTCATTTTTATCTACACACCTGTCATTAGATTATATACTAATTCTGTGAATCCAAACTGTAACAGAGAGCTTGCCCTAATTATTTTCTCTTCCTTCATCATAGTTCATTTTCTTCATAGTTAGCAGTGACTTGAAGTTTCTCAGTGTTGTTAACGCGGGCATGTATTTAGCACGATACCGTACAGGAGTCGACTTTTCAAGTAACTTTAATGATAGAAGATTAAAGTGTTGATCCTTACATCAGCTTGTTTTCTCTCAGTCACTCTTAATATTTGGAACAAATATATGATCATGAGGAAGTAGGACTGTACCTGATGAATAAGCCTAAATATACCCACGAAATAAGGTCGCAAAAAGGAGCGTGCATGACTCTTGTATTCTCCTCTAAACACCAAAATTCAGTTACACCTACAAGCATATCTCAGGAAATTGAGACACCCCAAGGTCTTCTAATCTTTACAGCTGGACAGTCTGTACCCTCTCTCACATCAACGGCTCGTTTTGAGTTATTCAACAGAAGATTTCACAGTGATTCAGCAAACTTTTGCGCGTGTACATTTCAGACGTTTTCTGCCACTGTACCAAAAATAGACAGGGCAGGCTGGAGGAGGGGTGGTGGGAAGGTATTAGCAGGTGATGCTACAAGCAATGTAATATATAAATAGCCTCAGAAAGGTATGCACAGTGACTCATCCTCTTTTGTTTTTGCACCTTTTAAATGTGTGTGCAAACATGTCCTGAAGGGAGCAGATGTTCATATGCCATGAACGTTCACAGTCCAATAATTTGTGCACATGAAGCTTTGTGTAATCATCACTCCGTCAGCATAAAAAGTTGAAATCTTCCTTCTCCTGACACCAGATGAGCTCTGGCGTGTTGTCCTTCTTGCGCTTTGTTAGTATTCTTCTTAACGTAGGATTATCCCTCACTGATCTGGTTTAGGGGTCAAGGAGCAGTTCTCATTTTCATTGCTAGGCTGTCGGCACATGATGAGTGGTTGCTGCAGGGTCAGAGTGCAGCTCAGTGCAGATATGTCATCAGATGTTTCATACATGAAGTTATAACCACGATTTAGGGGCCTTTATTTACAAAATATAGCACAAAGGTTGCCGCTTGGTAGAACCACCATGTTTCTTTTGCACCCTGCTGACTCTAGAGAGGAGCGTTTCACATTTTCTTGCATTATTTCTGCAGCCACCCTCTCCTTCACCCAAGCTAGGAAGAGGGTGAAACAAAAACGGCAAGCCATTTGTGTGTCATATGTTTCTGTTCTGAACCAGAGCATGACTCCCATTTGTGTGTGAGGATCTTTGTGTAGGTGCCGATTGACCACAGCTGATGGGAATCCAGCTGATCGGGGTGCGGCTTATTTAAGAGCCTGGTCCTACCAGAGACAGCAGGAACCTGACTGAGGGCAGCTTTGGTCTCCACTGTGTGCTTGGCGAAAGCGTTTCTTGTGTTTGGTTTGGTTTGTCTTGTGGTGGGTACATTGTTACCTGTTTTTGTCTAGCATAGGAAGTTTAACAAGTGTCTTTTTGTTCTTTCTTTTGGTAGACGATTTACGTAGCTCCCCTTAAAAAATAAATGTGTTGGCCTAGGTTCTCTCTGAAGAGCTGGAGGTCTTCAGGAGTTTTTAAAGGTAGAGAGGGGCACCCCTGATCTGGTACGAACTGAGCTGTGGTCATCTCAAGACTAGTTTACTGAATTGTCCTCCTGATGGGCCTCCTAGCCTGAAACCCCTTCAGATGATCCAGAATGCAGCTGGTCTACAACCAACCCAAAAGGCCACGTTACCCCGCCACTCATCTGCCTGCCACCCATTCATTTAAGGCAATCCAGACTCTTCTCGTCTGTTGTTTCAGGGTGTTATCGCTACTTTTGATTAAGAAAATGATCTCCCATTACTGCATTACACCATTATGCTGAACAGTGAGAGTCTCTTTTGCATTTTCTGGTGTATATGATCCATTTTTTTGTTTGTTTTTTTGTGGAGTATTGAGTTGGGTGGTAAGTCAGCTCTGAGTGCTACTGCAACATCATCATACCGGCTAAAAACACTTTTCGTTTTGAACACTGGTGGTGATTGATGGTCAGTCACAGGAGAGAGAAAGAGAGAGAGAGACCGGCTCTGTGAACAAGGACCCATTTCACCTGGGCATAGATAGACGATTTGGTTGCTACGGAAACGTGGAAAAATATCCAAACATGTTTCTATTTGACTATAATTTTTTAATTAGAACGGTTCGTATTGCATCCTGACACAAAGGGTTTGGTGCATACTAATTAATGTGGGTGGCTGTGGTCACTGTGTGTTCAGGGCCACTGCTTGGTCGTGTACTGGATGCATCTATACATGCATTCTCTATCACACATTCATGATATGCTTGTTACTTGTACTGCATAGCAGCTAGGCAGGACAGGACAAGGGAGGGAAAAATCTGCCTACTACAGTACATGGAGGTATAATGGCGCTCTGCCTGAAACCATTGATTTGATGCAGGTCTAAGTGTCTCTGTCTGTCTGGCTGTGGAGAGCAGAGAGCTGTTGCTAGGTACACGTTTTACTGTCCTGATCCCAGGATGCTGCCTGCCCAGATATACACTAGTTGACACACACACACACACAGGTGGGGATGAACCAAGCAAATCCTACATTTGAAGCGGTTTCCAGCTGGGCTTTGGACTCAGGTCATCAGAATCAGGACAGAGATTATGTGTAAAGTGCTGGATTGGCAAGGCAACCTCTGGCCAAAGAAATCAACCTCAGGGTCGTGAAATTGTCGATGAATTTGTCAATTTTAAGCAGACTGGTGCTGCAAGTGTAGCTTTGAATGGATGCATATGCTGCGAGTGCCACAGTATTTTAAGTTTTTATTTAACATGTGTGACACTTGTGTCAAGATGCACAAGTTAAAATATAAGTTTGTCTTTCACTGTTCACAGATAAAGTGACAGAATGCACATAACGACAATTCAAACATTCTCACATTGATCTAAACTGAAGCGGCAGCATGTTTTCCGTCTGTCTCCAAACTTGGACCAGACAGACTCAACCCGAGGCCATCTGCGATATGTTTCCCAAGACAGGACTCGAGGACATCACTATGTAAAATGTATTCTTGATGAACAGATGGATAATGAACAAACACGCAACATTTCTTTGCTTTGATTAGTAACGGACACTATTTACACGCAGCTGTTCATTAACAGTTCTCAGTCATTTTGTTTGCTGTGTTGTTCCCAAAGTGAAATTAGCTGTGCTTCAAGGAATAGAAGTAGACAATTTTGGTAAATGTGCTGGTTCGCTTTCTTCATGAGAGTCAGATGAGAAGATTGATACCCCACACATGCTATGTGGTATCACATACTGTGTGCGCTAGCTATGCCGTTCAGTTTAGCTTAGCATAAAGACTGGCTCCGTCCATTAGGTAACGAAATCTGCCTGCAAGCATTTTTAAATCTCACATCAGGACATCTTGACCATTTTATTCAGATTCAAGGAAGTCACTGAAACATCCACCTGTAGTCCTAACTGCTTAATTCCACTGCGATGTAGCCGCAATGAAGGAGATTGAGATGGTCGGAAGTCAGACACAGAAACAGGATAGAAGATCCGGCCAATTTTCAAAATGTAGCACCATGTGCAGACCCCTGATCATAAAAAAAAGAAAAAAAGGGGAACAATTTAACTTTGTAGCCTACTTACCCATGGTAGAAACACATAAACCAGGGAAAAATGCTCCAACTGAGCAATTTAACAAGTCAAAATGCTCCAAATAGACTGGTTATCAAAGTATAGTAATAAATGTAAAAAGGTAAAGAAATTAATAACATAATGCATCAAACGCTGAACATTTCTCCCTCATCTTGCATTCTTGGCCTAGATAATCCTCCAAATATTCCTTCTTACCAGTTAAAATGTCTTAAAAATTCTGCTTTCCTGTGCTAGAAGATGTATTTTATTAATGTGGGTGTCAGACGAACCCCCTAGCACTGCAGAGTGGATAAGTAGTGTGTTGGAGCTCATGCCCCTTGAAGCCCTTAACTTTTATTTGAGAGAAGAACTTTTTCAGTTTCAATAAAGCCTGGGCTCCGTTTACAACCTGTTTAGGACCTGATGGTCTGCAAACAATAATATCAGAGTTTCGCGTGGGGAGTGTAGACGCTTTATTGCCCATGCAGTGTGTCTGTGCATCCTTGATTTGTATTGTATGTCTGCTGTCCTGAAGAGTTATTGTTTTTATGAATGGAGTCTGGCTTCTCTGAACAGACTGATACAGGATCCTTTCAATAATGCTGTCAGACAATCTGAGTGTATCAGTTGCAAAAACAAGCACTTTTCGTGGACGTATGTTGACGCAGCACAATTATTAAGAAGGATTGCAGCTCATTAAGTGTCTGCAGCACTTTCACTAAATATTGGACCAGTTTCAAAAATTGTTGTTGCCATTAGTCACTCAGACACAATGTGAAAATACATAAGATTACATAAGGGCAGGCTGTCGTGGTTGTATTTGGGGATTTTGGGGCATCTAAACACAACAAAGCATTCACAAAAATGCAGCCTCATGTCTTCCCAAACTTAATCTACTAAGCATCTGATCAATTTGATTACACTTATCTGTGGTGCAAAGATAATCCTCTTATGTCTTATCTGGATGTCAGAAGAACGCAACGAGTGAGAGATCCCTCGAGAATAAGCATGTTCCTAACCGCTGACTATTTTTTATTTACTTCCCATAAAAGCGAAAATACAACTAACTGAAATAATTAGCCGCTGCCAGCGAACGAGTGGCTACAAGTGTCACAGAAGATATAATACAACCAGTTACAGTGCCAATTACAGAGTTATAAGGGCACATTAAAGTCCATGAAAATGAATAGGGAAACCATTCAATTTAGTCTTATTGTGTTCCCTCCAAGAAGCCGCAGTAAATCATATCTCTGTACTTCCCGACTGCTAATAAGCTGAGCATCATTCAAGGTCTAATGGACAATACAATCAAAGTGAGTCAAAGAGTCGAGGTTTTAGTGTAGTCTGCGTGACATACTGTATTTCTCGGGACATTGTGAGGGCGAGCGATGGACGGTTATTTTAGGACGTTTTAAAAAAATCAAATTAGGCTCTCATCTCTACATCTGCTTTTCCCAAGACGCTTTATATAAAATATGAGAGTATCAAACTAAATCAAAACTATCCAAGACTAACTTTATTAATTTATTGAAGAATACTCAGTGGTCATTCGTTTGAAATAACAATTTCAATTTCAATCAGGCCTCTGGGATGGACAACTATTAAAATAAGCCTTGAAGAATCCATAAAATAATGACCCTAAATTAAACATGAAACTACAAGATAACAGGGTCTAGCTTAGAGACTGCAATTAATTATGAGAAAAACGCTTTGATCGTGTTTGTGCTTAGAAGGGAATAAAAGTGAGAGGGGCAGAAAGAAAGTGTAAGTAAAAGACTGGGGATTGAATAAGCTGACCCTTTAATTAGCGCCGAATAACAGACGGAATTATTGTAATTTAATTCAGTCGTTCTACAAAGAAATAATTACCGCTGCATGTATAATGTAGAGAGCAGAAAAACTTATTGTGATCTCCGAGGCTCTGTTCTTGTCAATATATTCATCGGCAATGAGAGCTTGGCCTCTATTAGCCTTCGAGCGGGGGTATCTGATTTTGAGGCTAGGCGCATTTAATATTCGTCAACATTCAATTAGCATGCTAATCTTACCTGTAACGGTTGGTCAGCGTGGGGTGGTTACAAAAGTAATCAACAGATCCAACTGAAAGATAAGTTACCTTTAAGTAAAGTCTGGATGAAGACAACTGCTGAAATCCAGGAGAGAATATTCATCTTTATTTCTGGTTTATGAGATTATATTTGTGTCTTAATTGTTCAGCAGGCAGTGGAACATTTTTAGCATTTTTTTTTTTGCCAAGAGCAAATATTTCATTTTGCACCAAAATTAATAACACAAAAAAGAAGAGAGGGCAAGATGTGAAGGCAAGGTGGAGAGAGTGATACAGAGATGTTATTATTGTGCATTTATGCGGATAATACCCAAATAAATTCACGTTCTTGTTTGCTCAAATGAAATTATTCTTTAATAACTTCTCCACAGTGTGTGTTACGTTACGTGAATATAATATTTATAAGTGTTTCATGCTTAAGTAGGAGCACTGATACAATTCAGCGCACTGGAGGTTTTATTGTGCACCACGAGGTCTGCTCACTGTGTGGAAGAATGCTTACAGTTCATAGAAAATGGTTTGCCGTGATCTTTTCTTATGTTCACTCAGTTAGTTTGAGCTTTACATGTAACCAAATCCCAGCTATGTTCTTACAAGAGCTCCCACGCACGCCGGTCACACGTCTTTGCATGTTTCTCATGAAACGTCTGCGATTAAAGAATTTGAAATTCCAGCCTCGCCGACTGCTCACGGTTGAAGCTCCCCGTTCATGATTGGCTTGTTGCTCTGTGGGACCTCCGACCCAATCACCTCCTCCTCCACCACCTAATTTAAAAGCTTGCTGGCAATCAGAAGAGGAAGCAAGTAGAAATCAACATGCATGTTTTATTAAAGAACCGTCACATGTGGCTTTTCATGATTTGTTTCACCACGGGAGCATCCGTGTGTGTGTTTGCAGTAGATTTGTCCACGGCGGCCACTACATCAGAGATCAATGACGACTCCCACAGGTGTAAGAGCGTGACCTACTTGAGGATGGACACGTTAATTGTTACAGGCAGAGCACACACACACACACACACACACACACACACACACACAGCAGAGGACATCGTGCACAGGGAGCATGATGAGAGCTTCACAGCGGTCAGATATGATTCAGTATTCCCTGCAAATAAAAAGCCCCTTATGCCTTTACTGCCTTTATATTGTAATATATTTTTATATATATATCGTATACTTTAGACATTTTTGTGTCTCTCTTGCGATTAAGTTTTACTGTGCGTTAAAGTGGCGGGACAAAAATACATTTTCACCGTTAACTGTGGATTCTTCCCCCGGTGCTAAAAATGTTTCAGGATTCAAATATTCTCCCATCCAGCCTGGATTCAGATGCAAGCTGCAAAAGAAGAAAAAACATCTCTCTGTGTAACGAGTAAGCCAGCAGTATATCTGTGTTGCTCTCTAATTATATATGAATGCTATTCCCGGGTGTACCATACTGTATTTTCACTAAGAGAGCGACTAGAAAGGAGCCTCGGCAGATGATAGGACCCCCCACAGAGATGTGTGGGAATGATGGGGTGGCTAGATGTGCGAGTGATGCACCACTATGCTATGTTACAGCACACTCTCTGTACCGAGCTACTGGCAGCTCAGTGTTTGTTAACAGGACCTCAGTCTGCCGCTGGCAAAGCCGCACACACTCTACCAGCTGATAAAAATGTAACAAACAGTGCGGGACAAGTTTTAATCGGTGAGCTCGGCGTAGGAGACGATGATGTCTGACACCTCAAAGCAAACGTGAGGAGACTCTTTGTTGTATAGAAACAATATAGGTCTTAAATGTTTACAGTGCTGAGGTTAGGACTGTATATTATTGCATCCAGGCGGGCTCCAGAAAGTCTCCGCCGGTGACACTATTAGCCACTCTAACAGGAAAGTTTTCTGGAAATGCGCAAGCAATCTGCTGCAGGTCGCCAAATCACAATGCGACCCATCACAGACTAAATATAAACAAACTACAAAGATATTATTCATAACGACGAGGAGACATCTGACAAGATTTATTTAATGCATATTTGAAGCCGCTCCGTCTCAGATATGTTTAGTCTTAATCGTCTCGATCTGGTCCCCGGAGTGCTTCTTTCTTCCACTTTGGAATGGAGAAGCTGTTTTAGGAAAATGGCTTATGGCTCCAATGCATGCCAATAAATGACGAGGCATTTTCTTAGTCTTTCATCACATATTCTCCTCCGCAGAAGCACCCGAGTGGCTGCTGATTCAGTGCCTGTTTATAGCCAGCGATGATGGCTTTCAAATGAGATTGCAGTATAATGAATCGGATATGAGTATGTGACCACTGAGTCTGATCTGTGTGTTGTGGTCTTTTGTGGTCTTGTCTTGTAAGCCAGCCTCCATTTGTGCTGTTGTCCATTTCTCAACCTGATCAGTTGCTCATTTGTTCCGATGAAGTATTGGTTTTATTGGGACTTTTGTCGCAAAGCCATTAGTGGTCAGCGGTCAGCAGTATGACGTGTAATTAATCTCAAAACCGCAAGATAAAAAACAGGCGCGTGCACATGATAGAAGCACACAGACCGGTATCTGAAACCATCCTCGCCCTCGCAAAGGACCGCCAAAACTTTGTCATGTTTGACTTTTGAGACTTTGGAGGTGGACACAGACATTGGCTGAAGTCTCCACCCCTTTTATTGGTCACTTTGAATGTACAATCTTTCATTGGCTGTTTGGTTCGACGGCTTGAAGGCGCCGATTTGATGTTAGAAAAGCTTACATCACCTTGAAAAAGTCTGAGTTCTCGGTGGTGAAAGCAGGGGAAACATCAGCGTCTATTTCATCTCTGCTTCTAAAGTCTCAAATTGATGGAGTGTTGAGCTTGTGAGCGCGTAGGGAAACTCATGTCTCATGACTCAAACAAATGGTCCCTCATGAGGATGCTGTTCTGTGTGCTCATATTTTATTTTGATTTTGGGACTAAACAACATGCAACAGCTACATGCTCGGAGCTGAAACAACATGCATAAAGCCGACCGTGTGTCCGCCTACAGCCACGGTGTCTGTTTGGAGGATGTGGATATAGAAGATTAACAATTCTGTTAATGTGCAAATTAACATACATTTGTTAGTCTTGTAAGATAAAATGGGGACATGTCCTGTACAAGGCTTGCCTACGTCTTTCACCATGAAATAGCCATCTGAGTAAAGGTTGTTAACTTGTTGCTGGAAGAGCGTGGACCTTTCTTCTTTCTTGCATCACCTTCATTTTCCTTTCATGAGAATAAGTGTTGTCCCATGTAAGCTGCTGTAGTTGGTAAGAGAGCGGACATGAGGAAATCTTCCCAAAAGCTCAAACGATTAGTTGCTTAATCGGTTGCTGATTTTTTGACAGAAGGGGATCAGTGAGAATTTCGATAATCTGTTAATCATTTCAGTCAATTAGCAGACAAAAAACTCAAATATTCTTTGGTTCCAGCCTCTCTGTGAGGATTTGCTGCTTTCCTTTGTTTTACATCAGTAAACTGAACATCGACGATGTGGACTGTTGTTTGGGGGAAAAACAAGAAATTTAGGAACATGAGCATGCACACTGATGGATGACTCTTTTCTCGGTTTTAAATGTCTGAAAAGGTTTGAAGTCCATCTTAATTCAATACTCGTGTTATATGTGCACTGAAAGATGGGTCACTGTCCTCTCCAGTCTCTCCTGTCGGGTTGTTACGCAACACTTTCACAGAGCAACTGCAGTGTAATAAGCTGGTGGACAAAATCCACACTATTTGTCGAGTACGAAATTGCAGAGTTCACATGAAGTGATTATGAGGCCTCTGATAGACAAATAGGCATCTTTATCCTGGCAATCACATGCAGGTTTATTGTTGATGCAACAAACCTCCCAGGACGAATCTCTCATCTCAGCGAGGAAACACTGTCTGGGGAAATACAAAGTGGAGATTTCACAGTAAAAAGAGGGTAACTGTAAAAGATACCCTCTAGATTTGGTGAATTCAGACTGATAAAGCCTCATATTAGTTCTGGCTGAACTTTAGATGCAGAATAAGGAGTGTGGATTTCTTTCTGTGTACTCATTCTACCATGGAAAATTCCTGCAACCCATATATTTTTTATAACACGTATGAATATTAACCCTCTAGGCCCTATTGTGCCCATTCTATGTTTCACTATACTGCATGGGAGTGCCCATCATTTTATCCCTTCATTCCAAGTCAGAACCGAAAATATACACAATTACATTTATATCTGAGTGTTTTTGCAAGTTTCAATCCGGTTTGCGCCAACAAAGCATTGCCGGGTTTGCAATCTTATGGAAGCTGTACGATTATGTTGTGAGGGAGATCCTGGCACATCACGGATGGTGTGAAGACAACACTGTTTTCCAGGAGGTGGTTCGGCGAAGAGTCAACTGACCAGATTGCGCCAGATTTTCCACATAAATTCAACTGCCGACAATTCATTTGTTTTATACATGTCCAAAGACATTATTGTGGAAACTGTATCACATAATCACCATCAGTTAACGGCGGGACTTGAGTGCCTTGCACGAGCCAAGAAGGAGGCTGTGGTTCGCCAAGGAGTCAGCAGGGAGCAGTGACTTTCACACATATGAATTGGGCTTTTT
Organism: Protonibea diacanthus; assembly: GCA_028641955.1. Lineage (NCBI taxonomy): Eukaryota > Metazoa > Chordata > Actinopteri > Sciaenidae > Protonibea > Protonibea diacanthus. The sequence goes on from CM053985.1 coordinate 24,273,816, forward strand.
TTTTTTACTCAGTTTAAAAAGCTGCCACATTTGGCAACTTGTGATCAAATTCTTTCTGGTTTTTAGAGTTGTTTTTCAATTGAAAAGGAAAAAATGTTCATTTGAGTGATGATTCTCAGTGAACCGCAGCAACATTAGAAAACTCTAGAGGTTTATATTAAGATAGACTTGAAAAACTCTACATCTGTCCTTTATTCCATGATGAAAATTATTATTATTAGCAGTAAAATCAGACCAAGGAAGCAAAATATGACAAAATATGAAAAAATTCTGAGGTTTTTAACCCTTTTCGAGAGGATTATTCTGTTCTGTTATATTCTCTTCATCCCTGTTTGATATTTTAGGCCGTTGCTCATTGCATATATTAGTCACTGTTGTCCATCAGCATACATAATGAAGCGTAATGACTGATAATTTGTTCACTGATGCACTGGCTTTTAAAGATGAAGCTAATTGATTCCGTCAACGTCGCTCATACAGTTTTTTTTTTTTTCATTTTTTTCTTGGTTTCACAGTGTGAGCATTGCACGGTGCTCCGACGTGTCAGCGTGCATACACACACACACACACACACACATGCGTACACAATGTGATTGCAAAAGGCTGACAGTTTTATTGAAATCTGTTTACAAGCAAATGTTTGGTAGGATGTTCTCCATGGGAGGCAAACGATTAAACAAACTGCGCGGCGGAAGATCGGCGGTGTTTATCGGGTTGGCAAACATATCAGCTGGAACACACAGACAGACAGACAGACAGACAGACAGACAGACAGACAGACTTCAGTCATGTACACACAACACACCTGCACCTGCACACAGTATACAACGTATAACCCCAGCAGTAAGAGTTATTATCTCTGCACTGATGACAGACCTGAATTTTGTGAGCTAGATCAAACACGAAGACACTGACACACGGCAGTCACACTCAAGTCGACTCACGCTTTAGAACAGCTTAAGCAAAATTCATTTGTTGATTGCACAAAAGTACATTCCATATTTTGTTGTACTGACACTGGTGTGTGTGTGTGCATCGAAGATTTCACTGTTTTTCTTATGAGACTGTGACTCAGACAAAAAAGATTAGGGGTGGAGAGGTGTCAAAGAAGATGGAGGGTATTGTGCATTTTCTTTCGGCTGAAGGGAGCAGAGTCAAACTTTTTTTAGGATGAGCACAAGCTGGTCTTTTCTTTTTTTTTCTACCTTTCCCACCTCAGATTAATGTTTTATTTCAAACTTTCTTGTGAGAGTTATTCGCCTGGGTCCAGACCTTCCTTCCTCCACAGAGTTGACTGATTATGGAAATGGGGTGTAACGTGTTAACAATTCTGTCTGATTTCAGGCAACAGATTTAAATTTAAGCTTTGAGAAATGCACTGTACAAGTGGAGCTTTACAGTTATTAGCTGAAAGAATCCCTAAAACTTTAAACTTGCATAACAGAAAGCGGAGCTACAGTAGAGGCTCACATAAACCGGATAATTCAAGCTCAGCATCAAGCATCGTGAGCTTGTTCTAATCAGCGAAGTGAAGTGAGACACGATGACAGTGCCTTAAGATCAACTGACCGACGTTGTACACAACATCATCTCATCTAATTCATATTAATTTTTATAATTTAGAATCCCGGGGCGAGTCGAGAATGCAGCGGCGGCCCCGCCAAAGAGCTGCCATCTGTGCCCAGTTCATCCGTTTAGTGGCACTAAAAGCATTTATTTATTATTAGCTCTTTATTCAAATGGCTGGAATATTTACCATTTTAAAATTTTATGCCATAAATCCAACAATTTTTATTTTCAGGTCTGACGAGTGTTAATGTGCGTATGCGACAAACATTGCATTTAATATTTAAAAGCTTTGCCTCTTTTAGTAATTAATGGTGAAACGAGTTGTGCCAGTACAGTTGTATTATTCTAAGACACTCTGGGGAGAAGGGTTTTAATTTTTTATATATATATATATGCCTCTGTAGGAATACTTCCATTCATTCAATCATTTTGTATCTGTCCTTCTTATGGTGATCTGCAAGACTGGTGAAATGACTGTTTTTGTCAAAGGAGTCTGCTGGCAAGCGATAGCTATTTCAGGTCTGGTGAACGGCTGTTTCTGGTGGAACGTAAAGCCTATCTCTAATGACCCTTTCCATGTCATCCAACACTTAACATATGCAACATAACATACAGAATAACAATCTGAGTCAGTGGCAAAAACAAGCCCTCATGGACAAGAATAGAGGGTTTATTTTGACCAAACCAACATTGGTGATTGTTGGAAAGACTGAGAGATTAAAGATTAACAAAGACAGTTTTGTTGAGTTTCCAGTCCAGTTTGAAGTGTGTTTTATGATTATCCGTGATGTAAACTTATTGTTTTTGTCAATGGAGTCTGGTTAGCTGTGGCAGCCAGTTGTTCTGACCTGAAATGCTGTTCTCTAGTAGCTGTTAATTTTGTCTATATAACGTTTAAATTAAATGTCAAAGCTTTTACACATTAAAGTCTGCTCAGGGGTCTGCTGCATATGTGATAAAAGTTGTAAAGCTTTTTCAGAAGTGATGCTTACCAGACATCTGTAGCCAATACACACCCAAATATCCAACTGTACTGTAGGCAAGTTGCATTTTGGGTAATGTAGGCACCATGCAGCATAAAAAAAGACAATCTCTGGTTCAGCTGTATCGATTTTGACTGTTTTTTTGTGTCCACGGTGAGACCGACAATGTTATAGAAGAGCGACACTAAATTGTAGAACACTGGGGAGGAGCTTTTAGTTACTCCCTTAAAGGACTCCAAACTATCATCAGTGTTTCATTCTCCTTTGTTACTTCACCACAGCGGAAAACTTTTTGTCCGGTAAATAATCTGCATATACAAAGACACGAGGAACACGGTACGCTCTGTAGAATATCTGCCATTATGAAATGTTGTTACTTAAATCGACTTATCTTTTGTTAAACTGATGGCTGAGCACGACCAGGGGAGGACAAAGCACATAATGACCCTCACTGTACTGTGACTCATGCTGTATGGCAGCACTGCGCCAAGACTGAAAGAAAAAGAGCAATTTCCTTTTGTGCACTGTGTTTTTTTTTCTATAAACCACAAGAGACTGCAGGAGGAAAATATCCTTTAAAATAATTTCCTTCATTGCATCTGATTTGCATATGAATCATGTAATATGGAGGGATAATAATGAATTATCAATGACATATAACAATCTAAATTGCCCACGCAGTGATACCAGAAAACATATTATGATAATGAGACCAACTTATACATTACTTGCATATTAAATTTAATGATCTTTTCCTTCATTCAACTCCCCCTGCAACACATCATAATCTGCTGCTGTGCAAAAAACGTCTTTTTTGTTTGAAGACGTACGAGGAGTGACTCCTGTTCATGATAAAACGGCTCTACAGGAGTCTGAGATGACACATCCAGCACAACAAAGCAGGTAAATATCAAGGACAGAGTACAGCAGAGGAGCACAACAAAGGAATACGCCGCTATCAAAGAGTCGCTCTTTACTAATCACTCTGTTCGCACTAATTCACGTTTTGATGATGACACTGGCAAGAGATTTTAAACCCATCATAAGATGTTATGTCTTATGATTCTCAGTATATTTAGCAAATCTCAACAAGATTTATATCAGCTGGTAATGAAATGGCTGCAGGACGTGTAAACCTGTCGGAAAAGGCAGTGAAATATCTTCATGTAATTAACTGGGTGATGGTGACATGGCACGGCATTAATGCATTACCTCCGTGCCACAAGTGCAAGAGCGTGAAGCTGAAGACTGCAGTGTAGTCCTGTAAAATCATAAACCACGGTGGTTCAACATGAACGGCATGTGCCGTGTGAAATATTTCATTTTATTTTAATTAATGAAGGTGGTCTTTGTTTCAGGCAGCGTGCCTCTAATCTTATTAATGACTGAATACTACTGAATGGCTGAATGATTACATACCACCATTAAATAGCACTGACATGAAATATTTTACCTTGAAAGCAATCTGACTGAAGTGAAATCATCTTTCTGAAATGTGCAGTATGTTCAAGTGCACACTTCACATGTTCAGACAGAAAGGTGTCAGAAATGTACAAAAAAAAAGACAAGAAAAGAAAAAAAATATGTTTTTTTTAAAAAGTTGCTCTGTTGCAGAAATTCAAGGTAAAAATTTCAAACTTGAACAGAGCGATCAGAGATCGACCTCTTCGGTCGGTCACATCCGATCATCCAGTCTGCAATTAAATCAGACTATTTCAAATTACTTAGCCACATAAAACGAGTTACTAAGTTTCAAAATAAAATATCGTGGCTAATAATGTGGCCATCATTTGCTTCTGCTGTCATTCGTTAACATCACGATCACTTTATCTCCAGCGATAATCACCAATTATTTAATCAGTTTTTAGGATGCTTTGCTTCATTATCGAACAGTTACTACACGATCAGTTGCTGTATGCTTGCACTCTTTAATGAAAACAGGTGTTAGTGATGTCTAGACTTTAGATGACGGTGTGTTGTATGCAAATAGAGTAGCATAGTATTCTGAGAACGCGTTCTCTCTCTCTACAGGGGAGCTGTGCAAAACAAGAAAACAAAACTCAGGAGGGTGAAATTAAAATAGGTTTCAAATACATTATCATGCTATTTTCTGAAACAGCCTCTTCTGTCTCGGCAGACGAACATCAGTGTAGAGTTTAAATGAAAAGCTCATATAATGCTACAGACTGAAACTCATATATTCACAAACATGCTCACAGTTATTGATTAGACTACACAGGGACGTATGTTTTTGATTTAGTGAGCTCAAGGTAAGAGAGTAATGCATGTTTTTATGAGTAAAATGAGAGACGATGGGAGGTTGTATGATTAAATTAAAATAACGATCTTTATGTATGCTCTTATTCTAAAGTACTGCTGATGGAAAAACATAAAAGTAAACATGAGACGCTCAGGCAGTTGTCTTCAATTCACATCTAAATCATTTTTCCCCAGTGGCTGACAGCTTGAAATACAAATATACTCATATGTCAGGATGACTCATGATCGTGACTAAAAGTAGCAACTATAAAACCCAAATCCTTCTAATTCTGAGCAAAGTAAACTACAGTAAAAACCAAACTTTCCTGTTTTTGAGTGACACGGACTATTAACACTGGGGAGGTCAAATCAAATCACAGTCCATCAAATTAAAAGAAGCATGTCAAGACGGAAATAATCCCAGCAAGGCGCACCATGCTGGGCATCTACAAAAGCAATAAATTGGCCGGATGATTGGCTATTAAAAATATGTGAAATTAGCTTTCATTGCATTACATCGATCACAGCGTGAGCCTTTCAGCATAATGGATGACACGCAGGTGAAAACTGAATCGAAGTAGAGGAAAGAATTACCGACGGCCTCGGTGACGATTTTTAATTTTTACCCTTTTTTTCATCCAACCACACGAAGAAAACAAGGATTTTAATACGGATATGTTGTTTACTCATGCTCAGGCTGAACTATGAACCGCAATATGAAGATTTTGTTGTTAAAGGCGCCCAAAACTAAAATAGCGGAAGGTCTGTTTGACAGATTTCACAGGATCATGAGCTCATCCCACATTCAGGGCTGCACGGGCCAACAATGGCCGACAACACAGAAGTGTGCATAGTACACAGATGATAATGATGTTGTGAATATAGAGATCAAAGTCTTCTCCGCTCTGGTGATTAAGCGTCCTAACAAATGCATGTATGAGGACAGCCTTATCACCTAGGACCACACAGAGGCCTTTCCATATCTGCCGCTCTCAGATGGCCAACCTGCGCCCGCCATGCGCTACGCTGCCAAATAAAAAAACACCACAGGCATTGCCTCTGTGGCCAGCCTGGCCTGTTCATTTGACTGATGAAAGAAATCTTTCAGACTTTTCCCGGTTCAGAAAAACATAAAGTTTTCAATGCCTTTATCACTCCAGGACAACTATTCTGTAATTAAATGAAACACGGGAAGGACACAAGTCTGGAGAATTGGTTTGGCTTGTTAAAACTTCACAGCTATTGTGAACTTGTTTACCTCAGCTCCACTTTGGAGCCCAAAGCACACTCTGTGTATCTTTTTTTTTCCGTTAGCCAAGTAAATGATCTTCATTAGTAAACAACTGGAAAGAGAAAATAAGAGTGGAACAGTTTTATATGAACATTAATATATTTCATTTTAAAATAGCTTCTGTCCGTTTACCTTGCCTAAGCAGAAAGAAAAACTATTCAGCACGCAGCTTGTTTTTTTTCCTCTACACAGGTTGACGAATTGGCTTGACCCATCGGCGCAGCATCTCTGAGGGTTTATAAATGTTCTAAACCAGCGTGATTAAGATCGGCTTCAGTCATTACACTAATGGACATGCATTTTAATTAATGGCATCCTCATTTGAATTGCATGTTAATTATCAAAATCATTTTGTCTCATCTGTTCACTGTAATTAGCACCTATCAACAGCTTCACTGAGTCAAGCTATTTCCCAGAGATAACTCTGCTCTTTCCCGTTTCTCCGTGGAAGAAGAGTTTAGTTACCTGACTGCTTACGATGTTTAATATGTTAATATGAAAACAACAAAATAACTTCACCATCTAATTGCTTTTAAATTGACTCAAAGATCACTTTCTAAAGCCAAAAAACTAACCGAAGCGAGCCCAGTATTCAGTGTTAAAGGGATAGTTCAGGTTATTTGCAGCGGGGTTGTTCTTCGTCTTTTTTTTTTTCCAGGAGCGAACCAATGTCCTGCTGTGGACAGGGTCAGCCATCAGACAGCCCGTTTCATGGGAAAGTGAGGCATTTATATCGATCACTGCTGCCTTGATCGGTTAGTTTGTAGTGGTACTGTCTGACTCTGGTGTCTTAGCATGTTAGTAGACCAGCAACTCCCATGTTCTGCAAGATAAAATGACCTTTTTCATCTATGGAGTCTGGTGGCTTTGGAGAGAGCAATAGCATTGACGGTAAAGCAGTAAAAATATTCTAAATGTAGAGTACACTTAGACTGATATTGATTTTTTTTTTAATGGTTGAAATGTTTTGTTGCTGCCTCCATCCCCCAGCTTCTCCAAACTGGGTTCATGCAGCCCGAACTATCCCTTTAAAGGAGATTGATACCACTCACATGTGCGTTTTATGGATTGTCCCCCAGGATGTGTTGTTGTCCTTTATGAGTTTGTATGTGCACACATGTAGCCGTCTGATATATGAAATGCAGGACGAAGGTCGCTTGGCTTAAAAATAGTTCTTGAATTAATTCGTCACAAGTGTCAGCAGTGTGAGAGAGCTGACTTCTGTCACTTTGACTCATCTCTCATCGCTCATCCTCCACCACGCCTGTCTGAATACAATAAAGATGGCTTTTCTGAAAACGATGTGGGCGTGTGAGGCAAAGTTAAGAAGCAAACTTTCTCTCTGATCACTTGTTTGGAATTCCAATACATCCAATCAAGACAACAGCACAACACAATTAAGTCGCTGTCATTAGAAAGTGTTTACGTTTATGTCGTCAGAGGACTTCAGGATCAATACTGATTTGATTTTGCTTCCTAATAGAAAGAGGAGAAAGGAGAAGCCGCGCTCCAGTGTGGACATTTTTTAAAGCACAGTGTGGATTTCATCCTCAGTGAAAAAATAAAAGCATTAAAGGAAACGCAGGGGTCAACAGACACTGTCTGCAGAAATCCACAGTTTGACACTGACAGAGAGACTTCACAGAAAAACAGAAGGAATGCATTCCTACCTGAGAGTAAACATCTCCACGGGAGAGTAGGCTGACACCGTGATAAAAGCAGAGATGGTTTCCCTCTGCCTCATGGGTGTGGCTGGCACCATGACCATAAAGTTATTATCCAGCCTGTGTTCAGCGAGGGGTGGCGGCGTGGGGTTCTGGTACAGCCTCACACCACCGATTCTCTTCAGCGGTGTTGAGGTATACGAACCAAAAAGCCCCTCCTGGCTCGAGCGAATGAAGTTGTCCTTCCTGGCCTCCTCTGAGTGGCACTCTCCTGCTTCTGTGGACTGCAGCATGTAGTAGAGCTCCACCGGCGTGCCCTCGGACACTTCGAGGTTCCTCTGGCGCCCCGGCACCACGCTGGGCGGGCTGAACCAGCTGGCCAAAGGCTCAAGCTCGGCCACACACAGCCCCAGCTCCCCCTTCAGCTGGCAAGTGCCACGCACCTCTTGGGTTTCATGGAAAGCAAACATGTGCACGCAGGGCAGCTTGTCGATGGCGCTGTAGTCGTCCCAGTCCCTGCCTGCGATGTAAAACAGCACTTGGACTCTGGGCTTGGCCAAGTGAATCCTGGTATTCATAATAAAGGTCTGCACCTTCCAGTTGAAGGTAAAAACGGAGGAGGCGGGAAACGTCCCCGGGGTCTGGAGGAGCTCTAACGGGACGTGCTGCTCCAAAGAGAGAGGCCCATAGCTCGCGTTCACCGAGGGCAAACTTCTGGCCTGGTAGATGAAGAAGGGCTCAGTCCGCGACATCAGGCTAGAGTTCCTCATGAAGTCCTGGTTGGCCTCCTTCAGGAAGAATGCCAGGTCAGCGTTGAGCACCTGGTAATTGACAGGCAGGTACGTGGGGATGGAGGAATATCTCTGCAGCCCCTCCAAGATTCGACAGTCGGCTACTAAAAGACAGAAGAAAAGAGCTGAGTCAGTGCAAGCTCACCATAAGATGACTCTAACTTTCTTCTGCCAAACAGCACTTATATGAACAATCTTTATATAGAAGCTAGGAGTGAGTGACAGCCATTTGAAGCAGCAATAATATGACATTTTCTTTCTTGCTTTCGACTCCGGTGGGTTGCTGGCATTGTGTTCCTGTTCTTAATGTGACATTCGATACGATTTTCTGACATTTACAATATGTTACTCAGTCAAAGCATTATGTAATGTTTGTTGGCACTGGACAGTAGGTTAAGTGGAGAAAAGGTGCACAGGAGTCTAACACGCTGCAGCGTTTAATGAAGCTCAATCAAGGAGGATTTATCAATACACTCATCGCTGCATGTCACCGCATCAATCTTGAAGAAGCTGTCATATAGACTAGAGTAGATGTAGCACCAGCCTGAGGGCATATAGACGAGCCAGAGCTCGTCTATATGCCCTCAGGCTGGTGCCACGTCTACTCCATGTCCATAAAGAGTTTGTATAAACAGTAAAAGCCTACAAACAATGAAATATGTTTACACGTCTAGTGAGTCAAAGGGTCACTAGATCTGTGACCTGTGAGGCGACCTCAGGGTTAAACATTTTCTGTATAAAAATGACCTATGGTGACCTCTTGTGAAACTGTACAACCAAAAAACTAGAGATGAATGGATTTCACAGCGTACTGACAATAAGAGAGTTTCTTAGAAACTTCCAGGAGAATGAAAGTGTTCGGCATCCAATCGCCAAAAAAGTGCAGTTCTTACAGAAACCTTACAGAAGTCCTGTGGTGTTTCTCAAGGTCTAGATCAGAAATTTGGTATTTCTGACCATTTTTAATGGGTTTTCAAGAGGTCAAACCAGTTCTGTGTAGCAAATGGTATCAACCCAAAACATGCTGCAACAACTTATGAGACATACTAAAGCATGGCTATCACCATCTTGGTGGAGCAAGTAGGAAATGTTGAATTATTGTACATTAGTGATGTCATTTCCAATGAAATTACCAAAACCTGCAATAATCATACACCTGTAGTTGTCTGCTGTCTACTTAACTATATTTTTGATTAATAATTTTATTTTTTGCATCGTTCTTCTAAGTCCGCAACATTTAGCGATGGAGAACTTTTGTTTTTTTTTTTTAATGATCCAAATTTTTGGGGAGAAAACCAAGTGTTGTTTGGCAATCAGTGTCATTTTAATTTCAGCACTGATGCTGATTTATCGTATTGACCGTACCATCAAAACATTTTAAACAATATCCAGCCCTCGGTGGAACTCCAGCTCACCCCATTCCTCAATTTAGATTTTAACGACGTTAGATGCTCTGTAAAGTCTCCAACATACGGAGGAGATGGTATCAATCATGTTTAGATGTACAGACAACCTGTATGGCCGCTTATCAGATCAACCAAATCATTACAATTAAGCACACAATGTGCGGTCCTGCCCTCCAATACAGTACAGACTCCTTTTGTTATGACCTATGGCACCGCTGGATGAGGAGCGGCACAGCCCACATAAAGAAAAGGATTTTAATCACAATAAGAGTGGGCTCTGACCTTCTCAAGAGCAATCTGCTGTGTGATTGCACTCCCTCAGCGTTCTCCCATCTTCATGCTAGCTGCCAGAGGATTTCTTTCCTCTGATCAGCCCTGTAAATCAATTTCCAGGCAGTTTACAAATCAGATGGGGATTCGTGATTCATGGTTCCCCCTCTTGACCTCAGTACTGCCGTCCCACTGTGGGACCCAAGGGTGCATGCGGGACGGGCACTAACCCTCAACCCACGGTGCAGCACCGGCTCTATTTACAGCATCAGTTAGCTTCTTCTGAGAAAGCACTCTGCTCCTTGTCTTTTACAACGAGGGAACACAGACTTCAGAGCGGCAGGGCACCACAGAGCAATTTGTATTTCTCCTGAACAAGCAGGAGCTTTGTGTTGTTTGTTGTATACGTGACATTACACTGCTGACAAATGAAAAGGTTGATAGTCCAGCAAGACGGAACAGTCAGGAACAAAGTCATCCTCTGGTCCCTGGATAGTAATGTTACTCACTCACATCTGAGCCCTAATGTCTCGAGTGAAAACAAAGTGCTCTCTGCACAGGACTGTGCACCTTACTGTCTGTGCTGAAATGTGATTTATTGTCTTCACGGCTTACGTAAAGGATTACACTTGAGCTCATGCACACAAGGTGGAAAATATATGATGGCATGCATAGATCTTTGCCCACTCCTCATTAATAAATCATGAAAAATGCACGTAAAGTTAGTGATTTTCAACTGGATTCACCACTGTGATGTACACTGTCTGTCACTGTGCAAAAACAGGAGATCCACTGTTCAGAATTTGATCCAAACATTACAAATAATGAAATTCTCAAAGGTTGGATGTTTTGTTAAATCTCTGCAAGGCGGCCCTGATAATATTTGGTACCAGCAAAAGAGGGGGAAAAAAACACAAGAAGCACACAAAAAGTCTATTTACAACACAAAAGCAAAGAGAAGAGCCCCTGAATAATAACATGAGAGCACCTTGTTTCCAAAAAAGAAAGGGTTTTGTCAAACCACATGTACCTATAAAAAAAAACATATTCAAATTCTACTTAAAGCAAAGCAATGAGGCACATCTTGTGTACAAACAAAATCTAAAAGCGCAGTCATCGCTTAATAAAAATGAGTCGCTATTCTAGTGGAAAGGAGGAAATGAAAAAGAAAATGGGAAATCCAATACAAATTAGGATCTTGGTATGTTTGTAACAAACCATTACTGTGACAAATAGTGGAACATACATTTTGTATAATAATTACTTATGGCCACTCAGAATCAGTGATAAACAAGGTTTAAATTGATGTTGATTTGGCTCAAAACCTAATCTTAAAAATGTCTTTAATCCTTGCTTTCTTATTAACTAAGACAACCAAATCCAGGAGCGTTAATCCTGCCTATGTGCAGCAGTCTTTTCAGTGTATTTCACTGCATGCGTGCCCCCAAACAGCAGAGAGCCTGTTCACCTAGCATCAGCATAAGCATGCAAACCTTATTTAGGACCAGTGCCTGAAAACTGACACTGAATTTATAAACTGGAAAATAATCCTATCTCAAGCCAAATAAAGCCTGGAAATCTCCAAACACGGAGCCAACATATTCTGAATCAGCAAGCCCGGTGTTATGGATTGGAATTAATAAATCACACAAATCTATTTCAAGACGAATCACTCCCTCCTTTTGTTCTAGGGAGGAGAAATTGAAAAGCGCAGTACAAACCTACTTTTCAAACTCCGGTAGCTCTTTGTTTTTCTGTGCAGCAGGGATGCAGCTCAGATATCTGGAACCCCCTGAGAGAATATTGCTCTGGGCGCTCCTGTTTAATAAAATCATTCTTTCTGGAATCTGTGTGGACCCTCTCTCCGACTGTGGCCCCCACAACTGTCACCGTCTTCAACCCACCGGCAGTTTCACTACTTTGCAACAGAGACCAGGCATGACGCAACTACAGTATGTTTTAGTTAGACTGTCACAACTTTTCCTGGAATATTCTACCTGTATATCAGCAGGATTAGCCATGTAAAAACAGCGTGCAATAGAATGATCTGTAGTTAAGGAATAGACAAATGTTTATGTGTAAATATGGACGTCGTATCCGTGGCGTTCTGAAGAGCCGCTGTGAAGCCCAGAATGTTGTGGCTCCAGCTGCCGCCATCTTGGTTCTTCTCCCGGCTGATCTAGCTCTCGGTGGAGCTGAAACCGGCTGAATAACATCTGGTTGCTCGAGCAAGTCACCTATAACGGCACCTACCTGTCAATCCTGCATAACTTTAAGCCTTAATATAATCTGAACAGGTGAGTTGTATGTAAAGTCACCCTCAGTACAGTTGTCATGAACAGGGAAATTAGCTATAGAGACCAAAACTGTTTTTTGTACCAGGCTGTAAACATGTTTATTTCTTCTGTAAAGTTTTTAACATGGGGACTTATGGAGACTGACTCACTTCTGGAGCCAGCCTCAAGTGGACGTTTGAGGAACTGCAGAGCCACAGAGGTTGCAGCTTGGTAACCTCCACCTGGCTCTCTTTTTCAGGAACACCCTCATCACATTCTCACAGCACCAGGGTTAAGGGTCTTGCTCAAAGGCTCGAGGTGCTAACGAGGGAGACAAGAACTGATTTCCTGCTGGTCGAGGTGTGAACTAACAACCTTCCAGTTACAAGCTTGCTTTCTCTGACCTTTAGCCACCACTGATCCCAGTAACGTTAGCGCTCAGTCACTTTCACAAATAGGAGGTCAGTTTGTTTCCTGTCTTATAAGGTTGAGATTAGATTTTTGGGCCAGTTCGTGTTAGCTTGGCACTGGAGGTGGAGGTGGGCGGAAGCAGCTAGCCTCTGCCCCGAAGAAGCCCACCTGATTTTGTTCAGTTTGTGGAGGACCGGACTTCTAGAGAGAGTGTGCTGGCTGTTAATATGCGACAGAGCTGTGTGCTGACTAACAAAAGTCAAGTAAAGAGCAATAATTAACTCTTGCTTTAATGTAATTATATTTTCAGTCAGTAATGTAATGAGCTAACACATTGGTAGTTTTAATGAGCTGCTACCACTACATCCCATCTATAAACAACTCTCAAGTCAATCTCTGTCAGCTTCTAATTACTGTCACTGTGCGAGCCATGTGATAGCAGGAGCAGTCAAGCAGGCAATTAATTGCAACAATAGATAAATAACACAAACTCCAGTTTGACCGTGGCAGTTGTCGGAATGACATCAAATTTGCTATTCATATTTCTTCAATAAAAAGTGTGTAACTTTCAGTAGGCGCAGAAATGCAAAGGCCAAAGAAAGAATAATGATAATTCAACTGAGAAAAATGTCTATTTCAGCATACACTTTATGATCCACATCATGTATAATTAAATTCCCCTATTGTGTGGCATTAAATTGTAAAAGCATAGCCAGCAATATGCTGAGCCAGATAAATTCAAATGTTTGAATCTCTTTCTTCATTTCCAATTTTTAATAAAAAGGGATTTTTCTCTCTCTCTCCATATTTATGGAAACGCTGTCGACGCTGTGTTTTCCTCGCGGAGCAGCTGTCAGGACCTCTCGCTGATGAGACCTCTGTGATTGCGGCATCAGAGGATGGTCGCTTCATTAAATGTTGCAGGTGAACGTGTATTGTGTAAGCGCTGTATGACTTTGCATAAATAGTCGTTGCATAAAAAGCCTGAAAATGCAGCTTGACGCAGTAAACATGCAGATATGACATTGAGGATATCATATGAGTGAAGAAAACTTGCACAAGCAGCTCATTCTGCTGTTCAGACCATTCCTCTCTGGACTCGTGGCAGATCTGTTTGATTGACAGCTAGGAAGTTAAATGTAATGCTGTAGACGAGGTTGCAGCAAAACGTATTTTAGACACTTAAAAATCAGTTTGGGTGTACGCGATATTTCTAATATTTCACCGCTTTAGTCAGACGTTCCTTTCCCGACTGGGAGCTGAACCTGTTATCCACGCTCTCTTCAAAGCCACCAGACCAAACTCTTTTTTACAAAAACAGCAATTTTACCAGAATTTTTCCACGTCTCACTCTGTGAATTGAGGATTTATATCAACCAAAAGGTGTAATCCAGACTGATGATTCAGCACCAACAAAGAGGAGAGCTATCTGTGTTGCCAGATCTCACAGGAGAGTGTTGCTGCTGAGAAAGTTAATTTTATCCTGATTTGTCTGCCTGAAAAACGTCATTTTAGTATCGGGATGTTCAGAAGATTTATGGCTTATGAAAACAAGCAGTGTCTAGACACAGATATACAGGAAATGACTCTTCACAGAGGTGTCTTGTTCCTTGACCAAACCAGAATCGTGATTGACTAACCAAGATGTTTTTGGTGGGTTTCATTTTGTTTCTGTCACATTTAAATGGAGCGTGTTTTACGATGGAAATTCAACTTTCAAATCTGGATTAAGACTAAACTCTAATGCTTTTTGGATCCATCCACCATTATGTACATATATGATACATAATATTAGAAGGATGTCAGTCATTGGCAACACCACCACTCTGGCTCAAACCGAAACATCTCAACAACCACGCTACCGGATGGATTGCTGTGACATTTTGCACAGTCATTCACAGTATTCATATGATGAATCCTCATGACTTCAGTGATCCCCGCTTGACCTTTCCTCAAGGGCCACCATGAGATTGGCATTTGTTTTGCGGGAAATGTCTCAAGAATAATTGGACGGATTGTCATGCAATTTGATCCCTCAACAATTCATCTGGTACCACAACATTTTAATTAATCGAATACAATCCTGATTAAAAGGCTTGTGTATGATGTGAATAAAAATCATGATATTTAATGTTCCATTGAGCTGAATTTCATGTTGACAGGTGAAGAGGTGAAGGTAAAAAGCGATGTCCTTGAAAAGCTCAGTTGTTTACACGCAAGGACAATGTTTCTCGACCTACTATTGCAAGAATTTTAATGATTTACAATCCGTTAAAAGATTTAGATAATACAGAGAAATCACTGCACTTAAGGCAGCAAGGCTGAATAACAACAATAAATGCCCGTGGCCTTCGATTCATCAGGCGGCACTTTAAAACCGACACGATAGTATGGAGGATAGTACTACATGGGCTCAGAAACACTAGAGCAAAGTGTAAACACAGTTTGTTGCTGCAAAGAGAATCAGCAACATCCAGAAAAGCTGCAGACTTCTCTGGACCCGAGCTCATCCTGAGTTGGACAGACTGAAGGAGAGAGAGTCCATATTTTTGGATTGTTACCATCTGTGATGGTATAAGGGTGTTTAAAGCCCATAGCATCAGTAACATGAACATCTGTGAAGGTTGGTAGCAACATGTGCTGCTATCCAGACGACACATTTTAGCAAGACAATGCCAAACCACGTTACATGTGTTTTACAGTGCTGTAACACTCTCGCTTTGGAGTCAGAGAGTGCAGGTACTCGACTTGTGGCTGGAGTCCAAAACCTGTCTGGACTCACTGAAAATGCGTGGTGCATTATGAAGCACAACGGACTGCTGAGAAAGTCGCATATCGAGCAAGAATGGAGAAGAACTTCATCAACAATTAGTGTCCTCAGATCCCAAACGCTAGCTAAACTAGTGACAATCCCATCAACCTCTGCTGCACTTTGTGTATTCAAAAAAAATGTCAGCATGCTAACACTGCAAAATTAAATAGTGAATATGGTAAATATATCTTCTAACAAATCAGCATCTTAGCATTGACATTGTGAGCGCCTTAACATGCTGACATTGGCACATTTAGCTCGGAGTGCCACTGTGCCGTAAATAGCCTCACAGGTCCACTAGCATGGCTGGGGAGTCTACATACTGTTCAGGTGCAGATTTCACCTGTTATCTGCAGATGTAGGATGGCCAGTAGCCCAAAAACAAGATGGATTTTGATGATCAGGCCCCAGCTTTAGCTCTGAGAACGACTATCAGTGTCCTCGAGGAAGGAATTTCTGTCAGCGCTGCTCTATTTTCTGTGTAATCAACTTTCTAAGGCAGCAAGCACACAGCGTGCACTTTAATAGCTCCACACATATTTCAGCTTCAATTAGTTTGGTTGTCATTTTAAAATATCTGATGCCACTCTTGCACATGCAGTCAATTTAAGCTTTCCAGTTTCTGAGGTTACCAGTCAGGCGTTTTGCTGTCAGACACGGCTGCATGTGCAGAGGTGTACGAGAGTGTTGGGGGAAAAGTCAGGTCCCAGATGAGCGTTAACTAGCCAAGCAGCACCCTTCCTATACCCAACCTCATACAAGTTCACTCAGCCTATCACTGGGGCTCCACGCTAGGATATGTAGAGCTGGAATAGGACTGGCGGAGCGAAGAGCAGCCTTCACACTCGTAGAGGCCGAGTAAATGAACAGCCAACAATAGAAGACACCAGGGAAGGAGAGAGGCCACGTTCCTGCTACCCACTCCTGGCTGTAATAATAATATGGGTGGACACAGAAGCGAATGGCTGCCCGTGTGGCTGACTGGTCAGTTGCTTGTCTTTACGCTTCATCACACGCGTCAAGACAGACAAGAAATAAAGAGCAAGGACAGAAAGCTCAATAGGAAGTAAAAAATAAAGTAGGTGGTGAGTAACAATGAGCGACGAACAAAGACGGACGTTACCTGGATTCCTTTCGATAAAGTTGACATATGGAGCACATTTAGAAGAGTTTTTTGACATCGGTAGTCTTAATGTGGTTTTCCAAATCATGCTGCAAAGTTGACAGAGACGCTCTTTGTCGAGGTTTAAAATTACACTCCCTTTGACCCTCCTCCTGACCCTGAATCACTCCGAGCTTTGCCATGAATGCCAAACAGAACCGTCTTAAACATGAGGGATGAGAGAAAGCTCTCTAGTCCCATTGAATTACCAACATCATATTTCTCACCATGTTCAATTAATAAGGGCTATTGAATTTGTGACCATGCGTCAAGAATAATAATTACAATATTTCCTTCAAGGATCGTTTGCGGATGATTTATGCTTTTGAGCCACCAAGAAATTCAAGAAAGAGGGACTGGAAAAAGAATCAATACATGACACGGTAGGGTATTACTTCATGCCAGCCTCCATAGAAAAGAAATCATTCAGGCAGATAGAGGTCTGTGGACTCCGCCTAGCTCATAAGTAAGTGTCATGGAGGATGGAGCTAGGGCCACAAGGCAAAGTCTGGGAATCTTCAGAGGGAACGAGCACCACAGGTGACTCTTCTTTATCTCTGTGATGAGGTGAATTCAATGCGTAATAATTGCTCTTGATTAAGGGTCAGTTTAAATCAGCATGTGTGTGTGTGTGTGTGTGTGTGTGTGCTGGCAGGCTACTGAGGGACCTGCTGGGGATGTTTGTTCCCTTGCCTCTAATGGATGGCCACATTTAAGACGCTAAGAGCTAATAAAGAGTAATGGGCCTGTGGCTTCACTGGGGAGGAAGAAGAGCTATTTTGAGTTCATGAGAGAAAGCATCATCTCGGGGATTAAAGAGTATCGACCGATGAAGAGTAAACACTGCAATGCCGTGGGCCGCTGGCCTATTTGGTAAATCTGTGGATGAAAAAGACGAACCCAAATAAGCGGCGCTGTCAGTGTGGCTCGGGAGGGTCAGCGGGGATGTCATTACGGGGATGCTGAGAAGGGCCTCCAGGTGCTCCGAGGAGGCCTGATATGTCTGGAACGGTGTTATCGCAGCGGGAGACTGCAGACTGAGTGGCAAGAAATCCTGGGCATCCTGGGCATCCTGCGAGCTCAGAACAACACGTCCTTTGTGCCGTCCAGTGCACATGGCTTGAGGGGAAAGGAGCTAAGAGCTTTTGGCTCGGGTCGGGAGGATGAGACAAGCGCATATCTGTGTGCCAATCAGTATTCCCGTGGCCCCTCCGGACTTCTCTAAAACATAAACTGGCCTCCTTAATGAATCCCTTCCCCTCACACTGGCCTTTATTGCAAAACGATATCGTAAATCAGGCTAAATACAGAGGCATTCGCCGGGGTAGAGTCAGTCGGCCTCTTTGTGAGTGCAGAGGGACGTTTAATGGTGAGTGAGCTCTGTTAGGACAGAGGAACAAGTGGACACAAATCCAACCAGGACTTATTGGCCACCTAATGACGAGGGCTCAGTTAGGTTAGGAGATATTGTCACGCAGCAAATAGGATTACGGCGGAGGATTACACGACAGCTGACGATAATCAGCGTATCGCTTTAAAAAAAAAAAAAAAACTAGAAAATTCAGATCGGTTACTGTAATTTGCTCCTCTTTGTTCCTCAACGCGATCGTCGTTTCCCTCTCTTTGAGCGCGATCACTGACACATCGTGTCACTCTGCGGCAAATCAAGGAACCGTAGAGGATCTAATTGAGAGAATATTCAACACAAGCAAAGCAGATTGATTATGGATGGAAGGCGCCCCGTCTGCCTGAAAATGAAATCCTGTGCCTCTCTCTGATGAGTGTGAGGAACAAGTGGCAGCGTGTCACAATGGAAGTGGGTCTGAATCAAGCCATAACATGTTTTCCTCCTCTTAGGGTCAAGACACATCAATAAAAAAGTTTTACTAACTCGGAGCAGTGCTCAAAATCTCACAATGAACTGTTTTTACCCCAAAATTGTTAAAGCCAATATTCTGAGGCTGAAGAGGGTTCGCTAAGGAACCGTGGGATGATAGCTGTTAAATCCGTAAAAGTTAATTAAATCAGTTTATATAGTCGGTACAGAGGGAAGATTTCCCCCCCAAATCCCTTTATTTATAGCAAGGTGTGAAAAACAGAGCTTGTAAATGAAAGAGTTCTGTAGCACAGTGTCTCTGCATGCTTAAGTGCCTCCATATCCAACCTGCTCCCTCCCCAAATCTACTGGTAAACCTTTCCCCAAGGTCACCCACATATAGGATGATAAATTCTGCCTGGAGCTCTCCTGACAAGCCTGAATCCTTGTAAATGGAGCCACACTGCGAGTCTCCTGGCTGTGCAGTGTTTATGAATCCAGTGTAGGTTTTTCTCTCTTTCTGTGTTCCACCCCAGCAGATCTTACGTTTGCTGCTAATGAATAGACGATAATTATGCTGATAATTGACCTTGATTGAATAATACCTTGCACTGCTATTAGACCATAAATGCCTAATGTGGATGTTTTTATCTGAAGCTCAATGGTGCTTTCAGACAAATTGCCAGGCAAAGATTTGGAGGTGGTACGAATGTATTTAACATCAATAATAAAAACAAAAAAAGATGTGAATGGAGAGAAACAGGTGTGGATTTGCTGCAGGCGGTGCAGACTGAGACAAACATGTTTCAGCTCGAGCAATAAAATCAAAGATACGAAGCTCAGAGAGGAAGGGACATAAAGAAACTGGCAGGAAAAGTAGTGAAACTATTGAAGAGCTCCTGCTAAATCATAAAATCTTAACTGTCAATCAAACAGATACACACACATTAGCTATTGCAGCGTTGGCAGAGTAAATGTAAAGTTAAAACAGATACAAATCCAGAAAGACAAACGTTTGCTTCGGTTTGTTTCCACACATCAAACAAAGGATTGCATCGAATCACATCATATTTGTTGATCCATCTAGCACCTTCATCAAGTCAAAATCTCAGTCTGTCCAAAACATTAGTTTATGATCAAATATCTATAAAAATTATGACATTCAGCGTCACAGGTCCACGAACCTGGGTTCAAATTTTAGTCTAGTTTATTAACAACGGACATTTGATGACACCTTCTACCAATAATGATTTTTTCTTTGCCGGGGGTAACCAGTGTGTCTTTTTTTTTGTCTGTAACTGCAGTGAAACATTGATTGTACGACTAATCGCAACTAACTTCCAAGAACTACACCAGGCTTCTGTGACAAACTGGCGCAGCACAGAAACATAGGAACAATGATAAACAACATTTTTCTCATTCTTTTACAGCTACAATAATAGCAGTGGTTGATGTTGCACTCTGCGCAGATGTCATCAGACTCTGTGTACTTCACCTTTAAAAGCAGGTCAAGGTATTTTTTTGCTTTAGTGCACATTCTTAAACAAACAGAGAGACACAATAAAAATAAACCTTCAGCAGTAGCTAATTTCATGTTTCAACTAGACATGCACACACACAGATGCATCATCGCCTTCTTATTAACATCATGTGTTTGTCATTTGTGTGTGTGTGCACATAACACGTAATAGTTTTTAATCCTCCGCAGTGTAAAAATATGATGCTCTCTGTCCCTCCATAGAAGTGCCCATTCACCCAACGCTGCCTCATTCCCCTGTGAAAAGAGCTTTTATTGTGGCTCCAGATGGGCCGGCTTTAAATCTGCAGTTTAACCTAAAACCTGTCAAGAGTGGGGAACTAACTCCATGAACAAGTAGATCTATTTTGGGCCGGGGTAAAAAAAAAAAAAAAAAGCTATTAAAGCGAGGGGAGAGAAATGTTTGTATTTCAGACTTCAGAAGGAAAAAGCAGTATGCTTTCACACCACTGACAAAATCTTTTAGTTTTAAAGAAATATTTCCAACCAGCAATGCGGCAGGGCACATTTTGTTTACGCAGCCTTCCTGTCCGACTGCCAAGCTGAACTTTATTTCGGTGATTGACAGCAACTCACTCTACACTCCAGAAAACAAGTCTGGAGGAATCCTAGAAGACCAGACGGTTCCTCTTGAACCGGCTCTGCAGACGTGGGCTTTCTAATGTCTTGGGAAAAAAAGAAAAAAATAGGTAAGGAAATGGAAGCTAATTATAATTTTTGTTCTACAAACATTTCTTGGACGCCGAGCTGCTCTGCAGGCAGAAAAAACAATCACTCTCTGTTTGAGTTAATCCTCGGCAGGCCAAACTGAAGCACCACGCTTTTTTCCTGCCTAACTACTGTAAACTGAACGCCTGTGAAAAGCAGTGAAGGGAGCCAATATTTTGAAACGTTACGCTCTCGCTGTGGAAAAAAAAAGTAAGCAATGTAGTCTTGGCATATTTAATTAACTCTGTTAGCCATTACACCTATCTTAACTGTGAAGTTCAGCCTAGCTGTAGCCTATCGTTGCTCTCAAGGCCCTTATGCCATTCCAGTTTAGCATTTATAGCACTAAAATATGTCCTTTACCCACTGAGAGCACAGACTGCATGAGAGAAGTGGACGTAGCGTCCAGATCTGGACAGTGCCTCAAAGCTGCATTCACTGGGGATGGGGGCAGCTCTACTGGTTGCAAAAAGAAGTCTGACTGAAGTCTATGAGAAAAAAACTCCACTTCTCACTTGATTTATGATCTCAGTAAACAGTTTTCTCATGAGATTATGGTCTCAATCACTAGTTTCAGGTCTTGATTAGAGGTGATAAAGCAGCGTATGCTTCAGGGCGTGGCTACCTTCTGATTTACTAGTAAACGACTGTGGAGGGGCTGTGGTGGCATCGGAAACGCCACGCGAGGGTTCAAAAACAGCAGTCGACAAACCAACAATGGGTGACGTCAGGATGTCTATGCTGGCTTCTCTTACACAGTCTATGATCCATGAGAAACACTGAGACTTACTTCAGATGTGAGGATCAAGGTAGAAGTTAATCAACAGAGAATGCAAAAGATTAGTTGAGAAAAGCTTGTTACAGTAATTAGTACAGTAGAGTACTGCAACATTTTTTATCTTTCACCTTGTTTAGCTTCAAATCGAGAGAGCTCATTTTGATATAATCGATAGAAATAACTATGAGAGAAAGTCAGCTTCTCTCCAATATATATATATATATATATATATATATATATATATATATCCTAACTCATGCACACATATAACTTCTAGCTCAGATTTTGAAAACTTTTCTGTGAGTCTCACTCTGGAATAGACTCTCTCCAGTCTGGCTGGAGAAAATGGTAATAAAGGAGGAAACGGCTCAAAGACAAGACAAAGATAAAGACAAATCACTTCATTTTCAAATGTAAATTCCAACTAAAATCTATTTAGATTAATATGAAAGATCGTAAAACAAAAATCTGCAATAAGAGCTAGCCTGCACAGCCTGCTAGCAAATTAGCTCACCGGCACTAAAACATCGCCTTGCAGGTGTTAGCAATCTCCCCCCCGAGAAACATTAAGTAAAGTAATGTGCAGCAGCATTTCTGGTGATTATAATGACCTCTGGTTTAGTCTCTTCCAGTTATTCAAGTTCTGACATTACTCTTTAAACTGCACCTAAAAGACATGATTCTAATATTACTGTATAACTATGTATAATGTTCATATTTGAGAAGTAGAAGATCCAACAACACAAACAACAAGAATATTTTTCATTAGCCTTTTTGGATGTTGGCTGTTCTGTAATTCAGTTTCCATTCTGCAGACCAAAGAATTCTGCATTTCAGTTCAGTGCGTTTAGGGTTCACGCTGCCTTCATTCATAAACAAACCAAGCATGAAATCAGACGGACCGACGGGTCACCCGCTCATTGGATGACTCTGGTGACTTGTCATTCTTTTGTCAGCGGTGCTACGCACTGTAAAAACCTGTGAGGGGGAAAAACAAAACAAACCTCATTCAGGTGACTGACAGCACGTCGTTCTGCACTTTGCCGTGCTAGACGGTTTGATTTATTTTCTCTGGTGGTCTGGACCTCGGCGAGCGAGTGAAGAAATAGCTGAATATGGTTGGAGTTGTTTTTTGAAAGTGAATTTTGTCATGCATCAGGTGAAAAGAAAAGTCACACGTCTGTATCCACTGTCAATAGGTTATTCTGCTGGTCCGTGTTGCACCAATAAATTGATTATTTTGGTGGTTTCATGAAGGAGAATCTCTCAAAAGAGTGGGTAAAAGCATGGCTATACAGGTTCAGTCATACTGTAGGAGCCTAAACACAGTTTATTGATGTTTAACTAATTAGCATGCAATAATTTAAGCTGATATATCAAATGTTGTTTCCACGCTTCATTTGTTTATTAAGGAATTAGAAAGAATATTTTCAGTATTTACATGTTTGGTGTATTTACAGTTCATATTTACAGTATATAAAACATGTGTAGATAATTTTAAATGTGTAGAATTTATATTACAGTTATATTTTAGAATAGGTGACTACGATTGTTGCTTCCTAGTAGCTGAGCACTCTTTTTTCACTTTTTGATACTCTGAAGAGAGTTTGGGGGCGTTACCGGGAGGCATTCAGGCGAGCAGAGAGCGGAGCCGCACACAGTTTTTGACCTCTCGCCTTCCT
Source organism: Protonibea diacanthus (assembly GCA_028641955.1). Taxonomy (NCBI): domain Eukaryota; kingdom Metazoa; phylum Chordata; class Actinopteri; family Sciaenidae; genus Protonibea; species Protonibea diacanthus. The sequence continues at coordinate 24,297,231 of CM053985.1, forward strand.
TCTACTTTTTCTTTTTCAACAATCTCTTGAAATTGATAAGTGGAAAAGCAAAACAGTTGTTTTGTAGCAGTTTTTTTCTGCTGTCGAACAGTTTAACTTCAGCGATGTGGATTTCGCACGAGGGGAATCGTTAGAGGTTCAAGCCGAGGCTTCGTTCAGTGGAATCCTGCACATTTCCATTAATATGATTAAACGCCACTTCACCACTCCTGGTTCTCTCCCTGTATCGCCGGTTCCCACTTGTTACAACATAGGTCTATTTCTTACAACATGAAGAGATATACCAAAAAATAAATCACTTTTGAGTTCACTTCCCAGTTCCCTCTCTGAAATTGTGCGCGACTCCAGATCTCTTATCAAATAATTGATAGAATTCCTCCACATATCCTGCGTGTTCAGGCTTTATGTACTTTGTATGCTTTTGTGTGAGAGGACCTGTGCTTCTGTTTCCCTGTCTCTCTCCTGTGTTTGTCTCCGAGGTGAGTTCGTGTTTACCGTGCCATATCACAGGAACAGGGAGTGATTCTTCACTTCTCATCTGTCTTCATTCGCAGGAGGCTGCTGTCTGAGAGAGATCAACCCACCTCTCTCTCTCTCTGTGTGCTGGTCAGCTCACACTGTACCCCCAAACATATTTCTCATTCGGACAAAAGTTGCCGTGTCGAGACCTTGAATATTTATTTGGATGAACCACCCTGGCTTCCGTCTCGGAAAAGACCAGATAAGTACAACATCTGACATGCTTGGCTGTTTTTTAAATGTCTTATCATGCCGTACTTTTGCTTCCCGCCTTTCCCTTGGCATGGATATTGTTAAAGCGGACTTTAAGAATGCAGAGTGGCACTGTTTGTGTGATCCTCTGTCAAAGCAACCATGTTGGTTCCAGACAGGCTGTATAAAAATAAAACCCGACAGAGAAATGGACAGATTTTGAAAATATAAACCATTTCTGGGTTAAATTAACCATCCTACACATGCTATGTGCAATTAAGGATGGAGCAAAGATTACATCACGACGAGTTTCAGCAGTTGCCATAGTCCCAGAACATCTAATTACAGGCCTTCACACAACAGTCTTCAAGGTTCTCTGAGAATGCACGAAAACAGCACGAAACAAAGCAGCAGTAGTAATCAAATGCAACCCAGCAGGGCAAAGAGCCACTTGCAAAGCGCTTGTTTGCACTTATCTCCGGCTGGTTTGCGTGTCCTCTGAGCGAACCACACCAAGGCCTCCGTCGCACTCCACCGCGTGTCACTGCCAAAATCAATCTCAGGGCCGAAAAAGATTCAAATCAACTCATAATATTGTGTTTAACATGCATATGCAAACTGCTATATGACTTCCGTTTTTACAAAAAGGCATGTGTTATTATTGTTCAAATCCATACGGCTCTTTATTGTCTACAGTGCTGCGTATGAAACAATGCTGCCAGGCTTTTAATGAATGCAAAGACAACAATCATATCATCCTCCCTGCACTGCCTTCCAATACATCTCAGTTCAATTCTAACCTTCGTCAATTATCTGCCTCCAGCCTACATTTCTGAACTTTCAACCCATTGAGTGCTAGCACGCACCCTTGGGTATGTCAGCAAGTAAACTAACTAAAGTTATCGCTGTTTGATTACTTAATTCCCTGAATTATTGCCTTATTGTGTTTTGCACTGTGTTTTTATGACTTTTCATAACCTCTTTTAGATAAACAGCAGCTCTCTGAGGCACAGAGCTAAATGCTTTAACCGCTTACAACGACACTTACAATAATGAAAAATCAGGTTATTAAAGCTGCACTAATCAATATAACAACAGGTAACGACTCACTCACAATTCCCCTTAGCGCTACAGAGCATTTTAGGCTCTTTTAGCTCATTGTTTTGGATTTACAGCCCTGTTTAGCTTAGCATTTAGCAGCTAAAGATGTAAATATTTCAACCAGGAGTTTGTGGAGACCAAAACAGCTAAAAGAAGAGTGAATATTGGACTTAGATCTACTGGCAGCCATGAACTGGAGCTGGATATGAGGTACCTGTTTGCCACATCGACTTTATAGGCTGCTAATATGTCCATTTACAGCTTGCTGCCTGCCAACCATGTTTAACGTGCTAGTTTAGCATGTTAGCACATTAACATTTCCCAATAAGGCTGATGGGATTAGTTTTCAGGAGCTACTTTGTGCTAAACTTTTGACCTGATGATGGAGCTTAATGAAAAGTGAGTGCAAACATTGAGACATTTCACATAAGTCATTAGGATTCATCCTCCAGGGAACATGAACAAAATTCGAAGAGACGCTTAAGTCTAAAAGCGGTGGACCGACTGAGAAACCAGCCCAACGGACAGTGCCGTGCACAAAGTCATGGCGCTAGCATGGCTAATAAAAATTATTATGATATGACTAATCCAAATTCTAATTCCGAGCAGGTGGAAAGACAACATTCAGTGCTGCATTAACATCCTTATACGATTTTATTCCCAATTTGAATTATTTTTTAGGCTAACCCCTCATTATCGCCGGGGTCATTCTGCCTCAGCTTGGTGTGTCTCCTTCCAATTTGTGTGAAATTGAGGGCCTCTGGGTTAAGAGGAGAATCTGCAGGAGCAGATAGTGGAGAACAGAACGAGCTGTGGCAGGATGTGCTGACTGCCAACGCTGCCCCTCCTGGCCCGGGCGACACCACTGAGCACCACGGGGCCAATGACTCACTGTTGCCGAAACTGTCTGTGTGTTTTGACTGGACAAATCTAATCCTCCCTCGTCATCAGCTCACTGTCCCTATAGCAAGAGGGGAAACAAAGCAGCATGAACACTCCGGGCTGCCAAAAACTGGAGAGACTGGAGGCTGCAACAAGGACGAGATGACAGCATGAAAACATGCCATTGCTACATGTATGCGCCGAAGATCAGGATACGTCAGTGTCAGCTCGGTGCTTTTTAGATGCAGTGTGCGTAAGAGGACTTTTGTGCTCTTTGTCTATGAAAACACTGACTCAGTGAGTTCACTCCAGGGAGTTCATTAAGTTAGAGCCACTCCTGCCAGACTAACTTGTACACTGATTGTACTCTGAGGTGGCCATTACTTTCACACTGATTAGGAACCGGTGATTGTGTCAAGACTGATTGGGTCAACTCACACACACACTGGCATTCCAATTACACCAAGTACCATCCAGCCAATGGTCAGAGTGCACTTCAGACCATTTACATTTAACTGAGTTGTAGTGAATGAACACATGATTATTATGTAGAGATATTTGTGTTGAGTACCAGTGTTAAAATCAAAGCAGGCGAAAGAAGAAACATCTCACTTCCAACAATCAGCGCCGCACATTTGAAAAGTTTTTTTTAACGGAGCAGCACGTGCGATTTAGTGGCATCTGTTGGTGTAGCCGCTGATTGCAACCACCTCGCCTCACCCCCTCCTCCTTCCTAGAATAAAGGTGTAACTTTAGAGGCAGCAAAACCGGGTTCAACATGGTGGACTTGTGGTAACTGTAGATATGCAAAACCACAAAGATTCTTATTTTCAAGTGATTACACACTAATTAAAACAACATTTCGGTCATATTCTGTAAATCTCCACGCTGGTTTTCTTCCCATTTGGTCCAATTTCAATGCAACTGACAGAGACAAAGAAATATTGACACATGCAGGCAATGTATAATGCCATACCATGTATAGTCGTAGTATATATTATGCATGCAGCGTGTCACCGGATAGGTCGATATTAATTTTCCTTTTACATAAACACACAGCATAAGCAAACATTTCCAATATGGATTTCTTTAGATCAGGTTATTAAAGCGGCACTAATCAATATAACAACAGGTAACGACTCACTCACAGTTCCCCTTAGCTCTATAGCAGCGCGTTTTAGGCTCTTTTAGCTCATTGTTTTGGACTTACAGCCCTGTTTAGCTTAGCATTTAGCAGCTAAGGATGTAAATATTTCAACCAGGAGTTTGTTGTGACCAAAACAGCTAAAAGAAGAGTGAATACTGGACTTAGATCTACTGACAGCCACAAACCAGGACTTTCAAATGATTGGTATTGCTCCACACCTGCTGGATACGAGGCACCTGTGTGCTAACAAGTTTTCCACATCAACTTTATAGGGTGCTAATATGTCCGTTTACAGCTTGCTGCGCTGGCCCCCCAAAGTGCCCCCAATCAATTAACGCAGATTAAAAGAATTATGACCGAGATATTTTACAGCTGAAAAATAAACTTGTCAGTGGCTCGCGAGCTATGTAACCGAGACTTTTTAATTCTTATTATAATTTATTGGCCTACACATACGCCAATAAATCTTCAGTAAGTTAATATCAGCCAGTGTGTTGCTGGACCTGCCGATTGATTGGTCTGGTTCTAATGAAGATCACTGCATTGCAGCAGTCAGTGGAAAACAAATAAAATCAGAACTTTTAACTTATCTCATCGTGTAACATCTTCGAAAACAGCGTATGTGGCGAGGACTGACTGGTGAACTTACATTTTAACATGCAAGTTTTACTCCAAGTAAATATTTTTCATTAATAATCGCTCTAAAGAACATCTTTTAACATGCACTTTGTTTTTCTACATTCCCAGTTATTTGCTTCGATGGCAGCTGATATTGTTCCATATTTTAATTAGCGCTGTGATAGTGCTTTGTTGTTCTCTTCCCTGGAAAGCAACATTATAAAAGACTTATTAATAAACACTAATAAAAGCGACTGTTTATAGCCAGTGCTGTTCATAGTTAAAAACAAGAGATAAGAATGTGCATTCGTCTGATATTTCAGGTAGAATAACAATGTCGTTATCCTGAACCGGAACAAACCACCACGGGCCTGAAAATTTAATCAGTGACGTCACGCTGAAGTAAAAGCCCAGAGCTGCTTCACTGGCAATAAATATGTTGATTCAAACAGTGATTTCTTTCTATATCCCAAAGAGTTTTATATTAGGCTAATGCTCTTTGATTCACATTATAAAATGTGCTGTGTCAGAGGCACCTTTCCATCTACCGTAATTCATTCTTCATTCAGCTCTGCATTGGTTTGCTGTCACAGATGAGAGGGCACAACAAACTCTTCGCTCTTGTTCCAGCCACAGCAGACAATAGTGATTATTCACGAGCAGAATGAACTGCTTGAGGGATAAAACTAATATATTTTAAAATTAAAATTCAATGGTAGTTTTTAAAGGTTGCTGTTCAGCATTCTACTGCATGAGCACACCACTCTGAATCACAAAGAGGAGGCGACTCCCATTTTAACATAATCTCGACAATCAATCAGCCACACCACAAAGAAGTCAATGGGCCTTGACAATATGTACCTGTCACATCATTGCCTCTAATGCATTAAAGCTCTGAAGCCTCTGATAGACAGCGACAGGTCCGCACACAACCGAGCGCTCCGCTTTTTGTCCGGCCACCGGCCTGTGATTACTCAAATCAAAAAACGCATAACCAATTGGAGTTATGGATCCATCCCGGCAGACAGCGAGGAAGCAAGACTGGGCTGAGGAACGGCACAAAAAGTTAAAGAGAGAATGTACCTGTGTGATTTTACTGTAAAGTTTATCTCACGGAGAAGACCCAGCTACAAGGAAATGTAGTTTTTGGGTGTATTCATATTGTTTAAGCCTTAATGCAGGATATATTACATAAATATCTAATATCGTGGAATGCTGTCTGAGCAGTTTTTGTTCCCAGAGAAAGCTCCCAGGCTAATGACATTTTATTAATGTATTGAAGTAATAAAAACATAATCCACTTCTTAGTCTGGTGGGTGTGTTTTTTTTCTTTTTCTTTGAATTCAATAGTTTTTACATTACAGTAAACAGTGCAAATCTTTTTGTTGCCTCATTTTTCATTTGGAATAAACATGATCTGCTGCACAAAAATTTACAGTAAAGAAAACAAAAGCGTCATATTTTCAGCGTTATTAAGATGTCTGAGCAGTAAGGATTCACCAGCCTTAAAATAAAAAGTTTGGTGAAATTGTTCTGCACAGTTGCGACGTTGTTGCATTTGTACTAGAGCCCTCTGTGCAAACTAAGTAAACAGAAGAAAAACATGAAGGCACAGAGCCGAGACTGTTACTAATGAACCAAGAGTAATGAACCCATCGCAGAGCCTTTACTCTTCTTGTGAGTGAACAAGGTTTTATCCCTGCGTTGCAGAAATATTACGTCACTTGGCATAAAGCATGCACTTGATCTCGCCCTAATGTGACCACAGGAGGCGGTCACTTCAAGAGGCTGCCGTGTCAGCCACAGAACTGCTTACTGACTTTCACAAAGCTATCGAGTGGTGAGAGAGCAGAGTTCACGTTTTCAGCAATCTTTCTTTTCATCTGTATTCAAAGTAAAAGAAGTGCCGCTTCAGTCTCCTAAAATATTTCTTGAATGGGATTTTTTAGTGACTTCTTAGTGAGGCTTTTAGCAGTAATGCTGCTGCAGAGACAGCATTCTACGCAGATTATGTAAAGGCATTCATAGTCGGGAGGATGAATTCAAATGTGATCGCTCTCACTGAAATGTTTCAAGGACGATCGGATAGTTTCCCATGAAATGAGGAATAAAGGATTCATGGTACCCAGAGGATGAATCCTGTAGCACTACGATGAGGCTGACATTTTTGTTTTTTAGTGAAATGTCTCGACAACTATTGGACGGATTGCAATGACGTTTTGTACAGACGTTCATGTTCCCCAGAGGATGAATCCTACTGGTTTTACTGGTCTCTCCCCCCACATCCATTTTATGGAATATCCACATTGATTTCAGAAAGTCTGAACACCTGCAAGTTGGATCCAAGCCACATTTGGAGGTGGTTGGTTGGTTGGAAACACGATTACGACTAGATTTCTACAGATGCATCTTTGTCAAATCAGAGCACAAAGTGTCTTTTGCTTTACTCGGTCAAACAACAACATCAAATCCAGAGTTTCGGAAGCGCGTCAGAGCAGCGGTATCATGCTGCTAGAGGCAGAGCGGTGCGGAAGGACAACAGTAGGACGGAGGACTTCTGCACCGAGACCTGACAGCTCGACCGTTTGGAGGACGAGATGATGGATTTCAATTTTCCCTGTGCTTCCACGTTGGGAAGCCGCGTCACTGGAGTACGTAGTTACTGACGCCCACATCGTTACCACAGCAACCCATGCAGATGGGCTAGTGATGTCTGGACACAGAAACATTTGAACAAAGCCCAGCAGTCTTGTTTTAACTTCACACAAGACATTTGCAGCTCTGAATCTGATACCTCACCAATCTAAATTGAAACTGCCAAAGCGGCCTGAATTAATTTATTCCTGTTCATTGAAGTTTTCAGGTTGTTGCTGGTCTCTAGTGTTGCTTTCATCCGTTGCACCACACCTAGTCGGACACAGCGTGACTGGAGCACACAGTCTGGCTGTGAACTCCCGCCCGACAGATTTATGAGGAGGAAGTCCTCTGTTCAGACACACAAACTATCCACTGATGAGAGAACACACAAACACTGCATCAGCATGTTTGTCAATTATTACAATGACCCCCCCTCCACATACACACACACACACACACCTCCTCCTTCTTCGAGCACACACACACACATTTCACGACCCCTCCCTTTAAAGCTTTTACATAGATTCACCTTCTTTAATCAAGAGATTTGATTAAATTGAATGTGAGATCACGGCGGTTATAAAGAGCCAATTAACATAGGGCAGATGTGCTTTGTGGAAATATTAAAGGACATTACACTGATGATACATGAATTTATGGGAGCAAAAACCCTCTTTTGACTCTTGGATTGGAAATGCCTCCCACACATACTTTAAGTATAATGTATGAGGAATAGTAATGGGGTGCCTGTGCACAGCCGAGACACTAATGAGCATGAAAGGGAGGTATAAGGGAGTCCACCTACTCAGTGTGTTTCATAAACTGGTCATTAAACAAACAAAGGTGCACAGTTTGACATATAAACTTCTGGTGTAAAATCAGTTGTGATGCTTGGTAATTACACAGCAAGAGAAGTTCAAACCTTGCTTGCGCCGTGCCGCTACTGTGATTTTCTTTTCCTTTCTCTTTGCATGAAGAGAAACTACAGAAAACACCCGAGCCACGCCAAACTCCATTCTTCTTCTTTTTTTTTTTTTTATCAGCGTTCTCCGTCACAAATCTCAGAAGTGCACCACAGTGGTGAGCTCAAAGCACAGCTGTAAGATAGCCTTGATAAAAATACCACCAAGCCGGGGATTTCTCCTGTTCTTTTCATGTCCTCTGAGCTGTAAATAAACACCACAACCGAGTTAACGCCAAACAAACCAGTGGAATTACATTACAGGTCCTTATCCGAATGCAAGCTCGCCTTAACACATAGACTCATTTGAATCTTAACGACCATATGCTCCTGATACAAGTAGAACTGATGAGCTGTCAAAGGGTTGTAACAGAATTCAGGAGTTTCCCGGACTTGGGTTTAAAACCGTCCGGTGTAATTAAACACTGACGAGGAACGTTGATGAACTCGGGCCTCTTGGGTTAACTGGAGATCGTCTTTAATTCTACAGAAAAAAAAAAAAAAGAACATCCGACTGACAGTTTAATTTCAATTTGATGACCTGAACCAAAGAGACACAGTCATATGCAAATGTGCTTGAAAAGCAACAGTTAGCCTCCTGCAGATAACCTCACGCCGCCGTTTTTTCGTGCATTGGTTGGACCGTATTTTCCTTTTTCCAGCAAGTTTTTAAAAACACACCATTTGTCTGCTCTTGCAGCTTGTCACCCCTCTCTCTCTCTCTCCTTCTCTCTCTCATTTCTTGGTCTTTGCTTGCTCAAGGACATGAGTCGTGAGGCTTAAAGGACTGCCAGGGGCAAAAAGCAGAGGATCTGGATGTGTGCCACAGCGATGGGGTGCGTGGACCACAGCGGTGGATCTTTTTTTTCTGAAGACAATTACAGATAAAAAAAACCCTCCGCTGAGAAAGAGCCTGAGAATCTCTGCGCTGGTTAATAAAACTGTTGGGTGTTCCAAAATATAAAAAAATCCTACAGGACAATCCTTTGGCACGGATATTGGAAACATGAGGACAGGCACATTGCGGAGACAAGAGGCAGCATGGCCTATGTGCTTAGTACTTAAAGATGTAGACTGAAGGCTATCCTTGCTTGATCCCCTTTTGGATCTTGTTAAGCTCAAGGATAAGGCGAAGGAAAGAAGATTGGTTATTCCTCTCTGGAATCCCAGCGAGGCTTCTCACTGGAACACACCTAGCGGCTTCAATTAACAGAGAGGACAGCCTTTTTCTAAAATATAAGGAGTGGAGCCGCTTCGCTGCAAACACAAAGAGACACTCAGTCTTTATCTTCACTCCAGCACAAAGACATTTTACTAGATTTGAAGCAATATTTTAGGTCTGATAATATTTCCGCATTTCCAAACAAAGGGTCACAGTCACCCCAGAACACCAGAAGATTTCCCTCCCTAATTACGGCTCCATTATGCTGTGCAGGCATTTTTTTTTCTCTCTTTCCTAGCATGGATCTGATCCTCTCATTTCCTGGAGCGTGTTATCAATTTCCATCACTATTCACAGTGAGGAGCTATGTCCTGCAGCTTTATGACACACAATGCTCAATTAGTATCATACTGTGTATGGTTACTGAGAAGGCCTTGGCATATGGCGAACATCATTACCCGAACACTTCAAGCCAGTGAGTCAGCGCTCATAATAGAGACGCTGTCAAATCAGAGTCATCCTCTGAAGCTCTGAAGAGAGAGGGGAGCAACGTCGAGGTGCAACGCGTGAGATGCAGTCTGAGAGTGTTTAGTGTTGACTTACTGGCAACGCTTGACCTTTAACTCAGCTGGGAATCTGTGGACGTGTTTCTTTTATTGTAACTGACACACGATTGGCTGTACACACAAATACAATCAGATGATGATGCTTTGGAGTCAGTGTGGGAAAGAAAATAGATAAACAAGGTGCGGTGGCTGAATAAGAAAGATGTTTTCTTTGCTGTTTGCAGATGCAAAGTTTGACAAACCTTTCTATAAACTGAAAGCTCAGCTGCAGCCGAGGCCGTGCAGAGAAAAAGATTCACAATAGAGGACGGGATTCATTTTCCAAATAGACTTTTAGGTTAAACCGTTTTCCCACAAGACAGAAGGGATTCATTAGTAAGACCGCTAGCTGCCCTCAGATCGGCACAGTCTGGCTGCAGGGCAGCCAAAGTAAATGCTGCTTTCCCTGCTTGTGGCTCCGAAATGACTGATGCAATGTCATGTGCATAGAAAATGAGTTCTACATTATTATTGTTTCAGCACGAATGCACAGACACACACACACGCGCAGCACATAAACATGCAGTGAGGCAGTGATTGTCATGTTGTGATTTGAGCTATATGAAAGGACTGCAGGTCTCTGTAACTTTTGCCATTAAATAATTATGTGCACTGGGATGAATTTAGATGTAATAACCTGACAGGGCCAGAGGTAATAAAGCCCCCAATGCTTCTGTTGTACAAGAGAATCACTGTCGTACTGAAATATTCATGAGATAAATGTTATTTAAGGCCAAAGCTGCTCTGGGTATGTTGTACAGGTGCCATTGGGCACTGGCTGCAGTGGGTTCCCCCTAATATATAATATATAAGTGAACAGATATGAACACTGCTGCACTATAACCTCATTAGAAACCATGCAAATTATGGCACATATATTCAGGTATGAATTGCTGACACCCTCACAGCAGTGCTCTCCTGTTTCTCAGGTAGGATTTGTCTCCTTTACCTGCCAAAGACGTGCTTGAACTCCTCCTCCACCTTCTATTCAACTTCTTTTATGTGTGTCTGCGTGTTATTTGTAAGGGGGGAAAAAACGCACTTCCTCAGATGAAACTAGAGGACACTCACAGGCAAATAGGCTGAAATCGCTGCTTACCTCCAAAAAGTAACACCACCGACTGAAGCGCAAGGATATGCAACATGTTTCTTTGAGCCTTTAGGAAAAACAAGAATCCCCCCAGAAATTGTATGGAAGCCGAAATGGCTTAATTCAAAGGAAAAAATCCTTCTTGCAGCATCGTTAGTAAAATATGAAAGAGAAAGAGCATCTTTTTCTGCGCCTCATCCAGTCATTTCAGTCAAAAATCCTAAAAACAATGTTGAAAGCCTTCTCACGAGTGTCTTATCTACTTGTTTCTGTCAGGAAAATTCAACAACTGAAGACAGGGAACTTGTGCGCAGCTTTGCATCACTCTTTGGAGCATTTTTTGGAGGAGAAAACGCATCTCAGACGCCTCGTTAAATGCTTAAACCCAGTGTGAAGCGTCTATGATGATACATCTTCACAGTGATTCCTTCATTTAGCTCCAAAACAATTTTCTCCCCCACAAAAAACAGACGAATAAAACAGCCAAATGGAAAACGTTTTCAATCCCTTGTTGTCAGTTTGTCTGCTCTGTGTCCTCCGCATCACCAGGCTCCTGAAGTTGGCTGCTGTGCAGTGGGTAGAGTCCGACACTTGGGGGAGGAATGGCAGCAGCTCCAGCCCGGCATCATGTGTGGTAAATATATAAAAGTAAAGAAATTGCAACATAAAGTCAGCATACATCCATACCCAAGACGACCTGAACGATCCACGGAGTCCTGCGCGCAACTCCAGCAGCGCAGCAGAGCAAGAGCGCGCAGAGCCCCAAAATGCTCCGCCGCCACTTCTAATTAGACAACCCGTTCAAAATATTTAGTGGAAGTCCGGTTTCCAGCCTTCATCTTTCGATGTTTATGTAGACAGGTTGTGTGGGCTACAGTTTTCAGTGGAGCTTACGCACTGTCAGCCGTCCAATGCGCGTCGAGAGAGGCAGCAGAGGAGATGAAGAAAGAGCAGAGCGGTGACAATAACTGGCCCTGCTGGCACACATCGGGAGGCGCCACAGCAACACACCAGTCCTCACAGGTAGCAACGCCAACATTTATACGAAACACTTTTCACCAATTCACATTCAAGCCAAATGTTTCCCTCCTAAGTACAGTGCGTCTCCAGACAGGACTGTCGTGACGCGTATTTTTACCCAAACTCGTGCCTCTGCCTCCTGATTAATTTCCTAGCGACACCGTTGCCCTCTGCGGACAAAAAAAAGACAGACTTTAAAAGTTGTTATCGGACAGGTCCAATTTATTGCATGATTGCGCCACTTGGCAGGCGCTAGTGACCCCGTGTGGCACGGGAGCTGAACTGAACAGAGCTGCTCAGATGTGGATGTGGAGGAGGACAGACATAAAGGCGTGCAGACAGTCCGCACACTGTGGGCACACGATAAAGACGGAATTAGAAATCGGTGATTAAAAGTGGCTGAAATCATCAGTTTGATGAGAGCTGCTGCTGGGTTGCAATGAGTCACTACAGTGTGTTCAGTTGCATTTTCAGATCATTTATTCAGCTTATTTTCCAAACTTATTCCTTTTCAGGGCCATGTGCTCTGTCCCAGCATGCACGTGAAGATTTCAAGCTCCTTTCATCAGCAGGTATGTGTTCTTAGTTTGAAATCATCTGTTGCTGCTGATGAATTCATCAAGACTGAATTTCAGCTCTGAAATAAAATATTTTATTTTAGTTTATGAGTGAAATCCGGTCATTGATTAAAGCAGTGAGTCACGCAGCAGATTTCTTTTTTGTCTTTTGCAGGCCAGATGGTGTTGTGAAGGAAAGATAAAGAAAGATTCATAAACACTAAATGCAGAAATATCAGATGAGTCAGCCACCAGTCAAATATATACTTGTTTCTTCTCTTTGCTTGTCTGTCATGCTGGGATCAGTGTGACGACCTGACATGAGTTTGGTTTGGTGAGAAAGATGCTCGAGCTGTTTTTTTTTTAAGATGCAATGAACCTGATTAATGATTGATTTTTTACAAAAGGAAGGCAGCGTTCGTTAATCAAAAATGAAGCAGACACGAGCTGACAAATACTAATCTAACATTAACATTAGCATAACATTAGCATTTAGGAGCTACAGCTGTTTGTGTGTTGTCTGCAGGTACACCACACACACACCAAGCAAATGTAAATTTCCATGGATTAGGGATGCACGATATCTGATATGCCGATATCTCTCAGCTCATCTTGGCCGATAGGCAGCACGGTGGTGCAGTGGTTCGCCTCACAGCAAGAAAGTTCCTCGTTTGGACCCGCACTCCAAAGACCTGCAGGTTTATAGGTTAACTGGTGACTCTAAACTGCTCATGGTGAGTGGTTGTCCACAGTGTACCCAAACTCTCAGCTCTCTAGCGATATGATAGGTAAGGATAGGTTATTGAAAATGGATGGATGGATTTTGGCCAGGGCCACCACAACTCACAGCAAGAAGGCTCCTGGTTCGAACCTTGGTTGGGACCTGTTTGCATGTGAGTGTGAGTGGTTGTTTGTCTCTATGTTCCCTGTGATGAGCTGGCGACTTGTCGAGGGTTTACCCCGCCTCTTGCCCTAAGTCAGCTGGGATAGGCTCCAGTCCCACCGTGACCCTGATGAGGATAAACTGTTGCACATAATGGATGGATGGATTTTGTCCATAATGCTCATATTTCCACCTAATTGCAGAGAACATGAAGTCTCTCTGTAGTTGAGTGAACATATCATGATGGCCCGTGGACAGATGCAGACTTAACCACACTCCTCTGACAGATTGTCGTCTTTTTAGATTTGCAAATAATTTTGTAGTGTTGCAGAAATACAACTCGGCTCCTCGTCAGATGACTGATGCTATCAGCAATCATCGAAAATAGCAACTTTGTGGTCCGTTTCAGACACCACAGACAAACTTGTTGAACCCACTTAGTCATCATATCGGCAGAAATGTTCATCTCCGATACAGATATTTCATTTTGGTGCCTGTGTCTGCTGTTACAAACGATGTGTCAAAATTATCATGCATCCCTAATATGAATTTTATTGCAGCTTTCAGGCCCTACATATCACATACAGATGTGCTAAATATAAGGCAAACCCAATATAAAGTGTCCAACACGAGCCACCAGAACACATTTTACCGGAGGGATGAACATCATTCTTCTACAAGATATTCTCTCATTTGTTGTTCTGCTGATGATGACGGTGGAGAGCGCTGTCTCAACATGCCGGTCCAAAAATCTCCCTCAGGCGTTCGGTTGGGTTGAGATCTGACTGTGAAAGCCGTAACGTCTGATTTATGTCATTTTTTATACTCATATCTGAATTAATTATATTTCTCCTCACATTCATTCAGATGTTTGTGTGCCACAACTAAGAAAATTGCCAAAGTACATCCGAAAAGCAAGCTGTGGCCTAAAAGTGGTATGACAACCTATACTTTGACTCTGTTTGGGTCGTACGCACTAGTTATGTCTAAAAAGGCTAGCAAACAGAGAAGTCTCCCAGAACACTACTTACATTCAGACTGATGGATACTACGCCACTTAGTATTTGTATTTGAAATCTCTTCTGACCACTAAATCACGGTTGCAGCCTCTGCGTTTGTCCCCATTTTAAGACATCCTTTCTTGTTGACTTTAAATTCCATTTTTCTCCGTGCGCTGCAAAGCTTTTGCTTTCGGCCTAAATGTGTGCAATTTGATCGTGGAAACAAATGCACTCTTGTGCAGCTGCAAAAAGCATTAGAGGTTGTGGTGGTGGGGAGGACAAAAGTGTTGATGTAGAGCAGTCATTTCCCTAGCTGTAATGGTGGGCTGGAACATCACTCACACAAAGGCTGGTAGCCGTCCAAAAGTAGCCCCCCGTCTAGAGCTCGACACTCAAGACAAATCCCTTGAAGCCTACACTATACTGAAGTCTGTTCAACTGCTGGAAATCAGAGCGAGCACCAGCAGAGCCCGGATGGCTTAGGTTACATCGTCTGTCGCTGCAAGTCATTAAAAAAAAAAAAACTCCTCTGCGTTCAGCACATGGTAAGTCCATTTCCCGGGTTAAATTACAGCAGGGTCAAAAAACTCACACACCATCCATCTCCCTCCAAAAAAGACGATAAGACATTTTAGATTAGGAAATTTTAAAAACAGGCTGGAGGCGCTGTTTAAAGAGATATCTCGCAGGTAAGAATTACAAGCGATTGTGTGCTGACAGATGTGACGTTCAGATTTGCGGACCCCTCCGAGGACAGGTCTGAAATCTTTGATGTCTTGAAAAAGGTCTTGAGTCTTTGATGTCCTGAAAAAAGATCTGCAGGCTTTCATACCTTGAAAATACACTGAAGACTGAAATGTCAGACACATGAAGATACAAGAAACTGCATTTCCACTTTCAGACACCTATCGCCATATTTTACTTTGGAATGTCAGGCAGTTTAGTTTCTTGCAAGGGCACGCGATTTCTGTGCAGAATACTGAAAACAGTCGCTGCAAAGAAATATATTTTTTGTGGGATATTCGATTGAGAAACAAACTCGAGGTTGTGTTTTTGAAGTTTCCCATACTTGCCCTGACCTTCAGTAGGTCCCCGAGGTATATACAATCCTCTCCTCTATACTATACATAATGAATCGTCCCTTGTGTCTTCTTTTGGGTGGTATCCTTCATCCGTGACCTTACCCAGCCTCAGTGGCTTGTCCTCCAGTCAGTTGGTAGACAGGAGGCCCAAATTCATCACTACCTTTCATTCTCCTCCCCTGGCCTATCTGATCTATGATAGCATTAATAATAACCGCTGCAGAATGCCCCGTCGCCCTCTGTGCCCTGCCCACTTCCCCGGGCCTGTGCAGATTACCACCAGCCATTCACAGCCCATTAAAACTGTATTTACTTATCAGCCTCTCTGGGGCTGTCACTCTGTTTTCAAGACTGATGCCCAGAGGGAAGGCGAAGAGTGACCTTCCCATCGCCTACAGTGCTGTAAGTCACGATTCCCAAATGATTTGTCCTCTCTGTTGCTGCCTAAACTTTACTGAGAGCCATCACTCTGTCTCCATAACAAGACGTTAACACTTTAATATCTCTTTAAATAGAAAGGTATTTCTTTAAAGCTGCTGTAATAAAAAAATGTTGTTAAAGGGACAGTGTATCCTTTTGAGAAACACACATATTCACTTTTTGGTGAAGACTCTCATATCTGGCTTTAAAATATGAAACTACAAACAGTAGCTGGGTAGCTGAAGTTGTGACAGAGCTTGACGGTTTCCGAAGCTGAAAATATGCAGCGCTGCACCATGTTGGCTGTACTGCTTCTTCCGCCTCCTGGTTAATCTAAATATCGGCAAAAACCGTGGATCATCAGCAGACCTGACGCAGACCGAATGACGCCTGGGTGCTCAAATAAGCCATCTGTAATGGCACCTACCTGTCAATCAAAGCGTCCACGCTCTTAATCCTGCCTAACTTTAAGCCTTAATATAATGTGAACAGGTCAGTACAGTTGTCATGAACGGGGAAATTAGCTACAGAGACCAAAACTGTTTTTTGTACCAGGCTGTAAACATGTTTATTTCTGCTGTGAAGTTTTTAACATGGGGACTTATGGAGACTGACTCACTTCTGGAGCCAGCCTCAAGCAACCACTTAGCCGCTTAGTTTTAGCTCATTGTTTGTTTTTTTCAGGCAACTTTACTGTTTTGGTTCAGTCTCACATTTTGCACCTGCAGAGCTGTGTTAGGCATGTCGACTTCAAACCTGATGATATCTCACTGTTTTCTGAGATTAGTATTACCGTGCTGGAATATTTAAAGGATATCAAACTATTATTCAAGGCATGACTCTGTCTGCTTCAAAGTTCTTTAACCAGAGCATGGAGTTTCTTATAGCAGCGGTTGAGTACACTGTGTATGTGCCATTAAATTTGACTGACAGTTGAGCGATCACGATAGCACAAATGGGACAAGGTGAACTCTCCTCATTCTTTCTTACACAGACAGTTATTTCTTATCAGCTAGAATGTGTCATGGTCTACTTTGGGTGTGCTTAACTTCCCCTGACCTTTAAAAGGGCTGATTATTTCCATCCACAATCTCCACTCGGCAATACGCTGCCAGCACAAAAGGATATTAGGCCCCAGACCCGCTGCTCTGATAATTTCAGCTCTCGGTATGGAACTGAGAGAAACCGAACTACAATGCCACTGCCACTCTATTATCATTTCACTGCCTCCACCTTCACCTTCACATCAGTATTCTGTCACCTTTCACCTCGGCGTCTGAAGCTTTTTCAGGAGCTGTGTGTGTGTTCTGGCTTTATTACATCTTAAAAGTACTTTGTATCCATACTAATTAACTTCTCCTTTATGCATCATCCTCCTGGGACAAACTACACAGCTTTGCACAGCCCAGAGTACTTCTGTTTAAATCTCTGTGCAGGGAGGCTCCCATGCCTCAAACTCCCCTGACAGCACTATTAAACCATTAAATAAAAAACAGAGGGAATCCAAAGTGAGCCAACAGGTCTGCATGTTTTAATAGATTCTTATTTTACATGTGGTTATCTTGTAATCACAGGTTAGACGGGGTCACATCTATCGTCCCCAAGGGAACAAATGAAAGTCTTATTGTGTGTCCTGCTTCTTTTTCACCTCAGGAGGAAATGTGAACCAGATAAATGATGGCCTTGTTTCAAGAGAGGTTCAATCTATTGCCAACGATTTGTGGCCAACAAAGTAATTTCGATACCGGTCTTTGTATTGATAGATGGAGCCTAAATTTAATAAAGAGCCAATTTACTCGTAAGGGGGTATAGGAATGGAACTGCAGTTATCTTCCCTCTTTTCTTCCCCCTCGTTACCTCCATCCTCTAATCCAGCTCCAAATTAGACGGAGAAGAAAAAGGCCAAACAGCACAAAGGGTGATGTTTTTGACAAAGCTTTGTCCTTAACTACCACCATCACTCTTCGATACCTATAATCCCGGCGAATTGTTTCATCACACTCAGTATTGAGAGAGGTTAAATTACTGTATCAATGTGAAATGTTCGGGGCTTTGTGGGTTCATTTTTTTTGTTGTTGGCTGGGTTGAGATTTTCAGTTTAATGGAGGAAAGAGGAAAAAAAAAACAGCACAGCAGCTCAGTAGCTCAGTTCATATTAACTTGTGTATTTCCTCTATTTCCTCAGGGAGAATACAAATAATGGTGGCTTAGAGGATTTTTGCAAAAGCAGTTTCAAAATCGTACGTCCTGATGACCACGGGCACTCGAAATGCAACGCTTTGTGAGCGACATTGAGTCTTGCTGTGTCATTTTGATGTTCATAAACTTCCTTGAGAACCTATATTAATACTAAGCTTCAGAAGTGGAAGCGGCCCTGCAGCTGCAGCTGAAATGCGCTTTCTTTTTTTCTCTTCCATGGTCAATCACCGGATGTGTCTTTCCACCTACTGTTACTGCTGTTTGACAAGAAACAGTATGCTCTTGTGACCACAGGGTGGCAAAGGTACAAATTAACTTCAGAGTGAGGAAGGAGGGGGGGGTTGTCTGCTTCACCAGGGGAACCCCGACAGGTGTGTGCACAAAGGCTTAAGGACTAATCGCTGGCATATTTGTAAAAGGAAAGGTAAAGTAGATTATTCATGAGCACATGGCTCGAAAAAATCCAGGGTAAATTGAGTGTGGTTGCAAAATAGCAAAAGAGACTCCAGCCACATGAGAGAGGGATTCTGTGCAAGCTGCCGTGCGTTCAGGGAACAATGCTTTATCGATCAGGTGACTTGGATGAGAAAATGATAATTGTCTTGAAAGTGACAAAATTAGAATTAATCAAACCTTAATTAAACCTCCGCGTTCTGTTCTCCACTTCAAAGGAGGATCTCTCCTCGGCATGCCAAACAGATTCTCCGAGGTGCTGTTTGTTTGCCTCTCTGCTCATGTCTGCATTTACATGATGGCTTATGTTTGCCTTCATGCATGTGTAAAGCCGTGC
Organism: Protonibea diacanthus; assembly: GCA_028641955.1. NCBI lineage: Eukaryota > Metazoa > Chordata > Actinopteri > Sciaenidae > Protonibea > Protonibea diacanthus. Next base: position 24,316,097 of record CM053985.1, read on the forward strand.
GCTCATGCATGTGCTGTGTAATGACAGATGGGCACCACTGATTCTAAGCTCAGAGGTGGTATGTGTGTGTGTGCATGTGCTGCACTGCTGCCACCTAAAGACAGTTTGCATCAATCATCATTTGCTCAGCAATCTATACCTACAGAATACAGACAGCTGCAGTCAAAGAATTCATAGTATTCCTCGCTTATTTCATTATTTAAACACATTTTTACACTACAGAATCTCTGTTTTTCATGCCTTATTAGTATAAAGTAAGAACAGTATGTGCTTCAAATAAAGTCCCATCATTATGGTCACCAAAACAGCTGCAAACAGAAACTTCCTGTTCTGCTTTTCTTGGTTCTGAACGTTCCTTTGTTGAACTCATTTAAAAAATTTCCACTTGGTTTGGCAGCATTTATCTTAACGCTCAAACCTCAACTATCCAAACAGCCCATGTTTAACACGTCCTCTGGGTTTTCATTAAATTCACCATTCAAACAAAAATGCGTTTTCTTTTTACTGCCGGTCTCACTCTCTCAGAAACGGATGTGTCACTTTAACTAACAGCATGACATTTGCATTACTTTCTAAAAAAAAAAAAAAAAAAAAAAAGCATGATACAGTATGTCAGCGGCAACATATGTTGTGTTAAAATGCACTATCATTAACATATGTCTGTGCTCAAAATCAAGACACACAGATGTGTTAAAAATGACATCTTTTGTAAAGAGAGCACTCCTTGACGGTTCTCAAAGCAAGCCATCTGTCACCAAAACCCAGACACGACGGGCGGGCGAGGAGGGGGGGGGTCTTTGCTAAACAGGACAAAGGCGACTGTTAGCAAGCAGATGCTGTCAGCATAATGGAGTAGTTGTCAGAAAATACATGTGAAAGCTGCCGTGTTAGACTGATGTGCCATATGGACACAGTACATTAGTGGTAAAAATGTTTTGTGGGGCAAACATCAAACTAAAAAAATTGCCAAATGGTAATCAAAGACTTGAACTCAGGAAGAAAGAGGCACGATGAAAAATGTTGTTATGGTTTGTTAATTACATGACAAAACACTGTGAATAATGATCTGTGAAATATGACATCTCTAGCCATTTAACACAGTATTTCACACAGAAGCTGACAGAGGACATTCATTTTGTCTGACATACGTTCACAGTTTACAGGATTTCTTTTTGCAATTATCCAAACCTATCATTAAAATTTGAATAGTGTAGCTCACAGTATGCCTCAGGTCCAGGATTTTGCACTATCTGCCAGATGCTGGTGAATTTTTATCACGTGTCATATTTATGTAAGCCCCACAGGTGAGCACCATCTTTTTTTAGGACACACAAACGGCCCAGCGACTTCGTAAATATTCACATTACTGACTTTTACACAGTGACTGTTGTAATATTTTCACTGGATTTCTTCCCTTGAACACAAATAGTTTGACATTTTCAACAGGAAAAAGGCTCGCAGAAACAGAAATTGTTTTAAATCACTTCTTAAAACACATTTTTATAGACTTCACTGTGTTTATGTGATGGCGTCTTTTTATAGAAAGGGGTTGTATGTGATGTTTGTGTGCATGTTTTCTATTTTTTTTTCATTTATTACTAGCTATATTATTTATTATTTTATTGTTGTGTTTTATTTCTTTATTTCTTTTATGTTTTATTATTTTTTATGCATTATTTAGAGGTAACGTACCCCACTTCTCACCCAAAGTCAGCTGGGATGGACTCCAGCTCCCCCTGTGACCGTGATGAGGTTCCAGAAAATGAACGGATGTCTGTCAAAGCACTTTGTAAACTCTGTTTTTAGAGGTGCTATATAAATAAAGTTATTATTATTACCATTGTTAACATTTTGTGCTCAAATCTTTTAAATATGTATATAGTTCTCTTTTTTTTTTTAGGTTTTTATGGTCATGTCTGCGCCTACCTGTCATGTTCCTTGTTAAACTGTATCTGTATATGTGTGTGTGTACACACACCTGACCAATAAAGTGCTACTGAGACAAAGCGTAAAGAGGAACCTTCGTTGCCCTCGCTGCTTTTCGGGGGGGGGGATGAAAACACCGCCGGACCGATGTGGGCGTGGTGGTGCGGTGTACGCTTCCTGTTTTGAAGGCTAACGGCTGGCACGAGCGTCTGAGTGAGTTTCAATTAACTTCAGTTAATTAATTAATTTCTCTCCGACACTTTAATGACGGACCAATTAAACTAACGACGCAGTTAGCCGGCCAACGCTGTGGCGCGTTAACCGCGTTAGCACGCGAGCTAACTGTAACACACTTGTTGTGAGTTAGCTCACGTTAGCCACACGTAACGTGAAGTGGCTAATTAATAAATGAATAAATTCAGTGAGCATGATTTAAAAACACACTCATTAATATAACGTTGTGTGAAGCGTCTTCGTTAGCATGTTAGCACGAGATGTTTGGCAGCTGAGCTCGAGAGATAAGAGACGTTAACTTAAGGCGGGTAGTCCACTGATCAGATGGTCGGCGGTTCGATTCCCGCCTCCTCCAGTTGACATGCCGAAGTGTCCTTGGGCAAGATACTGAACCGAAGTTCTGACTGACTGGTGGGGACAGTGGTTCAGGTCACCTGAGCTCAGGTGTGAGGTCATGGAGGGAGGACAGGTGGTTTGAAAGAGGAGTGAAGGAGGTTATCCATGTAAAAGTAGAGAAACAGAGGAGGAGGAGGCCTCAGACAGCGGTTCAGACTTAACCTTCTTGAGAAAAACATTAATATAATATCCTGTGAAGTGGCTTCGTTAGTTAGCACGAGATACTTGGCAGCTGAGCTCGAGAGATAGCGTTACGTTGATATGACTGGCATGCTCTGTGACTGTGACACACCCTCTGTCTATAACTTGGCTTTGTGTTTTTTTTAGGTGCTGACTTAAACCGGAGGAGCCATGCCTTTCCTCCACGGGTTTCGACGGATTATCTATGAGTACCAGCCTCTGGTGGATGCCGTCATGTGTGTTGTTGGGCTGGAAGAAGGAGATGGCGGTCAGGAGGACAGGTAACACTCACCACCCATGATGTTGCTCTGTTTTAATGTTCATTTGCCTGTAGCACACAGTTTAACCGCTCCTCTTCCTCCTCTTGTGTCCAAACAGAGTCCAAACCCCCGAGGACGAGTCCGCTCTTTCTCTAGTCGAGCTTCTGGAGCGGGAGTCGCAGTCCGAAGTGTTCGTGGAGGGAATCAGCTACGCTCTGTTTAAGGTGGCGGAGCGAGGGCTGACGTACGCGGCGGAAATCCTCCTACGCTACGGAGCCGATCTGAACTTTGAAGGTGAGAAACAACCTGTGAAACTTTTAGTAAACTGAAAACAGGATCAGAGAAACTAATCTACTAGTGTTAGTAGGTCTGGCTGTTGTCCTACAGCGCCTCGTGCATAATGCAGCGATCAGTGTACTACTATCACGCTTAGAAGAATAGAATAGATACTTTATTGATCCCTCGAGGTGAAATTCTTTTTTTTAACTCAAGTTCTTACATGCATTTTACCCGAAGTACAACCACACACGTGTAAAAGGCTCATAGAGATTCAAAGGTGGAGAGATGGTGGAGTGATGGGCAGCCACACACAGCAGTTAGGGGTTCGGTAACTTGCCCAGGAGGTGAACTGACGCCTCTCCAGCTACCAGTCCATCCTCCATATTTTGTTCTGTGATGGACCCAGGACCTGACCTACTGCCGTCCCTTCCGCTGTATGAAGGACTTGTTTCTGTAACAGAACTTTCAAGTGATTTTTGAGCCAATCACAGCGTGGAGATCATTTAAAAACTTATTTATATTTTTGCTGTGTCGATGAGTAACCAGTCCTCTGTCTTCTATCTCAATCCAGTTTTATTGTGTGATAATGGGTCTCTTCTACATGCACAACAACTTGTCATATAAATTCATAAAGAACTCTCCATGACAGATTCCTCAAGACACGAGCGGACCTGCCATTTTCACATTTCACTCAAACGCTGCTGCATTCGTAAATTGAGCGAAGTGTCCAAATACACTTGAGAGAATGAAGTGGAAACGAGCCGCATGTCTCTCTGCTCTGATGAAACCTGCCACGGCTCATCCAAACCCGGCTTTGGTGACCTCTGGTGGTAGCAAAAAAATGTCTTTCCCCAGGGACATAATTAGGGGGGATCCTGTCAGACGCTGCTTCATTCATGTTTTACATTTCTTGAATGCCTTTTTTTCCCCCCAGAAAGTTAACACTGACAAATGCTCCCACATAGCATGCAAAAATGTCCAAGTTTTTGCCAGCCGCTGCCTTCAAGAATGTGCTAGCCTGTGCCAGCTGTCAGACACAGACACTGTGCTCGAGCCTGTGCGTCTAGTTATTCCAGTTACAAATCCTGTAAGTGTCATTTAATAATCCGAACACTGATCATAATGTATACATTAAAGAGAATTTGTCAGTGCAGTATAGACACATGCAGTAAGTAACAACCACAGTCAGGTACAGGTGCAGTTCTGCTCCATGTTAAGGTGTATTACCTGCTTTTACGCTGGACTGCTGCCAGCGGCACGAGGTGAGAGAGTCGAACACGCACCGGCTTGATTTCACCGGTTTGTTAACACGTATGCTGCTTTTTTAAAATACTCTTTTAATTACAGAAAACATTCGTGCAGTGCTGAAGCTCACAACTGTTGGATTGTTTCTGTTATTGCTTTGTTTTGCTTTGTGTTTGTGAGGTGTTGGCGCTTTGACGCTACATATCTCATTCACTCATTCACACACATTCATGTGCTCATCAGTTTTAGGAGCTAAATACGCATTCACAGCCTTGGGGAGCAATTTGGGCTTCAGTATTTTGCCCAAGGACACTTTGACATGTTACAACTCATACTATACAGTTATACAGCAGGTTGTGCAGACATATTTAAAGTATGGAAGCGCCAGTCACCGATAGGATCTTTTCTTTTGTTTTGCTGTGATATAGGACAGTTTGATCACGTCAACAACCTGATTTTACTTACGTTACTTTTCCATGTGAGGAGGGGCTACATGACGCACACATGCAGTCGTTACTCTGTGTTTAATCACACGTTTGTGGTGCTAGTTTGCCTTCAGGGCTTTCTGCCAGACATGATTTCAATAGCACAGTTATTTTTTCACTATCAAGCAAATGAGACTTGGACTGTCCAGCAAAAGATACCTCAGCATGTCTGGATGGGGTGTTTTGGATTCATCCTTTGTGCGGAGGCATTGGTGTAAGTAATTCAAGGCAACACAGATGAGAAATTGGTTGAAATAATGTTGGTAGTCAAAGTTCTCTTTTAGGTTTGTCAGTGTGAGATAATGATGCAAACTGAGCTGAGAGTTGCTAAGCAGCGACTAGAAAACGTTAATCCAGATCGATCTGTCACATCTTTGTCTGTGTGATTCATATTTCATCCCTGTGTGTGAATATTTGTTTTTAGTCTCTGGGACCAGTATCACACACACACACACACACACACACACACACACACACACAGTTGTTGCTTTAGGTTTGCAGTACTTGGATTGTGTTGCAGTTGAGTCTTTTGAGATTTTTAAAACGGATATTTTGAAAAACGGGAGCGCCTCTTCAGTAACCTTGAGCAATTCAAGGCAGCACAGGTGAGAAATTGATTGAAATCACGTTGGGAGCTGAAGTGCTCTTTTAGGTTTGTCAGCGTGAGACAACAACACCAACTCAGCTGAGAGTGGCCTCAAGTTTTTGAAGTTTTCGCGAAAGCAGAAAGAATGAATCCTGATCACATTTTCACTGAATATCGTCTTATCGGTCTGTCACATCTTTGTCTGTCTGATTCGTATTTCATCCCAGTGATGATGATGTAATATGAATATTTGTTTTTATCCTCCAGACCCTGTATCATACTACAATCCACTACATATAGCAGTTTTGAGGAACAGGCCAAACATGGTGCGTCTGCTGGGCGGACACGGAGCAGACATTCAGAAGAGAGACAGGGTGAGGCAACTTTTTTTAATGTCTGTCCTCGTGGCGTCTCCTCTGCCTTCTATGAGCTTCATGTAAATAATATAAATGTCACTTTGTAGATCCACGAGAGCAGTCCTTTGGATCTGGCCAGCGAGGAGTCAGAGAGGCTGCCCTGCCTGCTGACGCTGCTGGACATGGGCGCTGACGTGAATGCGAGAGATAAACATGGTAAATCTACTAAACCTAATTCAGAAATATTCAAGAAATATTCATCCTTTCACTCGTTTATTCACTCTGAGAACTGCTTGCTTTGCTTTCGTCCTCAAAGGAAAAACACCTTTGCTCCACGCCTTGGCAAGCAGCGACGGACTCACCGTGCACAACACAGAGAACATCCAGCTTCTCCTGCAGAGAGGTACCGACTGCGCCTTCATCTCCACTTTGCCGTCCTGTCTGCTTTTGGTCATTTAAATATCTTCTCAAACAGGATCAAGGTTAAAGCGCTACATTCAGAAACCCTGTGTTAGTATGCACACCCGTCCACCTGTATGCATTTTAAGATCAAAGTCAAGTGTCAGCGGTTGTCAGCCTAAAATATGCAAATGGAGCAGAACCAATCGTGTGATCCAGGCCAAAGCGACTGACTTACAAGATTTTTAACTGCAGGGTGTTGAGGACTCAAATTATGTCTTCTCCGTCCTCGCAGTATAATAACATCATCAGTCTTAGTGGACTCATACAGCGTGACCTCAGGTGGTCCTCATGTAGACCTTCATGGTCTCGTCTATTTAAGGTATTTACAGCCGGTGCACCCTGACCTAAAAAGGCCACACAGAAACCTGAATTTTTAAATACAAAGCAACATGCAGGAATGGTACTGTGTCCTGTGAGGGTCAGTTTTAGTCTTTTAATTCAAACACTGTCCAGTGAAACGTGGATGGACACATTATTGTTAGTCTGATCCATCCCAAACGTAACAGCCTGCTGTACGTTAAAAGACAACAGCTTCATATAAACGCAGCCTTCTGACAACCATGTCAGAGAACCAGTGGGAGGTATCGTGCCAGTGTTTCATGAAAGACAGTGAGTTCATGTACTGTCTGTCAAAGACAGGTGAAAATGTGTTGAAATTAAGGTGGATTAAAAATGAGTTTTATGCCAATTTTTAAAAAAAGTCATTAGTGAGTCTGGAACAATCCGAAAAGACACAGATGGAATCATAGCTCCTCGTTTATTAAGGATAAAAGTACTTTAATATAAACTTCATTCAATTTATTTTCTGGACTTGGTAAGTGAGAACAGTTTCTTATTTGTATATTATAAAATAAAAAAACTTGGATATTCTACTCGGAGCTGGGCTAAAGGTGCTGACTCGTGTTTGCAGCATACTTTTGGTGTGTACAGCTGTGAAAACATTCGTACGATGTCTTGTGTAGCTCTGGAGGAGCCTCGCCAGATATCAAACTCTCAGTTTTAGAAAAATCTGTCTTCCCCAACTCTACGTCTCCTTGACGGATGTGGTCGGTCAGTCTAGAGGACGATGACTGAGTCAGGTAGCAGTTATCTTTCTCAAGACTGATCGACCCTGTAACCAGTAACTGCTCAGTTGTTTTATTAGTTTCTGTATATTTTCTCAGTTGTCTTAGATTTGATCACAAATGTGGTTCTGCGTGATGCTTTCTTCACTCCAGGTGCCGACGTTAACGCCGCCACTGTAGACGGTGAGACCGTCGAGTCCTCGCTGGTGTTTCTTGTCAAGGAGGCTCTGGAGGCCAGCGCGGAGGACGCCGCTGAGATCGGTAACTTCTGCTTGAAAACCACACAGCTGCTGCTGGCTCACGGCGTGGACCCCAGCAGCTGTCTGAACGAGGACGGCGAGCCCTCCCTGACACAAACGAGCCTGGAGCACTTTGACCTGCTCTTCCCTCTGGCCGTGCTCTTAATCCAGAGCAGAGCCTCGCTGGTTTGCTCCTATCACGGCGACTCCTGTTGGTCGGGTTACAGCCTCCTCTTCCAGCGGCTCCAAACAGCCCTAGAGCGGTGCTCCGATCAAAGTCACGCCTCCGAGCTCCTGGAGCAAGCCGAGGTGTTGCTCGACTTGATGCGGGTAGACACCCCCACGCTGCATCTCCGTCCCAGGCTCGAGCTTCCCGTGCCCGGTCAGGACCCTCACCCCTACGCTCAGGCTCTGGCAGACCTCCACAGGTGCGTTGTAGAGCACGAGGTGAACCCTCCTGCTCTGCGATGCCTTTGTAGGGCTTTCATAAGGGGCCACCTGCAGCCTTGGCCCCTGGAAGACAGAGTCAAAGCTTTGCCATTACCCGACAGACTGAAGGACTTTCTTCTTCCTGAGCACACGTATACCCCAAAGCCTGGCTGGGACTGCTTCAAGCCCCAACATAACCAGCACTGATGACACAAGCTGCTGGCTGCTGTTCATTCTAACTTAAAGAAGACGAAAATCATCAATCTGAAAGTCATTCTTGCCGTCTTGTTGTGTGTTGTCTGTGCCAAATTTACAGACAGATGTGTGTATGTTTACTTTAAGACACAAAGTAATGTCTGTACACGTTAGCCTTTGACTTGTGAGCCTCTAAGTTTTCACCGTCGTGGTTCAGCATCTGAACAGCTGAGCGACGTGTAAAGGAAGCTGCAGTACAAAACAGAAGCCACCAGATGGCAGTGTTGCTCTTGCGTCTCAGAAGCGGCTCTGATGTCGGAGGGGTCAAACATTTAGTTATTCACAGCGCAGCCCGTTACTGTTGTTGCAGCGCATTTGGGCTCCATTTATATTTCATCTCCTCAACGTGATGATGATGCCGATGGCGTATTGTGAAAGTCGTGTATCTTCTCACTTAACGTGAAGGTGGACCAATAAAACAGTCGTGTACCTCGCCGTCCGTGTCCTCTTCTGTCCACTCATGGCATGGTTTGACATCATTTTCTGTTTGTCAACATATTTGCTGCTTGCGATCGACCAGTTAGGGGCAGCGCAGCGCCGAATATGACTCGCAAAGTCGCTGGATGTGTGTTATGGGGGGAATAATTGGTGCTCTATATTTACCTCATGCTTGTGTTCATACACCAAACATCAGCTGAGTAGCAGTGAATGCTAAAATAAAGAAGCAAAAGAAAAGAAAAGGAAGAGTGTGTCTTGACATGGTTTCACTGTGACATAGCTGCAGTGGCTGCCGGCGTGGAAAGTTTTACCAAGCATTCTTAATGCTTACATTTAAAATCAGATGAATTTAGAGCCCCTTTTCCTCTTCTTCTGCTCCCTCACATGCAAAAACAACCCTATTCTTAACATCCTGTCTTCGGTGATAAACAAACAGTGCCTTGAAGAAATACACCATGATGGTAGAGGGAACACCATAGGGTACATCGTATGTGTTTGCGTCCATGTGTGCGTGTGTGACGAGCAAACTAAATAGGACATTGTGTTACACAACTAACCCCTTCCTGACATTGCTGAAGCTGGAGTGGCTCCAAGGCTTGCAAGCGCTCCAGCTCCTCTTGGTTATCTAGGTCACAGCCTCTGAGGAGAAGAGCCTCAGCAGCAGCAGCAGCAGCAGCCCTGCATGACACACGCTTCACTCTCCTGTCTGTCTCAATCTCTTGACAAAACCTCAACACTGGCCCTGGTCGAAGGAAGGGAGGGAGGGAGGGAGGGAGGGAGTGAAGGAAGGGAAGGGAGGGAGGGAGGAGGGGGTTGCAGGAGGCAGAGCAGTGAGAGGGGAATAAAAAAAAAGTTACAGAGACGGTATAGGTGGAATGGTAGAGGGAGCACTCATGGAGGACACATGGAAATGGGAAAGGCAACGTTGGATTACATTTATACAATACACTAGCTGTAGGAACATAATCCACCCAACCAACAACGCTGGAGAAAAAAAAAACAGCCCTCTTTCACAGAGTCCAATCCCTGCTTGTAGCAGGCGATAGAATAGAGATAGTGGGGGGGAGGGCTAAGCCAGTACTCTCCATCCAGCCTTTATTGGAAAACTGTGCGAGTGAAGCTCGGTACTGAAATTAGTTATTGATCTATTCTCTCTCCCCGAAGCCCATGGGTCTTTCCCACCACACCTGCTCATTCTCTCACAGCCTTCCCTTTCACCGTTCTCTCATTGTATCTTTGAACCGTTGCTTCGAGCTCCTGCGTGTTTTCTCTTGTTTTTTTTTTTGTAGTTTCTTTTTTATTTTCTTCAAATCTAAGCTTTTCATACATAGAAGGAGTTATTCCAAGAATAACATAATAACGTGACGTCTGCTGGAAAGTTTGATGTTTTTTTAAAAAAAAAACTTGAAAATCTGATTGTTTGCTTTGGAGGGCGTCAAACAGCTTTACAGTCAACAAAGTAACCTGAAATCTGACCTTTAGCTTCTTAAAATGAAACCCTTATATAACATGTGTAACATGCTTCCTGTGCTCAGTTATTCTTTCTTTAGACGATCTCTTTCTTTACTTTTCCACTCTCCGTTCCTTCGACGTCCTTGCCACCATCTTTTCTGTTTACGGCTCCTCGTCTTTGGCACCACAGGCTGAAGGATATGGAAGCTAGATTTGTGTCATACTTGGAAAAAGATTGAGTACAAGGACATCTAATAACACATAGCTGAGTAGATGTTGTGAAGGATAAACCCACAAAGACCTGATTTAATTCCATTGACTCACATGAATTCATGAAATTGGATCATAACAGCTTAAATTTAGAAGATAACTGGAATTATTTCTACATAATTCTGCTGTTTTTGTTGTCGTTCGTGTCGGTGCCTGTTGGCTGAGTTCCTACTGAGGCCCTAACCTTTTCATTTACCACCACGTCACTAACTGAAAGGCATTGTGGTCTATTCCAGGCCTTTTTCTTCTTCTATAGAGCGCAGCCTGTGCCGACTGTGCATCTCCTTGTCTTTCACTAGACATTGTCTAGACACGGGATAATTGCAGACATCACTGAACACTCAGCTGCTGCCTGAAACCTCACGGGATTTGAGGTGGACTTTGGAGGGAAATGTCCAGCAGTCAGTCAGTCAGTGAGGGGCTCACACACACACACACACACACACACACCCCTCTTTTTGTGTGTTTATGTGTTTGCCCGTTACATCTACACTTACTGCTGGTGTGGAGGCAAGTGTGTGTGGGTGTGTGTGTGTGAGAAGGAGAGAGAGAGAGAGAGAGAGAGAGAGGGGGGAAAGAAAGAGCGAAAGAGAGCGCAGACATTGAAACACAGTGTTCATAACCGCAGATGTGGTGACTTCATCAGAAAAAAATGTACCCCATCCAACTGCTCCGCTCGTGTTGATGGAGCTCTCCAAAATTAATGGCTGTTAATATAAAAGCGAATAAAAGCAAATTCTCACTGGATGTCAATGTGTTCTGCACTTCTGCTGGCTTCCTTACAGATTACTTATTTATTTATTTATTTATTTATTTTTCTCCTATAAGATTACTGTTGTTTGGCTCAGTTGTGTGTGTGCGTGTGTGTGTGGGGGGGGTTCTTTTCTTGTCAGAGATGGCTGCAGGTCGCCGGGTTCACCCAGGGCACAGGACTAATCTCAGTGGGGGTGGATTGGATGCAGGATAGCTGAATCCTGTTGGGGCAGGCCACCTTCTCAGTGTGCTCCAGGTGTCGGTTCCTCGTTTTAGATTGACACATACCGTCTGTTGTGCTCACCGGCATTTACAGGTTCAGTTAGCTCGAGGGCTTTTGTGTGTTTGCTTGATCGAAGGACAAACATGTCAAGAGTTAAACTCATGGAGAAAGATGTTGTTTTCCTTGATTATGCTACTTTTTTGCCCACTTTAACACCCATTCGATGCTATTTTACTTAGATACCATCGCAGAATGTGTCTTTTTTTAACTCTTTGGAAAGAAAACAGCTCCAACAAGTAACGTAACCACGCTGCTGCACACTAGTATTAACACAAATGTTCTCTTGTTCTTCGAGGGGGCAATAATTCGAACGTGTAAGCACCACCAAAAAGTTAAAGTTCCACACTCCGACTCTTATTTTAGAAGCGCGCAGATCCACCACCCTCTACATTTCTACAACTGACGCCATTTCACAGAAATTCCAGACAACTGGCGCCTGAGCTCTGCCTCTGAGAAGGACATGATGAATAGGACACACCCTTGGTATGCTAGTGAATGGTAGAATATATGGCACACTGCAGTGTTACAGCCTAGATTCATTACAGCCTCTCTCTCGTGTTCCTGAGCTCTTTTCAGAGCGCCGTTCTCTCCCTTGCCTTTTTCCTCTCCCCTCTGCGTTTTCATGCTGCTCGCACTATTTTTAAAAAGAGCTCGAGAGTTTGAGTGAAATGCACTGAGGCACCAGTAAGGCGAGCTACAGCTCTTTCCAACGCTCTGGTTCCTGATCCACCTCTTTGTTGTGGTCTATGCATGCCTGCTCTAGTCACATGACCGCGTTTCTATGGCAACTCGGGTTTGAGTAATCATTTGCGTTACGACCTTTATTCCCTTGAGGAAAGGGGAGGGGGAGGTTAGACTGAGCCTGTAGAAAGAGGGAGCAGGAGGAAAGAGAAAAGACAGGCAGAAGGGGAGCGGCGGAGAAGCACAGGGAAAGAAAATAGGCAAAAACAACGGCTGTAGAGGGGGAATTTTACCCTTTATTTCCTTTTTATATTTTCCATTTCATCTTTTTCTCTTCGTACTGCACACCAACCTCCACCTCTCCGTGTTCAGTAGCTGGAAAAATGAGGACAAAAAGCCTGCCACTAAACACTGGCTTGTGTGTGTGTGTGTGCGCGCGAGTGTGTGTGTGTGTGCTTCAGTTTCACCATAATGTCTTTTGTGCTGTGACTCACTGAGTGACTAGGACAGGCGAGTGAGTTTGGTTGGAGAGAGAGAGAGAGAGAGGCAGCAGCAGGCATGTATGTTTCATAAGGGCCTACACACACACACACACACACACACACACACACACACGCCTCCCCTTCGTTTCTTCTCGGAGGAAAAGCAGCACTGTGCCACATGTGCAAGTCTCAGCAGAAACAGATTCTGTATGTTCCTGTTTCTTGCTCTCCCGGCTGCGTTGTCATGGTTACCGAGCTAGTCCACCAAGGCATGCAGCTCCTCTCTCTCTCTCTCTCTCTCTCTCCTTCTCCCTCCCTCCATCCCTCTCTCTCGCCACCGTTGGGTGATTCAACCCATCAGTTGGGTTGTGTCATCTCCTAGATGGAGTTTCGAGCTCCCACATCTCCTAAATGGAGTTTTTCCAGTTTAGGCTTCTAGTTTTAAGAAAATGGGGGGGGGGGGGGGGGGGGGGGGGGGGGGGGGGGGGGGGGGGGGGGGGGGGGCATCCATGCATTGACAGGAGGTGGGCTCTAACTGGGGGGCTTGCGTGATAGACACTGTGGGGGTTGAGCGGTGCTGGTGGTGGTGGTGGAGGTGCTGGTGCTGGCTGCTTCCAGGTGCCTGCGACTGGGGCTGAATATGAATGAGGGGCCCCGGTTCTCCAGAGATGGCGGCTGGGGAGGGAGAGAGGGAGAGAGAGGGAGAGAGGGAGAGGGAGAGAGCTGCTAAAACCAGAGACCAGTGGAGCCTGGCTGGTTGAGAGGCCCCCACAAGCTGCTGACAGGAGCTGGAGCTAGCCATCACGTTAATTAGCGTTTTTTACTCTTGCAGCGGCGAATAGGGGGAGTGGGTTAGAGAGGGATGTGGGGGTGGTATATGACTCATAGACACAGTATGGTTTATTCATGATGGAGGAAGGGGATGTGTGTGTGTGTGTGTGTGTGTGTGTGTGTGAGACAGAGAGAGAGAGAGAGAGAGAGAGGAAACAGACATTTGATTTGCACACAGTTCTGTGTGTGTGTTGCCTTAGTAGATCACTGATTGGCACCAAGCCAAGATATTATTATGTCTTGAACATAATACCAGGCATTCATTGTTGCTGTCATTGAGGGTTTTTTTTCTAAAACTTCACATTACACATCTGAAATGAATTCATTTTATTTGAAACTAGATCCTCCGTGTGATTTCGTGAAACAAGTGAAAGATAGTACGAGCCTGCAGGAGCCGTTACGTTGATCATTTATTCCCCGTTTCTACCGGTTATTGATCACAGGCTTTCTTTTTTTTTTTGAGGGCCTGTCTGGGACGCATCAGACTGATGAAATGGGTTAAGGGTGCCTCTCTCATGAGGTGACCTGACCTTGTCTCCTCTGCCTCGCCCCCCCCCTGACAGTGATCCTCACCCCCCTGAGAGATGCACGGGAATCGATAGATTTTTGTCCGGGACTGCCCATCCTGGTCGAGCTAAAGCTCGAGGAGAAGAGCTGCCGCAACATACAGAACATTCCAGAAGAAGAAGAAGAAGCAGCATCTCCTCCTCTTGGCTTGCTTCATGCCTGAGCAGTGATACGAGGGCTTGTGTGTTTGTTTGTTTGTTCCTGCATGCATGCATGTATGTGTGTATGTGTGCATATAAGAGGGTGTAAGGGGAGGTTACATTACAGCTATGCTATTGTCTAATTGTCTCCTCTTATCATTAGTGACAACCATGACCTCTGTTATTGGCATATCTGCATTCTGCCTGCACTGCAGAGCCTCCACCACACTACTCGCAGCGTTTTCTCTCCCAAGAGCGGCAGGGCCCATGCCTCATAAATACAAACACAATCTCTCCTACACCTCCTGACTGCAGGACAGGACTCCACACATATCTGCCCGTGGAGCGCAGCCCATTTGCATACATATTAAAGTGACGCCTCAGAAAAAAGGAAGAGAGAGAAAGAGAGGGGGGTGAAGAAGAGGAGAGGAGGAGGAGGAGGAGGAGGAGGGAGGAGAGAGAGCGGGTATATGCAAACAAGGCTTTCATCTAATATGCAAGAACCGGCATTGCTCTGGCATAAATCTGCATCTGAGCCCAGGCAAAGAGAGCGGAGCCCATTTGACAGTAAATGGGCTAGGGATGGCTGTCAGATGCACAGGGGAACACTGTGTTACCCCACAGAGAACCGGGGCGATTGATCAGTATGGTATGTCACATATAGTTAGAACTGCAAGGTACAATGGGACATGCAGAGTGAAACGATAAAATTAGAGGAAAAAAAACAAAGGATATATGAGAAAGTATATCAGGAAAATATGGAAAGGAAAAGTTCAACCTTTTGTGCAATATGCTTATTTGTTGTGTACATATTGAACAAATGAGGTAAAATACTGAACTTCAGAGATGCTGGTGCATTTAGCACATTAAGCACCTAATTTCCGGTCTTTATGCTAAGCTACGCTAATAGGCAATTGGGTCTAGCTTCATATTTGACATACAGACGTGATGTGGGGTGTCAATCAGCTGGCAAGAAAGCATAAAAACATATTTCACAACCTAATTATCACATGTTAGCAGGCTATACTAAGATGGTGAACATCTAAACTTTATACTTGCTAAACATAAGCACGTTAGCATCGTCACTGTGAGCATTTTAGCATGCTTACATTAGAATTTAGCTAAAAAAAAAAGTAACTCCCGTGTCTTAATCTTGTTTTATCTTTTGACCCAGCCACACCAGCTGTTCTCCCTTGTTTCCAATATATATGCTAAGCTAAGCTAGCCTGCTATTGGCTCCAGCTTCACGTAGTATTGATCTTACTCTCGGCAAGGAAGCAAAACAAATACTTCCAACCTATTTAGAAAACGTTACCGTGCTTAACTAAGATAGTTTAGCTAAACAGCAGCACGTTAGCATTGTTACTATGAAGACTTTAGCATGTTTCCATGTTACAAACTCTGCTAGTATAGCTGCACAGAGCCATTAGCGTAGGTAGAGACTATACATCTTGTTTTACCTTTAAACAGAACCGTGTTGTTTCCCCCATTTCCAGTATTTATGCTAAGCTAAGCAAGTCAGTTAATGGCTCCAGCTTCATATTTACCACATAGACACAGAGTAGTATGGATCAAACTCTCGGTGAGGAAGAGTAAAACCACACTTTCCAATCGAATTAGAAAATCCTTAAATTAGCATTTAGCTAAGCTACCTGTTTGCCCCCTGTTTCTAGCCTTTAAGCTAAGCTAATTTAAATGTCCAATGTCTAAGATTTGGGGCCTCTCTTTTCAGAATAAGGCAGACATGGAATGTAATATTTGTAACAATGTTTTCATGATTGTATGTATAATCAGCTGAAAATAAGAATTTTTTTTGTTACTTAAAATTGATCCTTTTGTATCTGCAGTGGGAGCGGGTCCTCTTTCTTGGAGGCAGCCATGTTAAAACTCTGTGTTTCTACAGTAGCCCAGAACTGACAAACTAAACACTGACTCTAGACAGGGCCAAGTATTGTTTCCCCTTCACACTGGGAAGGTGACGATGTGAGGAGAATGCAATGCAGCGATTACGCCGCTAGATGCAACTACATCCTACATTTGTTGTATAAATCTTCACGTCTAAGTTTGAGCAACAAAGCAAAAATCAAAAACACATTTCCCAAAATGTTGAACTATTCCTTTAAAAAAAAGAAAAAGTCAAAGCATTTGTTCCATAAGCTGTCAGAATACTGTGCTGTATCTAACCTGCATGATCCTGTTAATTTATACTGAAATGTATGTATTGTCCCAGATTTTTTAACATTTCTAGAACATTTTTTTTGCACAAGCTAAAGTAGAGCGCACGATGGCAGTGCTAAAGCAAAAAAAAAAATGAAACTTTACTTACTGTCTTCAGAAACTGGAGTGCTGCCACGAGCTCTGGGTTTCCCCTAACTCTGTGAGTATTTCATGTTGGACACCCTTGAACTCCCTTTCCTGTTTTCCTGCCTGAGCATGTTGCGTTGAAGCACGCCATTCTGTCTGTACAGGTGATCTTACGCACAGGAAATGGAAACTCTGAATGTGCATGTGTCGGGTTATGTGTGTGTGTGTGTGTGTGTGTGTGTGCGTGTGAGAGAGTTGGAGGTGGAATGGGGGTTGGTGGGGAGGTGGAGGGGGTTTGAAACAGGATATGTTGGGAATAACACAAAGCACAAAAAAAGTGTCACATGATCTGAAACACAGGGTTGATTTATTTGGCTTCAGAAAGAATCTGTTGCATGTGGTTTGGAGGAGAGAATGTTTTCCTTCTTTGCTCTCAGTGTGCTCAGACACAACACATGGAAACATTTTCTGAGAGGCCATGGGTCTGTGAAAGAAAAAAAAAAAGCTCCAGACATTTTATTTCTTCTCCCTCTTTTCATTGCCCTTTTTCTCCAAACTGATTGAATTACATACATCTGCTCGCCACATGTACAAATATCTCCCTAATGAATATTTGCGATGCACTCCAGGGTTGTGACTGTGCAATTAGTAGATATCTTAATCGTTTATTTTGGTGAGAATCAGACGTTCGAGTGGGGCTCTTCACCCATTCCATGCGTGTGTCCATGTGTGGCGGGGATATATCAATGAACATCCTATTTACAGCCTCTATTTCAGTCTGTAATAAATACACTTCCACTCACATGAGACAGTTGCAGGTCTGCTCTATTGTCTGCCATAAATATGCTGGAAGGGTTGGTTAAATATTGATAACACCAATTTTCTGCCCCCCCCCTCCTCCTCCTCGTACCCCCCACACACACACCCTCTCTCCATCACCACCACGCACACAAACACGTACACACACACACACGCACATCTCGCACTCATACCAAACCCCTCCTTCTTTCTCTCCTTCTATCTCGCAGTTATTTCACCCTCACAGTAACCTTGCTTATGCATATTGCATATGTAAATAAAGCACCCCGCCTCTGAAGTAATTGTGTGCATCTCCTACCCAGAGCTGCATATCTCAGCTCTGTGTTTAAGAGGACGCACTATGGAAAAGAGCAGATCTTCTTTGTTTAGCAGTGATTCTTTTCTGTTCTGGACTCAAGAACTATAGATTTATTGATATGAAAAGTACTGCAAGTTCATTTCTTACCACTTCTCTTCTCAATATTTTTTTGAGTTCAGAAGGAGTTGGTTATGGGCGGGGCCCTTATCCTGGATTTCTGGCCCATACTGCTGTACCCAAAATGCTTTATTAATACAAGTAATACAAAGTAACTTTACTTTGTAATATTTAGGTTGAATGTTAATGTAGAAATACATCATAAGCGTAAAAATGTTTTGCATCATTAATATTTTGCTAATTTCTGCTCCTAACACATCGTTCAATTATTTAACTATGGATTTCTTAGACGTATTTATTTTTCACGTCTTTACAAAACTCAAATGAGAGACATAAAAAATCATCAGTGGTCAAAGTTGTCGCCCCTTTGCAGTGGAGTGGTACAGTTTGCTGTCCTAACAGCCGGAAATAATCCATACTTTTTGTCCATGAAGGTTTTTATTTTATGCACAAGAGACGGTCTTGGTTCATGAGACTCTCTTTGTGGTTCATACGTGTGTGGTTTACAGATTCACAGAGAAAAGACATGGACAAAATATTCATACCATACATAACGCCGATAATGCTGTATGTAGCGACCAAAAGATTTATACTTGTGTAGCTGTTTGTGTGTTAAATGTGTTTTGCATTTTGAGGCTGTGACTTGTGGTGATGTTGTAATAAACTAGTAATGAAGTTGTTTCTAATATTCTGTCCAAATCGTGCAGGGAAAAAATTAGAAACATGTTAGAATATAATGAAAAAAACACCACAAAGCCCCAGTAATCACCATACGACCCTCCTGAAATCAACTACTGCAAAAAAAAAATCACAATAAAAGTAGATTAGTGGTCATGGCGACTGTAACCAAACAATCTAAATTGTACCGTATTTAATATAAATATTTAAAAAGTGTATATCTGCATGTGTCTTAGTGGAACATTTACAGGCTGTGAAAACGAATCTCCTTCTGGGCTAATAAAAACTATCTGTCTATCTAGAAGTTGAAATCAGTGTCAGGTTGAGTTTTATTTGGTGTCACTGTAACGAGGCTGGAGTGCAGGAGTAATCACTGGTGAATAAAATACTACATGTTTAATCTCTCTCAGTTTTTATGTGCAAATGTCAGGAAACACAGCAATGATAGTACAGATATACTGCAGCATACTACCTTTACTTTAAACTATATATATGTCCATATTTGTTTCAGAGATAAAGAATCATATTTGATATCACAAAAAACAAGTGTCAAAGAAAGTTTAAATGACAAGTTGATTTATGCACTCTAGCCTTATTTTGTCCATTATTACTGTCTGTCTTTTTAAATTTAACCAGCAGAGCCTTCACTGTCACACGAGCCACGTAAAGATTACTCAAACTAACACGAGTGTGTGTCTTCAAAACTGATCCCAGGTCCGTTTGACATTTGGTCTGACCTTTGGTTCCGCCTCTCACAGATTGTAGGTTGTGGTTTCTCTCCCGTGATGCTCAATAAAATGTTCTTCCAGTGTGACATTTTGCCACGCAAACCTCGTTTTTTTTTTCACCCCCACTCGCATCTCCATCGCGTTGCCATTTAGCCTCCCATAATGCAACACTTCTTCCAGAACATGATATACAAATCTGTATTAAGTGCACTTCCCGATATCCTTTTTGCTCTGAAGGTAACACGAATGAGCATTTAGTTTATTCTGTTTAAGTTGTAGCAGTCTTGTCTGGGCAACACTTTATTTGAATAGTCCACCTCCACAGTATTTGTATTTTATTTTATCTGTTATGTTTAACAGATTATCTACAGAATATATGTGACAGTTCATAATCATACCATAACTAAACCTTGACCATGGTGGTGTAACATCATAAAACGGTTGTTGAATCTCAACTAATACGCTGTTGAAATGTTACAGATACTCTATAAACTATCTGTAGAGGGACTATCCAAATAAAGTGTTCGCCTTGTTTGTCTGTTCTTTACCTTTATTTGTTCAGCTTTGCTGTCTTTGTTCTTAGCTGTCACGTCTACTCACGAGTCAATGAGTAGAGTCAAATTTCTTCTGTGTACACATACTTGGCTAATAAAGCTGATTCTGAAACTCAGCAAGCCAAACATAGATTTTGCCCTAAATGTCACTTTTATTTGTTTAATGCCAGATCATAACAGAATGACACTTTCCATAAAGAGCATCTAACTGTAATATTACTTACAGAGACCCAAAAATTCCCACCATGAGCAGGGCAAGCTCGGCAACAGTGGCGAGGAAAAAACCTCGAGCAGAGCCGGGCTCATCGTGGACGGACGTCCGCCGAGGTTGGGTGAGTCTGTAGAGGGAGAAGGCGAGAGGGGAGGATGCTGGGAGGACAGAGAGAGAGATAAAGATGCACAGCAGCAATAAGAATAACTACAACTGTAGCTATACAACTATGTGACTAATTGTACTGATGATCAAGAATGTTTGTAGTCGCTATCAGGCACAACCAATCCGTGATAACCTGCGAGATGAAACGCACAAAAACTCAGGGGAAGAAGATAAATTAGTAATGTGCATAACATATACAATATATACCCTATAGTACTCTTCTGTACTACACTATATCTTCTACACGTTGAATCAAGGCAGTGCTAGGATGTGTTTCAGTGGCACATGTGCTGTGTCTCAATTCATGCACTTCCATACCTACTCCTGCTATTTTGAGTACATAATTGCGTTCACACTGTATATTATGTCAAATGCAGTGTACTCATAACGGTCAAAGAGTGTGTGAAACACTGGACGCTCCTCATCCTCCATGGTCTCCATTTTGGCCACATGGAGGAAGGGGAGGGACCACCGGCATTTTCAAAATGGAGGCCGAGGAAGCTGCTGGAGCTATACCAACACCGTGACATGCAGATTTAAGTTGTACTCATGTTTAATATTTATATTTTGACAGTGATGCTCTGCCTGGTCGCAGTTTGGTGTAGAAGAAGAAGAAGATGTTGCAATCGTCACAATTGCCACACTCAAACTTGAGACAGCGCTACCCTGCCAGAATTAGCACATTACTCCGGGAAGTACACAGTGTACCGAGTGTACTACGTAGACGTGTACTAACAGAAGTTAAGAAAGAGTATTGGACAAAGTCATATGAGAATACTGTGTAACAGCGTGACAGCTCATAAGAACTTAAGATAAAGCGTGAGTTGTGTCATTTGTAATAGTGACACTTAATAATCATAAACGCACATAAAGACTCCTCCTCCACCTTCAGATAAAGTCTTAGCGATAGTTAAAGATACTTTTTTAAGACATTAAACAAATTAATTTAGCACTGCCACACCGTAGTGCTATGTCACACGTCACACGCTGTACCTTGATACGTAACATCAATCTGCTCTCTGCCATTGAAACTATATTCCGGAGAGAGCACACATGTCAGACTCCAATTTACACATATTATCAGAGCATGATAAGCATAATGGTGGCTGTCCTCCTGATTCACGTATTTGGCAGGAAATCAAAGTCACATCCAGGTGTTCGGTATGATGTCAGCCATCTGTGTGTGTGTACACACAAACAGATGTGGGGCACGGATGACAGATAATCTCTCTACAAAGAGCTCCTACCTCACACATCTGACTGCAGTAACAATATTTCTATTATCAGAGGCGGTCCTAATGACATCACTGTCAGGTTCAGACATGACATTCATAATTTACTGCATGTGTGCATATGAGTATTACTGCTATGTACTGTGTGTGTGAGTGTACTTAATGTAGAGCTGTGTTACACTCACAGTATACACTTATAGAACAGTATGGGCTGTTATAATACAGAATTATAGACGTGAATATGACTGTATCCCCGTCTTCTCCTCGGTTTCTTGGTTGTTAGCCTTCATGCATCTCAGCGAGGCTGCGTTCAGAAGCTCCGGCTCTGCTTCATGGAGCAGTCGTTCAGAGGATCTGTGGAAAATGTTTGTCTTTTTCAAACGTTGATCCAAAATATACTTCTTTTTTTTTAACTTCTCTTGTTTCGACTCTGACGTGTTTTATTTAGTCTTTCTGTCATTTACGGCTCTGTGAAGATGTTTGAAATATAAATTTCTGTGTCCAAAAAGAGCTCCGTTAATAAGTTTGTTAATCAATTCTGTTGTGTTATTCTTTACTATATTCTATTATCTTCTATTCTATTCTATTCTATTCTGGCTCTCTCTAGTATGTTCTGTTCTGTTCTGTTCTGTTCTGTTCTGTTCTGTTCTGTTCTGTTCGGTTACTCTGGAGTTATTCTGTTATGCTACTCTGTCTCGTCTGTTCTGTTGTTGCTGCTGTTCTGTTTCTCACCTTCTGTTGTTCTATTATTCTCTATTATGTTACACTCTACTGTTCTTCATTCAGTCGTGTCCTTTTATGTTCTACTGTATTTTGGCTTCTAATGTTACTCTATGTTCTGTTCTGTTCTGTTCTGTTCTGTTCCTCTGTGTTATTCCAGTACTCTGTCTATCCTGTCCTATTCTCAGTTACACTCCATATTCTGTTCTATCTTATCACTTTCTAGTATGTTCTATTCTATTGTGTTCTCTCTAGCATGTTCTGTTCTGTTCTATTATGCTACTCTCTCTCATCTCATCTGTTGTTGTTGCTGTTCTACTTCACACCTTCTGCTCTGTTTTTTCTCCTCTCTTCTGTTACTCTGTGCCGTTCTTCATTCAGTTCTATTCTATTCTGTTCTACTGTATATTCTCTTCTAATGCTATTCTGAGTTCTGTTCTGTTCTATTCTATTACTCTCTATTCTATTCTGTTCTGTTCTGTTCTGTTCTGTTCTGTTCTGTTTAATGATGCTCTATGTTCTATTCTATTCCATTTCTGTATCTATGCTGACCTCTTCTCTGTTACACTGGTCTAGTCTATTCTATCTATTTTCTCTGTAGTGTGTTCTATTCTGTTCTATTCTGTTCTATTCTGTTTGATATGTAAGATATCTCATTGCTCTCTCCTATATTCTGTTCTGTCCTTTTCTATTGCTCTCTGCTTCACTCACTCCATGGTCTATTATTCTAGTATGTTCTATTCTGTTACTCTTTATTCTATTTGCTTACTCTCTGGAGTATTCTATTCTATTCTATTCTATTCTATTCTATTCTATTCTATTCTTTGACTCTCCAAGATATCTCATTGCTCTCTGCTATATTCTGTTCTGTTCTGTTCTATTGCTCTCTACTCTGTAGTCTGTTTTAATCTATTACTGTCTGGTATGTTCTATTTGGTTCTATTCCATTACGCTTTACTATATTCTATTTGCTTACTCTCTGGAGTATTCTATTCTATTCTATTCTATTCTATTCTATTCTATTCTATTCTATTCTATGGCTCTAATCTGTTCTGTTGTAATTACTAACTGCTATATTTATTCTACTTCACTCTTTCTGTTCTGTTTTTCTACTCTAATCTTTTACTCTCTACTTTTTCTTTATTCTATTCTATTACTTTCTACTTCTACATGATCTGTCCTCTTCCAATGTTCCTGTGTGTTCTCTTCTGTGACTTTCTTCTCTTCTGTCACTCTTCTACACTCCCACTCCTCTCCCTCTGTTCTGTCCTCTTCCACTTTTCTACGTGAACAATAATAATTTTTCGTCCGCACTGAGATTTAAAAAGCTCAGAACACATTTAGTGAAATGCAGCATGCCAGCTCCTACGTGCATTCTGAATGAGGCTCGTAGTGATATTTGCGTATAACAGAAGCACCGCCTCCCTCCCATTGGACAATGTCTACGTGAGGGCGTGGCAAGGAAAGATGAGAGTTGCAAATCCATGCCCTTACTGGGAAGACATGGAGCGCTATGGACACAGTCTACACGAATCGAGTGGGAATCTCAGCTAAAGACATAGATATTTTCTTCAGTTAAGAAACAGACGATTTGAGAGACTGAGAGGAAAGAAAAGGGTGGCCCGGTTGAGGATGGAGTGTGCATTTGACGCACAGAATCTGATTTCCATTTCTTTGAGGAAAATCCAAAGCTCCAGGACGCAGAGAGGAGGCATCAAGCTCCACAAGAACTTACTGGTAACGTACGTACTGAGAAACGCCAGGCAGTTTTATATGAGCAAAAACTTGTCGCAAACGCAGAGGACGCATCATTATGAGGATGTAGCCGCCGTCCGCGAAAGGCACGACTATCTTGAATTGACTGGGAGCTTAACAGAGTTGGCCGATGACTTCTACTGCAACTTTACTGGGGTTGAGTCGGACACTTGGCACTGCGGAGCGCACCAGCCCATCGGCCAGCCTGCAGAGGTGGCGCACCAAGACGCATCTGCCTGCGCAATGGTCTCACCAAGTGACTCTGACCTCATGGTTTCGGAAGCCTGTTGGAGTTGTGCAGACAAATCCTCCTGGGAGTTACCTATCCCAAACGCACAAGCCAACCAAAAGACTGTCCTGGACTTGGACACGCATGTGGTGACTACTGTCACGAACGGATACTTCCACTCAGACTGTTGCGCGCAGTCAAAACAGCCGCAGGGCGCGCAGTGCTACGGTAAAAAGCGAAAGATGGACACAAGTTATCATATTGTTGATCCAGAGTTTTATTTGCCAGACTTTGGGCCGGTGCCATGTAAAAGGATGAGGACTGATGATGATTCACATTCAGACTCGGACCAGTTGGACAGCACGAACATCTCCAACCTGATCTCAGTGTTGGGTTCAGGTGGACTATCTGAGTTTGTGAGTTGGCAGCAGACGGACCTTGAGCAAATATTCGCCGCTCAGACAATTTGTTTAAAACATACACTGTTAACAGGCAGCGGCTGGACCAGAGCAATCGAAGCATTTTGATTTGTATGACTGTTTTTTCTTTGTATCGTTTTATTTTATTGCTTTCAAATAAACCATGACACGACTGCAGTTCTCTCTCTCCTCTGTTATTGCATCAAATGTGGTTATTCAGTCCGTTTCGGACTACTTTTACGCATTAACATTTACTGTGCCGGTTAATACCATTCATCCACACATTATAAAAATGAACTGTACCTTTGGTTTAAAGCCTTTATTTTTCTGGTGCTTGGTTCGGGGTGCTGGAGTCTTGTCTCTGTTTTTTTTTTTTTTTTTTTTTGGTTTGTATTTCCTGAAGAAATGAGCTCGTTTCTCTGGAAACATGTTGGACGAGCTCCATCATGTGGCGAGTAAAGATCTGTACAGGCTCAATGCATCAGATCCAAGGCAGAGTATCAGTCTGTAAATGTGTTATTTATACCAGGGTCTACTTTTATTAATCAATAAAACTAACATCATTTAAAAAACACACTGATGTATTGGCTTTAAATTACAACTTGTAAAATTCTATGAGTATCAGTAGACACTTGTTAAGAGTGGATGGAGAGGTTTATACTGACCTTGTGTTTTTCTTCCTATTTATATCATTCCAACAGTCTTATGGGAGATCATATTCATAATTTATGACTCTTCCATGATTAAAACTCAAAGATAATAGCTCATTATTAATTCTTATAGATCACTTGACTTTATTATTTCATTCTAATACACTGAAAATGAGGCTGGTAAATATTTCTGCATGCGCCAACAAGCTCTATTTTTAAATAAATAAATAAATACAAAATCAGGACTTTTTTTTTTTTTTTGTAGTGTGGAGCTTCACAGTTGTCTTTCCTCTGTGGGTCCGATGGGGGCGGACAGAACAGACAGGCTGAGAATAGACAGAGCACTCTGTCCTTGAGACATGACTGCCCGAGGCTTTCCCATCTATATACCCGGGACAGTGAAACACTTTAACGCGTCTGTCGGGCGAACATGTTGGGTGTCTTTGTCAGATCCGCGGTGAGTCTAACGGCCTTTTGGTTATTTAGTTATTTTTGTGCATGTTATTTTTAAGTGCGTAATAACAAAACGCACTTAACGTTACGTTTGGCTGCACGGCATGGAGCAGCTGGAGGGGGTGGAGCACTGCACGGTACAGCACAGGACAGCAACAATGTCATCAAATTATGTTTAATTACAACTCATATTTAAAGACGGCAGGGTGTCATGGTGTCTCGTACGCTACCTGCACATGCACAGTGTTAATTCAGGCTCGTTTTTAGCCGCTTCTCACTGTGACATTACGTCTAACATTAGCCTAGCATGTAGCATAGAGCTTACTGCGCATGCTACAAATTAAAAGGACACCGGTGGATTAAAGCTCTGTATTAATAGTTTTAATCACGACAGAGCTTGTATTCAGGGTTAACATTATATTTGCAGTATTTGTTTTGGCGTGTGTCACTAAAGAAAAGACGTCAACAACATTTTATTTTGAAAATCCAACCGGAAGTATGTGTTGTATTCCCACAGGTTTGCCACAAAATAAAGTATTTATCCTCTAATTTGATTTCTAACACTACTCCGTAATTAATCAATATTCCCACATGGATTTTAAATTAACTAACATCTATGTAAGATCTCCTCCGACTATGTTTTTAAATCTTATCATTATTTTATCAGATAATGACTTTATTTGACTGATAGCAGGAGGGCACACACACACATATATTTCTTGCTTTCATGTGTGTTTGTTTAAGCTCCCATTTCAACCTGTGTTCTATTTATAAGCTGGCAGATCTCTTCACCGCCAGGTCCAAACACATAGTGCGACCGGCCCCTGGCCCCCTCGCTCACTTGTTTTGGTGTCACTTTTCACAGTCACCTTACTGTAAAGTATATGACTTTGTAAATCGTTAGAGAGTCATTTACAGCTGGAGGCTTCGACTGCATACATTTGATCTTTAATGAGATGTTGACACCTGGATTTGTGAGGCAGCATCTGTCAGCTATTAATCCCCTGATTAGATAATCGGGAATATGAAATGTTTTTGCCATGTAGTCAGTGAAAATATTTGACCAAAGAGCAGCTGTGATGCTTTCTTAGTTTAGAGCTGGAAATATCGTAATAATCAATTATTTTTTAGACTGCACGGTTAATTACTTGATCTATAAAATGTCAGATAATAGTGATAAACATCCATCTTATTTCATTAATCCATGGTGTTGTCTTCAGTTTTGTCTCAGCCCAAAATCCAAATATATTCACTATTGTGAATATTTGAGAGGCTGAAAACAGCATTTTCTTCCATTTTTGTATGCCATGTGTAACTTCTAATGTCAGCAAAGACTCTGTGTTTACTATGACCGTCTCTTCCAGCTGCGGTCTGGCGTGGTGAAGCCGTGTCGCCTGGTCAGACCGGTGACACAGATCCCAGAGAGGTCCCTGGTGCACCAGGAGGGTTTACCTAAGCTGCCTGTGCCGCCTCTGAAGCAGACATGCGAGCGGTACCTGGCTGCTCTGGAGCCCATCGTGAGCGAGGAGGAGCTGGATCACACCCGGCAACTGGTGGAGGAGTTCCTCAAGGGCGGTGTTGGGGAAAGGCTGCAGAAAGGCCTGGAGCGACGGGCACGCAAGACAGAGAACTGGGTAGATATCTGGGTATATTTTGTGCATTACATGTGTATATTTGGAATCCTGCTCTATGACTACTCCTTCATTTATGTAGCTGTCAGAATGGTGGATGCAGTCAGCCTATTTAGACTGCCGTATGCCGGTGGCGGTCTACACCAGTCCTGGAGTTGTCCTGCCTCGTATGAACTTCCACGATCGACAAGGACAGATGAGGTGAGAAACCCGCATCCACCGCGAAACCCTGCCACGCTATCAAAGATGTTTATCTTACTCAACAAACTGCACAATCACGCAAAAAAAAAAGAAAGCCAGCACTTCCAAAGTGTGCTGTAAATTTCTTGAGTTCACATAATATCAGTTATAAATCATAATCTTCTGACTATAAGCTCATAAAGTTGTCTCCAAAAGTGATCTACATCGTGCTGAAGCTCAGTATAAACAAGCTTGTACGAGGCCGACCTTTGCACAGGCTTCCCTCTGCATGCTGGCTATTTAAAGCCTTTTGGCCACTCTTAGCGTGGCTCAGCTGTTTTTGACCACTGTGACCCATGGGATATGCAGTGAACACAGTGGCCCCATAGACGAATACTCCTATGGAGCCAGAGCTGGAGATTTAGGTGAGCGGGGGTACAGTCAGCTCACAGCTTGACAGCCAGTGGCACCATTAGATAATATGATATCGTGTTTGTGTTGTCAGTGCACCCCCTCGTATGCACAGTGTCCTTCAGGGACCCTCGTCTAAGTGACATTTTATGGTTACTGGATATTATATTTAATGCATAACGATAACAGAGCAGAACAACTGAAACACTATACAGTTAGCTCAAACAGTGAACGCGATTGCAGGAAGCTTGCGTCAAAAGATTATTGCATTTGAATATTGCATTGAGCTTTTTTTTTTTGTCTGTGTTATGTTTCATATGCTTCTGTTTTGACAAATTCAGTGTTTCATTCTCCCTGACGCTTGGTCATTGTTCTATTTTTGTTCAGTTTAATTCAGTTTTCTTCACAGAAATGAATAAAATGCTGAGCTATAGGCCTGATGTATGTAGATTTTTAAAGTTTTCTTACACCCCTTAAAATCCAGAAGGCCTCATGAAGCTTCAGATTGGGAATCAGTGCCTGCGTAACACAAAACAAAGCACAGAGTCATCGTCTGCCTGTTAGTAACACGTCTTCTGTGCAGGTTTGCTGCCAAACTGATCGCAGGAGTTCTGGACTTTAAAAAAATGATTGACACGTGAGTTTTCATACAGATACCGTGACAGATTATCACCATGACTTGCAGTTTATAAGTGGTTAATGTGAGTGTGTGCTGTGTGTTGTAGTGACACCCTGCCTGTGGAGTACCTGAGCAAGAAGCCGCTTTGTATGGACCAGTATTACCAGATCCTGTCCTCCTGTCGCATCCCCGGCCCAAAGAGAGACACTGTTGTGAATCACACCATCGGGAAAACACCTCCCACTCACATCACCGTGGTCCACAATTTCCAGGTACTCTAGATGGCGCTGCTGTTCTTCTCTTATCCTGTGCTCATTATCATTGGTGCAGTGGCTCAAGAAATCAGCCTGACCTGGCTTCCTCTCTCTCCCCTCAGTTCTTTGTCTTGGATGTGTACAACAGCGATGGCACCCCGCTCACAGTTGACCAGCTGTACATGCAGCTGGAGAAGATCTGGAACTCTTCATTGCAAACTAACAAAGAGCCTATTGGCATCCTTACCTCACAGCACCGCAACACCTGGGGAAAAGCCTATAACAACCTGATTAAGGGTGAGCGGACTAAAGACGAAAACCTAAAGAGCCTGTGCGTAAATGCTCAGTATAGTTGTTGATTTAGATTTCTTTCCTCCTCAGATAAGACGAACAAGGAGTCAGTCCGTGCCATCCAGAAAAGTATCTTCACAGTGTGTTTGGATGCCCCGATGCCGAGGGTGTCCGATGAGCTGTACCAGAGCCGTGCAGCTGCCCAGATGCTGCACGGAGGAGGAGCTCGCTGGAACAGCGGCAACCGCTGGTTTGACAAGACATTACAGGTCAGTTTGAGACAAATTACTTTTACTTTTAAAGGTCCCATATTTTGTGTTTCAGTGTCAATAAATATTTGTGTTTTGTTTTGTAAATCGTCCTCAGTTCATTGTTGGTGAAGACGGTACGTGTGGACTGGTGTACGAACATGCACCCGCAGAGGGGCCGCCCATTGTGTTCCTCATCGATTACGTCGTCAAATACATGTACGTCTCTCTTTGTTCATGCGTGAGGGTTTTCCCTGTTTTCAGATGAACTGAGAGTGACTGTTTGATATTTTCTCCACACAGACGGAGAACTGAAATGGTTCGCTCTCCCATGGTTCCGCTGTCCATGCCTCTGAAACTGCGGTTTAACATTACACCTGAGGTCAAGAGAGACATTGAGAAAGCCAAACAAAATATGAACATGTATGTTACCTGCAGCAATTACCATTGTTACTGTCAGCTCTGATGTCAGACGTGTTGTTTCACTCCTGTTTTTCTGGGTTTCTTTAGAATGGTGCATGACTTAGACGTGAAAGTGCTCATGTTTTCTCACTTTGGGAAAAATGTACCAAAGCAACATAAGCTGAGTCCAGATGCCTTTGTGCAAATGGCTCTTCAGCTCGCCTACTTCAGGTAAGAGACGCCTTTTTATAGTCGTAACATTGTGCTGGATGTCAGACATCAGATCATGTCATGTGTGCTGTTTTTGTATTTCAGGATGTATAATCTTTGCTGCTCCACGTACGAGAGTGCGTCCTTACGAATGTTCAAATACGGGCGGACGGATGCGATCCGTGCAACTACTGTAGACTCTTTTAAATTCGTGCAGGCGATGCAGGACCCGGCGAAACAGGTGCTGTTAAATCACTAGAATTTCACTGTAAATGTGCAGTTTGAGGCTTTAAAGATGTCTGACTGAGGCGTAAATGTTCCCAACAGAACACAGAGAGGCTAGTGCTGCTGCAGAACGCCGTTCAGACACATAAGGAGAACACGTACAACGTGAGGACTCGTGTTTATTCAGGGTCAAAGGCTTTGACTCTTTTCTGTTAAATCAGTTCTACACATGCAACTTTTCTTTGTTAGGCGATCCACGGACAAGCCATAGACAGACACCTCCTCGGGATGAAGATGCTGAGCATTGAAGACCTGACCTCCATGCCTGAGATATTCATGGATACGTCTTTCGCTGTGGCTCATCATTATAATCTCTCCACCAGCCAGGTATGTTTGTATCCAAGAATAAAAAGTCTATGATCACTGAGCGAGTGATTATCCGTCGTCATGTTTGTTTGTTTGCTTGCGTCTCCGCGTGCAGGTCGGCTCCAAAACAGACTGCGCAATGTGCTTTGGTCCGATGGTGCCAGATGGCTATGGAGTGTGTTACAATCCCATGGATGAGCACATCAACATCGCCATCACGGCGTTCAACAGCTGCGAGGAGACACACGCTGCCAAGTTTGCCCAGGCTGTAGAGGATGCTCTGTTGGACATGAGAGCTCTCCTGGAAGACACAGCAACAGCCAAGCAGTGATCCCACGCTGGAGCCTGGCACGGTGTCGGGTGTCCCGACGGGCTGGACGGGAAGCTGGAGCTGAACCGGTGCCGGAGCCCGGCTGGCAGAATGCCACGCCGGCATAGACGCACAATGTACTGAGTGTGCTGGAACCGGTTATCAGAGGGTTGTGGGGTGTAGAATATGTTATTGCCTTTGTGATGAGGAGGTATTCTGAGATGGAAATTCTATATTTTAATATATCAATGTGTTTAATATATAAACAGACTTTACTGATTGTTATAGTATGAATTTTTGTTCCTTGTTTATACTCCATAGTTCCTGGTGCAGTCTTCACAATGATGCTGTCATCCCTGAACTTAAAGATCTTAAATGCTTTGGCTCGTTTATTCTTTTATTCCAGGTCAAAATAATTAGCACAGTTAGCCATGGAGACAAACAAACAAAAAGAATTCTCTCTAATCAACAGAATAGAAGTTAACGTCTGTAACAAACCTTAAAATATTTATTATCAGCGTCGCATAAACGAATATTCAGCTCTGAAGCTCCCTTTGGAATGCAGGTAGTCTCCGTGAAATTCAATCTCGGCCATATTTCCAGAGGAGTGCCACAGAAACAGCTGCTGGCCTTTAAACACGTTGGTCTTTAAGACGTCCATGTCCCGGATCTGAACAAGAAGCACAAATCGGTGCAGCAGTTATCACACTTTTTCTTTCCCCTCATGTGAGTAAATGAGCGTGCAGCATATTGAAACAGAAGCAGTGTGTCCGCACCATAATGTACGTAGACTGAGAGTTGGTGGAGTTGAATGTTAAGCCTATGTGCAGCGCTTGGATTCTGATCTTCACTGAGGGAGGGGCGTTGATGAGGACTCGACAGGTGTGGTTAGTGCTGGACGTGGTTGGATTTTCAAAAATTCCACTCGGGGAAAACATTTGAATGTCACAGTCTGTGTGCAAAAGACGTGCCACATTTAATATTTGGTTAACAGAGAAAGAAAATCATGAACAAATCCAGACAAATTCAATGCAAAAACACAACATAAACTACTGCTGTTGAATCAAGTTTTGCATACATCTCTCTACCTTCAGTTTTTAACCTTTATGTTGCAGTCGGCTCAAATCATTGGCCTCACTTATAGTTCCAAAAAGAAAAGTGAAGCCTCCTCTTTCACCAAACTTTCACTCTTACTCTGATGGTGGCTCTTCTTCGTGTTCTTCTGCGAGCTGTAGGTGAACACAATCCCGTTTCCAGGGGTGAGCAGATGCTGACGCACCAGCAGGACGTTGGTCCTGGTGGTCACTTCGCTACCTTCTACCAGCTGGCACTTCTTTACGAATGCCAGTCGGTCGAAAAATGCAACAAACTCCTCTGTGGAAACACACAGCAGAGGGGCAGACATTTAGTTAACTTCAGTAGCGAACATATCAACCTTTATGTCTGATGTAACTTACTTTTGCTGCAGCTCAAGGAGCCAGATTCCACTTTAACAGAAATGACTTCATCTAGGGGGCGACCTATGGATACTGTGCAGCGGCCGGCTGCGTCTTTCAGGTCCACCATGCCTGATTCTTCCAGAAGTAGCTGTCCACATACACCTGGTTAAAAGCAGAAACTCGAATGACAAATCCTGCATCTGCCTTCAGCTCGTACTGAGGATGGGTAAGTAGTTGGAGTGCATGTGTACAAACTGGGTTTAGGCGTGGGAATGGTTGTTGTAGTGGTCTGTGGGATGGTGACGGCCTCTGTTTGACTTGGAGTAGGTGTATCGGGTGTTGGTGT
Source organism: Protonibea diacanthus (assembly GCA_028641955.1). Taxonomy (NCBI): domain Eukaryota; kingdom Metazoa; phylum Chordata; class Actinopteri; family Sciaenidae; genus Protonibea; species Protonibea diacanthus. The sequence goes on from CM053985.1 coordinate 24,348,654, forward strand.
ATCTGTGTGGCTCACAGTGAGAGACAACAGAGATCCCTCCTCTTTGCAGCTGCCCATCTTGCAGCCCTGGATTGTGATGGGCTTGGGCATGTGCATGCAAAGCACAGGACTGAGGGGCTCCGTCTTAGAGGGGCCCATGCAGGACACGGCTCTGGACTGGATCCCGTATCCACAGGGTACTGAACACTGAGAGCAAGAGAACATAGCAGCGGTTTTCTGCAGTTATTACCTTCATATTGTGCCCAGGGTTGGTGGAATTTGTCTCAGTGCAGCACGGTGCTCTGCTCACAGTGTTAGGAACATCATTTATAAATACACATCAGTGTAAGATCACACGGTAAACAGAAGTGCATAATTATAGGGCGGCATGTCTCGGGATAAGGAGAGGAATCCTTGGAACGAAACCGTACCGTACCACTTTGTTTGCAAATAAAAGGGTTATTTGAAGTGAGACTGTGTGAGGTTTTTATCCAGAATCAGCCCACAAACAAACTAACCAATCGAGCAGCAACTCCCGTGTTCTGCAAGGTAATATTACGTTTGTTGCTGCCCCTGGTCCAGAGCAGAGCTGCTCCAGTGCTTCTCAAAACTGGGGGGTGTGCTGACCACCGTCTACTGTAGGTAACACACTGACTATGAATAAATACTTCATACAACTCCACTTCAAATGACCTGAACTATTTTTATATTTGCATGTGTGCTGACGATCTTTGAATTTATATCTACAATCTTTGGATGTATTTTTTTGTTTTTCCCTAAAAAGATCTGACAAACTCTTGAGACTTGCCTGAGTTGTGCGATCCATCACAGAGAACATCAAGTCTGCATTACTCTTTGTCATTGGACATTATCATGGTAATGCATTTAAGTGCAGACTGTGATGGATTACACACCTCAAGCAAGTTTCAACACTCTGCTTATAAATGGAAACCACTTGATACCTGGAATGGTGGAAAAAGAATCTGCAAAGTAGATGTTATTTTAAATAAATGGTCTATGCAAAGCTGGAATGAGATAATTTTAATTTAAATCATTAGCCAGCTAAAGGTTTCATGAATATAATCTGATCTTTATATATCAGTCCATTAGTCTCCCATGGAAACGTACCTGGCTCCACGGTTTCAGCTCCCATCTGACGGTGCAGACCTGCACCAGGCAGGGCACTGCGGTGGCTGGTTTCACAGCTGCATGGCAGTTTTCCTCCGGCACCACACTCTCTTTGCCGTTAACGAACTGGACGCAAGACACGACCCGCTGAGCGATACCCAGATCACAGGACGCCGAACAGGGAGATGTCCTGAATACTTTCCACCTGGAGGAGAGGAGACGGTACAGGTGAATAGACTTTAATAGATATCACCAAGAAACTCCCCCAGTTGATAACTTAGATTATCATACATGTTCAGTTTTACTGTTACAAATTATTGTCATGGTTTAAATATGTAAATGAGGCATTATCTAATGCTAACCTTTGTTGAAATCTACAGACACAAACAGACTAAATCTACCTTGCCGGGCAGCTGTGAGTGTTACATGAAACCACAGCTGTGGGTTTGGGAAAGTCTCTGCACTCTGAATCCTCCACCACCTCCTCCTCCCCTTCTGTCTCTCTAGCACAGTACAGCACCCTGTTGGCCACCCCTCCTCCACACGTTACACTGCAGACTCCTTGCTTAGAGCGCCACCTGGTTGTCATAACAAGATTTTGCATGCTGTAATTTTCAAAAGCCTCAGCAGACAAATATGAGATGTACTGCATTGTGCTACACATAAATACTGCATGTTTGATGCATGTTAACTGCATGTTGAATGCATGTGAAGTGTCTCACATAGGAGGGCAGGGAGATGTGTTGCAGGCCTCAGAGTGAGGAGGAGGTTTGGTAGAAGCATCGCAGTGGAAGTCAGGCACCCCGAGTCTGGTCTGGTGGTCCACGCAGGAAAACCACACCTGCAGGGTTCCTACATAAGCATCAGGCTTTGGTTGACCTTATCTGATGAGGAAATGCTGTTTCAGAGTGAAGGTGAGTGTGTCGTTTCACATACCGTTGCCGCAGGTCTTTGAGCAGTGGCTGATAACAGGACTCCAGACGTACACCGGAGCCTGTCTGGATCGTGGCAACAAACCAGGCTTCAGCACGGGCTGTTCCTGCGCGAGAAAGACGATGTTTAGATGTTTAGTCTCACTTCACATTAAGAGATAAGATTTTAGTTTCTGCTTTACCTCTCCCTTAGATTCCCACCCAATGGGGCAAACATCGACCACACAGCGCACAGAATCAGCCGGTTTGATCTCCTCTGAACATAAGCTCTGATCCACTTCAACGTCCCGACCGCCTTCTGACCGCACACATGACACGTTGCGTTTGGCTTCTCCTGGCCCGCACACTGCTGAACACTCCCCTGGCTCTGACACACGCCACCTGTAAACACACGTGAACCAGTTTCCACATAAAACTTGAACTTAAAACACTTGAAATTCTCCATATTGTGGTTCAGAGGATGTTATTTGACCCAAGCACTCAACAGCTTAACAGTACAGTGACTTTATACCTGGCAGGACAGTGCTGCAGGTTACATTTTTCAACCGTACTCGGAGCTGTGTCAGGTGAGCATTCAGACTCTGGAACCTTCACCACATCTCCTCCGCGTTTCTGAACACATCTCACAGGACGCACCCTCTCTCCTCCACCACATGAAGCGCTACAAGGCCCAAACGTCCCCGTATCCCACCTGTGAAACAGAAAAGCATTCATGTATACCCGTCTGTGCTGAGCTTCGGGTGTATGTCAGTCCACGGGGAAAGAACACGAGTATGAACCGAACCTGGGAGGGCACGGGGAGAGCTGACAGGTTGTGTGGAGCGGAATGGTTGGAGGAGGTGTTTCACAGTTGCGTTCCTCCAAGTGGTTGTTGGTAGCTTCATCTACACAGACGTGTATGTGCTTCTGTACACCTGTAAACAACAAGATCATGTGTGGGCAGAAAAATGAATCATTTCAGTGGATATTTGGTGGTTTCCCAGTGAAAATATCTCAATTTGGCATATTCAACACTGCAGATGCTGTAAATACGAGATTAAAGCCTCCTGGAAAAGGTCAGTATTGCTGCTCCAATTACACAAATGCCTCTTTTTGGATCTCATTTGTAAAACAGGAAAGCTGAGACTGTAATGTGCAGTCGGTGGGTTTATAATGATCAAACACATTTTTCTTTTTGTGCTTTTCAATGTGACTCGTGACTGAACAGTTACCAACCTGATCCACAGGAGACAGAGCAGGGTGTCGTGAAGACGACCCATTTGCGTTTAGGTGTGCTGTCTGTCAAGTTGCTCTTTCTGGTGGGTACGTAGAACTGATAGCTAATGTTTGGATTCGTTCTCTCTCCGTATTCTTTGCCATATTTGCGATAGACCTGCAAAGAGACAAACATGTGCAAGTGACAGATGTAAAACACACATCATTCAGTTTTCAGATGTTGAAGAAGGTCCACCCCGTTAAGCTGGAATGTGACATCAGTTCATTTTTCTCCCCTGACCTGCACGTTTATCTCCTCCTGCAGCGGTCCGGGCAGCAGCAGCTCCTCCATCTCAGGCAAAAGGTCAAGGGTCAGGTGGAGGCGATACTCCAGGCGGTCATCATCCAGCGGGGAGGGGTGGGTCACATTCAGTGCAATGCTGCCGCTCCCGGACACGATGTACCGATCTCCAACCGTTACAGCTGCAGACAAAAATTCACGTTTTAATCGAGTTGTTGCAGGAACGCAGATCTGTTGTAAAGTGACGACGCTCACCCATGTGAGTGAAGAGAGGCGCCCTGTTGACGATATGAACCTGTGTGGCATTCACCGGCAGAGAGAGGAAGGTGGTGTACTCTGAAACAAGCCAAACAAATCAAACCAAAGAGAAATGCAGCCTGTATCCTCAGAAACTGACTTTAAATGAGTCATCAGGACTTCCATAAGGTTGTGATGTCACAACTATACAGTCATTCCCCTTAGTCACGACCCCAGCAAGGCCCATCCGCTATAATCTATTACTTATGATTGGCAGTCACAGAAGAGAGCCTCATGTATCACTTTAAAAAGATGTTTTTTAGTACTTTTATGGACATAAAACTTAGAAATAAATCAGATAAAGATTTTGTCTATAAAAGGTCAGAAAAAAGTGAAAAATTATCCAAAATCCAAAGAAGTAATCTTAAAATCCAGTTTACAGTCATACAAACTGAGAAAAGCTGGAAATAATCATGTTTAAGAAGCAGGAACCAGACAGTGATAGTTCAGCTTGAAAAAAATGGCTTAAATGAGTAATCATCTATCATTTTCTGTTCAATCATTGGTTGTTTACTACCTTTGGCCTGACCACCGGTGTAGGAGTCAGACGTCAGACTGCAGGATGATCCATCTCCACCACACACCCCGCACACATCCTTCACTTTCCCAGAGTGCAGCGCACCATCACAGCCGAACAGCTGAACAGGAGACAAAGAGTTGAATTTTAAAGGAGGTGTAAGACTGTAGTGTAAGAGTAAGACTGCATCTGAGTCTCACTTAGTCATCTCTACCTGACATTTCCCTCTTAGGCAAGCAGCTGTGGAGCCAAAGGGAGGTGGGCTGTCTGACTCACAGCGAGTCCCGTCCACGAACTGAGAGCCACGGCTCACTATGAAGTTTTCTCCATCTGACTGGCACATATATCGGCACTGCTCATCACCTGGTTACAATGAGGAGAGTTCCCAGGAAAAAATATTAGAGATAAAGAGGTTTTTTTCACTTCACATGTGAAAAAACAAAAGGTTTTCTTTAAGCCCACCTTTTGCAAAGCCCACAGCAGGGATCCAGGTGTAGAAGGAGGCGGTGTTTGGTAGCAGGTAGAGGGGGTGGAGGTCAGTTTGGGAGCACTGCTCTGCCATGAAATCCAGCTGGGTGCGCTCACATGGCTGCAACAACAACTTTTCTTACTTGTCTGGCTCCACCACTCCACCACTCACACAGTTTTACACCTTCAGCCCCAAACCAGCATTGATATGTTGAGGGCAAAACATTTTTCTTTGTCTAAAACTGATTTCAAGAATAGCTCTGCAACTTCCTCGCCTTCGAGTTCTCTGAGTCATCCGAGCGGTGCTTCTGTGTTTGGAGGTTTGTTTTGGGAGAGCAGGCTAAAAAAAAAAACGTGGGACGATGCTGGGTACAATGATCGACTGAGTAAATAGTACTGACAGACTGTATGGAGTCCCACTGTAAACATAACCAGCAAGGACTTACCTGCTGGTGACAAAGTTCAGCCTCAATATCCGGTCCCTCACAATCATTCCCTCCAAAAGCGGGTCTGAAAAATGAGACAAGCTTTATCACGCAGCTCAGGATCTTCTGCACTGGCTTTGCCTGCATGGCATGTCTTACCTTGGGTTGTTGCATTTACGTGTGCGATGAGTGACTCCCCCACCACATGACCGTGAGCAGGGGGTGAACTCTGACCAGCCAGACCAGGAGCCGTTCACCACCACAGAGGAGCTGAGCTCATTCGGGGACACACAATGCCCCTTTAAGCACCACTGGGAGGGAAAAATATGCTCAGGCCTTATTTTAGTAACCAATAACAGTCTGGGGGGAATGATTGCAACCAAAATGACTCAGTGATCTCAGAGAAGTACCTGATTAGGTGCACACTCTGTCCCATCCAGCAGTGGAACAAGGAGACGTTTGCAGGAACTGTCATCATCGGGGTTAATGTGACAGGACAGAACACGACAAGCTGGCTGATGGGAAATGAGTATTATCAGTCTTGTAAACAGGACTAGAGATGAGGTAATACTGTATGTTTTTGATGTGCCGCCTGGTGGCATAAAGCTGCTATTACAGGTGACTTACCAGGTCAGGGCTGGTGAACGTGCACGCTCTCGCAGAGCGACCAAAAGCTATACGGCACTGGTCATCCACGCCGTAATACAGACCAGGCTTCCAGTCTTGTAGGGAGCCTCCGAGAGCGGGGAGGTCTTTTACACATTCAGCTTCGCCTTCACTGGGAACATTGAAACACGACATCTCACTATCAAGTCCAGATTATAGCACGTGTAAATGAGAGACACTACAGGTGAAGAAGGAACAAAAACTAATAGTAGTACATCTGTGTTTTGGGTTTTGTCTTTCCACTAGTCTGAAAAATGAAAAGCAAACAAGCCCTGTTGTTATTATTATTAATATTTGTATTATTTTGTTTCTTTATTTATCTTAATTTTACTTTTTAAAATTTTGCTTCATAGTTACTTATTTATTTATTTAATATATATTTTTATTATTTTATTATTATTTTATCTATTTTTTACTCTTAGTATTTAATTCTACTCATACTTTATTAGATAGTGTATATATAAATTTTTATATATATATAATTATTTTGTATTATTTTTTATTCTTAGTATTTACCTCATACTTTATTTATTATTTGATATTTTAATTTATTTATTGTTTAAAAAATAACAAAATAGCCCAAAATCCTTAAAATTAATCAGTGTTTGTTTCTGGATGCTATAAAGTTTTAAAGACTTAATTAGAATTAAATATTACATCTACTTTTTCTCAAAAAGTGAGTCATTTAAAACAAGCCGAGGTGAAATCATAAAGATATGACTTATAGATGAAACGCCCTTTTCAGCGGTGCCAGGTGTGCATGATGAATGAGAGGCATTGTTGTGCACAGCTGCTCGGAGCAGGTTGGCCCACCTGAAGAATGTGAGCAGCTGCTGTCTGCTGCACGGGGACCAGGTTAGATCCACGCTGTTGTAGCCTCCATCAGAGGCCATCATGAACCCGCTCATGCTGCAGGTGTTTCCTACTCCGTCATGGTTGATTCCAAAACTGTGTGAAAGTGAATTAAATATAAAATATGTTGAGATTTCTCCACTCAGATGTTTATATCATGATGATATTTAAACTTTTCATCATATTTGGCAGTCTTGCGACACATACACTTAAGGATCTCCAAGTCTAAGGATTTTTCCATTCAGGAAACCTTTCTGGTCTGTCATTTATAAGAACTTCTCTGGAAATATTTTGTGCTAATTATAGAGAACGTTTCAAGGAAGGAAAAGCTAAGATCAACCACTGGAACATCTTAAAGAACCACTAAGAACCACGTTAGACCTATAATACCTCCTAAAAAACCTCTAGAACATTATAGATAGCGACGAAAACCTCCTAGAGGACCCATAGAATATTTTCAGTGACCAGTAGAACATCGTAAAGAATCACTAGAACCTCCTAAATGACCATTGGGACTCCCTTAAAGGACCACTATAACATTGTCAATGCTACTAAAATCTTGAACCTCTAGAATCACAATCAAAACTTCATGAATAACTACTGAAACCTGCTAAACAACCCCTAGAACCAACTCTAGGACCCTCCCACTGACCACTGGACACTCCTTGAAGGTCCAGTATGTAAGATTTAGGAATATTCATCTATTATCCACCATGTTTAACTGCCTTTTTTCTACAGTAACCTAGAACAGACAAACCAAACACTGATATAGATACATCCCTTTGCTTTTAATTCGAGTTTTTCTTGAGGTGAGGCGTGGGAGAGGATTTATGTGGTTGCAATCTGTAACTTCACCACTGGGTGCCACTAAATCCTACACACTGGACCTTTAATGAGATCTAAAAGCACCTAAAAAACCTTTAGAGGCTTCTGAGTGAGCACTATAACCTCCTAAATGAGGACTACACCTCCTCAAATGACTCCTAGAACCTTCCTTAGATTGCTGGAAATTACAGATGTGTAAATCATAGTGTTACCTTGTAAGGTTAAGCCGTGATGTAAACATTAGACTCACTGATGACATGTTTGCCTCTGCTTTACCTGTGGCCAATTTCATGTGTGATGGTGATTCCCAGGTCGAAACCCGTGTCCTCTGCGATCACACAGCTCCATTCATTAGAGCAGGCGCCACCCAGCTGCGTCACACCCCTGACCTGCTTATTCCCGTCAGGCAACACCAGGTCGTACCTGGTAGTGATGGAAAAGCTTGCAGTTAAATTATTGTTCATTCTTAAAATATGAAGAAAACATCTGCTTACAATACGAGCCGGCTGCTCGTAGCACACCTTGTAATGTACAACAGGAGATCAGCGTGTAGCGGGTCTGTATCGTTGGAGGGGTTTATCCTTCTGCCCCAGTCACACACACTCCTGAGAGAAGAGGTGATGTTGGTGGACATTTGGATCTCTGGCTAGAAGAGTGACCACAGTAACAAAAAGTAAGGCACTGATCATAAAGCACAAAGACGTTTGTGGCGGTCTAACACACTACACTGGGCTCACCTCTGGCTCTGACAGGATGATCATGCGGACCAGGTGCACCCGCATGTTGGCGCCCAAGGTCATATCTCTCAACAGCTCTGAGGCCTGGGTGGAAATTGGAGCATAAGTCGGGTTAATATGTTGCAGGATCAGCCCCTCAGTCTATACATCTGGTTATATAATGATCAGATTGTTCACCCTAGCTTGCTTTTTACTTCATTATTCATTCACTGGTCTTTATTGCAGCCTCACAGTGCTGTGAATAGTGTTTGTTTCTGTTGGTTTTAAAGGCACACACATGGCAAGCTAACCATCATTGTTTTTTACTGTGTGTTTGTTTGCGCTCAGATTTACAATGTTGAGGTTGGTGAGGATGTATCGCTCTGTATCCTGCTTGTGGACCTGCTGCACATCAGGCCCTACCACCACCAGCAGTTCCAGATGTGTGATATCAGGCATCACAGCCGCCCGACGCAGCCGCCCGCTCGCTGTGAGACAAAAGAGACAAACACAGGTGATGTGGTATGTGCTGTTTTGTAGTTAAAAAGTACCATGAGATTTCATATCACACATCATGACTCTACAACAGAGAGAAGATGGTTCTCGTTGCATCATATATGAGTCTTCAAACTGTTTTTACACTTCAGAGACGTACCTGAGTCGTCAGGGGAAGAACCAGGAGAGGAAACTGTGTCTTTCTGATGGAGGGAGTGATGAAAAATCTTAAAGAGGACACATTCAGTAACACCATTTTTAGAGAGTGTAGAAACAGCCGTTTTAAACCTCTGCAACTAAATTTAGATCTGTGACCCAAACCCTGAATGAAACTACAAAACTATTCTGGAGCCTTTTGTTGTTTTTTTATTTTATTTTTAGTGACTGTCGTGTAAGTCCAGTAAAAACACAGTCTTGACTCTGGTGCAGGTCCTGCTTTTTTACACAGGATGATAAACAGTTTAAAGTTGAAGAGTTCAATGTACTTTGCAGAAGGAATCACTAACCGCAGTGCTCCTTGTTCACCCGCGGCTTTCCACCTACCTCTTCCAATGGAGAACTCATTAAAGCGGCGAGGCCAGGTCGCAGGAACAGCAGACTGAGCAGCAGAGTCATAAAAACCATGTTTCCCCTTCTTCCTGTGCGTCTACCTGCTCTGATTCTGGCGATATGTGACTCCCCCACTCCTCTATTCAGCAGGACATGAGCCCAGCCAAGAGGGCATGAGTAACGTGTTTATGTAAACAGCAGGGTCATTTGCCGGAGGAGAGGACAGCTCTCATTGGCTAGTTCATACTATGACTAATTTTTGTAACTTCTAGTCTTTCATCACCATTAAGACTTTTTGAAACATTTTGATGACGAGAGAGAGTCAGCGTTGGCAGCTGCAGGCTTTATTTAGCAACCACCTTTGGATCCTACCCATATTTATATTTAGACCTTTCAATCACTGCTGAATTAATCCTCATTATCATAAATAATCGTGTGTGTGTGTGTGTGTGTGTGCTGTTGTTGTTGCCCGTTGCAGCCATTAGAGGGCAGATGAGATCCTGTGGATGGGCTGAAAGAAACCAGGGAGGGGAACAGAAGCAAACACACTCCTTCACAAGAGTGCAACAAAATAACATCCCTCACGTCCATGGCAGTCATAAAACCTTATCTAATGCGAAACAGCTTGTTTATAAGGCAGAAGATTCACAGTGGAAACAATAAAACAACATTAAAGATACAACTGACAGGCTTTTTCCTTTCCTTTAGGCTGCTGCTTAAACTGGGCCAGATGAATGACTCTTCTCTCTTGATTCACCGAGTGAGGTTTTAAATATTTTTGGGGGGCAGATAAGTCATTTGAAATGATACAAATACAGTAAAACTAGGCCCTACAGACTGATTCATACTATTCCTTAATAGGAAACGTCGTCCCCCCGCTGTGATAATGATACAAACGTCCAGAAATAACCAGAACGCATTCTTTCAGATAAACTCTGAAATGTTGTTTCACCAAATTTGCCCAACCCTTCTCCTCTTTCTTCTCCTCTTCTGCCCCTCTCCCTCCCCGAGGGTGCACCGTTTATCTCCGTAAATCTGAGATTCAAGCCCCATCTGCCATCGGTCTGCCAGATATCTGCCCGTTGTCAGTCTGAATTAACAGCTGGGTGTCAAAGGCATTACACCAGCAATCGCTGCTCCACTAAAAACCTCACTGCCCTGCTGGATTTACCGAGCCCAACAGACTGTGATAAGTGTTGTTGGATCCTCTTGTCTGTTCAGAGGAGGGTAGGGATTGTATATTTATGATCCTAAATTATACATATCTAGCCATATGGGACGCTCAAGTGGGAACAACAGATGATGCCTCAGGAAAATGTTGTTTGGTTGCAGTTAGCGAGGAAGAAGAAGGAGGTTGTTCTGGGAGTTAATCATAGAAGAATCTATTTTAATTTGTCAGATAGATACAGTCACACACACATAATCATCCAGAAGCTTCCACGTGGTGCTTGTTACAACCTTTTCTGATAGACATTTGGTTAACTGGCCTTTGTGTTATGAGGCCCAGCGTCTCCTGCAGTGTTTCATTTTGAGATGCATTTATGTAGAGTGGCTCTGGCTTGTGCATAAAAGGATTCTCGTTCATCTGCTGCTCTTTGTCATTCCCTCCATCTGTCACGCCGTTGTAAAAGATTCATGTGTGCAAAAACTATAAATGTTCACCTCTTTTACAATGGCCTGTCACCCAAACTCTTTATGTTTGTTTGTATTTGTTAGAGAAGAAAATTATTAAGGATGTTAATTCCAGTAGCTGGCATGAAAATCTTGATTTCTAAGCACAAAGTGACAGACTGAGCACTTTAATAATCAAATTCTTTGTCCTGACCGTGTCTTTTTTTATCCTCCAAGTTATCATTTGTTACTATAACCAGAGGGCCTTGGTTAAATCTAGCACATCTTTCATGTCTGACTCACTGAAGCTGCATTTCTGTTAGGTATGCGACTATTTATAAAACTGCCAGAGTGATGGATCAGATGTTGCATCAAAGTTACAGCCATACATAAAAATATCACCACTGAATGGCCTCATAACATCCGTTTTTCAAATATATGGATGTTTCCCTCGATCATTATGCGCTTTGTTTACATAAGAGCAACTCCGTCTTCGAGTTGTAATATAAAAAACCTGTAAACTCAAGAACGTTTCCTCCTGCTGAGGGAGTTTTCTCTGCAGCTTCTTGTGTTTTCGTTGCTAATTAAGACAAATATTGTGTTGATGGTATATTGTCAGCCCTGAGATGATGACTTTCCAGCCTGTAATGCAATACTGAGAGTGGCACTACAAAATAAAGCAGATATTTTCCAGGCAGTGTTTTTCTTTCAAGTAGTCCCCCAGCTGTTTTAACACATGTCAGCATATCATGGTAATGCAAAGACGCTGCAGGGGCATTTAATGACGCCCTAATGTGCTGCTGATGATTTAATGATCATGGTGTGTGGTTTCTGATAAATTGACAACTATCTGCAAGTAATTACACTGAATAGTTTTCAGGGGAAATGCTCTCGTAGTGTGGGTTTGAGTGATAGGAGGGAAAAGGGGAAATGACTACGGCAAACCAGCAGATACTAAGCAAAGAAAATGGGAATCAGTGGTGATTTTCACATGTTGTAATGTGCATCTTTTGGTCTTGAGAAACTCATGATGAAGCTGTGAGAAAACAGCCTTAATCGCCTCCTCTCTCATCATTTGTTTGAAGGAATAATAAAAGGAAATTAAGATCTACATTGGACTAAATGGTTTGTGGTAAACTGTGTTCTGCTGATAAAGCGAGTCATCTGGGTTTAGGTCAGTTTACCCTCTGTGTTTGACTACAGCCCACATCAATGTAGCCGAAGCTAAACTGTGTTTCTAAAAAGAATCAAGCCCTAACCCAATCCTACCTGCTCTTACGTCTACAGCATGAAAAGATTAGAAATCTTTCATTAATTCACCCCATTTTGTCATGGCCTCTTTCTCCTGTGTTCGGTCTTGTTCCCTCTATTCCTATGAGACTACTGTAACTGCAGTTGCCTGCAATAAGGGACTGCAGGGAAGGGCACAGAATACTAAGATGGCCAAGCCACACAGCCTACATTTAGATCCAACCCTCCCCATGAAAGGGCACAAAGCTCTAGGCCACAGAGTGATGGTGTTGCAGTTGTTAATGGACAAATGCTATAACTGAACATCTGTTAGCAGCGGCTGATGAGACCAGAATTTTAATGAGCCGCATGTGAAAAGGTCTAACTGCAAAGTTTGGACTCGAGCATGAGTAACAAGGATGAGTCACGAATGTGATATACTGAGACTCATGGGAAAAATGACTTGTCCCCACATCCTTCATGCAATCAATACACGTGAGGGCTGCAGAACATTCATCTTTTGTTTCAAATCTGAATTTCTTTCCTTTCTCTGTTTGCAAATATCTGAAATTATTTTTTTCCCCTCATTGCCATGTTGCACAGTTTCTCTGCTCGGCCTTGTGCTCGCCAAATCAGTAATTATAGTAGGCTATGTTTGGATAAACTCAACCTGAATTTTCCTGGTATGTTCACTCAATTTGTCATCCCACTCTCAAGCGTTTAGACTTTTCTTTCCTGGTCTAAGGATGTGCATTTTTATGTAATGGCCAAAGATGTAACTATTACAACGAAAGCTGGACTCTTGCATGTCAGTTTACTTGTAATGCAGAGCAACAACAGTTACATGATGCCTTCTATGGTTCTAAACGCAGCTTAAAAAGAAACTCTCAACTTGTAAGACTTCAAATTTTCAACAGTATGTGTATTAAAGGTGCAGTGAGTTAATTTTATGGGTCTCTATTTACAGAATATGACATAAATTGAATATAATATGCACATTTATTGGTGTTAAAAATAAGAACTGTTATGTTTTTGTTACCTTTGAAAGAGCCGCAGGTTGCTCTAGTTTCTGCTTCATGCTAGGAAGAAGGGGGTGAAGCAAGGGGGTTGCAATCAAGCGGCAACCTCAGGTGAGTCAATCTCCATAAGCGGCCGTATTAAAATGGCCAGCTTCACAGCAGAAATAAACACGTTTACAGCCTGGTTCAAGCAACACTTTTGGTCTTTATAGCTAATTTCCCCGTTCATGACAACTGTGAGGGGGTGAATTTTTGTCACCCATTCAGATGATTTCAGCTTCAAAACTGGAAACCTACTGGTGACGTCACTCAGGCTGTGTCCACATCTTTATACGATCATTGGTTACAATCTACACCGCGAGATACCACTAAATCCTACATGATGGTCCTTTAAGACTTTGTGGGTGGAGTTTGAAAGACCTGGGTATGAACCAGACAGAGTCCAGACAGATTTGTTGTTGTGTTTTTGGAACTTGACCCTTATCAAGGACTAAAAGTCAGTTTATTTCAGGTTTTGTTGCATCAGTTTTGACTTTCTCTTTCTCTCTTGTCTCCCAACTTAACAAAAGTGCAATGCTAAACTATAGCCCCTTTAATGGCTACTTCCAGACTATAAACACAGCCTAAATATTGCAGTCTGTCATACATCATTTAAAAGTAATATGTAAAGCCGATAAGCAGACAGACTGCTCTGTTATAGCAATTAAATGTCAGAGTTTTGACATCAGGTCATTTCAGACCATGTCACTAATAATAATAATAATAATAACAATAGCCAGCTAGGTTTTAAATAAACAGTGATCAGCTCATAAAAAAGGCAAAGCACCTCCAATAATGAAAATCAATAAGCAGCTTATTTATAAGCTCACTCACATTGGGTATGCAAGCTACCTAAAAAGTCCCATAAATATATATATTTTTATATATAAATATATATGTGTGTGTTTTTAAACTGTGAATGTGGGTCAAAAAGTGAGTTTGGGTTGGATTAGCCCTTCACTGTGTAACCAGACGACACGTGTATGGTGTGTTAGAGCATACAAAGAGAGTCACTGTGTGTGTGTGTGTGTGTGTGTGTGTATACACAACCCAATGGGTACCGCGTCACGTCAGTGTGTCTCTGGCACCGGGGCCAGCGAGCAACGTCACTCCCTGACGGCGGCATCAGAGCAGCACACAGACGGCCAACCATCCGCGCAGCAGCGAGTCGCTCCGGAACTCGGCGGCGGGGCGGGCGGAGGAAGACAACGTTGGCCAGCCAACGGCTCACTCTCGTGCTGCTTTTTGGACTGACCGGACGCCGACTTTCCGGAGCTCAGGTAAACCCCCCCCCCCCCCTACGGAAGTCACTTAAACACGGAGGAGCTTTTTTATTTAATTTAAGTGAAAAAGGTGAGTTTTCTGTTTTGTTTTATTTAGTCAACTGGCGGCAAAGGAGCGGCGCGAGTACAATGACTAGCAAGGCTCGCGCATTAGCCGTTGTACTGTAGCCATAAACTGTGTGTTGCTATGGTGCTGCCAGGCAACATCCCACCTGCTGCTGCCGCCGCCGCCGCGGCTAAACGCGTTTCTTTTTACTCCTGTCAACCAAAACAAACACGAATATAAGCGAACAAAAACGTGTTAATTCAGCCTTTTATTAGTCATGAATTCAGGTTGTGTTGTTTTCTCCCATTTCTGTATGTCATTTTGTGAGACTTCTTGTTGAATTTGTGCTAATTTAAAGCAGCTTACTTCAACAATAGCCTCTGCACTTTGCATTAGCAGCACTCCACTTGCTCCACATTGTGCCTTTAATGCCACATATAGCAGATTTGGGGAGTGTTTTTCCACTCTACTGCTCATGTGTCTGTGTCTCTAGGTGACAACACACCCCATTTCCATTAAAAAACACACACAGCAAATCCTTGCCGCTTGTCTCATTAAAAATCTGTTTACTCCACACAGTAAGTAATACCCGAGACCACGAGGAGGAACGCAAGATGGTGATTACCAGCGTGGCATCCCTCAGAAGGACATCACTGACCATGGAGACGGTGAACAGATGTCTGCAGCAGTGAAGGTGCCCAGTGCATACGGTACTTTTTGCTTTTCTCCTCTCGCTCTCGCAGACAGTTGCTGTGGTTGGGCATCAGTGCATGCATGCCAGCATGCCAGGCCCGTGATACAAAGAAATTCCATTATCCCCTCATCTCCCCTGTCTGCTATGACAGAGAGGAGGAAATCACCATACCGTGCTGTCGTGAGTCCAGGAAGGAGGGAGAATTATGAGTCAGAACAGAGAAGAAAAGAAAACTGTCACTCTTCAAATCCGCCTATAAGCTTTCAAGACAGCTCACACACTTATTTTAAGACCAGATCTCTCTTCAGCTGGCATCTAGAACTATGTAGAGCTTCTTCTTCTGTTTTTTTTTTTTTTTTTGCTTCTCATAAATTATTACTGAAACCTCTTACCTTTTTCTTAAACTGTTATGTCTGTGTAAATTCCAGGGATTAGAGTCAACACTTTGAGTGCAAAGTGCAGCGGGGTGCATCCAACTAAGGCGAGCTCTGTTCATTGTATTTTAGCTTACACACCTCCTTATCTCAGCTGTCAAGAGGGAGGATTCTTCTCTACAGTAACTCACCCAGAGCAACAGAGATAGTGGTGGGAAATAGGAGGGGTGGGAGGAGTGAGAAGAACAGAGAAATGACTGTGAGGGAGTGAGCGTGCTTAATACAGCCACTGAGTGACTCTTGTATCCAAGGACGAAGGTAGCAACGCATCTTTTGCCCACAGCGTGCTGTGTGAAGAAATGAGGCGGTCACATAGGCACTCAGCAGCAGCGCTCGTATAGACTCAACAACCTGCCGGCCCTTCTTCACAGAGGGCCCCTGGGGGGTTTTGACTGGCCTGTCTGGAGTGCCAGGGCTGATGACTGAGCAGATCATGACTGCAAGATAGAGTGAACTACACAGAACGACAGGCTCAGTTAGCTTGAATGGGATTTTCTCTCCAAAACAAAACAAAAAGTGTGTTTCTCTTATTTCACCGGTGTCATTTCACCTGAACTGGCCCCCGCGTTTTTTTTTGTGTATGTTTTTGGCAGAGGAGCAGACGGGAGACGAGGTAGTAACAGGTGCGGCGTGCCAAGGTGGATTCGGAGGTGTTGGGGAGAGCTGAAGATCATGGGTAAATCAAACAGCAAGCTCAAGCAAGAGGTGGTGGAGGACTTGACAAGGAAAACCTACTGTGAGTACCGTCAGGCCTTCTTTTTTTGCTTGTCGTAAAAAAAACAGACTTGTTGAGAATAAAGGAGCAATCTACAAACTTTAATTCTATCAACTCACATTTCATGCCCCATACATCCTGACCTGACCGCTGGGATATCTTGGGATTCTTCACCAGTTTCATGTTATCGACAGAGCAGAGCTACAACTAAATGTCAGCTGGGAGTAAGCTCTCCCCTGTTTGATTTAAATTTACATTTAAATGTCGTGTATGAAATCGGGATTGGTTAAGGTCTGGGGAAAAAAAAAAGTTCTAATCAGCATCTTTAAATCACGCTGAAGGGTTTTATGAATATGGAGATGCTGAGCTGGTATCAGATATCAAGCTAAGGGGGGATTCAGAGAGGAGGAGGATGTGGTTGTATGTACAGATGGAGAACCTCCCTCCCCCTGTGTATTTTTTAGAGACAGAGATGGAGAATATAAACTAAATTAATTAATGCTGTCTGCGTTACAGCCATTAGAGGCTGACAGCGATGGTTTGATTGGTGAGAATAAACCAAGTGCACATACGTGGATTTATGTTGTTCCTGTCCTCAAATTTGACACTATATTAATCATTTGTGTTATTTCTGAAGCCCGACGTTATTATTATTATTATTATTATTATTATTATTATTATTATTATTATTGTTGTTGCTGTTGTTTGAGCAGTACTGTGCAGTAGCGTGCAGGTGTGGGTGGGAGTTGACAAGCATTGGCTGCTTAATGACAGTGTTATTTGTGTGGTGGGTCTCTCCACAGCAGAACCACGGAAGGCTGTTGTGGCAGGAAATTGCTGTGGAGGGAGATTGGGCTTCGTGCTGGGCTGCTTACTGCTGCCCTGTACTCTCTCTCTCTCTCTCTTCTCTGTCCTACCCTTTCGCCCTGTCTCTCTCGCTTTATCCCCTAATTGCCCTCTTTGAGCAGGGAATGGAATAGTGTAATTAGGATCTTATCTGGTTAGCATCGCTGAGAGGGGCACCAAGCTTTCTCTCCCAGCGTGATCATTCTCCCTTGTTCTGCCGTTGCCTTACTTGAGACTCTATCATTTCTGCTTTCCTTCATCCTGTTGTCTCTTTCTCACGCGCTCCCATGAGAAGCTTTGTCTGCCATTTTAGCCAACACTTTCCTTTGGTTCATGACAGATTTGGGACTTGGTAAATTTGTCTGTGCCCATGTCTGTTTTTTTTTATTTCAGAGGTAGATGAAGTGTTTTCTTCCATCAAATTATGCCCTCTCTGCTAACAGGCAACCAAGAAGGCCACGCCAGAAACACAGCCTGTTAAGTCCAAAAGAATTATCTGTCTTCTGCTTTGTTGTAGGTTTAAGAATGCAGACGTCCTCATGAGAAAATTATTACGACCTTAGATTTGAATAAAACACTTTCTGGCTAGAGGCAACATTAAGCTGCACAAAAAGACTCGAGACAGCTAGACAGTGTTTTTCCTGTTCTCAGGGAAATCTCTGGAAAATGGTTGCAGCCTCACCTGTACTTTAAAGACCATTTCACACTGGGCAAAAACCCACAGACATCTGGCTTTTGTCTTCAGTGGGAAAGGGTACAATCAGGTCAAATGACTCTGCAGTAGTCACGAGGTAGTAGTAGTCTCCAGCTCCGATCAGCGGTGATGGAAACATGACTACGGGGTATAGACGTGCTAATTTCTGCCCGTTTTTTTTTCCAGCACAATGCTATGACACACGTTGAAGTTATGGCCTTTGGCACGTAAATAGCCAGGAACATTATTTAGTATTTGACTATTTGCAATCTCAGCCACGAATTGCATCCATCTCCGTTCAAGCAGAGCTCGAACATCACTCCAAGTTAGTCTGCGATGAGTTTGAAAGAGAAACTACAGTAAAAGAAATAAAGAAGTAACCACTGTAACTTTGTCTTTGGCTTACTGTTTACTAACACTGTTTTTTCTAGTTTTTTGTGACGTCGTACAAAGACAAACTTGTCCACTGGCGTCGAGGACAGGAGCCTATTTTTAGTGAGTTCACCCGTGTTTAGAAGACCTGAATATATACGTGCAAATTTTGGTGTAAAAAAAAAAAAAGGTCACGAGAGCTTCGGTTAACACAGAAGTGGCATCACATGAAAAGACCAACGGTCCTGTTAAGATGTCCGCAGGATGTAGGCTAGGCTCGTGTAAAAGCACGATGGTTTTGTAAGATGTCAAAGCCATGAAGAGGCTCACAGTGACAGAGTGCAAGCTGGATGTGTTCTCGCACACCCTGGAGGACCAAGCCCTGCACTCTTCTACACTGGGGCTGATTGCATTATCGCCCATTGCCTCTGACTCAGTTACATAATTTTATATATATATATATATATATATTATTAAATGCTAGCCATGGTAAATTGCCTCAATTTTGGACTACATTGACTTTTGAGGCCAATTTAATGGTAGCTTGGCTCGGCTGACAGTCGTGAGATTGACCCTGACATTTATTTCCCGGGAAAAGGAGGGTCACATGATGGCGTTTCTCGATGAAGCGCTGAGCTGAACAAATTGAGGCCCGAGATGTGTGTGAAGGCAAAGGCTACCTGACCTGGCCCTCTCATCGATAGCCTCTGTATGATTCTGCTCCATCACTGCAGTAGTGACATTATGAAAACATGAGCACATCTCAAGTGTTTACAAGAAATCCTTTTTATCCCTGAATTGAATATATATTTTTTATGACCCAACCAGTCTCCAGCAACATGAAGGTGTTGGATAATTCACCCAAAAATGTCTTATTTGTGTCAAGTGGAGGTCTCGGCATGCTTCCCTGGTTGTATGCTTTTACAGTCACCATGACTGAGCAGCTCAAGCTTAAACATTACAGTACAAGAAATTATTGATTAACTAACTAGCTGTTTGTTGTGTTTATAAGCCCCTTTCTCTGCCCGGGGCCCCAACAGAAGAGACAGCATCTATCCTCAGACTTACAGCAGCACGAATTGAGGAAGTCTCTCTCGAAGGACCACCTGGTTAAACTAATGCTATTGATTTGCAGCCCTTGTTTTCATTAGCAACCCCAGAGGCCAGAGAGGCTGAAAATTGCTTTGGTTACTTAAGAGAAAGTAAAGAGACATGGGAAAGCCATGAGGGATTGCTTGATTAGATACTGGCAGATAATGGTGTTTGTGTGGGCTTGATAACACATCCTGCCTCCTAAACTGTTCTCGATCTTAAATCTGCGGCTGACCTTCATTCCCTCGGCCTTGTTTGTCTTTTTTTGCGGCTCTCTGGGGTTTTGTCCTCTACTATACCGGCCAGGAGAAATTATAATTATTATTCATCTCCTCTGATGGCATTCTCCAATCAATGAACCACACTTACACTCAAATACACATGGCTATTTTCCAATAATCACATGTTTCTTTTGGATTCTTGGTAAAGTCAGTTTAAAGATGTGTGTCTGAAAGGATTAGGCCAAGATGATTAACGGTTCCTGGCTCCTCCGTTGTAACCTAACAGCAAGCTACTTTTTTCTAGGACAGACAAAGTTTTCCTTGAAGCTAATGTCACTCTTTGTTTCTCTTACAGTTACGGAGAAAGAGGTGCAGCAGTGGTAAGTGTATATATTCATTTATTAAAGAAAATGTTTCTCTAATTTGGCTAATTTGGCTAATTTGGCTAATTTTAATTGTGGCTTTACTGGCAAAGCTCGCAGGAATCGGGGGGTCTCGTCTTGTCTTGTCTTGACCCGCTTGGCCTGCGTTCGGATCCTTGAGTCCACAGATAGTGTATTTACTATTTGTTTGATAGTTGATCCATCTCCCTCACTCCACCCTGAAGACAGATGACTTCCGAAAATAGAACGACTTTGAAGCCTTACTGAGACTGAATGACTTTGAAGGCTGATAACGGCAGATACAAACATTTCCATGATGCATTCCTCAGCAACCTTTTTGGTCTATTCGCAAAAGGGATGCCTGATAACAGAAGAATGGGGTAAGGACACAGGGTTGTTTCACTTTCAGGGCTCTTAATGACTACACAGAACCACAGAGCCTCTACAAGGTTGCCGATTAGTAATCCTTCCTGTCAGATTCTGTACCCATTAGTCAGCGTGACCTGCACCAGCCTCTGGTAATCTTACCGAGGTCTAGGCTTTGTCTGATCCCAGCCTGTAGTCACAGTGTTGTAACATGTACTTAGACATATCCAAATGAAACGTATTCGCGAACCAGAGACACCTCAGGCCAGGATAAGTCACACAGCCGTGGATAGAGTGATCATTACTGCTCAGGTGTGAATTTCTGAATGTTTTTCTGATGCTACAATTGGACAGCTACTGGCACACGGACACGAGACAATGCATCTTTATTTGCCCAGATGATTCAAGCACGAGCACAGTCATCGCTTTTGTTTGCTGCATGCTGCTTTTGAGCTATTGTTTTTCCTTTGAAAATAAAAAAACACACACACAAAGAATAGTGCATATTAGAAGAGGGGGGCGCTGTAATGAAGTGATCACTCTTCCATGTTCACACTTCAGTTCTCCTGCGCTGGTTTTGCATTTCACTACCTAATTTTGCATGCATGAAAAGAGCTCTGCCTCGAGAGCTAGTCACTGCTCGTGTGCCCTGTTAGGGGGGTTTACAGGGGGAAGGAGGCAAGGCACATTCACAGCCACGCAGCAGCAGCAGCATTACATATCACTGGGCATCGGCAGGTCCAGAGCCTCCGAGCAGGCCTGTCTCTGGCGCTGCCTGAGTGTGCACTGGGGCGTAATACCCCCAACCCCTTAAACCTCCACTCCCCTCCTCCTCCTCCTCCTCCTCCTCCTCCTCCTCCTCCTCGTCCTCCTCCTCCCCGGCTGTGCAGCCAGCTAACTCACCATCACCCTCGCCGTCGTTCACAGGAAAGTTTGCATGAGTCCTCACTTGAAGATCAACAGCAATCAACACGGCTGAGTGTGAGGGATGAGAGGGAATTTTACCAGGGGAAATGCCAGATGGCGTGTAATTAGAGCACAGGCACAGACACAGAAGAATTAGCAGGGTTAGATAAATGCCTGTGTTGTGCATTAAATTTGTTCCCCTTTCTAATTCTCCTCTAAGGGAACGTCATTAGTATGCTCGAGGCTCACCTGAAATCAATAGCAAAATGCCATAGCGCAGTGATGTTCCTGCCAGCTAGGCAGGAGCAGGAGAAACATACTGCACAGCTCTTCAGCAAACCACCATGCTAGATGCCAAGGAGTAGGAGCCGGTGCCAGTAATAAATACTTTATCTTCATGCTGGCTCTCCAGCATGGTCTGATGCACAATGTCACGTCTGCTATGTCCCCGCGAGTATAGTGCGGAGTTGAATTATTGCACTACTTCCAAGTACAGTCCGACTGTGTCTGTGTCTTAGCACCAAGTTTCACCATGTCAGATATCTCGAACATGATGTGTTCCTGGCAAACGAAGGTGATTCTGATTATGACTCCGATGACTCTGACACTAGGCAAACATGTTTACACTGCTGCAGTGTCTTGGTACTGTACCAATGTACTGTATGTGTCATCTGTTTGTGTAACTGTAGTGGTAATATGTTAAATGCGGTAGTCAGCCTTATGAGATCATTTCTTCACGCCCTTTACGACTGGCTTTAAATCTTTGATAAATCAGAAATTAAAAGAAGAATTTAACTGGAGCCCAACCAATACTTAACTAATATATTGACTTATTTTTATTATTTTTTTATTAAAGACTTGTCCATTGACTGTATATAAAGATGGACGACCTGATAGCTCCACAAAAGTGAGGCCAAAACGTCTTTATCAGCCCCTGGTGGCTGGTTGCAGCATAAGTCATAAGCTCCACACCTTTCATTTTAGTGGATGGGAGTATGCACAAAATCAATTTTTGGTTTCTGAACTTTAAGAAGTTCTTATCACTCCCATGTCCCATTATTAAATCTTTCTGATAAGTGTGGTTTCAATTAGTTATTTGATGCTAGGCAGCAGCTGTATCCAGGCGGAGGTGGAGCTGCAGCGTCCATCTTTATATATACACGTTAGCGGGGGCTAGGATAACATTGATGGAGTACCCCTTTAATTTGCTTCAGTTTTACCTTTTTTAGATGCAGTGAGCTAATAACGTGCTCTTAAAAGGCATCTCAGGTAGATATCTAATACCATCTTTTACTTCCTGATACAGATTCCAATACCTGAACTTTTATTATCTAGTTTGACAGTCACTCAGATTGCTGACATTTAGCTAGCTCTGACTAATGTTACACGTCACATCAGAAGTCAGCTTTTCTTCGCAGTTCGAAAACACCAGTTAGGGTAAGCCAATCAGAGTCAGGGTAGGTCAGGTCATGACTTTGTAATCCTGGGAAAACATCATGAGATGCTGCTGGGAAGTGTCCCAACAACTTACATGACATCATAGATATCGGACGGGAGGCGTTTCCGATACTCGTATTGGTAGAAATACTCATAATGGTCATAAACTTGATATCTGACCCACCTGAAAATATAATAAGTGCAATAGAGCCTCTCCTGTAACAGTCAGCAGGTAGAATTGTTGCATACTGTATATATACAGTACAGTACACACAGCAGCTATACCGTGTATAATAGTATCATTTAGTCTATGATATTCCACAGTCATCAAAAATGAATGAATTCAGGTGAAATGGGTCATCTTTGGATTATGATATGCATTATGTGTTCTGCACTTTGAATACCAATTAGGCTGCATTCATTCATACATTCTGCATTATAGCGAGCGGGGCTTTCATTTCCCGGCATATCTCCAGATAATTCAAATGTGAAGGAAAAACACGATTCTTGCCTCTCTCCTCGCTGAACTTTTTCTTTTTCCCAGCTGCTCCCTCTGTCTCTCTCTCTCTCTCTCTGTTTGACTGTATGGAACCGCTTCATTATCTCCAAGGCAGATTAAAAGTAAAGAGTTTAAGAGGAGTGCGGAGCCAGAGTGCGAATGGAAAAAAAAAAAAAAGATCTGCCCTGGCCTTCATTCTCCATCCGAGCGTTCCCTCCCTCTCTCTCTCATTCTGGCCGTAATTACAGCCTTATTTTGAACGGCCTTAACTGAATCACAGATGAACACGCAGCGCTCCCTCGTGTGAACTTGCGTCATTTTTGCTGTTGATCAAGTGCAAAAGCTTTCTGCGGTGCTTTTTATAACTCCAGAGTTATTATTTCCCTGCTATTTCCTCCTGCTTTTGATCCAATGTTTTGTAAAGGCTGTGACTCTCCTCCTTCCTCCCTGACCTGCTGCAGTCTACTTAGACTATGATGGTGCCGTGTTCCTTTCACGAAGACATACGAGGAAGCCGCCTACCTTTGAGTGACTGCGCTTGAAATTGCTTATGAGATGCGTCTATATTTAGGTTAATAGAGATATTAAGCCGCTCTCTAGATATGTCATTTCCAGGGGCGAGAGGAAGCTCTCAGACTTATCTATCAGCCACGCATATTATCAAAAGAGAACTAGAGAGTAATTTGATTAGAGTTAACCACTATGGGCTTGATATTGGATTAAGGCGATCTTCTTATCCTTGAATGAGACAAATAGCTTTGCACTTTACCTTTTTTGATCTTGCACACGCTTTCAGACTGAATCAGTAACGCCTGCTTTAGATGTGAGGGCGTGACTTTGGTCTGTCATCATCCCTGTCCGGTTTAGTCTCGATCATGTGTTTTCTTTACACTGTAAATGATATTTTAAAGGGGTAGTCTGGCTAAGTGGGGTTGAATGAAGGTACATATTGATGATCAGTGTGGGCAGCATGCCTCCAGTTTTTGAGATGGGGATCCCGGCACAGGGGCAGAGCTTTGTGAACGGGGTCAGCAAAACAATGCATTTTACTCACATAAGAACGGATCAATATCTGTGTGAGTGTACGCTTTACTTAACCTTACCGACCTTTTCTCTGCCACTGACTGTATTCCTATCAAGCAGCAGCCTGCTTGTGTGTGGCACAGTTTGGCTTGTGCGTAGAAATACGGAAGTTCTACGGTTAGCGCCAAAGAAAACTTTCGGACAGCAAGGTAAAGCACCAAATTGGGGGTGCGCTGACCACGTTCTTCTGTACTGACTACAGGATAATTACCTCATATGACCCCACTCCCTTTAAATAATGTCTGTCTGTACTTTATGTTCCAGGTACAAAGGCTTCATTAAAGACTGTCCGAGCGGGCAGCTGGATGCGGTGGGCTTCCAGAAGATTTATAAGCAGTTCTTTCCGTTTGGAGATCCCACAAAGTTTGCCTCCTTTGTCTTCAATGTGTTTGATGAAAACAAGGTTTGTAACCATTTCATACTTTCCTCTTCACATCACGAGGCAGGAGGAGAAACATTTGTACCTTTTTGTTACTTCGACATGGAAGAAATGGTTTGACATTGGCTGTGCGTTCCGAGGTCGCTCCTAGATAAGGAAGGGGATGTTGAAAGCGACTGAGGACAGAGTGAATCTTAAGGTCCTTCTTCCAGACAGAGGATGAACTGAAGAAAAGAGAAGCACAGTATAGAAATCCTCTTTTAGAACTGCAGGCTATCAGTTTTATATACAGAAAAAGGTTAAACCCCCTTGAACGAAAGCTGCTTTAGACACTGAAATGTATTAAAACTCCAGGCTCGTGACTCATTGCTCAAATTACTTTGTATTCTTTGTATTTTTTTTTACTAACTGCGAGCACAAACAGAATTCTGAAACACTTTCTGAAAGTCATTCTCTGCCCGGAAATTGTCATTCAGTTTTTCAAACAGCGCAGATGATTCTGCCCTCTAAAGAAATGGATAAACAGTGAGCTGAAGATGAGTCATGGCATCAGTAGTAACACATAACGTAACTCTCCAGAAATCAGTTTTGGAGAGTGGATGCTGATACCTTTTTCCAAAGATGTATTTATATGTTTTTTGAATGAAACTCGCTCCTGTTACGTGGGCTCATCCTCTGAAGGATCTGAGGACGTGGCGGAGTTTTCACAAGGCCAAATTGTTACACGCTACATTTGTCTGAGGTAATCCAACCTCAGCGCAGCTGTACGAGATGATTCAAGTGGAGTTTAGGAAGACAAATCGTAGATGAACAGCTCCTGGGATGTTGGCGAGCCCCCTCTGGAGGTTTATTGACTTCAGTTAAGAGGCTTTGTGTCAGGAAGATCAGACAAGCTCTCTGTCTGATGTTTTATCTCTGACCTTCATTAGCGTTAGGCACCCCATAGTTAGAGAATGCATTGATCTTAACAGTTTTTATGACTTATGCAATCAGCAATGCATGACTTCAGCATCGTCTGGCTGGTCAGATGTCTGGTAGAGATAAAGTTAGCCGACCCCGAGGCCACGACGAGCGCTCTGCTTTTCTTCTTCAGCTGTGGCTGAACTCAGAGCAGTTACAGGTAAGCAGGATGTTGGAACAACTTTTATGATTAAGTTAAGCAGTCCTCGTGGTATCTGGTGAGACTATGAAATGACCACAAGCCTGATTTTTTTTCGTCCACATGGTGTTAAATTGAATGTTGATGTGAAGTCTCCTGCAGTCGCCTGAGGCTAGAGGTCATAACGTGACGAGTTGGTCTGAATTTGAGCCACTCTGAGCCTTCGTTTTATTATCCACGGTTTCACAAAGCGTGGCCTCGTGGAAGAACACTGAAGGCCACGATTTTTTGGGAGGGTAATTGAAAAATGTTGAGCTTCTGTGGTGAGATCCGCTGCGTGGGATTTTTAACAAAGCAGGGAGGAAATAGGTGTCATGGTGGGATCTTTCATACCTTGTCGGACAGAATTATCTGCCGTGATGTAGAATGACTGGAAAAATATGAAACATCTCCGGCCCCAAATATACAGTGGTTGTTGTGCTGTAACTTTTAGACCACGAGCCAGTAGCATCCATCTTACTAATGACCAGAGGTGACATGTTTCTGCCTCAGGAGAGAGCCAGGTGCAGGGCAAAAATAGCAGCTGACTTGGAGCAAACCGTCTGGCCCCGTTTTCAGCCGAATACAGCAAGGACATCATGAAAGAACAGCAAGGATCTCATGAAAGTACAGCAAGTGTGGAGACTAAGATGCCATGTCCTCACTGCCTCTCTCTTTCTACCCCCTTTTTTTTTTTTTTGTTTGTCACTCTGCAGGACGGACGCATCGAGTTCTCCGAGTTCATCCAGGCCTTGTCTGTGACTTCTCGGGGGACTCTAGATGAGAAGTTGAGATGTAAGAAGACACAAAAAGCCCTCCCTCCTCTGTTTGTTTGACATTTAAATCACAGGATTTAGGACCGACTGCCATGGATTACATATGAAAGAGGACCTGCGGGTTCCTAGAGAGCAGCAAACAGGAGATTATTAGCAAGATACAGCAACCTGGAGGTGTTTGGAGATGAAACACTCCAGAGAAACTTGCAACTATAGCTGTAAGCATACGTTTTTGAAACACTGTCGCCTTTTGAAATGGGACCCGTCCATGAAAGGCTGCCGCCTGCCTGTGCTCAGTTTTCACCACTTCTAAAGACATGAAACACTGCGTGCTTTGTAATCCATGAAAATATAGTTTAATATAATCTTTTGAAGTCACGGTAGCTTTCTGAACTCGCCCCAGCTTCAGTAAAAACCCCCATATGTTTTAACATCTTTCTCTATGCAGGGGCTTTTAAACTATATGACCTTGATAACGATGGCTACATCACCCGAGACGAGATGCTGAACATCGTAGATGCCATATATCAGATGGTGGTAAGTTTTACCAAATGTTTGGCATAAATATGAGTCTGAATTGTTTGAGTGGTCCAAATGTCATGATTCGATGTCTTAGGGGAACACGGTGGAGCTGCCAGAAGAAGAAAACACACCAGAGAAGCGAGTGGATCGTATTTTTGCAATGATGGACAAGGTCAGTATTTGAATATTGAAATTGTAGCGATAAATATAATAATTACGCAAGCAAAGCCTCAAAAAACTGACCACTGTTAAAAACTGACTGTATCTGCCTGTTGCCACCCTCGGGGCTTTGACATGGACACTGTTAAGTTTAGAGCTGTTAGCCGCAGCCATCGCAGCGTCACTAACACCGCCTGCGGTCTATAAACATCATATATAGTCTCCTCCACCACTGGCCCTCTGCGTTAATTCCCACTCCCCTCTCAGCCCCAAGAATCCACTCAGCTTTAGTGAAAGATGAGACGCAGCCTGCACACGGAGGGGGTGTGTCCGTCATCCCACTGCTGCCAAGATCAGCTCGTTGGACGAGCTGTGCAGCACAGCAGCAGCAGCAGCACTTAGTGATTTGTATTGGCAGAGAGTGGCCACCATCCAAGTGCACTGAACCAAAGATCAGTCCACCAGCATAGAACAGGAGTTAACATGAAGAGGCTCTTTTGCCCCCTGCTGGACAGTCTGTGTTAGAGCTTCGAAAGGTTCACACTGTGTCGTGTTCTTCTTGCAGAATGCAGACGGGAAGCTGACTCTGCAGGAGTTTCAGGAGGGTTCAAAGGCAGACCCTTCTATTGTTCAAGCGTTGTCACTCTATGATGGACTTGTGTAGGAATGTAAGGTGAGTGGGGGTATTAATGAGCTAGTACCTGCGTACCTCTCCGCTTGGGTGACTCTGAATCCTCATGTCATGCTTCAGCTCCGAGATAATAAAGAGTAATTCTTATTTTCATCCGAGCAAAGAATAAAAGAAAATGGGAACTCAGTCCATGGGCTGGAAACCAAAGTGAAGAAGCCACTTTCTGCTTCTCAGTTTGTTCTCATGAATTATTCAGCATGGCCCACTTGTTTGCTGGCAATCAAATAGTCTTGCAGTGCTGAGTGAAGAGCGAAACAGCCCTCTCCTCTCACTGCCTGATGCAATGCAGCGACCGCTGCCAATTGTTGCTGACATCCTGCTCAGTGTTTTGTCAACTGTGAAGCGAGCTCGCGAAGACATATTTTAGTGATGCAGTAGCTCTGTTTAGTGATTATCTTGTGCATGCTCTGAACAACACACACACACACACACACACACACCCAACACTTGACTGTCATCTTATTCACTGGTGATCATTCTCACTCGACTCCTCCAGATGGATCCAACGTCAGCATCCGTTACACGCCAAAAAAACCCTCCCAAAAAACCCCCCAGCACCATCACACCTGTAACGGGGAGACCCAGAAGTGGACCGCAAAAACCTTTCGTCGCACGGCCCCGTACAGCATCTGTGTCAAGTAGCTGTAACGTCTACATTTCCAGTAAGGATCGTAAAAAAAAAAAACAACAAATATAATCCTCTGATGTGATGGGAGATCTCAAACATGTCAGCAAAAACATTCAGTCATTTTTGTCCATGCTTCTACAGCTATGTGGCACCGCGTACACACTTTTTGAGTGTTGTGGACTGTGTACGAGCATTTCTGCAAAGCAGCACAGTGTTGTGATTTCCTCCCCCCCCGTCCCGACGGACAGTCCAAAAGGAACTGAATCCCCTCTGAGATGTTAGTGTGCAGTCTTGTTCACTTACTGTGAGAGCAGGAAGATGCACGCTCAGAGGAACCGTGGACGGAGAGACTCTAAAGCTCCGAGAGAATCTGGAAAAAAAATGTGTTACCTGGTGAAAACGTGAACACTAACAAAGCAGTATAGTGTATATTGTATAATGTAAATATAATTTATTTTCTGCTTTGCTGCGTTTATGGGGATTTGACTCATAAGTATGGAATGAAGTTTTATTTTTTATCGAAAAGGTGTTCAAATGTATTGCACTGTATTACCGTGGGATTGATTTCTTTTGTCTCACACTTCCTTTCTCCTCAGAGAACAGGGTTTTTATTTAAAGAAGAGTGTTAAAGGGAGCCTATAGATTATTTTACTATGTTTGCAGTCTGTGCACTCTTTTGTGTGTTTCCACTTCCCCGTTAGCACGAGCGTCTAGTGTCTGCACAGCCACATCCTGAACGACGCGCACCAGGTCTCATGAATTGAGGCTCATTATGTCTTTTGAGAGCATCGTACTCCACCCTCGGCGCATACACAAAGCAAACCCCCCGGTCACTGAGAGGCACAAACAGACATCAATTCTGGTTGTAAAAGCTTTTGCGAGCTCTTGTGTGGTTGCAATTGTCTACTTTGTATTTGTCCCGTGCGAGCTAGAGCATGTGATGATGATGATGCCTTTTTTTCCTTCTTCTTCTTCTTCATCCTTGGACATTTTAGTTCCAGCATTGAGATGTTTTTATCAGCTTCACTGATTTTATGCCTTATGCAAATGATGATTTACTAAATGATAAATGTCATTTACCTGTTGATTAACAGTATAAGAGCACAGAATAAAATGCATTTACGTGGCTAACATTTCTATCACTGGATTCTTAGTGTTTTTCTATTTGAAATGAATGTTTGATTTATTTCATGTGACATTTTTTGGAGCCTCTTCTCCTCCTCATCCAGACTGAAGACTCCACACACACCCGACTGCATCTTATTCACAAATTAAAAACATTAGCAGGCCAGTATTGCACACTGAGCTGCTTCACTAATAGGGGATAATGTCATGTTGAGCTCAGGATCTCTCATGCTTACTCCCTCTGCGCTTTAAGCCCGCTGTACGCTTGTATAACGAACAATGAACTGCATAAAGGTGTGAAGTCTTGGCATTGATTGGTGGGCTAATGAGGTGGCTCAGTGGCTTTTGTGCTGCTGCTGCTGCTGCTGCTGCTGCTGCTCACTGGGCCTGCGCAGACCTGCTTTCTGTTTTCTCATCAAGGACACGTGACGATGAAGAAGAGGAGGTCAGAGTTTCGCCTGGGCACATCCTCGATTCATTGTGAGGCAAAAGTTCCCCTCGCCTCCAAAAATGTATTCTGGCTTCACTTAGTTTGGAAGCAGACTGAATTATTTAGATTCATAAGATCAGGCCTGGCTTCCTCTTGAGGTCTCAGACAAGATGCTGTGTGTCACAGCTCGACATGAAGTGTGTGAGAATAATATTTAATAATCAATAACATATCTCTGAATCCAGATCAGCCACGAAGTGAAGAGAAACAGGCACATTTCTGTGTGTGGCGCGTCGAACTATTCCGTCCATTCATATGCCAGGGGATGTTTCTCAGGGTGGGCTATGTATAAATTTAGATTGGTGTCAGCTGAATATAAACGATGGCTATTTATAAAAACGAGGCTGTTACTGAGACAATGTTCTCGGCATGTCCAGAATACAGACTCCAGACTCCGCTGGAAATGTGCGTAAAGCTGTTAAAAAGCGCGTCTCCAGGGGCCCGCCTCGATTACGAAGAAAATCGAATTAAAGGTGGAGGTGGAGGTGGAGGTGGGGGAGGGGGGGGGGGTGGATAGGGTTAAAGCAAGCAAGTCACAGTGGGGTCGAGACACACACTCACTCTCTCACACACAGAAAAATCAGGTTGGGTCTCGGGAACCTTTTAATACCCATCTCCGCCCCCGTTTGAAGCGTCAGAGCACCACCAGCTCTCCAGGGGCTCTCCAACGCAGAGCCAGTCCACACACGCTCCTCCAAACTTTACGCACGGATGTTACTCCTGTGGAAGTATTTGACTCTGGACTTTTGATGCGTTTCAGCTGAGCCGTATTGTTCCAGATATCTTTTTTTTTCTTCATCTGTCGATTGGAAGCAGACCCAGACTTTGAAATCTAAACTTTTTAAAAACTTTAATACTACTTTCACTTTTTCTTTTTTTTTCTCTTTCTTTTTTTTTTGAATGTGATTCGCCTCATTCCAGCAGACAGATGCAGTAAATCTAAAAGATGACCGGTGTTTTATTAAAGTTCCTAGCTTTGGCGCTCTGTATCAGCGCGCACAGGCTCTTGGCAGCCCCCCGGACTGAGGAGGATGATGGATCCGGTGACAGCGCCTCGACCCTGGCCTTTGTGTTCGATGTTACCGGCTCCATGTACGACGATCTGAAACAGGTGATAGAGGGAGCCTCGCGGATCCTGGAGAAGACCCTCAACCGGAGAACCAGACCCATCAAAAACTTTGTCCTGGTACCCTTCCATGACCCAGGTACTTTTCTATCCAAACTTTGTTAACAGCCACACAATAGGAACTTTTTTTGTGAATGTGTTACTCCTGAATTCTTAATATTTTGTGAATTGATGCTTTTAATTAAGAGATTTATTGCAGAATCAAACAAATCAGCCCACACTGCCAGATTGTCTTTCGAGGTCCAGACAGCACAGCAGACTATAATCATCTTTTTGGAGACATTTCTAACATCACTGCAGGTTTTTATTTGATAGTTTTCAGTAGCTCTGATTCAGTAAATTAAGTTTCACTTGGAAACAAAGTGCAGCACATCTCAGGACCTGTAGCTCAGTAGCTGTTTCAGCCAGTACAAAGTGCTCTTACATGGAGCGGCACACTGAACTCAAAGTGACACATCAAGCAGGAATATCTGAGCTTTTAGAGCGAGGGCGTCTGCGGGACAGGTAAGACTCTTGAACACCCCCACCGACCGACCGGCATCTGCCCTGCTAGATGGGAAAAAAGCTGCAGCTTGAAAATAAGAGTGCTCTAATGGGGGGAGGGTGTTTGAGCACTGATGAGAAGCATATGCTGTCTGCTTGTGTGTAATTACCCCAATCACCCCCCCCCCCCTCCCTCCACTCCCACCAGCACCACCACCACCACTATTACCCCTCCCTCTCCTGCATCCAAAGCCGGAAAACCCTCTTAGCCCCCCAGTTTAGCCAGCCAGTGTTGGGTGGAGAGGGTGGGGGGCGTGGAGCTGGACTAACACCACACATTTTGTCTGTGTTTAATGTGCCCTGCCCCTGGGGGGACCTTGTAAACTTCCAGGATTGCAAAAGGAGCCGCGGTGGCTGACAAAGAGGCGTGACGGTTGCTGTCAGTGTTTTACAGTCACTCATGAGGAGGAGACGAGGACTTGAAAGCCTCCACTGTTGGAGGAGAAAAAAAAGAGAGAGAGAGAGAAATGTCATCAGCTTAACACATGTCTGCAAGCTCTGTATCATTAGTCTCACACTGACACTTCAAAATGGTATTTGACAGTCGGAATAACAAGCACAGACACACACAGGAATCATGAGGCTCCACCCTACCTGATGAGGGTCTTTTCTGTAGTAATTAAAATGAAAGGCTTGTGTTTATGGACAACAATGTCCCATAGCAGAAACAATGCGTTCTCTGTGTATTGGTTAATGTTTACGGTTCCATCGATTGGCCCCAGAAGGCGTCCAAGTAAGTGTCAGGCCCTGACAGGCTCTTATCCATCATGTTGGGGGTCTGCTGCTGCTGCTGCTGCTGCTGCTTGAGTCGCCGTCGTAGAAATTGCTGACTACAGCCGAAGAACAAGATTATTCTGTCGTCATCCGAACTTTGGACAGATTGTAGCGATTTGTGTAAAAGAAAACCAGAGGCTTGTAACTCCAGTCAGTGCACAAATGAGCCCGAGCTGTGTGTGTGTGTGTGATTGATATTCATGTCTTGCACAAAAGCTACAGGGCATCACTCTGGTCCTGATAAATTAAACTGTGGCTTAGCAGGAATTTTGATGCTGCAGATGCTTTTTCTCTGTTTACAGATGCTGAACTGCTGAGAGGGAACAACTAAATCCTTTGTTCAGATATAGCTGCTTTTGTTGACTTTGAAGAAAAGTCCAGACAAGCTACACCTAAGCCACCTCATTGTTAGGCATACGCTATTGTATTTCAAGCAGAACACCTCTTATTGAATCCACCTGATTTTTGTCTATTTTAAATGTCTCTGTTTGATGATCTACGTCTCCAAACTCGCAGATATCGGCCCTGTGTCCATTACCACCGACCCAAGGAAGTTCCAGCAGGATCTCCAAGAGCTGTTTGTCCAGGTGGGAAGCAGATCACATTGAAATGATTATTCTACATGGACAGGCAAACGCTGTGTTGTTCCACACTGATCTGAGCTATCGCTGCGCTGACTGCCATCGCTCTAACTTGCTCTGACTTTTACCAAACAGCAGCTACTGTAGCCGCAGTGATGTAATGGAGGTATAACGTCATGTAATTGTCGCACAGTTCAAGGAGAATCATTAAGATGCCAATCTGACTCAGAGATATCACTCACACCAGGCGAAGTAAGGCTGTAGTGCATGGCTTCCATCAGTCCTGCTAGTTCTTATTATAAAAAGTCTCAGTGTTGTAACAGGAATTAACCTTGATCCATGTTTCAAAATCTGCCATGTTGGGTCCTTGAATTTGATTGAATTTGGCCTGGAAAGTCCTTGAATTTAATGTTTCAGAAGGTACGAGAACCCTGGAGTGTATCGAGTTGAGCAATGGTTGCTTTAGTATTACGTTTTAAATATTTCTATGCACCCTTGTCCCTGACACAGCTGACTTATAGCAGTTATTCAAGTACGAAATCAAGATAAAATCAGATATTCAGAGTTTATTTCTTCCAGGTGTGTTTGATCACGTGTGATTCTGTCACCCAGGGCGGAGGCGACTGCCCCGAGATGAGTATCGGAGCCATAAAGAAAGCCTTGGAGGTTTCCCTGCCTGGATCCTTCATCTACGTCTTCACTGACGCCAGAGCCAAAGACTACCGGCTGAAGAGAGACGTGCTGCAGCTGGTGCAGCTCCGCCAATCACAGGTACAGATCTGTGAGGACGCTGTGAGACATACTGCACGGGTCATACATTAGTGGCATGGCACATTTACGGAGGTTCCCTGGTACAAAAACATGTTTCATTATCCTTGTTCAACCCTCCTGTAATGTTTTAATGCTGTTTATGTGACTTTAGCAGGGGAACGGTCACATTCCAAGCTTTAAATACCTGCCTCACACAGTTTTGAGTATATTTGCATTTATTACATGCTGTAACAAAAGGAATACAGTGGCATGCTGTGAGGGATCTACATTTCAATGAAGTTCCCCCCGATGCTCGGCGGAGCTGTGGGGGAAAGTTTCTTCAAAAGTTATTCAGTGTCAGCGTCTACGTGAAGCATGACAATGAGCATTAGCGTCAGTTTGCAGCCAACTGTAAGCGAGCCTGTAGAAAGCAAACACCAAACAGTAGTAATCCTCTTAACTCTCCTGCCCCCTTCGTTTCCCAGGTGGTATTTGTGTTGACCGGGGACTGCGGGGACCGCTCTCAGCCTGGCTACAGGGCGTACGAGGAGATCGCCGCCACCTCCTCCGGACAGATTTTTCACCTGGACAAGCAGCAGGTCAACGAGGTGAGAGCACTGCAACGACCAAATCTTTATTAAACACAAGCATTCATAATAAAGCGGGAGCACCAGAGGAAAAAAAAAACAGTTTGACCCACTGATGTAATAAAAGCAATTTGATTTAAAGCAACCGAATGATTCCAAAGCTGATATTAAACTTCCTGGTCATATGATACGGGTGAGTGACTCTATTATATCGGAAGCAGCCTGTAACAGAAGCCCTGTCTAAGAAGCCAAAGACAGCAGGGCTCACTTCCCATGCAGACGTAAAAGAAGCCAGAGTTTCCTCTGGAAGAGACACTGGTATCCTGCATGTCAGCACAGGAGATGGCCGGGCAAGTGCTGAGCTGGGGCCAAACAGCTTTGCACACTGGTGGCCCACTGAACCTCTGAACTCTGACGTGTTTGTGTGTGTGCGGGTCTGTTTCCTGTCATGTCATGCTCGCATGTTGCTAAACATGCAATGCCTGAGTGTGTGTGTGTGTGTGTGTGTGTGGGGGGGGTGGCTAGGTTCATTATCACTCCATAATCCCGCCAGCTGTTTAAGGAGTGTTTGAAAGTCATTTTTGTGTCATATTGCTCAGGGAATAAGAGACTTAATTTACTCGAGCCCTCACACCTCAGCTCCACATGGCCGTCCGCTGAAGCAGTGTAGAAGTATTTTGACAAATTCTTGGTGTACTGTTACACGTAAACATGTGCATACTTTCTTGGATTCGCTTTGAATTACTATATGTCAGTCCTTTTTTTAGACCTGTGTGATTATAGCTCTTGGGTGGCATGCTTTTTCACAAAATTAATGCAAATCCTTTAATCCTTAAAAACCTCAGAAGTGCTCCAAATCTAAGCAAAATATTCTCCCTTAATAGCAGTTTAATAAAGTGCGTCCAAATCAAATATACAAAATCTTTTTGTGCTCTCTGGGGGGAGAGCGGAGAGAAAACAGACTGCTTATTTTACTCTGTAATCCCAGGATATGATCTGTCATGGCTTCCCTCCTTCCAACGCAGCTGCCCGGTGGAGTTGGCTCCAAGTCCTCGCACAACAGCTCATTGTCAGCTCCCCGCGTATCGCAATCTTCACACACTTTAAATGTGACTGGTTATGATCAACAAATGGATAAGTTAACAAGAGCGTGGACAAGAAAGCCCCCGCTAATGTGCTGTCAAACTTGGACGCCGATCTGTGCTCCTCGTGGTAAATGATGCCATCTTTTAGTCATCGGCAGCCCGAAGCGCTGATCGAAAAATGAGGCCTGTGATGCTTTAGCCTGCAGATAAAGTCCGCTGTGATGAAAGATACCGTGAAGATGCAGTTTGTCTCCTAAAACATGCGCTAATTTGCAGACATTTTCTAGAGCATAGATGCGAATATTGGATAAACTCATGTTCAGCATTTTTGTTGCATTGTGTCAACATGTTAGAGTGAAAGGTTTTTTGCAGAGGGACTTTTGGATATCTCTTTTTTTTATCACTCCATAAATCACAAAATACTGTCAACAACCATAAAAAATCCATTTTCGCCATGTTTTAGTCATAAAACGTTGTATAAATCAGGCTGTGAATGATACATGAACTCTGTTAAACCCTTCAGAATATAGATAGGAATGAATGTGTACGTAAGAGCTATTGAAGTGGAGGTTTCTGACTCATACTCATTTGGAGAAAACAGCCATTAAAGATCCTGAAAGAAGACACGTAACGAAAGCAAAACAGCCCCAAATCTTGTTGTTTTTGCCTGTAGCGTCCCGCTTCATGTGCCTTGAAGAGTCATTTATAACATTGCCCTTATGGTTTCCTCATTACATGGATGCAGCAGTGAGTTAAAGAGCTGGTAATGACATTTTATCCTCGTCTTCCTGAGTGCACTAAACTACGGCACCAACTATGCCGTAGATGCCTCTCTCTCTCTCTCTCTGTCTCTCTCTCCGAAACAGGCCACTCGTGACAGGTGTGCCGAAACGCCCGCTGAAAAAGGACACATGGGGTCCATCTGGGACCGATTCGCTCTAATAACCTTGACTTGTAGCGGGACATCATCCCCGGCAAATGTCGGCAGTTGTAGTTTTTAAACCTGAGTAAGGACTAAGCTGACCCCGGCTCGATGGGAGGCCTGGAGTCAAGCTGTTGTGCTTAACCACAGCGCGGCCACGTAGTTCTCCTGCAGGTAATTCACCTGAACAAGCGAGGAGAAGGCAGCATCACCCCTCAGCCTTAGCTAACTCTTCCACTCTGGCCCATCTGTCATGCTTCTATGAATAGCAGAGGGGGGGTCCTTCCTGTAACAGCCCTGCAAGCAACTCAACTGAGACACGCCGGATGAGGTTTCACAGGACTTAAGATCCTCTGCATTCCCAGTGGTTGAGACAAGGGAGTGGCTGCAGAACTCAGCATGCTCCCTCCAGACCTACCCTGGTCCGGACAGCAAGCCGCCCCCCCTCTCCGCGCTTAACTTCCTTTTATCTGAGGTCCGAGGGGCAGAGTAATGCCCGCTCCTCTCTGCTCTCTTGCATAAGAAATAGACTCTGTCCTGGGGCAGATGTAGGTCACTTCTTAGCAGTTTCCTGCTCTGCTGGTGATGGCTGCACATGTGGCAGACATTACAGCTGTTTCCAGTTGTAAAACGAGCGAGGGGAACCAGCTGCTGTCAGCGCCCGGTGGACCTGATAGACAAAGAAAGCGGAGGCCTGATAATTAAATTATCAAAGGCTTTCCTTGTTTTCGTTTTTTTTGCTCGTTTTGGTAAATGTCTTAAAATGTGTTGCCGTTGGCTCCGTGTCCCAGAGCCCGCTGGAAGAAATGTCTTCAGTTTGTTGCGTTGCAGACGCAGCACGGCCGATAATGCCTCTCTGTATGAGGTCAAAACAAATACTAGACAGCAGTTGCTTGTTAAGCTTTTGGAAGACGGAAGACTTTCGGCGCGCTGTGGCCACTGAAATGAGACTGTGAAACATCAGCGGGCTTTTCTGCTTCTGTTTTCATTTTCGAGAAAACAAAAAGAAAACTGTGTCCTGACTTAAAACCGTGATAATGATTATACCTAGAAGGTCGAGCACCTGTCAAAACTGAAATCCTACACCGTCGTATATTTCTGCGGAGAGCCACTGAGGGACATCATCATCTAAACGGTGATTGTTTTTCCCATTAAACGTAATCAAACTGTCAACCGTTATGTCAGACTTTGGGTAATCTTTGCTCTGAGTGGTGGAATGACTCATTTAAGAAGAAGTGAGCCTCTTGCAATCCTAATGTGTTACCGTCTGACCTCATCTGGCTTCTGAAGCTTAACCGATTCAACAGAAAAATGGGAAACCAAGCCAGCTGTCTCCGTTCATAGATGATCCTGCGTGACAGTCAGGTTGATACTGTGGAATATACAGTTTAAGTGTATTTCTAAAACAAAAGGAACCCCCACTTCTCCGCCTTTCCCCCACCGCATCCACATAAACCACTGCTTTCTATTCTGAGGAACAAGCCTCATGATTCATGAAAGCTGTAGCAGCAGGAGGGGGACCACTGCATGACAGACTTCCACTGTGAGAGACGCTCTTCTGGGAGTCCGTGCTTGAGAGTGCAGAAAACTGTATGTTATCAGTTTGACAGTCGAGTCGTTTCACTTTTCCTTTGTTTAGGCAAAATCCCTCTGAGGAATACTTTAGCGATGAAAGAATAGTCCGACGACAAAGAGCAGCCTGCTGCTCGGGCAGGGGAAGGGTTTGGCCACGATGGTGTCCTTCCTGTCCGGTCTGCTTTTGAAAGGTCCCAGCGTCACCCGCTGACAGTTCGGTGATGGTGTTTTTGTCCCCCTGCCAGGTTTTAAAGTGGGTAGAAGAGACAGTCCAGGCCATGAAGGTCCACCTGCTATCCTCCAACCATGACAGCGCCCAGGAGAATAAGTGGGAAGTGCCCTTTGACCCCAGCCTGCGAGAGGTCACCGTGTCGCTCAGTGGACCAGCACCGCAAATCGAACTCAGCGATCCTTTCGGTAGACACATTACCATACATCATACTCTCATCTTTCCTGACATATTAAATAATTCACACATATTCTGATATATCTTCTTTTCTCAGGTCGTGTAGTTGGAGAAGCGCAGGGCCTTAAAGAGCTCCTGAATATTCCCAACTCTGCTCGTGTTGTCAATCTGAAGTTTCCCAGACCTGGGGCTTGGAAACTGAAGGTACTGCCCCAGTGAATGATCCAAAAATATGTGGACTTTAGCAATTTTGACAATTGAATACTACTGCTTTCCATCAAAAGGTGAGCTGCAGTGGGCGCCATACTCTGAGAGTCACAGGAGTCAGCAATCTCGACTTCCGGGCCGGCTTTTCCAGCGTACCTGTCTCCGAGTTCAACCACACCAGAGAGAGGCCGATAAAAGGTGCCGGACATGTTTCTGTTAGCTTCCTGAGTTCTTATTTGACCCACACCACGTGCAGGAGATGATCTAATGATGATCTTTCTTTGTCTCTCAGGACTTCCAGCCCATGTTTTGCTGAAATGCACAGGCCTGAAGCCTCCGGGTCAGCTGAGCCACGTTGAGCTCATATCAGGCTCAGGCCGCTCCTTACGTACGATCCCCGTGCCTCTGCCCTCCGACCTCGGCCAACAAGGACTGTGGAGTCTCCCAGAGTTTCGCACCCCCTCCCAGAGCTTCTTCATCAAGGTGACGGGCAAAGACGAGGAGGGCTACCGCTTCCAGAGGCTGTCCAGTGTTTCCTACACCAACATCGTTCCAGGCAAGACAACCCCCTTCCTGTGGACACCTCTCACCAGAGCCACTCCACAGTGTCTCTCACACCTCATCAATCTCTCTCCTGACCTCTAACCTTTGTTTCCTTCCTCGTGTAGATCCCCCAGTTGTTAGCATGCCTGATGCGGTGAAGGGCCTCTACATGCAGCCCGCTGTGATTGGCTGCTCGGTGCAGAGTGACATTCCCTACAGGCTGCGATTTACCCGAAATGGGATTACGCTGGGAGACGAGAAGTTCTTTCAGTGAGTTCTTCCATCTATTTGCTCAGCGCTCTGTCACATTTGGCTCGCCTTCCTACAGATGCTACAGCTTCATTCGCCCATTAGCTGCTGTAAAAAATGCTAATTAGGTCACTCACTACTCTTACCAGTGAGCTCGCCTGCAAAGCATTAGTGCTTCTCGCGTTTTATTGGCTCATCTGTCAGGAAACTGGTATACACAGTCAGTTTTGTGAACATTACATATTCGATTGTGTCATCTTGAGGAATTAACAAAGCGCCTTTTCTTTCTCGGAGTTTAACGCTCTGCTTTGAATTACATTCATGAAGCTGAGCTGACTTGTGGTGAAAACTATTCCCACTGTGTGTGTGTGTGTGTGTGCCAGAGACACTAATTGAATGTGCTGTAAAATAGGATCTTGTTGCTATTGTCATGCTCCAGCCAACGAACCAAGCGTGTCTTTTGTGTCAGGAATTCTGCCATAGCATCATGGGAGATTGCCCGTGCATCAGCTGAGGATGAAGGCCTGTACGAGTGCGTGGCGCAGAGCAGCGCCGGACAGGGACGTGCCTTAACACAGTTGACTGTTAGAGGTATGTCACACACACACACAAACACACACTCGGTTGTTTTTCCTGCATGCCTCACAGTCACAGCGAGGCTTTGATATAAGTTCCAGACATTTATTTTAATCTCAAGATTCATGAATCAACATGATACAGAGCATGCCAGGACAAACATTTGGATTAGAATAAACTATTTCTGCTCTGTTTGTTCACCGCTGATAACACCAGTCTGATGTTTTGCTTGTGTTGCCGCTAAAACAGAGCCTTCTCCGGTCCTGAGGCCAGCCGTGAATGTGACTTCCCCTGTGGGAGGCGTGGCCGTGCTGTCCTGCCAGGTGGAAGGCTCCATGCGCCACAACCTGACGTGGGACCGAGCGGGTCGCGCCATCCGGGCACGAGCCGGGAGGGTGAAGCTGCTGTCCGACTCGTCCCTGCAGATCAGCGGGGTGCGGGCTCAGGACGCCGGGGAGTATCACTGCGTGGCCGCCAACGACCACGGAGACGCCAGAATCACCGTGTGGCTTCTCGTCCCAGGTACGGTAGCACGATACCCTGCAGGTCATCTGCTTAAACACTTAAACACACCGGGGCCTCACGGCTCCTCTCAGGCCCCCGTCATCTGTTTTCCATTATTGGCTCAGCCTCCTCGCAGTCCAGATTGAGCCACTTCCTCGTCAGAAAATGTTTCTCATCTGCCAGAGTGGATGCCTGGTGAGAAGTGCGGCTTCTAGCGTGGGCATTCGTTCAAGATGCTCGTAATGAATTTTCAAAAACAGACAAATAAATGTGAAACCTTTCCTCGCTGCAGTCATGAAGTCAGACGGATGGATGGATGGCTGGTAATTGTTACCCACATTACGAGGATTTTGCTGTCGTTAAACTTGTGATTGGGAAGTTATAAATGACATCATGCGGCTCTGACAAAGCCCTGAGTCATCACCATCATCACCATCATCAGCAGCATTCTGTTTGACTCCGTAGAGCCTCCTTCTGTGGTAGTCCAGCCCCAGAGCCAGGCTTTCTCCCGAGGGTCCGAGATCCGCCTCGTCTGCTCGGCGTCCGGCTCCCCCCCTCCTCAGCTCTTCTGGAGCCATGGAAACATGTTCCTCACTAATCGGCCGAGGTAAGGGGAACTCTCAGCCCACTCAACACCTCTGGCACAGTGGACTCAGAGAGTCATTACATTCCACTTTAACGACATGCGCGATTGCCACATCTTGTTTGCATCATCGCTAGATTTACATCTTCTGGTGTGAAATCTTGCTTTCCAAAACCGCAAGCGCTTCGTGCGTCTGTGCAAAATACATATTCGAAGAAAAATGTCTCTCGTGATACTCGAGGATATCAGAAAGGTTTGAGAGACGAATCGCTTGTTTTCCATCTGCGCATGTAATCACAAAGAGAACGACAAACATGAATTGTGTCGCAGGTTGAGTCTGCACCAAAATGGAGTTCTGACCATAAGAGGGGCCCTCCCGGAGGATGCTGGGAACTACACATGTTTGGCAACCAATGAAGCAGGGACGGCCTCCCAGTCTGTGTCGCTTACTTTCGCAGGTGAGTCAAGATATCGCCACAGATGTGAGGCTGAGTTTGCCAACGTGAAGACACGCTCTTCCTGAAAGGATCTGTTTTAATATTTAGAGTTTATGTTTCATATTCTGCTCTGAATTATCATTCCTGTTGGCATTCAGATGTTGTTGACTGTTCTTCTGGAGCATTCGTTTTGAATCAGCCTGTGCGTGATAGATATCCGGTGTGAATAGTGCACCAGCTCTGAGCAGACTATGGCCGCATGCCGCCCCAGTCTCACACAATAGGATGCTTTTCTCGCTCGTGAGCACCGACAGTTGTAGGCCTGAAGTTTCCGTCACGGCGTGTCAGTTAGCGGTTGACAGAAAACCTTGACACTGATGGAGTGTGGCAGCCTGCTTCCTGCGGTGCGCTCGGTATTTTACACACTTTTGTCTCTGAATGTCATTTTTAACAACGCTGATCTGTCAAGGCAGTGAGAGCCTCGTAAGATAGATCATGTCATCCTTTCAGCTCAGCTGTCTGCCTGTAACAAAAGCATGTTTCCCCTGCTCTGTCGGTCGGCACAGAATGTGTGTGTATAGTTTTTATATTTACCTCAGGTCTATTCTGCAGCCTGTGCTGGTGTAAGCCAGCATTATTCTACTATTATTTCTGTATATAGCAACAGCACATGCAAAATAAAAGGTCTCTGTCTTCTTTCCTCCAGAGGTGCCCAGAATAACAGTGGCAAAGCAGGTGGTACTTGTTTCTGTTGGTGGTGATGCGACTCTGGAGTGTCAAGCCACAGGCGTTCCCCCTCCTCTTGTGCACTGGTTCAAAGGTAAGTTAATGTCAAAAAACAGCGTAAAAATAGTCGTGGAAAATGTCCAACGGGCCTGTTTTACACGTGTTTCCAGGCGAGCTCGAGGTGGGCTCCGCTCCTTTCGTCGAGCAGGACGTACACCGTGGCACCTTGCACATCCGAGGAGTGCAGGAGGTCGACGCCGGTCAGTACAACTGCGTGGCCAGCAGCCCCGCAGGAGTCTCGGCCGGCAGCGTCAGTCTGGAGGTCGGAGGTGAGACGACACTTCAGTGTTCCGTATGAAGCTTTATTTTCCTCTCAAAATGTACGCAAAGGAAAAATTCACTCTCCCCTCCACAGCGGGCCCTTTGTTCTCCGAGGCACCGGTTGACGTGACAGCTAACGTCGGGGAGAATATCACCCTCCCCTGCACTGCCCGAGGTTTCCCGCAACCGACAGTGACCTGGCACAGACAGGACGGCAGGCAGATTCTCACAAGGAGAGACAGCCACAGTAGAACAATGCAGCTGGAGAACGGACATCTTCTAATCCAGAGTGAGTTATCAGTGAAACACTATCACGGCAGAGAGCTTTGGTCTGCAGTGCAGGCTAATACAGCTCGGTGGTTTGCTCTGCACTGACTGGCATGACTGAAATTTTCAGAGTGATTATATATAGAAGAGGTGGCGCCTTTCATATTAAATTCAGCTAACATTTTCTTAAGAGAGGGGGGGGCAACAGGATGTGTTTGCCATCTGTGAAGTTAGAGTGTAAAAATGGCACTGTCCGTCCTGCTAAAAGCATTTCTTCTGCATCGTTTTAATGCTATTCATCATTCTGCAAGAGTAAGTTTGTCCATTTATTTATCCTTCATTGTGAGGGATTTAAATTCTGAACTCTGGAGGCCTCTCTGCCTGCAGTATGACAAATCCTGACCACTGAAGGTGATCCTTTGTGCTCCTGAGACTAAATGTTTATAGCGTGCATAATATTATATTGGATAGGAACGGACGTATTTGCATGGGCTGCTTGTGTCACTGTTTCCATTTGTGGCCGCTGTCTGACCTAATTAGCTCAGTCTGTTGCGGATGGATTGATCCACCGTTGTTTTAGAAAAACATCTCCGTCCTTACATCGCGTCCGCCGCCCCTCGCCCCTTCTGCCCCCTTTTGCTTTAATGCTTGACGTCTTGTCATCACCTGTTTAAACATCGGCCCGACTATCCAAACACAAGAAGTGAATCATATGTTGATCTTCCAACGTGTGATCTCCAGAGAATTCACCAAGCAGCACATGTGTGTCAGCAGACAGGCAGCTGAGCCGAACCCATTAATCCCGTTATTTTCTATTTTTAACTCTTAATTACAGCCCAGTCAAACCAATAATACCACTTGTTATTGAGTAGAGGACTTAACCGCTGTTAGCGTGGACTTATTCTTTTTTCTAGATGAATTGTTTTCTCTCTCAGCTGCTTATCTCGGATGTATAGATGTGTGCT
This sequence comes from Protonibea diacanthus, assembly GCA_028641955.1. Taxonomy (NCBI): domain Eukaryota; kingdom Metazoa; phylum Chordata; class Actinopteri; family Sciaenidae; genus Protonibea; species Protonibea diacanthus. The sequence continues at coordinate 24,392,603 of CM053985.1, forward strand.
AAGTTTCCTCCTGTGTGTGTGACTGCAGGTGTCTGGCTGGATGATGAAGGACTGTATTTCTGCGAGGCTAAGAACCAGTTTGGAACCATCAAAACTGAAGCCAGAGTTAGTGTCACTGGACTGGGTAGGCTTGTCTAAGCTCTCTTATCTCTCTCTGGCAGCAGCTAGAAAGCTGTAGCCCCAAAATACATCCACATTTTTTACTGCTCTTGTCAAGCATTTATGTCTTTACACGTCCTTTTTCCTGCAGAGCCTCCTCTCTTGGCTCAAGGTGCCCCAGTCATCACCACTGGCATCGGTCAGTCCCTGAGTATTCCCTGCATGCTGTTGGATGGAATACCTCTTCCGGACAGACACTGGTCCCAAAATGGAAAACCTGTAAGACTGAAATGTCAAATACGTGCACATACGTCACGCAAACAATCACTGTGCATGTGTGATAGTGGTTGTTTTTCTCCTGCGCAGGTTCAGCTGAATGGGAGGATGTTCCTGAGGAGTGACGGCAGTCTGTACATCGAAAGAGCCGTCCCAGAGGATGCTGGGACATACGTCTGCACTGCGGTGAATGTAGCAGGCTCTATGAACATCACAGTTAGCCTGGAGGTCCACGGTAAGAGCGCATGTTAGACGTTTGTCAAAGCTTGCCAAGATGAGAAGATCAGTACCTCACTCATGCTAACTATAAAGCTAAAGCCAACAGATGATTAGCTTAGCTTGGCATAAAGCCTGGAAGCAGGGGGGAAATGGCTAGCCTGGCTCTGTCCAGACATAACTTGCAGATACTCCAGGAAGTCACCTGGCACGGCCAAAAAGTAGTTCCAGTACATAACCGCTGTGTAAAACCACAAATCAACTTTAAGTGTGTGTACAGATTACACACATGAGATGAATGAACGTTTGATGATCTTTCTTATTTTATCTTTGGACCAAAGCAGGCTAGCTGTTTCCCCCTGCTTCTTCTTCTTCTCTATGCTAAGCTAGATTACCGCTAACTTGGCTCCAGCTTCATGTTTAGCACACCAATGGGAGCAGCATTGGACATGTGTCTGGGTTCAGGGATCATGGGACCCTTTGGGAATTTCCATCTGCAGTGACTCGCCCTATTCTGCCTCTGATTGGCTTACCCTGATGATCTTACCCTAACCAGTTTCACTCGTCATGCACCAACCCAAATAATGAAAGTAATGAGCATTAGCCAATCAAAGGCAGAGGTGCATGGGTCAGTGTAAGATAGAAATGAGCCCATATCCTTCTTCTCATCTAGAAATAAGATGAGAAGTTTCCCAAAGTGTCTTAGACTATTTCTTTAAGTCTTTAAGACACTGGCAGGGTTGGACCATCTTATGTCAGGTCAACAATGTGCTGACTCAGTGTGGAAAACAACAATATGTCATATGTCAGTGACCTGACCACCTGCTGTCATCATAGTGAGAGGGTTCATTTACTGCATGCTTTGATGAAAGGGTCATTTTGTTCATAGCCTGCGCGTAATGACAGACAGGCCAGATTACGGTTCATCATCGGTTTGTAATGAAGAAATGCCTCGAGCGCTGATACTGCTCGCTTGGATAAGGCCAGTGATAATGCTCGTGGGCCCCCGCTTCTTTTTTACGGTCAGTCAGACAGCTGTGTGCTTTGTGACCTACTTCTTCCACAGTGCCCCCCGAGATCAACGCCGGTCCGTACCACTACATAGCCAACGAGGGCGTAGCCATCACGCTCGCGTGCGAGGCCAGCGGAGTCCCAAAGCCAAGTGTTGTCTGGTCCAAGGTAGGATATCGCACTCGCGGTCAAAATCTTAATGATTGCTTTGGCTGCGGCCCATAAACCCAACATGCATCAAATGTATGACTAATTGGCTCCCACATTATCTAGTGAGGATCATACTTGGCGTTCATTTGTTTTTCAGTTAATCATCATGAAGACTGTTGAAATAATAGATAAATCAAGCATGTTACAATCAAACTAAACATCCAGTCCTGCAGGGGTAGATTTCACTTTGAGCCAGAGCAATCATCAGTAGATTATGGATGTAATCAGTAGAGGAGTGATGATAATAGCAGCCATCTTCATCTAATAATGCATTAACTACTTTAACTTAAGTGTGCTGAGGCTCTTATTAATTACTTAATTCAATTTAAGGTTGCACGAACATCCTTTGCTCTTAACCTCACACGAATTTAAATGAATAAATATTTTTTTTTTTTTATTCCTGTCTGCCTTATTTTTCTCTTGATTTGTCAGAACACACCAACAATAACAGTTTCTCACTGCAATCAAGATCTGATCAATGTGACCAGGATGGATGTAACCATGGCAACGTTACCATATTGCCGCTTGACAGTGAGAAATCACTCAGGGTTTTTTTTTTTTTTTTTTTTTTTTTTTTTTTTTTATTATTGTACCTGAGGAATCTATTTAAAGCCTTTCATGCAGCACCTTCCTGCACAACACTTAGAATAAAAATAAGAATCACATCATGAGAAGAGAATCTCAAAGGTTACATGCAGCATGAAGAAAACATGAACCTCATCAGCTACACCTTCGCCGCCTTGTTGCCTGTTGACTAATGACCTGTCACCAAACAGTTGTTATACCAAACAGTCAATTACAGAAGAGGGAGGAACGAATTCATCCATCGAAGTTATTAAAGCTTCTCTGTGTGACATTCAGAGAATCCTTAATAATGACACCTTTGGCTGCATTGGACTATTGGCTCCATGATGTTAACTAGCTTGCCCTTTCGGCCCTTCGTTCACAGTTAGATAGTTGGTCCATGCCTTGTATCGCGCTTGGCTAGTAGAGATCAATGGTTAGTTGCACCTTCGCTTTGTACTAAAGATGTGATTCATTCACCGACTGTAACTCATTGTAAGCACAGCACACCGAACATGGATTACGTTAGCTGGTGAAGTCATTTGGCAAGCTATAAATAAATAGCACGTCCAATCAGATTGCAAATTTGATAACAACAGGAAGCAGGCGAGCTGGTTTACCAGCCAGCTGCAACCCATCTACGTTGTGTGTGTCCGGCTGCCTTGCAGTGCCAGGCAACAAAGTAACTTCCAAACAGCCAGCCGGTTTACCAGCCAGATCAGCCCCGGGAATCTGGATATGAATTAGCTGACAGCAAGCTAATGCAAACCAGCTAAAACCACAATACCACAATATATTTAACGTGCTTTGCAGTATATTAGATTTGACTTTGGACTTGGTGCTGGTTGTAGTGGGTACTGGTCATTTATTAACCCAGCGTGAGCTCATGTTGCACACCAAGCCCACCAGGAAGAGCGCCAGAATTTGACACAGTGGCCAAACGTTGACAGCAGTGATGCTCGCACGATAACTGATGCCCATAAGCTAACACTGGGCATTTAATTCAGCTTTGAGTTTGATCAGTTCAGTCAGAAAATCCAGAAGAGTCACAAATCATTTTATCCCCACTCAAGTTAGCGGAGGTCCCGTGGAAGTCTCCCGTGCTCTATGGGCCACACAATGCGTAAGGAGTAATTCTATGCACGGAAATTGAAATTTTTTTGGCTTCATGTGCCACTGAGCAGCTTCCACAAGAATGAAAGGAGCCCCACCTTCAACGCTGTCTCCAGTTCTCTTCATACATCCATGGTCGACACTATAGGGAAGCAGAGGCACTCGGGAGTGCACATAAACATCACATCCTTTCTTGGAAAATTAGTCCCGAGTCCTTTACGTATAAATTGCTTTACAGGCTGTTATACGCAACCGAGAAAATCGTGGAAGGGCTCAGTTTTAAGTTATGTAGCTGTTTGCAATACAAACCTCTGTACTTTTACACTTGGCACCTTTAAAAGCAGCGATCAGACCTGCTCCATGAGGGAAATCATTCCACAGTAAACACCACCACGCCATTACATAGTCAGCATTACTGAGTGAGGTCAACGCGCTTTCGTTTCCTATATTTTGTTCAACTGAGCTCGATTTTTCTTCCTTGTTTTTCTCTCTCAAAAAATACTCCAGAGTCGAGTAAATTTCTTTTCTTGTCAGATAAAAGCAAATCTGTAAAAGCAATTTTTATGTTCAAAGCAAGTGCATGTGCAGCGGCCTGCATTCTTGTGTGCGTGTATTGGGGATAGAGAGTGAGTAAAACGGGTGCTCTGTAATTACATTAGACATCAAAGGTTGGCCCGTAAACCCGAAACTAAGCTTAGTGTCCATGCACAGCTTTTTTATCTACAGTATATTCTGTCTCGTCTTCCAGGGGAGGCAGCCTCTACCCAGGGACCGCTCCTCTCTCCAGTCTGACCCTGATGGATACCTCCACATCCCCCACCCCACCGGCGACGACGCAGGCATCTACATCTGCACCGCCACCAGTCCTGTGGGCTACGCCAGCCGAGAGATCCAGCTCAGCATCAACAGTAAGCAAATAAATGTCATACCGCAGTCACCCAAACACGGCAGCGCCTGATTCAACAAAGGCCGACTCCTGTCCACAGACTGCGCCGTGTTTGACAGTGTGACTTACTGTTTAGAGACACAAAGCAGGTTGAACATGGAGCCTGCACGGGTTTCTTACAACTTCTCTCCCTCTTCTCCAGGCATGCCGAAGATAATGGGTGTGAGCGGCCACGACAACATAGTGAAGATGGCAGCAGAGGTGGGGACAGAGGTTGTTCTCCCCTGTGAAGCCCAAGGGAGTCCCTCTCCGCTGGTCACATGGAGCAGAAATGGACACCCCATCCCTCCTGTCACAGCTGGGTAAGAGGAAGTCTTACCTCACTCTGGGAACAAGCAGTAAAATTAGTTAAACATCTTGTAACAAAAGACACAGGTTCTCACCATACCTCACCTCTGACTTAGCTAATATCTGACTCAACTTTTACAAAGACCTCTGATTGAAGCTGGCCACCATTCAGAGCTGCTGCTAATGTTTGGAGTTCATCGTTGTGCGTTTTGAAGGGGCGGCTAGTCAGACGCTGCAGCGACGGTCTGGTGTGTGGGGGCTTCACTCGCTGGCTACACTGAGGAGGAACATCTGGTCCCGCATGGTTCGCTGATTCCTTCGGCTTTCATGTGTGGTCATTCCTGGTGCAGACAGGACACAGACTGGATAGATGACAGACAGACTCTCCGGGCCCAGACACCAGACCGAATGGGGTTTTTTGGGGAGGGTGGGGGGTAGATAGAAGAATGACGGAGTGGGTTGAAAGCTGCGGTGACTCAGATACAGTAAGACTTGTGTGTGGGGTCAGGAAGAAAAAGGAAAAGGTTGGGGGAGGTGGAGTGAGCGGAGGGGGGGTGATGCCAGGAAGAGGGGAGGAAAACGAACTGACAGAGGAAGAGATACAAGGCCTGTCTGCCTGATGTTCGGATTCCCCGGGGTGTTTAGAGCAGTAAAACAACATGCTGACTCTTTACTAGTCCTGTCTGATGAGAATAACACATCTCTGTGAACAACCCCCACATCAGCCAATGCTTTGCATATGCAGGGCCTTGCGGAAACAAGCACACTGTGAAGGAGGGGAGATTCATGGTCTCCAGCTACACTCTGTGGGTCAGAGGAAATGACCAGGGGGTGCTGATTGTTGAAATAACTTAAATGAGTGGGCGGTAAGATTTCTGCCGTAGCCATTTCTAGCGCCAGCAGAAACAAAGAAGGGGAGGTGGTGAAGACAAAGAGCTGTTAAACTCTTAGCCTGTGTATTTGTTGTAGGCCTAATCCTGACGAGGCCAATTTGTCCCAGTTAGTCTTCGTGTCAAGACTGTGTACACAGATGACTTGACACCAGCGTGGTGATGGATGGGACGAGAGGGGTGGTCCACGTCTCGTGTCGGCCTTCACAGTGGCGTCGCTGAGCTTGAGCTGCCAGTCCGAGGCGCAGACCGGCCTCTGCCGCACAGGCAGAGTCATTTGGTTCCAATCTTAGACGTTGCTGCCTCTCCCAAGGCTGTTCTGAGGAGGTGGTGGTGGGGGGGAGAAGCGCCGTCGCACCATATGCGCAGCTGATATAGAGAACTCTTTGTGCTCCGAGCTCATTTCCACTTCCATGAACATGTTATTGTTATAATTCAGTTGCTTAGCAGACGCACTTATCTAAGATAAATCACAGAGGTGTGTTTACACTCGTATCTTATGCGTACAGCTGGATAGCTTCTGGTGCAGCTCAGGTTACCAAGCATGCCTTCAAAGTCGCTGACCTACATTTATGTACTTTTAACCTACATTTAACTTCTGCGTGCTTTCGCCACAAATCATGTTCTTTTGGAGCGGAGGCCTCGTGTATGTGATCGCCTCCATCTGTCCACTTGTTTGTCCCTGACAAACATCGATGGAAGGAATGGCCGGGTTTGGCGTAAACTTTTGCTTTTCCACATGGTTGTTTTCAGAAACGTATTTATAATGGAGACCTGCGTGACCTTCCATCCATCCAGCACCACCATCAGGCCAAACCTTTTGATTTTTTCCGAACCTCTCGTGCGATAGTTGCTACACAACAGGAAGAAGTGCATTGATTTTTTTTAGAGCGTGTGACCTTTCCCATGGCGACGTCATCGGGTTAAACTATGGCCACCCTCTTACATCATAATTACCCCAGACAATGGTAATTGTGAAGTAAAAACTCACTAGGGAGATTACTAGTCCGTGGAGAGGGCCCACACTCCACTTAGAGCATTTTTCTTCTTAACTTCCATCCATCACGGATCCATTTTTCTTCATCGCAACCAAACAACACAAATACAGACGCCTTTTTTCAGCTGCATTTCAACTCCACGTCTTTTAATGCTTTGTTTTGTACTTGTACAATGGAAATTGTAACATTCTGCCCCGCTCTTTTGACAAATACCTCAAAAAAATCTCTACGTATTATCTGATTATTTTCCACACTAATGAACCACTTCATCAATGAGCCTCTGGCAGTAGCTGCCCTGGGAATTCACTGTCTGAATCTGTTTACAGGAACTGATTTCATCTTCTGCTAAAAATAGCAACAGAAGCAAAGCTGCATCTTGAAAATTCTCCTCATGGACACACAACTGTCAAGCTCGATATCAAAATACACATAAGTGACATATGTACAGTAGTACTGGCTGTACGGTACTATAAATCCCTGCCAGCCTTTATAAATATTTTACTGTTTGTGTGCTCATATAGATGTATGCATGCTCCACAGTGTAAATAGGACACTAGAGGAAAATATCGCTTCCAAACAGGAGCCTCTTCTCCCGAAGCGCAGCGGCTGTAGATCTTCAGTGACTCATGAAGTGTTTTGTTTTCTCCATTTCTTTGCCCTTGACCCCTAACCGCTCTCCAGGTTCACTGTTTTGCCTTCAGGCTCTCTGAGGATCACTGATGTGCGCCTGATTGATAGTAAACTGTACACCTGCACGGCAGAAAACCCAGCAGGCAACGTGTCCCTAAGCTACAATTTACACATTCAAGGTAACTCTTTGGGGCTTCATAGAAAAGTTGAACTTCCTAGAAACCGTTAAACTTGTCTAGTTGATAGATTTTATGTGCATACATCAATTCTGACATAAGTTGTCAATAAATCGGTGTGTAACATGTCATGAATACATTATTTATTTTTGTCCTCAGCTAAGCCCAGAATTCAGCCAGCGCCGTCCCTCCTGAAAGCCCTGATTGGACAAAGAGTGACTCTGCCGTGTGTGGTCCAGGGAGAACCGACCCCTGAGATCAGTTGGTTTCACAATGGACTTCCTGTTGGGGTCAAGAATACTACACCCCTCAGGATACAGCAGGTCAGCCTCGATGACCAGGGCACTTACCGGTGTGTGGCCAGGAACAGCGCCGGACAGGAGACCTCGGAGATCAAGCTGGAAATTCTCGGTGAATATCCGCAGCTCAGTTCTTCAAAAAAACGTTTGTGTTTGTTCACTTTGAGAATGAGCAGACATTAACAAAACTCTGCTGCATACATACAGTTTGTTGTGAATATATTTAAACAATTTCTTAGCACATGTGATCCAAACATTTATAAACACTGACAGTGTCCTAGTTTTAGGCTCCCCCAGTCTTTAAGGGGGCATTCTCTTCACCTCTAAAGACACAATGTGCTGCAAGAGGATAAAGGCCAGGTTAGGTAAGAAAAGGTTTATAAAATGTGCTGTCCGCTGAATGCAGAGTGAAAAGTCTGATACTTCATATTGTACAAGTATGAGGATCTTCAGACAGTCTTTCCTGGAAGACGTTCATAGTGTTACACTCATTTGTTCACATAAAAAGTGACAGAGAGAACCAGAGAAAGAAGTCCCTGTTCCCTTCCTCACCTCCGCACAGCTGGCCAATCATTGCCTGAAGTGGGTGTGAATGTTGGATTGTCAGTTTCGGAAAGTTGCAGACGCACCCACCCACCCTAATCCGACATTGGAAACGGTCGGATGTGCTCAGATCTGATAAAGTGGCCCCTTAACCCCTTCAAGTCTCTATCAGCTTGTGTGACTCTGTAGCTCAGACTGTCGTTTTTTAATCAAGCCTTCTTGCTATCAGTTTTGGGGTGCCTCAGGGGTCTATTCTAGATCCATTACTATTTACATAAATAACAATATTTCTCCTAATCTGCACTTTAATGCCCACTTTTATGCAAATAATAGATTTGCATGCACCTGGTTTCACTCTAACCCGGGCTCATTGTCATTGTCAGTCTGCTTTTGATGCTTTTTTTTTATGTTTCCACCCCTAAATGCGAATAAAACCAAATGCATGTGTATATACTAACCGTGGCAGTGATGGTATCCTAAAAACTGGACTCAAAATAGATTTATTCATTCCGCTTGGAGACTTTAAAGCTTTACCACCTGACTTGTATTTACTTTTGCCTTGTGATATTTGGTTGTCTGGCTTTAGACGTGTTGTCCGTGCGTGCTGGTTGTGTGTTTGCCTGAAAATAAATGTTCTTTGTTTGTAGGTCTCTCCTGAAAAAGAGATCTTGATCTCAATGAGACCACCTAGTTAAATATAGGGACTAATGAGAGGTCAGCCTGGCTGTGGGTGTTCGATACAGACGCTCCTCAGATGCCCCGAAGGCTTCTCCTCGCTTGCTTATTTACCCACACTGGAACCTCATCGCATACTCATTCCACTTTTGATTTAATGTTCACTGTCTGAACTGCTCTTGCACTTTGACCCAGCGTGTTTTTTTTTCTGTCCTCACAGAGGCCCCGTCCTTCGCAGAACCTGGGGATGCCATCATGGAGAAAGTAGCAACCAGCAAGGTCATCATCCCGTGCCCCGCTGAAGGTATGAGATGATTCAGAGATGTGTCAGCAGACTGAAAAGAACGGGGCAGTCAAATGTCTGGTGTTGACAGATTTTTACAGGGTATGACTCAAGTTTTTCGAGCATAAAATGGACAGGTTTTTTTTTTTGTAGTTTGTTTTCATGACATGAGAGAATACTCCACTTTATATGTAGGACAGATATGTGTATTTGTGCACCATCAAAGGATTGTTTGGCTGTCGCTGCAGACTTTTGTCAAACCTGTAAGAAAAAAAAAATCCACATCATCTTACAAGGCGCAGCTTCTTTTCATCGCAGCACCCAGAGACACGCTGTTGTCTATATATTTTAACATCTCCGTGCGAACACGGTAGCGTCCTGGAGGGATGTGGGGAGCTCTTGCCGTTTTATCAAAACACAGTGAGTGTCTGTGTACGTTTGTAGATGCACTGATAGATAACTCTGACAGCGCCGAGCAAACAGGTATTGTTTGTGTGGAGCCGTGCCATGGTAACCACCTCACCGAGAGAGAGAGAAAAGGTGAGGACTGTGTCTAATGTGGAGCAACAGCTGGAACATCAGTCTGCCTGCTGCCTCAGTGAGCCACATCTGCTTTCCTCTGCGTCGGGGCCTGCTGGGAGAGGAATCCTAATTACAGGCTGCTGCTGGCAGATGAAGGACAGAGATGTCTGAGGTGCACCGTGAAGCACAGGAAGAGATGAAGATGAAGCCACACTAGCCCACCACCATCCAAGTCTTACCGGCAGGCAGGCAGGCAGGGTGTACCAGGCCTCAGTGGGCTCACACTGAAATGCTTGATGCTCTTGACACCCTAGAGAGGCAGCCGGCAGAAGGAAACAAGGATCCCTTTATTGTTCTCTTGAGATCTATCTGTATAAGGGAGATAAAGCACGGGCTCTGCCAGAAGGATACTATTAATTCAAGCACATTGCATTTGATAGAGGTAATTATTTGAGAAACACACATGGAAGGGATAATCTCCGACTTCGTCAGCCCGAGCTAATAAATTCAAAGCCTTTTAATGAGATCTGTTAACATCTAAAATAGAACATCTGTATGCGTTTCCTCCCTGCAATGAGATAATGAATTTGCCTCAGAGCTACATAACTATAAACATGTGTACAGAGAGAGGCAACACGGACGATAACATCACCTTTGCTTGTGCTGCGTCTCCCGTGGTTAGTATTTTTTGGACCTGAGGAAGGGTGCTGTGTTTGATTTCCCCCTCCTCGTCCGTGGTGTTTGTATATGTAACACCTCTGTAAATAGACAGAGCTGTGGCATTTGGATCACTCCGCTCCGCTTGCTCTTTTCACTGCTGGACTCTGCCGGTCTGTCCTTGCCCTGGGACTAACTAGTTGTTGTGTTTGGGTACGAATTCCTCCCCTCCCCATTTCACCTTTCCCAACTCTTCTCCAACCAGTAATCCACAGAACACATCTGTTTCAGGCCCTGGCGCCTTTGAACTTCTTGTTCAACCACTCCTATTCTTGCCGCTCAGCTCTGTTTGGTAATAAATCTGGATGCTCGTGTTTTAAATCGTGCGTCTTACATCTCTACAAGCATACTGTGTCTTTGCTTTTTTTATGTGACTCTGACCTTGAAATCTTCAGCTTGCAGGCTACAAGGACTCGAACCATTTTGGCACGGTCTCCCCCGCTGTTCCGCTGTCCAACAGATAAATGTAGAGCTGTCTTTTTCTAGTCTGGGCTGCGTGCCCATTAAGTTCTCCTGTAGAGAAGCAGGGAGATGGAAGTAACTTTTCTTTCTGTCAGACGCGATCAATAAAGCTCAGTTTATTATTCTCTCCAAACCCTTTTTCTTGTCCCCTCCCCTCCCCCGCCGCACCTTGCAGGTTCACCTCGTCCCAAGGTACGCTGGTTCAAGAATGGCCTGGAGATACACCCCGAACAATCAGAGTTCTCTGTGACGAGGGACGGAGCGCTCGTAATTAGCACAGCGTCTGCCAGCCACAGTGGGGACTTCAAGTGTGTGGCGACCAATGAGGCCGGCTCTGTGGAGAGAAAGACGAGGTTGAAAGTAAACGGTGAGAATTCAGTTCCCGTATTTTTCTTCCTCCTAACAGAATATCTTAAACTGAAACACAAATTTTTGGTTCCTTTAGTTCCCCCAGAGATCCAAGACGACGGCCAACCATCGAACCTCACTGTCACCTTGAAGCAGCCTCTCACTCTGGGCTGCGACGCCTTTGGGATCCCCTCCCCAACAATCTCCTGGACTAAAGATGGCCATTCTGTGAGTTTTTTTTCCCACCTTGAATTTACAGTAAATGCAAAAACCTGGCCTGCATGTTAATAAACCTTGTAGATATCTAGCTGTACAATGCCACCAAGTGGCCACTGATCCCATTACAATTAAAAAAGGGATGCAGTGAACTGGTGTTCTGTGCGTCCAGGTGGACAGTCCTGGGGTTTACCTGCAGAACGGGAACAGGCTGCTGAGAATCTACAGAGTTCAGCCAGAACACGCAGGAAGATTTTCCTGCACAGCCCAAAACTCAGCAGGAGAGGCCCGGAGGGAGTACAACATCGTGGTGCAAGGTTAGCTCATAAAGCAGCTGTCACACTGGTATTTAGTATGACGAAGAATAGAGGCTGATTTAAGGATGCCTGTGACATTAAGTAGAGAGCTTAAAGGAATATTTGTCTTGCCATGAGTGGACTTAAAATCTCCTGGAACAGCTCTCTAAAGAACTTAAAGTGTTTAATTAAACTTTAATACTCCATTTAATGTTTCACACACACTCACACCTATAAAGACGAACCATTAATGTCAATGCTAACGATGTCGTTAATAGCTAAACTGATGTAATCTGGATGATTTTCTCTCAACTTGATCTCATCTAGCATTCAGATTGATCTCATAAATCCATGTGAGCTAATCAGTGTGTTTCTGGTGTGTGTGTGTGTGTGTGTGTGTGTGTGTGTGTGTGTGTGTGTGTGTGTGTGTGTGTGTGTGTACAGCTCCACCAGTGATCTCTGGAACATCCCGACTGCAGGAGCTAACTGTGGTACTGGGCCAGGAGGTGGAGTTCCAGTGTCGGGTCAGCGGACGGCCAGCACCCAGAGTGGAATGGAGCCGCGACGGAGAGTAAGCACCGGCGTATTGACGTGACATTCAGCACCACCCGTAGTATTGATTCATCCCTTCCTCCCTCTCTCTCTCCAGGGTTCTGTCCCGTGACGGGGACCCCCATGTGGAGTTCCTGGAAGACGGCCAGGTGCTGAAGGTGAAGTCGGTGAGGCTGAGGGACCAGGGGCTTTACCAGTGTTTGGCCAGTAACAACGCGGGAACGCAGATGCGCCAGTTCAGACTCACAGTGCAAGGTTTGTACTTCATCTAACACACGTAGCACACACACACACACACACACACACACACATTTCAGCTTATAATCTCATTTATTTTATTTTGACACAAACAATTAAAGGAAAGAAACAGAAACAGAAGAGAATCCGTTAAAAGTTGTCAGGATATCGAGTTTCCTTTCCGAAAGTGCTGCGGTAGCAGTACTGCTCAACATAATATTTAATTCATGTGCAGACCTGGCCTGCACACTTAGATGATTTGACTTACACCACACTGCCTGGTCTATGAGCACATACTGAATTCTCTTTACGCGTCCCTCTGGGGATTTCTGTGTCAGCTAAAGAGCATGTGCTGTAATTACCCAAAGTATTGCACGCTGCATTTCTGTTTTTAGAGGGCGCAAAACGGGTCAATCCCCAGAAGATCCATTCATTCTGTGGTAAAAAGTCTTACTGGCCGTTAAACATTAGTGTATTCTTTCTTCTCCAGCTCCCCCCACCATTAAGGGCCCCAGTGAGACCACAGAGGTGTCAGTGGTGCTGGGTTTCCCCACAGTCCTCCCCTGTGATGTCGAAGGCTCACCCACACCCAGTATCACCTGGCTGAAGGACAACCAGCCCATCGTGTCCAGTCCCCAGATGACGTACACCCGTGGAGGGCAGGCGCTGCGACTGGGCTCAGCGCAAGGAGACAGCACGGGTCTTTACACCTGCAAGGCCACTAATCCAGCCGGCACCGCCACCAAACATTATTCTCTGAGTGTTCTGGGTAAGAGAGATCTGAACCACAAAGAAATCAGAGTGTTTGAGGCAGTATTTTTAATGATATCTGTTCGTATCCCCTCTCTTCAGTCCCACCACAGATAGAAGGCGACTCTACATCCTTAACGTTTGGTGGTCAGGAAGAGAAAGTACGCATCAATGGGAGTTTAACGCTCTCCTGCCTGACCAAAGGCTTCCCTGAGCCAAAGGTTCACTGGTTCAAAGATGGGCAGGTTGGTTTGTCATCTCTCAAAACCACAAACATTTACTCGTAAGGTGATTTTTAATGGAACAAGTTCAGCCTCTACTGGCAACCAATAAGAACTGCAACAACCTCAACAGAACTGCACAATCCACCTCCACCCTCCAGATTTTGTGCAATGAGTAAGCTGGTTAATTATAGCAGAGACAAAGAAAGAAGAATGCAGTGATTAAATATCACAGTGTTAAAATACTGTGATTACACTGCAGTGCCTCGTCTGTTCCTGTGTGTGTTTTTTCCTCGACTGACACTATTTTCATGCGCAGCTTCATTTTTAGTGTGTGTGTGTGCTTATGTGAGTGTTGTGCAGGGCCTCCAGCAGGAAATACATGAGGATTAGGGTGGAAGTATTGTTTTATTGTTTTAATTTTTATGCCATCTGCCAAATGTTTTGACTCAGTTGTCTAACCTTTCAAACTGTTATACTGACGCCTATATATAAGTGAGGCAGGAAAATCTTAAAAGACCACTCCAGAGACTCAGAATTGTAATCATATCATATAACACTGATGGATACAAGTGAGCAAAAAACCCTGAGCTACAAATTTCTCCATGCACGTTAAACACAGCGTACATATATTGGGTGTTAGCAAATTATGTAACATGACTGCCACGTCTTTGTTTTTTCTAGTAAATGTTTTTTAATTGACGCTAAGAGAAATTAAAACTCGTGAATGCTTTTAGTCCCGTTTAGATCATAGGTAGTGGTGCACTTCAGCCTCCTGTGGCCAAAAAGAGTATTACAACAACAAACGCTTAGATTATCCTGACAAAAACAGATTTTTCATAAGTTACAAACAGAGAGAAAATAATTTAGGTCACCGGATTTGTTTTGTTGTTTTGTTGTTGTTGTTTTGTTTTGTTTTTTTCCTCACTTGCCTCGCCCTTCCGTATTCAGACTCATGATGGGCAAAAAAAGGATCCAGAGTTATCGCCTCCTTCTTCCTTCTCCTACTGTAGCCACAATTACAGCTCGAACACCAACACTAGTCAGAGATTCAGCTCCCTGTGCAGCCACAAAAGGCTTTATACAACGCCTGTAAACAGACTGTGCTGTGTAAAATCAGTGGAGTCGAGTTGAGGAGCGTTATTTCACCTGGCCTGTGTCGTCTGAGGTATTCTCTCTTGTCTTTAGTTGCTGAGCGGAAACGTCCATGCAGGCATTCAGGAGAGTGGCCCCGTCCTTCACATTGAGAACGCCATGCTGTCCCATGAGGGGCAGTACACGTGTGTGGTCACCAACTCTGCAGGAGAGGACAAGAGAGACTTTCACGTCACCATTCAGGGTGCGTTTAGTTTAATCTGTGTAGTTTATATATCGTTTCCAGTTCCGGTTTGTTTGAACACAAACATGCTCTCGTCTTGTAGTTCCTCCGATCTTCCACCGGGTGACTAACAGAGAAGCAGCCTGGGGTCTGGGCCACGAGGGCGACGATAACGAGGACATGGTGGAGAAGCGGGAGGTGGTCCTGGGCCATCCGATCAGCCTGTCCTGTGAGAGTAATGCCATCCCTCCACCCAAACTCAGCTGGTACAAGGATGGAAGAAAACTCACCTCTGCCGATGGAGTGGTACTACTTCCAGGTCAGAGGGAACTCCTTCCTGTGTGTTACACCAGTGCAGTGGCTGTTCTGTTGGATTGATTCACGCTCACGGATAAAAGGTTTTGTCCTTCCAGGTGGACAGGTGCTGCAAATCGCCCGAGTGCAGAGAGAAGATGCTGGAAAGTACACATGCCAGGCTGTTAATGAGGCCGGAGAGGACCGCATGCACTTTGAACTGGAGATCCTCGGTAAGCACGAGCGTGTGCGTCACTAAGCTCTAACTAAAATGTGTGTTTGAAAATGATTTTGAGTTTCTCACGGAGCTGTCTGCTGCGTTCGCCTCCTCAGTCCCTCCTGTGATCATGGGAGCATCAGAGGAGTTCATGGAGGAAATGGGAGCGGTGGTCAACAGCACCGTGGTCCTCCACTGCGACGTGACCGGACACCCTGCTCCGGTCGTCTCCTGGCTCAAAGATAGGCAGCCGGTGCAGACAGACTCACAGCACCACATCAGCGAGGACGGGACTCAGCTCCAGGTGAGTCTTTGGTGGCTTTTAGATAAATACCAGCGTGTGAACGTATCCAACGGTGACACATTCGATCTTTCAGCTCCTCAGTGTGCAAGTCTCAGACATGGCCGGGTATTTGTGTGTAGCTGAGAACAAGGTCGGAACAGTGGAGAAGCTCTTCAGTCTGACCGTGCAAGGTAAGAAAAAACCCACTACCTCTTACAGAAGATTCAAAGATTTCAATTTCTGTCGGGTGTTTTCTAATGGATGTTCTCCCTGACAACACTTGTTTTTCTCTTGCAGTGCCTCCTAAAATAACTGGCAGTAAGGAGGAGGAGGTCAGTGTGATCGAGGGCCTCATGGTGTCACTGCTGTGTGACGTCCAGGCGTACCCTCCTCCAGAGATCACCTGGACCAGGGATGGGCAGCTCCTCCACTTCAACACCGGCATCCACATCCTGCCAGGTCAGACCTCGGCCACCCTGTAATACCCAAATAATTCTCAAGTCGGGAGCACTGCCTTTGTTTGAATCTAATAATGGCACGAATATTACATTTTATATATATTACAGGAGGCCAGATGCTGCAGTTGCCCCGGGCGAGACTGGAAGACGCGGGACAATATGTGTGCACGGCCACCAACTCAGCAGGCCAGGACCAGAAGAGTATTCTCCTCAGTGTTTATGGTGAGCAGACACATGGTGACCCATCTGCACAATTCAGCTACATATACAGATGATCGAATCTCAAAACATTGTCTTGGCAAAAAAAAAAAGGAACAATCTGTTTACCGCAGGCCAGCTGTGACCGCGGATAGTTCAGGAGTGAATCACAGCGACTGTGAATGAATCAAACTGAGATCATGCCCTCTCTGTTTCTGTGCACACCATCAGTCCTGCCCACCCTGAAGCCCCGTCTAGATGCCGAGTCAGACTCGGTCACCCCGCAAGTCGGCTCCTCCGTCACCCTGAGGTGCGAAGCCCATGGCGTTCCCGAGCCAGAGGTCACGTGGTACAAGAACGGGCTGCAGCTGGCCGCGGGGAACGGACTGAAGATAGATCGTCACCAGCTGGAGATCATAGGAGTTCAGGTCAGGAGAAAGATCACGTCATGCACATTTAAGTAAAGTCTTTGAAGGACTCAAAGTGGCTTCTGGAAGGACATGTAACAAAAATACACATTTAACTTTCACACATTCAAATCATAAAAGACGCAAAGTGGAAAAGACGAGGAAAATTTGACACATGCTTATGTGACCGGCGGTAATTTGAGTCTATTTTGAGTTAATTGTCCTGATTCAGAACACATGCACCAGCTAGCATAGCAGGACGGAGCCAAGTCCTTTCTTTGCCTGGAGCCTGTGCTCAAATCACACCCTCCCAAACCACAATGACCTCCTTTTTTTGGTTCCTAGCTGGCAGATGGTGGCACCTACACCTGCAAAGTATCCAATGTGGCTGGACAGGTGGACAGGACGTTCAGAGTGACAGTTCATGGTGAGAAAACTTCTGCTATGTTCTCAAAGTAACCTTAACCAGCTGTTTCCCCCCTAAAATTTAATATAAATATATTTCCACAGTTCCGCCTGTCCTGGACGGCTCTCTAAGGGAGTCTCTGAACTACACCCTTGGCTCCCATGTGGCTCTTCTGTGTGAGGCCTCGGGGGTCCCTGTGCCTAGCATCACCTGGCTCAAGGATGGAACTCCTATCGGTAAGAGCAAAGAAGTGATGGGGCAACTTGAAGTACGCATTTGTCATGTGTGACAGCTGGTGTAAGTGGATGTGTTTGATACCCAGAGAGCAGTCTGCAGTGGCAGTGGTCCGTCCGAGGAAACAGGCTGGAGCTGGGGCCTCTCACTCTGTCTCACGCTGGAACTTACACCTGTGTGGCCAAGAACAGCGAGGGACAAACGCAGAAGGACTACACACTCACCGTGCAGGGTAAAAGAGACGTTTGAGCTCTCACACTCATCTCAGAAAATAATTTTCAGTGGCATTCAGCATCTTTGTCCTCCGCAGTATCGCCGACCATCCTGGACTCTGAACATCCGTCTGACGTGAGCGCGCCCGTTGGAGAGGAGGTGACCCTGGTGTGCAGAGCGACCGGGATCCCCACACCGCGCCTCAGCTGGCTGAAAGACGGAGTGACTTTAGAGGGATCAGACACCCGTCACATCGCGTAAGTTATTCACATTCCCTACTCACTCCCAGGGCTGCAAACGCAGCGCGAATGATATGAAGTAATAGTCATAATAATAATGATGATAATTTATGTGTCGCTCATAGCTGCTGAATTTGTTTTACAAGCAGCACAAAGGATCGATCAACACGCTCCCTTAAGGTTTGGAAAATTAATCATCACCGTCGTAGATGATGTGCATGTCAGAGGGATGAAGTTGTTTATGGTCTGTTGCCTAATTTCATCATGGGGAACAGTGAGAGCAGCTGTTTTCCAGCTGTTCAGAAGCTTATGTGATCATTGCAACTGTCTCTGTGTATCTGTGTGTGTGTGTGTGTGAGAAAATCGTGGGACGATGATGATAATGATGATGGGAAAGGAAGACGGTTTAGAGGTGGGCTGGACACAGAGTAGACAGGAAGGTGGATGAAGTATCACATGGTGTTTTTGTAACCCCGGCAGTGTGACCCCTGATGGCAGCACGCTAACCTTACTGAGGCTGAGCCCTGAGGATTCTGGGACGTACACCTGCTTAGCTGCCAGCCCGGCCGGACAGGAGAGCAAAATCTACACCCTCTTCGTGCTGGGTCAGTTTAGAGCATTACTTTGTGTTTCTGTGTCCGAGCTAAAGTTTTCTTTTTGACTGATGTGATCTGATCTGACTCGTCACAGTCCCTCCATCTATCTCCGGTGAGACCACCATCCCCAGAGAGGTGCAGGTCACCCAGGACAGCGCTGTGACTCTGGAGTGTCAGGCAGCGGGAAACCCCCCTCCTCAGATCAGCTGGCTGAAGAACGGACGACCTCTGCTCCTCTCTCCTCGTACACGGCTGCTGTCTGGCGACTCTGTGCTGAGGTCAGCTTAAAGACAGGAAGATGAACTCATTTGTTAAAATAAAAAAGATTGCGTGTTTACATGTGAGGTAATGCTAAGTGTTCCCTTTCTTTGTGAAAAACAGGATTTCTCCCGTGCAGCTGTCTGACTCTGGAGTTTACACATGCGTGGCACGGAGTCGAGCTGGTCTCGCCGAGCTCAGCTATGATGTCCAGGTCCAAGGTATAATCATAACATACCACCTACTGATTTTTACTGAACGCACTGAGAGGCAAGTCAGGAAACATGATCCATGTCTGATCTAAACTGTTTGTCTGCTGTGTTTATGAAAGAAACAGGTTTTGCCAGGATGATCTTTTTAAGTTTAAAAGCTGGTGTATCACTTGTTTTGGCCACAGGAGGCTGAAGGGCACACATATAGGCTGTATGAACAGAAATAGACAGTCACACAAGTTTCTTAGCTGTACTTTCATCCTGTGTTTGCGTGTTCCACAGTCCCACCAGGTGTGGATCATGTCGAACCAGTGGAGCCAGTTACAATAGTCCAGGGGTCTTTGGTGACGTTAACCTGTGAAGCGCGTGGCGTCCCCCCTCCAACGCTGACTTGGATAAAGGACGGCCAGCCGCTGTCCCTTCACCGCAACCTGCTGCTGGACGGACAGGAGACTCGGCTGCAGCTGCCTGACGTAGCGCCTTCAGACGCGGGCCTCTACAGCTGCGTGGCCAGTAACCAAGCTGGAAGCAGCACGAAGAGCTTCAACCTCACCGTGCTCGGTAATCCCGAAATAATCTGTATATTTAATTTATTCCTAAATTTAAGTCCCAGTGTAAACTCCCTGATCTCCTTCTGCTTTCTAATGCAGAGCCTCCAAAGATATCCACCTCCAGCTCTCCAGAAGAGCTGACCATAGCAGTGAACAGTCCGCTGGAGCTGGAGTGCTCCGCGGTGGGAGTCCCACCTCCCACCCTCAGCTGGCTCAAAGATGGCCGTCCCTTGGAAGGAAGTGACATCGTCCAGCAGGACGGACACTTTGTCAGGATTAGCAAAGTTCAGGTGAGGACCAAACAGACGATATCTGTTAAAGCAGCAAGAGTCAAAATGTTGCTGGGATTTTTTGGAAAGAAGCCCATCTTGATAAATAAAAAAATAAGCAAAGAGCGTGACGTGAAGTTAAATATATCTAAAATATTCTGTATATTGATATAAAATTGTAAAAGTATTTATCCGTATAACTAAAGTTTAGACAGCCAAACTGGGACACTGAAATGTTTACAGCATCACTCCGGGCAAATGCAGCATTGTCATGCAGAAAAAAACACTCAAGTTGATTAATGTCGTCTTTTTTAAAGGTGGAGGACGCAGGTCTGTACACCTGCTTGGCCAGCAGCCTAGCCGGAGAGGATGGAAAGAACCACTGGATCCGAGTCCAAGGTGACACAAGCTGTTTTTTGCATATTGTTCAAAATGTATCACGTCTCTCCCTCTGTTCTTTTCACTTCCTCTCTCTCGCTTGCACCTGGGACTTGATGAATAAAAGTATGTGTACACTTAAAGAGTAAAGATCAGTGAACAAAAGTAGAACCAGACTCGGTCTGGCATTAGCGTTTTCCGGCTGCAGTCACGCAGCGTTTCTATCGCGTGCTCTGCTATGCACGGAAAATGACGTATTTACAGTATGAAGGCACTTTAATGCATGTGTTCTGACTGATGACAGACATCAGCATCGCTACCTCACTTCACTATTTGTTCTAAATGATGCTTCTATAAATATCAGCATATGCAATACTGTTGAGACCCATTAAACTGCTGAGAGTAATGCTCCCAACTTCATGATGTTATCCTCCTCCTTTGCATTATGACATACTCAGCTCGGCTGAGTCATAAAACTGAATAATGATCATCAGCAAAACACACATTCTCGCAGCACATCCTCGTGTTGCGCTCTGTGTGGAAAGCTAAGCTTGTTTTTTTTTTGTGCCAGCACATGATTTTTACATCTGGACCCTGATTTACCTTCTTAGTTTATCTGTTCCACATGTCTTTACCTCGTCTTTGTTTAAAGGAAGCACTTCAGACGTAAACTGTTTAAGTTTTTGTCAAGTTACTTTTTAATAATCGGCGGTTGTTTTTTCAGTCCCGCCAACCCTCCTCGGCTCCGACGACGTGAGGACAGTGACCGTGCCGGTTAACGGACATCTGACCTTGGAGTGCCTCGCTGACAGCGACCCGGCTCCTGATATAGAGTGGTACAAGGATGAGGCCAAACTACAGGTACAGAGTTAGGGAGATAAAAACATTAGTACTGAAGAAAAAGCTGTCTCCTCTGACTCACACATCCTGTTATATCAGCTGGGTGGTCGTATCCAGCGGCTGGCAGGCGGTCAGTACCTGGAGATCCAGGAAGTCAGGCCCGAGGACAGCGGCCAGTACAGCTGTGTGGTCACCAACATGGCCGGAAGCAACAGTCTGTTCTTCACTGTGGAGATTCTCTGTAAGTCATCCCGTCGATAAGGAGCTGATTTAAATATATATATATTTTAAATCTTCATGATATGTCACTTTATTTCTTTAGTACCTCCGGTGATAAAGGACGGCAGCTCAGTGGTGACCGCACACATCGGCCAGGATGCAGTTTTACCTTGTGAAGTGGAAGACGACTCTTCGGCGACAGTCACGTGGAGGAAAGACGGCTTCCCGGTAACTCAAGATAACAAGAAGTAAGTCCAAACATCAGCCTTTGCTATCTTTTCCACACTCGCCTGTGTATTCGTTCGTCTTTTAATGGTGTATTTGTTTCAGGTACACGATGTTATCAGAGGGCTCCCTGCGTGTACATGGAGCTCAGTTGAGTGATGCTGGTCGCTACTACTGCACGGTGTCCAACCAGGCCGGGTCAGATCACAGAGGAGTGGATCTACGGGTGTTTGGTAAGTACAAGAAAAAGTTACTTCATGGTTCTGATGTGATATGTTGATAGTCGTGTGGTCAACGTGTGTTCTGTCCTCTATCAGTGGGTCCATCCATCAGTCCGGGTCCATTCAATGTGACGGTAACCACAGGGATTCGAGCTGTGCTGAGCTGCGAGACTACCGGTATCCCCCCACCTAAAATCTCCTGGAAGAGGAACGGCACTCCGCTTGATATCAGCCAGCAGCCCGGTGCCTACAGGTGAAGATAAAGCTCCGTCTAGACTCCGTTTAGAACAGAACAATATCTCACGCAGCCATAAAAACTTTAAAAGCTGACGCATTCGTGCTGCTCCGTCCAGGTTACTGTCCTCTGGGTCGCTGGTTCTTTTGTCACCCTCCAATGAGGACGAAGGTTACTTCGAGTGCACGGCAGTCAATGATGTCGGGGAGGAGCGCAGGGTCATCGAGGTCATCCTGCAAGGTATTGATTTTGAGTTTCGTACAATGAGCGGACAGTGGAGAGTCACTGGAGATGATTGAACTGATGAATTTGCTATTTGCTCTTTTTATCAGTCCCGCCGTCTATTGAAGACGATGTCACGACGGTCACGGCGGTGAAAATGTCTCCTGTGGTGCTGCCTTGTCACGTACAAGGGCGCCCGCAGCCCACTGTCACCTGGACCAAGAGTGGAGCCAAACTGGGCTCCAGAGGGGGAAGTTATCGTGTCCTTCCCACCGGTAAGAGGGCAGATCATAGTCCACTGGGAGGGAATATAGTTTTACTCATTAAATCTGATATTGAAACATGTATCTTCGTACTCTTTTCAATGCAGGAGTGTTGGAGATAACCGCTGCTGCGCCGAGCCACGCGGGCAGGTACACATGCTCGGCCCGCAACCCAGCCGGAGTGGCTCACAAACACATCTCTCTCACCGTGCAAGGTAGGCTGTCTACAGTCATGTTAAACATGAAACATGAAGACACGTATAACAAAGACTTTGTTTCTCCCGTGCACTCCAGAGCCCCCGGAGATCAGGCCGATGGCCGAGGAAGTGCAAGTGGTGCTACATCACGGGACGATCCTGCCCTGCGAGGTTCAAGGATTCCCCCGACCGTCCATCACCTGGCAAAGAGAGGGAGTTCCCATAGCAGGAGGTAACGATGTAACTCATGATGGGAACTTTTCATGCTCGCTTCAGGTGTTTTTTGATGTTGATGCTCTAATACGTTCTGAGCAAACATTCAACATATATCGCTAAAAGTGATTTCCCAGTAGTAACATTCACTAAATCTAATGAGGGGAACGTGTTCTCAGTACTGTTGCAGCTGTTCTGTTCCATGAACGTGGTCATGATCTGATTTTCATGTGATGTGACTTCACAGGTCACAGGCTCGCCGTGCTCTCAAACGGAGCTCTGAAGTTTTCTCGTGTCACGCTCGGCGATGCGGGGACCTACCAGTGCCTGGCAAAGAACGACGCTGGCGTAGCTGTGGGCAGGACCAAACTAGTCCTTCAAGGTGACGTGGTTTTCTTTGTGTTTACCTCTCATATTGTTTGTCGCCGTGGTGTCTAGAATGGGTTGCCCGTCTTGTTTTTCTCCAGTTCCACCCGTGCTGAGCGTGCTGACCGTGGAGTACACTGCAGTGCTCGGCCAGCCAGTCAGCCTGGAGTGTGTGGCCGACGGGCAGCCTCAACCTGAAGTGACCTGGCATAAAGAGAGGAGGCCTGTGGTCGACAGTGCTCACATACGCGTCTTTGCCAATGGAACCTTGGCAATTACTTCCACGCAGCGCAGTGATGCGGGGCTGTACACATGTACTGCCAAGAACCTCGCCGGCAGAGCCAGCCACGACATGAGGCTGGTTATTCAAGGTGAGTTGAGAGTGGCGTTACATTTTATGTGAAGGCTGAAAAAAGCAGGTTTTATGTTAAATACTTTCTATGTTGCATTTCAGTCCCACCCATGATTACTCCTGCGCAGACAGAGCTGTCGGTCATTCAAGGATTTCAGGCGCTGCTGCCCTGCGCTGCTCAGGGTTCACCAGAGCCCAGGGTATCATGGGAGAAGGATGGCGCCATCGTGCCAAACCGTCCAGGCAAATTCACCGCCCTGCGATCAGGAGAGCTAATTATCGAGAGAGCAGAGGTACAACCACGCGTTCCTCGCTGCGTTATAACCACACCTCTGTCAAGTTTCAGTCGGGTGGATCAGTTCTGATTGCTTTCTTCACACAGCCAGGAGATGCCGGCGTGTTCACATGCGTAGCTACAAACGCAGCAGGCTCTGTGAGACAAGACGTCCGCCTGTCCATCAACATGAGGCCTGCCTTCAAGGAGCTGCCAGGCGACGTAACCCTGAACAAAGGGCAGAGTCTGGCTTTGTCCTGTCACGCTCAGGGAACACCTTCTCCCGTCATCTCCTGGACCATCAACAACAGTCCTTACTCAGGTATTTACTGCCTTCACACGGTGAGCTGCAAAAAAAGTTTTTCTGCCTGGCGCCACCTACTGTTTATGTCGTGAACCAACTCCTGATATTCAGTAGTGGATGGAAACGAGTGCTGATTTGCGTTTTCTTTTGCCGAATTACTTGAAACTCGCTTAAAACTTGCGACACATTTGGATGAAATCACGGCTAGTGTGACAAAAATCACATCCTGTTCCTGCTGGGATCTTCTGCTGATCACAGTAACATTAAAAATATCAATAAATCTTCCTGTGAATGTTTAATCTAATGCAGAATTATGAGTTAAAACACATAATTGATTAAAAATGATGAAACGTTCCAGGTGCCGTTGTAGATGAAGCCAGCCGAAGCTCCGTGATCATCGAGAACGTGACCACGAGTGACGCTGGGACCTACGTGTGCATCGCAGAAAACAGCGTGGGCTCCATCCGAGCGCTCTCGTTCGTCCGCATCAGAGGTGAGCTTCTTGTCGGGGCTTCGTCAGAGCTATTCATGCAACTTTCTACAGATACACTGATCTTGTAAATATGTGCTGTGTGTGTGCAGAGCCTCCGGTGTTGAAGGGTGAAGCCCACATGTCTCAGACAGTCACCCAGGGCGGTTCTGCCGTGCTGGACTGCCCGATCCACGGAGATCCCAGCCCAGTCCTCCGCTGGCTCCGGGATGGAAAACCATTGATCCGCTCCCTCCGAATGCAAGCGCTTCACAACGGATCCTTGGTCATTTACAGCATCACGGTAAATACACAGCTCTCTTTAAGTTTTATTTTTACAGCAGAGATTTGCTCTCCAGACAAGTTTCTGTTAAACCAACTCACTCAAGTTTGAATGATTAAGCCCCCCTTGAGCTACTTCCATCAATGAATGTTTCACGTCTTGAAGAACACTGGAGCAGTATTCATCCTACTCAGGCTTCATCTGCAGTCCCTTTGGGTGGAGGAACAGTGTGTGACTGTCCTGCAGCGTCCTGCTCCTGCCTAAATCAGATTGAGTTCAGTCAGAAAAGGCTAACAGCATTAGCAACGGAGGGAGGAGATGAACAGAGAGCTGGATGTTCCCAGGCTCTGCCCCTCTTCCCTTAGCCTGTAACCTTGTTAGATCTCTAACTGCTGCTGTAATTGCATAGCCTGCAGTTGAGACTTTCTCACAGACGGATGACTGTCCGTCCCACAGAGCACTCTAATGTGAAATTTTCTCTCTAATATCTATTATGACAAAGAATTCAGTGGAATAAAGTTTCAACTGCCCGATAGGAAAAGCTTCTTTTTTTTAATGCTATAATGTCAGCTTTCTTTTACCATGAATCTATATGTGATCTAAGGCACAGTTTTGTCCTGGAGGTTTGTGGCTCCAGAGGAAAATTGTTCCTCCGAGTGCCAATTAAGCCAAACTCTCCTCCTCTGCCCGTTTGATCTACAGGCTGCGGATGAAGGCGAGTACCAGTGTGTGGCTGAGAGCGAAGCTGGAACAGCTGAGAGGACGATTACGCTCAAGGTTCAGAGTGAGTTAGTGCTCGGAATCACACACACACACACACTACACTACATGACGGGATATCAAATCAATGGAAAAAATACACACGGTCAAACATTGATTTTATGTGATGTATATTTCAAATTATTTATTATTTTCCTTCCTTCAGGACGACCTTTAGTTGAGTGATTTTCTTCTCTCCTCTCTCTCCATCAGTTAACGGAGGCTACTCTAACTGGGAGGAATGGGCTCCGTGCAGCAGCACCTGTGGACAAGGCTTCCAAGAACGAATCAGATTATGCAACAACCCCAAACCGGCCAATGGCGGCAGATCGTGCAGCGGTCCCAGCATCGACTCCAGGAAATGTCAAGCCGGTCTCTGTCCAGGTAAAAATGAATCCTCAAAATCATAACTTAATACTTCCTCACAGACACAGAGCTATCGGTATTCTTACAGTAAAAAGAAAAGATTTAAATTAGAGCATAAATATGTTAGAAATGATTAGTTGATTATTTAAGTGCATTTAAATTCACAACTTTGCTGATGAAAGGAGAGACTCCTCGCAAGACCAGAGGCAGTCTGATAGGCATGGTGAACGAGAGGGAGTTTGGCGTGTCCTACCTGGAGGCCAACATCACAGACAACGAAGAAGAGGGGAGCAGCACTCTGCAGGCTCGCCTGGACAACATCCCCCCCAGTGTGGGTGAGTGACTGACGGATATCCTCACACGGCAGTGTGTGGGACGTAGACATGTCCAGAGAGAAAAGAATCTGAGAAGTTAAACTGTAACTCACCTTTTTATATTTGCACAGTTAGTGAAACTAGCAGAGCTCAGTATGCATGTACTGTTTTTCTTGGAGAGGTCAACAGATGTTGTTTGGTTACAGGTCCTTTGCTGCGGGTGCTCGTGTCTGTTTTTGCTCCCATCTACTGGACCACAGTGCTGCAGAGCGGAGCAGCCAGAAACGGCTACTCCCTGACTCAGGGCCAGTTCAGACAGGAGTCACAGCTGGAGTTTGAGACCGGTACGTTGTTGCTGTGTTAGAATATTTATTTGACTGTTACATGATGAAATGTTGCACTTAAAATCATGCAGGCTTTGGAGGTATCACATATCACATTCATGCCAAGTTCTGACTGTTTTTCTGGTTTATAAAACAACCAGCAGATGGCACCGCTCACTTCCACTGACACATGAAGACTGTGCTGTGTAAATCAGTCGTGACTTCACCGTTTAATTTCTCCAAACAGGGGAGGTCCTTCGGTTGACCCACGTTGCCAGAGGCCTGGACTCTGAGGGAGTTTTACTAATTGACATCGTCATTAACGGATTCGTGCCTCCTTCACTGTCATCGTCTCATCTGAGCCTTCAGGTGCGTTCATCTATCTAAAACACACCTCGTTAGATAATTTGTTGAGCTCCTGTTCGGTTCTCCCCTGACTCGATTTTCTCTTTTGTGTCCTGCAGGAGTTTGACGAGTCTTACGTGCAGACGGGCCAAGGCCAGCTGTACTCGTGGTCGTCGCAGACCCACCAGAGAGGAGGGAACCCCTTGGTGCTGCGCTGTAATCACACCATTATTTACGAGGGCCAGGAGGAGCGCCAGGGCCCGCTGCTGCAGCTGCTCAAGGTCTCCGGGATGAACAGCGTCTACAACATGTTTACTCTCTCCTTGGACTTCCATATCACTGCCAGCCTCGTCATACCAGGTCCGAGGATAAAAGAATAAATTACAATCATTTCACAACATCACATGAAATATTAAACTGAACTCTTGTGCTTGCAGATGGTTATGAAGACACATGCCCGAAAGGTTTTGTTCTTGACACGGCCTCCTACTGCGCTGGTATGCTGCTCTCTTTGTTTTCTGTACGCCTCATTTGTCTTTGAACATTTGTCACCATGTGAATAAATGCGTCCTTGTTATTAGATGAAGACGAGTGCGCGCTCCAGTCTCCCTGCTCTCATTCCTGTAACAACATCATGGGAGGCTTTTCCTGCGCTTGTCCCTCCGGCTTCACCATCTCTACAGAGACCAACACATGCCAAGGTGAGGCCAGGAACAGCACGCCTGCTCGAGTTTGTGATTAATTACCAGAGATACGATGACAACGCCCTAGATAAGAAAAGGGAAAATTAGTCTTTTGGAGCTCTCGTCTTCATCTAATCCTCCGCCCCGTGTACCCGTGTTTCACTTTACACCATTCAGATATAGACGAGTGTGCCCAGGGCTCGCACATGTGCCACTACAACCAGCAGTGTGTCAACACAGTGGGCACGTATCGCTGCCAGGCTAAGTGTGGACCAGGATTTAAGCCCAGCATCACAGGAACCAGCTGTGAAGGCAAGTCACCGTTAATCACTGTTAAACTGTCGGCACAACAGTTCATCTGGAGGCAAAACAACTCAATCCCGGAGTTGTTGAGCACTTTTTTCCGGCCTGCTACTGCTATATTCAATCAAGACTCATTTCAGTGGATTGATAAAGTGTCAACTGTGTGTTTCAGACGTGGACGAGTGCCAAGAGTCTGCTTTCTCCCCGTGTCAGCATCAGTGTCTCAATACTCTGGGCTCCTTCCGCTGTATCTGCCACCCCGGGTACCAGCTGTCAGGACACCGCTGCATCGGTCAGTCACGTAGCTCGGTGGGACTCCCACGGGGTTAAACAAAGGGGATAGTGTGGAAGTGTGGGTGAGGTATTTCTCCAAAGTCAGCGTAGACAGAAGTCAGACAGGAAGAACAGCACAGATGCAAAGCGATGTACTGCTGTGGACAGGGGCAATATATCAATATCAGCGTACGCTATATTAAGAATATTTTCACTCATTTAACCTTCAGACAGCCCTTTCTTTAGGGAAACTGGAGGCGTTTATATCGATCTGTGCTCTCTGCAGACAGACCACACTCCTTTGTCATTTCACCTTGCAGAACACAAGAGATGCTCGATGCTGCCTGCATGAGTTGGTTAGTTTGTGTTATTGTGTAACTTTCAGACCTGAGCTGACGTTAGTTGTGGTAGACCAGAAACTTACATGTTTTTCTAGGTAAAATGACCTCAGAAGAAGTCTGGTAACTCTGGTCAGCGCTTCAGTTTCCCATCAGAAGGGTTGACTCACAGCGAGGTAAAGGGGTGAAAACATTTTAAATATAGCGTACACTGACTGACTCAACTATTCAAGGTGGCTAAAATATGATTTGCTGCTTCCCCCGTCCACAGGAATGCATCGCTTAGCTTCGGTGCTGGTCCTCCTGTTTGCCTCTGTAAACTGGGTGTGTGCTGACTAGGGTTGCAAAACGTCCGGAATTTTGAAAGTTGGAAACTTTCCATGGGAATAACCCAGGAATTTAGAAAACTGAAGTTTGGCCCTTAACAGGGAACTTAAATATAGTTGGGGTATTACATTTTATCATAATCTTGACTAAAACAAGCAGATTTCATGTAGGTACACTTGAATATCTGCTATCACATACTTAGTGCAGGGCTATTGAGGCCACGCCCCCTACCTGCACAGGTGATTTCTGTACCTGGACCACATTTTAGAGCCCAGAGCACACAGAGACTCTTGAAGCCACACATTTGAGCTCGTGGACTACATAATAAAATAATTAAACAAATAAATCTGTTGAAATTGTTGATGACTAACAATCCATAACAGCTCTGTTGTGATGTTTGCACTCTTCCAGACATCAATGAGTGCATGAGAAATGTGTGTCCGGCTCACAAGGAGTGCCGTAACACAGAGGGAGGATACCAGTGTTTCGACAGCTGCCCAGCCGGCATGACCAAAGCGGAGAATGGAGCCTGCATGGGTCAGTTTGGCTTTCACTTCATTTTTAAACATTTATCTACAAAGATCCAAATGTCGCGTTTGACTACACATCTCGAAACAACACCTTCACTGATTTGTGCATCCTTGGAGGTTGAACATGTACACTGGATGAAATATCACGGTCTTGTCTGCATTCGTACAATCTGAGGAAGCCGACAGTCTACAGACCTCTGCGCTGCATTTTACGTTGCGTAACATCAGGTCAGATTTCACAGGATTGTTTCACCGCTAGAAAGAAAAGTAGAGCTTTTTGAAAAGTCTATTAATTTGTACGCAGAGGAAACCTTTGATCGAAGACACAATGATCCTCTTTACAACAGGATGCAACAAACTTTATGGTGGTGTGGTCTTCATTTTGAGAAACTCTATAGTCCTGTAAGCATTACTGGCATGAGAGAGAGATTACGAGCTGTCACAATCATGGTCTAAAACACTTAAAATAAAGTTAATCAGAGGGAAATGCTGTGCTCTGTGGCTGATACGCTGTTGTTAAATGTTGTTTTTCAGACATTGATGAGTGCCAGGATGGAAGCCACATGTGTCGCTACACTCAGATCTGTCAGAACACAGTCGGAGGTTACGGTTGCGTGTGTCCCAGAGGTTACAGATCCCAGGGAGTAGGCCTCCCATGTCTGGGTACGACATCTGCTGTGTTTCAGCATACAACACACCGATGACGCTCTCACACGAGAATTCACTCGAGCTCTGTTCTACCTTTTCAGACATCGATGAGTGTGTGCAGACGCCGAACCCTTGTGCCTACCAGTGCCGCAATGTGCCCGGCAGCTTTAGGTGCCTGTGTCCTCCCGGTACCGTGCTGCTTGGAGACGGGCGCTCCTGTGCGGGGCTGGAGAGAGGGCAGACGTTCACCAACGGCACCAGAGTCAGGGCGAGACTTCGCCCACAGCTGGTGTCGTCTCTCGGCAGGCCGATCCTGTCGCGTTCTCACGGGGTGTCTCGCATAACCAGGCAGAGCTGTCCTGTGGGGTACACAAACAGAGACGGCACGTGTGTGGGTGAGTGTGCATCCAAACTTCAGTTTTTAAAGTAGATCATCTCGAGTCTCACACTTTCCTCTTCTCTGTGCAGATGTAGATGAGTGTCTGCTCAGGAAGCCGTGTCAACACGAGTGCCGAAACACCATTGGCAGTTTCCAGTGCCTGTGTCCCGCAGGTTACAAACTCTTACCCAATGGCAGGAGCTGTAAAGGTAAGACTATCCACTCAACTGTAACTGCATAACCATCTTCTTCTCTTTGAATCATTAAGATCCTATCCGCCTTTTTCTTCCTGTAGACATCGATGAATGTGTAGAACAAGGCATCAAATGTGGACACAATCAGATGTGTTTTAACACCCGGGGAGGATACCAGTGCCTGGACACACCCTGCCCTGCCTCCTATCAGAGTGGACGAAGCCCCGGGTAAAACTGTTTTTTGTTTGTTTGTTTTCATTTTAAATAACATTTCCTACGGAAGAGCATTAGGGCCACATTTTTTTTTCTGACTTTATTTCTCAGACTTTTAAACTCAGAATTCTGACTTTTTGTTTTTAAAGTCAGAAAAAACTTTTTTTTCCCCTCAGAATTCTGACTCTTTTTCAGAAAAGTTTAAAAGAATTTAAAATTCAGTATTCCGAGAAAAAAGTCAGAATTCTGAGGGGAAAAAGTCTGAAAAAAAAATCTGAACAGTTAAAAAGTCAGAAAAGTTTAAAAGAGAAATTAAAAACAAAAAAAAAAAGGTCAGAATTCTGACTTTTTTTTTCTCAAAAGTTTAGAAGTCAGAAAAACTTTTTTCCCTCAGAACTCAGAATTTTAAGGGGAAAAAAGTTTTTCTGACTTTTAAACTCAGAGTTTTGACTTTAAAAATTAAAAGTCAGAATTCTGAGGGGAAAAAAAAAATCAACTCTCAGAATTATTTTTTTTTTAAAAAAAGTCAGAATACAGTTTTTTTACTGAGATTTTTTTTTCTCAGAATACTGACTTTTTGTGAATTTTAAAGTCAGGATTCTGAGAAAAAAATCTCAGTAAAAAAACTCTGTATTCTGACTTTTCAGAATTCAAAAAAATAAATAAATAAATAAAAAATGTGGCCCTAATCCTCCATAGATGGTGGCTGATGATGATGCTGTATATTTGTATGTGTCAGTGACACGTTCCTCTCTCCTCTTGCCCTCTAAAGGACCTGCTACCGGCCCTGCTCTCTGGACTGCGCCGCTGGAGGCTCCCCTCTGATCCTGCAGTACAAGCTGCTCACCCTCCCCTCCGGCATTCCAGCCAATCACAACGTGGTACGACTGTCGGCTTTCTCAGAGTCGGGCGTCCTGCAAGAGCGCACGTCCTTCACCGTACTCGAGCAAGAATCGGAGACTGGCGCGATGGGACGCGTGTTCGGCATCAGAGACGAGGCGGGCAGGGGGATCATCTTCACCCTTCGGCCTCTGGACAGACCGGGACTAGTTCGCCTCAAGGTGCAGGCCACCACCATCTCACCGCAGGGCCGCATCACTTACCAGAGCATCTTCATCATCTACATCTCAATCTCGACGTACCCGTACTGAGCATGTGTGCTGCTTTACAGATGACTCTCAGTGGCCTCTTTACCCACAAGGCAATTCCCCAAAAAACTCTGTGCCTCGGACACATTAGGGCCATGCAAAGACAATCTAACATACAAGACAAGGTGGACACGGTTAGTAAGCGGATTTCATGAAGATGTGTAAGCCCCCCCTCAGTCGTGACTGAAACGAATGAAAAAGATTTTTGGTAAACGTTAACGTTCCTTCTAATGTTAATTATTAGAAGACATGACAAACATGCACATTATTCACACGTCCTATGAGTGCATCTTTCTGATCAGTATCCGAAAATGCAGAATGTAAAAGTGTAACGTCAACCAAGCACTGAAGTTATTTCGTGTCCGTCAGGAACTGCCAGGTTGTTTGATGTTTTTTTCTATCTATCGTTTTGTATGTTAGTTCCAATCACACGTTTGCAGCCTGCACTTGGAAACACGAGTCCTTCAACAGTTCTGACATTGTACAATGTTTTCCCCTATTTTTTTAATTTATTGAAGTCACTTGAACGCATCGCTGGTTCAAACACAACCTCCCAGAAGGATCTACTAGCATTGTAATGACGAACCTTTGAACGGCACATTGTAACGGTGGCTTGTAGCGTCAGTGTTTCATCTATCGTATGTGTTTTTTGTACTCTTTTATAACTTTTTTTTTTTTTTTTTAAATCGCGTGAGAAAGTTTAAAGGTGCTTTTCTGAATGTACTCGAGTGTTTTGAGCTGACTTCACTGCTGGTGTTAGAAGGAAAACACGCTGTTATTAAAGGTCCAGTGTGTAGGATTTAGTGGCACCTAGTGGCGGACTCCGGTCCCTGTGTAGATCTAAGAGGTTCACTCTGAGGTAACGAAAACACGACGGTTTCTATTTGCAGGTGATTATAAACAAATAACAACACACTACATAAATCTTACACACTGGACCTTTAAGTACCGCAGGGTCGGACTGCACTTACAGTTTCTGCAGTACAGCGTTAGCTACAAAATGGCACGACTTTCCTGCATTCAAGGTGCTACACACACTACAACAACATTTTAGTACTCTCGTGTTCGGTAATCAAACCTGTTTCTTCAGTGTACAAACCTGGAACTTATCTGAAAACCATTACACAGGTTCAGTCAAATGTTTGCTCTACTCTCGCAGGTTAAACAAATATTTTCATGTCGCTGTAAAATAAATCAAATCTTTGTAGAAATAAAATGGACAACACTTTTGTTTTTGTCATTCTTGGTTCTGTCCCTGTTGTTAAACCAAGACTGTCACAAACAGCAGCTGACACACAACACTGCAGCAAACATGTTACCCACAACATAAATCAAAGACGAATCAAACCTGATGTCAGTCTGAGATTTCTTCAGTAAACCTCAACACGATTTCTTCCCTCCTCTGTTATGACTTGTTGTCTTGTTGTCATGCATCCTGTTTACTGGCAGATACACAGCACAACATCTCTGCTATTTACAGAGAATGCACTGAAGTGGTTGCTGGTGGTCTCTCTCTGTGGCTTGTGCCCTGTCAAACGGTGGAAAAATACATAAAATGTTAAGCGTTGAAAATTGTTTTGTTCGCTCACGGAAAGTCCCCAGCGTGCCGTTAAAGAGACGTAACCTGTTATTGCGTTCCATGACGCGCAGTCATTAAATACTAATCTGCACTGTAAAGGTATTTCCATTCTTTTTTATTTAAATACAGCTCTGCTGGATGAAATCTAGTCTTTACACATCCTCACCCTCCTCCAGGTTAGCTCATGGCTCATATCCCAGTACAATAATGCTTGTATTGAAACTAAGTTGAAGAATTAGAAAATATTTGGTCAGTATTTATGACGTAGTTTCTGGTAAATGCTGCTAAGACTCAGAGTCAGAGGTTCAAATAACAACAAACTATGATCTTGTCCGTGACCAGAGGTTCACACGGGCACAAAACTGCTCTGCTTCGGTACAAAAATGTGTCACTACAGTGAACCTACAGCAGTTCTACCAGAATCGATGGAAACTAACGGTTGTTACGAAGGAAAAAATCAAACTAAAAACCTTTGCCAAGCTTCTGTGTGAAAAAATCGCGCAACGATGTGTAGATGATTTCCAGTTTAAGGTGAGTCACTGCAGGCCAAAACTTTTTTCATGCACCCGTTAGTTCACCAGTCTTCGTTCAGACCGGTGTTAAGTAAACGACCAAAATCCACATTTATTTTACGACGCCGTCTGTAGATTTCACCAAACGTTAATGCCAAAGTTTTCTCTATTAGTTAAATGTCTGGAGGTTTTTATAGAGGGATCTGTTCATATATCATTCAGAGCCTGATTTATGCAACATTTTATCAATAAAAACACGGCGACAATAGATTTTTATGGCTGCTGACAGTTTTTTCTGATTTAGAGCATGTGTTTCCAAAGATTCCACACAGATATCCAAAGTTCCCTCTATAAAAACCTGACTCGAAGAATTTTGAACCTGGTTTCATCCAGTGTTCACATTTCTGCTCTGGAAACATGCAAATAAGCACATTTGGAATTGGATGATTTACATATTTAAAACTTGCAATACAAAAAAAGAACTGTCTTCATATAACTGGAGAAGCTTCAGGGTGATAACAGTTGAATTTTTGACTCATTCACCTGTAGTGTTTCCCCCTAAGTGCAAAAACATGTGAAGCCAACACAAAGGCCTCTTCAGAGTCGGGGAGCCGCTCTCTCTCTCTCTGCCACAGACTTAACCTTGATTTCTGTTTACTTAGTGCTTCAAAGCCAAAAGCAGCTTCAGATTTGGGGGTAAGAGGTAAAGATGGATCACAACATCAATGAAAGCTGACAAAGGCCTCTAATAGGCAGCATCAGTGTTTATAGAGGGCTGATTTCTGATCTTATGATAATCTTTTACACTGAAACTCAAAGCCACAGAGTTAATTAACTCATTAACTTTTGAAATCTGCAGTAAATCTCTGCTTGTGATCTCAGGTAATACCTCTGCTGATCAGTAGGTGGAGTGGGTGCTGGGTGTTGTTGGTCTCTTCGCTGTTATCACTGCTGGATGTTGAGGAGATCGATCTCTACAGGAGGGAGAATTTCAACATTACCACAGTCACCGACGCGCACGAGGCTGCTGGCCGCTGCTGAACACGGGACTGATTTATTTTGTTTGCTCATTCCCTTCAAATGAGTAACAGAAAAGGTCAAGAGCAGCTGACACAAGGCCGAGCTGAGAGTCTGTTGATGCTCGACTGTTTTGATTTTTGCTGTTTCTGTGATGTGATCATTAGCTTCATCTGGATGTTAGTTACTCACTAATGACAGGATATAAACTGTTTGTACACAAACACTCACTATCCCAGTTAATGCGGCACAAAGAGGCTGCCTGGGAAAATATTCTTAATACTGCATACACTTAAACGAAAAGTGGACCCTGTCCACAGCAAACTGGGGGCACACTCCTACACCAACTATGTCAAAGTCCTGCTCCAAACTAACCCTTTAAAGTCAGTACACGTTCCATGTTTGAAGATCCCTCAGCCAGTTGTGTTTCTAAACAAACGCCCATTAAACTTAATTCTTTTTGACGATGTTACATGTGAAGCTAATTAAAACGATCTGTTCTGCGTTTTTAATATCTCTGAAGCATGGGCAATAACTGAAGCAACCAAGCAGCACCATGAGGACGGACACACACACACACACACGTGAGTAAAACATGCAGCGGTTGCAAATAATCAGAAATGGCATTAAAAGGAAAAAAAAAGAAACAAGCATTCGTGTCTGAGAAAAACAGCAGGGCTGCACACCGCACTGGAAGCTAGTCATTCATTAAGGTTCCATGTAATACGTCTAATGCACTGTAAGGCAGACTGGAGGCTTTTAGCCCGTCTTCTATAAAACACAAAGTATTAGAGGGAATGAATGCTTAAGGCTGAGCGACGGCTACATCTCCCCTACTGCTTTACACAGTCAGGATGTCAGGAAAAATGGGGACTCGCTGTGCTCCTCTCACTAATGAGCACAACACTGCTGCCTATTAATAGGTAAAAGCAACGGAGAGCAGAGGGGAGCTTTGCCAAATTAAAATGTGCAAACCAAAGAATTCTTCAGGTTAAAATGTTGTCAAGTGTTTGGCGTGATTCTGCCTCAGTATGCCAGTTCAGTCTTTACTTGATAACACAGTATTCTGTCACAGGTCCGGTGTGTAGAATTTAGCGTCATCTAATGGCAAAGTTTTATTTTGCAACCGACTGAAAACCCCTCACCTCTCCCTCTTGCTACAAGCATGAAGGAGTGTTACAACCCAGCTCAAGGGGTACCAGGAAGTAACAGGGAACAAAGTTATTTATTAAAAGAAATTTTGGATTAATTTAAACAAAAGGAGGTGAGGTAAACATTAAAAAAGTCAAAATTATGAGGAAAAAATTCTAAATTATGAGAAAAAAAAGGCAAAATTCTGAGATCAAAAAGTCACAATTATTAGATTAAAAAATCCAAATTATGGGGGAAAAAAATCCAAATTATGGGAAAAAGTCAAAATTATGAGGAAAAAAAAGTCACCTTTCTGAGAAAAAAAGTCAAAATTCTGAGATAAAAAAAAGTCACAATTATGAGATTAAAAAAAATCAAAATAATGTAAAAAAAAACAAACAAAATTTTGAGGAAAAAAAGTGAAATTTCTGAGGAAAAAAAAACAAAATTATGGGGAAAAAAAATCAAAATTATGAGAAAAAAAGTCAAATTTTTGAGATAAAAAAAATCAAAATCATGAGGAAAAAAAGTAAAAATTTTGAAATTAAAAAAGTCAAAATTCTGGAAAAAAAAGTCAAAATTTAGAGATAAAAAAGTCAAAATTATGAGGAAAAATAATGAGGAAAAAGTCAAAATTATGAGGAAAAAAGTCAAAATTATGTGGAAAAAAATCAAAATTATGAGGAAAAAAAGTCAAAATTTTGGGAAAAAAATCAAAATTGAGGAAAAAAAGTCAGAATTATGTGGGGAAAAAAAATCAAAATTATGAGGAAAAAAAGTCAAAATTCTGAGATAAAAAAATCTAAATTGAGGAAAAAAGGTCAAAATTTTGAAATTACAAAAGTCAAAATTTTGAAATTAAAAAAGTCAAACTTCTGGAAAAAAAAAAGTCAAAATTTTGAGATAAAAAAGTCAAAATTCTGGAAAAAAAAGTCAAAATTATGAGGAAAAAAGTCAAAATTATAAGGAAAAAAAGTCAAAATTTAGAGATAAAAAAGTCCAAATTGTGAGTAAAAATAATGAGGAAAAAAGTCAAAATTATGAAGAAAAAAGTCAAAATTATGTGGAAAAAAAATCAAAATTCTGAGGAAAAAAAGTCAAAATTCTGGGGAAAAAAAGTCAAAATTCTGAGATAAAAAAATCAAAAATGAGGAAAAAAAGTGAAAATGTTGAAATAAAAAAAGTAAAAATTCTGGAAAAAAAGTCAAAATTTTGAGATAAAAAAGTCAAAATTCTGGAAAAAAAAGTCAAAATTATGAGGAAAAATGATGCGGAAAAAAGTCAAAATTCTGAGTCAAAATTCTAAGTCAAAATTCTGGAAAAAAGTCAAAATTTTGAGGAAAAAAAAGTCAAAATTCTGAGATTAAAAAATCAAAATTCTGACAAATTATGAGGAAAACAAGTCAAAATTGTGAGGGAAAAAAAATCAAAATCATGGGAAAAAAAAGTCAAAATTATGTGGAAAAAAAATCAAAATTGAGGAAAAAAAGTCAAAATTCTGGAAAAAAAAAAACACGTCAAAATTCAGAGATAAAAAAATCAAAATTATGAGAAAAAAAAACAAAATTATGGGGAAAAAAAAAATCAAAATTCTGAGGAAAAAAAAGTCAAAATTGAGATAAAAAAAAAAATCAAAATTATGAGATAAAAAAAGTAAAAATTGAGATAAAAAAGGTCAAAATTATGAGAAAAAAGTCAAGATTGAGATCAAAAAAATAAAATTATGAGAAAAAAGTCAAAATGATGATAAAATAATCAAAATTATGAAATAAAAATCTAAATTGGGATGAAAGGTCAAAATTATGAGATAAAAAAGGTTAAAATTATGAGAATCAAGTCAAGATTATGAGGAAAAAAGTCAAAGTTATGAGATCAAAAAAAGTCCAAATTATGAAATTAAGTCAAAATTGAGATTAAAAAAAACGTCAAAAAAGCAAAAAAATTAAAAAGTAAAAATTATGAGAAAAAGGTCAGTTATGAAATATGAATTATGAAATGGGCTTCCAAATGACTGAGTTTATGCAGCTGCCATGTGGGAACATACTGAATGAAAATGAACAAATCACTCACTGAGGCTACTCATTACTACTTATGGATATTATATTCCATTTCTGTCAATAGATATCCTTCAATGTCACACACTGGACCTGAACCAAGATATTTTTATCCATCAAAGACTAAATGATAAAAGATGTTACTGTCAGCTGTGAGGTTCTCTTGGATCACTGCTGTCCACGATGGGTGGAAAAACTCTTGTAAACATACGACTTGCCCAGCACCAACAGCAGAGAGACAAACGGGACGACCATTGTCCTGATGGCTCATTATTCCCAAACACCAACAGCCTGAAAAATGTCCCATTTGTCACTTTTTTTGGTATACTTGGATTTGCGGGAAAGGTGATCTTTGTCATTATGGTAACGATGATAAACAAGTGGTCAAAATTGTGTTGCACAGTTTGGTTAGGTTTGGGCAAAATGACTACTTGGTTAGCTTTAGGCAAAGATTATGGTTTGAGTTCAGCTGAGAAGAATTACGTCAGCCTGGGTACGTACATAAGTTGGTGATACATGAGTGTATTTACGGAACAACAGGCCTTTGAAGCAACGGGCGTGTGTTTTTCGGAATAATGGGTTGTCCGACAAATGGGTTTGGGGTTTCACCATAATGGCCTATCAGAACAAAAGCATGGCACCAGACAAATTTAGAAAGTATCTGATGAACACAGTGAAGCATTTATGCTGCTGTGAACCAAAACAGAGCTAAAGGGAGAGTCGATTTTGGACTTTGTCAAGTCAGAAAACAGACGCCAAATGAATGCTCAGGCCTCAGAGACAATTTGGAGGAAATAAATCGACAACTGAATTGAATTTCCCTGTCAAGAACTCATTCATCTGAGGCCCTTAAGCTAACTATTCCCACACCTACGTCAACACATGCAGGAGAGAAAACCTACTTCATCGTCTGTTGATCTGGATCCTGTTGACTACTTTAGACTCGAGGGAATGCATTAGCTTTACGGAGGAAATAAACAGACGTTGCTTTGGATATTCCTGTCAGGAAGTTCAGGTTGCAGATGTTTTAAAGCTGTTTTGTGAATCCTTTTTTTAAACATTGTCTCGCTTTAACTACATCTGCTGTCAAAGCACAGTTTCTCAGATACTCAGAGTTACTTGTAGAATACTAACATGACAAAAAAGTTATTTTAAAAAACAGAACATGAGGTCAGTTTTGGTTCATCCAGAAAGTTGGATTCAATTTTCCAGACTATTTTTCTTCGACACTGCACAAAGGGGTGTCATTGAAAAAAAACCCAACGCTCTTATTTTCAACCAGTAATGAACATGAGTAATGCTCCGACTTCAGACTGTCATAACTCCACTGTCTCTAACTAAGTGTGGGGAGATTGAGTAATACTATGATGTGGTGACTAAGAACTAATGGTAAAAGTGTAGTGGAGGATGTGGAGAACCAGATGTCAGGACTCGATGAGGAAGGTCAAAAATATAGTTTTGGACACGGTGTAGCTCAGAATATTGAGTATGATGTTGGTGCTTGAGTTGAGTCAGTGTTGAACTGCTTCTTTAAAGTTAAAGTGAGCTTTAAATACCTGTCAGACCGGCTGTCCCACTGGGGGACAATCACAGTCCAACACTTTCAACAGTCCTACGTCCCCCCTCTCCGTGTGCTGCCTCCTTATTAATTCACACAGGATGAGCGTGGCCTAAATGCCAGAAATGCAAATGTAATCAGCCTGCACACTGCAGCGACTGTGTCCGAATATAAAGAGAGGTTGGCAACGCGCTTTGAAACCATTAAAATAGAATTTGCTCACACACACTTTGTCAACATAGCACTCAGATTTATGAAACTTGAGTGTATTTTTCCAGATGACATATTGAGTTTCTCGCTTCGTACGGTTGTGCCGCCAATAAATGTGATAATCAAAATACGTATGCGGCGCGTTTCTTTTTACCCACATTACCCTGTACCACGCTGGCAATATTTACTTGTTTCCATGGCAGCAGTGAAATATACATAAAATCTTTAAAAAGTAGGCCAGTGGAAACATGTAGACATGACACACAAATGATAATTTGAAGTAATTTGGGTGTTAAAAAGTATTTATAATGCACGTGCATTGACTTTAACAAGCTTTTTGTGTTACTAAATCTTTTGCTGAACAAAATTGATCTTTTTCAGGCTCAACAATGATGGAGAGAGCGTGCATGAGCTCATGGAGATACGCATTACAAACATGAAATACTGCACTGCCCCTCAAAGTGATCACCCCTCTCAGTGGGGCAATAAAAGACAAGCGCACTGTGTGGTATCCTCCTTGACATCATTCTTTTCAGCCAGCCTGACGATATTTCCCGCACACGTAAGGGAACAGCTTGCCAAGAACATCAATGAGTTTTTGGACCAGTGTTTACCTTTAACGGCCCCGTATAACAGTTCATATGGCCGTCTGTAGAATATGCAGCCAGTGATTTCATCCCCAACCACCCATGACGCTCCCTCGTTTTTAATATTAGCCTTCAGGAAATGCAGGAAGACACCAGCTTGTCGATATCTTGGATAACACTCGTGTTCTAAACATGTTGGCTGGAATGTAGCTGTTGTGTGAGCACATGCACTTGGTTGACTTTTAATGTGGGCCAGACGCTGACTTCATCACCACAAACGCTTAACCACAGTAGTTCCATCCATCCTGCTTCCACCAATCCGCCAGCCAAGCCCTGCTTCCTACCATTACTCCTCGGGGCTGCAGATGGGAGGAAAAAGAGAGTTGTATCAAATCCTAGCATTTTGTAGCTTCGGATGGAAAGAGGTAAAAAAGACCACCGCATTTGGGGAAAAAAAAATAAGGAGAGAGCCCACACAGTTCTTTGGTTGCATTCCATACAGAGTCTCAAAGCTACTGTTTTGGGTTCGCTTCTACGGTTAATATCTTTCACATCGGCCCAGGCATTACAGCAGAACTACAGACGCCAGATTTTCTTGTTCCTCACACTCCGTTTTTGTTCCAAGCAGAATGACTTTCCAGGCTTAAATAAATAAAATCTAATATATAAAGATTTACAGAAAAGGTTCAGGAAAATTAAAGACGATCACAGCGCGCTGGTAGCGGTAGTTAAGTGCGAATATGGAACTATAGTGAAGCGTGCATAATTCATTAACAACCGTGCAAACTGAGAATTACATTACAAAGGCCCAGTCTGTCAGATTTAGGGAGCTTTATTTAAAGAATATGACAGAAACTGAATCTAATATTCATGACTATGTTTCTATTATTATATTATTCACCTGAAAATAAGAATCTTTATATTTCTGTTACATCAGAATGAGACCACGGGTCCTCTTACATAGAATAGCTGAGAATGGACAAACTAAACACTGGATCTAGATGTGGCCTTCTGCAGGTGAGGCAAGGAGGTTGCATTAAGCTAAACTGCTGATAGTTGCCACTAAATCATACACACCGGTCCTGTAATGCTAAATACAACTATAAACATCTTTCTATAAATTGTCTTTTAGCTCACTGTTTTGATTTTAGAGCCACAACGTTCTCTCTAGTCAACGATGGATTCAGCAGCAGCAGCTGATTTCAGCAAAAAAAACCCATCTACAATCTGACTGTGTGCTTCCTGCTCGGCACCAAACAGCACACACAGTGCAGCATTTAGCAGCCAAAGAGCCAGATGTGTCCCTCAGGAGGTGATGGAGAGCACAAAAGATCTCAAAGAAAAGTCAATGATGGACGTTTTTTTTCCCCAGTTGCTCTCAACCATTTTGGACCCGTGACGTTTCAGGTGCTTGGACTGCCTCACATTTTGCAGGAGCACTGCCGAGATGAAAAAATGCAAACTCAGAGTAAAAAAACACTTTATGTCATTTGCATTTGTCCAATCGAATGATCTGAGAGTGACCACAACATTTACATTTACTTGAAAACAACAACCACAGAGGACAAACTAGTGGTGGCTGTTGAAGGACACCTGCAGCTGTATGACTTTACCAACCTACGGCCGTCGATCCGGACAGAAAGCAGCAGGCCTGGAGGATAATTAGTGTGGTTACTTGAGATTTAAATAGAAATCTAAAACCCAAAATATAACACTGATGTTAAACCAAACATAACCTACCACAAACAGGTGCTCTGCTGCTCGGCAGGACCAGTGAACTCCCTGAAAATGCATCACACTGTAAGCCTGCCTGTCTGTCTGATCAGGGCCTAATGATGCTCTGTGTTTTGTTAGTGTTGACCTTACAGCTTCTTTCTGTCCCTGCATGGCCAATAAAATCTGTTAATGCATGTCTAAGTAAAAGAATAAACTCCTGATAACATGTTGCATCAGCAACTTCCCCTTCCACCACTGTGCTTTTAACATTCGGATGGAGCCAGCACGTTTGCTGCCCCCTCAGGATATTTTGTGTGTGCCCCATTAGTGAGGCCAAAGCCTCCATTTTCCAGGGCCACAGTTGTTCACTAATCACTCTGCAGAGATTTACTGCCCCGGTGGACAGGTAATTGTCAATCCTGCTCTCCGGTGATTACTCTCAGACACAGCCCATGCTGTGCAAGACTGCTGGTAAAGAAGTACTTTCTCACGCCAAAGCTGCAGCACCTTAGGCTATCTACAAAAATACCACTGCAGCAATTTGCTACCGTGTTACACCGCGAGTTAAAAGAAGAGCATGTTCTGCAGCAGGTAAACTGTGTGCTGTGTATCATTTTGTTGCCTAGTTAAAACTATTCAGGAGGGCTTTGTGTTGATGCATGTAGTCTCTAATAATAAAACAACAAAACAATCATCTCTAGCTTGGTGTGAATACTATGCAAATATATTTAATGTATGACTGCTTTCAATGAATGAACATGCATGAACAGGGAAAAGATTGAAGCCATGCACGAAACTTGAGAAACCAAACCACACTTGTGTTCCCTGTTTTCAACCAGATGCCCCGCAAGTCCACGTCTGTAATCACACAGTTGTAAAATGACTTTTTAAAGTTCAAGTTGTTCGGTTTGATGTGTTTGCGACAGCTGTTCTCCACGATCTGCAGACGCTCGCAACGCCGGTGTCTCTCAACTTTATAGATAAAGCCTTGATAAACAGAAAATACTGTCGGTGCATCAACGGCAGCAAGTCACAACTGGCAGTGGAGTGCAAACACTTCATTCACAGGCCTGGAATGGGATGAGATGGAAATATCATAGTCATAAATAGCTTTGCAATGCAGAGGTAAAGGGAAAGCCAAAAACAGCCCTGCATCTGTCTTGATCCTCCCGCAGAGCAGTGGCTACAGAGTAACTGTGGTCGTGACATTAAATGACCTGTTGCGTAATAACTGGAGGAAAAATCAAAAGTCTTGACAGTGGGGAGGCTAAATCTTAGACTATATTTCAACAGCGCTTATAAATCATTCATGGCAGGTATTCTTATTTCCAAAAGTAACAACTGATAAGAAAAAATCCAGCTCGGGAGGAAAAGAGTCCAAGAAATGTTCAAGAACTCGACTTGAGCAGCAACAGTTGTAGCCGAAACCTCCTTTGACTTCCTGCCTTTGATAAGAAGGCAGACACTACACAGATCATCAACAAATCCGTGAAGTGAACACGGAGTAATTTGCAGGGTGACATCACTGGATGTAATTGCAAACACAGAATTACCTCATGAGAAAAACACGAGCCTTTACAGTTCAATAAAGGAACGCTCGACCACTTCTGAAAGACGCTCAGCGCTGTATAGTTTTTAACCGGAGACTTTTGGTTTCCCAACAGACAGCGTCACACACTTCACGCACTGTTTGTCTTGGCAGAATCCTCATTTAGTTTAGTTTAGTTTAGTTTATCGCCAGTCCCCCCCGAAACATTCAACATTTTCTGCTTTGGCTCTGTTTAACAGTTTATGAAGATGTATTGGATCAGAGTTTTCCTTCCTGGAACTGAGAGCGCTGGTGGCTCGCTCCCAGAGAGACGTGACCTCCAGCGGTGTGACCCCAGGAAACGGGGGTGGCACTGGAGGAGTGAGGGCAGGGGGTTGACAGCCATTCATCACGGGGCCGGTACGCTCTGGGACGCGGCTGCAGCGCCTTTTTACCCCCCTCGGCGCTGACCGTTTCATGCTTCTTGAAATCCAATACACGCTTATATTTAGCCTGTCCCTTCAGCATTTTACAACACGGACAGACCAAACGAACGCCCGTGACTTTACTGTTAGACCTAACCGTTTGTGGCTGTATAAAACTGCTGCAGTCCATGGCAACGGTAACTGCTTTGCTGATTCTTTGTTGTTGCAAATAACATGTAGTGGCACCACAGATATATAAAAAAAGAATTATAAATGGAAGTCAGCTGTGGATAATAAATCAACACACTTGGGTAATGATGTTTTATATTTTAAAGATTGAGTTAAAATAGCTCGTGCCTAGAATCTTTCATCGACTATCGTTTATCAAGCACCAGAATATCTCTTGAAAACGGAGAAGCCGTCTGTGCGACGTGTGCATGCGTGCTTTTTTCAGCTCGACATCGTACATTCATCCCCTTACACATATCAAGACTTTGCACGTTCCCAGTATAACCATTCCCAACCAGCAGCTGAGGATCAAGCACTTTAGGTGAAGTTTAATCCAACCATCGTGGAACATTTGGCACGGGCCGTGTTTGATCTGCCAGTCTATTCACGTCTACAGATAAAATCTCAACTTTTAATATTTGGCTGAGCAGCATTCTTCCAAAACAGCAATCATGAGCTCAAACGAGCTGCAGTGCAGGTTTAAGGCTTACAGTCAATCATTGAGGGTAATACAG
The DNA here is from genome assembly GCA_028641955.1 of Protonibea diacanthus. Classification (NCBI taxonomy): domain Eukaryota; kingdom Metazoa; phylum Chordata; class Actinopteri; family Sciaenidae; genus Protonibea; species Protonibea diacanthus. The sequence goes on from CM053985.1 coordinate 24,437,558, forward strand.
TGGAAGATTTAGAGAAACATTAAACAAGCAAGGCCGAACTGGCAGAACACTGAGACTCGCTGAGCTTCGTTCGTCCGGCACAGGCTGGAAGGAAAAAGTCTGAAACTGAAAACAGGTTCTTCCTGAAGTGAGAAAGTCAAAGAGACGTATGGTGCAGTGCGGGGTTTTTTATCTGCCAGAAATGTTGCACGTATGAAATATGACAGCAATAGTTGTGTGAAGAATGAAAAAAGCTTGACAGAGAAGTTAAAGGTTGAGTCAACACGGGCCAACATCTCTGAAATCAGACAGCTCATCAACAAAATCACTTACACGAACTCTGTTAGGACAAAACCTCTCGGTCTCTCCCTTCACGATGGATTTATTAATCGTGTGGTGAAATATGGAGCTGTGTGCGATTCAAAGAAAACAAAATATGATTTTTTTTAACCCCACATAGAAACTGCTGTAGATCAACATTCGCACCACGCCCGGTTGCCTAGAAACAGCCAGTGTTTGGACATCTTTTGATAAGCAGGCTGCCACATCGCTAAAGCTAAAAGTAAAACTAAGTAGACTTGATGGATATGAGGCTGGATTTGGATTTGGAAAGATGAAATGGAGCAGAAGGACGAATGCACAAGACGTTCTGGCAATGTGGGAGAGAGAGGGAGAATCAGATGAAGAGATAACGTGATTGCGTGAGTCACTGACAGTGTGTGTGTGAGAAAGAGAGCCAATAACTCAACCACACATTTATCCAAACTTTTCTTTAACTTTTGAAGTTCTTCTCCTACAAGAATTAGAATTATTGGTTTGTTTGTCGTAGCCTACAGTTTACTGTTGAGTTTTTAAATGTATGTGATCTCTTCTCTAATGAAATCAAGCAACTGCAAAATGAATAAACCCCATGAATTGAATTTAAACTGTTGTTTTTGTCGAGTAAATACAACTTTTGTGGTCTGCTGACCACTCCAAGTGCTTATACAACACATTCACTCACACACACACACACACACTCGATGGAGTGTGATATAAAAATACTAAGCACACTCACACACACAGGCGACACAGCCATCAGGAGCAATCTGGGGTTCAGAATCTTGCCTCAGCTGGACTTGAACCAGCCACCACCATCACCTGAGCCAACCAGTCTGAGAAGTCTTACTCATTATTTAAATAAGGCGCTGAACTGTGACAATTTCACACAGCTGATCGGCTTCTCCTGATACTCCACCAAAGGCACTGAGGCAGGAGCGCAGGGTGGGTCAATGGCTTCATGGAAAAGAACTGCAAACAGCCAGAGAGAGTTCAGAAACACCTTTTAGCTTCTAGTGAAGCCGTTTATCCTGAGCACACAAAAAGCACACCTGAGTCACAGTCAGCATCTTGATACTCCACACCTGTCAGGTGTTTGGATTATCTTGGCACACACTGTGAAAAATAACAGATGACTTCATGATGTGGGTTAAATTAATCAACAATAACTACAGGATGGAAAATCAAGTTACTGATGCCTCAAGGAAGAAAATCTGTATATTTGCACTTGCATATTTGTTAATTTGAAATCCCTGGATCCTTTCCTTGATCAATAGTAGAAGAGATGCCAGTTAAAATTTCCTAAAACCTCAATTTGAGCAGCTGGATCCAGCGAATGTTGGTCATTTTTGCTAACTGAAGCGATTGATCGATTATCGAAATTGTTTCCAATTTGGCATCAATTGGTGGATTAACTAGCTCGCTGATGGTTGCACTAAACCACTCAACCTGCAAACCTCACCTTCAGCCAGTTTGGTAAAAAGCGGCCCTCGTTTCTTATGAGAACATTTTTAATACTTCAAAGAATCATAAAAACTGGCAGACTTGGATAAATCTGTAAAACCTGATACAGAACTGTTCAGAGCCAAGGCTTCGCCGTACCATCCCCTGCATGTCCATGACTCAATTTTACAAGACCGATTGCTTTTCACTTTTGCAACGGAGGCTTCCTCGAAGCTTGCTCTCCTACAGTCATTTAATATACACCACGGGTGCTTGCACAAGTCCTGTTCTTTTACAGGCTCCATGCTGGTTCAGGGGGGCTGCGAGCGAAGAAATTCAAGCTGCTTTTCTGTGTATTTAAAGAAATGGAAAGTTTGAGGTGTGAGACTCAAAACAAACAGGTCAAGTACTCTGACCTGACTTTTACTTTACTCTCTGGGACATTCCTCCAAAATGACCTCATAGGGGACAGCAGGCCTGGAAAGCAATAAAAAATCTGTCTCGGTGGAGATGGCTTTTCCATCAGTGCTCCGGCTTCATTGTTCAGGGCCACGCTACAACCCTGCAGTCTGGGACCCCCTGTGGCAGCTTCAAGGATAGGGGGAATAGGTTGTAGCAGCTTATATTACTCAGGTATAAACTCGCACATCTTAAACTCTTACACCGTTATAGTCGCTGTGGACTAACTTTATAGCCGTTGGTAGCTAAAAGGCTAGCTACTGCGGGCTGTTTTTGTGCACAGCAGAAACTAGAAAACTTTTCTGGGGCTTTTGCTGGATGTGTCAAAAGAAAATGGGAGGATACAGGAATCACTGAACGACAACCGTTTCTACAAAATGCAGTTTACTTTTTATTAGAAGAAGAAATTAAAAGGAAAACAAACCCCATCAAGGTCAGCTGTGTATATCAGGTTCATGGCAGGGAACAATATTTCTGGGACCGGCTTTTGATGAATTAACTTTGCACAGGCCAGTGAAAACATTTTGTCCTTGAGCATTTATTTAAGCATCTTCTTTTTTGGCAAAAATGTCAATATATCCTTGCAAAAGGTAGCCACAGTCGTGACCAAAGCTAATGTCTTTACAGCATGGAGCACAACCTCCCTCTCAAACATATAAGAAAAAGTAGACACAAAAATAAAGGAGAATTTCAACTACAAGGGTGAAAATAACTTGGCTGAACCAATCAAGCATCTCTCTATCTCTCTATCTCTCTCAGCAACTTCTTCGGACTCCAGCTCAACATGCTGAATTGGTTAAACAGCCACTGATAGCGGTGAAAAAAACAAGGCCTGCCTATCAGCTCTGTGTGCCTGGGCTCTTATCTTGAAAAGAGAGAAGAAAAAAAAAGAACATAAATCAGGTTTCTGCAGAAATCTGGCAATAACAAGCTATTTAAGTGCCTGTAAGTACGCTGACGAGCAGCTATAATACATCACCTCGCCGTGAGGTCCGACATTACCTGTGCAATATGTAAACGTAACCGGAGAGGATGCAGACTTTGGAGTCCGTCCAGAGTCTGCACTTGAGCAAAACTACCCTCGGGTCTTGTTGCACTAATGATAAAACTGCTGTAAACATTCAAGGCTATATGTTGACATAACACTCTAACACACACTGCGACACACACTTTACATCATCTGTGAATGTTGGACGGACAGACGGACTTGTGCAATAATGTCTGTCTGGGGCTCTCTGCCCTTTAAGTGGCAACGCTTAGCCTGGCCAGTGGAAATAGCTGACTAAATATTGGCAAAACTGTCAAGACTAAATATTGGCTCAAAGCACATGGAAGCTATGACTGACAAGCATTAGGTAACTGTTGTTCTTCCCTTTCAATTTAAGGTATTTAGACATAGAAGGTAAGGTAATACTTGCATAATGCCCAGCATTTAAAATAATCTTTAAGGCAACGGGTCACCGACTACTCTTTCTGGACTTGAGATTGATATTCTTTCTGCAAATATGGCTGTAATCAAGTATGGCATCTACCGTAAACAGCTGTGCAAATGAGAGCTTAGGCTTGATTAAGTGTCCGACTAGAGCAATGCGCTAAATCTGCGCTGAACAATAAAGCTTTTGAGTTGAATACTTAGCAAATTGCTACCTTAAGATCATCCAAGCGGGGGTACAAAAACAGGGCTCTTGGAAAAGAAATCTGCCACAATGCTTTTGGAGGAACAGCTAATGTTATAAAGTTTTACTTCGGAGACAGTTCAATCGACAGGCACCCTATTGTTCCAAAGCGAAACCGACTGCCAGTTTTGTGAAGGGAAACCAATAAAATGTTTCATTTGATTGCCGTTGCCGTACGAACGTAACTTTTGAGTAGTTTCAGCAGGAATTTTATGTCCCCGCGTCAAGTCTTCAGCAATGATATGTGACATTTACAACGATCTGTCAAATGGACGACAATTATGACTGCACGCTGCGCGGCTTGAAGGAAATTAAACACTTGATGCTCTGAAGTGTGCACTGTACATTCATCTGCAGGGAGCCAGTGGCAAAAGGGTTAGCAGCTCAGAAATGACCTCAGTTTCACATCGACTCTGATGAACGTGCGTTTGCCCTGGGCTGCCATTGGGAGGGGAGTGGGGCAATCAGGATACATTTCCCAGGCCTTGATTTAAGTGTTGCCCGTTGATCAACTACCGCTGTAGGAAATTGCAGAAATGACGTAAAGTTTCATCCATGCACGGTGTCTGTTCGGTTCAAACGTTCTAACCAAATTAAAGTCTTAAAGAGGGTCATCTATTTCGTGGCTGCAACCGAAGAAGTGGAAGAAGTAAAAGAAAAACTGGGGCTTACATGTTCAGAAATGTTTCCAAGGTAAATTTCCAAACACACAACGATTGACGTTGTCCAAAGAAGGAGTGTTGTAGTCTGACCGTACAGTACAAAGAGTCTGCAGACGCTCAGCCAAATCATGAGCTCAACGCTGGCCTCTGACAGCAGCTTGTGCTGAGAGGATACTAAGTGTATACATGTGTTTGTTCAGAAGTGTGGGGTTATTAAGCTTGTCTCGTTTTCTTATGTGGTCCAGGAAATGCCTCACTGCTCCACTTAAGCCATGTTTAGGTTATAGCAGTAAACATTATATAGCCAGATTTCTCCACACTATAAGACTCATGGTCTATAGGACCCTTTAAAATGAAAAGGGTCTGCAGGCACGTTGTCATTATCAACTATAAAACTTGAAATCACATTACGTCATGCAAGCTGTTGAATCTAATAAAAAAAAAAAGAAAAGGAGGATATCACCAGTTCTACATCAACAGCTCATTTCAGAGAGCTTGTGATATGAAACTCAAGCAGACACTCGTTCTCTTAATAACCGACTTGTGAAAAATGGAAATAATGCTCGAGTTTGGCAGCTGAACTGAGGCACAACACAGCACATTATCTCATGTGCAGTGGAAAAAGCAATTCCCGTTCTGTGGTTCCTTTGGTTTTTCTCCTGTGAAATTGGGGTCTGTCTTTGGAGTAAGGGTAAGGGGGTGTGCTTTAATCTGGAAAATATTACCGGGGGTGGAAGAACATGGGAAACAATAACACTAGGAGGATTCCTCTTCCATCCTCTGGGCTCTGTGATTTGGAGATATGCTTTAGTCTGCAATTTTTGCTCACCACAACCACCCGCTTGGCCCCCATCTTATGCTACTCTTTTTCCACCTCCCTCTAAAGTGGGCTTTTGTCTTGGCCTGCCTGTGGGAGTAGAACAGCTGAAGAGCAGCTCAGGAAGGGCAGAAATCCCTCAGGTAACAGTCTGGGTAGATGTCGTCTGCGCTACAATAAGTTGGCCTCGCTCCAGGTCATGTAAAAGATGAATGTTCAATCACCTTTGAGCTTTCAGGTGACTCTACCATCCTCCTGCCAGTAGAGTTGTAATAGATGACACTGGTGTGTTATGAGGTCTTGCTGCCTTGCATGGAAAACTTCCCGTGTTCAGTCAAGGACTTCCTCTTCACACATGGAGAAGTAATCAAAACATGGAGGCAAATGGAGCAAGTAGGTCTTCCTTCAAAGCCGAATGAGTCCCTTCTGTTTTCGACATTGAGACAGCCAAAGTCTTCCGGCAACTGATTAACTACTGTTTTCACAGAGGAAACCATAACAAATGATTTGTAAGCTGTTGTCTAACAAAAATCACAACTGGGACATAAATGGAAAATCTAATCTAACATTCGCTTCCTACTGGGGATGAGCTGTGGAAAGCGCCTCATAAAAAGGTAAAACTACTGAAGGAAGATGGAGCACAAAACAGATGAAAATATTTGATCAGGTAAAGTATTGGTCAGTTGACAGTCTGTAGATGTGGCACATTCCTGACAGTCAGGATGTAACAGAAGTTGATTTGTGTTGCAAATCAGCATGTGTTAATACTCATGATGGTCTGGTTTTGGCAGGCTTATTTTGAGAAGCTACTGTACACTGAAAAGGTGGCAGTAAAGTCCCCAAACACAACTTTAGCTGCTTATTTGACCTGGACTGATCCAAGACAAACAGTCTGCAGCTTCAAAGTATAGCTATGCTAACTGTGTGGTCTGTTTCCATCTATGGGACCATATTGTACCCATAAAGACTCTCAGCTACCAGCCTCTAATGTACACTGAACGCAAAAGCCAACAAGTCAACAAGCATGCCAAGTTATGTGGTAAGCGTTCTCGTTTCTGTTTGTAGTAAGAGCAGTACTGACCAATCACGTTGGGGCGGGTTTGCATTTTACATTTGAGCGGTTTGCATGCAGGTAAACAGTCCGTGCAGAGCACAAAAGAGGCGGAAAGCATTGGCTGAAATGCAATCTCTGAACCCTTCAGCCGTCGTCTGATGCCAGTTAAGCTTTTTCTCTGCATTCATGTGTAGATATCTGTGTAAAGATGAGCACTGGATACACAAGAAGCTTCATAATATTGGCTGTTGACCTCCAAAGGCTAAATCAGTGCAAGACAATAGCCAATGGGTTCCAAGATGGTTACTGCTCGTACTTTCTCCTCACTAGTTTCTAATTAGCCGTAGTCACAATGTGAAGGGGGAGCTGCTCTTTCAGCTTCTGACCGGGACACTGTACCTGAACAGGAATACTATGGTAATTACTTGAGTAATTCAAACAGGGCTACTCACTCACTGGAGTACAGCCAATTGTTAGGTTACATACTGTAGACCAGGGGTCTCAAACTGATCCACAAAAGGGCCGGTGTGGCTGCAGGTTTTCTTTCCAACCAAACAGCAGCACACCAGACTTGACTCATTTAATCAACTGATCTCAGTCTTCAGACAGTTGATTGGTCAAACTGTGTGCTCTTGGTTGGTTCGAACAAAAACCTGCAACCACACTGGCCCTTTTGTGGATCAGTTTGAGACCTGTGCTGTAGACTGAAGCTGCAGAAATACAGAGATCTCATTAAAGGAATTCGAGTAAAGTTCCCTCGCAGCAAATTTAATCTGGAATGATGTTACTTACTGCGCTTAGCTCTAGAGTGCAAAAGTTCAATATTTTGGGAAATGTGCTTATTTAGTTTTGGTTGGATGAGAAGATAGATAACACACGCATGTCTGTACGGTACTATGAAGTCACAGCTGGCCTGGCTCTTCCAACAGTAACAGAATCCATCTACCAGAACCTCTAAAGTAATTAGAGCTATTTATCATTAGCATTTATCACTGGCTGGTCACAGAACAACTAATACACACTTTACTGCCTAATCTGCATATCATGCCAACATCTTTTTCTGCAGAAGCCCTGGGTCATCGGGGTTTGAGAACAGTTTCTGAAACACTAATCAATCCCAAATTTGCTTCATAAAATACCTTAGTTATATAGCAAACCAGACAAACCAAGAAGTCTGATTACAGTTGATGTTCTGGGCTGAATTTTCTGAAGAAGGCAGCCTAGAAATTCATCATTCTGTTGCTCAGACTGTGCAGGCAGCGTCCGTGCATCCCGTGCTTGCCAGTCACTTTTTTAATGATGTGTTTATATGATTCCCATCAGTCTGTTACACTTGGAAATATCATGTGACTGCCTTTTATTTGCCATGTGCTTGCATTCAGGTGGTTACTGGTAATCGCTGGTAGATGAGATGAAACAGACCAATAAAAAAAGGCAATGGAAATTTGCTTACTTCTTGGTTTGCTTTATATCAATGTACGATATTTTCTTTCTACTGTCATGTATCATTTATTTTACATAATTATTATCATAGTATTATATTAAGTTAGGTAACATGGAATTTGCCAACATTAACCACTGGTATTTAGAATTTTTCCAGCTGTCTGAGGTCAACGATCCCAGTTGTTAACGTGGAAATTTCTGATTTCACGAGTTGTCAAGGCACACCAAACATTAGTCCTGCTCTGTCAGGAGGCATGAGCTTGCAATGACGCTGAATTCACCGTGGACTGTCTTTTATGGGGACAATGTTTCGGCCCAGAAGTGTTCAGACCTCTGAAAGCTTCAGAAGGATTGTGAAATAGAACAGCTGTTGTGGAGGTTTGTGGTGGCTCAACACGCTGAAAAGCTGGAGAAAAGGAATATATAAAAATCGAAGTTGTAACTTTTAATTTCTAAGTGCTTTAAAGCCCATTAGCAGAGTTCCTGATTAGCCTAATAAATTTGAGTTCTTGGCAAAATTGGTTCAACATTCACGGTAAGGTCAAGCAAACACACACACGCTTTGTTCAAACAAAGGGATGGAAAGGCCACACTTGACTGAATTTGGTCACATAAACTGGAGCGAGTACTCCCTGGGAGTTTCAGGTCAGTGGCTTTCACTCGCAAACCTGCTCATTAAGTGAGAATTTTTTAATAAAATGCAGAAATTGAGAACAAAAGACGTGTTTCATGGATCTCTTCTGATTGGGGTACTTTGCTTGTTTGTTTCATAAAAGCACTCACAATCATTCAACAGATTTTGATGAAGGCAACCCAACCACCTCGGTTCAAGGATGGCATGGCACCACATTATATCAGCCCTGACACAGGAAATTCGCAAATCATCAGTTGGGTTGAGGTTGCGAGACGCTTTTCAATTCACATTGACCCCAAATTTAGAGAAACCAGGGATTTGTTGAGAGACACGCTTTTTTCGGCTTCTTCGATTCCTGAAGACGAAGCTCTGACATCTCCCTCTTTATTCAGAGGTAATGCATCAATGCACATGTTTAGGCACAAAGTGTAACTTCATAAAAGACAGTAGCTGCATTGCAGAATGTAAATTGCTGCACAAAGGCAAACTATTTTCTAAACCGTACCCCAGCGGTAGTCCAACACAACTCCTCAGCGGTATAAAAGAGGTATTATTTCAGCACCGCTGTGCTGGACTTCCTACTGATTTCCTCACACAGGAAATTAGCAAACAGAACGTCTCTGACAGGCCCAAGACTCTTTACAAGGAATAAAGACATACTCTATGAGATTGTTTACACTATAATCTCTCCATTTGGGATGTCCCCATCAACACCACTCAGATTTATGGGAAATTCGTGCTTCTCTGATCCTTCTTAGGTCAGTGTCAGGCAGTATAATATACCCGTACAGTAACAGTTTTTAAAGTCTGGCTGAGTTGGGGGTTTGGGGGTGTCCTTGCTGCCATCAATAGTTCCATAAACAGTAGGGAAATGAGCTATGGTCTACCTTGAGCCAGGGTGCCGTTCAAATCATTCCCCCGGCTGTCCTTTCCCCAGGACATCCGTCATTAAAGCTAGCAGACCTAAACCTAAATACACAGCTACAGAATACACCTTGTTCTCTATAGTCCGGCGGCTGAAACCAGAGAGAAACAGGCTACGATTCCTGTGTAAACACGGCTTTACTTCCAAGTCACACCTGGCCTGGAGGCTCGCTTCTTCAAAAATGATATTGTTGCCTAAGATCCAGCAACATTTGACCAAGCCAGGAAGATGACATTTAAAGAGTGATCACTAAAACAAACCATAATAACATAACTGGGATCCAAGATTCATGACTTGAAGATGCTAACTTTCATTTCTGAGCAGACCCTGAGCTGCAAAACATAGTGTGTCAAGAAGATCACACACTTTCTAGACAGCACGTATTATATTGCATTTATGATATATTTTCTAGTATTTTCTAGACTAGTTTTGTGGTGGATTTCTTTGTTTGCACATGCGATGGTCATTGGGCTGAAAAAGTAGGTCAAATGTGCCGCTGACATAATCCACACAAACTTCACTGAGAGCCGAGCTGAGATTTCTGAAACCCGAACTCAGTTACCGACGGCCTCCCCTGATGACAGACCTATACGTGTGTTTACCATGAGAACTTCGGGGCTCTCCTACATTACAGCTCTGTCCTTACGAGTCTATGACAAGCTGTCAGACTGCCTCCTTGAAATTCACTTACAAATACTGCTCATGTGGACCAACTGCCATTGCCTTTCACCACCACATTGGGTCACACGTCATTATATTTTTTTTAAGTTGATCTTATATTGGCACACTAGCTCTTATTTGTTGCTCTGTCCGGATTCCATGGATCCCCAATCACGACACCTGTTAAAGAACCTTTACTTATTGAGTGTGTTCCTTTGGATTCTTTCCAAATGATGTAAAGACGGCGCTCTTGTAAAACATGTCTGGAAACCATACGCTAAAGCTTTAACGCTCTTGACAAATAGGTATTGTAGCCTTGATATTTGAATTCCACAGTACAAGGCATGATGTCAAACTTAATATATGCCAGCTAATGAGCTGGTTTGGGGCTTAATGCTTGTTAAGGAACAGGATGCAGAAGGGATGAGGAACTTCAGTGGCAAATAGAAGTGTTCACTTTCTGCACATGTGGCCAGATCTCCTGATGTTATTTGCAGCTCCGGCACTGTTGGCAATACATTGTTCAAATCCCTGCATGAGTTATACGGAGTGAATTTCTAGACGAGGCTGGCCACACATGCTGCTCGCGCTTTCAACATCAGCCTAACGAAGTCTGAATGAAATCCTGTTCCTCTGAGTTCTCACACGTTCTGTATTTACTGGTCTCGTTTGGTGGTTTCTGCAACAGTTGGGGTGAGCTTGACAAAATCCCGAGCCAGTCCCATTCTTTCCACTCAGATCATAAAACTCAAATTTTTCCTCCCAACAGAGCGGTCCTTGTAGGTCTAGCCACCAGGCACAGTGAGTGCTACACAGCAAGAAGGCCATGGAATAATTAAGCAAACTTTCCACGCCACATGACAGAGGAAAATATTAATTTTTCTATTTTGATAAATTCGTTACGGTACCATCTGATTCATAAAACAGAACAAACATGTCAGAACATCTACAAAAGTGGACCTGCTTGTCAATCAATACACAACAAAGAGCAAAAACAGTTGGCCGGGGGTGACGAGGTCGACACAGGTCACCAGAGAGCCATCCATCATGGCTGGCAGACAGGGAGACATGCTGGCCTTGTACATACCCATGTTTAAACAAAGGTCACTATGGTAGCCTCACACAGTAAGCCACTCATACACTGACAGTCTAAACTTAACCTCCTTTACATGTGAACTCATTCGTGAAAAACACAACATAAACTACAATATTAGTACTTTGAATAGTTTGTATTGACACGACTGGCGACTGGGAGCTGCACTGACTTACAACTCACATGTTTGCCAACCAAGGCCAAGGCTGAGTAGCATGTGAGTGTGTATTTGTAGCATTTGCTTTGTAATTATTTATTTCACTTATTTATTACTTTCTCCTGTAGTGTCCCGAGGCGTTCCCAGGCCAGATGGTATAACTCCAGAGAGTTCTGCCTCTTGTTCTAGTTGGATGTGTCTGGAAAACCTCCAAAGAAAGCCGCCAAAGAGGCATCCTAATTAAATGGCAGAGCCACCTCAGCTGGCTCTTCTCAACAGCAAGGACAAGAGGTTCTACTGTGAGCTCCCTCGGGATGTCCGGGCTCCACCTCATCTCTGACGGGACCCGACCACACCACGGATGAAACAAATCACACAGAAGTCATGGACATTAATGAGGGTTGGCACGAAGATCAAAAGCACATTACTGCTGATGCCTCACTCTTCCATCTGTCCATCTCACACCCATTTTACCATCACTCATGAACAACCTGAGATACTTAAACTCATTTGCTCAGAGCGACAACTAACCCCCGACCCGGAGGAAACAATCTAGTTACTAAAAGATAACTAACTGAACCTCCACCCTGCCCTTTCACCTTTAGCAGAGTGCACCTACTTACTCTACTTGTGCGACTTTATTGACCCTTCATGTTTGTTTATAGCTTTGCTGTTATTGGGGTCGGGGATGGTACAATTTATGATACACTGCAGGGCTGGAAACAGGCAAAGTGACTGGGCCCTTCGTCAAATTACCACAAACCTTCTGACGTACTGGACAGAAAACCTGAGGCCGGCTAATAGATGTTGGAGTCCAGAGTAACGTTTGGCCCGCAAACAGGTTAATCCACCATCCAACAACTGATTATCTTCTGTTCATATTTTATTCTTCTGTTCATCCACTTGTTTACTGAGAGAGATCTGCTAAGACTTATTTCTAATCTCTCACTGCTGAGAAGAAACCTGTTTCTAGGAGAAACCCTAGAAAATAAAAGACGTGGGTTTATTGCAGATTTGGAGGATTTAAGAGATTGGCTCACTAACGTGCTACCATATTTTACATAAATACATAAAAAGTTTTTATTTATTTATTTTACACAGAAGATTTCATACATCCTGGATAAAAGAAAAACTCTGATGTCATGCTTTTCCTCTCAGCTCTTAAGGAGCTAACATCAGCTCGTGGAAAAAAGCCTAGGCTGTACATCATCATTCATCATAAAGTGCTCCTACTCCCAACTATTACAGGACATTTGCTTCCTGCTCAATATTTATACTCGACCAGGGCTGCAGTTTTTCAACCACAGCTGTCATAATGAACATCGGGACAGATCATAAGTTGCAGATTAAACTGTTTTTTTAAATATTGTATTATTTGAAACACTTCACAAAAACGCTGAGCTAAGAAAGCTGTGCTGCACTCTTTCTTCACTCCCTCATATCTGCGTGAGCTTGTTTTTCTTCAACTCCCATGCAAGTTACAATCCCCCAATTAACAGCCGTCACCTGTATGTGAACGGTGAAAGAATTAGTCTTATTGACTCAGACATTTACTCGATAATTCGGCCCGGTTTTCTTTTAAAGGATAACGGCGAGGAGGGTTTTAAAATTAATTTCATTAATGAGCAATTATCCCATCTTAAATCCACATTTTTATTCGACTGGTCACAAATTGTACTCATAACAGAAGCTTTCCTCCCTGCTAATCCCAGATGAACGAGTAAACATGCTCATTCATTCACCAACACAGAAGCCCATCTGTGAAACATTTCCAACGGGAAGCCACTTTCCATGAGCTCTCCCATGTGGTGCTTTTACATGCATTGATTGGCTACTATTTCAATCTGGGAGTAACATTTTCCCCCCTGACATTTTTATGATCCGTTGTTCCTCCACCTGCTGAGGATTAGAGATGGAAAGAGAACTAATCACTGCACCAACACCGTGGTTTTGGATGACACCCAATGAGTCACTCAAAACGCTCGACAATGAGGAGCAGCTCGGCTTCCCAGCCGCTGAGTAAGAGTGCCGTTCACCAGCTAGACGCAGAGTCAGCTGCAGTTGTCACTTAGGAGAAAGGGAAGAAGATGGGTGTACACTTGAATAATACAAGTTCAGTGCAGAAGATGTGATGCATGAGAGCTGAAAGTTTAATCTCATTTTCTCTGATCAAAAAACTCTTTAAGGGATTAGCTCGTCAAATATGTGACCGGTCCTTCAGGCTGACTGGATGTTACGAAATGAATTTGTCCATTTCTCGTTGGTCCAAGATCTTCTGCCAGGAACTTTGTCTCACAAAGCCAGTTGCACATTCTCGCCGTGTCATCAGGGGAAACATTTAGACATTCCATTCATTAAAAGAAGAAACTGAAACTGGAAGAAATCATTGGCCATCTGCCTTTAAATACCAAACACACATGATCTGAACAAAGAAATCATAGATGGAAGTGAAATTAATATAATCCTTTATGTAACATCCATAACGACTGTGTTTATTGCAGTGATTAGCTGCGTCATTATAGATATTTCATTCAACTACTACTCGCTTTAGCTGGTTGCATCTTCAGCGCTTTGTAGTTCACAATATTTTCTTTCACTTACGACTGAGCCTTGAGGATGTTGAAGCAGCTCGCATCAGAAACGTTAAAAGTGACCAAATAGCTTTTCCAGTCTTACTACATTTATAGTCAATAGTGCATGGGAACATTTCCCCAAAGTTGAAATACCACCGTTTTATGAGCAGAGCGTACCTTGATAAGAAACACATGAACGCAAACTGTACAAGAGCCTGGATTTCAGAGAGATGCGCTGAGGGCAATGTTTGAATCTAATATAAAGGAAGAGTGTATGAAAATTATAAACAATACAATGGAAAACTATGACTGCACTGTGAGCATGCATAGAACACAAACAAGGAGTTCATCTGAAGAAGAAATACAGACTATGACTGCAACGTCTCAGCTATTAACTTGTGCAGCATGCTCTGCATTTACATTTCAGATACTACTCCACATGCGAATGATATTTAAAACCACATTATGAAAGAATCCGTATTTGTTGTGCGTGTGTAATATCACTGTGGTAAATATGGACAGCTGTACAGTTATGATTTATGATTCATGAAGCTCTCGCCAACGACTAAAACCCAGTCCCAGATTTACTCTTGTCCCATGAATTTGGCGCTTTCTCAGTATCTCTTCGTAGCTTCTGCATTCTGTCATTTTTTTAGGCCTCTTTATCTCTGCCATTAGCTACGTCGATCGGCACCGCTCTCTGTGAGGCCCAGCCCTGAAGAATACCTAGTACCGTGACGTACTGCTAAGCTAACTATCTAACAGCAGTTTACTGTATATGAAGGAAACAGCCGAAGATCAGCTGGAGGACATCAGAGTTAAAACATTTCCTCCGTAAAATATGATCCAGTTTCACCAAAATCAGACACAGTTTGGTGGTGTCATAAAGCGTGACCCACTCCCAAAGTTACACAGTGTGAGGCAGACGCAGAGGGAGCAGAGTGGGAGTGACAGAGACACCATCGACTGCATTTCAAGTCGGTGCAGCTTCAACATGATTCTGAAGGAGTTATTTTGAGATACAAACGTGACATCATGAGGCTTTTTTACAGCGAAATGAAACGGATGCAGGATAAAGTCACACAAGAGAGACGAGCATCTTTTTCTCATTGTTAATTTTTTCCCCCCTTCCCTTCCTATTTATTACACATCCCAACACTTTTACAGTTTATAGCTGACACACATAAAAGTCTCCATCTGCAACATATTTAATGTTTATACCCCAGAGGGGGCAATTACACATCCTATGCATTGTAAAAAGACTCCACAGCCAAACTTAGACATTTTATTAAAACACAAAGCTACAGTAAAACACTCCTGTAAATGTCTGCACAATCCTTTGGTACATACTGTATGACAAACCAAAGCCTGATAAGCCGACTACCGACGGGAACTGATGAGAAATGTTGCCACTACAAGTTAGGTCCAGTCGATCTGATTTTAATAGTCGACAAAGTAGTTAATACCAGATTAACAAATTATTTTAATAGCTGTGAGAGACGTATAAACTCCTCTGGAATTAAGGGAAATGCCTCTCTGACGGGTCTACGTGCTCTGAATAGAAAACCATTAATGCTAAATAATGAAAAGCTGAAACAGGAAACATAATGACAGCATGATTGGCCAAGCGAAGGCTTAAATCTTATTGAAAACAGGAAGACAACGTAAAAACAACAGACAACAGCCAAGGCAACAGTGTCTAAAAGCCAAGAGCTTGTTTGACAAATTTATCGCGCTGGCAGCAGCGTCCACGCTCTGACATGACAATGTGTTTCATATCCTTTTGTCCACCGACGCGCGCGGACAAACAAGCGCGGCTCTTCTTCTCAAGCCATTACGTAATGATTCCTCAGTAAAAACATTCAGTTCAAGTGTGTGTGCGCAGATCCGGCCCTGTTTCAGACATCACACCTCCAGGCTATAAAACTGGGGGTGGGTTGGGAGGGTGGGGGGTCAGCAGTCGCTCACCCAGACCTGGTCTGAGTCAAACACCTGGATCTGTTTCCTATCTGTCGGCCTCTTTCCGTCTCTCTCTCTCTCTCTCTGGGAGCAAGTGTTCGTTCACGGTCAATTAGGATCTGATCAGTGTAACATCAGTGCTGTCCACCACCACCAGAAGAACCGTGCAGTCCAGGCCAGAAATAGTGGCGGTGGTGAAACCAGTGGCCAAGGGGGCAGGGGGTTGGAAATTTGAGTAGTGTGTGTGTGTGTGTGTGTGACTTGTGTTGTGCATGCTTGTGGATCTCTTTTGTGCCATGGGGAGGAGGAGGAGGAGGGGTGGAGAAAGAAGGCTGTTGCTTTAAACAAGAATGTGTTCATTTTTTAAGGGGAGAGAGCGGAGGGGGGGGTCTGCCTACTGAAACACTGCTAGAGGATTTTTCATCATTTAAAAGCACCAAGGAGGGAGAGAGAGAGTGTGTGTGTGTGTGAGAGAGAGAGAGAGAGAGAGAGAGAGGTGCAGTTGAGAGAGACAGCCTCTTAGAGCTGTGAGGCAGAAGTGATGGATTCAGCCCACAGAAAAGTGACAGTCTTCTCCTAACGGGCCACAGGCAAGTACACACAGACCTGCCCCGGACTCTCACCATTCATCAGGAAAAACCACCGTCCAATCAAAGTTGTCTCTTCAGAGTGTTCCAACTTTTTCCAAGTGGATTTTTTTTTTTTTTTTTTTTTGGGAACAATCCACTCTAATGTTTGCTGAAGAGTTTCTGGCGAGTTGAAGTTTACTTCTGTTGGGTTAATGACGGTCTTTTAATAACAGGCTTTAAAAAAAAAAAAAAAAAAAACACGTCTCCGCTGCTGCTGCTGGAATGGACTAAAAGGTGACAAAGAGTGAGTAACTAGACGGGCAGGAGGAGGACGCAGAGGTGGCAGCTTTCACACTTGGGATGACTTTCCACCAGGAGAAACTTCAATCAGCTTTGCCAGGAGGGCAAGGCAACTGAGGGAGCCTCATCAATACTCTGCAATTATCTCGTAAGCATCCCGTAAACTCTGACTTATTTACATCTTATCTGTTAGATTCAGCTGGAACATTCCTTCACTTCTCTCATGCACATTTGTAACAAGTTATCTCGCAGAGAAAACTTGTTACTTGGTGTGACACAACTTGTTGCAGAGCTCAGGGGTTTTGTCATTTTGTTACACTGACTGCACTCCGCGTCTTTTGGCTGCTGACCTTTCACATAATGCGTTCTTTTGATCGTAAACTCGTCACGCAGCATCTGTTATCTGAGTCATTCTTTGGTGCCAAAGGGTATTATCTGCTTCCTGATGAGTAACTAGACAGATGACTCTGAAAAAAAACTTAATTCAGCGCAGGGGGATGCTGGAGAGCGGGCTCTCCAGGCTGAGTGCTTCTTTGCTACTGATAATACACTCATCTTGTCAAAACGCAGGACTCTAAAGAGGTGAAATAAAGGTACATGGGAAATGAAGAGGGTGTGTGTAGAAGATGACAAACACAGACAAAGAATTCTTTTTTCTAATTTTCAAATATCTGAAAAGTACCATTCACTTTAAAAAAAAAAAAAAAAAAAGATAACCTATGTCAAGCAGTCTGCAGCTTCAGGATGTTCCCCTGGGCTCAAGAGGACAGGGAAGCAGGCGGTTGAATCCCGTCTTTGTTTCCATTGCCAGGCTTGTGTTTGGATAAGGGGGCTTTGAGGTAGAATGCTGGAACTTATCGAAACAATTCCTGAGACCCCCTGCCTCCCCCGTCTGACTCAGATCACACCAGCGAGGTACGGAAGAGCGCACCGAGCGGAGCCTCTCCTGCTCCGTGGAGAGTCAAAACAAATACTGTCCTGTACCGTCAAACCGAGCAGGTAGTCGAGGTTAATCATGTTCCTAATGTCATGTTACACGCTTACAAGGATTACATGCTTGAGGAAAGAATGAGGTCACACTCGGAGGTAATGTAATAGTGCAGATTAACATGAGCAAATTGACTTTGACTCTGATCCAACACATATTGGGTGTCATGCAGGAGACTGCCAGTTCTCAGCGGAGCTGCCGCTAATTTGAACATGCAGCAGTGCCCGCTTCTTTCCAGCTACTGACAAATTAGGTGCTGTGTACTTGTGTTGTGATCTCATGTTGTGGATGGTGATGATGATGATGATGTGATTGCGAAGCATTCGCACAGAAAGTAGGACGCCGGGAGTGAACTGGGTCAGCTGGATGCAGCACGTCTTGAAGGTACCGCGGGGATGAGGAGAGCAGCGGTCCTGCCTGCGTCTTGAGGGTCTTGCTCTCTCTCTCTCCGTCTGCCACCGCCGCTGTCGACTCTCCGTGTGTGTATGGCAGCTCGCTCTAATGAGGTGACGAAGAATGCGAGGAATGCCATGCTCACGCCGAAATGAGAGGGGCTGGTGTGAGAGACATCAGTCTGAGTGAGGCTGCCCACCTTCTAATTAATATGTGCTGAGCATGACCAAAAAGGCCGGCGCGCAGCGCTGGTCGGAAACACGATGACCTATCCGCCGTGCCGGCCTATCACACTTGATTTCACATCGAGTAAAATCCAGGAGGAGGAGTCAGGTAAACACAGACTCACCACCTGAAGACAGTAAATCCAAAACATTACGGTGTGAAGCAGACTTGAAGAATCAATGCCAATCAAAGCGCAATGAGAGTTGTTACTCAGCGCACCTCGTTTGTCTTTAAGCCCTGAGCAGAGCAGACGTATGTGACACTTCTCAACACCAGTTAATCATTGCAGCGTCTTGCCAGTCAATGGCAGCTTGTTAAAGTGAACTGATGTTAGGACAATAATGAGCTGTGGGGGGCTGTTAACAGCGAAGAAGAAGGAGGAGGAGGCTTTCTGTTGTTCCCTCTGGCAGACTGTGGACGGGTTAATAACAGGCTGTCTCTGTCGGGGCAGATGGGACTCTCTTGGGACTCTGGGAGACTGAGCCCAGCGAGCGTTGTTATTTGAAAAACATGCATTAACGGAAAAAAAAAAAAAAAAAACACTCGCACATACACACATTTCATCACAAGCTGCAAACATTTTCCCCCCTTCCACTTTGAAGTGCAGTGAAGCCTGGAGCAGGAGATTCCGGGCTAACGACGTCCAACATGGGACTCCTCCGCAGCGGGTGCAAATCGCACGGCATTTTCTGAGAGACGCGGCTCATGTTCCAGGGGGAAGAAACCGCAGGAGCCACTGGCCAAACACAGTCATCAGCACATTACAAGGAACTGACTCTGGGGCTGCTCTATTATCTTACTACGGGCTTACTTGTGAGCTATTATTAGTGATTGCTTCAGGCCTCAATCTATCAGATTATGAGATAAGTTCAGTGGATAGGAAGTAGCTCTTTGCATGGTGTGAAAAATATTTACGACAAGGCGAGCTCAGCGTCAATCAGCGCTCGCTGAGGTGACGTCATGCAGCCGGCCGGGCTTTGTTAGCAGGACTCACGGTGCCTCATACTGTGCTGACAGAAGACAGTTTCATGGTAAATTTAAAACAGAAAGTACACTCTTTTTTTGAGGTTTGTTATTCATGACAGTCATGTTCCAGCAAGACTTTCAACTTTTAGGTACTGTTTTATGATGCATGGGAAAATCTGATCTTATGTCTGGTACTCTATGTGATTTTTCTTTTTGGCACAGGTGAATTATAATATCAAAAAAGTCCGACAGGTTACTCGTGTAACAAAAATCCCCTTTTCTGCTTTTTCCAGTTAAAAAAAGTGTTTACACATTCTGCACCAGACAGATAGAGCCAGGAGGGTCGAATGTGCTAGGGGTCATGTTCTTGGAGAGCGCTGCATTTCTCTTCTCCATGTCTCTAACCTAATGTGCTGGCAGCGTGCCCGGATTAACAAGACAAAAACATTTCTCCTCTCTCTTCCTGATTTTTGTGCTGACTATTATTGTGGTAGATTATCTTTCACGCGGAGATAAGCTATAACAAATGTGTGAGGGAAGCACTCGTACGATTCCTGACGTGGCCGATATAGGCCCTTCTATAATGGTTTCTGATTAGACGAGGCCCTCATGACTCTGGGGAGGTGTTACACTGGACCCCTCTGTAATCCAATATGCAGCAGCTTTCAATTAAGGTGCCCCGGGAGTTCAAGGCCTGACATCCTCACACAGGAGTTACATTCTCTTCAGCGCTCAGTGGCATCCCCTAATAACAGCACATCATCTAGAAAAAGTGCCCGCACTTATTTTTCTAATAAAAAAGGTCTAGACTTTGAATTCTGGGGGCCAACAGTTAAGAGTCTCACTCTCATTAACTCTTGAGGGAAGGTATGTGTTGTGCCACAAGGTCAAGTTATGAAGGAAACAGAATTTAAGAGACGATCTGAGGTAAATTAGGATTTATCAATCAAAAACTAGCGAGGCGACAACTTTGCTAACAGCCAAACTTCAAGCATTCCCCCATGCCACAGGCCTGTAAACCTCCTCTTCTTCTTCTTCCCGGTGCTCACAGTCTGGGCAGCACGGCTAACAAACTGAGCTAACAGCAGCTACAGTTGGCAGCAGTTTACTTCACTGTCCATCGGGAAACTCTGTAAATCACAGAGAGTTGAGGTAGAACAGGCGATGGATTTCAGAAGGAAAACCTGAAAACATTTTGATTTGTGTGTTACGCACCTCTCCTGTTACCAAAGTTACATGGTGTGAGAACAAAGAGGTGTGCATGAAATTCACCCTGAGGTTATATGTGGCTTTAAAGTAAGCTGAATTTTGACAAATGCATTATGAATAATTGCCCTTCAGCGTCTGAATGAAACTTGCCTCTTGGTAAGGGCAAAGGACAGGACTGATGCAACACGATCAACATTTAAAACAGTTCCTTGAATAGCATCATCTGGTGGTGTCTCAAATTTTCCATAAGCAAAGATGTCCAGGCCTGCAGAAGGGAGCAGATAGGAGTGTTTCTGTGTGTCAAGGACAAGTGGTGGCAGTCGCCCAAAGTGAGCCTGAGCCAGCACAGCAAGCTAAGCTAAACACACTCAACTAACAGCAATGGAACTGACTAGAGAGATCAGCACATCATTAGACAAAAGAAATATTTTTCTTAGGGGCAATGAGGGGATTAGTAACTTTTAAACAGCGTGCACTGCATACATCTGATAGCGGAAAGTTGACTTCAGGAGCAAGAACAGATGTATTCAATGAATTACACTTAAAAGCCGTGGGGGAAACAACACTGTGTGCTCGTGCCAGTAGTGATATGTAAAGTGTAACAACCATGAGATTCTTGATTTATATGTTACACAAGAATATAAAGCGTTTCCTGTCATGGAAGCCACCGGAGCGCTCAGCAGGGCGAGCGGCTGATTTCCTTTCAGATCTAATCTTTTTCAGTAGCCTATATTTCTGGGATCTGTAATGACCTCCAGCCCTGCTTAGGTTAGGATGTGTATGCGCAGAGCTGCTGTGCCTTCCTGGCAGATAATGGAGGATAGCACAAGGGTATCCTGGCTGCAGTCTTCTGGTCTCAATCTGCATAGCTGTGAAGGAGTCCATTGATGCCCTGTCAAAATGCAGCCCAAAGAAAAAAAATTCAGGAATTGGTCTGTTCATACAGTCTTCTGTTTATCGACTCTCCATTTTCTTTCCCGTTCTCCTCAGGCTTTGGTGTGTTGGACACAAACTCATGGAGCCCCCTTCAATGGTCCTGCTGGGGCTCCTTCTTGTTTTTGGACTAGCCTGTGGTGTCCAGCAGACTCAAGGGAGTCAGTCGGACAGCGGCCATGGCAGGGACAGGACCCAAGAATTCGAGAGCAGTGACGACGGTCTTGAGAGAGAGTTTATCTATGCTGGAAGGAGCAAGCGTGCTCCAGCTGACCCGCCGCAGGACAAGTGTTCCTACACTTTTATTGTGCCTCAACAAAAAGTGACTGGAGCCATCTGTGTAAACTCCAAGGAGCCGGAGGCCATGCTGGAGAACCGGGTCAACAAACAGGAGTTAGAGCTGCTAAACGTGGAGCTACAGAAACAGAAGAGGCAGATCGAGACCCTGCAGCAATTGGTAGAGGTGGACGGAGGTATTGTCAATGAGGTCAAGCTTCTGAGGAAAGAGAGCCGAAACATGAACTCCAGAGTCACTCAGCTGTACATGCAGCTGCTCCACGAGATCATCAGGAAAAGAGACAATGCCCTGGAGTTGGCTCAGATGGAGAACAAGATCCTGAACCAAACCTCTGAGATGCAACAGCTCACCAGCCGATACAAAGATCTCGAGCACAAGTACCAGCACTTGGCTTCTTTGGCCACAAACCAATCAATGCTTATCGCCCTGTTGGAGGAGCAGTGTCAAAGTCGCCCTCCACCTCGTCACGTGCCCGTCCCGCAGCCACAGCCCCGGCCTCAGCCACCTCCACAAGCGCCACCTCTCAACAGGCCTTACCAGCCGCCCGTCCTTCCACGAATCAACAACCCAATCAGCAACGAGATCCAGAGCGACCAGAAGTCTCTACCGCCTGTTCTTCCAACGATGCCCACCGGCACACACAGCCCGTCCACCACCGACAAGCCCTCTGGTGAGTTTAACAAAGCCTGATCTCAACTTTTGAATAGAGACACTTCATTTTTGAAGTTCTATTTTGGTTGCATGCTTAGAGAAAAACACCCCGTTGCCATCACAAATAGCGGTCACAACAAAGCATTGTGTGTCTGAGCCGACTATACTGTGAGCCTCTTAATCATTAATCACAAGACACCACCAAGTGCCCATTCTTCCAGTCGTGGCCAATTTAAATACGTCCCACACATTCCCAGAGCAAAGGGCACTCGGTGAGAACACAAGTGCCGTTGTCTACAAGCCTTTTGAGATGCATATCATTTAATTTGCCGTGATTCGACCCGCACACAAACACAAAGCATATTAGCAGGGTAAATACATGGGCCTAAACGGACAGCTGGATCCGAGCCCATGTGGCTCTTGAACACATGTTAGTGGATGATAAAGCTTTAAAATTGATGTGAAGGGGATTTTGTGGTATCAGCTGCAGAGAATAGTCAACTGCCGTTCCCTTTCATTAGGAGCCTTCAGTTTTAATATAGTGGAAAAAAAAGAACAAACCATTCCCAACATGACTAGTGGGAGATTTTTTTTTTTTTCCATTTTGACATTTTGTGATGCTGCTTGCCATTTTCACTCAGCTGCATGTGAACAGTAGTCTTTGTATGGAATCTTCAAAAAAAGGGAAGGCAAGTAATTTCCTGCCCCACCGCCGTGCAACTAACACCCCGAAACGTTACGTAAACGCCTAACATGAACAGAGAGCTCCACACAATGCAGGAACGGAGGCCCGAAAGAGAAACAAACAGAAACACAAGGATGCACACACACAAGGGGGAGCGAGGGGGGCGGTAGAGCACGAACAGAAAAGAGATACCGTGAGTCAGTGATGTCATTTGTTCCAGTTGCACCAGGCAAGAATCAGTCATATGTTCCAGTAAGGCAGCAGACTTTATCAGGCAGAACAGAGCAGGACGGGGCAGGGCAGCTCTCTGGCTTGTATCTGCTCAACAGACATTCCTGAGAGTAAATGGATGGCAGAGGGTGGGCTGAGAGATCAAGATCATCCGGAGTGATTTAAAACAACCAAAAAACACTTTTACAGGTGAAGGTGTGACTCATCAGCTGAGCAGGACTTCATGGCATATGTATAATGCTTAGTTTCGTCCACTTTCTTCATGTCTTGTGAACTGCTGATGCACCCCTTCCCTCACCTCTACCCCTTTGCGTGACCCAGCATCCTGTTTTCGTTCACCCTCATCCTATTGGAACACTTTATAATCCGAGCCAGTTGGCAAACCACACACGTGTGAAATCTTGAGGACTTTCACAGCCAATTGAAGCGGATGGAGCCAAGTTGCCCCATAAGTGTTTTTCCGCCCTTATCCACTGGGTTTGGAATTTTTTGAGATCAAATCATAATGGCACACAGGAAAATTAGGTTTGGCTGATTTGCACCATGAAAATCGAAATAATACGATGTAGTCCCTGCACGAATTCGACGAAATATTTGTTCTATTTCTGGAGAATAAAGCAGGGATGACGCTCCAAACTTTATTTTCATGCACACAAAGCTCTGCAGACTTAATGAACAAGCTGTTCTTCAACTCATTTATCCACTTTTCAAAACTCAATGTGAGGCCTTAACATGGAGGCCACGGACGTGCCTGCACGATATAAAATACATCCATACATTGAAATATAAAGTGAAAGTAATGCAAAATAATAACGCCGCACTGTAAAGAATCACAGATGCTTGAAGGTTTTTGCTACTGTTTCATCATTCAGTAGTCAGGATTCCCTTTGCCCTCATGCCAGTGTTTCTTTTGGCTGCACAGCCGGTAGCCATTTCCCTTGCGAGGGGAGCAGCCAAAGTCAATTCTGCTGTTAAAATGAGAGCCTCTGCTGAAAAATGGGATTCCCTATGGCAGGGTATAAAAACCTTTTGTCACTATGGCTTTTTCTCCATTTCCCTTTCTGAACTTTTTGCGATACTGCTGTAACTGACTGGATTTCTGCCATGCTGTAAATGTATCCATCATCTCTCTGCTTAGGTCCGTTTAAGGACTGCCTGCAGGCCCTGGAAGACGGCCACACTGCCAGCGGCATGTACCTGGTGAAGCCAGAGAATGCCAACCGGCTCATGCAGGTGTGGTGCGACCAAAGACACGATCCAGGCGGCTGGACCGTGATCCAGAGGAGGGTGGACGGCTCTGTCAACTTCTTCAGGAACTGGGAAACGTACAAGGTGCGACAACCTCACACCAAATCAGGGAGCTCATAGTTTGCAGGGACGCGGGTGGCTTATGTAGGTTGTTTTAGACGCTAACCAGATGTGAACTTGTAATGAATAGGTAATTGTTTAGCTTTCAAAATGTCTGATGCAGCACCAGCCTCAGTCATTGCCACAGCGATGACTCATTAATTCCAGCAGATCAGTTGGTCTTTGTGAATGACTTCACACTGAAATAAAAATGTGGCAATATTGGACTTTAATGTGACATTCGTTGGCTGATCTTACGAACAGAATACGCTTATTCTTGGAATTATGCATCAGAAGGTGCACGGTAAACAGGGCTGAGTAAACATAATTTTATATTCCGGGGAACTCTTTTGAAAGGGAAATCCCTCCCGCATGGAGAAGCAGTTCATTGGTAAACGTTTGTTTGCTGGCCAAAAATTCACAAGGGCCCTGATTAAATCTCAGCTTGGGGGCAACAATGGAGATTTTTCCAAGAGTTTTTGCAAAAACCTTTAAACCACATGAGATCTAAAATTGCATTGTACACTCATCAAGAGGAGTGTTTTCCATGATTCAAAGCATGTGTACGGTTAGGGAATACCACAAACCAACCTGGACCGGAGCCAGAGCAAAGCTGTAAGGCAGCATCCGACATGTTTGATTTTATACTGTATTCACTGCATCACGCTGTGTATTCAATAACAAAATAATGGTGGAAATCTGGACACCGGATGCTTGCTATAAATCTGACTCAGAGGGTCCATTTATAATAATGTTCCCTGGCGATAAACAACTCCATCGAAGGGCTAAGCCCATAATTACATCCAGAACATGCGCAATGACCCTGAATCATCCCCAAGACATCCAAACTATCCGCTAAAGGTTTTCACATTCAGAAACGATTTCCTAATCTAACTTCTTCTTATCACTGCACTTCACAGCAAGGTTTTGGCAATATTGATGGCGAGTACTGGCTGGGTCTGGAGAACATCTACTGGCTGACCAACCAGGCAAACTACAAACTGCTGGTCACGCTGGAGGACTGGTCGGGCAGGAAGGTGTTTGCAGAGTACGCCAGCTTCAGGGTGGAGCCCGAGGCTGACTTCTACAAGCTGAGGGTGGGACGTTATCATGGCAACGCCGGAGACTCCCTCACCTGGCACAACGGCAAACAGTTCACAACACTGGACAGAGACCATGATGCATACACAGGTAAAAGAACTGTAACGTCATAATGCATTGAACAGGACAAACCAATGATGGAACATGTGATTAATGCAACATTTTCAATGTTTCTAGGCAACTGTGCTCACTACCAGAAGGGAGGCTGGTGGTACAACTCCTGCGCCCACTCAAACTTGAACGGAGTTTGGTACAGAGGAGGACACTACCGCAGCCGCTACCAAGATGGAGTCTACTGGGCTGAGTTCAGAGGAGGAGCCTACTCACTAAAGAAAGTGGTCATGATGATCCGTCCAAACCCAAACACCTTCCACTAAACATCCAAGAAGGACATGTTCCTTCTGCTGTACTGTATCTCTCACTTAACATCTCCTTACATCTCCATGCAATCCTTTATCTTCTTTGTTTGAGAGGCATCAGACCAGACAAAAGACAAAAAGACGATGTTGAAAGTGCAACATCAGGCCAAGATAATGGTACGTCCTGACAACTCAAAGAATTATTAAGAGTTATTCAGTTGTCTCTAACATTTCCCCTTTTTACATATCACTCATAGCTCAGGAGTTGTTTTAAATACATCATCTTTGATTAAATCCTGTTTAGTCGACAGTGCTCTCATTTAAAGTCTGTGAAAAGGGAATTTTGCATTCTATGTTGAAAAATAGTTGCTGAAAACACGTGAAAAGACTTTGAACGATATATTACTGAAATGTGGAGTTAGAGGTTCAAACAGTTTTCAGGATTTTGTGGGCGGTCCTTAAAGGGTGGCTCGATGACACGCTGAGGTCGCCCTGAGCAGAGAGACAGAGATGAATTCATCTCAGCTCGGAGTGTTTCAAAGTTAGTCATGTCATTTTCTGAACTCATCTGACACGTTTCAGTCACTTCAAAATGGCTGCTCAACTGCTCCCATGAGTGGGCGTGGCTTCAGCGCCTTCAGAGGACACGCCCCCACAGTCCTGGAGCTGAGAATTCATTTTTACCTGATTTTGACGCCTGATTTCATAAACTTGTCGATATTTTTAATAATTCAAATTTGGCTGGGTGGTTAATAACACTTTCTTCTTTGGCCTGACAAACTCAGAACACATATTTATTCTGACTTTACACAGACTTTAATATGAGTGATTTAACTATTCAGTTAAGTAGCTTTGAGATAGGGACCCTACAATATATATTTAGTAGTATGTAAGTTTTTTTTTTGCCGTAACAAGCAAATGAGGTTGACACAGGAAACGTATCCAGTGACTTTTCATTTCAATCTAAATACATTTTTTCAAATGTGTAATTTATAGGAACAGTAACATTTATTGACTTGTAATACAGGGTTGATATTCTGGCCAGTGTTTTTCCATTACAATAAAATATACTATAAAAATGTGCCATTTTATTTTCTAACGTTAAAAACCAAAACTCTTAATACCAATATGTTATTAACAGTCTGCTTATACGACATGTAACAGATCTGAGGAGGTGCACTCTCTTCAAAGTTTCTTTTCTTGTTTTGAAATCTTGAATTGCTTGAACAGGCGTCCATCCATTTGCTTGTATGAATCAAGCACTGTATTTACTGTATAAATTTAGTGGTTCGTTGATGTCAATAGATCCAAAACATTGCGTTTGTACATAAAAGATATTTGTAATATAATGTATTAAAAACCTGTAATGTCATTATTAAATTGCAATAAAATATGTACAGCTTGTGTGTTCTTGTTCATGTGCATCTGTCTGCCATGACGCTGCTGTAAGTCTAATAACATCACGTTCAATAAAAGGTCGACAGATCTGTCATGACGGTGCTAATAGCGTTTAAACAGTTTATTGTGAATGAAATCAGATTAATTATATCCTTCAAAGGCTTCTCAACTTTACTGTTTAACTTGAGCTTAACGCTTAATGACAACATAACCACTGATAAAATTTAATTCATGTTCATGTCAAATGTCAGAGTTTATCACGCTTTAAATGTTAATCTTTTGGATTTCTACTTTTCTTAGCACCCTGTGACATGAAGTTATGGTTAGTGCCATCAGACAGCAAAGTAAAGCCTGGAAAATATTTGTAATATTGCACTTACACTGATTTTATTTTTAGATGGGCCTTTTTATGAGGCTAAAATTTGTTTTAGTCCCAGGATAACTGCCTGCTTCTCCAATCTGGGGGCAAGCTGATCACCATCTACTTGGAATAACACACCAACTATGGACAAGTACAAGTACAACCCCACTTCAGAATACCCAAACTGTCCTTTTAACACGCTCCCCTCAATTCTTAGTATAGTGGTTCAGCTTTTAGCATGTTCTCCACAGATATTTTCACAAACTTTTCGTGTTAATCCCTGTGACTTTAAAGACAATCTAAGATTTCCTAAACAGACGAAATGTCAACAGAGCAAAATGTTTCACTTCAAATAAAACCTGATTCACCATGTTTGCATTAGTAAGATGGGTGCTTATGTGACTGTAGCCAAAACACTTGTCCTGCATTAAACAGACAGCTGAAACTGGCGCGTAAGTCAAATGTTAAAAAGCTTTCTTCCCAACCACAAACAGGATTTAGATGGGACCAAAGAAGGCTACAACTGTCAGTCAGTAAACGCATGTGCAGTGTTGTATGATTGTAGCAGTAATATATAAATATCACTAATGCTAATTTATTTTGGTGTGCATGTTTTGCTCGAGCAGCTGCCGTTCCTCAAACTTGAGGCTGGCTGCAGAAGTGAGTCAGTCTCCATAAGTCCCCATGTTAAAAACTTCACAGCAGAAATAAACATGTTTACAGCCTGGTACAAAAAACACTTTTGGTCTCTGTAGCTAATTTCCCCGTTCATGACAACTGTACTGAGGGTGAATTTATATACAACTCACCTGTTCACATTATATTAAGGCTTAAAGTTATGCAGATTTGACTGACAGATGGGTGCCATCACATGTGGCTTGTTTGACACCCAGGCTTCATTCAGCTTACCTCAGCTCCAACCACACTCCGCCTACTTGCCCATTTTTAGATTAGCCAGGAGGCGGTGGAGACAAGACGGAGACGACCAGGGTCACCGCACTCTGAGCTTCACAACGGCTCTTCAGAAACCAGCGGGTGAAGTCACGGAGACTACGTCAATGTTTTATGTAGTCTATGGTTTTGCTGTTTGCTGTCCCTGTACATATTTCCACCATGCAGCAGCTTCTTCGTCTTCCTGCTTTTAATTGTGCAGTGCAACATTTTCATTTGTTCTTTTTCATGCCATTAACAGAATTAAATGTTCAATTAAAGTACTGAAGAAATAACATGTCACCATGAGAAACTGAAGTGTCAGTCCAATCACAAAAACTGGAACCAGTGGCATAAAGGCATGTTGTCTCAAACACCATCAGGCACAGTGTTTGCATATGGAGTAAGCACACCAGGGACTGACAAATGAATTGTGACAGGCTTGTAAAACTAATGTATCCAGCAGCCCCTTCCACTGACAGCAGAAACCACCTTTACTTTACTATGTGTCAATGAGGTTTCCAAAGACAGCTGGAAAATGAAGCAGAAATGACTTTACACTGCAATGAGGCGGGCTCCATTAATGTCATATTTTGTGACCAGACTTAGAGTTAAAGCAGGTTCGGACAACTTAGAGAGCATTTGAAATCAATTTCGTGCGAATCCCTGAGACTGACAACTTTAAAGACAATCTAAGATCGTCTAAGGAGACCAACTGTCAACAGAGCAAAACGTGACGCATGTATTTTAGATTCCCTCGCTTCAAATAAAACCTAATTTACCATGTTAGCATTTTGCGCTGCCAAAGTAAAGATGGATGCTTATGTGTCAGTAGCCAAAAACACTTGTTCTACATTAAACAGACAAACACTGGCAGCTTAAACTGGCTCGTAAGTCAAACGCTAAAAAGCTTTCTTCCCTGTGACAAACAGGATTTGGACGGGACAAAGGAAGGCATTCATCACTGTCACTGCTGTCAGCTGTGTTTTCACTAAAGACGGATGAGACAGTGAGTTACCTTTGCACCAAATCCTTCTGTATTAGCAGATCAGGTCAACACTTTTTTTTTTTTAAATAGCAATTACATCTTAAAACCGGTTTAAGTCTGCTATGTCAATCAGCCTAATCGTGGTAAAACAGAGGCCGATTTTTCACCGTCTCCATAAACAGAAACGACAGACTCTTTGGATGCCGCGTATGTCTGAGGACTCACCACGATGGAAAACCTTCAGTAAGGGTGGCCTGTGCAGCCCCCACTCCTCAACCAACATGGAAAATCATGAGCTGACACAGTGCTCACTCAGCACAAAGAGAACCGCATTTCCTGAGCCTTCAGACCTGAACCTTCAAACTGGCTCTGTATTGTTGTTTCACATCTGTAAAAGTTTGTGTCCTCGTGCTGCTAATAGAACCGTTTTTAACTTCCCCGTGCCCCCGTGAACCCTTCTCACTTCACCTTTTCAGTAAATGTAGATGTACCGGGAAACCGCAGCACGGATTTGTCACTGGGGGCTTTAACTGCTCGGATTTCATGCTTTCGCTGCAAAATGTAGGCATTCCCAAAGAGGCAAGACATGACAGGACTCCAACCATATTGTTTATTGTTAATTAATAAAGCCTCCACCAAGTGTGATAAATTGGGGAAGAAGTAGACTTGAAAACAATTCAGTCACATTTAAAAACGATTTGTGACCCTTGGAGAGCCAAAACCATGACTTGACGAGATCTGTGCATAACACACAGAAAGGCCTATTTCTTAGCACATTTTACATTATATGCACGACAAATAAAAAAGGTACTCGTTCACATGATCATTGTTCCACTTTTATCTACAACCTTTATGACTTTTCATACCCAAACTAGGTCCACACGACAAAAGCAGCTCCTCGTTTTGTCTTTCAGACATGTTCTGTGTCACGTTCACCCTCCTCCATGTTTGTTTGTGTTGCCGACATGCATTTTTTTCTTTCCTGCATCTG
Source organism: Protonibea diacanthus (assembly GCA_028641955.1). NCBI lineage: Eukaryota > Metazoa > Chordata > Actinopteri > Sciaenidae > Protonibea > Protonibea diacanthus. The sequence continues at coordinate 24,468,333 of CM053985.1, forward strand.
TGCTGTGTCCTAAATTATGAGAAATACCGCCGTATGGTGCGCGTGTAACGAGACGTCACATGATATATACATATCGTCACATCACACAGCCCTTTTTGAGTTTAAACAGACTTTTCAAGAAAAACACACACACTTGCGTCGACAGTGACCATGAAGTGTCTGCAGAGTCAATCCACCTCCATCTTTCTGTCATCTCCTTTTCTTCTCTCCATTCTCCTCTTCAGTGTGATCGCTCCATCTCCCTGTCTTAACTCGCCACAGACTAAATACATACTGACGTACCACCACAGCTATCGTTTGAGCGCATCTGGATCACTTCTCTGTCTCTGTCACGTCTATGTAATGGAGCATTCCACTGAGGTGACACAACCCTGACTTGAGCGCAGCCTATCATTGTCATTGTCACACTGCAAGTCAGCGAAAAAACACACACATACACAGCTCTGAACATTGCGGAATAGCAAACAGAGAGATCCAACGGCAGTAAAAAGGTAATCTTTTTCCAAGTCATTTATTCAAACCACTCCCCATCGCTGCTGTAAAATTATTGTGATGCATATGGGAGTTATTAAGAAATGCTTAAAAATAGAAACACGTAATAATGTGGTGAAGCTTCTCTTTGGGAGAATAGTCACTTCATTGTTTTTTACTTGCATAGTGGAACTATTGAATCGAGCGTTTTTTTCCATCTCCCAACGGTTCGCCATTTGAACTAATTTCCAACTGTGGAGATGTGCAGATTTGCTTATAGCTTTACGGCCGTATGACCACTGTTTCATGTTCTTCCAGAACGTCTGGGAGTCCTCTGCAGGGAGCTTACAGGAAACCTCTTAGGTATGGATGAACAATTTCCCCCTAGCACAGTGGAAATTTCAGTTTGTAAAGGTTTTACTGTGGCTATGCAGCATTTCACGGCGTCACTTAAAACTTTGTTAGCCAGGTAGCTTTACTGCTACGCAGAAATCCCTCACAGTCAATGTAACACATTGCTTTGATACATTTGGTTACATTTCCTTTTTCCATGTGCAGCCGCTGACCTTTAAGAGCCAAACTTGGCTCTGTGTTTCCATCCCTCGGCTCTCTTCATCAATAATTGCACACAGACGCAAAGACACAAATCCAAATGTAGTTATCTGGCATTAGTTTGATAAATCCATTAAAGACCAATTGAAGGCGGTTAAGTGAAATCAATCTCGCAACCAAAAATGATCACAAAAATGCACAAAGAAAAAAAATCCAATATTGAACAGACTGATGTTTGAAAACACACTGGAGAGAGTACAAGCTGAAGTGGAGGCTATGCAGAGGGGCCAAAAACTGCAGTTCCTCAAACGTCCACTTGAGGCTGGCTCCAGCAGTGAGTCAGTCTCCATAAGTCCCCATGTTAAAAACTTCACAGCAGAAATAAACATGTTTACAGCCTGGTACAAAAAACAGTTTTGGTCTCTATAGCTAATTTCCCCGTTCATGACAACTGTACTGAGGGTGAATTTATATACAACTCACCTGTTCACATTATATTAAGGCTTAAAGTTATGCAGGATTAAGAGCGTGGACGCTTTGATTGACAGGTAGGTGCCGTTACTGGTTGCTTCTTTGAGCACCCAGGAGTCATTCAGACTCAGCTCCACCAACAATCCATGTTTTTGTCCATTTTTAGATTAAAGAGAGGTAACAGAGGCAAAACTACCAAGATGGCGGCAGCCTGAGCCACCGCACTGCTTCATATCCCTTTTTATACTGTCTGTGGGTCTACTGCTATGTATCAATATGAAAAACACATCTTGTACCAGAGCAGACCAAACACCACCTCCTAGCAACTGTAGTAAATTAGACAAAAATAGCATTCCTGTCGAATCCATCAAATTGCACAAAACAAAAACACGCGCTTCTCACTGTTAATGCATGTTCTGTAAGAAACAAGCTGTTGTCTCACAGCTCAACACAGAACAGAAGTGCACCAAAAGCCTTTAAACCATTACTTGACTGTGAGTCAAAACGGCTGGATCACCTCCAACAGAACAGATTGACTGAGTTTTAATAAAGGAAAATATGAACAACACGAACGGCCTTATATTGGAGGAAAAGGAGTGGCTTCAAAGAATCTGACAGATGTTCCTGTCTTTCTGGGCTTTGGCTAACATGTCATGCCAACTCAGCTCAGCTTGTTCCCTTATTCCCCAGGTAAGCTCACATAATTGGAGGCGTTAAAGCGTGGGGAGATAAATGTAATTCACTTAAAGTACAGACTTCATTCATCACCGCGCTCTCATGCTGAGAGTTGCAAACAGTTTTCCAAAATACAAACATTAGAGGTAATGATGTAATGACCAAAAAATAAAGTATTACAAACTTTAAACTAAAACTGAGGAATAAAGGTTTGTTTCTGGAGTCATTTCCCGTCATTCCTGCACAGCGAGACGACTTACAGACCTGCGTTATGCTGAGTAAATTGTACAAATCTCCCAAACAACAAATGTTACTGCTTCATTAAAACTCACCTCAGCTAAGTGCATTAATCTGCAGAAACACGCACATGATTCCAACGTCAACAGACGTGTTCTGGTTACTTTCGTGTTATATAGTGCAAAAAAAAAAAGTGAAACATTCACCCATGCTGCAGCATCAAGTCAGTGCATCTCATTTTGGACCCTCTTCACTCAGATTCACTCATTTTCCCACACAACACAGCTGGCCTAATGGTTATCAGACAAACAGGCATGTGTTCCTGCCATCTTCAGTGTTGACAGGCCTCTGTTTTTTATCAGAGTAGGAAAACACACAGGTGTTACTAATAACATTAACAATGGCTCTGTTGTATTCTAATGTCTCAGTCAGAGCTGATAGCGAGCGTCTCACTGGGATAGAGATGATCTTATGGAATATGATGCAAAAGCAGCAAACGGTGCAGCATCTACAATCATAAAACTACAAATAAAAGTTCATCATAAGTACTTTTTTGATACTTTTACTCTTCTACTACTGATTATTACTTACAAATGCAGCTCTTAGTCAAATGAAATAAAATGTATTTGTACAGATAAAATGATTTAAACGGTATGGATGCATGTTTAAATACAGCAAAATTAAGCACCGACAGGTAAATGTTGGTTATATTTGATTATTAATTCATCATTGACACATGATTAAACACTAAAATATGATACTATGAGATATAAATACATGTACAGTATGTTTTTAATGAAAGAAGCTGCACAGATTTGTGCAAAATAATCATCAGATAGTGTGCAAAACGTCACAGTCTGCAGACGTTTGTTGTCCATACTGTATTTTGACTGTGGCTGGGGTAATGTGGTAGTAGTAGTGGGGGGTACTTATTTCCTAATTTCACCTGCGGGGCACTAAATAGCTCGAGTTGGCCTTCTATGCACAACACCAGCATCTTGTAAATGAAGCAGCTGAAGCCAACTCATTACACTTTTTATGATTTACACCTGTGTGTTGTTCCTACTATGCCGGTCCAGGAGTCTGGACACAATATCATGAACACCTTCAACACAGGCCTGATGTTTACATCACACACAGCTACCGACAAGACTATTCAACCACAGGCAGTGAGAGCTCATGTCTGAAATATACTGCAACAGTAAAGGTGGTGCCACTTTTTTTTAAAATGGGTTCTACAGTCAGCTTCACTGTCACAGGTGCTCGGCAACAAACCAAACAAACCAAATATCCGCCGCAGCAGCTGGCTCAGCTCACAGACAGGTAAATACAGTTAACTTCTCCTGCCTGGAGATGCTTACAAACGAACAAAACGCCACCAGATATTCAGTTTTCAGACAAAAAATCTTAGTTTACCTGCTCTCTGCGGCTTGTCGTTTCCATTGCGTCATTGATCGCGTTCACATGTGGCGCACACCTGTGCCCCGCGGCGTCACGCACAGAGGGAGGGAGGGAGGGAGGGGGGTTTACCTCAGGTCATAGGTTAACTTTTCTAAATTGTCACGTTAAGTATTTCCTACAGTGTGGTTTAACACTCTTATGGTTGAGGTAGAACTACATTTTCCAGCGGGCCCCCTCTCAGCTGAAGGAGGAATATCCCTGCAGGCATAAACGAGCCTGGTGACCACAGGATTGTATTTTTCCTCTTGTGTGGGTGGGAACCTCTCCTCACCTGTTTTCCTCTTCTTCTTCTTCTTCTTCTTCTTCTTCTTCTTCCACTCCGTTTGTCCCAAATCCCTCGTTAACGTGGCTGCATTATCTCATTCAGAGAGCTCTCAGGTAATCACATTATGGACAGGTAATAGTTTTTGCAAGCGGTGGCAGAGTCAAGATATCTGAGGGGCAGGGCAAACAAAAAGACAAAGGGCACCTCATGAAAACTGATTTATTATAATAATAAAAAAAAATGCATTACTACAATACAGGATACTCAAGACCCCTTCACAAATTAAACAATTAAATAAATACCATAAGAAAAGTATTAACGTAATAGCAGGCACGTATTTAAAATAAAGAAATAAATACTACTACTAACAATAATACTAAAATCTGTTGAGCCATGTTACAGTCCATATGTTAGCCTGAAGAGATAATGTGAGTAGCATGTGAGTAATGCGCATTTCACTGCAGCTCTGTAATAAAACACAGGAGGAGACACAGATAACAATGACAATGAGCTGTGTGTTGAGGAGCTTTGTTGCGTTTGGGGTTAGCACCAAGTGGCAACATCAAACAAAGTCTAAGTGCCAAAAACTGCAGTTCCTCTCCTTGTCCACTTGAGGCTGGCTCCAGAAGTGAGTCAGTCTCCATAAGTCCCCATGTTCAAACGTCCAACTTCACAGCAGAAATAAACATGTTTACAGCCTGGTACAAAAAACAGTTTTGGTCTCTGTAGCTAATTTCCCCGTTCATGACAACTGTACTGAGGGTGAATTTATATACAACTCACCTGTTCAAGTTATACAACGGCTCACCTGTGCATGACGTCATGCATGCTACGTCCATGGTTATCAAAGTGGGGCACCACAAGGAAGGCCTTAGCAAATCTGAGACAAGGATGAGGGAAAATGCTAAAAAATATTATATGTTTTAATGTATAGTTTAAAATAATTTATAACATATTGAAATCTCAGTTACCATCTTTATGATTGCAAGTACATTTGCTGTAGTTTTATTAATGGGTTTTTCAGGACATCTCACAAAAGGAGGGCCCGGCTATAAGCTAATGTTATTTGGGGGGGCCTTATGGCATGGAAAGGTTTGGGATCCCTGCGCTGGAGCACACTTAATCACATTTTGTCCACTGGTAGGGCACCCTAGAGGGAACTTTATCATGTTTTATCGACCATACGGGCATGTTAGAGGGCACTTTTGCTGTGTTTTTTTTTTTTTTTTAAACATGGGGTGTGATCGCCACCGTTGAGTCCACCGGTGTTTACAAGCTTGAGTCACCATCACATCAGCCCTGTTACAGTAATGTCGAATAACGTAGTGGAAGAGAGAACATTTTAAAGGCTTCATCTATTTCACAAGAGACACTCAGAATCGCTCTGTGGGGACAGTGAGATTAGGTTTTTACAGTAATGGAGACAGCACTCATATAAGGAGAGAGTACATGCCTGCTGCAGGGCACAAATGACCCTTTCTGAACTGTGAGATTCAGCTGCAGTTTCAGGCCTACGCACGCTACATGAAGGTTGAAACAAAGTGCATCCAAAGTGTGTGAGGAACTGAACACCTACGGGTCACGGTCCAGTTGCAAAAAGTGCCGTAACAAATCTAATGATCGCCCTAAAAAGTTCATATTAACGTATGCATGAAGCGACCGTGTCCTCAATCCAAACTGGTAAGAGTTTGTGTTACAGAGAGCCACAATACATCATAGCCATAGAATGCAGTTAAAGACTCCTTGTGGAAACACGACTACCTCGGGTTTCCTGGCCTTGTATCTTGTGGTTCTTTTTTTATTCTCATATTCCACTGAACAGAGCAATTTAGCCTATTATTTTAGGATCAGATGTCTGTGCAGCCATATAATGCTGTCACTTAAACAATTCACCCAGTTTATTAGAACTTTCAGCAATGAGTGATGCCTATTTTGCATCACATGCTGCCAAGTATTGTGATATTTTCTGACATATCAGGCCGAGAGGTACAAAACATCAAAAATTCCTCTCGGTGGAGAATCTGCAGGCACAAAGCTGCGCCAGTTTGGTGGTGTATTAGTCATCCGGCTGCCTCACGCTCTTAGTTTTTGTAAACCCACATACAGTGGTAAAACTGCAGGAGGCTGCTCCACAGCTGTGCCACTTTATGAATATATTTCTCCCTCTGGGTGCATTTTTTAACACTGTGGGGACAGGAGCAATAACACTGCAGAGGATTAAGCAGAGAATCTGACTGGACATGCGGCAGGAAAAGGAGTCCGTTTGGTGATAAATTAATGTTATTACCGGCCATCTGAGACCAAAGCAATTTATTGTTTTATATTCTACTACTTGGCCTGTGTGACTTGCAAACGGCCTATTTTCCACAGCAAAGAAGAAGAAGAAAAAAAAAAGTTTATCCTCGTCTCAAGAGGAAAACGTCTTTCAGACATCTGGTTTGTTAATTATTATCTAAGAAAACATATAAAATCTAATTTCACACCAGTGGCTGTTTATATAAGCAGCGGTTTAACACTGAAGTTAAACAGCCTCACGTTTTTAAGTCATAATGGCTTTTTTAAATTCAGATATATTTTCTCATTTGGATTAAACTGCAGGATTTCTGAGTGACCTCTAAAGATGGATTTGTAATTCTCTAGCTCCCTCTGGAGGGTTACAGGTGCACATGCATCAGACGTTCCTGCAGAGAGCGTTCGTGTGTATTCATTCCTGCTGTGTCGTGTGAATGTCGTGCAACGTTTCTGACTTTGGATGCTCGTGTGAACACGTGAGAAAAGAAACAGAGTTGTCGAGACACAAAAGACAAATCGGAGCCAAATCAGCGTCTTTATTTTACAAACGCATTATTCTATTGACATTTTTTTTATATCATAAAAAAGCAATTTACAAGCTTAAGAACCAAAATGAAGCAGCACAGAATGATTATGAGTAAAATATATAATTTGAATAAATATATTTTATTTCATGCTATAAAATAAATTCATAAATGGCAATAGATACAACATCAGCTCTAGCTAGCTTCATTTACTTCATAGTTGTACAAAACAGTAGAGTTCTGAGGTTCACAGTTGGGTTGTGAGGTTGTGTGTAGAGTGGACAAAACGGGAGTTTGAGGGCTGTGTTGCTAACATGGTTCAGTTCTCGGTCTCCGGCGCACCTCGAGCTGCAGCTCTGTGGAAAATATGGGCTCATTGAGACCTTGAGGCAGAATGTTTGGGAACCACTGACTGAGGATTTGTTTCCCCCACCTGAAGAGAAGTGCACAATTATACTATGGACATAAGATGTATGTCCAATGAGACCACTTTTAACACTATATACCCTGAGTTCTAAGTTTTTTTTTGCCTTGTCACCAAATACATGAGCCAGAGACGTTATAGTGCAGAGGTTAGGGAGTTGTAAAAGGAAAAGGAACCAATATCTGGGCTGAAATGTCTCCCCCTCTCTCTCTCTCTGAACCTGAACAGCTACAACTACAGTCTCAGTGCCCGAGGAGCCCACGAGGAGACCACCGAACCTCGACATGACAGCAGACGGCCCGCTCCCAAAAAACAGTGGCTATTCAGCCCAAAAATCCCTTTCATTATTTGACACAGCTGGAGGTGCAACTCTGAACAGTGCCACTGAGTGTGATGACTGAACCACGCGCTCAGTTTCTTCGTGTTGCAGTTTACCGACTACCACTGGATTTTTCGATGAGCGTTTCTTTTTTTTTTTCTTTTTTTTTAGAACACCAGTAAGCAACACCGCTTTTTCATTTATATATATCTATTTTTTTCTTTTTTCTGAAGAGGAAGTCAACCTGTCCAAAGTTTCAGAAAATATATAAAAAATAAATCAATATCAAATTGTCCTGGTCCTACTTCAATTCCAACAGCTCCCTGACATTCAGTTTGTTTGATATATGACAGGCCAATATTTCAATAGGCTTGATGATCCCAATACACCACTTTTAAAAAGGTTATTGCTTTTTCTTTTTTTTTTTTCTTTTCTTAATAATACACAGTGGACAGAAACTGACAGAAAAGCTATGGAAGACTTAAGATTTTTTCTAAGCCTGTATCAGTGTTTGTAAACTACCTGAAGTGAGTTTATTATAAAAAGAATAAGGACGAGCTGCAATTTCAAAAAGTAGTCTGACAGCCTTCCCTGTAAACACTTCCTTTTGATTACTTGTGGCCCACGATGCATCTCCTGTTCCTTTCGGAGGTGTGGAACTAAGAGCTGACAAAGAGTCTATTCGAGTGTGTGTGTGTGTGTCAAGTTCAGTCGGTTCTGTAGGTGTGTGTACTATCACATAAGTCATGAGAGTTCATGAGAAGCTTTTAAATAATTTTCCCCTCCGTTCACCTATGATGATTACATGGACTTTACTCATTGATAATAATAATTAAAAAAAACTCTGACTAGTCTAAAAGCACCATTTAAGGGGGAAAGGTCCCTACCAAAGTGATTGAGGCCATTATAGCTGAGTCCCTTAAGGGCAACTACAGAGATAAACGGGAGTTTATCGGATGGAATTTGTGTTTCTATCAACGAAAAACCGTAAGTGCACAATCGATGACACAAATACAAGAAAACTCAAGTTAAGAAATTATCCATTGGCAATTTTATACAATTTTTGTGGTTGAGCAACGTGCAATTAAGCTACATTATATGAGGGTAAGCGTTTTTTTTTCCTCCTCCACAAATATTCAGTTTAGTATCTGCTAAATACCCACGCAGCTGTTCTCTTTGCCAGATGCTCGGTGAGAACAGAAGAGGAAGTAGATCTGTGTTTCTCATGCTTCTCCTTCCTGCAATGAAATGACTAAAAACTACAGTACATAGCTAAGATTGTCCTCAGTGGTTTTAGAGAGGAGGGATACAGTATAGTCTCTGATCAAGAGGGCGTTTTGGCGTTTTGCAGGGAACCAGTCTGCCTCCTCTGATTGTAATCAATTGCTACGAAATCGGTTAAACCTTTTTGTTAAAAATCATCGCTGTCCATCGCGTGACAAAAATGTTTAAAGTCCGTGTAAAGCAAAAATAAATGTGCTTAAAATTTGTCAGACCAAAGAAGAAAGTGTTATTAACCACCCAGCCAAACTTGAATGATTAAAAATATCAACAACTTTATGAAATTAGGTGTCAGAATCAGGTAAAAATGAATTCTCAGCTCCAGAACTGTGGGGGCGTGTCCTCTGGAGGCGCTGAAGCCACGCCCACTTAGGGTGGCCTCAGCGTGTCATCGAGCCACCCTTTAAGGACCGCCCACAAAAATCCTGAGACTGAAAACTGGTGAAAAACTGTTTGAACTCCACATTTCAGTGATATATCGTTCAAAGTCTTTTGAACAACTATTTTCCAACATATTCATTTATTTTGGAATAAATTTCGGATTTGCCTTTACACGGACTTTAAAAAAAAAAAACAACTGCGGGTGGTTGGGGAGAGGAGGCAGCACTCGAGCTGAAAAAAACTACAAAAATGGACGTCATGAGCTAATTTCTAATCATTCTTGGCACCACTTTAACGATAAATGATGTGGCCATATTTCGATTATAATCTCTTAAAAAATGAAAAGAGGCACAGGAATCTAAGTGCCAGAATCTAAAATGTAAAGCTTGTGGCAAGGCACTAAGTTTAAGATGCCACTTTTCGTGAAGTATTCTCTCTTTTGTTTACATTGGCTTTAAACAATTACAATACCTATTGCACAACTTTTATATCGTCAGCTTTCATATGGCTTAATATATGATGCTATTTATGACTTTGCTGCTTAATGTCTTCTTAGCAAATTGTTCAAATTTTACACAAGTGATTGTTACAAGCTGGGAAACGTACATTCCTTGCAGATAGCACTCAACTAGTCCTACATTTAAATTAAGAACCTATTCTTCTTAAAGAGCATTCAATTATTCAATACAGTCAAAAAAAAAAATCACCTATTAGTCTTTGGTGTGAACTCTTGGCACACAATTGTTTTAGCAGTTTGTACCTATTACTCACAAAACATGACTGACAATAATGCAAGAAGGTATGCACTCCCTCCTTTTTCGTCTGGATGAAGGGCAAGAATCATCGCAGGCAGATTCAAATTAGCTAGCGGCTGATTTTGTTGAGGTCAGATCGGCCGTTGAGAAAAAAACCTGCGCGTCACGTCCGCAGGTCGACAGAAAAATGACGCTGAATTAGTAAACATTCATCTATAAAGTATTGTACAGGTTGACAGACTGTGGTTGATGATGAGGATGATGATGATGATGAAGTGTTTGTGTGATGAGTCCTTACGTTAAAAAAGATAACGAAAAAAAGCTAGCTATACCGATTTTTGCAAAATTCCCTAAAAAGTTTGGTTTTGCTATCTTTGCTGTCAACGAGTGAAGACGATGACGGCACATTCAGTGGAATTAAAAAAAAAAAAAACATTAGACAGAAGCAAAAAAACAAAATAAAACAAGATTCACACACACAAAGTAGAAAATTATATGAAAACTGTGAAATAATCTAACTCGGTTAATCGACACAACTCCCGCATGGACCGGATGAGACAAGAAGCATAAAGCAGGTTCTCTTCTTTTAAAAAAAAAGGCATTCATCAGCTGGATGGCGAATAAAGAAAGCAGGATAGCACAAAAAGGGACCGCCCAGCTGAGCTTTAAGTTAGCTAAATACAACAGGATAACCAATCAGGCCTTTCTAAGTGCCTTTTTCATGTGAACGCAGATTATTTTTGAAGTCACAATGGAAATTAAAACCCAAGTCTCTATATACTAACAACACCCCCATCCCTGATCCCCATGGTTCAAACAGTATAGATAAAATACAATGTTGTAGCCAATAGTATTCATGTGATTGCAGAGCTGCTGTGAACAAAGTACTACTCTGCCACTGCCGCACCAGAATTAAGACAGAAATTAGCACATTTTTAAATCAGCGGGACGGCATCCGTCCGTCCGTCCTAACCACTAACTCTGCAAAGTGCATCAATACTTTGGATCACCACTTAACCACCCCTCTAACAATATTTACCTCTTAAACCTTAATCTAGCTACGCCGCATGTGTCAACACCATAGAGGATTGACAAATGAGAAGAAAAAATAAAAAACGTGTTCCAAAGTCTGCATGTGACCCCGAACAATGCAGAGAACAAAGATCACAGATCGTCACAAAGATCACAGATCGTCACAAAGGGCAGGACAGAATGAGAAACAAAAGAGGAAACAAACCAATAGCTCTTTCAAATAATGGAAGAAAAACCATGTCAAGATGGCTGAGATTCCTTTGTTCTTTCTGTTTGCATATTATTCAGCCTATGTAGATTCGTGTGAACAGATCCACAGCTGCGCCTAACTGTGCCGAGCTGACGACGAGCACTCCCGTCTCTGTTAGACGCCGAGTATTAAACCTATAGAAGCCTAGCTCAGGACAAAACAATTTACACATACAATAATTCAGTATAAGTCTGCAATCAGAGTATAGAGGAATACAAATGACTTCACTGTATGGACGTAATTCACCCATTACATGGGCGACAGCATCGAAAAAAAACCACGCCTCGGCCAACAGAGTGAGATCTCCAGTAGTGATGAGAGATATAAAGTGTTTTGTGGAACAAACATGAGACAGCAAAATAAAAAAAAAAAACATATCTTGAAAGTATACAGGGCCATTTTTCTTACTCTATTCTCTATCGCCAAAAACAAAGTAGAAAGCTAGCAAATGTAATGCACTCCTAACATAGCACCTTCTTAATAATCTATTTAACCTGGCTGACCATGAAACATTTGACAAGGACTTTGTCCCTAATCCATACAATCAGCAAGGAATTATTCCCCTAAGTATCAAGGCTTTGTGTTGAGAGAATATTCTTTACAGGGTTTGGCAAGAAGATACTGTACATAGAATGGATTTCAAAACGGTGAACACATCTGTGCGTGGTAGGTTCTTGGCTATGAGGTAGAACCTGGTGAGTTTTTCATTAAGTTAAAATACTGTCTGTTATGAGTATGTAGTTGCATCATGAGGTATTGAACGGATATGTCACACGAAGCTTTGCACTGGCAGAAAAATCATTCCTTGTGAGTAAGTGACCTCCTGTGGTCACATGTGCAAAAACAGGTCAGGTAAAAAGGTGATATGACTAGCATCTTACCAGAGCTTTCACATTATCAATTATTGCAACATGCCTATATAACTCTGTAAATATGTTTTAAAAAACATGGAAAGATAAAAAGAGAAATCAATTAGGAGGGGTCTTGATTATTGTGACCTCCTCAAAAATAGTAAGTTGTTACTCCCTTTGCTCGAAAGAATCAAATTTCTATAAAGCACCCATTTGCTCTCTGCATTCAACATCGAAACTTTCACAAAATTGACAGAAACCCTTTGACGCAAGAAATGTCCATAGTGGAGGGAGCTGATTCAAAAAAACAAAGAAGAAAAAAGTCCTTTAAGTTGAGTTAAAATTAAAATAAACATTTCTTAAAGCTTCCTTAACCTGAAGCAGGACCTAAAAATCACATCTTGATGCTTGAGCCTCCTCCGGACTGCATTTTGAACTCTCCTCCATGTCGTTGGCTGGTGCCTCTTCTGCATATTGCGCCTCAAAGGCCATCCCCTCGGACGTATCCTCTTGGTCCTTCTGACCTGAGCTTCCCTCCGTCCTCTCTGGAGAATCCACGTGATTGCTGCCCTCCGACGCGCCCATGTGCTTCTTCCTCAGGTGCTGGTTAAGGGTGCCCTGAAACGGGAAGCATTTGCCACAGATCTGACAGTGGAAGGGCTTGTTGTCCGTGTGGCCACGGATGTGGTATTCCAGCTGGTCTTTTCTTGTGTACTTCTTGCCGCAGAATTTACACACGAACGGAGTGATTCCCATGTGCAGGCGCATGTGGCGATCCAGGCTCCCTTTCTGATTGAAGGTCTTTCCACAGTAGATGCAAATGAGTCTCTCATTGTAGGGGTACCACTGGCTCCGCAGGCTGCGCTCTCGCACGTCATTTTCCAACCCCGCGGGGCCCCCGGGTGTCTCGCCGTCCTCCGAGCCTGGTTTGATGTGACTCAGCACCCCTGCTGGGATGGCCAGGGGGCGCTTCGCCCTGGCTCGCCCACCTCTGTAGCCACTGAGTATGGAGCGGGAAGGACTGGAGTTGCTAAGGTTGACGAAGCACGGGGAGGACAGCCCTGAGTAAGAATAGGTAGTTGACTGGATGACAGGACCGTAAGAACCCACGCTAACAGCCAATACCTGCTCTCCATCCACCAGCTCCGTGTGGTAGCCATCATCGCCGGCTGAGGAGCTATCTGAGTAGGTGGGCCTGTCGATCTTCTCTATCTTCACATGCACGTCTGTTACTTGCCCATCTTTGCCAATCAGTTCCACTTGCTCTGTTTCTCCCTCCATGGGAGCGTCATGCTCGGACACACTATCACTACTTCCTCGGTCCGACTGGCCTTCCTCTTGCTGCTGTCGCACTCGGCCCAGGCCTTTTCCCACCAGCTCGAAGCGCGCCTCGTGTCCTGCCTGACTCTGCCGGGAGTAGTAAGGGGGGGAGATCTGGGTAGGGTTTACAAAGAGGTTGCTGTCATTGACCCCGTTGTGGCTGGCCTGCGAGTCGTCCTTATCTGGGCTGCAGACAGTGACCGGGATACTGATCTTGGAGTGGATGCTCTCCAGGATTTGGGTACACTTGTCAATGATGGCCTGCATCTGCAGAAAGCTGGCAGCAGTGAGGAAACTGATAATATCCTTGAGCTGCAGGGACATGTGACCGGTGTAGCAGAACGCAAGGAGCTGCTCGAACACCTCGGGGCTTTTGATGACCGAGATGGAAAGGCCGCTCATGGTGCTGAGAGCTGAGTGGTCACGAAAGTAGGGTGAGCTAGCTGCCAGCACGGCCTTGTGGGCGCGAAATGGCTGACCCTGAATGTGAACAATGATGTCACACAGCTTCCCTTGCAGCCGCAGCTCATTGAGCTGGGTAAGAACAGTGTTACTGAACTCCGGCACATCAAACTCGATGTAGCTGCCGTCGTCCATTTCTTGGATATGTTTCTCCAGTTTGCCGACAGCCTGATGGGAGAAGGAGAGAGAGGAGGGAGACATTAGGCTGTGAAACACTTTACATTTCCCCATTTAACAGAACACAACTGTGCTGTGTGTGTAAGACTGTAGGAGGCTGTTTAAGATGAGCATTTGAGTACTTCATATAGTGCGTACATGACATATTCATGCCAAAGGAAACAACACTGAACACACACCTCAGGAAACACAGCACTTCATCAGCTACATGACTAACTTTAATACAGTCTGTTGTTGTTCTTCCTGAATCTAAATACAGGATGATGATTATGAATGTATGAACCATCAGAGATTGTATCAAACTGCTGACATCATGGTGGCTTCCACTTCAGTATTACGGTTACAAAAACGTGACTTTAAAAAAAAAACTGCCTTCCTACATGCCACTGAACTTTCTTCTATTATATAACATGTTATAATATAACGTCATATTTCACGTGTGTCTCTGATAATAAACTGTATTGTTTAGCTTGAAGAAAATCTTGCTTTAAGGAAATCTTGGCGTTAATATTCTTATAAACAGAAACGTCTGTTAATGCAGGTGTGTGTGAAATAAATTAATATTGCTGCTGTATCAGATTTTCCACGTGTTGATATTGGCCTCGGCCTCAATGATCTGATCGGGCTCCATTGTGTTCAGGAGGGTCGGGAAACAATGCGGAAACTCACAGGCAGCCTGATTATAATGACATGCACCTTATGAAAAGCTTATGACAAAAACAAAAAACACATCTGACAAGTCTCGACTGTCTCGACCTCAAGATATAATCTAATGATCACCAACATGATCTGCATAGCACTGATCCTCAAACTATGATACGTGTACCGCAGGCAGTGCGGCATGTGGAAGGATCTCTGAAAATTTTAATGAATTAATTTAGTTAAAAACGGCTACATTGTCACATTCATGCTCATAACACGAGCACACATCAGTGATAGTTATGAGCTAAAATGTGACAGCAGGATAGTAAGCAGAGGTCAAGTGAATGCTTCATAAACTCCAAACAGGAAATATTGGAAAGAGAAGTGAAACTACAGCCAACACTCAATAATCTCTTTATGAATAAACCCGCCTCCTACGTAAACTGTCTGTAGCTGAACAGGTTCGACATACACTGCTGTATTTAAATGTCTGTCATAATGCTGGTGATTGTCATACACGGGCATATAACATAGAGATATTCATAAAGAGGTTGAATACATATTTTAATCATTTGTTTGTAGATGGTTTCCTTGGGAGTGGCACCAGTTTGAGTGCAAATATTAGAGCGAGAACAAAGATTTCATCCTTCATTTATTAATTAATGATTATATATCTGATTGGTTATTGCTAACAAGAAAACGAGAGAACAGATGGCAGATCTAACGACTGTAACCGACTGAACACAATGTACCAACGTACCTACATACACTAAATGAGGTGAAGCATAGCGTGGCAGTGGTATGAACCCAGCCATAAAGGTGTGCAGTATAGCCCACATTTGGCAGAGAAAGAAGAAAATCTGGTTCTGCTTGGAAGGTGAGCAACGCTTTCCTGGCTTTCCTCTCGCAAAGCCTCTGTGCGAGGCCTCTGGTAGAGCTGAACAGACGAGCGCCAGCGATGACTCTCATGCAAACAATTGTGCAACTGCCTAATTGTGGTTATTTCTGGTGAGCACAACCACCTCTCTCTGCATTAGCCATAGCATTTCTTGCAACATATCTCCAGCAGCAGAGTAGTAGTGGTATACAATGCTTAGATAATAATATACGGGCTTGACCTGGTTGGTAAAATATTAACAGACACAAGCTTTGCCTCCTCAGCACAACTAGTTAAACCGCATTTGGAGAGGTGCAGCTGGGAAATCAAATTATACTGTACCGACTGTGTAACTGTGTGTTTGTAAATGCAAATATATCGCGTGTTGCAAAACCTTTAGTATGTGTCAGTTCTCCGGCCTCCCCCCACTCCATCTGCCTTCTCCCTTCCCTTCCCTTCACTCCCTCCCTTCCCTCCCTCCCTCTTGGTAGCAATTCAGCATGATCTTGTGCGCATCGAGTCCCTGTCAGCACTTTGGGAACGTAAACACTTTCTCCAGTTGCCAAAGCTTGCCAAGACACCTGTCCAACAAACCATATGCTCTCATCCTGGCACACACACGGGAGCAAGGGAGGGGAAAGATGTAGATGCAGCTAGAGAATCGTAAAGGTGTGCATTATTTTTCACTCGCACGTCACTGGCCTTCAAATACTGACGGTTCATGCACTAAAAACTTATCAGTGACGGCTGCCAAACGGCATACGCACTGAATGGAGCCAAGTTGAAGGGAAGCCAAAGAATGCATGCTCAGTAGTTGAGATGAACATGCTGGGTGAGGGTCACATGCTCGGCTCACGTGGGAAAAAAAAGAAAAAGAAAAAAAAAAGAAATGAAAAATGTTTAAACTCAGCTCAAAAAAATTCCATCTGCAGCTCGACTTCTCTGCCGGGTAATAAAAACCTTTCTGACACAGCTGCTTCATGTGAGAAAGGATGCTCGACCACGAGGCGGGAGACGTCACCCAAAGTCACCCTAACGATAGCATGTCACATGCACAAAAAATAAAAGGAAGAAAAGAACAATATTAGAATAAAAATCAAAGTCAGCAAGCCGGCTTCGTGCGCTTTCCTCAACATCAGCAGCATTTCACCTACTTTGAAAAACAGCTTGTTGGGCAGACCAGGCCCAGAACAGAACTGCTTAACAAGCAAAGGTTGGAGGGGGGAGAGCAATTTAAAACAGATAATAAAGAAAAACAAGACAAAAATAGAGGAGATTCTGCGAGGAGTAAAGGTATGATGTGAGAATAACATGCATCGTGGAAAATATAGAGGGAGCTCAGTATTGTACGGTTAGCCTATGGGCGTGTTCTCAGAGTTAATAAGTGGAAAACAGGAAAATGCTCATCTTTCATTTCTGCCTGCTCACATGCTGTTCAGATGAACACGAGCCGGAGACTTAAAGATATCTTTAGTCTCATCCCAACAATGTATTCATTCTCAAACTTGCTCCGATATGCCACGATCCCATAATCAAATCGTCCTTGGTGACATGGAGGTATCCACAAGGACAGCTCCACGCCAAACACTCAGTGGAAAGGCAGCAGTTTATCGTGTGTTTTGTCTGCGTTAACCTTGACAAATTTAGCACATCTTGTTTTTTTTTTTTTTTTGCAGTGTTTTTAATGGCCGGCGCTAATTAGCCAGGATCCAATCCCATCCAGTGCCACATTGTCTCTTCACCTAGAGCCACTCTGCAGTGTTGCAATTACAGTTGGCAGTGATACATTTGACGCAATGCCCTTAAAACGAGTTTTTATTGCCGCCAAATGGTAGAAAAGAATTCAACCGAGGCACCCGCAGTTTGCTGCTGACATGCAGGGGGAAAAAAAATCCTGCAAATGTCTCCATGTAATGTCAGATTTAATGTCTTCTCCCGAAATAATACCCTGTTAAAAAAAAAAAAATCACACTCCTAGACAGCAGATACGTGAGAATAGTTTGACTTACACTAACCTTTTACCTTGTGATTTAACAGTAGATATAGCGGCTATAGATATGTGAATAATTAAGTCATAAATAACAAAGATGCACCTCACAGCTGTATACTTTTTGTTGCACACACCAGTTCACTTTTACAGCTTATCCTTAAACAGAAACAGGACTAGAAGAAACGGGGCTGAATGAGTGCAAAGCCATAATAATGCCTGCTCATGCAAAAGTCGTAATTGGTTTGGCTCCATTCTGTCCTGACATGCCTTGGAGTTAAGTCAGGTTGTACTACTACTACAGTTATTTAGTCTCAGAGACGCAATTGTCCAGGAATAAACAGCAGCAGCAGCAAAGTGGGACATCTGAGAGCAAATGGATGTCAGGGAGAGATGATGATGGTGATAAACAACAGTCTGTCCTGGGTGACCTGGGTGAACTCAGGTGTCAGAATAACTTGCCATGTTTCGCTGCCCTTTGTCCCCTTCCCCTGTCATAACACCACATTAAATGAGTTTACAGCTCACATTCACTGTAGCAATCACACTCACACACTGAATCCACACCGGGCCTTATTAAAACAAGCTCTCCGCTAACGTTACACATTTTACAGTGCATTAACTCACTCATTAAAAGAGAATAAACACAGGGCGACACTAGCACTCAGTGTTGATCCGGTCATACGTGCATTAAGTGCCGATACACCGGGGAGCAAATGTGCGGTGGCGTCCCAAACTTTACTGTCAAAGCGTACTATTAGTAGTTAGTTAGCTATAGATGGGAGGGAGGTGGGGGCGCTACCTTGCGGTACGGCTAACGTTAGCTTTTAACCGTCACATCCACCTGCTTCTTTTTTGTCGCCTCCACCCTTTTTTAATCATTACTACAGTAACTTTCAGATAGATTCACGTTAATACTGTATCGGCTCACAGGGGCCGAACCACCCAGCTATCAAGCAGGCAGGCACACATAAGCGTTTGCTAACTAGCCACGGTTAGCCTAGCCTAGCCTAACCTAGCCTAGCTTCGAGTTTAATTACATCACTAAAAATGCGGAACTTTTTACACACGCTTCACTCTGTTTCGCATAATAGACGACTTCACGGGTTGGTAAACTACACAAAAGCCTGACAGTGTCGTGTGGTTAAGCACTTAAATCACAACGTCGAATGCGGCTGAAACAAACTGACAGTTGGGAATTAGCTCCAGCGCTAGTTAGCTCGTTGCTAACAGTCGGTGCTAGGGGAGCAGCGGTGCTAAGCAGCGGCTAGTTAGCATTCAGTTGCTAACGTACGGTCACGGGCAGTTATTTCCCCCCCTTCCTCCATTACTTTCACCGTGAGAGCAACGGACATTACAAACCCATCACGGTCACAGTAAGTCCGAGACAAAGTTGAAGTCCACTTAAAAAATAATAAAAAACAACTCACCGTCTTCCAGATTAGCATAAATCGTTGTCCATTCCCCTCAGTAGTTCGCTAACACTACAGCCAGGCCTCCCCCCCTCTTCTCCAGTCCGTCCAGATGTGTCAGACAGTTGCTGCTGCAATTTTTGCATCAACAGGAAGTGTTCTTTTGGCTCTTTGCATTCATTCTATCAGTGTGTTTTTGCAGCAGCAGCAGCCAGCAGCAGCCCCTCCCATGCTCATGTCAGTGCTATGTGCGGAGACATCATGTTCTTATATATATATACGGCGCCATTCATGGTGAACTGTCCGATGGAATAAATGCAGAATGTTTTAACGTGGCTCTGTGCTCATAACTCTTATCTGCTGACTACACCCATAGCCATGGCATACGATAGCTATGGGTGCAGCGCTGAATGTACTTTACAGCAATGAATATATGGTTTAAAAGTGTATTTAGTGGATTGTTTCTGTTTGTGTCTTCATTTAATCTGGAAGTATTTCTTTCCAGCTGTGCATCTGTGCAGCTGACACCGTGCAAACACAAAATATTTACTCTTTTCTAATAAGTTTAAACCTTTTGATGATAGAAACTGATTTTATTCAGCCCATTGACCGAGGGGATTGATTAAATTATCACCAAGAGACAATCACACTGTCCACTCCTTAAAAAAATACACTTGAGTTGAGCTGAGATTTGTCACTGTAACAACCTCTGGCACTGATCAGCTTAGAAGCTTCGTTAGACATATTTTGCTTCAGTTTTTGTGTTCAACAGCAGCTTTCTTTTGGTCTGAGTTGCATATTCTGTTGTGATTTATGAACTTAACACAGTTTATGAAGTCAGACTGATGTCATTCAGTTCTGCGTGGACACCACAAAGGGGCGCCAGAGACTAAATTGATGACCAAACATCAATTTAGCTGCCCTCCTTTCACTCTGATGCACAACTCTCATAAGGAAATATGTTATTCACCAATCAGAAGGCATCGTACCATAAATAAGATTATGAATTATGAAACTTAAGCGGTTGATATAAACATGTACCTGCTTGTGTTCATTTTATTTTTTTGACGTATATCATCTATGCATGTGAATTTGCATCTTGACTGGGCGTTGGCAAATGATCAAAACACTGGAAACCCTGCAGGATTTAATGAGGAACTTTATCAGAAATGAGACAAAGTATTTCCCCAAGACAGCGGGAAAAATATTCCTGATCGTCTGCACAGTTTTCCCATAAATCCAATAAATAAATAAACATACAGAAATAACACAATGGAAAATATTGTAAGTCTAACCTTCACGCAGGATGTTTATAAAACAGAAATTGAATGCAGCTTTAAAATATTTGGCTGTGATCCAATGTAGACAGAGATCAGCAAAAATTTGTTTAATCTCGTAATGTAATTCATAATGTAATCACCTTCAAGTATACTGTAGAGCTTTGGATATTATAATTAAGAACCTGCAGCAAGTATTATTATTTAGAGGTGTAAGTTGGCCTTATATGACCTGTTTTATTTAATTAATTAAGTACATAAATGGCAGATTGCCCTAATTTGTGACCCCAGCCTGAGGTTAAAGTTCACGGCCTTGTTTGACTGAATTTTATCTGCTTGTGGACGCTGTGCAGGTTTTTGTTTGCCTGTTTCAGTTGGTAAAAAAAAAAGAAAGCACAGGTAAACTCCTGTCTGCCGTCTACTGTTAGGACTAACGTGAAATGAATGTGTGCTGTGTGTGTGTGTTTCTTTTTTTTTCTTTAACTGAGTGTGAGTGACGGGTTGGCAGCTCAGGTGAATATCTGACCTAATCTGTGTGCAGGTGGGTGATCAACGTAGAGAAAGGAATCGCTTTGTCATTGCACGTGCTTCTTGTTAAACAAATCACTCCTCTATTCTCCACCGTGATTTTTTTTTCTCCTCCTCTCCTCTCCTCTTTTTTTTTTTTCAGGAGATTGATGCACAACCGAAGGTGCAGCCAAGGTATGGTGATTAGAGATGGTTTTGTTGATCCGCAGGAATGATCAGGGTATTGATAACATTTCAAACAAACTCATAATCAAAGGGTTTCCTGTTGAAGTTGTAATCTTTTCTGAAATGGGGCTTTGTTAGCTCAGTGTCATTTGGTTGACCAGGAATTATTTGGCGGTAAGCTAATGGGGCTGGTTTTGAGTGGTGCAGCGCCAGGGATCGTATAGGGGCTCCAGGTGGTGTGGCCTGGGGCTCTGATGTGCTGCTCCTTTTTAATCCCAGATGACATTGCAAAATCCCCAATCCCTCTGCCCCCCTTGTATAAGACTGTATAGGAGCAGAGACCAGATGATTTGTTTAAAGAGCACATATCATGTATCAAACTGGAGGAATAAGGAGTTCCAC
Organism: Protonibea diacanthus; assembly: GCA_028641955.1. NCBI lineage: Eukaryota > Metazoa > Chordata > Actinopteri > Sciaenidae > Protonibea > Protonibea diacanthus. The sequence goes on from CM053985.1 coordinate 24,489,823, forward strand.
TGTTTTATGCTAAGCCTGAGAGCATAGGTTATGCCTAATATGAAAGATAGGTATTTACTCTTCGTCTGAAAAGGACATTTGTGTGATTATGGTCCAACAACACCGGCCATTTTTTAAAATATCTGACCAATTTGTGCCATTAAATGCAATTATTCAAACAAATCCCATCATATTTGAGCCTCTTTATGTGTAAATGTGTTTTATTTCTACATTAAAAGCCATTAAACTACCCCGCCGCAGTCAACAAATACCACTCTAATCGCAGTTTGTTTGGTAATGTCGAATAAGTAGCCCAATTTTTAAGCTTAACATGAATAACACATTGTTTTCTATGTGTGCCAAGAGTCCCAGAATACCTTGGCTGTCAGTGCTGTGGAGAACAATGGTCTCCCAGTGCTCCTGTCCAGAAATAGTCTATAGCTCACTGATGGAGAACATATTTCCCAATAGCAGGTGTCTGAGTCAGTCAGTGCCTGATCCTCACCATGACTGTAAATGAAAGGGCCAGCTCGTCCAGGTGCGGGAGCACCTCTTTGGCCCTCTCAGGTTTCTTCCTTGATGGAGGAGGTTTTTGTGGAAGAATGAACAAGAGAAATATTGACATTAAAGTATGTTTATTACTATTAAAAAGCATGTACATCATTCTTTTTTTTAGGGGTATGTAATATTCTACATGAAGCTATAAATTTACTCTCAGAGGCTAGACGCATGCAGGTATCTTATCTGTGTAGATTGACAGCCTTTTATTAATATAAGTGTTCTCATTCTTCTGTCCGTGCCTCGTATTAAACAAACAACGTGCCTCGGAATCCTTTTGTGTTTTTCTAAGTGCACTTTTGAAGCAAACACAGCATAAGCTTATGAAATATTTATACACCACAATGATAGTCAGTTTGACATATCTTCATTTCATTTTAAAAATCAGCTGGACTCCAACCAAAGCCATTGAAGACGAAACCTCGAAAGCTGCAGGAGAGTTTCACCAGTAAGTACAATAATCACTTGCATTGCGAGGATAATGAGCTCTCAGATGTGTCATATATTTGCCTGAGAAATTAAGCCAATTTGTGGAAATGGTGGCCTGGGGTTGAGGGAATACAGAGTGGCTTGTAAAGATGAGTGATATCTGGCACAGCATGAAGAGAATGAGAGGTGTGCTGCCTGGTGCTTAGCTCAAATGAAAGCTCTGATTAGTGGAGCAAAGATCAAAATGACAGAGCGGTGGAGGCTTCAGCTGGGCCTTTGTTATTGATAAGTCTGTCATCTCTGCTGATATTGGAGCAGTAATGGCAGCTGATGATTAGGCCACTCCTGAGCTATTAACTACATTTCTTATCCTTTTACTGGGGCCCAAGAGAGCCTGTTTGGGAGACAAAGGAGTCCTTTATGAGGCTGGCTTCTTAAACGGCGTCCACCTGACCTAAAAGGCACAACTGTTACTGTCTTTCTGCCAGGCCAAAGAAGTCAGGGACGAGATACATGTCAGAGGTCGCGGTGTGCTGCTGTTTGAAATGAGGGGGTTCTGAGTGAGTAAGCTGCTGAAAGACGGCTGCAGGAAAATTACAGAAAATTGGCTGTTTTGTCAACATTTCATCAGAAGATTTACAGAAAGCTGACCCTGACCCTTTCTCTCCCCCTCTTTCACGAGGCTAAGGAGATTGAGTGGGTCGGAATTGACTGACAAACAAATCTCTTCTTTATTTCTTTCTCGCTTTCTCTTTCCCTCTCTAGAAGTGATATTCAATATGATCTCTTTTTAATGATCCTAAGTGGCTGAAATTACATATCCTCAACACATATTGTTGAGGTTGTTTTAGTCTGATTCCAGGGCATACAAAGGGCATAAAAAGCAATTATCGGAATGTTTCAATTCTCCAGTGAGAATAATAATATGGCAACCATTATGTATTATTATACCACAGAGTACATAGATCCAGTAATTTCAGTATTTATCTGTTTTTATAAGTGTACAGTGTGACAGCGTTACGGCGCTTAACATGTGTGACCCAGGACAGATAAGAAATCAGCTGGCTAGTGTGCTCTAAATCAGTGATTAACAACTAGGGAGTACTTCTGCAGGTGTGAGGACGAACACGGGAAGATTGTGGAGAAGCCCGACCAATGTGGGGGGGAAAAAAAAAAAAAAAAAGAAATACGATTTGATTAAAAAATGTATCCAACACTTGATCACTAAATGTTGCGATTACGGTTGCATGAAAAATGCCTAACCCTACAAGACAGCAAAGAATTCAGACGCAGTGGTTATAAAAATACAGATTTTACAGCAAAATATTCTGACTTCTGTCCCAGGCTGGGCAAATAAAATCTGCTGAAGCCAAACCCAGGTTTTTCATTTCAAGAAATCAACATAAATGGAGTGCACGCATCCTGTCATCGTCAAAAAATGAACCTCATTCTCAGTTTCACCTAGCTCACACGATAAACACAGTCTGTATGCTGAGTCATGGATGACGGGGTGAAATAGATAGCGAGACGTAGCCAAATGAATAAACTGTTCAAACAGTTCGTTAAAAATAACAGATAAAATAGTCGGCCAAGAGGAAGTAGTTCAAATACGTAAGAGATAAATGGGGAATAATAAGAGATATTGGTTGGTAATTAATTAGCAATAATGGACAACTAGCAGAAATAACTAAACATAACAGATAAATGGTTGCAACTGTTGGCTAAAAGTAACAGACACACGGTTGAATCATTCAGCTTCTGCGTCTCAGAACAGTTTGTACAAAGTTTTATATGATTATATAATTATGGGATCAAGTTTAAAACCAATTTAAATGAACACGTTTGGAACGTGACAGGTGGAGTCACTGAAAAGTACTTGAGCACATTTGACAGGACTGCCTGTGGGAAGTACGTCTGACTAAAAAAAAAAAGAAAAAAAAAAGAGGTTGGGAACTGCTGAGCTAGATTGCATACAAGCTTGTTTGTTCCATCTTCAGCTCCGAGCTTTGTCTCTGACCTCAGCTCTGTCCGCTCCCCGCCTTTGGTATTCCCCTACAAAGGCCAACAGGAATCCTAGGCTTGTTGATTTAGCCCCCAGTGGCCGGAGGCAAAGCATCTTTCATTAACGTCTAAAACCTCAGGAATGAGATACTGGCCTCACGATAAGATCTGGTAATGCAGTAACATGGAATTATGGAAGAAGAAAATTGCCATTTTGTATATAAGCACCTGTGATCTCCCGTGAAAGCCCCCTGTTCCCCGGGTTGGGTCAGTCCCAGGAGAGACGAGGGTCCTGGAACCCAATCCATCCCTGCAAGAGGAGAGATTTTTAAGGCTAGAAGGCCTGGAGCAATGGAAGGTGCTGCTGTCTGCGGAAGGTTAGAGTACCAAGACAGTGATCCTGTGTGCCTGCCGGAGAGAAAATCATCTCCTGCCCCACAGGAGAGACTCCCCCCCTCGCCTGTTACTAGTTCTGTTTGTGGTCAGCAAATGCTTTAAGGTCAATACAAAGCATTTATGAGACACTCCAGAGGTATTGTCACAGTACTTTATCAGTTTGCCAGTAAGTGTGGACAAATCAGAGAGCTGCTGTGAGAATATGGGAGTTCTTGTTTCCTCCATTGCTCTTGGAAAAGTATGTCAGCCTCGCCACTTTTAGAAAGGTGTTTCTTTATCCGAGCCTCAGTGGAGAGAACACGTCAGGAACAATAGATTTATGTGGCATTTCTGACATTTTGAAGAAGTTGGATACCCTTTTACTCGTGCGCTGAGGTCAAATTCAGAGTCCTCCAGAGCCTGGAAAATGCAGGTGTTCTGCTTGCAGCTAACAGCCTGAAGAGAAGAAGAAAAAAAAAATCCCCCTTCACCATCCCTGAGCCTCCTTCATCCTGTAGTCTCAGGCGAAAGCTGTTCACATGGCACTCGCAATGATGAAGTTTCCAATATCTACAATCTTGGCATGTATTGGTCATTTACACATCATTGTATCAAAGAACTATCTATTGGGAGCTAAGCCAACGCTTTCTTCATTTTCATCCAAACTGGGGGTCCTTCAGGGATTTCGCAGAGAAAGGTTTATCTGATTTTCCCAGGCTTTCCATATGCGTAACCGCAACCTTACGCTTCCATGGCCGGTTGTCAACTCATTGCCATTGTTGGCACGATGAGACAGATCAACTAGAAAGAGAAGAGGCTTGGAAAGAAGGAAGAGAAAAGTCTTATTGTGGCAGAACTGATGTGTTTTTGTCTCCTCTGGATAGTTTCTTCATCACCTCTTTAAATTTTAAAGCATTTGGCACGCAGCCTGTGGCAGGTTCTCTTGAGGAAGCCGCAAAGCAATGAGGGTCAACGGTGCCATAAATCTTCCACTGTCCACTTTGGAATCAGACATGGACACTTGAGATATGCATATTTAATAGAATGTCCATGTCGGTGTGACTTGAATGTCTAAGCCGAGCCTATTTTAAATAAAAGGGAACTGTTGCTATAGATGCTAACAAAGCTGTTTATCCGCCCGGGGATCCGCATTGCCGAAGGGGTCTTTATTGTGTTTTTCCTATGATGCAGAGTGGATAACATGCATGAAACGCCACATAAGTCCTGCCTGAGGGTTTTTTGAAAAGCCTGAGGGGGAAGAGAGCCGGCAGCCATGTTTTTGTACCTCATTCCAGAGCAATGCAATAAGTGACATAACTTTGGCCTTAACATAAGAACGAGACTCTCACTCCAAAGACGAGCTTTCCTCTAACCCCGGTGCTAGATCTAGAAGAGTTCAGCTATAAAAGCTGAAAACTCTGGGGCCAAAACAAAGCAGGTGTTCACTTCTTTATAATCAAGTAAAAAAAACCTGCCATGCAACATATGAAGGACTGGATCACGTGACTTTATTTCATGACAGCTACATTAAATAATCCAGCTGTCTAGTTGTCGATGAGATAAAACAACTGTTTCTCTGTACCAGAGCCTAAGTCAAAGAAAAAAAAAACTCTCCAGCATATATAATGTAAATAGTTTCTGGCAACAGAGAGGGGTATAAGTTCAAGACAATATTTGGAGGCTAGGAGACTGACAGTAATTCAATTAGACAGGAATCCTCACCCGTTCTGTGGGTCAGAGTTATCCATGTTAATCAGTAGAGACCGGGGACATATAAGCTGCTGGTTTCCTGCTGGGGCTCCTCTGTCTGACTGTGCACTGTTACCACACTTTGCATTTTATATTAAAACGTGCGTCAATACAAACTAAACCATTAAGAATTACTTCTTAAACCAGTAACCAGTCAGACGACAGTGAAGAAGTAAGCTGGCTTTAATGTTACTATTATTAGTGACTGAATAAAAATAAAAAAATAAAAATAAATACACTTACGTGATGTTGATTCATAAACTAAACACGTGCTGACTCGTAGTAGCGGGAGACGAGCAGGTGTAAATGATCAAATTAATGAGGGTGCTTGCTATAGTGCACACTGGCTCACTATCACGGCTCACTGGGACACTTGAACTGAACAGAGCCGTTGTTAATGTTATTAGTAACACCTGTGCTTTTCCTGCAAGTCAAAGAGGCCGCCTGATTCTTTGTGCTTTTTAATACTTTGACATTTTATTTAATTATCTTCTTCTTAGAAACATAGACAATGTGGATTACGCGGACCTGTGACGAGAATCGCCATCATATCTGTTATTGAGTTCACTTTGAATTGTATATGTGAGGAAAATCAATAAAGGAGTGCAAATGAATGCGATGATGATTAAAGGGCAGGTTCGTAATTTTTCATGTCAGTCTTTAATCGATACTCACATGCCTCCTGCGTGCTTTGAAACATTATTGAAGCATTATTTGTTGCTGTAATCATCCCTCCTCTCTGCACTAGTCCTTTTTAATACACAAAACCAGGACTCCACTTCCACTGCAGATCTTTACATGTTGTGGACATGGTTGTTGTTGTTGTTGTTGTGGACGTTGTTGTCAGTGTTGTTGCTGACAGGAACAATTACAGCCACCAAGGACCTTTTTAATTTACATCTGAGTATGTGAATATTGTTTGAGGACAGACTTACCCTTTAAGTAAACTTAAATATATACATATAATATTCGTGTTGTCCTGTATTAGTTACTAATGTACTAATAGATAAATATATTATTAGTGATTATTAATTTTAACATTTCGATGCCAGTAAACAACCTTCACAAGTTTTCACACCCGTCATGTGTCAGCATTCCATTCACATGTTAATACAACACTTCCTCGTTCCCGTCTAAAGTGATTGTTTGTTTATGTTTTTTAAAAACCCGCTTTAAGGTCACGTTAAGACGAGCAGGCTCCTTTTGGCTCGGTGGCACATTTCCTCTAATTACCCGTCTCGATCGTGGCGAGTCGTAGTCACAATCTTATTTTCACAGTGTGAGAGCAAACTTTCCTCTTCACTGTAAACAAACCTTAAAGAGTGCAGCTCCTCCTCTGTGTTCCAAAGTGCCAAGAGTATTATCTTGAATACCTCGAGAGAGAGCGAGAGGGAGAGAAAGTGACACGGTGAATACAAAGATAGAGTTTCAAATGGTATTTTCTGAACAGTCCAGTTTGGTACCGGAGTGAGCCTGTGACCCCGAGTGCCAGTTTAGGAATGCGGCTGTCGTCTGGACACTTTGCACCCTGGGAGATGTCTGCAGAAAGTAATTACTTCAACCAGGATGCAGCACGGCTAGAAGCAAATGATCTTTTGTCTGAGAAAATAAAAACTGAAGTATATCAATTATTAAGACAACTCAGGGGGGAAAAGGCCGATCTGTTGTTCGATATGTGTATTAACAAAATAATTGATTTGAGTAACCGAGCACAAAGATCCCAGTCACTCCAACGATTACTTCTACCTGCCGCCACCCCATCCACCCACCCACCCATCCACTCCAAGAACAGGTGGATGCTGTTGAAAATCGAAAAGAGCGAACACAAACACACAGAGAGAGAGAGAGAGAGAGAGGACAAGAGCCAGAGCTGTCATCCTGACTTTCAGATGAAGTGGGGGATTAGGATGGAGGTGAAAGCATGCTGAGGACCATGGTGACAGCAGATGAAGGGGAGATAGCGCAAACTCTTGTGGAATTCACAAGCATTCATAGAGGCGTAGAGTTGGAGGTGGAGGTGGAGGTGGAGGTGGAGGGGGGAGAAGCAGGGTTGGATGGTTGCTACGAGAGAGCCGTAGCGCTCTCCGAAGTATTTTTTGGTAATGTAAATTTCATCACAAAATGTCAATAGTAATGATTGAGTAAGTTTTGCTGCGGGGAAAATTACATTTCTGAAAAGATCTGAAAGGTTAAATATGCTTTTCAGATGACAAAGTCCTCCAGGGAGCATAACAGATTGCTGACAGTCTCTCTCTGTTTTGAACTCTTATGAAATCATGTACTGTGTGTGAGTGTTTATATGTGTGTGTGTGTGAGTGTGTGTGTGTGTGTGTGTGTGTGTGTGTGTGTGTGTGTGTGTGTGACCACAAACCCAGAACACCACCAGTCACACCACTGACAACACTGATATTAATACCAAAAATGATGTCTTACAAATTACAGCTTGTGCTCAGGATATTCTTGCCTGTATGCATGTGTGTGTGTCTGTGTGTGTGTGTGTCATGTGTCTTTTCTGGTGTTATGGCTGTGCAGGAATGTGCTTTTCAGTGTGTTCCCCTCCTCTCTCCTGCCGGGTCTAGCTGTGGTGGTCCCGCGGCAAACCAGCCATTCGTCCTTTTTCCACAGACACGCTGACTAGGCCAGCCCGGGCTCAGGTATCTCCACTAACCTCCCCTTTGTCCCGCTTTAAAATAGACTCTTTTGTCTGCTGTTTTCTGCAGGTCATTGTGAGGAGCGCTTCTTAGTGTCAGCTTTAATTCACACTGTAACCCAAGCCGTGATGCCTCCCAACTATCCACACACCGCCTGCCTGGCATTCAGCTGCTCCTTGGAGAGCTGAGGCTGCATTATCCCCCCCTCGCTCCGCCACCAGCCCCTCCAATAACTGCACCCGAGGGACGACTTGCAAACTTTGTTGCTTAAATATTTAAATAGCCCTTTAATTGACATCCGTCAGACCTCACCCAGAGCACAACCTGAATGCTGCTCTGTGAACATAAAAGACGCCGGTGCTGTTTTTCAGTCATTGTCTCCTGGTGCTGTAGAGATTTGATTATAGCACTCCATTTTTTCCCCCCTCTCTCCCAAGATCATAGATCGAATTCCAAAGCCACAATTCATCACTGCAAATTGATCGGCGTCTGCTTTGTCGCAGTGCTTCTTTTTCTTCTTTTAAAGCAATAGTTTTTAAAATGGTGGCAAGCGACAGAAGAAGAAGAAAAAAAGAAAAATCTGCAGGTAGACACGCACCTATTATTAAACCTTTAAATGACACTAAGTGAGCAAAGCTCAGCAGCTCGCGTTGACAGTGTTTCTCTAACCTCTGACCTCAGAATGAACCGGAGCCAAAACAATTGCTTAAATTAAAGGAACTGCTGTCCACAGTACAACAACAAAACCATGTGAGGGGAATTGTCCAGCGGATAATGTGAAATAGAGTTCCAATGCACAAAAAAACAGTCAACAACGGAGGTATTTTTTCTCTTCTCGACGCTTAACCTAAGATCCCAGCTGGGGAGGGAGCCCGCGGGCTCTGTCTGCCTCTGTCTACCCTTGAAGAGGAGAAGAAACAACAGGAGAAAAAGAGAGAGAAGAGGCTCATGTTAAAACAGCAAACATCATAACCTGATATCGACACTCGGCTGGGGTTCGCTTCACTTCTGCCGTCTCTGTTTTTCCCTCCTGGGAGGGTGCAATCTTTACGGGCTTCCTCAAACTATCTCCACGGCTAAAAATAAATGCGGCATACAGTGCAGCTGGTGTCAAAAGTTTAAAAAGTGAAAATATGTGGACGTTATGAAGACATCAGGAGGACGGGTGATTACCTGGGTGTTCTATCCAAGGTGTTATGTGATGTGAACTGTGAAGGAGAATATTTTATATAGAAAAATGTTAAACACACTCATGAATGCAGATGTAAGCGTGGAACAATCAGCTGTTTTTAAACAGCCAGATCTGGTTTTGAATATTTTTTTCAATGGAAAATAAATGCCCCACAATTACTACATGTTTTACAGCCATTAGATGGTACACTTGATAGAAAATCAGTCTTCTGATGAAATAATGTTCAAAATAAAGGGATACTAAGTAACAAGAGAAGCTATGTATTTAATTTTATCCAGCTTATATAACTAGAATTAGTCCATCTTAAAGGATAAGTGTGTCAATATTCTATATTTTTAATATTGTCAATTAATCCAATGTGCAACCAAAAGCACTTTTTGAATTCTCTTCCCTCTCTGTGGCTCTCAGCCCTCAGTGAATATTTAAAAACAGGTTACACACATATAGTTTAGAAAATGTTAAATCATCTCCTAAAACAGCTGGGCACTGTAGTAACTCAAACCGGAGTAAATAGCAGATTAGTTTGGACCTATTTTCAGCAGCGGATTGATACACATGTGGAGTTTACTTAAAAATAAACTGCAGTGGTTCGTTGTGATGAAGAAACACGTTGTTTTTTGGACAAGAAAGAATTACTGTGATGAGTTTCTTTGTTGGTTTTGGCGATTTTTGTGAAATTTCTTGACGAGGAAAAATACAGAATGTGAAGTGTTAGCTTTGACTCAGGACCTCTAGATATTCAATGATTTGGTCACCGTGAATCTTTGTCGACTTACGAGCTGACATACATTTCTTTTTTTTTTTCAAATATTGTTCACAAGATATACGGAGTTTAAACGTGCACCTAAAATGTCTAAAAACGCGACAAAGATTTCAGATTTAGATGTAAATCAGATCCCGATGAGTAACCACGGGACGGTAGACTTTCCCTCCTCTCTGACAATCTTTCAGACGGGGATTGCTGTCTTGAGGAATGGAGCGTAGGTTTGTGGGAGCCCCGTCTCGGCCCAGTTCCCCCCGCTCGGCTCACATTCTCCGGGTGAACCCGTGTCCTGGGGCCAGTTGGGCGGCACAGTCTCATGTCTCAAGTCCTCACAGTTCACTGGGCCCTTTAAAGTGAGCACACCCACTAGGGGCCCTGAGGACTACAAAAACTACAAACACTGGGCTGTCCTGGGCTTCTATCTGAGACACACAGATGCACACTTGCATGCACACATGCACACACACACATACCAACTGTTAACAGCCCATTTATCTTTGATACAATGGAGAGACAATAGCAAAGACAAAGATATTATCTGGTGTTAGTAGAGCAGGTTTGTAGTTTCGCTCCTGACAGTCAATTCTCTGGAATATTCATCTTTTTTCCATGTTTTTTTTTCTCTTTTTTCTTACAGTTAACAGATAAAGATCCTGAGATGGTTATGGGAGGGAAATGTCAGAGAGTGGATCAGTTTTCAGACATGGCACACTCCGGTGAACATACGCACCAAGATCAAAGCGAGCCCTTTGCCTACCGCAGTGCATCCCCAACAGATCTGACAAAGTGCCCCCATTGTGTGACCCTGACCCATTACTGATAATGGATCGCCTCCAGAACCGCCCCCCCCCCCCTCTCCCTCCCACGGAAAGGCCTCGAACTGGTCCTGCACACAGAGCTATAGCTTGCGGTCTGCGCTCCGAGGAGCGTTGATGAACACACACGATATGACATGTCAACTTTCATGCGCTGTGACAGCCTCAAACAGATCTGGCACACAACGTGTGGAGTTTTTCTTTCTCCTCACCGTCTCCCCTGCAAGAATGCGACCGTTAGATCTCCACGTGTTTGAATTTGATTCCTACCATGCGTTATACCTTCACGATTCATTCTGATCACTCTTTTTTGCCACGACTATGAATTTATTGTAATACGCGAGCATGTAGGACTTCAAAGACGGAGAACAATTGCCAAGTTTTGCCGAGTTCCTTCCAGTTGTTTGATATTTCTGCTGAAGCAGCAACGGACAGGATTTGGTTTCCATCTGAGCTATTTTCTTTCACTTGCAAGGAAAACTCCACACATCTGTGACCGCTCAGTGCTTTTAAATTCTGCTTTATTTCATTTAGTAACTCAGCGGAGCCACAGATTATTTCCCAAAAGCTGAATGTGTTGTCATCGCGTCCTTTTGTTTTGTAACAACTGAAACAATGTTGCACCTGGATGATTCGTGACATGACATAACTTTACATCTGATGATCTGGTTTGAACTATCTGAGTGGTTTGTTTGGGTGGTGCTCGTGTTCCGACTGAAAGTATGTGCACACACCCACACACATATAAACATTTACACGCACACACACGCACATTGTGCTCTTCTTCTCTGCCACATCCATATCCTCGGGCATGTTCTCGGTCCCTCCCTCCCTCCCTCCCTCGTAATTACTTTGGTGATCAAGGTTAGAGCAGTAGTAAAGCACACTAACCCTTTAACCTTCGGTGAACTCTCCCATTAGTCCACCTTGGAAGCTGAGTGTCAAACACTGTCGCCTGCAACAAGCATGTGAATTAGTCTTGGCGTGGGTCTGAAAAGGGCCCAGCCAATTCCGCCTCCACGTGAATCAGACGCTGCGGCAGAGACAGCGAGAGCGCGAGGGGGTCAAAAATGCAGCGTTATCAAACGGCCCACCACCGCCCTCCCTCCTCCTTCCTCTCCGACCCCCTGCCTGGGCTTACAGAAACAGGACAGACTCCCACAACGCACCCTGCCATTCTGCCAGCCCCGAGGGCTCCTCCAGACAGCTCAGGAATTCAGGGATAGGAGATCCGACAAGGTCTACAGCTGGGAGGAGAATTTCTACCATCCTCCGGTTTTGGGCCCTCTCTCTTATTGTCTGGCACTGCTGGCATCCCGGTGTTCTCCCTGTCTGGCTCCGCGTTGTCCTCCAGTGTTTTGATATTGTTTTTTTTCCCTCAAGGGCAAGGGTCATGTGACGTCTGAGTTTGACGGGAAATGAATTGCAAACAGTGATCGTGATAAAAGGTGAGAATTTAAACTGCAGGAAAAACACACGAAGGGATGAAGGGAGGCTTTGTTATTAGCACGTATGCTAACCATAATGACATCTTTCTCACAGTTATTAAAGATAATCCTCACGGTGAACGCATCATTATTTCTTTCCACGTGTGGTCTAACCTTCACATCTTCACATCACTGTCAACAAACGCCGCCCGTCCAGAACTTCACTGGAGGCAGATGGGAGGACTAAACGATCGGTCCAGGGGGCTGCCATCTTTTTACATCCCCTGATCCAGCTTTTGTTGGGGGCTGCAGTGCACAGACTATTTTCCAGGGGGCACTATTGAACTAAGAGAGAAACACACATGTGAGGGAGGCAGAGAGAAACACTACTTGAGCTGTGTGTGTGGAGAGGGTGAACACATGGAAGGTTAAAGGCAAATAATCAAACCGATTATCGATAACTCTCCGCTTGGAGAGTTTCTCTCTCTCTTTCATACAGCGCCTTGCGTTTGGTGTGATTGTTTTTCTCTGGAAACTCTGATCAGATAAAGCACAATGAAGATACTTAAAATTGCATGATCAAGCTTATTAAGATAATTCCTGTTTTGACAAGTATAGCAGCGTCTCTAAGATTGAATTTCTGTGGAACTGTTACAGATACTTTGATATTTTTCTCAGGCAAACAGAATCAAACAAAAGAGCAAAATTAGCCACCAAATTCTAATTTCCATCCAGGGGACTGGTGAAAAAAAAAAAGAAAAAATTACAATCCGCGGGGGGAGATAAAAGATTGCACAAATCATTTGTCACCGCAGGATCTGAAAAAATCAGCCCGGCAACAGCTCGGTGACAGAATGAAAGGAGTGTTCACAGCTGAGGCCATAGTGTTGCCGTCACATAGAGTTTAGGCTGTGTGATGGACAGATCAGATGGACTGGGCAGATATTAGGAGTGGGAGTAGGATATGACTGGGATGCAGATGAGGCTTGTCAGAGCAGGAGAAGAGAGAGGGGTGGTGGTGGTGGTGGTGGTGGTGGTTGAAGTAGGGGAGACAGAGGGAGGAGGGGGGGATCATATCCAGGGAGACTGGGCGAGCAGCAGTATGCAGGTGGTGGCTGGCTGGTGCTCCTCAGCTGGGACCGCCGCCAGCTTGGCCCCTGGGTGCCCCGCTTTGAATTCAGCCCTTTGTGCTGCCCCCGGGGAGGTCAGACAAATTCACGTCTCATCATACACTGAGATAGCAATGATACAGGGTAATGACTCAGCTGCAATTTCAACCCCGTCGCCTCTGCTGTAAAAAATGTTCATCAAAACAGCTTATCGCATGCGGCTCGATCGGCTAATACAGATTCTAGATCAACTTATTTGCATGTTTTGATCCCTTGAAGTAACAGATACAAGACGTGTTTGTGTGCACACGTGATGTCTAACGTGATGTAGGAAATTTGAGCCATGTGAATCAATTCAGAGCTGTTCTGTTTGCTCCACCGGCTTGAATATTTTTAGCTCTGTCGCTGCCACACACCAAAGTAAACTGTTTAATTAGCCCAACTGTAATTTCAGTAAAATACACATGCATGAACACATGCAAAGACAAAAGAGATTTCATCAGAATCTGAGCCGAATGCTGACGTCTTCATCACAGAAAAACACACACACATGCGCGGTACTTTATGTTTTTTGTGTCAGTGGCCTGGGTGGCAGTCTGCTTAAGACCCAGTCAGACTAGTGGACAGGCTCTAATGAGAAGCAGGAGCAGTGAGGTGGGAGTGGGGACTGGCTCTAGGGAAGGGTCACATGGGGTTAACTATCAAAGATGAGTGCAAACCTATCCCTGTGGAAAAGACTCAGAAGAAAACATCACCCTGCACATGCTAAGCTCCCCAAACTGGGAGTTCCTCAGCTTAATTAATCCAAGACACAAACCCGCCCCCCCCCCAACACAATCCAACTCCCTTGAACAAAAATGTTTGCTTCACTCCACGGAGGAGCGAACGCAAAAACACTTTAACGTCACGCTCATTTAGCTTGGAGACATTTTTTCGGGCTGCGTTGTCGATTTTTATCAACTTTGATTGCGCCAGATTGGAAACAGGCTCTTTAAAGAGCTTGAGAGTAATTCCATTATTAGTTGATCATAAGGTCATCGCTGGTTTCCTGTCAGAATAATTTATGGTTTCTATAAAAAATAAATAAATAAAGAAAATAAAAACAAAGCGCAAAAAGAACTGACGCATATTTGTGTATTTAGATATTTACTGAAAAGTATAGATGGTTAACCACAGGAAAAATATGAAAGTAAATTTATTATTGGAGCTGGAAAGATTTGTGTGGGCACATTGAGAAACACCCAACAAATTTTGGAAGCCACATTGTGATAGACAGTTAAAACCCCATAGGAAAATAAAGACAGATGTGGAAGTGTAGAATTAAGCTTGTCAGAAACAGCGGCAGCTACGTCTAGACGGCTAATTTTTATGATGAAGAGCCATCTACTGTACATTAATGTGACACGGTGATTAAAACTGTGAGAATCAAACAAGCACTTTTGTTGTACATTTTAAATGGATTTTAATGATCTAAATCATAATTCCACTATTGGCTCTAGCTGTCAGCGGCTGTCAACAGAAGGCTGAATGTTTCTCCACCAAACTTAAACGTGTGTGAGCTACTACTGTGTCCATCTTTGTTCTCAAAAATCCGAAGCGCGTAAAACAAATCTGCGAGTCACAGGGCGTTCATTAGCGGTTGCAAAATGTTTTTTTTTTTTTTTTTTGCAACAACAAAATACAGCTGTCGACACAATGTGGCCAAACTACTGCAGCATTTCTCAGGAATTAATGCGAGAGTGAGCCAATTGGCACACACCTGAATAACAACCTTCTATTTTTTAATGATGGCAACTATATGCTGCAGCAACACACTCGCTAGCTTAATTTGCAATTGATCCTATCTTCCCCCTCCCCTGTTCGGCTCTTGCTACAACCCTCACAATGAGAACCTTTCGTCAGAGTAACACATTAGTTTCCCTCCACTTGTCCAGACAAGGATTTCACTAGTAATGGCCCTGTAATGGCCTACAGGTCCTTGGGCATAGGCTGTAAAGGCTATATTATTGAACAGTCCCTTCTTGACTGACAATTTGTGTGCATCTGTAGAAATTGCCGGGCGGCAACTGGATCCGTTCGTTCAATCAGTCAAATTGAACACAAGACCGCCAAGAATGAAACTGATGAAAGAGAAAGTAAATGCCTCGCGAAGACGACGTGACATGTCAAGAGGGCCGGAATCCGTTCAACAGACAGGACTCTGTCAGCTCTCACTATCTGGAACACGCTGGCTTTCAGTTCCCAGTTGCCTCGGAGCAAAAAAAAAGCTTTCTGTTCAGACATGCAGAATGTTTTTCACACCTCCTTTCATATCAAAGAAATATAACAGGAGGACAGACAATGATCATTAACCCAATTGATTTATAAGAAGCCGTGCAGTATAAATAATGGAGCTCTCCTCGTAAAAAACACACTGCTCAGCACTGACAGTTTACAACATACTTACTGATCTAGAAATGTAAGTTCTTCTACGGATCAGATTACTTCATTGTTTCAAGCCAGGACTCCTCCTGCTGAGATCATTTACTGTTTTAGATTGTTTTCGTCTGAGGTCGTGCTGAAATCCAAGCTCCCAGACATCACGTATTAATCCAGTTTGATGCCATTTGCTGGAGGAGCTTTGCTGTAAACACTAAAGATGGCTGGCACCTGTCTCCGCACATGCAGCACAGCAGCAGCGCCGGCACCCCCCTGTACTTTGCATATTTATGTTTTAATTGTATTACAACCCGCATGGTCTATTAATGTTGCTCTGTTCCAATTGCCGGAGTGACACAAATGTGCCATGTTCCCCCGTCAGCTCTGGTTGTGTATCTGTTTGTTCAGGCATGAAGCATGCGAGAGAGAATGTCAAAGGATGGCGCGTTATTCTGCAAAAAATGTATATAACAAAACTTTACATTGCGTCATCTATATTTTGCGGTATGGGCTGCAAAGACGGTGCATCATAGCACTTTGAAGCTCACAGAACGCGGGGGAGCAAAGGGCTGATACATTTTTTTTGGAACGGTTAATATTGACTTTGAGGATTAATGACGGCGTACCTCCCCCCCTGAAAGACATTGAAGTGGTTTATATCTCCTGCATCATGCCAGACAGTTTGAACACAAACTGTGTGTGGACCATGACGATGGAATCCAATGTTCCCAAGGCAAGTTGACAAGAAATGTCAAGAAGAGACATGCACCTTCAAAGGGCAAGCCACAGGCAAGGGTTTGTGGGTAGGATTCTGCTGTGTGCAATGGCAGCTCTCTGTCAGGGCTTGCTGCCTCCTCCTGAGCCTCCAGTTCCAAAAAAGAAAAAAAAAGAAACACCCGAAGAAGAAAATCAGGCCATTCTGTCAATCCTGAAGGTTGACACCGCTGCTGCTGCCGCGTGGCTCGAAATCCTCGTTCATGTTGGGGAGTCGTGAATAATGAAACCATTTTATCATCACGTAACGCTACGACACTCAGATCAACAACTTGGAGCAACACTCTGACATTCTGTTTGACGATATTCACTTTCTTAGATAAGAAGATTGACATCACTCTCATATTTGTGGCTCAGGAGGTAGAGCGGGCCGTCCACTGATCAGATGATCGGCGGTTCGATCCCCGGCTCCTCCAGTCTGCATCTCAAAGTGTCCTTGGGCAAGATACTGAACCCCAAATTGCTCCCTGTGAGTCGATTTGGATAAAAGCGTCAGCTAAATGTAAATATATGCTATGCTAACAAAAAAGGCTATTGCACTAGCTGCTTAGCTTAGCTTAGCATAAAGACTGGTTACAACAGCTAGCCTAGCTATGTCTAAGCCTGAAGTCGCTGATTGTCTGGCAGCCTCGGGGTGATAAAAAACATTCAAAGTTACTGTTGTCGGCCAAGAAATGGACTACAACACAAACGTTATGCTAAGCTAAGCTAACTGCTGCAGGTGGTAGCCCTTAATTTATCATACAAACATTATAATGGCATCAAACTTCTCATTTAAGTCTCAGAATGAAAGCAAACAAGCGTATTTACCCCCAAAATGTTGAACTATTTCTTTAAAACACGCTCATTAAATCATACAGGGATCTCTGTCGTGTATGAATCAAACACCACTGCCCGCTCTCAAAAAGAGACTATTTAATACAGAAAGCCACAGTATAGGCAACATCACGAATTTGGCAACGTAAAGTAGCTCATAACAGAGTTTTACTTATTCTATTTCGAGGCTCCTGCTTAGTGGTTAGCGCTCAACGCCATGGAGCTGGTCACGTCTCGCTTGTCAGCAGAGGAAGTCAACAGAGAGCTTTCATTGAAGCGGGCACGGCGAGTCTGATGACATGTATGTAAGGCGGGGGCGAGGAACATGTGAACTCAGATACTGCCATACCATCTCGGGGAAGTCAGCCAGTCCAGCGGCCCCACGAGGAAGCCCCCGAAGCACGAGGAAAGTTTCAGGAGCCTATTCAGGAGGGCACACCGCCGCGAAGGTCTGACTGCACCAAGCAGGAGCTCTGAGAAACCCGAGCCCGGTGCAGAGCCTCACATGCTGATACGCACAGCAGAGAGAAGTGCACCGGCTGGGGCTGAAGCTGGGATTAGGCCAGATATTACTCCTTTGAAAAAAAAAAAACACCACAGTACACGGCTGTGTTCTGCTCTGGTGGCTCCACTTAGCTGACTGACTGTAGTGTAATCAATATTTACTCATAACGGCCACACTGGGAGGTCACAACCTTTGGTGCTCGTGACTGGTTATAATCTTGAGTTACAGCTCATAATCTGGATCTATTGAAGGGGGAAGGAAATGACTCTCACTGAACAATTACAGCACATTATATAACAAATATTTACAGCAGATAAAATATGTTGTAACTTCAGTTAAATCTGTTCAAATCAAAGCATTAGTCTGTTCAAACTGTCGGCATGTTTGTTTTCTACTTGTGGCGAGGCCCTTAAAGGTCACGCTGTCTTTATTACACCCAACATTTCATCTCTAAATCCATCTTCATTAAACACGGAGGAAGGACAATGGCCTTCCTTGCACTTTCAACACTTAACCTCACCAGGCACGACAATATTGTAAAAGTGCAAATCTCTCTCTCTCTCTCTTCAAAATGGCCCCACAGTTAATAATTAAACCATGACATTTGGGAGAGACACCAAAAAATCCATATGGTGAAATTTACTAACCTTTTGAAAAAAAAAGCGAGCGCGGGGAGGCTGTTCATCTGTGCTTTATTTGGGTCGTTTTAAGTCCTTATAATAAAACTGTCAAAAAACGCACAAAAAGGGCCGGGGCGGCGGCACAAAGGACGATTGTCTGCTGTTAACTGGAGGCTAATCAATGCACTCCAAATCAAAGCTCTATTAGCGGAGCTCCCCGCCGCGGAGGAGGATGGAGGGAGGGAGGGGAGTTTGGACAAAAAAGACACGTCTGACAAATGATATTCATATGTAACAATATGGATTATAATCGTCATGATGAACCGATAATCACGTTGGTTCTCGCTATAATGAAAAAGGTCACATCGGGGCAGAGTGGCACCGACCTCTGTCTTGTGAAAACACTCATTATCAAGTTAGAGCGGGGTCATGCGAGAGGTCAGATGTGGCCTCAGTGGTCTCGGTGCAATAGCATGTGTGACGCTCGCTGGATCCTGATTTACAGTTTTATAAGGAATCACTTAATTGGATTTAATTTATATAAACAAACAAAAGGTATATAACAGACTTCTTTTATAAGTTGCCACCTGAAGGGCTGAGGTCAAGCTTTATTTTCAGAGCAAATGTATGTCTTATAAGTAGTTGATGGTCTCCAGAAAGCCTCTCATTGGAGTCATTAGCGTACATAATAAATAGGGCACACATGACAGGAAATGTGCCAAATACAGAATTCCTAACAGTTTGGTTAAGCCCTCACCCCTGCTGTTGACTTTCAGATTTACTGTCCACGCTCAGCTCCGAGTGTACACTGCGAGTGATTTATCAGCCTCACAGGTGAGTCCTGTCGAAACATCCAGGGTTTTTAAATATACAGCTCAGGGTTCACCTCGGCCTGCACCGTATCCCACATCCACAGGCGATGTTTGTTGTGTGTGTGTGTGTGTGTGTGTGTGTGTGTGTGTGTGTGTGTGTGTGCACGAGCCAGAAGAGACTCCTGCCTCCTCTCCTCTTTAAGTTCATCCAGACGGAACAAAAAAGGAGTTACTGTGATTTCAAACTTTAACAAGCTTTCAGATTTCGACGATAAAATTTCTCTTTTATATGCAAACATGTTTTGGGAAGAGGAGTAACACGCGTAAAAGGGGATCTTTATTGACACGATTAAATTGCTGAGTAACCTGAACTGCATCGCGCGCTCTCTTCCAACTCTTGTGGTTAATATGATTGCTGCCTCTGTGACAGATTTAATTCTCTGCTCGGGTTTGACAAATGCGCATCCAACGCACAGACAAAACGGAAGTTTCCTTAGTCACTGCTGCTGTTGTTGCTGTCTATTTGCCAGAATGTAACTTAAGCTGCAGATAATCATAAACAATCAGGTATCAGTTAGCCGTGCATGCCAAAAAGTCAAAATCATAGTAATTACCAATCACACTCATGTAAACTTGATTGATCTGTGTTGTCAGGGAGTCTTTATTAAAGAAAGATGCCAAAATTACATGTGTACGGGAGCGTAAACTATCCTCTCCTGGAGCTCGAGCTAAAGGACAGAGTGATCATTCTAATCTGCAGTATTACACCGCTGTAGCCTGGAGCTGATACACTGATTATAAAAGCAAAATTCACTTTGGGGACAATTAGGATGTTTGCTTGAACTTTAATTTCTTTGAGCGCTTTATTGTAGCTAATATGATTTTACAACTAAAAGTTCTGAACCAAAGACTGATTCACCGACTTCACCGTGACTACTTTTTCAGGGTTTTTAGACTTTAGCATGTTTAGCTTCAGGGATGATACAGTTTTAAGTCCAGATTGAAATACTTTGAATGGACATTCATGGTCCTCAGAGGATAAATCTCAATTACTTGTGTTGTTTTTATGTATCCAGTGAACTATCTTAATATCTACTTGAGGGATTGACACAGAATCTTCTCAATCAACTATGGGGTGGTTATAACATCGTGTACACACATTCTTGCCCCATTCAGGATGAATCATAGTCACTTTAGTGATCCCTTCACTTTTTATGTCGTCAAAATTTCCTGTCCTGTAATTACATTCCCATTAGCACCAGCTGTACTTTGTTTTAAGCGCTAATTAGCAAATATTAGCATGCTAACAAGCCAGCTAAACGCCAGAATGTTTACATCCTGTGCACGTGAGTATGCTAATATTAGCATTTAGCTCCCTCAGGATGAATCATAGTAACTTTAGTGATCCTTTACTTTTTATATAGCACCAGCTACAGGTCAGAATTTGCTGTCCAATGCGTTTACAACCACAAAACGAATTAAATACTTTGTTTTTAGTGCTAATTAGCAAATATTAGCATGCTAACAAGTCAGTTAAACATCGGAATGTTAGCATTGTGCTCATGTTAGCACGGAGTTGCTAGCCTGGCTATAGGCTGACCATATCAAACATGTGCTTTGTATTGATTTTGACTGAGCAACATGCCAGCAAATCACACGATTATGAATTTGCCAAATTGCCAGATGAATCGGCAAATTGTAAAGTCCAGGGTGTCCGAGGCAGGAGAGAGTGCAGGACTTGGATTCCAACATCAAGGGAGAGGCTCCTGGAGGTTAGGAGTGCTGGCTTGGGTTAGACCTTAAGGTCATCATTCCTTCAACTAATGCCCCTGGCATCACCTTCCTCCTTGACTTCAAACACCCTGGCTACATTCCTAGACCATGTACCAATAAGCACTAATAATGCAGAAAAATGAAAACCAAAACAGATGGGCTCCAATAGTGGTGGGGATTACCGAGCCCTATCCCCGGGATCTATCTGCACCCCTGGGCACTGAGAGGTGAATCCTACGCCGTCTTTTTCTCAGCAGAGAACAGACGCAGGAGGTCAAAAAACAGTTGCGGCAATATGTTTACATGTTCCAGAAACGTCTGCAGAGAGGTTCAAATGGTCATCGCCTTCTTAAACATGAGGAATGAATGTTACAGAACGCACCTGAACTTGTATTTTTTACTTATTGTAAGATTTTGTCCAGTTGTCTGTGTTGCATCACTGTGGTATTTCAGAAAAATTGTTCCCTACTGCTGGATCAAGTAACAGTAAACCCACTGTTACTACATCTATGGACCTGTAGCATGCAAACGATGCCTCACGCTGCGGCGGCTGGTGTTTTGCGCCGCTGACTGACACAATAAAGCAACGCACTGCTGTGAAGGACATGCTTGGATGTTTTGGCCGTGACCCCCCTCTCGTCTCCTTGGTCAAAAAACCGCCGCATAGTCTGTCATTTGATTACGCGCGAGGCCCTCGAGGCTCAAAGAATATGTGTCAGACGCTGGTTAAAAACTCTCCCTTAACAATTAACCACACGCCGTGGAAAATGCCCAACGAAAACACCCAAAAGCTTCCCCCACTCCTGCTGCTCCACCCCACCCGCTGTGAACTCCTGTGAACTCTGTGAAATCATGAGAAGAGATCTAGACTGTACTCAACCCACAAACGTCTGAGTGTCTTCGGGCCCTGCAAAGCAACAATTAATTGGGCTCTGGTTTGCTCCAAAAAAAAAAAAAAAAAAAAAAATGTAATATTGGTCTGCTGTTGAGAAATGACAAGCAGGAATGCCAATTACAAGTACAGTAAATTCAAAACAATGGCTATTTCAAAATAAAAGCGTCTCATTGGAGTCACTCCCCGGACTGATTTAGTGTGATGAAGCGATGGTGGGACCCGCGGCCTCGTTGCTTACTCTTCAGCTACTGTCTTTAGGTCACGCTGTGTTTTTTACGGGGCAGCTGGTGAGAATCTTGTTTTAAATTACCCCTGAATAACAAATCAAGCTCCATATGTTTTTCATGGGGGGCCGGGCTGTGAGAGAGAAGCTGAACAGTTAGTAGAGAAAATGAATCACAAACCTTCAATTGTGTCTCAGGTGGAAAATTTCAGGATTTTGGTTATCTAATGAAAATATTGTCACTAGACTCATTTCCTATGTGGTGCCAGAACGGCAGAAGAGTAAATGTGTGAACAGTTTACTGAAGGCCCTGACTCTTAACACTCCGTGAGTTTTGCATGCGTGCGTTGTGTGTGTGTCTTCGGCTCGGGTTTCAGCGCGACTGTTTTCATATCGAGGCCGCGCTTACCTCAACCTCCGAGTGTCTTCTTTGGCCGATTCACGTCTGAGTGCCCGGAGAACAAGCGGCGACACAGGTTGTATTCACTCACTGCCTGCTTTGCTTTGCCTGTCTGGCAAATTGGAGGCTTGAACTGAAGAGAGTGGGGACAAGGATGCAGAGTGTGGACGTGTAAACGGTCAATAAAATGCATCCTGGGTACATTTTATTTCTGTTTTTACCCCGTCTACTCCCACTCTTCAGAGTCTGGGTGGAGCACAGAAGAAGCCTGGATATTTTGGGAAGTACAATCTGAGTTATGAAATTAAAGGAACAGTGGAAAATATGTTCATTTGCTTTCTTGTGTGGAGTCAGATGAGGAGATCTGTGTTGTAGATATAAAACTCCTGCCAAAACAAATAAGTGTATTTCCAAAAAATATGCACGAGTTTATTGATGACGTGGAGAAACATTTAGGAGGCTCTGCAGAAATACTGAGATGTAATGTATGTCTGATCACCTGAAAATAAGAAGCATGATGTTTCTGTTACCTTAGAATGAGACTTTTGTATCTACAGATGCTGCTCCTCTTCCACAGAGTCCACCATGTTGAACCACCATGTGGCTACAGTAGCCCAGAAGGGACAAACTACACAGTTGTGCAAGAGAGGAGCTTTTGTGTTGGTCGTCGGTGGTTTCTCCTTCACGCTATAGGAAGAAGGTGAGGTGAAAGAGCCGGCACTAAATGCTGCACAGAGATTTTCATAATTATGCAACAAGATGTAGCTCAGCTGATGTTATTACTTTTAGATTCAAGGAAAAATATATTGAATATACACTGCTGCAGCTGCTGGATCGCTTGACGGGATTTAAAGTTTCATAAATGGTCAATAATAAATCAGTTTGGTTTTACCCTGTGTTGCCTCACTCTTACCCTTTTCCTCTTATGTAACCTGCCTGAAGCTTCATTGTGTGTTTACCCTCTGCTGTCTTGTATTATCGTGAGATTTGTCTATCTTTCTGTAAGGAGTGTATAGTTTTGTAATAGAAATAAGCACTGACATATATTAACAAAAACATTTTTATTTATTTTATTATAATTTATGGTTTTTGAGGGTTTACTCTTACATTTACACGACAATGTGTGCAGCAGGGCCTTCTGTCCTCCTCTTCACCCAGACACCTCTCTGTAAGCTCACCTGGCCTGCCCTGAAAAGGGAGAGGTTCAAAACCAATTGTACTGTCTATCCCGGGCAAACAGGACATGTGCGTAGCAGCCCCGTCGATGTTTACTGTAAATGGGAGCCTTTGTCACGTCTGTTTGCTCGCTCTTTCACACTTTAATCCGTAGAAACCCGACGCGAACCTGCTCATTGTCCTCATGATTCTCGCTTATAGTTACGCACATATGAACACACACGCAGACACAGAGTCAGAACAGTGTTTCCTGTTTTTTTTTTTTTTTACTATCTCACACAAAGACACCTCAAGCAACGAGGGAGAAAAACAAACTGGATTTGATCAATCGTTTGCATACACAAATAACAAATCTAAGCCAATCAGGCTTGCAGACTAAGATATATGTCATTGCACGGTGCTTCTGGGGATGTTCCCCTACTAGTGTGACAAGTGAAGATGTATGGCAGTGTAACCTTGCCAACAAGTCCAACACCTGGCTGTCAGATTGAAGTCTTGATAGTAAGACAGATATATATAGGTTTGTACACCACACTGTGCTCGTGCTCTAAATCCTCACAGATTTGACAATTTCACGTGCTCCCTCTGCTCAGGAGCAGCAGCCAGGATGATTAAAGCCTGTCATGCCTATTAGTGAGAATAAAGTGAGTCACATAAGAGCGTAAAAATGCATTGTTTATCTGTGTGGTCATGTAACTACAAAGGCAAGTGGGTGGAAGCTTGCCCGACCACACTGAGAATCTGTTAGAGAGATGCAACTTCTAAGCAACCGCCCGACACAAAGCCCTGAGGTTGTAGGTGGGGTTCGCTCTCGAGTCGTACAGCTGTGTCGGTATGTCACCTGCACTCTTCTCCAACCTCACCCTCACTGCTCACTCATGCATGCCTTCACGCTGCGTCCTCGTGAGCAGAATGTGCTTGCGGTGCAGCTGTAAATTTACAGAACGAAGAATACGTGCCAGAACGCAACGCTAACACTGCGATGTTCAGTAGGTGTTTACCGTGTTCGCCGTCTTAGTTTGGAGTGTTATCGTTGGCTGTGGCTAGATGGGAACTCTCGCACGAGGCACACTCTGAAATATGTACATATAGTGTTATGATTGACTTTATATTCTGAGATAAAAAATGATAAATCAAATTCTTAGACGAATCCTTGGAAGTTGGCTAATTTAACGTAGTACAAAGGGCGGTGAAGATTGTGTCTCTATGAGGACTTTAACTCTATGAAACTTTTTGTTTTTGTTTATTATTTTCAGCTGATTGGTTTGGATCAGGAAAAGATCATGGTTATGGGCATAGCCTTTGTAAAGCACAGCGTGGCGGCCCTGCCCTCCTGCTTGCTCCTGGCTAATGTAAAAAAAGAGTACAAAGAAATGGAGCATGGGTGGAGCTGAGGTCAGCCGGTTGAAGCCTAGCTGCTAAAAAAAGCCTCTCTTGTGCCGTGCTCTTAATTACGCTTACCAATTAGCAGCAATTATTAACAGGTGACTTCTATAAAAAATTCCCCTGTACAGCTGAACGAGGAAACAAAACAAGTTTTAAAATGTCGGCTTATGGATCTGACTTGACCTGTAGGCAACCTCAAGTGGCCATTCGAGGAACTGCAGGTACTTCACGGCCACGGAGGTCGCCGTTTGGGCAGCAGCAAACTTCTTGTGCACAAACATGTTTTGCAGTTTAGAGTCACCGGTTAACACGGTAAGTGCGTGTTTTTGGACTGTGGGAGGAAGCCGGAGTACCCGGAGAGAACCCACGCAGACAACTCGAGAGTTTCGAACCAGGAGCGAGGCTGTGAGGCGACAGCGCCGACCATTGCACCACCTCCAGATGGAATAATACAGGTGAATGTCACCGTGTGAATGATCACTGAATGGCATTTATTGAATGTTATCAGGAGAAAGACATTGTTTATTCATCAAACCAGTCAACTTTGGTCAATTAGCAACTTTTTAACATTTTGAGAATGCACATAATGACAATGACAACAAAAAGGTTTATGGTCTGTACGAAATAAATAGCAACATTGCTCATTTACAGCTTGGCTGAAGAAAAAAAAACAAACAAAAAAAGGGTTAATCTTCATATTAAAAAGGCATACAGATGAGTTGTGATACTCATGACTCACTAATTGCTCAACGAAACAAAACAAAAAAAAATGCTCTCCTTTTTAAATAAAGCTTTTCAGTTTTAATATGCACCTTCAAGAGCCTGTTATAGTTAAATAAATAGAATGCTTTCCATTTTTAACATGCACATCCAATTTGCCTGGGGAGTATTTACACTTCACTGATCCTACGTGTCCACCCAATTCTCCACTTTTCTTTTTTTTTTTTTCTCCTCGTTCTCCTCTAAACAACTCTTTCTCACCACAAACTCTCATACATACACAAATGTACAGTCACTCTTGCAGACATGCTGCACCTATTTTACTATTAACACAATATCTAAACCTATTGAAAGTGATCAAAATGCTAACGGTGAACATGGAAATCCATGTAGTGTAAAGAAGAAACAGTCCAAACACCACATCTTAACCAGGGAGGTGGGAGGGGGCGCTTACAAAAAGTTTTAGTTTACAATTGATCATGCACTGTATAAACTCACTGTGTTATTTGGTTTGTGTAATAAGTGGCTTCAATATCTACTTGTTTTCTTTAAGTGAACAAAGAAAAGAGTAATATCTCCTGTGACAGATAAGCAATCCTACCGAATAATCTCTAACAATACTTAAGTCTTTTATTTTTTTCCCCAGGAATCTTCACTGTCCTACGACAAAGTGGTTTTTACTATCTTTGAGTAAGCTTTCAGCACATGACCAGGAGCTACAGCGAGGTGGTGTGTTTCGTCCCGTCTCGTCCGCATGTTAGCGTAAGAAACTCCCGGCCGTCGCGCTTTAGGTTTGAGATGGGCAGTTTATTCTGTGCTGACGTTCGTCTCTCTTCTCTCTCTCTTCTCTCTTCTTCTTCTTCTTCTTCTTCCTCTTTCTCTCTCGTCTCTCTTTCATGATGCAAAATAAGAGTTCTGCATTGAGTAGAGGCGGTCGATCGGGTTCCCCACGCGGGCCTGCATGGAGTTGACTTCCGACGACGCCATGAAGCAGTCACTGAGGCTGGTTAAAGACGTGTCACTGTCTATGTCATGGAATGCAGAATCATTACCTGGAGAGAGGGAGAGAGAAAGATGATACGGAGATGGGCGTCAGGATTCGGTGGCAGAGGCGTCATTCAAAAAAAAATAAATAAATAAAGAAACACTCATGAAATCAACGCAATCTCGTCTTTGAGATTTATGGCAGCGTTGGGAAATTATAATTACTAATAGTCACTTTGAGAAATCGCTGTTGTGTGTCATCACAATCGGGACGAAACTGTTTTGTTAGTTATCATCAAAGCTCACTTTTTGCTGCCCTCGCTGGGACAATTGCGGTCTATGAGGGAGCATGTAAACAAGGGGCATACTCCTAAAAGATCTGGTTAATAGCAACCGTTTCCGCCTTTCATAAAACCTCAACATGTTATTTCTCTGGAGGGAATAGTTAACTTTATTACACTCTGGATCTTAATGATAGTGTTGCACAAAATGGGGACAGTGATTTGAGACACATCTTTTAATGCCTTGCCAATATTGTTCTTTTCCCCAAACCAAAGGAGAGTGATGAGACCGGGGACTTGGGTTCTTACTACCGAGAAGAACTAAATGGAGGCAAATTATAAGGAAGTTATGAACTTCGGGAAATGGTCCCTCTGGGGCTTGTTGAGGACATCACTTAGAAATGTGTTATTCCAGTTACATCCTGTGGACTAACACTTGATTGACTGATTTTTTTCCTCCTTGTTTGCATTTTAATTCTTCCCCCGTATCACAGAAATCAGAGACGTGTTGTTTTCTCATTCTGATTCATTAGCTCACGCGAACCCTCAATCATCGCCTGGACTGCACTTTATCTCAGGCTATCCGCGCTGACCACATGTTTCTACCACCATCGGAAAACATCATCAGTAACGGGGCCGTGTCTCAGAAGTGGAGGCGGAGAGTTAAAGCCATATTAAACACATTTGAGAATTGGAACTTCAAAACACAATAGCTTACGGGCGCCCTTGTGTTATCTCGTGTGGGAGGAGAAGCTGCTCGTACGTCTCTGTGAGCGGCTTAAATCAGAAGGGGAGCTGTGGCCTGAACACATGTCCCACACTGGGGAGTTATGAGGTTGATCAAGGGACAGGCATGTGTGTGTTTTTTAAGGGCAGGAGTGGGTGGGTGTGTGTGTGTGTGTGTGTGTGTGTGTGAGGGTTGGTGGATGCTCACCATATGGGTTCATGTGGTCCCCGGGCATCTGTGGGGGGGTGAGCCCCTGCTGGAACGGGTCTGTGCTGTAACCGTTCTGATCCATGGCGACCAGCTGCTGCTGCGGCGGAGCCAGCGGTGTGAAGGAGTTCATCATCCCCTCCATCCGGTTGGACATTACCTCTGCAAAGCAACAAGAGCAAAACCATTAGAGGAGAGGTGAAATAAAATGCAGGGATGAGCTGTACAATCATGAAGCGAGTTAACATTTTTGCACTTCCAGTTCCCGTGCCTCAAAGTCAGACGGTTTTTGATTGGCTAAAACAAGATTTGTGGTTAAGCCGACGACATTTTCACAACATAAAACACGTCAGATATCTTGTTTCTCTTTAGAAGCTGTTGCTAACAAGTGGCAAAATGAAACTACAGAGGCTGTCAGCGATAATTAACGTCGGCACGCAGAACACGGAAACTTATCTGTTCACTAATTACACGGTTTGTTTACAAGTTTGAAATTAACTGGTGCTGATGCTGAAGTCCTGCAACCGTGCTGCAGTTAGTTTAGCTTTTTTTACTTTGAGAGGTCACACTTATGCTTCAGAAAATCATTAAAAATAGCACCAATTTGAACAAAATGTTTATTTTTTCTGCAGTAATTCAGTGATAAAATCCCATTGGCTTTTTGTCAAAAGAATCAGGGCAAGTTGGCCTATAAAAATCGCTGCAGCGACGCTTCCTCGATGAGACAATGAGAGCATTTACAGCGTGTGTTCCTTCCTCATAGCTTCTCATCATTGCTTGCTAATTTTAGATGGAGGTTGGTGACCTAAACACACCTTATACTGATAAGAATAAAGGGAGTCTGGTGCTCGTGAGACAGCAACAATAACCTCCAAAAAACACCTCGATTGCACATCTGTCTGTCTGTCAGCATTTCCACGGAAACCCACAGTAGTCCTTCCTGTGGCTTCTCCCATAATTCCCTTCACAAACACTGCTTCTTGGCTAACTGTGAGAGAGGGACACAAAACTCTTGTGGCTTCATCGCTCGAGCCTCCTCTTCCCCACACTTTCCTTTGCAGTGGCTTTTTTGCGAAATGACGTCTGCCATTCATTTCGCTTGGCTTCCAGACAGAATATCCGTCTTGCTTTTGATGTGAAAGCACTCTTGTTTACGCGCTGACATATTTGCGATCTGTTATTCAGCGTGATTATTGAACGTGTAAACATTTTTCTCACACGTTTCACAGAAGAGAAGGAGCAGCAGCGGCTCACGCTTTTTTTCTGATCCGGTGTTTTCCATAATTTCAGTACTCATGTACGGCTTCTAACTGGCTTGACGCCGACATTTGAAACAATATGTTGCTATGACATGCAAAACCTCTTTCAGACATGTTAGAGAACGATCTGTTTTAAAGGACCAGTGCTAGATTTAATGGCATCTAGTGGCCAATCTAGAGCTGGAGTTTAGTTTGTCCAGTCTGGGCTACTGTAGAAACATGACGGCCGCTCTCGCTGTAGATATAACTATTCTTATATTCAGGTGATTATAAACTAATAAAATCACAGTTATGGATATTATATTCTGTGAATAGAGCACACTGGACCATTAAATTAAATCTACCTCACTGAAGAATCTCATCCTATGATTGGCTCTTAGTTGTGATGTCACAAACTCATGCTCGTACACTCAAACAACCAAAGAAAGAAGAAGAAGAATAAAATCGAACTTTTCCCAGACACAGAGCCTCTTCGAGACAAAGAGCTCCCGTCGAGTGTCGTACCTTGGCCAAGTCTCTGAGAATTCTGTTGTTCTTGTTGTTGCTGCTGTCTTCTTGCCAACTTCTTCATCTGAAACGAAGGAGTCAAAGTTGTGAGGATCCCCCAAAACTAACAAGCGCTGTTTAATTTAAAAAGGATGCTCCTCGCCGTTCACCCTCGAATGAACCGCACAAAATCTGTATCTGAGTGCACTTCATTGTCAAGTATCAAAGGTTTTCACGAGATAATCATCAGGAGAGAGGAGGGTGTAGACATTTAATGCAAGAGTGAGCTAGATTTGCAACTCCTTGGCCTTTTTTTTCTCTTTTTTGACATTTGTGAAAGGAATGCAGCGATAAGTTTAACACACATAGTTGTTGCTGATTTATTGGCCGGACAGAAGATGGAACAAGGCTGTTGCACTGCGGACACAGAATCCAGTTTATCCCGCGTTAGCTGCTCTCACCTTAGCTCTCTGGTTCTGAAACCACACCTGCACCACCCGAACGCTGAGTCCCGTCTCGGCGGCCAGCGTCTCCCTCACCTGAAACCGTGAAGACAAAAAGATTTCCAGCATCCCCACAAGAAAACAAAGCACTTTGCAGCACACTGAAATACTTTGGCTCATTAACATATCTTCCACATTTCCCAATAGGCACATTGCCTCTTTGATTTGCTTTGATTTGAGTGAATGTTAAATGAATGCCGTGGTCTTTTTTTTTTTTTTTTTTTGGACCTCGTGGTTATTGCCTCTTCAAAGCCTTGGCCCGGGTGCAGCGCCTGTTTTTAGGGTCCGGGCTACAGAGGCAGCTCTCCTCTAGCTCAGTATGACATTTGGTGCAGGCGGACCGCGTTACACCAGCCTGCCTCGGTTAACACAGAACAGAATGCTGCTCGCCACTTCAAAGCTGAGCTCTGAGGTGGGGGGATTTTTTTAATTTGAGAATTTTATTTGTGAAACTACTGTAGGGCTCGTGGTCGGCATCTAAATATCCATTACTCCAAATGCAGACCAGGGAATGTGAAAAGAAAAACAACTTTATTTAAGCTTTTGTCTTACCTTTCTGCAGGGTTTCGAGGACACCTCGAAGGAGGCCTTGAAGGCCCGTCTCTGTTGAGTGGTCAGGATGGTTCGCGGTCTTTTGGGCCTCCTGGGATCCTTCCCGTCGTCCCCCTTCCCCTGGCCTCCTATGCCTTTCTCCGGCTTGATGTCCAACTCCTCATCGTCACTTTTCTCTGCAGAAAGAGACATTTTTTTTTTTCAGCACAGGGTTTGAACCGACTACACCCTTTTAGTCTGTGACAGTCTGCTGATAAATATATTTTCATTCTTTCCTATTCTGGGAGATTCACACACCGCGAGAGCATAATCAAAGGAGACACATGTGTTTTTGATACTTTGTTATCAATTTATTACAAAAGGAAAAGGCCACATGTACGATTAGACTTACAGAAGTCTACGGGCTCTCGCTCGTGGTGAGCGCAATGAAATATGCACATTTGTCAGCGGAGTGGACACTGCGTCACTCGTAATTTACTGCGCTCAGCTTTGTCTGATTTACACTAAATCAATCTCTGATAAGAACACTACATCAAGTGCAACATGAAAAAGGAAACACGAGTACATGTGGGGAATGCATAACAAATGCGACACAGCAACAAAGTCCAATTTTTAGCCCCCCCCCCATAATAATGACAACTTTCATATGGATTGCAAGATTTTTTTACTGTCAGCAGCAGGATATTACAGTTTTGGGGTAGTAAAATCGGCGTAATTTTTATGCTTCTATCCTCAATGTGGCATTAAAACAAAATAATAACTCGCTTTTTATTAGATTTCTATTATTAAGGAAATGCCTGTTAGTTTATTTTCTTTTACATTAAAGTCAGCTTTGCTGTTTGCAGCTATTAAACACATTAACTACTCCGTTTATCCTCCATCACGTGGAAATGAATCGATTTTTCTTTTGATTTTAAACTTTTGTTTTCAGCTGAACAACTGTGGCACGACTTACAGTGTGAAATATGTTTGTAGTGACTCATATGTTTCGCTTTCACCTGCCAAAAAGGCCACAAAGCTATGTAAACATAACATGAAACATAAATGAATTAATAAAAGAACACAATCCGTCTACGTGGGGTTTGAAAACACGTGTTTCCAAATGGAAACCAGCAGCGTTGCTAATGAATCCTGATGATTTTGGGGCTGTGAGGAGAGGCACACATGATGCTTCAGTGTCTCCTGTTATCTACATTTCTCCACCGACACACACTCTTACATTTCATCTTCCGCATGCCGAGGTTAACCTCTGTTCATGTCAACATTTTCTCTTCGCCTCGGAACTCGGGAGACGTCGCACAAAGGACGCTCCGCGCTCGATACACTGGGACGCAAAAACCGAACGAGGGAAGAGAGACGCGAGAGCAAATATTCCCACAAGTTGACAAAAGTTGACACAGGCACAGATGTATTTGACAAATTCCCCCCGCTTTTGTGCATGTCTAAATGTGAGCCAGATGGTAGTGAAACAGTGAGGCTTGGCGAGATGCCTCATTGTGTGTGGAGGCTATAGGCGAGGAACACTAGAGCTGATAAGAGTGGAGGAGCAGGCTTTCTGCAGAAAGGCCCCCAAATCCCTCTGTCACTCACCATGATACAGTGATTTAATTCTTTCCAGCACCAGGCCCTGCCCACGCATGGAGAGCCATTAATACAGGGTGGCTTGGCTTCGTCCTGTTTCCACTTCCTACTGTATCATAAACCTACGCCCCCCGCTTGAATTAGAATGCTGCAGGATCAGCCATTGAAAAGCTGCAGACGGAGCCATGTTAGATGTTTTTACTGCCTGGCCTGCATGCAAGATCTCTAAAAAATCTCAGATGTTCCAGCACATGATCTGGCACAAGGACAAATGATAGTTTTCTCCCTCTTTTAATATCACTCCCAAAGCACTAAAACCAGATCTATTATGGTGGATGTCTATGTTGGCTACCAGAGTGATGGAACAGACCATACAGAATACAACACCCTAGTGCCATGTGATGATAGCACCACGGTGCTGTTTCTCACTCTTGTGCGAGAGGGTGTGCGAGAGAGGGGGCGCTCACCTGAGTCTGAGTCATCCGGGCTGACCGAGCTGAGTAAGTCCTTCTCCCTCTCGTAGTCGATCTTGCACAGCAGCTGGCCCTCCTTCAGGACAAACTCGTCGCCCTTCCTCAGCTGCCGGTCGCACACGCAGCAGCAGAAGCAGTTCAGGTGGTAGACGCACTCCAGAGCGCGCATCACGAACTCCGTGGGGGCGATTTTCTCCATGCAGCCGCTGCACTTGGTCGCAAACAACCTGCAGAACAAGAGAAATTAACTGAATTTAGTTTTTTTTTTAAAGCAACACTGTCTAACTTCTGAAAGAAGAAATAGAGCGTCAGTTCTTTTACATATGAAAAGTCAGATTCATAAGAAATAAAGCTCAGTTTGGCTAAAAACACTCAGCCTTCCTTCTTCTTCTGGTATGACCAGTAGCTTACAGTGGCTCATGTTGGCCACAGTGGCCGCCGTCCAGCAAAAGTCACAGCAGCTTGCTTTTAAAGCAGAATAGAGTTGGATTTGGCAAAGTCGCCCGCTCCAACCTGAACCTCAACGACGCCGTAGCTTCCTTTCGGATGCGTGCATACGATCTTGGATCCTGGCTCGGTACGAGTCACGGCCTGTCACACCAAAGGTTGAGGCCCAGAAACAACCCAAACACAGCAAAGTAAGAAAACACAGGCACCTGGACACCGCCAAAAACTTCTAGTAGGACATAACTGACAAATGATAAGCCATTTAACTTCAATTCAATCCAACCTGTCTTAGTCTTGGTCTAGCAGCTTATGGTGGCTAATATCTATCTGATATGGATGAGTGGTTCTCTGACTTTTTTGCTAAAATATCTCAGTCTTTTCTTTGGCGAGGTGTGTGGCTTTATTTTTTTATTAAGAGTCAAGTTGGCTTGCCGATCCTGTGGGCAGCCAAGGAGGTGACTCCTTTGGCAAGCAGCTCATCTGTTAAAAATTTCTAGGGTGGGCCCCGGCCCCCGTGTCACTTCCAAGTGGGCTCAGTCATGGGCACCCAGACCCAAACCATGTTCTACTACGGTGACCACCAAATCCTGATGATCCCAATCAAGCCTCCGCTGACATTTTACACATTTCTTTCATATCCACGATACTCTACATGCATCAGACGCCATATCAGAGAGTGTGATTCATTGCCAACTACTGCGGCTGCCCTCTAGTCTGTTCATATTTCATCTTACTGTCTAATATCACGCCTCTGTGGCGCAACACTGCCTCTATCACCATTTCCTAGACAACGCCTCCATCTTCTTTTATATCCTTTCAGGAAGATGTTTGCATTGTTTTATTGGTGACTGAGAGGCATTTAATTCGTCCTCTGTTGTTCAGAAGAAGCCACATTAAATGGAGCAAGAAGGCAGGGAGTGTGGTTGATCTTGTCCAGCCGTAAAGCTGGATTTATTAGCGGCCTCTTTGTTTGCCCTGGTCTGGAAGACAGCTGGCAACCGCCTATCTATTTGTGGTGAACATCTATTTCATTGTGCAAGGCAGGGAGGCAGCAAGAGGAGCAATTGACATCATCTGCTGGTTCGGGACAGGGATGAGCGATAGTGATGAATATAATGTGTAAATATGAGCGGAGGGAAACCAAAGGACGGTTTTGTTATGGTAATGTTGTTATAGGTGCTGATTGAGTACTGATATGGCGCGCGTGTGTGTGTGTGTGTTCACACATGGAAGTGGATGTGTATGAGCAGCTGTATGCACGCTGGAAACAAGATAGTGTGGGTTTTTTTTTTTAGTCGTCTGCGCAGCTTTCTAAAAAAGAAGCGCTCCTGATCAGATCAGCATCGGGAGAGCAAAAGTTGATCTTAATTACATCGCATCGGTTGATGGGTTATTGTACCCGTTTCATCCATTCTGATCTAAATCACCACCTGTATCTGGAGCGGAAAATAAAAACGGCGTCTGATTTTCTTTTTAACCCTCGTGCAACAGCAAAACAACGAAGATATCAGAAACTGGCACTCACAGGGTTCATAAAATCCTTTAATCTTTCATTTATTACAATAAGTTAAGAAGATTATTATTCAACTATGGAAAAACCTCGAGGATAATCCCTTTGAAAAAGAAAATTTTGGCATGTTTCTCAAACAAAGCGGGCTTCTAGTTTAAGTGACCTGCCAACCTGGATCTATCTTCTAAACAAACCTCCAAGATGGGACGTTTAAAAAGTCCCAGAAAAGACAAGAAGAACTATCAAACTATTAATCATAAAAAATAAAATAAAAAAATCTTACATCGACGCACTCCTGTGAAGATAAACTAATAATTCGGGGGGCTTGTTTCTAGTTTTTAGAGAGATTAGCGTGTTACATGCTGGGATCAGGGAAAAAGAGGTGATGAATCTGTCAAGACAAGTTCCCAGCTCGGACTCGAATGTTTAGCTAATGATTGCCGGCTTAGGCTCAGAAAGAGAGCGAAAAAAGTTGAGGAAATGACTTGTTAGCGGTTTTGATACGTCCAGGACTCCGCATTCACCTACGACCGCTCTCTCAAATCTTCTCATCTCGATGAAAACATTCTCATTCAGCCCTCTTTCCTTTCTTCTTTCTTCCTCGCCGAGTCTAATCTTGTAAGCCATTATTTTTCTATTTCCCCTCTCTGTCACTTTGCATTATTTTTGCTGCTGTAATTCCTATTCGTCCCTTCTGGAATCTTCCTGTCCTGCTTTGTCCTCAGGTCTAATCCGGACTTTCTGCCTGTTTTCAGTCCCCGGTCCCCATTCTCAGCGGGGTTCAGATGGAATAGCCATGCATGACGCCCCTTCTATGGCAACCACACCTCCACAGGAAGGCAACGGCGACTTTTCGGATGGGCAGAGAAGGCCTTTGAGAAGCTGGCAGCAGAAGTAAATCCTTCTCTAAGGAACAAGGAGAATTAGCAGGGAGCAGTGGACTAGGGATTTAACCCTACCCCTCTCCTTTGAAAGGCACAGTCAGTCCCACTCCTGCGGCTAGCCACAATCAAACAGAGGAGGAGTGGGGAGGTGGCAGTGGGGAGAGGAGAACACAAACTCCCTGAATGACACAAGCAGTGGATTGTGGAGGAGCCTAATCCCACTTTAATACCTTTCCAAGTTCAGCTGCTAAAGAATGCTCTTTAAAACAACACCACTGTGTGAGCAGTGAAGGTTGACCAGGGGGAGGCACGCCATTCAACCTCCCCAACATTACCTGATTAGTGGTTTGAGGGGACCAGGCGGGTGGAGACGGCCAACAGGAGACAGAGGAGAAGATGTAAATGATGATTTTATATATAGAAAAACATCAACAGGGGCTGCTGCTGATGACGTTAGGACTCCGCAGCTCCCTGCGAGGCTCTGCTGGGATCTTAAAGATATCAAAGTGCTGTAGGTGTGAGCGTAAAGTGATTTAGCTGATCATTTACCGCGTTCTGCCTCTACTTGATCCCACTGACCCGACGCACTAAGACTTGTATTCACCTAAAATCCACTTTCTGGACGTTCAGCTGCTCGGGTAACATGACTCCCGGTGTCGCAGCAGCAGCAGCAGCAGCAGAGGAGGAGGCAGCCCCGATCAGCAGCCCTTAAGCTAAGCCTCCTCAAAGAAGACCACCAGCATGACAACACCACCGTGTCCCCGGCCCTCCCCCCACACCTGAGTGCACAGATCAGGGCCGGTGAGACCCTCCGGTGTGGATCAATGGCCGCATCTCAAGCAGGGAGAGAGAGAACTGTCAATATTTACTCAGGCCTCCCCCAGAACTGGACTCATAAATGAGAAAAAAAGAGCCGGTCTCAGCACATTGCTGTCTGTCCCGGAGGAATCATTACGTCCCTCTTTTTAATCCTGTGTCCACATACCTGTAATCCCTTGTCTGTTCTTTCTTACGTTATCTTACGCTTCTCTCCTCCTCCTCCTCCTCCTCTCCGTGACAGATTATCACACTGTCGAGGCTTGTAACGCCACACGCTGCTGTGTTTTTAGCAAATGCACAAAAAAAAAAAAAAAAAAAAAACACACACACACACACACACACAGTGGAGAAAGAGCATTATGAAGAAGAAAAAAGCCAACGGGGACCGACAGTTATTTTGTCTGATGAACACTTCAGCCGAGCCAAGTGCAGCTGAGAGACTTCGGCCTCTCTGCTGCTCCTCTTCTTCACCACCACCCTCCACCTCCACCCCTCTTTTCCAGGCACTTTGGAGAACTATGCACTCTCCCTTTGAACAGATTATAGGCAACTTAAAGTGTGACAACATCTTAAGCTCTCACCACATGTTGCCAATGATTTCCCTTCTACAGACATTACATTTAATGCTTCTGCCGCAGTGATAAGCATCAGGAGGACTGGGTGGGATAAAAGAAACCCAGAAGAATAAGAGAGAGAGGGGTGGTGGTGGTGGTGGTGGTGGTGGTGGTGGGGGTTTATGGAGCTGCTTATGTTGCTTGATAATCATGCTACATTTAGCAACACGTGCAACAGTCTTACCTACTCCCCTTTTGCTATTGAACAACACTCGGAGAAACACCATAACAATTTGGAGAAGAACAGCGGAGGGCTATTATGTCACCGCATCCCCTTCAAAGACGGAGAGAGAGAGGGGATGAGGATTATCCAGGCAGCAGCTGTAAGCTATTACTTTGAAGATGGGCTCTCGTGTTTGAGCAAGGGAAACCTGTGGCCGTGCCAATCACGGCCGAGGTGAGAGCTGAGGCCTGGAGAGGCAGGCAGGTCAGGCAAGGGCCAGCCGGGCCGGACGAAGGGGGGGCGTGTGGTGGAGGAACCGGTCAAACGCGCTTGCTTGATATTTCCTGATTTAGCCGGTTCGTCTCGAATCGGTGTTTTCTTGTAAGCTAACCAGGATATGTTTTTATTTTTTTCGAGGGGAAATACGCTGATTCACCTTCTCGCTGAGGTTTAGTGACTGATTTATTGCCTTGTCATATGTGTCGGATAAATATACGACTGCAGCCGGGTTAGCTGCACGGGGAAACTTTAAAGATGTAGATCAACCGGTCGGGGAAATATTTGCTTTTCTTTGCTGGAGTTCGATTAGAAAATAGATACTGCCAAAAAAAAAAAAAAAAAGGTAAATATGGCAGTTGGTTAGCTTAGCTTAGCATAAAAAGTGTAAATGTGAAAGTAGCTATCCTGGCTCTGTCTGAAAAGCCAAAAATGGTCCAACATAAACGTTACATTTTGGTTTTTACGAGGATTAAACAAGTGTTGATGAGTGACCTTCATTACGCGGATTTTGTTACCTTCGTACGGAGCCTGGCTAGCTGTTTTTTCCATGATGCCAAGCCAAGCTAACTGGCTGCTGACAGATATAAGAGATGTATGGATGTTCTCATTTAAGGAAAACATACTTCTAAAAAAAAAACGCACACACAACGCACACACAACGTCGCACGCCTCGATGAAATTCTTAACAAATTTTTAATGACTGAAATCCTCGTCTGCCCTCCAAGTTTTGTTGTCTGGAAACACAACAAACATATCTGTCTCAGCAGAGGTCTCCGAACCGTTCCGGGCAGCCATTCCTCGGCTCCTCATGAGACGCGCCTTAGTATGTGAAAATTGGTTCTTAGCAACAGTATCAAGAGCTCGAGCTAAAAGAGGAAAACATTTGATGCCCAGATGTTGAAGGGAAAGCCTTTTCAACTTTGTCTCAACATCATGAAAATTACTTTGTTATGTACGGTCCTGTTGTCCTCTGGAAGCAGCAGACAGTGGATGCTGACCACACTGGTTTTTAAAAATAGCAGCCTGAATTGAACTAATGCAAGTTAAGTTTGATTGCTTGCAGCAGGGACGTCCGATAAAAGTAAAAGAAAGTTTGCACGCGTAAATAGAAGCAGCCTCTGATTCATTCACCGGCCGTGAAAAGGAGGTTAAAACAAACTTTCAGCCTGCATGAGTAGTACAGTACGGGAAGGTGGGGCTGATATTACTGTCTCCATAAATGATCTCAGTAGCTGACCTTGTTTCATAG
This sequence comes from Protonibea diacanthus, assembly GCA_028641955.1. Lineage (NCBI taxonomy): Eukaryota > Metazoa > Chordata > Actinopteri > Sciaenidae > Protonibea > Protonibea diacanthus. The sequence continues at coordinate 24,528,407 of CM053985.1, forward strand.
TATCAGCATTTCTCTTTGGAGCTTAGATTCATGGAGAGTAATGAAGCCAAATAAAAAGTGCCATCCTTCTGCTCCCAAGGGCCAGCTCCAGTCAGCTCTAAAAGCTGCTTAATCACCATCCCGTGCTTACTACATTAGCATAATAATGGCCTTTAAATTGAGGCTCTTTGTTTTTTAATTAAACTCCCAGCAGGTAAAAGTAAAACACATTAACGGGAGATGTGTACACCACTAATGGCCCAAAGGTGCCTTCTTCATCACACAGCTCTGGCCACAGGGTTTGCTTGTTCCCCGCACTGAAGCGCAGCGCCGGCTGCCTCGCGAGCTCACAGGGGAGGAATGAGACGAGCTGATTGCACTTGGCATAGCAAAGATAATAGCGTAGACGTGTTTCGGAGGAGTTGGTTGGTGTATGCATATGCACCTGCCCTACATCCTCAGAGGGAACGCACTTAGTAAGAGGCTGCTGAACAGAACTACGGCGAATCTGTAAAAAGACACCGGTTACAGTTAGTGCAGGAGTGAAGTGTTTCCAGGATCGTCTATCCCACACGGCCGCTATTGTGAAAATAAATATGGCCGCTTTATTTCTATGGCGGCATGAGCTCCTATGTGCTGGAATGTGACGAGTCCCCCGGCCAGACAGACATCCCAGACATATCTGTACATAACGCTATACCGCACAGCTGCACAAAGAAATCCTAACCCTTTAGTCGTTATTCAAATGATCTCATTCCAGCGGCTGTGTGCTTTACAGATTACCCAACACTTGAGAGACAGTTTGAGAGAGAGACAGTGAGAGGTGTTCATGCGTAACCGACTCCAAGAGCCTAACAAACATGCAAATGGTGTGTTTATATCTTTCAGAATTTTGTTGGTGTTACACGTACGAGACGTGAGAAACACAAGACAAGGCTTCGTGTTCATGCAAAGCTCCCGAAAAAAAAGGCGACACGCCGGGAGCTGTCTCGCAGAATCGAGGCGAATCGAAGCTTCTCCAACCGTGTGTATCCGCTAATGAGTCACTGGGAAAACAGCGTGGAAATAATCCTCCCCAGCCACACAGGTAGAACAAAGCTCATGGAGTGAAAAGGACAGTGTGTTGGGCAGCAGAGGAGGCTAAGTACACATCTAAATACAAGAGTAAGCAGGCAGGCAACACATGATGTGTGTCTGTTTGGACAGCTGGTGTTCCCCGAGTATGTAAAATGAGTGCAACATCGCGTTTGGACTCAGTTTTTAGAGCTCAGAACAAACAACGCTCCGTCTGAGCGAGGAAACGACGACTGTAAAGATGTACGTTTTTTTTTTTTTTTTTTTTTTTTTGCATTTCCCTGCTTATTCTTTACCTGTTCTCAAAGCGGACTTGATCCTCAAGCAAATAAATGAAAAGATTGTGAATTGCAAGGCTGCTCTAAAGCGCCGTGCTCTGCCTTTTGTCACTCCGCTAAGAAGCCATCAACGCTCGGAGATCTGACATGTTTACAACGCGGACAGAAAATCTCTGCACAGCTCCCCATTAAAAGCACCTGTAAAGTCATCTGCAGACATTCTGTATATATATATATTTTTAAATAATTCTATCAATGGGTCTCTGTTCGTCCTCTCCTTCCAAGCTAATCTGCGTGAGGTGGAGCAGAGCCCACCATTAAGGGGCTTGGCCCGCTCTCCACAAGCCACCGCGAGTGATTGCTGCTTCTGAAAGAGCTGGGAGAGCAAAAGAGAGTGATGGCTACAATAAGTGTAATGGCTATCACATGGTATAGAGCTATGGCTGCTGACTATAACTGCCCACAGATACACAAGTCTGTCTTTTTTTTTTTTTTTTTTTTATCTTAATGCTTATATCAGATTCGGAGAAATAAAAACAACTATGATCTCACGTCCAAAAAACAAAAAAAGTCCTCAAAGGTTAGATTAAATCACAGAGTGAAAAAGTCGCGGAGACACTTTACTTTCTTTATTGTGAGAAAATAAATGGACTCATCTTACAGATTCAGCGCTGGAATGGTTAAAAAACAACATTTGGATTGGAGGGCTTTATAATTACTATTGACCCAGAGGTTCTGGGTCCTAAGAAATAAAACAAACAGTAATATGAGGTGTTCTAAAGCACAAGTCTGCAAATATGCAAAGACAGGGTCTGGTGGAGAGCATCACGCTTTGGCTTCTTTTCTCTGCGCTCCTAATCTGTGGGCCTACACAATATTAAGACGGCTTTGGAGCCACTTGTGACCCAGCTGTGCACTAATGAAAAATTCCACAGCTCTGTGCAGAGGCCAGTGGAGCTTGACCCCTCTCCACCCTGAACCAAGCAATGTCCATCTTGAGGAGTTTACCAGGGCTGAAAGATACTGGATTAATAGATAGAAAAGGAGAAAGAGAGACAATCTGGGAAAGGCCGAGAGGAGAAAAAAAGAAAAAGAGAAGCCCTTGTGTGTTTCTTCCTCCAATCTTTAGTATATTGGTGTGAAGTAAAGTGTTTGCCCAGGTTTTAATGGGCAGAGATGATCTGCAGATCATTGTGATGGAGGCTGCCTGTATGAAGGGGGTTCTGTTTACTTAACAGAGATTCAGTCTAAGCCCAAAATTAGTTTGAGAAGGCGAGAGGAGGAGGGGGGGCGTAGAGAATGTGAGGCAACCAGGAATTAGACGTTGTTCACAAGATCCGGATTCATGTGTTTGTGATCCTGCTGCCCTTGATTCTCCGTCTGCGCAGCTCAACCAAGACAAAAGCTGGACGAGGACACGCAGTCGGCAGCTACAGGCTGACGTAACACCATGTTAACTGCTCACACGAGTCAATAAGCGGTGGTAGTTTTTGTAAGGATGTATATGTTTTGGTCTGCTCTGCCTTTCATTAACTTCTCCTTTTTGTTTTCCTTCATTTCATTTATTTATCCGAATTAAAACACAATTTAAAGATCAGCCGCCCGCTCATCTGTCTTAGCTGCCTCACAGACACATCGCCGTGCAGGAAAGCGGTAACAGCAATCGAGGAAAATAAACGAGAACTAATGTGAAAATGCTGCAAAAAAACGGCATTAGCTTTTTCTGAACGTTAGAAAATTAGACTGAATCTTAAAAATCAGAAGACGGCGGAGTCTGATGTATCAGTTAAGCAGAACCGATGGCGACCCCTCACCGTCGACTTCAGTTCTCATCAAAACCAGCGATAACAATCCGACGTCTGTGCGAGCGTCCGAACCGAATGCTCTTAGATTACCGCATACTTTAAAAGATGAGTCCACCTTTAGCATCCGTGAGGGAATAGAGAGCCAAATAAGAGAGACGGGAGGGGAGCGAGGGGTGAGAGAGAAAATGAAAAAAAGGCAAAGCAAATGAAAAATAAACATTGTTATTGAAAGACAGGATGCTTTAAGACCCGGGAGGGGGGGGCAGGGATTAACATTCAGATTAGCATTCAAATAATATATTTGAATTTCTGATCAGCGATCCTCTTCAAAAGAGCTTAAATCCCAAGATTAGCAGGTGTTATGCTAAAAAGCTGCGTGTTTTTTTTGTCAGGGAACGTAGCTACACTAGCCAAACAAATATGTCTTTGAGTGTGAAGGGCTGGCATGGATGTATGGCTGTAACCATGGCGACTGACTGGTAGTTAGGAGCCTTGGAGAAGGGGTGCAGTGTTGGAATGTGTCAAACAGACAGAGGGGCGCACACACACCGCAGAGCAAACCAAAAACCTGCTGTTTCACTAAAGACCATCAGCTACATTACCGAGACCACCTACAAATTCCAGAGATCTTAAAAAAAAAAAAAAAAAGCTAATTTTGCATCATCGTTTTTTAAAAATATATACATTCTTTCCCAAATGGTTTGATTTAAGAGCGCCTTCCCGAGGGAGTCAAACATAAAAGTGATGGATTTCTATTAGAAGAATAATAAAAAAAAAGCTTGACTAAAGACTCACGCTGTGTTTAAATGCCAAGTTGCTCTCCGTTTTTATCTACCGTGGGTCAGTCAGTTAGGTCTGAAATGAAGGTAGAGGTTTTAAAATGCAGTTCAGACAGAGCACACACACACAAACACACACACACACACACACACACACACACACACAGCGTTAAAAGTAATCCAATTAAATTTACTGTAATTGACTTGATATTCTATTTTACATCAAGAGAGCGATTAAGAGTTAATCTGCAACAACAACGCAGCCGTTTTTTATTTCTGATTAAAATTGGACACTGATTTCTGTTTGTGCGTTCACGCGTAATCACACCAACTGTTGTCTGACTTATAGTTTTTTTTTTTCCTTTTTTTTTAGATTATACTCCTTATTTTACTACAATATGGAATGTGTGGAATGTAACTAAATACATTTACTTGAATCAGTGGTTCTCAAACTGAGGGGCGGGGCCCCCCTGGGGGGTTATACAATCCCTGCAGGGGGGCGTGGAAGACCAGGGGGGGGAAATATGTGACACCAAACTGAATAAAAAAATTGGGTTATTATAGATTATACTCCAAACAACCACTGATGGAACGTAACTAACTACATTTACTTAATCCAGTTGGTTTTAAATCGAGGGGCCGGGCCCCCCCGGGGGGGTTATGCAACCACTGAAATGCTGCAGGGCAGCGTGGATGACCAGTGGAAAAATACAGAGAGAAGATGAATAAATATGATTTAAATAAGAGAAAATACACATGATGATCGTTTCCCAGATTATTGGTGATAACTGATAAAAAACTGTGGGGTCGGGGGCCGTGATTTTATTCCCCCTCTGAAGTGCGTGATGCTGGAGAAAGTGAGAATAAAATCACAATACAGGAGTCAAATTTAAGGCACGTTGACTTGATTATTATTATAATTATAATTTGCATTAAATGCCACTTTATATTTCATTAATTATGTTTTAAAAATAGTGCATTGTTTAAATGACCCGGTGAGATATAAAATTAGCTCCACCTTGATTAAATACAGAAAAATACAACTAATAATGCAAAAATATAATATATAACAGTATAACAGTCACAGGGGTGAATTATGAGTGCTTTTATTTATGATATTTTTCTATTTTTTTTCAAAAACTAAGACGATTTAAGCTGAAACTAAGCAGATTTTACTTGTAATTAAATTTTTTTTATAGCAGTAATGTTACTTTTACTAACCTAAAGTGTCTTCCATGATTAGCCAAGGTACACATAATGATAAAAGTAACATATCCACCGATAAATACATATGATATATAACATTTATGCAGAAATACGTATTTATTTGTACAATGATGCACGAAGATTCGGGGACAAATCATCGTTACATGTGAAATGCGTCGAGGAAAGTTGTGTTGTTTCAGCGTCACTGTTAGCTTTAAAGCAAACACCTGCAGCGCGCAACATTTCTGTTGATATTTTCATCGTTGTTATCTGTGATATACATTCCACACAACCACAAGAGGTACAGATGACCCCAGAAGAACAATAAATGAATTGTCTGGACTTGCTGCAGCCTGCATTGTGTGTGTGCGTGTTTGTGTGTTTAATCTTGAAAGGGAAATTCTCTCTCCATCGTAGCAGCTAATGTTACTGTGAAACTATTTTGTTCATGTCTCTTAAAGTATTCAAGCATGCATTTAGCCCCAGGTGGTCTGGCAGAGGAGTCGTCTGATGCCCTTCTCTGCTCTCTCTCTGTTTTCCTCTGTTGTTCCCACACACCCACACACACACACACACACACACACACCGAGCACTTCTCTGTCATGTGGTTGGCGGAGTGTAAAATCTCTGTTCTCTCCAGCTGGAAGAGAACAGGTTTGACAAAATTCCCTTTTCTGCACGTGGAGCCTTTAAGGCACGGAGTGGAATGGTGGAGCATGGCACGGCACGTCTGGTCTCCCCCACACACAAAAAACCCGACTGTATCTGCAACGGCCCTGAGGCGCTTACCTCGAGTCAACTCTGTGGCCCTACGGCGGCCCTTTAGTGACTGCGTTATGACCCCTAACAGAGCACTGACGGGGTTTGTTTTCCCTTTTAGCTCGGGACTCAATAAGTTGGCATTGTGCTGTAGCGAAGCTCACAGGTGTCTCGGATGAGTCACACATACAAAGTCTGGTTAAACCGCCTGATATGAATCCTCAAGAGAGTGTGTGATGTGGCAGCAGCTGTAGTTATGCACATTAGGGCCGATCTCGCCGGTGCCCCTGCCACTCATTGTACACATGATTGGGCCGATATGGATGCTTATTTGTCTTCGGACGCGATGACAATGTCTCCCGCCGCAGTGACACCCCGTGGTCAGCCCTCTCAGCGAGGAAAAAGGTTTGTATTCACCCTCCAATTTTACACTCTCTTTAGGTCCAGGAGTGTCTTTGTGTGCTGGGGGGAGCAGCCCATTCTCTGTGGCTGTCTGAAAAAAGCAGCTGTTTCTATAATGCTGTGGCAGCACTTTATGTTGCAGAATGATAAATGAAGGGGAAGAGGCAGAGCTGAGGTGCAGCTGAAGCACACACACGCAGAAACAATGGCATAGGAGGGTCTACGTGCTACGTGGATGTGCTCCCTTGCGCCTATCTCTTTCGGCTTCTGCTTCTCTGTTGCTGCTTCCACACACACGTACACACACACACACACTCCCTCTGTAGGTTAGACTCCCGGTGCTCACCCATAGCCAGAGGTTATGAGAGCGTGTTGCAGCGAGGAAGAGGAGGGGGCTAACAGACTGACACCAGTCCCACCAGTCCCCAGCGCAGACCCAGGGGAATGAGAGGTTACGGTCGCCGTCCCACCGGGACCTGTCGCTCCTCTTGTCCTCGGGGCAGTCATCTTCCTTTCCACCACCAACCTAATGACAGAGCCCCGAGGCCTCATCACTCCACCCCCCGCCTTCCTCTCTTTCTCCCAGCTCCACGCTCCTCTCTCTGTCCTACCCAGGTGCCTGTCAGAGGGGTGTCTGCTCCGCGACTGGTGTAGCCGTCCACATAAAGGCTCCCTCCCCACCACCGCCACCACCACCACCGTGTCCTCCTCCTCCTCCTCCTCCTCCTCCTCCCTTCATGGCCCCCGGGCTCAGCCTTTCATTTTGAAGTGGCGCAGGCCAGCTCCGCACCAGCCTGGGCCCTCGGCCTGCAGCCTGCTCCATTGTTTGGCCTCAGAGAAAGACTATTATTTCAACTCAATTTACTGTGAGTAAACACTGAGTGATAAGGCCCCCTGTCCTATCCCTCACACACACACACACACACACACACGCTCCTCTGATCCCACCCTCCCTGACCGTGGGCTGTAATATACACTGCCAACAAATCACTGCTCTCAGCCCATTGCTATCACTGGCTTTAGAATGGAGCTTACTAATTCACTTTCCAACACAGATCAGAGGACAGGCCTCATGTGTTTGAGAATATGGCTCCACCACCGCGCACGGCTTTTAAAGGGCTTGTGGCCCTATGGTGGACCGGTTATAAATTTTATGCAGCAGCAGCAGCGGCAGCATACTCACATCTTTAAGCAGACTATTCACATGCTGAACTCGCGCTAATCAGATATAAATATGCAAAGATGGAAACAGTGAAACGGTGCTGCGACACTTTATTAAAAATGCAGAGTTTTAATCATTTTTTGGGGCATCTGTGATATCAAAGACGCGTGATGAACGGCTCTCTCGCTGCTCGGATAGATCGGTCGTGACGGTCGCCTTTTTTTTTGTGTTTCCGAGACAATGGACGCCGGGTGACTCGTGACTCACAGCTGCAGGAATGAGACGAGGTGGCCAAGCGCACAGTTAACGGCGCTGAGACTTAAACGCAGGGGTGAAATTCTTCGCTGATAAATGACGATGTTGGGGAGATTTTTCAGTCTATAGCACCAAAAAGAAATAAAAAAAAAAAAAAAAAAAACAGAGCTGTTTGTTGTGTTTTTCATTGTCTGGCCACAGAAAAGCCCTCGATCCCTCTCCTGCGTGAGGAACTGTACTATGTCTTAATTATACAGAATTATCAGCCGGCTTTAAATAGCAGTCGTTTGCACTGTCTCTGCCTTATGTGGCTAATATAATTATTGGGAGCCTACTTTATCTTAGGCAGAAAGAGGCTGACACAGTAGCACAAACTAATGTGATAAAAGCTTAGCATATCACGGCTTGATTCGAGGATTTTAAAGGTAAGTGTTTATGACAAGGTAATAATGCCTCATGCAAAAGGCTGGCCCGTAAATTGGTTAGTTAGGGCATGATGGATGAGGGGGAGCCTAACCTTATTTCCAATAGAGCCTCTTGATTTCTAGAGCTGAGGATAATGAATTTGATTTAATTAGACCATCCCTCATCTAATTAAGAGTGGGAGAAATCTGACCCTGTGTGTAGTCCTAAAAACAGGCACTGCTTTTCAACCATATGGACATTTCTGAACAAAGAGAGCAAATTAAGCATCCTGAAACGGAAAGGAGCGCTCCCGCTAAAGAAGTCATCGCATCAGCCGCGATTCCTCTTCGTCCGACTCATCCTTCATGAAATAAGTAAGAAAAACTTAATCAATTAAAACAAATATTATTGCGAGAAATAAAAACAAACTACCAGCCCGTTAAGAATAGAGTTGAGAAGATGGGACGAGGGATTAGGCAACAGCTATAAAGGTCCAATTAAAGTGATTCATCATCAGATTATTAATGAAGCTTGTGAGGGTCCTCTGCAGTATTGGTAATGGGCTACTTGGCCTATCTCCCTCTAAACCCTCTGGGTACACCTGCTCCTTACACTGCCAAGGTAATCTCTTTAAAGGCCAAGGAGATCCAGCCCACCAGGCCCCCAAAGGCACCCTTTGAGTTCGCTCCCACCGCCTCACCTCGCCTCGCCTGCTATACACTCTGCGCTTCACCTCACAGGCTTGACAACTCTCATTATGGCTCCAACTTTTCTAGGCTTCACCTCGGAGGAAAAAACTCTCTCAACTTGATCATTCTGACAGCCCCGGGTGTTGTATTTGTCATCCTCCGACTAACTGGACGTGCTCGCGAGAGGAGCCGGGGATCTAAAGGAGAAATGATGTAAAGTCTGCCTTGTCCGGAGCCAGATATCCGAGAAAAAGCCTGTTCTGATTTGCTCGGGGCTCTGATGATGGGTGTGGGCGGATAAAATATCTCAGATCGGCCATTATAAGCGCATATGCTAGAGAGCCTTACAATACTTATCATTGACAGTCCATCTCCGAGTGCCCCTCGTAAGCTGAAGAACCGGCTCACGATACACAAGCCCATATATGCTTAGGTAGCCAACACACTGCAGATCCAATTACCTGTAATACACACTTCAGTTTATCTCACTCCCAGTCATTATCTAAATTGCCGACATATTATTAGGGTACCTGCTTGAGAAGTGTGTGTGTTTCTCTTTGTCTCCTAATAGGGCCCAAAGGGAGAGTTGTTTTGTTCGTGAAGCCTCTGTAGGCCGTAAAGGAATGGGCTTTATAACCGTTTTCCAAAACGGAGGCACGCGGGGAGAGCGCAGAACACTTCACCATTATGCACCAAACACAAACGTATCTGTCATGACACGGTGAGTGGTAGAATCAGGAGATTAATTATGTGATTGTAGTAGAAAAGGAACCCCCGGCACCTCAGTCGGAGTGGTCCCTCATTACATTACCTCGGAGGCCTCAAGAGGAACCCAATTGACTTCAGCGAGGACGCGGTACCGCCACCAAGAAGACCTGCACTGATTGAGAAGCGTGACAACTATTAATGGTTGTGTAAAAATCAAAGCGCTGAGGGTGTCTGTGTGTGTGTGTGTGTGTGTGTGTGTGTGTGTGTGTGTGTGTGGTGATTTGTGAGTTTCAGGCTCTCTAATCCCGCCCAAAGAAGTCGCTCGTGTGTATTTTGGATTTTAATTGACGCTTACGTCCTAAACTCTCGTCATTATAACCACTCAGCGTTTTGAAGGTTCGCTTTCTTGACTTCTTGTTTTCCAGTGAAATCCAGACTCTAAGTGAGCTTTGGGGGAAAAAAAAAAAGCAAATTCCTTAAAAACCATGGATAATCCTGGTGCATTTTATTTCAGATGAAACTGCTTTTAAGAGCAGTAGAGCGCAATGCTTTCGACCGCCAACATTCCTCTTAAGATCATAGATATTAAGAAAAAATAATACTCTAAGAGGAAAGAACCTCAAACTGCAATCATGTGAGACTGTTTCGGCCGTCGCATCTACAGTTTGTGCAGAAGCTTCTCCTTCTACCTTTTGCCTAACAGTCGCTACGTTTTGTTTGATGCTGGCATTTATTTAATGAGCAGACCAGCGCTGAGACCGTCACAAACCCGCGTAGGGAGAACTGAAGGCCAATCGCACCTCCCATCATTCAAATCATGTCCATGCAAGTGAGATGTACTCTTGACACTGGCCGCTCCTCGGAGAGCTATATATGCAATTGCAGGAATAACTGCGGCTGAAAATGTCTCATCCATAGGGACGCTCGCAAGCAATAACCCACCGTGTGAGAGACAGACAGCTAGATTGAATGGAGAGACAGCTAGACAGGCAGAGATCAAGTCCAATCCCGCTCTCCCGTCATCTGTGGCTGCACGTTCACAGGTCAGGCTTAGCTAATCTAATTCCTGGGCTTTCCCACAAAAAGCCAAGTGCCACTCAGGAGAAGTGGCAGGGAGAGTGAGAGAGAGAGGGAGAGAGAGGGAGAGAGGGGTTGGGAAGTGGATGTGGAGAGGGCTGCTGCTGCTGCTGGTGGTGGTGGTGGTGGAGGGATTGAATAATTATGAATCAGGGAGCTTAACCTTCTGGGGAGTTAATTTGAAGAGCACTGGGGATAGGGGAGTGGGACTCTTTATTTCCCTGGGGTGCCCCTAATGCCATTGTGAGGGAATGGAGAGATCAGGACACGCAGCAATATCGTGTCTGTTAGCCACCATATGACGAGCTGACCCCAGAGCTGCGCTCACAATCACACCTGCCGTCATCAGGGCTAATTTGTTAAACATATCAATAGCGCTCTGCTGGCCTTTTTCTCTCCTCACACACACACACACACACACACACACACACACACACACACACACCGGACCATTGATTCAGCCGCCAGGCGCTGAGTGACAACACCCGACCCCACTCGACTTCACCCCCCCACCACCCCTCCTCATCCTTTCCGGCAGCAACAGACACATGAAATCACTCGCGATCTACGTGGGCTGCAAAAAGTTGGATGATAATTAAAGAGCACATAAATAAACTTCATATCTGTTGGCACTCTTAGAACGCGCTCATGCCAACCTGCAAATATATTACACCTGCTAAAAGCCTCCAGAAAGGTTTTCCTTTGCATGCATGCACAACAAGCAGAGCTGAGAGTTGCAAACTGAAGGACGGGGGAAGACAAAGAGGGGATAGAGACACAGACTGAAGGTTAGATAAACCACAGCATGCAGAGAAATTATACTTTGCAGCCCTTGGCTCTGTGAGGGTCGTGAGATGGAATTCTTTTATTTGGATCGGGGCCCTCTGTCCCAGGCTCTCACCGGGAGAGTCTCCTGTCATGTTTGCAAGCATGGAGGTTGAGAGATTGGCTCGCTCGCTGGCTGGCTGGCTGGCTGGCTGGCTGAGTGGCCGGCTGGCTGGCAGAAAGAGCTTGTTGTGTGGCTGTGGCGGCGGCGGCAGCAGCAGCAGCAGCAGCACATACCCTGACATCTGGATCCAGTTTGCTGGAAGCACACTCAGACAGGGCCCGACTCTGGCAAGGGGAATCTCAACCCTTTGATTCTTACTCCCATGGTCCGCTCTAATTGTCATCCCTCATTATTTAGTCAAAGGTGGAGGGATGAATCATAAACTATTACAGAGAAATGACATTTCCTGCTCCGAGAGAAATCCTCCTCAGCCTCGCTCCCCGTCTCATCCCAGCTGATAAGGACAATGAATTTTAGACACGGCCGGAGCACAAACATCTCTCATCTCAGCTCATATCATTATGATTTGGCCAAGAGAGGGTGAGAGAGGGTGAGAGAGAGAGAGAGAGAGGCCGTGCTCCTCTGTAAACCACAAGTGATGCAAGGAGAAGTGGAAGGGGGTGAAAGTTGCAGCGGGTTCGATGACAGTCCGCAATGACAGAGGGGGATCTTTGCTGTCAGGAAAGTCTTTACGAAATAAAAGTTGTGTGTTTAAACTGGCCCTTCCCGGGAGCAATTGCCAGGGATTACTGCAAATAAAAGCAATATGTTTTCTGTTGTAAAAATACGGACGGCAACACTGCAGAGAGCTACATAAAGATCTTTTCTGAGTGAGTCATCAGAAACGGTAATAATCCCAATTAAGATTCTCAGGATTTATAGCTAGTAGACAGATTTATGGCAGCGCCTGTAAATAAATTATATCATCTCACAGAGAGCTTATCTAAACCTCAAACGTACAAATACCACTTTAATCGTCTCATTCAAATCCTGCCTGAGCAAACAAATCGTGTTCCATGTCATAGAAATTCCAAGACGTTATTAGGTAATTGGTTGATTGATTGATTGAGGAGTAATTAAGACAGCCAAAGAAACAACAGATTCCGAATCCAATAAACAATTAATAAATAGATTTCTTCTTAAGATGTCAATTCACCACTTGATCAAGGCAGAATGAATGTCATATTACAAACACACAATAATGTAATTTGTGGTTTGCACTTATCACGGCACAACAGCCGAGTCTAGCCAATAATAATGTGGACTGGTAATGACAGCGGTGTGTCTGTGCACAGCGCCGGGGCAGATGAGAACAGGTTTGAGTGTGGAGGCTGCACACACTGCCGTGTGCCTTTGATATTTCCTCTGTTTGTTTTGGAAACTCAATGATGCACGAATATGTCTGTATGATGTGCCCTGTTCATTACCCCTGAAGTGGAATGTGTATACTGCTTTCCACGACAGCGTCTGTCTGTCACTCAGCGGGCGGAGAAGTGCAGCGATGACAGATCGTTCAATCCCCTCAAAGGCAGTTTTTTATTTTAATCTGAAAACGGAGAGGAAGCGGGGATAAAGTTCTTAAAGTAAAGCTCTCCTCTATCAGTGCCTCCTCAACCAAGACCAAGTCTCAGCATCGTGTACTACTAACTGTACATTTGCTGAATGAGAAAAGATGTGTATCAGCTCCTTCTCCCTTACACCGCTTTGACTCGTCTTTTCTACAGCGGCCATCATTCACTCACCACCGGCTAGATGAGCCATTTTTTCCCCCTCTGCCGAACGTTAAGCCTGCCATCAGATTAAGCAGTCTCTGATTTCGGCACTAATTGTGCGCGTCCACTTAAGAAGCTGACAGCTTTGGCGAATGAGGAGGCTCGCAGGCCTCCGCGGCACGACACTCATCCATCACGGCCTTAACCGATTGCATCCCTCTGAAGGCTCAACACGCTAACACCATTAGCTCTACTGCTGGGCATCTAACTAGCACATCACTCACGCGGCTACATGCTAACAGCATTACAGCTAATGCTGCCCCTCTAACTAACACATCCGTCATGGGGGCTAGAAAATCCTCACGGCTCCACGGAAACACGTGGAAGCGCCGCTGTCTCTCTCGGAGACAATCACCCGCATTATTTTGCCTCTGTTACTTTTGTTGCTCTGCTGCTAATACCCTCATTTGTCTCCGAAGCTGCTGAATGCCACTGAAAGGAAGTTGTTTTGATTCTGTTTCTCGCTCTGCCCACAACAGATCCGGGCGAATGGTTGAATACGCATGCCTCTGTGAAGGGAGCCATTCAAATCCGATTATGATTTCATATTTCACAAAGACAGTACACCACTAGGATGATTTTTAATTAGAACCAGAATCAGTAAAAAGAATGGGGCACGGAGACAATAAAATGAGGAATGCATTCATCCATGCGATGATTCTCTAGCTTTATTTAAGATCTGTGCCAATGTGCTAACAGCATTAATGAAGTTATAAAGAATTATGAGGGGAAATCAAATTTGCCTCGCCACTTGAGCGCCACTAAAATGCCAAACAATAAACTACCAGATTGCAAATTAGATCAGTAAAAATATCAAACACATTGCGGTGCAGGAAAATCCATAATTGCATTTAGTGCCTGGCCTCTCCTGGGGGAAGAGACACTAAAGATCATCAGCAGGCTACACGGGAGCCGCTATTGACAGAGCGGTAAAAATCGACAGGCTAACTAAATAAACACTCCAGGCTCCATTAAATATTCAACGGCTGAGATTTGACAGTCTAGCGTGCCTGCCTCTCCCCATCGCCTCCATTGGCTTCTCTCTGCAGCACATCTTCTCTCCCTGTCTCCCCCCCTCCTCCTGCACACCCCCTCCCTCCCTCCCTCCCTCCCTCCCTCCCTCTCCTCCTCCTCCTCTCCCCTGTGACTCCTGACAGCAATAAATGATGCGGTGCCTGAGGGCGCTGCTCCAGTGGGAGACCTGGAAGGATAGAGCAGGAGAGCAAAAGAAATAAAGGGGAGACAGCCTATGACCAATGGCCATTAACCAAGGACTGAGACAGGGCCCTATGACATCCGCTGACACCCCCACCCCCTCAACACACTCTCATTCTCTCTCTCTCAAGGCGGACTCACACACTGTTACAAACCTGATACGCCACAGCCTCCTCTCTCCATTTTGTTGTTTATGTTCTAATACCACAAAGACAGCTGAGCCAGAGAGCGCTGTATATATATAGAGAACAGTTGAAAGGTGGTTTCCTCTTTCATTCCGCTAACTTAATCATAATCAAACAGTTTACCCAGAGTGTTTGAAACAAAACTGGCACCTCGAAGAAGAGGTGAAAAACCCTCACCGCTCATCTGCCATCCAAACTCCTGCAGCCCTCCCCGTGACAAGATCATATGCATTCATCTGCCGCGGCGAGCCAAAGCGAGGTTATGCAAATGAGAGATGACAGTGTTATTGTGTGAGGAATATCAATGGAGTAATTACTGTTCCATGTCGGGCTATTGGCCCTCCGCTGCCGCGCCCAGCCAGCGCGCTTCATTTCTCAGCCGCCCTCTCAGGGGAGAGATGAGCGGTGTGCTCTGGAGAGCAGAGCTAATAATGGCAGCGCGGATACAGGCAGGGGCTTTAGACGAGCCCCGGGGTCCTGAGCCGCAGACTGCTAAACGTTGCAGGGGTCTCAGGAGAGCCCCCCAGCCAAGATGAAATGATTAAAAAAAACCCACCCAACCTGACTGACAAGCTGACCGGCCACCTATAACTCTTTGTTGTGGTGGGTCAAACCACCAGTGCTCGCTTCAATCATAACAGCGGGTGACCTTTTTGGACATTAGCTGGCTGCCTGACAATGATTCTTAGTGGAGAAGAAGAAGACGACGAGGAAGGGAAGAAAAAAAAAAAAGCAATACTGGCAGAGGAGAGGAAATGTTCCAGGTAGCTAACCAGCAGAAATGTGCCACACACACTAAAACACAGCAAGTTTCAAAAATGAATCAAAGGGATTGAGGGGATTTGTAAATCAAAAAAGTGATAGAGATAAGTAAACACAAAATAATCCTGTAGGTACTTTGCTTCACTGACACTGTGAGATCATAATGATCTGGTCTGGCTTCTTTTTTTTAGCGTCTTGGCAGCCGTCCAATGAGCAAACTCCTTTGGCATGTAAGTGTCATCGAACGTAAAGCTCAAATTTGTTGGGGGTGTTTAACAAAGAGCTGTACTCCGACGTGCGAAAGCGTCGACTGCCTGTAACGTGTCAACTTTATCATCTTTTACATGTGAGGGACTGTCTAATAAATAAAAATGCTGAGAGGCCAAAGGTTCAGCTGATGGGGAGAAGGCAACGCGAGGAGAAACTTCAAAGAACGACGGCTGGTACAGGCCCCGGAGCTGTGAATTAACATACCAAGCAAGAGGAGGAATGTTTCTCCCACACACACACACACACGTTCGAGAAGCAGCGAAACCTAATCAATTTTTCTCCTCTGAAAACAACGAAAAAAAGGAACCTCTGCATGCTTAATTGTGCATTTGTTCATTATTCACATAAAGAATTGAAGTTTTTAGACACGAGCACTGAATCCTGTTTGCATGCAGTGCAGCTAAAGACACAAAAATGAAGTTAGCATTTAGGGAGTGTACAGAAATTATTAGGCTGGGGAGGGGGTGGGGTGGGTGGGGGGGGGTTAGATATTTCTATGTATTTTTTTGCTAAAGGGACTTTTTTGGGATAGCAAGGAACAATTTTTTTTAACTTTTTCTAACACAAAATAAACATTTCCTTTAATATTTCATGTTTATTTTTGTGTATTTGTTTGATTTTCTTTGACTGCAGATGTTCAACAGATTATTTTATAGGTCACAATTCATGAATATACCCGAACCAGCATGTTTTTTTGCTTAGTGTCATATCAGAAACAGTATATTTGTGAAAAAAAAGTTGAATTTTAGGCAGATTATCTAAAAAAAATGTATATACATCCGGGTTAAATGTTGAGGTTATGGCATCTTAAATCTCTTTGTGCTTTACTTCTTTTAGTTATTAATGTTGAAACAATACTGATTTATTATTTTGACATATTACAGGGGTGATTTTATAGCTTTTTTTAAAGTCAAGGTCCAAATAAAATATTAATAACGAGAGGGAAAGTCAAACAAGAGGCTGAACCTCGATTCTCACACAATAATTTTAACACGGTCCCTTATAGATTCAGCTACAGCCGCGTGAGTGCTGCGATACAAAACGTGCTGATGTTTTGACCTGAACACCAGATCAAATCGAACAAACTATCTGCACCTTGTAATGTCTCTGCGATCATCTGCGGCCATGAGCGCACAGGACAGGGGATTCGGGTGAAAAAGGAGGTCCATGTGCTGCTCTTGTACCTTCACACCATTCATTTCCAGGTCAGGTGCACCTCTCCCAGTGTCCAGACACCTCATACATCTTGCAGACAAGGACCGCCTTATCTCCATACTTATCTCCCAAGTAATAATTCCCACTTAAAGCTGTAAGCCTCGAGCAAATGACTGGACAGGATGGGAATGGCAGGCCCGGGTGGTACACCACTCCCACTCCCTGCAGGACTCCTACAGGCTACACTAAAAAAAACAAAACAAAAAAAAACATGGCCACAGTGGGACGTGCTCATAAAACGGGCCAAACTCCGAAAAAACCTGATTTGAACATGAAAACATAACAAAAACAAATATATGATTTCACTTCCTAAAAGGTCTGAAATGTATTTATTAACCTTGCCCTCGGTGTAATCCGGCGCTGGAGCGCTTGTCGGGTTTTGGGGGGTGCGTTTGCGAACATACCCCAGCTAAAACAGTCAACTCAATCAGCCGTTCCCCCGGTCGACGAGCACCAGAGAGAGAACACAAGCCGAGGCGTACACAAGCCTCTTGTCTGATGCTTAAAATATACTTTTCCTTGCGAGAAAGACACCGAGAAAGTCAAACACGGTTTCCTTCCAATCAGCGTCTTATTTCAATCTTCTACAAGAAAGAGGAAAATAGCACAAAGGGCAATATAAAGTGCCAAAAAAAGATGGGCTGTATATTTGCGGTGTGAAATCTCAGAACGCTTCCCTCCCTTCCTCGTCGCTATTGTTCTTTTTTACTTAACCGGCCTGTTTTTTCGGACTTAGAGGATGTTATTTTTTAACAGCAATAAAGAACAGGCTGACAGAACTCTGCCTCTCCCTGACATGTTTTTCTACATGTCATAAATCCGATTGTATGACTAACTGCCTGTTTTGTTTATTATTCCTGTGTTTTTTTCTTTCTTTTTTTTTTTTTGCTTAATGTCCTTTCAGCGCAGCTTTGATCCTGCTAACCTTATGGATCCTCACCGTAAACACTTACCTCCCGAAGACGTTTTTATCACCTCGAGGCTCGATGCCAGGCATCTGCGCGGAAGTGCAGCAACAGATAAAGTTGCCAGTTCTACCAGCGAGGGCAAAGAGGACAACAGAGTCTCCGGGTGAAACGCTTTAAAACTCCTCCATCACCCCTCTGGTTATGATTGTGGACTGGATTTATCATGCATGCCTTTTGTTTTTTTTATCTCTTCTGCTATTGAAACATGTGACTATCTAACTTTAGTTAATAAAATCACCGCAAGGCCCTCATGTTTTGGATTGCAAATTATGACTGTCGTCATTCTAGACCAGAAGAACATCACATTATTTCATTTCAAGCTTGTACGAATAGAACCAGAGGTCCACATCCAGCCGGATGAATCAGAATTCATGCTACTTTTGTTAAGATTCTGATTAATTAGATCATATTTTTTGGAGCTATTCTTGAACACACAAAAGCGCCCACTCAAAGCCTGCATGCCTGAGCATACATACAAACACACAAACCACCCGTGAACACTCAGTCGCTGCCAGTGATGTTTCTGTGAGCAGGAGACCACAGGAATTGTTTATCACTGCGGATCAGAGTGACTAATCAGAAGCAGGCCGCTTCTTCTTGAACCTGTGCGAGGTCGAGATGTTTCCTCATCCCACACTGAGACACGTACGTGCCACGGCATGACCTACCCCTCGCCTCCTCCTCCACCTCCTCCTCCTCCTGCTCCTCCTTTCTCCTCAGTACCTCGGTCCCAGCTCCACAACCAAAGGGGACACTCTGTGATGTTCTGCTATCCCAGCGAGACGTGGGGGAAAAAACCGTGCCTTACTCGAGACAAATGTTCCCTTTCGTTCTGGTTTATTTATCCCACCCTTAATCTTAATAATTAGCAGATAATGCATATTCTTTCCACTCTTTTCTCTCAGCCATGGGTTCATACTTAAATATATCAAAGAGGCAAATGAATAATTATGGTAAATAAAAAAAAAAAAAAAAAAAACAACCAGAGAGGAGAAGGGAATGAAATGTGATTGCTAGGCAAAGTAAGAGTTTCCATTAGCATTTGCCAAAGCACCATTAAATGTTATGGGCACATCAAGGCCCACAGAGCATGTTGGTCAGCACAGTGGGAGTATGACATCTTACACTGTGCAGGGCCTCATTCTGGACCGTGCAGACAGCTTCAAAAGAACTTAACCGTCAGGAAAAACAGTCTGTAGGCCTAAACCGCACGGCAAAAAAAAAAAAAAAAAGAACCACTCACAACGAGATAAATGCTGAACTGACTTACCCTCGGGGGGAGAACGCGGCGCTTGATGCATTATAGCTAGTTACGCAACATTTCTTTGATATAAACAACAAGAAGCTGATCATAACGTCCAGGAGAGGCCAAATGCTGTTAACAGAGAAACAGGCTGACTTCTACAGAAATAATGATCCAGAGCCAAGACACTGTGATAGAAGTGATGGAGCTCTGTTGCCCATGAGGGATGTTTCAAAGCCACTCGAACGCTTGTCAGTGCAGTTTATTACTTCCTTGAAATATCTGTAAAAGAGGAACCATTGAGCAAAAGAAAACTGTTTAAGAGCTGGGGGTGTAAATCTCTTTTAATGCTGCTGATCCCTGTGTTAGTGCCGCTTCCACAAACCGCTCGCTGTTTTCTCCTTCCCCTACGGTTCCCTCATTACGCATCGTCTAGGAGAAATGGCTACCTTTTCACTTCGCCTTCTCAAATATTGCAAAGTATAAGCGGTTTTCTAAGTTATACTGTAACTGCAGGGCCTGAGTCTGCCAAGAGTCTGTCGCTTGTACTTAGTCCACCACCCACCCACCCCGTCTCTCTCTCTCTCTCTCTCTCTCTCTCTGTCTCTCCCCCCAACCCCCGCCTCCTTTATTTCTGTGGCTGTTGGTTAGGAGAAGCCATGTCACAAAGCCAAAGTTGTGACATACAGAGGCATGCTGTTGTAGTATAAACTTGATATGGATATTTGCGATACCGCAAGAACATCTTAAAGTGGATTCTGATGGCTACTGGATGGCTAACGTTCCAAGAAACAATGTTTTTTCTCTGCTGTGTGTTTTCTTCCAGCGAGGATAGATTTTGACAAGAGGTCCTGAAGCCCTCCGCTTCTCCCCCAGGTTAGGTTAGTTCCTGGTGGGATGTTTTTGTGCGGAGAGGCCACCTCTCTTTCTTATCTTCCTGTCATCTCTGTGGGACGGCAGGGCACGACTCCTTCTCTGGCTCCAGAACCACAGGCTTCCCCTGGACACCAAACCGCCGCTCCACACTAGATGTACTCTTTTGAGAGGGTGGTTGTTTAGGGTGTGTCAGAGCTTATTAGTGCCAGAATGTGTGAAAAAACCAGAGCTGGGTCGAAACTGTATTTGCAAAATACATTTTTATGGGTTGTTTCAGCTCGTCTTTAAGTGCCAGCAGCGCCGGGGTTTACCACATGAGAGCAGGGCAGGCGGGCGGACAATCACGACGAAGTATGTGAAGGTTAATTTGGTCTTTTTGTGACCGACAGCTTACCTAACACCATCTGAATTTTTATGATTTGGTGAACCACATCCCACCGCTCTTCAGGAACGGATAAAATAAACGACACTAAACAAAATTCATACAACCATTATTTTTTGAGGGGAGGGGGGGGGTGAGTTTGCTTGTGTGCATAAATATCACATTTCTACCTCCTAAACCTGCTGGTCCCCGAACGCCCTCACACGGCCCCGTCACGTGAACTGCAGAACCCTTCACTGTGGCTGAAGCTAATTTTTAATTGGTTGGTTTGGTTGAGTTTGTGCAACCACTTTTGAGTAGAAGAGAAGTTTATCCATTGCTTTTAGCTATTCCAGCTGTTTATCCATTAGCATTAGCTAGCTGCTTCAACTATTTCCCATTAGTTTAAGCTATTTTAACCATTTATCTATTAGCATTTATCTGTTACTTAAAGCTAACTGCTTCAACTACTAGTGTAGTTGACTTAACGTGTTCGTAATTTCTATTTTATTAAATTACTCGAGCTGCTACTGCGACCTCTCCATGTCCCCTTCTTGCGACTGCACCCAACCGGGTACCAAGTAACCCTGGTTGGAAATCACAGATGCACTCTGACGTGACCCTTAACACCGTTTACTGCCAGTAATTATGACTCTTTGGGTGCCCTCAACACGTAATAATTAACACGCAAAGGGAAGTTTGTGCAGTTTACTCTGAGATTACAGCATTTGTAAAGGAGAAAGAAAAGACGGACAGCATTACTCGTTCCTGTGTATAAGTTGTGGTGAGGCTAAAAACCTATAATAAAATCATGAATGGCAGCATGTGTGTAGATAGTCCCTCACATAGACATACTTGTGGGCAATAAGAAAAACATACGCCGCGCACTGAGGCACTGAACCTGCATGCAGCTCGGAGAATGTTAATAAGGATTATGGTTAATGTACTTATAATATTCATCGCAAAGGCCAAGCGTGTTTTGCCGCTTTCTTTGAAGAGGCCGGAGACCTCTGCCAAGCAACACCAACTTTAATGTTTATGTTGCGGGGGGGAAAAAAGTGTCCCTGTGTCAAATTTAACTAAAAGAAAGTGCAGCTTAAATAAGCCGGAACTCTCAAGAGGAGCAGATAGAAATTCCTTCTCTGTCAGACAGAACGAGGCTGTAATAATTTCTCTAGCATGTAAGCCGTAAAGAGATGCTGATGCCGGAGAGCGCGCCGTGACCCCGCCGACCTTGCGCCTGCTGCCTGGCCTCTGGTTAGTGTAAAGCAGCATCCAGCTGAAAGCTACCAGAGGCCTTCATGTGTATATGTGATGTTTCCAAGGAGAGATGGACCAATTAATCTGATTATAGTCACAAATCCTCCGACATGTGTAGGCCTGTCCGCGGCCATGTGCGGTACAGATGTGTGTGTCCGTGTGTGTAAGCATGTATGTACCTGTGCGTGTCAGATAATGTGATCGCACAGAGAGCGGAGGTAAAGCTCCGTGCGCATGCGCAAAATCAGAATCTCGGCGGAAAATATATGACCCGCAAGTTGGAGAATAAAATATCTCCGGCGACGTTTTTAAGATTTATCAATCGAATTAATAAAATTGGTCTTCACTCCCCCTCCCCCAAAAAAAGGAGTTGCAAAAAAGCTGTAACTGTATGCAAATACACGCTGCGGGTGAGGGATTGTTCCTCGGAAGTCAGAAAGTGACAGTTAAAAGTACCTGAAATGAAATACTGGGTGAAATAGTAAACCGTCTGTCAAAGCTTTCGCGGTCTGTTTAAAAACACAACACCCGAGCACTTAAGGGTTTTAAACAGCCTCTTTTCATTGACATGGCTATGAATATGCCTATTCTGAGAGCGATCCTTTCATTTTCAAGCCAGAGATCTGAGTCAGTCACAGCTCGCTCGTATGTGTTTGTGCCACTGACTTGCAGCCTGTGCTGAGGGGGGGGGCGGGCGGGAGGAAGTGGAACGAGGAGCTGACAGACAGGGCCTGATACTGCACTTCCACCACAGGCCAATCCCCAGCTAACCCCTGTGCTGACAGCCAGGATGTAGCACTCATCCACAGGCCACAGCCCAGGCTCTGGGGCCCAGGAAAAGGAGAGCAAGGAGAGCAGGGAGAGGGCCGCGCTGCTGATGATAGAGGGGGGCTCGGGGTTGGGGTGGTGGATGGTGGTTTGGGGTGGCACGCACCGCTTTCTGCCTCCAGAACAGCGTGACCAAGAGGAGAATCCACAGACTGCGTCGCCTGCCAGCAGCATGTCCGACGTTTGGCCGTGTGACAGACCCCAAGCTACGTGCACGCCGCACGGCTACACACACGCGCGCGCACGTTCACACAGGAATGCAAAAAACGCAGAAGTAAAGCTGGAACCTATAAGACACCATGAGATAAACATACTGTAAGAGAAGAGACTGTGAAAACACAGACACATCCACACCACAAACACTCAAACTTTTTCCTCAAACCAGATTTTCTGGTTACTTTACTGATTAAAGTAAAAGTGAGACGATCCAACATAGACATAACAGATGACGGTCTCATTGTGTTTTCACTGACAGAGTGCTATTACTGACAGCACGAGTCATGTGAAACATTCATCTCGAAAATTGCTTAGGCAGAACCAACTTTTTGTGTAGTTTAACCTCCCGAGCCAGATGTAATTGATAACATGACCTCATCAAAACTTCAGTTCTCCCGATATTTGTTGCGAGACGGAGTCTTAGAAGAGCCGAAGACTTGCGGGGGTCGATAAATAACGGCGTCCTGAGTCGGTGCTGCGCAGAAGCGCGGCGGAGTGATGAAGGTTGAGAGGCCACCGGTGACCCCGGCTGCACGCTGCGAGAGGGCTCCGCTCGAGAGCCAGAGCTGTCTCTCCAGCTGGGATCACAACACAACTTTTGGAGCTCTGGTTTCAGAGCACAGCTCCGGGGCCTGGAGGGGGCTGGCGCTCCCCCTGCGAGTGAGGCTGGGCCTGCAGGGCCAAACGTTAAGGCAGACAGACACCCTAGGAGGGTCAGTCAACCCACCCACTCTCAGGAGGAGGCAGCGACAAGCACAGAGGCCAAAGAATGATCGGGGTAGCCTCAGACCACAGATCCGCTTTTTTAAATGCTGAGTTTGGGTTTGTATCAAACCTCTCAGCCTACTACAGCTATTTCTGTTCAGCGGGGTTTCCATTGAACCGGCCCCAGAGGCAGATTCTGTGCATAAATAATGTGCTGTAAGGCCACGAGGTTGAATCAAACAATGCTATCAGCTAGAGGAGAAAATTTAGATGAATAGAGCAAACAAACCAAGCCTTCACCTGCAGCGACACATTTTTCTTATCAACGCACCCGAACAGAAATCTCCATCCAGAGAGCGCTGTGAAATCACGTATGCACAAAAAAAAAAAAAAAAAACACTTTGAAAAATCTTTTTATCCCCTTATCCATCCCTTTCATAGACACCAGATCATTTTGCAGTGTTCAGGAGTCGTGGAATTTCCCCAAGAAGACGTATTGTAGCAGCTTTCTGGGAAATATTAATATCCAGCCAGCAGAGGAAAGGTAAAGGGAGAGGAGAAGGGATCAGGGGTGTGCAGCAGGGGGGGTGAGGTGCAGACGATCAGTATCATGGCGTGGTACCTGATGATAAAATGCCTCTTCTATTGCATCTCTTTCCAACCCCCCCCCCCGTGCACAGTTTCTTCTACTGTTTGCCACCTTTTTACGCAGAACATGACGTCTGTGTTACAGCCGTCCTGAGGGACACTGGTGGTGGTGTTGGTGGTGGTGGTGGGCAGCCATCTTCTCCGCACACACACTCCCCTGTCATCACGGCTGCGCTTGCAGATTCTCCACATCTGCATCGCCTTACACCGCTTAGCCCCACTCTTACCAAGCACACCACCACCCCCCCCACCCATCATCATCCCTGCCTTCCCTCCCACGTCTCCACTCCCCCATCAGGATCATCCAAATATTTCCCCTCGCTGCTTTTTGAAGCTTCCATGGGTCACGGGACCTCATGCACAAATCATGCTGGCTTGCCGTGGGGGGGCCGGTCAGAGAAGACGGGAGTGAGTCAGACGCACGGAAACCCAATCTGCACTGTTTTCATACGGGGTTATTTTTCTTGCCAAGACAGCCATCACCAATCAGCGGCTGGTTCTAAGCAGCGAGTTTAAGGGAGCGCTCGCTGTAGTTGCCGGGTCCTGGCAGCTGACTTGAACCATATTCCCCAGCCACACCAGAAGAGGGGAAGAGACAGAGAGTAAATTCAGAGAGCCTGACAGCCTGCGATGGTTTAACACGGGGGTTAGCCCCACATACATAGCTCTGGGTTTATGTTGATGGATGGATAACAAAATCCATCTCATTGTTTGCAATAAAACATAGATGTTAGTTTTTACACTGTGACACCACACTTGCTCTGGTGCTGAATTACAATCTAGTGAGAAAAAGACCTGACAAATGCCAAGCCACCGGTTTCTGGAACTTGTATTTCAGAGATGCGAGAGAGAAAATAACAAATACAGAAGGATAATGAAAGAATCAAGTCAGCTTTACAGTGTGTGGGCACAGGAGGTTCAATACTTAATGCAGAATCTTCATAACAGAGAATATTGGACAGGCCCACGAAACTAGGCCGGACAGAGAGAGGGGGGATGAGTCAGTCAGTGTGGACCTTCCCTCCCACCTGCAGAGCACACCAGCTCAGGGTGAGAAGAGGTGCTGGGCAGGAATCTGGAAGTGCTGGTTAAAGTAATCACATTGGTTTCACTGCATCTGATCTGCAGTCTAACAGACTTCCAAACAGTTGAATGAGTAAATAAAGTGCCCCAGGGGACTCCCGCTGGAGATGGATTACCACAAGGGTGCACACACAAAAGGAGCTGAAGCCCCACAACCCGATGTGAGCCGCAGACAAAAGCCTAGCGTTGGACCTCGACCAGGGAACCGGCAAACTTTATTAATCTCATCCTAGACTGAGCCTCCTGCTACTGCGATCCATGCACTTTGCAGACGAGACGCACGCTCACTCTGCTCTGCTCTGCTGCGAGCAGGTACGACGGGAACGCACACGTCAGCCCGTCCCCGCGCGCATTGGACGAAGAAGTAGGTGAACATATGCACGTGTACATGAGGCGGCGTGTTTACGCCCGTGTGCACGTGCTTGAGCAAACATGTTAACATACTGTAGATGCACAAATGTGTGCGCATGAGTGTGTCTACGCGTCCGCTCGAGTGCATAGACCACATAAGATGAGTCTCATGCTCACTTGGCTGTGGAGGCCTGGGTCTGGAGGGGGGACTAAGGGCCGTGGCATTCTGCAGCCCCATCCCACCCCGGCCCCATTCTTCCCCCCTTTCTGGGCCTGACACAAATAAAAGGATTAGGAGCCCCCGTTTCCGTCAGACCCTCCATTGAAGACAAAGCTCCGACCAGCTTAGTGTCACACTTAATGATAAAAGTGCAAATCTCTGTCAGTCACTTTGGGCAGGAATACCGGTATTTGGAGGCTAATCTCATTTGATGAAGATTAAAAGGGGTAAAAAAAAAAAAAAAAAGAAGAAGAAGAAGAGTGTTTTGCTGTATCTGTACAAAAAAAAAAAAAATCTATACCGCTGAAACTCAGCCAGATCTGACATGCAGCAACTCAGATGAGGTATCTTTAAAACACAGAGTGAATATGAGGCAGCAGGAAGAAGCTTTAGCTTAGAGACAAAGAAAGAAAGCAGCAGAGAGAGAGGAAGCAAGTGTACACACACACACACACATATACACACACACATGCGCCCACACCCTCTCTAAAACCTGGGGTGTATGTAGACAAACACACTGCTCTGCCCCATTCCCATGTAGAGCTAGAATGTGTGACGCGGGTGCGAGAGTAAGCCTTGGGCACACAACAGTCTGAATGCAGCACTTGCCACTATGATGCCAGTCCTCTCTAGTGTATCTGTGAAAAGCCTACGTGTTGGAAAAACATTCCAGAGTGGGATCACATATACACAGTTTGGGGCCAAGCAGCGATACTGCGAGCCAGCAAGCAAGAGGCCATGTCTCAATTTCTCATGCACGTTCGACCAAAGCCGCCTCGGAGAAACAAGTGCGGGGTTATTTCCAAAACTATAGAAGAGAAACGAGACAAGCAGACCTGAAATGTGATTTTAAAAAAAGGCAAAAATCAGGAGAGAAAATGTGCGAAAATAATCGTGCAAATGCAACATTTTCACCGTCACACTGGAAAAGATATTTGAAATGAAGAATTTCAGCGCGGAGCAAAAAGGGAAAAATGAAAATCCAGCCTCTTAAAAATGTTTCGCTCCTCTGATTTGAACACGTAATCTGGCAGATTGAAACAGAAAACATTTGTTGAGTGTGTGTATTCCTCAGCTGGCTGCTTTAAAGAAGCCTATTACAGTATTTCACAGATTTAGCCAAAATCTAATTTGTAAATTGCATTTAATGGTTTGTGGTAGCCTTCCTTTTTGTTATGAAGAGTTGTCACGCTGTGAAAATAAACCTGAAGGCCCGAGGACTTGGAGCCAGTAATGAAAATCAGTACGTTGCACCGAGGCGAGGGGCTTTCTCTCCACCGTCACTGATTAGCATTCCCGATTGACTGACATGTCCCACTGGCTGCCTAACAGCCGGCTTTAGGAGATGAGGTTAAATTGTGGCTACCAACAAATTGCATGCTTGAGTTCCTCTGCACCCCTCTGCTATCATCCAGTGTAATGTGAGCACACCAGGCAGATCCCTCTGCAGATCCTTCTCCTCCCCAGCACTACAGCTTCTCTCTTTCTCTCCCCCCTCCACACACAAAGCCACAGAGACCTCTTTCCACATCCCTCGCCACCAGTCTGGCCTCTAAAGTGGTGATGGGCATTACCGTGGCTGAGCCTCTGTGGCTTCCCATAGCGTCCAGCAAAGTGGCTTTGTGTGCGCACACACACACTCTGCACCCACACAGTCCTGCTAAAAACACAACGCCTTCGTGAAAATCACCTGATTTCATGAAATAATACTGAAGATTTACTGACAGCGGGGAACGTAAACAGCTTCCATGGATGTAGCTGGTGTAAAAATTTATAACAGCACTATTCATATATACAAGAGTTCGTGTAAAACGATACGTTTAAATCAAATATTTATCACTCAAAGAGCTATTTGTGGGAACCGGAAGGCACACACACACACACACACACACACACACACACACACACACACAGCCAAAAAAAAAAAAAAAAAAGAATCCAAGATGTAGTTAGTGACACAAATAAATACAACTCCAACAGGTCCTTTAATAGGTCTAAATATGTTGAGGAGGGGGCAGTTAGCAAACCATGAGATGACAGATGATGCATCCTAGTATGCTGCAGGGACAGGCCCGAGCCATGTTGACATAAAACCCAATACTTCCTTACAGAGGAACGGGGCCAGCTTCAAGCTAGCTCCTTGCCGAGCACTAAAAAATCCCAGCAAGCTGAAGCAATATTATCTGGCTTAGTGTTTCTAACATTAGATTTGTCTCTCTGTAGAGGTCCTCTTTTTATTTACCCAAGAGCAGCAGCTAAAGACACATTTTTATCCTTTTTAGGGAGAATTAAAAAAGACAAAAAAAAAAAAAAAAAAAAAAGTATAGCTGCACAAGTTTTGCACAAAGGAACGTGCACACCCACAGATCAGAAAATACTGTAGCATGACTGAGGAGGGAGGAGGAGGACACTCTTTAATTAACTGCAAAACTACCCAGCTGGGTTGACAACACAAAGTACATCCTCGTTTTTTTGTTTTTTCTTTTTTTTGTGTGGTGTGCATATGAAGTGCCAGGCCACGCGGGAGTGTCCTAGAGTGAGTAACACACACACACACACACACACACACACACACTTGGTGAGCTAACACAGAAACCTAGCCGTCAGCATCTATCCGGCACACACACGCACACACTGCTGCAGCAGCAGCGTCCCAAGCACGGCTAATTAAAAAACAACAATTTCACAGGAGGGCACTCCAAACAGTTCTTAAAAAAAAAAAAAAAAAAAAAAGCACCTCTCAGCACACCGGGGGATCGTCCAGCGTACGCGGGGAGGTGAGACAGGTTCTGGGAGCTCTGTTTTTATGGCTTCATCACCACCACCACCGCTGTGTGTTTGTTTTTATACTACTCATACTACCGTGACCTAAATTTCATTTTTTTTTTTTTTTGCTTGTGAATTTAAAATCCGGTGCGTGCTGACGTGTACGGATACTTTACAAATGAAACATTCTAAAATAACATTTTGCCAGACAGTAAAAGTTTATAGAGTGGAAAAATAAAAATGTGGAATGCATCTAAAAGCAGCAGCAGCAGCACGGTGTGTGATACTGTTAGTTAATGTTATGTTTTGTAGATGGAGCCCATGGCAGTTTCTAACAAGGCAGTCCATTACAGGGGTGTTGTCCAACACTCGGGTCAGTGATAGGCCTTATTACATGGCTCCCTTCAAAGCATCTGCTCGGTTAGAGGAAAGTTCTCCCCCGGGGGGGAAAGATCTCCCTCTTTCTAATGATGTATAATTGACCTCCAAACACCAGGGCACAACAAACTCTCTCGGGGTGGTGTAATTCCACTCTACCTTTTACATACCGCCCGGTCTCGTTCGAGCTTGTTCCTCCTCTACGGCTATGGCTCCCGTCCAACTGACAGCTCTGCGTATTTGCCCTCAATTTTATCAAACTTGCCTTGAAATATTCGTGCAAAAAAAAAAAAAAGAACACAACTATAAATTGCTGTAAATTTCTCCTCTTCTAGAATATATTTCTTTTATTTTCCCCCTCTGCAAAATACATCTGTATGTTTGGTTTTGTTTTTCTTGAAGCCGTAAAAAAAATATTCCTCGTTCACAAATTTCACATGAAGACAGGGACGATGAACAGCGGTCAGCTGCGTGGCATAAAAAGAGGCAAACATGCGGGATAAAGGCCAATAAAATCCAATCTTGTTACTATATAATTGCACTATATGGAGCAAGGTGTGTTGAACGGTGTTGGTGGGAGTTTTAATAACACCATACACAATTGTTTTCCCTTGTCTGCACTTAAACATGTTCCAAAGGTGCCAAAAAAGACTGCTTGCCAATTCCTTGATTTATTATAGCTAGTGAGAGCTGATTACGGGGCATGAATCAGTTGCTGTAGGAATGTAATTAGGCACGAAGACCTCTGTAAGGCTAGGAGCTCTCCTCGCAGCCCAAAGCAGTTTGTGGGCTGACAAATGCATCTTAAATGGATGTCATAAAAGTCAAAAAGGTGCCAATTACATCTTTAAGTATCCCATCAATGCAAATGGAATAAACAAGAAAAAAAAAGAGAGAGACAGAGAGGAGGAGATTTGTGTCTGTGTGATGGAGAGACCCTCCAGCTAACGGTTAACCTGGGAGGGGTGAAAAAAAAAAAAAAGGTGGGAGAAGGCAGGTGAAGAATTAAAAAGATGTGATGAATAACAGTGTGTTGCCCAGCAGGTTGTTGTGTTTGGCCCGGGATGATCGGACTTGCCACACAAGCTCAATGCAGCAGAGAAACGCTCGGTTATACACAGAATATAAGCAGCAAACACAGCAGAAATAAAAACGCCAGCAACGACGTGGGAGCAAAATCTCGTCCGTCTCTGTGCGCTTCTCTTCTCTTCACACATCAAACAAATAAAAAAAAAATCTACAAGTGGACGGTCCTGCAACAGGCATGAGAAAGAGATCCCCTCTCTCTCACCGCCGGACCGTCTCAGCCTCCAGCCACCTCTGAGCCGTGACGCCGTGACTCTGGTATCCCATAGTTACTGCTATGAATTTTCCCCATTGTTACCGGCCGACTACACTGCTGTCACAAGGCTGGATGAATGGCACGCATGGCAATAGATGTAACTCTTTGTTGCTCGCAAGGTATCTAGCAGAGAGCCATAATGTCCCGGTAATCGAAGTTGAATTGTTAAAAAAGGCCCGACACAAAAAGCTGGAAATTTAGTGACAAGCATGAAAAGCGCTCATGCGATGAGAAACACAGGGCAAACCCCCGGGGTCCTCGCAGGGCCTGACAGCAACCGCTCAGCGTTGGTGCTCCTGTTGCTCAATATTTCTGCAGCTTTTAAGTGATAATTTAATAATTCAATTTGCTAATTTATCGGCTAATGAGGCCTCGTTCAGAGAGTCAGACTCTATTCTAAAAATCAAAAACACACGAGTTTAATTCTCACATTGTTATAACTGATCTGAAATTTACACAATTATTATTTTCAGTAGCTTTAATATTAAAAATGCTGCTTTTTATTTTTATTATATGACTTGTATTATATTATCAAATCTAAGCTGCATTAATCAGAGTGTGCAGCTGTAATCACACTCCAGCATCACTCCCAAATTGTTTTCATGTTTTCAAACCGGAAACAGCAATTTAACTTTAAAATATTAATGCTTTTAAATTTAAAAGTGTGTGCGCCTGTGTGTGTGTGTGTTTTAGTTGTATGTGTGTGTGTGTGTGTGTGTGTGTGCGAATGTCGCGGTCGCGCAAATGGCTGAACTTTTAATTATTCTCTATTATTAGGCTTTTATTTAAATCCACGTTGGCGCGTTCGGTTTGGAGATGCGTAAAAAGCGCGCACGCTTCTACGTTAAAATTATTTTTTTAAACGCCGAATTGCGCAATAAAATTAAATAGCCGGAAATTGAACACAAATAATCTGAACTAAAATAAGAATAAAAAATAAAAAATATATAAATCTGTTCCCGTCAAATTAAAATTTAAAAAAGAAGAAATTAAAAAATATTTCACGCAAACTGAAGCAGCAGATTTTCAAAATAAAAGGTGCTGATCGGAAAATAAATCCGACCTGCGCTCTGAGCTCACGGATGATGTTTTCCATATTTTGCCTGAACGTGAAGCTGCTGATGATGGTGATGATGATGGAAAAGGCCACATGATGCACACCCAGGAAGACAGACAGAGACACAGAGAGAAGAGTGGAATAAAATAAGGCTTCGCACGCCTGCACATTCTCGGGCCTGAGTGGAGATCACATCTTCTCGCTCCGCAGAGACAAAAACGTGGAAATATCGTGGGCCACTGTGACAATAATAAAGCCAAAGCATATGACAGTAATATATGAGCGCTAATGCGAGCGTCCTGCAGGCAGTGTGAGCACTCTGCTGCGCACATTTTCCATTTTTCTCATCCTGTTTTTTTTTTTTTTTTTTTAAATATTTAATCTCTTGTTCCTGTTGCTCTGTCACTGATTGCATAATTTCGCAGCAAACTTCAGCAGCTTCATTTCTATCAAACCTCCATGTTTGATTTTTATTTTTTATATTTTAGACAAATTAAATCTCATAAATTCAAATGAAACTTCACAGCAGCTTTTTTTTTTCCTGAGACACACACGAGGCCTCCAGACCAGCCAAAGCCACCACACACGTGTATCTGTGTCTGATTTTTTTTTTTAATCACTGCACATCAACCAAAGCAACGTAAAGAAATGCAAAGAAAAAGTGTGTGTGTGTGTGTGTGTGAGACAGAGCAGAGATTCCCTCCGCGCTGTTTGTGCTTACTGTTGGTAGTCGTGTTTGCAGTAAAGTTTCCTTTCTCTGAAGTAACAGCTGGTGGTGAGAGGCTGTTGACACACGGTACACTGCAAACACTCCTCGTGCCATGAGGAATCGTTGACCCTCATCAAGAAGCGGTCGGAGATGGGACGCTGGCATC
This sequence comes from Protonibea diacanthus, assembly GCA_028641955.1. Classification (NCBI taxonomy): domain Eukaryota; kingdom Metazoa; phylum Chordata; class Actinopteri; family Sciaenidae; genus Protonibea; species Protonibea diacanthus. The sequence goes on from CM053985.1 coordinate 24,560,410, forward strand.
CTTCACACACGGATGGATGATGACAGTCGGTGCCTGGGAATGAAACAAAACGGCGGAGCAGTTGTGGAACCAGTCAGGAAAAATAAATTGAGAGGAAGGCCTGAATGAGAAGGAGTTAAAGGCCTGCGCTGTGCGTGCGTAAAGACATCAATTAAGCCGAATAATTCAATAAAAAAGCTGCTCTGAATGGATGAATTTGATATTTTTTGTCCAATAAAGGCCTGCAGGTTACATCCCTCATATAGCCTAACGTGTGTGGATCTCTCAGGTTGTGTATCAATCACAATAACACGAGAATGAAACTATTCTCTCATTATTATACTGCTGTTTTACGCATGTGCGCGCGTAAATATAAACTTTTATGCTCGGGTAGGTTTCAGGAAACAAAACAGCGGCGTGCATGCATGCATGCATAGTAATGTCATCCATACAGGAATAACAGTGTGGCCTGAGCACGCAGCTCGACGCCGATTTCATCCAGTAAAAAGTGAAGGAAAGAAAGAAAGAAGACTCACCGAGCATGACACCGAGCGTGGCCTGTCCCGATCGCAGGGGATGATCTTCAATTTTTATGCCGTCCAGCATGATGCACGTCTCGGACTGTTCTCCCGCGGAGAGGCGCTCCAGTGACACCAGACCTGTTGCAATATCCATAAGAACACGGTCAGACTCGACAAGGGGAAAAAATCCTGCGGCACACAAAGATTTTTTTCTCTTTTTTGGCTTTTTTTGGGAGGAAGGGAACCTGTTGAAAGCGTTTTCTGAGAGTTCCGTGTGAAACAGCAGCTCGATGGGAGCTGAGAGTGAAGAAACGCACAAAAAAACTGATGCTCGGGAGGAGTTAGGAAGGTCTAAAGCCGGCTACACAGATCCACGACGCGTGAGAGGAGCGTGGAGAGACAGAAAGCAAACAAGAAAAAAGGTGGAAAAACTCTGTGGAGAGTCACCTGTTAGGATCACAGGAAGCTTTATCTTCTTCGTCCACGAGCCGACGCGGGGAGAGAAGGAGGAGAACGCGCGCGGGGTGGAAAGAAAAATCACGCAATAACAGTTTTGTTGCGGGTGAGAAAAAGAACTTGACAACAAATCCCCATAAATAAAAAAAAAAACAAAAAAAACAAAAATCAAAAAACAGCAGCAGTGTGTGTTTACGTGTGTGTTTATGTATGTGTGTGTGTGTGTGTAGATGTCCCGGCAGTATCAGGCTAACTCTTTGGAAGTAACACAGACGGTTGCCTGGTTTGTGCCCCTGTCGCTGCAAAAGTCTGAGATCGAGATTGAAGCGAGTGGATCCTCCCACTCCTGCATGCATGGCTACACTTTTTTTTTTCATTCCCTCCATTCACTGCCATTGGGATGCTATTGGAGCAGAGTACAGTGCACACAGTCCAATAACAACACACACACAGTGAAAGACTAGGAAGAGAAAATGATATTTTACAGGCCTGAAAAGACACTGAAGCAACAACAGCACAACAGCAATAATAATAACAATCATAATAATAATAATCATAATTATTATGATGCACTATAATTTACTATAATTTAATTATTAGGTGCGTTTGTGTCATTTATGCTCTGACAAATGTCTTTAGCCAAATTATTAAGAGTAAAAATGATTAAAGAGAATTTTTAAAAATGGCTTCATGTTCATCAGAATTTCTCAGATTTTCCGTCAGAGGTGAAAAAGACAGATGAGCGTCACGTGCTGTCTGTCTTTGCTCTTTTGTGTATTGTTTCCTGTGGAAGCTGCTGCTGCTGCTGCTGCTGTCCCTCCACCCCTCCACCCTCTTTTCAGCTGATGCACCTGGCGATCAGCGGTGATAAGAGGAGGCCTGAGGAGGCCACCAAGATCCACGATCCACGATCCACGTCCTGATGATCCGTGATCAGATCCAGAAAATAATAACATCATCAATAATCGGGATAATAATGCTGACAGGCCTGTTTATTTTAGAGGAAGACGTCAAGCTTCAGATCTGCACCATAGCATCATTTAAAGACACACACATATTTATGTATATGTATATATTGATTATGGACGTTCCAGTTTTTTTAAGTTAAAATTTTAACTGAATAACTGAGTGTTTTTTTTTCTTTTTTGTCATCATGTGATCAAGACGTCTGAGAGGTGCGCAGGACTCTCTGCACTGTGAGGCCTGTCTGAAATTACAGGGCTGCTAATGGGATTGTGCGCCGCTTCTCGTGTCACGCTGCATGAGAGACTCATTGTGATCAAGTTCTTAAAAAAAAGAGAAAGAAAGAAAGAAAGAAAGAAAGAAAGAAAGAAAGAAAGAAAAGGAGCAAAGAGAGCAGACTGACAGACAGACAGACAGGAGGAACATACTCATGTCTATATGCTCTGATCAGCTCGTGCTGGCCTCGTGATGCGCTTTAATCCAATTAGAATAATAAAAAAAAAACGACCTGCTCAATTAAAGATAATAAAGATACAATAACAACAATATTATTACTATTATTGATACTTGAAATGATGTCGTAAAAAACAGTGACTGCACTTCTCTTAAAGGACAAATAAAGGCACATCCACGTGTGTCGCCACACCGTCCCCACCGTGTGTTTACCTTCGGTCCACGGTCTGTCCGCGCGCTGCTCCCGCTGTCCCTTTGTGAAGCATCAAGGCGATGACCTGTAGCCCAGTTTGAGCAGAAACAGAGAACAGATTGTTGGCGTTGCCCTCTGCCGTTCAGAGAGAGAACAGCTGCAGTTATCTCACAGATACAGACAGAAAGAGGAAAGGATGGAGGCAGCGCTGCATGTTCCAAACATCATTTTCACAGAAACACACATATTTCTATTTACTCTGTTAAAATCAGTCCATACCTGCCTGTCACGAAGTCCTCCACCACCTCCACCCTCCTCCACCTCCTCCTCCAGGCTCTTTCCTTCTATTTCCAGCACTTCTATCAGCATGGGGTCAATTACCTCCGCCTCGCGCTATATTGGATTATCTTTCCACTAAGCAGCATTATGAGCAGAGCAGTATCAATACAACATAATCAATACATTTTTAGAAACATATAAAGTCTGTGTCACCCCCCTGACTTCACCCATCACCCTCCCTCCCACACACACACACACACACACACGTCTATTGAGCAGTTATCAGCCATCAAACATTCATTCAATAAATCAATCCACCAACTTTTTTTTTTTTTTTTTTTTTTTTTTTAGCCGGCGGTGTTTTAATGAGGCTGCGCGTGACAAGCCCTCCTCCACGGGAAGATTGAGAGTAAACGTTGCAGCAGGTGTGTGTGTGTGTGTGTGTGTGTGTGCGTGTGTGTGTGTGTGTGTGTGTGTGCAGCACTCACACAAAGCAACGAACTCTGAAAGTTTTAGAAATTATCCAGAACTGTTGCATCCAGCAAAGGGGGAGGAAAGAAAAGAGGTAAGACACGATTATAACGCGTCTTTGGAGCTGTGCGCGTTTACGCACAAGGCTGCGCTCGATCAGGGGGAATGTTAAAGAAGAGGTGAGGTGGTGTGGGATTATATTTGGAGAAAAAGGGCGAAAATATGTGAATATTTAAATGTAGAAGCGGGAAAAAATGCGCAAAGTTTGGATTCAAAATGCGCAGATTTGACTTTTCTATTTTAAAAAAAGCGCAAAGTTTGGAGAAAAGTGCGTCAATAACAAGAAAAAAAATGTAATATTCTAAGTGCTAATTATCTATTTCAATAAATCATTCATGTGAATGTATTCTGGAAAAAATATAACTGACCCTAAATCAGTTAATGCCTCGAATAAATCGAATTATTTCAGCACTTCGTTACAATTTGGATCGAATGAAAAGAAACGCATCAATCAAACGATAAATCATAGAAACATGTCGATAATTTATCCGCTGTAATCACATTAGAAGACACCACTCAGTCTGTGTCAGGCCTCGAGCCTCGGGCTATAATCAATGTTTTAAAATAATAATAATAATCCTCAGAGTAAAAATATATTACACTGAACGTGTAGAAATAAACTCTTTTGTTTTTTTTTTGTTAGAATATGAATATGATTCATGATGGCGCACAGAAAACGCGCAGAGAAGAGTTTGAAATAAAAATAGAGGAGACTTCACCTCCTCCTCCTCCTCCTCCTCTCCTCACAGGAGAAACTCTGAAGACATAATGGCTCCCTAAATTGCACGACTGCAGGACTTTGATAGTTAACTCACTTTGATGTTTTAATGAGACTTTCGAAGCTCTTTCCTTTTTTCTTTTTTTTTTTTAAAGAAGGTTAATTTGTTTGCTGCACTAAAAAAACAAAAAAAAAACAGACTGCAGCAGCTCGAAGTCTGCAGCGACACGCATGCAACGATTCATCTGAGGGGAAATGTCGTTTCATATTCGTGTTTTGGAGACTCACTCGGACTCAGGAGTGTCCCCCCCTCTCTCTCTCTCTCTTTCTGGGCTGATTGGAGGTTTGCACTGCGCCAATTTGCGCACTAATAAACTAATTTCATCTGTCTTTGCTGAGTCTTAAATATTTTTCTTTTAGTTTAAAAAATTAGGACAGTTGCACTGTGCGTAATAACAAACATGGCCGTGAGGTGCAGGACCCCACAGGCCGCAGGGCCCCTGAATATTAAAGCAGCCAATAAGAACTCGTTTTATTATTTTTTTATTTATTTAAATCAGGTCGATTTGATTTTGTGTGTTTTCTTTTTAAAATTTATTTATTTGAATTTCTTTGAAACTTTTATTTACAGGTATTAAATGTTTAAATCCACGGATGCACGTCAGGATAAAAGGAGTCGTTATTTCCGTCTCATCCGCCTCTTCCTCCCTCTCACTCACTCACATATTTCTGCTGTGAACAACATGGCTCCATCTTACTGAGACAGCCAAAAAAAATGATACTGCAGGATAATCCCAACTCCCCGAGGATTAAGACGAAGTATAATACAGCACTGTCAACCCGTGGCTAGATTTGTTTATGTTATGATTTATTGGATTCAGCTTCTTTCTTTTCTTTTTTTTTTTTTTTTCTTCCCACTGACAAATTTATTGAGTTCTTGACAGATGGCCTGACACAGTCCTGTGTGACAGCCGGCTGACATACAAGTCTGAAATGTGAGTCTGAAAACTTGTTTACCTGCGTTTGTGTTTGTGGAGCTGAGCTGAGCTGAGCTGTAATTTCATTAACACAAGATCTAATATAACACGAGCCTAATCCCAACCAGTGACAGACTGGAACACTAATAAAAATACAGATAAAATGATGCTTAGACATGAAATTATACTCAAATAATTACCGCTGATGTAATCTGAAACTAAACAATCATTTGTTGAAAATTATTATGTGTGTATTTAAAAAGAAAAGTCCCCAAACGTGAATAAATTCACAGACGGATCATTTCATAGATGGTTTTCAAAAGATTCAAATAATTAATTTCACGATTTAAAAGTTGCTGTCGACAGTTTTGTTGCTACATTTTGTGTAAAATTGAAACAAACTTCTATAATTTAGATGCAGCTGAGTTATGATCTGTTGAATTACAGAGAAAAACTGTAATAACACGTAAATACAACAGTATTTAAACGTGTAAACGTTCCTGTTTAAAGTCCTCCATCTCCTCTTTGCTCACATTTATTTCAGCTGACTTTGAATGAGTAAAATTTGACTTTAATTCTAGTAGAAAAGGGAACAGAATAATATTCAGAACACTCAAATATCTGGTGATAATTGCCATTTTACATATATTCAAATTCTTTGGTCACTTCCTCCTCACACACTCTGTGGTGGAGTCTCAGTGACAGACCAGCTCATCTGATGACAGTGATCCGGGATGCGGTCAGATTAATGCACCTGGTCCCCTGACACACACACACACACACACACACTTACCTCACTGTTGTGTGTTACCTGAAAACTCCCTTTAAAGCTGCTATCTGAATTACAATATCACCCCCTGCTGGACAAAACCAGGCAGTACAACGTCCTCTGCTCCTCTAAAGCAAAAAACTCCAGTTAGAACTTAAAGACGTGAAACACTGAAGACGACAGACAGGAGGACGACAGGCTGCAGTTATATTAATTAAACACAATGAAGATTACTAATATATGTCATGAAAATACTTCATGTTGTTATTGTTTGGACACGGCACCGGATTTGTCTTTAACTTTCATGTTAGTGTGAAGAGTTGTTTATAATTCTTACTTATGTTTCTATTCATATTAGGAAAAATACAGGAAGTCATTTCATGATTTTTTTTTAATATATCTTAAATACTGACTTAGTAATTAATATATTAAAACTCGTATGTCATGCTCATTTCTAATTTTAAAATCACTTTTCTGATGAACAGTCATCTCCGGGATTTATCACACTGACCTGTATATGCTGTCAATTAGAATCATTTGAATTATACATAATTATATATTCCAATATTGTCTAAAAAGTAATATTACTTGTCAGAAATTTGTATTTTTTTCCCTCAAAACCACAAATTGCAATTTTCTGACATTAAAATTCCAAAAAGTTTAACGTCGTGTATTATCTGATGTTGTTTTGTCTCTTCTCTCGTCTCTGACTGTCGATGTGTTTATCTCACAAACATTCTGCTGTTATTCCTCTGATGTGTTGCACTGTGATGACACATATTTATGTGTAAATATATTTTCTGTCAGATGTTTGGAGATGAAAAGATGTTTGTGCGCGCTCTCAGTATAACTCACGCTGACTTTTCACTGTCGGCTCTGCATCTGCAATGACAAAAACCTTTAGAGAATAACGCTTCAAGACGAAACAATAAAAAGACAAATTATTACTGCACAAACAAACATAAACAATATCTATTTTTCATTCATTCAACAGGACAAAAAAAAATGTGCTGCACAAGTTCTGTATTTTTAAAATGTCAGAAGTTTGTTATGCTGTTGTAAAAAATGGGAAATGTTTTCATTATGTCTGCTCCAACAGTTTTCATCTAGTCATAATTCATTTGATTTGCAAGTTTTTCTTTTCATTCTAAAGTCGTGAAAAATGAAGAAATCTTTTCTGCATTATGTCACATAACAATAATAAAAAAACAAATATCAAATGTTTTGTTAAAACCCGCCGAATGCTTTTATTTTTCCAAAGGATTATCTTCAAAACATTTTGAAAAAGTTGCTCGGAGTTGGCTCGCACATGGCAACAGATGATACATCACGAGAGCCAGCAATAACAAAATCTTTTGATTCTGTGATGTGGGGATCTCCCGTTCCCCCTTCTGTTTCACTTCTCACACAGGCGACGGCCAAACAAGTCTTCATGTGAGCCTAAGCTGTCCAGACACATGAGGAACAACTTACTGCACGGTCATTTTAAACTAAATTAAACCGCGCTCTCCAAAATGTCTCCATGAGACACACACGCCCACGTGTATTTGTGAGCTCCTCTGACTGTTGATGAGCGCCTAAAGAATCTTAAATCTTTTCTCCAGCATCATTTAATATCCTCGCACGGAGGTGATGAGTGGAGGAGCGACACAGAAACAAAACAAGCGGCTTGACCTCGGGGAAAAGTCTTTCGCAAAAAAACTTTGGCTCGTGTGTGTACACGCAACCGACACTACGTCGTCATGTCACGACGGGATACTCGGCATTTGTTGTTACGTGACTGTTTCCACCATTAGCAAAAAGTATCTGCAGCTCAGGCAAAGATTTGCAGCGGCCTTTCATCAGACGATCATGTTATTCAGTGGATTTGTCTCCGCAAAAATAATGTTTCCTCTGACACAAGAAAAGGGAGGCTGCAGGAGGCCAGGAGCATGATTTTAGGATGTGTGCCATTAACAACAAGCGAAAAAAGGCCTTTCGCTACCCGCGCTCCTCATGTGGAATGCATAAATTCTGTGCCTGCTGAATAAACTGCATGTGCTCGCAGATTTTGCGGCTGAAGTAGTGAAAGATATTCTAAATACATCTACATACATGCTGGCTGTGGTACAGAATAGCTCTGTTTTCATGGCACACACCGGAGAATCAGTAGAACCTGGTATGAGCATCAATCGACGCGTTATGCGGACAAAAAAAAAAGGCAAATAATAAATGAATTATTGCAATGGAAACAAAATATGCAGAAGATTTAGCTACCTAGGCCCGCGGCAATAAACTATGCTTATAATCAGACATCTGCGTATGTGTGATTCTTTTCTCTGTCTCAATAAAACACGCTGGGTTGTGTTTTGTGTGTACTGACCGTGTGTGTGTGTGTGCACGTGTACGATTGTTGGTGTGTCATTAATAGGCTGCACTTCAGAGAAAAAGGTAGAAATCCACCAGATGTTTTGCAGCTGGGTGGATCTGGTAGTGAAGATCTAGACAGCATCTGTCACAGGCGAACATTTCTAATCTGTCCTGAACATTAGGCAGAGAGCACTAAAAACCCATCACTGGCCGCATGTGCTGCTCGGTTCACAGCGTGCTAACTGCAGGCTGCGAGAAAAGTTCAGAATTAAACAAGCCGAGCAGTAAAGAAGCACTTTTAATTATGCTGTTTCTTCTGCATGCTTCTTCTTTAAGCACAACGTGGCTGCTAAACTTTTAGAAAGCAAAAACAGAAAGGCTAACTGAAGTTATTAGGGCAGAGTGCCCTGAGGCTAAAGACCAGCGCTTTGAACTAGAGGTCCAGCACAGCTTAGCGAGGTCAAGATCTGTCAAACAGCGAGCAGAGCTAACATCACAATGTTCGAGACGGACGTTTTCTTCAAAGAACTTGAGCCGTGTGTTAAAAAGAAAAAAGGCAACTGAAGCTACGTTTTCGCTTCATATAATCAATCATAGAAAAAGAGTGTGAAGGGTCAAGTTCAGCAGACGTTTGCTCACTCGCAGACGGACGCCTCGAAACCTGACTTAGATATTTCGTTTACATTTGTAAAGTGGCGTTTGGGAGCCAACTATGATGTGCTTCGCTAACACTCTCAGTTTGGAAACTGTGGGAATTGCTCCACGCTGACCTAGATGGTCTCAAGATATTTCCCTTCCTGGGTTCATGTGCCTAGTTACCAGTTGGTCAACCTCCTGCCCTGTGAACTGACCCTGTCCTCCCTCCGAGGTTTGAAAGGAAAAGAAACCCAATCCTCCGGGGAGCGCTCCGACTAACAAGAAAACTGCTGGCCTGAATCTCTCAGAAGTGCTGTGTTTTCCCACTGGACCACTTTCAGCTTAATAAACATCTTAACTAGCCAGAGGTCCCACGGGAGCTGCTGGGAAATCCTCTGGGCAGCCAGAGCTCAGGAGCTGGCCCTTTATTGCATCCAGGTGGCTGTTAAAAAATTCTGGCCGGCCCTAAATGTCCAATAAAATGCAAGTGGCACCTTCAGGGGTGGACAGGGTCAGTGCACCTGTCTGTGGACGAAAGCTGCACTCGCTCCCCCTTGTCCAATCAGTTTGATGTCACACTCCTGTTGTTGTGCCACCACCATGCCCAGGGAAGCATTACTGAATGGGCCTACCGGACACAGACCCCCTGACTCATTGGGGCCCTGGGCCAGAGCCAAAAATACCTTAAAGAGACACAAAAACACTACGATGAAACTCAAAATGACTATAAAGACGCGTAAAACGACTACAAACAGATGCAAAATTACCACAAAGGGATACAAAACAACTACAAAGTGAGACAAAATGGATGCAAAGAGACAAATGTACAACTGCGACACAAAACGACCACAAACATGCAAAACTTTGACAAAAATGACACACAAAACTACTGCAGAGACACAAGAGACAAAGGACAACAACAAAGATGCAAAGCAAGTACAAAGAATGACAGAACGACTCAAAGGAGACGCAAAATGACCACAAAGATATGCAAACAAAACTAGAGATGCAGAGAGACAACAGAGAGATGCAAAACAACATCAAAGAGCGACATAGCAACTTGAAAGAGACACAAACTGACAACAAAAAGACACAAACTGACAACAAAAAGACACAAACTGACAACAAAAAGACACAAACTGACAACAAAGAGACACAAACTGACAAAATGGTGTGAAAAGGCTGCAAAGATGCAAAACAACAGACTAGATGACTACAAAGAGACCCCAAACAACACAAAATGATACAAAGAGACACAAAACAACTACAAATGACAGCCATGCTGTTTGTAGTCTACAGGCTCTCCTGTTGCTTCCATGTAGCTGAGCGTTTTTGTACATGACCCAGAGGCCCGCTGTCTTAAACTCTGTCCAACGTCCCTTTTCTTTTTGTCACGCTGTCCCCAGCGGATGAATCGAAACCTTTCATCATCATGTTGCATTAATGCACACCTAAGTGGTGAATTAGGGAGGATTGTGAGTTGAAATCACGTCCAATCACTTCCTGTTTGTTTACGACTACTTCACACGTAAGTGAACGGTGGCAGCAGCCTCCCTTCATCTGTCCGGCCTGGTCGCTGTCCACGGGGAGAGTTAATTGTCCCACAGGTTTTTTTTTTGGAAAGACCTGGATGGTGTATTGGGCCTTTGATCTGACTTGAAAGGACTTAATTGATTTCTGTGTTACAGGCAGTGAAAAAAAAAAAGAGAGAGAGAGAGATGCTTGCTGGTCATTTCACAACATGTGCAGAAATATCTGAGAGAGAGAAAGAGAGAGAGAGGGAGAGGGAGAGGGAGGGGATGAAGAGAGAGATCACCTCACACCCGACTCCATCCTTGCTCAATTACAATAATTTGACTCACATGGGCTGGCCGCCGTGGCAGAGAGAGAGAGCGAGGGAGAGAGAGAGGGGAGGAGAGCCGCCGTGTGGGGGAGGAGAGGGGATCCCTGCTCTGGGAGATCACTCATCGTACCTCTAAGCTGAGGTATGAAAAGACAGATTTGATGTGCGGCTCCCCTCGGAGTGCAGCCCGGGGGCTTGTTAAGGTGGCGGTACGGAGAAGACCACACGTCCAACCTCCCGCTTTAAATCTCCGACATGCGGTGACGTCAACGTGGAATGAAGACACCAGAGACTGCTGGAGGTAATCAGTAAATGGTAAGGGTAAAACAACCTGTGTGTCTCTGGAGGGCACATGCTTATTCATTAATATTAGTTAGAAAGTGTTTCCTGCTCAAGGTCATGGAAGGTTTATTTTGTCCCAGCATGCACTAGGCTGAAGGACTCACATTAGGAAGCAGGATTTCTCCGTTTCCTGTTTGTTCTTCTTACAAAAACAAAAGTCCGGTGAAAATTAGACGTGGCTTTACATCTTCTGTCAGTGTGATTTGCTGCATCACCTGCCCTGCGAGTCTGTTCACCGCGGGTCCAGGTCTGGTCTGGACCTGCTTTGACAGGCTTCCTGCCTTCACTCCTTCACCTCTCTGTGTCTCTGGTCACCCCAGCTCAGGGGGGAAACAGGGCTGTCAGAGGGAGAGTGGCAGGCTAAGCCTGTCTTAACACAGCACCTCAAACCACCTCATAAATACAGGCTTCCTTTTCCAATTTCCAAGCAGCCCATCCACCTCTGTCTACATGCTTACACACCGCTCCATGTCATGTGCCGGGGTGTGAGTTTAAAAATGACCACGGGACATCTGGCCGACTCACAGAGGGTGGGGCTTTGATGTGCTCTGCAGTTCAGCTCAACTTCTGGCAGAGCCAAATCCTCCGAGCAACGGTTACTGAGGAGCCCGAAGTGGGTTTGGTAGGTTGGAGATAGCAGGGGGAGTTTAAAAGATGCCTCGAAACAGATTCACCATATGTGAAATGCTTAGAGACACACAACAGCCCTTAACTACTCCTCTAGCCTTTAAACTGCGGCAGAGCTCACAGACGAGGAAGGTTGTTTCCATTTTAATTTTAAAATGCGGTCTCTGAAAATCGTCATTATTTTCCATATCATAAAGTGGAGTGAAAGGAAAAGTGAAACCATGTGAGGCAGCTTTTTGATGGCTGACGCTGGGCAGGGCTCACGAGGGAGCTGTGGTTCTCAAAGCGAGATTGCTCTGTGCCCATCTGGAGAGTTTGGCCGCACAGCTTCTCTTACCATGAACGCAAAACCGGCGATTAGCTCCGTCTAAACGCTCACATCTGACCCGCAGAGCTAACGTCAGAGACCTGCTGTCCACCTCTGATAACGCCAGCACCTTCACTGCTGCTCATACTTGGGCCCAACACTGACATGGTACAGTTTAGGTTCTGCAGAAAAAGGGGCCACATTTCTAAAAAGATAATAATCTATAATTTTGTAATTATTAACACTGATCATGAAAAGACCAAAACTAACAAGCAGTATGCATTGAAGAAGATGTAAATCTGAATATAGACTTTCATTTTTAGACCACAAGAACACAAAACAACAGCAAAGAGACTGAAAAGAGATGTTAAACGACTACAAAGAGACACAAACTGACAACAGAGAGACAGAAACGAAACTACAAAGATTCAAAACAAGAGCAAAGAGAGACAAAATGACTCGAAAGAGACGCTAAATGACAACAAAGAGACACAAACTTCAAAACCAGAGCAAAGATTGACGTAACGACTTGAAAGAAACATAAACTGACAACAAAGTGATGCAAAAAGATCACCAAGATGCAAAACAACAGCAAAGAGAACTAAAACCGTAATAAAGAGAAACAAAAACAACGTTTGTAGTTGCTCTGAGTCTCTTTCAGTTGCTCATATCGTACTCACTCTTTAAAATAACATGGGAACCGAAGTTGTTAGCACACGTTACCCGAACAGGAATAAACAGTGCATTTGTTGGAACTATTTTCAGCTGTGGATGTGGTGCGCTAGTGAGGATTTACAGCAGAATCTGGAAAGGACTCAAAATAAACTACAGCGGCTGTGTTTTGTAATGAAGGAACGCGTCACCCAGTGCAACGGTACGGCTCACTAAAGTGATTTTAACAGTTTTTGGGGCGACAATGGAGGCCTACAGCGCAGAGGAAGAAGATATATCGTGTTTTATTCTTATGACGTCTTCTAAATATTGTTTTAATTTGACCTGAGATACCATCTGTGAGTTACATCCAGTCTAAACACTGGAAGACATGAAAACATCATCTTAAATCTTGGATTTAGGGATTAGGATAATGGCCGTTGCAAACTTTTTCTCACGCCAGTCAAACGAGCGATGGCGTAAAATGAAAAGTTAGCACAGCTCCACCTTTTTGCTTGTAAAGCCTGTGTGTGTGAATCTGGATACATATGGTGTAAGCGTATATGTGCACTTCATGCACAGCGGGGAGGAAGGGGCTGTCGGAGCCTGTCACTGTGCTGCAGGGCATCACTGACATGAGTGTCACCTTCATGAAGGAGCGTGAAAGCTGTTCCCTCTGCACAGGATTCTTCAGACCGTCGCTCTGATTTCAGCGGCAGAACAGAGGAGTTAACGCAAAGCGCTCGCAGAGGGTTGTCATCTGTTCAACGCTTCATTTAACACCTGTGAATACCAAGAGCCATTAGGAACTTTGGTCAGGAGGAGGGGGAAAAAAAACCTGCACTGTTAGCAGAATCCATAAGTTCACAAACTTAGCAGGAGGAGAGTCTAATTAACAATAGGGACATTAATCCATTAATGAGTTTCTAATACTAATTACACCTGCAAAAACGCGCAAATGGATTCTGACAATTTAATTAGTGGCAAATGACACATGCGAGCAGGAGAGAGGAGATAGTGATGTTTCGGTATCCAAGTGTAAATTCTGCTCCTGGATGTGGCAGCGAAGTGTCAGCAGGGTGTTGTCGAGTTTGTTAAAGAGAAAAATATTCACTCAGATTTACCGGACTTTGAATTTTTGATAAATTACAGATTGTGGGTAATTAAAACACTGTAAAAAATGACCACATCATCATCCTCCATACAGCTGCAGATAGCAACAACATATCAAAGCTGAGATGCAACGGTGCGTTCAATTCTTAAAGACCTGATTCAGTCGAGGAGTCACTGCTTGCTGACGTGGGTGGGCGTCTGGGGGTGAAAAAAAAAGAGGCTCCGTGTCTCAAAGCGCTGCTCGCTCTTGCTGCACGTTGCTCATGATGAACTTTGTGATGGAAAGATGCTTCTGCTGGAAAATGAACGTCAGAACCGGGCCTCGCTTGCGTGTGATGAGGCTGCTGCTCCTCCGTTCACTTGGTTTGTCCTCGCTGACTGCTACTCGCTGTCAGCACGGCCTTGTTTTTCTGATGAACACAATGTGAGTCACAGCTAGGGATGTTAATTACAGTCCGCATGATAAAATGAGACAAAACACAAGTTTAGAAAAGTCACTTTCAAGATAAATAAGTTGAAAATTTTCTAAAATTTAATGTGCACATTTTTACATTAGAAAAAATATTTAAAGCACTGAATAATTTATAAAATTCCATCATGGTAAAATTATTTTTCTGACTTAAATTACATAAAATACAGCTCAGCTGTGTCCTGGAACTTTTTCTTCACTTCATTAGTCTTTTATTTTACATCAGTCGATCTGCAGTGTTTCAGTCCTCGTCGTGTTTCTGTCCGTCAGGTTGTGAAAAGCTGGACAGGAAGTTACGCAACAATGCTTCGCTCTGTGCTGAAGTTGTAGTTAAACTGTGTGAGAAGGAGGAGAAAGAGAAAGAACACGCTGATGAGTTAAATAAAACAAGACGAAAAGAACAACAAAGAAAATAAACAATCAAAATATATATACGTTTATAAAAATCTGCAATGAAACGCAGATCATCACATTAATTTAAACAACTTTATGAACGTCTGAGGCTGAATTATAGATTCAAAATAAACTCACACAGTCGTTCCCCCTCTTTGAAAATATTCATCCCTACAGCAGAGTGATTAAAACAGCAGCTCCCGAGCTTTTTTCCTTACGGGACTCCTTTTCATTCATTCAGTAAACTGACTACGTGACATATTTTATGGATATTTCAAATTATATTCATGCACAACAATAACAGAGCAGAACAGCTGATGCACTAAACAATTAGTGAACACAATAACTGCAGGAAGTTTGTGTTAAACGAGCAATTTGGATGAATTTCGAGCAGATTATTTGCTGTGAATCTGAGTTTTCCTGATATTTTTAGGAAGTTTTTATATAATTCTGTCTGTATTATGTATTTTTGCATTTTTATACTTAACAGGCTTCTTTTATTTGACAGATTTACTGTTTTCTTTGAGCTCTTTGGTTGGTTTAACAGCGCACTTCTCTAACACAGGACGAGGCTGCTGGACAGAGTGATGGCTCTGTGACAAAGTCGTGTTCACTGTGAGCTCATCCTGTAATAATCATTTCAACTTTGAAAATAATTATTTCATTTAGTTCAGGTTCAGGTTAAATGTATCAAGTGTTAAAATCTGGAAGGATTAAAGGTCGTCCAGAAAGAAGGCAGAGGAAATACAAACAAACACTTCCCCCTTCTGGCTCATCGTGGACATGACTCTTCAGAAAAAGCAAGAGGGCTTCACACACACTCACACACACACACTCGCCTTACGGAGGCATTAAAACACAGCAAAGCGTTGTTTCTGTTCTGTTTCACCGATTCTGTAAAATCATCATTTGAACTCGTTTCTACTGAAAAGATCAACGTTTGGTGCCCTGCTGAGTCGACATTTCAAATGTTGGTGCCAGAAGTCTATTTTTTTTATTTTGGCACAAACCCAAACATGAGAAATGAAGGTCAGACTGAAGGTCAGAGGTAACGTCACGTCACTTTTGGCCTTGATACAAACCTACAGAGCACAATGTGACAGATCTACAATAATAATCTTTTCTTTGTTGATGTTGTGACAAAATTCAACACTTCCTCTATCAGCAATCACTACAACCTCCGACCTCAAGTTTTCTTACATAAAAATCATATTTCTTCGTCTCATGCAGTCAAATATACAGATGTTAAAGCTTCGGTATCGGAGGCAGCTGGAGGAGCATCTCCCTAAACACTCAGAGCTTTAATTTAAGAATTATTTTCCAAAATCTGTTCAAATCCAAATGATTAAGAAATGATAACGAGGAAGACAAACAGTACACACTGTAATAAAAGTATATTTCACGAGTTGGTCAAACTCTGCATAAAAATAATAAAACATCCGTGACTTTATTGTGGGTGCACTTCCACCGGCTCAACACTGAAGTTCTGTGACACAAAGTAGTTCTCCCTTCAGTACTTAGACAGTTGTATTACTGCCACACAGCACTAGGTGATGCTGTATGATCACTGAAATAAGTTTCCCCAAATCTCCCTACAGAAGCCAACGGAGCCACAATGGCTCCAACCGGGTTCTCTCTCTCTCTCTCTCTCTCTCTCGATCAAAAATACCACCTTCCCTGATTTTCATCTACTTGAGGGGAAAGCTGCAAGTTACCCAAAACCTGTCACATATCACAAGCCTGTTAGTTGTGAAGAAATTCAGCCCCCCCACCACCACCACCACCAACCACACACACACAAAAAAATCCAGTCTCAACATCTGGCACGGTAAATAAATAATCCTGTGTGCGTCCGTGTGTGTGTGTGTGTGTGTGTGTGGATGATGGATGGGGGAATGGGGTGTTATCAGGGAGAGCATGTATCAATGTCTGCCAGTTTTACACACAGGCTGACAGGACAGTGACACACTAGAACATGGGCGGCAGTCACCTAGACGAGCCGAGCTTCATTTCCTGTCCCTGCTCCACTGCCAAAAATATGTGACATGTTGTCTTCATTAATTCCACCTCTATTTGGAGCTCTCCCACCTCACACCTCTCACACCTCTCACATACCCCTGTACACTACTGTCCCCTCCATACATTCACGTGGCAACACACACACACACACAGATAACTTCCTACAAACACTGAAAACCCATCATACATAGGTGCTAATGAAAATCTTGTCATGTGTGCACACACACTTCTTTCCACCCTAGCATACTCCCTCTGAAAATCATTAGCCAGCCGCCAACAACATTTTTCAGCAGAGCAAACTACATAAAGATGTCACTTTAAATCGCTTACTAATTAACACTTAAAAAGACACAAATTAGATATGCGTGGCTAAAAGCAATTATAATATCCGCAAGTTTTGTGAGTCATTTGGGAAATGAAAAGAATGCCTAATTGCTGGAACCAACATCATCCGAGACACGGCTTAAGTGATGCCTGTTAGGAAATGGTCTTATCTACAACTGTTGGCTGTGATTACAACAGTTTTCCTCAATTACATGTGCATATGTATAATTCTGGAAAGTACATCTTTTTCATGAATCTATATTTTTTTAATGGGTTTAGAAATGAGGCAATTAGACTCTGTGCTGAAAGTGCCTCTAGTTTATGAAGAGAGAGAGAGAGAGAGAGGAAGAAGCTCGGTGCAGCTCAGACAGTGACCTCTTCTGGACAACCGAAGGAGAAAATACTGAACAATATTTCCAAGAGTGTGGCTACAGTTTCACACCAAAAACAGCTTCTCAATCTCAAATTTTCAGACTTTTTTTTGTTTTGTTTTATTTAGCAGAGAATGAGCTGCCAGCTCTGCAGAAAAAACACTGCGGATATTACATTTATAGAGGAAGAGGAAGCAAAGCCAGACAAAGAAAGGACAAAAATACACAACACCACAGACACGCATCACTTTCTAAAAGAAACACTTCTGCTGTCCGACATGTTTGCGACAACATCACCGGCTGTACCCCCCCACCCTCTCCTCCTTGTTCTGCAGATATCATCGTGGTGTAATAATAATAGGAGAGAAGTAAAAATAACACAATGGTGAGGGATGTTTCCACTTGGAAACTAATTATCAAGCTAAGCTGTGACTTCATCCTCATCAGCCTGGCCCCACCATTAATCTTGTGCTGTCGTCCACTTCACTAAATCCTGTGTGTTACACTATCTCACATTTACTTCATCAGCTCCAGCGCGGCTGTAATTAATGATTTCTCATGCCCCCTTCCCTTCCCTTCCCCTGCTCAGCTCACCATGTGTCCTCCTGCTAATCACACTCTCGGAGAAGAAAGGAAGGAGGAGAGGAGGAGAGGAAAAAGGAAGAAAAAAAAAGAAAAAGACAAGAGCATATAGGATGAGCAGCCAGCCTGTCTCCACCCCTGGAAAACACACACATACACACACACGCCATTAATACCTTCGCTGACAATGAGCTTCATTCAGATGACCATATGACAAGATGGCGACTCTGTGTGATTTGGATAGTATGTGACAGAAGACAGAGGCAGAGTGCAGAACAGACACCCGGTTTGATGAGGGAGTGTTTGCTCTGTAACACATCTCAAACCCAACAGCACCTGTTCTTTTACAGTGGTCTGTCACTTCCTGGCAGTTCTGATACCAAGATACCGTGCTAATGAGAGAGAAGGGGGGTTGTCACTCTCTTTAAAGCGCACACACACACACACACACGCACACACACACTGACTCTCTTTCTTTCTCTTGCACTCACAAACACATGGGCTCCAAAAGAAGGAGCTGCACACAGTTGATTTTCTTCCTACGGATGCCTGCAGGCTACAGTGTTTCATCAAAAATGGGGAGGACTCTTGAAGTGCTTTTATTTGCTCTACATGATCTCTAACTTTATCGCTGCTGAAGATGAAGCTGATTTGGGTGGTGGTGGGGGGGGGGGGAAGTTGCAGAATCCGAGCAGAAAAGATCTACAGCACTGCGCGAGATGCTAGATTGAGCTGTTCTGAGAGAAGAATTGGGGGAATAAAAGTCAAGTGTTTTGGAACAGCAGACGAAGCTTTTAAGAGAGAATGGCTGCCTAGCCTGGCCATGCTTTTATTCAATTGGGGCTTAGTGGAGCCAACAGGGCCTCGCTGTCTCAGACACTTAATTACAACCCCAAGACCGTTTGCTTTGCATTCTGGGCCAGCGGCGTCAGCGGCAGCCGAGCGTTGCAGCCTCTACTCACTTCCTCCTCGATCTCTGCCAGGGATTTGATCGTAATGCCCATTAAATTGACTTGCTGCATCTGAAATCAAAAGCAGGGGAGAGGAGGAGGAGGAGGAGGAGGAGGGTGGGGAGGAAGAAGGAGAAGAAGAAGAAAAAAAAAAAAAATCACACGAGAAACATGGCGGTTAGGCTCATGGCTAAGTAAGCATGCTTAAAATCTTTAATCCTCTCCCTCTTGGTGTCAATACAAACGGGGCTATAGTGACAACCGCCGCCAGCCAGCCAAATGGACTGCATTGAGCCAGCTCTGCCTGACTGCACGCATTCATCGCTCAGTCTGGAGGAGAGGAAAGGATAGGTAGAGGGGCCTAAGGGCTGAACTACCCAAATATCGTGACCTTAATGCAACCCATACTACACAACAGGTTGCAGGACAATTCAAATCATCATGGCCCCTCTCATATTATATTTGATAAATCAATCATTTTGTCACTAGCTCTTACCTCTTTGGGTTTCTCGTGAAACTTCTCAGAGATGACGAAGGGCACGTCATCCAGAGCTGCAAGAGAAACAACAAAGTTTCAGACTTTCACAGAAAAGAAAAAGAAACCTCACTCCCTGTTCTGTGTATTTCCACAAGACTAAACGTGGGTTTATAAAACAGCAAAGCTATCACCATCCCCAGCCGCCCGACGCCTCCCTCCTTCCGTCTATGGAGGGAAGATGAAAGGCTTTTTTTTTTTTTTTTTCATTCTCCGCTGTATTTGAGCACCTCCACTCTCTCCTCCAACCCAGCCCTCTTCCAGTTTAATTACTCTTGATTATTCCCGATTCCGTCTTGTCTGAGAGATGTTCACCTCCGAAACAAAGACACACTCACACTAGGCACAGAAAAGCGGAAAGAAGGGAGACAAAACATTCACCAGATATCAAATTTGCATGAAAATAAGCCACACTGTTCAGCCGGCAAAAAGTGGATTGAAATGAGGACTTGCCAAGAGCGTGGTGGTATAATTAGCATTTGACCAAACAAACGAGCTTCAACAGAGCTATAATTAAGCAGGCCTGTAATTAAGTGTATGCCCTTTATCATAATGATCGTGGTTAAAATGGTGTGATGGCTGCCAGTTGATTATTAATGGTGTAACCCCGTACTGCATGCATCCTGCACTGGAATCAAGGTGTCACGACTGTCAGGCTAGAGAGCAGCCCTTTGTTTATAAAATACATTAGGGCCCAAATTAACACAGGGTGACAAGGGACACAAAGCCTCTCGTTTCCAGACTGAAGGGAAAACTGCAGCTGCTTGGCTTCATTAAAAAACTCCCAAATCTGGAGGCACAAAACTTGCTGCCGTTGGCTTCGACAGGAGCCCCCAAATATCAAGAGGCCAAGCTTCCAACTGGTGTTCTTTTACCCACAGTCCATCAGGCCGCTGGCACAGGAAAAGGAACTCATAAATGTAAGCCGAAGCTGTTCATGAGTCATCGCTTTGGAGCCGACACCCCTTTTGGTCTTTCCTGTTCGCAGCAATATTTAAAAGTATGAAATTCTAAAATATCCCTCACTTTGACACTTATGTGACTTTGCTTTCCTTTGCTCGGTTATTACACAGATCCACGGTTTGGCACATTCCACGCGGGTGTAGTACAATGTAATCTTTGTAATCAGAGCGTGACCCTCGCCCTCCTGACCACAGGAAAGCTTATTTAGTTTCTTGGCTTCGTGTCATCTCCCACAGTAAAACTGTAGAGTCTACAGGGATGCTAGCCATGTGAACCACGCTCACCATGTTAGTTTAGCGTGTTGGCATTACAGTTGATGCTTTGCAAGTATTTAGTCATAAACCAACGTACCGAGGAAACTGAAACTTTGACCTGGTGACATTACAATTAATCCTGAAGTGTCGGCACCAAATTTAATGGCCATCTAACCCCACTGGACACTGCACGAGTTCAAACTCCACTGGGAGCGTTTCAGAAGCGTTCAGCCCGGCAGACTTTGTTTACTCGCTCAGATTTGGTCATTTTCCTGCTTTATGTGCTTTTAAAATACGCTTCTACGTGTGTAAATATGCTACGCAGTTCATTTGTTTCAACCAGGAGTTTGCATGGGGTATTTTATTTTGAAAATCCACTGGATTCTCTACGCTGTTTCTGTGTCTGGCTTTCTGCCAGCTCGAGGTGCTCTGTGCCGAGCAGAGGCCCGCTTCTGGGACGCTTCTGGACCGGACTGTGGTGGAACCGGTGGGGTTTAAAACACTGACTAGAACGGCCGCGTATCACTGCTGCACACACGCGACGCTGCACGTCCGTGCCCAGTGGAAATGAGATATTTCACTCAAAAGCATTAATTCCAGTGTCATGGTGGGGATTAAGGAAAAGTCAGTAGAGGTTTGTTCACACGTGTAGTTTGGTTCATTTCAGACCGAGAAGAAAAAAAAAGATCTATTGTTACATTTTAGTTTGGATCCGGTTCCTGTTCAAACTGACTTTTTACAAACAAACCAAGAGATCAAACATGAAGTTACACAGACACAGACAGGTCGGGTAACTCGTTGTTTGGACAGGTGACTGATAGACATTTACGTTCTTTAATGCTAACGTAGCTGCCATCGTAAAATCTCGCGGTTGCTCCTTTATGTTTTCATTTTTCCCTCAGCTTGGTTTGACTGACAGCTTTCACACCAGCCCAAACAAACCGCACTAACCTGGCAAACGCAGCGATGTTCGTTTTAATCTAGACAAACAGGTTAGGTGTGCAAGCACCCAACGTGTGAACGAGTTAACGTGTTGTGTGGCTATCCGGAGCAGCAAAGCAAACCGAGGCGACCGGGCGGGTGCAATGACTTGTTTAAGCTCATAAAAAAACAAGTGAATAAACATGCACTACTGTGTCGCTGGGAGCACCAACACCAGGCAGAGATAGGCAGGGAGAATACATTTGAATCAATAGCCGGCTAACGGGAAGCCGAGATTGCAGCTGCTGATGGATCTGCGTGGCACGGACAGATGAATGCACAGAGCTGAAGGCCAGAGAGTTTCTTTATTGCTCAAGGATTACATTTAAAACCAGATCTCACTTTGTATTCCTCCACCATCTATACTAGAGAGGCTATCTTACATCCAGACAAATGGAGAGGCGCTGGAGATGACTTGGTGGTAAGAAATGGATACCATGGAGAAATACAAAAGGTGCACAGGGCAAAAATAATGTAAATCCAATCTTCTGACCAGGAATTCCACTATGAAGCATGTTCTAGCCGCTCAAATGGCCAGGCTACACTCCATTAACTCATGAGTGTATTGCAGTGTGGGGAATTGGGTAGTTATTTGGCATTTGGAGTGTGTGTGCAGTCAATATGAAAACATCTGGCAGGAATTTGGTACAATGACTATGATGATGATGATGATGATGATGGCGATGATGATGGCGGTGAGCGCAGAGGTGGCGTTAAGTAAGGAGGACCCTGTGGCTTGAGTGATTGTAGTGTAAAGAACGGAGTCAGCACAGGGCCCGTGTGGATCATTGCCTTATTAATGGCTCCGTCAGGTGCGATGAGCAATGGCTGCATTGTCATCTCCAGCCCCTGGGCACAGATGAATGGCTGTTTCAGGGGCGGGAAGGGCTCCCTCGTACGCTGGGCTGAGCACTAATCCCTCACTCTTCCATTGTTGGATGCACTGTCACCCAGGACTTCGGCGGCGCCATACATTGCATTTTCCGCGGGTTTTCTAACAGACATGGCCACGCACACGGGCGGCACGTACACACACACACACACACACACGGACACGCGTAAAACCACACCGAGTTGTGCTCCGACACTGACTGATGGAAAAATATGCGTGGGTGATCGAGCATACCCCATATTACCCGAACCACGACTCAAGAGTAACACTTTAGGAATGTTGATGAACTTTTATTTTACACTTCACTAATTCAGCAGAATTGCATTGATCTCTGTCTAGTATGATTACTTGGGTGAATCTGTTTCGCACCTGAATTAAGTGAGAAAGTCACAGCCGGGGTAATAATGTGAAAGTGAGAATGAGAATCTATTACGACTTTTTACTCACGATTGAGCCGATTTCTATTGTTTTAATGCCATAAAACAACCAGAAATAATAAGTAAAGCTTCTCCAAAAAAAAAAAAAACTTCGAGCTTTATCTGGAACCTGCTGTATTTCATATTCCAAACAATTGGATGTTGCCTTTCCTCCTTGTGTAGCCAGGCTAGACATTGCAATACCTTTCCTGTCTGTGTGACTCTCAATTTGAGGCGGATTCTTTATGCAGACCATGGAAATGCTATTCTAGTTGCAGACCCCGCTCTCTGTCACCTCTGCAGATAATGGTGAGTAGATGAACAGAGAGCTGGAGGAGGACCCCCTATGCCCACTCACAGCCCTTAGCCCCACTCTGACATGAGAAATAGTGCCCAGGCCTGACAGCATCTCGGAGACATATTGTAGTTTATTTTGTCGCCCGGGCATGCCATCTGTGCCATTCCAATAGAGGGTGTGTGTTCAGGCTGCTGCAAGAGAGAGGGGCGCGAGGCTCCGGGTCCCTCAGTAGCTCTGCAGCCACGGCAGGTCATTAGTCAAATTGCCTAATGAGAGAGAATACAAATGGCCCCCTACCCTGACAGGAGGAATTTTGGAGGTGTCAGAGCTCCTGACCCGTGCTATGAGAACAGATGATAGCGAGTTGCTATTTTCAGATTCTTTTAATGACTATGGCTCTATGAAACCCATTCTTTTTCTTTTATCTTTTTTCTGCTTTTTCAAACCCTCTAGACAGACGAGTGGAGGGAAGAGAAAAAAAAAAAAAACTTTTCAATGCATTAAAAATCTCACTTGGAAAAGTGGAAGTGTAACTTTTGAATTATTTAAATGTTTACTCTGGAGTCAATTAACATTCTAAAAAGCGGATAACATTGATACTAAAATAGATTGCGCAGTAAAATGATGTTGAGGCTTTCTGATCATCTATTTTTATTTGTTTCTGCCGGCTGCGTGCGGCTCGTTTCCTCCGGTCTCACTGCAGTGTGTGTGTGTGTGTGTGTGTGTGTGCACGCTTCTGTTGCAATTCTCCTGACGAGCGATTCAGTTAGTTTATACTAAAATATTAATTTCATCTCATCTCATCCAAATGTTCAAAAAACTGTAAACAAATTTAAATGTTTCTTAATGCTACGAGCGGCAGGCATTAACACACGACAGGCTGGAGACTGGAGAGAAACTGTGGAGGAAAAAACACACGAGAAGCTGAATCGTTTTACACAAGCTCGCCGTTTGTCCACAAATTTTTACCATTATGGCTAAAAAAAAAAAGAAGCATCATCTCAGGATGTTTTAACTTATTTGTAAAAATATTAAAAGCAGCAATAAATGCACAAATCAGCCTTTATAATCCATATAATGTTTTATGTATATGTTTTAAGAGTTTTATATGACAAATACCAAAGTGGGAACCTACGCTCTCCAAAACAAAAACAATAGACTCCAGATGCCGTCTGCGGTAACGGGTTTATTTACAAAAATAGCATTAAAATTTTTTTAAGTTTTTTTTTTTTTTTGTTACCAGAGGGATGCAAAATGGCAAGCTTATGTAGAATGACCCACTTACTTTTCCATCTGTGACAAGCAGTCCTTGAAATCTGGTTGTGGGTAGGGAGCCAGGAGGCAGTCCCAGTCGGGCGCTGGTCCATCAGTCTTCCAGAAAGTGGGCAGAGCCAGCAACACCTACGGTGAGTTGGCCGCAGACACCGCTGCATAACAGCGACCGCTCTGAGGAGGTGTGTACATGTGCAATAACTTCGCCAACACGGGATTGTATTATATGTTAGACACATAAGAGCTACTTAATGTGAGGTAGGCACCAAAAAGTCTTCGACGATTTGGTGTAATTCTATTCTAAAAGCAGTCAGTGCTGGAGGAGTACTGGGAGAGCCCTTTTTTTTGCTGGCTAGCTATTGAGAGCTCTCATGAAATTAAATGGACAATCAGACTTTAATCAGCAGCACAGTGTCTTTTAAGACATTGCCATGGCACTGGCATTGATCCCCAGCTGTGGCTGCTGGTAAATGTGCAGCAGAATGTGTGTATAAATGGGGTACGCCTCTCTGGACAAGTGTAAAAGCTGGCAGAGGGCTGACAGTAAATTGCATGTGCCGGATGGGACACAGCAGAAGGCACAATTACACAAATCCCCTCTTAATTAGCGGTTCTGTGGGCAAACTAACCCGTAATGATGCGAGGGATGTGGCGAGCCCCAGAAATCCTAACAAGAAACACTCACCAGCACTGGAGACTGGGTCATATGGCCCCGGTCCCCCCCCTCAAGTAGTGACTGACGCATGATCTGTTTTGATCAGCGCAGCTGCAGGAGACGATTCCCACGTCGCCGTGCTCCCTGCGACCCCGAGCCCTCGCTGAGCTGCTTGCCCTCTGGACTGTGGGTAAAGCAGCAGGCCCTGTGTGGTTATGGGTGGCATTATTAAGTTCTCCATGCTCACAGTACCAGGCAATGTAAAGTGGCATCTCACACGGTGAGTAATGAACTGTGCCAGAGTGGAAGCAGGAGGGATGACAGCCAAAGAGGCCTCCTTGGCAGCCACTAACCTGGGCATCCACCAATTTATCATCCCCTAGAACCAATCCACCAATGCTGCTCTGCCATTTGTCATTAATTATGCTAATAAGGACACCATTACTCTCCTGATGAAACAGGCGACTGTTATTAGTATAATGCATTTACAGTTTGATACATATGCATTTGTTTATTAGTTTCACTGTGGGTGGACTGGAGGTGTTTTCCATTACTTAAATAAAGCTGTTCTACTCTGCACTTAGAGCTGCAGAGGAACCCGGGACTTTTCCGTACACGCTAATCGACTATTACGAAATGACAAAGCAACTGTTTCATAATCACGCGCACGCCAACATAAAAATGGGCTCATCTATGTAAAAGACCCTGATGTGTTTGAACTTTTTCACAGCAGACTTCGTGGCTCTAAGCAAACCAGCCTGAGCAGAACTATTTAATATAGCTTCTGGGAGCCCCAGATGCCCTTTTCCAAAACGACTTCATTCCCAGAATCTCATTGTGCTTTCTAAATCACACCACAGTATGTATTAGAAGATCATTAATTACAAACTTAACAAGTCAGCAGAGCCATTAAAAGATCTTTAAGGCATATTTGACCATAAATCTCCTTAAACTATATTTAATGACTGGATTTTTGTGAAATATTTTTTATCAAGTTCTAATTAGATGTGTGATAACAAACCCTGCTGTACATGGGGCAAATGAGGGAGCCGTGACAGGCCCATCCATTGAGGCTGTCCACGTCTGGACACTGAAACTAATGGAGCACTGCTTCTATCTCAGGGATGGATAGAAAGCAATGAGGGATGAGACTCCAGAGTCCAGTCTGGCCTGCAAATGCAAAGCCATTTAAAGTCTCTTATTTGACTGTAATAAAGGTCCAGAAATGCCTGAGGGCCTCCAGGCTCCAGTCAAAAAATTCCATTACGAGTCATTCAGGATTGATCCCCAAATACTTAATGGCACCATCGCACCGGGATCGATCATGTTTTGAAAATAACCTGGACAGTCCAAGAGGATTCGCCGGGCCGAGCGTCTGAACGGGATTTTATCGAATCCAAAAATGCTTTTTGACCGAGAAGATATCCACAAAACAGAAACCTTTAAGATTTTTATAAGGTGTGTGTGGCTTTGGTCTCAGTTTAAATGCCACAAATTAGACTGCTCTGCAGCGTTTCTGACATTTTTCTAATGTTTGACTTTCAGATCAAAACTCCTACACGAGACCACTCGGGTGAAGTTGATTTTCTTTTTAAAAAACACACAAAATAAATGTAGAGACACGCAAGGAAATATTTGTCAAGACAAATGTGTCTAATTTAAACCTCCAAACTATTTTCTCCACATGGAGATAAATCTTGTGTTGAAATGACTTTTTTGAGGAGAATTAAAGGTCCAGTGCAGAATTTAGTTGCATCTAGTGGCGTGATCGCTGCATTGCAATCTCCTCACATCACCTTCACCTTCCTAGTGTAAAGAGAAACAACACTTAAAGGACTCTGTCTGTCTAGAGTCAGTGTTTAGTTTGTCTGTTCTGGGCTACTGTAGTGAATATGTAAGAGGACCCGCATCCAGTGTAGGTATAAAATAAAAGATATTACATTTCTAAAAAGGAGCAGTGTGTATGATTTGAGAACTTTATTTTCAGAGTGAGGCAAACACGTTATATAATATTCATTCATATCTATGTTTTCATGCATGTGTGATCACCTTAAAATAAGAATATTTTTGTTTTTGTTACTTAAAAATTACAGTTGGAGCGGGTCCTCTTACATGCAGGCTGCCATGTTGACCGTCTTGTTTTTGTCTTCTCAGCGTAGATTTCTGTTCTCGTGTGATTACCGACCGTTTGTTTTCGCTCCGCTGTGCACAAACCGCCGAAGCTACGCTGCTGTTTCAATACTCAAACTTAAATTACGGCGAATTTAAACACTGTGTCATTTACAAGCCATCAAATTATTAAGAAGAAATTCAGCACTCCTTTATACCATTAGCTGCTGGGAGCAGTAAACAGTTTGAGGACGTGTGTGTGTGTGTGTGTGTGTGTGTGTGTGTGTGTGTGTGTGTGTGTGTGTGTATACATTAAGTGTAAATACTATTCTCCCTGCTGAACCGCCCGCCTCTCTCACTCTCTCTGTTTCGCCTTTTGCTGACCAGGGGAATTAAGAAGCAAAACGTGGGTTTTAAGAGCGTTCCTTTCATGTCTTGATGTAAGCTTTGGCATTACTTCAGACATCAAGATCGGTTTCATAGAAATCCCATTCCATCTAAAGTAAAAGCTCGGCAGTAAATCTGCCCTATACTCCCCCATAACACTTCCATAAATGATTCATTCAGCTCAGTTTAGCTGATGCAAAACAGAATGTTAGTGAGTTGTGGATGGAGCCTGGGCTGCAAGTGGAGGACCAACCCCGCTGCTTAGTAATTTCATCAATCTCTGGGAGAGAAAGAGAGAGAAAGAAGAGAACGGCGTACACTAATAATAACTTTTGTGTCACTATCCAGAGGTCATGTTTTTTAATCCCTCAGCCTAAAGAATTGTGTTATTCTAAAATATAACCCCAGCGGTGCAGAAGCAAGTTGAGATCCATCACGGGTGGAGATAAGAGCCGGGGCAGATCTCCTCCCTCTCCCAGCACAGCCTCGCCCAGAACTACACGGGGAGATAAGATGGAACTTTTGTTTGAAACCTGATGAGAACCCTCTTAATGAAAGTGCTGCGCCAAAAATAATCTTTTTTCTCCATGTTAGTCAATCAAGAAATGGTGTAGTTGGGGGGGAAAAAAAGAGGAGAAAGAAAGTAATTTTGCATAATCAGTGAGCACCATCTGGAACAATTAACCAAATTCCACAGAACTCAGAGGATCAGTCATATTGGCTTATTAAAGATCCAGAATTATACAAGTAATAAATCCTTGGAAAAACGAAGCGTACCCCTGCCTGTCACGACTATTTTAACTTCAAATACAGTGGAATACTTGATAAGGCTGAAAAGAGGAGATTAATATATGCAAATTATGTCGAGCATTTAAAAGCCCCCCAACAACTGTCTCGTTTTTTTTTTTTTTTTTTTTTTTTTTTTTTTTTTTCCTGTCTCTTATTACAGGGCTTTATGTTTTATTCATACACCAACTCACCTGTCATTTCATAAGCTATAATATTATGAGGGTATTATTAAACAGCATAAAGTGGAGCTTTAATTGGAAAGCTCCATTGCATTTTCCAATTATTTGCAGCAAATTAAAAGCAGATGCACATAGTTTAATAAGAATTCTAATATTGTTTCCTGAAAATCAAAAATCACTGTCATCCTGCCAAGATATTTTGCAAACCCAAGTTAATTTTGAGCCTCCTATTTTTTCCCCCTCCTCCTCCTCCTCCTCCTCCTCCTCTGAAGGATGAACTGTCTCGTGTCTGTTAATTGAAGTTCCTCTAATGGATAGGGAAATAATTGCTCTCCATATTACGTTAGATCAGGGCCAATGTCAGGATTTATTTTTGATTAATGCAATAGATATGTAAATGTATTACTTTTTATTATGTTTACCTTTTTATCAGGTGGATGTCTGCTGAATACTATATGTCGCTCTGCAGGTAACGGAGACAGACTCCACGTCACGCAGCTTCATTTTCGAGTTTTAGACTTTTTTTTTTTTCGACACCTTTACGTTTATTTTTATCACACGTGTGCTTTTTTTAGACACATTTCATGAATGCAGCTTTAATTACCTTTAAAATATCCCGCTTCTCTGTCAATGGATGAGTAACAGACCTAATTGGCAAAAGGATTTGGCGTGGATCAAAGCAACGTGGTGGTGGTGGTGGAGAAACGCAAAAGGTTGGCGCCGGCGATGAAAACTTGATAACTTTTCAAATGAGCCTGAACTGTCAAGTGAAAGAGGGCTGCAAAATAAACGTGAATTAGTTTTTAATATTCTGGTAATAAATGTCAAAGCGCCTGCACATCACATCTGTACATGATGTGACTGCAGATGACAGATTTCCCAGACATGTTACCTCTCCTCCCCTCAACTCGCTCAGTTTTTTTTTTTTTTTCCGTGTGTGTTGGGGTTTTTGTTTTGTTGGGAAGTGACGGAGGGTTTAATCAAGAAAGCAGGCAATTCATCAATCCTAAAGAAGGCGCCTGTACAACCCTGACAGAGCGCACATGGTTTTAGACCAACTCGAACCTGGCCAGCTGTCAGCCCACACACACGCACGCGTGCACGCGCGCAGGCACCCACGCACACACACACGGAGCAGAGCTACCACCGCTAACAATTAACACAAATAGGCTGTCGGCTACGACCTCACACTTGGTCTGCAGGCTATCACATTGTTAATGAAGGGAAGTTGCGTTCTCTCACATTCGCAGTGTGATGCTGTAAAGGCTGACGAGTACACAGTCTCAAGAATTAAAAGCCAAGAACTCCGTTATCCTCCTTTTTCTTTAAAAAAAAAATCTCGCCGGCACGAGAACGGACACATGAAGGTAGGAGAAAAGACGGGAGACTGTACAGCTGCAAAGGACAGTTTTCCTGGAGATAAGTGATGACTGCTGGCAGCGTGCTGTACAGTATGTGCATGTTCTTCACTGTCACTCAAACCGCCGTCCCAGCGGAGGAATCGCACACACACCAATGCCACAAAGCACTCAGCTGTGTGTTAATGTTCGCTCCTTCAGGGCCACACTTTGCACAGTTGTCTTGACTAACTTATAATATGACTGTCATAATGACACCATGATGTATTAATCTGTTTTTTTTTATATTATTATTACTAATTACACTGCGTTTATCTTTTTTTTTTTTTTTAAGAAAAAAGAAATTAAACAGATTTGACTTTGAAATTCTATTTTTTTATTTTTTTATTCAACATTTCTTTGTGCAGTTGATCAGCTGCAGGGTGTAACATGGCCATAGCCTGGGTGTGCCTCAGCCTGAGCAGCAGGAGGAATCCTCACCACATGGTGTCTCTCTCCAGCTGGATAAAAACCTGCCTGCCTCATTCACCTCGGGTGGATCACACGCTCTTTTAAAAAGGCTGGAGCATCTCAGCTCAGCTCGGCTCTGACTCTGTGGCTCTGAGGCTGTCACAGCTAAGCTCTGCTTCCTAACGAATTAGCCTTTCTTCTGTTTTAGTCCCGGAGCATTGTGCTGTAGTCGAGCTTCTCCCCTGACAAAGAGAGGGGAATTCGTCCAGTGCATGCACGGTACATATGTAAGTATGGCATGTGATGGATCATCTTTGACAGCTGTTAAATGTTCTCTTGAGTGTAATGCGCGGCTCCTCTGGGAAGTCACGTTCGCTCAGATAAGCAAACCTCTGTACAGTATCCATCAGTGAGGAGATCTAGACGTAGAGCGTTTGTAGATCAAGTACCAGAGGAGCTGCCTTTATGTACGGGGAGGAGGAGGAGGCGAAGCAAGACATTCAGTGTACGCAGAAACCATGAGTATTTAATCTGTTCTTCAAAAACATGGAGCTTTCTTCTCGCAGCGAGCTGGCTA
Organism: Protonibea diacanthus; assembly: GCA_028641955.1. Lineage (NCBI taxonomy): Eukaryota > Metazoa > Chordata > Actinopteri > Sciaenidae > Protonibea > Protonibea diacanthus. Next base: position 24,591,340 of record CM053985.1, read on the forward strand.
AAAGTGAGAGATCTGCAGTTTAACAACCTAATGCATCTTGGGAAAACTATTCCTCTAATCGTCTCGAGTGGTTCTGACTTAGTGTTACCTGTTATGGTGTAGTTCCCACTGCTCTGGTGCTCATAGTCCGGCCTGCTCGTGGTCCTCCGTCTGGAACAAAGAAAAAGCAACAACGTCGATGCCAAAACACGCTAAATACACGTGAACTTTTGTGTTTGACAAGGACACGTCGCTCAGACGTTAAAATATAATGCAAGAGAATTATTTTAGCATGGAGACTCCTCTCTGACACAGGGGCTTTTTGTTTTTTTTTGATCTGTCTGAAGGAAAAAGAGAGCACTGAAATAACAGGATGAATCTGAAGAGGAGAAATATGGTAAAAGTTAAAGCGTGCCTCGGCTGCCCAGGGGCTCGAGCAGACCTTTAACGGAGGGTTTGGAACAGGATCTTGTTAATTCTGGAGGAACTGAGAGATTCCATTATTCAAGGGAAGTCTGTTTTTTTTTTTTTTCCCCTCCCGTTTCATGGCCTTGTATTACAGAAAACAGCACAGAATGCACTTTGTGGGCAGTTGAAGTTAACAAACCATATAAGATTGAAATCCTCATCAATCAAGCTATCATGAATCACACCCTGTGACTCACCCCTACGGATCGATAAATCCACAGCAAGCAGGAAAAAAAAAAAAAACATTCACAGCTTCGAGAGAGCGCTGCATAACATGACATGCTCTGAAGGTAAAATGAGCTCCGGGATGACATTATAAAACAAACGATCTTATAATGATAATGCAAAGTAGTTGGCGATATCATTAAAAAAAAGGGGGGGATTGCTTTGATTGGAGGACACGCAGGCGGACCGGTTTGTTAAAGACAAAGAAGACGGCGCTGAATTATAAGAAGACAAGACGAGATTTGGGGGGCGAGCAGGTGTGAAGTTGTGTGTTTTGTGTATCATGTTCTGCATTCGCTCTGTTTGTGGACAACATAATCACTCTTCGCTCGAGGGGAGGGCGTAAAAATCAAAAATTCCTAAAAATTTAAGACTAAAGGCAGATCTGCATATTCCAAGGGTGCTATGCATGAGTTGTGGCTTCCTGAGCCTTATCTCTTCGGGTGAGATAAATAAATGCAATAATTTCCATCAAGAGCAATAAAACAAGACTTGTGACAGGCTGTGGTATTTATGAGCTGAAGCCTGCAACTCAGATTTATTTGCAATGAAAGGGTCGACTTTTCTCTTCCTCATTTACATCAGCATTTGGCCATGTTAAATCCAGGCCAATGGTGAATTTTTAAAAGGTTGGCATCAATCTTGTGGGAACGATTGCCATATTCGACGCAACTGACTTCTTTTACCTTTCAAAGGTTGATTCCACCGCTGAGGAAGAAAGGTACACATCTTTCAAAAGCGCGGAGACATCCCGCGGACTGATAAAAGCAAATGGGGAAATGGTTTAAATGTCTTTTTAGGGCGTCTGTGTTTGTGTTGTTAAATTAGTACTCTGAAGAAACAAAGGGAGGAACAGAAACTATCAAGTCTGGCTATTTATCTACATATATATATGTGGAAAAGAGAACGTGGCGCTCATAAAACGCTCTACTACAGGCAACCTCCGGGGTTGTTGTTCCCATCTGTTTGAAACACAAAACTGTCTCAATCCAAATTGGTGATTTCTAAATACAATTTTAGGTGCATTGGAGAGGGTAACATATGGCAAATCAATTAGACATCTAATTCTTAAAACAAAAACATGGCAAGTGCATTTGCTAATCAACGGCAGCGTTTGGGGCTCGTATTATGTCGGCCACTGGAGTTTTGACAACAATTAATCCTCATTTCGGGCAAGGAGAGCCATATTGACACATATTCCTAATTTGAATATTCAATTACAGCATAGTTCCTCATCAAATTATGGTAAAACTGGGAACACGGCCTGAACGATTTACGTAATTACAACGCAGATCAAGAGTCTTGTGTTCCCGTGAAATCTGCCGGAGTTAAAATCATATTAGAAACCGCGACACTGAGGGTTTCTTGACAACGTGAATAACAGTTCAACAGATTTTTTTTTTTTTTTTTTTTGCGTTGGTGTTCTTTAAGTTGTTCCATGTGGAATAAGGAAAAGAGTTGTCTGTGTTACAGAAAAAAAAGAGAGAGAGAAGGGGAAGAGAAAGTGGGAGAGACAGTGGGGACAGACAAGCGGTAGTCAGTGGAGAGGTAAGATGAGGATGAGAGTAATATCACTGAAGAGCCAGAGCTGCGATACAGAGAGCTGGAAGCTCTTGTTTTGACACACATCCAGCCTTTCCCGTGACAACATCTCCACACCTTCCTCTATGTGCCGACAGTGCTGCTTTGTGGAAGCTGCTTCCTCGCCCATCATTATCCTCCTTTAAGCTCCGTGTCAGGTATTGAAAAAGAGGATCTCTCTGAATCTGGCGGCAAATCACTGAACCGTCTGAGCCCATCAGATCTCGGCTGATCATTCGATCATCCCTGGCACCGCTCGGCGTCCCTTACGCTTGATCTGCGCTACTTTTTTCGAAACTTTTTGTCTGCGACGCGACAAAGTAATGAGTAAGATTGAGCCGGGGGAGTGATTGTTCTTCGGCACTTCAGATGGGAGATCTGTCAGGCGACACACTGACAGTCATGGTGTCGTCTCTTTCTCTCAAGAGTCGCGTGCAGTAGGAAGTCTTGGTTAACCAGCGAGCAATAAAAGCTGATACAATACTCCTGCAGAGCTGCAGCAATGTGTGGAGTGTCACAGGTAGGAGACAGTGCAAATCCTAAATGTATTGATATGCATGCCAATTCTGACACTGATGACTCTCTGGGCTTCACGTGTTAAAGAGGAAGCCAACTACAGTATGCGATGGGGGGAAAAAAAGGGAAAGATACTCGGCCTTGACATTTTTATCGCTGTACAGTTTGATTTAAAAAGTGTCTGTGTGTACAATAGCCTATTATTCTAAGAGAAATGTCAAAAACCTTGATTCTGAGTGAAGCGAAAGAAATTGCAATATTAGGACAAGGCTAATTTATGCTAGCAGTCACTGTAGAGGTCAGATATCAGCCTCAGCAATGACAGTTTTATCAGGAGAACAAATGGCAGCGTTGGCCAGGAGAAGGAAAGGAGGGGGATACTTTACTGGACATATTAAAAGGGCTGACCGGATGGTGCAGGTTTTTCCACATTATAAAGTCAGGGGAGCGGCTGATACGGTCGGTCTTGACAGAGAACAAGCCAAAGTGGTTGACATCAAGCTGCAGCTATGAATCAAAACAGAACGCCGTCGACAAACTTGATAAAGAGACGTTAAACACACAAGGTTCAAATGCATTTGCACAGCAGACTGGTTAAGAGCCGGCGTACCCAAACAGCTTTTAGTGGCTCAATATGGTGCGACAGCCTGAGCCAATAAGAAATAACTATTCTGGGTTTAGTGTTTATCCCTGAGCCTGAACTGATAAAACTGGGAAAATAATTGCTCCTTTACTAATTCCTAAAGTTCCTTTTTACAAGGTTTGAGCAGGGTTCACTGAGTTAAATCTAAGACTCTCTAAGACTTTTTAATACCACATAGAACGCAATTTAATACCGGTCTCACAATCATAGCAGGAAAGTATGATGGGAAAGCAGTGGGGACGATAAAGCCGAGAATTCTTTATTAGTATATCACATTTCTTCCCAGCAGCACGACTATTCCTTCGTGATATAATTCATCTAATTAAAGTGGAAACAGACAACTTCTCAGCTCCAACCACGAAGGTTTCCAAGTGGTATTATTGTCGTCGCTGCTGTCACAAAGCCTGGATCGCTTTTCGGTTTTCTTCAGAGCTCCATAAAAATACGATCAGCGCCAGAGAAGAAAAGGTAAAGTGAAAACTGTCACAATTTTATATTGTATTTGGAAAGCGTGAGTAAAATGTGAATTACAAAGTAATCACGGTCAACACGTAAGTATGGTGTGTTTTCATATTAATGTGACTTGGAGCTACTAATCAATGAGACTCAATGCTGGTTTCATCTAATGGGGTAGTTGCTGATTGCAATGCTTCACCCTCTGCTTCCTCCCGCGAAGGAGAAACTATGGTAAGCTGTGAAAAACGTGAATCAAGAATCAGCGTTCAGTTTGTCTGCTCCAGGCTACTGTAGAAACACGGTAGTTCAACATAGCGGACTAAGGTAAGGTAAAAAAATCTAATAAATCTTATTTTCAGGTGATTCCACACTAATAAAAACACAATTATGCATATTATATACCATCTGTCAAACATTTGCTGGTTTTAGCTCCTCAGATTTAGAGATTTGCTTTTATTTTTTGTCATACATGATCGTAAATAAAATATCTTTTGAGTTTTGGACTGCTGACGCACAAATCAAGCACTCTGAAGACGTTCTCTTGGGCTGTGAGAGTTTTCAGTGATGCTCTTTGACATTTCATTCACTAAACTAACTGTAAGAAAGTGGCACATTAATCCATAAGGAAAAATAATCATTAGTTGGAGCCTAAATTTTTAGATTTTGTTAAAATCTGGATGTGTTTATAGCTAATAATAGCTTCTTAGCTACTGCAGCTAGCAGCAGTGATGGTGCAGATTCAAACTTCAACCCACACAAACACTAACAGCCTCCTGTGTGCACAATTCACTGTTGCATCAATCCCACTTTTAGAGTTTCGAAGTGTGTGCTGACAGCCTGCAATCAGATGCACAAACATCTCCTAACTAACATTACTGCGAGTGGACAGCAGGCAGGAGAGAACGCTTCAAACTTTTCTAAATGAATACTTTCCAAAGCCTCTTTTTTGGATTCTTTTTTAAAAACTTCTCAAGACCTGCAGATATCCTGTTTTTAGCTGACAAAACAATAGAAAAACAATTCAAATACAACACCTTAGCCTTGATGCAATAACTGTGTGTGCATCCCATAATGATGCAACACCCTGCAGTTACTGTGTACTGCAGCTCTGCGCTGCTGAGGAGAAGAAAAAAAAACCTGATTTGCGGTTTTACGTTTGTACACAACTCTAACAAGCTCTCACTGCCTGAGGCAACTTAACATTTGAGAGGGATCACTGCAGCTTTCAAAATTATAAGGGTCATTAAAAATTTACACATTATTGACTGTATTTAAAACATCTTTTCCACCGACTGTAAAGAGCACTTAAATTTAAGAGGTGCTATTCTCCAAAGGCCATAAAGTTGTTATAGATAGCCCGAAGGAGGCATGGAGGAGAGAATTTTCTCTTGCTGAATATGAATAAAGTATAGTGGGATGATACTACACAGACAGTTACACTGTAGTACTGTACTTACTTAAGCAATCAGCAAGGGTTGAAGAGCTGCTTATAAATCACTGTGTCAAACTATCTAATCTGTGACGTTAAAGGAAGCTCAGAAATATTTATAACTGTATGTATGGATGTCTAAAGTGCATGTAACTACACAGAAAGGATGCCAGATAAATAGTCAAAGAACCGCCGCTGTCTAAATTGCCCACAGTGCCGTCCTTATGTGTCAGTGCATTATGAATGGAAATACTCTCAAAAGAAGACTCCCTGACTGTGGAATGAATTTTAATGTTAATACAAAAACAGCAGCCTGTGATCTCAGCAGGCGTCGGGAGGGGGTGCGAGTCGCTTCGAGGTGCAATTTATTCCAACCTCTGAGCCTCTACCGACTTGAAAGTGGGCTTCAAAAGAACGGAGGATTTACCGGTAAGAGTTGCGAAAAGGCGTGCGCGCGAGCCCGGGCGCCCACCATCGCTTCGGCACATCAAAGATTACCATCCGCGTCCAAAAATATGGACAATTCTCAAAACTCTACTTCAGTTCGCGGCTGTCCGTTTTATTGTACTCGCCCTGCTGAGTGGCTCATGTGAACAGAAGCTCTGCTTTGAATACGCCTGCTGGCATCCACCGCTCCGGCCTGTTGTTGGCTTTTAAGTGGCTTTTACTCAGCCCAGCACAGGATGGCAAAGCATAGCACTTCAAGCTGGCAAACCCATCAGCGCCCCGTGCCAAGCTTCCCCCTCTCCACAGCGCCGCCACACCGAAGGAGTCTCAATTGTTTATTTACAATTTGCTGTGGAAATCCCCCAGTTCTTCATCGCGATAAATAATTGAGCTGTTTGATCTGGACACAGTACAAAGGGTTGCTCCATTCACTCTGAGGCCTGAGGCGGAGGAAGCCTGAGCAGCATGAGTAGAGGAAGGGACACACACACACACACTCACACTCACAACACACACTCCAGCATGGCGGAGATCTTGGAGCTCTCCTCCCTTTCCTCTGCAGCTGTCGCTCCGCTCTCCGGGCTACATCTCCTCCTCTTTGTCTGCACAGTGCAACACTCCTGTCACCGCAGTCAGAGGAGCGACCTGCCTCTGCCTCCTGGGACACACCACAAATAGCAGGAGTTTAGCCCTCATTGAACTCATGTTCTTGTTCAGGGGATCCTGTCTAGTTAGCCTGTCTCTCCGGTTCACCCTCGCTACCTCGTTGTCCAGCCACAACCTTTACGGCAGATTGCCCGGGAGTGATCAATGGCTTGTGTCTTCATTGTCGTACATATGGTACAGGAGCGTAACGAGAGTGCACAGGGGTGTGAGATACAAAACAAAGCAAAGCAGGAAAGTTTAACTCCAAGAGGCTGAGTACTGTTACCTCGCCATGTTGGGTGCAGCGTCGCTTTTAGCTTCACTGGACGATTCCTGGGACGGCGGGCAAACATCTCCCATTCGACACCACACCCGCATACTGTTTATCTCACTGTGCAAAGATGAAGAAGACACACAGAGAGTTTTAAACAGCCGGGCTAGTAATCCTTCATGCAAATCAAAAAGTATGGTGATTGACAGAAGACACGAAATATCATGAATTCATTTATTTCCGGTGTCAAACATCTCACCCTATGCAGGTGTAGTTAACAAGCTGGTACTTGGACTTGGTAGTGATCTGGATGTCATGCACAGCCGTCACGGCAGCCGCGTGAGGGCTGGTTTTCACACAGAGCCTCCTCTTCCTCATGGCAGTTTCCTCTGATGAGTCAGGTACACATGAGGGTGTCAGACAGGAATTGGCGTCTGCGTATCCAATTCTGTCATCTCTGAGTTTCAAGCTTACAAAAAAAAAAAAATCTACGGACATATTGAACCTCGAGGAGAAATATATATTCACAAATCCCACTTATGCTGTGCTATTTAGTCATTACCGGCCTCAGAATAAGAGATGAGCTAATATCAGTTTGTGGGTGACTTGCTGCACTCAAAGGGAAATGAGTGGACGGAGGAAAGCCACAAAATCTGCGCGCGTTATTATCATTTTTATCATTTTAGTAGGTGAAATGACAGAAGCAAGTGAATCCTCCATCAGCTTTAGTGCACAACAGGGATTTAAACTGGATATTCCAGATAGAAACTCATACATAATGTCACATGTATACATTAAACATGGGTTCACATAAAGTAATAAAACATTAAATTACAACATAGCCAAACAAAACATAATCTCTTTTCTTCTTTCTGGCAAAAAAAAAAAAAAAAAAAAAAAAAGCATTGCCATGCTTTCCTATATTGCATCTGTGCCTCGCTCATTTATTTCCCCTGCAACACTAGAAAGTGCAGTGTAAATGCAATGATAATAAAAATAATAAACAAGCTGTCCTCACTCCCCACACCAAAATATTATTACATTTCCAAGGCATGGATAGTGAGGGGGAAATACATAGCACTCAAAAAGCACTAAAGCATTGGGGAATGCATTTCATTAATATTAGATAACCCCCATCCACTCGTCCTCTCCCCAAATAAATACATAAATAAATAAGCCCCTCATAAAGAAAAGCACAGCTCCAGCTGAGATAAACAATGACTCATGATTCTCTTCTCTTGTACCTCCAGGGCAAAATGTTTATTTTATTCCCACAGTCTGCCATAAATTAAGCTAACCTGCACCCATAAAACATTCACTATCTCAAGCAAAGCTGCCCCTGAGGACCTCCACATAAGCTGGTCGGAGAGCGGAGAAAGAAAAAAACAAGGAGAGGGGAGAGGTGGGGGAGCGAGCTCGGGGTCCGTACTGACTGACTGTTTACTTACTTGTGTCCATTGTTTCTTCCACAGGTGTGAAGCCCTCCGGCAACGCTTCCTTAACGTCGATCACCTTCATGTCCACGACGACGACGGCGTCAAGCCCCTAAAAAGACGCAGGCAGGCGGCAGATTTAAAGTCACTTATGCAAATTCAACTTTTAAAAAAAAGGGACAGAGAGCAAGAACAAGAACAGGTTAGTGTTTTTTTTTTTTTTTTTGGAGGAGTCAGGAAGGAAAATGTAGAGATAATAAGAGTCAATGATTTACTAAAAGCTCAGGAAGTCTCTAAAGAGAAGGGTTGACAAAATAGCTGAAGTAATTACTCTCTAATAGCTTTTTTTTTTCAATGAGAGAACGCATCTGTGAACTTGTAATCATTCTCAACCTTTTTGGCGAGGAGCTTGCAGGATGATGGGAGACAGAGTAGGCAGTCTAATCAACAGAATGGGACTGGTTAAAAACAATCAGGGACTGTGTAGTTGACATTTTCAAGCATGACTCTCTTCCCTGCCTCCCATTACATTTTCATTTTTTGCCATAATAAATTGCAATAATACACAGCGGCGGTGGAGAGTGGGGCGAGCCAGGCGTGACTTGATGCGTCCGAGAAAGGCTGGATTTCACTGCTACTGTTGCCCGACAGTCATTACCATTAGAGACATTTTTTATTCATAGTTTTTATACCGACTTAAGGAGGAATATGGATGAATGTTATTACTATGCATGGAGCCTTTTTTAGTGTTTTCCCCTTTTTTTTTTTGCTGGAGAGATTTCTTCCATCAGGGCCTGACAAAAGGGGCTTTCTACCTCCAACCTAGAGTATGATAAATCACAAACTATTTACTTCCCCCCACGTAATTCAGGGGCTAATTTTACAGAATCTGTTTTTGTCATAGACAATTACAGCGGGAGCTCCATTGACTGGCAGACAAAATAGCCTTTGTTGATGGCTCTGTCATGTTTTATTTGTGTCAAAATCTTTAAAACAATGTGGACACACATTTTAAGATAATATACAGGAACTAGGGGAAGGCTATTTGTATGCTATATACTAAACTGAGGAGCAGATTGAGCTCGAGGCAGCCGCTGCCAAGTTACCTGGCTTTTAGAGGACATACTGTAAAAAATAAATAAAAATAAAGATCACTTGATTAAGTCCTAAAATTGAGCTGATGCAGAATAATAATAATAATAAAAAATGCAGGTTTTGTTTACAATACTGTCTGCGTTCTCTACCTGCAGCCCATGGAGGCAAATTAATAGACAGCCAATAGTAAAGCTGTGTGAGCTGAGGTCGAGACAGGTTGATAATCCTGGAGATGTAAGCAGGTGTATTTATGGCCACACACAGCAGCTGACAGCCATGCAACAACACATCAGCTGTAGGCTGCAGGCGGGAGAGACGAGTCCAAAAATGACCCAACAGCATTATGAGAAACACTCAAAGATCATTTCAGCACACAGAGGAGTCGACGCTGCTCAAATTGGCTGCTCTATATATAGCACGGCCATACTGAAAAGTGCTTTTTGTGGAGTAATTTTCTTACATAAAAAGCTGGATTTTTATCAGATTGAGAATTATGTGTGCATCAGCTTTCAAGAATCACTGGTTGGTAACCAGTTTCTCTACAGGGACGCTGTTGATTGAATAAATTGGAATAGTTAAAATACAGCTCATTGTTATTTCATGAATAAACATAAATAATATCCTCAGGAGGACGCACAACACGAAAAATATCTCGCCGAGGTATTATTCATCTGGAATATGCATGCAAATGCATTATATGTAAAAGTTCAAAACTGCACTGCCAACGCTGGGCTTGTTTTAAAAACGGGACTTTCACTGATCAAAGTGCAAAGTGCATAACGATATTCAGGCGGCAGAAGAGTGAGCTAATAGCCGCCGGCAAACGTTATTTAAAAAAAAAAGGTGCTGCAGATGAGCGCAGGATGCATAGGGAGAAGTTTACATTTTGCACTTACAGTTTTTCTGGTGAAACAGAGGTAGCGAGTGACCTTGGATTTGAATAAGCCGTCCTTCCACAGGTCGGCGTCAGAGCCATCTGTTGTTTGTGCAACCTACGTGGAAAAAAAAAAAAAAAGAGATGAAAAAAAAACAAGGAGAGAAAAAAAACATGCAGGAGGTGGGATAAAGTTAATGTATGTATGCCATGAGCGTGTTGCTTTTGCCTCTTCCCTTGCATACTAGCCTTAATTAACGCTTGCCAACACTAGCACTCCATCTCATTAGTGCTCTGCGTGGGTAAAGGAGTCTTAGCCTCCAAAAAGGTGGCTAAAAATATCATCCCCTGGGACCGGGCTGATTAAAGATGCCCTGACAAGGATCTGCTCTAATAAGGAAACCAAACTTCAGCGTGCTTCTGTGGGAAAGCAGGGATTATTTTTGGGGGGGTAAATGTGGAATATATCTTTTGTTTAAAATTTTTATCCCCTGAGCAAGACACAGGTAAACTAAAATCACCGCACATGCACCTTAAATACTGCTGCTGCACTACCCTCCATGTGGATTGTTCCATTATTTAATGAGACAAGTCTTCTAAGCATAAATTACAGAGGATTTAAAGCGATTTCATGTGTATGCCTAAAACATCCAAAGACCTAAGCGGCTTGTCCTTGTACAATGGGCTCATTCGGAGTTGTAAATGATCAGCGGAGTCAGTAAAAATAATAGATTGCATCATATTGACAGCATGTGGGCACCACAAGTCAAGCTCAAGGTCCAACACTGCATTGCTATGTAAATGTAGGTGTGCAGGGCAGAATGATAAAGCAAAATATAACCCCGCAGACTGCATCGCCGAGACTCTTCCATCGTTCCAGCGAATGTGCTCGGCTGAAGCGTCATGTTCCATTGGCCATCATGTGAGAATCACCTAAATAACTGCCAGAGTTATTTTCTAAAGGGATCCTTTACAAAGAAGAGTCAATCTAATGAGGTTCATTCAAATGAAGAAGTCATAGATCTCTGCACCCACCCACACACATTACCCCCTTGACAATAATGATGAATGACCTCGGTGACTGGGTGGGGGGAAACATGGCATGGGGAGATTCATGAAAAACCACCACTGACTAGATGGGATGAGAGCGGAGACTAGACTGGGGAACAGAGATAGATAGCGGGATGAGAGAGAGAGAAAGAGCGGAGCATGAGCAGAGAGAGAGGGATTGCGGGGCGTCTCCAACAGCAGTTCCATGAAAGGTCCCAGAAGGAGCCTATACATCACCAGCCTCCCTCTTCCTTACAAGACAACCCGTCTTGGCCACTTTTTCCAGGTCAGTAGCCAGCGCATCCTGTCAGCGTAAACAAAGGGCTCGCTTTGTGAAACCCAAAGTCAAGTTGAGGAGTAACGAGGGCACGGTCCTCCTAGGAGGCACCTCAGGCATCATCCTGCCACAGCCGCCGGCAGCAAGGATGCGACGCAGCTTGAATGTGAAACGCCAACTGCTGAGCCACAGCACAGGAGGCATGTGTAAAGTTGCAATGGCTCCTCTCTAATACTTTCAAGTCTGCCACTGTACGGCTCCATCATTACACAGACATCAATAAGAAGAATGCCACATGTCTGATAAGACACGTCACGTCTCTGATATTGAAATACGGTTGTATCATTTGATTTAAAACGCAATGACAGATTCAACTGCCACTTCCTAAAATCGAAAGCGTGCAGTGATCTAAAAAGCCCACCTGTGAAACAAGTCTTTAGGGGGTGCTGAATACTGCTATAAAGGATCTCTGGAGACAGACACCACCAGCAAGTTACTATGAAGCACTGGGAGGCGAAGCTGTGAATAAAAAGATATGAAAGGCACACAATCAAAAATCTCTGGGGAGCGAAAGCAGGTGGAGAAGACATGAAGGAGGTACAGCGAACAAACTAGTCCCTTCAAAAACGAACAGAAGAACTGAAAATAGAGACTGAAATATTTAATAAAACAGACAAACTGAACCCTGAATATATATTAAGTATCTACAGCAGCAGTTACTCTTGAAAAATATCATATTTTCAGTTATAGTTTGAGATTTTGTGAAATGTTTAGATTATTTGTTAAGATTTTGATGATCTGTGCACAAAGCACGGAGCTGACGTAAGAGCCGGGGGTGATTAGCTTAGCTTAGCTTAGCTTAGCTTAGCTAAAGACTGGAATGAGCTCCCTTGGTAGAATTGTCTTAAAGTTATAGTTTTTGTGAAATATTTCGCTTATTTGCTGAGATTTTGATGATCTTTGCACAAAGTATGACAATAATGTAAGAGCCGAGGGTGATTAGCTTAGCATAGCCTTGCTAACGACTGAATGAGTTACTTTGGCTCTCTACAGAACTCTTTGATTTTCAATTATAGTTTGAGATTTTGTGAAATGTTTAGCTTATTTGCTGATATTTTGATGATCTTTGCACAAAGCACAGAGCTAAAGTAAAAGCCAGGGGTGATTAGCTTAGCTTAGCTTAGCTTAGCTAAAGACTGGAATGAGCTACCTTGGCTCACTCCACATTAAAAAAAAATGCAAACGTGCAAGCTCACATGTAGGCAAATTGTGTCTCTTTGTGTGTCGTTTAAGAGGGACTGACATGCTGTAACTAGGGTTGCCACCTTCAATGTGGAAACATAAGGGACACCTTGCCAGCAGACTCATGCCCGGGGGACACACAAATCAAGCAGGGGGTCTGGACGTCCTCCCCCATGAGACTTTGAGTGTCAGACACTTCTTTTCTTTTTTTAATGCACATATTTCTGTCCTCTGCTGCTCTTAACGTGAATGCAAAGGAAACACAGAGTCGCTGAAAATAAAGCGCAGTTGCATCAATTAGGATTAAAAGATCAAATCAGAGAGACTCACACTGCTCAGATGTGTTAGTCCCCTGCCGAATCTTCCTTACAGGTTGGACAGTCCACCATGGGAGACAGAAAACACTCATTAATCATTCATTGCCATCGACAGGACTGACCCGCTCATGTTATATCTGCCATTCAGGTGTGTATTTGGACAGCTTCTTCTACAGGTGGAGATTCGCCAACATTTAAGTGAGTCTCCGTAACCACGGCGAAGATGACGTTGAGTGACAGACAGCTTGCCTGTCATTCCAGGTGTCATTGTCTTCCTCAAACTCTGATTCTATACTACCTCCCATATCATTTCAAGAATGTGAAAACGTATGGATTAGAGTACAGAGTGCACAAAAATATGGGACAGACAGTGCATTTTATTTTTCAAAAAAAAAACATCCATAGATTTTTGAGTTTCAGCTTTGGACAAGCAGCTATCAGGTTTGTAAAACCGAGGCATCCTGGCTAATCATAAGCTAGCACAAGACGTACATTTCAGTAATGGCTTGATGGGTGTAACATGTCAAACGCTCAGGTGAATTTGAAATACACGCGTATCCCCCTCTGCAGCCCTTGCACAGAGCGCGAGCGTGCGTGAGTCTACTCGTGGTGTTTGATGTTGGGTGGCTGCTTGGTGCTTCAGAAAAAAAAAAAAAAAAAAGCTCCTGATCCCAGTGGAACAGTGTTTGATCTGGGCCCGTGCTCTCCTGTGTTGGAACAACCTGCTCAAGTTCAGAGATGTGAGTGCACAGTATCAGAGAGCAAAAGAGTTAATCAGCCCTTTGATCTGCCGTATGAAAAGTACGGTAAGTATGGTAAGCAGTCGGCATTAAGGAGGAATTCCAAAAGAAGTCGAGTATGAAAGAAATTAAATCAATAAGGCGTAATATTCTGAGACTTCCCCCCTCGGTGCTGCATTAGAACACTGATGCAGAGCGCTGATATTTTTGTTTGTGTGCAGATGAAAGACCACATGGTGATGCTCAAAAGATGTTCTTGAAGATGGGACAAATGCATCTGAAATAGTGTTTCAGAGTGTGAGAGGCCTTGAGTCTTATCTCGGGGGGTAATGTGGGTACTTGACTTTTTTTTATTCACAGGAATCATTTTTGATATTTTATTACCTTGAAGGGAAAGAAAGGAAGACAAACAAAGAAAAACTAACAGACTGAAACATATCAGTAAAAATCAGAGCAGTAAAGACTTCAAGCTATCTGGAGTAACCAGAGTAACACAGTCTACCGCCATGCTAATGGCTATGTGAGGCACAGCAGTGCTTTGAGCTACATGCTAACGTCAGCATGCTAACCAGGCCTGCAACAATGATTATTTTGGTTGTCGACTAATCCATCGATTATTTCTCTGATTTGTCACGATTATTTCTACTAAAATAGAACAAAGCAGAGAGATGCATCACAGTGTAATACCTAATAAGATTATTACTGATTTTTTAATTGGTTAAATATCTTACAGATTCATTATTAATATGCTCCAAATCACAGATTACCACTGACATGAAGTAGAGGTTTACTATTCATATCCAATTCATGACATCACTGATTTGTACTGATTTAATATCCTACATGTGAATTATTATCGATATCGTCGCCTCTTATTTTTCATAAATGATTCTCCTGGCTGCCCTTCAAGTCTGTGCACATCATTAACAAGTGCAAGTATTCATGATCGGTATACCTCCACTGCACCTCTTGTCTGATGAGCTCACAACAACCACAGCGTGGTATGATATGACAGCTCTGCCTCACATTTAACCAGTCTTCTTTGTCTTCTTCTATGCTACTGTGCTAATCTTGACAATGCTACAGTGTTGATGTTCAGCAGGTACAGTATGATGTTTACCATGTTCACTCTCTCTAGTTCAGTGTTACCAATAGTCGTGCAACAATACATGCAACCTTCCATGCAACAGCTCAGCCTGGTTAGTCAAATACATACTGTTGACTTGTACTGTTTAACTAACTAGTGTCACTGCTCTGCTGGTTAGTTCTGAGTGAAAATGGACAAAGGTTAGTGTCAAAGTGTATGCTGCGGTCGGGTCCATCTGTGGAAACACCTCAACTCATTCATGACAGCATCACCCGAACGTGTTGATTAGCAGAACGAGTCTCCCCCCAGCAGCGCTCCAGCAGCCTCTCAGCACACATTCAGACCAAAGCAGTAACTAATGTTACAGGAGGGTCTGCAGATATATGACCAGACTCAGTCTGGAGAATACAAAATGTGGTCGAAGTGCTTGAGCTCTGCTGCACTGCTTCTGGAATTACAATATGCCAGTATTTCAATGCCTGAACTGCTACAGTAAGAACATTTTTTTTCAAAATAAAAGACACAAACATTGTTTCTACATTTTCTTTGTTTCCCTGCACCAACAGAAACACACCGAACATGAACCGAACATGAACCGAACCATGAATTTTGTGTACTGTGGCACCCCAAGCTAACATTTGCTAATTAGCACAAGCACAAAGTAACAGCTGAGGCTGATGGGAATCTCATTTTGTTTTTGCTGGTAATAAGATTCATCACTCATCCTGTGGGCACGATGGATATCTGTAGCAAATTTCAAGAGAACTCTGGATTAGTCTAGCATAAAGTTATCGAGATATTCACATCATAGTCTGGACCAGAGTGACAGATCGACCGATATGCTGAGCAACATCGACAGCTCTTCGATCCACGCCAGCACGGCCGAAAAAACAAGTTTCTTCAGATGTCTTATGACGTCTTAAACTGTTTCCAAATTTCAAACCGCTGGTGTACTGCCTGTGGGTTAACAAAGAGTATTTACAATTTACTGCGCGTCTGCTACAGAGAGAAACCAGCGTCATTACCAGCCACTGACTTGCTTTTACTGTAGCTACAGAACATGCACACTGTTTGCACATCAACTGAAATGTATTGGTGCACCGGAGCAGCAGAGCAGGAAGTCTGATGGGGGTTTCTCTCTGTTTGTCACTACCGTGTGGTGCGTGTGCAGTTCCCCTGCCAGTGGCTCCGTTCTGATGCCAACCCACCATCATCTGCCAGAGATTAAAACAAGCTGGGTGTGGAGGGTGGAGCAGGAAGAGATAGAAACTGAGAGGGCAGGGGGGTTTGAGGGCATAGGGTGAAGGCAAGAACATGAAGAAGTCTGAATAGGAAGAGAGCGAGAGGAAGAGAGATCTGCCCCTGAGCTGGTTTTGTGCTGAATTCAACTCTTTTCTTGTTAACCCTCTCCAACTCCTTCACAACCAAGAGAGGTTCAGCCGTGCACGACATCCTATTATTGTTGAAGCTGCTGTTCTGCTAAGAGAAAATGGGGTTAAACTTAAATGACTCGAGTGGGCATCAAGCAAACATCATTAAACCTTTGCCTCTGGTGTGTCTGTGCTGCTGGTGGTAACCAATAACAGTGTCAGGAAGGGAATCTCTCCTAATCATCAAAGTAAACTTTATGAATAAGTCATCTAACAGCTCTGACAAAAACACACTGGAAGGCTGCCAACACGGCTCAAAGTTATGCTACACAATCACTTACAACAATTACCAACAGCAGAGAGCAAGAACAAAAAAAACAGACCAAAATAACAGGATTAGGTTTCAGAGTAGACTTTCAAATCAATCCCATTTAGGCTATTTAGACATTTTAAAGCCTCACAAGAGTAATTAAATAATAATTCCTCCTATTTTTATATCTACTTTTAAATTTGGATCTTACTGTGAAGGAGATAAAGATTAAATCCCACGTCTTTCAATGCTGGTGAGACTTCAAACTGCACCAGGAGCATTTTGTCCACCCGACTTTGTTAACTTGCTCAAATTTGGTAATTTTTCTGATTTATGTGCTTCTAAATATGCAAAGATGTCATGACATATGTCTGCACAGGGTGTTTTATTTTGAAAATCGACCAGATTCTCCATCCTGTTTCTGCGTATGACTTCTGGCCAGTTCGAGCTGCTCGGTGCAGACTGACGCGAGCTGCACACGGCATCCGTCAAGAAAAGAACAGCTGCGCGTGGAGAGACACTTCTGAAACATTGACTATAACAGACAGGGCGCACACAGAACGCATCGCATCCGTGCCTGTCGGACTTTAGAGTTCATGATAAATACTCACTACATAGTAGCCGTCAGGGGCCTTGTTGAGTGAAGTGACCACTCCGACTGCAGAGATGGGGTCTGTGGGCAGCTGGTTGCTCACTTCAGACATGTCGAAGCTGCTTTAGAAAAAAACAGAAGAGCCTCATCACAATGTCGACCACAGAATACATACTGAGATTAATTTATGTGCCATTCAATGCAATACAAGTGCATTTAAACACACCAGTGCTTTGAGACAGCATTGCAGTTAAACGTGTGATTATCTTAAATCTAAAAAACTTTGAATAAATGCACAAAACGCAGACCCTTCAGGGTCATTACGCAGAGAAGCGACGGGGTTTTTCTTGGCTAAGACGACCACATTATTGACTTCTTGATTAGGCTTATTAGGATCTAGAAGAATAAGTGGCCACCTAATCCAGGATCAAATGACAAGTGAGACCAATGACAAAACAGCCTTTGGAGACCACCCAATGACTTCACCAAATCACGAATTAGAGGGAGTGATCACATATTTTCAAGGAAGTCCCAATCAATTGCTATCTATTCCTGTCTAAGGGAATTTTTCCCTAATGGGTATGCAAGCCTTTTACAGGGTAAGTGGCTTTGCAATGGTTCCCTTACGCAATTTTATTAGATTAGGTTTAAAGCATTCTTGTACTAACTGACAAAGTTGCTGCATTCAATCTTGATGTTTACCAAATCTATTGCAATTAAGCTGATCAAATTAGGGGATTTAGTCCAGAAACAGCTGTCTCTTTAACAAATGTTAGAGAGCTGTACTTATTCAAATGAAACAGGATAGCAAATTAGCTAATAGAATGAAGGATCTCTTTGTAACATTAATTTGTTCAAAATGAGCTTTGTTTTCCAGCACAACATTAAGGCTCAGAGACCAAAGAAAAATCCATCCAAACTTATTTCCAGCTCCAGACGAGGAAAACGCCACCGTGGACTCTTACCTGCTGCAGAAACATGAATAGTGTGTCCGTGATGTTCAGTACTGGGTTCATTATGACTACGGTAAACATCAAGGTTCATTTCAGTTGTTCTATATAGTAATTATTGTAATTATTACTGTGAGCAGCAAACATCACCTCCACCTAAATGCAAACGTATGAAAGCCTGAGGGAGGCAACATGTCACGAGTGAGTATTGGATTTACACCTTGTCACAATATGTATCATATCATATCAGTTAGATAGCTAACATCCACATATATATATATAATATACATATATTTACATGCAACTAATGCTCAGGCATTCATTAATTCAGGATGTATCATAATTTACTGCTGCTCACCACTAACAAATAATCAAATTACTATGACTTTATATAATTAAATGTTAGATCTGATTTTACCTTGTAAAATAACTGTCATAATAATAAAATATAATAAAATAAATAATAACAGTCATCACATTAGATGGTTATATAAAGGTTTGTTCCAATCAGCCTCTCTGAAAGCAGAACAGCGTCTGTTCTCATAGAAATACGAGGCTTCATTTTAAATCAAACTGGTCGTCAGATGCAAACACTGACACGGTAAACTTTTAACTGCTGCTACTGAACCAGGACTGAGACTTCTCTGTCAACACAGACACATATATAACATGATACTTCTCGCTTTACTCTTGCACACAATCCTAAATTTTCATATATTTACATAGCCTAGCGTATCTTATCTTTATGTTCATGTTTATTCATGCAGTGATAACTCCTCAATACCTTTACACACTTTCCTTTCACATTTATTCAGTATATCACACGTACAGTTCATTTATACATACTTTATTTATATCAATCCACTTCCTTAACTTTTAATTTAACTTTTATTTGATCTTCCATGTCTGGCGCTGCTGTTGCATCTCATGCTCTTAATGCTGCGCTGACACATTTCATTGTAACACCTGCCCTGTGTTAACCTACACAGATAAATAAAACTGCACTGAAACATCAATTACTGCATGAAGTGACTGTAAATTAATCACATAAAGTCACAGTAACTTGATCATTTCTTAGTGGAGAGCAACAGGAATTCATGTTACATCCTTCATTAATGAGTGGAGAATATGATTTGTACCCTTATTGTAAATAATTGTGTTGTTAAACAGCTGATCTGTTCTCTAACATAAGCAGGATTATTCATCCTCACCTGTTCGTTGCTTCCTGCATCTTTCAAACATAATAATTTCATTATTTATGGATTTAAAAATGTTTGCAAACTTCCTGAAACAGAAAACTTCGTCACTACAGGTGACGACATAACTACGACATGTTTCACGGACGTCCACGTGAGCGCTGTACACACCTGTACGTTTGCCTCCTTTAAAACGTTTGTTTGTGTGACCTGTAACCGCAAAATATATAAATTATTACCAATAATTCACGTGAGATCACCAGAATCCGTCTGTGCACTCATAATAAATATCGCTGAGTTTGTGTTTACCTGGCTGAAGCGTCTCGTGCGTGCAGTCACCTGTCCAACTTCGGACTTTGCCCCGCGCAAAGTACTTCCGGGTAAATAAATGATTAACCAAAACTGATACCTGCATGAGCATGACAGAAATATTATTTCTATCTTATCTGACTGATAAGTCATCACATCTAGGTAGAATCTCCTCCATTGTCAAAATAAATACATAAATTTAAAAATAAATAAAATAAAATAAAACTTATTATTTAGTCTAGTCTTTTCACTGTGTATTCTACGGAAGCCTTAAGTGGCCACACATTTATACATTTTATTTCCCTGGTTTGGTTTTCTTGTGATAATTACTGAATTTAATTTGAATTTGAATCATTTCGACATAACAGGATAATGTTCTCATAATCTTGAGATGACAAAACTTTTTATGTTTTCCTGAGATACGAACACACTTGATACGAGATCTTGAGACAACAAAAAGGAGGAAACATGAGTGGAGCAATGTCAGAGGAGCCGGTGTAAATCCATTGATCAGTTAGCATCAGGTCAAGCGTGGCGTGACGTCACGTGTGATGGAAATATTGAGATCTCGAGAAAATGATCCAGATATTTCCGGATAACATTTGTTATTTTGAGATATTGACCTAAATAACGAGTTAAATTAAATTAAGACAAAACAGGAAAGTAAAAAATAAATATGTATGAATGCATGACCGCTTAGGGCTTCCGTATTAATCCTCCCTTTTGGAAAATGTTTTTAGGGTCTTGTTTAAAAAAAAAAAAAAAACTTTATTATTTATGCTTGGCAATCACAAGTTGCTGATAAAATTCACAAGACGCTGCCGTGTCAATGAGTGCAGCACAGAAGAATTCTTGACGTTTAATTCAACAGATGAGAACCGTCTTATGAAAGCATCATTAGAGAGCTATATGAATGCTAAATGTGCCAATTTACTTTGTCAGTGTGAGCTGTGTGTACACAGAAAATAAAGGCCCGAGCTAACAATGCCACGCTGACTCGTGGGTGTATTTCTTTGCAATAACTTTTGAGATCCAATTTGGCCACGGTAACTAAATTAAGGTTGTGCTTCACTAAACGACTATCATTACATGGATGCATCTACGGGTCACGCCTTCTGACAGTTGGTTGTCTCTCTAATCATCACATGTCATTACTGTAATCAGATAAAAGTAAGATAAAGAGCAATGTATTAGCTTAGTGGTAACATTAGGATGTACGTCTCCCAGAGCACAAAACTTGAAAGCCTCTTTGTAGACTGTCCAAAACACCAAGGGGCGACAGATGCCTTCCCATCAGCCAGTTTATTATTTCAGCCCCCATCATACCAATCAAATGAATTATTGCATTGCCCAGCTATTATCCTAATTTATTCAAATCAAAGACTTGTTGCTCTGTCTCGTGACACGGTGCCATATGCCGGCATGGTGTCTTCACTGGGGCCGCGAACTGTGAAATGTATTTATAGGTTTACATGGCTGCACATGATGTGATCGGTTTGCCTCCCTCCCGTTGTTTTCTCTTTTCTTTTTACATTTTTTATAACGTTTCTATAATTAGAGAGGAGACATTCAGTGGAAAACTGCCACCTCTTATGACCAGCAACTTTCACCACCTCCACACTCGCTGTTGATGTTAATTGAAGTGGCAAAAATCTTGCCTGTGTTTGCTGACAAGTGTTTGGGTTAGTTTCTAATTTTAATTTTTGGAAAATTTCAGCAAGCTAACATGGTGCTGTCTGCTTTCACAACCCGTGTATCTATTCTGATTTTAGATTTCTCGCCGCTAGAGTATATTTAAATGCAGTTTTTAACAACATCCCTGCATGAAACCAGCTGCACCAGTAGCTCACGTTGATGTTATGCCATGATTGAACCACTTTCTGCTTCTCCTCAGTGCATTTAAAGCAACATTATGTAGCTTTTCTACCTTAAAATAGCTTCCCTATCATTTTGATGTCACACTGACTTGTAAATGGATGAACGGTGCCTTTGTTGATCCCACTCTTTTCCACGTGTGCCTCTTTCTGCACTAGCTGTGCTCTTGGTACTTACACCGCCAGCAAAGGAGCTTTGTGCCATTGGGAGGACGAGGTCTCAGGCCCGGGGTGAGGGAGGGAGAACCAGTGGGGAGCAGCACTGGTGTCATGCCAGAACTGGAGCCAAGTTAGCGGGCAATGCAGCCTCTATGGACATGGCAGAGGCCAAGAGACCAGAGAGGATGTTGATGGAGGAAGCTGAGAGAGTAACCGAGCAAGAAGCTGCCCAACGAGGACGTAAGAGTTTTAGTCAGCTGGGCTGACACCGCGCTGGGTTGGTCTATAAGTATAGGCAGTATAATAACTTTAGGAGTTTTGGATGCTGGGTATAAAGGTGGTGGAATCACACATCATCATCTGACCTCTGAACTCTGAACTAGTGACTCTACACCAACACTCAGAGCAGAGGACGTACAGGTCACATGACAGGATTGTGTTCAGACTTGGGGCTTGTGCAGACATTTCCATGTGGAAAAGAGCAGCTAGATTTGCATTTCTGTGTGTTTCCATGGCAACTTTCCATGGTCTTACATTTCATTTAAAGAGTTATAAAAAAAAGTTCTTAAAAAGTCCGGCTCTCTTATTTGTGTTTTTATTTGTCACACACATCTGTGATAGCTCATCAGGTCTCAGTGTTTCTATGTGTAGCCGACTGCATGTCATTAACAAAGTGATGGTGACGCCAAACATGACTGCATACCGTGTCGTATATGCTCGTAGCTTTCTGCGTGTCCGTATCAGTGACGCTTAATTGTGGAAGAGAAATTTACATGGCGGATGAGGATTTTCTTTTTTACTTTGTCAGCTACTGTAACACCCCCCCCCCCTCCCCCCCTTCATCTCATCATCAACACCACCCACCTCACACATGCACAATCCTACACATGCTTCCACATCAAGGTGTTGACAGCCCACTGAAACAGGCATGCTCATTTTATGTAGAATTTGTGGCAGCGCTGAAGTTGATAAGATAAAATCTCAGGTGTCAGTGGGGAAAAAAAAAAAAAAAACCAAACACATGCTCCGACTGAGAAGAGGTACACCTGCTAAAGTAATGGTCTAATTATGGAATAGGTGATGAAACACTCGTCGAGAGTCTGGAGATATCAGCAACACATGCTAACTGTGAAAGCCATCAGCTATTACAGTGTTTTAATGTGCGGCGCATCGCATGCTGAGGATTGTGTGCTAAGATGAATGATGGCTGTGGCAGATTTTTCTGTGGGGGAGCAGCCCGGTGTAGGATGCATGGCATTACAGCTGGCATTTTGAAAAGGTTCATTAAGACTGTGATTTCTTTGTTCACGCTTTGTTTCGTGTATACTTTATGACACGTCTCAGTTAAAGTCGACCCCCATAAGCACCGGATCGTCCTCTCATGTACAGAAATACCATACCCTGCTTATTCTTAACAATGTTGTAGTTGTGAGTGGTAATCAGCGGATGACAGAAGAGCTCTTGGTCCAAAATTATACCTTAGTGAACGACTTTGCACCCAAATGATAAAAAACAGCAAAGGTTTTCTTTTCATGTGTAAAGGTCATTCACCGTGTTTTGTAATTTGCTGACACTAGTCTGGGGACTGAAGATGGAGATTTTTGTGTTGCCACCTCGAGAGTAATAATATCCCTATCTCAACTTGGGAAATCTACTGCGCCCCAATGTCCCCGTCACCCGCATGAACCCATTATGGGCTGTGTAGAAATCTGCAGGTCTCATTTCATATATGACCCTTATCCACCGCCCCCTTCCTTCCTTCCTCCTCTCTTTTCTGTCTACACATAAAAAAAAAATCCCCATGTCTCCTGAATAGCTTATAATAACAAGCTTTAAGAAGCCTACCCTTAGTGGCCCCCATAGGATACAGCCTTGCAAGGCTCTATAATATCATGCTTTTTTTCTAATTAAAGGTCAGTTTGGTCCAGTCTCGTTGTTGCCTTGGCTGAAAAATCTCCTGAAACGTGACGGCTTTGCCAAATATGATTTAATTTTCCATTTATGCCATCTGTTTTCTTGGCTAAAGCACTGAGTTGCACAGGTTGAAAATGCAGGAATCCTGTCCGAATCATTTTGTAATTCTTCACACTTGTAGTTAAAGATAAATCATCCCTGTAGATATGGACATATATGCTGCATACGTGAGAGTCTCTGCCCTTAACGTGCGTCTAAAGACGGTCAGTGTAGCTCAAGTAATTCCTTTGCTAGAGTTTTATATACACTCATCTCTTACCAGCTTACACTTTACCGCTCAACTTATCATCAAACACACACCCATACACTCACACGCATCCGTGCATGCACACCGTACACACACGCATGCATACACACATATACTTTCCTCCGTCTGGTGGGGAGTCTGGACTGCTCCGACTGACTGCGCCTCACTGCCCTTGTGCAGTGGTGTGCCAGTTGTGCCTTCCCCCATCGCTGTGAATGCCACCATCTGGTGTGCCACGTGGACATCATAATCTCCCCTTAATTACATTAGCAGTGCAATCAGTTACTGCATTACAAGGCCGGGCGAAGAGCTTTTAAATCTTGGAGGAAATCATAAATAATTGCACTAAGTACCCAGCGCCAGATGTGCGTGCCAACTTGGCTGGCATGAGATAAATAGTAACCTCAACAACGGTGTTCAATATCGACTCTGCAAACATTTTTGGGCAGTATGAGCTCCCCTTGTCTCTCGCTCTCGTCCCCGTCCTCGTCCTTCCCCTTTGAATTCCTGCACTTTGTGTGTAAAAGCACACAGAGAGGTTGGGGTCCGTCGACGGTGCAGTCTACAGGCTACCTGTTGCAGCTGCAGTATTTTCCCGGCTGCAGTGTGACTGATGGCATCCGGGAAACAGTTTGTAACAAGGTGTTTCACAGCGTCACCATTCAGTCCATTACTACACCCTTCAGTCATTCTTCAGTCGTGTAATTAGATGTTTCTCGGGTATCTCGTGTCGGAGATTGAAACTCTTTATGGATTCTGAGTAGTTGGGTTAGGTGTGCGAGCGAGCGAGTGTGTGTGCAGGATAACAAGACATTACACATTATGAGGCACCATCACGTCTTTCTCCTTGGAGGGGATGTTGCGTTGTGTTGCATGGTACTTTTCACTCGTCTTCCTGTCATGTTCTCGGTTCCCAGGGCTGCTCATACTGACACACATCTCACTCAGTTCATTGCCAGCTCAGAGCAGCTCCCTCTTACCGACTGGCTAGACGGGGGCCACTATCCAGTGTGAACAAAGCAGAGGTCCCCAAAGTTTTGAACAGTAACTCCAATAAAACGCTGAGTAGGAGGCATTAACTGACATTGTTTATGTATTTGTGGCAGGAGAAGCACAGGTGGCACACTAATGAGCAGGGTAGCATGTTGAATAGCACAGGCTAAACTCAAATGTATTCAGCATTTGCTGCTGAAAAAAGTCAAATCAACAAAGAATTATACAAAAAAAGAGGCTAATTTGCAGCTAAGTTGGATCAATTATCGATTTTGTCTTTTTGTCTTTAAGGTGATATTTATGTGACTATCTAAAAATATTCAGAATAAGCTGGAAGTCCTTCTGAAAGGACAGAAGTCCATGGCTTGAGTACTGCAGTGCACTCATTCTTGGGATCACTGCCAAGAGTCTTTAGAAGCTTCACTGTATTCAGAGCGGTGCTGCTGGGATCCTTCTGAGAGTGTGCAAACATCACCACATTTACAAACTTCACTGTCTGCAGCTCGGCTCCGGCGTGGAGTTTAAAGATTCCTCTCATTAATATATCTGTCAGCTCGTTCAGGATTTACCTTCGTATACCTCAGCGGTGTAATTCCTGTTCTGTTTACATAATTGTCATAAAGGAGTTCTCGAGAAAGAGATCATAGCTCTCACTGAAACTGTTAAAGGTAAAAATAAAAACACTAAAAATGGACCTCGAACCTCAAAGAGAATTGATTTAAACTTCTGAGGGATGAGCAAGAACATGAGAAGTAATTTCTATCTTCAGTCTGCCATTAGTGGTGCAGGCAACAGTATTTTAAGCTTGCTAATGTTTCTCACTACAATGATCCTTGAGAGAAGTTAATTGTTTGCCTTGACTTTTCTTTTGTTCTCATTGTTTGTAAAGATGATTAAATTCAGAAAGTTTTAAGCCCATCCGAGTCTTGGAAATGGTTCATCTTTGTCTTTGCCTCAAATACAGTAACTACTCTGCTGTGGAAGCTCAGGTACAAATCATTTCTCCACATTTCTTTGTGTGAAATGTGTCTGACATCGCTGCGTATTTCATGTCAGAGACGGACCTACACCATCGGAAACTCTGTTTTCCTCTGAGCCTTCAGGACGGGGTGCAATCTTTATAATTTCCTGTCCAATCTGCAAAACCCGTCTTTGGAGACCGTGAGGTCCACATGGGAGGGGGATGATCTGGGGATGGCTGTTTGAGGGGGTCCACCCAGCCTCAATCTGTGCTCGGCATGGGTCTCATTCAGTTCAGGGTTGCTGCACCGCCTTCATTTCTTTAATGTTAAAATCTCTAAAATGTCCCCAGGGGGTAGACGCTACCTGCGACAGATGCAGAGTATCAGCTGCCTCGCTAGCTCACTCATTTTGGCCATGTCCTAATCTGTCCACTTATTGGAAAGAGATGGACAGACAAATGGAGACACTCTCATGATCCGTTATGAGATTGTTTAATGACATTAATTAACCCCATAGTCAATACTTCTAACTGAATTAAACGATGCAGGTTCTTGTTCTCGATCCGTGCTCATGAAGTGGTCGAATATCTACAACAGAACTGCCCCATGATGCTGGTGATCCACATTTGTGGGTTCAAAGAATCACTTGCAGTCAGAGGCATCCCGATATACTTCTCTCACTCTGTAAATAAGATATGAATTCACAAAAAGGCGCCTTGACAATCTATCTCCCGGGTGGAGATATTGATATTAACATGTACGATGCCCGTTTCAATTTGATCACAATCTGGCCTTCAAAGTGCTCTTTAAACGAACGGGGCGTCGTTTCAAACTAAACAACGTGAGGATAAAAACACAGCCGAGTGAAGAAAGAGAATTACAGATATTGACTAAATACGTCTTATCATTTATCATAATTTCTCCATCCACTTTGTCACGGCTTCAGCATTTAAGGAAGATAGATGATACAAGATGTTGTCCTCTCTTTCATACTTTCCATGCTCTGGGAAGTGTGTCCAATATGGACTTACTTTGCCTCTTTGCAATTCAGTTGGCATGCGTTTGTCACTATCTAGACATGCCGTGCATTTCTTCTGCACGTTGTTCCACTCGCCGTGTTACGGGACAGCTGGTATTTGGACCTTTAACCTATATGATAAAGGATGCATTTCATGAGCGGTAATATATCTCACTAATAACAAATATTTAGAGGGCAGCATGTCAAATTACTACACGGGTGTTTTAGTTGAGTAAGCGGTTGATATATGTTATTCAGGGAGTTTTTGAAGGCGCCACAATGTCAGTGTAGTGTCATTAAGAAGCAAGGCTTTTGAAAAGGTGTGGCATTTGCTATTCTGCGTCCCTGTGGGCTTTATGCTGAGGTGGTCGGCCCGGCAAGGGCGACCATTAATATCTGCGAGGGAATATTCCCATGGTGAGGTGACTGGTTGGAGAAGGTCCTGCTCCAGCGCAGACACCTACAACATGAAAGTTCAAAAAAAAGTGCTGAGCGCGAGCTCGGCTTAGAGGAAGCCATCTGCTCCCCTGCTAACTAATGCAAAAATATCCACGGTGGACAAATCTCCAGGAGGGATGTGATCTATATTTTTCCCCCCTCCCCTTTCTTTCTCACAAGAAGAAGCTCCATCTGAAATGAATCAAATCACACATATCAGAAGGACGTCAGAAGAACACACAACACAAAGAGTTATTAGTTTAATAAGATGTAGTGTTGGGCTCCAGCTATCACAACAGTTTCTTTATTTCTTGCTCTTGATACAGTGATCTTCACATCTATTATACACGCAGGACTTTGTCACTCAGCTCTCTTTTGTGTTTGAATGTGTTGTTTGCCCTGGTGTGGTGATTTAGAGGGAACATTTTATCAGAGCTAGCCAAGCAAGCCCGGTCCACCAGGGGAGCCAGGCATTTTATAAGGGTATAAATAATCAATGACACTGCATCTGTAATGGCCTGTAATGCAGTTTGTTAACTCCTCCGCCTCCACCCCACCGCCTTCACCCCCCGCAAGCCAGAATGCGCGTTTGTTGCTCAAACAATAGAAACGGATTGCCACGGCTAATTGACAAGGCAGGGGGAATCTCTGTTTAGCTGTCTCTCTGTGTTACTGTCCACGACTTCTCCTCATGTCAGGCAACAACATACCCCTTTTTTGTTTAGTTTCCCGTCATGAATGCTTTCTGTTTGTAGTGTAGATGGAAAATAAAGTGATTAAATCCATATTAAATAATAACTTACAGTCAGACTGAGTTCATCTGATCTCTCTCGTGTCGTTTCAGCTGTTGTTTATCACGAGCGTTAATCTTAAATGAACTTTTATTGATCAATTAAACAACAAACCCACAAAGGGATTAAAACTTTCTGCCAGAAAGTTGAATTTTGTGACCTGAAACATCGTAAACGTACACATGTAAACCTTTTTTTTTTAACAATCGTGGTCAATAAATGAAAGCACAGTAATATTTGCCAATGCTGCTCGTGTATTTTCAAAGACACACACACACACTCTTCCATCCATCCATGTCTCATATTTCCAGAGAAGAAGAAAAAAAAACATCAAAACACCAACACCGCCGCCCCCCTCCCTGCGCGCACACACCCACAGCTGAACATGATACATATTTTGAGCTTCCCCCCCCCCCCCCCCCGTGCGTGAGCCTCTGATTTCCATTATTATTAATATCTGCCTGTTTAATTTTCAGCTCTGTCATAATGTGTCGACCTAAACTACAAGAGACAATCCCTTATTGATTACTTTCCCAGCAGCCCCGGCGCATGCCCCAGCTGATCACGCCTCTCATGCACAGACATCTCATGCATTTCAGATAATAAGCTGCTGCTCCGGAGTTGAAACAAATTGGATGTGCAGTCAGTCACTGTCCAAGTGAATCATGTTGCAGTCTGTCAGTGGACTAGGCTTGGATTATCATCTTACCCATGCAAGGCAAAAAAAAGGGAGAAAAAATGCCATGAGCACCTGCCATGATGGCAGGGTGGTATACACGAGCATGACTCCTACAGTGTTACAGAGATGTACATTAGGACTATTGATCAGACCCAGTGTTGTTCTCATACACACGAACCTGAAAGCACAGTTAACACTTTGTCTGATGAAAGAACTTCGGCATATTTGACATCTGTATCATTTGTGCAGTCGTGATAAAAAAAGAAATTCTCCCTCATCAAATGTCGCAGAGACAGACTGTCTTATGAAAATCCATTTTTGAGTGATTCAACTCAAACTGAATTGCTCTTTTTCTTTATTTTGACAAAGCTTGAAGTCTCAGACAAACACGATTTCCTTCATCCTTCATCCTTCAGCGTAGATGTGCGCTTTAGGGTACTGTAACAGCAAAGTATTGGCTTTTAGCATCATAGCTGATGGCATTTAGAAAAGTTCCCATGAGAAACGTTTGACAAGATATGAATGAACCAAGTCATTAGTCCACCGAATCGATGAGGGGAAGAGGCCTTATTAGAAGCAGACTTTTGTTTACATGACAATTTAATACAATGCTGGAAAGCCTTGACACACCACCAGAAGGATCATCTGTGAAATTTCTTGTTTATGCGCCATACTTTCTGACCTACCTGTCAACAGCTATCTCTATAGCATGACAGCGCTTGTGAACTTACAATGGTAGATGCTAGAAACACCATGCTCCATGCACATGTTATACTGTACATGGACAAGGCATACGCTGTGCCAAAAATATATATATATATATTTCCAACAGCAAACAATGCCGCCATTGTATTTACTTGCTTTGGATTCTGTAACAGGAAGAAAATAAAGCATCCTGTCACCCCGGACCTGGCTCCGTTTCAAATTTAGTGCACTTTCACGTAAAAAAATCAAAAAGGGAAGTTTTTTGGAGTTGCACGGGAAGACATGATTAATAATACATCAGGATTATAGAGCACAGACTGTGCTGCACTGACTTTAATAAGTCCATGGAGGGAAAACAAACCCAGACTATGAAAACAACCACACTCACCGCCTGAAAAAAAAACATCTGCATTTAAACTCCAATAAATCTGCATTTCTTTTTCCCCGCCACCCTCAGCGTTAGCGTAGCTGGTGCTACATGATTAAAAAAAACACCTAAATGTAAATGATAGCTATCATATTTGATCACATGTCTCGTGAAATATCACAAACTATTTGAAATAATGGTTTTATTTGGGAAGTACACCTGAGCTACTGAGGTTTGCTGCAAAAACCCTGAGAAGTAGAATAATTGGCACCCTAGTGTAAGGCTCCCTCTGTTTGGTGCCAGCTGTTTAAAATATGGATGATATTGTTTTCATTGCTGGGCTTTTATTGAGTTCTACTTGGGCCGTGCAGTATAATCCTCTGACTCTGACCTTTTCTGGCATGTGGGAAAAGTAAATAAACAAGGCACTGATGTATTCCCTCCGTTACCAGAGAAGCCGAGCAGCAGCAGCTTTTCAGTTGATCATATTCAGGTGTCTGGATTCAGAAAGCTGTCTGTGGGTGCCTAAGCAAGAGTGGCGAGATGCCTCTTTCCGTGGAACAGACAGGGAATAATGGATGATGAGGAAGGAAGAGAAAAATTTATTGACAAGTGTGATCGGTGTACAGCATCTGCTCTCTATTGGCATCTTTCCCTCCTGCTAGCAAAAACTAGAAGCTGTTGACCATGAGATGTTTTAGTCTGAGCGTGCTTTGAAAAAGCGAGCTCCTCGTGGAGGTTGCAATAAAAATACAGGAAAAACCAGACGTGTTAAAGTGTTATTTAAAAACACATCTTTGATACAGACTGAAGTGAATTATGCTCGTGCATTTGTGAAGAAAACAAGACGTTTCCAGCAAACAGCCCAGATCTGGCACAAGTTGTCCGAAGCAGTAAACTCTCCTTCCAGCCTCAGATATGACATGTCCTGCACAGCTGCTATACACTACGTGGATATCACACTAATCCCAGTCTCACTGCATTATTCCACTCATGGCCGTCCATTGTTAACTCTTGCATAAATACATAGATAAGGAAATGATTCAATTTAAGTCAAGTCTTTCTCGTTCTACACTGTCGCCTTAAATCATGCATAAATGTGATAATTACCCACACTAGGCCAAAAGGGCCCATCACTGCCACTTTAAATCCAATAAACGCCATGACCTGATCACTATAATTGACCATCTATCAGGGTCATTGAGGAGTCCAATGTTGTTAACCGCCGCTTATAATTCCTCTTGATCATTGCTAATTACAGAAAGTGGGAGAAACCAATATTCCAGACACCCAGAGAGCAGCTGCCAACCATTTCAGAGACTTGGACAGAATGTTTTAATATCAGTCAGTTTGAAAGATGACGCGCATGATTTAAGTGATACGAATTACACAAGTCCCCAAACAAGCAATCACCGTCCTAACGTAACTGTTGGGCTCCTGTAGAAACTTCATATTTTCAGACAAAGTTTGAATAGTTTTGGTCGCTGCTGGTTTTTGTGTTTTTATTTGAGCTTTTCTGGATGGTTTGAAGTGGAGCAAACACTGCCAATCATATGTGATCAAACCACACCCACCAGCAGACGTACTGAGTTTTTGACTCTGGAACGTTTGCGTTGATTTTATCGCCCCGGTAGTGTGTCCACCGCCTCGCGTTGTAAAGATCGTGATCAAGCTAGCGAGAAAGACGCAGCTTATTTGTAAGATTATTTTTCTCTTTGCAGGATGCAGCGAGTTAACGTATTATTCGTGGCTATGGAAGATTAATAACTGTAAAATAACAATGCAGTGTCGATTCCATTGCTCTTTAATAGTGATTTTGTTGAGAAAGCTGGAATTATCAACATGTAAAATGTGACCTACACCTCCATGGACTGTTTGCATTATATGCTAAGGTGCAAGCTAACAGCTGTTGGCACATTACATACCTGTCCAAGAGGAGGAAGCCGAGTCAGGATCAGTTTGAATCCCTTCTTCCCATCTGTTGAATGAGCGACCGAGGTTGGCTTGTGTTTCGTCCGTGCTCTATCATGTATCTCTTTTAGCTTTTTTTCCTGCTCTTTGGTCAGTTCTTTGCTTTTTTTGTCCCAGGATCAGCTGTAAACACAAATATAACATCAAAATTACAATATTCAAGAGAACTCTCCTCCAGCTCCCTGTGTGTCTGACTTCATGACCGGCTGAATAACCAAGTAGAAATAACTAATCTTCTCATATAGAGGTATTAAATGTTTAATAACAAACTTTTTGACACTAAGTTTAATTCATAAACTTTGTTGCTTATATAGTTTATTAGTTTAAAGTTTAAAATCTGTTCTCTGGGTGTTTGAAGAGTATTTCTTTGTTAGAGCTCACCTGTGTCTGCGCCAGCCTGCTCGAAAATATTTGATTGGATTTGCTTTACTTTCAATTTTCTGCGTTAAATGAGAGAACGAGCCACACATGTATTATGTTGTAACATAGTTAACGTGGTGTTATAGTTTAAAGCGTGTTAAATAAGAAATGCTTTTGATTCACTCAGGGGAGATTGGCCGTCTGGTCATGAATTTCATTTATCCCCGGCACGTTTTGTGAATATCAGGAACACTTAGGAGTCAATTTTTATACAGATGTCACGTATGTAAACGACCTGTAATGACATTTTAAATAAGCCTAAATATGCACATACAATAAAAGCATATTGCTACCTTTTTAGCAGTTCACATTTCAAAATGACATCGCCTCTGCCAGCGTTTGCACTCCATTCCTTCCAGCATTCGTACCGCGCCGCTCGCTGGGGCAACAAGTCATTGAGAAAATGTACAATTTATTGAAATTTTATGGAAAGACCCTTACCCCCTTTCACCACCGCACAATTACGTAAAAGCCATCCAGCCCTTGAGTAACCCTTTTTATAGTAATTCATTTATGACTCTGGTCACAGAGGGGATGCCTCTCCTGCCACAAACACCCTAAAACATGTGTGGATGGCATGAGGATGAAATCCACATTGCACCCAAAGGGCACAGCTTTCATCAAGGCTGCTTTTTTTTCTCCCTCCTTCATAAGCACGTCATAAAATATTTCATTCCGCTTTTACAATCGACTTGTTTCATTACAAAGTTGTACATTTTATTTCCACGAATAGGAATGACACAAGCAAGGCTCATTTGGGTATGTCAGAGTGCTTTCTCTCCCCTCTCTGATAGAAAACACGCCGTGCTGGCTCGGCTTTAGAGAGGGGGCGCATTAGAAGATGGACAAACTTAAAAGAAGCAGGAAAAACGACGCAGCAGACAGAGAAATAAAAGCAAAATGATAGAAAGAGATTGAGTGAGTGGCCGGCTGTAATCTCTCCTGAGATGAGTATGATGATTGCACCCACATTCCACTGCAGAGCTAAAAACCCTCGGAGGCTTTTGGAATGTGAAAACCTACTTCTTCTCTCTTTATAGTACAACACTTAGGCAGCGTACCACTTCTTTTTTTTTTTTTCTTTTTTCTACCCTGAACATTGCTCACATCGCTGTTCCCTGAAGCTTGAAAGCACAACATTTCTCAGCCAGCAACTCCCACTGGGACTAAAGCCCAGAGATGGAAATGCAAAGGATATGTTTTATTGGACAGTTGCAGACAAATAAATCTAAATATGTATTTTGGTCATGTTTGTGTGCCGACTGCGTCCTGAGGGAGTTGAAATGATTATATGACATAAATAACAACGCAGTAGCATGATATTAGGTCACATGTTTACATACATGGACCTAAGGTCAGGGAGGAAAATAATTCAAACACTATTTCTCTTCTTTTGAAGTGAACATTGTTTTGGTGGCGTGCATACATGGTGTGGTGTGCGGACTGTTAATGAGAGATGGAACCATGCAGTCAGGTAAAATATACATACTTAAGTGGATAAAAGTCATAGCTGTGTTGAAGCCTGCCAGCGAGGCACAAATCAACCTGTCCAGCGTGTGTGTGTGTGTGTGTGTGTGTGAGAGAGAGAGACAGAGAGAGAGAGGGAGGGGAGGGGGGTCACCCTGGATGAAATGGTTTAGGCTCACTGATCTGCGTGAAGGAAAGTCAATGGGAGGTGTCAATGAGAGGGCAGGCGGGGACTCCTGCAATCACATGTCCTGTGATTGACACGGCCTAACCTAGGGGGCTGTGTGAGATGTCGACAGAGTGCAGAGCCCTCTAATGCGGCCTCGGCTGACGCCGTCGTCATAGGAGCGCGGTGAATTATGGACGGAGACTGTAAGGTTGCGCGACCCCGACCTGCATCTCTTTTACTGAGCACTCACACGGGGCTTTCATTTAAATCACGTGGGTTTGTTTTCATCTTCAGTTTCTCTCTTAATGTTGGGAAATTTTAGAAAAGGATTCAAATAACTTTAATGGGAGTTTTATAGGGGCCATTTTCTTCTTCCTGCTTTTAGATCACAAATCCCTCCACATGCCTGCATCAATGCTTGTTAGTATTGACATATCCACTCTGATTGATGATCCACTTCCTCCCACTTTTGTGAAGTTGATGGAAAATGTCATCTCAATTACCGTTACACAGATTCTAAAATAATGCTCAACTAGGATCTTATTTTGTAATGGAAAATTAGCATAATTAAAGTGATTATTATCCTTTTAAGTCACGCTGGTTCAGCATTGGTTGGTGTTCTGACCTTAGAAATATTCTGTGTGAATCGTAATGCACAGATTTAGGTTATATTCTATATTCTAACATCTCTGCTAAAGATTATTTACTCAGGTTTTGAATCTTCTGCCTAATAAAATACTAATAATTGCTTTCCCCTTTTTCTGCTTCCCAAGACTCCACGACAATAACAAAAGAATAAAAAACCAACGTGCTCCATCTTCTCGAACTGTCTTTGAAGGTAGAGCAAACTTGGGAAATAAAAGTGGCGGCCTATGGCAAACTGCACTTCAGAGAATTCAGCCTCCCTTTTCTCTTCCTGCCACATGTGACAAGTGAGCCACGCGGCTTTGCAGAATTATATATCTGTGTGTCTAATTATTTCTTTTCAAGTCCATACAATAAAAGACTGCATGCTTTTTTTCTCTCTTGCGGGGCTAGGACAGCAGGAGGAGTGCCCTCCAAAATATTCCCTCTCATGCCTCTGACACGCACATCTGTCTACACGTCAGCATAGCAACTTTCTCGACGTCTTTGGTTTTTAATGAAAGAGATCTCGGAGCTACAAATGCAGTAGGTGCCGTGATGACACATTTCAATTCCATCGTGCAAATAGAATCTCTCAGAGATTCTTTTAATCTTTATTATTCACTGTTTCATAGTTCAAACTACAGTGAAGACGTCAGACAATTGCCCTTCAAAACAAGGCGCACCGCGCAGGCTCTGTTGTAATAAAGGTGTGTTACAGAATGGGTGTCAGTGAAACAGCAGCGATGTTGAAATTCTTTGCATTAAATACGTTTTTTTATAAATTAAAATGTTGCACATTGTTTTGTTTTCACGTGTTATTGAAGTGGACCATTTTCCTGCAAGTGAAAGATGGCTTTTGAGGAAATGCTTCTGCTGCAGTGCGGTCACAAGGGGGTAGCATTGACACAGTTGTATAAGCCCTTCAGCAGGCAGGCAGGCAGGCAGCAGGACAAACTGCCTTTGATGTAATTGAGGTCTTAGACCTCTTAGAAAAGCATATATTGGTTTGTATGTGGAAATGTTCAAGGAACAATGGATTTCCATAAGTGGATGTAAAATCGTATTTGGAGTATCCCCGGCATGCTAACCACTCTCTAAACAATAAGAAAAAGGACTCCTTCAGAATGGGACGTGTAATTCCGAGGCACTTACAAGGCTGGAAATGTAATGGAATGTAGCATTAGGATTAAATGTGTGACTAAAAGACACAGACTTGACTAGTTTTGGGGGGCTCCTTTCCCGGGTGATTCATTCAAATAAAATTGTGGATATTCTCAGCTCCTGTGCAGCAGCGTTCTACGTCCTAATAGAAGTCAGCAAGCAGCATGAAAACACATTTTTTTTGTCTCTCGTTCAATGGAAAGATTAAAAGTAGATTTGTTTTTTTTGCCATTGTTTAGACTCACAAATAAGCACTGAACCGTTTATTTTTCCACCTTGAAAAAAAAAAAAAAAGAAAGCAGGAGAATTATGACGTCCAACCTGTTTAGATTAAGCTGTTAATTATCAATCATCCCACCGCCACACAAGTATTCCCCTAACTAACATTTTTTGTCTATCCATCTTATCATCCGAAGTAATACTTAAGAGTACGAGTCTGGCAGGGGCTCATAAATAAAGGTTACCTATTTACATATTCAGTTTATCATGAATATTGCATACTCTGTACATAAAAATTCAAATGCAGTGTTTATGAAATATGATCATGCAGCAAATGTGAGAAGACACAGAGCACAGCCCCTTCATACACAGAGGGGATTTAGAGCATCCCTCTGTGATTAATAAAGAATGAAACAGACATTAGACCCAAAGAAATGAACTCCTCCTCAAAGACTTTTTTTTTTATTTTTCCTCTTTCGGTCCAAAATTATATTCAATGCACCTTCTCTTTATCTTTAAATATTCTTTACCAAATTCTGATATTTGACAGTCTGCACATCAACATTATAGATGGATTAATATCCCATTAAGTCAGTGACATATTCAAACCCTTACCTATCTGTAACTCACCCACCCAATAATTCAGTAGAAAATAATGACAGCCATAAAACAACCACGCTTTAGTGACTTGTCCCTCAGTGGTCATCTTCTCTCCCGTGTGTGATTTAACATGAACGCTGGTTTAAGTAAAACAGATATCACGTCTCTCCAAAGTCTTTTAATATCCGTGTGTGTGTTTGGATGTGGCACGTATGTGAACACGTTTGCAGTATTTTGGTATCATAAATTTAAAATGTTAAGAAAAGTTGGTGCACATTTGCATCCAAATATAATATGCATGTACAGTGTGAAAGATAAAATATCCTAGATGTGTGCACACAGCTACACACACACACACACACACACACACCACACATGCATGGAAGAAAAGCTGTTTGGTTTGTACTTAAAGCGGATGAGAGGAATAATGGCACAAAGAAGCAAACACTGTGCAGCAAGTGTCTCATCTCCTCTCATGAACTAGTTAACCTGAAAGAATACGATCTACAAATGTGTTTCAGCAAAAGCAAATTACCTGGGTTTTGTGGAGGGGAACTAATCTCTCCAAGCATGACACTGGACAGGAAAGGCCTCTTACTGTTATTATGATGTGTCGGCTTGTGTTAGATGGAGGGCCTTGATGGCCGCATCAGGAAAGGAGCATTGAAGCCCCCTCTACCATGACAGCGCTCTGATGGATGTACAGGTGGTGGAGGGGCAGGGAAGATGGAGGTTAGAGAGCTGGAGATGAGGAGGAGACGCAGGGTGATATGAGGTGCAGTGGGGGTTATATACAATAGTAAATACCTACAAATGCAGCACATTAGCAGTAGGTGCAGAACCCCGAGATAACATTAGCATGCACGATAAAGCTTTCAATTGGACAGGCCATCTCCGAAACAAAATAAAGGCCCTGTGTGGTGAATTCTCAAAGCCTATTTCTGGTGACCTGCGATGATTTGTTCTCTATATGAAACAGACTGATGATAACAGCCCATTTGAAAGTAATTTAGGAAATCAAAATGTCTGTACATCAAAGTTTGACACATAATACAATGCCGTATAGATTCTTGACGTTATAGGAAACAAAAACGTAATTATGTTCCTCTGTTAGCTGAGATGATTTTGAGGAGGGGAGTGGTTTGGAAAGGAGTACAGACAGCAGCGGCACCATCTTTGTTTTTTCCTGTGGAAGTCGTGTCTCTAACAGCAGAACAGCAGCACTGCAGGTGTTCTGGCTGTTAAAGGACGAGTGTGTAGGAGTGAGTAGCATCTGACGGCGCCGCTGATTGCAAACGCCTCGTCGCACGTTGGAGAAACAAAAAACACGAAATTCCCCATCGAGTGTTCTTTCTACTGTAGAAACATGGCGGTTCAACATGGCCGACTTCATGGAAGAGGACCTGCAGTGTCTGGAGATATATAAGGTAACACAAATCTTATTTCAGGTCATTGTATGCCAATGAAAACACTCTCTAACCCTTTTTACTCTTTAAAGGTCCGGTGTGTAATTTGTTGAGTGAGTATTTATTGGCAGGAGTTGAATACAGTGTTCATTAGCATGTTTCCTTTAGCGCATAATCACCTGATTATAAGAATAATTGTGTTTTTGTTATCTTAAAATGAGCCACTTACCCCCAAATTTCACTTGACGCGGACACGCAACACCACACACCACCGAGAATCTGGTGGATTTTCAAAATAAAATACCCTGTGCAAACTGCCGGTCGTAACAACAGACAAAAGAGAAAGGAATTATCTATGTAGCATATTTACACATGTAGAAACATATTTAGAAGCACATAAAGCAGGAAAATTACCAAATCTGGGCAAGTAAACAAAGTCTGGCGGGCTAAACGCTTCTGAAACGCTAACAGTGGGGTTTATCTGTATATCTGCAGTGAGAGCGGGTCCTCTTCAATGGAGTCCGCCATGTTTAACCGCCATTTTTGTACAGTGGCTCAGAACAGACAAACCAAACACTGATCTACGTTTGTCCTTTTGCTTTGAATGTGAGTATTCACTCGGCTGCAGTCTGCAACTTCACCGCTAGGTGCCACTAAGTCCTACACACTGCACCTTTAACCTGTGGTTCATCGCCCTTAATTAGCCGGTAGAAGCTACTACGTCACCTCCAAAACATCAACTTGAGCGCTCAGAAAAACAGCCTTGTTTTCAGCTTTGTGACAAATCATTTTTCTAGCTAATCCACCGGGGTATTAAACGGCTTATTTAGCTTCAGAAGTAGGAACATTTTCCTCGATCCATAAAGGAACACTTAATCCTTCAGCTTTTTCTAAAAAATTCAACGTCACCAAATTTGGAAATATGGTTTTCTCTGGACAGACAACACAAAGTATTACAATAGTCATGGCTTTTTATCCCACAGCAGCTCCACAAGATGTAACCTGGTTACTACTGAGTGTGCATCATTACTCTGCTTGTTTCTTTTGCTACCACATTAGCTTGTTAGCCATGTTAGCACTGTAGACAGGCACTTGTTGGTGCATCACAATGTTTTTTTTTCTTCTCCTTCATCTGAGAATGCTCACTGCTGGGGGTGTTTGCACACAGTATCCATACTAAAATATTCATAGCCAGTTTTCCCCCCATGTCAGCATGTTGTAATTTGATTTCTGGTTAAGAAATGCAGTTTTGGGCGGCAGATCTCCCAGTGAACGTCGGTCCCTAGGTTCCTCCTCATCTTGCTCCTTTGGGATCCCAGGAGACAATGGGTTGGGGAAAGTGTTATGGAGAGAGATGGTGCACCTCCTTGGCCTGGTAAAGATTGGGGGTGCCGACGCACAGCGGGACAGGTGTTCTGAGCTGCACACAGGGGAGTCTCGCCAGGCTGCAGTGCCTGGCCTACATCCATCTCTGTACCTGGGGAGATAAATGGAAAAACGTGACCCAAACAGTCCAACATCACAGCCGTGGCAGGAACGTGTTCTAACAATGGGGAGCGGGGAGGGTTCCCCATATCGTTACTAAAAATGAGGCACACACTGCAATTAATTCCAAGCCTAAATGAATGTCTGCTGCTTGCAGCACACCTCTCTGTGCCAATAGAAATAGATTAATAGCGCAGAATAAAGAAAATAATGTTACTCTGTATCATGCTGCACTGATAAATAAAATGGGCTTCAATGCTTGGCTCATTTCTTGATCAACATTTTTTTGTCATCTTGCAAACTGTACTTTTTTTTTTTCCAGCCTTTATTGTATAAAATGGTGTGATCTTTCGACTGCCCTTTGTCTTGGAAGAAAAATTAATTCTCATTTGCATTACCACGTCTAAATGTCAGCCACCGATATTTTGTTAGACATTAGTAAAGCTGGCAGCGAGAGGCGCTGGATAATTGCACTCAGCCTAGCAGAGGGATTTACATAATTTCAGATAGCAATTAAAGAATCCTTGGGAATTTTCTTCCTGGCCTCTCTCTCTCTCTCTCTCCAGCTCACTTCTACAGCAGTACAAAAGAAGCATTCGTTTACATTAAGCTCCATGCTCCTTGCTGTTCATTTGCATGAAATTAAAGGTTTTCATGATCTTGAACAGCGGGGTAACATTTAAAATGCTGTTTTAAAGCCCTCACCTTGGAATAATGAAACGCTTCATTTTTTTTCTCTCTCTCTCTTAGAAGGCAGTGGGAGTTCATTGACTGCCTGTCCACAGCAAAACTTTTTCATTTCCTATTCACTCCCTCACATTATAGTACAGCAATGCTTTGAATTAATTAAAAAAAATCAAAAATCATTTCCCTCTTTCTCTTGCATCTGACCATGCCTCCCATCACCTCATCTAACCCCAGCCCTTTAAATATGACACCATGAAGAGAAGAGAAGAATTTCTTAAAATGAGACTAAAGCATCGTGAACATATGCTAAAATCTACTTCGCCTGGATAAACCAGTGTGGGGGACTTTTTTTTTTTCTTTTTTGCCAGTGCTGGGAAGATAAACCTCTCATATACAGTATCTTTAATTAGGTCCCTGTGGGTCCCCGGTGTTATCTGCCATGCTGATTAGAATGAACATTAACTTGCTTTAGCCCTGACTCTGATAATACGATTCGGTGTGCGGTGACAAGACTGCAAAAAATCCGAGTGGACATCTTTTTGCAGACAACATATTGCACTGTTTTGGAGCTATTAGAAACATTACTTTCATGCTAAGCAGAAGGCAAAGCCACACTGCTTTAATTCCTCCGTGTCTCCTCGGTGTGGCCTGGATGACACATTTGATACGGGTATGGATCATCAGGATTAGTTAAACCAAAGCCTTCTCTTGGGAGGTCTGTGGCTCAGCAGACCAACGTGCATAATATTACTGTACTCGACAACGCTGTGAGTTTGCCAGCTCTTGCTTTTGTGTTTAATCGGTACGCCATGCAATAAAAAAAGAAATGCCACGACTGTAATATATATATGAAAAAATCCTGATGAATAGTGGAGCTTTGTTAAGACAATAAAGCTTTGTCACAGCTCAGAAATAAATACAAAGCTTCGTCTGAACAATACCCTTCACACTTCTTCCTTGATTCCCCTTCCATCCTTAAAGGCATCACAGAACATTTTCACACTAGTCGTCCCACCGCTGTGAAATAAATTGTGACAGTAACTCAATATGAAGTGAAATAGCTGAGAAAGCCTTGAGTTCACTTGCGCTGACAGTGCTGTTTAATTCCATCTTGTGCCAGCCTGACATTTCTGCTGCCACTAAATATTAAACATGTGTACCCGTTTCATTTGCATCTGGTAATGAGGTGGGAGACAGCGCCCAACTGGTCAAGCCTCTCTCTCTCTCTCTCTCTCGTTGGTAGTAGTGCGTCTGAGCTACCTCCAAAGCAGTCACATGGACAAGGGTAAACCAACAGAAATATTTAGAGTGGAAGGAGGCTGAGACAGAATGGAATAGGAAAAAAAGGGGGGAGGTGGAGGGGGAAGTGAAGGATAGAGCACCCTTGTGTGTGCGGATATGTGTGTGTGTGTGTGTGCTCTCCAGAATTCAGAAACCAGTCTGAAATGACCCCAGCTCTCATGCAGTGTGTCTGCTTTGGCTGACATTTCTCCCTGAATCTTTTAAGATGCATCCCTTGCTACAAAATGCATTAGCGGAGAGGAGAAGGAGAAACAGAGGCACAAGAGGAGAGGGTTAAATGTGATTGCTCTAAATGTCATCACATCTTCATAATGCAATATATATTCATGATCTGGCAGTCCAGGAGGGCAGACATCACAGTTGTGTTCTGTAATTCAAATGTTTTATCCCAATTTTGATTCACCATACAATCCTGGGCAGACATTTTTTTTTTTTTAAACGCAGGGTACGCATCAGGCCTTATACATTTTGATGGAGCAGAGAAGTCTGAGGTGAATGCTGTGTGATGTGGGTGTTATTGAAGAGGCTCTGGGATGCTCGCAGATAAGGCGAGCCATAACATCTGTTCAACATCCAGCAGTGGTGGAGGAAGCTTTCCAATTCTTTACTTGACGATGCTGTAACCAATATTTCTACACCAACAGTGGCTGAAATGACTTTTTAAATGTGTCAGGGGTCGCTCGTAGTTATGACCTCACAAAGAATTATCACTGGACGCAGCTACCGTTAGCGACAAGCTCCAAAAAGGCTCTGCAAACAGCTGACAGACACAGTTAGCCACAAGCTAACTGACATTTAGCAGCTAAGGAGCTAAAAGGAGTGCAAACACTGGACTCACATTCATCAGTAACATGACTCGAAACGAATGCTAATGCTCCTCCACAACTTAAAGGTCCAGTGTGTAGTCTTTAGTGACATCTAGTGGTGAAACTGCAGATTGTAACCAACTGAATACCCCCACAGCATCATCCTCTTCTTCCAGGCATGTAGGAGAAACTGCAGCGGCCGAGGAACTCATGAAAAACACATAAGGCCTTATCTTGAGCCAGTGTTTTGTTTGTCTGCTCTGGGCTACTGTAGAAACATGGTGGCTCAACATGGTGGACTCCTCGGAAGAGGAGCCTCTATATATTAAAACTATTCTTATTTTCAGGTGATTACAGACTAATGTAAACATATTTATAAATATTATATCCCATTTCTGCCCTCTAAATCCTACATACCGGACCTTTAAGGTGATAATATGTCAGCGTTGTGTTCACAGCTTGTTTCTGCTGCCACCGAGTGGCCAAAATACAAAATAAAATACCTCATTACCTCTTTTTATATACCGTCGGGTAGTTCGATCAATAAAAATGTATATTTTATAAGCTCATCGTATGTTTTGTATGTAAAATCCTTCCATGCAAACTAATTTGTAACAACAACTGTCAAATAAATGTGATTAAAAAGTCTGTCACATTTACCTCTTTAACTGTCGTAGAGAAGAAGTACAAAGTACATTAATAAAATGGAAATACTCCCCTAAACGAGGCCTCAAGTACCTTAAAATTATACCAAAGTAGTACTTGAGCAAATTGAGGCTATTTAGCCTTTTATTGATATTACATATATACATATTGAGCTATTTAAAACAGGCTTATTTAACAGCTTGTACGTGATACTGATTCTGCATTGTACTCGTCAGTGTTTGGAATAGTAAAGCCCGGTCTTCTGATGTCCTTGAAATGAAAGCACAATATTCCCTTTCCTCTGTCAGACAGCCGTAACCAAAAATCTACAGCAGTGTGAAGAAAACTTTACACATTCATTTCACTCGTATGACTTCTGAGACGCAGATTCAGTTTGGATGAAGGATGTACTTCTGTCATTGCCCTGTTCGGCATACAGCAGTTAAAGTTTACAGACACAATGCCGTCTCTATGAGGGCTCGTGTTGCTTTCATAATATGTATCAGATATGTCACGGGAAATCAAACCTTGATCAAAACCGAAGCTGACTGTCGAGGAGAAACAGGGAAACATCAAAGAGCGTACAGTAGAAAGGCAGGGTGGTTGAAGTTGTGTGTGTGTGTGTGTGTGTGTGTGTGTGTGTGTGTGAGGGTGGGTGGGTGGGTGGTGGTGTTGAGATGGGGGTGGTGGGGGTGTGTGCTTCCCACTTCTTGTTAATTCTCTTCATAAGAGCCGTTAAGCGCATTCAGCAGTCATGGAGAATTGTGTCCACTCCCCGGGCCTCCGGTGGGACTGCGTGTCCTGAGGTTTACTGTTGCTAGCTTGTCATGTCCACGTCAACAGCACTTATCGCCTTCTGTCTGAGCGCCGAGACATTTCCCAGGCATTTAGCTGCCTGTTTGTCTTCTCTTGATTTCCCCTCCAAATCTGTCACATGTAGTCTTCACCTGACACCTCACAGAGTGTTCCTCCTCTCAAACACTGTCAAAACAGGGAGATCCAACAACGAAGAGATAGCAGCAGGGAGCCGCAGATTGCCAAATGTTATACACTGATCAGGCACGGCGAATAATGACCTGTGTAGGCAAGAACCGGTCTGGGATCATTTACTTGATCAACACGCTGAGAGCTGCAATCCAAACAAGAAAAAAATGAACAGTTTGTGTTCACAGTTTTTTGGTTTTGCAGTTCATTTGGACTCTGAATTATCAAGTGCTGCTTTATGGCGCTCGCACATTGTACCGTACATCAATAACACTGTGTCCAGAGTTTTCACATCGCCGAGACTTTCGTCCTTTTTCTTTTCTTGGAGCAAAAGCACTGGCATGAAAACAATACACTTCACAGCGAAGGCCTGGCGTTGAATCAAACACTCCTCTTTGCTGCATTTTTCTCTCCTTGCCTCTCTTCCCTGGTGAAAAAAAACCCTCTATTATTTCAATAAGCTCTTGGTTTTAATACATTATTGATCTTAAGGTTGAACTACGGGCCATTGCATTACCAGGATTCTAAAGCCCATCATGGCATGACACTCATGTACTTGTGAAAAATTATACCAATTATGAAATCAACCAACAACTACCTCAAAAAGCAATCAATTGTCACATTGGAAAGCATTTTGTCCCACAATGCTATTGGCTTTGTGGTTACACAGAAGGAGTGGGCGTTGGATGTTTAATGACTTCCAAATACTGATTTCTCTCTTTTTTTTCTTATTACTATTCACTCCGAGATGGTTTTGCTCTGAAGCGGGCGTTCGAT
Source organism: Protonibea diacanthus (assembly GCA_028641955.1). Classification (NCBI taxonomy): domain Eukaryota; kingdom Metazoa; phylum Chordata; class Actinopteri; family Sciaenidae; genus Protonibea; species Protonibea diacanthus. Next base: position 24,635,775 of record CM053985.1, read on the forward strand.
TATGTTTGATGCTCTGCGTTGAGCGACCACGTGCCAATAGGACACTAGCGCTTGCCATTGATTAGCCTTAATGAGCGCCGAAGACTCAACACCACCATGTGCACTTAAAAGCCTACATTAAGGCTGTGAATTATGATAAGTATACGATACAGCAGTGCATTAGGAAAGGATATATTCTAACTCTGCAAATGCTACAAAGCTACAGCAGAGAGGGGAGAAAGCCATTTCTGGTAGCGGCTGAAGTGGGTGGGGGCCAGCGGCTGAGTGCTTTGCGGGGTCAAGTGCGAGCCGTGTCTTTGACAGTGGCTGCCTGCCTGCGTTTCCATATCACAACGTTCAATCATGCAGTGCCCTCATGCAGAAACCTTTAACTCAATGCTCATAAATGCAGGGAAGCAAAGCTTACTGTCTGCTCCAGCACGAGCCAAACCTCTGTGGGAGCGTTTGTTGTGGTCAGTGGGTGTTTTTCGTTGTTTTGTTTTTGTGCTTAATGCAAAGAGAAAGTGTTTCATCTGCTGATAAAAGGCACGTTCAGATCCAAGCAGCTATCCACAGAGAACTAGATGGGGTATGAAAAACTACAATTAAGGTCACCTTTATTGTTTCCAATCTAAGCCGTCGGTGTGACATCTAAATGACATTTTAATGAAAATTTTAGACAGGTTATTTTGAATAGTTTCCTAACAGATGCAGGAGGTTGAGCAGTGGTGAATTGCAAGTGTCTTTGGGGGGACGGGTGGCTTGACGGGCGTGCGGAATCTGAGCCAAATAAATGAAGTGGAGATGGTAATACAGTGTGTTATAGCGGAGAGTGACAAGCCCGTTCCTCCCATGAAGCAGCTGAGCTGGCATTAAACAGACAAGACATCCCGTTCAGTCAGTTATCAGCCCAGGAATAATGAAGGAACAGGCCGGCAGACCAGGACGAGTCACCCTAGTCAGCCAAGTGGAGAATTTAATTTCGTGCAGGTTTCTCTGCAGCCAAGCATTTCCCCATCGGAGGTCCACTGGTGCTTGGGTGAGCGTGGACAACTCAGTGCACCCGACTCCCAGAGTCTCTCCTGGCACTGACAGAGATGTGTGGTGATGGATTTTAGAGTGGCTGGGGGAAGAGGGTGGACTTAAGTTTGGGTAGGGCTGTTAAAGAGGAGAGAGAGAGCGAGACGATGACAAGCTAACTTCAGAGAAACGTAAAAAAGCGATCACTCGTGTTACTCATTTTCCAGAGTATGGGTGCATTATTAAATCAAAGACAGTGAAATGAGAAATGGGTCCTGTCTGACCTCGAGATATGTAGGAAGGAAATAATATTGTCTGTGCTTAATGTTACCGCTGCTCCGCCAACCACCACTCCACCTAACATGGCCACTTGGCCACTGGATTTAAATATTATGACTGATTTCTCGTTTTACTTCTGAAAATTTAAAGATTATCATATTTTAGACGTTCATCTCGACATTGTTCATTTTCAAAACGAATTTAAAAAGCTTCCCCGAGCGCCTTTAAAGGTCCGGTGTGTCAGATTTAGTGGGCTCTATTTATAGAATATGGCAGAGATGGAATATTATATGCATAACTGTGTATTAATTAGTGTATAATCACCTGAAGAGAGTTTTATATCTACGTCATGTTTCTACAGTAGCCCAGCGCAGACAAAATAAACACTTGCTCTTGATTTTGCATTTTTCATGACCACTGTAGCTGAGGAGCCGGTGAGGCAGACGGTATGCAATCACACCGGTCCTTTAAGTCAAATTTAGATGTTTGCAATGAATGGCATGTGAGCTTTGTTTCTTTTTTCTCACTCCACACGCACACACACACACACACACACCTCGCCCCAGGTCTCCAGGTCTTAATCACGCACAGGCTTTTGTGGTCACATGATCCCGTGCAGATTCGAAAGCATATCAGCTGAACGCTGGAAAAAAAGCTGACAACTGATGCCCCCTAGCCTCAACCCAACACCTTCAGATTTCCATGCCCTGCAGCCATAGCACTGCTGTGTGTCTGTGTCTGTATGTGTGTGTGTATGTGTGTGTGTCCTATATGTGTATTCTTGCAGATGTGTATGTATGGTCTGCACATCACAATGGCCTTGCAGGCATGCTGAAAACACTGGCGGTCTCTGAACACAGATTTTTTTCCCCTTCCTGTGCATTGAAAATCAGAATTTCTGATTCACTGACTTCAAGTGGATTTTGAGTTGCACAGTGTTTTGAAAAATGTAGGCCAGCTGCTGCACCGAAATATAAACCTTTATTTAACAATCGTGTTCATTTTTATTATGTTGCAAGCTTGAAGTCGGTCGTATTGGCAGTCACTGTGGATTTAATGGCAATGTGAAGCCCATTCATCCGCCTTCGTGGACGTGTGGTCCAAAAATCAACCTTTGTGTTCTGTGACTTTGATGTAATGTTAAAAAAAGTGAAATATGACGACTTTGGCTGCCTAAAAATATTTTAGATTGTACACGCTGTCACCTGGCAATACCTGCATCAAATGCACGGTAATCCGCGAGGCAGCCTTTGTGCGGTTATGAAAAAAAACTATTCAGCAAATAGAGACGTGGGCCAAATAAACAGCCAGGCTGCGGCCCCACAGTTGGGAGTGACTGACAGCCAAAGTCTGGTCCAAGTGTGTGTGTGTGTGTATCCAAAGCCAGTGGCACAGCACAAAAGTCTAGGCACCGTACATGTGCGGCCTCAGCGGGCCAATTTCCCCTTTAATACATTCATTGTTTAACCTGTACAAATGATTGAATCAACAAGTAAACACATGCATCTGCTGTGGTTATTAGAGCAATCAGTCTGATTTTGTGGGTCTTCATTATACATGTTGCACAAAGGTGGAAAGATATTTTTATAACAAAAGATAAATGAATGTATTTACAGAATTCAGGTGAGTTAGTTTCCAACAACTGCACAAAAGCACAATTTAGACTTAGGGAGGGTCAGTTAGATGGAGACGCTGCTGACAGTCAGACTATTTCTTCATCTTCACTCTATAATTTCACATTTACTGAACCTTGTGTATTAACAGTTTGGTGGAAACACATTCAGTTTAACTCCAAAACAAAAGAATAAAATCTGTAATGTTCGTGAGAGAGACGAGCATAAAAACTACGGGGATGTTGAAGTGAGTCACAGCGGCGTGTTGTGTTTCCTCCCACAGTTAGCACCAAGGTGCAGAGACTTCTGGCAGTAAATGAATCTCTCCTCACTGCGTCTTTAATAAATCAGAATTTGAGACAATTATTAGTGGCGACACTGCTGTAAATTACCCTTATACTGATAAAGACAAGCTCCATTTGATATGTGTTAAATTGTTCTCATGACAGCCTCTTTTCAAGCCAAGGACTGGACACAAATCGTGCCATTCACCCGTCTCCAAATCATTGTTCACAGTGGCTGTTAGGTGTGACTCAAGTATCGTCAGCGCAGTTTTTAGCAGTTAGTGAGATAATTTGGGTACTGGCAGCTGTAAATTCCTGTTGAACCGAGCCGAGCCAAGATAGTTACTTTCTAATTAAGGCATTGTATCCGCTAAAACTTGACATCTCTGTCACATTAATAACTTTTTATGGAGTACAAAAATGCATAATTTAAAAGAAAGTTGGCCCCAAGTATCGATCCCAGGATGCCAAATGAGATATTCCCTGTAACTGTGAAGGAAAGGTGAAACATGAAGTGTCCATGTGTGAAGTTTCTGGATGTGTCAGTCAAAATGAAGAGAGATTCAGCACTGAAACTTTCTGTAGTGTCTTTGCAGCAATGAAGGAGGCTTCCTTTGTGATGCTTGATCACACTGACTTTCCATCTTTGTAATGTCGGGGAAACATCATCTCAGACAGCCGCGGAATCTCTCACAAATGATCCCATAATCTGGGATCGTGCTCGGCTTTAGAAAAGGCCGTGGCTAACATTATCGCCTCTTTCGCGCATTCAATATTTCATCACGCCGCGCGGATAAGAAGACTGTTCTGGCAAATATTGATCCTATCAGAGAGAGAGAAGTATCACAGGATTATGGAAGTTACTCAGATTTGTTCTATTAGTAGTTATTAGACTTCTTTTTTTATACTTGTAAAAAGGATAAGGCAGACAAAATGCTTGAAAGGGCCTTCTGTGCTGTGAATCTGTTCAGCGCCGTTGCTGCCAGGCTCGAGTCACAGCCAAGCATTTGTGGACAAACTGTCCTTGTAAATGATTGTGTACAGTATGTGTATGTACGAATCTTTACATAAATGTATCGGCTTGTTAGTCTGCTCTTTCTATACGTTCCTGCTGCAGATGAAAGGCTGACTTCACACCAACAGTGACCACTCAGTTGGAAGCAAACCGAACGCCCGTGGCTGTAAAGACCTGCCCAGAGTTCAGCTTCTTAAAGCGGAAATAATTGCAGAGGTGCACGCTCCATTAAAAGCAACTATTTAATACAATAATCATTCAATTAAAAATCCCTTGTAGCAGCTGCCATCGTTGATTTGGATCAAAGGAACATGTTATTTGTGGTATGAGGCAAATTGTTTAACCGAGGGCCACAATCCGGTCTTTGTACCTGCACGCTGCATCCTCTGAAAACATGCTCATAACGACATCTCTGCTTTGATTTTTACGTTTCGTTACATTAAACTATGGCACAGCGATCGTCTCACTGCTGATTTGAAGTGAGTTTTCTCACTGTGCTGCTAGACGTACAGCAGTATCTGCATGTGGGACTGTAGAATGGAGTTTTGGTTGTAAAATATCTGGAAGGCAGCGCTGTCCTCGAGGCAGAACATCTCTCAGTTGTTGAAATAACAACCTTTTTTTTAACTAACATGCCTGTTTTTTTTTGGCTGTCACACTTTTGCAAAGAAGCCTTAAAGTACATCTCCAACCAGAAATCCCAAAGCTGAGCCTAAGTACAGAGGAGGCATGAAGGGCTGGCAGAACGCAGCTGATTTGTTTTAGTAACAAGGTGACTTTTCTCTTCAGGCTGAACTTTGCAGTTTCGTGGCCAACGGCTGCGGTTGGTTCTATATTTATTATCAAGCAATAAAGTTATGTGTTGTTTTTCCCCCCTAATTAAAATAATGCTAATCTTTCCTCTGACTATAAACCGTCCGTGCAGTTTTGACAATAAAAAAAAAGATTCACAAACTTCAACTTTACATTTTAACTGCAGGCAGCGTCCCTTGCCAAATTGCGCCCACAATGTCTGACCTGTGTAACGTTGCATTATTGTGGATACATTTCATTCTGGCAGCAAAGGTTTTATGGAAGATGGAAAAACCAGTAATGGAGCGACGCGCTGCCCATTCTTAATCCATATAAACTGGAACCAAATGTCACTCTGTGCGGCCGTCTCTTGTCAAAACTCCTTTCAAAGGAAGACGAAATCCAAGATGGATAACCTGAACGGCAGCGTATGAAAAAGCTGTTGTTCATGTTTGTGATGTGTGTGTGTGTGTGTGCTTCACACAGGTTCTGTGTGCGTTTGTTAGCAGAATACTAAAATAACATTTGACCTCCTCTCTTCAAATATGTTTTATTTGAGCATGTTTATGTAGCACTGAACCATAGCTGCCCCCTTCCCCTCCCCAAACATACAGCATGAACAGTATTAACTGCTTTTAATGTTTAATTTATGTCTTGTTATGATGTTTTAATGATTTTGAGTTGACTTAGAAAAGTGCTCTTATAATATAACTATATTATTATTATCATATGTGATTAGATAACAGTGTTTTGTATTTGAACATGTGGACAATAAACAATAAACTTTGTCCTAACCAATCATCTAACCGCGACCCTCCCCCTCTCTTACCCACAACCCCTTTCTGTCAGTTCATAGTCATAAATTTGCATTCAGTTGTACTCAGTGTCGCCTCTTTACAAAGTTCTTAATAAGTGAAGAGTTTATTTTGTAGCTTTTAGCTACAAATCAAGGAGAAAAGACTCCATTCTGCACATAATAAACCGTGCATGGAAAATGAAAGTGTAACAGTGGTTGTAGATTCTGCCTCTGATCTCTGATTTAATAGCTCGATGTTTCCAGTTGGCTTCCTTCCAAACAATACGTCTGTATAAATTACAAAAATATGGACAAACGAATAGCGAAACAATAGAGTCGCACTAAACATATTTGTTTTAAAATATCTATATGATGTATGCTGGGGTATTATCTGAATATGATGCAGTATTATACGCGGGTTTACAGGGTAAATTGTGGCAAAGGATATGAATTATTTTGAACGGGGAGATAAATACAAACCAGAAGTTACAGAAACAAAAGGAACGTCGCGCCCCGTTTTTACAGTTACCAACCAAATGGCCTTTCAAACAGGAGACGTCAGACATTATGCTGCTGGTTTGCATGCGCGCCCATTCTTCATTACGGAGAGATGGCTTTGTGTTTTTATCTTGTTGGGTTGCCTTTTGAGCAAAGGAGCACATTACGTCGAGTCTTTGTTTTATTGTGTTCAGCAAATTAATAAATGGGAAGCACAGTGGGAAAAATAGATATGAAAATGTGTACTTTGCATTATTGAAAAGCCCATCCACTAAAGGTTACCAGCAGCTATTGTAGTACAATCTGTGAAATGTAATTAGAGTGTGTGTGAGAGAGCAGCACAGATAAAGCTGCCTCTGCCATTATGGACTCCCTCATAACATTTTGCTTCCCCCTGAAACTTATTCTCTCTGAACTAATTTTGCATGACATATTGCATTTCTGCTTCAGCTATCATGAGGCTACCTGTGAATTAAACTCGGTTTGCAATACAGCAAATTTCCAGATTACATTTTGGACATGCAGATATCTCATATTTGCTGTGATTTATTAATTCAAGTCAGACAAAACTCACAGCATTACTTACAAGTGTTATTGCCGGCGTGCCCCGTGCATGTTGAAATGTGAGATGTGAGATGGATAGAGAAGTGGAGGAAGTGTTGGGATGATGGATACGTAGATTACTTCATGAGAGAACTCAGAAACAACGGAGACAAAAATGAATTTCTCAAGTATTTTAACTGAGTTTGTAATAATATAAATGCAAACTGCAGACAGTCATTTCTTAAAATGCCATTTCATCAGGCAGCATAACAAGCGTACAGTATGTTTTGTAAAGCTAACAGCAGCATCGTCATTGTTGTTTGTGTCTTATGACCACTATGATCCCTAGAAATAGATATCTGCATATTAAAACTGAATCTGTGAGTGAGGGACAGAGATTTTGGCACCAGTGTTCTGTTTGTGCGAGCTGGTTGTAACCGTACGGAGACCAAAATATTCGTAATGCATCGACTGAAATAACCTTCACATGCAGATATCTGTTAGCAGAAATGTGTCTTCCTCGTCGTTCTTGTGTATCAAGTTGCTAATCGGACGTCTTGGCGAGACTGTGAGCGCTCTGTCTCAACTTTTGTTGATATTAAAGCAACAATGTGTGTTGGAATAACAGCTCTATACAGCTGCATTGCTTGTGCTGCTGCCAAAGTTGAGACAAAGGGACATCTTGAATGAAATGGAAAAATCTCATTGGCTTTCACACGCTGTAACAGCTAAGTTGCATTCGTCACCTCTCTCTACCTCAGAGTATTTTAAGAACTTCAATCCAAAATAATGCTACACTTGATAAAAAGAACTGCAGACACTAATTAATTTTACTAGTTGTGTTGTTGCTGCCTGGGTTTGGTTTCATTTAAATGTCTTTGCTGATGTACATTTCTGCATGTTGTATGGAGGTGGTGGGTGTACAAAGTGCAGGACTCCGACACCAGCGTCTGGGGTTCACATCCATGTGGTGAGATTTATGCAACAGAAGTACTTTGTTCATGGAAACACATGATGTATTGTGCTCAACGTTAATATAAACTTCAATATTTAACAAAAAGCACAAAGTATTCCTAACCTTCATGAAACACTCAGCGTATAAATCATAAATAAGTTGTGTTGTGCTTCGATTTCTATGAGCAGATATTATAAACAAGGGTGGACTGTAAGAAAACAAATAAAATATGTGAAATAAAGACGTGCAGATACGTCAAGTTTCAGCTACAGTTACAGTTTTTATTTATATAGCAGCAAATTATAAGAGACACTTTCCATACAGAGCACGTCCACACTGTACTCTTTATTTTATTTACAAAGACCCAACAATTCCCACCATGAGCACGCGCTTCGTGACAGTGGCAAGGAAAGACTGAAACCACCTTTCATCTGCTGGTTGAGTTTAGAGAGACAATAATAATAATAATAATAATGATAACTACAACCATAATTATAAAGGAATAATTGCAGCAATAGTAATAATGATAGTATTTATAGTGGACATCAAACAGCAGCAGCCACAACCAACAAGATGAGAAAACACAAACATTCTGAATTATCTTGATTCTTTCAACTCGGGGGCCGAGTTGTCAATGTTGTTTCCTTCAGAATATTTAATGTTTTTGTAGCTGTTGTCCAATGCACCGACAGTTAAGGCACATGTGACTGGTTTCTTCGGAGCTTTGTTAATTTCCTCATCTTGTTTTGTTTCTTGATTTAGTTGCATCTAGTGGACAAATCGCTGCATTGCAATCTCCTCACATCACCCTCGTCTACCTGGTGTAAAGCTGAAACAACACCTGGAGTCAGTGTTTAGTTTGTCTGTTCTGGGCTATTGTAGAATGGAAGAGGACCCGCTCCCACTGCAGATTTTTCAGTAACAGAAACAAACAGATTCTTATTTTCCGGTGACTATACATGCATGAAAACAGTTATAAATATTAAATTAAATTAAAGGCCTCCTGTTTTACACTCTGGACCTTTAAAAGCCAAATTATCAGTCATCATACAGTAAGTACTGATTGGCAGACATTTTGTTGAGCTAATAAATGCTGCAAACTGGAATTCAACCAAACATGACTCACGTTTGTGGCCGAGTTGTAGTCGGTATTGTTTTTATGAATGTACAAAATTAAATCATACATCTTTATTTGTAGACACAGAGACGTGTTTTTATGGTTTGCAGCTGTTCGTTCTAAGAAAAATGTTTTTTGATTTGTTAAAAATGATCCCTGGACTCATGTTGGGGGATTTAGAGAAAATCTTTTCTGTTTTACGCTTGTGTTGGAGTCATTCACACATATTTGTGACACATATTTGTTAAAAAAAAAAACAATATGTGATCACATTTCCATGATGGTTGTGTGTGGGTGGTGATGTGACATTTCTATCACATAATGACCCAATGAATTTCTTTTCCCATGCTTCCTGCTCCTGCTCCTCAGATAAGCCAGCTCTTCTTGTAACGGTGCCTCTCCATGGAAAGAGTGATAATAGAAGCCAACCAGGCCAAAAGTTGAGCAAAAAAGGAGAAATGATTAAGGAACCTTATTAAAAGCAACCTTGTAGATTCAGACGCGTGATGGAGAGCACATTATGAGGCCTGATCCTTTTCAAATGACACCACGGTTTCCCGAACACGCCGAAAAACCTGATTAGGGTGACAAGCACTGAGTGATACTGCAAACCTGTTAATAACATGAAAATTAGAAGGGGCTCATGCAAAAAAAGGAGATTAATTTAGCTGGAGTCCATCTTGCGCAAATTGCGAAGTTGTGAATATGTTTTCAGATAATGAGCCTTCCTGCTTGTCAGCTCACTTGTCATTTTCTGTAATTAATGTTAAGGAAGACTCCTTCCTGATGGTTCATATTACTCATGTACCAGGAAAATTTCTCCCCAGAAATAATTTACATTTATTATCATCAGTCTGTTTGTGTGGTTTATTTCACAGTGGAGTAATTTATTGCAGCACCATTTCGCTTGCCTTGATTAGTCACTCGTCAGACTGAGATGTAATTTTTTTTCTTCGTATGTCTGCTCCGTGGAAATTGAAAGTGTTTTTTGGCTCAGCGTGGTACCTCCTCGGCTTCTACCTTTTGCTTCTTTTTCTTTTATTTTTGTGAGTGTGTTTACCTCTCCGGTGTTTGGAAAGCCTGCCTTCGCCTTTCCACACACACACACACACACACAAAGATTTCTCGCTTTTATGCTGTAAATCTGAAATACACAAGATATAAATGCAGCGCGTGGAAACGTTTATTAAGCGCTAACGACTGCAGAAAATATTCCTTTAAGGCTATACGTGAATGTAGTCAAGGTATGGATGATGATGCCTCACCAGAACTTAGTCAAACACTATGAATTTCTGCAGAAGTTATATCTATGATTACATTTGCAAATTATGTTTTAATTTATCACACTGCGCTGAATGTACACACAGCGTTGGGAATAATGAAATTACACATTTGATTTCTTTACACAGTGAAGTTTATTCCCCCGAGTCCCCACAGATAGCAAGCAAACAGATTTACCCCACTGTGCTGTGACCATAACTCAAAGAAATATTCATTTAAGACAGATATTTAAATCAGCCCTTTCTTAGCTACTAAGCTTTGCTTTTCTTTGTGCCAGTAAATTTATAAGCCCACTTCTTAAATGTATTATTCATCCAAGCATGTAAATAATGCATGCCTGCTTCCACACTAAATTAACCCTTTACCTTGCCAGGGATACAGGAGTCATTGTTTTGAAAGGCAATTATGTCATTTAATTAATGTTGTAATTAATACTGTAATTAGCTTAAACACCCTGCAACCGGGTGCCACTACTAAGCTGTCTTAATTAAATAGATTGAACGCTTTCATATCTTTTTTTTGCACTGTCACGTTGCAGGGCGCGGGGAAACATGCCATCTTAACTGCACATTTAAGAGCAACTTTTTGAGACAAACAAGGCAAGAGAGAGAGAGAGGGAGCTCGTTGGCGGATAATGTGCGTAATAAAAGGGGGGAAAGGAAAGGTTGTAAGCTTTCTGCCTTTAAAGCTTCTCCTCACAAAGAAAATTCCTACTTTTGGCCAATAATTTCTAAACTACCGTTGTAAATCCTGTGTGTGTGTGTGTGTGCGTCTCTATGTAGCCTGCTTGGTCACAATTTGATACTCTATCACAGTGGGAGTCATTGTCTGCTGAAATTATGAAACAAAATAAATCCAATTCCCAATTCAGCTTTCAAACTAAAGGTAAGGGAGCTGTGCAAGAAGCCTGTGTTTTATTGCTGCGGTACAGCGGCGAGAGCAGGCAGACAGCTAATCCGCTAGTAGAGAGTTTTTATCCTTGCCCAACCTGACAGTGATAGAAAGTGTTTTCCCCAAACTAGAAAAATAGTTGAGAGAGGATGAAATAGCAAAGAGGTCAGTGAATACTGAAGGATTTCCACTCCACTCAACTCCACTGGCTGCAGGTCCGGCTTTGTATTCATGGGCTGTGAGCATCCGTACAGCTCATCTATTGTGCATGTGTATGTCAGAATCATTTTTGAAGCCAGACGCCTCGGCACTACCGGGAAGCAATAAGGAGGAACTCCCTGCTTGTAAAATTAATTCCCCTTAGTGTGTCAGAGTGTGGCTGAAGATCCTGGGAGTCGTGCTGGTGCTGGTGCTGCTGGTGATAGTGTGGAGGGCGGGTGGAGGATATAAGCTGCTTTAATGCACAGGATTTTCTCTTTCTGTGCGCGGGGGTTGTGTTTGCATCCTGTCAGGATGTAAATATTGTATAAAAATTTGGGAAACGTGAATAATTGTGGACATTTTAAGTGAATTTGCTCTCCGTATCGTGTGTGCATCAGTGGATTACGCTGCCTTTCTGTTTGGTTGCAAGTGATTTTATCAATGTCATTAGACCATTCATTGAACTAAGTGAGGAATCCATCAAAAGCTGACAGGAAGCTGCAGACTAATGGCTGTTAGGCTGTAATATTCTTTAATATGATTTTTATTTGCCTTAATTTCATCTTCTTTTACACAGGTCCCAAATCGGTAGAGAGCTGCAGAGCACCTGAGCATATTTCCACCAGCTTTACAGAGAAGATTTTTACAGCAGCTCTTAGCCTCTGTGCGGATTCATTCTGGCAAAACTCTACAGCTCTCAGTAAAACTGGAGTGAAAAGCACGTCGTGTGACAATTGTGTTTCACTGCGGGGACACATGAAACAAATTAGAGCGAGTATACATTATGTCTATGGTGGCAAGCGGGACAGCAATTTGTGCACATGTGGAGCCTCTGCACCCTTTTTTTTTATCTCTTCATACCCCTCTGCATTTGGAGCCACCTTCATCATACACTCCAACACTCTAAATTAAAAATAGCTCAGCGGGTTTCAATTTTGTGCTGACACAAACCTAATTTTACACCTCCTTTCAGTAGTTTCCCCTGTTCTTACACTTCATATCCTCTGAAACAATCAGCCGCGGCCCTGAAATTGCCTGAAACATAACAAAACAAATGAAATGGAAATTAATTTTTTGCAACAGGATTATCTACCCGTGTGACTATTATCTTTCCCTGCTGTTTATCTGGAGCAAAAGGGGGAGATAATTTTACAATTAATGGCAAAGGATTCAGAACCCTACTGTAATCATTAGATGACACATCTTGAAGAAATAGCCCTTCATATTGCCTTACCCTGGGCTTCAATAATCTTGACCCTGGGTATTAATGGATGAGTTAATGGCCTGCAGAAATCCTTTAATTTATGCCAGGGTGAATTAAGAATAAGTAATGGATTCTGGTTTTCAAAATGTCCAGACAAGGCATTTCCGTTCAGCCTATCTGAGAAATCAAATTATCATATTATCTCTTTGAATGGGTCTTCTGAAGCCATATTTCACCATATCTGATGGAAATAGTTTTGACATTCATTACATGACTCTTGCTTTATTGTGGCTTGCTAGAACATGCTATGACAAAGGGGGGATAATGATTTTTCGTGCCAGCCACGAAGAGAATGGACACGAAAAAAAAAAAAATAGATCAGAAATGACAAATCAACTTTCAGTGTCCTAATGTAAATACAAATGTAATTATGGAAGTGTAAATTGGTTTGACTCTCTGGAGAGAGGCCGCTGTCCTTTAGCCCCTTCCTTCATGATAGATGCACAGACAAAAATAAAATATATGAATAATAATCACCAAGTGTTCTTATCAAGCGATTTCTTGCCTTATGTTTGTGTTTAAAGGTGCACAGGTAGGTAAATAAACCTGATTATTTGATTTATGATTAAAGCTTTTCTGAAAATTCTGAATATTTTCCGTCAGCATTTTCGCTGAACTTTTAGTCTTAACTGTGTATATGGACATGACGCTGAACTACATTTTATAAATAAATATTTTTGCCATAAAATAAATATTAAAATCAGATTATCAGACTCTGCTCCTTAGGCCTTTAAAGTTTCTTCATCCAAACCTTTAAAATCAACGTTGGACAAAAGTTCTGGCCAACAAAACTCGACATTATTATTTCCTCATTTCATATATTAAGAATTATATTAAGTTATTCATGATTTGCATACCACTGTTGACCAAACACTGGATCAAACTGCAGTTACATTTTATTAAACTACCATTAAGATGTAAGTTATGGCAGAAAATGGTCCAACATTCAGCTGAATCCAACAATAAAGTAGCACCACTATGACATGTGTGTCATTTACAATTTACAGGTGTATGATTTATGCAGTAGCATATGCGTACGTGAATATAAACACTGCTATTGCAACTGATTCACATGCACAAAAAAACTCAGTTTTCATGCATCTATGCACTTATTTCAAATGTTCCAAATATCATAAATAACGAAGAAGAGTTTAATAAATGAAGCTTCATCAACATGTCGCTAACTTTGCAAACGTCCGGCAGGATTTATCGCAGCGCTGTTATCCTGGATCGCATTAGATTGTACAGGTGGTCCTAATAAACTGAAAGCTCGGTGTACATTAATATGCTTTAACTTTAACAGACACAGAAGCACACACCTCTGCACATCTCCTCCATTACACCCCTCCCTCTGCCTCCTGTGCCCTGTGGATTGAAGACACTCTTGGGGGCTTCCACATGCAGCTTTTGCTTATACGGCCAGGCCTGCAGCATTTTTATTGGATGATGTCATGCATGTGTCACGGCGAAGGAGAAGTTTGATGTGAGCCGTAACGCTGTCGGGGAGTTGTCCTGCGATGATGAAGTCATCCATACGCTCGGGTGAGACATTTATTTTTCTTTAACATATCGCTTGGCTCCTCAGGTTGTACAACATCCTGTAAGTGAACCAGAGCTGCCTCCTTGACCCCCAAAACACACACACACACACACACACGTATATGTATACCAAACTCACACATACTCTGCTGTCAAGCAGCAACACAACACTGGCAGTTATTTGGGGTTTGTTTGTAATCTTTTCGGGCGCTTTGTCAGGCAGGCGCAGTGATATTAGTGTGAGTGCACAAAAGCCCCCGAGTGGTGTCACGCACAATTAATGTCCCCAGGTAGCAACTCCATTAGTCTTATGAACTCAAGTCGCAGTGGGGAATGCTAATGGTGGAGGTGCCGTAGGGCATTAGGAAGGAGTGCAGCCAAAGCTACCACTTTACCCTTCGATTTGACCAGTGTGCACCTCCATCTCACTTTAGAGCCCTACAACCAACACCACCACCACCACCACCCCCCCCCACACACACACCACACCACCAACCTCGACACTTTAGCGAGACACACTGTCAAGTAGCAAGCAGCCTCTGAAGAGTCCATTGGCAACGTGTGGCACTCACTCACGCAGCTGTGCGCCATTTCTTTTTAATGATCATTTATATGTCCCAGGCATCTTATCCAAATGTCTCCAATTACATAACAGCGCCATGTATTGTGTCACTCCAACGGACCCTTTGAAAGTCCATATTTTCCCGTGACAACACCCGTACGCGGTTAATCATTGTCAGCTTTCATAAATGTTGACTTCCATCTCGGCAGCCTCAAATCCCACATGATCACGTGACCTCCTCCACTTCGGATCCCCCTGCCTGACCTTGCTGGTGTAGAAGCATGGAGCGGTTCATTTGATCTAACAGGCCTACAGCTGAGCTGAAACCCAGCGGTGAGGGCCAGCCCGCCCGCCCGCCTGCTCCCTTTGCTCTGATGCCCGCTCTAGCATGGATGTATTTAGGAAGCCTGGTAGCTACCTTTACATCACAGCTCAATAGCGTCATGTTGCCTCCGAACCTACATGTCAATTCCGTGTCACACAGTCCACGGAGCGAAAAAAGAGGTAGAGGTGGTCTGTGATAAAGAGTGTGCTGACAGAAAGCAGAGCGATAGCGAGGGATAGAGAGAGAAACGCTGGTAATTTTGGTAGAATGAGCCCACATCGCCGAGCAACCTCCACCCAGGCATGAAAAACACAAGCCTGCCATGACAGTGACTGCGAACGGAGAGAAGTCACTCTGAGCCTATTCACAGCCTTTATTACATTATCAATTACAGATTATAAATGTACTCCACACGGCCTGGTTCTCCATGCCTTACTCCATCATGTTGTGCCGTCATCACTCAAACTGAGGCCCACACGGGAAGGCCGGGCCGAGCTCTCAGGTTCCTAGGCGCCCCTCTCACCGTTGCTATGGAATGCAGTGGCTGTTTTATTGCTTGTGGCAGTAATTGCACTTACATTTGACGGTCTTTTGTTGAGATAAACCCCACAGCTGGCTCTCTGTTAGCCCCTGCAACAAGCCAATAGAGTCACAATGCTCTTTAAACGTGTGACAACTTACCAACCTAAAGCCAAATGCTCATCTTTCACCTGCTGTGTGTGTGTGTGTGTGTGTGAGGTGGGAAGATAATTTTCTGAAGTGTGTGTTTTTCTTCTATGGTTAAATGATTCCTCCGTGTTTTTATCCAGTAACGCGCGTCCCTAACCGCTGCTTTAAAGCGTCTGCTGCAGTCATTTACTGGAAGGATCAGAACGCGTCCACAGCTGTTTGAAGTCCACATCTTTGATTTTATGGCCTTCCTATGAATGAGCCGAGCAAGTGTTCTTATTGATTTGCACATTAAATATATTAGTAATAAAACAACATCCTGCTGCAAACCAATTGTAAAATCAATAGTAATTGGAACCAAAATATTATGAGTTCTTGGTCTGCAGTCTTATTGTCTCTGTAACTGACCAGTGAAATCCTGTATGTTTGCGTGATAAATGCGATAAATATTGATAACAATGTCAAATGAATGTATGGGTGTAATTCTGAGAGCCTAAATATAAATTGAATAAACTCTGGAAAGACGGTCCGTGATGGAAAAGCAGGAGGTTAACAAACCAAACCAGAGATGAACTTGATGAACTTGTACAGAAACTCTTATTGATCCAAAAGAAAATGAGAAAATTTGAGACAGCACATACAGTTTGGAAATCATATGAGATTACACTTACAAATCTATGACACACACTGTTAGCACCTGAACGTCATATTGTGAAATCTGATGCTATTGATCACCCGGCTTGGCTCCAGCTGGAGTCAGTCAATGAGCTGAGGACATTTTCTAAATATATCTTGTTCACGTCCCCTTTGGAGGAAATAATGCTAATAAACATCTTTAGAGCTGCAATAACAGATTTTTGGCTACTTGGGGTTAACACTAGGTGAACACGAAGAGTTCCTGTTTATGGTTAGCATTTGTTTGGACTGTTTCTGACTTTTAACTCTGTGTTTGGTCCCTACCAACTTCTGAGGGAATTATCTGTCTCTTTAGCTGCTAAACGTTACACTAAGTGTGTCTGTCTGCCTTTGTACTGAGCAGGGAGTGTGTGGTGCTGTAAGATGATGGGAGCTGCAGATTGTGGTGCTAATTCTCTGTAGGTTCACTCAGAGCAATCAGACTCGGTGAATATATGTATTACTTCACCACCCTCATATCTCTACAGTAAAAATGTAATGAAATGCTATGCTGATTTAGATGGAGTTTCATGAGTTGATGCTATGCTAAGCTAAACCGGCTACTGGCAGTAGCTTCATATTAACAGAAGGAACGTGAGAGCGGTGTCGATCTTCTCATCTGATCTGAATATTTCTCAGAATATTGGAATATTCCTTTAATGTTACTGATTGTGTGATACCACCTGCTCTATCTGACTTCACTGAGCCTTAAATCTGCACAGATTTCTAATGTAAATTGTAATCTGTCAGGACCAATCCAAACGTACAGAGAGCAGGAATGATCTTTTATGTTTTAATACTCTTTAAAACATCTCTGCTATATTAACGTATAGTAACTATATGTTATTCCACACATCAGAAACAATGCATGAAAAGAAAGAAAGTTTTTTTTTTTTATCTGGGAGAATGTGTAAGCAGAGGTTTACTTTTAATAGAAAGAACTGAGACACTGCTCCTTTTATACTCTGGCTCTCCTCTGGTGTGGGATCCCGTGGAGCAGGAAAACAAAGCATGAGGTGTGTCTTATTCTCCATAGAGTGCCCTGGGGCCAAGGAGTGAGCTTGCTGCCATCCTGGAGGCTTTGAGTGCTTTATAACAGCGTACACAAAGGACTAGCTTCCCACAGCCCAGTCATTAACAAGTGGGCAGCAGTGAAGGCAAAGCCGGAGAGGGGCCTTCCACTGTCCTGCCACCACACCTGCTTCCACATTCACAGAGCCAGGCTGGCCCAGCATGAAGGATGACTTGTGGTGTGCTGAACTCCAGGGAAAGCAAGCCACCTCTCCTGTCTTGTTTGTTTGATAATTCAAGAGTTTCTGACAGTCTGCAGCTCAGGACCACAAAAAAAAAAAAAAAGCAGCAGAATTCTGTGGCTTTGTCATCATTAGTCCCGTCAGTAAAGCAAACATAGCACTCTTAGTAAGAGGATTTTATCCAACAATGCAATTATAGTGGAGCTTACAGTGTAGCACACATTAAAGATGCTATTCTGATTTAGTTAACACAGATTTGGGCTGTACATGTGCACATTATGCACAAAGACACTCGCCTGCTGTAGAACAATGCACACTTATCGTCGTGCATGACATAAACATACACATACTGCAGATAGAACAGCCTTACACACACATGTCAGTGTCAACAAACCCACAGAAATGGATTCCACATTACCACAGTTTAAGATCAGATGCTCTGACATGGAAAACGTTGATCTTTATGTTTTTTTGGACTTCTGGACACTTTTCGCTCTTGAACAGCTCAGAAATCACACATGAAATTGTTTTATCATGTTGATAGTTCAGTTCTTTGTCCTGAGAGTTGCTTCTAAACATGATTTGGAGCTGATGACATTAAAAATGACATATTCTGTTTGGAGTCTCAGATTTTTTAAGTGAAAACATCTGTTAATTTCTGTACCGAGGTCTATCAGACCGCAAATAATGAAGAAGCAAAGCTCTGCATTGTACTTTTCAGAATGACATCACGTCATATGACTTCTTACATTTAACAACAATGACAAAATAAATAAACTGTATGTTCCTCGTACTCAGACCTTCCCTCATGTGGCAAAAATAAATATAAGTTCCTCTTCAGAATGACAGACGAGAATATGAGAGGCAACATTCACGTTTGACCATTGTGGATCAAATACCAAACCTGCTATTTACTCAGTTAACAGTGTCAGGATGCAGACGCATCACAGGCCGGACTGGACTAAATTTTGACGGATGTCAGTTGGAGCTGCTCGACTTCAAGTGAAAGTGGATATGTGACATTTACTTACAGAGACTGCTCGCCGGCAAGTCACAGTGTTATGTAAATAGCACACCTGTCCGCTCGTTGACGTGCCCGGCTTATGGAAAATCTGTCTTTTAGGGTTGAATTATTGTATAAGCACAGCAGCTGTGAGAATATTCAGTAAGGGACTGTATGAAAATTATTGGGGCAGGGAGCGAGGTTGAACCATATGTCGTACCGTCTTCTTGATTTATATGAAAACTGCAACACCTTCTGCACAATCTCTAATATTAATGTCACAATTAATAATTTAAATAAGACTAACAGACTTTAAGTTCCACTATATCCACCAAAGGACACATTAGAAGTGGAACTGGTCCAGCGTGTCAGAAATCAAATATATTAGTGTATAATCACGTTAACTGTTATGTTTTTATGACCCTACAATGAGCATTTTAATATCTACAGATGCCACAGGTCCTCTTCTATGTAGTCCGCCATGTTTCTACAGTAGCCCAGACTGGACAAACTAAACACTCGCTATAAATAGTGTGATGTGAGGTGGGTGGATCACTCTTTATAGGAAGAAACAGCAGGACGGAGACGGATAACATTCTTAAGCGGCGCTTTACTCGATTACACACTTCATAACGACTTCACGTACTCGTTCGGATTTCTCACATGACTGAACTAACCAATCAGAAGCTAGGACTTAGACTGAGGTAAACGTGAGGAAGAATATCTCACTGTAACCGTCTTAAAGATGCAAGATGCTGTAAACATGTAACAAAATATGTAAATATGTTTTTTGCACGCTTCATGGCCACCGTACTTTCTCCTACATGCTTTGAACTTGAGGGTGAGGAGAGGAGGCTGCAATCTACAACTACACCACAAGATGCCACTAAGTCTTTCACACACTGGTTCTTTCATTTTTCACATTTATATACTCCCCCTTAATAATTTAATATAGAGCAGTTTGCATATCTTTTTTCTTGTGATTAACTTATCTCCTGAATCATTCTCGTGCAGCTGATAGTATTCACTCTTTAACATTCATTCAGTCAGTCAGGCCTTAAAGTACTCATGATGGCACTTGTGATTGACATGTAATGACCTGCAACCTCTCGTGGCACTTCTCGGTTTTTTTTTTTTTTTTTTTTTTAATCTCCGCTCTGTATCGCTGTAATAACGTCTATTAGCATTCCACTATCGCATTAACAAAGACAAACGCTGTCATTCTCCATCATAGTCAAGTTTTGATACTCGAGTACAATCGCTCTCCTTCTCCAGGTTCATCTTCTCTTTGAGGAATAGACGGTGATAGATCACACGACCATCAATTTCATGATGAGTCCCTTCACAGGCGGAGAAATTTACATTGTTAATATTGTGTGATCGCCCACAGCACAGGCTCAGGATAGCAGATACAACAAGAATGGACTTTTCTAACCAGTGAAGCTGTGTTGGCTTCACTCTCTAAACAATGAGCTCTCTTTGTGCTGTAATGGCTCTTAGGTGCCCCACTTGTGTCTCTCTAATTACTCTGGTTTCATCAGGTCCTACAGAAATCTGGTGAAGAGGAAAATCCATACTCGATAACAATGAAAAATTCATATTGTTTTTTTTTTTCCATCTTTCTCTCTCTCTCTTCTTTTTCTCTCTCTCTTCCCCCCATCTCACTCACTCACACCCTGCTCTCTCTTATTCTGTGATATATTTAAATGTTAATAACCATTCATTCCTGACACCCTATCTACCAAGCCCCAAGTTTAACAGGAAATCTATTTAATCTGAAGAATCTCATTACACGATCATGGCAGCAGCTAAAGCCCTGACTATTGTCGATAGATGGGAGGTAGGAGGGGAGGATGGGGGCTGTAGGGGTGTGGGTGGGGGTATGGGGGCTTGCAGAGAAAGAAGATGATGCATAGAAAAAAGAAATTAACATGAATTCAGGAATGGATATTTAATTTAATCATTGTGCATGAAGCAACATAAAGGAGGCATAAAGACTCTTGCTTTTTCCTTCATTTGAGAAGATAATGATTAAATGTTTTCTATTGTGCCGTACAGCTGAAAGGTTTAATCATTCCCAGAGCCGGAGAGAGAGAGGAGAGAGGAGAGAGGAGAGAGGAGAGAGGAGAGAGGAGCCAAGGAAAAGAAAAAAACATCACACCCTTTAGTGCGTTTGACAGTATTCTAAATATGAACTTCTTTTAAGGCCATTAAAAGATTATCACTGATTTAACAAAATGCCTGTTCAGAGCATTAGCCACAGACGGTTCCCCCAAACCCCTCAGAACACACATTCTCTGAGCTTCTATTATCTCATCCACCCAGCACTATTTAATTTCATTTCCATGAATATGCAATGAATTTAATTTTGAACACTATTTTCATCTGCTCCTGTAATCACAAAAAATGCCAGTGTAATTAGTTTCTAATTACTTGGTGTAATTGTTGTAGTAATCATTTTAATTACCCAAATGCAGAGACATTAGATGCTAAAAGGAAAATAATCTGCTTGTACCTCCTACTGTGTCTCTCATTCTCCAGAGTTTGATATCTAGATTTTTTTGACATGGGCTGCTTCACAGTCAAAGACAGAAGAAGCAATAGATGGCTGCTGCTGCTGCTGCTGTCTGTGTGTGTGTGGATGTTTTATAGCACATGATAGGGGAGGCATGTACTGTATAGGAGGGAATGTGAGGGGGAGAGTGGAGGGAGGGAGAGACAGAGGCAGACAGACGGGAGCAGACTTACACTGTAGCATCTCTGCAATCTGCTCTGTAGAAATTTGCATGCCCCGAAAAGCCATTAAGTTAAAATATACAGTTATTGTACCTTTCTGGGACCGGCGCCATACAAATGCTTATTGCATGTGCTTATAGCTCAGTCTACCAGATGGTAAATCATGAAATTTTATGAAATTATTGCACCAGTGAGGTGTTTTGAAAAGGAGCAGCTGTGAGGGAGATGGGACATTATAAACACTCACAGGTGTTCTGTCTTTCCCCACCGCCAGCCACAACATAAAAAATTAAATTATAAACAAACCAGCAAATGTTGTAATCTCCTTCACAGATACACTACTTACAGGAGAAATTGCTTAAACTAAGCAAAGAATTTAATTTTAATTTGCATAAAATATTTATTGTGGCTAAGAAATTTCATAGCGGGGCCCGCTCATCTGCCAAGTTCGGAAATTGCCGAAATGTACATTCCACTAGCATCTCAGTGCCATGGACGGAGATCCATTAGGGAAGGCTCTAATGGGCACTTCACCCAAGCACATATGGGCAAGTACACCTAATAAGAGGGAGCTGGTCAGTGCCAAACACCACAACAAGCTTGTGTTTCTCATTAAGATTTTATTCCTTCCTTAGTATTTAATTAGCCAGTCTAGCAGAGGGACCAGGGAAGATAGCTTCACATCCACTATGTTGCCACTTTCCAAGTCTCCAAGATGTAAACTGGAGGTCTCCTGCTCCCTGGCTTACAAGTAGTGTATTATATGAGTACTTGTTGCTTGGAATGGAGTCGGATTCTCTCTGCAGAGGCCCCGTGGCTCTGAGCTACAATGTGCCGACTTGGCTTCTCTAAAATCGGCTCATCGCTAACACGCAGATGCAGCTTCGCCTCGCGCTCAGCTGGGATTTGAGGCAATGGCCGCACTGACACACTTATCGAGGTATGACCTCAATAAACGAGGAAAGATCACACCCGGAAAGTGACAGTGCTGGCAAATAAAAAATAGGGAAATATAAGATACTGACACTGATTTTATGAAGCAATCTCTTATTAAAGGCGTCAAATTGATGACAATTCACTTAAAGGAACAGGGTGACACTTTGGGAAGAAGCGTTTTGCCCGGCAGACTTTGTTAACTTGCTCAGATTTGGTCATTTTTCCCGGTTTATGTGCTTCTAAATATAAATATAATATAATATCAAAATGTTAATATGCTACATCTGCAAATTATTTCCCATTTGGCTGTTTGCACAGGGGGTTTTGTTTTGAAAATTCACAGACTTCTTGAGCTAAAAGAAAAAAAAGAACAGCAACAGTGTTCTTGGTGGACTCGAGCATGGATCCGTTTGTTTGCGGTGCTTCTGAAACGGACCATGGCGCTTCTGGTGGCGGGTTTGATTGAAGCTTTGACTAGAACAGCCACAGTGCACACGTTCAGAGGAATTTAGCCCTTTGTACGAGAAGATTAATATAATCTGCCAGCTAGTTAGCTTAGCATAAAGACTGGAGACAGGGGGAAACAGCTAGCCTGGCTTTGTCTTTGAATGTAACACAATGAGCCTAGAAGCAGCTCTAAATCTCACTAATGAATGCATTATATCTTGTTTGTTTCAGTATAAAAACATGTTGCAGTTTTTTGGAGGTTATTTGCAAAAACTAAGCTAAGCTAACATGCTTCTTGCAGTAGCTTCATATCTAATATTTATATATTTATTTATGCTTTGAACAGAAGGGGTTAAATCATTTCAGAAAAGTAGTTTAAATAAAAAAAAAAACTTTAAATTATGCTTAATGGCAATCATCCACTTGTCTGCTGCACAAACTCAGTGTCACTCTTGTTTTTGTGGTCCTTCACCATCATTTACCCAATAAATATTTTTCCACAGACATGTATTTATTGTGTATGACAGGCCGGTAACATATTCAAATGTGATGCATGTGCATTCCTTCTCTGAAAAAAAAAAGCTGGTGCCTCCACACAGCGATGCAGTGCTGCAAGGGTTGCTGGGATAGTCATGCATATTCAAATCCACTGCTGGACATGGCTGCCCTAAATAGGCGAAGAGCGTGCAGCACTCAAGGGTGGTTTGTTTTCCATGTGTGTGTTTTTTTTTCTTCTTCTTCTTCTTTTAAGCACCTCCAGCACATACTGATCAAGGCCCTTCCAGGCATTTATTTCACATTAGCTGCAGGCTCTGCACGCCCCTGGTACCCATCAACATCACAGCTGCACGGAGCAGTGCATGAAAATCAAAGAAGCCAAGTGATTAAGCAACTCAGGATGAGAACAGATCTATCTATCTATCTATCTATCTATCTATCTATCTATCTATCTATCTATCTATCTATCTATCTATCGATATCTCCAAGACCGTCATCTTGAGTAAAATCAGGATTTTTACGAGGTCTAACATCCAATCATTGCTCCTTACGAATCCAAACCAACTTCAGACTTATTGTTAATTTAATTGCAGCCACATTATTTTACTCCTGAGAGGATAAACAAGGACAGGATTATTTTCCGAATAAACAAGTTGTGATGATGTATAGAATAAAAGGCCGTGCGGCTGATCCTTTAGGAAGAGAAAAAAATTCACATTGTGGCGTTTTGTTTATGAGGTTTTAAAAACGGAGCAGCTTCTCACACCACCAAACAAAGCTCTCTCTCTCTCTCTCCAGGAGAATCTCATTATAACTCGTAATGACAAATTCACCCTTAGCAATTATTTGCTGCCATTTCAAAGCTCTATCTTGTGTGGAGAGGATTCAGCCTGTGCATGGTTGGCCATAAACCTGGTGAGGTATAGTGCACCGGGCAGGATGGTGATATACCTTCTCACAGCGACACTGCTGACAAATAAAATGGTGTACACAGGACATCAGCGCTGTCCTTGTCTTGGCTGCAGAAACCACCTTCCAACTTTCATCGTAGATGTTTTGACTTCACTTCACTCCACTGGTAATGCACTAAAGATCATCAGAACCAGGTTTCGTGTGCTTGTGCAGCTATGTCAGAAGCTGAAGGCATGGTTTAATGCTAAATGTGTGACGTGCTAAAGATATTAGCATAGATGCTGCAAGTATTTCTGCATCGAACGAAGAGCAAAGAACGACGCTGAACGATGCTGGTTTTCTATGGTTAGTTGATCTGATTAGTTTGTACATGACAGTCAATGATAAACTTGGCCTGTTTTTAAAGGTCCTGCCCTTTTTCAAACAGTTTCCAAGGACAACTTTCAAGATGGTTCTCATCTGACAATTCCACACAAGAAACAACTCTATTTACACATTTCATGACGGATAAGTAGCAGGGAAAGAAGAATCTTGTCTGCCTCCTCACTCAGAACATAAATAGACAATAGAAATAGATGGACTGTCAAATACAGTTACTTAACAACCAATACTTAAAGTAACACTGACCAATGATTCACCATCAACCAAGGAAACACCTCGACTGACACCTTCATATAGCTGAATTATTCTTAGACATTTTCATACACATACTGATGTTTAAAATGGTAACATGCTCAGCAAACACACTCTGCTTTTTGCCCTGCCCAGAACTAATAATGTCCATAACTCAACTAAATCGTTCCTCAATCCACTTTATGAATAATTCTTACCGCCCCACAAAATATGTGATTCTCATTGCCTCGTAATCAAACACACTCTTTGCTTTGGTCAAAACAGAAACACAGATGTTTGACTTCTATGTACTATATGAGATTTACATGACAGTAACCTTTTTAAATCTACCAAAACATCTAAAATTAAAAATAAATAAAACTCTTTCAATATATATATGATAAAATAACCATCAACCATCTATTTCGAGCATTCACATGTCATTGATATACAAAATAAAGAATTTTTGCCCCAAAACCACTTAGATGATGAAAAATATGAAACAAAAAAACCCCAAACAAATCAAGACAGTACCCGTGGAACACGGTAATAGCGAATGCAGAATATGGTAATCAAATGTGCTTGCAAATGACCTCAAACTCATCAACAAGAGCTTTTAATGAAATAACATCCTTAAATGAACACTGGGAGAGAGTGAAAAGTGAGCAATGGCTTTTCAGGGTAGTTTGAATTTTTAATTGCCTGTCGAGAGAATATTAGATAAAGCTTGATTAGAAATAAATTGAAAATCTCTGCTGAATGCATCTACTGATAGACACACTGAAGGAGACAAGGCGAGGAAGGCAGGACGTCCGTACGTTGATTGATTTACTATCTATTAGTGTTTTTAATAACCAGCGTTCAAACCACAATAACAGTAGATTTGGTCTCCGTAACAGACTTTACATTTTCTAAGTTTCCTAATTGTAAGTATCTACTGTACTTCTTCATCCTGCTGTTGTAACCGGATGATTTTTCTGGACGTTAACGGCAGTTCCTCCGGTCTGCCGCTCTCTTCCTGTACATGTGTCTCTCTCATGCAGGTTCCTGACCTGTGACTTCTTCTGATTTATCCTGCATGTCTGTGGTCACCATTGCTTCCTGGGCACTGGTAATACCCAATTAAACCTAAAGGTCTACAGGATGAATCAGACTGAGGAAAGAAAAAAAAAGTATTTGAACTCCAGTTATATAATTTCCACCTCTGCCTCACATGAATTCAAAGAATTTATGTAACAGCCAGTATGAATACTTCATTAACTTATATTTATTTAGAAAAGCAGTGAGTCACACAATAACAAAATGTTAGCATGACCCATATCTCATTACTGTGGCAGGCTTCTAATTATCTTATAAATGTGATATTGTAGCTGATAATACAATCAGCATTTTAGTTTGTGACAAATATAACTCATGAGGAGATTACTTCTCATGTCAACAGATTTTCTTTCATCATAACAATTTATTTTTAAAATCACAAATTCTGGCCTGTCTCTCTGGTACTCTCTGGAATTCCATCCATACAAAAAAGGGGTTTTATTTTTGACAATATTACTTAACTGTGTGGCAAAGACGCTAAAATTACAGACAGATTTACAACCGCAGCGTTAATTTACAGAGTTTTGCTGAAAAGCTTCAGTCAAACCACAATAAACATGAAAGTCAAGAAAACAGATAGTGTGAATTAAAATATCATATAATATTACCACATTGTTTTAACTGGGAATAAATGTGAATAGAACTTTTTCTCAGTGATAAAGTTAGTCTTTTACAGCCGGATAAACCTGAAACATAACTCCTGCACACTGTCATATTTACTACTGTTACACTTATTTAGAAAATTAGCGTCTATGACGTTCATCAGGTATCCATCTATTTTCTGTAACCACTTATTCTTATCAGAGTCGTTGCAGTTTTTGTGGCTTACCTTAACCAAAATGTGACCATTTGACGTTAACCATGCAAGCTTTAAATTGAATGTCTAACCAGACTTTGCATATTTAATCTCGCTAACTTAACTGCAAAGACTTGCACGTCCAGAAATGATGCTGCAGCATCGTATTTTTAAATGTAGAAGCACTGAGCAAGCTGCCGTGTTTGACAAGTTGGCAGTTAGAACGTGCCAGGCAAAGAAAAACTAAAAAAAATGACAGTAGATAAAAGGAAAAGTGCCCGTGTAAATCTTACAATATCATCACACATAGAGCTCCTCTACAGTTTTCATATAACAAAACAGTTAGTCAGTGAGGACAAAAGACGACTGCTCATACACTCATTTAGTAAATGCATCTGTAAAATGTGAAACTGGCAAAATGTGAATTATCTCTATGAAATAACAGAATATGAAAGAGACACGTCATGATCTGGAGTTTCCATCTGCACTGATGGTTGTAGTGGCTGTTAATGGATTTATAAGCATGTACAGATAATAAAAATCCTCTATATTAAGTCAAATATTACTTCAAAGTCCATTTCTCAAGCTCCTCCTGGGGTAATCTTTCTAATGATTATTTTCAATAAAAGAGCAGCAGTGAGGGAGCCCATCTATATGAAATAACTACTTCCAGATAACAGAGGCCATCACAGTGACAGGCGGGTCAAGAGGTCGGCAGACTGCAGAGCATGTGCAGTGGGCTGTGTGAAATAAAGGACACAGGGGACAGTGAGCTCGGCTCATCTGACCAGCCTCAAAACACAGGCTGTTCTTTACTCGCAGCACAGAAAAACAGTATAAACAAACCTGAGAAGAAAATATCTACACTGTATTTCACTGAGTACAACATGGCAGACACTGTTCTCGGTTAGGCTCGGCTTTGAAGCATTAAGGATATGCAATACTTATTGTTATATTGCAATCGTGCTCTTTCTTTCTTTTTTCAGAACGATAGCTGAAACTGTGGCACCGGCTCCAGAGCCACCACTGTTAAGCAAGTCGGCTGAAAGAAGGCAAGTGTTTTCATTTATTTGGATCACTCTCGGTACACTGTTTATTGCTTGTTTTCCATCTATATTGAATTCTGCCTGAATCCAGACAGCCAAAAGAAAAGGCTACAAAAAATGTAAACTGCTTATTTAATCCTAAACATCACAGCAGCTGGATTACCAGAAATCACACCGAACGTTTGGATGTGTGAAGGGGGGAAAAAAAAAGATCTATTGTTGAAATGTGTCTGTGTTGTTTCATATATCATTGATTAGACAAAATAAAAAAGCCATAACATTGGGTCAGGAGAACACAGGGCATGGGTGCTGACATTCTATCACGGCAGACACATATTGACTGGCGCTCTGAAAGTAGTCACTCACTCATCAGTGTGAGGCAGGCTGATTGAGTTGCCAGCAGCCACTAAATGAGGCCTCCATCCACTGTGGGTCGAAATGAACTGCAATCTTTTCAGACCTTGTTGCAGCCAAGAGACCAAGTGAGTGTGTGAGAGAGAGAGAGAGAAAGAGAAGGAGAGCTTTTAAAACCCTGGAGGATTTCAAATAAGTTTACTGAAAGGAAAAAAAAAACAGCAAGAGAGAGAAAAGGCATGAAAACAAAGCAAGCAGACTTTTGAGTCAAGATGCTCTTATTTCAACCGTTTTGTGCTCTCTGTGTGATCTTGTAGATTATTCTTGAACTGCATCATTCTCTCATGAAACCATGCAAAGACCAAAGACTACAAACAGGTCTGTTCTCAATTTATTACGCTCTTATCTGTACGCTAGAATCTTTTCTGTAGTTGTTGGAAATCTTCTGTTTTCTATTTTCCTGATGGCGTTCCTCAGGGGTCAGTCTTTGGTCCGTTAGTGTTCTCCATATGTATGCTTCCATTGGATCAAGTTATTATTAAACATAATGTTGAGCATCATTTTTATGCAGATGACACTCTGTTATACCTCTACTGTATCTCTCTGCACGAATCATTTGATTTTGATCAGCAACTAAAGAAGCTTGTTGCTCTTTCCTCCTTGCATTGGCTTCTAATTCATTTTAAAATTTTGTTGTTGATTTTTAAAGCTACATGACCAAGCCCTACTTATACAAAACATCTATTAACCCCATTTGAGCCTGGACGCACTCTTAGATCAGCTGATGGTGGCTTTTTGGTTGTTCTCAGAGCCTGACTGGTGACAAAAGACAATCAGACAGTCAGTCGACAAACTCTGGAATCATTTACCTGCTGAGATTTTCTCTCTGTGTTTATCATTATTATACTTATTATTCCAGTCGGTCACTATAAAAGGGGTCATCTAAGAGCCCATTTTCGCATTTCTCCTACACATCCTCACCCTCGGTCTCAACTTAAACTCTCTTGGTATTGCAAAGACAGAAAGCATGCAGTTAATTATGGCTAATGAAAGCTTGTTTGAGCAGAAGAGGAGGGGTGTACATTAGGGGAGAGAGAGTCAAGCGGCTTGAACCAGAGGGTTCCACGCACAATTTGTTTGAACCTGGGTCCTCCTCACTCTCTGCATGCTAATTTACCTTGGGGCTGCACCGCCTGTTTTTAAATATCGTTAATTGACTTAAGAGCTCATCAACGTGCTTCGTCTTCATTAGGTTAATGAAAAGGCCCAGTGTTTATTTTTCGTAACAGATTGTGGCAATGACATAATCTAATCGGTTACTTCCACTTCCTGAAGGATTGAGTCCTTCTGATGTGAGCTGTTGGAGCCGTTCAGATGTTCAGTGTTTGTGGGTGTCTGTCTCTGACAAAGCAGAGACGGGGGAGGAATTAGAATAAACACATTTAGCCCTTGGCATGAATCTATGTTGCCCTTCTCTAATCGACAGTGTGAACTAACAAGAACGTAATGGTAGTTTTGATGTGTGGGTTGTCGGGGAAGGCTTGCTGAAAACGAGGGGACAGCCTCTGAAAATGGGAGGATCGCAGATTTGTCTCTGTAATCCTAATGGGTTGAAATAAATCAGCCATGGTGGAATGTCCATGACCCATGTCATGAACCTGCGAGGCCTTGTAAGATTCTGAGCAGGAAAAAGGAAATATTTCCTGCGCTTTGAGGGACGAGTATGCACTCCAGGACTGTAGGCTGCAACAAAATGAGAATGGAACTGTAAATATTCATTTTGATATTGTAGACAACTCATTTTAGTACGGACCTGCATTTCTCTCATGCTTGTGCTACATAAATTTCAATGTTGTCACCAGAACAGAACATTGATACGGGCCAATTCTGCGATTCATCTGTATTAAAGAGAGAATTCCTAAGATATTCATGAAATCAAACATTGTCTTAATACTATTTATAGTAGGCATGTATTTCCATCAAAATCTACTCAGAACAAACGATTCACAGGAAACATTGTATTCATGTAATCCTGTTTTACTGTTTGTAAATCAATCAATCAATCAATCAATCAATTTATTGGTCTCAGTGCACTTTACAGTTGAACAGCAAGGAAAAAGATAAAACATCATCTCCTACAGCTGAATTAGTTCCTTCAAATTAAACAATATTTAATTGGAGAAACATGAGGTAGCTTTTATTTTGAAACAGTCACAGGAAGTACTAACTATGAGTATTCATTTGAAATGTATCCACCAAACAAAACTGGAGTATATTTTGGAAATTTTAGTCAGACAGTACAAGTGACTAGAGTACAATCACCATTAAACATTAAACTTACATTAAGACAGTTAGTTTACAAGTTTACTATAATTTTATGTTTAAATATAAAAATGAGGCATTGTCTAATTTTCCAGAATGTAAATGTGAACATTCAATAAAGGCAGGATAAAAATTCTTGTTTCATTTTGATGACATATTAGAGTCATCTTTTTTATCACTCCATAAATCAGAAGATACTGTCAAAAGCTGTATAAATAAATAAATAAATACATAAATAAATAAATTTTGGCATGTTTTTAGCAATAAAATACTATGAATAATAAAAGACTATGAATAATATATATAAGCAAAGACCTCTGTAAAAACCTTCAGAATATAAATAGGAATCAAACTGGAAGGTTTGGTGTATGTAAGTGGAGACTGGCTCAGAGAAAACTGCCTTTAAAGATATGTATTCCATACATTTTGCAAAAGCACCAATAGCTCTCTAATATATCTATAAACTCCTACCATCAAGGGGAAAAAGGGCTTCTGAGTAACTTCATTAAAAACAGTCACATCGTCAGCATACATCACATTTCTGCCCCGTCTTTGTTATGGCGAAAGATTTAAATGCAACGCTGTAATTTAACCTTTGACCTTCCTTCATGCGTCTCTAGGATTCACATTGTGTCAGCCGCCCTT
The DNA here is from genome assembly GCA_028641955.1 of Protonibea diacanthus. Classification (NCBI taxonomy): domain Eukaryota; kingdom Metazoa; phylum Chordata; class Actinopteri; family Sciaenidae; genus Protonibea; species Protonibea diacanthus. Next base: position 24,666,731 of record CM053985.1, read on the forward strand.
AAACGGTGAACTCAAACATACAAAGCCAGTAGGAGCACACATTAGGTGAGTAAGTCTGTCTGAGCTGCTGTAACACTTAGGCAAAGCGCGCTGATCTTCCTCCTGAGGACAGTAACATTTGAGGCCATCTCTAGTGGTGTGGCCCATAAAGAGTGACATGGCGGTAAAATGAATCACTCCCTCGACCCCGGACCCCCCTACTCCCCACGCCTCACCCCCTCCGCTCCTTACTGTCTGGGCCATGTGGCCATCAGAGGGCTGCAAAAGCTCATCAGTGAGAACTTGAGAATCCTCCTAGGAGCTGTTCTGGGGTCAGCACAGCCTCTTCACGCCATAAACAGCTTTCCGTCAGGTTCATCACTAACTGTTCCCCCCCCCACACGCACTTTTGCTCACTGTCCATCCTTGCACTCCCTTTCCATAGCACCCAATAGCAGACGTTTCCAATAAATCATTTGACCCCTCCTCTTGCCTCTTGTCTAGAAGCCCCTGTCTGTCCCCGACTTGGCCCGAGATGATGCGTTCTGCTGAAGTCACTTAAATAAAAAGATCGCAGTGGGAGACATAATGTGTTAAAGTAATAAGATGGTCTCGAGCAGGTCACGGCCCCTTTCCCTGCTCCAGTGCTCCTGTGGAGGCTCTTTGAGTTAATGGGCTGTGGTCAGTGCACTGGTGAGCCATAAAGGCTGCCCTCCGAAACTACAGCCCTATTCAGAACAGGGGATCCTCCAAAAGCCACTAACTGGCCCATCTAGATAACAGCACACCCAGCACTATTTCCACAGTGCATCTGACACTCCCAGGACCTGTAAATCTCTTGTATTTATCATCTCCTCTTGTACCTCTCCCCCCTGACTGCCATCCTTACCCAACTGTCCTTCAGTGTCAGCTGTTAGTCGGATTTCACTGTTTGTCTGGTGAAATACAGGGACACGAGTTTCTTTCCCAGCACTTTTCCAACTTGTGCTTGTTCTGATTTGACCTGGATCCAAGCCATGCATAATACCCCTTTCCCCCCCATTTAAATCTTACAACAATGAATAAAGTAACAGTGTGTACTAATTAATTAAAATGGAAGTATTAAGATTGGAAAGCTATAACAAATTATCCCATTGCATTTCAACAGCAGGTTATTTTTGTGATGGCTAGTGTGACTTCACTCGGGTGTGCAGGCTTGCTGAGCGGAGGGAGTGACCGTTAATGAATGTAGCTTAGGGGATTAATGAGAAGAAGCAGGGGACGTGTCATGGAGAAGTGTCCTGGCATCGTGACGACGACACCGCAGCCCCCATCCTCGTCTCCACTTACAGTGATTACATGTGAGCCCCTGTCATGTGCTATAAGTGGTTTTATGAAATCGCATTAAATGCCATTGTTTATGCCTCACTTTTCACTTCCTCATTGGTCTTCCACTGTTTTTGTGTTGCCTGCCCTTAGCACGCTTCATTTAAGTCTCACTTCAGGTTTCATCAGCAAGGCGTTAGCATGTTAAGTCAAATTAGCCAATTTCTCCTCATGCCAGATTTGTGGAACCTCGCTTTATTTTTTTTGCCCACTGGATTCTTTCCCCTGTGAATGATTAATTTGTATGTTTCTGTATCAGAAACAAACAGCCAAGAGTAACTACAGAAACCCATCCGCTGAGGCAGGTGGATTTACCAACAGCAAATACTCGTACTAATAAAGTTTATGTTCGTTTAAGTCTGCAGAACAATCCAATTGTTGGCCTCGCTCACGAGGAGCTTTAGAGCGGAGAGAATATGAAGACTTACACCAATATTTTTAATGCCTAGTTCAAGGCAGCCACAGTGGTGGGCTGATAAAGTCAAGTCAAATGCATGTGGGGCTCAAATCAAACAAACATTTATTGCTTCACTCCATCAGAGGTCTGAACAATTACGGTTTAATTTTACATCACAGAATGCTTGATCAAAATCCGCTTTTTAAGTTAAATGTCTAAATGCAATCTATGAAAAAAACAGAAATCCTGCTTAAAAACATATCGATGATGTTTGTCGTGGTGTTATGTTAAATGTTTATTATTTACCTGATGATATAATTAATGCAATCTGTCAATTTAACAGTAAATTTATGAAAAAATGTTGGACCTTAAAGCAGCTGCAATCAATATTTTTGTATTAACTATGGATCACATGACCGATTGCATGCAAACTTGCAAAAAGAACCCTAAAATCTGAATGAATGCCATTCAGCCAGCAGCAAACAACCGACAGCTAAAATTAGCAACTAGATGGTGACAATAATGAATCATTTAGCAGCTAAAAAGTCAAATATTTCATTCAGGACTTTGTGGACAGCAAAACAAAGGTAAAATATTTGATGAATGTGATGATAATATGTCACTTTTGTATTCACACTGTTTTCGCTGCCCCCTAGTGGCACAAAAATCATTATTATTATTAATGCAGATCTAAAGAATTCTTCATTTTAATTCTTCATTCATTCATTCCTCTTCATTTCATTATGCTCAGTTGTTTTGTTGTATTTAATAGCCACTCATATGATTTATTGGGTGCAAAGGTAAAATATGTATAACTGATATTTACTGAATGCAGTTTATATCAGCTGAAGGTTAGCAGAGCCGCAAACCTCCTCTCTTCTGCAAATTCTCCTTTCCTGCTTTATATTTAGTCGTGTTTACGTGTGTGTCTTAAACATTTTTCTCTCACTATCTTCCCCTCTCTGTATAACATATAGACACATACAGAGAGAGGGAGTGAGAGAGCGAGCAGCACACTAGACAGACGGACTGCCTCCCCCCACCATGGCTATAATAACCTCCTGGTGTTGGAGCAGACTCTCTGAGAGATATCCTTGAGCCTCACCTCCATCTCTCTAACAGGTCACGCCGAGATCCAGGAGATAGTGAGCTATAGTTAAGGTCCAGATCTGCTATCTAGACTTGAGTGATGGAGGAAACCATGTGGCGACATGTTTATTGTCACCCAGATGGTCCACAATGCAGTGGCTTGGCGAGCCACATCCGTCCCTAATATAATTCATGGGGTGGCACCATTGTGGGGTGACTGATAAGGCCTTCACTTAGCCCTGCACTGGTCACTTGTCTCAAGGAGACTCCAAAGAAACTTCACTCTGTACAAATGGTGGCCAAAATATCTAATCCCACCAAGGGTTGCACTTTAGTGCTAAAACTTGTAGCGAGGTTACAGGGCTGAGAAAGGCCATTTATAATAGGAGAATTCTCTCTTTTTACCATTTGGCTCCTTGGAAGAATTCTTATTTAGAGAGAAAAAGCAATTTCTTGTGAGAAAACAGTGCAAGGAAATGTAGAGTAGATGAGAGAGACAAGAATAACTCAGTGCAAGCCCACCCAGAGTGGGACTCATAGGCAGCTGTGGCTGTCCAAACAAAATTAAGCCTCCAGAGTCTTTCACCTTGGCATGTCAAAACAGTTTGGTACCTTCAACTTAAAGAATTTCACTCTGCTGAGAAAATGTTATTCTTACAAATTATTAAATTGTGGCGCGTTTGGTGACATTTTGATAGCGAAGGACGCCATCAAGCACGCAAATTCAGCGGGGGAAGGTTAAACGGAACCAAATGCACATTTCGTAGCCAGAAGAGAGGCGATGCGGTCACTGATGAGTAAGATCAGAGGAGATCGGCTCGGTGTTGCGGTGACTCCTCAGATCTGTTTCCCATCAAACCACTGTGAGCTCAGATCCTCCGGAGAAATGTTCCCTGACAAGGAAAATGTGCATAAGTGCATAAAGATATTTAGAAATCTGTTCGCCATTATCGCGGCGTGTTATCGTTCTGTGACGTGACTCGTGACTTGTGTGTTCGCAGACTTTTGCCCAGAAATTTAAACACAATTATCAGAATACCTCACGAGTTAGAAGTATGATTTCTTTCTTTTGCACATGAACAATGAGAAAGAAACAGCGTCTCAATAATTCATACCTCATGAAACTCAAAATTTGCCAGAAAATTGAGTCTTAATGAATCACAGAATTTTTAAAAAGCATGAGAATCTTCGAGTTCAAGAGTACACATCCTCTAGGTATACTGCAGATTCAAGTATATGCTGTATACTTATTAAAAAAGGTGTGCAGTGTACAGAAAGCCTGCCTGGAGAAATGATTGTTGGCAACAGATATATCCATGTTGTATATCCACAAAGCCCTTCACAGCCACCTCATATATTTCACCTGATAAATATTAATATTCTCCTTGTCTTTCTTTATCACCTTTTCACCTTTTCAGCATCACCTTTTGATTGTTTCCCAGCTATTGCTGCGTTAACAAAACACACAAATACGACAACAAAATACAGCGAGCCAAAAAATAGAAACACCTGCTATGATGCAACGCGGTGCAACACACACAAGTCCTGCAAGGATGCATCCTTACTTTAACTGTGTATTGACTCAACTGTATGGTCTAATCTGAGCCTGAATTTTGTGATGTGGTTCATTTATTTATTTACTTTGTTTAAAGTGTTTCTAATGATTTTTTTTAATTCATTGACACATATAGAGGCACGGTACAGCCGAGCTGCCAGAGGTCAAAAAGAGTGCAACAGTGCAAACAGACAAACTTCACTGATGTTGAATTTGATGTGAAAAAATTGCTCGCGGTTCTCTTGCGGATCCATTGATTGTGACAACTCCATTCTAACTCACTGAGTCTGGTGTTACGGGGACGTTACACTTCCTAGTTTTCATTTCAGTCTGAACCTGCCTCTTCCTGTACAAATTCCTGTATTTCATTCAGCAAACAGGAGAGCTCACCTTCAAATTCTGCTAGTGCTGCTAGCTGCTAGTGTTTAAACTTAAAGATGACAGTGTAGGAATATAGTCGTTTAAGTTCAGCATTTTTACTGACAGTGCTATCCTTAAAGATTTTTTTTGGGTGATTGCTAATGTGCAACATACGTACCTCGGCACATTTTAGGAATCTGGCATAAGAAAATGTGAATAAATTGCTTGTTTCCATCCATTCCCATTATGTGAATATTACGAGATGGTTCACAAGACAGGAGTAGTAGGTGGTGCCAATTCTCCAGAAGAATGTGCAACAAGATGATGTGGATAAAATAAGCAGCAGTTTGTGGAAAACGATGCAGAAAACGGGATGTTTCATGTATTTATGTGAGGAAGGTTACATCAGATCTGTGTGGAGCCATCGTGGATGTGTTACTCTCCCATTAAGTGCTTTAACTCTTTTTTGAGTTAGACAAAAAAAAAAAAAAAACACCTTAAAAACTTCTTTGCATAACAGAAAAACAAAAAACAACAAGAGGAAGTGCTCGATTCAGCTCCCAACGTCTTTATATGCAGCGCGGGTGTACGTACAAAGAGCTAGGAGACAATACAAATGCATTGACACAAACAAAAAACTGTGCTCATGGACTAAAAAAAAATTCAAAAGGAATTCATAAGTGGACTTCCAATCTGCATCAGCAGCCAGGGCTTATTTTTCAGTAAGACCAATAGTTGGAGTTCTGCCTATCGAAGCAGCATCTTTATTCGGATGGAAAATGAATCCTCAAGGAACATGGCCAGGCGCTTTATTGTGTATGCAGTGTGTGGCCAGGTTCAAATTGGCAATCAATTATCCAATTAAGACTGACAGAAATGCACATCAGGAATTCCAGCCCATCAGTCCAAGCTTCTGATTGGAACACGATTAGAGGGACTTAATTAAACCCTAGGTGCTGGGTGTTTAAACATCATTTGTGCGGCGTCGGAGGGCTTGGAAAATATAAATCTGGACTCTTGGATCCTCCACACTTATCCCAGTTAAAGACCAGAAAAAGACAAGAAGAACCTGTAAAAAGAAAGTGTCGCCTTGATTCTCTATTCCACATGTGACCGTGTTGTTTATTCAAAGAGGTGCAGGGAGCATGGAATTGTAGAATTAAAATACATGCCCTTGGGAAGATCAGAAGAAAGAGATAAATATTTGTGAAAATTGCACAGTACAATGCAATAACAATAGCGACCATGATATTGTGCCACATTAGTCTTAAAACCATTCCCACGGTTTAGCGGCTTCTGAATAATTCAAGGACATAGCATACCACGGAGAGCCGTATAAGTGTGATGTGTAGAATGAAATGCAGCTTGCTTCTGAGATTCTTAGGGGTATTTTCTTACTTGGCCAACCTCTCCTTCTCCTGTGTGGTTGTTTAGTGCCTGTATTGATTTCTGAGCTGTTTCTTCCTCCTATGTCAGACAGTGTGAAATGGAAGGCACTGCATTTTAATATTGGGTTGTGAATTAATCATTTTTCCTGATAGCAAAGCTCAGCTCTGTCCCTGTAGGAGAACACCTTATCACAGCAAATAGGATTCAAAGGGAGAGGAGCAGTATAATCCACAGCTAATTGGATGAAATGGCTGTGCTCTCTCCCCTCCTTCCAGGGGCTAGCGTCCACACAGCCCCCTCCACAGGGATCTTGGAGCCACCGAAGAGGTTATTACAGTTTGTCCTAAGGGAGCATTAATACCTTAGCCCTTGTTCAGACATGCAAATAATCTAATTCAAGGTCTAGCTAATTAACAACTTAGCTACAGTAAAGATAAAGAGGCTCAATAATAAGCCTCAGCTTTTTGTAAGAGGGCAATGGAGCACCTACCTCGGATACACCAATGTCACCAAAACAGGAGGTGGACTTTAGCAAACAACCTTGTATTGTAATGAAAAAAGAGAGCTTTCAGCAAAATGGAGAACAATTAATACGAAAGGCTAATGTGGAACCGGCCACTTAAGGGACGACGTGGAAATTATTAATCGGAGGGGGGGAAGCATAGGCTTTTTTGGGGGGGGGAGTGCTTTAGTGATTGAATGCTATCTCTCTGGGGAGCGCGTCATTTGTCACGATCCTTTAGCAGCGCCCACCTCCACTTTATTCCGCGTCTTAAAAATGTGTCATGTCAAATTTTAATAAACAGGAAGCTGAATTTTGTCACGTTTGCCGTGATTTTTCTGGAAATTGCTAATTCCGCTTCTGTGTGAAAATGATAACCCCGCTAACATATTCAAATTTTTAAGTGGAATGCACGATCATATTCACTTCTTACACAGTTGGGGTCCGAAGGAAAAATTAAAAATGCAGAGGAGGGCATTGCGTATAGCAGCCCTCCACACACCAATCATTTTCATACAGTCCCTAACAACAAGCTGCCACTTTCTTATAGATTTTAAATAGAAAGTCTAGTTTTTATACAATAAATTCATATTCACAAATGTTTACGTTGTGTCTCTCTGAAATTGACGTGCTCACAATACGTAAAGTGATATGCGCGTGATGCTTTCAGCGAGTGATCAGATGGATATGTCAACATTTTCTTGACACTTAGCATGCTTAAGTCTAATAAGAGTTTCTCCTTGAGTGCTCATGCAGCGTACTACGGGCGCTCTGTTTGAATAGCCTCTGTAGGCTGTTGTCTGGTAATAAGCAGCAGAAAAATGGAACATGTTTTAAGGCATCTCTGGCTTTTCCAGGGTAAAATGTTAATCCAGCTTTAGCAAGGTTACATGGTCAAGGTTGCCAAATTACCAACAAGCACTAATCACCCCTGCCTTGGAGCGAGTCTGGCTCAGAAGCAAACACTGTGGAACATTGCTCCCAGCCCCCGCTGAAATGCCTCACCACACATGCACACACACACACACACACACACACTGTGCCTTTCCTGTGTATGAAATTGTGATTTACAACATCAATTTACATCTGCCAATACTAAATAACTTTTCCTTAAATACATGAAGTTTCTGCTCCAAAGGGTCCGTGTTCTCCCTCGGAGGTTGTTTCAAACACACTGTAACCGTATATCAGACTCAAACAAACACGAAGATCACTGACCTTTACAAATTACACGACGTCACCACCAAGAGAGGATCAGCATCAATTAACGGAGAAACATTTCAGACACACACACACACACACACACGTCTGTAACTTTGTTTTGATTCTTTTGAAATTGACCATGAAAATTTGTCTTCCACGTCCGTTTGAAAGGTTCAAGAAAGAGAAACAATATGTTACTTAGTTTTGTAATGTGCAGACGTGTACGCGTTTTATATGTGCGCGCAAGTGTGTGTCTGTCCGTGTTTGTGTGTGCAACGTTAAGTTGCTCTCTTCTCATCCGTGGGATAACCATAAGGAAGGTATTATAATGACCACTTACGTTCACCCTCTAGCAATGTTCCTAACGACTGATGAGGTTTGTAATTTGTTCAATATGTTGTTAAGTAACAGAGAAAGGCAAACCTTGACACGCCTAACCTGCTCGTTAGAACCAGGCTGATCTATATTTCTGTCATCGTCAACAGGGCCAGTGAAAAGACACAAAATCAACAATGAGCTGATCAATATCAGCTGATTTCTATATTTAAAATACATCAATGAACCAATGAGGGAAGTGTAGTTTATTTTGAGTCAGCCCTGTTGTAAATACTCTCTCTCTACGCGTGCCAAATGTGTATTAATCAACAGCTGAAAACGGTCCACCAACAAACGTATTTACTCCAGTTTGAGTAATGTTGGCCAAAAACTACAGTGCCCAGCTGTTTGGAAAATACAGAACCTTTTATAAAAATGAAACGATATATTTATGACCCCGTTTTGAGGATTTACGTCGTCAGTAGAAACCAGTCGCCTCGGTGCTAAGATGCTGAGTGCTACAGAGAGCACAGAAGACAAAACGTGTTCACGGATGGACTGATGCATTGTTGACTTTGGTATTTTTATGGAATTTATTGATTATAATAAACTTTAGGAATCTGAATTTCAGCAATACAAGAAAAACAAACAAAAGAAGCATTTTGATTTAATTAATTTGATTAATTAAACATTTCTGAGTTGATTTCAAGCCCCAAAGTGTAATTTTAACACTTTCTGATTTCAGTGTTGTTAGCATAGTGTTAATATCATCTCGGCAGAGACTTCATGTCTTTGGTTACATAGATAGACAAACACACATACATAGATACACAGAAACACCACAACATAACCATAAAAACAGACATTCAATACAGCACATTTATCATATTTATCCATCCATCCATTAGAGATGGAGACATGTCAGCGCCAGAATCATCTACAGAGAATATTTGCTTTACAAAACCTCGTTTGTTGCCCGGACCGAACAGAAAATTTGTCCAGCTGAGCTAATATTAGCAGTCTATAATAAGTTAGCTAACCATTAGTTATTAAAACTGTCTCCAACTACATCAATGATGAGTTTTACTTTGTGTATCTCTGAACGTTGATCAGATTTTTTGGTGATGAATGTTTCAAACTATCTCATAATGCTGCTCAAATATCAAAAGTATTCAGTTTCAGTTAATTCTTGTGACTTTTTGTCTGACGGCGTATGATCAGAAATGGCTTCCCTGTTGCCTCTGCATCTCTTTCCACGATCACCACGAGGACCAAAGCCTTCGAGGATCAGTGCGTGTCAAACTTAACTTATCCTCCGGACACAAACAAAGACCAAATTTCCGACGCGACCATCAGTTATTATTATCATGAGATCTACAGACAATATACCTAATCTGCATACTATATTGTGCTTAGTAGTTTGTCTTTTAGTGCCTCTTATTAAAAAAGTATTATTACAAAGGGTTAATGAAAGTATAGCATAAAATATGGTATACCAAGTGTTAGAGTCCAATCACTCTTTTTAATAGCTTTGTAGCGGCCAGAAAATCAAGTATTCATGAAGATTGAGGAAGATGATCCAGTGAACTTCAATTTAATTGGTGCAAATTAAAACAATCCATCTTTTGCAGCTGTCTATCTATCTGCTATCACCACTTCATTGCTCGTCTTGCACCTTGATTACAATTATCTTTTAATAGCAAAACTTGTCAGCAATTTCTCTCCCTTCTGATTTACGTCCCGGTCCAACACGGCGTTGTTCCACTCATATAATTCATGTTTTAGTGTAATGCAGAGTGAGCCTCCACTGGGCAGACGTAAGATGTATTGACACCATCACCTCATATCTGCTGGCTGCTATGACATATGGCAAAGTGTCTCTCTGCAGTATAGGCTGCAATCCTTCCCCCATTCATACAAAAAGAGCATGTTTGCATGCCTGGGCTTGGTCCCCGCAGACTGAGCGCAGAGTGAAGTACATCAATGGATTGCAAAATAAATGCATATGCAGACACAATTTTTTGCGGTGTCCAATAATGGTTCCAGGCAATTAGACCGAAAGATGACACTCTGACTTTTAATTTGGGACAAAGTGATCTCTCTCTCCCCTCTTTCATCCTCCCCTGCCTCTCACCTGATGTGCTGAGCTAAGGCCTTTCCAAAGATACATAGCTGTAGTCTTATTTTATCATAAAATGGGATCTTGCCATTTCCCTCCGCAATGACTGGAAGTTGAAATGCTCGTCTTAAGTGACTTAAGATTTCATAGATGACACCGGTGGTGGTGCTTTGGGAATGGAAGGCATCAATAGCTGTTGAGCTAAGCAGAACATAATATTTCTGCAAGATCCGAGCAAAACTACACGTGAAAGATGCTCTGGAATACTGCGAGTGGGCGAGAACAAAAGCTCCTTTTGTATTCACCGCACGCTGCTGAGGCTAAAGCCACGCTGTGCTCCGACTTTTGGAAATCAAACATTAAGTATACCTCTGCATTAGTTAGTAATGTCCAAGTGAGGCCGGAGCAAGTGTCAGAACAGGCTTCATTAGAAAAAAATTGATATTCCGCATAAATCTTCCCTCCAAAGTATCAGCAGCAGACTCGTTGTTGCAGCAATAAAATACATTCCAGTCAAGAGTTTCAGCTTTTGAAATTGCCGGACATTACGGCAAATGAGCCATGCATGGGCAATAATCGACGGAAGAGATGGAGAGAAAACAGAGCAAATATTCATATTTCATAACACTTCATATCAAGATATGTGATCAATGGGAGAAAAAGCTTTGCTCTCTAGTATTTTATTGTCAATAATTATTCACTTACCGAGCATTATAGATGCATCGTGCTCTTATGATTTCTTATAAACTCGACAATTAAAAAAGCTACTTCAGGAAGGTAAAACAGGTGAAACACAGAGAGAATACAAAATATGTTGCGTTCACGGCTGACAATGATTTTTTTGTCGTGAGCGTTCGCCTCGCTTAAAAAGAAAAAAAAAAGGAAAAAAAAATCTGTTGGTGCTTTAGGGAATTGTTCGTCCATTTCCACTATGCCCCAAATAAACTTGGATGTTCTCCATCCATCAGGTGACTACATGGAGAGCTGACCTGTCATAAATTCACTCTGTGGGGATGATGACAGGGCCGGAGCCAATCTTCATGAAAGAATAAAAAAAATGGCACTAGGTTCCCATCCCCCCGACTCCCTGAGCCCCCTTCCAACCCCGACTCACCCTTTACCCTCAGTACTGGAGCACCCTCGCTCCCTATCTTCCTGCCTATCTCTCTCTCTCTCTTTCTTTCTCTGCACTTACCAGGCTTTCTCTCTCTCTCTCTGTCTCTCTCTCTCTCTCTCACCCCCTTTTCTCTCCATGGGTAAGCAGGTAATCATGAGCTGTCACAGAAAGGTGACCCATTAATGTGATGGATACGGTGTGAAAAACAAATGGTGTGAAACGTGTGGATTGCTGTCCTTACTGCACCTTGGCCTTTTGTTCTGTCATATCAATATCCACACAGGGCCTCATTACACCGCTGCACTACACAATGAGTGGAGCGCCAGGGTCAAGACTGCGCCACGCTCCCTTTGACTGGCTCCGACTGGGCTTTTCAGCTCAACCTCACCCCAAAGGACTCCCAGGTAAACAGGAAGAGGGGCAGCCTCTGGAGCCGGAGACAGCACACATCATCTCAGACTAAATAAGCAACCCCCCCACAGCAGTCCTGTATCCATCAGGGGGCCTCACTGTGTTGCCTATACGACTGCAGACAAAATTGACAGTAGTTACACGGAGAAATCATTGAGCGGTTGATGCATGAACTGGTCTTTTTGTCCAGTTTATGTTTGTTTTGAAATTCAGCTTTGCTCTTGGAGAGTTGAGGCATCCTGTGTGTGAGCCTGGACATCTGTATGTGTAAAAAAAAAAAAAAAGCTGCCGGCTATATTACGGTTATGTCTACAAGGTCAAAAAACGTCTCTTTATTGAATACATGCTGGTGCTGTCGATGTTTCACAGAATCTCTCCTTTTTTTCTGCAAACTTTCAGGCCATAGATCACATTTTTCCCAGACAATGGCAGGTCACATAGTGATAATTGAAACTCTACATTGCCAGAGTGTGTGTGAACAGCAGCAAAAGAATCAATAAGTAGGACTTATATGAATGTGTATGGACTTCTAAATTGCTTCAGGCATACTGTAAGATGGGCACTTAGATTTTCAAAGAGCCATACTGCCAGTCAAGGTCAAGAGGGGAAGCAGTGAGGAGCTACTGTATCACAGTCCTGGCCTAACCCTGCACCGTCCATTACTCTTCCTCCACCGGCTGGTCAAGTGCTTATTAAAGACTGAGGCTAATTCCTCTGCCAGGACCCGTGATCCACAGAGTAACAGCTAATCGCCAATTAAGAAATATTATGGATTACAATCAATTGATTTTATGTGCAAGATACAGACTCATGAGCTCTGGAGAATTGTGCCTAAAGCTTCAATTTCTCTGTGGGATTGAAACACACTTCATGCAGCTCAGTTTAGCAATGATGATCCATGCTAATCTTTTTTTTTTTTTTTTTTTTTTTTTTAAATGGCAGAAGCTGTGAATGAATGTTACCCAACAGAGGTGAAATACACCACAGCAGTGTCTACATGTAAGCCAGTACAAGAGATGTCGATACAGCCTGTGTGTTCCCCCTGAGGTCTACAGTGGTGGTCTAGTGGACACCTCAGATGAAACGCTGGAGACTCTATTAAGGACAGTGGTTACGGGCCACAGACTAATCTAGTATGACAAACTGGAGGTGTCCTGTTATTTCCAGACCCGGTGATGAATCGAGGCCTGTAGTCCCCCATGCTGTCATGTCAGAGTGGAGCTGAAACAGATTGAGAGGGAGCTGACAGCAGATTGATGTTTCGGGCTTCTTCCTTCTCCTCTAAAACCCACAGAATCAGTCCATTAGCCCTCCTCCCATTTGCCTATCATTTTACACAGGCAGCTGCCCCCACATTCAAATCTGAGACTCACCCAGGGGCTGAACCAAAAGACAAGCAGCAGAGCAGTCGAGCCTTTGGCTGCCTTAGTGCGGAAAATATTATTTTCTTCTTGCCTTTAAACAAAGACAGGAAGAAGAATTTTGTCAGAGCCAGAATGGAACATATAGGCAAGGAAAGAAGAGTAAAGGAACTTAAAGTAGATAGACTGATACCTCTCTTTGAAGCAAACAAGATTTAAATGTTCTCATAGGTGGATTTTGTTACCTAAACAATGCTACATTCAAACATTCAGACTTTCAAAAGACAAAACATTGTTAGCTGCGTCTTTAATTGACACTTTAATTGCTTTTGATGTTGACAGAAGGAAACTATTCAAGTCCTAGCAGTCAACATTCTCTGTAACAAAAATCCAAACTCATTCCTCTTAAAAGGTCCAGTCTGTGAGATATAGCGACATCTAGTGGTGAACATGCAGATTGCAACCCACTGATATATACCCCTCGCCTCACTCTGCCCTTCCAGGCAGGAGAAACTGCGTTGATCGCAGAAGTTGCAGAAAACGCGCAAGGCCTCGTCTAGAGCCAGTGTTTAGTTTGTCTGTTCAACATGGCAGATGTAGATATAAAAAGCTTGTTCTAAGGTAACAATAAAAAACGCTTATGATTGTTATTTTCCAATAGATCCAGACGCCGGACCTTTAAACTGACTATGCTACATTTGAGAACAGGTTTCATGTCCGTACGTCCTGCATGATCATCGAGTGCGGAACTTTGAAAGGCTATAATCCTGAATAATTTACACTGATAACAGAGAGAATCTTCAGCCCGGGGTTAACTATGGTTATCGTTAATGGAAGAATGAAGACAATGACAGTGCTCCATAGTGTGGTCCTGGTGTGTCTACACCCCCCTCCTCCTCCTCCTCCTCCTCCTCACCCCTCTCTCCCCGCGATGACCGCATCCCCACTGTAATGTACCTGTGTGTGTGTGAAGGACATCCCGACCGGCAGGGCTATCACAGACACAATCTCACAGCACTTTAATAACTTTGAGAGCGGTCAGCACCCTGCGCTTTAATAACACTCCCTGTCAGCTTCACCCCACACTGCGCAAAATTGTCTCGTTGGAATTCTTTATGGTGGAGGCCAAAGAACTCTGGTGATGGGGATGGAATATAGCCACGATCAACCCCGCTTCTACCTCTAAATGGCTTTCCAAGAGTATGTTTTTATCTTTGGCTCAAAACAAACAGGAGAGAAGACAGGCACTTGCTTTATGACGCAGCAATAAGCTTTTAAAATCAGCACTGTCGCGCGTGGAAGGGGAAAAAAAAAAAATGTAGGCGTTTTTCGTCGGGCTCACCTAAAGTTCACTCACTCATATGATAAAAATGTCAGAGCTGGCATGAATGCTCACAGACACACAAGCTGGAGAGTTTTCCTACAGAAAACTGCTATCACTAGCGCTAATTGATAGGTTCAGGTGGAGAGACAGAGACAGAGGTGTCTATAATTGGGATGTTACGCTGTCGTTCTGCAATAGTTGCCCAACAAAAATTCTTGCTGAAGTTCAGCATGTACGCCGATCTACCTGCATAAAATGACAACATATTCACAGACTTCTTTCCATGCGTTGGACCCTCCGATGATCTTTTTATTGTCGTGTCTTTGGTATAATTTTGGCCTCAAGCATGGCTGCTAATATAAGCCGTGATGTGTTTGAGTTGCAGTCACATTACATGATTTCTAGATATGGAAGTTTCACAGTCTCCCCCCCTCGCTGCCATTTGGATACCGCCGACCCGCAGAGTTGCCGGGTGTAGCTTCGGTGTCCTTATCATTATGCAAATATTTGATTATCTGTTAAAGAAGATCACAGCTAGTAGCTCCACAAATGCAGCGTGTTTATCTCCAGTATACATATTAAAAAAAGGGGAAAATTCAAGCTGAGCATGTGAAGTGTAAATCGCCCAGCGCTGCACACACAGTATGCAGCGGGCTGTGTTTCAGAGCTAATGATGGGCTCGGGCTGTGTTTTTTGTGATGTGTCTGAGATTATAGCTCTCTCCTTGCAGCACTGGTAGCTGCGTTCCTGGTCATCACTGCCTAGTACTACTGATTAACATAATCAGCCAACATTAGTTATTCATGTGATGTGCAGAAGCGCTCGGGGGTCAAATCTTTGCCCTGTCTAATAACCTATGTTAAATATTAAAGAAGTACATGGGCTGCCTGATTTACATGCCTCTCATCCTGCCTTTAGATGCAGGAAAAAAAAAAAAAAATCACTCTAGGCCTGTGGTCCATTACTTGGACTAAGAATAAATATATTAGTGTGCATCGCTTTGAAGATCCGAGGACGTGTTGTTATCTCATAATGTACAACAACTGTATTCAATACTAGATCATGTGCGAGAGCTTATGTTCATGCGATCATCTCACATACAAACAAGCCAGTGGAAGCCATTTCTCTACACAGTTCCTCTGCATGCGTGTGTGTGCGTGTGTGTGTAGTATAAGAGGCTTTTTCCACTCGGCTTCATCTGACTGTCTGACAAAAAAAGGACCCCACTGGGCATGCATGAACTCACTTGCTGCATCTTTATGCCTCACATTTTTTGATTAAGAACAATGAGCGGTGGGGCTAGCCAAGCGTCGAGCTGCCCGCATCGTGCGAGCCGTGCGCTGGGTTGGAGGGAGGGGAGGGAGGGGGGGGACCCTGTGGGGTCTGCAGAGAAGGAGGCCGGCGATGAACCCCGAGGAAGTCATTAGGAGACCAGTGACCTCACTGGTGCCGAGCTCAAAAAAAAAGAAAAAGAAGCTGCCCACTGGCGTGATGTCATACTTCACATGTCAACCTTCATCACAGCGACACAGTGAAGAGTCCCAAACTGTAAAAAGTACATTGTTTACCTGAATACTTCGGCTCGGTTTGATACACAGCAGCGAACAAAGCAGATCAGCATCACCTATGAGCAATACGGCACTGACCCAGAACCAGCAGTCAACCAGTACATTTAATTCCTATGGATGTATCCGTCCAGCATGCAGGAGTTCATGATGAGTGCAGGATGCACTATGATTACAGGTACAGGAGGCAGGCGTGTTGGGAACCCTCCGAGTCTGCACTTGTTTTGGTTTAGTTAAAGAAAGTGAGCACAAATGCAGACGGGAAGGTCGAATGACAAACAGGTTACAGCGCACATCACAGATTAACACAAAATAACAAAGTGCAGCTGAGGAATCAAAGCTAATCCAGCCACCCAAGTAAAATCCAATCAACAGATTCAACAAAATAAAACGCAGAACTGAGAAATACGAGATGCACTGAGACGGAACAACACAGACGACCTGACAAGGGAAGAAGAGGGAGAACACATGGACTAAATACAAGAGAACTAATTAACTAATTACACACAGGTGACACTGAAAACAGGCGGGAAAGGAAGACACCTGAGGAAAGACTCCTTCAGCATAAAACAGGAAATACTATACCAGGTCTGAAGTCATATTTATATCAACACTTGGATGCGAGCTGTTTGTATTTGAAGTTAGCATCACCCAACAACATCTCGATCATGATCCAGTTAACGGTCACATAAGTCTGAGTTTGGACTTAAAGACTTAAGAACCAAAAGATCCAGACTCGTGTTAAATTGTCGACAATCTGGATAACTCAGTCGTCCATGCGTGCATGAAGAACGGGGCCCTGGGTCACATCGAGGATCTGCCTTTTACTCTTCTACAAACAGCCTCACTAAAAGAAAACCTGGGTCCATTTTTTTCTAGCGTTTATAAACTTTACACAGCTAAATCATTCTGGCTTCAAAATACATTTAAAGGCTATTACATACCTGGTAGTCTTTATTTCAGGGACTGAGTCACTCTCTCTGGGAGTTATAAAAGTCTCCAGCCCTACAAAATAAATACAAACACAGCTCCAGCAGCAGGTGGATCTCAAAGGTGGCACTATATTCCAATTCCAGCCTGGGCCTTTAATGACAACTTACACTGTGGAAGTGAATGGATGCACAATTTATCACCCATATTCCCTCACCCTGTAGGACCAGGAGGACCAAGCGTGTAGACTAATGAACTGCAAACTCTCCTCCAGGCTTCCCTTTGTAATGATAGAACTACTCAGGATTTTCTTTTTTCTTTCTCTTTCTTTTTTTTAATTTGGTCCTTAAGAAAATAACAATCCTCCTTGGCCCTGCTCATTACTGCTTGGCTGTGGTGACCATTAGGAAATGAAAATAACTTTGCTCATTTTGTGCAAAGCAAAGGCCTCTGGGCTGAGGGTCTGAGTAAAGAATTGAATTTCTAAATATAACTTTGGCGTCTGTGCTCTCAGAAATGTGGGTGTGATGGGCCAGTTTACAAAGAAACTAAATTGCAAATAGAATCGTTGTTTGGTGCAGAGTGATGAGATTTGAATCAAAACGTGAAAAGAAAAACTTCATTGTGCCTTTCCTCGTTACTCTTCGTGCGTACAAGGGGCACGAGCTAGTGAGATATGCTGCACTGGAAGTATGTTTGGGTGTTTTCAGTAGTTTGTGGGCACCTACGGTGGGTTACTTCATCTGTAGAGCGTACTATCAGTCAAACATCACCACATACAGCCATTTCTGGATTAACTGAGCAGAATTAACAGCTCCCACATTCCTCAGTGTCTCGGTACAAAAAGGATCCCCAGACTGCAGGGATACATTGACAGTATTGTGAAGTTTAATGTATTGCGTCGTTCAGTACAAGGGTTCACATTGTAAAGAGAACAATTCACCATATTTTTAGAATATATCTCCTTATCAAAGTTTTTTTTCTTTTGTAATATCTAAAGTATCCTCAGAGGATCCACAGAAATGGGTCATGCAGAGCTTTTCTTATTCTAAAGTCTGGAATATGACATTTTTATTAGGCTGAATGTTATAGAAAAGTAAAAAATGGAAATGCAATGCACTCTCAGATATTATATGTAAATATATGAGCTTAAATTATAAACCCCGCCATCACGCACCAAGTGAAACCATGGATTTTGTGAATATTTACAGCCCTAATCTGTTTTTATGCCAATCTCTTATAGTGCAACTGTTTGCTAAGCTATGTTTTCTGACTATTCAAGTAACCATAGACACAAGTGGAGATTATGGAGTAATGCTAAATCTAAAACGTAGAGAAAATGTAGCACAAATGGAGAAGAATTAGCAAACTAACTCAGCAATGTCAGTTACAAACCAATGTCTATCTAATGGGGGACTGCCCATTGTTCCCGAAAACCCATTAGTCCGAAAAATGTCCCATCGGACCAAAAAGCCCATTTGTGCGACAGCCCGTTATCCTGAAAACAAAAGCCCGCTGCTGCGAAGGTCCGTTTTTTTCTGGAAATACACAGTTTCCCTGGAGCTTCTCGCCTGTAATATCTTACAGCGCATTTGCACATGCAAGGAAAAAAGGAAGTTGGGTGACCTTTGTCGTCATGGTAACAATACTCAGATGACCTAATACACATCTGGTTGTTACACTGTGAAGCGATTGCAGATTTGCAGCTAGGTTTAGGTATCAAAATAGTTTGTTAGCTTTGTTAGCTTTGGGGAAAGATCATTGTTTGAGCTAAAATAATTACGCAAATTAAGTTACACATGTAAGTTGGTGATAGCAGAGTCCGCATTCGGAGCAATGGGTTTGTCTACGGAATAACAGGCTGTTGGACAAACAGGATATTTTTCGAACTATTGTTCTACTTGCACTAGCCTTATAAACTTGTCACTTGTCATTCTAGCAAGCCAAGTAGCAGGTAAGAAGAGAAAAACATGCAGATTGCCCGAAAGAGAGACTTTCAAATAAAGTTTCAATTCACTGGATTGAACGCTGTGACGCTGCACTGACTCTCCTCTTGTCAATATATGTGTTGAAATTTGTTTCATGCACTGTTAAGGGTGGAACATGGCACACAAGCATGAAGTCTCACAGCGCTCGTACGCCATCGATTCTCTCACTCCGAACACAAATGTGGTGGCAAGCTCCGACGTATTTGGCAGAGACCAATGTCCAGCGGTTCCTGGATGAATGGGCCACAATATTGCACTGAGTGAGTGCACTCCCACATCGAGGCTGGACTGCTGTTTAAATCAAGCGGGCGGTCACACTCGATGTGTACATCACCACTGAGGCATGGTGAGCAATGAGACGCCTGTACAAGGCCCCTGCTGGCCTATTGCAGGGCTGGACTGCTGAGGCCCCTGGGCTGCCTAATCAAATCTGAAACCATCACATTCGCCGGGCTCTCAGGCAAGGATGCATGCAAAAAGAAAAAAGAAAAGACTACATCACCAATCATATTCCTCCCCCACTGCTCTTAAATACCACCATTAGGAAGGCATTACAAAGGAATATGTAAGTAATGGAAGTATAGCATTTCATTTCTTTCTACTGGTTTCCCATCACAAAGTAGCTTTGTGGTTTAACAGAGGTTAGATAAATTGCAGAGCGCGAGCCCGAGCTGGTCGATCCATCCGGTACAAAAACACTTGTGATGTACAGTACAGTATCTGTATCATCAACCATATGCAGCTGATAACAACAATCTCTAACTTTCCAGACCTATGAAATTGATGTGTTTATTTAGCGTGTCCAAGCCGAGGCAGAGCAGTAATAGCCTTGTCGAGGGGGTGAAGATGGAATCCCGTCGCTTTACCATCGATGTAGGATAATGGTTTCCTTTGATGGAGATTTGGGCCATCTAAACATAATTAGGCAAGCGTGAACAATGATCTCCATAAAGTGCAGAGTACTAATTAAAACAGTTCAGCTTTACAGCATTTCAAACATGACAATAAAAATAACAAGAGGACCCAAATGGATTGCACACTGTGCCAATAGTTCCAAGAAAAACACTGTATCAGATATTCAGCGCACACTGAATTCACTCTAATGGAAATGTAGCTGTGCAGAAAAAAAATAATTATAGCAAAAAAAAATAAAAATAAAAATATGCGTATTAAATGAATCACTTCTCTGTATTTGCCTTTTGTTTCTCTAATAGCATCTGTAAAGTGAAGGCAGATCGTGAGATTCAATCACAAACATCAGCTCTGAGCAAGAAGGAGGAAAGTTATTACATTAGTCACTTGAAGCCAGAATCACAGCGAAATTTATCAAGTGATATGAGAGTGTTTGTGTGTAACAGTAATAGCAGGGAGGGAACTGACGAATTACAACTGTTCATGTTTCTGTTAGTCATTTTTTGGGGGTACTTGTACCTTCATGAGTATTTTTTCAAGCCTGTAATTTTACTTTTATTTAAAGCTGTGAAGGTTCTCAGTCATCCGGCACTACATCCA
The DNA here is from genome assembly GCA_028641955.1 of Protonibea diacanthus. Classification (NCBI taxonomy): domain Eukaryota; kingdom Metazoa; phylum Chordata; class Actinopteri; family Sciaenidae; genus Protonibea; species Protonibea diacanthus. The sequence goes on from CM053985.1 coordinate 24,687,212, forward strand.
AGTCCAGAAGTACTCTTACTTATGCACTACACTGTTTAGTCTAATTTGCTACTTTTAAATGTTTTAATCACTACAGTTTAAGTCCTATCCAGACTTTTCATCCACGGTTTTGAAGTTGCAGCGAGGACGCACAGGAGGCAGAAGCACCACTGAAGCGTTGATTGGGCCGCTCAGACAGACTCACAGCTGGGTCGCAGAGCTACTTTTAGATGGTTTTTACACTGACGAGCGCTGAAGTCGGCGGTATTTTTAGAAACTGAAGATTTGAAGAGGCAGAAATGAAATGATTAGGCTGCAGACTAGCTGTTTGTTTGCAGGGCAGTTTAGGCTAATTAGAAGTGTTCTACGCAGGTTCAGAAACAGTTTCAGTTTCCTGTAAACAGACAAAATTCTTCATTTCATCTTTATATTTGTTTAGATCTGTTTCAGTTTGATCCATAACTTTCATAATTTGTCCAAAAGAATGTTTAAAGTGGAAATTTTCTCCCGCCTGCTATTGATAATGCATTGAACAACAATTAACACTAACTTTTCTACTTAACAGCAGTACTTTTACTTGCATTTGAGAAGTATTTCAGACATGTTACAGTACTTCTGCACATTTTCAGCCCTCTCTCCACCAGATAACAGACTGTGACTCTTTTTCTCTTTCAAACTGTATCACACATTATGTGGAAGCATTGTGCTTTGTTCACTGCTTTGACCTTATTTTCTCTCTGCATTAACATGTTTCAGTTAAGCACCATTACATGATTACTAAGTGTCTGCAGTCCATTAATGCTCGCTGTCTGAAAGCATTTAAAGCCAGAAGATCAGAATAATAACAAAAAGGTTTCCAATTGTGTGTGTGTGTGTGTGTGTGTGTGTGTGTGTGTGTGTGTGTGTGCATGTGTGTGTGCATGTGTGTGTGGGTCTCTTGAGAGGCGCATTGATTCCTAAATGAATGCAAGGCTAGAGAAAAATGGATTTCTTCCTTAAGATGTGACTTTATATCTCTTCTTTAAATCCCTGCAGCACTGTGTGCATTTGATTACACACTGAGAAGGAGGAAATCTTTGCATCTTTATAAAATATTCATTGGAGTGGATGGGTGAGGCAAGGCTCTGTAGATGGTTGCTTGGTGATGGAGGAAATCTTTGGAAGTTCAAGTGGATAGAAAAAGAATCTGGTAGTCTGCTGTGTAAATCACGTAAGTAGGTCAGACGTTTTAATGCCAAAACTGCTGAAAAAAAAAAATCTGCTGGAATTTTGTACTCGTCTTAAAGAGATGGTCCAAAGTATTTAATGAGGGGCTTTCTTTGTCCTTTAATAAATGGTGTGCATCTAGTAAATGAGCTGATCAAGTGATTTACTGTTGTGAGATGGCTTTTGTTACAGCATCTTTCATCCATTTTACACTGACAAAAGATTGATTTAAGATATGATCGTGATTAAATTACAGCTGGATCCTTTATTACCCACTTGGCAGTCTGCGGTCTGTGTTGCCAATGTTAGCTTCTTTTTATTTTTTTATTTATCCACATTTAAATAACCATGTGGTGACAGTGCTGCAATGATTGCACATTTTTCTGTTACTACAGCTATCTCTTATGTGTCTTACAACAGTCTGCCACTCTCCTGCTTCCCTCAGTTGGCTGACTGCGAGCCGTGTTCAACCTGCATCAGAAATAAACAAACAAATGCATTACCAAATTGGGCTCAATACAGATTGTTGATCTGATAATTGGCCGACAAAATGAATGGTGAGTAATGAGGTTTTAAAACACAAACGCTGAGGCAATTAGCTAGTGTCCTCTCAGGAGCGCATGCTGCTGGCATGGATGTGCAGACACAGTATATCTCAGATAAACTGATGTGGAAGAAACAGACAGCATAGCGGTGTTATGCATGATTTGCTGAAGCAGTGTTTGGTCGTGACATCCTGACTTATCAATAAAAAGAGAAGTCAGAGCTTCTTTAAGATATATATTTAAAGAAATGTGTTCTTTGTCCAACTAACATGACGTTATGATCATACAGTATTACCACACGGTCGCTATCATCACCTCATGTCTGTATTAACTGAACATTTATGTACCCTAACATAAGCTAATGCTCTTCAATGCAAAGTATGACTATATTTCATAACTTGCACTGCAACTGCTGCATAACAGTTCATAGTATAGTTATCTTATTTTCTCTCTTCTTCTCTTGCAACAATCACAAACTGCACACAACAACATGCTAATTAAAGACACAGCTGAAGTCCTAACTATTAGTCTTACTGTAAATTCTGCCTGTGTGACCACTGTGTGCTCTCCAGGTGAGGGGAACTTTAAATCCGGTCATCATATTTGGCCTTTCCTGAATGCCAGAAGGTGTCACTGTTCATGCAACACTTCCACACTTAATCATGGAAAGATGAAAACATCCTGATACATTTAAAGAGCCTGGATTACATCTGAACTTTGAATATAAGCTGCTGATACTTTATGCATCAATATAGAACATTCAAGTGCGCCACTTGTAATTTAATGTACTGTGTATATTATATTACTATACTATGTATATTAGTGTGATGATGAGTATTTCTTTAGAATTAGATGTCATTTCTGTAAACCAAACAGCTGACGTGAGAGAAAAGAAAAAAAACAACAAACAGAGAAAGAGACAGACACGGCACACACACACGCACAGATTGAGTGGAAGGGCTTGTCAAAGGACTAATACCCCTTGCTTGGTATCTTCAAAACTGACTGGATGACAAACATGTCTGTCAGCGCTGTGCCAATATAGTTTAGGGCCTCTCGTGATGGGGCACACACCCAATGACAGAAGCGGGTCATTTCCGCTCTCTGGCATCATAAATCCACCGTCTGGCCCCTGTCCGGCTGCTGATGCTGCAGAACACCACACACAGTGGACCTGTCGGAGCACCGTGAGCTACTGCGCTGTCCCCATGGCACGCGGAAACACACACTTTTTACGTAGCAGTAGGCCAGCATGCTGTCCCATCTGCTCTTCTATCGCTTCACAGGTGAGGAAAGAAATAAATGATCTATCTATCTATCTATCTATCTATCTATCTATCTATCTATCTATCTATCTATCTATCTATCTATCTCCCTCGTCAAGGAAGAAAGAAAGCAAAGCAAAGCTGTCACCTGTCCTTTGTGCGCTACCTGACACCTCATATTCCCGTCTGCAGTAAAAACTGCACTTAATATACAGTAGCATCGCAAGAATACAGTGCAAGCACGTCAGCTGGGGGGGGGGGTGAGGGATACTGCGCGTAATATATTCATGTTTGCTTAAATCAGGCTCAAGGTTAAAACAACACCTATTTCTCTTGGCGTCACATCTCTTTGGCAGAACACAGAGTTTCGATGTGCCAAACATGACACCTCCACTCACTAATACAAGAGAAATAAAGGATGAATGATAAATAAGCCCGCCGTTTTCACAACCTTCCACTATATACCTCCTGCTCCTCTCCTCTCTCCCAGACAGAAATGCAAATAGGTCATTGAGCTTCATCCCCCTTTTGCCCTAACACGCGATGACAGTCTTTAAATTCCCGTTTGAGGGCGCTTCCCCTAAGAAAAGAAAAATATAGGAAGCTCTCCCATTTAGCATGAAAAAGGTATTAATGTTTCCCAATGTAAGGCTAGGGGATCAAAATACGTGCTTAAGGGAAGCCATGACCGCTTTCAGGAAGCCCTGACCGGGGTTGAGCGGAATGCTAAATGCCATACATCCTCAAGGTTATCTCTGAAGACAGAGCCCTTTTGGAATCTGCCTCTGCTTTATTTTCTTGAATGCATGCATCAAGTCAGCTGAACGGAAAAAGATGAAGGTGACTCCTGGAACGAGTCAAATGCTCTCTCTCCTCTCTCTCTCTCTCTCTCTCTGTCTCTCCGTGCACGCTGCCTGGTGGTTGTAGGGTGTACACACCTTGCTGTGTCCGCAATGAATGGTTGTAATTTGGCGGCTCCATACCAGCCGTCTCTCTCTCTCTCTCTCTCTCTCTCTCTCTCTGTGCAGTGTGTGGCTCTGTCTGTGGACTGGGATTAGGCAGAGGTACAGTAAGCCAGGGGCTAATACAAAGCACTTAAATGTGAAAAGTGTCATTTTCATCCCCAAGTCCCTGAATATTGAAATTAGGTCATCAGTGCAGCAGAGGCCAATTTTCACCCTCATATATCATGGCTGCCCCTGCACCCAAGGTCTCATTACACCATACATGGTCAATAAGCCATTAACATGCAGCAGACAATATAATGTTCACACAAAGACAATGTATCTACTGTACAGTAACAGCAGTGAGTCAGTGTTTGTGCCATACGGTAATCTGGGGCGGAAATATACGTTAAACAGTCCGGATGGAGAGACTAACGGCCACCACTCGCAGTGTTTTGGATTGTTTTGATGCTAGCAGACGTTTGGAGAGGAAAGGAGAAGCTTTTGTATGCAGAGTCCTTTTTTTTTTTTTTCCTTTCTTTCTTTCCAACATCAGTTTGCCAGTGTGATATTCATTTGTTGGAAGCTGTGCTGCATAAACAAACAACGCCCAAGGCTACCACTGGCTGGTTAAACAACCACAGGCTGTTTTCTCTTTTCTCCACCATAGCACATTGTAAATTCCTTGTTGGACCACAACATGCTCTGCTACGTTTATTTAACAAATAGCCTACACATACTGACAATTTCACCTCATGATATGAGCGTCGTGCATGATTTATATGCATGCTTTAATTCATTTAACTTAAGAAAAACATACAAATCTGTCGATTATCAGCGTGGAATTGTTTTATTAATGACTTCACACTGCACTTCCTCTGTAAGTTGCACCAATATCAACATTCCTTTGTTTGTCGGCATCCTCCACATCCTCTCGCCATTACCCCGCAATAAACTGAAGGCATCAACATTCCTCTAACAAACCAAAGGCAGATTGAGGCCCCTGCCACCGCCGTAACAAATGGGGCAAATCATTGTCACAACCCATGTTTCTTTCTCCTTTAACGCGGTTACACGACTGTGCATGGGGGACATTTATGGACTGCCTGATCCAGTGCTGGCAGATTAAAACAAAATCAAGCCAAACCGGTTTAAAGCTCTCTGTGTGACGAGTCTCCAGCATATTGTACACCAAAAAACAAACATTTTATTAACAATAAAACATTGCTTTATTTTATTTTCGCCCTCTGATTCAATCTGTTTTCCTCAACATTTTTTTCCAGAGTACCTTCTTCCTGCTTGTGAAAATGGGGTTTGTATTGATGAGCTGGGCCCAATATTGATTTCCCATCATTCCTGGTGTGGACATTTTCTGGTCTATTATACTACAGTCGCAGCATATTCCCCTAGCAGCCGTAAAGTGGATATATGGACAACCTGACCTTGGCAATATGGAGATAATGAAATATCCTTAATGACCCTTCCTGAAAGATTTTACAGGCTGGACTATAGACTGCCAACCCATGTACAATAATAGTTAGCGGAGGAGGATTTTTAGAGGCCCGGCTAAATCCAGAGCTCACTACACGCACTGGGAGGACTGTTAACTCGTCTATTTTACTAGGTTAATGTAACCATTAAGGACACACAGTTATGTGATAGCAGCTAATATCAAAGAAGGGTTTATATTTAAGGGCAGAGTCGGCCATTGCTCCCTGACTCACACAGCTATCAGAGAGGAAACAGGGAAAGGTGCTATTTCCTGTGAAGGAGGATGTAAAAAATCATAAAAAACCTATTTAGCAGTTACAGGCAGAGTAACACTGCAAACACTTCATAAATGCTTTATAACTTATTAGGTGTAAGCTCATTTAAGGACATTTTAAATGTTTAATAAGATAATATATCTTGAAAACACAGCTGTAATCATATACTATATAATGATGTAGCACTTTATTGATGAGCGCTATATAGAATTAATACATGTAATAACACACTACAATGAATCTGTACGCAGATGTTTTAAGGGTTTGTATATGCACATGTATAACTGAACACAGCAGCCTGTAACATACATGTAAACATATACAATTATCTTCAGTCTTTTCTGTCGTTTCTATATTTTGGATACTGATAATTTGTGATCATGAACATTATTAATTCATAGATAGTTAACTATATAATAGATTTACATATGATGACTTCACTTTCACTCTTCAAGCTAATAAATGTCAACAAGCATGTTTGTTCCACATTAATACATTTACTTGGTGAATGCACTAAGATAATAAATACACAAGTTTCTATTATAATGCACGTTCATGCTCAGCAAAGATAAATAGTTTATTTTTTATTAACATGTTTTGTTAGCATGCTTTAGTCATACAGCACATACTATGCATGTTAGTGCCCTTTAAGAGTGATAAATAGGAGGAGTTAACAAGTATGTGACAACAACAATAACAATATTTAACAATAGTTAACAATAATGTCAGATTAAGTTTTTATTAGTGCAGGAATCAGGATTCCAACAACAGATATTGTTATTTACAGCTCTCCAGGATTCATCAGGTGACTCTGCACATGTGCAGATTATTTGCAGGGTGGAGCTGGACATTATAATAAATAATAATGATGATGAGATAGTATGTACATACATGTTCATATAGTGACTTATAACAATTCTACAGGCACATTTATGAACAGTGCATGCACGTGTGCAGCAGGTGTGCTGTTTATAGACCAAAGATGTTGTTATAAATGTTTCAAAGTGTCTTTATATTTGCTTACAATGGCGTTATAATGTGTTATAAGACCATTTATTAATTGTCTACATAGTGTTTGCAGAGGGTGTTTGTAGTCATGAATTCAGTAATTTCCAAGAATTGTCTAAAACTGCAACCAAAGAGAAGAGAAAGGAATGAACGCCTGAACCGGAGTAGTACTGTAGGTATTTAGGTGTCAGAGTTGGTTAGGCGTCAGCAGGTGAAAAAGGGAGATCATTATTCACATGTCATGCTGACAGTTGTTTCAGAGATCCGCAGCCGATAGCAGCTGATAATCATCCCCAGAGCGAAGCAACAATGAACTTGCCCTACCACTCCACTGTCTTCAGAACACTTCAAACATGCTCCACTTCAAACACAAAAGCAGCCATCGCCTTTGATGTCATTGTCAAAAAATGAGTTTTGTTCCATCGCATTTAAACTCCACCCCTCTCCGCTGAAACCTAGACGGAGACGTGCGAGAAACAGATTTTTGAACATGAAAAGAGCAGCTGTGTTGTCTGATACAGCCCTTTATCCTCAGGCTGCCATACTTCTCCCACCCTTGCCTCACCAGAATAGGAGCTGTGCATCACCACAGTAGCTTCATGCACAGAGACACTCATATTAATGTGTGTTTACAGGATATACGGCGCAGATATTTATTAGTAATTCACTCCCGTGTTTTGCCACGACTGCTACAGTCTTCGGTGAGCCCGGCGAGTGTAGTTGAAACATCCAGCATTACATCTCCAGCCGGCAGCTTCTTTGTACAGCTCCTTTACTAAACGGGACCTGGTTGCAGAGGCAGCTGGCTGAGCATGTCTGCTCCTGATGAAATCTCACTACAGACACGGCTGCTTCATAATGACTATAATCACAGCAGATAAGCAACTAGTGCATGGGAAGGAGGGTGGAGATCAGAGGGTGAAAGAAATAGAAGGAGAGAAAAAGTAATTGAATCTTTTGGAGGCACATTCAGATGAAAGCCATTGGCTGTGTGGGAGATGCTTTTCAGGGAATGACATTTAGATTACAGAGGTGCCCTGTTCACCATCACGGTCAATACCTCCTTCTTCACAATAGCACTCCTAAGTCTCTGCGGCGCTTGCTCTCAGAATAAAGGAGGTATTTCAGCCGTGATGTGGATTTTGGGGATACAGAGTTTTTCTGGGTGGATATTCTCGGGATTTAGAGGGGAAACACTGGCGCTGCATTAAAACAGCAGAGTGTTTGTGTGATCATTTTGTGCAGCGGATCTCCTCTTTTGATCGTCATCATTATCTCTGATATTATGATGCAAAAGCGCCACCAGAGCGGCTGCTGCACTCACACATGTAAGGATATACAGTTCCTGCTGGTCATCTGAAATATTCATTGAACCGCCTTATCAAAATGTAACCCACGCCAACTTTACTCCCCGGCAGCCCCCGCCTGCTTTTATCCCTTCTATCTGGTGTATTGACACAGACCAGCATATTCCAAATATTAGAGGGATCACATATTGCCCCTGTGACACACTTCAAATGCATCTCAGATTAATGATATATCACGGCAAGGGATCTACAAAAACCATTAGTAAGGCTGACACTTTGACATCAGATTTAAAAAAATTTCCAAGTAATCTTTTTGATTTATGAAAGTGTGTCCAGGTTCATCGGGAGTGATTCCAGATTTATCACATCCTGGTTAGAATTATTAATGATTTTCAATTTGTAAATCTGATGCTGCCATGTTCGGAGGAGCTCCGTGGAATCACCAAAGGCTGATATCAGAGTCCGAGCTTTGCTCCTGAAGCATGATTACTTTATCAAAATATTGCTACCTATGACTTACATTTCACTTATTTTCCACTCTTGCAGAGCCTTCCCCGTCGTCTTCATTTCTCTCTCCTCACGTACGAGTGCCACACACATTTTTCAAAGACGGCTTCTAAACACCAGAGCAGAGCGCGGCTTATGTCATTGCTTGGCTAATCTTCTGAAGTTAGACGTTGCGCTATTAGTTCCGAGTTCCTGACACATGCACTTTTAAGGACCCACTGTGTCAACGTGTCAAATGGATGTGGCGCGCAGACAGCTGTACATTGCAATCTTTCTCAGTGTTGATGAGAAGCACAGCTAAGATCATCATCACTTTCCAAAGATACCCAGCTATGTGTTGATGTTGAGGTTTGCTTTGATGTCACCGTGTCGGTACAGCTCCTTCACTTCTGCTCGCCGCGCGCGCTCACGCTGACTACAATCCATTCTGTGTGAGGCGTACTTTGTGTGGCATATGCCCGCTCGGACATGAATAAGAATGGCACTTTGCAACTAAGCACTATGACCACATAACAAGATGTATGGGTGTGACACCTTTTGCTGAAACGTGCTTTTCCATTAAAGCCGCTCAGAACAAATCAGTTGACGTGGACAATAAAATGTAGAGCTCACAGCCGGGCTTGTTTGTGGAAACGCACAACATAATAATTACTTTAAACGCTCTGCTCCATAAATGATTACAGGAGGACGATTTCAGCCAACAGTTCTTGCGAGTTGCCGTTCCTGCTCTTACGTGTGTCTTTGTGGTGTGTCTCACTTCAAATGGGAATCAGTGGATGTGTGAAACTGTTGATAACCCTCTTCAGTCCCTGTCCTGTTCTCAGATAAACACAGCCCTTCACCACATCCATGATTCTTTGCTGATAGTGCCAACATGAATGTGTCGCTGATTCAAAACACTGAGCTGCTTTGTTTCCTGGACTGAATATCACAGACATGATGGTAGCATCAACACGTATAACCCGCATTAAAGTGGGAAATGTTCATGTTCCTGCCGGGCACGGTACAGCTCGGCTCGGCTTTTGGTACTTTTCTCAATTTTGTTTTCCACCCGAGCTCGTACCACCTCAACGTAGGCCGGATTCTTAGCAACGCATAGTGAAACTGCCATGACCTCATCTTTAACGTGATAAAGAAACACACAGGAACCAAACAGACGAACGTCTGCACTTTGTTATTTGTGGTCACAATTTGTGGTCGGTAGGTCTGTGAAGGATGTCCATGTCGCACAAGTGATGATTCTTGTGGCGATTCTCTCGGCTCAGCCAGCAACCTCAACCAGATACCAGCTACGATGCAATGGAAATATGGCATTACAGTCAAAGAGTTTAGCTCAGTTTAGCTAAATCTATAAAAACAGGGGGAAATGGCTGGTTTGGCTCCATCCAAAGGTAACAAAACTGGTCCAGAATGTTTATTAGGATATCAGAATAGTCTGTACATAGCTGTGAGATTTCATTGTCATTCTCAGTCAAACAAATCCTCTTTTAAATCATAAATATAACCTTTTTTTAATTTTTTGTTGTGTTTGTATGAAGTAAAAATGTGATAACATGTTAATTTCTTTAGAATTTCTGTTCAGCCAGGTAGCTTTAAGCTAAAAGCTGCTAGCTCCAGCTTAATATTTACCAGACAGATCTCTCATCAACAAGGTGTCAAGCTTCTTCCTCATAAAAATGAGATTTGCTTGGTAAAGTTTTACATTTACTAATCACCCTTTTTTCCTCATTCACAATCAATTATGACTTTCCTCTGCAAAACACACACAAACACAATCATCATCCTTTTAAATGGTGATTAATCTGGATGCAAATGTGAGGAACACAAGAGTGCTAACTAGGAAACAGACAACTTGGCATTTATTTCTCTGCTACAGTGCTACCACAGGAAAACGCAGCCAGAGCACGGCGTGTTGCACGTTGCAAGTTGGACCCGATTCACCGCAGACTAAAAGTACACAATATTCTCCGTATTAGTCCCCGACACTGCCTGCTGGGCTGCTGGTTGTGTTTTAGAAAATGATAGAAAACAATGAAAAAAATAAAAAATTTGCTGCCACGTTCCGGCTCTTTGTGCTCTCATTTCACACGGCTGCTTTCCTGCTTGATCTAATTGGTAAAATAATGCACGCTTGTGCAGGTGAATTTGTTGTAAAAATAAGCAGATGATGAAATATTTCCAAATAACATGAAACAATAATTCAACAAGTGAAGGCAGATACATGCAACACTGAATTTGTTTTATTGCTCCAGAAACCATTTTCTTCCCTATAATGTAATAAATGCTTGGTGAGATTTTGCACGTTGCAATGGAGTGCCAAAACGTGTAATGCTCTGTAAAAAATGAATCTCATGTTTTTTCTATTGCCTCTGTATTAAATTACCTAAACCTAAGACAAAACAGCAGCCATGAAATGTGGAGGAAGTGAATAATCTAAAACTTGAGGTTGAGAAAAGTCTTTAGAGCAAACATGATAATTGTCCTCTACAGACTTTAAGATTTGGTTACATGCCTAATAAGTACGCTTCAGATTGCTAATATGTTGCAGGAAGAGGACACAGTCATTGTGAGAGAATAAAGAGCCTTTGTGCAGAGTTTTTTCACTGCAATAGGGTTACACTGTCATGTCATAATGGATACAATCTGCAGATGTTACGCACATCATAAAGCAACAAGAGTTAGATGAGGAGATTGATACAACTCTCATGCTTGTCTGTTAAATATAAGGGAGCTAGTTAGCTTAGCTTAGCACAAAGACTAGTAACAGTGAACAAGCAACAAATTCCTTTAATCCCCATTTAACATGCTCACATCTTTTTAAGTGTAAACACAACAAGCTGAGGTCAGGTGTGGGATTGTTTCGTGTCCGGCAACACTGACTTCCTGAAGTCTCCGCTAATTGGCTGACAACCTCGCGTTGAGCTGTTAAGCAGATTTCCTTCGCACAGAGCCAGGCTAGCTGTTTCCACTCTTTGTGCTAAGCTAAGCTAACCTGCTAATGGTGCTAGCCTCATATTTATTGTACAGAATATACATGTGTGGTATCAATCTACTCCTCTAACTCTGGGCAAGAAGTTTATTTATAAATATCACGCTGCATTTACATCTGTAATAAGATGTTTATAGATAAAGAAGGCATTTAAATATATTTTTTACTGTGGGAATCCTATTTTCACAAGCGCTTACTATCTTTATATGAAAACGAGGTAGAGCATTCATATTCACACATTTTAAACAGTGTACAGTGATATATAAAAATATATATGTCATATTTTAATTATACATTTCTGTTACACTTCTGACTCTTGACTTTTACAGTACTTGTTTTCCATGGGAAAATTCCTCATATGTGAAAATCTACTCGGCGACAAAGCGTTTCTGTTTCTGATTCAGATTCTGAGAAGTTAAAGTGTTACCAATCAGGGCAAATGGGTTTTCTGTTAATTGGTTACTTTTATTATTCTTCTTTCTTTTTTCAGTTGTTGAGTCAGTGTGATACAGTGTTTATTGCCTTTCAGTAAAGAGCCCAGGGGAATATGTGTATTGCTGTGGTGGTAATTAACAGAGATGGAGGGGTGGCAGCAAAAAGAATTTGACTCCCCACCATCAGACATTTAAATTTTTCATCTCTGCTGCTATTTTCTGTCCCTTCTTAATGTTGTCCTGGAGTGCAGAGTATTTTTAGATTCCATAGGACTCTTCTGTTAATATTCTGAGAAGTTAAGTGTCAGTTCTTTGGTCAGAAAGCTGAGGACGTGGAGGGAGGGGGGGGGGGATGATTTCCCAACCCTCTCATCCCATTTCCATTATGTGTGCTTGACTGGGGACATAAGGCTGTTAACCCTCAAGAGCTGCCCACAAGAAAGGCCATAATGTGTGTTACTCTGTTTCACTGTGTTAGAGCTTAAGATGATCTAGACACGCTTAAGAGAATTTATATGTGCTCATTATTACCCTGGGAAAAGGGAAAAGACAGACTCTGACTCATTAGTCACGCCTAAATCTGTGTATTTTCTGTGGCTAAAACCTTTTTGCCAATCGCAACCCGTACGGCATCATTTAGCATTTTCACCCGTTATTCAATTTGACTTGGTGAGCGTCAAAGTTGCATTTCATTTGAACAGGGATGTGTTGTAAAAAGCCAGATGCTCGGAGATGAAACACAGACAGGTTGATTCCTCCTGGGGGTGAAAAATGGAGGAGGGGAAACATGTTCTCACCATCAGTGAAATCCTGATTTCAAATAAAGGTTTTAAAGACACAATGGCACCGTCTTACAGATTGGACTGCGTAGCATTCATCCAGCACGACGAGCACTTTTCAAGGACTATATTTTACATTTTGGCTCAGAGGCAAACAAGAGTTTTGCAGGCAGTCTAGGTGGGTGATCAGAGTGTGAAAAAAAAAAAAGCCTCGTCGCTCTCTCTCCCTGCCAGTCTGCGCGGCCCTGACAGGCTTTGACAAAGGGAGCTGCGAGCTAACAGACTTGACAACAAGTGCCTGCGACAACCATACAAATTAAGGATGACTTATGATGAAGTATTGTGGTCGGAGAGGCAAGACAGAAAGTACCAGGACTTAATTTGTGTCAGACTAGCAATGATGGTAATGAATTCCTGCGGTTGGGTTGGACTCTGTGCCAAGGTCTTGCAAATTCATGCAGTGAAGATCCTGCATGAAGATTCCAGATACACAGCGCAAGCATTTATTATATTAGATGTATTCCTCTTGTTCTTTTATGTGAATCATTTCTTCGATTTTATGTCCCTGTCAATTTTTGTAAATAACGTCGTACTGTTTTTTTTTGTTGGTCGTAGTCCTGACCACAATTTTCAAGTTCGTTTTATACTATAAGGTTCTCAGGCAATGGAGGCTGATCATTTTATCCATACAGTAAATGACCTTTTATTGAGAATGTCAATAGGAGGATCTGGTTACCTATGTTGAGGGAGAGGGAGGAACTTAATTGCTCCCAGCGAGCGCAGTCTGAGGACTTGATTAGACCTTGAACCACTTCTCATGTTTTTCATTTGTGTGGTGACGACCTTCCTCCTGACTGAAATCAGCCCGAGCTCATTCCATGTCCACCGCTCTCTGGAGATTCATGCCCCAGTGACTCCAACTGACTGCTGACTTCATTCTGGTAACTCTGAAGAAAAAAAAAATGTTAAAGAAAAAAAAAAAGCCTCGAGTTCATTATATCCATTCTGTGGAAAGTATTTTATTATTTATTTTGTGACCAGCAGTTAGTTCTGTTGAATGTAGATACCATCTAAGTTCCACTGAAGGGCTTAAATTACATAAAACCTTAACCTAATTTGGTACAACTTCACTTCATTCAAAATAAATTCTGTATTTCAGTCCAGAATGAAACTCTTTGGAGTTAATAAGACGTCCAGATGTGTACGGCGGTGAAAACACTGAACTCTTCATGCCGACGATTTGTGATTCTTTGCTTTCAACTGTTGAATTTGCTTCCTCTTAACAATCTGGTAAAATGTGAAGCTGATGGCAGGTAGAGCTGTTTCTCTTTTAAAGCTGCTTCTGCTATTTTTATATTTTTATTAGATCGAGCAACTACAGCCACAAAAAAAAAAAGAGAGAGAGAGAGAGAAGGGAAGGGAAAAAAACGGAAATCACAATTATAGCGCTCAACTGACCCACCTGCCATTAGCAAGATGAATTAGCTGGGTCCATGCTAGTGACAACAGCTACAGAGGGAAAATGATCCTGGTGCCTCATAGACCTGGGCTCCCAGACACCACCAGGAAGCAGACAGGGGCCACAAGGACCCCAGAGACCCAGAGAGAGAGAGAGGGAGAGAGAGGGAGGCAGAAATAAACAAGATAAACACATTTACTAAGGCTGCGATTGTGGTGGAAGAGTGATAGGGGTTTACTTCTTGTGCAATAAAATAAATTATGCAGCACAGTGGTGCAGATTGTAGCACAGATCAACACAGTGCAGCCGCAGTGGTTACTCTGCCGTCTGACGCGATTCTTAAAGCGCGCTGAAGATTAATGCAGAGACGTGAAAAGTCTCGAGGGGATTTCGATGAATGCAGATGTGTTGTCTCAATGTCACTTCCCGATTCACTGATGAACTTACAATTATTCTTTTTTTTTTTTTTGGTTTGATCGTGATAAGCCGATGTCAGTTAGTCAGAGAGCTGCTGTGCTGTTGCTGTCGGTGGCTGCAAATGGCGTTTAATCAAAGCTTGATTTGATGTCGTACGGTGAAGTCCAGAGGACGGGGAAATACTAACTGAATGAAATGATGCAAATAATATGTACAATTTGATGTGTATATAAAAAATATATTTATTAATCTACTGTATATGACAAAATAATCATTGTTCCAAACATGTAGTGTGCAAAACTTCCTCTGGCATACAGAAAGTGTTCAGTGGTTGAGTCCGATCTCACCGTGAAGTCATTGTTTTTCAAACTTGTTGACCAAATGTCACCCATAATGCAATTCAAGCATCCTAGTCTTGTCATTAACACTGTGACCTTCAGCTCCCATGATGCAGTGGAGTGCCCCTCTTTAATAGGTCCACAGCATATATACATACGATATGACCGCTCCCCAAAAATGAAGCCAAAACACCAAAATCCCCCCCCAGTGGCTGGCTGCAGTATAAGTCGTGTGTGCATGTGTGACGTTGTCTGGTTCCTTCAGCACAGAGACACTCGGATGTTTTTCAGCATTTATTTACAGACCACAATCATTCACACTTCCTCCAGAGTCGTCTGCAGGCTGCAGCCCTCACAGGCTCTTGCTGCTGACTCCTTGTGTGTCTGGTTCTGTCCTCTGGTCTCCTCTCTCTGCAGGCCCAGCACGCTACTGTGTTAAAAAGGGGAGAGTGATTAGCTAACTGGATGCAGGTGTGCCAATCATGCTCACCTGGCGCTGCTCTCCTGAGCCCTCTCCACACTTCTCTCCTGCAGCTGATGCACCACGCCCCCTCCACACATTAAATATTTATTTCCCAAACATGGTTTCTGTTATTTTCGGTAGTTGTTGTCATACTGATGTTTATTCAGGTGTTGTACATTTTTGTACAGTGGGTGGAGGTGGAGACTGTCGTCAATCCTTATATATGTCCATGTTCCACCGTAAGTAGTCTCTAGAGAGCTTATACACACCTTACCTGCCCAACACGCCTACGTCAAGATCTCAAGATGGTTATAAATATACAAAGACGCCACCTTCATCCTGTAATTAGCACTTGTGGCCACAGTAGCTGATGCCCAGAGAAAAATACAAGAACTGTATAACCATAGCTTTATGTCTAAACTCTGTTTACATGCCTGTAAGTTCATCTGTTACGAGGGCCACATGTGCACTAAGGCAGTGTGCTGTGTGATGGAGGATGTCGCCCGAGGCTTGATTTTTGCACATCGCTGGATTAAAGTGACGAGAAGCTCAAAAGTCACGATCAGAAAATCTATTGTAATAAAAACAAAAACGCGAGCTCTCTTTCTAACACGCCTCCTCCTCGCCGTCATCTCCGGTGGTCAATATCTGAACGCTCGTCCGTCTTGATGGCCAGGGGTGGTAGGATGACTGATGGCATGTAAAATATGACATCACGCCAGTGGGCAGCTTTTTTTGAGCGCACCAGTGAGGTCACTGGTCTGCTAATGACTTCCTCGGGGTTCAGAGCCAGTCTCCTTCTCTCTCTCACTACGAGCCATCGACGCTTAGCTGCAGCCGCTCTGCTTGTTGTTGTTAATGAAAAATATACATTTATGAAGCACTTGAATGCAACGTCTCCTCTTTAGCGCGCACTGAATGCATTTATTCATGCTTTTATTATGTTAACCACACAGTGACATGCGTTCTGGTGACTCGCATGAGATTAAATATCCCATTCAAGTGAGAGAAAACAGCTTGATGTGTTTGCTAGCTAAAACTCTGGTTGCTGGACAAATATGTCCTCAGTATAACCGCCTCACATCTGTATTTGTTCTGCTCTGAATCATAGGTGGCCCAAAGCTGTCTTGATAAATAGCTACTCCAGGCAAGTATGGTGTATGCTCTCTGACACTATAGGTCACATAACCTTGTTGTCGGGACTAAGACTAATGCAATGTGAAGTGTCAAGTTATTATACTGAAACTAGACTGTGGAGCGGAACCTGAGCCACTGTGGTGATAGCAAGTAGGTGAAACAAGGCAAGGTGAATGTAAAAAGGTCATAAAAGGAGGAGATACCGAGCAAATGAGAGGGTATGGAAGGGGAAAATATTCGACACTAAGTGGGTCTTGTTGGTAGTGAAAAGGGGCACCGAGGTTCTCGGTAGTCGACGTAAATCATAATTGGCTGCTTGGCTCCGAGCTGGAGCGATGCAACACAACACAATGCTGACTTGGTAGTCGCACATGATGCCAGGAAGGGAATGTGTTTGTTTATTTCAGGAGAACTAAATAATGCAGTAATAATCCTCCTCACCATGTCTCCCGAGCAAATGCCTCAGCACCTGTCAAGAATTTGCAGTATGTTGTCTATTGAGAGAGTTGCAAGAAGAAAACATGTTATTATTACAAAGCCAAGTAAACTAAAGTAATTGTCTGCAGATGGCAAAAACAAGCCACAGCTGTTAATACAGTGTGAAACATAAGATATGAAATATAAATGTAGCAGCGAGGGACTGAGAACAAACTGCATCAGACCAAAAGCTAATGACTTCCCATTACACAATGTAGCCTATAGCCACACTGCACTAGATAGTGCATGGAGGAGGGAAAATGTGTTGCAAAAATTAGCTGTTATTTCATGTAATTAGCAGAATCAAAGCAGCTGGGCGTTCGGAGATATTTCAGTAAAAATTAACTTTTTTTTTTTTTTGCTGTCATGAAATGTGGTCGTGTGCAGTCGTTTGAAACAATGTCCGACTAATCCCAACGAACGCGACGAGAGAGGCTCGGCGAAGCCGTTACAGGACGTGGATTCACTTTTGTGCTGAGACGTAAATGAGACGATCGTCGCTGCTGCAACATCTGAATCTCTAAATATGGATGAGCTTAGCTTGGCTTAGCTTAGCATACATAGTAGAAACAGAGGAAACAGCTTGTCGACTCGAAGATAATCACCTGACGAGCACCTGTGAAGCTTGATAAACATACACAGTGTTATTGCACGTCTGGACATAAAAATCATCAGTAAATTATGTAATTTGATGAAATTTATGAAGCGTTCAGTGTGTCAAGACACTTTTGTTCACGTCCCTTAACTGTGACCTCGATGCTGAGATACATAAAAATGACATTATTAAATTACAAAATGACATTATTTCAAACTAAAGTAAGACTTTTAAATAAACACATTCAGTTTCTATGGGAACATGTTATGTTATTTTTCTCTTAAGTATTTATTGTGTGTTCAGAAATTCTGGATTTGATACTACGTTTTAAAAACTGATTTATATTACAGTTGGATCCATGCGTCTTAGAGTCAAAGCTAACATAGCAGACATTGCTAGATGCCATTTATCTGCAATATTAGCAAAAATGTCAAGACCTTTTGTTGAGGTACAAACTGTATATATACAAAATAACAAAAAGAAATATGTTGCAGATTCAGATCTTAACAAACGTACGCACCCTTGCTGACCTGCTAGCTGCAGAAGCAGTTTAGTTAGTGCAGGACGTCTGCGCTACACGATTATCATCATCATTATCGTTATCATGATATATATATAGATGCATATTGACAGTGAGTGTTGCAGTGCATCACGGTCTCCTACTATGTTGGAGGGTGAACCACGAAGCAAAAACAGAAACGATTTAAGAGGTGATGCATTGTTTACATGTGTAGAACTTTACATGATATCAGTATTTAATTTTAAAATATTTTGGTTATTGTCAACGTTGGTATATTGAGATACGCCTAGTCTGAACACACGGTAAGAAGGCCGAATGGAGATCAGCTTTACAAAGACTCATTTCTTATTGTCAGTATTTATGATCTCCACAGTGCAGAGACACAGAAGAACATGAACAGAACAAAACATCTCACCTCCATGGTCTTCTCATTTCAGAGTCTCGTTGACTTGAATGACTGCTCGAAGCTCTCTGCAGCCTGGTGGAGATGTAAATCTATCGCATGTGTGCAGCAGCAAACAGCGATGAAGGCAAGCGATAAGGTTCATCTCGGTCATGAAGCTCAAACTCTGACTGTAGACTTTCCTCAGCTGCTCTGAACACTCAAAGAAGCTTTTGATAATCTTTCTCAGCATGTTGTCATCATGTTTGAATCATCCCACCTCCAGCATGAAAAAAAGACATCAGAGGCCTGTAGTCACAAACACGTTGTCACTTTAGGTGGACCTGTCACTGTTACAGCTTTTACCTTTTTTAAAGCTTGTAAATGAATTTAGTCTGTTGTCTGCTAAGACTTATTCAATGACCCACTTGCCTAATCTTGGATAACAAATTGGTTCAACTGCTTTATCTTTTTTTTTTTTGCAGAAGTTGACAACAGGATCATTTGTTTTCAGATGTCAGGATGTACATCCAAGAAAAGACAAGGAGACGCGAGATGAGACACACTGTGAGAGAGGCGAAGAAGACATGAGACAAAATCCTGGATGAACACAGGACACTGAATTTACATATTATACTTTAGATCTCGGAGAGCAACACAAATCAGTTAATTCAAAAATTTGTCCTGACATATGAATCATAAAAAAAAAAGGAAAAACGTCTCCAGGAGTCAGCACAGCAGAATCCATGAGCTGTCTCTGTCTCAGACGCTACCCAGGCACCAGTTTAGGCTGTACCCATGATTCAGCACTCATTTCACCGTGCCCTGCCAAAATAATCCAAATTTGTCCACCAGCCTTATTACACAGCTGTCCATGGTCACACCCTGCCAACTCATACTCTTACATGTCATGCACCGGTATCAAAACTTCACGCTGTGCAGGACATGTAGAGTTTAGTGAGCGCATAGCATTTTAGATTCAAACTGATGTATCCAGTTAATCATAGTTTCTATCATTTTAAAGGGTCAGGTGAGGGCTTTTCAGTCGGTTACAATATGAAGCTTCACCGCTAGATGCCACACGACCTTTAATCACTTTTTCCAAGCAGACAAGAGTCTAGTTCTCTCAAAGTAAGCTTTACTTTTGACCATACACGTCATTTTTTTATTTATTTATTGTGGTTCATTTCTGTATTTTGAGGTTATTTATTGAGTTCAGCTGTGGATTGAATAGATCTCTATGTGTTAAACTTCCCAGTTGTCCCAGTCACAGCGTGACGGTGACAGTCAGTCCTGTGGTGGTGTTTGCAGTGTGTCAGTGGATGATGATCTCTGCCTTTAAAACACATCTTCCATTTATTTGTTAACATTTTCTTAAAAACGCTGAGGATTAAGTACAAACGAGGCCACGGAGGACAAATCTTAATCAAAAGCAGATGCTGCACCTCTATACATCAAATGAATTTAAGAGCTGTCACCATAATCAGTTTTATATTACGCTACTTGAACCTTTGGTGGCTTTATATGAAGCTGTGCTCTGTACTGTAGGTTACATCTATCATCCGCGTGGTGACTTGCACCTGCTTTGTAAGTCATGCAGCTCAGTGAATGGTAACACACTCGGCTCAGTAATGAAGTCTTTATGAAGCCAAATTAGAAAGCTACTGATTAATTGAATTACATGATATAATTTTTATTGTGCGACGCATGTACGTGTGTGTGCGTGAGAGAAAGCGACAAAGAGAAGCAGAGGAAGACAGACACGGATCCTGCTTCTTTCTTTTTTTTTTTGACTTGGTGTCAGTATATTTGAGCAGCACAAAGGCAGCCTTTGCTTGCTGACACGCGTCTGCTAAGAGGTAAGGCAAACATCTGTCTCCTGTCACAAGCCTTCACATGCCTGCTTTTGCCCAACAAGCTCTGATAAGCCACCATCAGTTCAGAGATGAGGACTACATGTGATAAGTAAAGTAATCTTCGAGCAACCAAAATGGGCGAACGGGTTGAAGCTGAGAAGGAAGTTGTAATGACGTAAGGAGAGGTAGGATCAAATGTTAATTAACTCCAGTGTTTTAAGCTCAAAGGGCACCCAGGACTCATCCCTTTAATAGAAGTCAGTGCTGCTGAAGAGATCAGTGCAGGAAGTCTCTGCTCCATTATGCCCCTGCTCAGTAAATCAAACTACTGTACGCTTCTCTCATGCAGCTCATGAAGCAAGCTCTAACAAAGCAAAAATCATTATGTGAAGGAGAGAAAAATTAAACAGCAACGTAACCAGATCTGTTCAAATTGAAATGAATGGAAATAATGGAGGCTTAAGTTTGAAATATATAGCTCACAAACAATCCTCCGTTCCAGAAACGACTTCCTCTGCATGTTTGCTTCTGTTTAAAGACTTGACAAAGCATACGAGGTGACTAACGCGTTTGCAATTCAAATAAAGAATATGATTGTGGAGCAGCATGACATTTTGACGGTATTATCACCATTAACTCTTCAAATAAAATCAAATAAGTATTATATAAGTACAACCAATCAGAAGTCATTTCCACTGTTAGTCAACTGTAATCATAAAGCTGTTATACTTTGTAAAAACATATTTTTTAGAGATAAAAGGGGCATTATGAGCGTTATATAAACATTTAATGAATGGTTGTAATACAGTAAATAGTTCTAAGCAGATTATTAATTAAATCTGCTCACTTCACGCACAAAAGATCCATGGACCAACATTTGTGCCTAACAGGAGACTCCACGTCTGAGTTCTGCTGCAGATCAACAGTCTACAACCAAACCAGCCTGAAACGGTCTCGTTGGTTCGTGTACGTGCTTCTCTGTGGATCTGAACATTGCATCTGTCTCTTAAACTCTCTGTCTTCTGGTCTGGGAGTCGGCGTGATCTCTGCTTGCTTTTAAAGTCAGGTGCATTAAGTGATCGTGGACGTGTCAGCTGCTGTGAACTGATTCCACACAGCCTGCTTAGCTGGAAAATGTTTCCTAATTAATTCCTAGATTTCTGTTTCCTCACACTGTATACTGCATATTTTCCTGGACTCCTCTCCAGGCCTGTTTATTGTATTCTGATATCACATTCCTGAAGGAAGTGGTAATTATTCAAATCTAAAGTGAAAAACAAAGTGGTCGCCGCTTTGTGTTTACACTGCTGTGCATAGAGTCACATTTAAGAATGAAACATAGATACGTGCCAGTTTATGAATTCCTGTTTGAACCTCCCTCCAATTTAATTCAGCCATAGTGTGATACAATTACAGCTTTTTACATTTTAATATAAACAATCTCTCCATTGAAATCCAGGATAACACGGGTCTGTGAGCAATGCACCGTAAGCTATAAATCAAACCGTGAAAAAAAAATTACATTTTATATTTAATCTAATATGAACTCTACCTTAATAATATAAATGATATCTTTCTCTAATTTAATTGGCACTAGCTATGTGCATATTGCTAATATAACTCTGGATTTCCATATTTAATGATGCATGCTTTTCATGGTGAATTTTACTTAGAAAATGTCGTCTTTAATGAACCTTAGAAAAATCTCTAATAAGCATAATCTCAGAAAATGTAACTTCTTTATTTAAAAGGTTCTGAGGCCAATTTTGCTGAGTGCAGTACTTAAAATCCAATAGTTGGAGTCTTGAGGAAGCAAATGTATCTATTTGTAAAGGTAGAATGAGCAAATAGATTGTAATCCAAATGGCAGGGCAGCAGCAGGAGTGGACTTCAAACTCCAAATGCTTTTTATAATTCCTGCGAGAGGAAATATGTATGCATATGCACGCTCGGGTTTATTAGAAAGGACTGCTCTTAAACAGCACAGCTATGGAGAGAGACTAGCATGGATGTTAAATGTTGCAAAATCTCCCTCAAGCAGAATTCAATCAGCATTAATAATGAAAGAAAAATAGAGGTATGCAAAGTTTCTTTTTTGATTTATCTCAAAGGCAATACTCGTTTTTAAAATTTAAATTGCCCTGACAAAAAAAGGCAGGTATCTCCACGCGTTTGGAAATCTGTGTCATGGGTGTGTGATATCAGGATAAAGATATGATTTCCAGAGAAAGGTGTTCAATGAAGTTCTGCACTGGTTGAGTGGACAAATATGCTCTCCCGGGAAACCGTCTGTGCTTTGCGCTTGAATTAAACTCATGCTACGCTGTTACATCTCTTTTCTTGTCTTCCTGTCTATCGACACTCATGTGTTGAAACCGAAGCGCGCACACATGCATGCACACGCAGAAAAAGTTTCAAATTAGCTGCACATCATCGACGCTCTGTTTCAAAAATCCAGGAGGGTTGAGCCTTTGAGGACACACACAAACACCGGACATGAGCGCAGGAGGAAGACAGGAATGACGAACTCTGCCGAGAAAATGAGGATAAATGGGTGTCAATCTCCATGTGGAATTGGTAACCAATGATCCATTAAGGCAGCCTTTTCCACAACAGACAGACAAAATAGCCTGAATTAGAAGTGCCTGACATTTCGGTTAATTGCACTAACCATGTCAGCTCCACGGCAGCTGCAAACCAGGTTAAGTCTTCTTCTTCTACCACACCACATGAAACATGAAGGGCCTCGTGCAGAGCTTATATGTGCAGGGGTCACTGCATGCAAATGATGAATATATATATATATATGTATACTGCTTTAAATGTTAAATGTTGGGGGTTCAGTTGGTAGCGTGAAGGCTCAGGCCTTGCTGCAGGGTTCGAGCCCGACCTGTGGCTCTTTCCCGCACGTCATTCCCCGTCTCTGTCTCCACATTCCTGTCACTCTTCAGCTGTCTCTATCAGAAACAAAGCTTGAAAAGGCCCAAAAAAAAAATCTTTAAATGTTAAACGTTGGAGAAACGTTAGGGGAAGTGGCCGAGAAAAGAAAAAGAAAGCACAGCTTGCTGTCATGAAAGCAAAAGGGTTTATTCATGTTTGAAATTACACAACTACCACAAGGAAGACTTTTCAGTCCAGGGTGTAGTCTGGTTAGAAAGTAACACTAAACATCTTTAATACATTAGAATCACTGCCACAAATCATTTGTCATGACTTTTTTCAGTTTCAGAATCACATACAATAGAAAAAAGAGAAAAGAAGTTTTTGAACCCTGTTGAACAGAGCTGAAAATGTACAGTTCTGAATACTGAAACCTCTATGCATTACAGTTTTTATAGTGATTTTTTTTTCTTTTCTTTTTTTGCATGATTTAGTAACAAGATGAGCAACATTCAAAATGTTTTTTTTTTTTCTTCTCCTTCAGTATTTACAACAGTTTCACTGTTCGGTGTTAATTTATCAACAATGTTCATCGCACCCCCACCTGCCCCTCCACACCCGACACCACCCCCAGTCGTAAAAGCCACAAACCAACAACTTCTTCAACACACCCCCTCCCATCCCCAGCCTCCCCCGCCTCCCGCTTCCCTCCCCCACCCGGCCATTTTTCATGGTATTAATATTGTTATCATTTTCATTTTTTTATTTTTGTCATTTTAAAGTTGCGCTTTACAGCAACGGCATTTTATTAAAAGATTAAAATATACATTAGATTACATAGAGAATGGAGAGTTTACAGTGTTACAAGATGTAATCAAAATAACTACATAAAAACATTAAATAAGGGCAAAAGAAACGATGACGGTGGTGATGGTGGTATTGTTTAGAGGTAGTAAGTGAGCACTCTAAGCTACAGAAATGTTGGAAATTATTGGTTTGTATGAATTTGAATGAGGTAATAAAGCTGTGTATTGATTGGTGGGATGTATAATTACTCTTTAGTTATATTATGTACAACTTTTTCCTGTGTGACGGGGGGCCCGCTCCTGTGTGTGCCATGAAGGAATGATCTACCGCGGTGGGATTTGTTTGTTTGTTGTTGTTGTTGTGAAAAGCAGTACAAAAAAAATGTTTACATATGTACATACTAAACATAAAATTATAAAATATGGAATGGTGTCATGTTATCGTCGAGCAATCAATTACACTTCTTTATGTTCCAGAGTTTGAATAGTCGTTTCCTTCCACTAATGTATACGGCTGTAAGGCAAAAATAAATCTTGAAAGTAACTACAAAGCTGCCATTGAGCTGTCAACGGTAGCATTGTCGAGTCGCTGGACAAGATTGCGAGCACATTACAGTCAAAGAAACAGCTGCTTTAATCTATGTATTGTATGAACTGAAGGAGAACCCAATTATCAAAGTGGGAAGTGGTAATCAAATCAAAGAAATCAGACAAATGGCCGCTTAAAATGTCATAAAAAAAAAAAAATAACGTGTCATCCGATGTTTTAAAGTTCAGATCCTGAAAGTTTAGAGCGTCATCCGAGGGCTGATTTCTGTGTGTTTGTGTGTGTGTGTGTGTGTGTGTGTGTGTGTGCTTACCCCTACGACAAACAAATAAGAGCACGGTGATTAGAGTTGATTTATGAAGACAGAAAGGAAACACTGAACGATCAGGAAACACTGATGGAGGATGTCATTTTGCACGCGCGCGCGTTTGTGTGTGCATGTCGTGGGAAATTTGAAGGTACGGGAAAAAAAACGAATCTGTCTGTGAAAAGTTTTTTTTTTTTTGTTTCTTTGTTTTCTTCTATAATCCTCTGCTGCTGGGTCAGCCAGGTTTGAAAAGAGTCCATGCCCGGTTTGAGGCGAAGATGCGTTAATAGCGGATCAATTCGAGGTATCGGAGTGCACACTTCCGGGTCCTTCTGTCGGAGATATCACAGAAGACGGAGTCGTTGCATCTTGCCATCCCCCATTAGCCTGCGACACAAAATGGGAAAAGGTTGAGATTATAAACACGTTCTCTGCAACATGCACATTTCTATTCCCCAAACGTTAACACAACGCTCCGAAAAATGGAAACGAGACTTCTGGTCGTGTCAGCCGATATTAAAATGTTTATGACATACAATGATGCTGTGTGATTAGTCCAGCACTCTTTGCGTTACAGTAGCATCAGCAAAGAGACTCTCTCGGAAGCAAATTTGTCTCATGTCCCGACCAATGGGAGCAGTCCCTGAAATCAGTGTCTAAGCAGATTTCAGCAGCGGGCCCGACAGCTTGTCGCTACATATTCTCCTGTCAGTCAAGAAGAGGGAGGGCTCGGGCTCGGGTGAGGTGGGGAGAGCTGAGTGGAAGTGACAGGGCAGGGCCTCTCTCTCCAAGACAGAGCCAGTCTTAGCCAGCCTGACTTTGCTTTGCTCCAGGCGTGACCTAGCCTTTACTGGATCCTCCTACGTCACCACCAACAAAGCTAAAGGTTAGTCTATGCTAATACATCTATAAGGCACTTTCAGGGGGGGGTTGTTGTTACAAAACAAAAGCTATCCCACAAATTTCTTCCAAATATTTCACGACCGCGTTGCTCTTTTTTTGTTCTGATCCTGTCTTTTCTCGTGTCGAGCTTGTCGTCTCGTTCGGCGCCGTCGGTTGCCGTTTCAGCGGGGGATCGCACTGAGCTCTGCTGAGCCGGTAGGCACAGGTCTACACTTGCGCATGGAAGTGAGAAACCTTGTGAGAAAGTGGAAAAACACACTTGATCCTGGTAGGAGTTGACATGTCTAAAGAGCTTATAGCAATAAGGCTTCAGCAAAGCCAAAATGACACTGAAAGCAGTGAACGCCGGCGACGGCCCCCTCCATTTGTTTACGTGAAATGTGAAATCTTTTTTTTTTAATTTCCAGTAACACTGCTTTAAATCTAATACCTCACTTTTGATGTGCATGCTTTAAATAATATTAGACTGTAAATATGCGTGCATTTACCCAACAGGCATAACAATATAAAGAGAGCAAATACTGAGCTCCTGATGTAGTGCAGAGAGAGAGAGAGCTGTCTGATAGCATTTCTCTCTCCCCCTCTCTCTCTTTCTCTCTCTCTCTTCATCCTCTCTCATCAACAAAATTAATCTTTACTCTGATAGCTTCAGATTATGCGCTGCTTTACAAAAAGGCGCCATATCAAACCTCATCAAGGAAGATGGAATTCATGTCTGGAAGAGGCTGCGGGCGATCACATGTTCATATTTTATCACGGAGATAAGGCTACGGAAAATTCTGTGAAGCATTTCAAAAACAGCTAAATGCAACAGATACCGTGCAGCGAGAAAGACCTTTTTTTTCTTCCTTCCTTCTCTCTCTGTGTCTCATTTTTGGTTTGAAACAAAGTGTTAAAGATGTTTATTAAAGTAAAGCTGCGTAATGTGTTTTTATTAAATACAACTTTTGTTCATATGACAGGATTTGTCTAATATCGTGCTTTCAGGAGCTAAAACACACGCAAGGTTACGTCTGTCTGTTTTTATCATTCGTGTCATGCAGCACCTTCATTAAAAATCATCAGTGCTAACTAATGCAATCTAAAAACTTCCACTTACATTCAAGCCATGTGGACTGTACATCGTGTTTCCCCCAAGAGCATCATTGTATCCTGCCGTCTGACTGATAACATGGCGCAGGGTATCCACCTGAAGGGGGACAGACAAAAGGTGGACATGCTGGTCAGCCCCGGTGTCTCGAAGCAGGCCAACACTAACTGTTAAACATGCTCGGTGAAGCAACAGATACTGACTAGTGTGAAATCACAAAAGGAACTCCTGAGACAGCTAATCAGATCGCTAACAGATTTTCTAATAAAAATAAAAAAAGGCACACTAACGTTACCGGCATGCTCAAAACAATTTCATGTTCTGAAGTGGCTATGGAATAAGAAACAAAAGCATAAGTGACACCAATGTAATGTTTGAAATTAGCTTTTATTTTTTTGACCTCAGTCATGAGTGAGCATAGATTTATCTTTGTGTGCATGGTAGCGATTTGTGTGTCTGTGTTGTGTAGCTGCGTTAAAACTGACAGAAAATGGAAGACGTCAACAACACACGATAACAAGATGAGACAGGAAGAATATAGAGATACAGAAAAAAGGGGAAAAAAACACAGTACCAAAAAACCCAAAATACCAACCCAAGAGTTCAAGTCAAAGCCAAATGCATTCACAAAATCTGTTTTTTTTTTTTTTACTTTAAGACGTTTTTGGAATAGTAACCAGTAAAATTGCTTTGTGGCATGATAGCAGTGGGGTGGGATTATATTTTGGCTGCCAAAATATTCCATCCAAAGCGAAATAGTCAGTCAACACGTTAGTCAATCGGAGGTTATGCGAGGCCTCGCTGTGGTAATTTGAACTGCCCTCGCATGAGCAGCGTGTTTTTCTTTTTTCTTATTCTTCTATTTTTGGCTGTGCTTCAGACTGCACTGTGGATGGCTCAGTACACAGGCAAGACAAGGACAGCTCTCTGCACTGGTAGTCAGGAACTGTCCCTGATTGTTGATCCTACCTGTGACTGTACATTGGCTCCGACTTGTGCCCCTTGGTAAGAATCCCCATTCAGACTCTGCATGCTCAAGAACATGTCCCCAGAGTTTGGGAGGTTAAAAGAACCTGAAGAACCTGGAAAGGGAGGATGTAAGTAGCTGAATACATGAGAAGGCTATAAAGGGATAGCACAGACACACACGCGCACGCACAAACAGAGCAGACACACACACACCACGCATGTGTCTGCATACACAGACCCAACTCAAGCAGAAAAATACACTGAAGGAAGACTCCCATAAAGCAAGCAACTACAAGGGTGAAGGAAGGAAAGGAAGGAAGGAAGGGAGGCAAAGAAACAAACAGAAGAGGACGATATGCAGGAGGACTCGAGAGGATCTTTTTTTTTTTTTTGGTTGTTGTTGTTTACGAATGCGGTGGACACAAATGAAATGAAAATCACATGACACAGGGGGGGACCGGGTCTATATGCGGTTGGTCGCTTAAGCTCCCAATTGTTCCACATCACCTACTTCCAATCTAACGTTGTGGCAGGGAGGTATCACATGGTAAAAAATGACAAGGACAATAAGAAGCTTATGAAAAGACCAGTACCAGTAAACATGTTGGTTAAAAGAGTGTTTTTGCTCTCTGCAGAATCCAGCTGAAACTCTTCATCTTTCATCTGGAATCCTGGGTGCAAGAAAAAGGGACCACTTCATAAGCTTACCACATCCCGACGCAGGTCAACCAAGTCCAAACTCAGCATTACATTACTCATTAAAGCGGACTAAACATGCCCCTTTTTTTTTTTTAGGCTTCCTGTTTCATTCAATATGAACTGCCATTTTTGATATAATACTGCGACTATACGCTAAAATGCTCCCAGCAATTATGTTTCCCTTTATTTAGCAAAATAAAAGCACTAACCATTCAGTGCAGCTACATACCATTACATTACAAATGACAGGAAGTTGACAGAAAGTCAAGGGAAAACAAATCCCATGGCATCCTTCTGATTTTTCTTTTTTTGTTTCTTTATTTTGCCAAAAATACATGTGTTCTCGGTTCACAAGTCAGGAACGCTCTCTTTATGCATGAGTTTGCTTGGCATCAACTGTCTTATAGACAGGAGACACTGTGATCCCCAAGCTGGGAGCAGAGCCTGTCACTCTTGCCTGTGTGAATCGTGCATGAGAGAGTGAGGCAGGTAGGCAGCAGGTTAAGGGCTGAGGTAGAGGGCAGATCTTTTATTTTATTTTATTTTTGTCTATATGCAGGAGTGCCTACCGGAGTTAGGTGTGGTAGGGGAGTTGGCCTGGCTGTTCTGCACTGCAGCGGCTGCAGCGTGTGCCGCATTTACGGCAGTCTTGGCGGCATACAGGTTGGCCTCTTCCTGAAACTTGCCGATATTTTTCTTGTACCGGATCCTTTTGTTGCCAAACCAGTTGGATACCTGTGTGCGAGAGCAGAAGGAGGAGGAGCAGAAGGAGTCAGACGTCAAGCAGCCACAGCACCGTGCACTGAGCAGTGTGATTGTTTCAAGATGTCATGTTTGGGTCCATCAAGTACCCAATTCCCAGCCCCTGCAGTAATGTCCGCCGGGTACACAAGCTAATTAAGCCATAATCAGGAGCCACTTGTGTCTTCTCATGGATGGGAGCATGACACGCTCTCAGATGTGTCTCCTGACAAAACTAAAACACAAGGGGCTCCGACTGCACAGACACTAAAGTATTCTATATATTTCCCATATCAGGGCTGATTTGTTAAAGATGCAAATCCCTCAATGAAATATATGATATTTCACCCTCTGAAGAATTCCCACTGATTCCAGATCAGTGAGTCTAGGTGATTGACGCCTTATGTAAACACAGAAATATTACATGATTAAAGATTATAGGGCAAAGTAGCAGACGCAGCCAAATGTTGTTTAATGTATGGAAGGCTGCACGTTCATTTTACAACATTAAAACAAGGGTTAAATGTTCACATTGCATTCTGAGCAGCTTTTCCTTTCATACCAAAACATTAATACAGCAATAAAACATTTGTATGTGTGTGTGTGTGTGTGTGTGTGTGTGCTCAGTGATTCGGGAAGCAACTTTTGTTTGTAATTATCAAAAACAAGAGTTCGAGGGTAAAAGACCTGCAGACACGTGAAGCAGTAAACACAGATTTTCAGGGCAGTCGGTGTTAATTGATGTGCTGAAGAACAGAAAAAGAAGATTTTTTTTTTTTTTTTTAACGTGGATCTCTAAAAGGCACGAGGGAAGTGTCGGCTGGATTCAGATTTAGAGCAGACATCCGACATCAGTCAGACGCTGAAAAAGTTGTATGAGGGGGTGGGTGGTGGTGGCGGTGGTGGTGGGGGGGTGTTGGACCTTATGTGTGAATGCTGGCTCTGCAATAACTGTGGAATAATAATGAGATGATGCTTGTTTTTAATGGTTCTATAAATTAGAGTGTCTTGTCGCGGTGCTGCTGCTGCTGCTGCTGCGCTGCCCCCCTCTCAGGCCCTGCAGCCCCACGGCTGGACCAGCCAAAGAGCAGCTGCCCCTAATGACGCTTTATTTAATTTCCACCCATGTGCTTAAATTTTAATATCCCCAGCAGCCCTCCGATGCCGTGGCGTAAAAAACTGACTGGATTTGCAGGACATCAGATCATTTCTATCCTGCACGTCTCTGTGCTCTAAATCTTTAATATCTAGGCAATTAAAATTAATGACCATTCAGGCGAGGCCCACTGTTGGCAGGGCTTCCTTGACATCAATTGTTTGATGGGTTTACCTAGAGGTTAAACTAACAAGCAAGGTTTAATTGGAAGCAATGAAAGCCCTGGCCATCATCCTTTTTACTTAACCTGCTTATGGTGGATTGTGGAGCCAAAGACGATGCAATATTCTCGCCCCTTTTTCGACAGCTCACAAAGTGCCCACAAACCCCAGGAAATCATCCAAAATCTTCTTGTAAAGCTCGTCGGTTTGTTTAATTTAACAGAATCTTCATGCAAACAGTGCATTAAACACAACTGCATTTATTAAAATGTCACTTGTGGTGTTGGTACATGAAGACGTATTCGTATCATTAAGTCTGAAAGTTAACAGTGGCAGATAAACACAGTTTACTTTTTGCCATACGCCGATACGGCAGCAGTGCATGCAACTTCTGATTATTTCATAAGAGGAACAGTTGAAACAGAAACTTTAATTACTTTAATCTCCTTAATCTTCATTCTGAAGTGTGTTATGACTGTATTCTACCACTGTATGGTGTTACAAGCCCGGACACACTCAGCAGTGTTGGTATCAAATCCTCTGGACGCTGCTACACATTTCTCTCCTGCTCACTGAACTCTGGCTTTAGTGATTCTCGGGTTCAGCTAAATATTGAACAAACGCGCTGCACTGTAAGGTGTGGAGCACAACCCAATCTACAGAACTAATTCCCTTTTATCTTGTGGCAGGCCATGCATTCAATTGACTCCTATGTGTGGTGAGAACCAGGTTGTGAGATTGAATTACCTGACATCAGCAGCCTCAAAGGCAGCGATTGTATAATGACCATGCAGACTCCTTGCAAGAACACGATACCGCTGCCTTCATTGCTGCCCACTAGAGAGGCCGTGGAGCTGTGGTTAATAATTCAAACTATTTCACCCTATTTCAGGTCAATACTCCTCACTAGTCATTGTAAGGCAATGCATGATCTGTCTATGATCTCAATATATCTGAGGTTACAATGCCCTAAGCCTTAAATACAAATACAAAGGTGGTCTCACTAGCTGTGATACCATCAATTATACAGGCCGCATTAATAATGAATAAGAACTCAAGTCTCAGCTTCTCTAAATTCACTATGATCTGAAATATTGAAAAGTGTCAGTCAGATGAAAAATGTCAGCAATGTAAAGGAATTTATGCCTCAAATGACACGCGTGATACCAAATATAGCCTCCCGTTAACCCCTGACACAAACCACAGCCATCCAATCCCATGCCTTCATTCAGGGGTCCAGCACAGTGCATGCAAAGTGACAGAGAGGGAACAAGACGGCGTCCTGCGTTTCCAGGCACTTAATCCGAACAATGTCAATAACTCATTGCACTTAAGCTGTTTTCTATAAACAAGCGGGTTTCAGTATTAATCAAATCAGACACACATCGACGTGGTCAGATAACGTGTACATTTTTGTTGTTCAAGGTTACGACTGCAGCGTTTAGATAGGAATAAAAGAAGTGCAGGAATCTCCTGACTTTACTCTCATGGAACACGACTGTGCATCACTCGCTGCTGCTGCTGCTGCCGCTGCTGCTAAAATGATGCAGGGTGTTTCGTCAGCGATGATGTATTGAGCAAGGCTGCGGCGCGATATTGGCATTCCATTCACGACGGATGGTTTTTTACTTAATGAACTGCTTGTGCAATCAACAAAGCCCTGCAAAAAGTATTTTGGGGGTGGGGGGGGGTGTCTGAAAAATGACTTAGGCCCTCGGTGTAGCCACGGCGAGCGAGTTTGTGACTCCTGAAAGGCCGGCCGCGCGGTGAGGGATAACACACTTACGGCGCACTCGGCATCATGTCGAGCCTCCGACTTTGTTGCTCACTTAAAATGAGCCGAAGCACTAAGAATAAGTCAATAAGAATGTCTGCCGTGGTCTCCGCTTGTCGAGGAGTACGCCACTAATGGGGCCTGAGATGAGTTCAAGTGAATTTTTAAAAGCCCTCTAATTTCTGCACAGACTTGATTTGTTCTCATGGGAGCTGGCACGGTGCGGGCTACTCAGAAAAACACAGAGCTCCATTTGTGAGGGTCGCTGGCCATTTCTTTACAGTCCGTGTAAAGGCATTTCTTTCAAAACACTTATGCTGAAAACACGTGAAAAGACTTTGAATTATATATTACTGAAATGTGGGGTTCAAACAGTTTTTCACCAGTTTTCAGTCTCAGGATTTTTGTGGGCGGTCCTTAAAGGGTGGCTCGATGACACACTGAGGCCGCCCTGAGCAGAGAGACAGAGATGAATTCATCTCACTTAGAGTGTTTCAAAGTTAGTCATGTCATTTTCTGAACTCATCCGACAGTCGCTTCAAAATGGCTGTTCGACTGCTCCCGCGAGTGGGCGTGGCTTCAGTGCCTTCAGAGGACACGCCCCCACAGTCCTGGAGCTGAGAATTCATTTTTACCCGATTTTGACACCTAATTTCATAAACTTGTTGATATTTTTAATCGTTAAAATTTGGCTGGGTGGTTAATAACACTTTGTTCTTTGGTCTGACAAACTCAGAACAGATTCTGACTTTACACGGACTTTAAAGCGCACAGTGATCACGGGTTGGCGAGCGAGGGGAGGGGGTGTAGATAAACTCAGAGCGCAGTTTGAAGATTCAAAAGACCACACAATTAGTCGACGCTCTACAACAAACAATAAATAAATCAATCAATAAATAAATAAATAATGTGGTAAACAATAGCCAAAAAGTAAAATTTCATGTGACACATTTGTACACACAGAATATGGTGATAAACATGGGTGTAAGTTTAAAAAGTTATGTTCTTGGTGGGATGTAAATGCTTCAAATTCTTATCCACTCTTTTTTTTTTTTTTTCTTTTTTAAATGTAAAATTCAAACTGCAATTCATGATAGCATTAGCAGTGAGCCAGTAGTGTGAGGGGAGGGAGGTTCTGTGCAGTGGAAAACTGTGAGGCTATTATACATACATAAACAAAGGAGGTACAAAAAAATGAAAACAGTGGATCAGGAGAAGTTATGACATACCTGTGATACTGTGATGGTGCTTCCCACCCCCTGAAGGCAAAAAAGAATGGGCTTTTACAGTATCTGACTCTTCATGACTACACTCAATATACCCCTCAACACCCCCTCCCCACACAGAAAAAAACACTGCAGATTATTGTATAGATTCATGTTTCTCTGATATTGTGTCTCATGAGGACAACCATAGAACAATAGAGAGAGTATCAAAAAAATCTTAGATAGTAGTCACAGTCATAGCAGAAAAAGAGAGCACAGGATAATAATACTTTGGATGTGGGGGTTAGGTGTGAGAGATATTGCCTTCAGGTTTACCCAACAAGGAGGCCGTGCTGTATATAAAGTGGGAAAGTCGCATCTTTTTTTTGAAAAATATAACTGTGAATTAGTAAGAGCCCAGCAAGGTCACCTGGACGGCAAAACATACAAATAAATAGCCGGCATCATCCGGTGTGTTTTTTTTTTTTTTTTTTTGAAGCGCCGGACTTTAGCTGCTTTTTCTTAAAGTAATGGATGATGCCATTTTTCTTCCCAGCATTATGACCTGAGCGACTGACCAGGCAACAGAGAGAGCACACATGGTGGATGGGAATGAGAGGGAAAAATGGCAGGGGACCCAGCGTTGGGGCGACTAAGGAAGGACAGCATAGTGCTTTGATTGAGGCCAAGATGATATAGGCCTCCCCTCCCTGTGGCCCTGCTCTGACTGACTGGGACCAGCCTTGACTGAAGCATCATTAGGCAGCCACAATGTCAAGGTTAGCTAAGGACATTGTGTCTTGGTAGTGTGACCTACGGTAACTATCCCTCTAGGCTTTAGCCTTTCCCACCCTGATTACCCACCAGCTACTGTTAGATGAGAGCTACCCACCTGGGAAACTGTGATGCTGCACTTCTTGGCCAGCTCCTCTTTAGCCTCCTCGCTCGGGTACGGGTTGCTGAGGTGCGAGTAGAAATATTCGTTCAAAATTTCCGTCGCCTGCTTGCTGAAGTTTCTCCTTTTCCGCCTGAGTGGGGAGCAAAACGAGAGAAAGGCCAAGTGAGCCTATTAGTGGGGACCAGCATTAACTCATCCATTTGGATCGCACAAATTGCACAATCAATCTCACACATAAATGGTGAAAATAATGAGGAATGGGCTCTAAGGGCCCCTCAGGAGCAGAATATCGTGTCCTGCTCCAAGAGTCTTGTCAACACACAGAAGACCAGACTCCAACCGATGAACTGACAAGCACACACACACGCATACACACACATATACACACACAAACAAACACAGTCACAAAACACATACAATGTTTAATTTGGTCTGTTGGTCTCCAATCTCCAGTCCAAGCGTGTAATGTGTAGAGTTTAGTGCAGCGGATGGGTGGGCTTTGTGATGGAGCGCAAAGCCCAGTCGGAGTGCATCTCGGTACATTATAGAAATCACGGCATGCACAGTTGAGCATTGTTCCTGAAGTGCCACAGCCCCAGGGATCTCCAGTAGAAACAAGCAAACTCTAACTAGATCTGGGTCCCCTTCCCTCCCAAGGGCACTACTTATCATGTTGTTGAGCATTTGCTTATTTTTGCCTTGTTTACCGCGCTTCACACAGGCAGTGGGCAGCAAATGTGCTTCCACTTGGCTTGTTTGGCCCCCCGAACTTGTGGCGCACTCCGCAGAGCTCCACACACTGCACCACACTGTTAGTGATTAGAGTAATCCACAACACCTGCTGATGACCTCCCCTCCATCCATTACGCATGACTCGGGAACCCATTTCATTTGGTCTTAACTGCTCTCAGGTGTGGGGCATGATTGTCTTGAAAATGGATAATGCATGGGAACATGGTCACAATTAAAATCATGCATCTCTGCAGTGCTCATACTGTGTGCTGTGCCAGAAAAAGCGGGAGAAAAAAAAACAAAACTTCAGACCTGCACACAGTCTAAAAATGACCTCGCCCACTGGATTTGGTTATATGGGTCATGCGGAAGCAATAAAAGTTTTTAGATACCAAACACACACACACACATATACATACAGTATATGTTCCACACACACGATCCACTGACCTGGCATCAAGGAATCTGGAGCGCAGGATCATGACAGCCTCACAGGTGCTCTGTTTCAGTTGCATCTGGATGGAGCTGAACTTACGGTGGATGATTCCCACCATGCGCTCAATCTCTTTGGGAGAGATGGGCCGCGTACGAGACTGTTCCCTCAGCAGGTTCATCACATGGGTAGTGAATTCGTTGCATGCCTGCCAAGTGACAAAAAGAGAGACAAAAAAAAAAAACAGCCAGAGTTCAGTAAACGTCCCAAATCACAGCAGCAGCTCACCAAAGCTGTTCGACTGAGATCCTAAAGTTGCAAACATTTTTCATAGAAGAAACGAGTCCATTACATGCGAGCTCTTTTGGTTAAAAGCTTCAACTGACTGCGCTGTTTATATATTACCTTGATGACATAATAGGTGAAGTCATCTCTGAATATAAATGCAGATTTGCAATTTGGCTCAGCCCTAATGCAGAGCGAATTTAAACAGCTTTTTCGTTAAACCAGTAGTTCATACATGATTAATTAGAATAACTCATTTACGTAGTGCACACTTTAGCTCATTACTCTGAGTAAAATTCGTTAAGTATTTACATTTAGATAATTAAAACCTGGAAACACCCTTAAGAAAGATGCATTTACTCCAGCCGAAGTGTTGTGTGCCCCCGCATACCCAACCTCCTCTCTCAGAGAGCACGGAGTAAATTAGTCTAATTTACCTCAATGGCTTGCTGAGGCATCACTGTTACACCTTCTATTTTCACCCATAATGCCTCTGTGTTTAATGGCAGGCTCAAAGTGCTGGGTGAAGGAGCCGATCATACTTTCATTTAACACAGATGACTAAGGCACTCTCTCCGGATCTCTATAATCAGCTACAACACGGTGAATAACACTGCCGTTTTTTTTTTTTCCAGGCTGATAACACGTTCTCCCTCATCATGCATATTCTTTGTTAATGCAGAGAGAGAATGAGCCGTTCTGAGCTCTGAGGATGAAGTACAAACTAATAGGTGCCTTTCATATCTTGAAATTTCAAACAGCTAGTAGTCACATGTTTATTTTAACCTTTGGTTGGCAAAAAAAGACAAAAATATGTTATTTATGTTTATTTATGCACAAACTCGCCACTTGTGGTGTAAAAAATCTCACCGGCGACATGCTCTTTCATCGTAAACTACTGCGTGTGAGAGAGTTGAGACTAGGACACTTATAAGAGCACAGTCAGTCCTGGCCGACCCAGGTCAGCCCCTGAACAGCAGCATTATGTTGAATGTAAAACTAATAGACGCTCTGGGATAATAAAGATTCTTTGATCCTGTTTGATCTTAACCTCACCTGTTCATATTTCTCCAGCTCCGTGTGGTAGATCTGTCTGATCTGGGTGAGTTTGGCTCTGTAGTCGGAATGTTCGATGGAGTTGTCGCCCGCCCCGCCTGAGGCGGCGGCTGCAGCTGCGGCGGCGGCCGATCCGCCGCCTTTCTCTGGTCCCGCCACGCCCTCCGCCAGCAGCATGTTGTCTAAACGCATGAGCTGGGGGTCTGGTGGGTCCTCCTCCTGGGCGCCACGGATGCTGAGACCTGCAGCGACACACAAAGATGAACGAGACGGTCAGCTAATGCTAATCCAGGGACATGAAAAAAAAAAATCATGCTAATCATAACAAAGATTAAATAAGCCCAGACTGAATAGTTAAGTGCAATTAAAAGCATTTGGTCTGCGTAGTCTGCTGTGGAGTGATGTTTCCCCTGCAGGTATGAACTGGGTGCCTCCTTGTGTATGTGCTGTGTTCCTGTCGCCCGTGTCTATGCCTGTTCTCTTTTATTTACACACTGCGCTGCACACTGTGTGTACGGGAAGGCTGACATGACAGCAACATCCATAAACTGACAAATGCTCAATGGTGAAGTGGCACTTCTACTCTGTGAAAGGATGCTAAACAGAAAACTATACCTCTAGTAAGTGTCTCTGTCTTTGACACAGTGAATGCCGGGAACTCCTGCAAAGTTACTGCCATTTCCCTCATTTTCTATCTGCTCATAAGCTTTTGAATCTTGTATTATTTTACGATAGCGATTTTGCAGTGTTACTAAGAAGTAATAAAAAGAATCTACAGGAGGAGCGTGCAGTCAGTTTTATGTAACGTGTTCGGAGACCCTGCTGTTTACTTCCTCTTGGGTTTTTTCTGTCTCGCCGGTCTGTCAGCGAGTCGTAATCACCCAGCAGATAGCGTACGTGCACATCTTGATGCATCGGCAATGCAACCGCCACAATGGCAGAGCTTCACGAGGAACAAACAAACAAACAAACAAAGCCGGTCAGAATTACAACCAAAACAAGCCGGAGCAATCCACTCTAATAAGTGGATAAAAATGTGGCTCAATGGGCAGTAAATACTGAGTGGCTACTCGAACGTTATGATTACCAGAGTTGTTTCAATTCAATAATCCCTCCCGCAATTCAGGGATTTTCAACAGCTCATTACAGCTTCATTAAGATATGGCCAGCCTCTGGATTCTAAATAAGAAGATTAGTGGCTCTATTGTGTCAGCCAGTAGGCATGCAATCAGAGGAGCCCTTTTACCGCGCTTTGACCGCCTGACCCTGCACGCCACGCGCAGGAGTAAACACTCCTTTTTTCTTCTTTTTCATAAAAACACATTCCTGAATAAAAAAAAAAATAGGAAACACATCATATTGTAGCCACTCCTCTGATGTTTTCACCTCTGTTGGTGTTTTGTTCGGCTGCAGTGCCACTGAAAAACAAATTTGCCTCTATTTATGGATCGGCTGGCTTTGAGTCTTTTAGGTGTAATGGTGTGAGAGGAGTGGATGAATGTGGCTATTTGTGTTGGAGACATTGAGATGCTGGACAAGGCTCCATCAGAGCTCGCAGGAGCCAAGCCATCCATGTGGACAATATGCCGCTGCTCCACTAACCCTCATCCACATCACGCTGCATCTGCACCACCAACTCCACCCCAAAGCTCTCGTTCTGGACAGGCTCGACTGTTTCTATTCCAGTTTGCAAGCGGCGCACACGATTCAAATGTTGACCGACCAGATGCCTGGCTACATATCTCAACATGCTCTAATAGCTGGTGGTTTGTCTGCCACTACAGCTCATATTTTCCTAATTCAGTATTTACTCCCACTCTCTGATTCAACACAAGCTCAGCAGGCTGCACTTTTCCTTTGTGCTGCGGGTGGTGGTAAGTAGGTAGGCATGTTTTTCATGTCAGGTATATTAAATATAACTCTGGGACGCAGCGTACATTTCCACACCAAACCCAGTTGTCACTTTCACTCCACTCACTCTATATCCAGGGGAAATGCAGCTGGGGGAATTTACAGGGCTTTTCAGCTAAATGGGCATAAATCACTGGTTTCATTCAAACTAAATAATCACGGGCCATAAACAGCTACTAGTCTCTTACCATATATTACCACAAAGTTCCTGTGTGCAATAATGTGGCCATTCACGGGCAAAGGAAAAACAGAGCGAGACATTAGAAAGTGACATGTAATCCTGTTAGTCCACTGACATGTGGAGTGGCCGTGACATTTTTATCATACGTGTCCATTTCTATTTGGGAAATCAGCAGGATAAAAATGATTACAGCGCTGCCCCCGAGAAGCACGCGGCCCCTGCAGGAGTCCACCAGGGTGTATTTGTGCCACGGCGGCTACGGCTGGCCATTCATAACACACATGTTGGGGAGGGATGGTGCGTCTGTCTGAAGCACATAAATACTAAAGATTTAAAAAAAAAAACATAGCCTACAGAAGAGAAAAAAACAGGTGCAATGTATCTCGCTGTCTCTTTCCGTGCACCTTTTGTTGGAGGAGCTAAAGATTGCGGATTCACTGTCTAAGCTCGGCATCATCACACAACTTCCACAAAATAGGCTCGAGCGAGATAATATCTTTAATTTGCTGTGCGGTTGACAAATCTGTATAGTAACTTGCAAAGCCACAGTCACATTCTAGCACTGCGATGCTGCTCAAATCCTTATCCCGTCTTTTTTTTTTTTTTTTTTTTTTGATGATATGGGTATTAAAACAAGTTTGGGCACCCGAGTTTAGCTCTAATCCACCTCCGCAGTCAAAGTGGGATTAATCTCAGTGCAAAGAGGGAAAGTGCGGGAGTCGTGTCACCTTGGTAGAGCCTGCGAGCAACGGGAAGTTAAGAATGAAAAATCTATACGTGGTCTAAGTTATTTCACAAAATTCTGATGATGCCAGCTCGCTTAATTACCAGGATGAATTTAATGATGCAAGAGGAGAAATTCTGAAATCGTAATAATAACGTAACATGTCCTTAATCTGCCTCATTTGTCATTCAACAATACAGGTGGAGAAGCTGAGGGGGGGGGGGGAAGCGCTTGCCTTTATGATTGTTCCTCGTTTCTCCTCTGTGACGGAGACAAAAGGAGACACTGTGATTAATCCATCCCTATCAGTCAGAGGTGGTTCTCCTTTTCATTTTTTACAGGTTTCACCGTCGGTATCAGATCCGAGGAAGTAACAAATTTGACAGATAAAGACAATGCAGCCTCTTTCTCTCATATACTCTCCCCTGTTCTCTGTTTATAATCATTTCCGGTCCTGGGCTGTTGTCTCGTACATCATTCCCTGCTTGAAGCCCTGACAGTGATCTGAGCACTGCCTCGGGCCGCTCTCCTTTCCTCCCACCTCTTTTTTCCCCCCTGTGCCCTCTTTTATTCTGTGGGCTTAGCTGACCTTTGGCCCGCTGCTTGTTTACTCTCATCACTGAAGTGTGAGCAGGAGAGCCATAAAGGCAGAGCCCTGCTGGGTTAATGTGGCCTGCTGAAGAGGGAAGGGGTGGCTCTGGGCTTCTCCACCTCATTCTGCTGCACTGACTGCACTGTCAGACACCAGACAATGCACTTGAAGAGTAACGCTTCTTGCAGATAAAGCCAGAGATTTTTCGTTTTATGTAATATTTTTCTTGCAGCAGAGGCGGTGAAGTGGTGTGTGCAGCTTGCAGAAGGTGCATCGCGGTCAAGCGTGTGTGTTTTTTGACGATACACGCTGGCGACTCTGTTACTTCCACCTCTGTTTCCAAAACATCCTGTTCATTACAAGTAACCCTGACCTCGTGCAGCTCCTCTCCTGGCCGCTGCCTCCAGTGAACAGCTCCGGCCACGTATATCGACACTCTGTTCATCTAATTGCATTGATCCGCAAAGGTCTCCCAAAGCTAACTAATCGAAACAGAATTTATTTTCTGTCAATATTTGCAAAGGTCATCTCTCTTAAAGCCGCCGAGTAGACGGTGTGAGCAGAGAGGCGGCTCGGAGGAGGAGGTGGAGGAGGAGGAGGAGGACCGTGGCATCTAGCCTGTTACTGAGGCTCGTCCAAGGTGAGCTTTAACTCTGGCTTGGCACTCAGGATCCAAGGCTTCTAATCCACCGTGTTATTAAAACCCGCTGCCAAAGCAACACACTAGAGACTACAGAGGGCTTAGAGTATCCATTTCACAAAGAGGCCAGTGTCACTACAGCCGCGTTCCACGTCTCCTTTGACTTCATATCATCTCCTTTGTCGTGGCGCCTGGATCAGTGACTTTCAGCTCCAGAAGCAGGGAGCTGGATCAAATTACCATTGAAAATCTTTTGTTCTGACAAATGAAACATAAGGATCCTCTTTCATCGACGTTCTTAAAGGCTTTTTTAAGCTTGGCCTACATCCACATGGCACAAAGAATCTGAGAGAATGCCTGCGGGCTGTCTCTCTCTCTCTAGCATGTACAGTAATTAACATGCCATTAACACATTAATACACATTAACTATTCCCAATGTTAATGGCAGAGTAATTACCATACCTGATACCACACTGTGGGGAAGCCGAGACACATTTGCCACTTTTTGTTTCACTTTCTTTGTCGAGAAGCTGAAAAGAGGAAAAATTAGGGAAGGTTCTGCACATCGGTGTCACGAGAGGTTTTCACACTAACGTAGCTGTTCCGGTTTTACCAAAAGTTCTCACCGTAAACCTCTGAGGACTGACTTTAGAGGTGAGGCTGAAATACTGGGAGGGGGCAGAGAGTCGGGTGATTAAATGCAGAGTAAAAGGAGGCAGGGAGTGAGCCCTAAACTGGGGAATCCCTGTCTAGAATGATGATGTATTTCCTCCCAGTGCGGTGAGTGATAAGCTAATCAGCCGCGCTGACAGTGAAGTGTTACAGCCCCTCAGTGCTGGGTCAAGACTTCTCCCATCATACACCACCAGCACACACTAAACAGACAGCGCATGGAGGTGGTGGGGGTGACACAAAAAAGTGGCTCTGGTCAGAGAAGAAGATCTCTGTCAGTTCAGGTAGCCTTTGTCCCTCGATGATGATGAGCCCTCCCACCTCCCTCCAAAAAAACAGAGGAGGAGGATGTGACAGCGGGGGCGAGAGGAGGAGGAGGAGGAGGATGTGGAGGAGGTGATGGAGGTTGGTGGAGGGGGGTGGGGAGGGCTTGCCACTCTCGACCCACGACTACTCCGAAGACACGCGGGGGGAGCGGAGGGGGGGCAAAGAAGGGGGTGGGAAAAGACAACCCAAACAAACATCTTGAAGACATTTTGCCAAGCACACCAAAATTAATCACTGTCCCATGGTGGCACTGACATTTGTGGGAAGTGACACACAACATGACAGACTAGAGGGAGAGGATGAAAGGAGAGTGAGGGAGGGTGGGAGGGCTGGGTAAACAAGAGCCACTGTCACTCGCTGTGATCATGTGTGTGTGTGTGTGTGTGTGTGTGTGTGTGTTTATATGTGGACATTGTGAGTGCCCGCTTTGTTTCCTGCCCTCTAAGACTCAATGTGGGCAAACGGCCAAGTGGTGTAGTGATGGCTGACCAGGCCTGGCGGTGGCGGCCGCACGCAGCGGTTGGGGAGACTGGCCAAATGAGTGGACAGGACCTCCGCTACAGATCAGCACACTGACTGACCCTACAGGACACGTACAGCATGGGGCTCCGACGTAGGGCTCACATGGTTCACATGGTCCGCTGGTCACAGAATGAGCCGCGATCACTGAGACACTCGTGTGTTATTAAGGCAGACATCCCAGAGCTGAGATGAACATAAGGAAAATATAGTCGATATTTGAGTCTCTGAGCTGTACGTGGACCCTCTGAGACAGTTATTGTGTCCTGTGTTTCAATATTTCATTTTATCCGCCTGTATTGTGTTAGCATGTTTTGCTTATTTCTTTTCTTCACTTTCATTTTATATTTCATGTATTGATGGTCTAGCTGCTAGCCTCAATTTTGCTGCAAAGGTAGGCTGATTTGTTATTCAGACCCCAAGCAAATAATGCAAATGTGGCACTGAAAGCCACTTATGAAATACCCAAAGGCAACTAATCACTCCTCCTCTCGTTCCAGCCTTTCTGCAGCCTCCTAATTAGAAGATGGAGATTGCATGAAACCAGG
Source organism: Protonibea diacanthus (assembly GCA_028641955.1). Classification (NCBI taxonomy): domain Eukaryota; kingdom Metazoa; phylum Chordata; class Actinopteri; family Sciaenidae; genus Protonibea; species Protonibea diacanthus. The sequence goes on from CM053985.1 coordinate 24,730,342, forward strand.
TCACACAGCAGGTCTTGTACACACCGATAACCAGGCAAATACAGTGTGCAGGCAAAACTTCATCCAGACACCGAGCCAAGCATGCATTATTTTAAAGGCTAGAGGTGAAAAAAAATAATGCTATTCAGGTTATTAATCCCATATATTTCACTGTATGCTCCCACAGAAAGGATTTAGGCTTGAAGCATTTTGTGTTTTGTGTATGTGTGTGTGTACATGTGCATACGCTCATGTCTGCATGCGTGCGTGTGAAGGCTACATGCTTGCATAAACAAAGAAACGGCATTGGTAGCATACAGCCAACCATGATCCACTGCCAGAGAGATTATTCTTTGCAGTGGCATTTCTGCAAGAGAGTTGACAGTCCATCATTTAGATTTTGCAGTGTATCCACGAAAAGGCTGCATTGCCTGAAGCAGAAGGAGCTGCTCTTTCCTTCAGTGTCTTTTATAGAAGAGAATTCAGCTCCAAATTGTAAAGCCAGAATCCTTTGCTAGCTGTGCTAGCGTGTAAGGACTCTGCCACGAGGCAACTGAGGTTATGACACTGGAATAAGACTGCGCTTGATGTGCCGATTCTCAGAGCATCTATCACCCAAAAAAAAAAGACACATCCACCTCCAGTTGCACGCATCTGAACAAGGAGTGCTGTTTCTGCAAGCATCCTGAGCCTGATGTTGCAGGTTACTGCTATAGGTGCTGCAGAGTGGAGGTGCAAGCAGAGGATGGGCGGATCAGGTCCAGGCCAAACAACAGCTTGTGACAGAAGCAGGCCAAAGAGGATGTTGAGACACGCAGAGACTTAACAGGCAGCCGGCCTGCCATCCACTCTTTTTCAGCTCTCCTTATACTCAACACATCACTTCGGATCCATCGCGAGTGTCTCTCAAAGAACGCGGCTAGAATAGAGCTTCACATTACCATAAGAAAGGAGCGGAATGACTGTGGAGGTTTCAAAGCAAATGAGTGAATGACTGCTGGGAGGATATCATTTGACCAGCTGAATCATTTTATTGTACACCTACAGATGATACTCCACCTTTTTTTTATTGCTGTTGTGTGAACAAGGTAGCAAAAAAAAGGTTATTTGGTGCTAATTATTCCCAGCATGTACTTTACACACCATTTAATGAGTTAGACTGGAGGCATGGCCATTGGCTGTGACTTGCTCGCCCAGTTATCCAAGATGAACCGTGCAATCTCCCTCACGTCACCCCTGTCATGTGCACCGAGTCCCCCTCCGCATCCAATTCCCTGCTAGGGCTTCACTGGAGCAGAGACGAGGCGCCACTGAAGCAACACAACAGCTCCCGTAGCGTCTCTGCGCACACACACACACACACACACACCGGCGAGGGCTGGTGTGGGGATGAGAAGAGGAAGGGGTGGGGGTGGGGAGGGGGGTAGAGCTGGGAGCTCACTCTCATAATTACAATAATTAACAGTTGCAGATTTAATTGGAAGGGAAGGCATTAACAGGAGGAACATTGTGGCGGTGTGTGCAGAGGGAACCTTTGCTGCAAGAAGCTTTTGTCTTCTCTGTACCTAATGGTGCCTTGGCTGCGGTTGGCGAGTGCTGACACAACACAACACAACACAACCGAGCTGAGGGTTCAGACGGCGGGGCTTGTCAGGACTCAGACTGGAGGCAGATAATTAGGTGCCAGGTTAATGAGAGCACAGGCTCTTGATGGCATTTGGTTACTGTATGTGGGCAATTAATGACTTTGTTTTTGTGTTTTTATTGCCCACTTGAGTGGAAAACATAATACATTATTCACCTCAGGCCCGTGTGTGTGTGTGGCGGTTGATGGAGTAGCGGTGACTCTGGCTGAAGAATCAGTTTCATTCATCGTGGTGAGCGCTTGATTCAAAACAATGCAGCGTGCTATATGGAGTTAGCAAAAAATGAAATCACAGCTCACTCATGGCTACCGCGCCGGGCGACCTTTTCAGAGCGAATCGCCTCATGGTCGATGTCAAGCAAACACTGGAAGTTGCGGGTCAGGCGCAGGACAAATGTAGACCACGAAAACACACCAGAACAAAGAAACCGAGAGCCTGTGGCCATAAGTGTTCAGTTAATTCAGCGTATCAGGTTTCATAATGTATTTGCAAAATTCCATACCCCCCCCGGAAAAGCCCTGCTTTCATTCCAGAGGATTTATTGGCAATGAATCCACTGAGAGGTCTTTAGACATCCTCTTCTTTAGCCCAACCACTCGACGCCTCCTATTTTGGAGTTAGTTGTTCTCTTGCCTGTGGTGGCCAATTAGAGCGCTATAAGATAAATGGGCACCCGCAACTTTGATGTCCATCTTTTTAATAAGCTTTGGTTAAGATGACATCTGTGTGAAAGAGTTCAATATCTTCACAGTGGGAGAGAAAAGAGGTTTATTCTAAAATGAAATATCATCTAAATACTGCTGGAGGTTTAGGCCCGGGTGGTGGTGGGAGGGCGGGGGGGGGATCATAGTGTCGGCTGTGACTCTGGTGTTGCATTCATTATCTTCCGCTGCAGTTGTGCAGATTAGTCAGCGAAAGATGATTTTTTTTTGAGAGAGAGAGCCTCGTGAAATCTGTGCTTTTATACTCACAGAATCAGCCGCGGCATAAACAGAAACATATTTCTCAGGATGCAGTATTCAAATATACGGAAAAAAAAAAAAAAACTGAATGCTCGCTCTTTATACACATTTAAAACAGAGAGAGCGAATTAATTAGCCCGAGTACACACAACTGAAAAATCATCCAGTGTTGTAGATATGAAGCAGTAATAGAAGCACTGTGTAACAATATCTAAAATGGTGGGGTAATAAAATGGTGCATGGAGTGTGTATGAATGTAAGAGAGGTGGAAAGAGAGCATATATCTAACCTAGCCTGCGGACGTGCTCCTTTATACGTGTGTGTAACTCAGTCAGGAATAATGTAAATGTCTGGAGAGTCTTAAGACTGAGCAGGCCCCCGTATAAAAGCACCCTGTTTCAGGCTAGTAAAACAAGTCAATAAATACAGCGGAGAAGCCGGTGCTGTCTGCTGCACTCTCCTGAATGAAAACAGAGGTGAACTGCTTATTTTCAGTCTGGCACCAGAGGTTGACAGCGGCATAATGGGCGCTCATACATTCTGACTATCACTCGTCACAAGCTATATCTGTCAATATTACACTCAAGAACATTTTTAGATGTAAAACAAGCGCTTCCCCGGGAGGACTGTTTATGACGCGATGTGGTCAGCTGCTAAACAAACTAAACGCTTCCTACTCATGATGTGTGTGTTTTTTTTTAACTCCTCTTCCTCGCTCGATTCATCAGTTTGTCTTTTTGTTCAAACACCACCAGCACACGCTAAGCCTCGGTGGGTCGGCGCTCGCTTTAAGAGAAGGCTGGATCCTTCCTGCCCGCGCTCCAAATGGGAAGCCGATGACACAGACTCGCACAAAATGGAAACACCATTAGGTAGGCAAACACTTCACCGCGATAACTGCTACCTGATTACAGCGGAGGGGGGGGGGGGGAGCACGGCCGTGGTTCTGCTTTTTTTCATACTGTGTCAACACTTTGGGAAAGCAAATATTTCAGTGACTACCCTCCTTGCGCTTTAATCCATATGGTGCGTTCTGTTTGTCACCACAGATGTTACGCTCCCAGGATGGGTATTTTTTTTTCAGAATGGGAAGAACTACTCGTCCAACAAGCAGTGGCTCACCTGCTCCACGCTACACAATGAATACACAGAGGTCACACACCGTATCACACCGGGGCCAGCGTCAATCCTTTATTAAATTACCCAGCTATCTTTTTTTCTGTCAGCGCGCTGATATGAGGGTTATCTTTTTCATTTATGTAGCAGGATTTTGCAGGGATTATGCATTAAAGATTAAGGGTGTGTGTAGCTAACACCTCAGCACAACAACAACAAAAAAAAATGCAATACCTCAGACAGGCTGATGTGTGTAAGGCAAAGGGAGGTGCTATAAAACAAATCTTCAGCAGCCAGAATCGGACAGGGTTTATTCTCCTCAGACAATACAAGCTGTGACTATACAGAATGTTTCAACCCTAAAATACTGTGGTAAGCAATACAAATCCCTTGGACAAAATGAAATGTATTAAACATGTGGATTTCATAAATCTCCCTTTCCTCGGTCTGGGTCAGAGGTATATTCACTGTAGAGCTCAGCAGGCACTTTTCCCTCAGCATTGTTACTCTGAGTCGCGAGTGCTGCGAGTGGTTTCAAAATGAATGTCAGCAAAAGCTTGCACGTGTACACGGCAAACAGCAGATCCTCACAGTAAAACAGTTCGAATCACTTACCCCTGCTACTTCATAAGAGTATTACGGCGGTGTAGGGATTTAAAGGGCCTGCTATAGAGATATTACAGCTGGAGTAGTGAGCTAGGATCTACATTGTAGATGTAAAAAGCCTCCAAAGATGAACACTTCTGCATCGTTCTCCACAGTGCAGATAGTGTCACAAAAAAAGAAAAAGAAAAAGCCATTCGGATCCGAGCACAACACTGTTAAACACCCAACTGGGATCCCTTTAACCTTGAGTAGCATACCAAAGGTAGAGGCAGCCTGGGGCTATGGGGGGACTGGCTACCACAACTCCCAGTGCCATGCTGTTCCACAGTGGGGGCCCCAACATGGCCAGATTGCCAGAGAGGCCAGCAGAGGTGGTGCTACAGAGTAAGCAGGAGCTGATCATTCATCCGCTGCAACATTCATTTAAGTTGCTCCATTATCTATTTGTTTTGTTTTTTTCTCCAAACCGTTCTTTTCTGGTCACCTCGGCGAGGAGACCGCGCACCCACGTTCACCTTGTGTCTGTCGGAGCATCTGTCGGCGGCCGGATCACGAGACACTCCCGCTAATTATTTAGCTAGCGTGATGGATAATCTGTGATCATTAAAGATCAGAAGAGCTAAGAAAAGATCGGGAGTAATTATCATTTGCTCCTCTAATAAGTGAAGGGCTTTGTGGAAAAGCAGCAAGTAGCGTGTAGGCACAATTAAACAGGCCCTGTCTTTAAATACCAACGGGCTCCGTGTTTTCATCTGCTTCAAACTAAAAGCCAGCAAACAAAAGTATGAATGATGTATGAATGTTATACATAGTTCTGCTTCGTGCACGTGGAGGGGGGGGGGCCTTGGAGAAAAGATGAATAAAGACGGAAGATAAATTAGTGCGTGAAAGGATATTCTTTCCCCGAAGCTCACGTTACGGCTGAAGCAAAACAAATAATGAAGCCTACAAACCTATGAGTCACTTCAATCCCATTGTATAATTCAATCATTTCTGTGACAGCTGACGATTACTTCATCATCGCATAAAGACAGATTAAAAAGTTGTCAAATTAAATATTAAAGAGGGACTGCAGGCGGTGGTGAATTTTTAAAGGAATAACACAGATTGGAGATGAAATGAGGCACCTATATGCATATTTTATGCCATAGGGAACGAATGCATATATTTTCCTCTAGGCCACCTACTTTGTAATAAAGAATAGCGAGTGTATAGATGTGGTAATGCAGCACAGCGGAAACGATATGAAAGAGAAATTGGTTTTACATAATGATGTCAAAAGGAATATGGCTCTGCATGGTCATGCGGAATAAAGATAAGATTCTCTTTCTCCGTGAGTGAATATTTCGCTAATGGTTTCTTCATTTCCTTAAAGAATAAAGAAGTCAGCTCTGAATGAACCTTGAATGAGGTTTCTATTGAATGAAGTTAACATTTATCTTTCAATAGCAGCAGCAGCAGAGAGAGAGATCTGTTGGAAATACCCACGTGTGGAGCAGAATACCGAATGTACGGAAAAAAAAAGAAGAAGAAGCTTTGTCATCTGTTGAAATAAAGAGAAAGTGACAAGTGACAGTAACGCTATCACATTTTCAGCCGGAGGAAGGTTTGAAGAGGAGAACAAAGAAGCAGAATGCAACGCGAAGAGGGTTAAATCTCTATAAAGAACACAGAGGAGGGCGCATTTCACAAAGTCAGCATCGATTGGAGTAAACAATGGCTGATCAATACACACATAAAAGGATCCTCCTAACAAAGACTTGCATGTAGATTTCATATATCATATCACGCAAACAGATAGTGCTTCTCCTCGAGCCTGTTGAATTAGCAGCACCTCTTTTTATTAACACTATTTGTTGCTTTCCATCCCAGCACAGACACACTCCTGTGTCCATACACACTTACTCATGCAATAAGCATCATTGTCACAGAGGCTTCCTCTCCAAATGGTTCAGCCTCCACCATCTGCAGGCGTTCCCAGACACACCGCTTTGAGTCTGCCATAATGATGCATGACTAAGTACAGTTAAAGTGTTGCAGTCTGTTGGCAAAAAGCAGTCAAGCACTTTGCTATAGTGTCACTACGGATAAACCATACAGCTGAAGGTTGACGATGGATAAAAGGCAGTGACAGGCCTAGTGATGTGACTCTGTGTGTGTGTGTGTACGTGTGCTAGTGTGGATTCACATGTGTATGAGAGGTTAGAAACCATGGCACAGCAGATTTGTAAGTGTACTTAACTAGGATGTGAAATAGGGTTGGACACAGTGACATAAAATGCTGTGCTGGAGTCTGTTGAAACTGGGACACGGTTTAAAAGTTATTCCCTCTGCCAATAAGCAGGCATCTCCTTCTACTGCTGCTGCTGCTGCTGCTGCTGGTTTTAAAAGGGAATCACAAGCTCATGGATTTGCTAATATTGTTTGTCACACACATTTCTGAATTTCTGCTGTTCGCCAGCACAATATGAAATTGTCAAATGCAATCCGAGCGCATTATTTTAACAAACACAGTCCTCTTTTCTTGCTGCATTTGGATTCCGTATGCTGGGGGGAAAAAAAAAACAACAGATTTTTGGACTCTTGATCATGACACTGTGTGTTTGTGTGTGTTCTCTCAGCCAGACTAAGTCCAGCCCTTGCAGACCGCAGTTTATTTGCTTTATCTGGCCTTCTAAACTCGACTCTTTTGGTTGAACTTTAGCAATACGGGGGACTCAAGCCTCCCTCTCTCTCTCTCTCTCTCCTCACTTCACTGTCTCCTCCAGCACTCTTCAGGGTAGATATTCAGCAGTACAGTGAATACAGAGGAGACAAAGAACTCTCCATTATACTGTACTCTGTTTGCCAAAGTCTTTAGTGTCAAAACGCTCTGCAGACTTTGTTGCTGCTTTGTCGAGTTCACCGCCGCGGACGCTTTCATGTAAATGATCTTGAATGTTATTTTCTAAAGAATGCATTTTAAAAGAGAAATTCTCATTTCTGCCTCTGCATCTTGTCACAAACGCTTTTCTCTCCTATCTCCTCCACTCTCTCTCTCTCTCTCTCTCTCTCTCTCTCTCTCTCTTTCTCTCTCTCTCACCCCCTCCCTCCCTGCCGCAGCCGTAGACTGCATAATTGATGCAAATATTGTCACATGTGTCAGGAGTGGAGGCTCTTCTAGTTTACTTCTGTGCAACACTTTATCGGAGAACATTAAGTGGAGAAAGCAGCCTCATGCCAGGGGTGGAAAATCAGCTTGTCAGTGGTCTCATTCACGCAGCCATCGCTTCGGGATTGTTTCATCAAGGTGATTGAGAACAAAAAAGTGCGGCGGCAAATTCCAGCTTATGTTCAGGAGCTCCTGCCACATACATTATTTATATTTGTTGCCCACCCCAGTCTCTCCAGTCATCTGAATACATCATTGCCTAATTCTCAAATATTTCTTCAGATTTCCTCCTATTTGCGCTGTATCCTTTCCACATCAGCCACGCCAAACCATTAGGCTTGTAGAGCAGGCTTCTTTTTTTTTTTTTTTTGTCTGTGTGTGTGTGTGTGTCTCTCTGTGTGTGTGTGTGTGTGTGTGACACAGACCTGAAATTATAGATAGCAGCTTTCAAGGAGTGCTAGGGTCTGATGGGAAAGCTGTAATGGCTGTTGAGTGACTGGAGTGCAGTGAGAGACAGAAACAGGATTTCATTTACAACAACGATACAGGAGGAATTATGTAAAATGGTAACATTCCATGCCATTTAATGAGCCATATTCACTAATGTCTGAGTCTATGGTCTAGCGGTAATAAAACGCAGCGCCTGCCAGAGCTCGCCTGCTACACTGTTTCTGTCTATTTCGAGCTCTGTATGAAACAATGGTGCATAACAGAACAGGCAGACATTTGCAGTTCTTTACCCGGCGCGCTGAATGCTCTGCCCTCAGACAGAGTGAGGCGCTTGTCTGCTACCATCCCCTCCTTCCTTCCTTCCTTCCTTCCTTCCTCCCCACCTTCCTCCCATGCTCTCTCTCTCTCTCTCTCCCTGTCCTCTTTTTTTTTTCTGGCCCTAGTCTGTGCTACAGATTAAGTGACTTGATCCTGCAAACATCTGAAGAATTCAGCTCCACAAAGGGGTCAGACAAAGGCCAGGGGATAGCCTTACAGGTCCTCCTCCATTAGCAGATCCACAGAGGTGTCATCAGGAGGGCTCTGCAGGCAACAAAGACACCTCAAAAAAGAGCAGATTGCCAATTGATGTTTATCTCCAGACTCATTATTAAAACCCTCACAGCCGGCGTCTACTTGGACATATGATCTCTGAAATTAATGGGAAAAATTGATTAGCCTTGCACTGTGCACATGTCACGTGTGATGAGTTGTATTAGAAAGACGCTAAATGGGATCCTACACATTTGCTGCATGTCAAATCTTCACTTTTTTTTTTTTTTTTTTGTGCAAAACAATTTTTTTTTGCACAAACAAGTTCTCGCTTGTGAACTGCAATACTCACGCCAAGTAAGCTGCAAATGCTGACTGCCTCTTTGTTCACATGTCTCTTGATATAGACAAACAAAAATACTCCATATTTTCCAGCATTCACAAAGAATATCTGGGGCTCCTAGAAAAACATTTCAACTGTAATAAGCTTTCTCCATGAGAGTCTGAAACATTTCAGAGGGCTTCTTTGAAGCTCTCACTATGTTGACTGTTCATATATAGACAGTGCTTGGAAAGCCTGAGCGCCATATCGCTGTAACCTCTCAGCGCTTCTGCATTAATAATTAATTGCCAATGTGAGTAAACACCACTGTAGATACAAGAATGCCCCTAACAACACAAACTGCTGCTCCCACTTAAAGCTGTATACACTCAACACATTTGGATGAGTTTCCAGTTACATGCTAATGCTGCATATAAACTGTATTCTGTCACATTTATCATGGAAATAAATTCCAGCAGCTTCTCTGTATATACTCTATAACTAAAAAACTTCCCCGGAATGGCCTTGATTCGCTCGATCCTGCAAAAACCTTCACGTCTGAGGTGCGACTCGAGCAGGTGGCTCTATCTTTCACTCCGCAGACTCCCATGTAAAGTCAGGGAGCTGCTCAGGAGGAGATTTGGAGGCGTTGCTCTTGCGCAGTTACCCTTTAGCTTACAGGCAACACGCTGTGAGTTTACGGCTAACACAACCTCATTTATATTACTTATAGTGAGGAATGTATGTGCGAGGCCTGTGGAACATGCTGACCTTGTCACTGTTAGCAGCATCTCCCCCCCCCCCGTGCTGGTGAGGAGCCTCGCTTGTGTTCAGGTAATGTTACCCAAACCGCTCTGTGGCTTCCTGCTCGTGTTCTACATAAAGGAGGGACTAAAGGCTGCTGAGTGTGACAGCACAACAGTTGCTTATTGAATGGCTGAGCAACATAACATGCACATTGAGCTCTGATTAAAAGATTTTATTACAGGAGCGCGTATCGTAGCAAAATGCAATATCTGGTTCTGAACGTATCTGGTGCTTGTTTCTGAGGCAGTGCGATACATAATATAATACCAACACTAATCATATTACTATGGTTGTGCATCACCAATGAGCCTTATTTGGGTTTTGGTGGTGGAGTGTGACCGGCTATTCAGGATTCAGAAGCAAGGAGAGCGTCTTTTATCTTACTATAAATCCTCATTATTTCTAATAGCACTTGTGAAGGCTAAAGAGTAGAGCAGAGCATGTTCTCTTTATTCTGCAGTCACTGACAGACATGGCCAAGCACTATGGGTTAATGTAATATCACAGTTGGATGCCTCCTCAACTCACTTACATTCCCTGTTAGCTTAAAAGTCCTTATGTGGAAAAAAAAAAAAAAAAAAAGACAAAGTATGCAATGCATGGAAGGAGATGACGATTGTGGGAGTCAATGACGGCAGAAGGACCACAAAAAAATCTAAATATCTCACAGGGCCTCGTAAGAGAATAAGTCTGATTAAGCAAATTATATTTAAATGTTTTCACTCTTTATAATCTTGTAAAAAAAAAAAAAACATCCAAGGGAAACAAAAGACTAAAAAATTCACATCTGCGGTATCCATAGTCTCATTTTGTCATGGGGAAACGTTAGTCTAAGAATAGAAAAATGGACTGTAAAAAGTCCATGGTTCATCTACTGAGACTGGCATATCAATTAGGATTGTGAATAAGAGTGTAATTGAAAGCAACAGGAGCAGAAAGAAGCGGAAATTCATCAAGGCAAGCATGGAAAAAGCACAAATGAGTTCCGAGCGAGACACAGAGAGCCTCGTCCTCGTTCTCCTGCTCCCCCTCTTTGCCCAGAACAGATCCACCTAATCTCTCCTACCGTTACCAAACAATGAAATCAGCCACCAAACAAACTCTGCACGCTGTAGTTTCCTTTAATAATTCTAAGCGGGCTAATTGTTTTATTAGAGGTAACAAATAAATATTTCTTGGACCGTCTCTCCTTCCAGCCACAGCGGATTCATAAACTTGGTGTTAACTGCACATTGGGTGCTAAAGTCTGCAGCCTCGGGGGCCTCAATAAGTGGTAAATCTAGTTGTATAAAAGTGAGGAAAAAAACAGCTCGATGTGTAGCATTAACCAATTACCGTTAGCTCATCAGTCACAACCTGTTGAAGTGCTTGGCCACCTCTTAGCGTGTAATTCTGAGCAAACTAAAGAAGGTCAGAGGTCACCTTGCTGGGACTTTTATAGGTTGCTTTTTATTGGGTGTGTTGGTGCTCTGTGCCTGTGATTGCTTTCCAGGCCTGGCTCACCGATGAAAGGCACGCTGGCCGGCAGCATCTGTGTCTTCCTGCACTCTTATCTCTGCTGGCAAGCGAGCACACCGGTGCAGGCCTGCCACACAATCACTGTACCACGGCTCCACTGTCACTAAATGGCACGTTCTCTCAGCCCCAGTCCTCCCTTTCCTAGGCACGGGCTTCTCCAGCTGCAGCCTAATTTCCTGTGACTTGCCTAATTACTGTAATTAAGGATTAATTGCCATTAATTATTCACACATAAGCTCATCGCAAATCATGGGGTAAATGTCTTATGAAAGCTGCCATACAAGCCATGTATAAACACACTAGGATGCTCCAGGCTGCTGAATCGATCACTCAGCCCTCCAGCAAATCTCCACGCCACACTTAGGAAAACAGCGATAACTCTCCCCAAAATCAACAGCCTATCCAGGTGATGGAGGAATCAATTCACATGCTTTATTCGTCTCAGCTACATTCAGTCGCTTCCAATACTGCTTCCAGGATCTCCAAGACGTGAAGCGGACAGAGAAAAATGTCTGTGCAACGTGCTGAAAGTTTTGATAAAAAAAAAAAGGATGCAATGTCTCGAAACACAAGATAATGGAAGGATAAGTGAAGGCTAATTCTGCTTTAATCTATTCCTGTCATCTTATCCTCGCTGTTAGCAGCATAAGAATCCATCTGATCTGCTATCACAGCAGAGAGGTGAGGAACATGAAACCCAAGTGGAATTTGTCATGATTAAGGTCATTTCCTCGGAAATCTATTCATGTGGCACTCCTTTTTATTTTTTATTGTTTCTCCAAATTCTGGGAAGTCCACTTAAACCTGAGAGATTGATTTTGGGTCAGGGAGAAGCATGTCATTAACCTCTTCCCCCCGCAGGAAGAGGCTTTTATCTTGAGACGGTGATGTCTGAGTTTGGGACCTTCCGGCTTTTGGTGGGAAAAAAAAAAAGGCTCAGATGTAATGTAGGCAAATATTTACACTCGCCAACACGCCGACGATTCCCAAGCATTTTTGGGGAAATAGTTTTTAAGGCTTCAGCATCATAAAATCATAATAATGGCTATAATGTAAATCTGCTGAGTATGAAATGTCTTCCAGGGGCCGCATGCAAACAGTATTTAAAATGAGACATTTTTACAAGGCTCTAAATCAGCAGTGGAGCCATGTGTTGATAGAGAGAGGGAGAAAAAAAAAAAAGAAGAAGTAAACTGTCTGCTGCTTCAAGTCAGGTCTCACGGTAATGCCACAAAGTCCATCATAATATACAAGACTGACAATTATTTTCTGAATCCTGGTGGGGGTCTCTGAAAGCTGCTGCCTCAGCACTGACATCGTGCACCAAATTTCTGCTGCTAAGTCTTTGTTTCTGTAAACACCGGACACTGAGTGGGACGGGAGGGGACTAATTGTTGGACCAAAAGCAGCTGTGGCAGATTAATGCTGCAAACATCTTCATTTTTGGGTGCATAAGTTTGTGTGTCTGATTTAAACATTTATGTTAATGGACCTTCTGGCAGCTCTTTAATGCTCTGCACTCCCTTGTAAACAGCCTCTTTGCAAATCCATCACTGGGCCATCCTGCAAAAGAAAAAACCCAAGCTGCACAAGGAGAGGGGAACAGATAACACCATTCCACATCAAGACAAGGGGATAACAAGACTTCAGACATACAAAGGCGGCTTGAGCCAATGCTGGCAGAATTTCCCCTGATCAGCATTATTGCAGCCAGAGTTTAATTTATAGAGCTGAGCCAGTCCCGTTTTATGTGTTTGTTAGATTAATGTGCAGAGCCATACTTTTTTACTGCTATAGTCTTTGATCAAGTTCAATTTATTGGGATTAACCTGAGGTTCAAGCGTGGTCTATGATCCTTTCCAAGTCATTATTAGAAGCGCTTATTTTCTCCAGCTGTGATTGAGTTTCTAGTCCTTATAATTAAACACAAGTTTAAACTGTCAAATCTGTCCTCCAATTATGACGGTTCTTTAATGACCCTTTGCTGTAGCGTGCATTCATTTCTTCTTATTTGGAGCTAACTTTTATGCCTTCTGACTTTGCAGCATGCCCCTTAAATTAACATGTGTTAATTGTTACCTTATAAGCGGTGCAGCGCTGTGATAAATACTACTTTTCACTGAGACAGAGAAGTGCCTGATTGTGCCGTGGTGTTAATACGGGAACGTGTTGTACAGTCGACGTGTCACCGCGCCGTGTGTCAGCTTGTGAGTTACAAGACCCCACAGCCTGTGCAACTTTCTGTGGACCGCGCTGCCCCCACACATTTCACACTCCCACCTCCCCTCTGTGTGACACCTCCCAGCACGCACATGCATCATCGCGTCATTGATGCCTAATTGATACTTCCCTATTTATTGTCACCTTCCCTCTCTGTCAGCTGACTTGGTTCTCCGTGTCGCTTTGCATTTATGGACTCCCGGCTGCCTTGATCTCGGTAATTAGAGTTTATGTGCTAATTGGTGTAAATACAAAGATGGGAGTTGCAGGCGAACACTTCACACGGCAGCTATAAATTGTGGCTCTGATAAGTGTGGGTTGTAGTGCTGAGGGGATAGCAGAAGTGTCTCTAGGAAACTGATATTTCTGTCAGCAGCCCTCGTCCTTCTTTTACACATTCAAAGCGCAGTACAGCTTGAAAAATATTTGGACAGCTTAAGACGTTCTTTGCATGGCCTGGCTATGAAAGTCTCATTTACCGTTGGATGTCAAATGTCACGGTTACTATTTCAAGACCAAGTTGTCAATTTACATGTCAAGACATGTAAATTTCCATTCTGCATTAAATGAGGATGTATGGCTCTGCATTTCCATCAGATCTGCAACTCTATGATATTAAATCAAACACAATCTGCATATATTTGAAGAATAAGAATAACAAGAGATCATTTTATGGTGAGTTATTTTCCCATCTTTGGAGTACAGACATGATAAGTTGCCTCAGTTGCAGCATTGCTGAAAGAAAAAAACTGTAAATACATCAACAACCGTGATTCTTTTCTTTGTGTTGTAGACACAGTAGTCATGATCATGACGTGATCAGGACCTAAAAGTGACTTTAATGATAATAAAACTAATAATGTATTTGATATTTATGGCCATGTGCAAAAAGTTGTGCCGTACAACGAAGCGCACGTCAACGTTACTCAAGCCTGTATGGTTGAAACAACACCAGGTCACTTTGGCCAAATAAAAACCAGTTGTTCATGCAGCTTGCATAATTAATAACGGTGGTTACAATGGCAGATTTCTTCATTCATTCTACATATTTCTGTTAAGTCAACAGTCATTAAATATCTTGACAACAATAAAATAGGAAGAGCTAATGAGATGATTTCAATCTGTCAAAATCTTCATGTTTCGATCCTTTGACAGCTAAAATAAGTTCAAAGCCAAAACTTAAAAAAGAACAGTCACATTACGATATTTCTGCTTCAAAATGCTCAATTTCTCTGAAATGTACGACACATTTATGCAGATATCAAACGGCAAACTTCTGAGCTGATTAAAACTGAGCTTCAGCCATGTGCTTTTCACATGCAAACACGCAGATGTATGTTTCTTTCCCCCCTCTTTTCATTTTCAACTTGCTTCTTTTTAAACTCTGTGTTGTCAGCAGATGTCCTTCTAACGGAGACAAAGAAAATGAGAGGGGGCTGGATATCATCAGCATAGAAATGAGCCTCCTCTCGATGCCCCTTCTAAGGCACAGCCACAGCGCCGCTCCAGCCACTGCACTACCTTTTCAACTTGCAAATGACAGTGTCACCAAATGCTATCCTTCCATCAATCAAGTCGAGGGGGTCATGAATATACAAAAGGCAAAGCGGAGACTGGCTGCCTCCCGCAGCTCTACTTGGCCCAATTATACAGGCTCAGCTTTCTCCTGTGAGCTTCCACTTTTTGTTTCAGTCTAAAGGGTACAGTCCTAGGAAGCCCCAGGCTTAATCAAGGTAGGTCACGCATACTGGACCTCTCAAGTGGACTGCAAATGCAAGTTAAATGTGGACACCAAATGTCATCTTTCTTTTACATCATTAGTGCTGGGGGGCAAAGACAGCAGGGGTCAGTTCCGCACCCCCTTTTTATTTTTTTTTTTCCCGTGCACACATCCACATGCCACATCCCGTGTACAGGAGTCCTCCTCTTTACCCAAACATAAGCCAGACCACAAGGCCGCTGCAGCAGCAGCCCCCCTCCTCTCGTCTCTCTGCGGCAGCCTGCTTGCCCCTTTCTTTACCCCAGCTGTCAGATCATAGTAGTGAATTAGCATTCTAACGGATACGCCTCAACCCGGGGATGAATTAGCACACAGGAGTAACTAATGACCTCCCTGCTGAAAGTGGACCTTATAATCCATGGCACAGCTGATCAATACCACCGCTTCAGCTCAGCTTACCCTCTCTTTTCTCTTTTTAGCTTTCACTGAAATCCTTTTCACAGCCTTAGAAAAGATATCAAAGACAGTTTAATACTAAATGAAACCAGGTTATCAGACGAGTCACGCGTTCATGTCTAAATAATAAAAAAAAAAAAACAAGCTTGAAGCTCATCAATACACCTGAACGACGGCGGCGGCGCCTGAACACAAAGCGCAATAACGTCAATAGCGGCTCATTGTTACGTATTCATTATGATGGAGAATGTAAACAAGACAAATCCATGTGTTAATGTAAGTAATGTTACCTGATAGCATCAATCACTGAATTGTGTTCTTGCTCTGTGTTGACAAAGTGTTGCGAGAGCTGACTAATCAATCATCTCATTAAAACTGATGATTCTAATTGTTTTTGATGAGTGTGGCACTGATGCAAAGGTTAAGACCATTCAGCTGCGTTGAAAGCCGACTGCTCCAACGAACGCGTTAATAAATTTGTTGCCTAAAAGTGTGACACTGATGGAGCGGGACCGGACTTTCTCAGCACGGCCACACTTAAAGACTTATTTCTGAATAAACTAACTATATAATCACCATTTTACGCCGAGGACAGAGGAGCCAATGACGGAGCGTACTGTAAAAACATAAAAAAGGACTCGCTGTCACTTCTGTTAGTCATAATTTAAGACCTTCTGTAAACAAACTCACAGATAAAATATGTCCTCGAAATAGATGCGACAAGCTGCTCCGAACGAGCTTTGATCAGCTTTTTTGATGTGTTAATGTGTCAGCGGAGGCGCAGCAATCAAGCCACAATAAGTCTCAGAGGAGTGTGAGAAAGCAGAGGGTTAATGTGGGCCTACGGCTGAGAAAATAAATTACTCTAAATATGTAAGTGGACGTTGGAATGGGCCCCTGTAAGAGCAGAGTGGGTTTGGGTAAACCAACAGTCTGTCTGCAGTAATTTATAGACAGCTATGATAAATACTATTTGTCCATGACAGTCACATGAAATAATAAACCATGGATGGCGATAAACATTACTAAATCCTGACACTATTGATTTATAATGTCTAACAGTGACATCAAACCAAACAACTGACAGAAACAATGCCAGGGCTTTAGGAGCAGTTTGTCAACTATTAATTCTGTCAAAGGGGGTTTCGCTCTAAGCCGAGGGAGCTTGTCTTGCAGTTGTCAATCCCTTAGCTGGAAACGACTGCAGCACGTCCGCAGGCGAGGGCCCTAGGCGCTGCTCCTTTAGCCCTAATTACCCCCATCCCTACTTTGGCAACGACAAGACCAGCATCTATTTAAAATGCATGTTAATTATGCAAATTATTAATTGGGCTGGTGCTTGAGGATTTGTGTTTATGCCCGGATTAGAGTTAATAACTGTATCAAGCTACGTTTTAAGCCTGACCTATGACAAGTAATGCTGAGGTGCTGAAAGGGATATTTTCCAATACATTACCCTCTCTTCTCTTCCAAGTCCATTCCCCATTACAGGAGGCTGAATAAATGACACACATTCTCCTACCACACAGTTTGGATCTACACCGTGCATACTGTATAACACCGTGCAACGCCGCTGCACCACATCGCTCTGCTAAAGGGATTTTGTGCAGTTTATATTTGGCGGTAACTAGTATGCACACGTACGAGCACGCCGTGAGCAGAGCACTTTACACACACACACACACACACACACACACACACACACACACAGCCACATAAACAGTTGAAGGTCTTATTTCACGGCAATCCAAGACTAGCTGTCAGGCTAATTGCACACACCTGTGATGGGGACCACACATGCTCTGTCACCACCTGCCACGGAGAACAGTCAACACCAGTCTGCACTGTGGTCATCCAGTTATCATCAAGTTCAAATAGATATCATCGCGGAGACAAATCTTATCCTCTCGTCCTGTCATGAAATACTTTAAAGAACACGCACGGTGTGTTTGTAGAGATTTAACAAGCTAATATTGTAAGCGCACACAGCAGTACCTCCACACATCTTCCACCTGGTTCCTCCTCGCTGTACATATCTCCCATCTCTCCTTCTACGTGCATATGTACGACTCTATATGTCACATGAAATTGTGACTGTGTGTTCGTTATGGATTTGCCTCAGCTCCTCTCCTGTCTTCCACATCCTGTCTGAGCTCTCCAAACCTTTGGGAGGTCTCTGTGAGCTCTCTCTCCCCTCGATAGGGTTAAGCTCGAGTATGTGTGCCGACAGTCATGCATGAACGAGGAGCCGCTGCACAATACCCAAGAGGTATGGAAGGAATATCAACTGCCAAAACCTTGGCATTAGAGGAGCAGATAAACACTTCATTTATCACTGTGTTCCCTCTTTTTTTTTAAGTTTCTTTTTTTCTGCAGGTCACGACACAATGCACCGACATTTAACACTGATTTGGAAACAAGATGGTCGAGCTTTGTTTTGTTTATAGTTTTAGCGTTAGCGGTAGCCCATGATATGATGAAGGCTGCAAATGGGTGTGAGCAAGCTAAGATAGCTAGGTTGCTAAATCAGCTAGCTTGCAAAAAAATAAAAATATTGGATTAGAGGCAACTAGCGGTGTCGTTGCAACATTCCCAGCGTGAAGAAGAAACTATGAGACGTGCAGTGTGCCAGTGTTTAGTTTGTCCCTTCTGGGTTACTGTAGAAACATGGCAGACTTCATGAAAGAGGACCTGTGGTGTTCTGAGGTAACAAAAACAAAAAATATTCTCATTTTCAGGTGATTGTACACTAATAAAATCATATAATAATATTCCGTTTCCACAGATCTCTGTTTTGAACTCTTTGAACACACTTTATCAAACAAAAAACAGACTGCAGAGCGTGTCGGCGGCTCCAGTGTCAGCCAGTCAGCAGTCTTTCCACTTCCTGCCACGACTGAAACGGTTAAGGGCGCATTAAGCTGTTTTGCTCAATGGCCCTTGACCAATATAAAGAAGTACTGAGATAGCATGTTCTGATTTATGCCCTGTGAAGACATTATGAATGCATGCAAGCACATGCATGAACACACACACACACACGGCTGCTGAAAAATAAGTAGATGTAAAAATAGATAGATAGATAGATAGATAGATAGATAGATAGATAGATAGATAGATAGATAGATAGATAGATAGATAGATATTTGTGTTTGTGAGGCTAAAGGAATAAATAAGGAATAAAATAAAACCCTCTCTGTGAGGCTAACAGGGACTGAACTAAAAAGGTAATAAACAACAAAAGGACAAAATCCGTAAAATTGCAAATAGACTTTCCATTTATTTTCAACAAAACCTTTTGTTTGTTGGATCTAAATTATAGCTTGATTAAAGTCTAACAGAGGGCTACAGTAAATCCTGTGTGAATGTTTGCTGCAGTTCCTCTAAAATGGGAAATATTGATCAGTATGATTTCCCTGGGTACTGGAGAGCTGTAGAGGAAGAGTGAGAGACATTATTTAAGGGACATGGAAGAAGAAGAAAAAAAAAAAAAAACGTGACATTATGGTGGTATGCCTTGAAACATGGCTTAGTCTGAGTGGCCTTTGATGGTAAGGCGAAAAGGTAGTCCATCATTGTCTGCATGGGAACCAGGGGGGTGGTTGTCTTGTGTTGATTTTACATTATTAATTTGAGGCACACAAGGTCACCGGGGCCGCTATAGTCATGAGAACCAGTTGTTATCTTAACACAGCTGTCGGGCTGAATCTGCATTGACTGATTATGCCATTGATTGGTAACACTGTGAGAAGGGAGAGCCCTTTTAGGATGTCGCTATACGAATTCCTTTTCCAGCGTCGCGGTTGCATTTCTGGCGTGGAAAACATCTCCTCAGAGCGGGGCCTTATTATTTATGTTTTACAGTGTCAGCTGTGTTAACTAGCGCCGTTAGCTCCAAGAGTATTGTATAACCACGTCTGCAGACACCTTCAATCTGCTGTAAGCAAATCAAATGTGAATGTCAAATTGTTGCAAACATATGCTAATGCAGGACAAACCTCATGTGTGAGGGAAGAGAGAGAGAGAGAGAGAGAGAGAGAGAGAGGAGGGGAGGTGGGGGTAGAAACTAAATGGAAAATAAACATTACAAAAACTGTGAAATCTTAAACAAAGGGGGTTGAATCCTGAGCAGCTGGCATGGAATGAACTCTTCTGGAGAGGGAATGCCAGTTTCAGAGCGCCCCGAGCATCGATTTGGAGCCAAGGCAGTAAACAGCTTTTATCAGCAATAATGATGGCATAATCCCAGCTAAAGAGGAAAGTAGCATATGGTGCAAAGCTTACAACTGCAATCCCAACAAAGTAGGGGGGATTTTCATCACTTTGTCCACTTGAAAGACGCTCTGCCAATTCATTTTTTCTCTCTCTCCTTCCAAGGATCATAATCTGTACAGTAAAAAGAACATAACTCCTGTAAAACGCAGACATTTTTCTCATCTGTTGACTCCAGGCTAGTGTGATTCATGGGGCGATGCTGTTACATATCTCCAAAATGTTAAACTGCAAACACTCTAATGATATGTACACGTTATAGCACATAAAGGCTTTACAAGGTGACAACTCGTGCCCTACGAGCAAAAGGAGTCACTGCGATTCTGCGTTACAGCCTCCCGTATACACACGAAGTACGGACATAAAATGTCAGCAGCAAATTAAAAATGAATTTCAACCAGTGAAACAGTCAAACAATCGTCGCGTCAGTGTCTGTATTTCATTTGTCAGTTTCGTCGTAGCCTCCTTCATTAAACCTATCAAGTTTTCCTTTTGATCAGACAGGCCAGAAGACAGCTCTTTTCCAGGAAGAGTGCAACGCTGCCAAGTAGCACTCCAGACTGGCTTCAACCTCTGTCATTGATTTTCCTCCAAGCTGTGACCATTCATTGTTTGTGACATTCTCCTGTCGGCTCTTTAACACCCTTCAACCAAATCAATTTCATATTTTTGTCAATGCCTTGCAACTGGATGAGCCAGATGGGAAGGGACGTCACATGATTTAAGATGTCGATTTTCTGGCAACAGTTTTATCTGCAGTTTTTACAAGACTTAGAAGGCTGGCACGATGGGTCTATTTAAAGACATATAACGGACGAGAAACAAAAGTAAGCTGGCGCGTCTTATTACAGAGCTGAAGCTATTAGCAATTCATAGCTGATCGACGGGAAGAAAAGACAAATATTTCACTAGCCGATTAATCATTTTGGTCATTTTTTAAGCTACAAAGCTATGAAGGCTTTCTTTGTCTTATACTTTAATTAATTGAATATTTCTGGTTATATATATTATAGTATATATATATAGTTGTAAGCATAAGGGCGTCTAACAATTATGACTTTTCCGACGAAGTCATATTCTAATTATTACAGTTTCTGCATACTATATTCATGAACTGTGTACACACCAGCCTCCACAAGAGTTATAGTCAGTAACAAGTACATTAATAAGCACTTATATCTGCTTACAACCACATTAGAGTGTGTTTTCAACCATTCAGTGTTTATTTACTGCTCACGTTCACAAAATACTGGAACTTTTATGTAGAAAGTTATTTGGACCGACGAGTTTTCTCTGTTTTCTGAGATTTTATTGGCATCTATGAACAATTTTTAAAAAATCATTGGTTGCATCTCCTTAAAATGTGTGTGGAGTATACGTCTCCAGTCATCGAAGCACAGAGGAACTTCAGTTGATCATCAGAGTATCAGCGTCAGTCATTTGTTAACTCGTTCATTCTTGTTTCTGACTCGAGCTTACACACGATAGCGCACACATCAGCGGTTTGACAGCGAAACCTGCAACTGCGTCAACTATCAGTGAGTGTTTTTGTACAACATCATGTTGGTTCACAAAATTTCACAGCTATTTATAAGCAGCAGCAGCAGCAGCAGCAGCAGCAGCAGCAGCAGCAATAGTCATGAACATGTCAAAACAGCAAAGCACTTCTTTCCTCAACTCTAACAAATGACTAAATTTATTCTTTGCCTCTTCATAAGCCCAGCAGACCACACCACGGCTTTGCCCTCTATTATACTCTCAATATCACACACTAACAATGACAACAATAATAGCACCGGTGACCTTGACTTCCCGTCTGGACTCTAAGAATAATATTTGATAGCAATATTAAGTGCAACAATAATGAGATGAATATTCCCCCATTTAGTGTAGACAGCTTTAGGACAAATTCTGAAGGGAGAGCTGCCTGCTGCAGCTACATGCTGGTCACTCTTAGTTGTCAGGGCTGATTTATTGCCTCCTAGCTGTTCAATTTCACATTTTGTCCTCGTCATATCCCCGACTCATGATCATTCTGCACTGACCCTTGTAGGGCAGGCAGGGAATATTGATAAAACAATTATCTGCTTGCCGTTCATTTGATTTTCCATTTCAATTACGGATTGGAGGAGGCAAAAAGAAAAGATTGCGGCATTGATTTTTTTTTTCTTCCTACCTTACAACAGGAAGGAGGCAGGCTTTGATGGGATGCTTTGGTGACATGGAATCGAGGCAGGAGTGCGCCGTGGCTTCAGGCGGTATGCTTCTCTTTTGCTTTATGGAGCGTTTGTGAATTAAGTATGATTTAGCACGGTGAGCTAATAGTATTTTAAAGCGTAAACAGACTCCGCATCCTGCGTATTTTTCATCATATTCCAGACACATGCATCCAATTTGACTGAAGCTTATCTGATTATTGATTTTGATGATTCAAATGTGATGAGCAGAATACAGGCCTGGCTTTTCTCCAACACGGGACCGGCACGTTTCTCGCCGCCGCCGCTGCGGCTGACCTGAGGTAAACACTGTATGTGCCTTGCACTCTGGAGGCCAGAGGACCCAAAAGGTCATAGCAGTTTGTCAGCGACACCATTCCGCCTCTCTCCCCCTTTTCTGATGGTCTGCCACTGTCTATTTGTCACTCTTAAATGACAACAGAGTTGCATCATACTTGTTTTTCCTGCAGCACTGACACAATGCTCCACCACCTCGACATTGTGCAATGTTGTACTGTGATGGAAAGCATAGTGGGGATGATTTGAAGGCACATACGAGACAATCTCTGCTGTAACAGATAAAAATAAACCAAACAGAGGAAAATACAGTAAGAGGCAGGGAAAGTGCATGTTAAATGCCGAGTTTCTTCAGAGCAAGCCATGTCAAATGAATCCATTACCACATAAAGTAAATAGATTCTTCTGTAAATGATTTGGAACATTGGTAATGGGTAAAGACCTAATGGGAATCCTGGTAAAATAGCCTTTGGGGAGCCTGGGAAAATCTGCCTCAGTGAAGTGGCCGGCTCTTGGCCAAAAACCCTGTGTAGAGGGGAAGGGGAGGAGGGTGGGTGGGCGCTCAGACTTCACAGAGATGACAGAAAGCGAGAGAGGCAGTGAGAGAGAGTGAGACAGAGAGAGAGAGAGAGAGAGCAAACTCTCAGGGAATCTCCACCCATGGACGATGTTAAGTTCCACTGTTGAGCATAATCGCGAAAAAATGCTGAAGACTTGAAAGGGGCTGATGATAATGCTATTGCTGTCCAGTGATCCAGCACGGTCACAGGCAGCAGCAGCAAGGCACAGTGCTGTACTACTTCCTATACTGCAGTCCGCTTCGGCGAACACGGCGGCTCCCGGGGGATTTCACATGGCTGACCTTAAATAAGTTTGGCTTTGATCAAAGTTTAGCACGATCGGCCTGCTTGCTGCAGATCAGGGAGGGATCAGAGGGATGAGACCTGGACTAGGAGGTCCTGGCAAAGACTCCTTCCCAAAGCTCCAGTGCACCCTTTCCAACACCGGATTATGTTGGGCAATTAAGGTAATGAACTGGCTAACGTAACAACGCATAATGATCCTTTTTATCCTCCTTCTCTGAGGTGCCTCTTGTAGCTCCTCTGACACGTCTTCCTCTGTATCACTTTGCTTTTCTATTCTGTGTCCTGCTGAGTGGCGCTCCCAACGCAGGAAATGATATCACAGGTAATTCAAGACAAAAGAAAACCACCGGCGGGCATGTCTGTGAGTAAGACAGAGCTCTCACAAGGCTGGATGATGGTGCACAAGCATGAGAAAGAGCTCAGAAGCACCTGTGTGGACGCGCTCGCGTGCATTTCCCTGCACAGAGTGAGTGACCGGGCCTCACGTCTATCTGTGTGGCAGTGGAAGCCGGCATTCCAGTTCCCCCCAATCAACCTCCCACCCCATCAGAGCACAACTTGTCTGCCTGCTCCCTTTTCATTTGAACACATTTTCTAGCCAAAAATTTCACTTCAATCTCACCTCATCTCTCCATACTACATTAACCCCTGGCAATTGCCTTCCAAATGACCCCATTAAGCTGTAATTGCCTCAGCAGGCCTGCTCCCTCGCTTGTAATTCTGTGCAGCGAACCCACCAGACGTTCCCCCGGCATTGTTTCATGTTCTGGCTCCCATCAGCCAGTTCAGACACTGACCCCCTCCCTCCCCCTTTTTTTTTTTACTCCCCACCTCTTCTCTTCTGTCGTGGCCGGAGCTGTTGGTGCTCACCACTAGCAGTGCCACTGGCAGACTCTCCTCATCTCCACAGTGAGCTCACACAGGAGGCGCCCGTGCCCCTCACTTCCTCCTCAACAGCTACACTCACTGTCAATTACATAAGCACAAACATTCACAACGAGAGGCCCCGAACAAAATAAACCTCAACCTGGGCTGTATTATGTCACTCCTCAGCCTTCGCTTCATAAATACAGTGTGCACGGCTCGACGATAAACACGAGCAACAAAAGCGAGATGTTTGCTTTTGCCGCTCGGAATTCCTCTTCACGTGTCATTTACAGAATTAATTGTGGCACAATATTTGTATGTTAAAGCATGATCGCTCTCTTCAGTTGTCATCAGGATGCTGTTGGGTGCAAGAGGAGTGCAGCCGACGAAGACACCCGACGTGGCACCTCCCAGCACAACTTCACCTTTTCCCCGCTCCCACTAGGGAGCTGGTGTCAAGACTGCTCAACTTTTTGACGAAGGCCTCCGCGGATAACTAACGCACAAATGCGGATAGGTGGAGAAAGCGATACTGACAGTGATGTATTGCAACTAGTTGCAGGTGTCAAAAAGAAGATGCTCTGCCAGCCATTGGCGTCCATGCACTGTATATATGCATGCATGCACACGTCTGTGTCCACCCCCCCCTTCTGCATGTTTTTCCGAACGTGCATCCCTCTGCACATCATGTATGTGTACATGGGTGTGTGTGTGTGCGCCCGCGGACATTTGATATGTGTGTGTGTGTGTGTGTGTGCACACATGTTCATGATGCCTCTAAGCTTTTACATGTGACCTGCTACGGGGGGACTCGGACTAATAATCCATTCAACACTCCCTCCATCTCAAGCAGCACATCCTCCCTGCCGCCCATAACAGATTGGTTAGCTCATAAAGGCTCACTGACTCACACACACACACACACACACACACACACACACACACACACACACTGCCTCTGTGAGATAGTCACCCTGTAATATAATCACACCATCTTTTAACATGCATTTTTATTCATTCAGAGAAGCTCTTTAGGAAGTAAGGAACAACATATCGACAAAATACAGTTACATTGATTTTTTCCTTTTTTTTACTCTGCAGCATTTGAAATGTGCTTTCTAAATTAATTCTAAGCCTGAGATACACAAGCTTTCTGTGAACACACAAACCTTCAGAAATGCTTTAGATCATTTCGTTCTCTCGTTGCCCCGTTTATTTAAATTCATTCTTTTTCCTAAGCAAATGTTCCCAGGAATATCAAGGTGTTTTTGTTGCAAAGCTCTAACTGATCCGGGGGGATTTGCTTCCAACAGCCTGTCTCTCCCTCGCCTTTCAACACAAAACTCTGCGCTCCAATCAAAATGAACCACCAGGGACCCCCCCCACCAACCCTCCCCTCCCTTCCCTTGCCTTCCCCCCCCCCGAGCTACGCCTGCTACCGAGTGCTGTGATAGCAGCCTCTCTGCCATTGATCGCGGAGTTTAGCACAGAGCATGCATGCCACCGTTAGCAGAAAACAAAGACCTCTCTCTCCCTTTAATAGTGGCGCGCGCCGTTAATGCAGCTAACGTCTTGTGTTTCCCCTCCGCCCCGAAGAATGAATGAAAGAAAGCAGATAGCAATTAAAAAGGTTAACTAGGGGTCCGCGTCTAAGTCACAACTCATCTTTTTCACACAAATCTTTTTACCTCATAAACAGATTGATATCTTTTAGGGGGGTGCCACAAGTGATAAAAACACGCATTCATGTCTTACTTCTAATTGTGTTCCACGTTGCAAATCTAATTGTAGACACTGAATTCAAAAAGGAAACACAGCTTTATTGATCCACCTAACACAGACCAGGAGGATCTCATGAATTAGGAATGAGATAAATCACCATTAACCCCAGAGAACCCAGCTTGTGGTCGACCACTGACAAGCCGCACTGATCTTCTTCTTCTTTTTTTTTTTTTTTAAATAATCAGGATAATTCTTCCTGGCAAAGTATAAATATAACTCCTCAATGAATACAGCATGTGTCTGTTTATTTAATCAAGGGCTGATTTACTTGTGACAGAGAATAAATTCTTCTATTTTCTGTGAGCCTCTATAAAATTGCCATCATTTTTAATTAATTCTTAATTAAAATATATTACACCACAGCTTCTACCCATCTCTCTTGATATTCTAACATAATCAATTCAGAACCATTTACATATCATTAATTAAAAGCTTTCCTCTCTCATCCTTAAAATCATAATGAGGGCCGATTCCTCATTAGTAACCTATAAGGGAGAAAATAACAATACAGTAGAGAATGGATGGCGCATTCCACAGTGAGTCCTTTGTCTCGGAGTTTCTGAAAAGCATTATTTTTTTTTTTTTAACGCTTCTCAATTGGATTTAAGAATTACTGAGTCAATTCTGTGGACTCAATGAAAATAAGTGAAGCAACACGAAGCTCTCTTAGTGTTTATTTGTGCCTCCATGCTGCTCTAAAGAGCAAAACAAAGTCGATCAGTGTCATCAGCCGGACTGAATTTGGACTCTATTTTAGGAAAATGGATTTTATCATCACATGAACGACACGCAGGAAAAATTAGAAATGAAAAGTTTGCTGTTTGAGCATAAATAAAAATATAAATCCCACACTGATATTGTGCACATGAATCTGACTGTGTTCTCTAAATAATAGTACACCTGTGAACAACGATGCTGGACCAGAATAAATAAATGTCCTAACCTTGGACTTTGTTTACAATGAGCCTGCAGACAAATCAACATGGCAGTTTGCTCCGAGTAATAAACAATTCTGCATGAATATAAAAGCCAGTTCAGTACTTGTTGATATGCCATCAGACTGCATAATTCAATTTCACTGCAAATTTTTAAGTGCATCTACAACCAAAAAAATAAAATAAAATAAAAAAAACACACACCGGCCTCAGCTCATTTATTATCGAGACTTTAAAAAAAAAAACACGTGCGTGCAATCTTTCCATCTTGAGCTCTCTCTTTAAAGAAGAGTAATAATATCAAGTAATGATAGGTATTGTTATGCCGAGGATCAGGCATATCCTGATTTTTATCGCCCGTCTCTCACAGGTGCTCCGGCGCTACTTGTCAGGACTGCATGTCTGGGTCTTCCACATGTCAGATAAAAATCGCTGCACTTGGTGTTTCGGCAGCCTGACAGCAATTTATTTGAATGTTTTGTCACACTGGTGTTGGTGCATTTTGTGTGGGCTGCTCACCGGAATGGCAACAGCTCGTAGCTTCCTGACACTTGTGCACACATACGCTCTCTAACACACACACACACACTCGGGTAACACAAAATCACAGATGCATACTGCATGTGCTGCATGTCTACTTTGGATAATTAAAAGCTTGTGCATGTACAAAAAAAAATATAAATAGGTAGAGTGTTGGTAAACTGAATGTGTTCATTAATATTTAACACCCAGTAAAGCAGGTGACACTACGTCGTTAGCACTCGTTATCCTTTTAAAAATATACATTTCCATTTACACCTCCGTGACCACACACTCACCTATATGAACCCAATAGAATGTCACAGCAGCCTATACTAAGATGATATACCGAGGTGAATCCACAAATAGTCATGGAAAAATACAGCACACATTTATATGTACGTATATATTTATTTTTTTTACCTTTCTGCAGAGTTTAAATCTTGGACATAAATAACACACATGACTCGAAGCACATTAGGCACAAACCTCACTGTAATCTTGTGATTCTCTGAGCTGACATGGAATATTGAGTAAGTTAATGAAATCCTCTCAAAGACAGGAACTCTATTTTTACACCATGATAATTAAAGTACGACACAGTTATAATTTACAGCCCTTGCTTAATTGCATAGGAAAAGTAAAATGGGAGAGGTCTATGAGAGGAGATTAAACGTGTGTATGTGTGTGTGTGTGTGTGTGTGCAAGAAACGAGTGTGTGTGCGTGCAAGAAATGAGTGTGTGTCGACATAAAAAGAGGCTTCCTGTGCATCTAAACAACAGGATTGTATCTTTTAGCATCATGGAACGTATCAAAGATTAGGTAATGAAATATGCACTGTCCTATTTTCTGCTACCGGGCCCTTTGACAAATCGAGTACAATCCAAAATCTCCATAAATCACTATTAAAGACAAGTATATCATCACCAGCGCATATATCTTCCCCAGCCTGACCTGTAGACTAATGAGAAAAGGCCCAGACTATCTTGTCTGATTAATTAATTCAAAATGTCGGCTGTTATTCAAATGTGAGGCTGGTGTTATTTGAATAACACTTGACAGCGACGCCTGAAGAAATAATTTCTGGTTTGTGAGGCTGCTGCGGCATTACTGATGATGGCTCATGGAAATGTTAGAAGCCGAGGAGTATTTTTTCCCCCTCTTCGTCAGTCCTCTCGCTTTCCCTCCCTCACCTTCTCAGTCATGATAGCTCCAAGAAGTATTTCATTACTTCAACCACCAACCCCCCCAGCACCACCACCACCACCACCACCAGCAGCACCACCTCCCTCTTCACAATTATGGCTCTTACCGGTTTTTTCCACTGTCTGTCCTTTCTCTGTGTTTGTATTCCCTCCCACAAGCCAGCCCCAGATCTACAGGGCAGCGCTTTGGCTCTGCGAGAGACATGCTGGCAAAGAGGAAGGTCATGGTTTTTACAACTGCAGCTCCCCCAATGCTGACAGCCCGTGCTGCCAAAGTGACACACTCTGTTTGGCTTTCCCACGTTCATAGAGCTCCACGGCACTCCGTCTTTATCACAGGGGCACGCCACACACACACACACACACATATAAACACACACATTTAATCAGCCTCAGAGCTGCATTTCCTGTCAGCGTTCAACAGAATGACCACACGTACAGACGTAATCGCAAAATATCCTCTCCGGTGGTGCATTTTTCCTTTTTCCTTCCTCTGTTTTATGTTTTGTGTGAGACCCGGTGGATTGTGTGTGTGTGTGTGTGTGTGTTGGGGGTGTGTGTAGGGAAAAAGAAAAATCATGAATGTACGTGCTAGGGCCTAGGGGCAGTGCACACCCCTCTATCGCTTCCCTCATCAAGCATGGATTCTAATCAGGGCTGGGGAGATATAAGACGCTCAGTCATTAAATAAATTAACTCTGCCACTCCATGCTCTCCTTCAGCACCCCGCGAGAGGCCTGCCGTGCTCTGCATACTTACAGAGGCTGCGAGCATCACGCAACCTCACCTTCACGCCACAACCTAGCAGGCCTGCCAACACACACACACACACACACAGGTTAAGAACTAATCTTGAATATTTAGAGAAGGAGAGGAACCACACCTCCTGTCTCTCCACAACTGATGTTCACGTTCACGTGGAAAGCTTTTACATAATTGCATTAAAAGACCGAGAACAACAACCCTCGGGGACGTCTCCTTGTTACGTTCCACAATTCTTTCTTTAAGAAATCTGCACGTGTGTCTAAATAACCTCTGAAGAGCACTGCTGATTCACAGCGCTGGCGACACAGCGTTAGACACCAGTTTTTTTCTGGAGGATCTGTGCCGCGTGCTGCCATTCATCAAGAAGGAAGCAAGTGCAGTGACGAACAGTAAGAGAGCTCAGTGTCGGCTCGGATCACTGACACAAACAATCAAAGCTGACACAGTCTTCGTATAGCACCTGCCACTCCGGCAACACAAATAGATCAATATGAAGGGGGGGGGACTCGTTCACTGTTTAAAACTCATATCCGTGCACCCACATCATCTTTTCCAGAGCGCCGTGATGTAAAAAGTGCATCCTTAATACATATCAATCACCCTGACAGAGGAAATGCTTATTTGAGGAGCCCAACGTGAGGCAAATACGCCGTGTCAGCAGAATGTCCGTTGTCAAAACTTGCCATTTGAATTTTCAACCATATTGCGCAGAGACAAATGTCCTCAGAAATCCCTTACATTGCAATTTATATCATTTTAATGCACGCTTTAATTCTCCATTACTTAGAGAGGAAGTACCTGGGAGGGTGGAAACACATTAGAGAAAGTAAGAAATGAACAGAAGGGTCTGGGGGGATCTCTGGAGCAGACACAATTAAATATTCATGTGTCTCCTCCTAGGACACAACAGATACAGATCATTATCATGGCAACAGCACACCACCATTTTGTTCACACGTTTGGCTCTGAATCAATGTGTGTGTGTGTGTGTGTGTAAAAAGAAGATTATTAAAACTGCTTCTTTTTCATGCACGAGTTCACGACAAAAAGAAATCTGTAATTATCAGTGTGATATTCAGGCTATTAATTATAACAGGTAAAAAAAATATGAGCAGTGTGGGAATGTCTTTGCACAGGTATGCGTCTCTTTGAGCCGCATGTCACGGGACAATACGCTGGCTCACAATGTTAGTGAATCATTCCAAAATTCATTACAAGAGCTCCTCACTCCTTTCCTGCTTCCTGCTCCAGAACAAAAAAAAAAGCAGGAGAAGAATAGCAGTAATGTACTCTGGATGACCTCCACTTTCTAAAGAGGAGAAACCTTTTTTTTTTTTTTTTTTTTTTTTTGCTTTTCAATCCCCATCAAAGAGGAGCAAAAAGGAGGGACAGCATTCCCCCGCTCGCCGTCATTAATCATAGCTTTCTGGGAGCAAGCGCATATTAATTTCTGTCATCCCAAACATCATTTGGTATTGTTATGCCACGGCTTAGTCCTCATTCACCAGCAGACGCCGGCCGTTCCTCCTGGTTTGAGGGAAGACAGGGGCCTGTGTGGCTGTGTTTCAGAGCAAGAGGCCTTTATCCCTGGGGCTCTGACACCAATTAAGCCATTTCAACCGAGAGACGAAAACAGGGCCCGCCGTTTCGCTGTAACATGAGCCAGCACCTAGCTGCTGGCCCCTCGCCATCTTTCCATTACTTCAGGCACAAAAATGAACTTCAAGGACTTAAGAAAATAAAAAAGATGGTAGAGAATGGTCATACTTCACTGACCACTGACAAAATCACAAAGGGGGGTGTGTGTGTGTGGATTTTCAGGTGTTTTCACGCTGATCACCAGGCCAGTTTAGCTCCACTGACAGGATTATTTAAAATTATTTATAATATTCACAAACAATATCACAACATTGTGATAGTGTAATGCCACAAAATGCTCAGTGTGCAGTTCCCTTTATGTCTTTTTTCCTCCCTCCATACTGTAGTTTCCTTTTGGCAGGCAGCAGAGTGGAGCTTGTCTCAGGGCTAAAGCAGAATAATGCAAGGTTTGTTATGAATTAAATATTAGAAATCTTAACACAGCAGCCAATAAGAATTATTTGCCTTATTAAAGCAGCAGAAGACGCTGATTAAAATTTCATTGCATTGCAGTCTTTTTCCCATTTCTGCCTTCAATATATCATTCTAATGTATGAAACATGTGGAACAATGGCATATGGGACAATGGGGGAGAGGGGCTTCATTTTCAAGCTTGCAAATGAGGGAAGAGACAGCACAGACTCCCTCTCTCTCTCTCTCTCTCTCTCTCTCTCTCTCTCTCTCTCTGTTTTTGGAAAACAATCTTGAGTAAAGAAAAGAAAAGGTGACAACAATGTATCACTCTGTTTTTGTCAGGGAACAAGCAACAGACTGCCAGAGTGTCAAATATTACAAATGAGATTTAAAATGTGAACGTTTACTGACTTCTGCCTCTAATTCCTTCATCACTTTATCTACAGAAATACATCACCTGTAGGAGTGTACACACACACACACACACACACACACACACACACACTACAAAACAATGTAAAACACAGGCATTTAACTGCCTGCAAAAATATAACTAACAATATATCCATCAGAACGATTGAATACAGTGAAAGGTTACTGGAATAGTGACAAAAGCAGGATTGTTTTCTTGCGCTCACAAATGATAGGTCATTTAGTTGTCCACATGTAATGTGTACAGAGTAAATGAACATCATGGTGTCTATTGTCCCATGAGGAAAACTCTTCCCTGAAACACTAGAGCTAATGAAATAGGGACCTATAAATAGCAGAGTCATTACTGAGAGAGGACTTGCTTTGCACCAGTCTTTCACTCTAACCCTTTTTACACTAATAACCAGCTCTATGGGCATCACATGGACTCGGCCATCGACTGACACGGTAATGAACATCATGACACAGGAGACTCAGGGAAGAGTTCATGTTTAAAAAAATAAAAAATAAATATATATATATATTTTTTTGTAGCTGTAAATACATTTATGCTACATCAATAAATAAGTCTCACTGCCCCAAACTTAACCTCAGCCCTGTCGAACAAAAGTACATAATAACACATCTGTTTCTCAAAATCAAAAAGTGCTTTGAAAGTTTTATTATCAATTAAAATCTTTGCGACTGTGTTTCATTAAGGTTGAAAGAATTTTTCATTTTTCTGGTGCCAAAAACGCCTAAAAAATAAATCACAAATTTGAATTTTTTATGAAGATAAAAAGTGTAATATAAAGTGTGTGAAAGCAGTGAAGACTCCACATTGCATCTTGTAAAAAAAATAATAAATAAAATTGGTTTAACTATGTCTGGAAAGGTCAAAGGTCTTCCTCTGTTTTGACAAGAGTGAAGCACCGTCATGCATAGGAATAAAAAAAAATAATAAATCAAAGCTAACTCACACTGACAAGACAACAAGTTGTATCGTATCACGTCTCTATTTACATAATTTCTTCAAATGGACACAAAGGTGCAGTGTGTTTCCACAGGGGGTCACAGCTTCTCCCTCCTCTGCTGCTTCAGCTTCACTTTTTCACACTCAGCGACAGACAGAAGTCTCAAAAAAAAGAAGGGCAACGTCTCCAACAGCCACGTTCCTACTGCTGTAAACTAATTTCAATCAATCCTTCCTTTTTGCATCCCAAGCAGCCTCTGCTGGCTGCCACCGCCTGAAGATAACTATTTCACCACCTCTGTCATGCCTAATTAACAACTCAGATGTACAATTCAGAAATTTCGCAATTAA
Organism: Protonibea diacanthus; assembly: GCA_028641955.1. Classification (NCBI taxonomy): domain Eukaryota; kingdom Metazoa; phylum Chordata; class Actinopteri; family Sciaenidae; genus Protonibea; species Protonibea diacanthus. The sequence goes on from CM053985.1 coordinate 24,763,338, forward strand.
CCTACTAAAATATTGTTGGAGGATGCTAATTGTTATGCCAGTTGCCATAAAGACTCATTTGCATAACGTATGTGCAAAAAACAATTATGAGCTGTTGATCGCGCAGGAGCCCACAGAAAACGCTCGGAGCGATGGAGGGGGGAGCGAGGGAGACGTTTGCAAGATGGGTGCATCGTGTGTGCAGATGGAGGGACAGCACTGAATCATCGTACAAAAAAAAGAGAGAGAGAGAGAGAGAGAAAAAAAAAAACAGATTTGAGGAGCCGTGTGTGCAGATACCAGGCGGCAGCAGCAGCACCGGTGTGCACAGGCATCTATCTCCTCCACAGCACAAAAGCATTTTCCCTTCTAAATGAAACTGATATGTATACTCCTGTTTTTTCCCTCCTTCTCCTTTTTGTCTGGCTCTCCTTCTTTTCATCTTTGCTGATGGGGAAATGGAGGGTATTTGGGAGCTACTTAGATAATAGCCCACATCTTCCCCCGGTCCCCCTCGTGCTTTAGGAGGAGGAAGCACTAGTGGCCCTGCCATTGAGCCAGTCAGGAACCCAGCTGTGCGCGAGCTATTCGGCACAACACTATCTAGTCAGTGCAGCCGCATCACTGGGGCTCTCTGAGACAAAAAGCAGCCAAAGTCAATTGTCTCTCCTGCTGAATAGCTTTCTGTTCTCTGTCATGCATTTACTGGAGCTTTTTCAGCACGAAAAAAAAAAAGGAAATCACAAGGTAGAAAAATAAAATGAAATTTATTTTTATTCTTGTGAGAACAAATCTTAAAATTTAGCTGCAGCTGCCACAATAATAATAATAATAATAATAATAATAATAATAATAATAATAATAATAAATTCATATTAATAATAATAACCCAATTGGAATGAGAGGGGTCATTAACTTTGTCAGGAAACATTGAAATTAATGTTCCCTGTAGATTTCAGAAATGCTTACCTCCTCAGCCCTAACTCTATTTACTCCAGGTAATGCTTTTAGTCAGCCTTGCATGTGGTTAATTACAGGCTCATCCTGAACTGTATTTAATTAACACAGTCTTTCCGAGCTGAACATTACATATATCGCAGACAAACCGATAAACACACATGAAAGCATGTTTGCCGGGCTCTCAGAAGCCCAAATCAAACATGTGCAACAAAACACCGACATTGGCTCGGACTGTGAGTGTAGTCCCTCCCTAATCCACTGCTATAAACGCTGGGTCGGAGCATTTATCAGCCTGAATCTGCCACGCTCTCTCTCTCCCTCCCTCCCCTACCTCTCCAGACCCCCTGTTTCTGAACCTGATGAGTCAAAGGTCAGGAAAACAACAAGTCAATACGCAGCCAAAAGAAGCGCCATGCAGCTGAGAGAGCTGTGGAGAAGGCTAAGCCTCTCTGTGGCACTCCGTGATTTAGCCTGTAATAGTTTTCTGTAATCTCTTTCTATTGATTAAACCTCACATCAAAGAGGAGTCTTGCTACAGAACCTCTCTTTTCCTGGTCAGAAATACCATATGGAGGTAATCTTTCACCTTTGTTATTCTTGCCGCTCCCGCTGCTGCTGCTGCTGCTGCTGCTGAGAGCCTCTCTTCCAAGCATGAGAGCAAGACAAGGGAGTAGCCAGCAGGATAAAACAAACCCAGCACAGAGGAATAACTGCAAAACTCATCTGAATCGCAGGCAATTTTCACTCAATGCATTCATTGTCCTCTCATGCAGCCTACAGGGAAAAAGGTACGACATGAATGCATCCTTTGTCCTGAAACAGCCAGAAACACGGGGGAATAAAACATTTTAATTGCCATTTTTTTTTAAGTATGTACCAAAAGAAAAACATCACACAATGAAAGACAAAGAACTTGCCAACCGAATCTCACATTTAGCTTATCTAAATGCAAAACCAAGAAAATTTTGGGGGGAAAAAATCCCTCCTGCTAAAAACACTCAATTTAGTGACAGGCAAATGACTTCATGCTGCCACTTAATCTCATTTCTTGCATAATGCTCCCTAATTAGCATATCAAAGTGAATTAATACTTCTAGGGCATTAGCAATGCAGAAATACGCTGGAGCTCTACAATAACAGTCAGAAGAGTGCCAGAAACTTCTAAACACCCTGAAAAGTCTCGAAAATATCTAGAATACCTCCCCTCTGCAAAAAAAACAAAGAAAATCCAGAGTGAGGTCGCTCTCACCGCTTTGATTTTCTGCTCACTAAATAATATTTTTAACATAAATGCTTTGCAAAAGCTTCGAAGCTGAACTCTGCACTCGCTATTCATCTCCACACCAGACAATAAGTCGGGATAACATGATACATGCGCGCGGTAATTACACCGATGATTCCTGGAGCGCTTTCAAATTTATTATTAAAAGTCATTTTCAGCCAACGGTGGATCCCATGGTTAAAAAAGACAGCGGCCCCCTCCTCCCCTGTGTCATCTGAACGGACATGAAAGGGCCAAGGAAGCCCCTGTGAACGATGCTACAAGCAGCCAGTGAAAGGCTCACTGTGTGCTGGAAAAACAGACTGGTCAACAAGGCCACCAGACCAGCTGAGCTCTGTCAATGGCTAAGAGGGGGAGGCTGTGACTCTAAACCACAGGTTAACCATGCACACACACACATACACACACACACACACACACATACACACACACACACACACACACACACACATGCTCGTCCTCCCTCTCCTCCTCCATCTCATCTCTTTCTCACACACACTTACTCCACAGTGCATGTGCATATTTATTTGGAAATCTTTTCATTTTCACGTTCTTTTTCTTGGTTAAGTGGCTGATTTAAAGTTCAGAGAACAGCAGAGACACACAACAAACATCTGATTAGAGTAAGTGGCAGAGTTAACCCTGAGTCTGGAGATTTGAATATGACTTATAAAATAAAAGTCTCCGTTCTGCATATGCAGCAATGCTTTTATACTGAAAACCACTTTCTCATGAAACCAACGGCCGCGTACAGAATAAAAAGTGTGTGTGTGACGTGTGACCTGCATCCTCTATATCTCTTTTCATTGTCTGAACTCAACAGGCACAGTAGAGCGTCTCGGCTAGACTGTGGAGCCCCCCCTCCCCTCCTCTCTGCCTGCCTCTGTGGACGCCACCTGTGTTGGGGGGAAGTTCATAAACTTTTATGATCTCTCCCAAGCCAATTTCCTCATAAAGTGCACAAAGGTCACAAATCTGACAAGGCATCAGGTTCGGTAAATTACACCAAAGCCTCGGCATTGTTTGCTTTGTGTTCTTATTTTTCTTGGACTTACAAACACACATATTAATCTGGAATTATGAAAAGCGACGAGCGGTAGTTTGAATATTTGAAGCATCTATTCTCTTCCTGGTTTATAAGACGTAATAAAACACTAAAAATCAATTACGTCTTCAGTTGAGAGTTTAAAGGGTTCAGTTTATTATGTGCAGAAACAGAAATCTGTCTGCAGCAAAGTCTGAGCTATCAGAAAAGTTAGAAGAGGAAACATTAACTAGAATTTCTCCCTCACAGATCTGCAGATTGATGCTCATAAAGAGCGACTGCACAACACGCAGCAAAAATATTTTTTTTCCTAAATTATATTTTTGAATAATTTTCAATATGCTGATTCTGATATTTGCATTTTACCTTCGACCGTCCTCATTTATTGTATAAATGTGTGTGTGTGTATGTGTGTGTGTGTGTATGTAATTTTACTCCAATTATTGACTGAGTGTGTCAGAGTGTGTGTTCGCCTTCGAACGCTGAAAACGTAGCAATTGTTATCAGGTTCTAAAGCATGAATTCACTGTGATCTCAGCTCTGTGGAGCATATGCTACGGGATTTCCCCATCCTGCTCAGTGCCAGGGCAGCGAGGGTGAAAGCTGGAGCTGGAGCTGGAGCCTGAGCGCACTTTTTCTGTTTAAAATCCGAGCAACCAGTTAAAGCTGGAAAAGATGCTGAAGGAAGAAGCATCTGAAACACTCTGACTGTTTCTGCGTGGCACGATGACATTTCTTTTTTTTTTTTTTTTTTTAAAGAAGTGATTGATTAATTTGGGCAGAGGTCTCCTGTTACCTGGATGCAGGCTGCCATCGGGTCACCGTGAGGTAAAAAAAAAAAAAAAAAACAAAGACTAAAAATGTCTGTGTGCGCTCGGCAGTGATGCTCTGATATTATTATTTTTTCTGACTTCATGTGAGAGTATTATTTGGACACAAAGATCTTACCTGTCTTTTCTTTGATTTCACAGAGAACGCTGAAGAGTGCTGGTTTCATTCTGTGACAGTTCAGCCCATGTTTCCTGTTTCAGTATAAGACAAGACATAATACTGAAATAAATTCACTGATAAATCACATGTTAGATATTAACAGCTGCAGATTATTTAAGATGTCTCAGTTTAGCTGTCACTACGTCCTGCCAACTCACACACGTCTCTGAAAAGTTCATTTCTTACAGCTCCAAGTTAAAAAATCAAAGTGAATTACTTTGGACTGATTATTAAAGACAAAATGTCCCAGTGACAACCAATTAACAGAATCAGCCTTCTGACATGATTTTCATGTTTTCAGCATCAGATTTCTGAAGGTTTTCTTCACCACATGTGTGCCACACCAAACTTTTTGAACGAGCTCGTTCAGGTTCAAACACACACACAGTTTAAATAAAAACGCTGCTCTTCCCCTCAGTGACAACTTTCTCATGTGTTACAGCTCTGCGAGGCAGTAAATACACCTTAGTGTAAGATTATCATTAAAGCCACTCCTGCCTATTGTTACACATGGGGGAGTTAAGTTAAGCGGGCCACATCTCAATAATGATGCGTTCAGCGTTTTGTGTATGGAGAGAAGGAGAGAGGGAGAGACAAGAGGGGGGCGAAGTTAATAAAACATATAAATCAACCAACTTTGCTTGCGCCTCGTCCAGACTTTGATCAGTTATGGTCATTATTTGATGGAGAATGTCACCAATGTCTTGTTTTCTTCCGTCTCCGTCTGTCCCATCGTGTCCATGTGGAGGCGGCAGTGCCATGCCTCCTTGTACCGAGTGGCCGGCCAGACTGACACCGCCGATCGACTGCATGATCCGGGCTTGATCGTCCATAGTAGCCGCTAAAGAGTCTGTGCACTGAGCCACACAAATTGAAAAACTCATATACGAAATCGGCTACAACATGTGCCGCAGACAAGGAGGGGGGATGAACGGGCTGTGTGGCTCTTCACCGATAAACAGGACGCACGATTCTGGTATATATTTTTAAAAAAAGATGTTTTTAGCGTAAATCTTGTGTCCAAGTTGTCGCTGTCCTCTCGCCTCTTTTTTTTTACGCGCGGTCCAAAGTGCCAAAACGCGCGAGCGTGTTTGTAGAAAAATGCATAAATCTCTTATTTTTCTTCTCAACACTTCTTTGTCATAATTGACGGTCCATCGTATCCCGCACGAATCCTCATGCCAATCTGTCTTTTCTCTGGGATTTGACGGCTGGTAGAGACAGAAACGCTCCTTGGTGATCTCTCATTTATTAGCGCTCTTCATGGGATTCCCGGCGCATTTCCTCTCCAAAATAAATGTCCAAATCCTCTTCGTGAAAGCACCGGCAACCAAAAGAAATATCCAATGTGGAAACGTGTAAACAAATAATAATAAAAAAAAATCTTGCAGGTGTTGCCAACTATAAATGTGCAGAAATGATTCCCGCGACAACTGAGAGTATTAGAAAAAATACACAATCTGCGGCATAAGGTGTCCAAATGTGACTATAAAAAATATGAAATGTACAAAAAAAAAAGTTGGGAGAATTTCTGTTTAGAAAAAAAAAAAAGCAAACCACGAGAAGAAATTAATGAGGACACAGCGCTGTATAAAGGCGATGCGCAAAAAATATCTAGCCCTGCTGAAATTTATGAGCTCCAGCCTCTGCCTGTGTGTGTTTTATGTTGTTTGATGGCAGCGGTAGTGAGCGATTGACAGTGTGCCAATGCCACTCACTCAGTGCAGACGTGTCAGAGCAGGGAACAGGGGTAGGAAAAAAAAATAAAAAATACAAAATACGAAATGAAAATGCACGCTCCGCCCTGCAGAGGAGGGGTCTATATTCTTGTCACTTCTCGCCTGAACACCGAAAAACAAAATGTTAAGAGCTAGTACTTAGGATGGTGATTATAATGATGAAAGCACGCAGAGTCCCCCTCTCTCTTTCTTGCAGCAGCGGCAGCAGGGTATCCTCGTTTCCTCACGCGTGCACGTGCAGCTATGTGCATATTCTCTACCAATAATAAAGATTTAGTCCTGCAACAACACAGGCAAATGCATAATGAGAGTTTTTATACAGTTTGATGTAGAACTGCATAGTCCCTTGTAAGCCTTGGTTCAAGCCAGGCGAGCAGTAGACATGTTTATATTATTGGAAAGTAAAGCTCCTCGACCAATCCCAGCGCAGAATGACGAAGACTGACGATCCGCGTGTCCTATTGCTGGCAGATGCATGATGCCGAGAGCCCACCCACTCCATCCCTCCATCTTCACACTGCTTGTACAAAAGGATGGGAACTTCTGATTGGTCGTTGCTACGAGTGACATCCATTGCACAAGCAGGCGGCGCAGCTCTGTGCTCCTCCGCAGTTGCTATGGCAGCAGACAAGTTGTTGAGCTGGATGCAAGGCAGCAAATATACTGTGGAGCTCCACGGTGAGCATCTAGATCACGGATTTATGAAAGGAGAGAGCAAAATAGCGGGGTTGTCTTCATTTTGGGGGGTGTTTGAGTGTATTAATGCAGAAATAAAGAGAGAAAGACAGACATCTTTGTGCGTCACGAGGCCTCGATGCTCAACTTTGGACAGAGGAGTCTGTCTGATCTGACGATGATCACAGAATAAAGTTCAAAAGCTAACATAAACAGTATTTTGCAATGTTTCCTCACAAAAGAGCTTCTCCTGCAGCCAACATAACCACTGTCGATGTCATTTCTCACAAGACCAGATAATCAATACACGTGTTAAACTGTGGCCTCTGAGTAGTCTGGACTTACCTGAGAAGAAGAAGAAGAAGAAATGTGCGATGGTCAGCGTTATCTCTAGCCGGTAACTGTTTCCACTTTTCCGCTTTTTAATTTCAGTCTCCGTCTTCTCTTTTTGACGAGCCAAACAGAGAGTGAAGTCCTGACAAACTTCATCCTCGTGGACGACGGCGTGCTCTGAGGAAGCTGATCTGATCTGCTGGGGAAGAAACAGCTTCAGCGTTCAGCTCAGTGGAAATCCTAAAAAAAAAAAAAGGTGTTGTTGTGTTGAGGATTGTTGTCTGCACAAAATGTTATTCACACGCAAGGATGTGACGTTTGGCTGGCAGCCTCTGACTGACATCTTTGGGTCAGATTTGACTTTTAATCATGTTTGTCTGCTTTACAGCAAAAAGAAAGAATTGTGCAAGAAGAATAAATGTTACAAAATAAAGAAAACTGAGCTAAAATACTGGATATTTGCTCTGTGACACTGAGATTAAGTGCAAGCAGAGCAGCATGGTCATGACAGGAAGGGTTTAAATTTGATGAACACCAACATGGAAGCTCTTTTTCTTTACAGTAATAACTCTAAGGTGTACGCAGTGTTACACATAGTTTTTATTTAACCCTTTAACTCAGTTTCAACAACAATGCTCAGTTGTGATGATTATGATGATCATTATTAGTCATCTTATTTCTAAAGGATGTTCCTACTCGTTAAAATAACTCTCAGATACTGTATGTTCTTCCAACAGTGGTTGATAGAGCATGATTCATCTTCACGAGTCTGAACCGAGTGACTGGATTAATCATTAGAAATCGAAGAAAGTTCTCTTAAAAGAAGTTCCCTTGCAGTCACGATACAGTGAGTCACTACTTTAAATAACGCTTGATGATTTTACTAGAAAAAGACAGAGAACATCGTCCTGCTGCTTCCTGTCTGCTTCTCAGTTTTGAGTCACTAGATGAGGATGAGCCAAAGATGCCCAAAAATAAACAAGGATTAACATGACAATGAGTGTGGCACGTTTAGCTTTAAATGAGACTGAATCCAAACGAGCAAATATGCAGTTTTATAAATACAAACCTCAGCATCACGTTTGATGATTAAGGTCACATCTGCATTTGTTAATGACAAGATTTCAGTCCGGATTGTCTTCAGCGGTCTGTGTGGTTCTGCTCATTCATTTGACCTTGAAGTATCAGAGCAACACACTCTTGAGTTTAGTGACTGGGAGTCCCAGGACTACTGCATTTATCATTGAAATACTGAGCTGTCAAGTCACACTACATACCTGTCAAGAAGGGCTCAAAGGTACAGCTCCGGCTCCTCTCCTCTGTTGCAGTGCATGATTCTTCATTGCATTGCATAGCAGGCCTGTTCGCCGTTGTTTTCAGCCATATGTCAACATAATTCATTTCCGTATGTGACAGCTCCTTACAGCGAGACTCCGTGGCGCTACTAGTTCACGAAACCTTGTTTACATAACCAAGAGGTTGTGCTGCTCACTGTTTTCTGTGCACTCCATTTCTAAAATCATAATGCTGTAAAAATGTCCCCGGAAAAAAAAACAAAAAACGCTGCAGGTCAGTTTATTTCGGGAGAAATAAATTACATGCAACTCGACAAGTTGTTTCCACATGCACTGTACATTAGGTTAAATAAAATGACAATATTTTTACAAATGAGCTAAGCGAGGCACAGGAATTAGCACCTATGAGTGTAGAGACAACACTTTGTCATCATGCTTCTCATTGTGACATCTGAAAAGACCCACAGGTGCTGTAGAAAGTGACTGTGTTGTCATATTTCATTTAGGCATCCTTCTGCAAAGCTGTAATTGCCTAATTAGCTTGTTAATTAGGAGATTAGCATTTACTGATAGAGTGGCTTGCTCTGTTGTGATGAGAGTAACACAGATTAAGTGAGAAGTTATGGGTGCATGATTTCACAATTTCGCTGTCCACAAAGGGGTCACAAATCATTAAAAGATTTGTGAAATCGCTGCGTGTTTTTCCATCTGAAGGCGATGTTCTTCTGTTTTTTTTCCGTCTCTATCAGAACTGGCGCTGAAGACGGTGAAAGGCAGCCTGTCAACACGGCAGCGACATAGCTCCCGGTTTGAGTGTCGCCTGTATGATCCCCTGTTGCTCGGGGAGATTGGAGGAAATGACCGAGCAGACGGTGCCAGAGACATTACTAACCCAATTATGAACAGTCTTTCATTTGGTTTGGATACTTTATTCTTATTTATTTCCCGGTATTTGTCGCTGGTATGCATGCACTTCATCTTCATTACTGTTGCACATGTGAAGGCAGAGTGAGGTAGCATGAATATCTGTTGAATCTGCTGCTTTGTTTCATGTATTAAACTGATATACGAGGAGTGGTAAATATTCAGATGTATGTTTCAGAGAGTAGCATATTGCACACAGTGGTGGAAGAAGCTTTGGTATTTTTGCAATTTGGCACGATTTGGTGCTGCTCTAAGTACGGACAGCTGTACACAGCGTCTGTTATGATTACATTACTTCATCAAAAACGAGCGGACATCTTCATGAAGCTCTTGGCAACAAATAGAAGTCAGTCCCAGATTTACTTAAGCCACTTTTTCTTTAGCTTCCTCTGTCAAATTCCTCTTCGCCTCTGCCAAAGAGGCCACTGTTCCAGTGCTGCTCTCTGCTGGCATGGAGCTGGCCAGTCCTGGGCAGCACACATCCTTCCTGCAACAGTCCAAAGATCCTGACTACCAATATAAACACCAACACTCCCCCTGTGCTCTGAGCACCCAGCCAACTGAGCTAACTAGCTAACAGCAGCTACAGCTGGCAGAGGTTTACCTCACTGAAACTCTGGAAAAATCACAAAAGTGGCACCAGAAGATATCGATCCAACCATAAAATGTGACACATGTGCAGGGAAATTGTACCCAGATCAACTAAGTTACCGCGCTGAGAGCAAGAGCAGGCATGTGGAGCTCAGAGGGAATGACACCGTTCACCTGACTGCACGTCACCGCAGCATCAAAATGATTCTGAAGCTGTTATTTTAAGGTAGACGGTTACATAATGTCACTTTAAGGAAGAGCAGCACGACTACAGCGTAAAAAAACATTATTACAAATGAAGTGCATTATCAGCTAAATGTATTTGTTGTGTTTACCGATGCATAACCTTGTAATCAGCATTTTACTGTTACTGGTTGAGAAGGAGCTAACACTGAATACTATACATACTGCTGTGCTGTTTAATCTGCAGAAATGTGTCATATTTTATGAGTTTTACATGTATGTAAAATATGAATCTGCACAGTAACTAGTAATAATATTAATATTTTTCCTCTGACTTGTAGTACAGTACCTTTAAAATTATACTTCCCGCCACAGATTGCACGTACAGTGTTGTGTGCTTGAAAGGTAGATAACTATGCAGGAAATATTGCATCTGCTAATGAGTGTTGTTAACTCCCCCTGCAGTTATTAAATCATTTCAAGTGTTAGTGTGGGAGGTAAACTAATAAAGTGTTAAGAATGGTAAATGCACAATTAGAGACTTGATACATCTCCAACATGTTGGTAGGACAGGCGTGAATTTAGCCGGTGACTTTATAGTTTGTTTGCGGTGATAAACATCCAAAAGGAGAAGTGTCCTTTCCCCCAAAGACTGCCAGCTAAATACATAAATGGACAAATATAAAGCGATATGTTCCTTAAAAAGCCAACCTTTTGACAAAGTTTTAATCCCAGGAGTGAGAAGTATCACATCTGTGGAATCTGTTTCTTTAGGAAGTCAAGACAGATGTGAGAGATCAGGAGCAGGCAGTAATCAGGGGGGGAAGGTGAGAGGTACACAGCTATCCTGCTCACCACGATCAATCATACTATACTTGTCCTCCCTCGACTCTCTCGCTGTTACTGTCTCCACTGAATGCACTTCTCTCTTTGCTTAAAATTATTACACAGGCCATAAACCCAGAGAGGTGAGTGTCCTGCTAATGTGGGTACATGTAGTGGTCGCAGTAACCTTTAAGATTGGCTAGCCAGTGATGGTGCTGGTGGCGGCGGCTTGGACACGCGCCATATACCGTGGTCAATACCAGAGACACGGATTGACTTGAGGAGGCTTTTTAAGGCCTTACATTTTAATTGTCATGCAGGCTGCAGCCCAAAGGGATTCTCTCAGTGGAATTAAATCAGAACTTGATTGCAAAAATCACATTCATTTGACAGATTCAAAAGAGTTTTTATGTGGATGATGTTGCTCGGAAGAGAGCTCATGTTGACACTGATGCAGATCAGCTGCTATAAAAATGGACAGACGGTGTAAAAAGATATCTTCGGTTATCTTCAGATAAAATTAAAGATTGTCTTGCAAACCATAAATGTCAACCAGTGTTCAGTTTAGTCATTGAACGTTCATTTATTCTGAGTGTTTATTTCTAAAGTTCCCATTTTGTGAACACAAAGTCTTCATCGAAGAGCAGCAGGCCTGCACAACATTGACTTTATCTCACTTGCTTTATCTCCTTCATATATTTAATTGTAAAGATTTAAACATTAAATTTTACAACTTTTTTCTCTCCCTTCAACATCAATTTGTCTGGTAATGAAGGGAAAATCTCCAAAGAGGTCAGAGTGTAGCGTGTCTAAATCACTGTGGCCAGACTGCCCTCAACTCAGCTTGAGTATTGACATTATGCCAGCTATGACACCATAACTCAGCCCACTGCGATGGTCATTTGATAAATGGTATCATAAATTGTTGACAAAACAATTTGTGATGTATTATGTTACCGATGGGTTGTACTACTTATCAAATCAAGTAATCTGGCAGGGCTCTCCATTCATCAGCAAAATGCAAGCGCCCGCTGTAGATAGTGATGACTTTGTTGCTTTGTCGACATACAGTTCAAATGTAGTGTTGCTGGAAGCAGGGAGAGCAGCTAGCATCGGAGTTTCATTATTTTTATGAGGCTCTTATGGAGGTGCAGTGTTGCTATCTTTTTTCTCAATTGAGGGAAAGAGCGTATGAGCGGTGTATTGTGCATTGTTCAGAAATAGCTTGTCTTATCTAAAACTGTCATCATATTGAAAATCTTTGGTGCATGAAAGAATAGTGGGCCGCAAACAAACATCACATTTTGGATGGAAAATTAATGAAACAATGGCGAAAGGAGACATAATGGATATTTTGCATGTAAAGCCTGACAATGTTTTTAAGCAGTGACAAAGTCTAAAGTTACAGTTCAACTTTCAAAGAGTTAGGCAAGGCAAGACAAGCCAGCTTTATCTGTATCGTACCTTTCAAAAGTGATTCGCTTTCAAAAGTCACATTTAAATTTGATTGAGTAAAATAAACTATAAAGATAAAATGCCGAAAAATAGGATGAAACAGGAGAACACAAATTGAAATGCGGCTACAGTACGGTGCAAAATATGAATCAGTAGTCCCAGATTTAATTTAATAAAAAGCAGTGGCAAACAGAAAAGTCTTAAACTCTGATTTAAAATGATAGTGAAGTAATATTTGTTCATAAAAGTTTCTAAAAACTATAAACCGGCAATATTTTAAAGTCAATTCTGTGACACACAAGAGACCAGTGCAAAGATCTGAAGATGGACAAATTTTGAAGTCTTTAAATTCTTGTTATATTGTAAAGAGGATACAAGGCTGATACACTTAGTAGGTGCTTGTATGGGACCATACTGTGTGTTGTTTGCATAATTATGGTGATATCTTTTGCTGTGTTTCAGTTTGCTTCTGATGTAGTAGAACGGAAGTGGCCCGAGAGTGGAGCCTTGGGGAACTCCAACTCATTTTTATAACCTCAGATGTTGACTTACCAATCAACACAAAGTAGTTAAATTGACTTAAAACAAGTTAATTTCTCCACCCAGTTTTCCAGTCTGTCTAAAAATATTGTGGTCAGCTACGTTAAATATAGCTTGAAGTTATACTTAGATTAAAACTTTTCAGCGTCTGTGTTTCAGTGGATGTCATTGAAAAACCTGTCATTGAAAAACAAGAGCAGTTTCTGTGTTATGAGTGGTTGAAATTATGACTGACAGTGCTCAAAGTGGGCCAGTACTCAGAGGTAAACAGTGGCAACGCCTCGACATTTTACTTTTTGGTGTACCGTGACTTTTTCTTGCACACCTGCACTTCTCTCGAGCTGCCGGTACTCTTTTCTGCCCTCTCCATATCAGGTTCTCTGGATGATTCATAATAGCCCTAAATAAACTGAATTACCTAGAGGGCACCAGAACTACATGGCGTTCACCTAATCTCACTCTCACCTGCCCGTTTTTCTCCGTTGGCATCAGCTAGTCTAAGTAACGTAACATTAACCTTACAGTAATGTTGGCCTAGCTCCAAAAGGGCACAAAGGGAACACGAAGAGAGTCAGATGATGACAGAGCTTCGAAAGTCAAATTAAAGCTAGTGTAGATAGCCTGAGGGACAGCTGGACACAGAGAATGGTGATGCAGAGGTGCTTCACTTGGGTGACACACTAAAAGTCAAGAGAAGAGAGAGTATCCAGGGATTTAGCCTGGAATACAAGGGCATCCCGGGCCTGATGACTTCTTTGTACCACACAAAGTTAGTGTTGTAATCTAATCATTCAAACAGCTGTGAACATCAGCAATATCTCCTACTATCTTTTATTCACTGTAGAAATATAGAATGTAATAAACTTAAAGCAACATTATGTAATTAAGCAATATTACACGAGGGTGTGCTTTAACCTCATTAGTGGCACAACAGTGATGCAGTCAGGACCGAGGAGCTTGCGCTAAAGTCCGTTAGCGGCACTGAAGTGCCAATAATGAGTTAAAGCACACCCTCAAGTGTAATATTGTGATATTGAGATACACGGTGTCTGACTAATACCTGGAAAACAATTAGTCACAGCAGTAGACTCCTGTATGTAATGGAACCCAGTTCACTACTCCAGCAAGTAGCCAGAGCCAGAGTCTAGTCCCGTCAGAGCTTATAGAGATCACGGAGTTTCCCAAACTGAATAACTGCAACTGAATAACAGCTGATGGAGGACGATCCAAACATTTCCACAGTGTTGTAAAGTCCAAAAGTCAAAATGTGTTGAACAAAGATCGATGGAATCAAAATGTTTTAAAAACATGTTTTTATCTAACAGAATATTCCTCTTCAGTCCACATCAGTCCACCTACAGTAGCTTGTAGTTGTTTGAGGAAGCTTTGTGAAATAAAATAGTGAATGGTGAACGCTAAGCTGGGCTTGTTGCTGTTGGACTAGTAAGTAATATTATCTGTCTGCTTTGTCTTTGGCTGTTAGCAAAACTGTTGAAGCGATGTCATCAAAACAAATGAAGGTTTACAACTGTCCATATATAAATAACAGCAGCGTATACGTGAATGGAGAATACTGGCATATATTTTTTTCCACTTAAAGCACTGCTGACTTTAAAACATACAGACAAAAGCGCCGTGGTTTAATAACAGCAGTTATTAAGTTACTCAGGACATTTGGGAAATAGCCTGAGTAGAGAAGCGTCGACGATTTGCAGATGATGTGATGCTATCCAGGTAAAAACACTCGGGAAAGCCTGTGGGCAAAGCAGCGGGATGAGAACTTCAGGCTTTATAATTGATAGGATCAAATTGTTTCGTGCTAATTAAATTTGTTTTAATTGGACACAATACATGACTGATGCCTGATATGGAGGTACTGACAGTCTGTTTTTCTGAATTTTAAAATAGGAAGAAAGGAGGTTTTCTCCGCAAGAGGAGGATAAGATGAGGATGAGTATCAGTTTACAGTATCTCTGTAAGCTAAAAACAGGGTGAAGCATGTTATTTACTCAAGGATTAAGCAACAAGATGTAATGCTAAGTCGCTAAGATGGTCGGTAAATTTTGGTTTTGATTTCTGCAGAAGATTTCTGTTCTCTATGTCCGAAATCTCCAAAAAAAAAACTGGGCCGCTCACACCAAAAACAAATCTAGATAGATAAATAGAAGAATTAGAAAGTATTTTGGATTAACTGTTCTGTTTGGAAAAGAAAGAAAATAAGTGTAATTATTGTTTTATTTTACAATGCAATTGTGAGATGAAGTAAAATAAGCCATTTTAACAACTTTTTCCATATAAGTAAACAGAAGCTCCTATAGTCTAAGCTTCAGATGCTCTTTATCAGCCATAAAGAGGTTTGTTTTTTAATGTTTCATTCAGGCAGCAGCACAGACAGTTGTTTTTTCCCCTTTCCAAACATTTGTCACCTTTCATTTCTCATGAAAACACGGCAGATAGAAAATAATTCTATTGTACCTAACAACTCAACGGTGAGTTCATTAATGTTGGATGCTGACAAGTAGTGGTGCGAGTGTGACCGTACTCACCAATAGCTGTCTTTTTTCTCTCTCTCGTGTGTGTGTGTGTGTGTGTGTCCTGTACGGAGAGCTCAAAGAAAAGGAAAATGAAAACAAGAGAAAGATCAGGAGCGTCTCAGCAGTCAGCCTGCTTCGTGTAATCAGGACGATTTTAATAAATGCTAAAAGCAAAATTCTTTATTTTTAGCTTCTATGAAGTCATTAGACTTTTTATTGTCAGCCTTCTTCAAACATCTCCAGGTGAATATGTCTGTCTGTGTCCCGCTCGTCTTGTTAGCATGGCATTCATGTGAAACATACAGTACAATATTTATGAAGTACACCACCGTACAGTCTGTCCTACAGCCAATTTTCCGTTGAAATATTTGATCTTAAAAGCCAAAGCAATAGAAGCCTCATGCTCTTGATCAAGAAACAACATGTCTTTTCATCATGCCGCTCTTTGCTGCAAGTCACTTGTCCATCCTTTCTCTGTCAGTGCCATTTCTGTTTGGCTGGCAGTGGGCGACCTCTGGGCTTCAAAGATACATTGAAGTTCTGCAAATAATCTGTCAAGCACGGAGACCAATGAGGAGAACAACATCTGTCCACCACATCTCAACGAACCTACTCATGAACGCACCGTTTGTTGTTGACATGATGGAAAATGTTTGTTGTCATCAGAGTATTTTAGCACGCCGAGGCCCTCCAACACAGCCGCTGCTTATTCCTTATCATTGTTTTAATGCAGTTTGTCGAGGAGAAGGGATTAGATGACCCACTGGTTTGTGACATTTAGTATCCACTATCTCACTGAGAAGGCGATGGGATTTATGAAATGGGTCATACACGTGCACATGAGTCTTACTTAAGCCTCCCGTTAAAGCCACATGACCTTAAGAAAGAGGGAAACGTATCACTGGAAAATGCTAATGTGGTGCATTTGGTGCACATTAATTCTGTGCATGAATACGACGCATATTTCACTTCAGGAAAAATAAAAATGGAGCTTTAGACTGATGCGTTCTTTCTCTATCTTAAACATTAAGGGGATCTGCTCTTTAGCAATTAGGACTGCACGTAATTTGTTAACTTGGTGATATCATCGCGGCTATAATTATTTTTCTTGTGATGATATGCGAATTAGAAAAAAATGCTGATTTGAAAGGTTTTCAGTGTGTGTCAGCGAGAGCATCTTGGAATTCAGTAATTATACTGCGTGTGTGTGCGTCGGTCCCCATGAGGGGTGGTGGAAAGTTAGTGAGCGTGCAAGAGAGATGTCAGGATTTTGTTTTAACAACACTGTTGATAGATATGTTGTGAATTTTACATCAGCCTCACTTGATGTCTTAAAATCTGTTCCACATTTTATCCCAATTTTCTCCCCAAGTTGCAGTCGCCAATTTCTCTGGAAAGTGTTTCAACAATCAAGTTCTCAAGGTTAATGTTTCTCCGGAGCGTTTACCTCTGGCCTTCTGTGCGGATCGCAGCAATTAGGCCTCTCACATGTGAATTAAAACTGTTTGAAACGAAGAGGTCAGCTTTCATCATGTGACCACGTGACCCCTCGCCCCAAAAGAGGAAGATAACACAGTTCAAAGGTGGGCTTGGATTATAGTGACTTCTGAGCGGTGAATAATTTGATGTGCTCACTCTGGGCTTTGACTGCTTTTCTTGGAAATGTCGGCGTACTCAGCGGGGCTTTCATTCTGCACTCATTTGTGGCCTTGCCTGCAATCCTGTCTGTTAGAAAGTACATGTATATATATATATATATTACTAATTTATGTTCCAAGTAACGTTTTAAGAAAAATATAATTGCATATATAACTGAGGATGTTTATATCCACTGAAAGAAATAATTATTTTGTTCTCTGCCAGCTCTAGTTTCTTGTGTTTGTGTGCAGTTGGTGCTTGGCAGGTCGTGTAAAGTGACTTTTTGGAGCCGCTTGGTTGAAAAGAACTGAAATACTGTGAGAGCAGCGAGAGGGACCCAAACAGTGAAGCTGCAGAACAAGAGATGCAAACCTGAGGGAACTGCAGTGCGTCATTTATTAGCTGTCTAAAATGAACACCACTTGCCTTAGCATGTTAATATCATTGGTCAGGTTAGCAGGTAAAGTCATTTTGCAAGCTATAACATAACACTCATGATGTTTTGCTAACAATAACATTAGACAGTAAGAGCTAACTAGCTACCTGAAACCTGCATGTGCTGCATGTATCTGACTATCTTGCAAGAGTCAAGTCTGCAAGCAACAAGCCAGTAAGTTTACCAGCAGATGAGCCCAGAGACTCTGGATGAATTAGCTGACGTTACCCACCTTAGTTAGTAATTTATCTGCGTTAGCGAGCAAACTAACTTAGCCTGTTAAAACCACAATCAAAAAATATTTCACATGCTTTGCACTAATGTTAGCTTTGACTTTGGACTCTTTTTTTTTAAGTGAGGTTACGACCTGTTTACTTCTACTGTAAGTAATAAAAAATTATTAAAACATCAAACTAATCCGTTAAATACCTCAAAATCTGACATAAAAATATCTGTTACAGCCGCTTGAAGTGTTGTGAGTCACATATGTACCCTTCAGAAAGTTTTATCTCGCTTTAGGGTGGATACAATCATGAAAACACATTAGTAAACATGTTTATATTTATATTATTATACAATATTTGTTAAGAAAGTTTCTTCATTAAATAATATCATTGGGCCAAAATTATCAAGGCATATTTGTATAATATAAATCTAATTTATTGTCAGTCCACCTTTTGGAACGCTTTCAAAATAGAAAATAACTAACACTGTGCCTTTGAACACACCGTCTGCAACGTCGGCTTGCTTTTTGTGATTTTAAAATGAAAAATTATGACACGAAAGGGCGGCAACCGACTGCAACGTAACGTTAGGACGAGTGATTGATGAAGACAATGTTAATAAGATTGACTTCAGTTGCAATTAACCATGCTAACCGTGTGTCTATTGATATTCTGAGAAAATAGTGCACGCTGTAATTCAAAGTAGTGGAAGGCTGCTTTGGAGCTGGAGATGGAGGAATGCTGCCTGCTGTGTGAGGAGAGATAGCACAAATAGTTCTGTTGATCGGGAACAATTTTTTGCCATTTCATTGTACTGTGACATATCTTTCATTAAGGTTTAAGCATTAGATTAAACTAGATCCAGTATCCAATAGTAATTAACTTGAGTATATCGGGAGGCCATTATTCACATTAAAGTAACCTTTTAATAGCTGAGCCTTTAACTCCACTGCAGGTAATGACTTTAAAGAGTGCTTATTAAAAGAGAAATGGTAATGAGCTTTAATAAAGCAGAACAACTTTGAAATGAAGAGCGCTTTTCAATAGAAAAGGATAGAGGGATTGGACCTGTGATTCCATTAACGAGACTAATGATTCTTTATCAGCCCTCTTATGTGTACATGGAGTTAACATTAACAGTGATTGAGGACGGGTTTCAGTGAAAAGATGGGCCTTTTCATTGCCCTTTAAAAGATCAGATAAGAGAAAAAGAACTTTGGTAATTTAAATCATTGAGAATTGATAACACGAGTCGTACGACCTCAAACTCAGCGAGCGGAGCCGAAATCTCCTTCAGCACTTATGGACTGTAACAATACAGTACATCTGTAATTATAAAATGAATCTGTCTCATTATGTGTGAAAATGAACCGAATGAAAGGAACTAGATTAAGTGATACGAGAGTCAAAATTTGGCTTAGAAAATGTGAGTTATCGAGTGTTTTTCAGTTCTCACACGCCGCTCTGAAACGTGAGGACCGCCGTGATATATCTGCATGAAATTAAATGGGCGGATTTGAATATATATCACGTATTGTTTTGACAACAATAGACCTTTAGGTTTTTTTTCATATCACCGTGGAGAGAGAAGCCAAAAGGCAACAAGGTAGAGAAGACAAAGAATTTAAGAAATACAGGGACAGAGGGAATGGAAATAATTAAATCAATCTTTGGCGAGCAGCTGGAGCAGGACTCCAGCTGACAACAGCACCTGGGTGTGCAGCACAGGCTGCCTGGGGCTGCGCTGGCTCCCCCCCACCCCTCCACCACCACTCCCCATCGCCCCCACCACCACCTCCGCCTTCAAAGCCCCCTAACGGCCCCCCGGCCCCTGCTGGAGCTCTGGCTGGTACCTCGAGCCCCCGTCTCGGCGTTTTCAGACAGAGGCAGCGTCGTCACTCTGACGCTCACAGACTAATTAAAGGGATGATTTGTGAAATGCCATCTTTTTATTCAATTAATCACCAACACAAAGCCAAAAACCCCATCATCTAAAAATATTCTTGTTGGTGTGCTGTGTACCTAATAGATTAAGGTACATTAAAGAGGCGACGGGATGATCTATTTTAAAACATGGCGACCGAAAAAGGTTGGCAAACCTCCCAATAATTTTTTATTTTTTTATTTTTTCAAGGCCTGTCAATCTGTTTGGTGCGTCAGCATCGCCGCAACAATACAAACGACTCCCTCCCGCTATTAGTGACAACAACTTGCTCTGTGTTCGTACATCACTTTGCTTTCTTTAAACAGAAGCCAAACATACGTGTCTGAATGAATGACTGTGCAGTTCTCAAACAAATGCTCCCCTTCCTCCATGTTCCTCCTCATCTCAACATGTTTTAATTAGTGGTGAAAAATGAGTTCATTTGGAAGATAAATAACGTGAGCTGTGCATGTCTGTTTTTGGTTGGCAGGGCTAAAGATGGGTGTTTTTCAGCCCGTTCTCACGGAGAGGAGAGAGGCGCAATTTGCATAGATTACGAAGCTCCTTAAACAGGAACACAGAAAAAATAAGAATAAATAATATAAAATCATGGAGCAGGATGCAAATAAAATGTTTGCGGAGGGGATTTAATGGAAGAATTCTCAAAATATTGCCATACGTGCACTGAAATCATGTCCAGTGCTGCTTAAAATGTAACAGTAATCCTTTTGGTAACTTGTTTCTGTCAGATTTTGAAAGTTTTGGGAGTTTCTGTTCCCACAATGAGCATCATCGAGGTAAAAGGCTGCCTTCAGAGGCCATGAAATAATTCATGACTGCATCATCCAGTATGGTCAAGGCACCGCGCAGTGTTTGAGCCTTTAATTGTTCAGTTTTAACTTCCCTTCACTGAAGTCTTTCAAGTTTTCCACCTTGAGGAAATGCCTGTGGCTCTTTCTCTACATTTCGCCTTCTTTATCCGAGTCCAGCCGGCACAAATATTTACAGCATTTTGTTCTCCAAACTTTCTTATTTCATCTTTATTTTCTAAAACAACTTTACCATGTTGCGGGGAGAAATTACACATATCATCAATAAATATTTATTCAGCGGTTGTGGTGAGCAATGGGTGTGAACTCAGGTGTAATTTGGTTTCAGTCTATCAAGATTAATTTTGTCAGGAACATGATGAATGCAATGCGGGCCGACGCTCCGATGCATCAGTGTCATTCCAGATGAGATTTTTCACGGGAGTTGAGAGTTTCTAAGATTAACTGCAGTATTAGTCAATGTTTTTGGGATAAGACTTCACACTAATTTAGTGAAGAGCAACAACCTGCAGAGGAGGCTCCATTAGCAATGACAATGAACTACAGCTCTGGAGGGAAAATCTGATTAACGCCGCTTGCTGGAATTGTGAAGTCGTTTCGCTGGTTGGGCGATAATTCCACATTTGCAGGAATACCAGCTCATAAAAAGTGCCTTTGTCCATGCCAAAGTCTCTCTTTACTGGAGTACTCTCGTATTTCACGAGCCCCCAGAAGGAGACACCGTGGTTAGTTTTGGTGCTAAATTTATAGATACGTCAGGGGAACACGGTACAACAACATGTCTGGAAAACCACATCAGAGGAGACGCATGAATTCAGAAATATGTTGGAACGAAACGCGCCACATCTCAAAGAAAAACAAACAAAAGGAAACTGTGTTAAAAAGCATGCTGTGAGAGATTAGTGTGTTGTCCTGAAAAACCTACTCTCATCAGGATACTGAACACTTCCAGCACGAGCAGACCCTCTCCTGCCCTGTTTTAACTTTATTCACGATGTAGGATTGACCTTTCACTGCGAAATATCTCTTCATTATTCCCCCTTTTCACAAGGAAGTTTCTCTATTGAGATCAGATGTTCTGAATATATAACACTGACATGCTGCTGTCAGCATTGATTTCCATTTCTTGCAGAAATATGGTGTTGAAATCCTCTCCAGGCAGATAAGTATCTTTACACATGACTGCCAGATTTGATTGCCTTCTGTAAAGGGGGCTGTATTGGAGTCACTCTCAATGCATGCCACAGTACATTGTATTCTTCTTCTGTTATCCCATGCTATGCCCCTCGCAGAGCCCTCATCTAAATAAGAATATTTCTTCCATGCTTGGCTGTTCTCAGAAGGATTGGTGTGCAGCAGGGCTGAGTTGTTGGATGTATGAGGTGGGGGTTTGGGTGGTGGGCGGTTGGTGCGGTCCACTTTCTGCTCACTGTGACGGAACATGTGACCTTACCAAACTGGAGATGTCGGCTTGTGTTGCTATAAGAACTGTTTTTTTTATGTGCTGTGCACTTAGGATGTCTTTTTTTATCCTAAGATATGAGAAACTGTTTGAGAACCCAACCACACATCAACCTTTTATATAAACTGACTGTACTTAGAGGACGAGTTTGTCTTTAGTTTTTTGTTTGTTTGCACGGCAGATTTGATTCATGTCTCCGAGGATGAGTCCACATGGAATCAGACTCCCCTGATGTCTGATGGAGTAAATATACATCAACCACAGAGGAAAGGATGTTTATTAAAATGACTTGAAATAATTTTCAAACATCTAATTTATATAGCACTCAAAATACTTCAGTACAGTTTTGATCATTTCCATTCCATGCTAACGTAACGCTGGTTTCTCTCAGCATCAGGCTGAGGGTCAAACAAACACATGTGTAACTTTAATGCGACACTTCAGATCACTCCACCAAGCTTAACAGTACTATAAAATATAGTTCCTGTTCTGAATGATACAACAAAAGACAAATAGTTATTATTAATTATGCCAATAAATCATGCAATCTATAAAATAATTCTGTGACTTCTCTACACATTATTGCACCTTTCTGACCCTCTACAACTACAAACTCTACATAGAGTTTTAGTTAGTAGTTACTGAGTCATATGATTTGAATTTTTACCACTTATGATCTATTGTTATAAATCAAACTCCAACAGAATAGACATTTACCCCAACTTGGATATCTACAACTTTAAAGTGCTCCTTACATGTGAATGCATCAGTAATAATAAGTGTTTTCAGTGTTTTGACTACTTTTACTTCTAATACTTTTTATATATTTATCTATTTTTCAATGCAGGAAGTTGTCTTGTAATGGAGTATGTTTGCTGTGCTGTACTTTTTCAAAGGACGTGAATGCCTCCTCCTCTTCATGATGAACCGTTAATGACAGAAATGTCTCCATCAAAGGAAACGATTGTAACAAACATGACAATAGTTCCGAGGCAGATGTTCTTTATGACGGACTGCTGTTTGGCCTTTGAAAGTAATTAGATCTCGTGATTATACATCTTGAATCCGATTTATATCATGCATTTCGCAACAACGCAATCTTTCTTCTGAAACAACGCGTGCAGTTAACAAAGCAAAGTCTTAACGGGAATTACTCAGATATTAACGAGCACCGTGCATCAGGAAGCACACCGCTCCTGTTTTGCAGGTGTGGGTCGACACTGACAGCCACCTCTGAATACTCCACAGTAACATCTGTCTGTTGTGCGTCTGAATGCTGAAATCATTTCAACATTGCATAGTCCGTCTAAGAGAAGGAAAATCAGAATCAGAGACTGTGATGTGTGTTCAGTACTGCGAGCACGATATGTATTTCATAGTGTGAGAGCAGTGATGAGTGTGGTGCGTTGTGATGAGGGGCAGGAGGTTTGATGGTTGCAGCTTCACACAGTGCAATAATAAATTTGGGGCTATGGGGGTCTGACATTGTCTGCGCTCGGTATAATTAAGCGGTGCATTAGAAAGAGGGCTGGAATAAAACATGAGTATGTAAATGCAGCCTGGAGCTGATGTTCTAGTGATTATTACAATGCAGATAAAGCATTTCTCACAACTGCCTGTGTCTACTGAAGCCTCCAAAAACATCTGGACCTTTTAATTGAAAAATGGCATGGTGTTTCGCTGTGCTGCTTTGTGCTAAGTGAAGTCAACAATTAAGACGAAAATGTAATTGATAAGAATTGCGTTGCTTCATTATTTGGTGTTCTAGTCGAGAAAATTGATTTATCAATTATTTACAGGTCACGGAGCAGAGGCCAAGCATTTTCTGTTCTCGTTGCATCATCGTCTTAAAATGCACAGCGCGGCGCTGAGAGCATCTCCAGAGCTCCTCCACATGAAATCAATCATAACACGCATACTATGTTCAAAACTAATTACTTTTTTGTGCTGGTATTTGTATGCATGTTGAAGTGGAATGCATGATCTGTGTTTTCTGCTGTTTAATCATAGCATGTGTTAAATGTGAAATGATGAGAGGAAGAAGCAACCAAACATAAACTGCACATTACAAAGTGTACAGTCTGCAGCGGTGACTGTGTCTGGCAATCCAGTCTGCCTAATCTGAAGGTCGACAAAGACGTGGATCATCGGTGGACCTGAAGGAGGCTGAAGGACGCTTGGTTGCTCAAATAAGCCACCTGTAATGGCACTAACCTGTCAATCAAAGCGTCCACGCTCTTAATCCTGCATAACTTTAAGCCTTAATATAATGTGAACAGGTGAGTTGTATATAAATTCACCCTCAGTACAGTTGTCATGAACGGGGAAATTAGCTATAGAGACCAAAACTGTTTTTTGTACCAGGCTGTAAACATGTTTATTTCTGCTGTGAAGTTTTGAACATGGGGACTTATGGAGACTGACTCACTTCTGGAGCCAGCCTCAAGTGGACGTTAGAGGAACTGCAGTTTGTGGCATATTTGTGTTGGCTTCACTTCACAGCCATGGAGGCTGCAGCTTGATTAAAACACAGAGATTAAAAGTATAAATGGACTGTTGAGTTTGTAAAAGTAAAGTTTTGTGAGATGGAGTTGCTTTCTTTGAGAAGTAAAAGCAGAACAGGTGAGTTACTTGAATAAATGTTGTTGCTTATGATTTGAGGCATTGCAAATGATAAATGATCAACACTCAAACTTCTGCAAATCAAAGTGATGAACAGAAGAATGATTAAAACACCTTAACACCCTTTTTTCCATTAAGCAGCTTTAAAGTTGGAAAAATCGTCTTATTCCACTACGTCTGACAGCGTTGTATATATATTTATATATCCTGTATCAACTCCTCACTGAAGCTATGTGATGTTTACACTGAGTGAAATATAATAAAAGCCAAGACTTCATGTGTTTTATGGCTGCATCATCCCATCAAATGGAAACATCAAATGGATTCTCAGAGTTCTTGTGCATCATTTTTAAAGATTTAAAGCCTCACATATTCAGTGTTTTGGATCTTCTCAAGGATTTAAAATTAAATTCTGGGGGCTCAGTGAAGTTTGAGGGGTTTTAACAAATTCATCAACTCTGTTTTTCTCAAATAAAATTTCAGAGTTTCATCCTTCTTCTGATGTGAGAAACAGTAAGAGCTAACCTGAGAGACGGGCTTCACAAGCCGCATCCTACCAACATATTTAACATACAAGAACTCATGACGGGGCTCGCTCCCAAAGAACAGACTAAGAAACAAACGTTTTGTATTGGACTGTTTGACTTTTAACATCATCTCACTGTAAGGAGAGCAGAATCTAGTGTTGACAACAGAGCATGTGTGTCTGTCTCCCTCACAGTGACCCTGTGCATGTATTCAAGAACCTAAAGATGGAGCCTATTGAGTACAATGAGACTTGCTCACCTGTCACACATGCCAAAAACATTTTCTAGCCTCTGAATTTACTTCCCACAGACTTCACATTGCGATGATCTCACAGGTTTTTAAATAGCTTTTCTCGACTTGAGGAACACTTTAACCTCCATGGATCGACATAGATAATAGACGGGCTCCCAACTGAGCTGGTTTGCAGTTTTAAAGGCGTCATTTTATAACGCTGGTCTGCGACAAACGCATGGATGGATAAACAGATATGGATGCAGTGTTGGAAGCACTGGAAGCTCGGCTCATTGTTCTAGAAGCTCTAATAAATTTCATGGTGTAAAATGACCCAGAGCTTCCACATTGTGGGGCCTATAGAGCACAACCGAGCCGCTAACTTCAGCTAACTTAAATGGGGATTAAAATGATTTATAATTGTGCATTTATTTCTAGACTTTCCAAATGTAATCGGACCAAATTTGTCAAATTCTGACCATGACAAAAATTATTTTGTGTTCAGTTGTCACCATAAAAAAAATGATGCATCTTTGACAATGTGAGATTAGAGTTTAAACCTGGTGCTCTTTATTTGGCCTGCAGGGGAATTTTTCACTGCAATACTACGAGTGGCCACTGGGCAAAATTGGAACCAAGGCTGGGCGGCAGTCCTATATCCAGGTCTCACAGTTAGTGACACTTAGGAGCCACAGCAGACATGAACTCAATAAATAGTCCCATCTATTAGTCTGTATGATGAGGGTAAAGGATGTCTGGATGGCAGTGATTATTACATATGGCTCGCAAATTACTGAAAAAAAAAAAAAAAAATCACGCAAAAACAAAACAATCAAGACGTAATTAATTAAGAGCGCTTGATTTTAATTATCACTCCCCTCTGCATGCATCGGTGCTGAGGAGTCCACATGAGATGTGAGTGAAAGCAGCGTGTCCGGCCTTTCTGATTCCCGGCGAACATTCCTTCATCCTCCCTGTCTGAAGTCTCTAGATTAGTGGGCCTGGGGCAGAGGCTGTTCATCTGCCAATATGGCACCAGCCTGAGTGATGGGCATGTGGCGATGTCACTAATGATCAGACCATAATGATTCGCTGACAGGGGAGGAGAGCAATAGATTGTCACTGGGGGTTGAGTTAAAGAGGGGCCCTAATGATCTGCCTGCAAACACTGCCGGAGCACCTCCTATATCACTCCATCTCTTTACTATAGCACTCATCAGGTTCCTCTCCAATGGAGGGAGCCACTGTGTTGTGTCTCAATGCCATCTCGCGACGCACTGTAAACATCTGTCACCTCCGTATCTATATTTCATGCTATTACCTTTTAGGCCTTGGGCTGCGTGCTGTACGCCTCGGGGTACTTGATTTCCGCCAGCATGAGCTTTCAGTGGAGGAAGGATCAAGTCGTAATCATGGTGCTGCATGGCGGTGTTTTAGCAGCAGGTGTCCTATATACCAACATCCCAAGTGGTTCCAATTCTGTAGCACTCAGCGAAATGAAGAATACCTTATGACCTCTATTTTTATCAGATGCTCTGTTACCCCTGTCTCCCTCTTGTGTATCTACTGTAGTTCTTAACCTGCCATGAGGATAAATCTGACAGGTGAGAATTTATGCAATGTATATATTCAGAAAGTTTACAAATAGAAAACATTAAACCTTCATCCTCTGTTTTTTTGCAGATTACATTCATTTGGAGCAGATGACTCAAAACGCAACACAGTTTTTCTTTAATGTCTTCTACCATTTACAAAAACTGAATATCACGATTACAAACGCAGTTTTCTGATCATAAACTCCTGTGTGAGATGAATCGAATGTTATGTCATTATATTTGTTGACGTTATTATCTGGGTATGGTTTTATATTTGATGTTTTCCACGAAAATTCTGTAATTGTTCGAGTAAATACAGCATGATGTTGTAGCGGTGTAACTTCTAACCCAAAGGCTGCGCCTAGACTGAAATATTTATGGGAAATCAGAGATGTTATTTTATAAATGACAAAAAGAGGATGCATCATTGCTCGGGCAGCCTAGCTTCCTGTCTGACCTGTGCATTGCACATTTTTAGGCCATGACTTTGGACAGAAGTCTGAAGGGAAGAGGGAGGAATTTTTCTATTGGCTACTTTTAAAATCTAGTTCTCCCTTGCTAGTTTCTATATATACACACTGTACTGTATATATAATAAAAATGATTCAGAATACTGATAAAATAACTTTTCCAAGTGAACCTAAATTTTACTCGTAGTAGTATAGATATATAGATATAGAGTAAATCTAATTATTCACATGAAATAAATCTTAATTTTTAAACAGTCCTGTTCAGTTAAATAAATAAGCGATACATACACATTTGAAGCTACCGAAAGACTCCTGATGAATGGAAAGAGAACAGAAGACACAAACTGTGTCTTACTTCTACTTTTAACATAAATGGAACAGTTTGGAGGTTCATAATAAAAAAAAAAAGAAGAAAAAGTAGATTTTCGTTCTGAGTCCCGAGAGGAATGAAGAAATTCTGGATGATCTCATTAAAGGGTTACGACACATACACGTGTGTACTTTACTTTTCTTTTTTTTCCCCCCTTCATATTTCTTCTCCAACACACAGATCTGTGCTCTGCTCTTATCCATCACACTCCCACAGACAGCCGGGCGGACTGAAACATAAGTGCTTCACATGATCTTAACTCACAGCAACATTTTCAAACACCACCAGCTCCAGAGAACACTTTAACCCCATCAGTGTATTTAATTATGGTTGGACTTGATTCAACGCTCATCCTCTCAATATTATTTTATCTCATTTAAGGGAAAAAATGAAAGGTGAAAAAAAAAAAAAAGCGGCAAGTACTTTCGTAATTTAAGAGAGTGTTAATGAGTTGGTGCTAACCTTTCTCAGTTATCCATCATCCGGTAATGGAGGCAAGGATCCCTTTTCCAATCTGCTTCATTAAAAACTTTCTATTAAATCTAAATATGACGCCACGTACTGCTGAAATTAATAGAGTTTCTGAATGTCTGATTCATCCTCATGGTGCTAAAATCCTCCTTGAACATTTTAACCGCATTGATTTTATATGAATATTATTTAGGAAGACAGAGGTCCTTAAAAGCGTGTCTGAACAATAAAATGCTCAGCCAGGATTACTTGAGACTGAAGTTCCATCGTTAGCTTTGAATTTATCAGAGCTGCTGTATATAATAATGGATTGTTTGGAACATGGTCAGCTGATACTTCGGCTTTATGATCGAGGGGAAAAACAAACCAAAGTAAATTCTGGACCCTGTTTGAGTGGACTAATGGCCTGAGGTTACCGGGACACAGTATTCTACTTTAATGCTGCAAATCTGTTAAAGTGCAAAGTTTATGGGGCAGATAAGGAGCTCTTTGGCATCACAGGTTATGGTATTTACCATATTTTTATGAGTTTGAATACAGCACTTGACCCGACGAACACATCTCTATCATCTGGCCCTCGTGACGTTTATTTCCTCTGCACATAACGTCAAATTAATCTGATTTTTTTTGTCGAAATGGAAACCTTTCATGACTAATTTACCAGCGTTGATGAAAGTATAATTAAAGATAGCAATAATACAATGTTTATGGTTATTCAGAGAACTGAATGCAAACAAATAGTTCTTTAAGTCACGCTTGCAGCACTTTTGAGATATTTTTATGTTCTTTGGAGTCCTGATTACTGCTTCTTTGAGTCGACCCTTTGCAGCAATGTGATAGAAGGTACAAAGGGACAGTTTGAACAGTTAAACAGCCTTTTCTGTGAACCTGGAGAACGTATGGCTTTAACTATAGTGGCTGCTATGTGCCATATTCTATATATAACATATACAGACCAACTTGTGACTGTGTGTAATGATTGTTGTGACATTTCTTATTATTAAAAGGGAAAAATTCTACAACTACCTTTTGGAAAGCAATTAGTAATGTGATAATTTATATGAAGTGACAAATAACTTCACTGAAATACTTAAATATTTAAATATTTTAATGAAATTATTATGTATATTGTATCTTAAATGAACTACTGGACTTATATTATGTGCACTAAATTCTGGGAAGAGCTTGACAATAAATAATTCTTTGAAGAACCAACAGGTAAAAAGTTCCTTGCAGAACCACAAAAGGTTCCCAGTCCAACCTTTATTTCTAAGGGTGTATGTTTGTGTATGATACAGATGTATTATCGTCAAAATGTGTTTACAACACAGCGCTTATAACTGTACTGTCATTATGCTAAACAGAAAAACAAAGATTTAAATTTTGATTGATTCATTTCAGTTGATTTGTCATTTAGTCTGAAAAGAAACTTATTATGAAGTTCTTACTGATTCAGACTTTAGAGGTGGGGAAATGAGAAAGAATAGAAAAATCATTTGTTTTTTTACATTTCTCTCAAAATGTATTGCAACAGCAGCGTTTGCTTTTCTTTATTTAAAAAAAGGAAAATCCTGTTGATTTAGATTAACTCCAGCTCCCGTAAATGCATCACAATTTGACGTGATTTCCATCTGAGGAAAAAAAAAAAAAAAAAAAAAGACTTAAATCTCCCAGTCAGTCAGGTTGCAGTAATATTTCAAATGACACACCCCACAGAAAACCTGCACTCAGCAGTGTTATTTGAACCAGTCAGCATCCAATATTTCTACATGTGAGAACATATGCTTAAAAGATACATCCTCTCTCAAATCCACATTTACTTGAAAAAAAGCTCACGGGCGCGTTATTCTTCTTCTTCTTCCGAGTTCGACTTGACAACAAACTCCTGCGAAAACATGGAACCTTTAAAAAAGCAATAATAATTTTTGTCATGGAGACTATTCCCTCCTTCTTGCCACATCATATTTCCATTTTCCCCATTTCCACCTATTTCCTTCAAATGGCTGTTGGCTCGAAAAAAAAAAAAAAGGGGGCCGGGGCCTATATCTCCAAACCAGATGTGTGCAGTTGCTGTGTCAATCCAATACCCCCAAACTCCTCTTGGACGATATGGAAAAGTGCAGGAGGGCAAATGGTGAAGTCAGAGATTCCCCCCTCCCTTTCTTGTCATAAATCATGCTTGGCAGCACAGAATAAGCTACTTCTAGAGACATCGCTACTGGCACTATACCCATTGCCATTCATCACCTCCGAGGAACTACAAAAAAGCACACAAAAAAAAAAAAAAAAAAAAAAAAAAATTCACCACCAGCTACTCGTGTAACCTCTGGACCAAACACCACCAACATTAGTAAAAGTGCATTCCTCTCCTGAAGACAAGGGGAATGTTTGCCACCTGTACAATCATTCCTTTTTATTGCCATTGTGGCCTTTTGGAGAATTTAACAGAGCTAATTGCTCTTCATTTACTCGCGGGGATGGATATAATCTAATGAGGCATTTGAGGAGGAAAATGTGTCTCTCTCACAGAAAAAAAAGTAAATCTCTTCAGAAGTGTTGAGTGCAAAGTTGAGGACACGTTTTATGTGTTTTTTAACAGCTAATCCTGACAGCCTATAAAATCAAATCCCGCGTGTCTGTTACTTTCAGAACTGTTGCTGCAGTTTTTAAACCTTTTTCGAAGCCGGACACCAAATTTTAGAGGCTCTCATCGTACTCTTCGCTCTGGTATGTACAGCACAATACAATGCAGTAATGCACCAGCATGGGGAGAGAGATATGCACGCAAGAAATGATGTGCCAGACTCCCACTACATGAACTAACCTTTAGCCCGCACCTTAAAATGACTGCTGTTTTTCATTTCCCTCGAAGAGATCTGACGGGCATGGCAGTAATGGCGCTGATGAATGCCAGAATAAACAGACGGTGGGAGACAAGACAAAGAAGAAGATGAATGTGTCTGAAAGGTAGGATTCTTGGCAGTTCTGAATTCAGCGAGAAACCTGGATTACATTTTTGGAGTTTATCTGTTTGTGCATGAAAAAAAAGACTTCCAGTGTTTTGTCCAGACAAAACATGGACTTTTACACGTAGAAGTTTTTGGCCATAGACCGCCAGAAACAAGCCAAATTGGTCGTGGACTGACTCTCCCTCACTCTTTCGTTGAGCATACGTTTGTTTATCATGATTCTCCTGCCAGCTTCAGCTTGGGTCACTGCGAATATGGAGGTAAAAACAGACATCCGTTGATCCAGTAATTCATTCAGACGTCGGCTGATTGCAAAGTTGGAACAAATGCTTGTGGATTATTCCAAATTAGAACAGTTCAACTGTACACTGTCTGCAATTAACAGACAGAAATGTACTTAAATCAGTTCAGCTCTGCGAGGTCTTCACCGCTGCATCCCACTGCCGTACGCTGCCATCCCATCCGGATACTCTGCAGCAGACGGTGGCTGCCCTGTGCACTGTCACACACACACACACACACACACACACACACACACACCATGTACTTATTTCAAAGTGTTTTCCTGTAGGCCAGTACTGTAAATTACCTTCCCCATCAATCTAGTGCTGAGCTTAGCAGGCCAGTTTGGACCACCGCTTTATTTATTACATACAGCATTTATGTAAAATATTTACATGCGCTCACATTAGCAGAAAGTATGACGCGTCAGTCGTGTATTGATGGCTAAACTTAACTTGGAGCAGGGAAGCCCATTACCAAAAAAGAGTGACACGTCACGTCAAGTCAGATTTTATTTATGTACGGCCCGGCGTCACAAATCACAATTTGACTCGAGAGGTTTTACAATCTGTCCGCCGTACGACAGCCTCTGTCCTTCGATTCGCATCGTGAAAAACGGCGCCAAAAAACCTTTTAACACGGAAAAGATGGAAGGAAGCTCGGGAAGAGCGGCAGACGAGGAATCAACAGATTGTTTTTGCTCATTGTGAGTTCAGACACGTCGATGAGTTCAGACCTTTGATTTGGAGCCTGCCCATTAGCATCATAGCATTATTTAGCATCTATGTTCTCAATAAATGGCTAATAATACACTTCAATGCTATAATGAGAAGATATAAGAACTGTTAGGGTTTGTTAAGAATCACAACTCCCCGTATGAACAGTTTATTAAAGGTCAAGAGCAGTATAATATAGCTGTAATCATATTTATTGATACATCAGTGACGTTGTGTGTTCAAAACTCGTGTTTGTGTTGAGTTCAAAGTTTGGAAATAATATTTTGCCTCAGTGTCCACTCACTGAAACTTTCAGATGTTTGCTCAGCTGTCATGAGAGTGAAATAATCCTTAATAATGAATAAAAATAACTATAATACACACTAAATCATTTATTATCACATATCACACTTGATGTATTCATTAATTAAACATTCTAATTAATAATGTAAGTGTACATGTTACGTAAGTGGACAATTAAACATGATTCCTGCTTTATATGAATCATCATCATACTTCATAAGGAAACCAAGAGTGTGTTAACATCATGGTTAGCTCAGTGGCCGTATGATTACACCTGCATGTGCTGGTGCAGTGATCAAAAATATAAACTTCAAAAGCTCAGAACAAACTGTTATTAGTTATAAAAATAACTGAATGCTGGGTAAGTTTGGACAGTGGAACATCTGTTTTAGGACTGTGTTTTATTATTTTCATCATTGTTGGATAAAAATGGGATAATTGGTTCCCACCAATGTGAACAAGTCATGTGACTTTATTGGGATCAGGTGTGTCGCAATAAACCGATAAACAATAATGGTGATATTTAAAAATTAAACTTTGATATCTCGTACAAAATTTAGTTTCTTATATTCTTGTAACTGAGCGTGATTCATTTGCCAAAAAACACACAATAACAGGGAAACATGAATGAAATTACAGCAAGTTTTTGTTTTTTTCAGATTTTCAGCTGTGATATTTTGATGAATTTTAGTTCTACATGCACATCTGTGTATTTATCTGTCACGACCTCAGACACAACTCTGGTGGACGCTGACGAAGACGTAACAAAAAGATAGATTTATTTATTTTTCCAACAAAACCATCAAACAAGAAGAAGAATCGCTTCATGGAGGAAACAAAGTTCAAACAAAAATGTTCTTAAGGAAAATCAAAAACTGAAACTTCAGATAAATCCTGAACTCTGGGCTGGAAACACTTGACTATGCTCTTCCACAAACTGAACAAGACGAACTGACAAAGACAAACAAGACGAGGACTATTTCTACATGAGGTGAGTGAAAACAGGTGAGACCAATCAGGGGCGGGGCAAACAATTACAAAGGCGGGAAAATCACACAAAGGGTCTAAAACGAGAGAGAAAAGGTGAGTCCAAAATAAAACAGGATAAACTAACACAACACTATGAAATAAAGTCAATCAGTAATTAGTTATCATAGGAGCTACAGTTGTTGAAAAAAATATTAATAATCACTTGAAACTGTTTAAAACAACACTGACGCTTTATATTAAAACACTTTTGTAAAAACCCTGCTGAGAAAAATAATATATGATCTGCGGTACCACACATACACGATCCCCCCACTCTCACGCCTAAAGGGGCAGCTGTATTGGTTTGCCGTAATGCCATATTTCCCATCATCCCTGCATGTCCTCGAGGCCCCGAGGGAGGAACAACAAAAATGGTAATTCACAGACAGGAAGTGGAGTGCAGTGCTGTACAGCGCTGGACTACTGGTGATTGTTTCTGTGGATTTTATTTTATTTTTTATTGTATTGAGACGATCTAAACACTTGGAGAGCTTAGCTGTGTTGTATCTTAAAACAGCTCTTATAAATCAGAGCTGAGGATGCAGCCGGGGCGAATTTACACCCGCCGTTGTCGAGCCTTGTAAAGAAATACTGAGCACATTGAGTGTTTCTGTTTAAAGGAATAGTTTTGGGACTTATTATGTCTGTCCTGGAGTAATGTGTGAAACATTAGGCAGCACGTTTTTACTTATTGTTGCACTTTTTAACCGTAAAAAGGCGATTTGCAGCTCGTTCCTGAACGTTCCCTTCAGATTGTCCTTCACATGTCTTCCAAAGATAATTCACCTGTAGCTCATGGGACCAGAAAAAAATAAAAAAATCAGATTCCTCCCAGATACTTGACCTTACCGAGGACTTCCACTTTAATTTGCATTAAAAATGTGAAATATAGATGGATTTACAGTGACAAATGTTCTTGGATTGGTTTCTGCGGAGCAATATGAAAATTTACAGTTTGCATTAATATTAATGCATCATTATCAGCTGTCTGATTTCATAAATAAGTACAGCAGTGTCAGCTCTGGTATAGATCACTTGGATGGGGCACACTTTGCAAAACCATACTTTGTGAATTTAATTGGTAAAATTGCAAATCAGGTAGTCAGCCGTATAACTCATTGTCACATTCAATCAATAAACTTTGTAAATCAACTCATTTCATTTATAAATGATCTTATATAGATCAGGCAACCAATTAAACAATTAGCATACATTTAGCAATTAATTAATTTAAGCATTAATCACGCCATTACAGTTCAAATTTTAAGCCAGCAAATTTGGGAGCAGACGTGCAGGCTGGCGTTGGAGCAGTACATCATGCCTGGGGAGTGCAGATTGTGACACAGCTAGATTTACTGAGCTAAAAATCAATGCAATTAGGAGAGAGGCTGGAAGCTGGCCTGGGGTCCAGCACAGTCTTTAGGAAATTTTTGACACACACACACAGTCACACACACACACACACACACACACACACACTGCAAAACTTTTTTTTCCTTTTATTATTTGGGACATACTAAGGTCGTCGTTAGCGGCAGGAATGTCCAGGAAGCAGTCAGCAAAACGTGTGAAGCGCTGCTTAAAGGTGCAGCGTGTTACCTTTTTAAACATCGGTATGTCATTGTCAAATTAATTGTGACACCTCGGTGTAATTACCACAAACAAATGAGACAACGGTCCAGATGATTGGTTGCCCCCTGTCTCACACCACCTTTATTGATGTTAGCGTTTATCAAAATTAAGACCACATCCCCCATAAACCCCTCTGATACCTCTACTCTGGTTCAAGGTTTATGTGTCGCCGCCAGCATTTCACTCACAGTGTCTGTTAAGCAGGAATCTTTACCTCCGTCTGTACTGGACGAAAAGCAACCTGCTCGAGCTTCACGCAACAAAGAACACTGTGAAAGATTACATGTTCATTTTATATACATATTTATATATACAGTATATTGTACCTGTAACATGTGACAGACGGGGTTAAAACTTTGAGCAGGACAGTTAAGTTGAAGCAGCAATAACTGATTTGCAGCAGCATTCACATGTTGTTAGCAAGCGGTTGCACATCCAGCAGACATGGAGCAACATTAGCATTCACTTAGAGTTGTGTATCTGGCCAATACTGACTAATAATACTACTCTTAATAGAGTGCTGCAGGAAAGAGTCATAAAACCTGTAAATGAGTTCACATTTTTGCACGTCTGGAAGTCGAAGGGTTTTTGGTTAGATGCACAAAACAAGAATTAACAGAAATTTAAAGTCCGTGTCAAAATACTTTAAATATGTTGGAGAATAGTTGCTGAAAACATGTGAAAAGACTTTGAACGATATATTACTGAAATGTGGAGACACGCCCCCTCAGTCCCTCAGAATTCATTTTTTACTTGATTTTGACACCTAATTTCATAAACTTAAATATTTTTAATCATTCAGATTCGGCTGGGTGGTTAATAACACTTTCTTCTTTGGTCTGACAAACTCAGAACTCATATTTATTCTTACTTTTCACAGACTTTAATATATTTGCATGCTTTGTTCTATGACATAATACAACAATCCAACAGAAAAATCCCAACGGTTTTCGTGTTGAGAGTACCGTCGAGGGAACCAGGGGAATGCTAACTTCTGGGTTAGCTTTCTGCACCGCTTCAGAGAACAAATATTTGGCTCTTTAGCTGCTAAATGCTTCACTGCGTTCACCATGCTAACTTTATCTGTCAGCAGATTGCTGCTGGAAACAAGGTCGATGAAGGTCAACCAAAACAGTAAAGTTACAGGGGAGACAAAGACAAAACAATAAGCTAAAATATGAGCTCAGAGTCTGGTGGTAATTATCCGTGAACCCTTAAACATTACGGCCAGTCATTTGATCCACTGTTTTTATTTAAAACATTAGCATCGCCAGCACAGTCCATCATGCGCGGTGTGTTTTAAGATTTCAAGAATTCGAGAACGTTCCCGAGCAGCGGCCTCACGTCCGCATCGCCGCGGAGTGAAAGGTGAGTTCAGCTTTGAGATGTTGTGGAAAGCTGCCCTCAAACACAGGATGCAGACAGGGTTGAAGAACTGTCCGGGCCTTGGGTTGCTGATTGTCTCATCTGTCTTGGCTAAGTCAGCAGGATGTGACAGCCGCCCTCTCTCTGTTACCCGCTGACCACTGGGCTTGGCATCCTCTCCGCTCACCTGCCCTATCACCGCCTCCACCGTATCTCTATCCTCGCCTCGCTCTCACCTCAAAGTCTTTGCAGGCAAGAATGAGGATCAACGCCTCGGTGTCAAAGAGGAGAGATGTAAGCTAACAATTTCTGACTGCGGACTTACAAGTACGGGTTCCGGGGTGCTGACTTCGGTTTGTTGGTTTTTGAAAATTCTCCCAGTCTGACAAAGTGACAAACCTTCACTTTAAACGTAAGTGACTAACACAGAGAATGCACTTTTAAAACTTTTTGTGATTGCATGCCACGCAGTTAAAAATAGCGCTGCACTTGGAGAGCAGCCAGACAAGCTTCCTTCATTCATTCATTGACTTTTGCTGAGCCTCCTCTTCATCTTGCTGCAAAATCGTCATTGTCACAGTGATTGTCTTTGCAGGTTGCTCAGTTCACTGTGTCATCATGCCTGTCACTCCTCGAGGAGCTGTACATCATATACATGCCTGCTTGTATTACTGCTGCTTTTTTTTTTTTTTTAAATGCACGATGTCAAAATAATATTACGGCGTGTCATGTATGATTACCGTGCAACAAGAAATATCATTTTTAGGAAGGTTTACCTTGTCAGACGTCCAGCTAGGATTACAATATGTGTTTGATTTTTATCTGCATGTGGTCTGTCAAATCTGACAAAGCATACGTCCGTCTGTATCGGCTTATTTACAATATGGCTTCATAGCACCAATATTATGCTTATGAACAAAATAACATCCTGCTTATGAGCAACTTGAAAGTTGCAAAACATCTTTGAAAACCGAATTTCAAAGAGAGATTTGATATCTTCACATCTTAAGATCTCCGATTCTGATTGATTTATTTATTTTATTGTGTGTGTGTTTCATTACGGCTCCTTTTTTACTCACTCCTCAGCACAGACTTGAAGCGGCGACAAAAGCCGGCTCGTCAGGGATAACAGATGAGCGCAGATGAACAGTGTCAGGTAAAGTGCTGTGAAAGACATTTAATGTGTTTTATATCAGTGTGTCTGAATTGTCCAGGAACACTTGAATCACTCAGTGTCAACCAAATACGGCGTAATGAGACTCGCCTCCTCTCATCTGAAGACACATGTCTCTCTGCTGTCACTCAGGCTAACGGAGGGAAAAGGGCTTTTTTCGAGCCTTTTGAAGCAACGCGGGAGCTTCGGCTATATGATGGAGCTCCGCTTTGCATCAGGAATTGCTCATGCGGGATTATTTCATTACAAGTCTCCCAGAGAGAGGACAGAGGTCACACTCTGGAGCTCATTCAAACATCTGGAGTTCAGGAACATAAATTATTAAATGAGGCAGCAATCTGGATTGAGACACCTAACTGTTTTTCATGGTACACTTGGAGGTATTCAATTTCCAAAGGATGAAAAACATTATATTTCTTGCCATTTTTTCTGAACTTTTTACGTCTACCGAGCTTGAGCTGTTTGGAGCAGTAGATTAGTCTTGGCTATGAAACCCCCCCTGAGTCCCTCTGCCTATGGTTTCTCTGTGCTCCTTCTTCTTCTTCTTCTTCTTCTTCTTCGTCTTCCACTGCTCTGACACAGCCCCGGCCTGACAGGAGAAGGTCTGCGAAGGAGCTTTTTGTTTTCCAGCGGGATGTTTCTCGGTGTCTGTTTGCAAAACTCAGAGTTTCCTCCATTGTTGCCAACACAAACCGCTGGAATAGGCAGGGTCCAGCGGTGTCACTGACTATAAAGGAGAAAGCAGTACTGGTGACGTTTTGTTGTTCTTACCAAGGCTGTGATGGGGGTAAGGAGGCTGATGATTGGAGGTTGGGGGGGGCGTAACTCAGCATCCTAACCTCCTTTTCTGTTGTCACAACTGGAAAAGAATCGACTTTGAGCGGAGAGAGAGAGAAAGAGAGAGAGATCTCTAATTATCCCCACCTGTGCCCGGCTACAATGGGAGGGTCGAGATGAAGCCATTAGCTGTCTCTCCACTGGCACCACCAAGAGTTTGTATACATCTGTGTCTTATTTTCTTTTCTGGCACAATCAGTCCAGCAAGCTAAGCAGGCATGACCGGATTTGGCAAGTTCCAAGGACTTTGGCAAAGTTAGACAAGGAGGAAGCGGTGAGATGTAGAGAGGGGGATGAGCTGGCATGGACTCTGTGTTTGCTTTCTCCCCTGCCTGTTACTTGAGCTGGGCGTGTTGCTTGGAGAGGCTGCTGTGTTGGTCAAAACAATCCACTGAACGCTGAAGGGGAGAGAGAGACGGGGAGAAAGTTGCAGAAAGCGTGGTGAAGATGTGATTAAAGCAGGCTCCCGTTAGACTGCAGAGCTGTTTGTCTCATGTTTGTAACAAGGTAGCACTCGTGCAGGTTATCTCTGCTGAACGGGTGCTGTTCAAGATTATTGGGATACTTAAGCTCACCTCCCATTTGACTCATAGCGCTTGATAGAAAAAGGCTCGTCGTGATTTCACTATTGTCAGTTTTGATTAGCCGAGTCGAGCCTTTGTCTGGCCATGCAAGTGTGCATGTTGTCAAAGCTATTTACGAGCAATGACCAGATATGAAGCCCAGACTATTGCGCTCATGTAAACAGCCACATCTGTTTGAACCCACCTGCTCCCCAGTGTTTACTGGCCCCGTAAATAATGAAATAAGTCCAGCGTATTACTATTACTGCATAAGAAATATTACAGCAGCGCGGGCTTTGCATTAAATGACACAATAATTAATCAACATTATGAAACAAAACATTGCATAAAGTAAAAGTAATCCAAACTGCATTATATGGTCACTTTTTAAACCTGTTTTTTTCTCCCTCTCTCTCTCTCAGGTGCAGCTATGTGCATGCATTCATTCAGCCCCTCATTCATTCATTTCTGTCTTTATTTATTTATATATCTGCTCGAGTGTTTGTTTTCATTTTAGTCCCTTGAACCTTGCCACCCTGCGTGTGACACCCGGGCTGTGAGCGAAGACGGAGAGGCAGGCTGGTTCAGAATGATCACTATCATTAACATTCACGGGGGGTTCACTTATCATCCCTGACTGGAGGGACATGGCAGCCATTATGAGACGTCCGCAGGTGGAGCGCCATGATACATATTGCATCTTGCCACAATGGATTTATGTATTCAGTAACAAAAGAAAAGTCTAATGAAAAAATACAGAAGGCAATCCTTTATTCCTCGCTCGACTTCAAGTGAGGCCACCATGTCCTGCGATGAGGAGGAGCGTGGGGGGAATTCCAGGGCTGTACGCTGACCTGTCACTCAGGCTGTGTGCAAAGGGGGCCACACTGTGCCTCACATTAGCCCCGTGGTTTATTGGCAACACATTGGTGCTTTTAACCCTCATGCTAACCCTCCAGATCAAGCACATGCATAGATTATGTTGTTAAAGGATGTGACTTGTCATATTTTTCTTCATGCAAACGCCATGAAAAGACCAAAAATGAAATGATCCGATCGTCAGGTATTCAGAGTCTGATATATTTTGTCCCTCTGTGCCGTAGAGCTTCCACTGTTGTCCAAAACATCAATGATTCACACTGTTGCACTCGGTGACACGTCCCTTCATTATCATGGACACTCACACTGTAGTGCATCTTGAGTCAATCCCACATAAATGCCATGAATGCCCACAAGTGCATATAAATTCACGGCTGAAAATAGTCTCAGACAAATGCAGAATTTATTCTGTTTGAGTTTTTAAAAAAATTACAGCTGTTTTGACTTTTTTAATAATGAAAGCATTCATGACCCTTTTTAATGAAGGTTTGCATGTTCAGCAGGAAACAAAGAGCTCAGGGCTGCTTCTGGTGTTTGTTTTGGTCTTTTCATGAGATTTGTTGAATTATAACATGTTCATATAAATAAATGTCCTTTTTGTTACTATTTCTGGCTTGAAATCAGAAAAGAGTGAGAACGTCCACATAGTGGGGAGATTTGGGGTGGATGCACGGGTCAAACACACACAGGACTTTCACCAATGTTGACTTCTTTTTACGTGCTAATGTTAACTACGTAAACCACGATCTTTTCCTGAACCTAACCAGGTAGATTTGTAGATTTGTGCCTAAGCCGAAACAAACTGCAGTTTAAACTCCTAAAATCTGAAATATTGCTCAGTTTATTTTGAAAGTCTGACCGAGTGTTGCATGTTACTCGTTAACTCGGAGCCCTGTGCATCGAGATATGACAGTTCAGCATCTGTGTTTTTATACTTTAAAAGAAAATCTTTAATACTGCAATGAGGTGTTTTTAAACTTGGGGAAATATTGAGGTTATGGCAGATGAACTATGGATATTACATGGTGACGGATGGGCAACTGAAACGTTAGACAACTAAAACACTTGGTTAACATTAGGAAAAGATTCTGGTTATGATTTTTTTGTTGTTAATTTGTTAATTAATTGTAGATGTATAACAGTCATCCACCACCATCCACCCCGTCCTCCACACCCTTACATTCCATCTGGCTACATAAACGGCTCTACTTCCTGCAAAGGCGACGGATGTTGTTATAAACCATGAGATATTTATGCAGTTCCCTGCAGGGATACTGAGCAGTACTGTAAGTATTGTTTCATTGACATACCTGAGCAATGATCACACCAAAATAATCTCAAGTTTTCTTTATTTTTCACATTGAGAAATAAGAATAATGTTCAAGAACATTCACATTTTTCCTCATGTTGTGAGCGAACGATCAGTAGCTTATTTACTTTCTTTAATATTGGGAAAATAATCTCTTCTACACTGCAGCATTAGGAAGCTAAGAAACGTGAGCTGGTCCGTGACAGATTTCCTTATGCTTGATTAAAGACACAATTTCTATTCTGAAATTTTCTTGAGTAGAAAGGCTCCCAGACCAGTAATAACCTAATTGGAGAGAAGCCTCTAACTAGTGTTGCTCCTCTGTGTCCCTGTGTATAAATAGAGTCTATAATGGACTGAGGTGTGATGCCATCATTCATCTCTGCTCAGAAACACTCCAGGTTCAGGTCTTTGCTCATTTTCCTAATGATGCTCTTGTTTTAGGTATGTTTTCACTTTAAGGTTTGTAAGATTCCACCTTAATGGATACGATTCATCACGGGCTTCTGTACCCAAGTCCAGTTTACCCAGCAAACTTATTTGACATAACAAATTGCCAAAATGAAAGGCTTTTCAGCCGGGGAATTGGTATATTTTTCAAACCAATAGGTAAATGTGTGCAGAGGAAAAAAAAAAAAAGAGCACACCTCGGTCCCGTCTTCATGGTCGTCCTCCATTTCCTGTTTACACTTTGTTCGTTTTCTCTGCCGTGGATCTGTGATGCTCCCAACATCACTGACAAATGAATCCATTGTTTGCTAATTTACTTAACACGGCCGTGTAAAGTGCTTTTTAATTTTAAATGTTAATTGACTAAAAGAGGCTTTCGTGCCAAATTCCATTGGCACCAAATAATGGGAGGTCTCCGAGATTAAAAAAAAAATGGTGTCTTTTGGGAAACATATCCCATATGATAGCCCCCGGTTATGCCATGCCTTTATGGGGTAGATTACTCCCTGGCTCTAGCCCAAAAAAAGCCTGCTTTTTAACCACTGCTTCTCCCATTTGCCTCAGGATGCTCGTGGGCTGGCAGGTTGCACAACACATTACCATCCTGCAGCAGCTCTTAAAACACATTTTAGCCCTGAAACACAGCTGGCATCTTGGCCAGCGCGGCCGTGTTGGGCAAGGAAAGAACCAAACGTGGATGTTTAGAGAGAGAGAAATTAAAATGGAACCCAGTTGGAATAATGAGAGTGGATCTATGCTGAGGTGTGTGAGGTAACACACACATTTCCTGTCTGAACCAACAACTCTTTGCAGGAGCGATGCA
Organism: Protonibea diacanthus; assembly: GCA_028641955.1. Lineage (NCBI taxonomy): Eukaryota > Metazoa > Chordata > Actinopteri > Sciaenidae > Protonibea > Protonibea diacanthus. Next base: position 24,805,820 of record CM053985.1, read on the forward strand.
GGCTTTGATTACTGCAAACTCATTTGAAAGACGTTATATGTTTGCGTGAAAGAGCGACATCACTATAATGCAGTGTGCAAGAGAGAGAGTGCTCACATGCATGGCTGCCCCTGTGTGTGTGTGTGTGTGTGTGTGCACGAGTGTGTACTAGCTCATGCCAAATTCAGGGTCTATGTGTAGAGTTATGTGTTGCTAAACATCACTAAGATCCAACAGCCCAGTGTGATGCCTTTGGTTTCCAATCTCATGCTTCACGCCTGCTGCCCCTCTATCATGGATTCTTATTTACAGGCAGGACCCTCGCTGAATCCCCTGAGGAGCAGATGATGTGCAGGTCTAGGTAGAGACCATATCCCATGAATACTGTCCCTATCACTATGAATACTATTCAAGAGTTCCAGTAACCGATCCAACTATCCTCAATATGTGCAGGGCAATGAATGCTGTCAACTTAACAAGCTTTTTTACTTCAGAATTAGGTTATCTCACATGTGAGTAGACACGTATTGTCTGTCTCAGGAACCACAGTCAGCTAAAAAGCCTGCAGATTATTAATCTTTGTGATATAAATGAACTAATGGCATTGACTGATTCTTTTTCTATATCCCGGAGCTGCTGTGGTTTTATTTAACAGAGCGTACAACTCTGCTCCACATTCCCTCTTTTTTAAATGCATCATAAATTATGTCCTATCTTTAAACATGCCCAAAATGAAATGTGCAAGAGGAGGAGACAGTAAATATGAGCTGTCCGGTGCTCTTCTTGTCCGTGTCATCAAGATGAGTGCATTCAAAAGCACCATGGAAAGCTAATTGTGCATTTCTGGCCCAGAATCACAATCCTCCATAAATATTATCCTTTCACTCGTATTTATTTATTGTTTTTTTTAATGATCATGCAGCTCGTGTTCTCAAGAAGAAGTAGATTCACGCTAAGAAGGTAATGCATGGGCGCTCGAACACGAAATAATGATTTTGACACGGCTAAATAAGTCACCTGTCACCCTTCAGCGTAAAAACTGCTGTTGATTTTTCTCGACTGCAGAAACCATCAGGGAATATGTAATAACTTACAAATAATACATCATGATAACACATTTAGATTGGTCGCCATGGAGGCATGACGTAGCTTCAATGCTAGGAAAAACATACTTGATAATCTTTGAATTTTATATTTATTGTGAATGAAAATAAGTCAGGCTACAAAATATTTTACACAATATTTTACAAGATTTAAGAAAATAAAATTGTGGTACAAGATTATTTTTATATTTTACAGAAGCAGAAAAGAAGCTAATCTGGCACCTGGTTGTTGAAAAGACATCCTGTATGTTTAATTCTCCTTTATTTCCAGAAGTGCAGAGGAGCTGCATATTAAAGAACTTTGACAATGGCACACACTGTTTTCCAGCATTCAGATGGATGTAGGAAGTTTGCTGAAGTAACCTGATGTGGTGGGCTGAAGGTGGATATCCCACAATGCTGCAGCCCGCCACCTCCCATTGTCTTGATAGGGGAGCAAGAGATGTACAGCGGCCTCAAATGGAGGTGGCATCTGGTGCCCAATTTGTCATGCCTGAATTACCCAGGAGCTGATAAAGGCTGAAGTTTTAATAAAAGTTGGGAGCAGCAGATAGCTGGGTGAAGGACACTGATGAAGTGTCTTGGGGCCTATTTCCAGCTAGAGATAAGAACCTACAGAGAGAGGTGGGTCGAGGGTCTAGCGCAGTGTGATAATACGCTGATGCTGAAGAAGAAGAAGAAGAAAAAAAAAAAAAAGTGCTGTTGAAATGCAACACAGCACACATAATGGAAAAAATAATAAATAAGCAAATAAATAATGATGATGATCTAAACGAGGAGAAGCCAGGGTGGAGGCTGTGGAGTCCTGAAGCGTCTCTGCCTGTAATTTGGCCACCCGCCAGCAGCCATTGCTCACCCTCAGCTGCGACGGCAAGCTCCAGATGTGCCAACGGCACGTTTTGGATTTTGCCAGCTGACTGCACCGTTTGATAGCCCGCTCTCTGGATGCCCATCACCGGCCGCAGAGATAGAATTAAATGATGATGATCTTCCCACAAGTTGGGTGAGGAAACAACGCATATAAATCTTGATTTCATCTCAGCGTGAGAAGTCTTTATCCATCATCACTCTTAATGAACAAGTCATTAGCCGCGATGAATGGCGCTCTGGGCTCCTGCTCGCCACTGCTGCTTTTGTTTGCAGCTTTCAGGGGCAACTTCCTGTGCCCTTTGAGAGGGTCAAACTCATTTCTCCAGATGTGGGGTAACCTCTCTGCTCCTGGGGTGGCTGCACACCCATGTACTAAACAGGGCCTGGAAAAATGAGGATATACTAAGGGGCTTTTTCTGTTTTTGCCTCATTGTCTGTTCCTCAGCAAGTCTCTGCATGCCCTATCATCCAGAGAGGCACATTAGCAAACTCGGTGGCCACCTATTATTGTAATTGTATGTGCACAATCCTCCACTTGATGCAAGCCGGCTGTGTAAACAGAAAAAGGCTTTTTGTCGCACTGTGGTAGAAAACTAGTGAGGAGATGTGAAAACCACGCTGTGCACTCTGTAATACAAACATATACCGTCAACACTGTGACTACGCTGGATTTTTTCTTTTTTTTTCTGTATCTGCAAACTTGATCAGTCTTTTATCTGCGTTTCAAATGAATGACCCGTTTGGCGAACAAGATTTCTTCAAGACAAACATTTCCTCTGGAGCCTTTTCGTTTTTATTTACAGTCATTGTTGGGCTAAAAGCATTGTTAAAGAATTTTTACAGTGTGCACCGTATACCCCGAGGCTAGCAGAATCTAAAAGACCTACATAAAAGTTGGATGAAACTGTTGTGATCTCCTCCTCCTCCTCCTCCTCCTTCTGTGAAGCACAACAGCGCTTGAAATATGAAAAAAGGAAGGCGTCAATCCGGCTGCACGGCAGTAAATGTGAAGAGATAAAGGTTGACACGAGATAATTGAAAATATCTGGCACTAATACACCAGAGTCTGTGTTTGTATTTGAACATAAAGGAGGAGAGTGGCATATGACTTTCCTTGTTAGTGACAGCTGCCATGTTCTCCAGTCTGCAGGGACGTACTGTACTGGAGGATTCATCTGACTTGTACAGTACGTGTGAAGTTTGCTCAAATCCCCTGAGACACATCTTTACATGTCTGATGATTTTCCCGAAGAAAGGTTCCGGTAAATCTTTTCAGAAGTTTTTACGTCTTGAATTCCCAGAACGTTTATAAAACAGAGACCAAACGCAGAGCGATGGAGAATTTGTAGAAGCTACTGTTTTACCCATGGGATTGTTTCAGCTCTTTTAAGACAACGTTATGATTTCAGTTTCTAATAGCGGTGCACCCGACGAGTGATGCTTCCACTGCTCTGTGGTTTTCTAGTGATCAGTCTAATGCTTCAGTTGATGAAATAGAAATTTACTGATGTTGTGGATACGCACCATATTTATCTGTGTTTCCAGTTTCAACACGCGCTCAGTATAGGTGCAGAAGTGAAATACCCATTACTGCATGTGTCAGTGTCATAAACAATAGCGTCGACTCCTCGGAAGGAGGCAGGGCGGTAATGGAGGCAGTGCATCAATGTTCAGCACAAGGTCTGCAATTCACACCAGGAGAACACTCACCTGAGCATCAGGAATGCTGCTAGGAGACGGCATTACCAGGAGCAGCTGTGTAGAGGAGGGCCGGCATGTAAAAACGAGCTGTGTACACGCACACACACGACTTAAAGGGTCAGTCCACTCAAATCACAAATAAAAAAACAAAGCATCACATATTTTCTCAGTTACCACTAATGGTATCGATCCACTACATTAACACAGCGGAAGCGAATGGAATATCATTTATTGTGTTCAAACTGAAAAATTAGGTTTAAAAAAACTCAACATCTCTCTCCAGAAATCCTCTCTGTGATCATGAAAATATATATATATATATATATTAAAGGTGTATTAAAGATGTGTAAATACACTGAGGCCTAACAAGCACTGGATATTCCAGCCAACTGTCCAACCACTGTTTATTGTAGCATTGCATGTGACGACAAATAAACTCATAAAAACATTGATCCATAGCAAATCCAAATCCACCAACAAGTACTAACAACAGCAAATTTAGGGGATACAGGAAGAAAATGTGAATTAATTCTTCTCTTCGTTTAAATCCACTAATTGTTTTGCAGATATTAGGAGCTGGTTCACAGAAAACCAAAAGACGAGGGCACGATAAGGTGACGTGATTACAAAAGCACCATCAGAACCTCGTCAGGTGAAACACAATGCAAGAAAACGATCATAGATGGATTATACAGCCATGGGAGCCACAATGAGACAACTGAAGCAGAAACAGCTGACCAGTCATGTGACTTAAATGTTTAAACTTATTTGAAATAAGTGTTTCCATCTCCCATTCAAGAGGTAAACACTGCCTCAAGTAAAACCTTTTTTGGGCTAAATTAATTTAAAATTTTGCATCAAACTTAATGCAATACTTCAAAATACATGAATAGAAACACGACTAATGAAGACTGTTCCCAATGACCCAGTGTGGTGTCTGTCATTTTAAATCAGATGTCATCAGCATATAGGCGTAGCATGTGTTTCTTGCAGCACATGTAAACAGCCAAATAGAAAAGTGTTGTACTGTGAAACTTTAAGAGTCTTTGCTGCTGCATGTACAGAATTTGGGGCATTTATTTTGATCCTCCATATTGCAGGTCAAAAAGTCTTCTGTACTCTCGCTCTGCATAAGTGCATCCAAATTCAACTTGGCCATTTGATGATGAATAATAGAGGTGCTAACAGTCTTTTAGAGGCTTAAGTCTGTGTAGCAGTCACATACGTCTCCCCATGAACTGTAATGTGACGGCTGGTGCCTGAGGCAGAAAGCGCAATTACTTGATAAAGAAAAAAACAAGCAGAGAGGAGCTTCCCAACACTCAGATTACCACGAGGAGAGGCTGAATTTAAGTCCATGTGTGAGGCTTATTTTTCTTTTCTGAAAAAGTGTTCCATTCACCCTAATTGAGACTATATTTAACCTGTTTTCCAGGATGGAAACTGTGTGGTTGTATCTTGGGATGCTTCTTCACTTCGCTGGAAATGGCAAGTGGAAATCTGAAGAATAAAATGCAAACTGTCTCCTAGACAGGAAGTGCTCCATCCAGTGAAAGTTAGACTCATCTCTCTAGGCCCTTTTGGCACAAAACAACCACACAGCAGCAGCAGCAGCAGGTAGGTCAAGTGTGTGCGGTCTGCAGTTTCCCACACTGTCTTTAGAAGGTGCAAAGTTACCTTGTAGCACCCAGTAGTGCAGCTTTGGCTATGGCAGCATTCTCTTGCATGATAAAAGGGGAAAATTAAAAACAGTCACTATCACTGACCAGCAAAAAAAACACGCAGTGTCCCGGTGACCTTGTCAGAAACCGGAGCTCAGCAAGTGCTTGACAACCTTACAGCGAGCAGTGAGCGCTGCCAGCTCGAAGTACCTTTCCTCTTTTGCCTTGACTGTCTGTCGCTCCTCTGCCTCTACCCCAGTGGTCATATCGGCAACCTCTCCACTCCACACTCTGTGCCCTTGAGTTTTTGTTTGGTTGCGAGCTCGTTATTTTCCCAGAGGACCTCCCCTCAGCCGTTTCTGCTGCCCCCCCCCGGGACCAAAGTCTCAGGTGAGATTGCTGAATCTTTCATTGTGAGGTGATATGTTGTGGGTCATCCTGGTCTTACTACTGCAAAAGTGAACTCATTTCTGTTGACCTCAGTGAAAAATGTCTCATTTAACAATGGTAGATAGTGATTATTTACCTGTACGAGACTTCCTCTGCTTAACGCTGTCCCTCCTGCTTGATGATACTCTGACTCTAGGCTGGATACACCTGTACAATATGGCGCAACACAATGCCACGGCCTGCTATTGGGAACACCTTTTCAATAAAATGTAGTCTGATACGGCTCCAAACTATGACCTCAAAAAAATCATATTACATTAATAAGGGCGGGAACAGGTAGGACGAGATTTGAGTTATGATCCGAGCGGCTGGGAAGACACACATTAGAGAAATAAGTTTTAAAAAGGAGGATTAAATTTTAATAGACATGCTTAAAACTAAAAAATGAATTGAACAATTAATCATTTTTCATTTTGGGATATTTCAAAGTACTTCTCTCTGACTCTGAAAGAAGCGTGCCGGCAGACGTAGTAGTTTGTCATGCGCGCTCTCTATTGGTTGGCTGCCGCTGTCGTCTACTGTGCGATCAATGAGAATTTAAACTTAATTCAGTCTTGATCTGATATCTAAATAAATAAATTAAAGACTTCTCTGTGATACTAAGCTGCAGCGCTGTACTACAGCAATAGGCAGAAATGCAGTCCTTCAGATAAAAGACGTCGGTGCTGGTAGAGTTTGATGGCACGGCGGCTACGAGCAGCTTTTTTTTTTTTCCCTCCACAGAGCTGTTATTTCCCTGGTTTAAGGTGAATGTAATGCAGCTGCTGATGGGTGTTTGTTGGAGAGAGAAAGGCAGAGAGCGATACGGTGATGACTGTGGCCTTGTCAGTAATTCAGCAGATCAGATGACACTTCAATAGGAGAGCCAGAGTGTGGGGTGGAATTTGAAAATTGAGTTGACAACACCAGCTATAAAGGCGTTATGGTCTCTGGTATTGGTCTTTAAACGGCTGGTGATTCTGTTGTTGAACAATGTGCTTGTGAAAGATTGCTCTATGAAACAGCAATATTGCCTCTTGTACTTAAAAGTTCTGGCTTTAATATTTTTGTGTAAATTGAATCAAGGCACAACAGGAAGTCTCAGTAGGTGCGCGGATATCGTCTAAATGTTGCGATTCAGCTCGGCCCTTCGTGGCGTGATAAACGCTCGCGTTAGCCGCTCTGTAATTTTTATGAAAATAAGTCAAGAAGCAGCACTTTTTATTCTTTAAGACCATCAAAGAGTGAAACTGCATACAGATTATTAAAAAAAAAAAAAAAAAAACAGCGGTGATGCAATATTTTTTAAGGAGGTGTGAACTCGCTGGATTTAAACAAAAGCAGCTGTGGTGTAACATCAACTGCTGCACTATCCTGTCAAGATTTTTCCGTTTAAAGTGTTTTTTTTTTCACCCCCTCACATTTCTGGCTGATTTAAAACGGTTCAGAGGAATAGTCTGCAAATCCTCCTTGAGCGGATTACAGCTGAGGTTGGAAAAACTTGGGGCAATTTCATGTACTTGCTAAATTGCATAGATATCAGTGAGTCAGAGGCATATAATACCGTAAAGTCCATTTTCTGTGACTTTGTTGCCTCCCTGTGCTGAATTTAGAAGTCCATCTTAAAGCATTTTGTCTCTTTATATCATTTTGTTATTAATAGAAAATGTACATGCATTTCACACGCTGCATTATGTGGCTATTTCAGAGCTACGAGCACTCTGCATGTACTGAGAGGTGTGATTTTCTAAAAGGGATTGCGTCAGCTTCTGAAGAATGCCTTTATGTTTCCAAACCCGGCTCTTTAACACACATTTCAGAGGAGGGCTGTCAGCTTATGGCATATTAGCCGGATGGGTCTGTTTCCCATGGGACGCGAGAGGCTAGCTTGGAGGGATCCCAGGGAAGAAATGGAAGACACACTCTGTGAAATGCTTTGCTCTGTCATTCCAATTCAGCACAATAAAAATCAAACGCAGCTTGGCCACAGACCACAGCTTCACCTGGAGCCTTCCACAGTACAGTACCGAGCCTCAGACACTATACAGCTGTTGTAAAAAATACTGCTGTCCAGATTCATTTCAGACTTTATAAAACAATGGACTATCATTGGAAAATAAGCATTTTTTTCCCTGCACAGCAGCAGCAGCCCAGAACTCACACACTGCATCCACAGCAACTTTAAACGTGATAAGATGTTAGATCTACAATAACACATTATTGTTGTTATTGTTGCACTGAAACACGTGCATGAACAGTCATTTTTATGCTAAAATAAAAGCCTTTATTTCGCACGTTAAAGGGGAATAAACATGTTGTTCTAGTCTCCTTCTTATTGTACTTTTCATCAGTGAACCTCTCACTGTTCTCCCCATGTTGTTTTCTACATTGCTGACTGAGTACAGTAAAACAACCTCCGCCACGCTACTTGCCCTTATGGACCCAGAAAAACATGAAATCAATACTGCATGCATTTCAAGCAGGAAAATTCTGTTATTGAGTATACTGCTTTATAATGGTTTCCATTATTGACATCTATGAGTTATGAAATAAAACCTAATGCAATGAGGATGAGGAAAATAGTATTTGAGGGTTTTTATTGGATCAATTTAAAGTCAGAGCAGTGTATTCTGATGACAATAAAATGCTAATCTCGCCCCGTGTATATATAAAACGTCACAAAAAAAAGTGCAGAGGTATCAGAAATGTTAACACGGGAGAGAGAGAGCGTGAGAAATAATCACAGCGTCCACAGGCTTGTCTGTCAGGATTTTTTTGAGATAATTTAACTTGACAGTCGTGAATTTGATTGGTTACGTTCCCCAAACATGGAGATTATTCAAGTACAGAAAGTTAATGTGATATTTTTTCTTCTGCTGCTTACAAAAAGAAGCTGTCTCCATCATTAATTTAATATTTAACCTTGATAAAATATCCCAGGAAGGTCACTGAAAATGAATGTTTTTTTTATCTGAGTCTGGCTCTTTTACAATAAACCCATCAAATCATGCTGCAGATTCTTATTTTTTCAACTTAAGAAATGTGCATTCAATCATTATTATTAACCCTGTGCAGCATTAATTGTTATTCAAATGTGTGTTTAACAGTCTCGGCATGTGCATACAGTCTTCGGTGGGACTGTGCTATTGATGCAGCCCTCTGAACGTGGCTGATCTCAGATGACCCTTCCTCTTTTCTCCCCCCCCACCCCACCCTCTCCTCATCCATAGCCTCCCCCTCCACCCTCACCCCCCTCCTCCCCCTTTTCTTATCCATTACATGGGAGCTGAATGATGGTGATTTGGTTGAGGCCCAGTGAGTGCCTGTAGAAAATTGGTTGGTTGATAAAAACCCTCCTATCAAAGGGGGCTACTTTCTCATTTACATTTAGATGAGTATTGATTATTTATTTACTCAGTGGAGTGGGATTCTTTTCCAATCTTATCTCTCGTCTGTGCCTGTCACCTGGAAAAAAAGAGATAGAGTTCTTGACACCGCACTAAGATAACGGCATTTTGTAGACCAGATAAAACTTGGAATGGTGGTCTCTGCCTCTATATTCCCCCTCTTTCCACCTACCCAATTTTGACGGGAAAGAGAAAGTTTGGAAAATTAAAACTGATAGGCCTTGTTCAAATGTGGCGGTGGTGGGAGGGGCAGATGAAGGAATCTCAATTTGCAGGGGGAACAAGTCAAATTGGTTGTCCAGATATATTCAGGCCGCTTCCACTGGGGGAAATCTTATCTTAGTTGTCTGAGTAGTTTAGGATTTCTATCAGACGTAATATAATATTGTTTGATAATTGTGCTGTGAAACAGTACTGTACATTTTATCTGATGCTAACCTGTGATACGATTTTATCGCGCCCCGCGTGCTGAGTTGCATATGATCCCAGCGTCTGCAGACTGTGTGGAAATGAAGCCCCCCGGACGTGTCTGTCATGTTCTCAGTGCTAAACTCTGGTGATGTTTGGGTGGTTGAGCTGGGGATTGGTCATGCATTGCCAATGAATCTGGAGGCTTGTGGCAGCGTGAGGAGCCTCTGCGAGACTGACTAAAGGTGTTTAGGGTGGGAGGTGCAGCATGTGGGTGCTCTGTAGGAATTGGGAACCCCTGACAGACCCTGCCTCTTCTTCTCAGCTCTTTGATGGAGAGTGAAGAGTCTCTTGAGGTGGCCTCTGTCAGCTCTACTCCTCCTCAAAGCAGACACGCGGCTTCAGCACAACACTGCCGCGCCTTCTCACCCTTCAACCCCCCGGGCCACTCCCCTCCTCTCGTGGTCACTTTTCATCTCTTCTGTCGCAGCACAGAGGATGTTGCCACATGTAAATGGACTTGTAATCACTCTATTTAGAGTGTATCTAATGGGGAAGCTTGCATACGCTTTGACCCCAGAGTACATCAAGGTTGGCTGTATGCTCCAGGTTTGCACAGTGAACGGCGCTACATGGACAATGACTATTCACTGCTGCCTCACAGAAGGTGACTTATTATGCTGCTCAAGGATTAAAGCCCATTTTTCTTTGTTAGCCAGTCAGTCATTAGCCTAGTTACACATCTGGATCCCCACAGCAATTTAAGGATATGGAAGGTTCCCTCAAAAAAACCTAATTAGTCCAACTGGAGAGGAACATCTTGTTTTCCTACACCCCTAATGGATTGGACCAAGGTCTTTTGAAATGCAAACCCATCAAGGAGATGGCTGAAAACAGCCCCCACCCCCCCCCCAACCAGCCCCGCCGTGCCTCAGAGCAAACATCCTTACCGCTAGCCTGCTACCTTCACTGCTGTGTGGAGCTAATGCAGCTTTCTCCATTAACATTATTTCATATATCAAAAAGGCCAATTTACAAGAGCAGCTTAGTTCCACTTTTAAAGACAAACCCAACACATTATTTGTTAATTAGCTGCTTTTGGTGGAATGTTCTGTGTTTTTTTTTTTTTTTTAGGTATTTCTGATGGTGTAATTGACTGATAACTTTAAAGTAAGTAAGAGGATTCAGTTGGGTGTTTAACATTTGAAAACATTTCTATAATATGAATTTCTTAAGTCTAGCAAATCTTTTTCTTTCCATGGCGGATGAAAAGAAGACAAGAAGAAGAAGAAATCATGTACGGAGAGAATAAAATGGGACCAACAACAGAGCCCTGTGGTACACCACGCTGTACTTCACCTGTGCACATATTACCACTACCTTCGACAGGTTATTAAAAACTGGAGTGCACAAAATAGTGTAACTCCAGACCCGAAATCTGGAAAGCAGACCAGGTTTTTAAAGTAGAGATTGGAGACAGTATGATCAGTTTTCTGAAGCAAATTGAAATTGAAATTGAAATTTTTTTATTTTTGTAAAATGTGTTAAAAATATGCAGCATGAAAAACTGTTATGTCACCTATGATGAATAAACTCAGCAGAATGTTCATGTGAATTCAATTCGAAAACTATTAATTCACGGTGAGAATTAATAGTTAAGAAAAGATGGTTATACTGTATATATTTATGTGTATATTATATATGTATATTTCTAATTTTTGGTCAAGCGGGAGGGTAGTCTTTAATATTATTTGAGAGCAGAGGACTGTCTTTGAACTTTGTCTCATCCCAGAATTATACTTTCCATTTATTCTGACGCAAAAAATATAGCAGCACTTTAAGTCCATCTCCACTAAGCAGAGTAACGTCCAGTTCACTCATGCGGTGGCTTTTATAGGCCAAACCATTTGACAGAGTGGCTGTATTTTCACTGTTTTGTTATATTTGCCATAAATATATCATTTTGACATATTGGGGGGAGGGTATTGCATGTTTTTTTTTCTAAGTCAGGCAGAGAGTCCAGAGGAAATATTAATAATTCTGCGTAGTGCTTTCTTTTTAAAATAAAATACAAATAAAAGATTCAGCCCGACTCTCGAGCCCAGTAATTTCTGGACAGTCCCTTAAAATGAAAATTTGATGCAGAGGACAAAGAAACCAACACTTTCAAATGAAAATATAACAAAATAAAGATTTACTTTTTGTCATGGAGGCCAGATTTGCCCTTGCAGGCAAGTGTTTTGGTCTCACTTACAGTATCTCTTTACATCCTGACATAGACGTAAACATGCCAAGTGCTTTACATAAAGCCAATAGCAGGGCGTAATAATGTTAATCAAGACTGTCAGATACTTGCCGGATGGTAACGGACGGCCAACAAAATTCAGTAGATCATCGTCACTCGGCCTGTCACATCGCTCATATAGAGATAAGTAAACAAGCCAAGAGTTTCTTGTAACTAACCCACATTGCGCTCGCTGTTTGCCCCACAGGAGGACACACCACGCGTGTGACTGACTGGAGCTGTGTGGCATGACAAGTTGCCATGTTGTGAAAGCCAAATGTAAGTGACACGGAGCTGCACTACATTTCATGACCGCACACGTCAACATCTTGTATATTTTGGAACATGTTATTTTCATTTTATTCTTATTATTTATTTTTCTACTTATTAAGTATTCACAAACTAAAAAAAAAAGTGTCAGTACACATTCATTGAGCGCAGTGAGTCATCCGGACCTCTCAGACCGAATGTGTGCTTTGGCATTGTTACTGTAGCTGTGAAGGAAAGAGAAGTGAATTGGTCCATCAGCTTTCCAACAACAACAGAGAGTGAATGGCAAGGTAAGTACAGCACAGACTTGGTTAGCTCGCTGATTAGATGACAAGCTGTAAGGTTCGGTCAATCAAGTACGCCTCAGAAGTGCTCATTTAAGGCTCTCGGTTAGAAATGACGTTCTCAGCTATCCCCACAGGAAAGCACAAATCCAAGAAGAGATCTCATGTTTCTATTTTTTTCCTTGAGCTTGTTGGAACACGAAGACAGAGACCCGGGCTTCTTCTCAAATGCCTCTCAGCTGAAGACAAGCAAGCACAAACACGAGTTCAAAGTGCAAAAAAATAAAGTTAAAAAACATTTTTAGTTCAAGACAAAGACCTGTTAATACAGCGTGTAATGAAGCGTCACTCTCTTGTATTTATGACTCAGTATTGATTTTATTGACGTGTTGATGTTTAATTAATGTTAATATATTTATCTGAAGTGTTACGGACGACGTTATTGGACGACCAATGGGAGGAGAGCCTATATTTCTTCAGAGAGCAGGGGAGGGAACTTTCTCTCCTTCTTTCTGGGCCAAACACATCGTGGTGCTCAGCGTTAATGATTTTATTGCCGTGTTGATATAATTAATGTTAATATCATTATGTGGGATGTGACACCTCGCAGTGATAATGTTTAATTTATGGATATTTTAGTTTTAGAGCTGCTGTATGTCAAAAAGTTACTTCTGTTTGTATATTTTTGTTAAATTAAGGTGAAAAATGCTGAATGTGAACATTTTTTTAACTTTTAAAAATCAAATATGTCTCTTTCCTGTATGATCTAAGCAAATGTACTAATTTTATGAATAACTTATTTTTATTTTATTTCCGTGACCAAACTTTTGACAGGTGGTGCTTAAGATTCCTGCCTCCGTACACACCAGAAATATTCACCTTTGTTCCAGACTCCCACAGCCCTTTTTGCTTTCTGCAGCGTAACAGGGCCAGAGGTTGGGAAGAGGACCTGTCTGAGGCATCACTACCTCCATTCCTCATGGCTTACATCTGCCAGAGCCTCCTCCCACCTGTCTGATGCTGCTGAGATTTATGTGGCTGTATAGGAAGAGGCCAATCCAGTGTGCCAGGCCATGTGTAGGCCTGCTTTTATACTGACAGTTGTGTGTATGATACTGAAGCTGGCTTCCAAGTGAGGCTGGGCCCAGTGTATCTGAAATCTGTCATAAGTGAAAGCTTGAAAAGGTTAGGACAGTTCAGGGAAGATAAATGGTGAATTGGGAGGACAGCTGATGTAGGAACACAAACACTTCAAGACGATGGAGTGGACTGAGGCCGGTCTCCCTTATCCCACTGCACACTGCGGTGGGCTCTTCTTCCACGGCTCACCCCTCCATATACCTGCTGAGCAGCTGCACATGGGTGGAATCATCCATTGTGTCCTCCACTAACAGAAGTTTCTTCAGAGCGGCCCATCCACATGAGCCACTCTATTACTCTCATCAAAACAAATGATAAAGAATGGTTATTGGGTTTTCACAATGTCTTTTGTATAATAAAGCTCGTTAACTGCATTGCGCAAAACAAATGGGCAGAATAATCAGTATACTTATTGACATTGTGTCATTTCTAGTTAGAGCAGGAAGAGGACTCTCACTATGGCTCCGGGCTTCGCCTTCTATCTCTCAAGAGGAAGAGCGCTAATGGCTTCTGAAAGCAGGGATCGAAGGAACTCATAAAGCTCTGCAGGATGAGACGAGAGGAGGAAGAGCATTATTAATCCTTTTTCATCTGAATACATGACGCCGTGTGCTGTACGGCATCCAGGCTTTGAGAGCCCGAGCATTTCGCTGCATCGCATTAACTGATTGCAGACGGCGTTGTTTATGGCGTACACTTTGGGAAGGCAGATAGAAGACGAGGAAAGGAGTCTGAGAGGAAAGTTTTCTTTGATGTGGCCGAATTTACGGCTTCGTCTTCAGAATGCAACGAGCGTTTCTCAAACTCTTTACACCATCGAAGAAAATATTAGACTAGACAGTTTACACAGGAGGAAGGTTTATTCCTGATACGATGATCATTTATTGTCGGTGTTGTTGAATCCTGAATGGAACCAGAGCTAATTTGGTGTTTGGTGCTAATATTTCCTTCCTTCCTTTGCCTTAGCCTTAGCTTACTATCTTGACTTCACATTTTAGCTCATAACCAGTCATGCATGTATGCACACTACGTGCATGAATGTAACTATGTAGCAGGATGATATTAAAAGAAAAGTAAAACTTATTTTAAATCATATTCCTCTTGCCTGATGTCTGTTGGGACTGGCTGCAGGACAAGCGCCCAGCCTGTACGGATAAGAACAAAACTTACTACACATATCGCAATAAAGACCTGCGTGTCCTGCAACAAGCTCTACAAAAACAAGTTTTCTTTATTATTAAGTCATCAGAATGAAGGAAAATAACCATTATATCATCATATAATGAGCAATAAAAGAAACCCTGAAGCTACAATTTGTTTGTTGTTTGTACATATTAAGAGCCGGGCTAGCTGTTTACCTCCTTCTACACACAGACATGTCTTTATGCTAGGCTAAGCTAACTCAGCTGGCTGTGTCTTCATATTTACTGCGCACACATGTGAGGAGTATCTTCCCGTCTAACTCTTGGCAAGAAAAAGGCAACGAGCGTATTTTCCAAAGTGTCAAAAATATTTCTTTGAGCGTATCCTGCAGATTGTTTTTTATGCCTCGGCGTGTAAAATTAAATTATCCTCCGATGTTAACTGCTCCACTGCTGTTTTAAATATTCCTCATGTTTCGCCCCCTGCTATTTTATATTTGCTAATAAAAGCTGATAGATAGATAAATCAAAGTGTGTGTGCGTGTGTGTGTCTACGTGGCCTCACGGGTCAAACTCACGGCGAGCGAGCTGCTCTGCTTCCACCCCCCTGTTATTAAGTGATGATTGACAGCTGTCATGTCTTCATCACTGCAGACTGATATTTGTCAGAAGCCATCTCTTTGACAGAGGATCTGAGGGTCTTCTCAGCCAGGAGACGGCTTACTGTATGACTGCTCCGGCGCTGAGAGGCTTCACCTACAGCAGAGCGAAGCCTGTAATCAGCCTTTGCAGATGGAATTATGCCTGTATTAATTTACATTACATTTTGTCATATCACAATATATCTCAAGCTCCCTTTTTTTATTATTATTATAATTATGCATTGCACTTTATTGTATCATTTGATCACGTTGTTATTACCCCGAAAGCAATGTAGCATGAACACACAAGTGGATTTACAGTGATGATTATTAACTTGAACTGCATTATTTGCAAGGAAGACAATATACATACCTGTAATCTGTTTTTGCATCAAGCTGTTGTCTGATTTTTAATGATGCATACTTTATAATTTATTTAAAAGTCTATCTTTCACCACTTGGCTGTGCTGGGTGTTTATCATCATTTATCATCCGCATCAATCTGCCCGGCCGTAAAGACCCATGCTGGGAGAATGAGTCTCTGCTGTTACTGTTGCTTTGTACTGCTACCTTAACAACCCAATCAGCTGGCCCCCGCTCTCACTTCCCTCATCAATGCATGCAAGCTCTGTAATGTATGATACAGCTTATGATTTATAATCCATGCTCAGAATTAAACAGCATAAATTACTCTTATTTACTCTGCAGGTGATAAAGATCCCGTCAAATAATGTCACTTGAGCATAATTTTTATAGAACAAATGAAATTTGTTATCAGGGAAAAGCAGGTCAAGTTCATCAATTAAAAGTCTGCTCTTTTTTTTTTTTCCTCCTCTCTCTCTGCCTTCGCTGTAAATGGTCCAGTGCTATTTAAAATGATTGATTTTATTATTTCTTCATTTATTAAAGTACTACGTGAGGCTGTAGCATGAGTAATCAGGACAACAGAAACTGACTCAGCATGAACGTCTAAAAACGAAAAAAAAAAAAAAACTGGCACCTCGCAGTTCAGCTGCTCGGATTCTTCTTTGGCCACGACGCACCGAGGAGATGAACGTTTAAGAAAAGTGACATTTGGTGGTGTTAAAAAAGAAACGTCCTATTTCTTCTTTGAGTGTCTGTCAAACCTTTTGGGAGATGACTCTGTGCATAATATATACAGCAGAGGGGAGAGGAGGGATTGACTCAAATCTATTTTTTTTTTTTACATAATGTGTTCATTTTCTTATGTTTACACTGTTTATATCTGTGAGTGACCCTGCTCCCCGATCTGGACCTGAAAGGGTTAAAATCCGTGCTACATGGAGTGTGTCCCCCCACAACCCCCCCAGAAAAGGAATGAGGTCCCGGGGAATGTTTTACAGATAAAATAAAAAGAATCTGGAGAATGAGAGGGAAAGAAGAAGAAGTTGAATATATATTTCATGTGATAAGAGAAAGATGAAGCGCGAGAAAAAAGATTCCATTACAGCTGCGACAGTTACAAAACTGCTGCTGTGTGGAGTAGCCTCTGTTGAAAAGATTGATGCAATAAGGACTGACCTTGGCTTGGAGCAGGAGTCGGTGATGTATGTATGAGCATCTCCCTGCTAAATGGACCCAGATTTGTAGCACTAATATACATGGAAGCCCAGTACCAAACTCGCTACGGCTATAAATCAACAGCCACTTTGGGTGTCATTTCTGGTTTATATTCTACTATTGTTCTGTGCTTTTAATTCGTGTCACTGCCATCTGTTCATTTGATGCAGTTTCATACTGTATGATTTGGCTGTGGAGATACTGTGCAGACAATCCCTGTTAGACCATCAGTGTAGATTAACTGCGCCGGGTAAATTCCACCGAGGCTTTTCTCTCTGAGTCAAATGTAAATAGAATCTGATGTGAGTGAAATCTTTACACGTTGGCTCAGCGCAGAGAGAGAAAAAATACATATAAAAATGTGAAATTAAAACTTTTACGGTTTGTCAGGAACTCTGCAGGGATTTGATTCGATATAAAAAAGATGAAAAGGAAGAAAAACTCAAATGTTTTATGTTTTAAGTTCAATTCGTTCACATAAATTGCGCCTCAGTGAAACTTTTCGACCGTTTCTCTGACAGCTGATCTCAGAAATCTGCATCTTTTTTTTTTTCTCTTTAAGGTTATTTTTCGGGGGAAGTTTCTCCTCAAACAAACCCAAGTGGGGGTGTCATCTGCTGTACAGGCTGTAACGCCCTTTGAGGCAAATTTGTGATTTGGGGCGATATAAATAAGAGTACCTTGACTTGACATTGTATGCTCCAACATTTATAGTTCACATTCACTATAGAAAACAAGAAGAAAATCAATGCACGTTCACCTTAATGTTCTTTTTTGGGTCTTGAAGAACAACACTGTTTTATCACCTTCACAACTTTCCCTGCTTGATTTTGACCTGACATGTTTTAACGTGTCCCACAGACATCAACTGTAATATGATGATGTGATATTATATACCGTTAATTAAGCAATTAATTTATTTTTAATTTATCTGTGATTGATTTCTGGTTTTCTGAATAACAGTTTGTTCATTTGAGGTTAACTGACTGCAGACATGAATAACTTTAAATTTCTGTGTTTGTGAGTGACTTTTTGGCAAATAAAACAAACATATTCGATCATGCATGGCCCAAAACATAGAAAACATGAAATATTCCATTATTTGGTGTAATAACAGTGTTTCATATTCATTTTCCTATTTCCATATTTTAAAAAATTGTCATTTTTTGCCTTTATTATCGTGTTCTTATGATCTATTGGGGTCATCTTCAAATCCTTACGCTGTGTTTTTGTTGTTTTACGTTGAAGCTCGATATCAGCCTTTTAAAGTAAAGCCTCCTGACAGCTTGACGGTGTTCCACATGCACAGAGCTGCACTGAAGGAACAATGTGACTGAGTCATTAGCAGAGTAGATTAGATGCTGGTCAACCCTGTCCTCATCTGCAACTATAATACGTCAGGAAGATCCGAGCTGAGGAGGAGTCTGCCTCCATCCATCTGAGGACCTCCCTTGCTTTTGAATAATAGTTGCATCATCGTGACATTTTTATACTTTTATAAAGAAAAATATGATTCTGAGGAAACAGCTGTAAGAGAGCAAAATTCAACTCTTTCAGATGTTCAGAAGTTCTCTAGAAAAACTTTTTAAATTCACATGTTGTAGCCTTACATTTCTTTTCATTCCCGGCACAGATAGGATAATATTTACTCCTCCTTTGTGTGTGTGCGTGTGTGCGTGTGTGTGTTTGTGTGGGGGGGAAATACATTGACAGAGGTCAAAAAGGCCATTTTTGTTTTCTCTTTTAAATCCCTTGGCAGTGTTGCAGGACATTGTGTCTTAAATTGCGTACATCACCCTAAACCCTAAAATCATCCTCCGCTGCCTTTAATAAAGCCCCGATAAGTCCCCTTTCATCCCACGGCCGCTTCAATTTTAGTGTGCCACCGAAGTTATTTAATCAGCGCTGCAGTCTCCCCATTCACAGTGTATTACCAATTCTGTCTGCGATCTTTATCAGCGCGGTGATGTATGTATGAGGCAGATGTTCCAAGAGGCAGAGGAAACAGAGGCCATGAATGAATGAATTATTGGACTCACGAAAAGGAGCTATAGATATAGAATTTTGAGCCCTGTAATATGTTTGCTTTCTCTCCCTTATCTTGCCAGACAAAATATACCTTATCTCAGACTGCTGGGGTCTGCATGAATGTGGAGCCTCTCCAGATCATCCTCTTGTTCAATTTCTTTGTGTTGCATCTGGATAGGTTGTTGCCGTTTGTTGGCTGCTGTTGTTATTCTGCTGTTGGGTTGGTCCTCTGCATGTAATGCAGGACGAGATCTTCTGCTTTTGTTTTGTGTCGTCGTGGCTGTCGGCGGAGGTGAGGGGGGGAGACTACTTTTTCATGATACTGAGTGTACTTGAGTTTATGCAAACACTACAATGATCACGCTCACGCAGGGACACACCCTTCATAAACAGAAACACACACACACACACACACACACACGTACCATGTCCTCGCTGTGCCCCAATTTGGAGCGCCTTGACAACAATAAAAATGCAAAGATGCCAAATGTGTTTCCCCGTGTTTCCTGTTTTGTGAATTTGCAGTGAGTGTGTGGAGAAAGGAAAGGGCATCCACACACACACACACACACACACACACACACACACACAGCTGCAAGCCAGAAATACACTAGGCTGCTGGATAATGAGGGTGGACAGGGCGGAATTATCACTTCACATCACAATAATATTATCCTTCTCACAACTCCCGCAGCATCTTCCATGACGGTGTGACATTTCCATTTTACTCGAGTTTAATCTTGGTCCTCTAAATAAAACCATAGCCTGCAGGCCCTTCCCAAACGGACCCAGTCCCATTTTAATCACATGGAATTAAATAACTACAGTTTAACACTGTACTTGTTCTGACAGCAGTCATGACAAGTAGTTTGTGCAGCAAACTTCCCCTCTAGTCAAATAAAGAATAAAAACAAAGTAAATGAAGGCTGAAGATGACAGGAGTGATACTTACTGAGGACTGAAGTCAAAGAATCTTTTTAAAGAAATGTTTGATTATTATATCGTTAGATGCATTTGACTATTTTCTGTTCCTGCTCCTTTATTCTTTAATAACACATTTTATTATTTAGTTATTTTATTTTGTAGAGCAGAGTTAACAAACTACGTCATAGCTAAAAACATGTTGAACATTTCTGCCACTAGGGGTCTCTCACATCGAAACAATAAGACGTAGGTTGACGATGTTGTGAAGCAGCGTGGGATCATGGGAGTTGCTGTCTTCGTCCTTAAATAACGTAACATAAATAACATTGCTGATGAAAATCTATCAAATGTGACTGGCAGAAATCACGTTCACAGAAGACGTAATGAAGTTTTATTCACGTCACTCTCTGATGGATCTCATGTTTCTCCAGAAGTTCTAGCAACTAGAGGTGTTAATGTAAGTACACAACATAAAATATATATAACATAAGTCTTGTCTTTTAGACATTTTAATTCAGATATATTAAATATTAAACCTTCAATCTGGTCGAACATTAAAACACATTTTCTGCTGTCTTAAAAATGTGATTTAACTGGACTAAACTTAAATGTTTCATTCAAGTTTGGTTGAGTTTTGAAATCATGATTAGCAAAGAAACAACCATGACAACATCTTAACGTGTGTAAACACAGAAAGCTACGCTAATCGACTTAACATGCAGTAGCAGATTTTTTTGGCCACTTGGGGGCGGTGCGAAGCTTAAAATGCAACATTTACACAAATTTAAGCTAATGCGTTGAACTCGTTAGCAAATATTTGCTTACACGTCCAGTAGTTACGGTTATTTATTGGTCTCTATCGACTCCTGAGGGAAATATCGGGCTCTTCAGAGCTCTTCACAAATGTGTCTGTGTTGCTTCTTTGCCAGAAACAGCTGAAAACAACTGAGAGAAGCGAGAGAGAACCAGAACAAGCAGAAGAAAAGTTAGCAGTCAAACAGTTAGTTGAAACTTCCTATAAAGCTCCGTAAACCGAGTCGGGTAATAATTCTTCATATTTCTTTCACATTATTTGTCAGAATTGAATTTGCTGCATTGTTTACAATGATAATGATAATATTAAACAAAAATGTAGCTATTTTAAGTTGAATTAATGCAAATAAATTGATTCAGCTCAGTTCCTGCATGATGTTTTATACGGTGAAGTCTAAAACTTTGTTGAACAACTATTTGGCAAATCCGATAAAAACGGTCCAACCTGTCACAAATTGGAAGAGTTTGAGGGACCACGCTGTATTTTTTTTTTACTGTGTGTCAGTGATTTTCACATTACGTTGCTGTTGCTCTAATCATCACCTCCATTTTAACAATGTGATGTCAAACGTGAGTGTCAAACCAACCCTGTTAGTTTGACATTCTGTTTGTTATGTAATTTATTGGAAATGAGTGACACAAATATATACTCGCGTGATATTTTTATTGGCACCTTTGAGTTGCTTTTTTTTTTTTCCACAGGTCAAATAACGCTGCAAGAACTTCCATTCTGCATCTCTTGTCAATTCAAATGCTGTGCATCTCTCCCTGTGAGCCAGCTCTCCTCCTCCATCTCATTCCTTTGTTGCACTGGGGCTGAACACTATGTTAACCTAGTAATTGGCACTGGGCCTTCCCCATTATACGGCTTTCTATTGAGCCGTTCTACATGACTAGTTAAAGAAGATGGCATGAAGATTAATGAAGTCCAGCTAATACAGGAGGGGGGGTACCTCTCCAACACTTCCACCGAGGAGATAGCACAGACCAACAACAGTCAGCCCCCAGCTCTGCTGTTTCTCTACACCTTTTTTTATATTGCCTGCTTTAACCCGTGAACTCTGGACCTTCCACTTGTGTAGCAAAGCCACCACGGCGTCCTGGTTTGATTGATGTCGCTACAGCAGTCAGTCTTTTTTCCCTTTGAATTGAAAGGCCCGGCTCTCCAAAATAGATTTTCCAGCACAATTCACACTGGCTGCCAGCAGATAGAATGGCAGGGCAACCCTTTATATGCAGTTTCATTTAAAACCATGAGGTAGCTGACGTGTTCATTCACTTTTGCCAAATGCCCCTTTGGATGAGGTCTACAGTCTTCACTTTCATGTTGTCTGAGAGGGTTTCATTGCTGATCTGGAGCCACCAATAACAGCAGAAAATGTGTCTGTCGTAAAAGCAGAAGCCAAAAGGAGAACTGTATAGCTCCTCTGTGGATCTGTTTTAAAACGATCACTTTGACCTCAGTCCTCATTCTTTTCTTCGTGTATTTTGGGGTAAAATAGAAAAATATAAATTTCTGGGTCGTACCTACGATAAATTTTCCATTAGTCTTGGAGAATTTGAAGCATCTTAAATCTGCACTGATTAATTTTTTGGCCACGACAGCGGGAACATTTTATTGGCTCTTACGTTGATATGGCAGTGTTACCTGGCCACCTGGTGAATGTAAATCTAAATATTCGCTCTCCTTTTAGCTGGTTTGGCCTCCACAAACATCTAGCTAGCTATCTAGCCACTAACTTTATATGTCTGTTTGGTGTTTTGCAGGTAGTGTACATGGCACCACCTTGCTTCCACTCTTGCCAAGTGGCCACTTGTGGTATTTAAGCAAAACATTTTCCTTTATATTAAATTTTCCTTGAACCAAGACGAGATTTAAAAATGTAAAGTCTATGATCGAGTGAGAGAAACACTACTGGGCATATTCAGTGAGCTGCAGGTAAACCGGAAGCTATAAATCTTCTAGGCGGATGCACCAATTCTCATTGGGCTAAATAGGTGCCGTCTTTGGGTTCTAATAATACATCCATGGTAGAGTACAGAGAAAACAGCTGCCTGATGAGAAACTAAGACTGAATCAAAGCAGCGAGTTAAAAGCTACTAAAACGCTCCGTAGAGCAGAGAAACTGCAGAGTCGGGTGATAATTTCCCTTTGGATTCATCATAGAGACCCCTTCACTCACCAGACCCATTGTTAATGTAAGAATATTGATTATAGCAGCTTGACACTTCTACAACATAGCTGCATTTACCAAGCAGGAATGTGATGTCCTTTTCCTCAGAGAGAGAGAGAGCAGCACACCTCATTGCCATGGCCACACCACGCTGATGGCTGCGTGTACACTAAAACCCCCAGAACTGCTTAGATGCAACACTCGTGAAAGGTTGACTGCATGCAGCTTGTTCTTCGGGGTGCTCTTGTAATCAGATAAATTAACCAAAGCTATCAAAAGATTGCAATAACACTCAACGCCGCCATAAACCTAAGAGCTGCAACTGTGGTGGGAGTTTTATGACAGACGTCACTAGAGCATGCTGATTTATTTGTGCACCCCTGTCCTATCGATCTTTCGTACGGAGGCCTTACTCTGCCTCTCAGGAGAGACCTCTCAAGCCAGGTTCTCACCGGCAACCATCAAAATCAACTCCAAAGCACTGGGATATTGAATGTGCATGTGTGTGTGTTTGTGTGTGTGTGTCACTGCTTTTATGACCCCGGACATGTGACAGCAAGATTTTTTTTTTTTTGTATGCGTGCATGTATTCCTCTGGTGTTTGTGTAACATTAGTACATCAGGAAAGAACGCCGCTAATGAAATTAAATAGAAAGCATGTGTGGGTAGCAAAGTGACCCGTATCCCGTTTGTGCATGTAATCAATATTATAGCTTGGCCTCTCTCGGTTGTTACTTTAATCAAGAACAAGCTCTACCTCTCTTAATCGCTCGGTCCCAAGATGAATGTTGCACAAATGCTGCAGAACATATGCTTTGATATATGCATCTGATTGGTGTATATAATATACGGTGGGTGGGGTGGTGGGCTCTCTTTTTCAATTGGTTCCAAGAAATTTTATAATTTGGATGGCAAATTTCATCAATTATTCTTATATATTGAGACCTTTTAGGAATCGCTCTTTTTTCAGAGACACCTTTTTGCCGTTTTAATCATAAATGAAAAGTATGACACATAAGGGCACCCAATCATATGGTACATATTGCCTCATCCTTTTAACAAATATGTTTCATAGCCCTATTAAAAGGGGTCTTCATCTGTCCTGTCAAAAGGCAGCCTAGCAGGGTTTTTTAGTTTAATTACACTATCCAATTAAAAAGGAAAAAAAAAAAAAAAACGGAGGCGCATTCTGATCCGCCTCTCCTTGGGTTTGAGTGGATATGACATTTACAAGGCTCGCCTTTCAAGCAGACAATGGCGTGATTGATGAGGTGCAGACGCTATGAAGGAGGCGATTGCCATGTGGAAGCAGTGCTTAGTGCACTTTGATTTATTTATCATCTGTTTCTAAAGCAAGGCTGGCTGCTTCACGTCTGCACACAACTGCTAGGTGGAGGCTGTAGGTGGACTGCACAGCCTTGGTGCTCTGTGCTCGGAGTTTAAACAGAGGCTGCAACATGACACTTTAACATGAGAGGTAACCCTGTAAGACCCTGAGTGGCAGTATCTTAAGGGGTATCAGGCCTCCAAATTGTAGTCCTCATTGTGCGGTGGTGTTGGAGTCCAGTAAATGTTGCTGTTATTGACATTGACATGCTGTGGTCAACCAGCAGGGGCCTCTTGTTAGCTGACTCTTGCTGTTTTGTGTGTTTAGAGAATGATTAATTCATTCAGTAGGGAGAAAAGCTGGATTCAGTCCACAGACAGATGCTGACGAGCGAAAAAAGCAAGGCTGCGAGCACGAGTATGCATCGCCTTTATGTCAGAAGTCCTGGATGTAATATTAAAAGTAAATATAATTCCAAATCTTCAAATGTTTTTTTTGTGGGTCAGTGAATTTCTGCAGAATTAAGAACATATCTCCAATATCACATTTCAACTCTTTTTATGAAGCAAAAAAAAAAATCTTTTGTCCCGAACATCACGATTTAAGACTTCTTCGCACAAAGTCGGGGTCTCGTATCCCGTTTCAAAACTCACTTTTCTAAAAAGGAGACGGTAACATCTTGATTGGAACATCTTGAAAAGCGCAGCTGCATTGAAACCCAGCGAGGCGTGCTCGCTCGCTGCAGCAGCAGCAGCACCAACCTCATCAGAATCCACTGATGAACTTAGCCTCTGACATCTCTCTTGTCTTCACACTTGTACGGCGATGGAGTCAGAATAATTTAAAGCGGTATTTCATTTTTCAGCACGTATGCCGTTGGCGCGGGTTCACGAACAGTTAACCGCCGATTCCTGGCCGCCCGAGGTATCCATGGTGACGTCTCTCACTTGCTTTCACTTTGAAAAGTAATTACGAAAAAGTCACACTTTTTTTTTTTTAACTCATACAAAATGTGACCGTGAAAACAAGAGAGCCATTATTCTGTCTTCTGCTTTTCTTGTTTAAATACAAAAAAGGATGAGTGAGTGTGACATCAGAGGGAAGCAGACATGATCTTTTTATGTAAAAAAAGCACCTTCGATTTCCAGAAACTACAACCGCGGAAAGAAAACTCTCTGATTCCTCAACATTATCTCCTTCATCCCGGTCGGGCTCGGCGGTGATGGGTGGCACTGTTAACTCAGCGTGATGATGGTCAGCCCTTGGAGAGGGAGCAGGGGTGAGCCACCTTTGTTGTTTATGTGCTGCCTCCCTGGCAGCCTCCTCCATACACAGACTGAAGGGGGGAGTCAGGAGACAGATGCTTAACGACTCCCTCAAGGCCACGGCTCCGGCCCTTATCTCATCCCCAGTTTGTGCAGGTTGCCATAGTAACTGACCTGAACACTTGAAAGGATGAATAACACTACAGTATATATTGGCCCACAAGCTACTGGAAGAATTTATTGAACACATATACCAATAAAAGCTTGACGTAATGTCGGGTTAATGCGGTTATAATGCTTAGTGTTAAGCAGCGAACATTATAACATGAAGATTGGGCTTTTAAATTGATATTTTTTGGTTGGATCAGTCAGCCTGGTTCACAGTTGAATGGTTGAATGAAACAAAAAGGAATGTTCTGCATGAAAACATCATTTAACGCTCATAATCATTGTGTCCTGCAGTTTTTATGATATACACAGATATGAAAGTGAAGAAATGTACATATTATATTCTGCATCATGTGAGTTTAAAAAGAGAAACGTCATCGTCGTGCCAAGGAATGGCAGGATTTTGAAAGATTTCAACAACCTGGTTTAATTTTAAATAATAAAAGACTTTAACCCAAATAATATATGAAAAAAATCCCACAGTCATGACCAGGAGTTCAGGGAAGGAGAGAGACTGTATGAAACATGTAAGGATGTAGTCTGGGTGACATCCACCCTGAAGAGGCGTCGTGAAGCTCAGTGTGGTGGCTCTGGCCGACTTTTGACAGTTCTGCCTCCGCTGACTAATCCAAAGAATGGGCGAAAAAGTGGAGCGCGGGTGGACCTGAGGCAGGCTGAATAAAGCCTGGGTGCTGAAACCAGCCTCCTGTGACGTGGCCCACCTGTAAATCAAAGTGTCAGCTATGTACAAAATGGTATTTTTATGATTTAGCGCCCCCCAGAGTGTAATACCACTGTGGTAAATAAGGATAGTGTGGTCTGTAAACTCCCCCGGTGCGCTGAGCTCACAGTCCGGTCAACATGGCTAACAAACTGAGCTAACATGAGCTAACAGCAGCTACATTTGTCAGAAGTTTACTTCACTGTCCACCAGGAAACTCTGTAAATCACAGAGAGACTCTTGTTCAGCGGCTTCTTGCTCACGCACGCTATCCCTTTTTCTTTCCTTAACTTCCTCCGTCAACGTCCTCTTCGTCCTCTTCTCCTCTGCCATTATCTCCATAGGTACACAGTATGAGAACAGACATACGAACGACATCAGAGAGACGTCATTCACCTGATTACAAGTCAGTGTAGCATCAACATGATTTAAAATCTGTTATTTCACGGTAGAAAAGTGACATTATGTTGCTTTGTCGAGATTTTGGAGCCAGCCTCAAGTGGCCGTTGGAGGAACTGCAGTTTTTGGCACTTGCACATTGGCTTAAGCTTTGCTAGCCGCCGAGCTAACTGTGAGTAAGTCCTTCACCCTGAACAAATCTAATGTCTCAAACTTTCATGGTGACGACACGTTGTTGGTGGCATGTAGAGAACTTTACATGCCGTATTTTCAGCTCAGTTTAGTGGTTAATAATAAATTCAGCGTTAATGTTCAGCTGCCATCTCACATCAGGTTATAATTTGGCAACGTTCCCGCGTTAACTATCAGAAATCTAATTTGATATCCCTGAGCTATATTCATGTTTATTTTGAAAGGCTGACAGGTACAGAGTCACACGCTAAATGATTCTATATGTTGTAATCTGTTGTCAGCTCCTCAGAAAGTACATTTCTACGCTAGAAGATGGATTAAATCAAATAAACGTGATATAAATACTAGATGAATTTCTGCCTCTCGGGCTGACTCTTGCACATGAGCGGTAATGCTGAGGAGGAAATGTGCGGCGTCTTTGTCAGCAGAGGTATCCATTGTGTAGTCACAGACTGGGCCTTGAAGAGGAGACTAAACTAACAAGGACTGGTTGCACTGTTGCTGGTTGCACCAGCATGTGCACCATGGTGATCAGACAGGTGTTTTGACATCTCCCTCTCTCCTCTCAGAGAAACATCTGGCACTGCTGCCAGGCCTAATTGTAACAGTATTTTGCAGGCTGTCAGTAACCTGGACACTAACAAGCAAAACAAAATTATAATAATGATGCAAGTAAAGCCTTTCAGAAGACGGTTGGCCTATACTACACATTTCTGGGAGAGGTAAAATGTATTTGGCTGGTAATTATTTCATTCGTGTTCGACTTTCCAAACCAGTTTGAGGTGTCGCCTGTGTAATATCTGCTTATTGAAAGTTTGTCCTCGGTTTTTTTAGATGTATTTCTCAGTGTGGTTTCAGATCACTTTTCCAAAACAGGAGTCTGTTTCGCAGAAGTTTGGTGACTAAAATGTGGATAGAAAACACACAGTGAAGTCAGCTGTCTACAAAGTTATATACTGCTGTTCAAATTTAACAGCTACTCTTTTTACTATATTAGAGAGTATTTCTTTGCAGGGATGGAATACAATATTTATTAGCATGTTTTCATTAGTGTATAATAAGTATAAGAATTGTTGTGTTTTTGTTGAGCCCTTTATATCTACAGTAAGAGCGGGTCCTCTTCCACGGAGTCCGCCATGTTGAACGGCCATTTTTCTACAGTAGCCCAGAACAAAAACAAACACTGATCGTGGGAGAGTATTAAATCTTACACGCTGGACCTTTAAAAAGGTAACAAGACATTCATTTGAAGTTTTTTTATTCAGCATATCTTGCAGATTCTTCCTGATTCTTGTCTTTAACCATTTGTACCGACTCAATGCAGTGATTTCATTAAACACAACCTTATTTGAAATAACGGGACCATGTGAGCACATTATAAACTATAAAGGTTTGACAGGGGTCATAACATAAGGTAATAAAGCAGGACCCACTTATCAAAACTACAGTCCACACACAGTGAATATGAATTCTTTTTTTTGGAGGTTTGGGGCCACCAGGGAAGTGGCCCAGTTAGTAATCCATCTTTGGGATTATTTAATTATTAAAATAAAGCAATCTCTGGTTTGTTCCTATAATTTCCAATGACAAAGTCTGGTTTTATATCAGACATTAACTGCCAGACTTCATGTTTCAACTCACCAATATTAAAAAGAAACTGTAAGAGGCTGAAACTGTGCAGAATAATATCTGATTAATGAGTTTTATTGTTTCATGAATAGTCATTTCTTTTCAATTTATAATATGTTTTGCGCCGTAAAGGCTGAGTGAATGACGGCACAGTTAAATCACAACAGTGCACCGATATGATATCATGCTGTACAGTCATTACCATGCACTGTAGAAATGACAGCATGTCAGTCAACAGGTGTTTATGGCAGACTGTAAACAAAGCTGCGCCTCTGATTGACACTGCACTCTGCAGGACTTTCGATTATGCCATAATACTGCAAACCTGTGTGTGTGTGTGTGTGTGTGTGTGTGTGTGTGTGTGTGTGTGTGTTCTTTGACAAATAGAGAATGAACAGTTTTATAAATGTAGACAAAGGGTGTTAAGTAGAACTGTAGCAAAGAAATTAAATGAGTACAATAAAAATGGTATGAGCCATTTTACGAGTGACAAAAGATGCTTACTTTTACGGCGTCCAGAGGACAAATTCCTGTGGCAATTGTAAGGAACAATTACTTAAATAATTGGGCTTTCAAAGAAAAGATTGATTGTCTAAAAGCTGTTTTCTGTGGAGAATCCATTAGGGGAAACCATTTTTCCTGGCTCCTTGACATAGTGTTTTTATTAATTTCTACTCGCAAAGATGCATGATTCTTTGGTTTTTTTGCTGCTCTGTCACTGGCCTGTATGATGAACTATGCTGCGTGGGGAAAGTCATCAGATGAACAATTTAGATTCAACCTCTGATTTACTGTGGCTATATACATATACATTTCTCAAGCAAAAAAAAAAAAAAAAAAAACTCTTCTTAAATAAATGTGTGCAGCAGCGTTGGATGTTCTGGGTAAACTGTGATGTCTTGAATGGTGTGTGTTACTGTAAGCTGTGTGTGTGTGTGTTTTTTTTTCCTGACTGCAACAGTATGGCATCTTCTTTATATTCACAAAGCTTAATTAGCACCTATTCAGTACATGCTCTTCACACTGCGAGGAGAGGCGAGAGATGGGAGGCTGCTGAAGGTTATCTCCCAGACAAGCTGCTCAGAGACGCCGCAGCCTCATTCATAGTCGACCACGAGGCACATCAGGCGGGTCGTGCCCCGTCATCTCAAACCTGATTTTATTCCGTCTCATTTTGAGGAATATATTTCTTCACATCGAGATCCCATTTTTAGGCTATACGCGATAGGCTCTACCCTTGACTTTAATGTAATACTGTAAGTACCCAGATGATTGATTCAGCGTATAGTGTGATTAGGGGTTGGACGGAGGGTGTGTGTGTGTGTGTGCGAGGACGGGGGGGTGGGTGTTGGATGTTGTTAAAAACGTATCACGCTGGCGGGATGATAAGGCGTCTCCCTGAATGCTGTTAATGTGAGGGGGGCCTGTGGCCATCTTGAGTCCCCCTTCTGTTGTGCTGATGGGACGGAGCCACTGCCATCTGCTTCCCATCCTCCCCGTTTCCCCCCCCCCACAACACCACAGCACAGCACAGCACACCCCACCCATGGACGCGGCCGCTCCACGATGCCCTTTCATCCAGCACGCTCACATTGTCTTCCATCTCTCCTTGGAGGTCATGCAAGTGTGCACGTACAATAGCCGGGATCCAGCACGGATTAGGAACAAAAGAAACACATCCACCTGCAGCAGACAGGATGTTTTGGAGTCATACTGCTAATATTTAGGAAGCTGATGTGAATTACCGGCCAATCGTGCTCCTACATGCACCATCACATGACTTCCATAAACCTTGGGGCTGATAGAAGTGATGGTGCGCATGGTGGAGTATTATGTAAATGTGAGGAGAGGGAAGTGTATTCCAGGAAAAAAAAAAAAAGAAAAATCGCTTTATTTATGTGTCCTACATCTCAACTTCTATTTCAATCATCCCGGCACCCCCACCCTCCTCCTCCTCCTCCTCTTCCTCCGCTCCCTCCACCCTCTCCTCTCTGAGAAAGGGGGGACCCGCAGCTTTGCTCCGGGGCAGTCTGGTCCTCGTGTGACTGACACCCTCCACCGCTGCTGCACCCCCGCCCCCACCACCACCACCACCACCACCACCACCACCACCACCAGGATGGTTCACACACAACCTGGGGGGCCCGTGTAGAATTAGCTTTAAAAAGTAGGGCACAGATAATTGTCTGGACAAGAAAGTGTATCAGTGCTCTGTCATGTTCAAGTTCCTGCCACTCAGCCTCATAAGGCTAATCCTGGGGAAGTACCTCGCGCTGTAGGGGCAGAGTCGCTCTGCTTTTTTTTTTTTTTTTGACTTATTTCTCTGCGCCGGTACGTACATGTTAATGCACTCCTCAGCCCAAAGGCAGCTGAATATAATTAATATGTATGAAAGGTGAGAAGGGGAAGAAAAGAGGTGTTTTTGATTAATTGTTCCTCTGCGTTGGCTTTACCATATTAATAACCAGGAGGATTAAGAAGGTCAGGACTGACCTGGTAAACATTAAAATTTCATGGAACTACTACACATAGCTGACAGTAAAAAGACAGTAAGCATACACACGCAGGCTCTCACGCTGGCATGAATATAAATTACTCACACGGCGTAACACCAACCAAATCTGAAAAGTGTGCTGGGATGTCATTAATAATAAACAGGCAGGCTCCCATTTATTAGAATAGTGAAAAGTCATGTTTTCTCCAATGTGGCCTATTTTAAAAGTGCGTCTGTGGGAATAGAGGAAGCGCTCTGTGCGCTTGTGTCAGAGCAGGCTCTCCAGGTCCCCGCTGGGAGGAGGTATGGCTCGCTGTAGCAGCTGAACACACACTCCTCGTTTTCTGGTGGGACAAATAGCAGAGGGAATATTTTGCAGAAGCTTTTGTTGCTCAGGCTAGATTTCCTTTACACTGTGTCTCCATTCTGCTTATCATGTAAAGATCTGGGATTTTATTAGCCATGAAAATGTTCCGTATATTTTTATGCTTTAAGCTATAAAATGTAATGAAAGGGGAACACCCCACAGTGCATAAAAATTGTTCAGATTTTAGCACGGCACCAGTAGGATCCAGCTGATACAAGGCCAAAGGGTCCATTTTTATCTTCTGATTCTCGCATTAACCTTCCATTAAAAATTATCTATGTTATCATCACCCTAGATTTAGGCTAATAAATTCCAGTTTTATGAGCCATCTTGGAGGAGAATTATCATGATGTTATAGTTTAAGTAACATATGTTCCAATTTACTGACATCTACTGGATTTGACACGGCATCAGCCATCCATTCACATCATCATCATCGTTTCATGGCATGAAATTCCCCCCGCAATAAGTCGCCTTTTGGATTTTGGTGATCAAGCAGCACATGGAGCCAGAAATGAACAGGCTGCTGCTGCGGAGCCACGAATGGGACTGGTGCTCAGAAATGAATGGGTTTTTATGCTTATTATGATCATGCAACATAATGTGGCAGAGTCTCTTTGAATAAGAAAAGGAGCTGCACTGAATGATGCGGCCAATTTTCTTTGTGAGAATCTAATTTATCCGCAGAGCTGAATCTTTATATTTAAGCACCTTATTGAGGGGAGTCATATTAGCAAAAAAAAAAACTACAATGAACGTTCGAGTGATTCATGTTGAAATATTGTTCAAAGAACACTTTCAGCTTGTATGATATCACAGTCATGATGTCCTGGACGGTATGTAGCAAAGGCTTAACTGCTGTACTCAGTGATTCATTTTATGAGTGGTAATTGATGGTTGATATATAACGAGAGTCAAATATTTTCTGAGGTCACGGGAGATGTTTGGAGTCTCCAAGGTGTTTATTGCCAGGTTTACCCGCTGGAGCTTGACAAATGCAGATGTAAATCTAATATTTAAAGGTTAATGCTTTGGAGAATTCAGAGTCATAAAAAAGGGAGTTGTATTCATAAGTTTTCCCTTTCCTTCTGGAAAGCTGATAAACTCTTCCTCCGTGCACGTTCGAGACAAAGAGGAGTCTGTCTGGGCGAGGGAACGTTCGTGTTTCCTCGTGTGAAAGATGTTTGTAGGTAATGACGGAGAGCGTTGACGTCAGTGAAACGCCGTGGCGCTGCGGAGGGATGACTCACACAAGTGTCACGAAATAAAAACTAAAGTGATATCACTAAATGTCTGACACCTCTGCACGGCGCGAGCGGTAGCCTTTCAGGAGGTCAGCCGGGGTCGGATGGTGGGAGGAGAAAAAAAATGAAGCTTTTCTGGACAGCTGCTGCAATAACGTGAATAGATGTCTTCCCCTCTGCAATTAAACCCTCCCTGATTACGTCTCTCTGGCTATCGATTGGAAACTTTCACTTAATAACCACTAACATGGTCTCTTATCTTAACCTCAAGGTCTAGCCTTCACAGACTGACTGCACAGAGATTTATGTCCGCTTCCTTAGCGACTCCTCCGGGACATTGTGTCATTTTCTGTATTCCAAAGTGTGCAGAGGTCTGTTGATTTCTTGTTAAACCTCATTATTAAACACGCCGCTTTCCCGGTTTGCAGGTCAAATCTTTTTTTTTTGTAGACGTGCATGAGTGTATGAATGTTGCTCTATAACTTCCCTTTGATTGTCATTGATTGTAAGTTTGGTGCATTAAAATGTAACAACTTTATTGCTGTTGAAAATCATTTTCCCAGTGAGAGTTCTGCTTTGAAAATCAATCCGACACAGCTAATGGAGACTCAGCGACTCAAACGCAAACCTACCCAAAAATATCCTTTTTAACTTTAACACTCACAGTTCAATGGCTCCCTGCATGAAGTGTACTTCAGTATTACATGATTTTAAGTCAGCTTGAAAGGAAAAATCACCTTTCATGTTCTCGTTTTTGTAACCACATCACACTAACCATGAATGAAATAAAAATCTAATGGGTTAAGAAATAAAATCAATAAGACGATTATGTCACGTGGGAGCGGGGGGTTCCAGTTGCAGCAGGTGTGCGTGCACAACTTTAATGACAAGACAAAACGGTGACAGATAAACAAAGAAACAGGATTCCGAAAAACACATAAACCAAAAGACGGCTGGAAAACCAGACAAAACACAAAGAAAAGGTAAAATAATCCAGAAATAACAAAGACCAGGAACGAACACGATAGGACACGAACACACAGAGAACAATGGACAGACCAGGAAACAAAGGAAACGCAGGAACTAAATAGACAATCAGGACAATCAGGGACAGGTGAAACAAATCAGGGCAGGTGTCAGATCAAAAAAGGCGGGAAACAAGGCAGGAAGTAGATGAAGAATAATAAAAATTTGGCTGCTTAATTGTGTGAAAATGCTACAACATGACCTGAAATGTGCATTTCTTGCCTGTGAGGTAAACAGCAAAGATGACGGATCATCTCGTGTCATAGTTTTTAAGTCGCTTACGTGACGTTTGGATCCAGCTGAGGTGAAACGAGTCACAGATTGTTGATCAGACTCTATCGACGAAATGCAAATGGTGCTCGTGTTTCTAATCTTTGACATCGTGGAGCTAAAATTCTGCAGCAGATCTTTCCAAAGAATTCTACACCGATGCACACGAAGTGAGGACAGAAGTGTGACCAGAGTGTGATATCGTCTGAGGCTAAATGAGGAGGCCCACCTACACACACCGAGAACTCATCGAGAGGAAGTCCACAGACACGATCGCTGTTAGAAAACAGCGCTGACCACTTATTAGCATCATGTTACTGTTACTTATATTGTTACTGTCATGTTGAGACCGAGGCCGATATGTATTTTTAATGTCATAAAGGACGACGGGGAAAATGTGAAAATCGCTCTCAGCTTTTGAAACGCTCGCCCTCGAACAATAGAAATGCATTTTTTGGCTTACGAGAGGGAAAAGTCACAGTGCGTGTAAATGTTTCTTGGGACAGCTCCAAGCCGCTGTTTGCTCCAAAAGCAACATTGACTTGTATAAGAAATTCACCCTTCACAGCTCACGCCTCTGAATCATACACCTGTTTGGTTTCAGCGTGCCAGTCTTCCTCACTCGCTCTCTGCTCAGCCATGTGAACACAGCGCAGGTTGTCCACAGTACTGCCCTCAGGCCCCGCAATGTGTTCATAGCCCGGCTGGCTGGCTGGCTGGCTGGCTTGCTGGCTGGCTGGCTGACTGGGTGCATGAAGGGGAAGAGAGAAGAAGAGAAGGAGGAGGAAGGGGGTGAATTAAATAAATAATAGCATGGCCTTTCTCTGGGTGAGTAAGCAAAGAGGGAAGCAGAGTTTCCAAGTGGCAGACACGGTGCCCTTTTATTTTCCGGAGCTTAGAGCCTGTGCTCTTTATGGTAAATACAAAGCTTAAGATGATATAGTATGTTTGCTGAGTGCAGAAAAAGCTACAAGACAAGCTGTACGATCAAGAAGAAGATCCACCTCAACTGTGGTTTGTATTTTGTGAATTTTAATGCAAAGTAAACCTAAAATCTGGATAGATGGTTCGTTTCTCTGTTCTCTCTGTCTGGTGTCTGATCTTCGGCTAACTGCTGCATTCATCAAAGGCCTAGTCAGACACACAGAGACAATAGCTAATGAGTAGAAGCTCCCAGTTGGGCTGATCTGGGCTTTGGTGCTCCAGACAATGCAACAACATCTGTGCTGCTGAGTGCTGGTGTGTGCTGACAGAAGCGTCCCCAGAGAGAGAGAGAAAGGGGGGAGAAAGGGAGAGAGAGAGCGTGGGGGTGTTGGGGTGGTGTCTTCACATGTCCTGGACATGCAACCCCCCCCCCTCCCCCCCCCCATCCACCCAACCCAAGCCCTCTCATCACCCGTCTGTACGGGGTCTCGATGGGTGCCGCGCAGCTCGTGCACAAAACTCCTCGACCTAAAGAAGCGTTGGAGACGTCAAGAGTTTTGAGTTACCACTGGAAGAAGGAGAGAGATGATTTCTCCAGCATGAGGAGGGAGGGAGGAAACAGGTGTGGACCTCCCTGTGGATAGAGCTCCTCAAGGGGAGGGTTAGCAATGACTGGGGCTGGATGGATGCCTCCCCACAGGGAGAGAGGTGCACATAATTCAGAGAAGATGCCGCTCTCTCCCATATACAGAATTATTAGTCATGTTGAGTGGTGACAGGCCGAGCATGAACAATAAGACCCCCCCCCCTCCCCTCGTCCGTGCTGGAGCGTTACGTTACAGCGTTTAGGGGAGTATCTCATTGTAAACATGCAGGTAGAGATAAAGCAGGTCTGAAAACAGGCACGTCTGCAGACTCACTCCCACCAAGGCGGTGACCCATCAGGAGGACAAGGTGTACCTGGTAATTAAAATGCAATCTCTGCTGCTGTGCCCCCTGGAGTGGCAGTGGCAGCGGACTCACCCAGGAGCCTGGGGGCGAGAGGTGCCACCTGCACTGCCACGCCACCTGCGCCACCACTGCCTCCCTTCATTAAGCCTGGTATTTATACGAACGTCTGCCCCCCCCCACCCCCACCCCCCTCTCTCCAGCAGCCCTGGTCTTCGTGGGCCCTGGTAAGGCAGCGCTTTATTAGAATTAATGTGGCACTTCAGAGGAGAGTGTCAGTGTGGCGCGTACCGGGGTGCCAGGAGAAAGAGTCCCCAGCTCTCCTCTGTCACATTGAATAAAGGCGCCACAGCCAGCCCAGAGCCGAGATGAGCGTGGACAGCACATGACAGAACTGTTTTCCAGGGCCAAGGGAAAGCAAAGTATTCTTTATTCAATCTGTTCTCATGTTTACAGGATGAGCTATTATATTGTACACGGAGAAGATCAAAGCCTCGAAGAGAACGTAATAGCGCGAGACAGAGCGTCGTGTCAGACGCTTACCAAAAAAAAAACAAAAAAAAAACGGACATTCGACAAAGCTCGCCACAGAACGCATGTGACAGTTAAAGAAAATTAATATCAAACGGCCCCTACAGTCGCAGTCGGGCTTAGCCGAGCCTCCCCGTCGTTCTGTTTTGAATGATGTAATTGTCAACTCGATTGGGGTCGAGATTTAATACATCACACGGGTGACACCCAGCTTTCTCACTTTACATGTTGCTTTTTTCACCCCTGCCACGAGCTTCAGAGCGCAGCCAAGCCTCGACTTCCTGGGACTGACGGCGTAAGTATCACATTAAAAAAAAAAAAAAAAAAATCCCAGCACTTTAATACGCTTCAAAAATACCCCAAATAATCTGAAACAAACATGATTTAATGAAGTTCCCATGTGAGTCACGAGACTGTGTCTTTGGCAGGATGGCCGCAGATTCTTTTGCACTTCTTCGCACGCCAGGAAATGAAACAAAACTGTGGCATTTAGATGCATTTAGCATCTAATGTCTGCACGTTGTGTTGCCACATTTAGAGGGGGGGAGTTTGTTTCAGACGTTGTTAGCGGTGTGTTTGGTCATTTCTGCGAGGATAGATGGAAAAGGAGGGGTGGCAACACTGATGCTACTTGTAGTCAGGCAGCAGGGGAGGGCATTAAAACCTAGTTTGCATCACTCAGCGCCTCCAATTAAACACGAATAACCAGATACAAGTTCCTGTCTTCAGATGTGTTTTATGAGCTCCTGTGCAGCAGGGGAATTCTCCAGAATATACTGTACATCTCCCTGCAGTTTGGCGATCTCTACTGCACGCCTCAGTTCATTAGTGTTAAAAATGGTAAGCATTTTAGAGCCAGATGTACTTTTTAAGTCTTATTAGCTTCAGATGATGTTGTTTAAGGGGCATATGAGGCTTCCAATTAAAGCTGCAGAAAACTAAAGCAGAAGTTTCTCCCATGTTTTTTTTTTTCTTTCCTAGAGTTAGATGCAACTTTTTTCTAAGCCATGGGCCTAACTGTTAGCACCCTCCTTATCAAAGGCAGACATCAAAGGACTTGTGCAGCTTCGGCACACACACACACACACACACACACACGCACACACACACACACACAGCTAGATTAATCCTTAAGACAAAATCTTACAAGCTTGACTCGAAAAAGAGAAACAGTTCAATCGTGATTTGTCGATGCTGTCCGTCCTCAAAGTTGCTTGAAGGTAGCGTTGGTGGAGATGTAAACAGATCTTAGCAACGAACACAGTGTGAGCAACTTCCATTCACCAGAATACAGAGACTGGCATTAGTCATAGTAACTTCTTTCTATAAGTTGCTTCCACTAATTTCCAACGAGTTATCAAT
The DNA here is from genome assembly GCA_028641955.1 of Protonibea diacanthus. Classification (NCBI taxonomy): domain Eukaryota; kingdom Metazoa; phylum Chordata; class Actinopteri; family Sciaenidae; genus Protonibea; species Protonibea diacanthus. The sequence continues at coordinate 24,843,526 of CM053985.1, forward strand.
ATTTAAACTCAGGTTTAACTTCAGTTTAAGTGTTAATCTGGTGAACCTGCCATTATCAGTTGAGGTAAGATTAAAAATTAAAAACATTAGTTGACATAACTTGTAGTTGGTATGAATCTTTTGTTATCTTGACTTGAAGTTAGTTGTTTGAACTCAGAGTATCAAGCTGAATTAATTAACGATCATCAGTTAAACGTCTCACTTTGCTCCATGAGTTGAAATAAAGCTTCAGGTTCACTTTTTAAGGAAGTTTTTAAGCTAAAACTCACATTTTGTTCACACTGGGTCAAACTATTTCACTTCATTTGTCAAATGAATCTCCTCCTTAACGTGTCCACCTCATCTCTGATCGCCGCTCGGCTCCTTCCGAGCTGTAATTTTGTGTTTGGGTCGGTTCTAATGGGTTCATCCCGAGCCAAGGCAGAGGCGAAGAACAAAAGCCCTTTAGCATCTCCCAGTACGGGGAGGGTGCAGCGAGGCCGGGCCATGCTGCACTCCCAATCCCCTTTACAGTGCTGTCACTATTCATTCAACGTCTGCCCTTCCTCCTCGCGCCACAACCTCAACAGGGGCATCGCTCATGATAGAAAACAATGAGCATGATTTGTGAACTCTCGCCGTCTTTGTAATTTCATCAGTGTAATGGGATTATATTTCAAATCACCACTCCTTTGTTCATTACACATTTAAACTCCTCTGACAGACAAAAACTTAAATAAAATGTGCATGTCAACCCTGGTTGACTTTGCCTGCTCCCGCACTTGATTAGACAAACAGCGCACCGGGGCTGCGGAACGGGGGGAAATAATGTGCTCATTTATTCATTTTTCAGAGAAGTCACAATAGATTTTTAACGACCAGTGTCTGACCTCCCTTAGGTACTTCTTGCTTAGGGGGGTTAATAAAGCTGAACGCTGTGGTGCTAAAGCACTACGGGCGTGGAGCGAGCCCGAGAAGATGCCTGTGATGAAATAAAGACAGGACCAAATCAAGAGTCTCCGAATGCCCGCTCCAACCCCAGAGAGAGGAGGAGAAAGTGGGGGCGGCGGTGGTGGTGTCGAGGGGCGGGGGTGAGGCTGGAGAAAGAGACTGGTATTCCACTTAGATTCCAATTCCACAGGTCTCTGAGGGACAATTAAACCAAGTGAGGAAGAAGTACTCTCTTTTCTCAATGCACTGGGGCGTGCATATTAGACGCTGCAACCATGGTGATACACTCACACACAGAAGAAGTCTGCCAAGATTTAAAACTGGGAAGCTTGTAAAAGCCGCTCTGAAAACTTCACGTTGACATTTTGGAACACAGAGAGAGATCTCTTTGAATAGTCCTCGAATTTAATGTCAAGCCGCGCGCAGTCAAAGATCTTCTCCGAGTCACGGGGCAACATTAAAAGAGAAACGTGTGTTTGCGAGTCGCGAGAAAAAATTGCGTAATTCCTCGAGTCTTAAGTTGCATGAACGCGGGCCTATTAAGTGCGCATCCAGACGGGCTTTAGATGTGGTGTATCTGGGGAAAATGTCAAAAGTTTGGGCTCACCAAACACACACACACACACACACACACAGTGAGGGAGAGAGAGAGGGAGCCTGTGCAGATGTGCTGCCACTAGACATCCATCTTGTTTTTCCCGCTTAGCTCAGTGCTCTATTTGTCTGAATCTATGTCATTTTAGCTCACTCAGGTCAACGGCAATTCAACCTCCTCTTTCGTCTGAGGCACTTCAGAATCATAATGTGATGCATGTGGGATAGGAACCTGCTAAACACAGTCCCTGTCACTGCTCAGACATTGCTGGATATAAATGATATACGCCCTGCGCTTGCCTCTGAGTCTGAGCCGCACTACATCCTGTTTCCACCTGTCCATGATCACTACTTTGTGCAAACGTTCCCTCTCCCACACCCTCTCAGGTAGTGTTTGCGATGTGTCACGGCATTAGACTATAATCACACCTCCAGAAATGGCAGAAAAAGAATAACTCTTAGTGATCTGGAAGGAGAAATAGTAACAAAAGGATTTGTTGGGAACTCTCAATATTTCATATTTTTTCCAGGCTCAGCCTTGTTTCTTTTCTTTTTTTTTTCTTCCGTCGGTGCAGCTCTCTCTGCTGGGCGCCTCTTGGGAACGAAGAAAATTACATCCTACCTGATAATTAGCAAAGTTCAGAGCAAACTAAAAATCTGCCCCACTCTCTTAGCTCCCCACCACTGGCAGCTTTCTCTTAGCAACTAATTAAGTCCGCCTCTGAGGTTTTCAGACAGCAATGGAGCTGGATGCTGCAACAGCAGAATTAAAAAACAAAAGGAAGAAGGATGAAAATGAAGACTGAGAGTTCATTTTTTTATATTATGTTTTTTTCTGTTTCATCTTTTTTTATATACTGACGAATAAAATATGACAATGGTATTCCTGGAGGGAGTATTATTATTTCACACATGGATGCATTCTTCAAATAGAAATAACACTGTTGGCCGCCATTACACCGCACGCTTAGCAAATAGCAAAGCGCCCTCTGTCCATAATGTTCTTTAATTATTATAATGTCATCATCCATATCCGGCAATGTTGCATGAAAAAAGGAACAGCAGAGCACACCGGGTATTAAATGCAAATCACTAATCTCCCCACAGCTGAATGAAATCACACTACACAGACGGCATTATTAGTGATGTTATCGTCACTGTTCTGAATCATATTTTGAGACTTCTTATATGAGACGTATGTGTTCTCAGGACGGGCTTTGATGGATTATTCTTTTTTTTTTTGTTTTGGTCTAAATAGTTTAAGAAGAGTAATTTTGTCCCGATCACCTTAAATCTTCCGAGAGGTGTTGGCAAGGAGAAGAAATATGAGACGAGAATTAGAACGAAAGGCCGCGATTCAAGCACAACAAAAACAGAAGCTAATTGTAGTCTGTCATAAACCTTGAGTTAAACACTCGAATACAAGTTGCTCATTAGAGACGCTTGAGCCACTGGGCCACTGATGACTAGCGGTGTAAATGGAGTCGGCTTTAAAAAGGCAACCCAGCAGCCTCCTTGATAAGGCTCTTGGTTGCACTGAGACTGTTTGTGATGTGCAATCCATGAGAGACGGGAGGAAGCAAGGCAGGCAGGCAGGCAGGCAGGCAGGCAGTCATTATTTTCTCCACAATTACCTGAAGTCCTTGATAACGAGAAAAAAAAAATGCCATATAATTAGAAAAACACCAGCAACACCATTATTGTCAGGAGAACACAACAGTATAATGAAGCAATTATAAATGAGCAGCTTTGTGCTTGTCATTAATTTCTGCTTTTAAGGATGCGGAGATGAAGCATGGCTAAACGTCAGAGGCAGAGTGAGCTGAGAGGATGTTTAGGTGGGTTAGGCTACGAGGAGAGCACTCTGGGGGTGTTATGTATGTATGCGTGTGTGTGTGTGTGTGTGTGTGTGATACTGCTGGTGATGAGTCCACCAAGTCTCAACGTGGTGGACAAAAAAAATGTCCACTGGGGGACACTTTAAACACATTATAATAACCTTCTATCATGCAAGTGCAAGCTAAAGCTTCCAGTGTGAGATGTGTGTTTACAAAATATGCCCAGATGAGGAGATGCAGGTTCCAGTGCGGCCACAGACGGCTGAATATCATCACGCCGCATTCAAGTTGTTTATTTTTGTATCAAGTGGAAGATGCTCGGTTTCCAAATGAAAGGTAATGAGGAAAAGTACATGCTGGGCGAGGAGCTTGCCCTTTTCACACATCATCACAGAGATTGATCTCTCCTTCCCCTTCTTCTCACTCCTATCCGGTCTCAATTGAGAGATACTACATTTGAAATTCATGCATATTTTCCTTTGAAATGTATACCGCGCTCCTGATGCGGCCGCCGCAATTAGGTAACGTGTTGCATTTCATTAAAGAAATTTCCTCCCAACCGCTGAGTGGATTAGAGACACGTCTTTTTATTAATGAGCCTTTTCCCCCTCTTTGATTTCTCCACATATTGAAATGAGCGGAGACAAGCTGAAATCCCAGTTTCCTCCCCATCGTGTCAGGGCTTTTACGGTGAGCTCGCGTGTTTTCCGCCTCAAAGACATCAAACGGCGGAAAAGGTGAGCGAATCAAAAAGACAAGTGAGTGAGTGAAGTCACTCCACGCCGAGAGTACAAAACTCCAAAGCGTTGTCCTCCTCTGTTAGAAATGCCATCTTATTAACACATCCTACAGCACACTTCATCATATTGTCTTTGAGGAGGCAATTGTATGGAAGGGGCAATTAGGACGGAGAAGCTGTGAGGTTTGCCATTATTTTAGAATTTAATGACCACGCAATACGGAGCTAGATGTAGAAATGAGGGCTACAATGCTACAATTATGCATAATCTGGCAGATCTTAGCGCGCCCCCCACACTCCTCTTCCTTTTGCCTTGAATAAATTTACATGGAAATGCATCTCTGCCTAATTTATTCAGAAAAATTAGAATATACATTACAAATATTTCCATAGACGACATCAGCAACATGCAGTTAGGAATTTAATGACTTATTTCTTTGTATTCATGCTTATGGATTAGGCTGGCGAGGGCACCTCCCCGAGGCAGGGCCTTCTGAGATAACAGATAAATAATTAAACACAGGTGTATATATTGATATTTATATTCACTCCTCCAACATGCCGTGCCATTCATTCCATAGGAAAAGAAAGCACATGACTCCAGAGAGAATACACACTGAGGAGGTGTGTGTGTGTGTGTGTGTGTGTGTGTGTATACATGTACGCTGTGTGTGCCACTTGTAGTGGAAAGATGCATGACTCTGGACACAACCCAAAAGCAGAGATTATTGACATGGATGCTCCACCATTAATAAGCCGCTGTATCCTTTGTGTTCGGGGTCGCCATCGCTGCAGTTAACTATAACTTGTCAAGGCTGCTCCAGCCGCACAATGCGTACCTCATGCATCTCCTGTCAGCAGGCATAATTCCTGGATGCTGGCACGCCGCTGATTTCTGCATAAGTGATGCGAGCCTTCTAGTAGAGTTAGGAGCGCGAGTCTTTTGCCATTGAGAGATGTTCATCATTCTTGATCTGGCTCTGTCAAGACCTGGTGTTTTAGTGCCTCTCACGATTAGGCAGAATTGACAGGCCAAGAAGGCAGTGAATAGCAAAAATGTGTGGAACTAAGGGGGTGTGGTGTAAGGCTGTAGGGTGAAGTGGAGTGTGGCCGCCATTTAATCTGCAATTTATCAGTTTAGGCTGCACCATGTAACATCAGGGAGATTACATTCCGGAGAGAGAAGGAAGGGGGCTCTATCTCTCCTCCATCCCCTCCTCCTCCCCCTCCATCTCCTCTCAAATGCCTCCTAATGTTGTCTGACGGCAGAACGCTGAGGACAAAGAGGGAGGACTGTCTTTATTGTCACCATTATTGTTTCTGAAACCCGTAATTAATATATAGCATTGTGGACTCCTCTGTGAGTAAGCAATGAAGTGCCGGAGACGCAGAGACGGAGCATTAAGAGGTTTGCTGCAGCAGTGAGACGTTTTTTATAGAGGCTGTTTGTCATAAAGAGGAAAGTTGGGGGCCAGATTTAACACACACACACACACACACACACACACACACACACACAGAATGGCATTGACGTGTGCACATGACCTCTGACAACACTGATCACGTTGGGCCAATAAATGCTTAATTGCCATTTTTCCATTGGGCTGCTTTATTGATGCCATTTCAAAAGTGATTAATATGAACTGTTAACTAGCTGTTGCATTTAGCACTAAACAAAAGTGAGGCGGCGCGCTGAATTATATTGATTTCTTTGATTTTTCCTCCAACATTTGAACAGATCAGATTAATTCAAATATGAGTCTCTGCACACTGGATGTCGTCAGCAGCCGGAGCACACAGGTGTTTTTAAAAATATAGATACTCACGCAAATATCACAGTCAAATTAATCCAAAATATTTTCTCAACACTCGTGCTCCTTGCACACTCTCCACGGTGTTTCAAAGGGCTATTAACGGGGTCACTAACTCTATTAATATACGCTGGTGTAGTATGGCAACAGCATGCTTAGTATTTCTTTTTTTTTTTATCTGGTTCTGGGAGGGCAGAAACAGAAACATGAAGGCGCCGGCTTACAGGAAGGAAACTCACGGCAGCCTGATATTAAAATGGTTCAGGAGTCAAGTAGAACAAGTCAAGTAGCTGGAGGGCAAACAAAAGTGAGAGAAAGAGGAGGAAGGAGCGGGTCATTCTTAAAAGCTAATGGACTGTCAATGGTCACATTGTACTATATCCAATATTATAAAATATGTGAAGACTGTGCTATTAGTCACTGGCTGCCTATTATTTAACCAAGACTGTTAAACAAACATCTCAGCAGAGCAGAATTCAATTCAAAACACTCCGATTTTAATAATTCTGTCACTTCTTCTGCTTTATTTACATTATTTTAAAATCAGATCATTGGTACGCCTCCACACTTTCTCCTCCACGTCTCGGTAACCTTTCCTGCGTGGAGTCTGTCTGCCAGCTGCTGAGATCAGAGCTCGGCACTGCTGCAGCTTACGGTGCTGTCCACCAGATGGACTGCAGCAGCCTGAACTCCGGGGCCGTGCCGGGCTCATGCATGCTGCAAAAAAAACACATTCCTGGACGCCTGGACGCAGCCAGCACTCGTGCAACAATACACTTGGTACTTGATTTGAGTTTGCACACACACACACATTGGTGCAATTTATTGCTTCATGATCACCAATAAAGCAGCTTTTATTAAGCATGCGTGCATCCCAAGGGTTATTTCGTAGACATTCCCTGGAGGAAGTACTGTATGACCCGCTACACTTATCTGCACCGCCTCTCTCAGCGACAGAGAGCCTGATCCATCCTGAAAGGGGGATTGAACTCTCACAAGATGAAGACATGACATCTTCGGCTTACTTGATGTCAATGATAGGACAGCTCACTTGTAGATCGGGCATGTTGCCAGCCAGCTCTCCCTGGGTCCTGAATGCTGTCTCTGAACAGAGGCCAACGACACAGATGACATCCGGGGAAGCCCCCCGACTCACCCACCCACCCACCACCCCCGCACTCACCCCGCATCACCTGTTGCTTAAGGATAGAATAATCAAAGTGGGTCATCTTATGCATGTGTGTGTGTGTGTGGGGGTGGGGGGGGGGGGCTGATGTGTTCATCTTATGCATGTGTGTGTGTGTGTGTGTGTATTCCTAGGACTTGTCAGGGCTGCAGCAGTCAGAGCTGAGCCCTGAAATCCACCCTAGTGACAGAGATCATCAGCATCAGCAGCGGATCTTCAGCCTGGATCATGTTCACGACAAGAGCCGCGCCAGGCGGTGACACCGCCGCACAAAAACGCAGACACATTCCCGAACACGGGTTAAAAAATATTCCAATCAAACACGTATGAGCAATATGAACATTACTCCAGGCGGGAACAGACGTCATTTTAATATAAACAAATAACTTTATTGATTTACATGCATGCAGGTAAAATACACGTTATTGTTGCCCTTAAGGGTTTTTCTCTCCCCCCTCCTTCTCTTTACGATCCACACTTGACACTTCCCTAACAATACCGCTTAATTGCAACCTCAATGAAACATGCATGCTCAATCAGGAGAGGGGAGTTTACTGTCGAATTTATGGAAATGCACCGAAAGAGGCCCGCATGTGTTAGTTGCAGGGTACACCTGCACTTGTCAAGGTACTCAAGTACGCCGGGTAATTGGCTGTTGATTGCTGCCATTAACATGTGATGGCTAAGTGCATCTAATTCCTGTTCCATTTCCACGGTTCAATTTGATGTCACCACCCACTCTTTCTCTCTCGTAGGTGATTAGCCCGGCGCCGGCTGAAAATTGTTCTTTTTTCTAATGATATAAGCACAATATAAGGAAAGGGAAGGGAAGGAGCGTCGGTCTCAGAAGCACCATTGTAAGTGACACCTTTGCCTAATTGATATCCTTTGTGGTGAGCAGTAAAGGAAAACACGGGGAATGTCATTTATTCCTGTGTCTACGGCTTCAGAGTGAAGCCAGCAGGTTTTAATGGCACAATAAAAGTGCAGCAGTCCACATATCTGTCCTTCGGAGTGATGCTGCTGGGAGGTTTAGCATTTACTGTATTTCCATTGTTTAATATTGACTCTGTATAGCAGCCTTCTAATGAAGCAGAGCTCCTCTGTTTATTTGTTACAGCACACACATCTCCTCTTTCTTTCTTTTTTTTTTTTTTTTCTTGCAGACTCCTTTTTGTCTGTGCAGTTTAAGCTTGAAATGATTACAGAGCACGGTGCTCACTTTTACTATTTGCATGTCGTACAGTACGAGCACCTCGGGGCGCACACACTCGGTGTCCCCTTTGAGTTTTAATCTCCTCCTCTGTCTGCATCCTCGCGGCTATTTCATTTAAGTTTTAATATGTGTATTTGACATTTTTGTTCATTTAGACACCCACCACCCCCCTCCATCCATCCCCCCTGCACACACACACACACACACACACACACACACACACACACACACACCCTCTTTTACACTTAATTTAATTGACGTGCTGCCTTGCCTTGCCTTGTGTTGTTTATTCTGTCCTCCTCAGTGAAGATTTCCCGCCACCAACCAGCCAGATTAGACCAACTATGTGCATGCTGCTGTTGTGAGATGCACGTGAGGAGGGCGCGTGCTCGTGTGATGTTTTTCGGAGACACTTAAAAAAAAAAAAAAAAAAGGCACGAGGAGCCTTCAACAAGAGTCAACAAGAGCGCGAGCTAAGTAATAAAAAGTAGATAGTATATTATGTTTAGATTGAAATGTGTTTTAAAGGCCTAAATAATAATAATAATAATAATAATAATAATAATAATAATAATAATAATAACTGAACTGGACGAATATCCACAAACACGGATCAGATCCGGTTTCCAGACAGAGTCCCACCGGTTTTAAATGTCACGCCGTCGTGCCCCGTGGTGTTCTTTGTCTGAGCCGCTCTCAGATCAGATCTGCACACCGTCGTCGGGAATGGCGCGTCTGCCATCTGCAGGACGGCGAGGGAGAGACAGGAAGGAGGCTGTGAGGGTGACAGAGCTCAGGTCTGTTTTTTAAATGTACGTCTGATCTGCAATATTCCAGGAACTGTTTCCAGGAATTCCAGGAATTTAGTTAGTGTATACAGTGAGGAGGTCCAGACAGATCTACCTCCTCCCAGAAACTAAAATCACATACATCATAATCTTTGTTTACTTGAGCTGCACCCACATTCAAACAGCTGAAACTTTCCATGGGGATTACATTTCAGTTTTATGGAGTCATATATATTTTTATTCTGACGTCAGATTTATGAAGTTTCATCACAAAGTTTGGTCGAACGTGAGCGCGGTTAGTTAGCGTTAATTAAAATCTCTTTTTGTAGACTAAAAACTGTTTATACTGTTAATTAATTATCAACATTTTGATTGGCCAGTGGTAAAAGTCATTCAACATTCCTGCTGCTGAATTCTTTAAAACAGGCTGATGTTTTGTTGAATTGTTTAATTTTTTGTGACAATAATATTTTAACTTTGTGCCAAACACGCAACATGACATATAGTGTGTAATATTTAGCCGGCTCCATTGTTAGAATATAACAGTAAAGGAATAAATGTTTTCATTTGTTTATGATCACCTAAAAATAAGAATTGTTATAAAATATAAAAATTATTTCTACGGACACAGACGGTCGTCTGTGACGGAGTCCGCCATGTTTCTAAACCAAACACTGGCTCTAAGTTTTGGATTTTTGTGGCCACCGTAGTTTTTGAGGTTGGTTGCAATCTGCAACTACACCACTAGATGGAGCACACCGCTCCTTCAATCTTTCATTCACGGCTAGCTGGATTATTCCAGAACAGAAGTGACGGCAGAGAAAAGTGTGCCGGTCTCTCCTGCAGGACGTCGGCGTGGGATACGTTCATGTGATTTCATATGAAGCGGCGGGGGAGGGAGGGGAGCCTCTTCCACTGTTCACCCTCCATAACCAGGAAGTACCAGACCAACGTGTGAAGTCATGCACGAGCCCCGCTGGACTGATCATCTGTCATTCCACGGCCATCTGCGTGAGACCTCAGGCCTGTTTATGTCTTCAATAGAAAACTCAGATGAGTCCAACAACCCCTCCTCCTCCTCCTCCTCCTCCTCTTCCTCTTCACTTGATCCATCTGCCATCACCTGTAAAAGAAAACTCCACCGCACTGATACCTCGTTTAAAGTGAAGTAATATCACACCTCCAGCTGAAGAAGCTATTGGCCGGTAATAAAACAGCATGTGAAGCAGCAGAATACAAAAACAACAGCAAGCTCTTCTTCTTTTGTCTCTCACATCAGCTCAAGTGCCAACACAGTCAAAAGATCCAATCTCCAAAAATCTTGCCTATCTTAGCCATTGGCTTATGCAAGCTAATTAACTCTGCACGCCAAAAATTTGAATTTAAATTAACAATTGCGAGATATCATCGGGGGACACAAAGCAACCCCGCGAAGAAGTTTATGATGAAAAAAAGATGAGTATTAAGAGAGGAGGCGATCGGTGAAGTAAGGAGGGCTTTTAGACGAGGGGATATCTCCAATTACAATCCAGCGTACACTTGTCAGCGGTAATGAAATGTTTGCTGAGAGGTTGCTATTTGTGGCTTGCTAAGATTGGATGATGCTGCTCCACTGCCCCCACCAACAATTATATTCCACGCATAAATTTCCCCCCCAACATGTCTTCTATTGTGTGAACTGTCGGCCGGATAGACCTCCGACTGTCCCGAGGAGCCGCACAATAACATGTTTGTGGTTACAGCAGATAGAAGATAGAAGCCACAGAAGAAGAAGAAGAAAAAAAAAAAAAAACTTCTGCTTCTTTTATTGTTTTTAAAGAATTACATAATGCATTAATCACAGTAAAGACAAACCGGCTTTTTTTCCCCCGCATGTCATAATTGTGCAAGCTTACAATTAAATGTAAAATTAGACGTAAGATGTAAAACTTTTTTTTTTTTTTCTCCTCCGCTCTTTCAACTTGAATTGCACAGGGAGCAGAGCAGTAAAGCTTTGAAGAACTTGACACCACCGTCCAGTGGTTTGCATACAACAGTTGCCATCACAGTCATGTGTGTACTTCACTCGGGGAGGTCGTGTGTGTGTGTGTGTGTGTGTGTGTGTGTGTGTGTGTGTGTGTGTGTGACTGCTGCGACCGGCCATCTGAGGATAAAAAACCCCTGAAACATAAGCCAGGTCCAAATAATTTCATCAGATTTGCGCAGTATGTATTTCCAATTAAAGTGACATCACATAAACCTAATTAGTATAGATGCAACCTGCAACTTGATTTTCCAGTGCATGGTTTTCTCATCAAATTGATTACACACAGACTCTGCAAGGAAGCGGCATACTGCACGGACACGTACGGATCTGGTGCGCTACGTTGAGACGGACACGAAAGACGACGCGTCCGCACGCCGATGTTCGTCAACAGTCAGGTGCTTAACTTGGCTACTCGAATATTAATTAAAAAAAAAATAATAATACGCATCGTGTTTGTGTGAAATGACTGTAAAAAGGACAAAAGAAATGCACTGCTCCCTGTCAATTTGTTTTACACACACTCACACACACACACACGTCTGTCTTGTGCAAAATAAATCATCGAGTTCTTGATATGCAAGTATCACGGACACAGAGAGAGAAAGCTTTGCATCCTCTTGCAGGTTCAATTACTGGCCTGTGGCAGATTCTAATCCTATTCTACTGTTTCATCATGACTGAGAATGTACAGACCATCCAATGACTTCATGCAAGAGGAGGCAGAGGGGTCAAGCAATCACACAATCATCTCTCACACACACACACACACACACACACACACACTCACGAGATAAAAACCACACACGTACTACACCGACCACTTTTTTTTTTTTTCCTTTTTGTGTTTTTTTTAAAGCATAAACTGCGAGTCAGTAACAAGTCAATAGTGTTGATTATTTGCTCTTCTATCCTACCGTGTGTGTGTGTTTTTTGTGCTGTCAGGTCGTTTTTACCGTGAAAAGTCGTGGGATTTATCGAAAAACTATGATACACGTGGCACGTCTGTGCACAAAAACGAAGCAGAGGAGTTCGAGAGAAGAAGAAGAAGAAGAAGAAGAAGAAGAAGAGGAGTTTTTAGTCATTTCTGGATAATTAAAGACATGCTCGTACTATAATCGGAAAAGTTACAATGACACCGGGATACCACAGCACGCCAAATTGGGAAGAAGAAGAAGAAGAAAAGAAATATAAGTGCACATAAACACGAGTCCCTTTCTTGAACTTATGAGGAGGTAGAGAGCTAATATCCAATAGATCACTAGTCTGCCACGTGTTGACGCACACATGGCATCTCAGGTACAAGATTAGAAACTAAAAACGTCTTTGTTTGCTAACAAAGGCTTGTGTTAATTCATTAATTAAGGGCGATGTGACCACGACAAGCATCACAGCAGCTCAATGTCCAACTTTTCCTACATTCCCCCCTCACTGTTGTTTCTTTAAACCAGTGCAAAGTGATCCAGTACTCTGTTGTGAACCGATGCAGGCTCATTGGTTTCAACTATTGAGGTAGGATCTAGAATACCAAAAGGGGGACTATTTGTTCAAACTCAAGTGCATTAAAGGGACTGAGCCATGACAATCAGTGGCCCATAGGAGTGTGTGTGTGTGTGTGTGTGTGTGCAGGGTAGAGGAGGGCGGGGTGGGGTTGGGTGGGGATAATGCCTATGCTGGGTTTTAAAAAAAGAAACAATAACTACCTGTACAGAGCGCCTCACATCAAAGGCACTATTTTTTCCCAACATATCCAGAAATGCCGCCGCTGCTCTGTGCACGAGTCGACCCTGTATCATCACAAATCGCCCCAGCATCCGCCCTCCCACCTCCGCCCTCCCACCTCCACCTCCGGGCTACTCGTCGCTAAGGTGCCTTTCTAACTGGTTCATTACAATAACGCCGCTTCGCCTCAGACATCTCGAATGGGCACGATATGCTTATTTTTTTTCCTTTAAATGAGATAAACAAAGCATTAAATAGAATTACAGAAATAAATACATTTTATTTCATATAAATATGTGGGCCCTTATGTCCAAATCATCACTGACGTGTGTTTTTTTCGGGAATACGATGACGTAAACAATGAAGTAAGCTGCCCTACTGTTGGATACACTAACCTTATGAGTACTATGGTTATTGTGAATTGATCTCAGCGTTTGTGAATCATGAGTAACTATCACACACACCGTAGATCCCCACGTTACAATGCATTTAATGAACATTATATTGTAATTTAATTGGAAGCCCTTCCCTCTCACTCAGGGGGGGAAAAAAAAGATCAGTGATCACATCAAGGAAGTCTGGTCCCTTTATATATATATAGGATTATCTTTTAGGTTGATTTAATGAAGAGACAAAAAGATAAGAAAAAAAATAAAAATCGGTTTCAAAGTTAACATCTTGCCAATTCTTGCCCCGAGGCCGTTTTTTTTTTTTTCCACCACGGCTAAAACCTGGATTTGTCCACATACGTACAGTAATATATATTTTGTAATCTTTCAACGTCTCTGGCTATGTACAAGCTATACAAATAAAGGAGCAGGCTGACGGCCAGGTTTTATAAGCTGTGCGGAGGGAGCAGTTGGTTGGGAAGTCTCCCAGTCTCCCGGCTCCTTCCCCCGCAGTCTGCCCATACAGGTGGCTGTTCTGCTTCACTTGCGATCGTCGATGGTCTTAATGAATTCCAGCGCCGCGGTGAACTGCATCCACCAATAGCACTCCTCCCCACTCAGCCGGCTGGCATAGAAATTATTGATGTACTGAACGGTGGACAGCAGGCAGGGCGGGTTTGCCTGGAGGGGAGGAGATGCGGGGATGGGCTCACATTAGCCGCTGAAAGAAGCTCACGCAACGCCGTGCAGATTACAGTCATAAATATGTAAATATGTAAAATATATCCACACAGGTTAGCAGACAGCAGTCTTTATGGAGCCTTGTAGTTATTATTTGGATTATTCTTCTTCTTCATTAGTAAAAACTTAATTATTGATCAACACTGACAGAAAAAATCTTAGAAAACTAGAGATTTTGTTTAAACAGCTGAATACTGACTGAAGGACAGACTCACCCTGATGAGGACAAAGACGAGCACAGGGACGAAGTCGTCCGCCCCGGGGACAGAGTCTTCATTGGCCAGACTGAGGAGGTTCATGATGGTGGAACACATGCGCAGTATGCACTGCACTTTGTCTCGTGGCGTCTTGTACGCGTTGATGGTCCTGATCTCGGACTGTGCGGAGGGCCAGGGGGCCTCCTTCAGGTAAACCTGCAGACCAGACGAAAAGTTCAGCCGTCAAACGAAGACGCAGACTTTCTGAAGCTACGTCTACCAACGAGTCTGTTCCTCCTCTGTACATGTGTGGACGCGTGGAAAGAAGAAAATGTCACAGAGTAGATACCTCTGGGACTTGAAGAGCTTTATGATTGGCCGTCACAACTTTGGAGAGCCGCTGGATGTGTTCATGGAAAAGCCTGTGTGAGACAAAACAACTCAGTATGAGACGACAGAGAGACGCTCGGTCCGATCCAACAGAGCAGCTGCTCTGATAACACGTCTGTAGAAATATTAACAAGTCTGCTTGAGTTATTGCTTCTCTGGTGATGAAGTGGCTTCAATTCTGCCTGCTGGAATTAGCATTCATGGTTTACAGCATCATCCTTACTGTATATACTTTCTATACATGCAAAGATATGAGAGTCAGAGTTCCTACACCTCTTTAAACATCAAATTCAAGGACTTTAAGGCCTTTCCAGGCCCAATTCCCTCAGAATCCCTCAAAATCAAGGACTAAACATCTTTATTTTGAATCAATGATGCACTGGAACTTTCAATTTATGCACAAAATGTATAAATTCAAGCACTTTCAATGACTTTCACTGTCTAATTGTCCACATTTCCCTCAAATTCACAAGCAAGGATTTCAAGGACCCGTGCATGAGTAAAGTGCAAATTAAGAGAGGATCAAAGTTTTAAATCTTCACAAAAGAGCTGAAATAAAAAACGCTGCCTGATGAGACAGCGTTCTACTCACTGGTCTCTGAGAATGTCTCCATCCTGGTTGGGGTAGAAGGCCAGTTTGAAGATGCGGTTCATAACGCTGCGCTCGATAGCCATCTGGGCGTCCTGCAGCTGGTCCTCGCTCGCGTACTGCCAAATGGCATCGCGGGCCATGGCACCGTACAAGTAGCGCAGAAAATCCTCCACCGCTGCCGTCTTGTCATCCGCTGCTGTGCACCCCTGGAACGCTGGAGGGGGAGCAGAGAGACAGCAGATGTAACACAAGCACGAGACCTCCTATGTGCAACCTCCACTGTGCAACAATAGGACTGTTTTTAAGAGAGATGAGCTCGGAGGGAGACTTAAAGGCATAAACTAAGAGAGGGAATAAAGCTTTACTGATCGATCTGACAAAACGTGGAGATATTTCATATTAGCTGACATTTAATTATCAAATTTAAAAGGTAATCGTATTTATGAGTTTAGTTACGCTGATTGTGCAAATGTAGAGATACCTTTAATGAAGTCGAGCATCTTGGACTCCATGTGTTCAAGCAGGAGCCGAACGCAGACAGTGGTGAAGTAGCGGTTAGCCACCTCCTTGTCTCTCAGCACCCTCTGGAGGAGCCTCTCCAGATGGGCCTGCGAGGTCTGCAGGCCCTGACGACACCTGGTTAGATACGCTATGTACGGTGCCCGCTTTCTAAAGGGAAAACACACACACACACACACAAACATTTGGATTTTATTACAGCCATGGCTACATCTCTGTCGTTGCCTCAAACCACATTATGCGCCGAGCAAAGAGAAGATAACAAAATGAAAGACCCATGGGGTAAGCGGGGCTCGCGTCGCCTCCCCAGGCCTCCGCAGTTACCTGTAATCCTCGGCGATGGCAGCCAGCAGCTTCCTGCAGGTGCGTGCGTCAAAGCGGCTGACACAGCGCGTGGTCTCCTGGATCTGGGCCATCTGGTTCTTATCCTGGAGGTTGATGGCCTCTGCTAGCTGAACCTTCAGGAAGCAGACGATCTCATTGTCTGAGGGGAGGAGGACGACGGGGAGAGACGGCATTAGACAAAGCTGCTCGCGGCTCACAAAAGAACGGCTGGCCGCTGTAATCAGATCAACCTGCTGCCTCTTCATGACAATGTGACTGATGGCCACAAAGATGGAGTCATGGTTTCACTGTTGACCATTTCACAGGATGTCACCTGATTCTACTTCAGGGTGTGATGGTGCAGAATTACTGCGAGGAAAGCTGCATTTATTTGATTCTTCTCTTGAACAAATATGAATCTGCGTGGTTACACGAGTATCTCTAATAATGTGATATTTTACTGACACCATATGGGAATTCTCTCCTAACATCCCCCCACTCTTCCAACCTTGCCCCAAACCTTGGAAGGCGAGTCAGAAGGTGAAGGTGGTACAGATTTGGTGTCTTGCTTAAGGACACTTTCAGCAGGTTGGACGCGTGCCAACATTAAGGGCTTGTACCCTGCTCCCTGTGGAGAGTTGTGACAAAGATACCTAAAGTCTAGTAGGTTAGCACCAAGTTGTGAATTAATACACTCTCTAACTCTGAACATGTTTCAAATGAATCGTTATCAGTTATTGAAAATTATTCAGCTTTAAAGCTGCAGCAGGAAATATTATTTCTTTCTGATTTTATTCACTATTTTTGTATGAAATAACAAGATTTAATTGAAAGCATCTGTGAGGCCCCATATTTATTATTTCTTTTGGACCTGGTCTGAATCAAACAACCAAATAATATAATAAATATCAAACAACAAGCCAATCACAGCGACTCTTGTGTAGTGAAGTTGACGTGAGGTGATCAGCAGAAGACGATTCGGTTGGAGCTTCTGGAACTACAAATAAAACGTCACGTTACAACAGTTAACAGTTCACCTCGAAGCAAAATGCACGCCTACGTTTGGAGCGTCATTCGGTGGGAGGGGCTTAGCGACGAGACACAAGGCAGCAGAGAGAGAGGCTACTTCAGCTTTAAATACAGTCCCAGATCTAACTGCATGCACGGTGCATGAATACTAGAGTCAGTGAAAGAGCAGGCGACTCTGAACTCAAGCACTAGTATAGTAGAGGTTTTAGGACTGCGTACCTTCAGAGTCCATGTGGTCGGGCAGCCCATTTCGTGTGGTTGCAGGAGCCATGATGGGCAGAGCCACCGAGTCTGCAGAGCACAACGCCAACCTCAGCTTCTTCTTTGCATCACTGCAAGACAAAAACAGTTCTGATTAACAGCGAAGGTTGAGATTAATCTACTAACTTTGTACGTTGGGTTGTTTGTGACTTTCAGACCTGAAAGAGAACTTGGAGTCGTGCTGCTGTGCTGTCTGGCTGGCTGAGTCCGGGAGGTCATCTGTGGAAATGTTCTGCAGAGTGTCTTCTCGGGGAGAGTCGTGCACGTTGTCCTCGACGCAGAGATCTGCCATCGTAAACAGAAATAAAGAAATGACTCAAACTCATCGACTGTGAGTGTGTGTATATAAAAGAGTGTTCTTCCTCTGACCTCCTGTCCCATCATAAGAAGCTCCACCTGCGGCTCCATCACTCGGGCTGGTCCTCTTAATGTTTCTGTACTTGTCCAGGATGTCTTCAGCTGCCTGCGCTTGAGAGCTTTGTCTGGGCATTGGGTCATCTGAGGAACCAAAACTCAATGGTTAAACACACGATGCACAGAAAGAAGAAACGCTGGCCACATGTTGTCCGGGGCGTTCACAGACCTTGTGGGATTCGCTCCTGGGCGATGTCGTCTTTCTCCTGCTTGTCCCTTTTCCTGAACGCCGCTATCGGAGCTGTGGAGGAAAGACATGCGATTGGTGGACTGACACGACTTTCAGTATCGCTGGTTGACAAGCTGATCATGAGTCACCGGTTGACAGCCACTTTGCCAAATCTTTGGGGGGTTTTCATGGTTTGTATTGAGACTTAAAAATCTCAATATAAGATGATATGATCATACAGTAACAAAAAAAAAGTCTAGTGTAGAAGTTTGCTAAAAAAGGAGCAAAGGAATACTGAGATGAATTAAACCACTGGTTCATAGCAGAATATCACAAAGGTTCACTGTAACTCGTTATAAGAAGTACAGTTGATATCAGGGATGGGCATTACGAGTCATTTACATACTCAAGTACTCTCAAATGTAAGAACACAAGTGAGAATGCAGTGTGTGCAGTGTGTG
The DNA here is from genome assembly GCA_028641955.1 of Protonibea diacanthus. NCBI lineage: Eukaryota > Metazoa > Chordata > Actinopteri > Sciaenidae > Protonibea > Protonibea diacanthus. The sequence continues at coordinate 24,861,859 of CM053985.1, forward strand.
TGGTTATCCTCCAACATGAAGAAGAACCACATCCACAAACATTAAGGTGTTGCATTAATTCACTAACATGGCTGTGGCTGCTTCACTTGTTCACCTGCAGCCTGTAAACAGTTACTTTACAGATCAGCGCTCAGTTTCTCACTTTCCTCACATCATCATCTCATCTCCTCCACTTTTGTGATACTCATTCGGACAATTTCTGGTAAAATTCTGGAAAATTTCCATGGGAAGTTAAGCTGGGTCAGCTGGGCTGTGCGCTCTGGGCTCTAAAGTGTGGTCCAGGTACAGAAATCACCTGCAGTAAGCAGTGTGCTCCGTGCATGTGACTGAGGAATCAGGAAAGTGTACCTGCAGGAAATCTGGTTGTTTTAGTCAAGATTATGCTAAAATATATTTTCCCCAAATATATTTCAGTTCCCTGTTAAAGGGCCAACCTTTATTTTGTAAATTCCCAGTTTATTCCCATTGAAAATTCCCAGAATCTATGATACACAAGTTTAATGTTACAAAGCGTGCACTGCACTTCCAGGAGTGATGTGTGACTGAAAGCACTGAGCGCTATCTGCTGCTGCTCACGTGCAGATCTAACTGCGAGCGTTCGTTGAACGAGTACTCGAGTACTCATGCCCATCCCTGGTCATAAAGATGTAAACAAGCTTAATGATGCTCGTCCTGTTGACACTGAGGTGCAAACAGGACAAACAGGAGAGACACGGAGTCTACAGTTTGATGACACACACAGGACACGTTGGGTTACGTTGATATTCTGTATTCTCCAAAAATGGAGCCAAATAAAAAAAGGGTGATAAAAACAGATGCATGGATGAGGAGGTGGAGGGACTCAGGTTACACCATGTCACATCACAGCTCTACAGCTCTAAGGCGACATCTACAAAAGCAGCATGGGCGCGCAGCACGCTGGCTTCCAGCGGTACAAGCTAGCTCGATGACGACAGCATGGGAAGCGTTACCTGGGACATCACTCTCAGCCGTCCAATACAGCACTGTGAGGGACACAACAGACAGGGTTGGCCTTTCACACACGGGCTGCCGCTCTGCCGGACAACTGACTGTGCGTCACCATGCAGAGCAACAGGACAAACACAACGGGCTCTACACAGATTTAGCAGGAGGTCTTCACGGCTCTCTACTGCTCTCACACAGACGTCCATTTTCTGAATATCAATTCAGTGTTTACTTAAGAAACATCATTATCTCAAAGAGTAATAAGCAGTCATTCTGTGTGGGCACAGCTCATTATTTCCCAGACAGATGTATGAGAGATGGTTGTAGAGTAGAACTGCAACAAGAGATGTGTCATCTATCAGTGCTGATGACAGAAAGGTCTATCTAATGACCATTAGCCGCTGGCTGACAGCACTGCTGGGAGGGCTACAGCCATACAATCTACACAGCTAAAGCTCCTCTGATGACTGATTAGCTTTGAAAAGTCTATATGAATCTGCAGCCAGTGAGACGTGAGAGAGGGGGGAAAAAAAAGGACCGGACGTCTCTGGAGTAACTTCAAACAACAAGAAACGTAATTTTCCAACTGGAGCATCAGCAATGGAGTGGACAACATGGATCATCATTCTCTTTCTCATGTTATAAATTGGTTTTTGCTCGGCTCTTTAAAGTGTGATATTTCCTGTCAGTTGCGATTAAGAGAACTTTTTTTTTTCTCCCACCACAAACAAAAAACAAAAAAACAGAGCGCAGGAAACAAACGGATCACTTTTAAATACAAAACGTCGTTTTTCACTTTAGGAAAGAGAACATGCTTCAAATGAGCCGAGTGTTCGGCTTCCTTACCTTTGGGAATGGCTGACACGAAACGCTTCTTCCACCAGGGTCTGTTGCGATCAGACTTCTCGTCGTCGCTGTCTTTCCTGTCCTCGACCTGTGGATTAAAGATTATTACACACAACAGCTGGAACTCGCCACAAAAGAAGCCGTTTATGTTTCTGTAGCTGCTTACCTCTCCTTTCAGGGAGTCCTTGCTGGGGGACGAGGACGGTCCTAAGGCGAAGGCCCCGGCGGGGTCACGCTCTTCAACCGCCACCCGCCGGTTAAGGCCAGGGTCGCTTGTGGGCCGGCGGCCCGGGCACACGATGTCGGAGCTGCGGCTGCGGACCAGCCTGTCGGGGAAGGAGTGGCGCTGCTTGGTGTGCTCCAGCTCGGCCTGGGCCAGGCAGTGGGGCGTGAAGAGAGAGTGGCGCGTCTCCGGGCCCAGGGCGCTGGCTTCGGGGATGGGAGGATCGGGGGGAGGGTGAGGGGGTCTGGCGTAGTGCACTTTAGGCCTCACTATTGTGCCGGTGGAGGAGCCTGAGGTGATAAAAGATGGAGAATGAAAGATTGTTGAGTTTTTCCAAATGGAAACAGATAAAATTCAAACATCCCTGTACACCTGCTACGAGCATTAGATCCTCTCTAACGTTTAAGTTACTTACTCACCAACTTCACAAAGACCTTTTTTCCCCAAGAAGATATTTGTGTTTAAACCTTTTAAAAATATTCTAATGAAATGCTGAAATTTGTTCCGTACCACTAAATCGCACTCGTCTCTAAAGAGTAGTTGTTCAACATTATTAAACCAGCAGAAAAAAAACAGCAGAAAAGTGGGGGAGAGTGCTAAAGAGAGATGTTGGTGGGAGATGAGCCCTAGGTATAGGTAGGCCACCTGTTCCAAGGGTACACTCTCTCTCCTGAAAAGCTTCCAATGGCAGCCTCGTGCCATGAGCACAGTGGGACGAGGGGACAGTGCCAAAGAGCCCGGGGTGAGGTCTCTCAACCTGTCATCCCTTCACCTTGCCACAGACACACAGCCACGACCATTCCTCTCTTTTCCACCTGCGCTACAAACAAAACGCACGGGGACAAAGACCGCTAAGAATAATTTGGGATATTAAAAATGGGCCAAATGAAATGACATTTCACTTGCACTTATAATAAGTTCAGTAATTGGGGTACAGCTTGTGTGAAAGGGGGCGCGGGGTGCTCTTTTTGGTTAATATCACAGAGCTCAAGCTGTTCTGTGAAGCCCACGACATTAGGGTAGGGATTTAATGATACTCATTTCTGGCTCTGATTGGCTGTAGAGCAGCCTGGAAGTGCAAATTACCTTCACCGGAGGAGAGGGGATCGAACATGGCCAGTAAGGAATCGCTCTGTGAAGGTGGAGATGTCAGATGGTGTGCTCCTGTAAAAACACAAGAGGATAGCAGACAATTAAGAGCTCCATTACTACATTAACAACTGATTCACAAACGCACATTGCTGTTAGAAGTTAGAAAAGATAATAGCCGGGCCTCCAAATGTGGTTCAGGCTAACAAATAATATTTAACTCTAACTTCACGCTGGCAGTGACAATTGTTGAGAGCTAAAACAGTGATTTAACTTGGTGACAGCTCTGAAGGTGACGGGGATTGATAGTTCTGGCGGGTGCTGTTCAGACCAGATAGACACTGGACTGATGGCTTAGCTAGCCTAGCGGGGATGTGACACTCTCCTACCGTGGCCTGACTCCTCCCCATCTGGACTGGTCACAGAGTCCTTCCCTCCAAAGTCTGAGCTGCACTCTGACCGCAGGTCCTCGATCTTGTTGGGGATGTCTTCTGAGGTTGCACTGATGCCTGCGCGAAAGAAACAAACATGTTGACATTCAGGAGTCGATACAGTAAAATACTTTGGGCTTGGCAGAAGTCAAAAAACAAAACCTGCATGCTCAATGTCTCTCAAACAAAAGAGGATATTTTTCTCTTTACTACACTGCATGGTTTCCCTGAGATGGGAACCCACTGGGAACTCTAAATTGGTAGCGTAAGCTCCCATGGGTTAGGGCAAAGACACGGATAAGAGTGATCATCAGATGCAGACTATCCATCGGCCCGATCCCGTGGGACGTTTTCCTGTGAGCCGAGCCAGGAGCATCACCGCTGGCTTCTTAATCTAGGATACTACTTCATGCATGTCAACGTAGCATGTCCACCTGAGCCCACGGAAACAAAAAAAAAAAAAAAAAAAGAAAAGACAAGCAGCGATGGCCTGTGTCATGCACAAAAAGTCACACTGACCCCATTAAACTGGTTAACAACCCTCGCAGCAACATGACCGCTCTAACACAGAATCAAGGAGGGTGAGAAACAGGCAGCTTTGTCCGTTTATTAAACCGGAATTTAACAATGCAGGTCAATTAAGGACTTTTTCAACTAGGAGACAAAAGGGGGAACAGAAATAGAGCTGATTGTTTCAGAGAGAGGACGATGTGGGGGACAGAATACGTTAGGGTTATACCTGAGACGACACTGAGGCCTGGTGTGCTGGGTCTCGAGCTGACCTCTCTGACCTCCGTATCGTCTGAGGTGCTGCCGACTCCTGAGCAGCTCTCCAGCTCCTGCAGACGCTCCTCCTGTTTCAGGTCCTGGGCTTCTGCAAAAAAGACCAAAAGGAAAAGACGTCTCTCTTTAAGCCGTTTGAGTGTGTAGCTCCGTCATCGACCATTTCAAAGAAACTCACAATCTCCTGCACACAGTTTGTACAGACGATGGGCATTCTCTCTCCACCCCGCCCCCCCTCTGTTATGATTATTGGGAAACCAAGTGTGCACATATGCATGAAATCAAACAAAGCATACATTATCATGTCTTATAACTGCCAACCCAAACCATAAAGCTAGTACAGACAATTCTTTGGCTACCCAATGGAGCTGTTGGGTCGAACCCAGAGGCTCCATACTAACAGCAGTACTCATTTGCATGCTCGTTAGTAATAATGTGTTGCTGAAGTGCTCTTCAGAGTGTAGTTTTCTGCTGCCTTAGCCATGAAACAAGCGCTGTACTCAAAGCGGGCCCCTCCGATCGCGCTATTACCGAGCAGAACAGGGGCAGCAAACGGAACAAAAAGCAATCAGGACACTCATGCATGTCATTTCTGCGCGGCACATATTGAAGTGCTGTACTACTTCAATTAACATAAGGCCCAGGCTTTTCAAAGAAACACTTAACGCTGTTAATAAAACACTCTGCTGATTTTTACAAAACACTGATTTTCATAGGGGGAGTTAAGCACATAATCTCTCATTAATAAAAAAGGTTTGGATTGTGTGTTCAATTTGCAAAAACAGACAAAGAAATTATCATTTATGAGACCGTGCCAGCGCTCGGATTGGCACGGTGACATGAAACGGAAGCCCGTTTACGCCCGAGATGTAAACACCAGTCTTGGAGCGATGCGACGTAAAGTCTAGCCGGGTAAAGAAAAACTGAGTGGAGGACAGCTGCTGTCCTCGTGCTTCCCTCCCCGCCGCTCCACCACAGGTGCAAACACACCTGGTGGTCGCCTCTAAGGAAACCCTGAGCTGCCTTTTACTGGCACGCTCAGATCTGCCCTGAAAGACAGGCGAGTGCACACAAATACGATGACAGATGCACGCACGTTTGGTTTTTTTTTTTTTTTGGTGTGGAATGCCGAGCGACCACACCTGGTGGTCCCAACCCCCACTGCATCCAACAAACATAAATATGTATGCGCACACATGTCTGACTGTCAAGGAGATGAAGACAATTATAACACAAAAATAAGACGCTTCATTGTCTTATTTTACTCAAACGAAGTGTAAGAGCTCATGAAAATACATTTAACTATGATAATACCTGTTAATTATGTCACAATTAACTGATAATCAAAGCAGGAGATCAGTCAGAAGGTGTGTGTGAATAAACCTGGCTCCATACCTGAGTCACTGGGAAGGACCTCCACGCTCCAGGCCTCGCTCGTGGTCTCCGAGATGGTGGAGCCATAGGGGTCCAGCAGTACTGAACCCGAGCCAGGAAGACACAGCAGGCTGCCGAGCATGTTCTCCGCAGCTGCCCCTGAGAGCGCAGAGAGAGAGAGAGAGAGAGAGAGACAAAGAGTTAACCTCCTTCCACAGCGTGAAGCAGCCTTTTCAGTCTGGGGAAGAGTTGGGACCGGCGAGAAGTCACCTCTACAGTCGCAAAGTCATCTTGAAGGTACCTTTGTGTTCTTTACCGAGACTCTATGTCTTGTTAAGGCGCCGGTGTTGATTCATATTCTGTAATTAGTTCTAATAAATTATTCAGATGTTAAATATGAGCAACATGTGAACTGGAGAATGCCACAAAAGAAATGACGCCTTTGGGAAAAGGATGAAATACTTCAAGTGAAATGTTATTTTTCGCGACTAGAGGCTGCAGCTAATGATGAGTTTAACTGTCAACTAGTCTGTGGACTGTTTTTTCAATTAAAATACATTATTTAGTTTGTCTATTTTAATTTATGAATTTATTATGATATAAAACAGAGAAAAGTAGCAAATCCCAACACATTAGAGCTTGAACATGCAGATTTGTGGCTTTTTTGCTTGATGAATGGCTGAAATCCACAATGAAAGTTTCTTTGGATGCACTCAATTTAGTGTTCCAGTATTGGTTTCATACATTATATCCTACTTGTGCCGTCACCTTTACAGTATGCCTTCAGGTCTGACTTTCAAAACAACCCTCTGGAATGGCCTGAGATAAGCAAAAACACCTGATAAACCCTCTGTGAACGCCGTGTGGAGTCAGTAGGCTTTGCATGCAGAGACACAGAGAGAGTTGGAGGTCACATGCATTTCATGCTGGGACCCACAGGCACATATACCACTGTGCCAAAGGTCAGAGGTTAATGGTAATATCTCACCCTTCCCCGGCCTCTGGGGCCATGACTTTGAGCTGTTGATTAAGCCTAGCATTACTCACAACCAAATTACCGCTTTCGCCCACCCTCCCACAAAGTCCTCCGCACAGTGTCCCTCCATCTCCATTTGGGAAGCCGTGGCTTAACAAGGCGGAAGAATGCGGAGGAGGAGGTGGTGGGGGGGAAAAAGAGCTAGCAGGTGTGAGTGGGAGTCAGTGGCCAAGGCTCAAGACCAAAAAGTCGACCTGCGGTAGCCGCGCCCTCCTGGTATGTCGTGCTTCCACTTCATGGCACAGGCACGCCATGAGCACGCATGCATGCCAGCGCCCGGGCAACAGTGTGTGCTGATGTTGGCGGGGGCAGGGCTCTCGTCGACGGCGGGAGAGCTCTATCCCGCTGTCCGTGTTTACAGTCTTCAAGGTAGGGGCGCAGAGTACTTGTCTTTCAGGTGGATGATTAAATGAGTGGCACAACAAGAAGTGAAACAATTAGAATTTCTGCCTCATTATCATGGTAATCTTATCAGTGGGATAATGAGGTATTAATGGATATTTAATGTGCATCTCATAACCCAATCCCTTGGAGAAAACACATAAGGAAATCGCTGTAAATTCACTTAATGATGGAAAAGTCCCCCAACGCCATATTCCGAAGAATGAAAAATGGTGGATGCAAATGAGAAGGAACCAAGGTCAATAAGACTGCGGGGACTGAGTGAATGTCAGAGAGAGAGAGAAGGATAGAGAGATGGGCAGGGGGAAGGCTGTGACGAAAAAGACTAAGGCAGAGGAGACAGAGGAAGAGTGTGAATGAGAGCCAGCTTCACATCAGATGAGGCGGTTATCTGTTCTGTGTTTAATGTCACAGTTCTGGCTGAACTCGTCCCCCTGCTGCTATCTGCTGAAGATGTTTATCTTATATATCAGCATATTATGATTATGCATGTAGCTACTGCCACGACGATAATGCAAACTAACCTCAGGATATACACACAGAAAATGACTGTTTACCCGTACAGTCTATTTTCATCAAATGAGTCCACTTCATAAGTGCACCCCGTCGACTGGAAGCTAATTGTAGAGTAAGATTAAACTTTTTGCTTCATCCTCAAACTTCAGAATCAAAAGATGAATATTATCAACTATCAGGAATAAATCAGAAATATGAGATTTACTGTATCAATTTATGTTAGATTGGGGAGTGAGAGAGGAAACTGAATTACAGCAACAGCTCTGAACTTTTTAGAAAAAGATGAAGGCTGCGCCTAAATCTACATTTAAATGTCTATTCATTCTGTTTAAACCAGAGCTGCAGATAAAGATGAGGCTACACTAATATTATCAGCATTAAACTATTTGTAGAATTAGATTTTAGATTTCAGCGGTCGCTGGAATTCAGGCTTGTGTGATTCAAACATTTCCAATAACTTAATGTTTAGTCCAAAAAAATCCTAATTAGATTAATTAAATTTGATAAAAAGATAGATGTAATCATTTTTATTCAGTAAATATTCTGCTTCAATCTATATTTGTTGGCATTTACTCCTCCAAAATAAACACTTTCACTGCGGTCACGACAAAAAGAGGCAGAGTGATCTAACAGCAGCATAAATTACATTTTTATAACTGAAGTGACAAAACATCTATTTTGGCTCCCACACTATTAATTACTTTAGTTATTACAAAATCGAGATCATATTATGGATCTGCGTTTCATCATTATTTTAAGTCTTTATTGGTTTAGCCTGCTGCCAACATGCATTTATGTTGATGAAGCTGACGAGTTATATTCATTAAAGGAAGCTGATTTAATAAAAAAGGCTCATTTAATCTGATGAATCACTGTAAAAAATGAAGATTTTGTTTTCAGGCTGATGACGTCGTAAAAATACGACGACAAACATTCAAAGATTAATTCGCAAACCTCGATGAAACGCCGGCCTGTCTTATTACTGTTAGTTCAATTAGGTTTAAAATCTGCTTGTGACGTGCATTTAAATGCTGAAATGCATTTTAGTTCGTTATTTATCACAAGAAAGGTGCACAGTGCATGTGTGCTGTGCCATGTGAATGATATAAAGACCTGTCTCTGGGTGCTGTTTCACCCACACACCACAAGGTGATGACATTTCCCTAAATCTGTTTAATCAACAGTCAGAGAAGGTCTCCACGTGCAGCAAACTCATCTCATAAAAGGTGCCGTGATCACGCAGGCTGTGCAGACAAATCGATTTACTCGCTGATTGAATGTCTACACGTACACGCACAGTAACACCGCCATGCCCCCCACCTGCTATTTCCTGCAGCCGATCTTCGTCCATGTTGGGGTCAAAGTCGCTGCCGAGCACGTCGGTGCTCCACGTTTCGCTGACCGTCTCGGAGATGTCGCGATCATCCGTCAGACCCATCATGTCTCTGATCTCGAACTTGCGAAGTTTGTCATCCAGGTTGTCCTGAGTGGTGGCTGAAGGAGACATTCAGTGTGTGTTAGACTGGGCCAGCTTGTCAATGTGTTTCATCTAACTATCTTTTATCTATTGTTTTACCTTTACAAAACATACATTCATGCTTCTAACTCACACACACAGACACACACACATACCCTGTTCATGCTCCAGAAGCTGTAGAGCCTCCACCCCGTTGCTCCCTGATGGTCCAGCTCCCAGTTCAGAAACAGACTCTCCCTCCAGGTCCAGAGATGACACAGAGTTTGAGCGATTGGATGGACCTGAGGGGACAAAACGAATAAATAAAAACACACACAAGGTAACAAGGTCAGTGAGTAACTCAGTTACTGTAAGCTCATCAAACAGTTTTGACCTTGTGGCCTTTAAAAGTGTGTATCAGAGCATAAAAGTGAGTTCTACAACCTTTTTTCCTGATGTTTCATGAAACAAAAAGACTCTTTACTTTCACAGTTTTCTTATTTTCTAAAAGACAAACAGCAGCAATCTGTTTTCAGCTTCACGTGTCACACTGACCCTCTGAGATGCCTTCCAAGTTGTCACTGCAGAGGGAGAAGCGCAGGGTTTTGTCTGGTTTGCCGTGCAGCTTAGTATCATCAGCATGGCCGTCCCCCTGGGCCCCATCAGCCATCTGCAGGTTCAAAACCTAGAGAGCAGACGGGAGAGGATGTGAATACAAAAAAAAAAAAGAAATTCACTCATGTTCGGGTGCAAACTCGCTCTGCGGTGAGTCATTCTCGCCAGAGGCATTACCTCATTCAAAGATGGCAAGAGAGGAGTGAGGAGTTTCTTATCACTTGCGTAACATTGCAAGCACACGCTACAAAATGTACGACGGCCATGACTCTAAGGGGTCTTCAGTGACAGGGGAAAAATATGACATTGAATTTATCACATCATCATCTCTCCTGCAAATGAGCACATTAATTCAAGTCACATTACCTCATTCTCTGACATCATCCCAGGGACAGTCTGAGGACCAGTTCCTAGTGAAATCACCAGCACCTCCTCTGGCATCAGCTCCTGGAGGGATTCTTGGGAGCTGGCCTCTGCCTCCCCCTCCTGGGCTATGTTGGTACGGCTGCGGCTGCGAGCAGCTGCTGGTTGGTCAGTTGGAGGGAATTAGCAGGGAGACAGTGTTATTATCTGAGAGTTACATTAAACAACGGCATATGTTGTTGGTTTTATGTGTGCATGTTTCACCAAACAGCCAAACAGCATTTGTAAAAAATGAACAGCAGAGACTCTCATCTGGTATGTCACACAAATGTGTTGCCTGCTTGTTAAGTAATGACAATGACATTTCTTTACTTTAAGTAACAGATTCATCAGATTCACGAAGAAACTGTCAAAATTATCTTTCCAATTATTTCTCTAACACTGGTGTAACATTAAAGATGAGTTTATTTCTCGTGTCTCCATGTTAGACAGCGGTTAGTAATAATAATAAATCTCAAAATGGTTTGCCCACTTTGCAGTTAAAAACACACATGAAAGCTTTGCTCATGAGACGCCGCATCTGTTATATCATATAAATAAAGTTAGCAACACGAGTGTATAGAACTTAGAAAACACATGAAACATGGAGTTCTCTGGGGCTGCAACTAATCCACTGTTTTGATTAGCAGTTAATCTGATGATCGTTCGGTTGTTTGGTGCATAAAAATGTCAGAAAATGGTGAAAAAGCCAGAGGTGACGTCCTCAAATGTTCACAACCCAAACATATTCAGTTTGCTGTCATAGAGGACTAAAGAAAAAAAATGATATTTGAGGAGCTGAAATCAGAAAATTTCTAGCACTGTGCATGTTGGAATACAAACTGACCTTTGTCCAGTGTTTCTAGGATTAAATTTGCAGGCCTGACGTAATAAAACTCAAGCAGCACATGAGATTCATACGACCCTGAAGACATATTTCAGTCCTGTGCTGGAACATCGAGTCTTTAGCTCCATCCACTGGACACTGCGCCCGGTGCTAAACTTCTCCAATCATCTCCAGAGAATTACAGTTTCTTCCTCAAATGATTAATATGAACAATGCTTCCATAAAAGCATACAGAGAGATTAATCATTTGGAGAACATAAAAAGGATGCTGCTTTGGTCACATGTCTTAAAACCCTGTACGTCCTTCAACGAGCAAACATAATCACTCAAATCCTCCTTGATACTGTCAGAGTTAGTTCTGCCTTTGCTCTCTCAGAGATGAGTGGATGCTACACCATCACCGTGGTGGAGTACTACTGTAGCACTAGTGTCTCATTTACTTTGACCACAACTCAAACACAGACCAGAAGGAGGAAGGTGGATTATTTGTCCTCACTCTACCTGGTAATGAAAAGCCGTAATCCGCTGAATGAGGAAGCAAAAAAAAGGGGAAAAAACTCAGAAAACGAAATGAGTGGAGAAACATTTTTAGCTCTTGATAATGAGCCAAATCACTGTGCAAGGCAAAGCAAGCGTGCTGAGAGAACATGGACAACAGCAGTGCTGGGTAAAAAAAAAAAAAAAAAAGTGGCGAGGCGGGGAGGTTACTGTGCAGCTAGGATGAGTGTTATCTAACACGCGACTGGGTGAAAATTACAAACACATCGGTTAAGCTCTCTCCAGCTCTAACACGACCGACAGGCTACCCACCAAACGGGGTTACTAATGGAATGTGAGCAGACAGAGTGGTGGTTGTGGGGTCCCAGGATGTTATAGCTGCTAAGTGTTGTCCTGGTCATTCATTGGCAGCACAGCAGGAAAGGAGAAGGACAAAGGGTAGGAGAGGAGAGTTGGAGAAAGAATACAGAGCAAATCTTAGAATTTAAAAAAATTTCAAGTATCAAGTCAAGACTGTGTGTGTGTAAACGTCATATTTCAGAGAAGCGAGCACAAGTGGTTCATTTCTAATTAAGGGGGTGTTGCTACGGCATCATTTGTCTTGAGAATGCTAATGAAGGTAGTCTATGCATCTTTTCCATCCATTCCAATTAAAATGAGTTCATTTATATTTGGTAATTTAATTGGTTGTCATTTCTGTAATTGAGCCTCAATCCAGGCCATGCTAATTATCTTTATAACAAGCTGAGAAGAAGCTCATTAGCTTCTTATAAAACACAGGCCTTTCACTAGCCATCACCACTCAGCTCTACTTGTTTATTTTGCTTCTCATTAGACAAAATATTACACTTCTATATTTCAGTTCTTGTTGCAAACTGTGGTGGCATTAAAAAGCAAAATATCCTCTAAATCCTCACATCAGGAAATCACAAGAGGCTGCATCACTCTGCCGATATTCTAAAAATCAGAGTGGCAGCAGGAGGGGAGAGGCTTAGAGACCGTGGAGGAAGGTACCTATGGGGAGCCTGTTCTTCTTGTTGGCAGGAGTGGTGGCTGGGGAGAGCTGGGGGGTGTTGGAGGGAGTCAGCTCCAGACTGTTGCTCTTCACAGTTCGATTCTGGGGCACGTTGGCAACCAGGGTCTCCAGAGCCATGTGCTCTTCCTCCCGAAGATGGTCCCCCGCCATGACGCTCCGCACAAAGTCCACCTGTGCAGGAAGTGGAAGGCTTTAAGTCTTCAGATCATCAGAATGAATCAATCACTGGGAGTCATTCTCAGGAAGGGCGTGAGGTGACAAGTTCGCGCTTGCCGCAGCCGCGTTGTACATTTACAGTCTAAACACTGGCTGTTTGGATTGTGGGATTACGCGCGGAGTTCACTGACGAGAAGGTATTTTGAAATGAATGGAGGGAAAGAAAGCTACACACAGCTCTCACACACAAACAAAACAAAAGGTACTTAAGCTGCCTTAAGTCCCGACATAAACATCATCATGTTTTGATGCATATACCATACGCTGGAGTCACACTAAGGTCACGGGTAGGTTAATACATAAGCTTTTCTTCTTGCCACATTTCTGCTGTTTGCAGCTGTATGTAGGCTGCACTGACGAGCTACTTAGAAGTTTGTCACACGTTTATTACAGCTTTCACACACTGCAAGTAATTTACTTGGAAACACTGTAAAATGACGCAATGTGACAACAGGTTAAGGGACACAGTAACGCATGCCGACCGAAGGACGCTGCAGTAACAAGATATCTGTTCAACAACACCACACTACGCCTGAAAACTTGCAAGAGTTCAATCAACATCCCTAGTCTCAAAAAAAAGGCACCACACTGCACAGATTAGCATTGTTAGGCGCCTGTGCTGTACCTGACCTCTGTACTGGATCGTTTTAAGTAGCTCTAGGAGTTTCAGGATATATGCAAATGTCTGCAGCAAGGTGCTCTAAAAACTTATCAAATCACCTTGTCTATAGGGAGTACCTGAGATACAAGCGTGGCAGTTTTTAGAATGGGTTGTTCTCAAGGTCTGCCCTGCAAAAAAGGGCGGCAGCACATAATAACTCAGAACTTTAAAGTTGTGCTAATGTTGCATTTGTTTACATCAGCTAAAAAAAAAAAGCACTTACCAGCACGAGCAGCTGGTTGTGCGTAATATAGACAGCGGTCCGACTGAGGCCTTCCAGGAGGTTCATCGAGGACATGGGTGGAGTTTCGACAGCTCTTCCTCCAATCACCACATCCAGAAAGGCAGCGACGCAGCTCTGCAGACAGACGAGGAAAGGTCAAAGAAGAGAATAACAGAGTTGATTTCAAGCAAAACAAAAGACGTAGAACAACTTCTTTCTATTAGCCAGGAGCGATGCAAAGCAGAGGTTCTCTGGCTAACCGAAGCTCTGCTGGAGTTGGCAGGCCGGCTGTTGCTTGGCTGCTCTGGGTGGCTCTGGCGTTAGCTGCTTCGTGGTGCTGGCTGATGGTGATTTGCAAACAGCATGCTATTTTTGAGTATTCAAAGTTCCTCTGAGTGTTCAGTCTCGTGTATGTCACTCTTTGCTGATAATCAGTAGCGTTTATGGAGTGCAAGCGCGAGCAACAGGATGCTGACGGCATTTCACTTAATGCCCGAAAGTGTCATTATTATTATTATTGTTATTATATTAATGGTTTCCTTGATGCTACATAGAGAACCTTTAATAAAACATCACATGGGTGCACAGACCTTATCAAATTTGGACAAACTGCTTTTCCGTCTGGGGTCTGCATCATCGTCAGCCATGGCCAACTGCTGCAAATGCTGGCCCACCTGTAGAAGGAAGAAAGCACACGCCATCAGTCTGTGGAATGATTCCCACATGTGTGACGTGTGAACAGAACACATGGCTGCACCACCGACCTGCATTAGGTTAAAGCGGGCCACTTCGTTGATGGGGGCATCTGAGATGATCCCATACTGCTCTGGGTTAACTATAGCTGGGCAGATGAAGCAGGTCAGCAGCAGGTCCGTACACATGGTGCGCACCTCGCCCACTTCGAGACGCTCCACACACGACAAAGTCTTGTACATCTGCGACACAATCCAGCGCAGGCTGTGGGGAAAGCAGTAGGTGTTCTGCTTCAGGTAACCGATAAACTTGTTGACCAAAGCAACCAGCTTGGCTTCGTTGGCCTCCACGGCCGCCTGCACCCGTTGTTTGTAGCCCTCTGAGCCCTTTTCTCCAAAGCGTTCCTGCTGGCCCGGAGTGAGGCGCTCCGTCACCTTGGCTGGGTCGGTCTCCAGGTGGTCTTCATCTTCCACCAGCAGCTGCATAATGGGTTCGTGGAGGGTGGCAGTAAGGAAGAGCTTGGCCGAGTACAGGCCCTCAGAGAAGAGCTTGAAAAGGATGCTGAAGGCACAGGTTCCACGCCGCAGTAGACGCCGAGGGTTGTCACTTTCCTTCAGCTCAAACTCTATCAGGTATCGTAACACCTGGGAGTTGGCGAGAAAGACAGTTTGCAGCAGATAAAACATCTCATCTTACTGAGAGGCTATTAAATTGCAAATGAATTACACTAGACACGGGTAGGAGCCCCTGACCTGTAGCAGATAGCTCTCATCCTCCTGCATGATACAGTTGCCGTAGAGTGAGGTGAAGACTGTGTGGATGACCCCCTGGGTGTGCTCCTGGTTCAGCCTCTCTCCTGCCACCAGACAGGACGCCACCAGTCTGGGGTTATCCCTCAACCTGGCCAAGAACTCGCCATAGATAGTCTCCTGGAAGCCCAGAGTCTTGTAGCCGTCGACAAACTGCGTGTCCTCCAGCATTTTGGCATGTTGGCAGCATTCAGCCGGAGAGGCCTCGGCACTGTAGGACAGGAGTTGTTACAAACGCAGCAGGTCAAAAAATAATAATCTGAAAGTAATTATAACCCCATTATAAAATATAATAATGTATTACATCTGTGAGAATTATAAAACACTATGATCCATCAGTGAGTGACATTATATGACCTTAGAAGTCATTATAAAAGCTTTATTGTGTGTTATGATTGTTAAAAAAGCATTAAATATTTATGAATGCTTATAGCTAATAAACCAATAATAAACTGCACAATATAATACATTATAAGTATGTTTATAATGTATTATACACATGGATGTCATAGGCAGTGTAACCTGTTTTTAAACTTGGAAATATTTGCATCTACCAGTATTTTAATTATTCTTTAATCATTAATTCCTCTCTGTCATTTATTCATAAACATTTTCTGTTGACACAGGATACAAAAACAAATCAGGCACGCAGAACAGGAAACGTTCAGTTTCAAAACTGTAATTTTGACATTTCTGGTTTTTTTTCTGAGGAGAGAGCTGTTAGCGCTCTGATCCTCTTTATGCAATATTAGTACTGAGAATAAAATCCATATGTTCATCTCACATTTGAAAAGAAAGGACATTTCCAAAATGTTTGAACTATTCCTTTTTTTAAAAAAAAGATCCAGAGTGGATCACGATCGCAGGCCTCACCTGGTGAGAATGAGACGATCGAGGTTGATCCTCTGCTGCTTGGCGATCCACGCGGCTCGGTACAACCTCTCGGCCGTCTTCAGCACGTCGCTGTTGAGCCTCTGGATCAGCTGCTTCTCCGACGCCACATACAGCCGCTCCTGCTTCAGGTGGTGGGCCAGAGTGTGGATGTCTGGCTTCACCATCTTCACCGGCTCACACAGGCAGAGAGCTAAATGACTGGAGGAAGAAAGATGGAAGGGAAATGAGGCGGATATGTGGAAGGGAAACTGAACAAAAGCTCAAATAACCTTTTATCAAATGTTAGACCAAACTTTAAGTTGGCTTTGTTAAAGGGGAACTCCAACTCTGGAAATGCTCTTTGGTAAATATTAAAGTAGTTAATAGTATCAAGTATTAGTCAAGTTATGCCGGGAGTTATTTTAATGTACATGTATAACAGGATAGGCCTGGATGAACACAAGCTCATGCATGATGGTGCTGGCGTCACGCTTGGGAACTCATTTGCATTCCATGTGCCTTGCACGCCGGCCTCAACGACAACAGCAAAGCATGCTTTTTCACAAGCTTTTTCTGGAGACGCCACACAGCTCAGAATATGCAAATCCCCCCCTTTGCCAAACATACACAGCCAAGACATACAAACCAAGCTGAGTGCATGAAATCTGAATGATTTCCTGGTGAATCCTCGGCACAAAAGCCTCTTTGTGGCCGGTTGCTAACATAGCAAACACAGATTTAGCTGTGGGGTTATGGCTCCGGGAGGAGAATGAGACTAGACTGGTGAAAAGTGCCTCGAGAGTGGGAATGACTACAAGGCAGTGTCGCTGCTCGCAGGCTAACAGACAACCACAACGCTGGAGAAGATATGCCTGACAAATCAAATTGGTTATGCAGATTTAAATACATAATGATAGACTCTGCACTGAACTCCCTGAGCAAACCAAGAATAAACAGTGATTACTGATCTCCGATTACTGTGACTGGTCGGAGAAATAAAAAATGAAAAACAAGCTTAAAGACCAATTTTAGTTAAATACTTATTCAGTGTGTTATTTTATGGTTAGGGGAGAAACAGGTGTGGCAATCAGGGTTGCAGAATTCTGGGAATTTTCAAAGTTGGAAACTTTCCATGGGAATTAACAGGAATTTATGGGAAAATTGAAGGTTGGCTCTTAACAGGAACTTAAATATAGTTGTGGCAAAATATATTTCAGCATCATCTTGACTAAAACAATCAGATTTCATGCAGGTACACTAAATCTGCTATTCCTCAATCACATGCACCTAGCACTCTGCTTACTGCAGGGCTATTGAGGCCACGCCCCCTACCTGCACAGGTGATTTCTGTACGTGGACCACACTTTAGAGCCCAGAGCACACAGAGACTATTGAAGCCACACATTTGAGCTTGTGGACTACATAATATTGTTCAATAAAATGTTCAATGTCTTTTTAAATTGTATTATTTTGCAGGTCTGCTTATGACAAAACTAAATGTTTATTTTTCTGTTTGGATATGATACAGTTTGTTTAAATTACCCACAGTTTACAGTTAATTCACATAAATTCCCATAAATTCCCATAATTCCCATGGTGTTTCCCATTTAGAATATTTCCCAAATTCCCTATCTTAACATCCCATAGAATGTTTCTGATAAGTTTCTGGAAATTTACTGGAAACTTACTGGCAATATACTAAATAGCATAGTTGTAGTAACATAAACTGTCTTCGCAGGAGGAATTATACCTGCTTCCAAGAGTAAATAAAAATAAAATGCAATGATTTGCAAATCTTTTTTTTTAAACCATATTCAACTGAAAAAAAGATATTTAATGTTCAAACTGAACAAATGTAGTGTCTTTTTTAAATATACACTGATCCTGATGAATATGAAGTCTGCAACACGTTCAAAATAAGTTGTTACAGTAGCAACAAAATACTGAAACACCTGTCGAGACATTCCACGGGTAAACAGGTTCACTGGTATCAGGTGATACAGTAGTATCATGACAGGGCATAAAAGGTGGAACAAACAAGGACTGGGGTGAGGTTCTTTGTGAAAACTACAAATAGTCCAACAAAAGAAGAACATAAGAACATTTCCCAACACACAGTTGAAAGAAATCAACAACATCTAGAAACTTTGCAGACTTCTCGAGTCCATATTTTCAACTGGTTTTGGAAATTATAGACGTGTCCTCCAGGCTAAAGTGGAAAAAGGACCATCCAGATTCCAGATAGTCACCATCTGTGATGGTATAGCAGAGCATCAGCAACATGCACATCTGTGAAGGCACCATTAATACTCAGTCTCAGGTTTGGTAGCAACATATGCTGCCATCCAGACGACGTCTTCTTCAGGGGTGACAAGACGTATTCTCCACGTCTTACAACAGTATGGCTTCCAAGTTAAAGAGTGCAGGTACTAGACTGTCCTACCTGTCTTACATTATAAATATGTGTGTAATTATGAAGCTCAAAAAACAAGAAAAGACACCCCGGGCTGCTTCTGAAGCATCTGAACGTGTATACGAAGCCAGAAAGGGAAACCTTCAACACACTTTCAAACGAGCAACTATCAGTGTCCTCACAAAGTGATGTAACACAGCCATCACAGTAATCCTGTCCCAACTTTTTTGGAACGTGTTGCAAGCATCTAATTCTGAGTATATTAAATGTCTTTATACTGTCTACAGTTTAATGTTGGTCTAAAAGGATTTGTAAATCTCTGCAGTCTTTTTAGTCACGTTTTAAACTGCATAACAACCTTTTGGAATATTGCTTGTACCTCACAGTGTCATAAACCATCTATTATACTAAATGTAACTATTAGTTTTGGCCCAATCTGGAAATGTGCAGGTCAGTGGTGGTGACATGAGCTGGAATTTAACTAGAGTTGCAACTAATGATTGTTTTCATCATCACTGACTACTTGCTTAAAAATATCTGTCTATAAAATGACAGAAATTAATGATAATGTCCATCACCATTTTTCCAAGAGTCTAAAATATTCAGTTTAGTGCCAAAGCAAATGCTGAGAAAAGCTGAAAATATTCAGATCTGAGGAGCAGGAAAGAGTCAGATTTGGGCATTTTTTTCATCAGAAATGACTGAAACAACTCAACAACTGTGGAAGTAGCTCCACAATAATTATCTGTTGATTAACAAATCAATAAATCATCCAGGCCCAATCGTTTCAGCTCCACAATTCTTGTAAATGCGTATCTTGTCTCTTGAGTATGATTTCATCACATACTTCTGAATCTGCTCTTTCGCCCAGTGTTTACTATTATAGTCACTAATACTGTGTGACTTCAGGAGAGAACAGAAACTCAATCTGAGTACTATTACTTCTTGAAAACTTACAGCAGACAGGCTGCACTAAAACTTAACCACCTGGTGAAGCTTCAGGTTGTTGATCTGGATTGAGGCTAATTAAAAAAAGCTTCATCTTTCTTTCTGGTTTCTTTTGTTCAATTTACGTCAGAACTGACGGTCGACATGTACACACACGAAGCACTTCCACGCACACGAGCTTCTTGAATAAGCACATTCCTCACATACTTGGAAGGAAGCGAAAAAGCAACTAGGCTATGAAGTGGCCAGCAAAGAGGTTAACTGCTATTTGTCACGCCTCCCGTGCCCCTCAGCACCAACGCCATCCGCTGCATGAAGCTACCTGGTGAGTCAGTCATGGAGCGCGCTGAGGAACTCTAAAGCAGAAGAGAAACTGGACAACAGACAGCGCAAGCAGAGACATAATCTGCAACCTTCGGAGTTGTGTGAGAGCGATCGTGGCCACTGAATGCTGTTCACATGAGACACAAGACGGCCAAGCGCTCAACCGTGACATCCGTGTAAGCTCCGTAATTATAACAACAAGGTGGCGTAAGAGACGAGAGGCAGGGCAGAGGCAAACACAGGATTTCAAATGTCTGGGCAAGTCCAATCACTTCAGCAACGTCACAAATAAAATCTGAAATTATTGAAATGTGAAGCACAAAACAAATGTAAGTAAATATCAGCAGAGTAAAGGTGAAAAAGCCTCTCCACCCACTACACACACACACACACACCAATGGAACAAAGTGCTTTTTATAGATATTGAAAAGATTTCACTTTCTACAAAAAGGTATTCATGGTTGAGCCAACATCCTCTTCACACTTCCTTTTCAGATAATTTCTTACACTGCTCAGCAACCGAAATACTTCATGTACCTCATGAACACCGAGTACATGAGGTTTACCATTCGGGCTTGGTACTGAACCTCAATACTCGTCTGGTACCGACTGGAAAGTTTCCGTCAACCGTTGAGAATTTGGTCAAATTCTGAGGGTCTCTTACAATGTCAGGGTTTAACATTAATGTGTTTTTTTTTTTTGTTTTATTTATTTGTGGTTATCAATCAACAACAAAGACTCTTAGCTGTCATGAGTGAGCAACGTCTTTCTGAAACCTGACGTGCCATTTTATCCCCCTTGCTTTCAAACTTGCGGCAAACTGAGCTAACATAGTCAGAGTTTGACCCACATCCTCTAACACAGCCCAACTAAACTGTATCCTGTTTCCAGGATAATTCAAAGACTTGGTTGCGTTACAGCTCATAAACTTTGTCTTTACCCGTAATCAGAACTGAGCATGTGCAACTCTCAACAGAGATAAGAAGGAAGCGAGACGGCTCACTTACGACTAGATTTATGAGCCCGGCATGGCGCTTTAGTAGCCACGGGCAATCGGCAGTGCGTACTGTTGAGCCCTCATGATATGTGGACCACTGCAAAAACAGAAATCCATGTTTGTACACCAAACACGATACGAAGGGCTGATAAGACCTGTTTATCATACTGAGTTTTGCTGTCGTCATCAGGTTAGATATGTAGTTAATCACAGTGTGGGGGTGTAAAGTTTTCTTAACATGAAACGCCGTTCAGTCGTCCACCATGTGCTTGAATATCACGACTTGTACTGTAAACTCAGGTATCACAGAACTTAACCAACTTCACCGCGGGCGCTGTCACTTTATCTGCTGCCTCCAGGGCGACTTCCTACAATTAGAAGTGTTTAACAAGGTCAGGTTAGACCGCGTCCAGAGGAGAAGACGATCAGCCGAGCTTTCAGGGCCGAGCCTTGTTGCCCGAGACACTCAATCTTAGCGTATTGAGTGAAAAGGCTTCAAGGAAATTGTGAAAACACTGCATATCCCGTGTGCAATATGAGGGCGCAAACACTTCACCAAAACAAAAAGAAGTACACACACACACACACACACACTATTAGCTCTGCAGTTTTAGATCCTCTAAACTTGCACCAAATTAGTCATATCAAATTCATCTTATTCTCAGAAACGATATGGAGTTAACATCAGAACAGGAAACTAATGAAGCAGTGACTGTACCGCACATAAACCAAGCATCAGATAAACACTGCTGGAAAGAAAAGTGGCAGGTGGTGGTAACACAACGTATGAATAACACTCCCATTGTCATCTTTCAGTATTGTGTGCGCTGGCAAGAAAAAGATGAACCCACTTCAATTATCATAAATCCAGTGACACGGTAACAAGTGTGTGATCCCGCGGTCACACTTCAAAGCATCAAGTGGAGTGCTTCATTTCCAAGTAATCTGCAGTCACCACTACGCAGGAAATAAAGTCCTGTTGACTGACCCTCAGCCAGATTATGATTAAGTAATCACGAGTTGCGGAAAATTACTTCTGTAATGTAAAGTCATGATTTACTGTTGAGCAGATATAGAGTTGAATAATTCAGGATTCAGCTCACAGTTATCGAGGTAATGACTGCATGTTTGGGTCACAATTAAAACAGGTATTTCATTATTCATCATTTGAGCTTTAACCTCTTCAACACAACAGGCCTGTTTTCTCTGATTCCCGTCTGTCTGTGTGTATAATGTTGGTCTCAAAAGAAAGCTAAGACACGTGAGATTACTACAGAGGTGTCAGAATCAAGATATGTGTCACTGTGTCAGAGTAAATTCACTTGGAACGCTGAAGACAATTTAAATTTGTGAAAACCACCTTTGAAACACAGGACAGTATCCCAATTCATTTAGAACTGAGTAAAGTGATACCTGATGAGTATGTGTGCAAAAGCAGATGCTAAAAGTGAGATTTTGTCTGACAAAGAATAAAAATGTAAAAGCATTTCATTTAATGGACAGAAAAGCAGCGCAACTCTGCTTTAATAAGCAAACATTGAGCATTATAACTCATTAGCACACTAATAATAATAGTGGACAGGATGGGGAGATAATTATGTTCACTTCTGTGCCACAGAGAGTTAATGCTGTTTAAATATTTATAATGTTAATGACAGTATGCTGTTATAACCCATGGCCTTATAAGCCTTAACATCATACACACACACACACACTCTGTCTCAATGGTTAAGTTATTTGGCAACAACTTTGGACATTCCTCTCTCAGGCTCCATGGGTGGGTGGAGGCACCTAACACACACCAAAAAAAGCTTTTTTTTAAACGTGTTGTTACCGTTAAGTTACTCCTTAAATGATGTCTTTGATTCGATGTTGTGTCAGCTGAGATTTTAGCCAACAAACAGGGACAGGTACGGTTGAGTTAATGTCTGTTAACCGCCGAGCTAACGTTAGGTAAACTTACGGTAACCACCAGCATCTAATAAAGCACGTAAGTAACGCCAGGTTAGCTCAACGCTAAGAGGAAGCTGACACAACACAGGTGCTCCACTTGGTACGGAGTGTTGTGTTTAACCCGGGAGAAGGAGCACAGACCAGTAAAACTGCTCAACCGGGCTAAGCTAGGCTAGCGTTAACCAAGTTAAACTCGGCTAACGTCTAGGCTAGTCGAGCTAACGTTAAGCTAGTTAGCTGCGTTAGCTTAGCTCCGGGCTGCAAAAAGCTCCCGAGTGACCAAAATGTGAAGCCCAACACACATTCTGGGACTTACCTGACGTGGTTAGCGTTCGCTGGTCGTTCCAGGTGTCTCTAAACACGGCTGATGGGAGGGTTTCTCGGGTCAGAGCGGGGTTTGTTTGTCGGCGGTTAGCCGTCTCACAGTCACTGGCTTCTGCAGGAGCGAGCAGCGCTGTCATTAGCTGTCATCACGAGGAGACCTGCGCAACGCGCATGCGCAGAGGCTTCTAATAAAAAGGGAGTTTTCACACTAATCAGAAAATATGTTATTTATATAAGAGAGTCCTGCATCTGTTATAGTGATGGGAAGTTCGGTTCTTTTTAGGGAGTCAGATCATTTGACTCATTTTACCACTTATACCTTTAATAATTCAGCCAAATTTTGTGTACACATATATCATGTATATATTCAATACATCATTTGTACTGAAGTATTCAAAGTAAAAAAAATGACAATCTAATATCAATAAATTGCTGTTTTGTTTTTTTAAAATGGGTCCAAATGCTGCTTTTTTTTTTCTACTAACACTCAACTGCTCACGTACCAGAGCCGGCTCTTTGAACCGACTCGTTCATGATCGACACATCACTAAAATCTACAAGAAATAACACAATACATTTTCCTACATGTACTGGATAATATCTAAAAAATAATTTTCTATGTGAATGAGCTGTAGCTCAAAAGTAGATTATGTACACATTAAAGGTCCAGTGTCTAAGATTTGGGGCCTTTATTTTCAGAATAAATAATCATGCATGTTTAATCACCTAAAAATAAGAACCTTTTAATTTTGTTACTTAAAAATGGTCTTTTTATATTCTACAGTGGGAGAGGGTCCTCTTACATGGAGGCCGCCATGTTGAAACGTTTCTACAGTAACCCAGAACAGACAAACTAAATAGTGACTCTAGACAGGGCCTTTCAAGTGTTGTTTCTCCCTTACACAAGGGTGATGTGAGGAGATTGCAATGCAGCGATCACATCATATGTCATCATGTATATATCAGTGTTTTTTATTTATATTTTTCTGTCTACTTAATGAGACTTTTGACTCTGAATACTGTAAAGTGTAAATCTGTCTGGATCCCACAAAACTCATCTTGTAACACTGGATTCATGTTTTATTTTATTTATAAGAAAATAAATTTGATGCATTGTTGCCTTGGCCAAACGGTGCCTCTCTTGTAAGCCCTCTGATATTGTGAATGTGAACTAAGACACGCGATGCTGCCAACCATTCAGAGCTGATAAACAATGAAATAAATGTTTCTGAGATTAAACAGAGCAGGAGCCAGATCCCTCAGAGAAACTGAAAAGAACAATAGCTCTCTCTCTCTCTCTGGATTTTACTGACGAATCTAATTTGTTATAATACCTCATGGTTTGTCTCATGAATTCTTCCTGTTTTATTTTGTCCATATAGACCAATTCTTATAATTTGGTTATTCCACTGGGTATTTTTGTTTATTGAAAATGTGCAATACGTAATATGTTCTCAAATGTTTCTTGTAAATAAAGCTGACTTAACTGGATTTCAAGATATGGCCACGCACACACTGTAACTCTGTTACTGTTCTCTGCTGCCAAGATGAGATCATTACAGGAAACGTTCAAGCTGTTAAAGGAGAGTTTCACCTTTTTTTTTAAGTCTCTCTTAAATCAATCATTAGTTATCCACATAAACACTGAAATTAGCTTTGCTAGGTGTCAGTGATCAGTCCCCCTGTTCATGGCCGTCAACATTTACCTTAAATTTAATTTAATTTGAAATGATTGGAACACATTTTGACTTAGTATCTAGATCTGGCCTGATTAAAGGGACTTATTTACGTAGCTGAACATCATTCCTTGACAGTACTGCAATATTATAATGTAATACAAAAACACAGGCCAAACAAAAAGACATCAAATGTTTAATTTTGATAAACTGATTGGAAATTTGTCAATGAAGACAGCAGAGTGCAGAAATATGGGATATTATTACATTAGAAGTGAACAAAGACGCATTCTGAGTCAATCAGTAATGCGGTCATGCTGCACATACACTGACTTAATGAATAATTAACATAAAGCAAGTCATAAACTGTGTGTGTGTGTGTTCCAAAAAAAAGAGAAGGTAATACATGCATTATTCCACTAGGTGGTGGTCTAACATAGAAGAAAGACACATAAGGAATTATTGTAAAGCGACCTGTTACAGTAACATGAATCAGACATGTTACAGCAGAGAGAGAGAGAGAGGTGGGGGGGAATCTCCAGGAAACACTCAATATGAAACTCAAACCAGTACCTGAACTGAAACTATAGAGAGAAGGTTTGGAATGTTCAGAATGAGTTTGCCACATCTCATTAAAAGCCTGAACTAAAAATGTGCTCCAAACCTCTTAAACCTGTATGAACTGTAAAAGATAATGACTGTTACTATATATGTAATGTTTTTATGTCATAAACACACTGACTCACTGTGTAAATACCTTCAATAGGTTTTGGACTAAATACAAAGCTAAATATAAAGTTAATCTGAATTTTTACATAATCTACATGTCCCATGACTACCTTGTTAGAAGAGGAAGGGGTTCATGCACCTTTATTTTTCTTGTAACTGTAATATCCATGCATGTGTGTCATAAAAATACAGGATGCTGTTTCAGGCATGTAACCCTGACACCATCAACCCTATTGATAGGAACTGTATTATTATCTGTTTAACTGCATGATAAGGAGTGCTATGAAAGAGAAACACAAAGCCACAAGGTCACTCGTTAAATTCCATTTATTATATATTTATATATGGGTTATAAACATCACAAAATAGAAAGTTCAGGAAGGTCTTGCACAAAGATATATAATCAAGTAAAAGAGCAACCTTAGATTAGTCAACAATGGCAATGGAAGCAGGCATGTCATCACATCTGGGTACAGTGCTGCAGCTGTGTTAGGAACATTCTCATTTTATAATTTATATTTTAGTGCAAACAAAGTCTTTGCAGCTCTCGGCTCCAAGGGAATATTAGTCTTAATAATAAAATAGGATTTTACAATATAGATGTTAAGGTTGCTCTTTTATTGCATATTGTTTAAGAACATACTGTGGTATTAGTTACAATAAGGTCTCAAGGTCATGATGTTCAAATGATCTAATATTCAATATATATACCTCTTACATTTCTAAGCATCAAATGGTATCTCGTTAACATAATAAATTTAATTATAAGCAATATCAATATTAAAATACCTGAATATAAATAACATGCTTTGAGCAAAATAATTGTTCATTTACAATGGTAGTTCAAACAACCTAAGTCAAGAGCTGTCAAGCCTTTAGAAATAGCTAAACCTATACATTGCTTTGTGTCAAATGCTTTTTTTATTTTCGACTGAAGGCCACTTTCAAACAAAGCAATTTATACAAGAATGACATCAAGTCTTATCACGAGATGAAATAAGTTCCAACCCAAAGTTTTGAATAAGATGGGAAACAAATAGGTGGTCTGATTGTACTTCTTCGTCTATCAAACAATAACTAATAGCAATAATAATAATTAAAAAAATATCCACACAACTACAGTATACTTAGGAAATAATACTTAAGTACTAATAAACAGTTGTAATATTACAACCACTGTAACAAGTTAGAATATAAATTTCTGGTATAACGTTTTTGGAGAAATCAATAGTGGATGACTGTTACAATATGAGACCTGGCTGTGTCTACTATTATGTGGTGACAATGAGATGTGCACTTCATAAATATTGTGTGCTTCATATATCGTCTGCAGAAACTGTACAGATCATACATGTTCACATCTTAAACACCTGGATAAGTGGGTTTGTGCCTAGTCTACATGCAGGCTATCAGCTCTTCTGAGTGCAACAGGATCAAAACAAGCCAATAACAACATAGGGCAGCCTTTAAAAGTGTGTGTGTATACTGTGTGTGTGTGTGTGTGTGTGTGAGTGAGTGAGAGAGAGCGAAAGAGAGAGAGAGAGAGTTAGTGTATATTTGTGTGTGGAAACAGAGAGAAATAAGAGAAAGAGAGAGACAGAAAGAGAGACTGGTCACATATATACACATACCAATGTTCAGTTTGCTAAACCACACCATGTATTTACAGTATGTACACTTCGTTGACTGACATCATTAGCGTTATTTTTTAGTGCTATGCTATATAATATCATCCAAGAGATGAGGCGTGCCCACCCAGTCCAGTGTTCTTGGCTCGGACGCAGCCATGATCATGCACATAAACTGCTTCCCCGTTCTCTTATCTATCGGATAAATCGTAGTGGGGGTGAATCTTTTGTTGCTCTCCACAAACTCACACAGCTGATTATAGATTTTTGGGTACTCGTGACGGAGGAAGACTCCCCTGGTCCTGAGCTCACGCTGGATATTGACAAAGCACACCTCTCTGGCTTTTCTTCCCTCCTCCCCCTCCTTGTCAATGTCTGGTGTGCCTGGAGGCGGAGTGAGGATGAGAGTTTCCATTTCGCTATCCTTCTTGAGTACCTTTTTGTCAGGGCTCGACGAGGCCAAGGACACCTTTGCATATTTTCGAACTGTTGGCGCTTGGACCCTCGGCGAAGGTCTGTTAGGCACTAGTTCACCAACAGCTACGGATACATTCAGAAGGAAACATTCATTGGGGTCGTACTCATTACCTGCGAGCTGCAGCTCTTTGCAGTATTCACCTAGGTTGTCCTTGAAGCCATCCAGCTCTCTGAGAGATAAGTATGTGGGAGACATGAGGAGGCTCTCGAGCCCAACTTGTAGGAAGTTGTCAGCTGTCTCTGGATTAGCAAAACCCAGAAAGAGAACGCCTCTCCCTCTGGAGAGATACCCAGCTTTAGCAACGCGAGAGAAGGCTTTGTGGATCTCTGAATTCTCTCTGCAGAACTTAAGAGTGTGTCGACACACACTGTTGACACGACCATACAGACAGGTCTCTTTATGGGTCTCCCAGTCATCCCTGCGACAGTTTCGTGAGCAGTAAAAGGTGTAGCAACTGTGACATGATTTGAAGTATAAGCAGGCGTTGAACATGCTCTCAATCCGTTTGCACTTCTTGTTAGCACACACCATGGTGTCGTCTTCGTCTGTGCTGTGGTCTGGAGAACATTCTTCTGCACTCCTTTGTAAAGCGTCACATCCACTATCAGGGTCTTTGACTGTGTCAGGGCTGGATTTAGAGGATGGGACCTGTGTGTTCAGACATCCTAAGTTCTCAAGTCCAGAAGATTCTCTGTCTTTGTCACCGTCTTCAGTGATTAGTTGTTTTAGCTGGTCTAAAAGGTCTACACTTGACTTTCTGCAAGTTGGCGGTTTGTAATCGACGACCAAATCAGCTAAGAGTTCGTCCAGTTGCTCCAGACTCTGCTGGAGGGAGAAGTTGTTGTGTTTCCTGTCTTTGCTAACGTCTTCCATGTTGGATGGCTGCTTCTGATGCATCACTGTCGGAGACGGTGTCTTGTCACCGTCCATCATATCCCAGCTGACTGAGTGCACATCGCGCCGCTTGTTGTTGCCTGCACTTAAGTCGTTGTCTGTTATGGTGATCTCAGGAGTTACAAACCAGTGCCCGCTCTTGCTATTCCTCCACGGACTGCTTGAGCCCCTCTCTAATGAGGTTTCAGAGAGCGAAAGGGCAGCGTAGCGCCTCGGTGAACTTGAGAGGTTCAGTATTACAGGTTGAGATGTAACATCGGCGGACGCTCCATTCCGTGCTTGGTAAAACAGGTTCTCATAGCTTCGTCCGCGAGGCACTGACTGCTCTCTGCTATGCCGCGGATACAGAATATTGTCCCAAGACTTGGAGTGGTTTTTGACCTCTGCTCCTAGTCTACTTGTCTCCACACTGTTAGTAAACCACGGGGGTATGGTGGGGTCTTGGCTTACTCTTGGTGGTGTGTGCTGAGAGGAGTGGTTGGAATAACCAGATATACTTGAGCGATACCAGTCATCTGAAAAGGCCTGGGACATCCGAGGGCGTCGACGACCCTCCGTATGATACGGCCTCAGTGGAAAGTACGGCTCCTCAGGAGAGCCGTACGGTTTGGAATAAAACGACCTTGAGCTACTCATGTGGTATGGATTGAACCGGCTGTCCTCTCCATAATAAGACCTAGACAGTGGAGTTTGAGAAAAGTATGATCCTGCCTCACTTGTGGAGTAAGGCCTACTGTATACTGAGTGTGCTGGCTCTCTGTTGGAAAGGTGGTCTGTGTAATATGACCTGACAGGAAGTGTGTGAACCCATCGAGTCCTTGGATCATACTGACTGGTCATGGTACTACCATGGCTGGTTAGACTGGACCGATCATCCTGATAGTATGCTCTAGAATAGGGATGGACTGGATACCGAACAGGGTCCTCCGTATAGAAAAACTTGGTTGGTATGTTAGGGTTTGAGTAGGCTCTTTGTTCTTGACTTAGATATGGTGCTGTTGGTGACGGCATTCTGTGCATGTCAAGATGCTGGTAAGAGATGGGAGACATGCTGGTGGTATAGTGGTATCCTTGTCTAAAATCTCCACTGTAGCATTCGCTTGGAGTGGGCGTTGGTGAGGAGACAATCTGTCGTGGTACATACAAACCTCTACTGCTACTGGCCTGGGAGTATCTCTGCCAAAGATGCTCAGTCCGTACGTTGGGAACCTGCCTAGATGTGTGCTGCAGTACGGCAGCATCTGGTTTGATGTCCACACGGCACCTGACATGAGGAGTTATGGCTGGTTTGTCTGGTTTATCCTCCTCGAAACAGTCTGAGACATAGAGGGGAGAATGAGGCTGCAGTTTGTTAGGATGCACATCATTCAAAAAAGGCCTGTTCGAGGAGTACGATTCTCGATGTGTTTCAGAAGTCCTTAAGGTATCCGATGCAGCCTGAGGTGCATCCCTCCCCTTCCTGGCTCCTGGAGGGGACACTGAGATGGGCACAGGAGTAAGGGTGGCCTTAATTCTTGGAGCGCTTTTAGATCTTGTTCTCTTTTTAGAATCTGACCATGTAAGATGGCTGGTTTTGTCCTGGGCGGTGTGCTGCTGGAACTGCCTGGTGTTGAACAGATCAGGAGATGAGAAGCGAAGGTGCCCCGGTTGATCTAGTCCATTCCACATTAGATCTTTGTTTAATGTCTGATGCTCAGCCCTCTTGTATGGATACTCCATTGAGGAAGAGAAAGACTGCGGGTCATCCAGTGACTCGATGAAGTCAAAGCTACGGCAGTGTCTCTTGTTGATGATCTCTGGTTTGTCGATCATTTTCAAGTCACATTGCCGGGAGGAGTGGAGAGAAATGGAGGGGTCGGTAAGGGGATTCAGAGTAAAGTCCTGATATAGAGTCGATGCCAGTATATCAGGGGGATGCGTTCGTGTCATCTTAAAGGAACTTCAATGCTCTCCATTCAGTGTGATTCAAGATCACACAGCCTGCGGACAGAAAGAGATAAATGAATACACTTTTAAACAATTTACATGTATGTGAGGCTCTAGTATAAAGAGTTAAAGTAACGTCAGTCGGATCAGTTCATACCTGATGTGAACTAAATCTCTAAACACGTCTGTAAAGCTGAGTCAGATCTAAGCAACGACCCGATCACATGACACAGATACCTGTAGTGATGACTGTGTAGAAATTTAACACAACGTAGTTGTTCATTTGCTAACCAAGTTAATTTTACACCAACAGCCACAACATCATTTTTCATTTTAATTAGTCTGGAGACACTTTAAGCTAAAATTAGCTCTTCATGCGCTCTTTCGCTGCCAAGTAGAACATTTTTGTTTTATTACAGGAAAATGCAAAACATAACTCACGTGACGTTATGCCAAATCTCTGGATTTATTTTTAATTTTACTTAAAAACATGTTTGAAAAGATCTGAGACAGTGATATGAAAGATATTTAAACACCTTCTGATTAAATATAATTCAAGACATGAGACAAATTTAGAGTGATTTTATTGCATTAGTGCGATATGTCTTACCTCTGTTAGACAGCTCATAATGTGAACACAATTAATATAAAAAGTTAACTTGAGTTTTTATATTTGTTTCTGAATTTTTAAAAAATGCAGTGTTTCCTACTGTTTGAATTATTCACCTCTTATGAATAAATAATATTCAGACAACTGCTGTTAATCTCAGCTTAGAGAACATTCAAAGTATTTTTTTAAGGAAATATCATTACGGATAAAAACCATCCCGACCATTCCAACAATGGATTTATGTGTCACACACACATGGGCTTTCTTGTTGGCACCCACCCACGATCTAACCCTGAGTTACCATCTGTTCATTATGAAGAGAGAGAGGACTGACCAGCCATCTCCCCCCATCATGTCTCCACAACACGCCTAGGTATCACGTCTGTTCACACACGACCGACCTCGACAGACAAACCAACACGGTTATTCGCTGTTTTCACTCTGCCTCCTTGTATTGAAGATGCCAGAAGCTACAGTTACATGCAAGGATTATTTATTTGATTTAAAAAGACATGTAGAAATCTAAATTTGCATGAATGGTTATGAGTGCAGATAAATACTAGACCACTAGTATTTTGGCAAAATGATTAATTTCATACACAGTATCAGCTTTCCTTGTTACCTTGTTACAGCGTGTGAGTGTTTCAGTTGTAAATTCAGTCTGCTGTTCTTAAAAATACAGATTACATGCTGTACTATTACCGGCTGTTCCATCACCGTTGGGGTTACAATCACTTACGTCAAATCTGTGTCACTTACTACTGAAATTTAAACTACTAAACAGAAATGAAGTCACTTGAATCCATCTGGCTTTCACTCTCTCTCTCTTCTTCTGGGTTTAAATGGACGCGGTGAGGTGTCAGCAAAGCTGGAAGGGACCTTGACGAGACTTTGTTTTTATTACACAGACTAAAAATAGGACTAATAAGGTGGGCAGGTGAACGTTCGGTGAGTAATTCACTACCACAATCTATCTGTCTTAAACAGCTTTAGTACATTAATGGATACGAACAATAGCTCCCACTATTGTTGTATGGATGGCTTTGCAAGGATACTGTAAAAATAGGCCTGCACAGCTACTATACAGATCCCATTGGGAATGTTACAGGATATGAAAGCCTCAGGAGATTAATAAAATATTAGAATTTATTATGTAGGTCTACAGTAGGTCACCACTGACACACTTTTTTTCTGCAGGAAAGTGTTGATATGTTTTTATCACACAGATTCAGGGCTGAAGATTAAAGATATTTGTTAAATTAGAGGACAGAAGATGCTCAAACTAAATGCATTCCTTCCTCTACTCATCTTCAAGGTTCTTCAATAGGGTGTGTGTGTGTGTGTGTGTGTGTGTGTGTGTGTGTGTGTGTGTGTGTGTGTGTGTGTGTGTGTGAGTGGGGGGGACTACACTTTCTAGCACAAGTATAAAACCACATGCCACATACTGTCTCCATGGCTACAGCACACAGCAAAGAAACCATGAAACACTCCTGGAGTTGCACAGTGAGGGCACAATTTCAGCCTGAAAACATGGACTCGTGATTGAAATGAATTGCTTTAATGTTTCTCTGTGTGGGCTCCATCCATCTGTGACACTACAAGTGCGACTTTATGTTGACCTTATCGCAGGATGCAGCGATGATATCCGTCTAACAGCTTCATTCCCCTCTGCTTCTTTTTATTGCACATCGCTCACATTCATCCGATTGCTTGATTTGTGAGTAAAAACACAACTTGTATTCGAGGTTCTGCAGACAATAACAAATGTGATGCAGATCCGCCTGATCTCCTCCTCCCCGCGGGGGCCATACCGAGGCGCATTCAAGCCTTGAAGCGTTACCAAATTCTTGCTCCATCGCACTCCAGCACCTCTTTTATTTTGGTGCTGCGGCACGGACGGCCCTCCATCCTTTGTGGCTGACCTAATGCCTTTGAGGAGCCCGGAATGACATCATTTAACGGGGTGGGAGAAAAGAAAAGAAGCAGCGGGTTCAAGCCAGGACAGGAGCAGAAAAAAGGGGAGGATGAGTTCGGCTAAGTTTGGAAATGTTAAGATTTGACTGGAGAGGAGGAGGGGGGACCTTCTTACCGTGTCGCCGGTGAGTTGATCGGATGCGGTGGACGCGGTGTTCTCCGTGAGGTGCAGCTTCATCCATAGCGCACCTGCACCGTGAGCCTCCCGGAGCCGAGCACGTCCTTCATGGCTGCCTTACATGTTGTCCATTTCACCCAGCGATGCTCTCACACTCGCTTATGTCTTTCTGTGAGTGTGTGTGTGTGTGTGTGTGTTTGTGTGTGTGATGGAGGGGAAGGAGGAGGTGTGTCTGAGCCCTGCGCTTGTGCGCGTGCCTCTGGAGGCGTGGTTGTGCGTGTTTTTATGGGGAGGAGGGAGGAGGAGGAGGAGGGAGGGAGGATGGTGCTGGAGGAGGCTGTTCAGTCTCGGAGCAGCAATGCGGTCTCTCCGCTCATCTCTGAATATGGAGCCCTGAGGACTGCAACTGCATGGGCATTTCCGGAGGAGCTGCAGGTTGTTTGTCTCTCCTCCTGCAGTGTGTGAGGTGTTGTAATCAGCTCCTCTCATCAGGAGGCCAAAGATATTCACACGTTTACATATTTGGAAAAGTTTGCAGACAGACTGGATGTAGGATTTGAGGCCTCTCTTACACTTAACTGGTCACATCTGGTCTTCCACCTACACGGCTGGACATGCATGAGACACTAATGATGAGGAAAAGCAGTCCTGTGCCAACGTAGTGTCATTTTAGTAAAGTAGTTGTGTGATGTGAGGCTGTTCCACTTATTTCCGGGTGTATAAAATGTCAGAGAATTGTGAAAGATGTCAGAGCGGCTTGTTTTTATTCCACCAACATCCCAAAACGCAAAAACATTCATACATCTGTCACGTATGACAAAGAGAAACATCAAGTCATCACATTGTAGAAGCATGAACAAGCAAATATTCAGCATTTTGCTTGAAAAATGATTTATTAGATGATTCAGCTCTGGTGTGATGGACTGTTTGTCCAGTCTTGACCTGTACGGGCTGAAGTTTCCCCCCTGAGAATGACCTGCAGGCTCCTCATGCACATTCAGACTGGCACCTCTTAAAATGCCCTTGTACCTTCCTTGATACAACATGATGTTGCTTGCACATCGTATTTGTAGTTTGCATTGTTTTGCAAGATGGGAAAAAAAATCTGTTTCCCCTCGACACACACACACACACACACACACACACACACACACACACACACACACACAAACACACACATCTGCCTCCAAAGGCTCACCTCGCCACAGCTTCTGCATTGTCTGAATTGATGATGGGGACAGCTGGCTGTGAGCCCCGGCCCTGGAGCATGTGACTGCCGCTGGAAAAAAACTGCTTACTGAAGCACTCTCACAGCAGATAGAAATCACCACAGACAAACTGTGCTGATCAGGCTGAAGATCGCAATGATACTTAGCTTTGACAGTGCTCGTTTTGTTACAGGAAGGACAGCTTTACACTGCGTGCACGCAGCAGATTTTCCTATCATCTATACTTATTCCTGCCTGCTTCCTGGTTACAAAACACTATAACTAACCGAGACTCCATCTGTGACATACCACGTGTATGAGATATGATTCAGAATGACAGTACAGTGGATCTCACATTGTGCAGCATCCAGCATCCCTGAGAGTGGGATCTATCTGAGCATGTGTGACTCACCCCTCTCCAGCACAGTGCATTGGCATCAGTTTGTGTCAGCTGTTGGTTAGCAGGCATAAGTGTCTGTCAGCTGGCCGCTAGCAGGTGTCTTAGGCACCTCGTAGGCTCCGTGGAGAGGAAATCAATGGCTTTCTGTTGATTAGAAGCCCCTCTGACATGGATCAATCAGGCTTACACCACCACAACGTATCAACATCTAAAGCAGAGCGCAGCTTCCAGCGCTCAAACAAGCCTCCATGCTGCTCTGACATATCAACCATGACGAGCCACGAGGAAGAATCTAGACATCCTGCGCTCACGCTGGGACAGTAAACAACCTTCAGTTCTCCAGCTGTCTCTAATTAACTCCACGTAAGATTAAGAGACTCTCTACAAACTTTCCTCCTGATTTCTGCGTTCCCATTGGAGGGAATTACGTAAGAGATGCAATGATGCACACACACACACACAGCCAGGCCCCATTGCTTTACAAAGTCCAGCCCAAAAATAGCCAATGTGGCAGGCTAATACAAAGCAAGTCTCTTTGGTTATTTTGGACTGTAATGTCAGAGAAAACAAGGAAAACACATTAGAGGGAAGTTGAGGCAAACACATTTCAGCTTGAATGTTTCACAAGAAATCCCCCCGGGGACGCTCTACAGGCCCCTGCACTGGTGAATATTTCACACAGCCAGCATTACATCTCTTAGATAGACATATGTTTGAATGTGGTTCCTTGAGATCTTAGATGCAATATGAAATATGTAGATGATTGATTCAGTGCATGCTGCATCAGTGAGTCTGAAGATGCACTCAGTCTTTCCTTAATTCCAAAAGAACCCAGACTAAGTCCTCGACAAATTAAACCACTCAATCCTCTCCGTCCGACCTTCTTGCCCCAGACATCATTTACAGCTGCGGCGTCCATGTAGGGTGGGACACCGCTCAGACTGCAGGTTATTGTGGAGGATTTAGATGCAGCCAAATGAAGCATTTGGCTCAACGGGGGGAACCGAAGAAGCCACGTTGGCGTAGCTTCGATTCCTGGTGGATCAGACTAGATTATATTCAGCGGATTGTTGCTCAGCTTTTTTCCCCGAGTGTACTGCAGTTACTGGAGGAACTCGTGTCCTCGTGTAGCTGCTACCGCATGCTGTAAAGGTGGAAGGAGTGATTTCATGCTCACTCCCTGAAGAAACCTTCACCGGATGCATCACGGTACATGCAGATTAGAATAAAATAAAACACTTCAGTGTCATATATGTTATGCTCAATTAACAAATGATGTTTATTTTGGCTGCACAAAAAAAAGAACATTCCAATCCACACCAAGTAACACTCATAAACAAATTCATGTGCAAGCCAAACCATTTGGGAGCGGTATCCATGGTAACCCACACTGAGTAGGAGCAAAAGAGACTGAATTGATTTCAAAGGGAATGAAGTAAAGTGCTGATGGGAGTCATCCATGGAGACCATAAAAATCGACGTCACAAGGAGAAGACGGAGGGGAGGTGAAAACTGCTTGTAAACCTTCAACATTCTGTAAACGCACAGCAGGAAGGAGATGGAGCAGCGCGGCTTTGCGTCAGCTGTTTAGCGGGTACATCCTGCTGTATGACCGTGATTATCTCCAGCAGAGATTGACAAATTAAAGTTAACATAAGGTTTACCATAAGGAGAACACACCCCCACTACCACCACCACCACCAACATGACCAACCAAGCCCCCGGCAGCCTCACGGTGAAAATAAACCAGAAAGACCTGCACTCATGTGGGCATATTCTCAGATCCTCCTCTCAGTACATGTAGGTCAAAGTAAGAATAGTGTAGATATTATTCACAGCTGCAGTGAGCAAACACAAACTCCTCTGTCCTGGTCTCTTGAGTCACGGTAAGACATCCCATGGTGAGTCTTAATTAAATCTTTACTCCACACTCCTCTCTCTCTCATCCTTCATCATCTGCCATTTTGGCGAAGGAAAGATTCAGTCATGTGTGTAAGTTTATTAAAGGGAAAACACATTTGGAACGACAGAGAGAGAGAGAGAGCGATGGGCCTCTTGTTGGTGCTGCTGGTGGGTGCAGTTTCTTCTTTCCGAGGGCTCCTGATGGTGTGAATTATTTGACGGTTGTGCATTGTCACTGTGATATTGTTATGTAACCCGCACAGAAACAGAATGCGGTTACATTACAGTGCTCTCCACTCGGAGTTTCATCACATTTTCAAACACTGATTGAGGTCAGCGAGAGGTTTTTGTGATGCAGGGACTGTCATTAAGAGATCCCGCTATTCAAGACTGGACAGACAACAAATCTTTTGTGCCTCAGTTAGAATCAATGAGGTCCTTCTAAATATGGATATCTCAGCAGCACAATGCAAAGCAGTACTGACTTGCACTAATTGTGCAAAGCTGTAGGCCATGTATAATAGCTGTAACAGCCACTGTTTTCCCATTCCCATCTGATTGCTGAATAAAGCAACTCAATCGTGGGCTGACACGAGCTTTTCTTTGTCACTCATAAAGGAACGAGGATGATTGAGAGCACAAATGTATTCTGTGTGAGCATTTGAAATGAATGAAGCCGACGGGATTCGACTCCCTCGCCTGGAATTATTCTCGCCCAGATCCTGCGTAAGCTTGCACATCCTCCCATTAAATTGCATGTGCAAATCAGTTTTGACACTTAATGTATGTAATTACGCATTGCCAGTTGCAGCCATCCAGATGCACCTGTGCTTGCAGCTTCTCCGGGCTGTTTAAATGGGTCAGCTCTAGAAATATCCTGGCTCATAGAAGAAGTCGTGAGCACCCCTCCCCTTTTGTCTTCTCTTTTTTTCCTAACAGAAGAAGCCAGCAATACCCTTGAATCCTTTTATTTGTAACCTGCAAAGTCATAGAAGTTGTATCGGGATGATTACACACCACTTCGAGGACTGTTGTGGCAGAAAATCACAGTTGTTTTCTCGTGAATGCTTGGCTTAGTTTGCCGGATAGTGATAAAGTCTGTCCGATGTCAACATCCTAAAGTCATTCCTTCACTCACAATGTGCCTGAGCGATGCTGACTTACAAGTATTGCATGACAAAAAGGTAGAATTTAATTATCTTCCACAGCACGTTCAACATTTAGTATTTCCTGATCATCTTCACTGCAAACCAAATCTAGATTTTTTTGGGGAGGAGAGAGTACTATGGCCTGCTGGCCGGCTAGATAAGAGATGCAAGCAAGCAGACGGAGCATTAAAAACCATGCTGACCTTTAGTGAGCGAGCTGCTACACTCTCTAACAACCTGCCTGCAAATTGGATTTTGCACTCTCAGACACTTTTCCAGCAATGAAAAGTTTCAAAGGAAAAAGAAATTGATCCATTCGATGATTAAAATTGAGCTCGCTCCCTCATTGTAAAAAACCTGTACGAGCCAAACTATTAGGGCCAGGTCAGGCCATTTTATAGTCGGATAGCTGGAAAGTAAAAGATCTCAATTTTAATGTATCTTTTTCATCTTTAGATGCAGTCATTGATTTGTGCAAAACAAGGCAATGAAACAATCATTCCTTTGACGGAGGATGAATAATACTATTTGGCCTCTCCGAGCTGCAGCTGCTCCATTCAGATTTGCAGCCCTAACGTAGGCCCGAAGATACTGACCCCCTCAAACACAATGAATTAGTCTTTTATAATACAAAGAAAAGATAGGCTAAAATATGATGAGTGGCATTCAGGGAGCCATTCGTTCATATGTGCCAGATTAGTTATGTTTAATAGGATTATGCACACATTGGTATTTGTGTTTTCTGTGGGATTATGACTCAGAATTGTGTAATTAAAATGTATGTCTCAGAAGACACAATGAAAATTAGACCTCGGTGGAGTTGAAGCACAGTAGGAGACCAAACTCCGACAATACTCTGGTTCCTGCAGCATTCACAGCATAATAACGGTTCCACAGTCGGTGATCTCATTTGTAAAGAGAGAGAGAGAGATGCTGATATCTGCCTCATGTTTCAGATTTCAACGCACATATTGTAGCTTCCTTCATTTGCCAAATGAATGTAATGTAAAGTAATGAATAGCCCCGATCAAACACGCACAGACGTATAAGTGTGTGCAGAGTAAAAAGAATTATATAACCTGATTAATCGTGTGCAGAATGGAACGCTTGCAGGCCCACACCACCTTGTGGTCACATAAGAATGTCGGCTGTTACAACTACAGCTGAACAAAGTGTGTACAAGTTTCAGGATGCATTTAATCCATTTCGTGGCATGTTTTACTGCTTCAGATCCTTCAAACCTCACATTTCAGATTCACTTAAGATACTAGCTCACTCCCATACACTGCACGAAGAGTAAAACATGAGCACTGCACGCACTTCTACCTGTTTAACACGGCCAACATAATTTGAAATGTCTTGATCTGGATGCAGTAAGTCATCGAGACGGTTCTTTTTATATAAAATCTTTTTTGTCTGGGATCTGGTGGAGCATGCGTCCCATGTATCAAGGCAAGTCCATGCTGGGTTCAACCCCAGCCTGGGTTCTTTGCTGCATGTCATCCCCTCTTTGTCCCCTGAATTCCCTGTCCAAGCTTTCAAGCTTTAGACCTTTATCTTGGAAATGGATGGACGGATAGACAGACAGACAGACAGAGGATGGACAGACAGACAGACAGACAGACAGACAGACAGACAGACAGACAGACAGACAGACAGACAGACAGACAGACAGACAGAGGATGGACAGACAGACAGACAGACAGACAGACAGACAGACAGACAGACAGACAGACAGACAGACAGACAGACAGACAGACAGAGGATGGACAGACATGATTCAGTAAAACTTGAACCTCGTTCACTCACTGTTGGTCATAGACTTTATTGGACATGTGCATGTTTTAATAACATACTCATTTTCACATAATATAGCTACATTGCATATAACATCAAATATTCTATTTTGTCTTTTACATATAATTCAATAATCCACCATGATTTACATTATGCAGTATCTTATATTTTTTAATTAACAAAAACCTCAGCTTTTTGATTCTTGCACTTACATTTATGATGTACGTTTTTAAATCTGGCAGGCATCGACTGACGATCAGTTTCACTCATATTCCTAAGGATTTAATCTTTTCACGATGATTATACAAGGCATTTAAAAAAAACAAAACAAAGAAAATAATATACATTCACAGTCAAATATATCCACCATAAATAATGTAAGAAAAACTCTGTGAATATCAAAAACATAAATACATAAAACTACTTCTTTGCATTGCTGTCTCAGCTCATCCTGTCGGCCTCAAGAGGCGCCACAGCAAAATAGTATGTCTTAATATGGCAAAGAAGCCTCTGAGTGACAGAACGACATTTTTCAAAGTTAACCATCCGTGCTAATTATGATGGCTCATTTTCATAAATTACACACTCAGTGCAACAATTACACAAGGCTGCTTCTCTTGGCAGTAGGCTGTGCCACGATAAATCTGACAGTCACGTACTGACACTGAGTCAGTGTAAAATTTAAAAATGAAGCCCTGAATCACTAAATGCATAAAGTTACATGCCTCAGATAGTCCTGCCTCATGGAAAACAACGAAGCCTGTACGAAATAATTCAAACAGAACATTTTTTTTAAAAGATAAAGAAAGAAATTTGGAGACACACGTTATATCAACAAGCACAGATAGCAGCAGGGGGGGATAAAGGTGACGATCTGCATCACTCAGAGCTCTGTACAACACATCTATTTGGTTTGACTGGTTACAGAACAACATTCACACATTTATGCACCATTGAGCACAAGGGGTCACTGTGGCTACACAAATAGACTGATAAACACAGGCAGCATGGAGGATCTGCAGGGGAACCAGGACTCTTTTATACTTTTGGCTATTGGGTCTTCTTTTAAAAAGCATGATATTGCCATACTACGTCGACATTCGAATGGAAAGCGCTCTTTTCTGGAAGACTTTTTTTTTTAGTGCCTGGAAACAGAACGGATTTTTCAGTAACAGTTCGGATTTTGGGAGTAGTGATCAAAGAAAGGGTTGTCAGTGCGAAGGAAGAGGGTGGCAGGAAGTGCTAAAATCTACTGCAGAGTTTCAACCCACAGTTGACATTCCTATACTTCACATTATTTTGCTTCTTTGTTTTATAGCCTCTTCTCACAGACTGTGACTGAAACCAAGAGGCTGCACGTTATGATACAGGCTCAGGGTTGTTAAGTGCAAAATCACAATGCACTGACTGACTGTTGAACCCTGACATAATGCACTAACTTACTGTACATCCACTAAATTCACAGCTAGTTTACAATCTGAAGTTTTTACATTTCATTGCTTTGAAATCAAGGGAATATGAAATGAAACTAAATGATCTAATTTTTCACTAACTGTACCTGAACAGGTGTCAAACCTGCCTGTGCTGTATCCTACTGTACCACACCTGTCACGGACACAGCAGCACCTCAGGGCGGAGAGCGCCGAGTTGCTGCTTTGTCGAGCGGCAGACGAATAAACCCTGAAACTTCATACATCAGTCAGCGTCACTGTATTCAAGTATAATTTTGCAGTGTACTCTGTGTGCAAATGCGTTTGAAACGATAAAAACATTCTGCCTCATTAAAACGCATGCTTTCCCCTCATCACTGGTAAACAGCCACAATAAAACTGTAATGGAAGACCCTCACCCACACACAAGTGTCACAATCAATTGGACATCCCTGAGACAGCTCCATTTGATCTGACGCTCTTGTCTGTGTAAGGCATGCTTTTCAAAGGTGGAGAGCTTTCTTGTGCGACAAAGACGGGAAGAAAAAGTGGCAGCGACAACAGACTCACAACACCTACTAGCTTACTCTACTAACTAATTCAACTACATGTGACAACACAGTTACAAGCGCCAATGTCAGGGGTTGGAAAATGCTACCATTGCCTCCTGTTGACATGCAGCTAAGACATCACCATGAGCAGTCAACAGCTCGAAACAGATCTAGCATTAGCTAAACACTGGACATCCTATGTGTGCAGCTGTGTTGAGTTAGGGACTGTACAAAAATTATTAGGGGTGGCGGGGGTCAGAGACAGGGGAGTGTTTTTTATTTATTTTATGTATGCTAAAGGTACGGGAGCAGGGGAGCGTCTTCTTCTATTCGAGGGCTATAACTTTATTAGTATTTGTTCTTGTGATGTTAACCACTCGGGGGAAGTCCTTGCTTCTTTAAAAAATACATTTTTACAAAAAACTCTCCGCCCCACCCCTTTAATTTCCATACAGTCCCCCTAATTCACTCGGTCGGTCGGCAAAACCAACCAAAAAGTCGAACATAAATATCACAATGACTTCACGGCACCAACAAACAGGTGTGAACAGTATTGTGTTGTTTTGTTTCTTATATTTGTGTATCTGTTCATGCATATACAGGCTTTGTGTGGTGGTGGTGGTGTTTTGTGTGACACAATGACTAGATGACTTACTTAAGCTTGAGGCGAGGCAAGGAATGTTTCAGACATCAGTGCCTAAATTTACCGTGTGTTCTACTTTTTGTTCATTTTAAAAGATTTCGTAGGCAGTGGGTGTTACGTGTGTACATTTTCATATCAGGGTCAATGCACATGAATTGGAGACGGCATCCTGTTGGTCCTTGTTTGTTGTTGGGGGTGGGGAGGGGGGGATCTGTCCTTCAGTTTGCCTGTCCATCTTTCTGTCAGTAGGAGGAGGAGGGGAGGGGGGGACTTATGCCGTCTCAGTCTGAGAAGAGACTGGCAAAAGATTTGCGTAGATTGCGTATGGTTTCAGCCTTCACCTCATCCTGGCTAAGGCTGGCTCGTGGCGCTGGGGTTTCTGGAATGTTGAAGGTATTGGTAAGAGACTGGGATTTGCTATAAAGAGAGGAAAATGGCAATAGAGGAGAGGGAGAGGCTATTAAAGTCATGCAGCAAACCCATGGAATGAAAAGACTGGATCACGCCAAGACAGAGAAAGAGAGACGGGAGAGAAAAGGCTCAGTAAAAGATGATAAAGCGCATTCCTTTCACTGTGGTCATTCAGTATTACCTTATCATTTCAAGGTAGCTTTGATATGATATGAATAGTGAATGACTTTTCTGGATGCAAAGTGGTGCATGTTTTATCAGGGAATGATGACAAATGTTCTTATGTCCCTGTTTCAGGAGATCATAATACAGTCTAATTAATAAAAATCCAAACTCAGGATTACAGAGTCATTTTTTCAGCTGGAGAATGTATCGACCGCTAAGATCGTAGCAGCAAAAGTCTCTTAAAGGGTTCAACAATAAATAAGTGCACTTGTACAGCTGTGATAGTGTGAAAAAAGTAATTAGCCATATTAATTATATACATATTTCTGCCTGAGCTTGCTACAAAACTGATTTAAAAGTAGAATCTAGAGAATTTGTGTCATGTCCTAGATCGTGTTGTGACAGATGTGACACATTCTTTATGGTTACGAACAACTGCAAGCCAGCCTCCGCTTGTTGTTGTTGTCTTAATGTATGACAGTCTCTGAAGACAACCTGAAATGTTATGCTTTGTGAAACGGCTGCTGAAGGACTGAAAAATGTAAGAATCAATAAATCATGCACATTGAGGTGGATCACTGGATAGATAGAATTTCCATGTGGCATGCATCCCAACGCAGGCAAAAAAGTAAGAAAGGATCTTCTGTTCAGGTCAGCTGTAAGGTTCACTTTATGAAAAATGAGAGGTCCAGAATCATTTATCACATACAGTTACTTACTTTAGCTGTGGAGAGCCGCCCATAGGCGCGTTGTCCTGACTGGGCTTGTGTGGGGGCTGAGGCTTCTGCTGCAGCGGGGGTCGTCCTCCTGGGCCTCCGTGGCCTTGAGCAGCAGGTCGTGGCTGCTGGGTGGTGGGTCCTCCAGGACGACCTTGCTGGCCGGGTGCCCTCTGTTGCTGTGCCCCACCCTGTGACTGCTGCCTAGGGGGCTGGGAAGGCCTCTGCTGCTGGGGTTGGCCTGCTGGAGGTTTCTGGCCAGGGCCTCCTGCAGATGGTTTCTGCTGGGAGACAGACTGTTGCCTCTGAGCTTGAGGAGAACCTCCCTGGCTTCGTTGAGGAGAGCCCTGACCAGATGGAGGTCTCTGGCTTTGAGGAGCTCCCTGACCTGGTGGTCGAGGCTGGGCTGGTGGTCCTTGGCTAGCCTTGGCTTGGGCACTGGGGTCACCGGTTGCGGGGCTCACAGCAGATTGTGGGGCCTGTGCAGGAGGCTGGCCTTGAGGCTGTGGGCGTTGCTGGGATGGGGGACTCTGCTGAGGACCACCTACAGGAGAAAAACAATAGCATTCAATACTTTGCCTATACTTTTGTCTACACTTGGAGATAAAGAAAAACATAAACAATATATCAATGTATTATTTTGCTTTTTCTCATTGTGAAGAAGTGAAGTTCTTACCCTGAGGCGAGGGGCGCTGTTGAGCCTGTGGTACTCTGGGCTGTGAGATAGGCTGAGGAGATACTGCTTTCTACAAAACACACAGGTGTTAGAAGGGCAGATAGTAAGTAATTATCAAACAAGACAGAAAAGCCAAGCATTAAACAAAATGCCAACTATTCATCGACCGAGCTGTTCGGGTCACGACTTTGTAAAACCGCTAAATGAT
Source organism: Protonibea diacanthus (assembly GCA_028641955.1). NCBI lineage: Eukaryota > Metazoa > Chordata > Actinopteri > Sciaenidae > Protonibea > Protonibea diacanthus. The sequence continues at coordinate 24,906,101 of CM053985.1, forward strand.
CCCAGCAGGATATTCGACTCCCTCTGGCCTCTCTGGTCAGTTGTTAAATAGGTGATCTCTGATGCCGTCTACAATTAAACCATCTCAGATCGATCAATTAAGTCTAGAGTGCCCCAGGGGTCAGAGCTCGGCCCATCCTATTCATTTTTTATGTCGTCTCTTTGTTATACTACCCATTAATATGTCATAAATCTCCACTTCTACGCTGATGACACTCAGTTATATGTACTCATTAAGCTTGACATCTACCCTTGAAACTGTCTGCTTCAGAGATATATAACAGCTCACTCAATGCACCTGAATGCAAAATACTGCAAGACTGAGATTCTAACTATTGGTCCATTGAGATACAGACATACATTTTCAGATTTTATTACCTCAAATTCCGATGGCTGCAATTTCATAGTCTCATTTCCAGACCTGTTTCCATCCTTTGAATCATCAATGTTTTGTTTTTTAAACTTTGATTTTTGTAACGTTTCCAGGGTCTCTATGATGATGTTTCTTTGACACGGTTCCATCAATCCTAATGCTAGAATACTCACTATATCGAAAAAGACAACCAGATACATTGACTCAAACTCATTCCACTGAAGTGCTGACTTAAAGGTCCTTCCTCTGATATTTTGTCTTTCACCATATATTTACTCATTAAGTCTAGAGAGCCCCAGGGAACTGTGAACAGGGAACAGCCCATTAACCCTGACATTTATCCTTGAAACATCCTTGATGTTCTCAGTGATTCCAAAACTTTTTCTATTAGAAGAAGCCAAAAAAAAGGTTCATGCCCCCCCACCTGAGCATGATAGCATTAGCAAACTCTTGTAGTTTAATTTCCCTACATAAGTCATATTCATTCATCTTTGATTAACTCCCTAGTCATCCACATTCCCCCTGAGGTGGCTCAATGTCCCCTCCACTTTTCTGCTTTGTTTACATGTTTTCTTTAAAACTGAGACGTCCTGATGAACTGTGCTCCCTAAAAATACCTAACCTGATTTTACATAATAAGAGATTGAAGAGAAATAAGTGTCGAGTATCTGTGGTTTGAGCACCTGTGCTGGCTGTCCTGCTGAGGCACGGACTGTGGAAGAGCTTGACGTAAGTGGAACAGTCTGGTTCATCCTCGAAATCACCAGCTCTGCGATCTGAACACGGTCCTCATCCTGCTGGTCCCCAATCAGCGGCATCGAACAATCATCAACCTAAGAGTGAACAAGACGATGGATGTAATGGATTTCCCATCCGATCGGAGGCAAATATTTCCTTTGATATCATGAATCTGCCTGCTGGTACCTCTATAATGTAGTCCTTGCCATCTTTACCATGCAGAGCCTCCACAGCACAGATATCCAGCCCCCCGAAGATATCAGCGCAAGAGTCCACCCACATTCTGTACCTGTAATAACGTGTGAAAAACAGCTATAATGGTACAGCGAGACATTACAGGATTTACATTCTCATCTCATCTACATTCATGAGCTCTTACTTGTCTGACATGGCCACCTGCTCAAGCATAGATGAGCCAGTGTTGGTCTTCCAGTTGCCGGAAATTGATGTTCTCCTGTTAATCAGGATTTTAAAGAAGTTTAATTTAGTCGTGTTTGGCTTTTTTGTAGTAGTCCTGGTAGTAGTTGAATTCTAATCTCACTCACATGTAAGCTTTATAATTGTCGCCAATCTTCTGAATGCGGACGTCGTATTTTGCGTCAATGAAGGGCTCAGATGTGGCATAAGTCTTGGTCAGCGCCACGACACTGGCAATATCTTGAAAATCGTATTGATTGTCCACTTTCACCTGGAGTAACAGAGGTTGAAATATAAATATGCTGGCATATTTGGCAATATTGCGTTCACGCTAAATTGAGTTCAGCACTACCTTTCCCATTCCTGAGTGAGCATGGCCCATCTTTACCACGACAGGGAACCGAGGGGAGGTAATCTGAAACAACATTATCACACGTCTCATGAACCAACTTCATCATAATACTCCAATAATTAAAACATAATTTTTAAGCCGTTCCAATCAGACAGAAGTGACACATACAGTAGCACCATGCCTCCCGCTCTCTGCATTTTCTGATTCATATTGATGGCTTGAAAGCCAGCCCAGTACTGTCAGCCTGTGACTGCAGGGGTGGAGATGACTGCTCTGCAGCAACAGACTCGGTTTAACTGTACTGACACTGACTTGGCACACAAATAATAATAAAAAATCTGTCCCTACCCAGAACGGGAAAAAAACAAGACACTCCCCAGAAAATTAGATCGGTCTCAGCTGCTACATGAGATGGAATATTGACATGGAAGTGAATTACCCTCCTAAACCATGACCCGTGCAGTGTATGTGTGTGTGTGCGCATGTGTGTGTGTGTCTTTAAGGGTTGCTTAGCATTAAGACATACCCATCAGCACAAGTGGAAAGGAGGGGAGGAGAGTGAGGAGGAGAGCAGATGGCAGAGGACTCACCATTTCCTTGTGGTTTGGATAGTAAACCTGTTCAATCAGTGGGAACTCCTCTGGGCCCAGTTGCTTGTAGAGTCTAGACATCTGAGCAAACTACAATAAAATGTTTAGAATGGAGGATTTGTAATTCAAACGTTGTTTTATTGTCTTTATTTGATTAAAAACAGCTGAAGGTGGACATGATAAAGGGAGGAGGAGGTGACATGCAGCAAAGGGTCAAGCTGGAATCAAACCCAAGCTGCTGCAGTGAGGACCTCTACCAACAAATGAAATAATACTTACCACCCATGGTTTGTCACAGAAATTGTAGACAGAGTGCAAAGAGTTAACACTTGGCAGTCCAGCGTACTGCAGTCCAATCACCATGTTCCGGTGGTCTCCATTCTTGTCCATGCTGAAGGCGTGCTGTCTGATCAGCACAAAGTCCGGCTTAAAGGATCTGGGAAAGAGGACGTTAGCAAAATATCAAAGTGGGTTGTGAGGCACAAACAGTTATGAGGAACTTCCAATCAGGGTACAGTAGAATTTAAAGGACCAGTGTGTAGCCTGTTCACCTCACCCTCTCCACCCAAACGTGAAGGGAAACTACTGGGCCACAAAACAGGCCTAAAATCTGAAAGGTTCAACACGGTGGACTCAACAATTTCAGCATAACATTTTGCAGACTACTTACTTAGTAACCTTGTGCCCGTTCCTGATCGCATCAATGTCCACGTTGTAGGTGCCTGTGGAATTGGCCACCAGGTTGATTTCAGAGAACTCTGCCTAAAAGGACAACATCATGGTCAGTCCCCAACAAACGCCACGTAAAAAACAAACACTGATATCCAAGCAGGAGGACGAACGAGCAAATCTGTGCTACAGGAGCCAGGTTGAACAGTTATAAGATGGCAGACTTTATCTGAAGTGTGCTCTTCCTATTAAGGAGCCACAGGGGAAATAATTGGAAACGCAACCTGCAGCAGAGGGACAAAAATAGGACGAGAGGGAAAAGCCTCAGGCAGAGGAGAGGGGTTTTAAAACTTCCCGGATCTCCTCACTGTCCTGTCGGGTGAATCACAGCATAAGTAGCCACTGATATATACTGCAACAATAAATATTCTTATCAGGCCGCACATTACTATACACAGATTGACCAAAATGGTTATTGATCAGCTGTTAGGCTGCACAAACAACTGATTTATCTTCGTAAGAGATGAGAATTTGTGGAGGCATCTGCCAAAGAAAATGTTTCTCTTAATCAGGCGTCAAAGAGAATGAATGACTGCAGCAGAGAGAGTCCCCCTCTACTCTCTCCTCTCTCTCTCATCTGAACTGGACCCGTGGACATTTATCATTCCTGAGGACTCTTCTATGAACACAATAATAGCTCCATTGTACTGGATGAGTCATCTATTATTCATTGAGAAAGCATGAATCACTTGATGTTAGCATCAAACCTGTTGTTGATAAGCACGCCTAAAGATTGTGCATCATAAAAATCAAGATATAAAACCAAAATAGTATCAAAGGGAAGACAAAGGATGAATAACATGGGCAGGGAGATTCTGCTTTTAGAACAATAAATACATCAACTCCTCCACGAATAATGCCAACGGCAATACATTCTTTCAGATCACAGACATCGACACAACACAAAATGCTGCTGTCTTATGAAAGAATGATGTAACACCCTCCAACTGAAGTTCACAGTCTGGTCACAAGGCTCAAAGCACAAGTCTCCGCGGTCTTTATTTTAGTTCCCCGTCCTCCTGATGAGCACAGAATAAAGCAAACCTACCTGTTCCACCTTGATGTCATACTCGCCGTGGACCTTTCTCCCTCTGAAGACCTTCACCCTGTGTGCGAAATGAGCGTTTGAATTCACAGCGCATGAATTTCATTTTGCACATCTTCCTCCTCTAACTGACAGCTGACATTTTCTCCAGAACGCAGCAGAACATTTACAAAAAATCTGAAATATTCCTGCCGGCACATGAAAACAAACTGACATCAGTGGAAGGAGATGTTATTTTTCATTGTAATCTCTTTGTGGCACTGTGGTGCATGCTGTGATTACTCTAACTGCTGGCGGTGCATCAGAATTAGGCAGTTTCAGGCCTTCTGAAAAGCACTCTGCAACATAAACAAAAAAAGGCAAAGCTAAATTAAGAAGTCACATTCTTATAACCTACCTGGACACCAGGACACAAATGCTGCTCCTTGCATTTTACATCCACCCTATGAAATATAAATATCCACATCTCCTGCCTGTTGTGACAGAGCGGGAGGGCCACATGGGCTCTGTATTGTGTGATTGTGGACAGATCTGTACGGTTTATTATCACCTAGGGTGTCATTTTGTGACAACAGTGCAGTGTTTTATCACCTTAGACTTCTGCGCAAAAGCTCTAATAAGCATGCAGTATGTGCACACTGCTGCTTTTCTTGTGCAGAAATGTCTCTTTCTGCACCATCACGGTGGCATCAGCCCATGCACTGAGCATTGGCATCTTTTTTTTTTTGGAAGCATTTTATTTACAGACTGCTTCGACGCATGCAACAGCTGATCGTCAAACGGAAAATGGCTTCTCTGCCTTCAGTCTGTTGCGCGTTTGCCATGGCACCATCAGCGCACACACCAGTCTGCAAGGTGTTGGAGCAAGGAGCCTTACAGGCTGCCACACGTGACATATCACACAGCACTGGATGAATCATATGACCTTCTAGATGTTAGGCCACCGCAACCCACGTCCTGGCACACATTTCTGTCTAGACGAGGCACCGCCGCTCGCCAATGCGCACCGCCTCTTACCAATCGGTCTGCTGGTCGTCGATAACCAGGAGGATCTTGGCACTGCTGGAGACTCCTGCCCGGTCCGCCGCCTCGGATAAGGTCGCAGCCGCAGCAGCCGTGGTCTGTTTGACAGCATTGGATATGGATGAGAAGAAGCCGGAGCCTCCACCTGCAGGCTGCTGCTGCGGCTGGCTGGTGGACTGGCGCCTCTCCGACGGCCCTGGCGACACTGCGGGGCTTTGCTGCGGCGGGTCGGGGCGTTGGAGATCGGTCATGTAGCCATTGGGCAGGTTGGACATGAAATTGCTGTCCGAGAGTCGTCGACGCAGGTAGTTCATGATGGAGACTCAGTGAAAACGGCAGAGAGGGGTGTCCAAATATCCTCCAACTGGGTGCGACTTACAACTCTTGGTGTTCAGGGGGAGAAAATGGAATGACTAGGCTACTTTTCCATGTGCAGATGTGATGATCGATGCCTGAAGAGAGACGAGCCTCGTGTTATCGACCAGCAGCAGATTTTTTTTTTTTTTTTTTTTTTTTTACAATATCTGAGTGGAGTAGTAAGAATCGTGACTGAGTAGCTTAAAGGTGAAGCAAACCATCACACAGCCTCTGTGCGCACACGACTGTCCCACAATCTCACATGAAATGACTTATTTTTACATTTCTATCTGATTTATGTTCATACATCCACAAATCAAAGCAGCTCTGATCTGTAGTAACTGTCATAACACGGCATGATGAAGCCTACCTGCGAGTGAATCCAAAACTGATCCGCCCCAAAGAAGGAGGAGGAGGTGGTGATGCTTTCTTATTATTCTTATTATTATTATTATTCTAATCTCTCGCAGGAAATCCTACATATGCATGTCCTCTGTGCAGGCCGTGCATCGGGCTTGAACCTGTGAAATGAAAGCTACAGTCCTCCCTGCATCACCGCCCCGTTCTCCCTGTCCTTCCTTCCCCCTCCAGCCCCAGTTTTTTTTTTTCCGTCTGCCCTGCGTCACTCCCAGTCATCCTGAGGGAAGGGAGCCTGCGAGGCTGGACCACAGGCAAGTTAGACACGATGCACAGCAGGACTGCCCAGTGTTCTTTCAAAATAAAAGCTTGTTATGAGGCTGTTGTTGGATATTTCTTTTATTTCCACCTCTAAGAAGAAGATCTAATTAAAATTGAACACATGATTAATAGTGACATGTGTTGATAGATTTAAATCTGTTTTTATACTGGAGTCCTTTGAGCCATAAAGTGAATATTTGTGGACTTCCTGCGTTGCTCAGTCCTGTGTTTGGTGACTTGACTCGGCTCTGTGTCGGGATGTGATGGAGGTGGAGGTGGTGGTGGTGCTGAGGAGAGAGCAGGCAGGGTGACACTGGGGCGTCGCTCACTGTCAGTCACGAGCAGTGCTGTTGACTCCGCGGGGTGTGTGGATGTTTATGTGATATTGCATCCTGTTGTGTTCAATAAAAGGAAGCAGCAGCAGAGGCTGTGTGGCTCTCAGGCCGCTGACACAGCGGGTTACTTTTCATCTTCAGCACAGGCTCAGCACAGACTGTGAAAGATGCGCCATCTGTTGGTGCCAAAGATCAACACAGACCCCCCGAGGGAGTCCCAGACCTCCACCTGTGGTTCTGACTGACCGGTGTTCACATGACCGAGTGCGTTTCTTACCTGAACCAGGAGAACATGTAGACTATCACTGAATTTACAGATTAACGTCCTGTTTAGTGAAACAGTTCAGCAGGTTAATAATCATGTTCAGTGTCCCATGCTGTATATTTGTTATGATAGCATATTAGAGCTTAAAATTAGATTTTCAGTGACTTTTTCTACACGAGTAAATAAGAAAATGAATATTTTTCAGAAGAATATTATCAGATTTTTTAAGATTCAGGTTTATTTGTCGTGTGCAGGTTAACACAGGGTCAACAGTACAATGAAATGTGTTGGACAAGAGGAACAGCTCAACATTCAGAGCACTAAGGATACAAATAAGGTAAAGAAGTGAAAGAAAAATACAATACAATAAAAATCAGGTTTAAAAAGTAGTAGCCTAATATAAAAATACAAAATATGAAATATGCTAAAATATAAAGCAGCTTCATCCTTTTTAACCCAATAACCCTTGGACCAGAGACAAACCCCTATGGCCTATTTATATCTATATTTACTGTATTCACCTGTTTATATGCTGAGTCATTAGCCTGTGTGTGTTTATGATTGATTAAAAGGTCATGCATAATTATTATCGGTTATTAAATGTCAACAGCTGTGCGTCTTTGGAGTGTTTGTAGTTTCACAATCATCTGCACCCTCACAGTCTCCATTATTTTGGTGATTTATTGATTTATTATGACAAAAATTGGCGGACCCCCTGCAGTACCTCTGCGGACCCCCTAGGGGTCATGGACCCCTGCTTGAAGACCCCTGATATAAAGTATACATAGTATATATTGAGAAGTGTCACTGTATCAGGATGTGAACACAGGATGTACTACAATCTGCTAAAATGCTGATGGGAGTAAAGTGCCGTGTACAGAGTGTTTGATTTAGACAGGGTAAAAAGTGTTTTGCAGTATTTTAATGACGTGAGCAGCAGCAGTCATGACAGGTCTGCTACCTGTTACATGATGAGTTCAGAGGTCTGATGGCCTGACAGCAGAAACTGTTCTTCAGTCTTCAGTTTTGAACTCTCTGGAATTAAACTATAATTTATTACATTTGCAGTAACTTGCTGGTAGTTCGACTACATTCATATTTTCATCCTGATTCTCAAAGTTAAATTACTTTTTGATATTTGTTTGTGTAGTTCAGTGAAACTAGGAAAAGGTTTGAACCATAAAATGAAAATTTGCTTCTCTAAATCTTGACTTTATTGGCTGTCTACTAGTCCTATATGTCTATAAGTATTATTTATTTGTTTTGGGAGTATTTTTTATCTTTATTTGACAGGACAGCTGAAGACAGACAGGACAGCAGAGAGCAGAGAGAGACAGACAGGGGATGACACGCAGCAAAGGGCCACAGGCCGGAGTCGAACCTCAGAAGTGTATTTGCACATTTGCTCGACCAGTTGAGCTACTGAGGCGCCCCTGAGTGTTTGTTTTTGCTGTTAATTAACAAGTGTTCAGACAAGTCGTTACCTGAGTCATTCAGCTCGGTGCCGAAGCCTCACCTGGACTGTAGTTTGTGAAAGGCAGGTGACTGATGGACTGTTTACAGTGAAAGCTGACAGTTCTGACACTTTCCCATGAATACAGAAGGACTGTATTCTTTGCTTTATGCATGAAGTCTGAACAAGTGGGCACAGTTTGCATAGAACTCAATGGTGAGTGACATTTCACTGATTTTTTTTGTTTTATAATTTGTGATTTGACATCTTTAGAATATTTTTAAATCATGTTTTATATATTGTATGCAAAGTACTTTTGAACTAACCTTCTCCTTAGAGTATCTTCTTCCTCCTGGTAGTTTGCAGTGGTATGTTTTCAAAGTAGCTTCCCCAGCTCTGATTATTTATTCATTTTTTAATCAGTTAATGATGAATCTGTCTGGTTTTACTAATTTCTGAACGGCGTCTAACAGTGACAGCTGTGCACACAGACAGAGGTGGAAACACCTTCAATCTCAGATCAGCAAAAAAACTCAAAACAAAATATATTTTTAAAGTTTTTTGTTGATTTATATGAACAATATCATGAATGTTATCATTATTCACTATATTATGTGTCGATATAGAGCCTATGTTTTATCTTGTTAATACTCAGAAGCTGCAGTCCACATTTGATTTAAAAATCTGTTCATGTTGCATTGTGAAGAGAGGAATCAGTTTCTCATATGGGAGTGGGATGTTATCTATCCTGTAGATCCTGGAGTACTGCTTTCACAAATAATGCACAGATTCAAATTCAGACTACAAACCGTGCTCTCTTTCTGTGCTATCATGACCGTCTCTCCTCTTTTACGTGACATTTTGTGAGTTTGTGCTGCAGTAAACAGAAAAGCACTTTGTTAGCTGTTTGACCTGCACACAAGGACAAATAATGCTACAAAACAAGAAAAACTTGATCGGATACCGCAGACTCCATACCGTATATTATTCAGATTCTTTACATTTCGAAATGTCGACAATGTCTGGAATCTGGCGGTGACGAAACTCGCATGTTTTTCATCATGACTACATTTTTCTTTGTGAATTTCTGACACATCCACAGCGTGTGCGTCTAAGTGTGAGAGATTTGATGCTATTGCAGCGTGTGACTTAAGGGTGGCACTGTTGGGCTTAATATGAGCTCAACATGACACTTTGCATGAATGTATTCATAGCAAGACATTTATATGTGCAGCTCTCTCATTTTTGAGCAGCTCTGCACAAGCAGCTGCTGTTAGGACGATAAACAGCTGAATTAAATGTGCTGATATGTCAGGGGATCAAGTTTATTGATTCACATCAATCACACACACACACATGCTTGACATGTTTGACATGTGTATTAATTAAATACACTCTTAATTATTTTCCCAGCAGTGCCACAGTGTCACACGGCATTTGCCTCAGTGTGCTCGGGTGAGATTGTTCTCATGGCAGCAGCATTTTCAGGACTTAGGAGTCTTTGTCTGGCCATCAACAAAAGCCTTTGGATTACTGGTGAGGCAGGCTCACAGTACAGCTGCGTGCGTGTACAGGCAGGTCAGTGGAATGACTGGAGCTCCGGTGGGCTAAGAACTCGAAAAAATGCAGTTTGGTGAGATTGCAGATTAGGTGGGAGGGAAGGAGGAAGGAGGAAGGAGGGAGGGAGGGAGGGGGGACAGGTGCTGACTACATGGAGGGAAACAAAAGGCACACTTCACTTTCTTCATGGCTCAGGAAGAAATCTAAAAAAAAAAAGAGATTCATGACCAAACAGGTGAACTTTTTTTGGTGTGTTGAATAAATCAAAAGGTTCTCTGAGCAGTGTGGACTCTGTGGTGCTGTGTGACATTTAGCAACTCCACTTTCTACCTTTTGAGACAGGCCTACCTACCTGTGAGCTCATTCCGCCTAGTAAGGACAACAACAGCGCTGAATGAACCGGGGCTTCTGATTGGCCCCCCGGCAGCAGCCAATCCGAGCGCGAGGAAGGAGTCACAGGGAAAGCCACTGCACCTATCTGCACTCACCTGATACTTTACCTGGCTGAGCTCAGACCCAAGCATCTCATTACCTTTCCAATACAATCTCAAACTGAGGCTCATTGTGTCCGTAAGATCCAGCAGTCAAGGTGTTCCTCTGTGTTTGGCTTCACTCGGACAAAGACAAGAAGAGGAGCCATGGCCGTGGCTAACTTCCACTACATTACTCGGATGAGCAGCGGCTTCAAGGTCTACATTTTAGAAGGTGAGCTTTTCTCTTTATTGCTTCATGTTGCTTCAGCTTGTCTCACCTTGATCAGTGGATTTAAATCTCTGCTCTGGTTATGCCAAAACACTTACTGTTATATATTTCTATATTTAGATCTCATGTCATGACCTTATATAACACCTGTGTGCTTCTTATAATAACTTTTACCTCTGTTCTTTGGAGCGTATTTATATAAACACAGATGAAAATATGTGATGACAGTCACAAATAAAGATATAAACTAACGAGAACGTTCAGCTTTTAAAAGATACTTTGTGAAATATGAGAAAATATAAGTAGATACTTTATAGAATAAAGAATAAAGGACTCCTTATTAATACTTACTGTCTTTCAAGGTCCTTAAGATTCATCTAAGATGCTATAAATTGTGCTTTCGCTCACATTTTTGGCGTATTTCTGTTAAATATTCATAAAATCTGATTAAACAGAAGGTCAGACAGCAGAGTCCCGCTGCTAATAAGGAAGAAATATCCATGCCTGAGGCATTAGAAAATCAGCATAGGTGTGGTTATACCTGCACCCCCCTCCCCTTCCCTCCCCTGTCTTCCCCCCTCCTCCTCCTCTCCACAATGGCACACTGTGTGAAGGAGTAGCTCACAGGTGTTGGAGTGTGTGTGTCTGTGTGTGTGTTTGTGTGTTGGAGGAAATGCGTATTGGAGTGAACACTTTAGGGGGGGTTTTTGGGGGGGGGGGGAGAGACACTGTGAACAACTTTGATTGTCTCACAAGATAATCACCTCATTGTTTGAGCTCAATAAGGCGATACATGTCACGGTGATGTCTCCTTAAAAACACCAAACGACGTGTTTGAATACAGTCAAAGGAGCTCTGAAGGACTCTGAACCATCAAGTGTTAACTGAGCATACAGTCAAACAATGGGCTGCAGTGTAATTATGCTGCCATTACATTGTCGAACAACGTTTTGTGTTTTGACTGCATGCACATGTGAGTTTACTGACATGGAGGGCGAGTGGATTTAAAAGTATCCCTCCACCTTTAAAATCATTAAGTTTGAGTTTCTCTTGTTCCACACACAGGTGACATCACTGTTGGTGTGTTTCAACTTGTGCAGCTGCGTCTTTTCCTTGATTCACAAATGGGTGCCGCCCAAAAAAAAAAAAAAAAATCAGGGTCCTCCAAGATTAGAAAAGTCTGTTTGATTTGTGGCGCATCATCCGCAACAAAAAAAACCTGTTGATTGTGCCCTTTAGACTGCGCGACAGGGCTGATTGCCAACCTTATGCAGAAAAACAACATTTACCGTTAGCATTGGATCAGCTGTGCAGTGTTGTAAGCCTCACAGATCAGGTAGATCAAGTTCTACAAGTTAACGGAGTTTACAATTAACGGTGACAAAAAAACATTTTCCCACGAATAGCAGTCATGCAGGTTGACGGATCAAAACAAGCAGTTACTCATCACCGAGTGACACACACAGTGTCAACGTAGTAAAGCCATCACTGCCAGTAATTTGGTCGTTTCTTGCTGCTCCGGAAAAAATGTTGTGACAAGCTTCTTGGTCTTAATCTGCACTTTCATTTTTGTTTTTCAGGTCAGCCACACCTCAGAGGTGAAGACAGATACAGACATATCACAAACGACCGACCACGAGGCCCAACAGTGTATCCAATCAAACGCAAGCGCAGCCACGAGAGAGGCCTGACACTGGAGGAAAGGTTGGTGAACTGTCATGTTAACCTAAGTGTTAAAACTCTCAACTGGCGAACGAGATGTGACACATTCTCATGATTCAATGTTCCAGGCGAGAGCGGGCGCTGAGCAGGTCCAATGGTAGAGCTGCCCAGAGAGCAGCGCCACCACAGCCACCAGTACCAGTACCCTCGGTGTTTAACAAGCCACAGAGCCCCACATCTACCTGGAGTCCAACACCCAGTCCAACCAGCCCTCTGCCTGCCCATGTATACTACACACCAGTCATGGATGAACCTCTTGCCCTCATCAAGAAACCAAGAAAAGACCCAGAGAGCACAGAGGAAAAGACTAAAAGCTCAGCTGCCACTCAAATCCAGGTAATTCACAAAACAACAAAACAACAGTCTGCACGTGTCCTGAACATGTGCTCCTCTCAGAGATCGTGCATGTTTGTCTGTCGTATCGTATGAAAAGTGGTAGTACTGTATGACCCTTTAGTCTTTAGTGTAGCTCCAGGCTAACCGCAGTGGTGGTTCGTCTTCCCATCTGTAGTCAGTGAATCCAGCTGCACGCAGACATTCTTCCTCTGAGTGGGCACGCAGGCCTAAGCTTGTTGGAGCTATGCAATCCAGCCGGATTCAGGAAGAAAATGTGAGCAATGGAGGGAGGAATGCCATCAACAAGACCAAACAGACTGCTCTGTCTTTGACCTGCATATGCCACCACCAAAGTGGGAGTGATCTGACTTCCATGGAGCAAACCCAACCAGTTTAATTGGTTTTCGAATCAAACTGAACTTTATACACTATTTTAACGTGATGGGATGAAGTGAGGTTTAAAGATTTGTGAGATGAACAGAAGACAGAAATGTCTTTTTTTTTTTAAACTAACGAGACATTTCTTTGTTGTTTCCAGATGCGTCCCTCTGTGATCACTTGCGTCTCCTCATCAAGGACCCCATCCTGCAGATCTGAGGTCCACAGAGGCCACTCATCAGGTCAGTCTGACACTGTGAATGAACTTATCAGACGGTCACTCCCTAGCTGTCACGCATGCATCATAACACAAGCGCACACTCACTTTTGACTCACTGAGGTGTGTGTTTAACACTTGTCATTCTCCCTGCAGTGATTTCCAAATGCAACTACGACCACGTAGTCGAGGAGCATTTCCAGAGGAGCCTCGGAGCGAACTACCAGAAAGCTCGCTCCCAGCAGCTTTCCATCAGCGTGTCAGTCGACGACCACTTCGCCAAGGCTTTGGGAGACAAGTGGCCGCTGATTAAATCCAAGTCTACGTCTTGTTCCTCCACACCTCCGAGCAGTCCAAGCGTTACTCACTCCCCAACCTACAGCCACAGCCCGAATCTTTCCCACAAAGAGTCCACCAGCAGCTCATCGCCAACCTCCAGCCACTGGTCTGTCAATTAAAACAGAAACGACGTGGAAAGAAACTGGACTTAAACATTTCACCGCGCGCAGCTCTGCTTGTTGAGCGATGGAAAACGCCAGCGCATAGTGTTTGAGAGAGGGCGAGCTAACAAGATGCAGGAGTGCTGTCACTTTGGGACCTCCGTGTGTGTGTGTGTGTGTGCTTCAGATTTAACACACACTGACACAGACAAATGTAGCATCAATCTGTGACGTTTTGTTACATTTCTGTCCTCTGCTTGTCGATAGCATCCGAATACGTGAGATACTGTAGATGGTGATGTGGGATGGTTGAAAAAAAATCAGCCAAATAATCCTTTACATTTCTTTGACTTTGTGTCATTCTCTTAATGCAATAACTGAATGACACGATTTCATTGTATTATATTTATGTTGTGATACACTTGGGTTCTTTACAGTCTAAATGACTAGCCTATCCGCTGTATGATGTTATGCTTATAAGCTGTACACAGAACAAAGACTTTCAAAAGGACTTTGTAAAAATAAAAATCTCAAAAATCCTTTAGTACTTTTGCGTGTTTGTGGTTTGTAAAGAAATATTTGTACTGTGTCATCTAACAAACCCCACATGGGATTTAAAAAATGGAAGATTTATTATTTTGCTTTGCTAAAACTCAATAAAACTTTAAAATCCAACCTTGTAAAAAAAAAAACTGGGCAGGGCGGTGAACCAGACAACCTAATTTCAGTCGTGAGTCAGTGTACGTCTGCAGCACGTCCGGCGCACACATGGCATTTTACACAGAACCTCGTTGCCACACACTAAGTGGGAATTAAATGGATGTATGAGCAACACGTTCGGGACTTTTTCCTGTAAGTTTGTAAGGGAATGTAGGGTGCATGTCCCAGCAGGCAGCAGGCCTTGTGTTCTGACATTCCTGTCTCCTGAGAAAATGACTCTGTAAGATCCTACAGATCCTGTTTGGCAAGGGATAGGAGGGAGGGAAGAGGGGAAGGAAGGGTTGGGCTAATATAGGCCTGAGCATGAGAACCAGCAGAGCTCTTCAGTTACTTATTTGCATGTCCTATCTTGTCCAACTTTAAATGTGATAAGCAACATTTTAAAAAAAAAAAAAATCCAAAGCTTCTGTCTTTGAAATTACAGAGTTGCCACATTTTAAATAAGCAGGAATTAACCGAACTGCTCTGACAAGTTGGGGAAGAAAATGTGTAAATCAGGGAGCAGAAACGTGTTTTTACATGAAGGTTAAACATTAAGGTAAACCATTAAAAGTGCATACGCTTACGTCATCGAGTAATCTGAGTTAAGACGTCTGCACAGAACCTCTTGAAAATCCACGAAACGGCAACATAAAGCTGACACCTGACAGATCTAACATTCAACACACGACAGGAAGAAACAGTGACAAACTGCTGGTTATTACTTTTCTTCATTAAGTGTTAAAACTGGTATTTCCACATAGGAGTATAATCATTAGCCCGTGTAACCTGAACAGAGGCATTGATGCCATCTAGAGGCCCTTAGGTAAACCTTAAACAGCCGACATTGTCACTGAGAAACGGTCTCACGTTGCACGCCGAAGAGCTACGAGAAGGAAAAAAAAACACAGCTCTGCTACTGCTCTGCAGGTCAACTTGTTTTGGAGTGAGAGACCTCGCTTGACTGAGCGACCTTTAGAAACTAAAGAGAGAGACACCAGCGTCACTTTTCACCCAGGTTCACATCTTATTTGGTAAAATCTGATTCTCGGGTGCTAAAAACGACATTATATGCAATATAAGTATTTTAAATTCCTCTACCTGCTCATAGATGCTCTAAACAGCAGTTTTAATGCACGTTTGCCATATGAGATGGATGAACAGAGCTCTGCTGATCTCTGCTCATGAGAATGTTCGGAGAAAAACCTTCTCAAGCTGCTCCACAACAAATGAAACATTGTTGTTTGAGGCTACAATAAAAAGATAATGACGATTCCGAATCCCTCAAACATGACAGAAAACAACATTTAACTCAATTTGACTGCGGCAGTGGTAATTAAGTAACGCACCACAGTGCAGGAGATTGGCCAAGCCCTCTGGGAAAGCTCTTGTACTTTTGTCTTGACTATCAAAAGTTATATCACTGTCAACAAAGCGTGAAGCATTTTGTAAATAATTCAAATTACAGCTCTGATCTCATGAGAACATGATTGCACGGAACGACCGTGTTTCTGTTGTGGAGCAGCGTATGATTCATTTCTTTAAAAGGTTCGACCTCTTTTTGTATTTAAATGATCAAAGATAGCAATCATGGATAATTGTTTGAATAATGATTGTTCGGTTTCAGACCGCCGGGTGTTCCCCCATCCTAAACTGGCAGAATCGTTTAACCCACAATAGAAAGTAAAATGTGACCCTTAACACAGCTTAATGCTTAGTCCTAGTTTTTGTGAATTAAGCTTCATTTCATGTGACCTCAAGTGGAATATTTTAATCGACGACAAAACCCCGTCGCAAACACTGCTCACGAATGTGAAAATGTCTTCTTTCAGGACAGAAACGAAATCCTGCAGCAACTCCAAAGAATCAGCCGGGAAATCTCTGCAAACACTCTTTGTGTGTTTGTTGTCAGTTTTACAAGAGAACAAAACCTGAACATGGCAGCAGTGGGACAATGAGAAGAAGAAGAAGAAGAAGCTCAAACTTGTGGGCTTTCTGTAGATGTCACATCTGCTCTCATATGTTTGCGACAATTCGAGGAAGTAAAGAATCATTTGAAGCAGGTTTCAAATCACTTTTACACTTTTCAGATGGAATAGACTGGGTGTCTCCTTTGGGGACCTAGACACAGAGGAGCCTTAGGGACAAAAAAGGTTGAGAACCACTGATTGAATTTTTCATCCTCAGGAATTTTAATGTAGCTCTGTTATTATTTTCCAAACTTCTAAAGAAGCATACAGAGGATTAACAGGCTTTAAAGAAGTGCAAGGAGCAGCCTACAGATTTAATACATGCTGAAAGAGAGTGAAGAAACTAGCAGACTGAAAGAAGAAGACTGCGCCACGATCCAAGTTGTGGTTGGATAATTGTAGGGTTGCAACTACCGATGATGATGATTTGATTTGATGTTGATTATGGGTTAATCTTCCAATCGTGTCCTCAATTAATCGATTAGTTGCTCATAAAATGGTAAAATGTGGTTAGATGTTGATGTCTTGTTTTGTTCACAGCCCAAAGATCTTCCGTTTACTCTGACAGAGGACCAAAGAAAGCAGAACGAGGGACGCTGAAATCAGAAAATCTGGATGTTTTATTCTTACAAAATGACGATTAAGTTAGTAGCTGACAACTAATTAATTAATGGTTGCAGCGTTAGATCATGTGACACGTATCCAGGGTGTCACCTCTTCTGGTTTGTCACAATATGACTGTGTGGACGTGAACATAAGCATTTAACACTCACTATAGACGCATGTGACTCACTCGATGTGATGTAATCTGTGTTGAATCATACCGGTATGGTTACATGTTCATGGGTGTGTTGGGTGCTCTGTGTTGTATCCAGAGATCTGGCAGCAGTGTGTCCATAAATATTATCTTTATGATGAAAAAACAATAGTAAGCTGCTAACATAATGAAGTCTCTGTACCAGCATGAACCTGTTCAGCTCATGATGTGCTCGTCATCACCTTTCACTTTCCACACACACATTCAGGTTTTCTGCCACCTTCACACTCCTTTTCAGCAGAGTCGTGAGTCACTTCCATTTGGACTCGTCACATGCTTTTTTGGAAAAGGTCAAAATATTCCACACAGGTAGCATTCGTGTCGCAGATTCAAACTGCAGCTAAATAAATGAGTAATGAAGAGGAGCTCATCAGCACATTTGGAGGTAATGTAGCATCCCAGAAAAAAAGAAATCTGCTGACACCGAAGACGGCCTGACAATCTTGTGGAGTTTCTCAGTTAGAGCTTGCAGGTTGATCAGTAACAAAGTTTCCTAACTGTCGCTTCGCAGTCTGCTCGGACACATGAGCCATACACACTCCAGGTGATTCCCCAGAGAGCAAACCTGAGTTCAGAGAGACTCTGGGAAGAAGAAGAATACTTTTAAGAGTATAATCTGGAGGAGAAATGAAGAGACTGTCCTGTTTATAACCAGAATATGCGGAAAGTTTAAGGTTTGGCCAGCAGGTGGCAGCAGAGCTGCCATGTGATCATCACCTGTGGTCACTTGTGAGCACATGCACGCGATTTTTTATTTGTAGTAACACGAAATGAGCAAAACTATACATAGTATCCAGGAATATTACACTGGATACTTAAAAATAATAAACCCTGATTACCACAAACACCCTGCAGCCCTGCAGAAATGTCCTTTAACAACATGAAGTGGATATATTTAGATCAAAACAAAACATTCAGAGTGTCTCCATGGTGGTTTTTAGGAAAAACACAATTTGGGGATTTCAGCTTCGAGCATACATAATCAAACACAACTGTAATTATTCCTCCGTGCCAACAAACAAGTTAAACATTAGCTTTAAGCAGCAGCAGAGGTCCCATGACCGGCCTGGAAAGGCGTGCACTCAACGTGAGCCCAATATATAAACCGACACCTCCCGACAGGAGAGTGCTCCAAACACTACAGGCTGCAGGACTCGAGTCTGAATAACAACCACTGTCACTGTGTCACACCACAGCAGCACAGGACGCACAGACTGGACCAGGACCCGAACCCTCAGCTCGATCTCACGTGTGAGTGTTCACATATTTTTATTTATTTATTTATTTATTTATTCTGTCGTGGCTCCATTTGAATTATGCAACAGCAGCTAAGGAGATTAACATGCCGTTATTTTCTATACTGATGCTGAGTTTGTTCACAGAACAGGCCACTTATTAACAGCTTTAAAGTCCCTTTTTGAAGCTTTGAGTGGATTTATTTGTGACTTTACGCAACTGGAGTTTTAGAGGCTGCTACAGAGAAAGATGGAGCTCCAGGATCCTGTTAGAAACACACACACACACACACACACACACACACACACACACACACACACACACACACTGTGAACTGCAGTGAAGTTAGTGTAAAGTCACAGCCTGCGTCCAAAAATGCAGCAGTGTTGTTTATTTAGGTGATATTGATGTTTATAAAATCTGCACGTTGCATAATTTATGAAGTCTTCTTCCTGTGTTTGTCATATAAATAAGCTCAGACAGTAATGTTATGCCAAATGTGACTCACCCCACTAATGACTTATCACTGAAATAAATCATACCCACTTCCTCTGCCGCTGTAAATCGTGCCTGCAGAACACGCTGCTTGGTTGTTAATATTTAACAGGTAAATAAGGAATATTAACCTCTGACTTGTGTGTGTTTTCGCAGTGTGTATCATCAGAGGATCGCTGTCACAATGGATGTCTCTCCCGTCTCTTTACCCTGTCATATCATGATGAAGCCTACACACAAACTCTGCACAACTAGCTCACAATACATGCTGATTTCTTGCCATTAACACTTTTAGAACTGAACCAGTCGGTTCTTTCACCCATTTTGTTGTAGAAAGTTATTTATAAACACACATTACCTCATAAGTCAGAGTGAAACCAGCACACACACACACACCCGCTCGCTTTATTGCTTAAATTAAATTCCAAGTAATGATGGTTACGACTACTCTAGCAACCCTGGCTGCTGCCACGACCACCGCGGCTCTGGCCTCTCAGTCTGACATGTCAGGCTACTTGTGGCTGCTGGTGGTAGGCTTCATCATCGCCTTCGTCCTGGCTTTCTCCGTGGGGGCCAACGACGTGGCAAACTCCTTCGGCACCGCTGTGGGCTCCGGAGTGGTCACCATGCGTCAGGCCTGCATCCTGGCCACTATCTTTGAGACGGTGGGGTCAGTGCTGCTGGGGGCCAAAGTGAGCGAGACCATCCGACAGGGGATCATCGACGTCCAGATGTACAACGGCTCAGAACACATCCTGATGGCCGGATCGATAAGTGCAATGTGTGGTAAGCACTCGCTCGTCACATGTAAAGTGTTTTCAGGTTGTGTGGACAGGCCCCGGCTCATGTTGTTTGTCCTGCAGGCTCTGCTGTGTGGCAGCTGGTTGCGTCATTCCTGAAGCTCCCCATTTCTGGAACACACTGTATTGTTGGAGCCACAATTGGCTTCTCTATGGTAGCCAGAGGTCACCATGGGGTCAAATGGATGGAGATACTGCGCATTGGTGAATATGTGTTGTTATTCTTCACACGTTAAAACAACTGTCTGTTAAATCTGAAACATAAATGTTCATTAACAATCATTCAAATGTTTTTTTGTGTTCTAAAGTGGCCTCGTGGTTCCTGTCACCTCTGCTGTCCGGCATCATGTCAGGAATCCTCTTCTATTTCGTTCGCCAATTCATCCTGAACAAGGTGAGTCCAACAAAGTGTATGTAAAAATACTCCATTATCATCCAAAACTCTGAGAAATGAAGTAAAAGTACTATATATTGGTAGTATTACAAAAATAAAAGTCAAACATGTACTCTTTCTGCAGAAAGCTCCTGTGACTGATACATACGTATATATGACATAAATAGATTTTTAATACTGCTGCATCAGTTCTCATCAACATTTATATACAGGGTTAGTTTAGTCCAGTGGTTTCCCAAACTAAGGTTCCTCCCCAGTCAAAGGGTCACGAGATAAATCCAGTGGTTTGTTAGACGATTGATGGTGTAGGAGAAAGTTTTGCAACACCTTACAACACATTTTTGTCACAAACTCCACCTACCAGCTCCCATAAAGCTCAATAAATGTACATGTTCAAGCTATTTATCGACCAAGACCAGAGAGAGACTCCAGGAAGTTACTGGTTTTATCCAAGAAAGTGTGTTAGCCTAATCCATGAGACTTGAGGTGATGTAGGCAGATTCTGTTACCACTGAACAAAGTCTTGGTGCTGTTTACTGTACAACCTTCAGAGCGGTGTCAATATTCTCGTCTCAGCTCCCACAGTGTGAAATAGTGATGAGTAATATTCGTCCCCACAGACTGACCCCCTCCCCAACGGCCTCAGAGCTCTCCCTATCTTCTACGCCATCACTATGGGCATCAACCTCTTCTCCATCATGTTTACAGGAGCACCACGTGAGTACCGACTGCACACACCACACCACAGCCACGCTCCTTTTAATTCTCACTTACTGCACTGCACCAACATGGCAGCTGTGAAAACCCGCAGAGAGGTGAGGTCGACATAGATGAGGGTCAACATAGGCGCCGAAGAACGAGGAGACGTTTTTAATTTTTAATATTTCAGATTGTTCCTGTGGACATTATTTCATCAGTCATCTGTCTGATGAACTGCCCCCTTTAAGACAAAAAAGACAAACTAATTAAAAGAGGATTGCAGAAGTCTAAAGCCACCGAACACAACAAGAATAAAGTAGAAGCAGATGAATCTGAGAAACATACAACTATTAAACGGACAATTTCCACTCCTCTTTGTTTCATTTGCAGGATTGAACTTATCGAGAAGTCAACTGGCCTGGGCCCTTCACTGAAGGCTGCAGGCCGGTGTGTGTGTGAGCAGAGCTCACTCCTCACACTGATACTGCACACACACACACACACACACACACACGCCAGAGACACACAAAGCCATTGTCCTTTCATTTAAACACACTTGAGCTGTGTATGTTTGTGGTTATTGCGGCTTCTCAGCCACGCTGATGATGGAAGAAGTCGCTGCTTTTACTTTGATTTGTTGTTAACCTGCAAGAGTCTGCGAGAGCAAACAGGTAAGTTCTGTCATACTAACCTGTGTTAGTTCAGTTACAGCAGCAACCATTCAGCATTTTGTGTTAGCGTTAAAAGAAGTGTGAGTGTACACTTATCAAACTTATCACTCGCCTGCAAGACTAGTCTGTTTCTCGCTGTCTGATTAGAGGAGTGTGTATTCTTGCTGATACTGTTGTCTGTACTGAACGTTGGCATGGCCCACATGGATGTTTTGTATATTTTTGGACATAACTTAGAAGCGTGGGTGTGGTTACGTTGGAAAAACGATCGCTCTTTTTACTTGGAACTATCGCATGATGAATGGTCATGCTCCTAAAATATCTGAGAGGTCAAACAGCTGTTTAAAAGTAGATTAAAGTGTGCAGGAATGAGCTTTTCATTTCACTTTCTGTTTCTCCTCATCTGAGATGAAGTTCTCTCTCATGTCCCGCCTTGTTTTGTCCTGTCTCGTGTGCACAGTGCTGGGTTTTGACAGATTGCCATGGTGGGGTACGCTGTGCATTTCGCTGGGCTGTGCCTTCGTCACAGCTTTGGTCGTTTGGTTCATTGTGTGTCCGCGCCTCAAGAAGAAAATCAAACGTGAGTAAAACATTTTCTGACGTCCCGACCTCCATTCAGTGCATTTTGAATGAAAACCGTGCTGTACTTCAGGAGGAACAGCTGCTGCTCCCTGCGAAACTCCGCTAATGGAGAAGACCTCCAGCAAACCTGTGCTAGCAGAGCAGCCGGTGATACCTCATGAGCCCCAGACTCCCCCAGCTGACAGTCAGAAGGTGGCTTTCAAACTTGGAGGCTCTGAGGAAGCCGACCTGGACAACAACGACATGGAAGCCAACGGTGAGAAAGAAAAGGACTGAAATGAATCAACGAATCTATCTTTTATCTGACTTTGTTGATCTGAAATGTTTTGCCGTAGGTCTGAACGGCACCGTTGGTCCGATGATGATCACCGACCCTCACAGTGGACGGTCCCACACGATCCACAAAGACTCCGGCCTTTACAAAGACCTGCTGCACAAGCTTCACATGGCGAAAGTCGGTGACTGCATCGGCGACAGTGACACAGAAGAACGGCCCATCAGGAGGAACAACAGCTACACCTCCTACACCATGGCCATTTATGGCATCCAAGGAGATCCTAAATACAAGGACCTGGACGGCGGACTGCAGAGAAGACCGAGGGTGGACAGTCACAGCAGCTACAGCTCGGCGATGACCAGCGGGAGCACGATCCAGGACGGGAGCGTGACTCAGGAAGCTGGCACGGACCTCCCCCTGGAAGACGACGAGCTGGAGGTCGACCAACCAGCCGTTTCCGCACTTTTCCAGTTCCTGCAGATACTCACGGCGTGCTTCGGCTCCTTTGCTCACGGAGGTAACGATGTCAGGTAAGGCAGGGGTGGCTTTTCTCTTCAAGACTTTATATGTGAGCTGTTCATTCAGAGGATTTACAGATGTTTTCACACCACTAGCAATGCGATCGGGCCACTGGTGGCTCTCTGGCTGCTGTACGAGAGCGGCTCGGTGGTGTCCAACTCACCGACGCCCATTTGGTTGCTTCTTTATGGTGGAGTTGGCATCTGCGCCGGACTCTGGGTGTGGGGACGCAGGGTGATGCAAACCATGGGCAAAGACCTGACACCCATTACACCCTCAAGGTACGCCACATATTTAGATCCTATAACAACTAAAATTCTGATAAATCTCATTATTAAAGCGCACTAATAGACTTTCTTCCAATTCAGTGGATTCAGCATCGAGCTCGCTTCAGCAGTCACGGTTGTCGTGGCGTCCAATATCGGTCTTCCTGTCAGCACAACCCACTGCAAGGTGAGAAAACATGAATGTGATCGACCGGAAGTCGCTTTAAAAAAGAACTTTTCTAACATTTCCGTGATGTGAACGCAGGTGGGATCTGTGGTGGCCGTCGGGTGGCTGCGCTCCAGGAAATCAGTCGACTGGCGGCTGTTCAGGAACATCTTCATCGCGTGGTTCGTCACGGTTCCCATCTCTGGGCTGATCAGCGCCGCCATCATGGCTCTTTTGATATACGTTGTTCTGTGAGCCTCACCTGACGGGCAGCTTGTTGTTTATGATATCATTCAATGTCATCTCAAGGTCAAGCCAATGATGTTCTCATAGGAATATGTCCATGAATGATGTAGGATCTAATAACACTGTCACATATCCAGAAGTCTGTGATCCTGTATATCCACATGTATATTTGTATAAAAGCAAAAAAAAATCCACACATTCACTTTTGACTTAAAAAAAAGGAAAAATACCAAAATAACAGTTATATTCTGTGTTTGCGTGTTGAAGGAGTTGCTTGATTTTAAAGGATTTCCATGTATTTTACTCACTATTAAACATTTTCCACTGCTTGTGTTTACTGTGTGTGCATGTGGGTGTTAGGTTAGTGAGACAAACACTATCATGAGGTCGTTTTATTTTGAAATATGATGTTGATTATTAAACAACTACAATTCCCAAGAAAGATTCATTTTTGTGATTTGCCTGATGAGTGTTCCAGTGTTTTCCTCTGAGCCTTCCAAACTCGTCGTCGGAGGCGTCTGGGGATCGCCGCGATGGCAGAGAGGTGGAGAAAAGCCCTGGAGGGGGTGCAGGCGGCCTCAGTCTGTGCACGGCTCGGCCTCGTGCTGCACCGCCTTCATTTCTCTAAAGTTAAACTCTCTAAAATGTTCCCAGGTGTAGATTCAACATGTGACAGATGCAGATTATCACTTGTCTCTTTGGCACACTAAATCAGATGTTTTTATGGTCCTTCAGTCGGACTCTGTGATCTGATCTCACTGGTGTTGCAACATCTTTAAACTTGAGAAACTGAGACGCACAATTCCCGTTACCTGTTACCAACACCTGTTGTACCAATGTCACCTCTGATACCTTTGACCGAACTTGGAAACCATGTATTGAATATCTCAGAGCTCGTCTTTAACTTACCACTTTCCTAAAAGTATCAAAAGAACTAAGTCTGATTTATGTATCGCTCTGTGTCTCTTCCTGTCACTCTGTCTTTTATTTTGTGCAAATGTCTGTTTGTTAATATGTAAATATGTGTTCTTTTTGTATTGTGTGGCTGTTCTGCAGCATATTTTCTACGTCCATGCTGTGTTCTAAAAACAAATCCAATAAAAATGTGTTTAAAAAAGATGAAAAATTACAACAACAAACACAAACTACATGTTTTCATGTCCAGTATTTGGGGATAAATAATGATGAAATAAAGTTTTATCATCATACTCAATATTTAGCAGCATAATTTACAACTATACTTAAATATTCTGCCACCTATATAAGGACTTTTCTCAAATAAACCAGTGACTTGATTCTACAAATACATATCTTATATTTCCAGCATGAGCTGATGTTTATTTTATTGTACTGTAAAGCTGACTGTTGCTGCAGCACAGCTAATGTCAGACACACTGCAGCTCCACAACACTGTCACTGGATTCCACACTGAGAAAAGAAGAGGTTTACTAACAGCAAAAGGCCACATGATGGCGCTGCTCTCCAAATAATTGAGGTGGAGTTTGAGGTGGCTGAATGATTCATCACTTGACCAGTTTGACCAAACAACATGCACTGAGGAGGGTTCCTGTGACTGTGTATCTGTCGTGTGCAGAGTGAGATGTGGAGCAAGTTGCTTCATCAACAGATCAGCTCAAACAAGGTGTGTGTCTGTGTCAGGATGTAGAAGTACAGGAAGGCCTTTCATAATATAAAAGCACTGATCATCCAGCCAGAAAACCTCTCCGCTGATTGCCAGGTGTTCCTCGTTTGTTGCAGGTGCATTGTTTTGGAGCAGGTGGTGCTGTTGTCCAGGATTTTACATGAAGCTGTTGAACTGTGGCAGGCTGCTCCAACAGGCAGACCTTGACTTCAATTAAACATGTGAAAGTTCTGTTATCACAAGCAACAGCATCGATATCAATCATCATTTGAAACTTTGATTCAGACGTTTGACCTCTGTGCTGAATTTAAAAGCACAGAGGTCAAATTAAAAAAAGACTATTGCATTATAATCTACAGCCAGCATGATTAACTCTTAAATACAGACTCTGAACATGAAATAAGACAATAAAATTGTTTTTCTACATCCATATTTTAGACGTCCTGCAGTGATGGCTGCAGTTCTCTTTATCGCATCTTTCTTATAGGTTCAGATACTTTATCAGACATGATGCCGTCAGTAAAGTCACACTATTTTTCAGCTATGCACATCATCAGAATCACATGACAGATGTGTTTCACTGCTTTGTCCATTTGATATTATCAGTAGATACTTAATACATAAATAGTTTTTCATGATTTTGATGTCTAAGTTTAACCAACAGAGAGAAATCTTC
Source organism: Protonibea diacanthus (assembly GCA_028641955.1). Lineage (NCBI taxonomy): Eukaryota > Metazoa > Chordata > Actinopteri > Sciaenidae > Protonibea > Protonibea diacanthus. Next base: position 24,931,965 of record CM053985.1, read on the forward strand.
GAGATGATTCAAGACTGGAGATCTTGAGCTGAGGAAGCCTCTTGGATGAGAGCTGAAACATCTTCACAGGTCTACAGCCAAGACGAGCTGCCCCAGATTTAACCCATCTTGAAGAAAGCTGAGCTGGACACAGACAGTACAGACAAATCTGAAGTCTGACTGTCTTTCATGGTTGAGTTTGTGTGAACATTTGTGCCCTGTGTGGCTGACACGTGGTTTGCTGTCAGCTCTCAGTACTCCTCCTCTCTGATATTTCAGTTTTTTCTGAGCTCTTATCAAAGTCTGACCTCTGCCTCTCTGTCTGCTCTGACTCCACACTGAATGTTTCTCTGAGATTTCTACTGTTTGCTCTGCTGATCAAAATGTCTGAGAAGATGTTTTCTGCTTTATGTAACCACCTCTTCATCTGATCTGCTTCCCTCTCTCACTGTGTCAGCAGGGGCTTTATTTTGAAACCAGACACCGGAAGTCGTATCATTTTATTTTGTCGTAATTGACCACTTTGGCTGATTTTCCTCGGCTGTGTCCATACAGGTGCGCCCTGGACGTAATTTGCTACTAAAAGAAAAATGCGTGTTTGAGAAATGCGTGATGTTTTGGCAGAAATTGCGCGTGTGCAGCGGGGAATGTGTCTTTGCACCGCACACACACACTGACAACCAACGCAACTGGGGCATGCATTCACTTTAACACAGCGGACCAACAAGCTGCTGTACTGTAGTCTGGAGCAGATTCACGGGGGATAAAACGACGTCTTGGTTTTCTGCAATAACGCTGGATCGCGCGCAGTTGCGGGACGTGCGTTTGGATTTCCAGTTTGGAGGAAAAGCAGGTGCGTGTCGAGATTCACACCTCGTATTTTTTTTTTAGTTTTTGTCTTTTGCAATCTTGATTTTCGGCCGGAGAGCCGCCTGTGAAATGCAGCCTCTCTACCTGACAGATGTGTGGCACCACAGCTGCAGCCTACAGGTCTGCATCGCCTGAATCAATGCGTGCGTATACTGTGCATGAAATAATAGAAACATTTTTCGCTGTGTTCTTTGCATTCACTGCACCTGATCAGCTCTGTGTGTCTGACTGATATTCTGTCTGTCTGCTGAGGATTATGATAGCATCTGGCTGCTCTGTCCTCTCCACACACACCAAATCTGATGACAATCACAATTATCTGTGCTGCTGAACCAGCTCACAGGCTCATGTACAATTTATTGTGTCACCACACTTTAAGTAAACAGAATTTTTTGCCAGGAGGTGCAGGCCACTAATGGAGAGCACAGAGCTGGTGAGGGTTTGTGTCCTCTGTAGCAGACTGTTGAGACTCCTGAGAGAAATCCAAACGTTTGTTTACCAGCGTGTTGTCTGCTGTGTACAGAACGCCTCCCGTCTACCTGATCTGCTGTGCCAGGCTGTGGAGGACTGAGACTGCTACAGCTGCAAAGCTAATCACCATCAACATCATCGTCATCATCAACATCTTCATCTGCCACTTCAAACACGACAAGACACAAGAGGGCCGGAGGGGAGGGCTGCCTTTGGCTGATCAAAGCCCCGACAGTCACAGAGTACCTGTAGACGATGACTCCAGCAGAGCTGCTCGCTTGAAGGCAACAGCAGCATGAGATAACTGGAGGACCCCCACACTAACCGCTGATTCAAGCTCTTTCAGTTTGGCGCTGATGAAAATGTTCCAGTGTGTCATAGTTGACTGACGGGGTTGTGCAGTGCTGTTTGAGCTCCGGGACGTCGCCAAGCAGCTCAAAGCGCAGACAGCCACAGGAAGGAGATGGCACGTCCTGGATCGGGGCTGCTGGTGCCCGTCAACGGGCTGGGGTACCCGCCTCAGAACCTGGCCAGGGTGGTGGTCTGGGAGTGGCTGAACGAGCACGGGCGCTGGAGGCCCTACACTGCAGCGGTCTGCCACCACATTGAGAACGTACTGAAGGGGGACGCCCGGGGAAGCGTCGTCCTGGGGCAGGTGGACGGACAGCTCTCTCCTTACATCATCGACCTGCAGTCCATGCACCAGTTCCGACAGGACACAGGTAAGAGACGTGACAGCTTCCTGTCTACGCACACAGACGTAAACACTCATCTCTGTTTAATGAATTCTCCTTGGCTCATCCTCACCACAGATGATGTCATATTACCACACTGGGATTAGAACAGAGCCGGGGCCTTGATGTGGTTGCTGCACACACACATCTTATGTAACTTTCAGGGGAATAGATGCTGCCCCCCCCCCCCCCCCCCCCCCCCCCACACACACACACACACACACACACACACACCCTCCGTCTGCTTTGGGACTCACACGCACACGAGCGACAGGTTGAGCTCGGAGGCGTTGCAAACTGAACAGGACACAAATGACGATAATTTATTCACTCAGGAGCGTCTTCATGCGGCTGCAGGAATGCCATGACCTTGCCAAAGGTCACCACGCTGGAGGTGGGACAGGGGGGGGCAGCTGCGCATTCATCAGGCAGATGTGAGCTCTTCTCGGCTTGAATGTGTTGGTGATGCAGTTGGCTCCTGGTTTCCATGCAAAGGAAAGATTAAACAGCGTATGGGAAGATCAGGTTATTAGACGCTGAATTAAGATCCTGCTCTGCCTTAAAGTGGCCAATGAAAAGGTTTGTCTTCAGTTTCATGTGTGTTTAGAGAGCGTTATCTGAGTCTGAGGGATCACCTGCCTCTGGCTGTGACATGATAACAGTAGTATTATATCAGTGATGATAGTACACATCACTTCAGAGTAAAATCCTCCCAAAACAACCTTTGTTTGGTTGACTGTAATTCTCTCTGACTGCTACCTTCTCTTTAAACATGACCAGATGTTTGTGCTGTACTCAACCAAAGCTCAACACACTCCCTGTGTTTGTCTGTGTGTGTGTGTGTGTGTGTGTGTGTGGATTCACCTTCCTGTCGTCCCCGGCGTTTGAAGCAGAGATGTGGGGGAGGTTTGAGACATCTGTTAGATCCAAGCTCGGTGAAATCTCAAGCTGCCTGAATTATTCTTCACGTCTGATTCGGCTACATATCAGCGCTGTGTGTTAAGAGTCCGACCGTAAATCACACGAATGATTGTGACCTCTGACGCTCAGGATGGGGGGCGGGGGGGCAATAAAAACAAGGTTTCATCACCTCTTGGACGAGGTGAAGCCTGAGGAGTAAAACCGTCGCTTTATGTCTCTTACTTGAAGGTTTTACGTAACATCAGAAGGTGACCTGACCGCCGGGGATCTGCATCTCATCATTTGAACACCGACATTAAGATATGTCTGCTTCATGATGCAAAACAAACAGTCAAACTGTGATCAAACGTCTCTGAATGGTTAAAACACCCACAACTTTAATAAGTTGTAGCCGTGTACGTGCTTTCTTGTTACGCTGCATGCGTGTGTGTGTTTTTATAGAAACCCATCTACAGATGGGCGTCGCAAACTAAACCAGGCTATAAATTATGTGGTGTGTGGCCGGTTGAAGCTGTGCAGCCTTAACCCTTTAAAAATAAATATGAACATGGAAGCAATATTTTAAAAAATCAATAACACTTGGAGTGTTTTGAACTGATTTTTTTTATGAATGCTGCTAGAACATTTTAGTTGTTGTTTATTTGAGTCTAACAGAAGGGCTGCATGATGAACTGGCGACATAGCTCTTGATATATTTGTGTTTTTCTCTTCTCTAATGTTTGAAATGCTGAATATGAGAGTGACAGTGTGTCTGCATGGCTGTCAGGAGGCCTGTAGCGTAAGGAGCTTCTCCTTACTGCTGTTCCCCTCTGATGGAACATAACACAGAGCACCACACGTGTCTCGGGTTGACTGGCTGTGAGATGAACCACTGAGCCGTTTGTCAGCCATTACTGCAGCACACGGGGCTCGGCCCTGACGTTTATCTGTCCTTGTTGTGTCGTTCAGGTGTGTTACCTTCCCCCCGTCCCCCTGACATGGGGGGACAGGCTATCACCGTGGACGAACCTCAGCCATCGACCCGAGCTCCCATGAAGCCTAGCTTCCAGGTTGATGTGACGCCGCTGCACAGCTGCTTGCACACAGGACCCCAGTGAGCTTGTTTTAATGTGGACTGCGATGCATCTGTTTCACATCGGATGTTTGCTATATTTGTAGCTCAGCAGGTCAGGCCACAGCCACTCGCTCTGTTGCAGGCTTATGGAGCGTCCCTGTGGGGAAACCCCATTTTGTCGCCGAGCCAGTGATCGTCCTCTGAGGCTGTTTTTTTGGCAAGAGCTGGAAAGAGATTCGAGTGTGCTTTGTGTACCTTGTGTGTGTGTCCTTGCGTCTGTACATGTGCGAGTTTGCTGACGTGTGGCCTCACTCCGCCAGCTGTGGCAGCTGTGGTGTTTGTGTCCTGTCCCTGCAGGCCGTGTAGGGGTGCCCTGCTCTCCTGTGGGTTTGGGAGGAGCTCCCTGTGGGTGGGAACCAGGCAGAGTCACTTGGACTAATGAGACAGCAGCTATGGTTTATCTCCATGGCTCCCTCTAATCAGAGCATCATGACGACAACTCGCGCACCACAGACGATGCAGCAGGGCCCCTTCTCTGTGGACAGCAGCCTAAACACATCTGTATTTAGTTGGCATTTGAAAACACAGGGCGTGGAGATCATAATACAGCTACCAGTCCGTGGTGAGATCCAGTGCTTTGTATATGCAGTATCATTGAAGGCTTAGAGGCTTATATATAGTGTGGATGAATATCTGGCCAAAGGCAAGAAGAGGATTGGCTCCCAGCCAAGCAGGATCGATCCGTTCTCCTCCCCAGAGGGGCTTTTGAACCTCTAAACACTGCTGTGGACTGATCCCCTTTCACTACACCCACTCCCATAGCAAAACACACAGGCTTATCTGCCACCTCCATCATATACCAACACTTGTGGCCTGTCTGATGGATTTCACACTGCAGCCATTGCTCCTGCTGCTGCCCGGCTTTTTAAGCATTTACCTCTCTCTACATTTTCTGTCATGATGGAGGGACGGATAAATCCATCAGCACTGCTCACTTAAACTTAAATATTATTCTCAAATGGAGGTTCTGCTGGTCAGTGTTGGGACGCTGTAGTCGTATCACCACCACGAGAGGAGTTTAAGGTGCAGTAAAAAGGTCACCGCAGCAGAAGAGCTAACGGTGTGAACATGAATAGATTACTGAATTGATTAAATTGGACAGATTTTTCAATTCGGCAGTTTCTCAATCGCTCCGGCCGTGACAAATGTGCCTCACCTTGACGCGACATTCCACCTTTAAAACCGAGCTGAAATGAACATCCATTTCCAGCATACGTCCTCGTGTGTTCGGTTTATGATTGTACAAAAAATTCAATTTACTGTGTTACTGTCATGCTGTGACAGCGCCTCCACGATCCATCCTCCAAGGATCTGTCACGTGATGCACACCGGCCCAAAAATACTTTACCCCATGAACGTACTTTGAAAAAGAAGCGGCTGTAAAATGGTGGATCAGAATTTGATCCATTCGGTCCAGTAACATCTGGACTAAACCTGGGATTAGCAGCTCGGCCAGGAGAAGTCTGAGCCCCACAGTGCACACGCATATGTGAAAGATCTGGATAATTTCATGCCTGGAAATCATATTTTTTTTGGTCTCATGCACCAGTGACCAGCTTCCGTAAGAATGAACGGAGCCCGGCCTGCATCGCTGTGTCCAGATCTCTTTATGCATCCATGACTGCAGGCAGTTAACCAGCTGGAGGTAGAAGGGCTGCGTGATGGTAGATGTGTCCACTGCTGGAGGTTTAGCTGTAATGTTTCCACCGTGAGAGCTACACCTCAGTGTCTGTTTCAATGCAACGTGAGTACCGAGGTTACAGAAGTACTTGTGTTAGCTGACAGCCCACAACTGGACCCACGAATGAGAGATCACAGGTCATCAGCAGCTCCAGCATCAAACAGAACGTCTGGTGTGAATCGGGGCTAACATTTGCAAGCTAGGCTGAATAGCATCCGTTCGGCATAGCTTCTTATGATGGGCTCTCAAATGTTGAATGCTGTAAACAAACCTGACTGTGTCACGCACCAATCAGCAGCCAGACACAGTTAGCTACTAGCTGGTGAACACAGAGGAGCGTCACACAGTTCATGAGAGAGATATCTTTCTCAGGAGTTGGTGGAGACCAAAAACAGAGCTGCAAGGAGAGTAAATATTGGACAGACCAAGCTCTAAATGTGCGAATGTGGCAACTTTATGCAGATAATTTCATGTTTTCACTGTTCCAGAGTCAGTTATTGCATTGGTGTTGGACGTGATGTGGACAGAAAGGGTATAAATCTGTTCGCAGGCGAAGCGGCGCGATGACGTGTTGCAGTGCACAGAACAGAAGTTGACTGCACGTCGCTTAGCAACGTCGACCAGATGTCAGTCAAACGCTGCCAAGTGAAACTTCCCTGCCTGAAAACTTTTTTTCACAAACATGTCCAGAAAAAGATTCATCCTCATCTGAGAAGCGGTAAAAAAAATCTGTATGATAGCTGCAGCGTCTTAGATATATAGATTTATATTATTTCACAAAGGATTTGTGCACAGAGTGTGTGCAGTCGTGCAGAGTCGTGTTTTCTGGAGCTGTAAAGGCCATTACAGTTGCTCTGTTGCTCGCTGTTGTGAGATGGCCCATGTGTGACTGCAGAGATAACCCCCTATCAGCGGCTGTTGGCTGCCGTGTTGCCGGGTGCGAGGCTTTGTTTGTTTTGGTTCCACAGGCGTGAGAACCTTCTCTCCTCTGGCTTATTTCCCCTTCGGCTAGCAGCCCTCCCCTGACTATTACGGTGAAAAAAAAAAAACCCAGAGAAGACAAAGAGAAGATAGGTCCTGTTCTCATGTCTGTTTTGTGTTAAGCTGACAAACAACAGAAGCTTTGCGGTTGTGGTCTGAATGCTGCCTGTAAACTTGCAGGGCATGTGTAACGCTGCACATTGTTTTACTTTTATGTAGTTTAGCATGTAGTAAATGTGTGTGGGAACTAGTTTGTTGGTCTGTGGGAGGAAGCTGTAAAAAAAAAAGGATTCCCGTTATGTACGTGATAAAGGTCAGGTGCTGAATGCATCAGCTCATGACTGTGAAATCCCACATGCGTCAGAAGAAAGGCAAGAATGAACGAAGGAGCCGAGCCCAGAGGCTGTAAACTGTCAAGAAACAAGTCGGGATGGAAATGAGACAGGACCAGGCGCTCAGGTACTACGAGTGTGTGTGCTTTTAATATTTGAATGTGTCAACAAGAGAAGCACGTGCACGGGCCGACTGTGAACCTGACGTTCAAACTGCAGGACTGTTTTTATTGAAGCTCTGCAGCAAGTCACCTTCAGACCACATCCTGAGCCATGTGGACTAAAGATAAACAGACATGACATAATGACCAAACTCTTTTTCCTCTCAGAGCTTCCAGTAATTAGCGTAATTAGTCAGCGAAGGTCTTTAGCAGAATCAAAATGGTGCTTCGCCAAGGTGGTGCTAAGGTGTCACTGTACACGGGGGTCCATTACAGCCCCAACCAGCTGGCTGTATTCCACTTGGATGTCTGCAGGAAAAGGGATTGAGAGGAGGGAGGAGGAGACGGGTGGAGGGGGGGAGCTGACAGAGGTGAGGAGAGAGGAGGAACAGAGGGAGAGGTGGAGCGTTTCCCTGATGGAAAGTGACAGTCAGGGTGGAGGGAGGGATAATAACAGTGAGAAGACCCTCAGCTGTGCACGTTTCACAAAGTGTCCCCATCCCCATCTCAAGGTGTTCTTATTGTATGTAAGCATCAATGTGCATTTATGTGTTCGGATCAGCAGCCAACACAAGAAATAACCCACAAGATTCAGATTGAATCTGAAATGTTGGAAATCACAAGCAACAAAAGGAAACGCCAAAAACTGCAGTTCCTCAAACGTCCACTTGAGGCTGGCTCCAGACAGATGTCCAACTTCACAGCAGAAATAAACACGTTTACAGCCTGGTACAAAAAACAGTTTTGGTCTCTGTAGCTAATTTCCCCGTTTAAGGCTTAAAGTTATGCAGAATTAAGAGTGTGGCCACTAAGTGGGTGGCTTATTTGAGCAACCAGGCTGCGTTCAGCCCGCCTCAGCTGCACAGAAGTCTTTGCATGAGATAGCAGTAAAATAAAAACATTTTGTACTTTTAATTATTGAGGGCTGTAAATTGTTTATTTTCAGTAACAAATGATCCAAACAGACAAAAGTAAACGTTGATGACAGAATTATCTTCTGTGCACACATTATGGAGTAATAAATTCAGCACCACACTTATTAAACACTTTGTTTCACCCTTGTAGACCATCGCTCAGGCTGATATTCCCCCTGAAGAGCGACCTTGCTCTCAGGGTGCCTCGGTCAGCTCTGTCCACGTCCTGACTGCGTTGCAGTGATGAGCAGCTTCTGGCAGCCTCTCGCATTGAGGCGTCTCTCCACTTCTTTCAACTTCTAATCCGGCGAGTCGCCACTTTTAACTTCTGAAGTTAGATATCTTACTCTTTTATCAGGGATAGCAGCTTCTTAAATCTGCTCTCTGCACCGCTCGCTTATCAGGCCGGTCCGGGAGGTCACTTGGATCAGTAAGCTGTCGGCTGCCTCGGCCCGTCAGCCCTGCTGCTGCTGCTGCTGCTGCTGCTGTTTAGGAACGAGGCATCGTCTCTAAACTGTTTGTGTAAATTATCCTCCATCTCCTGGTTACATTTATTGACAGATCTCTTGTCGAAATGCGTCGTTCAATAATATTCTCAAAGTATTTTCACTCCCCTCCTTCACTAAAATGTCACCGTCACTCGAGGCAGCAGAGCTCTTACAGAATGTGATAAATAAAGTGAGCCACACTGCGTTGTTAGGCTCCTCAGATGTCAGGTAGCTGCTGTATTGAAAAGGCACAGAGTGTTCTTGCTGTAACCAATGGGGTGTCTTTGATCTACATGAGTGTGTGGTCTAACATTCACAGAAAGCGTGGTTTGACTGAGACCAGAGCTGCACTGATGCAACTCCCAGCTGCCAGCGGTTGCAGCGAGCCAAGCGCAGAGCGGCCTTGATCAGCGTCGGTGAACAGCAGAAACACAGCGCGGGACTTTTTGTTTTGGTTTCAGCATTTTAACTCACTCTGTAGGAAAATAAATGCACTCTTAGCTCGGCACTGGCGGCATGACCAATCGCTAAAGCCGAAAGCGGGACAGGCTTTCTCAAAAGCATCTTAGTGGTAAGGCGGCTGTCTTTGTTGGAGTGTGAGCTCGCTGCAATGACCAAAAAAAAAAAAAGATTTTCAGAAAGTCTGAACACACAGTCACATCTCTGCTCAAAAACTCTGTCAACAACCGAGTCACTAAATATCCTTTCATCACTCAGACACTGTACACACTGCTCTGTCTTTAACTTCACATTGATGCCTCTGTATGACCTGCATAAACAAACTGGACCATCAGCAAGAAGACTGAAGAGCTTTTCTTCTCTGCCCCCGCGAGGCGGTGTAAACATTACCACTTTTGTCCACAGGGGCCGCCAGAATCAACATGAAATATGTAAATAAAAAACATATAAAACACATACAAAATGCTACTTCACATCAAGACAACTTTAAATTGATGTTTTAGTTATATAAATGATATATAATATATATTGAATATTGAATATCTTTGGACTTGGGTCATTTGATATTTTTCAGTGTTTTCTGACATTTTATTAAAGTTCATTTTAAATCAAACAATATTACCTGTCAGCTGTACTGTTATTCAGTGAATCGTCCAATAGAAACCGTAGTGTTACAGCGACATCCAGGGCATGTAGTAAATCTCATGGCTGGTTGCAGGCGTTGTTTTGTTTGGCGTCGCCTGCGCTCTGAATGTGCAGTCACTGCCTGTTTCGCTCTGATGAAAACGAGGAGGAATTACTGCGACGAGGCGTGGGACGAGCACACGCATGCACATAACGGGTTCACATTCCCTCACACTCCTACTTTTCAGCCACAAAAAAACAATCACTTACTTTGATTGTTTGCAGCCGGGGCGCTCAGCAGAATATCAATGCGAGTCTCTCTCCCTCACCCTCCTCTCCCTTTCTCTCTGTCACCTGTAAGTGTTTCTAAATCATTGTTCCTGGTCAGAGTCCAAGTCCTGTGACTGGTCAGTGTGAACATCCCGCAGTAGCCTGTGAGGTGAATAATATTTGCCAGGTGCTCCTGGCAGAGACGCCGCCAGCCTCTCCACTGCTGCTCACACGCTCACATCACTTTTTCTGACATTTCATTATTAACAAGGGCTCGCAAACTCTCCAAGAATTTATATCACCGGTGCCTCAAGGTGAATTTTTATCAGACCTCAGTTGTAATTGCTTTTACTTTGTCTTGTCCTTTTTGTATGGTTGCATTCAGTCAATACGAAAAGGAAATGAAAGTCGCTGCAACAGTGTCTTTTTAGGTTAAAATGTACCTTGTTAAAGGCTGATTATTTAGTCTGAAGAGCTTTACACTCAGCAGAGGCAGGGAACTTGCATCCAAATGATTTAAACCTGTTGTTTTATGGTAGAAAAGTCACACTGTGTTGCAATAAAGGGTCAAAAACAAAGAAAATCTCATGGGAACCTGACGGATGTGAGACTCCACACTGTTCCTCTTCAGTTCGTAAAAAAAAAAGACAGTAAAGCCGCTCAGAACGATGTAAAATCAATTATTTTTGATCATGTGTGGCTTTACCAAAGTCTCCCAGTCATTAGGTAATGAATAAACGCAGTCATGAAAGTTACCGGGCCATCACCACGTCATAAAGAGGCGGTCCTCATCAGCAGCGCAGTCAAACAGTGCTCGGGTGTCTCGGTAATCAGCTGCTCAACTGGTTTTTAATTTTAGGAAAGAAAAGGCTGCAGCGCCACAGGAGGAACATGTTGGATTCAAAGTGAAAAATGCATCCCAACACTTTGCTCGATGCACTAAAGGCTCGTGCTATACATCTCAATGAAAGCCCGAAAGCTAATCAGGTTGAGTAGCAAGCAAAGGTCGGAAGCTACTTTTTCTCGTCTCTTCGCTTTGCCTCGTGTTGCCTCGTGTGAGAGGCGGACAGTCAGATCAGACGCAGGTTACATCAGCTATCAGCTCTTCAAAAGGTGTCGACTGAATGCAAGTAATGAGAATTAACAGCTCCGGCAGAATGTCACATATGATGCAGTAAGCGGTAGACAAAAAGGCTCTGGGCTTTCACAAAAAATATCACAGACATAAAAAGACTCATATCATCCTTTGTGTCTGATGAGCTCAAAAAAGTTCAATAAATTCATAAAATTCCATCTCCTCCTCCTCCTCCTTCATTTCACGATTGGACACAAGACGTCCATCCTCAGTGTATGTGTGCTGCAGGGTTCCTTATTGCACTCGGTAAGTTGTACATTAGATCATGATTGGCCTCCGAGACTAGCTGTGCTGTCACAGATTTAAGCCGAGCACGGAGAACATGTGACGTAGTGAAGTATCAAACATCTCCGGTGGTTTGTTGTCAGCTTCCGCCGGTGTAAGAGCGCCTACCTCATGACCAAGACCAGACACAGGTAGCTAATATGTTGTTTGTATTAACCACATCGCTTTGGCTGGGGCCGCCTCAGTAAGTGTTGCACTGCAGAACTCGCAGCCTGCTTTGTGGTTTGTCTGTTTTTTGGACTCTGTTATGCAGACGAACTCTTTGTGGTTTTAGTAGCCAAATTTTAATAGAGAAGATTTCAGCTGACGTCTCCTCCCAGACAGCCACAGCACACTTCTACTCAGCCTACCGTGTTCACTCTCTTGGAGTGTGCGTGCGAAGGCAGGGCGAGGAGAGGGTGACCGCTGTCACAAAAGTTTCAGTTAGAGGTGAGTCAGGTCACATTTGAAGCAGGAAGTTTAAATCCAATCATAGTAATGACGAAAACGAGTTTGTCGGAGACGGAGACAAGGCGAGTGAAAATGCAGTCGATGCCGAGGCAAGATGGAGACCTTCAAAGAGTTGTTTTAACGCTGACCTCAAGACTAACACCAATAACAAATGTTCACGCATGGGAGGTGATCACAGCAGTCACCTGGCCTCCATAGGGGAGTCACAGGTGAACAGCTGCTGTTTTGTTGTTTCATATTTACGAGCTCATTGTTAGCTCAGTGCACCTGGATTTTGCTGGTGTTGTTTAATCTGCAAATAAATAAAACATCAAATTCATATTTCATGGAAGATTAGTCTTAAAGTTCTCTTTTTGTTTTTCTTTTAGCACATGGATGTTGACAAAGATGCTTGGGGTCACTTAAATCTGTTAATCATGTTATGCACGCCCCTGCATGAGGCTTGCAGCTCCTCCAGCAACAGACTGCTCCTCCCACCATGTAGGAAGGAGCACTACAACAGGTCCTTCGTTCCAGCAGCTGCTTTGTGGTTTCAGCATTGGCCCCAGAGATCCAGCATTGGTTGGGCTTGACTTTAACTACTCCTGCAGCATAATGTACTTTGCTCTGCTCCTCTGCTCTTTGATCAATACGTTCACCAAATTGTCAAAATCATTTCGCCAAAACTCGCTAAGTTACGAGCTCGTGCGTTGTGGTGTCTGTCTCACTTTTAAGCCCGATAATCTCACTCCACTGTGAGCGGAGCGCGACATAAATTGAATTTCAAAGTTGACCCTCATCTGTTCAGGAGTAATTAAGCCTTTCCCATACAATCATAAATGATTTATTCATTATAGTTCCGTATAAATTATGGATGTCTCTCGCAGCTATTAGCGCCCGCGGCGCGTGAAGTCATCTGCTTGAACTGTAAACAAACTTTCACTGCGATACAGTAAAAGCAGGGATCCACTTACGACACACAGTGAATATCATTCACGTTTCAGCAGCTTTCTCTTCCTCCTTCTTCACCGCAGTAGAACTGATGACTTCTGAAGAGTGGATTTGTGAAATTAGTTTTTTCCCCTGCATGTTTTGACCCTCAGAGTCAATGTGCAACTGTTACACCTCTGTAGGCTTTAGATAAAGTCCGTCTGACTCGTGTTCAAGCTGTAAGCTCAGTAAAAGCTTTACAGACCAGGATGTGACCCTCATTTTATTCCAGCTCCGAACATTTAGCCGAGCTGGTTCCCAGAAAATGCTCTGCTCCTCTTAACAGACTTAATAATCAAATTTAAGGAAGTGTGCATCAGATAAATACTGCAGTAAAAATAATTGAACTTTTAACTTGAGCTATTAATACTTAAAAAAAAATGAATATTCTCCATTAATTTTGTGGTGTGAACACAGAGGAGATGTGATTACACTTGTGATTCATCAGGGAGAAGGTCTGAGCCTAATAATAAAAACTCCTTGGGAAAGTAGCACATAGTTAAGGAGAGGTTGTGTTTGCTAAAATCCATGACAATGCATGGATAAAACCTCTGCGTCCCTGCGGGGGCGGCGGTCCGATGCCCTCTGACCTCTCTCACACACCGTGTCCACTTTACTGCTGATCAAAGCTGACCGGTGGTAGTCTGGCGCGCTGACAATTCGCCGTAACGCGGCCAGACGTTTCCTCTGATAAGACCCGACTGCGTCTGACAGCCGTGAAGTGGGTTATAAAAGCCCGTCTCAGCAAACTCATTTACTGCATGCTGTTCATCCCGATGACTCAGACTGCCTTTATTTGTCAGATGTAATATTCTGAGCAGTTTTTTCCCTCGCGGTGCTTCCCGTGAGCAGCCTTGACATTGTGATGTCATTCGTTAGAAACTGGTTTTCTGGTTTGTCGGTGGTGAAATGGAAACCTGAAAGAACAGTGTGCAGAATGTAGTGGGGCAGAAATGGAAAATAATGTGAGGGGAGGGGTATTCAGTTGGTTGCAATCTTGCAGCCTCACAGCTAAATGCCACGAAATAAATCCTACATGCTGACCCTTTAAGTACAAGTTTGAGGTGCTTGTAATTTTCTTTTCATGCCGCTTCTTCTACTCCCCTTCACTTGAAAGGGAAACAGTATTATTTTTGATCATTGATCAAGCGCTGTCTGCTCACAGCAGGAAGGTTACTGGTTTGAACCTCAGCTGGGGAGTTTGCATGTTCTCCCACAGTCCAAAGACATGCAACAGGTTAATTAGTGATGTGAAGACGTGAATGTGAGTGTGAATGGTTGTTTGTCTCTTTGTGCCCTGCGACTTGTCCAGGGCGTACCCCGCCTCTCACCCAAAGTCAGCTAGGATAGGCTCCAGTCCCATCATGACCCTGATGAGGATAAACCGTTACACATAATGGATGGATGGATGATTGTTTCATGATTTTTAAGCATTTTAAGGTTTAGACTGTTGGTTAAACAAAACGTACCATTGTGAAAGTAATCTCTACAAACAGATATTTAATCTCTTATATCCATAGATGAATGCAGAATCTGTAGGTGAGACGTTTTAGTCTGAGTAGTCTTGACAACAAGTTTCTTTTTTTAAATACAGATTTCTGTTTATAGACGTCAGCAGAATTCGTTCTTCTCATTTTCACGCATCAAGTTGCTGATCCGACTGCAGAGGCAGTGTTGGTCCACATATCGGTTATCCCTACACCAAAAGATAAGCCGTTGGATCCAAGAAGTGTTACTCTGGGCTTCTGGGTAACTGTGACGGCATTTTGCAGAGATTTTATAATCAGCAGATTATTTATTATCAGCAGTTCAAGCACAACAATCCTGCTTTCACATCAGTGCATGAGTCATAATAAATGTCTTTACAGTGTGGTACTGAGAAAATCTGAACACTTCCTCCACCGCTGTAGTTTGTGTATATATCGCAGCCAATAATGAAGATTCTTTAAGACTGAATCTGCGCATTGTGTATGACACATATACATATGATATAATATCCACACAACCGCCTACAGGTTTTATGGAAGTGAGTCAGAATCGTATGACGTGTGAAGCTCTTACCACACAATAAGAGATGGTTGTGATCATGTGGAAAACGTCCTCCTCTTCCTCGACCGTGACCTTTATTCTGCATCGTCTGCTAACTTCACATGGTGTTCATCGAGGGTGCAGCAGCGTGTGCACACCTCCGTAGACTTGTGGCTGATTCTTGAACCGGTTATGTGGCGGTTAGTGTTTCGCGTACGGTGTGGTGGAGGTCATCTGATAGAGAGCTGTGAGCTACGCCTCAAAGTCTCCTCTGATGTGGTGCGCCCATCAATCAGCTTTCCGCTGAGCAGGCAAAAACTGATGTACAGTCTGTCTGCTGGTGTGACGGCCGACATGAAATATCGTGTTGTCACAGATGAGTACATGTACGTGTGTGTGTGTGTGTGTGTGTGTGTGTCACTTTCTCTTGTATTAAATGATGAGGAGCGGTGCAAGGTCAGCTGTAGGCTAAACGATGTGTTTGGAGTCGCTCAGAAACATCACAAAATGAATATTAACATCACAAGAGTGTCACAATAAGTTATATTCTTATCAATATTGCATACAGGCTGACGTTGATGTACGTCACGATATGATATCGGTCAAATTCTATAAGCAAAACACTGATCTGTGTCACTTTGTGACATCAGACATGTAAAACAAAAACTGATTTACTTCATAAATGTGTCCGTGCGTCATGTTTAAGGCGTTCATCCAACACCCATCAGTGACGACACCCACCTGTCAATCAAAGCGTCCACGCTCTTAATCCTGCATAACTTTAAGCCTTAATATAATGTGAACAGGTGAGTTGTATATAAATTCACCCTCAGTACAGTTGTCATGAACGGGGAAATTAGCTATAGAGACCAAAACTGTTTTTTGTACCAGGCTGTAAACATGTTTATTTCTGCTGGGAAGTTTTTAACATGGGGACTTATGGAGACTGACTCACTTCTGGAACCAGCTTCAAGTGGACATTAGAGGAACTGCAGTTTTTGGCACTTCCTGTTTCAGCCACGGCGGTTCGATCTGATTATGAGTCACCTGTCAACATTTCAAATGCACGGCGATTCATAGCAAAGGTGGCAGCACCTCCTCGTATGATCAGCTGTTCGCTGTGTTCTTTATGGTTGCAGACGTTAGCTCAGGTTAGCTGTTAACATGGTTTCACACACAGCTTCCATCTCGTCCAATTTGTGCTTTCTGGTAAGTTCATGTGTCCAGATGTCTGCTCTCAAAATACTGGGTGCACGATTTCTGTCACTCGCTGCTGCATCTCCAAACATATAAAAGTAACGCTGGTTAGCCAAAGATGATTAAAGTTCACCCACAGTTCAATGCAACAGAGCGATGTTGCAGCTCCGCTTACCAACTTTATTGTCCGGCTGAAGCATGAAAATCAACAAACATTAGTCGGCCACAAACTCAAATGAAGTTCTGTCGATGCAGAATCTTCCATGTCCGCATCACGATGCATCTCAGAATCAAGAAATCTCCACACCTCTGCGACCAGGCGTTCCCTCTGACGACGCTGTCGACTGACAGAAGTCAAATAAAATATGACTTCATGTAAAACATGTAAAAACTAGAATATTGGTTCCAAGAAGCATCATTCCTGTACTGTGAAATACCTTTTTAGGGCCTTGATTATGAATCATCTCTTTCTCTGTAAGGTAATAACCGAACAGAAAAATTCAAATTGAAAATGAAAATGACGTCAAAGTGAAAACAATCCAAACCCTCACATTACTTCTCATCACGCAGTTACAGGCCTCTGATTTTTGGACTGTCACATTAGAGAAATATTATATTTCTGTTGTGCAGCACTCAGATCGGACTGATGCCAGCATTTAAAAAAGCTCAGGAATAAAAAGTCATCGGTTTGAAGCTGTCGGGGATGAGACAAAAATGTTGTGATAAAATAAAAAGTCTCCGTCGTGCACGGGGGGGATAAGCAGGCAGAAATCCCAGAGAATTAGCAAATGTCATACCTCAGAAGCAAACGCTGAAATGTTGTCAAAAGTCTGCGTCGACCAAATAAGCTGTCACAGTTTTGAGTCTTTAGGGGAAGAGCGAGCGCGCGATTTAGTCGTGTGAAAGTGACTCCTCTCTGCTAACAAGAAACCTGCTTTACTGTAACCCTGACACTGCTTCTTGGCAGCGCTGCCCTGTGTCATGTGTAGCCAGGGCTGCAGGTTTCTGTGTGTGTGTGTGTGTGTTATAACCCAGAGCTGTGCCTCCCACTCTCCTGTCCTTGTGACGCGATGGCGCGGCGCTGCCACGCTAACGAGGTTCCTGCTGGACGCGATGAGGCTGAAGTGGTGTGAAGTGGAAAGCGTTCGTGCGCTCACCTCTCCTCCGTGCACCACTTCTGGTGTTCGCACGGATACGTAGTCGCATGGGCATTAACTGGTAGTCGTCCACACACACACACACACACAAAGTGAGTCAGTGAGCATCCTTGGCAGAGCTGAAGCCGCTCGGCTGAGGACGGTCACGACATCCAGTCAGAAGGTTGTTTCAGGGTCTGTTGCTTCACTGCAGTACAGGAGCTGGCAGGTGGACAGGACTGTAACTTCATTTCTCCAGATTTTTTTTACTCACTCTGTCTTTTCTTTTCTTTTCTTTTTTTTTTGTTACCCCAGTAACTGCAAACTCTGCACAAGTGCACGGTAACTGGCCAGCTCCCCGGGCCCGGGATGTGAGGGAGTTTTGCGTAGAGTTGAAGGGGCTGAGGATGAGGATGAGGATGGTTGCAGTGGGAGTTAAGCCACTTTTCCTCACCACTTTGTCTTGCTGGCAGTAAAACTGTATTAGCGGGGCCTGTTTTACTGCAGTGTTCACTTTCTAAGCACGAGCAGAAGTGAGACATCCTTTTTTTTTTTATTGTTTGGCAGAAAACCTCCACTCATCACATGCCTCCTTCAGTATTGACTCCCTCCCCTCCTTGCACGTAGCCTTCTTCTTTCTCTCTCTCTCTCTTGTCCTCTTTGTGTGGCTCCTTCATCTTCCTTCCTTCCTTCTTCCCTCTCTTCCTCCTTCCTTTTGTACTTCTTCCTCCCTCCTCCAGCCCCCCCCCCCCTCTTTTGCTTTTGTTCATCCATCACGTTTGCAGACAAAAAGGACGAGGACGCTTAAGGGAATCCAAGTCGCTATTCACTACTGTAACTCATTATAAAGAAGTGCATTCTGGGAAAACCAAAGTGTCACCTCGGTATGGAAAATGAGCCTCGATGTGTGATTTTTGTGAGAGTGAGAGAGGAGAGGAGAGGAGCTGCGAGATTGTAACATATAATGCTGTTAAAGCAGCTTAATGCCAGACTGTCATCCTCATTATTATGCTCTCTGATCTCTGGGTATTCGTTAATGAGCCGATAATGCTCGTACAGATCTCCCCGGCTTTGATGTACAGGTATGACAACGCCTCTCGAGCGAGTTTTTTTTTACATCTAAATGAAAAATCCTCTCGTTTTTTTTCATCATATTCACTTTGTGTAGTATCAGATGTTTTAGAGCCAGATGTTTCCTCTCAGTCTGCGATGCGTTTTCTCTGCAGTATTCTGTCTCTTCATCATCTCTAATAGCCGGCTCGGGTTTATTGTTTGTGAAGGCCTTTTTGAGAGATGAAAGTCTTTTTTTTTTTTTTTTTTTCCAAGCTGCGCTCTGGGGGTTTATGTGCAAACATCAAACGCGCTTCAATTATTTTATTTCCCCCCATACTGTAGAACTTATTAGCATATTCATCATGTGTTTACTATTCATATGTAGGATATTATGAAGGCTGCACGGTGATAATTCACGGCCTGTGGCTGCACAGATGCTTTCGGCTCTGTGGGCTCTTTTTGTTTGAACAAAAGCTGATTAACTGTTAAATGAAATGAAGAACAAGTTCCACTGACTCGTGTGCCACATCATGTTTGACAGAGGAGGGTTTATATGGACGTGGCTGTTTATGTGAAGGGTGGAGGTGCAGCGAGGACGGCGTTCACTGGTGGGAGCTTGTTGTTTAAGATTCCAGTGAGACATTAAATCTAATCATGATAGACTGTATAAAACCTGGACGTAGTCTCCGCGACGTCACCCACAGGTTTATGAGGAGCCGTTGTGAAGATCAGCGTGTATCTAACCCAGATATGAGCAAAGACGTGGAGCATGAGTGCTCAAACAAGACACCTGTAACCAACCTACGGCATGCTAGCAACTCTGTGATTCCTTAAACTCAAACTCAGACTTTATTTATTTACAGTGCTGCTCAAAAGTTTGTGAACCCTGAGCTGGTTAAAACAGGCAGTTTAGTAGAATCAGGCGGGACAAACTGGTGTCTAAGTGAACCACTGAAATGGACCAATAACATCAGAGATGTTTAGGGACGAAATTGTGCATCACTGATTGAAACCAGGTCACTTTAGGTGAACCCATACAGGTCAATCCTGCAGAGAAGAAGCCAGATCTCAGAGAGGACCTCAGGAAGGTAGTGACAGCACGTTTGTCTGGGGGAGCTCTGAAGTTAGAGAGCACTGAAAGACTACGACTCTGCCCAGAAGTGGACGACCTTCTAAAATATTAACCAGACACAAGAACATTGGTGATGGCAAATATCCTCCAAAGTAGATGTGAGAGACTGATGAGTCATTACAGAAACCGTTTACAGAAACCGTTTGGTTGAGGTTAGAAGTTACAATATCCTATTAATAGAAGGAGTTCATGTACTTTTGCACCCATGAAATCTGATTTTTTTTTAAATAAAGTGACAGTATAACCATTTCTTTTGTTTGAGTCCATTATTTGGAATGTCAGTATTGTGAATTGGGGTATAACTTAACATTAATTAAGGTTATTTTAGTATTTTTTACAAATAATCTGACAGTCGCTGTAGGGTTCACAAACTAAAACAGCAATGGATAGAGTCTGAAATAAAAAATAAAGTAAATAATAGTAAAATGAGGCCAAACAGGCTAAAAAGATATGTCTTAAGTTGTCTTAAATGTCTATAGAGGTGCCGTCTCTCAGATCCGGAGGCAGACTGTTCCAGAGACGCGGTAGCTAAAGGCGGATTCCCCGACATGACCAGGAGTCCGATGATCTGAGGGACATGCTTGGTACATATCTCTGTAGCGTGTTCAAAAGACAGGTTGGAGCCATTCAGTGATTTAAAAACCAATAAGAGAATCTTGAAATCAAATCTAAAACTAATGGGCAATCAACCAGTGCAAGGATTTTAAAATGGTGTCTGGTCTTCATGCTGCAGAGTTCTGTCCGAGCTGTAAGTGGCCTTTCCTTAGAAACGGCGGTGTTTTGAGCTAGAGAACATGCATACCATCTTAGTTTGGCATGTTAGCATGCTAACATTTGCCAATCAGCACAAAGTACAGCTCAGGCATCTGAGGATTTTGGCCCAGTGATGGCACCGCTTGTAAAATGGATGTCTGCCAGTCTACATGTTCAGATATTTCACTTGATTAATGAAAAATTGAATCTACAAGTGGTGCAAGAAGAAAACTCACTGGAATTCGCCATGAACGTCTGTGCTCGATAGATTTCATCTCAATTTGTTCGATTATTTGAGGAGGAGAGGTCTGTAGGAAACCAGTCAGTCAGTAGGATTCATCCTCCAATGTACATAGAAAACATCATGGCAAACTATCAGAGCTGGTTGGACCAATAGTTATTGCGATATTTCAATCTCGTCAACGTCACCAATTGTTTGGCTTTGTGGCTGTTGCCATCTTGTTTTTTTGGAGCCAGAAGTGACCATATTTAGACCAACATTACCATCCATGGAGCCGGGCTGCTAGTGTGGCTAAAAACAGCATCTTTCACTGTGAACGTGCCTTTAAAAGGTTAAACTGTTTAGACAGTTTGTCATTTATTCAGGTTTACTGCACACCGTGATTATTTTATCTGATGTGTGTACATAAATATATTTTAGTTCTCTTTGTCCGTCTCGTCCACTTCTATATAAGCTCGTGATTTCCTCCGTTTCCTTGAATTACTGTCAGCACTTCTTTGAAGAAGAAGGACCTCTCTGCTTTATGTAGTTTGAGAGAGGTCACCGTCAGCGTAACAACAAGATAAAATGTTTTCTGCTGAAGTAAAAGTGAAAGAAGGACGAGAACAATGCGGTGGTGTGCCACGCTTTGTTGTTGAGACAACAAAAAGCCAGTGAAAGGAGGAGTGTGTGTTTCATCCATGTGAGACGAGCTGTGGCTGCGTCTCTGTAGAAATTGACGTTTCTGTCTCCGCTGTAATGAATTTCTCCTGCTGTGATCAGTGCCAGTTGTTGCAAATGAGTCCAGAAAGGAGCTCTTACATTTTGTGTTGTTGCACAGCGAGCGAGCGTCACAGCTGACCTGGAAACCGACCTCATGTCATCTCTGTTTGACTGACTGTCTGTGAGAAAAGGAAAAGTAACCACAAAGAAACAAATGGCAGGAATTCAAGATACTGTATGCTCGTGTTACCTGTTCATACCTGCATCTCTAACATCCAACCACAAATGGACAGCTTTTAGTGTTTTCATGTTTTATGTACTTCCTGTTTTATTTTGTACTCACCTTTTCCCTCCCTTTGTGTAATTTTCCCGCCTTTGTAATTGTCTGCCCCGCCCCTGATTGGTTTCACCTGTTTTCACTCACCTCATGTAGAAATCGTCCTCGTCTCCCTTTGTCTTGTTCAGTTTGTGAAAGAGCATAGTCAAATAGTCAAGCGTTTTTGTTTGCACATCTTCTCCTCCTTGAGAGCGCTTTTTGTTTGATGGTTTTGTTGGACAAATAAATCTTTTTGCTTCATCCTCATCAGTCTTAGAGTCGTGCATTTGAGTCCACCACCGGTGCAGCGATGCCGTGACACAATTTAAAAAACAACTTAATGTGCATTTGTTGCTGAATGATTAAGAATTTGCCGTAGTGGTTTCACTCAGTTTATTTAGATTCTCCTCACTCAACATCCCTCAGAAGTGCATGATTTCTTTACGGGAGTCTGGGGAAGCTGTGGTTACAAGTTTAATTGTGAAATCAGATGCAGCGTGTTCACAAACATCTGCTGCAAATCTCTGAGAGAGCCCAAACACGTAATTTACATCACAGTGAACCAAACACAGATCAGAGAGCGTGTTTTGTGTGACCTTACATGACTTCAGTTGAGTAGGCGGTCTTTGAATGCAGCCCAGGATGCATTCATGTGCACACTGCGTGAAGAATGATGCCATACGCAGCCAAGACCACCTCACCATGGGCGTGTTCACACCTGTATTTTGTTCACTTGTGATTGGACCATCCAAGACACATGCTAACGCAAGCAGCAACCTCTGTAGCTGCAGTTCCTCAAACGTCCACTTGAGGCTGGTTCCAGAAGTGAGTCAGTCTCCATAAGTCCCCATGTTCAAATGTCCTGTGGGTGACGTCACGGATACGGCATCCATATTTAAACTGTCCAAGGGTCAAACACAGTATCTGTTAGGTAATATTTAATGAATGGGATGTTTCTGTTCAGAGGTCTGTTTGTTCTCCAGCAGAGGCCATAGATTAGGGAGCTTTAAATACCTCTCAGACGGCATCGAGCCGTATGATGCTGGACCTGTTACCGGCCTCTCTCCTCCTGTAGTTAACAGGAAAAATGCAGCACTATGTTTTAATAGGCTCAACTCAGCCCCGGGGAAACTGATGAGGCTTGTCAATTATAAGGATATATTATAAGAGCTTGATCCGGGCGCTTCTCGTCTGCCTCTCCTTCAGCAGCAGCATCATCAGCACCAGCGCGAGGGACAGTATTAACTACAAGGTAGTTGTGGGCCTTTATTCAGTGACACAAATTTCTACTCTCTGTCCAAGAGCTGAGCGTTGTGCGAGAGCAGGATGGGGTCCAGTGAGTGGCAGAGTGGAAAATGTGAAGAATGGCTCAGCGCGACGGTGTTGGTGAAGAGCCAGGAGGGACGACGGTGGTGGAGGAGAGAGAGAGAGAGAGAGAGAGAGAGAGAGAGAGAGAGAGAGCGCGAGGGGAAAGCTGGCGTCAGCAGCAGATGAGATGAGATGAGCGAGCGGAGGAGGAGGAGTTGACTCTATTGGCACTGCGCTCAGGGAAAGGAGTAGTAGGAGCGTTCACATACGGGCAACCCCCTCCCCCCCCCGCCCGTCCTCCTCATCCTCCACCTCCTCCCACTACTCCCAGCCCCAGGGAACGGCTTCCATGACAACAAAACCTTTCCCCCGAGCGTGTTTCTGTGACAACAAAAGCCTGAATCCGGCACATTTCGTAGCAGCTGTTCAGGTATTACCTGTGGTAACACATCAGGCTGCGCTCCAGCGACTGTTTCCATTCAGGGTGTTTTCATCACGGAGGTGTTAGCGTGAGAGGAACACACACATCAGTGAGCTCAGCGACAGATTTGGATAGATTTACTGCTCAGTGCGCGGAGTGAAGTAGTTTTACTCCCCAGATGAGCAGGAGAGGAGTATACACGACACGACGTCCTCTTATCTGTTATTTTATTATTTTTATTCACTGTACGAGAGGAGATAACGATAATCAGATTTTGTGTAAAACAAAAACATTTTTGACTTATTAAAAGAATACTTTGAAGTTAAATTACATTTTCAGGCCATACTGTGTATCTTTAAAAATGCAACATGTGATTTAATTACATTGTAAAAGCATGAAGCAGCAGCATCAGTTTCATCTGCCGTCGTTCCCGTCAGCAGGCCTCTGAGGGCAGTCAAAGGATGTTGCAGCTTAATGTTGCGTGTCCTTCCATTTAAAAGAGTGATTCAGACACTTCCAGAGGAAAACAACGCCATCAACGACGCAGACTGGCAGGGCCTCACGCGGCGAACAGGCTGCACAAAGTTTCACACCCCTCAGCTGAGATACGAGAGGGTAGCCAAGCTCACCCTGAACCCACCTGGCCCCTGCGTGACGGCGGGGTTAGAGTCCCGCAGCGAAGCCTGACGTGGCAATACATCACACAGCTACAGCTCACCCAAAGGGGGAACCGCGCTGTCGTTGGGCAAGGACAGCTGGAGGACATCATGGGTAGTGAGGACAAGGGGAAGTGGAGGGGAGGGAAGGAAAGATGGCTGCAGAAGGCACACAGGGTCAGACAGGAAGTGGCCACTCTCGCTTCATTTCCTGTTAGGAAGAGCATGAAGGGTCACGGAGAGAACATCAACAACCCAGGCCTGGCTTTTTGGCAGAGGCAGGTGTGTATACAGCAGTAAATCACAGCAGAATGAGAGTTAGCAGAGGTTCACGTGGCGTGTTTGGAATAAATCTTCCCACACGAGGCTCCAGGACTTCTGTGTGTTGTTGTTGTGGCCTCTGCTTCTTCCTCTTAAGGTCCATGATCAGCAGCTCGCACACTCCCCGCAGAAGAATGCAAATATTTAAAGAAGTTTGTTAAAACTTGGGTTTTATTTTTATAGTTTTGGCCTTTGTTTCAACTGGAAACAATGGTGTTGTACTTACAAAATTCACCGCTGATGGAAAAAGAAGTCAAACATGGCGGTGGTGGTCAAACATGAAACACCACGGTTAGCCAAAGAAGGAAAGCTAAATAAAATTATGGCCAAAACTGTACAATACAAACATCCAGCAAAGTTCAGGAATAGTTTGGCATTTTGGAGACAGCGCTTGAAAACACAGAGAAGCCAGAGACTGTATAAAACATGGACGACGTATCTGCAGCATCCTCACAGGTTTCTGAAGATCTTTCAGTCCTGCAGCTGTCAGCTCCCAGCTCATCCTACGTCGTCTTAATGAAGCCAAACGAGCCTCCTGTGACGACACCCACCTGTCAATCAAAGCGTCCACACTGACTCACTTCTGGAACCAGCCTCGAGTGGACGTTTGAGGAACTGCAGTTTTTGGCACAGACCTTGGAGGTTGCTGCTCG
Organism: Protonibea diacanthus; assembly: GCA_028641955.1. Classification (NCBI taxonomy): domain Eukaryota; kingdom Metazoa; phylum Chordata; class Actinopteri; family Sciaenidae; genus Protonibea; species Protonibea diacanthus. The sequence goes on from CM053985.1 coordinate 24,956,720, forward strand.
GCTCTTGGCCACCTATCAGCACCTCTAAAACTCGCTTATTAACAGCGGTGGAAGTAACGAATTACAACTCATGTTACTGCAATCAAGTCATTTTCCAGTATTTGCCCGTAATTGTACTTAAGTATACATCTGCTTTGCTACTTTTACATAATTCTGCTGCTGGGTGGGCCTACAGTTTGAATTACATCCAAACCTTTTATCTGGGCACATTCAGGAGGTGGAAGCACCGCAAAGTGCTGCCCAGATCCAACAGAAACTAAATGGAGACTCTGGACTGTGTGTGTGAGTGTGTGTGTGTGTGCGTGCACGCTTATAAAGGGCAGAATTCCTGCTTCATCTATTTTTGCTGAGAACAAATTGCCTCAGTTTGATCAATCACTTTAATCCGGACGGTTAGGCGAGTATTTGAGGACTGTGGAGCCGCAGTAAGTCTTGTTAAACGAAGCTCAGTGTTTATTTTTGAAAATCGAATCTCTGTGACTCAAATGAGACTGCACGAGAATCTCAAACTGGAGGCAGGCCTGCACATGCTGAGCGATGCTTGGCCCTCGCCTCACTTTAACTACACCGAAGAAATCTGCCAGACACCCACCCCTCTGCGAGCCCACTGGACTTGTTTATAGAAAATCTTTCAACTGAGTTCATGCAACAGGCTCCATCAGAGCTCTCATGAACAATTACCAGTGCTAAATAGGCTTTCAAAGAAGAGCAACTGTTTGTCTCTCCTCACCAAAGTTGAAGCCTGGGAATAAAACACGACCACGTGTTGGAATATTTATGAATCTCGTGTTAAACTCACCACAGAGCGAGACTGCGCGGAGCTGTGCCACTATTGATCGTGGCCAGAAACACTGAAAGTGTTGAGCCTAATGCATCCCCCGAGGAGCCGCGGTGATAAAGGGTTCAGACGTGTGGCTCGCCCATCACGGTGGCCTTCCACTGAATCAATGAGTGTTTTATTTTGAAAATCCATTAAGGAAAATCATTATTATTTTCTTGATTATCTTCAGAGAAAAATCAAGCGAGCCGTGAGCGTGCACGGATGGAAACTGGCAGAGAAAACTGTGCATGGCTGACTGACTGAAGACGTGAGAGACACAAGCAGCTGGCTCACTGAGCAGTCATCTGTGTGTGTGTGTGTGTGTGTGTGTGTGTGTGTGTGTGTGTGTGTGGTTCTCAGCTGCTCCAAATGAAATTAGCCGTCAAGCCGAGTCCTTTAGCAGCAGTCTGCAGCAGAGACTCAAGGTCAGACTTGCTGATTCTGCTGATGCATTTTATTCTCTGGAGCCAGCGCCGTGCTGCTGGATGAGGGGTTACCGCTGCCCACCAACCCTTCTCACTCCCACAGCCCATTCATCGCCTGCGCACACCCCCATCCCTCCATTATCACCCTGGTCCTCCCTGGCAGGGGAGTGTGCATTTACCCGTTAAATTAGGTGGTGGGAAAGGAGGTGCCTGGATACCTTTGCTGACGTGCGGGGAGGAGATGGATAGGCTAAGGTGTCCTGGTTTCCCCATGTGACTACAGTAATTGTGTTATAATGGAGGTGGGAGCTGAGTGGCCATCAGCACAGGCGCTCCACCATCTTCCTGTGCAGAGTGAGACAGCAGGGGATTGTGGGTACGATGTTCCTGAATGGCCATGCACGCAGTTCGATGCACAGTCAGAGCTTCTGGCGTGTGCAGCCGCGCTTGTTACACCGTTTGCATCACTCTTGAGTCGCTGACTTAATGCCACAGTTTGCAGCCTCATCCCCTCGGGCAGGTAGTGAAGTGTTACACCTCATCTCCAGCAGTTGGTCAAGTTGCTGCCTCAACACTTGTTAGCTGGCTTGATGAGCTTGAAACAGAAGCAACATTAAAAATGCATCCCGCCTCGGGCTCACGCCACCGTTAATCTATCGATTTCTTATCTTACACTTACGCAGGTTACTTCATTCATTGCAAAACATAGCGACACATTCTCAGGCGGCGTTCTGCGTCTGTAAAGCTGCAAAATATCCAGAAAATATCTGGAGTTTCTAACAACCATCTCATTTTCTGCCCTTTTTTCAAAGTTTGTATAAATATGTCTGATTACATCACCCCCTTTTTTTTTTGAATCTGTCCCCCTCATTTCATAAAGTGACATGTTGTGTGACAGCATAAAAAGCTGAGTGCACTTTTAATGACTGAAACATTTTAAATTAGAAGCGTTTTCTGTGGAGAAGTCAGTTAATGGACTTGAATCTTTAATGCCACCATGATCGGTGTCAAAAATACAGAACAAAGACAGTCTGCATGTTTATCGTTGGGTTATTCGGCACATTAATCATCAGTGATCTTTCATTTCTTCACTCCTTTGAGTAAATTATCCTCATGTTCCTTCTCTCTTCTGTCCTTTTTCTTTCAGGCACCATGAGACCAGTGCAGAGGAACTTCTACGAGCCGTCGTCCGCCCCGGGGAAAGGTGTTGTGTGGGAGTGGGAGAACGACAACGGCTCGTGGACGCCGTACGACATGGAGATCTGCGTCACCATCCAGAACGCCTACGAGAAGCAGCACCCGTGGCTCGACCTGACCTCTCTGGGCTTCTGCTACCTCATCGACTTCAACAGCATGTCTCAGACCAACAGGCAGAGCCAGCGCAAGCGACGCCTGCGGAGACGCATGGATCTGGCCTACCCGCTGATCATGGGTTCCATCCCCAAGTCGCAGTCCTGGCCCGTGGGAGCCAGCTCTGGGCAGCCGTGCTCCTGCCAGCAGTGCATCCTGGTCAACAGTACGCGAGCGGCCTCTAATGCTATTCTGGCCTCTCAGCGGCGTAAGCTCTACGGAGGGACGGTGGGCAACCCGGGCGCTGCAGGAACTCTCACTGTGGTGCGGCAAAGCAATACCTTTGCTGGAACCTCCCTCTGGTCTCCGACATCCGCCTCCTCCGGCACCAACAACAATAACATAAGTGTGGGAGGTGGGCAAGCCAAAGCTGAACAGGTGCAGTTGCCACTGTCCACTGCCAACTTCCCCTGTTCCCCCGTGATGCCATCTCTTTCATCCGCCCATGGCCACCACGCTCTCACCATCAACGGACAGAACAACCTGAACCGGCCGGGCACCCAGCGCATTTCCATGGCCACTGCCAGAGGAGCCATCCCACCAGGGTAATGATGTTTGCAAACACAATCATGCACCCCCCCCCCCCCCCCTCTCATTTTCTAATTTGGATTTTCTGGAGTGTGCAGCAGCCCGTTTCTCGTGGTGCTCAGATTCGGTTGAGTTTACAGTTCAGCTGAGGAAATGGGGGAAGATATAAAAAGCAAAAGAGACAATCCCAGTTTCTGCTTCACAAAGCTTCACCCTGCATGTGTCATTTCTCTCTCTCTGCTCATTTACTCCCGTGCTGATCAATGGATCAGCAGAGAAAGCCTCGGGTCCAGCTTGATTCTCCCTTACAGAGGAAGAAACCGTCTCTCTGCTGTGTGTGTGTGTGTGTGTGTGTTTGCCATGGTTACTGCTCCATAATGAGCTTATGTTGGCCCCGATAGGCGTGAAATACTGCAGCTCTTCCGATCATTCTGTCGCCACTGCTTTGAAATAATTTGTTACTATCTCACTGCGCTGTGGTTGTTGTGTCGTGGGATGTGGAAGGGTGTGACGTTGTATCTGGATCTTTGTGCATGTGTGTGTGTAACTGCGGTTTGACATGTGTGAAGCGGGCTCTGGTGTAGCTGTGGAAACCTATTTGCCATGGAGGCAGAGCTCCACTGGGGAAGAATGAATAATGGATCAAGGAAAAATGGGAGCTTCAGCAGAGCGCTCTGACCTCTGAGCGATTCAGCGAAAGGAGCAGAGGAAAAAAAGAAGTGTGTCTAGTGTTGTAACCGATACTTCAGTCCCCCTATCCTGCTTTCTTTTACTAAAATAAACTCTCTCCTGATCTAATTTGATTCCATTTTGTTCTCGCCGCTCATGGGGAGAGACACACTTACTGCATGTTTGAATAATACCGTCCTTCACCCGGGCATGCATGCTTTTACTTTCCGTGGCCTAATTCTGTGTCAGTGAAAGGAAATGTACGGGGTTTATGTTCATCATAGCAGGCCGTGACCTTGTTTCATGCATTTCAGACGCGTGTCTCTCTGCAGAGGTGTATGTGATAGGGTGGCCTACTCACACGTTCTTCTTCTGTATTTTAAGAATTCAGTGAAAGGTCGGGCGCTTGCAGAGAGCCGTGGATGAAATGGTGACTTTTTCACCTCTCGGCACAAAGTTGCTGTTTTTTTTTTTCTTTGTTTTGTGGAGGCAGAAAGAGTGAGAACGACACAAAGAGAGAGAGGAAGAGACAAAGGGGGTGAGGCAGAGTGCGTCAGTTCCCAGGTGAGTGGCTCGACATACAGGATGGAGTGTGGTTAACATACACACAGCAGGACACACAAAGTGAAATGTGAACTCCCTCGTAAATTACCACAAGCATGCTCACAGACACAAAACAGAGGAACCCACACAGAATGTAAAACATCAGATCTGCTTTTTCACACACCCACACCCTAATGTAACTGCTGCTGGGTACAGACAGGGAAGGTAACACTGTGTGGTTCATCTGCATGAGTTCAAATCGCTGCTCCACACACACAAACAAGTCGGTTTCTCCGACATTAGCATGCAGATACACCAAAAAACACTCGTGCATGTGATTGATTTCATCTTTACACAAGCTAACACATCACAGCGTGACCCGTGTGTCATTGATGATGAAGTCTGCAGTTCAAATATTGATTTATTTTTTTTTATTGTTGTCTCAGGCAACCACAGATTGTGGGTTGTAAACGGTGGTGATGGTGATGGGTGGGTGGGGGGGTGGGGGGGTTGTGCTGCTTCATGCATCTGTCTTACGTGCACAAATATTAGAAGTGGCACCATCTGCTGGTTTGTGTAAACACGTCAGTTTGTCTTATTACCAGCTTTGACACATCCCACTGAATCACACCACCACCTGCCTTTACCAGTGAAGACCTGCGGTTTGTGAAAATGTGTCAGAACAACAGATTATTGACACTGTCTGACCTCCTTTACCGTACTTCAAAACATAGAAGTAGGGCTGCAATCAAAGATTATTTATTTATGCAAAAAATGGCTTCAAATTCAGTTTTTCAGCCTCTCAAATATGAAGATTTTCTTCATTTTTCTGTTTTATATCATCTTAAACTGAATACCTTTGGGTGTTGGACAAAAATAAACATTTAAAACTATCACTGGATCCAAAGTATCAAAGTTTAAGTTATTATTCTTGTACAAGAAGGAGTGTTTAACAGTGCAACACACAGAAGAGGTTACAGAGAAAAAGGCTCGCTGTGGAGCTCTAACAGTTGGTTCGTGTACACTCACGACGTCCCCATAGATACAGATAATCATCATAACGTCTTCTTAGTTTCCTTAATCAGTAGTCAGCATATCCCCAAACTAAATGTCACCTCTCTGACCTGTCCCTGACCCTCGTTCTGTTCTGTACTTCCTCTGTTTATACATTAACCTCAACTTTACCTCGCCCTGCCAGCCTCAGCAACAAAGTCACATTAGAGAAGTGAAAACAGAACATGTAAGAAAAAGGAACTCACATACACACTGTATGATTTAAAACATCTGAAACACAGTATAAACCTGATTTTTGTAACAACCGTCATCACTATTTTCTGACATTTTATAGGAAATTAGCTATAGAGACCAAAACTGTTTTTTGTCCCAGGCTGTAAACATGAAGTTGGACATTTGAACATAGAGTTTGATTTGTTTTGAAGCCAGCCTCAAGTGGATGTTTGAGGAACTGCAGTTTTTTGGCACAGAAGTTGCTGTTTGGCTGCAGTTCTAGTTTATAATGACATAAAACAGAAAAACGCAGCAAATTTTAGACATTTAGAAGCGAAAAAACTAGAAAATGATTCACATCTCGGCCCAAAAATGATCAAAACAGTTGCTGATTATTTTTCTGACAGAAAGTAGAACCACTGTGATATTAAAAATTAGATCATTATCTAGATTTATATCACTTATTATAAAAATGTAAACATGTGTTTATCCATTAAACTTCATATTTAGCATTTACCATCAGTATATAAACTAATAATATTTAGTTTATAACACTCGTCAGTTTTAAGTGTTTACTATTTGCAGTATGTCAACAATTCTCCTATGAAGACATGTTTCATATTTGTATACCTGTGTGTTCAGGTGACATTCATTATCTGTTTACACAGCAGCCTCCACAGGACGAGCTGACAAACACACGTCCGTGTTGTAAACATACTTATAAATGTTGAATAGATGTAAAGTGGTGAGGTTACATCGTGAATAAAGTGTTAAATATTTTACAATATACTCATAAATGTTCTCACCCTGTGACACATTTTGGTAAAATGAAATGTTAATCACAGTCTCTCGATTTGATTTGATGTGATCGCATGCAGAGATCGTGAAGTAATAATATGAAATCATCTGTTTTAAAGAGAAACACTTTTATTCTGGGTTGGAATGAACAGAGAGAGAATTTCACAAGCTCTCCGGGGATTTTTCTCTCAGTCAAACCACTTCCTCTTGTGCACTTTTCTTCACACACGCTTTTGTATTTAACTGACATAAAATCAGCGCCGCATGCCTTCAGACACAATTTCTTCTCTTACTGTCTCTGCAGAGCTGAAAGGTGCAGGTGAATGATAAGACTCATGAAAGAAGAAGGAGACAAAGAGGAGAAGAGGAGTGTTTGTTTGCATGTGCGCGATGCTGTCGGCTGTGTTTACAAGCTCCACTCTGCTCGTCTGAGTTTTGACTGGAGTGTGTGAGTGTGTGCGTGCGCGTGTGTGTGTGCGTGTGCGTGTGTGTGTGTGCGCAGAGATCATTATCCCTCGGTGGGCTGCTGCTTCTGCTGCACCGCTCTGCTCCGGCGCTCACCACGAGATCAAAATTAATATTGAAATTAATGAATAAATCATGAGAGCTCATCTGGACCGAACTGATGCAATTTGAAAACAAAATCTTAACGTCATTATTTTTAATTCTCGGGCCATTTCAGGTGCATTGTAAAGTGCACTGCACGCGTTGTAAGCGTGGAGCAGAGGGGCTCGGCCTCTCTCTCACATCAATATGCAATTAAGCACTCCTGGAGTCCCCCCCCACCGCTCACTCTCGCACTCTCTTTATGGTGCATAATAAACAGATGAGGAGATATTAGTCCTCCGTCAGCACTTTCCTAACTAGGCCTAATGTGGTCTCTCTCTCTATTCGGGGAATCACATCGCTCTCAGTCTGATTAAGTCCTCGAGGCAGGCTGGAGATCCCCCTCAGGAAAGGATGGATGACACTGAGCAGGAAACAGAAGAGGGACAGCGACCCTCATGCCCTGACCTGACAGGGGGCCGTAATTAATGTGGTGTTAATGAGTCAAGGGCTTGGATTTATCGCTTAATTGCATTGGTTTTAGGTCAGAATATTACAGCGTTTAGACGTGGGAAGTACAGCCACAGGAAATTTCTCAGCAGTGCTTTTTGAAAGACGTGCCACTGTCCTCCATCAGAGGTTTTGGGTGAAGGTTTTTTTATTTTATGCAAGGTTAGCAAACGGAGTGAACACCAGTCAGGAGGAAGAGGAAAAATTAGAGTTGGCAGGGCGAAAGAAATGCAGAGGTGACGAGATTCAGTCCGGTTCGCTGCGTGCGCTTCGTTAGAAACTCGAGTGCTGGAGCAGCGGTGACGTGGTGGAAAGGTGGAAAAAAAAGGTCTGCTCTTGTTTACACTGATGATGAGTCATAATGAGCATGAGCCAGACGCAGCTTATTGTTCAGGATCATCAGAGAACCGCATTGATTTTTCTCAGCATAGAAATTAGAGATTAGTAATGACTGGATTTTGATGGATGCGCGTGGAGAGCGGTGGTGATGGGGGTTTCAGACAAGGGGTTCAACCCTTGAAGTCACCCAGCTTCAGGGCTTGTCAGCAGGGAGTGCGAGGAGGTGATGGCGTGTGCCAGGACAAGACAGGGTCAACACCTCCAGAGCTGCTGTACATTTCTCCAAGAACAAAAAAAAAAGATCTTAGCAGCAGCGTGCACGAAGAGAGACGGAGGGTGGCAGCTGCACACTACATGCCACAGGTTTGACTGGCTGGTTAAGAGTGCAGCCTTTTGCACGCCAACACTTTCTGCAGAGGTTATCACGAGCTTTGCATGAAATCATAATCACAGTGCATAATGTGGAATCGCTTGCAAGATGTGGATCTCCATGAAAGTGGAGATAAGTGTGTTAGCCTGTGTCTGACAATCAGATAATCTGTGGCCGCTGCCGGTGGTGGAATCACACAGCTGTTTCATCAACGCTGCATATTTATTATGCAACAAGTTTGCTAAAACTGGAAAGTAATAAAAGTGAAACACGTTGCTGATTAATGTTATAGATCTTCCACAGGTCCTCTGTGCTGTGTGTTTATAGAGGTGTGTTGGTGTGAAGGGCTCTCATGGCGAGCTGTCCCTTAATGAAAATGATTTGTCTGATCGCAGCTCTCTCTCTGTGAACGACCTAAATTATACATGCACTCATAAAAGAGAGGCGTCTCGTTCACGGTGTGTTCTGATTAGATTTCGGCCTAAGTGGATGGTTAAATGAAGGCGGAGCTCTCCCACCGGGCTGCACCTAATTTGTTTTTATTGAGTCTCACGTTCATTTTTTTTTTTTACTTTTCATATTCACGACTGATCAGGTGTCACTTCCTCCTCCTCAGGAGTGAAAACAGAGTAATCCTCTGAGCGGTGGGTCAGATTACTTTGAAATGTAGCACAAATTACATAACATAATCCAGTGGATTACAAAGAAATGTCATCTAATCTGAATACTTTTGCATTACTTGAACAACAATGCAACTCATACTTGAAAAAAAAGGTTATAGCCACAAAAAATTTGACATCATTTCAGCTGATTCCGGCTGACAAGAGGCAAAAGTATACCTGTATAACTGAAGCATAGAGACAAAGAACCAATCATACCTACCTACACCTGATTTAGGATCACCAGTTAACCTGCATGTTTGAGGAACTGCAGTTTGGGGCTCAGAAGTTGCCGCTTGGTTGCAGCTCTAGTTTATAATGACATAAAACAGAGAAACGCAGCAAATTTTAGACATTTTAGAAGCGAAAACTAGAAAATGTAAGTGAGTCAGTATGTTGACAGAAAGTAGAAGCATTGTGATATTATAAATGACATCATTATCTTGACTGACATCACTTGTTACTTATGAAAAAATAATAAAAAAGAAAGATCTATCTGTGATGATTTGGCCGTGTGTTCACGCTCTTGTTTGCTAGCATGGTTGTTAGCTAGTCCTTGTGATGCACTGGGTTGAGTCTGTCAACCAATCAGAAGCTGCCTTCCTGACTTGTCGACCAATCAGAGGCTGCGTTGGCATGCAGCTCTGATGTCAAACACAGATCTATAACTTCTAAAAAAATGTAATCTGGTCTGATTCTAGTTGTTTTTTGTAATCTGATTACATGTAGTCCGTTACTGCCCAGCACTGGCGATGGGTAGCTGGGTGCCAGGAAGTATCGACCGGATAGTTTTTGTTACAAGCGCAGACTGCAGCGGGCGGCTTCACCCGTTAATACCGCTGCGGTTGAAGGTGTGAAATCTCTCGCTGGAGTCTTTGCTTGAAACTAAATCCTGCAGCTGAAGTCAAACCTGTCATGGTTTCACAGCCCTGAATCGACATTCTGACACAAGGTGTTTATCACAACTGCACATCTCTGTACTTTCCATTTATTTGGACTCCCATCAGTCTTGCACTCGGCAGGAGTCAGCTGATCCTGCTGTCTGGTCCACTGGTGCGAGACACAGTATCTGAGTCCTTTACCAGAGATCCGACAGGACAGATCGGCCTCAGTCGGGCCTCGTGCCCCTCTTTGTTATTGCACTCAGCTTACTGAAGGGGGCTTCCCCTGGCACAGAAACAGAGGCGCTCGCTAATATCAAAGCAGTCTCCTGATGCGGATTTGTGCCTGTGAGCTGCAGGGCCAAAGACCTGAACCGCTTCATGGTCAAAGAGCAGAGAGATTCTGAAGTGTGTCTGCAGCAATGTGTGTGTGTGTGTGTGTGTGTGTGAGAGAGAGAGAGAGAGAGAGACTCATGTGACTTTCATCTTGATCTTTCATCCAGCACATAGCTGATGGCGCTTGTTGATGTCTCCACTTTCTCAAAAGTATCCCAGTTAGCGGCGCAGCCATCTTGGGGCTTGTGACGCCATTTGGAGCCAGAGTCTCCACGGTAGTGATCGGGCTTGGAGTATCGAGATCACATCCATACAAGCACCAACTCACTCACAAACAGGACTCAGCTGTAAATCAACCCTCTTTTTATAGGATCAAATAATGATTTTAAACCAAACTTAGTAAGAAAATGAGCACTAGAACAAACTTCTGGGGGACTTTTGGCTCATTGGATGGCAAAGTCATCAAACATGAGAGATTAAAGACACAGAAACATCACAGCCCTGCAGGTTTGCATTTAACACGTTCAGGCTTTAAACTTGCAAACTGTTTGGACACTTGTGCACCATGCAGCAAGCTATAAACACACCACTGACACTGTAATCATCTTATTAAGTTCATATACAGCCGCCTGTTTACATACCCAGAAGATATTCACTGTCTTCCAGCTCAGTTTTGGCCTCCACCATCGTTCTGCTCCTGGTGCAGACGGTTCATCAATTTCTATTTAAAACAGAAACAGTGATCTAACCCTCTCAGTCGTTCATCACTCACTGACAGAGTCATTTGTAAGATGCTATAAAGCATAGCACACAGTGGCTTTTTGTAAAAGGAGGGCTGTTATATCCTGAAGCTGAGATTTGACTTGATGTTCTGTTGTTTAACTGTTAACAAGATATTGATTTAAATTAACTAAACATTTCCATCAGACGACTTAATTTACTTTGACTGTTGCTGCTTGAGTTGTCTGACACTTCACCCGAGGAAAGGAAACTTGTTTCTGAAGTTCTGCTGTTCTGTCGCCGTCAGCCCGGGAACGCCAGACTAATTCACGAACAATAAGAATTAAATAAAACACCATGAGCTCGGCACATTCTTCTGGTTCTCCGGCCGCTCTGAAAAGAAACTCACTGACTTGTGCGCTCATATTAATGCCCCGAGTGTTTTCGCCCGCCCTGCTCCACAGATTTTGAAGAGTGCGCAAGTCAACTGTCTTTGTCGTCTGCGTTTGCCGTGAACTCCAGCCTCCCCAAAATGTCATCCTGAATCAGTCTCTGCTGCTGTGCTTTGCACATGAGTCAGGCTGTCTCATCCCATCGCAGTCGTCTCTGTCTCTGCGGCGGAGCACATGTGACATTTTAACTTGAGTGTTTTTATGGTGCGCGGAGGCAGTGCTGCACAATCAGGGCAATTTAATGTCCATTTTAGAGGTCAAAGGGCCGTTGAAAGAATGTGAAAAATATAGATTTAGTCTTTAGAAAATGAAGAAAAATGGACTGGCACGACATGAAGCATCCCTGAAGGACGGAGGAGGCGTGTTTCTAAATAATCGATTTTCTTCCACAGGTGTTAGTACGACCTTGAATGAATGGACAGTGTAAACAAGTCACTTTCTGTGGCCGTGAATTTCTTTAAAAACAAAGTCTCCCTCTCCTCTTGCAGGGTTCCTGCTCTCCCGGTAAAGAACCTGACTGGATCTGGACCGGTGCATCCAGCGTTAGCAGGTCAGACGACAATTCACTGCGTGGCACCCGCTCAGAAAACAGCTAACAGTCTACTCTCATTGGTCTGAAGAGACATTCACAATCAGTGTTTTTTCCACTCTTCTGTTTGTGTGTGTTTGTTTGTTTGTTTGTTTGTTTGTGTGTGTTTGTGTGTGTACTTGTACATATGCATCAGGTATGACAGGTATCCTGATGTGCGCTGCAGGTCTCCCGGTTTGCCTGACTCGGGCCCCCAAGCCCATACTGCATCCGCCACCCATCAACAAGAGCGACATGAAGCCTGTGCCGGGGATCAACGGCATGCGCCGCAAAACCAAGAAAAAGCACCTGAGGAGAGGTAAGAGGGAGGGAAGGAAGGAAAGGAAGGGAAGGGAGAGGAGGAGAGGAAATGCTGCCGTTCTATTTTTATAGTGCGTTAATGAATAAATGTGAAATGCACTGAGGAAAGGAAATAGACCAACCACTGACAATCAGCAGACTTTCTTTGTCCTGCCAAGCTTTGCAGGATGTTTCCGTATCAGCTGTCCGTGAGTCTGTTGTTGCGCCTGCAAACAAAACCAAAGCTGTTTTGTGATCAAGGGGCTGTAATTGTTCTTTAAATGCCTCCCAATTAAGCTCCATAAGGGTGTAACAATAAATCTAACCGCACCCGAGTTCGCTGTAGTTAGCGGAGCATTTGTGCACCTTTCAAAAAGCTCCTATAAAATCTAATGATGATTGCTGGTTCAGATTTACGAGCAAATGCAGCGGAAGTGTTACTGTAACCGTTTTATAGATGTTACACTACATGCAGATTGATAGAGGCCGCTGTGAGGAAAGTGATTAACAGGACTGTTGTACTGAGCTGGTTTCAGAGGGGATCTGCTGTTTTAAGTTGGACGGCTTTGAGCTTTGAATAAGTGCTGGTCGATGGAAGCCGTGGAAACCGCCGGGCCTCCCCAAGGGAGTTTTTGTCCTAATTGATCAGTGAGGCTGGCTGGATTTCCATCCCTGCACCGTGACTGTCCTCTTCAAGCCTTCAGAGCTCTCCATGACTTACTGGTGTGGAGATGATGATGCAGCAGTACTTTATTTCACAGATTTCCTCGTCCTGTAATTTACTTTAAAGGGATTTATAGGAAGGTTCCTGCAACGGATTGTAGTCTGTAATTAGTATTAATTATAGATAAAATGTTCAGTTGTTTCATGTCTTTTTATTGACTGTTAATAATGAATAAAACAGGAACTGTTTGTTTTTGAGAACAACCCACAGACAACCACAGCTCACTGCAAAAGATGTATTCTAAATTCTGGATAAATCAGGTTAAAATACAGAGAAAATATCTATCATATACTTTAGTAGTTATCAAACTTAATAGTTAACTTCACAGTGATGTAAAAACATAAGTGGAGACATGAGATTCATGCAGGCCATGGTGTCTATAATCCAGTAAGAGTGGGACGGCGGGGCAGAGTCCTTCCACTTAATTAAGATAGCTCGTCCAGCCAGTAAAGCCAACGCATTCAGTTTTGCTTTTGGTAAATCCACGTCTGGAGCGATGCCGAAAATGGCAGTCAGTCAGGATTTGGCTGAATTTGGTGGTGAAGATTAAATTGACAATTTCTTATACAACTTACAGCAGACATAGACAGTGTAAAACAGTCCACGCTCTTGATCCTGCATAACTTTAAGCCTTAATATAATGTGAACAGGTGAGTTGTATATAAATTCACCCTCAGTACAGTTGTCATGAACGGGGAAATTAGCTATAGAGACCAAAACTGTTTTTTGTACCAGGCTGTAAACATGTTTATTTCTGCTGTGAAGTTTTGAACATGGGGACTTATGGAGACTGACTCACTTCTGGAGCCAGCCTCAAGTGGACGTTAGAGGAACTGCAGTTTTTGGCACTTGTGTGTTAGCCTCCTCCTCTTCTTAGCTTTCCGTTTTCTTTCCAGGAAATGACGGGCCTTTAAATGGTCCATAATGAGGCAACAGCCAGATGTGCAGCCTCGTATGTGCTGTCTGCAGACAGAGCAGTGTGAACTCAGAGATACTGGAGGCCTGTGCATGGAATGGAGATGAGCTTCTCCTCGTGCAGGGAGACTCGGGTTTATCCTGCTCTGCTTTCTGTACAGACAAAGGTCAAAGAGGCTTTTGATCCGACTAATGAAGCCATCAAGTAGCAAGAGTGTAAAATGCATAATTGATCCTCTCCTTCCTCTCTTCATAGCTCCTTGCCTCCTTTGTCTTTACTTCCCTTTACACCTTAACTTTTCTTTCTTGTCTTTTTGCTCGGTCTGCCTCTTTCCACTGCTCTCCCTCCCTCTGCTCTCGCTGGCTGTCCCTCAAATGAACAAACAAAGGCTCCGGGGGGGAAAAGAGGTTGCCTGTAAGCGTATTAGGGGTGTAAGCTGTGGGTGTGCTCTCAGCCATGCTAGCCTGGTTGCACACGGGGATTATCAGAGAATGCGGGGATAGCTGGATGTTATGTGCCAGTTTGAAGGTGACCTCCTCCTCCTCAACATCACAGACACTCTGTTCACATGCACACGCTTGAAAGTGAGGCTGCAGCCACGGCCGGGCCAGAGCGGCCACAGAAACTGATGAAAGTTGTGTCATCCATCAAGATCTAGCTGTAATTCTCTTGTGTTCAGATGACAGGCGAATGCTCTCCAGTGGTCCATCTTGCCATTTTTTAAATATTTACTTGTGGTATGTGGGTGGAAGTAACTTTTCTTTGATGGTCATCTCATGTCTCTTATGATTTCTTCTATGACAAGGGAAAAACCCAGAGGATGTGGTGCGGAGATACACAGAGAAGATTAAAGTGGTGCCAGACGAGGTAAGAAAAAAGTTTCGTGCCCACCGACAGATGCACTCTGTCGCAGTTTGACGTCCTAACCAAGTGCGAAAGTTTCACATGTCGAGCAGCAGATGAAGCATTTCGGTTGGTTTATTCCAGGACTGTACCATCTGCATGGAGAGGCTGGTCATGTCGTCGGGCTATGAAGGCGTCCTGCAGCACAAAGGCATCAAGCCAGAGCTGGTGGGCAAACTTGGCAAGTGTGGGCACATGTACCATCTGCTGTGCCTGGTGGCCATGTACAACAATGGCAATAAGGTGGGTAAAAGCTTGTGAGCCAGACGTTGTTATGATGTCACTCCAGGCTCAAATTATAAACCTGCGACGTCTACAGTTTTGGTACGGGCAGATGATCATTCTTCAGTATCGGCATGGACAGATGGGGATCTTATTGTTGCATCAGATCTGTCAAACCGTTATAAACGATGCATTCAGTCGGGTTTGTTTGCGTGAAAACACACGTAGAAGAGGCAGATTTAATGAGCAATCATTAGTGTTCTAATTATTATTATTATTAAAAGACAAACTTAGATAGTTTTGGCTTTATTTGTCCAGAGTTTGAAGATTTCTGCTTTGAAATGTACATTTTTTTCTGTAGAAAGCGATCAGGACATTATTTCTGAAAAGGCGTGTTGAATTTTTTAAAGCAGTCTCAGTTGATTTTTTGACCACTTGGTGGCAGCACTGACATATTATCATCTTAGAAATCTGTTAACTTGTTAGAAAATGGCTGTTTATTTGCACGTCCAGCAGATACAGAGCGACATTAACAACCATCTGGAGACACAGATCTTCTTCAGATCTTTTAACTTTGCTCTCTTTAGCTCGGTTAGTTCTTCTTGCCGTCTGCTGTTGGTGTACACTTTGTTTATTTCAAGTTATTTTTCACTGAGAACATCTTCCCGAAGCTGGAAAGTTTGATGAACCAAAACATTACATCTCTCGAGTGTAAAACCAAAACAAGGAGCTAAAAGTCCACAAAACACCACGAGGGGAGCCGCAGAGTTTGGATGATAGTGAACCCTTTTTTTAAAATACATTTGACTCATCATAGTGCAGCATTACAGCCCAAAATAGACTAAACGTGGATCTCAATAGGGCGCCACCGTAGTTTCTCCTCCATGCTATGAAGGGGAAGGTGAGGGATGTTGCTATTAGCAACTCCACCAGCAGATGCCACCAAATCCTACACACAGGTCCTTTAAATCTCAACAAATCTGCAGATACTTGCTAGACCTGAAGTCAAATGAATGATTTGTCTTCAAACCAGGATGGAAGTCTTCAGTGTCCAACATGCAAAACCATCTATGGGGAGAAAACAGGCACGCAGCCTCCTGGGAAGATGGAGTACCACGTCATCCCGCACTGCCTGCCCGGCTACGCAGACTCCAAGACCATCCGCATCGTCTACGACATTCCTGCCGGGATCCAGGTCAGAACCGTGTCACTTCTCTAAATCCACCATGCTGCTTTTGTGCCCTGATCCACTGTCTCTCCTCTCTAAACCTGCGCGCTTTCTCCACAACCGCTGCTTATCGGCTTAAGTTTGACCGTCGGTTGCTCTTGCAGGAAGGTGAAGGTGTAGGGATCAGACGCTTTGACGTATTGATTTCAAAAATAAAAAATAAATCTGAGCCTAATCCTGTGAAAGTTATTTTAAAGAGAGAATGCTTCGCAGACGTGATTTGAGTTGGTGAGATGCGACGGTTGCGTATTTCAGCCTCACTGCTGAGAGAAGCTTTAATAGAGTCAATAAACTGACCTTTATCCACCAGAGGAGCTGGTTTAGTATCCCAGGGGACTGAAAATACTGGAGGGTCACCTGATCACTGAGGTCAGCACAGCAGCATTATAGTGAGGGAACATTTCTGCTGCCTCTCTTTCTAATACTATAAAGAAAAGACAATAATTTTCACTCTGCATGGAAACATTCAGTAGTTTTCTGCTGCTTTGCACTCAGATTGGATTGTTGATCTGTCCCATGTCAATGCAACATTTTATTGTACGAGGAAGGAGGAAATTATGCAGCCGATTCTTTCAGGAATAAAGCTGGAGGGTTATGAAAGGGTGGTGATTTCAGTGCGTCTGCTTCAGACCCACCTGTGGATGCAAGGATAGTTTGGAGTGATTGAAGTGAGGTTATGCATAGTCAGTATGATATTACCTACAGTAGACAACAGTCAGCACAGCCTCGAGCAGACAGCATGTGCTGCATGTGCTTCTCGTGCCGTCTGCTGCAGGTAGTACACCGATCACAGATAAGTACTTCATACAGCCACACGTCAGTAAATCCAAATTAACCCTTTAACGAAGCTGGAGGTGTTTTTTTCCCTCAACTTTAAATATGATATTTAAGTAGAAGATTTACAGCAGCACATTACTCAGATGATTTGCACAAAGGGGCAACGTGAACATTAAAGCTCATCCTGTGGGTGCTGTTGTCATTTTCTACACAATTAAACTGTAATCGGACGAGAAGGAGTTATAATGTGTTTTTTTTCCACCAGACCAATGAGCACCCCAACCCGGGGAAGAAGTTCAGTGCACGAGGTTTCCCTCGACACTGCTACCTCCCCGACAACGACAAAGGCAGGAAGGTAAGCTGTGACGCCGCTCTGACAAAACGACATCTCATTCTAAAAGCTCAGCGAGCATTAAAAACCGACCGCTCCTGTCTCTCCAGGTCCTGAAGCTGCTGATCATGGCCTGGGACCGACGCCTCATCTTCACCATCGGCACGTCCAGCACCACGGGCGAGTCGGACACTGTGGTGTGGAACGAGATTCACCACAAGACAGAATTCGGCTCCAACCTGACCGGCCACGGCTACCCCGACCCCAACTACCTGGACAACGTCCTGACAGAGCTGTCGGCCCAGGGGGTCGGCGAGGACAACCTGAAGGACTGATGTCCAGCTGAGCTGGTACACAGGAACACGAACCCCACCATGCCTCGCCGTCCCCCAAAGAGAATAGGCACACTGTATGACGGGCCAACATGCAGCCGATAACTCTTTACTCCCCACAAATAAAAATACCCTGCAGACGTGGTGGCACGAGAGCGACGGAAGCTAAATAATCACGGTTATGATCAATACTTTGATTCATATACCCTAAGATTCCCCCTGATGTCTCTTGATCCATGCCTCGTGCATGTTGTGTTCATGCCAAATTTTCTCAGAGGGTTGAAGAAGGTGGAGGAAGTGACGCTTCTGCGGTGATGTTGGTAAATCTTAGAGTCAAACCGAAGCCGTTCCTCTGCACTTAGAGCAAAAACAACGAGGGGCCAAAACTATACAAAAGCATATTTTGTAAATGCTGAACTCCAGAATGCATGGCCCAGACTAACGCTGCATAATGAATGTTGGGCGAAAATCTGCAATAGGTTGAGGTGTCCATAGGTCGGCTGTCGCTTGATATTGTGAAGAGAAATTTAAGAGAATTTCAGCATCCTGAATTAATCCAAATCGATGATTTCCTTTTTTTTAATCTAATATTTAATTAGTGTCCTGTAACAAGTGATGAAACTTGTGGTGAAATTTTGACTTATTGAGCACTGGACATCTCTGACATTTCCCACGTCTGATCTTGGGTCAGTCGTTCTGTAAAATGAAAGCGTGTCCTGTAGTGCATGACTCCAGAGAGCTGACGGCTGTGAAATATTAGTGTTTGGTAATATGTTGTATGGTTAACCTTGTAGACGGTCTATGAGAGGAGGCATGGAACAGATGAAACGTAAGCATCTCACCGGTCAGTCTGATGCTCGATTGCGAGGCTGAGGTTGTGAATTGGGGGGTTCTGCGACGCTCCAAGGTTAAACTCATCTGTTTTGTTGACACACTTATGATGCTGACCTCTGTGAATATAAAGCCTGCATTATTCTTCTCCCTGTTGGAGCTAAACCCAGCCGTCGGCACGATCCATCATGCTGACCATACATGAGGCTGTAAGTGTGCGATCGCATGCCCTGAGGCATTAATATCCCCCGGCTTGGAGTCCTTGAGGAGAAAAGCTGAACACGGCTCCTCACAGATAGACGTCCCTCTTTCAGAACCGTTTTTTCCTCGGAGATGCATCTTGAGCGGCGCTCCTCGTCTCTGGTGAGCTTGTTTTGCTGTTTGCACTGGGCTCTGCCGCCTGGATAGCGAGCAGTGAAACATTTATTCCCCGTGTGAGTAGTTGGGGTCGATCCTGATGTTTGGTTTCCTCCATGCAAACGTTGGTTTGGTATGTTGTTGGCTGGGAGCTACTTTTATCCCCCCTTAGAGACTTTTTGAAGGTCCTCGATGGAGATCTTGTGATTTTCTTCGCTCTGAGATAAAAACCCAGTGCTGCATAATTCTCCATAAATATATCTGATCAATTTTAATGAGTGGGTGGTGTTGGTTGATGTAAGGTTTATCGTGTGGGCACCCAGCTGTGAGCTTAATTTTTGGAGTGAATCATAGTCTTCCATAGCACTTTGAGGCAACAGTTTTGTTTAATCGGTTGTATAATTTTTAGGGAAAAAAATGTCTTAAATTGCAACTAAATCTGTCTTTTTTTAAGTTGTTGTTTATAAACTGGCTTGCGATGCTTTGAAAAAAAAAAAATATATATATATATATAAAATATACATTTGCAGATGTGATATACCTTTAAATTCAAGCTCAATTTGAGTCGATGGTGTAAGTTTAATTTATTTTTATACTCTTCTATATAGAAAATATAAAGATATCGACTGGCCCACATATCTATACGCAGGCACATGTTAACATGAATACATAAAATCTGGCAAAGATGAATTTGTCAGGATGTCAGGGACTGTTGAAATATGTACGACATGTTATGGACGTCTTATATTACAAGTAGTCTTAGCGTATGCTGCTGTCGTTACCTTAATGTAGAATCTGTGTAGTTGATCCCGTGTGGGACTCCCAATAAATACAGTAAGTGTGTCTTTATTATTGGTGGGGGAGCTTTAGCAGCATGAAGATGACCGTTCCCTTCCTCCTCCTCCCCCCCTTCCAAAGGGGCTGTTTCTCTTTTTCTACTTGTCCAGGACATGGGAATGGATGCAGTCAGCAATCTTTGCTCAGTGTGAAGATGAAAACGGCGCCTGGGTCGAACAGAAGCTGCAAATAATTCTCAGGTTTGTTTTAGCTAACTGGAGGAGCAGATCAGCGGGGTTGACCTCAGTCAGTCGTCAAGTTTCATTGAGTTTCTCAATCATCTTCTAACTATGTCCTCACATGAACGCTATTCAGGATTTCTGACCATTGACTGTAGAGAGTCAAAACATCTTGATCACCCCCTGGTGGCTGGTTGCAGTACAGATCACAAAGCCTTTTTTAATATGTGTCCGAATGTTAATTTTTCTGACGAGGTTTGTTTTAATTAGTTATCTGATGCTATAAAAGTCATGATTAAGTTGATTGGATGTACCGTGGCTCTAACCCCGGATCACTACTGCTCAGTCTCCGGCTCCAGAGATGGTTTGACTTCATCTTTGTACAGTCAGAGGAAGTAACGACATGTTGTCTTTATCTTTATATGTGAATAATTCAGAATTTGACCTTATGTTAGTCCAACCTGTGCTGATTTGCCTCTAAAACAAATACTAATACTTCATGTCCTAGAGAAATGCTTCAGATTTTAAAGTTTTCAGGGGCTTTGAAGTACTTTGTGTATTCTGTGTTAAACTCTTTCTGGTGGCTCCACTGGCTAAAACAAACCGCTCAGAAGTAGTGATTTTTCTGTTGACCCAGGCGTCGATAACAAGTCATTCGTTCGGTCTGTTCCATCTCACCAAACTTTTTTGACTCCCTTTATAACACGGGGGGGCAGCAAGAGAGAACGCTTCCAACCTATCAGGGAATTTTTTCCACGTCGAGTGAAGTTTCATCAACCCCAAGAGAAATCCAAATATCTGCTTCTTCGACTTTTCCTTTCCATGTGTCGGCCTTGTAGTTCTGAACGTGATGCAGGCCCTTTAGACTTTTCAGGTGTGTACAGACTTAAACGGGAACGGTGAATAAGAAAAACTGATTAAGAAAAATAGAGAGAGAGAGAGAGAGAGAGAGAGAGAGAGAGAGAGAGATGGTGTTTATGCAATTTACTATTTTTAAGATGTATTACATGATTTATGTGTAGCAGGAAGGCTGATTTTCTTTCTTTGTTTTAATGACAGTGGATGTTTTCTTTACGGGGTGCCTACCTCCAGGTTTCTAAACAAAAGGGGTCGCGACCCGAGGACGTTCACGTGCTATGTATTAGAAAACATATATTTTTGATGTCTTCTTTTTTGAATGATGATTGTCTCTAAAAGAACTATCACATAAACGTTGCTCTATTACTCTTATTAAGATTCATTCCATACGTACTTTCCATTCGATTATAACGAGGGATGGAATCACTTTTGTCCTGACGTGTGAAGTCGTACTCGACTGCAAACTGTACTTCACTCTCTCTAAAATGATACCTTAACATTTCGTGTTGTGTGTTTGTATCCGTTTGTGTGTGTGTGTGTGTGTGCGAGTGTGTGTGAATGTTGAGTCCAGTAAACGAATCTTAGGTTCATGTCCTTTAAAAGATACAGTAATGTTCTCCTAGAGGTGCATGTTAACCAAACTGTGAGCAAGTTTCTTGACAATGCATAGCTTTCTTTGGCGTATGAAAACATCATAGCTTCTTTAGAGATGTCACCGAGTCCTTCTGGTGATTTAGCACTGTGGTTTTTGCATCTTACTCCAGTTAGTTAGAGAGTTTTTACTTTCCTCTTATCGGGTTTTGATTTCCACGGATTGAGGACGAGGCGGCGTTTGGCTGCTCTCCTCACTCTTTTGGCGACGTGTGAAACATTTGAATGTTTTGCATTTTTAAGTGCCCATTTTAATTGACGTTTTTTCAAAATCCTGATTTCTGTGGTTTGATTTCTCTTCGGCAGTGTCGACACATTTAAAAGAAAAAAAAGAGAGATAAACTAAAAGCAAGATATGGAGAGACATTGATCAAACTATTAAAGGGCTTCTTAATCTATCGGTCTTTATGGAATTGTGATGACCTTGTTGCATGTTTGTGTGTTTCTCGTGGAAAAATAAATGTGCCCTCGACGGGGGGTAGTTTGTTTGACCTTTTGTCACCTTGGCTCGTTGTCTTTTTTTACCCCCACCCCTCTCTGTAGCACGTCCTCCTTCTTTTAGCTCCTCCATTTCCTCCTCCCCGGGCAGCTCTGTGCTCCACCACCTCGTTATGTGGATATAAATGAGCTTTGCCGGAGCTGTGGAGCGCAGAAAAAAAAAAAAAAAACAGTTCTCACCAGCAGTAAATTTGCTTTATGGTCATTTTCTGTCACTGGCTGCTGTATGTTGATGCCGCGGTCGGTGCATACTAAAGCAGGCTGCTCACATGCATTCACTTTCAACTCATCCCTCTTCCTTTCCAGCACTGACCCAGCAGCAGACGGGTCAGCCTTGCTCCTAGTTCTGGTACCTAAACCTCGCCGCCCTGCCTCCTCTCATGGCTCACCTCTCTCATGCCTAATGAGAGAGCTATAGCAGGGAAGACTCTGGTGCATCACTGCCCTCATTAGCATTTAAATAAGGCCGGGGAGGAGGAACGGCTGCAAACATTGTTTGTGAGGTGTAATTTAACATTAGATTTTGACTCCTGTTGCATTGTAAAGTCTGTGGTTATGGTGGTTTTATTAAATTATTCGTTTGAACAAAGGGGCGGTGTGGTAACCATGACACTGAGGCTGCTCTGGGATCTGTCAGACTCGTAATGACGCTTCCTGTAACAGCATAAATAAATGTCATGCCTGTGCTGTGTCTACTTTGAAACTAACCCAGAGAAATATGAACATTAAGGCAGAATATATATTCATGATTGTTACCTCGGAGAGAAGACAAATTTGACAGTAGACTGGTGAAGTAAGAGTTTACTGAATAATACAGTTGTGTTTAGTTCACAGTAACAATCCACTTGGAACAAACCATCATGGTGTAAAATTGCAAAATAAAATACAGGCAGGAGTGTTTTCTTTTTTTTCAAAATAAAAGCCCTCCTTCAGGGAGTATCAAGATTCACAAGCGACATCTGATGTTTACTCTGTTTTTTAAAAAGGCAGTGTGACGGATCTGAAGTGGCGAGGAGTGCAGCGAATAATCAAAACACTTCATGAGTAACTCTGCATGAATGTAGCCTGTTGATTGTCTAAATATTCCACAGTTTGTCCTCTAAAGGAAAAGACGCTACAGTACCTGGACCAGAACGTAACGCAGACAGCAGCTCTGCAGGCAGGGTGAGGCTATCTGAGAGCAGATCACAGATCTGATCTCCGTCACACTCACTGACCTTCTCTGTTTTAAGGGAAAGAGGCTAATCGCTCGACCGGGAAATGGCTTTGCAAACATGGCCGCGTGCAGTTTGTTTTGTGTCTCACAGATGCGTAAAGAAAAAAATTGATTTTTGAAGAAGCGATTCGATTTTTAAAAACAAATTTTGGCATCTCAAACATATCCTGACACCTGTGAGCCGAATGCAGTGGCACCAAAATCTCAAGGAAATGTAAACTTGTGGGAACTTGTCAGTTCTCAACGTCTCAGTGATATTCAGACTAATCTTTCATACGTGTGGACATTACATTGTCAACAGGTAAATATTACTCCTCCTAGGCCTTTTCATACTGCTCGTAACCCAGGGCTAAATCTTCAAACCTTCCCAGGGGGAGCTGTTAGCTCCAGACTAAAGGGCCTTTCACTCTGCATATTCTTAGCCCGAGGTAACGTTAGCCCTGGGCTAAGAAGCTTTTTGTGCTGCATTCTTAGCCCCAAGCTGGGAAAACCTTCATACTGGCACAAAGCTGGCACATTCTAACCCCAACATTAGCCTAGTCCTCGCGATTTTGTGGGGTTATCCCCTAAAAATGGACTAAACGTGGGGCTAAGTGTGCCAGTGTGAACCTTGCTGTAAGAAAATCTTCATACTGGCACAAGGCAAAGTCTAGGGCTTGTTGGCCTTTGCTCCAGAGCAGGGTGACCCTCGATTTTGTCGGGTTATCCCCCCATAAAATGGACTAAAGATGGGCTAAAAGGTGCCAGTGTGAAACTGAATGTAAACATTAATCCAACAGCCATTTAACTCAGAGCTCGTAGAAGTGAAGCGTGGATCACGTAAGCCTCGGCTTAGCCCCGGATTTAGGATAACCCTGGGTTGAAAAGTCTCAGCCCTGGGCTAAATATGAAAATATGACTTACGGAATGGCTACAGCAAGTGTAAGGACATTTTAAATATGCAAATTACATCAGAACCAAACATTGAAGTTGACTGGCCATAGCACCAAACAAAAGCACGTCATAGTTTGTATAAAGGGACCAAAAGCAACAATTCAAATCATTTTGCTCACTGTACAGGCAGCGTTAAACTGTGGCATGTGCACCAGCATCTCATAAACTCGTGGTGGTATGACCTATAATGTTAATGTCACTGCTACATAGCGACCATAGTGCCTCAAATAGAATACAAAAGCAATATCAAAACACACCTTACATTCAGGAACTGTAGATTACACTACAACAAGCTTTTTGCATAAAAATGTGCGACCGAGGGTCCTGTACAGTATCTCAAAATATAAAAGCTTCTTTTCACATTTCACAACAAGTGGATGCAGGCCATGCAAGGGATTGTTGTTATCAACATAAAAAAATATCAAGTCAGATCATGCTTCAAAGTCCCTCAGCCCTCTTTATCGTCAAGTATCATAATCTCTCCCCGGCGCTGTTGAAGCCGGTGGCACTCAGAGAATACAAAAATATTCAAAGTGGCAGAATTCCCTCTGCTCTTTACAGCGGGAAACGTACTAAAAGGCTGGAAGAGGTTGCACCCTGTGGCCACTACACCCTCCCTGACAATCAAGAGAGAGAATACTCGTGTTGGTACAGGATTCCAGTCTATGTCGGGTCTAGGGATTCAGGATGACACCGGTGCCGTCCTCCTTTTCTCTGCGCTGGAAGGTGGCATGAGCCTGCTCCAGATCTTCTATCACCGCCAACAGCCGAGCGGCGACGCTCTGACCCGGCTTCATTAGCTGAACATTGCATTCTGCGCCATCTAAGAGACAGGAGGTGGCGTGCACATGATGAGGACATACGAGCAGAAACAAGTCGATAAAAACAGTTTAGAAGCTGCAGCCACACCTGGGTGAACGTCAGAGTTGATGCTCTTCTCTTTACTGATGGACGTCTGATCGGCGTCGGGGACCTCCAGGTGTTTTTTCCTGCAGCATCAGTCGGAAAAATTAATCACATGATGACGGACTTTGTTTTTTTAAAGAGTGACAGTCAGGAAGCAGCAGCACTACTCCTCTGCTGCTGCAACATAGACCTCTAGTGTTCAGTACATGAACTGCAGTCAGGCTGAGGATGTTTACAGACCTGAGTTTGTCTCTGCCCTGGAGAAGCTGCTTGTATATGGTCTGAGTCTCCACGTCGGGATCCAGCGGGTCACTCCAGTCACCCAGAGTCACGGCTGAGTGTGTTCGACTGCAGCCTGTAACTGAGAACCGGACTTTTATCGAACAGCGGCGCTCCACGCAGGCAAACATTAATATATCATTCAAATATTACCCAAGGTTTAACCTACAGGGAACACGTGCACAGTCTGTCCAAACACGCAACAAATTTAATCAAGCTAAATGTAATTGGTCAGAGAGAAATCACATTAAGATTCTCAGAGCTTGTTCTCCACTCAAGCAACAAAAACATGGCAGCTACAAATTGAGAGTTTAGTCATTAAATATGGATCGCCAGGAGCTCGCTCACTCTTCAAAGCCAGCTACAAGTTAAGTGAGAAACGCTGTGATGTAGATGTAAAGCGTGCCTGCTGACGGGATGCTGTTAATTTAGTTTAACTCCACACGTTTGTAATCGTTAAATATGAGCCACTTTTCTTCAAACGCTACCATAAAAACAGGTTCGATGGTCACACCCTGAGTTCTTATAGACGGGTTTCGATTACCAGAACGGTCCGCCTGCAGGCAGCAGGTCCACTTGCCGCTGCGATGAGCCCCCGGGTGGAAAGAGGGCAGCATGCGCTCGTTGTAGATGCTGACCTTCCTGATGGCCGACAGCCACTGGTTCAGCTCGTTCACATTCTGTTCAGACAAAAAAACAAACCATGAACCACGAGCTCCGTGCGTGATCAGCTAGTGATGAAGATTAATAATGAAATCACTGTTATGTCTTTATTTATTTATCAGTCTTTTATTTTAACCTTGAGAACAGAGCAAACTGTCAACAACATAATGGATTAAGCTTCATCATGGGGTGGAGAGACGTGAACTTTATCAACTTCTGAAGCGTGGCATGCCAGAAAAACTTTGAGGAGCACCGGGTTAAAGAAATAATGCTCCGCCTTTGCCAGAATCAATAAAATAATCTTTGCCGGTGTCTGTCTGGTGTCAGTACCAATGCACCTTGCACTGGATGTACATGGTGTGCAGCTGTCCGTCGTTGTCCTGGGTGATGACCTGCATTACATTCTGCTGCTGAAAGGCATTTTCATCCACCCTCTCCACGGCGCACACACACTGAATAGGGATGGAGGAGCGCACCTGCAACAGTTTAGCCACAAACCACAAACACCAATTAACACAAGTATGCACAGGCTGGTAATGATGGGTCGTGTTTTCAGGCCTCGGGCGGTTTAAACTTCAGCTCAAGTGAAATAAAAGTGACATTTGATCACAGGGAGAATTAACGGAGCGGCATCTTGATACTGAAATATTTTACAAGCGTTCGACGGAGCAGAAGGAAGGAAGTGAAGATGAGATCTGCCCGGCAGAAAAGGACACTTTTAAGTGTAAATCAGCCACTTCCAATGGGAGCTCGCTTCACTGAGACTGGAGTGCTCCAACATTGAGGAAAGGGGGCCTGGACATTGTCTGCAATCTGATTTGCAATGTTAGCATGAATATCCACAGCCTTCAATTACCCATTGCCTTTATTCCAGTCACACAAAGCAGAGACTGGCTCAAAGAGAGAGCTTTTTACTGGGCTGAAGAGAGAGCCTCCCTCTCTCTCTCTCTCTCAGTCTCTGGCTGGTTAATGAGAGGAGATCATTATCACAAGTTTAGGCACCACATGGTAATAACGCTAATGATGTTCTCACAAGGAGATCAACAGATACAATGAAGCGAGCGGAGGACGACTAAAATGTTTCCTCTTTTTATGAGCCAAGTCGATAAACGTCCTTCAAAGGGTGTACGCCACGGCTCATCATCAGAAGGGACACATCAGCTTCTAATAATGGATGAGTCACTTTCACACGACTTTGTTTTAGAGTTCCAAATCTATATTTGTATATAACAAACTAACCCTAACGCCTCGCCACCTGGGCTGATCCTAACAGTCTCTGGCTCAATCCGGACCCTAACATCTCTTCCACATGTCTGCCTTTGGATCTTCCTTCCCAGAAGAGTATCCTAAAGCCGGACCATGTCTTTGACTGACCACAGATCCAAACATCTCATCTGTACCTTGAACATAACGCCTCCCAGACGGTTCTTGCATAATAAACCGAGATAATAAACCAACTCTACTTGGAGTGAGGTTATCTGGTTGATTGTGACGGCCCGCGCACTGCCTTTGGCTCTTCGTGAGTCTGTGTGAGTCGCCGGACAGCACAGGGAGAGCCAGCGTGCTAAATAATAAACCTACTAAAGGAGGTAAACGTTGGGTTTTCAACAGGGAGTCCATGACCTTTAGGGGATCTTCAGAGGTGCTGCAGGGGGGCGTCCAAATGATTGTTTCATCATTATTTGAAAGTGTTGTTTTTCAAAAATTGAAATATGTCTGAAAATGCACTGACTCATTCATAAAAAGCTTGTTTTATATAATATATGCATGTACGGGGGCCTGAAAATCAATAAATAATAAAGCTCCATCCTGGTTCAGCACCAACCTGCCAGTCGGGGGTCTTGGCGTAGGACAGCGTCTCGCTCGTCAACCAGAAGTAGCGTTTCTTGAAGGCGAAGCGCGACAGCAGTTGGGGTCCCTCCGCCTTGTGTTTGTGGAGGTAGCCCTCTTTAACCGTGACCGACGGCATGAACACGGCCCTCTGCGGCACCTCGGACACTGCAGGATGAAGTTTGAACAGACAATGTAGAGAGACACTGTGCTGTGCAGACACAAGGTGGTGCTGTGACAATAAACAAACAGAGCAGAGTGTCTTCATTGTTAAACTGCACTGCGTGTCTTCATTTACAGCGCATTGTTATCGACGGCGCCTCGGCCTCCTTCATCGGCCACATGAAGGGCGGCTTCAAAGAGGCGTAACAAGCGTCCACTTCTGTCCAACAAATCCACCTGAAGAGCATTAAATGTCAAACTGGCCTTTAGGAGAAAAGAGTGGGTGTGATGTGCAGAAGGAGGCTGAAACATGATACATCAGAGGGGGGAAGATGTTTCACAACAACAGCCTCACTGACACATGACGGTAAAAAAGCAGCCAAGACATGTTGGGTAACCAGTGTGGCGTGTACAAGCGCCTGCGGCTTCTCACTCCAGCTCCCCGCCAGCTCGTTAACCATGTCATCTCTTTTCCAGCCTTCCAGCTAGTTATGAATATTTCACCACTCAGCTACAGTGTTGTTACGCTTAAGCCTGATATCAGCCATGCTAACAGCTGGCCTCCGGCTGATTAGCTCAGCAGCGTGACCTCCTGTGCTTCTGAATACCAGTCGAGTGTTTGTGCTCACTGTTTTCAGCCTTACCGATGTCGTGATCTATGTCGATCAGCTTGTCCAGGAAGTCTTTGACAGAAGCCACGCTGCGCAGGATGATGGGGTGAAGAGGCGCCATCCACTGCTCCTTCCCGTGACCCAGCTGAAGGCCCAGGTTCCCGACGCTTTGCAACGCCTGGCGACGACGAAGACACAACACCCACTGAACACACACACACACATCTCCAGCACCAGTCAGATCTGCAGCACTACCGACAGAACTCAGTGTGAGTGACTGCATATCTCAAAGTCTGGGATCAAAAGGGTCCCTGAGGCCAAGCATGCTGTGAGGCCCTTTGTCCTGCCCACACCTGGCCTACGGCGAGGGAGGAAGTCCCTCTCCGCACCCCTCTCTGAAGCTCGGCTTTGAACCGCGGCCCGGTTGCGGCGCACGCGGAGGTAAAAATAGCCTGTTCTCTTTCTCTGTAGAGAACCCATGGCAACAGCACTCCAGCACCGCGGACAGCAACCACAGAAGCTACACGTGGGAGAGAGCGCCGAGGTTTCACTCTTCTTCTGATATGTCACCACGACACCCCGCTTTTTAGAAATCATGTCCAGGCTGCCTGTTTTCCCCCTCAGAGGCGTGGCGAGCTCTCAGTTATAACCCAGCAGATGCTTTTCTTCTTCTTCACTCACGACGGTGACTTTATTTTGTAATTTGATCTGAGATGTGAGGAAGTTATAAAGGACAAAGCCAAAGTTTCACTTCTTGGTACTGAAGCACAGAGAGAGAAAGTATGAATTTAAAACCTGGCAAGTTATCATTGAGTCTGATCTTAGCACTTTAAAACTAAAACTAAAACTGCTTTTTATCATCTTAAGAACGCTGCCAGAGAGCAACTGTTTCTCTCTCAAGCCATCAGAGACATTGATGCATCTTTCACCTGCAGAATCGTCTGTTGTGCGGGCGGCTGATCTGATCTGGCTCCTCCAGTCGAAATGAACCCCAAATTGCTCCCTGTAAGTCGCTTTGGATAAAAGCGTCAGCTAAATGACTAAAAATGTTGAAATTCTCGACTTTCTGGTCTCCTCAACAAGAATTTAGATCAACTACAGTTACTACAAAACTCAGCAGCTCGTCTGTTGACGAGGACCAGATTTCTAAAGGTTTATAAATGTCTTAATAATCTTAGTCCCACTTATTTATCAGATTTACTTTTAACC
Source organism: Protonibea diacanthus (assembly GCA_028641955.1). Taxonomy (NCBI): domain Eukaryota; kingdom Metazoa; phylum Chordata; class Actinopteri; family Sciaenidae; genus Protonibea; species Protonibea diacanthus. The sequence continues at coordinate 24,986,214 of CM053985.1, forward strand.
TGTAAACCCTCGGGAAGCCTCAGGTCTTCTGGGAGTGGTACATATTTCTCTTTATATATTTTAATCTGTCACACCATTTTCACTTTTATTATTATTATTATTTATTATTTTTTGGATATCTAAATAGTTCATTATGCTTTACTTTTATTCTGTTTTGTCTAACTCTTTATACATTTGAATGGTTTTTAGTATTTATTTATTTTTCAGTCTGTCTGTTGTTCCCTCACTGCAAGAAGAGACGGCGCTTCCTCAGTTTATGTTCTGCTTTTGTTTATAACGGGGTAGGGTGAAAAGTTCCATACAAATAAAGTCTGATTGATTTATTGAGTGATCGCAAACCAGTGCATACTCGGGGAAGTTCACAACAAAACATGGTGAGATGAGTCATCATAAATGTTAATGTTTATAGTTTTTAAAGTTTTTATATCGACATTAAGGTCACTTGAAGTCAATATCGCTGACTAAAGAGCATTATGTAAGCTCAGAGCTCGGTGCTGCACATGGTGCAAACATCATATGTCCTCCTTCATATTTATTTACTTTACACCTGCAAATTTAAATTTCTCACTGTCGGCACACAGCATGCAGCCTCGTGCTCGGCGCATCCACTTCTCTACTGTTTGCACTTAAGTGTGATGTCTGGACATGAATAAATTATTCACAGCGGTGTCTGTGTATGTCTGCGTTGTTGTTGTTGTGAATCGTACCTTGGCCAATAGTAGCAGCGTTCTGCTCGTACGCGTATCGGCGTGCTGATCCCTCAGCTGGAACAGTTTAGGCGTGAGGATCGCGGGAGCGAAGAAACGCAGGAAGAAGAACCCGCTGATGGCCAGATACTTCACATCCTGTGACAACAATGACGACGATTTGACGGGAAAAGTCTGGACAACAGCCGTAGCTGAATATTTAAAACACGTAACAGACACAGTAAAGTGGCTTGAAAAGGCGTCTGCAGCTGTCTGACCTCATTCTCGGGTTCAGCAAATTGCTCCTCCACTCTCTTGTGTAATTGTTTGAAGGCCACTCTCATGACGGGAGGACACTGATCGACCGAGCCCACGATTGATTCAATGATGCTGGTTAAGTAGCTCTGCAGCATCTCCACGCTGCTGTCCCGCACCTCCGCCTCTGACACCGCACCCTTGAATGAAATCCGTCTGCGTGGAGAACGAAAGATGTGATTGAGTATACATAATCAGTTAAATGAGACAAAGTAGCAGCTGGTCTGTGGCTGAATCTTATGAAGATAGTCAATTAAGCCTGCTAATCAAATACACCGATAAGCTCTCTGTTCCTGATTATGGCATTACACGTGAGAGCGTACCGAGTGCTGAATTGTCTGGAGAGTTACGTCGACAGGAACAAATAAGGTAACAAGGCAGATCTACAGCACGTTAGATCCTGGATGATCTCCCTCCATGTCAGAGATAGACATCTCAGGGGGCTCATAGCAGTTGCCAAGCAACAGCCTTCCCCCTTTTTACAGCCCGTGTTTTGTTTTGTTTTTTTCATTTTCTCACATTGATGTTTTCCTCTCAGGGGTGAAGTGTAAAGGAAGTGGGCAGTCTCCTGTGGCCGCTTTTTACCATTTGACTATTTTAACACACAGATTGTGAACGACACACACACACACACACACACACACACACACACACACACACACACACACACAGGAACCTACAAACCTCCCAGTCCATCCCCAGACTTCGTCATTTATTCGCGGCTTCAGGCATCGCAGGTGAAGCAGATCGGGACTATTTTTAGGTCAGAATATGATGAGATGCAGCTTTACCTCGTGCGGTTCAGATCGATCTTGCACGGGTCCAGCTCGATATACTTCTTCTCATCAAAGATGCGGTTGATGATGGGCTTCAACACCTCGTGTAAATACAGCATGCCAACAGCCTGACATCAAAACAACACCACAACAACGATGAGAAGACATCTCATCTGCATCTATACTGCAGGTAAACAAGATACACGGGACCGTTAGACACATGACTGACTCAGAGAGAGGGAATGCTCAGGTTAGACATAATTAACTTTAACCTACGAGGAGAGACAGAAAAATCATCAACCCACCTTCATGAACTGTTCCATGGCCTTGGAGGAGAGTGAGTTGGAGCGAAACAAAGTGTTTGGATCAGCTGTGAGAGCAAAACAGAAAAGACTGATATGATTTCTCCTCAATAAAAACATCATTTAACATAAAATACAACATTTGTCATGTGCACAGGTTCTCAAACTGTGGTACGTGTACCACTGGTGGTTCTTCAAGGAATCTCTGTAGTCGCCTTCATGTAGGTAGCACGTAGCAGCATCCCTGATTAGTTACGTGCAAAAATGTGACACTAATGTTGTCAGAGGAGCTAAAATAAGTGGCTCAAAAACTCTGCAGTCGTGGCTGCAAACAGGAAATCTAGGAAGAGAGATGCTGATCAGGAGTAGATTCACCTTTTCCTTCTGTCCTTCAGGACTCAGCGATAAATTCAGGGTGCACTGTATTCTGTATTTTAATGATGCTGGTAGTTGGAGAGTCGACTATTTCCTGAGGCGGTTTGAGTTTGAGAAACTCTGATATAGTACACTGAATTATAACAGAGAGAGATGCAGCTGCTTAGATTTCAAAGAAATGTGGATATGATCCATCTAAACAACAAGTGAAGTGTTTGATGCACGTCTGTTTCTTCTCACCTTTTTTCTGACAATGTTTCTAATTTGTCTTTATTTGACTCGAAGAAAAGAGACGGAGGGTTTTTATTTACTGTCTGAGCTGCAGAAATATGACTCTATTTCACTCGACCGAGCAGTCATCTTTCTCCGCGTAGTTTTAAAGAATGAACCAGAACGTCCTGATTTGATGTTTATCTGCGGGCGGAAGCAGAAATCCAACCAATGAATGTAACGAAGCAACATTTAAGCGCTCGCAGAGAGCCTCATCAGGCACATAATGACGCCTGATGAAAATCTCTGCGATTGAAACGTTGCTTCATTAAATTCGTTAGAAGCTATTAATAGTGTGTGGATGCTCTGTGTGTGTGTGTGTGTGTGTGTGTGTGTGTGTGTGTGCTTTCTATTCTCTTTGATGTTTGTTTATGAGCCAAGAATTGATCTGCTTCAGAAACACAGAGCTCAGTGTCAGAGCTGAGTGAGGGCAGGCTGACCTTGCTGCAACATCGCTTAAATCCTGTCGAGGTGGAGATACAGAAATATCCATGGTGACGGGAGTTGGTTGCCAGGTAAAATATTTTTGGACTTAAACATGAGGACATATGGGGGAAATCTTTCATCACAGCTCTTTTTCCTTTTCCTTTACCCCTGTGCCTAACTTTAAAATGTCTGGCTGCTCGCAGCATCTATTCCTGATCAAGCAGTTACTGTTCGGATCATGTGGAGTTGCTATGGAAACTTAGGCACTATGCTTATTATCTCAAACTACACCAACAGAACCTAAAGACCAGAGAGCACAACTCTGTGTGAATTTGCAATGGGGCTGCAGTGCGGAGGCAAAAACATGACTAATACAGGCCACAGAGGAGAAAAAAAGCCCGTTGGGTGAGTAAATAATTGGCATCGTGGTAGTAAATATAGTGCTTGTAGACTTGAGCTGCCCACACACGGACCGTGAATGTTCAGAGACTTTAATGTCAAATCAGAGTTAAACAGAAGCAGCCCTCAGAAGGTCTGTGGAGACCAGAGCAATGACAGCAAACATGCCATGTCCCAGTCTCTGACTAATGCAAACATGACTAATAGAGATAAAGTTAGGTCTTACGCACACTGAGAATTGTGTAATCACAGTGATTGCATGATAAATGTTTTGAGCAGGCGTTAATGGTGCAAAAATTAAAACAATAGCTCGCTATCTGACAAGATTACATCGTAAATACACTCAATTAAATACAGGTCAGAGCGCGGGATTCAAATTTCTGCACGATCTTACTGGTGTGGTTGACCTCCCGGGTGTTGAGGTAATCCAGGAACGGCACCACGAGGCCCTGACCCAGGTAGATCTTCACCAGGGTCATTGCCACGTCTTGCCGGCTCTCAACCGTGGTCACCTCCTCCAGCATGGTCAGAGCGCTGCTGTCCTCCACCTGGTGAGAAGAGGAGACACGACGGATGATGAACCAGGCGGAGTCGAGAGAGGAGCGGATTAGTTCGAGTGAGCAAACCGACCTCTGTAGGGGAGATGACCGACTCCACCAGGAGGTGAATGAGAGGCTGATAGTACACAGACGGCAAGATCTGATCCTCAACCAAACGCACCTTCAGGCGCAGAGCTCCTAGCTTGCCACTGGGAGTACAGGAAGATACAAAAATACTGAGAGATTTTCTGCACAAAATTACCTGGAAGAGAAGAGGAAGGCTGATATTTCAATTTTGTGTAAGCGAGGACACTTTCTCTGAAGATTGTGCATCAAAACTCACACAGGAAGTGCGTGAAGTCCACAGAAATGGTTGCACGTTATATTATTAGTAATGTTAGGAGTCCTTGTGGTCAAGAAAAGTGTAAAAGAGGTCTGTTCACGCTGCTTTCACAAACCAACAGCTTGTCCCAGAGGGAATATCTCCTGCAGTCACGTTACTTCCTGTGAATTTAGGTCTCTAACCAGCTTCTCCTCTGCAGTGTGCTCCTCTCAATATAAACCCTTTAACTGTGAGTCATTTCCCCAATAAGCCCCTGATTCACTTTTCTTTGACACTAGCCTTTAGCGCTTCACTCAGCTTTCTTTGTTCTAAAATTATCCCGAGGAACAGATGCTGTCAGAGACCCGGATATTCACCTGTGAATGTTCACTGAAAGGAAGCACAGAGGGGAGCCAACACTTCCCTCGAATGAATGGTGCTCAGTTTGATTAAAAAGAAAATGCTTGTCTCAGTTAAATCAAACGCACAAACTCACCACATTGTACAAACAAGCACACCCATAATCCTCACCCAGCGTCAACCTCATTGTTTCCCAAGGGCAGCAAACGAAACCAGCCCTCTAACAGAGGTGTCTTGTGCAAACAGGCAGAAGGGATTTCCACCTGTGGAAATAAAGAACAAACAAGGATGCAACATCAGACGGGAAAAATAACTTTATATGGCGGGAAAACGTACGGTGCTTTCACGTGGAGCTTATTTTGCCGTGATCAGAGCGTGAAATCTGGTGAAATGTGAGATATTGTTATAATTCCGACATCCTCACCTTTCCCAAAAAGTCATTCTTGCCCACCATGTCCCAGTCCCAGACCTCCACAGTGACAGTTCCCTCCTCGCTCAGCTCCTCTGGGTCCAGCTCCAGCTCCAGGGTCTCCCCCCAGTGAGGGAAACGGGTCTTCTTGATAATCTAAAACCCAACACGACAGGCTGTTAGATCTCTCTCTCTCTCTTCCTCCACTACACCTCACAACACTGATATGAAACAAACATTCAGACTATCAAACAAGCCTTTAGTTACAATGGGAGAACTTCTGGCGCCACTGAAACGGATTCATACTGTACATGCATGCACATAAGAGCTCACCGAGGTCTCTGCACTGTGGTTGTTGAAAATAACTCGTGCAAATGGATCCGAGGTTCCAGAAATGTCTCTGGGCGCCAAGTCTCTGCAGGCATCGACAGACCAACAGACAAACAGAGCTGATCAATACGCTAAAATGCTCCGACGATGCTCCTGTTACCTGTTCTGTAAATTCAATTAGTTAGTGAGAGGGGAAGAAAAAAAAAACACACACTACTTTCCACTTGACCTTATTCTTTCAAAGTGAATTCACATTCAGCGAGCATGTCTGAATAACACAGTGTCAAGCCCTGATTGACATGCTCATTAGAGCCCCGTCTGCAGAGGGAGAGACTGCAGCGTGGGACGCACAGATGGGGCAGTGAGCGGTGCGATAGTGGCAGTGTGACTCAGGAGGGGAGTGTGGAGGCCTGCGGGGTGACGGCGATAAGATTTCAGCACAGAGACAGCGATAACGCTGCCAGGACGCAGCTCCAGAAAGTCGACTTCTGACTGATGACCGGTTTAATCTTCTTTAAAACGACACATAAGATATATGACGGTGAAACTACGTCCATTCGAATGATCACTGTCTGGAAACGAGCTCATTCTCAGGATTTAAACTTGCAGTTACCTGGCTTCAATGACTTGACAGCGCAGGCTGATCTTCTCTGTGTCTTTCAGCAGCTCCAGGCTCAGATGGATCTCTCCCTGGACTTCTTCATCAGGGTCGACCCTGGTCAGGTTCACCCAGCTGTCCAGTCCTAAAACAGACCACACGGAGAGATACGATTCATCAATCATATTTCATCAATTAATGTAACTAATGTAATGTAACTGACTCAGTATTGCCGTGCAGCAATGAATCACATGAGTGAAGGCCGTGCCAGGTGGCCCTCGAGAGAGAGGCGTCACTATGCATGAAACATACCCTGGTAAACAAGAAATCAGAGATATCCTACAGCAGAGATGAAACTTTTAGTCGGTTAATCGATCAGTTGATCGAGAGCAAAAATAATCTGCAACTATTTTGACAACTGAAAATGAAAATGCCAAATATTTCCTAGTTCTGCATTCTCAGTTGTGAGGATTTGCATATACACGATCACGGTACGGAGCAACAAGGACATGTTAGTGTAGCGATAAGTACTCACAGAGAATCAAGTGAGGGACGCCTCTGATCTGGTAGGAACTGGTAGGACGTTCCACCAACAGGCGAGAAAAGTTAGCGTACGCGTGGCAGAGCCAGGCGTCGTTCATCGGAGGAGAACCGGAGACGACTTTGTAGTCAGCATTAGAGATTTGAATTGAATTCTTTTGGGCCGCCGTGTTCTGGATCATGTGAAAAGGTTCCAACGTGCAGGCTGGGAGGCCCGTCAGGAGGTCGTTACAGTAATTGAGATTTTATGGTCTAATTATTTAACTAATCATCATCTTTATGCATCTTTATGGGTTAGGACTGCAGCAGTATACTGACACCATAGTACCATGTGGTATGTAAACTGGTTATCATACTGTGCTTATCTACAGTATCAGATTCTACTGTTTTAGATATGAGTGTTGTGAAATCATAATGAAGCCATTGTTCCCTTTGGTTTACATTACTAACCTGATAATGTTCAATGTAACTGATGATAATAAGAATACTTGTGCAATAACTGCTATGATTCTGAGGCTGTTATCACACAGTTGCAAGCCTAATTTGGACAAGTACAGATTTTAAAACAGCAAATTTTGTGCAAATATGCTGCCGAACACAAGTCAAACCTGCAGTGTGGTCACTGATAATTACATTTCAGTCATAACTAATTCAATATGTTTTATTACTTCTGAACTAGTCTGGCCTCAGACTGTGAGAAGACTCAGTAACTGACTCAGTGCCACCGTGCAGCAATGAATCACATGAGCGAAGGTCGTGCCTGGTGGCCCTCGAACGAGAGAGAGCAGCATCAGTATGCAGCAAACGAATCCCGGTAAACACTTTGAGCGATCTAATAAAACTACAACATCATCACGACGGAGCATATTTTAAACGCTGTGTGTCTGGCCAAGACGGTGCAGAGAGCGCTGGAGTTCATGCTGAGGTAAACACTGTGGCTAATTTCTTGAATGCGTCTGTAAGAGAGCCAGACGTTAAAAGGTTTGAAGCCGTTTGAAATGCTTTGGTTGTTCTCGTTTTTCCAGCGCCGTGGGCTTCCACACAGAATTAATCGCTTTACAGCGCGAGATGAAAACACACAGACGAGCACCAGGAGTCAGTGTGAATGCTGATTTCATTGCCTCAAATATAAGAAAATCTAATTAAATGTGTGAGAGACCTTGAAGAAACATTCCCAGAGTCTAAAAGAAGCGTCTCCGCTCCATCACACAGACCTTTGACTGAAGCCGTGTGTGTTTAACCTCTGAGCTTTGGTCAGTCGTACCTTTAGCTTGAGATCCGATGGCATCTTTACTCAGAGTTATCTTTCCAATAACGTCATCGTGCCTGTAGAAAACAAAGAGATAATCAGTGAGAGGTGACTGAAAATACCATCAAAGCTGTTTGATCTCGCTGTTAATGAGATAACTTTCAAACCGGCTGGTCAGAGGACTCGTGGTCACGAGAAGAGGAGGCAGAAAAACAGCCTTTAATCACTCAATCTGGGCGACCATCTGCCTCACGATGTTTGTTTATTCAGAGAGTTTTTTCTTCCCAAAACATTTCAAACTGTACACGAGGTTTTGACCCTGAATGCATCAACTCGGGAGCCGAGTTAAGAAAACACTCACGACTCGGAGGACTACAAATCAACATGTCATGTCAAGAAGTTATGGAAGCCGTTTCGAGGCGACTTTTGGACGACAGCAAACGTTACCCGATCGTGTCCTCGTCCATGACGTGGAAGGAGAGTGAATGGAACCCCATCGGGAGGTGCAGCGTGTACTCTTCACCCCAGAAAGGATTAAGGTTCTTCCAGACGGTGGCAGTCCTGAAAAGAGGAGAGGTTTAACAGCACCTTATAGAGACTAATGTGCATGAACGCATGCTAGAGTAATGGCAGGAGTCGGAGATGATTGTAAATGTGTCAGCAGCAGCAGTTACCCACTTTGTACATGTGATCACAAGATGAAGAATCGCTGCTCTACATCAAGTTAAAGTCAAATTAAAAACTCTAACAGGCTCCAGGTAGGATTCAGTAAGCTTTATGGATATATTGTTTCATAAAGGGCTCTTAAATGTTGATCAAACCTATAAGGTGACGTCCTCAAATGTCTTTTGTTTTGTCCAGAACCCAAACATTCAGTTTACTGTCACAGAGGGCTAAAAAACAGAAAATATTCACATCTGAGGAGCTAAAATCAGAGAATTTGACCCCTTTTCTCTTAAAAAAATTACTCAGAATGGGTAAGTGATTAGTCGTTGCAGCTCTAGTCCATAACACAGAGCACTAAAAAATGTAAAGTATGAATGTTGCCTGGTCTCTGATCCATAATTCCTGATTTAAATCAATATTTTTATACAGTTTTATTGATGCAAGCTCTATGTATCATAGAGGTTTATATTCCATAAACAGAGGTTCATGTTTAGGTATAAATACCAATCATACAGGATATTTTAAACCGGGTGAAAATATGTCAGAGAATCCTGTGTTTTTATACTAAACGCTTCTGTTCCTCAGAGTGTACTGTACTCATTATTCCCCACCACAATCTACCAGCCACATCATCCGTGGACATCACACTCGAGGAGTCAGTTGGCCAGTAACACCACAAGTACAAGATAATTAGTGAGAGTGTCGGCGGTGAATCATTGTGCTGTTTTCCCTCATGATGCCAGATGGAACAATAGCGGCTGAATTCAACCCCTGTTCCTGTTTTCTGAACTGTAAATAACTGCACGGCAGCTACTGGAAACAACTTCTATTTATTTAAATACTACAGAGGGTGCAGACATCTCTACTTTTGCACTCAAACACCTCCCGCTCCCAGCGTTCTCCTTGCTTACACCGGGAGCTCCCTGCAATAATTGATGCATCCTCTCCATGGTTACCTGCTGGGTGTTCTAAAGGCCAGACCAGTATCATGTTCTCTGCGTTGGAGGGGCCACGCTGTGGGCACCACCACCACCATCCAACACCGCCCTGATCATACACACTCCACCACTGCTTTTACATGTGAAGAATAGCGGGAGCACAGCCAGAAACTCACCTCTAATGCAAATATATCTCAACTGTTAGAAAAATGTATTCATATATGCTCATATATTGTTAAACTGCTGCTGCAGCAGCTCTGCTGGAAATATCGTGTGCCTTAATTTAGATATGTAAACATCTCAGTTATTTGAATGCCAGTTTTTGAGGAACCAGTTCAGATTTTGAGGAACTATTTAATTGAAAGCATGGTCATGACCAGCTGTAGACCATACCATGTTTAGACATGTAACCTGCAGACGTTTCTTATCATGCGTTTGTCCATGTGTAACCAACTGTTTCAAAAAGTCACTGCTGAGAGAACTCAGCAGCCAGTTCTGGACTGACTAGTGTATGTATTGATTCATTGCTGCAAGTATACTTTAACTAAAGCTTACTGAAGAGACACCGGGCTGCAGCTCCAGTCTAATATAAAAACAATGCACATATTATGCTTTTAGAATCAGGGAGGAACTCACCTGGCCACAACTTCATTGTCAACTTTTACAATGCAGTATGGGTCACTGGTTCCGGAGCTTAAGATGACAGGAAAAAGGGTGAGACATGTTAGCACAGTTAATTTACCTGGAGGGTTATTTAAATATGTGGTCTTTACTTAAGATGAGATCAGTACAGGTGAGTCTCACCTTAAATTCCTTTAACACGTTTACAGAAACGTACCAGGACATGCAGAATATAATATAATATAACTTTCCTCTTATCTAATTAACCTGGTAAATTGTTATTAAACGTTGCACATAATATTCAGAGACTTGAGCACATGCCATTCAGGAATTACTTACACGTCTTTGGCGGGGAGGTTCCGTCCCTCGACAATCCTAAAATACAGAGATGTGTTTTTGGCCATATTTTAACTCTTTGTTTTTTGTCGAGTGAGTTATTAATCCAATTCCTCCTATGTTCCCATACGCGCTCTTATAAATTGTGCTCTTCCCCTCCGAGTTTTCTTCATTTCATGGCACCTTCAGCGCGTGACGGCGCACAACCCACCAGTAGCGCGCGACACAGGCGCGCATGCATGCATCCAGCCCCCCGTCAGTCAGTCAGACCAGCAGGTTAAACTGTGCGGACACGGTGGAGATGGAGGGGGCAGCTGAACTGGATTTTTCTGACGTTGTCCTTCTTAATATTCCTTTTAAATGTATGAGAAAAGTCGGATATGTCCATCCTGAAATAAACATGATAGTGTATTTAAAGTCGCATATTTGACATCGTTCACAATCTGTTCATACTTTTAAATAAATAAATAAATACAAATATCGTATTTATTTATAATCCCCCCGTAAATGTATGCTCATACCTGATAAAATTGATAAAAATGCGCCACCTGGCGAATATATTAGACTACTTCTGCCAGGCGTCATTACAGACTAGTGATGGGAAGTTCGGTTCTTTTTAGGGAGTCAGATCATTTGACTCAGCTGAAGAAAAGCCGACTCTTTCTGCTCCCCAACAGCTCTTCATTTTACCACATATACCTTGAATAATTCAGCCAAACTCTAGCATGCATTGTCAAATTTATCACTTAAATTATTCATTACATCCTTGGTAATGAAGTATTCAAAAGTAAAGTAAATTTTTGTTTCCATTGCATTTACAGCACTCTAACGGCTGGTGGACAGGAGCTGGATCTCATCTGTCACTTTCGTTCGGTCTGGTCTGCAAGCTGTTGAGTGATAATAGAAAAAGAAGCAGCATTTGGACCCATTTTCAAAATTTTGAAAACACAAAGTCACAATGCAGAATTTTCCAAAGCCAAGCTGTCTACAAACAAACAACCTTCACAGACACATGAGAACTGTGCATCCAACAGCCAATAGCTGTCCATTTTTATAGGTGTTTCTATCTTCTACAAGCATGTAAGTGCATTCATTAGGTGGTTTCAGAGAGTTACAAGGGTCTGTAAACGCAATGAAAACAATTGACAACAATTTATTGATATTAGAAAATGTCAGTTTTACTTTTTTTGTTTGTTTGTTTTTACTGCTTTAGTACAAAGGATGTATTGAATATATATATACATGATATATGTGTACACATACAAATCATAAGTCAAATCAGTGCTACATTTGGCTGAATTATGAAAGGTATAAGTGGTAACATGAAGAGCCGTTTGGGAGCCGAAAAGCTCTTGTTGGTGAGCTGAATCAAATGATCTGACTCCCTAAAAAGAACCGAACTTCCCATCGTTATTACAGACAGGCATATCGACAGACAGGCTCCGACTCGGGGTCCTCCTCATCCTCCTCTCTTCGAAGCTAGTGGAAGCTAATGCTAATAAACAACGGAGCACACGCAGCTAAAAACAACACATTTCTGTCATATTTAAGCGGTTTAGAAACTTTATCCACGTTTTAACAACGTACGGACATTAGTAGACGGAGCCTGTATCCAGCAGATAGCACACTTATCCTGTTACTGAGAGGTTTCAGCTATAAAACAGTTAAATTAGCTCGTCCGTTGACTGTTGCTGGCCGGTTTAAGGAGATGGACAGCTATCCCGGAGTCATCACAGCTGATCCTACAAAACAACAAGAAAGACATTACTACCTGTTGTCAGAGCTGCAAACATTAGTCAAAGATTTACCAAGGTGAGTCACTCCACCTGCACTGAATCCACAGACTTAGTTATACCAGCCTTAGTTTTATCTGCATGTGTGTGACTAAGTCTGATGTTTTCCCTCCATGGTCAGCTCCTTCCAGCAGCGCCTGTCCTACAACACCCTGAGTGACCTGGCCTTGGCGCTCATAGATGGGACGGTGTATGAGATTGTGCAGGGTCTCCTGGATATCCAGCACCTGACGGAGAAGAACCTGTACAACCAGAGACAGAAGCTGCACTGTGAACACCAAGGTTGGTGCTCAAAACATGCAGTGACTGATGAAAGGCCGCGTCCAGGAATCCTCTCAAATTATCATGAACTCTGCTTCCTGTTGTTGTGAAAATATTTGCGTGTTGCTTGACTGGTTGTTCCATATTTTTCTGTGTGTGCAGCGCTCAAGCAAGATCTCGTACGGAAGCACAAAGATGCTCTGCAGTCATGCAAGTCTCACAACCTCACGCTTCTCAAATCAAACCAACAAGCCGAACTAGAGGTAAGTGTTATGACATGTTCTGGGTCCACGTGTGGGCCTTGAGGTCCTCGGCAGTAGTAGTTGTTTGGCTTTGAGAACGGCAGCTGCCAGCTTATCTCAACACTGTGGTGGCCAGAGTCGAACAGACCTGATGTCGTCTTCATAGACATAATAAAAAGCTTGCTGCTGACGTTCCACAGTGTCTCCAGCCTAGAACGTGCTGACAGTAACACTAATTCTGGGCGTATAGTATTTACCTTTTTAAAAAACTCCTGAAGGCCTTCAGCTCTTCAGAGAGGACCTCCTCCACTACCAACAAGCACTTATTGGCGCTTTCTTACCGCACTGTACCTTGATTGTTCCCACTTTGGCTAAAATCGTCAGCTAAATGAGTAAATGTAAATGTACTAAAAGGATTATGGTGTCATATGCCTTTCTAATAGTTGTGCATCTTGCCTTCAGGCTCTGGAAATCCGTGTACGAGAGGAACAAAGAATGATGGATAAGAAGATCGTAGCAGAAATGGATCAGAAAGTGATAGACCAGCAGAACACCCTGGAGAAGGCTGGAGTCCCTGGCTTTTATATCACCACTAATCCTCAGGTTAAACATCTATGGCAGGGGAGGGTCGCACTGAATATGTGCACTTGTGATGCAGACACGTGTCCAGCAGATGGCAATGTGTGTCTTAACTCATTCTCAACTGTCGTGTGGGCGTGTGTGTGTGTGTGTGTTGTTTCAGGAGCTGACGATGCAGATGAATCTACTTGAGTTGATCCTGAAGCTCCAGCAGAAAGAGTCACAGTCTGGAATCCTCTGAGGAAGAAAAACAGGCCACATCGTGCCAAAAGACGAAGAAAAAAAAACAACATGCAACAACCACAAGACGCTGTACGCTCACGTTCCTGTAACTGTGAGATTCAGCACGCGTCGGTCAACATGTGGCATTGTTCACTTCACTGAGTTACGAGTGTAATATTCACCATCGAAACCTGCAGAAGAAGGAAGATGGTTTTTGAGTAACGCGTTTCCAGTCCTGGGACAGAGCAGTAGCAGGTTGTGACACTTCATGATTCACAATCATGATGTCGACAGAAGACACATTATATATGTACATACATTGAAGCAGAGTATGAAGAGAGCAGGCTCTGCTGAAGTGTGGCAGTAATGTGGTTAATGTGTTGATTAAGGAGGAGAGGTCGTCTGTGAGTGAGATGACCTCTCCATACGAGCCTCCTGATGCTGTTGGAGAAGTGAGCAGCACTTTAGAGTGGACAATTAATATTTTATTGTCTCTGAACAGCAATAATTTACTGACGTCAACGTTAAAGCTGAGGTCTAACTTTCCACACGTGCTTGCGTGTCATGGTGAAAGTTGTTTTGGAGGTTTGTGCTGTTACACCTGCTGTTTATTTATTTAAAATAAACTTCTGGAAAAACCAGCTCCCACCGGCCTTCCAGTGTTGACTTTAAATGTGGGAAACAGAAACAAGGTTTGAAATGTGTCCGTCCCAGAGCTCTCCCTCTGTTTTGAACAAACTTTATTGTTTATTTGAACAATACTGTGAGACATTTTGCAACTATGTTGTTGTTTTTTATCTGTTAGTTTTATTTATTTTTATTTTCTCGTGCTTGTTTAATGCTTACTGTTCCACATAATGAAACTATAATAAACAATGATAAATACAGCATGAACAAAACCAGTGTGTGGACAGTAGCATTAGATATTTGTCCTTTATGTATCTGATATCATAAAACAAGTGTTTATGTGAGTCTCTCAAAATGTCTGAGTGAGTTCTGTTATCATTGATGTAGTGACAACTAAGAAATAAGTAGCCACAGCTGTGTATACCCTCCATGATATATATTTTGCTACTACATTTAAATAAAACATGGTGATACTTGTACTAAAGCATATCAAGTTTACGACTCCTCATACTAATCATCATTTCAGAGAGAAATATTGCAGTTTTTATATCACTGTGTATTTCACAAGGTTCACATACAAAAACATGGTCAGCTCATGAAATATGTTGCATTGTTGTTATAAAGGACCCACATATCCTCACAGGTGTTCTCAGCCATCATTTCCATCCATCCATTTTTCATAACCGCTTATCCTTATCAGGGCTAGAGCCAATCCCAGCTGGCGTTAGGCAAGAGACAGAGCACACCCAGGACAAACCGAGGTCAACACATCGTCACTGCAATTCAGTTTAATTTATATAACTCCAAACTGAAGTATGTCATGACTTTTTCACCTCTATAATTGTATAAATGTATTATTATTGACAAAGATGCAACATTTTTAACACTAAAAACCTATCATGATGCCCTCAAGTCCAGAAAAACATTTTTTATGTTGTTGCACATGTCAAATTTGTCAAAATATTTATTATTGCGTTTATAAGATCAAATATATATTATTTATACTGTGACAGATAAGTACTTCCCCTCCAGATAACCAAGGGTGGGGCACAGGGGGGGAAGCCCTTTCAGCAGGCGTGTATAAAGGTGTGTGTGCCTTTAAGAAGAGTCCAGGCTGTGCATGTTGGGTTTATTCCTCGGCGCACCTTCTGCTCCATCATCAGACGGACGGTGAGTCCTGGCAACTTCCTCACCGCACTGGACCCGCAGCACACATGAGAGACCCTGAACAGCTACGGTAAAATATCCATATGTTTCTCCTCTTTTTGTGTTTAGAATAGAAATCCCGTTAAATACAGACACCTGCCTCACGGATGAAGGGCGCGCTGCATTCCCAGAACATCCAGCAGAGAGAGAGAGAGGAAGTACGGCACTAACGATCCGCTTTTTGCGTCCGTTTCCATTTTGTTATAAATTATTTATTTGGCATTAAAACGACGCTTGTTCCACTGGTCGGCCTTTTCCCTGCACGGCACGGCTCGGCACGGCACGGTATGCGGTCACGGATACAGCCTGAAAGCAATAAGAAGTGCAAACACGGCTGTGGTTTTATTTCTAGAGGGGGAATAAAGCGTTACGTAATTATAACGGAGGCATCCTGTTGTCGCCATATGCCTGTCGGATGTTGCACCGCCCGGGCTGCTGAGAGGATGACTGCTGCTCCTCACTGATGAGGGGCTTAAACGTTGTCTTGGCATCGTGAGATCTTCTGCCCATCGTGACAGTTTAATGCTTTTATTTTGCACATCAGCGCACCGGATGCCTTTAAAATGACGTGGACCGGCCCTGTGCCACGTTCAGGCCTGCGAAATCTACACAACATACATTTAAAGTGGTGAACAGTCACATAGATGACATCTTTAAGGTTTTTTTATTACTTTTATATGACTCACTGCAAGAAAATATGCTGTTTTACCACTAAATACAATGCAAAATTATGTATACGGTGGCCCTGAGGGTCAAAACACAATATTTTACATAATTAGACTGTATAAAACATGGACGAAGTCTCCATCATGTCACCCAAAGGTTCCTAAAGCTCAGAGATGTGGCTCTGGTCGCTGCCATCTTGGCATCCCTGCCTCCACCGGCTCCAGCTAATCCAAAAACAGGCAACCAGACACCTGTAACGACACCCACCTGTCATTTAAAGTGCCCACGCTCTTAATCCTGCATAACTTTAAGCCTTAATATAATGTGAACAGGTGAGTTGTATATAAATTCAACCTCAGTACAGTTGTCATGAACGGGGAAATTAGCTATAGAGACCAAAACTGTTTTTTGTACCAGGCTGTAAACATGTTTATTTCTGCTGTGAAGTTTTTAACATGGGGACTTATGGAGACTGACTCACTTCTGGAGCCAGCCTCAAGTGGACGTTTGAGGAATTGCAGTTTTGTGCTTTACTTCACAGCCACGGAGGTTGGCACTTGCAGAAAACACAACAAAACTTGAGAGAACACAACATTTCACTAAGAATAAGATGAACTTTAGTTTCAAGTTTTACAAGTTTTCTTATTTCCAAAAGTTGTTTACCAAAGCAACGTACGTGTTTATTTCTTTATTCTATATGAATTAATATAGTTAAAATGTAAACGGTAAACATGTCATGTCACCATTACCCAGAATTACTGGTTTAGTATAGATTGGTTCTTCATGTCACCTTTGTGTCTTGCTCACACTGCAGACAGAAAAACTGTCAATATAAAGTGGATTTTAAGTTTGAGCATCTGTTTGCTGGTGTAACCTAAACGTACACAGTCTGCCGGTTAAACAAGTCCAACCACATTTCCTGTCCTGATCTTTTGTCTTGCAGGTCAGCTTGATAGACAGGTAATGGATCCAGTGTGACTGTTTGAACACCGTCCTGCCCAGCTGGCCTGTCTAACACTCTGTAGCTATGGCAACTTGTCCGAGAGGCTGCACCCCAGCGGTGCGCCTTTGTCAGAGACTGAACCGACTCAAGACACTGGATGATGACATGATGGCCACGTCGCTGAAACGCTGCCTCTCCACCTTGGATCTGACTCTGATGGGAGTCGGCGGCATGGTGGGCTCTGGGCTTTACGTCCTGACGGGAACGGTGGCTAAAGACATGGTCGGGCCTGCTGTCATCATATCCTTCATCTTTGCAGGCATTGCTTCTCTACTGGCTGCCTTTTGTTATGCAGAGTTTGGAGCTCGCATCCCCAAAACAGGATCTGCCTACATGTTTACCTATGTCTCTGTGGGAGAGATCTGGGCCTTTCTCATTGGTTGGAATGTGATCCTGGAGAATATGATTGGCGGCGCCGCCGTGGCACGTGCCTGGAGCGGCTATCTGGACTCCATTTTTAACCACGCCATCCAGAACTTCACGGAGACGCACGTTATGCAGTGGAACGTGCCCTTCCTCGCCCACTACCCCGACATCCTCGCAGCAGGGATTCTAGTCGTTGCCTCGTTCTTCATTTCCTTTGGAGTTCAAGTGTCCTCTTACCTCAACCATATCTTCTCCACGATTAGTATGGTTGTCATTGTTTTCATCCTGGTCTTTGGCTTCATGCTGGCTGAACCAGCCAATTGGAGCCAGAAGGAAGGCGGTTTCGCACCATTTGGGATGTCTGGAATACTGGCAGGCTCTGCCACGTGCTTCTACGCATTCGTGGGCTTTGACGTAATTGCGTCCTCCAGCGAGGAGGCAAAGAACCCACAGAAAGCTGTTCCCATCGCCACTGCGATCTCCCTTGGACTGGCGGCTACAGCTTACATCCTGGTCTCCACGGTGCTCACACTGATGGTACCATGGCACACTCTGGACCCCAACTCAGCTCTGGCAGATGCCTTCTTCCGCCGTGGTTACAGCTGGGCTGGAGTTGTTGTGGCAGTAGGTTCCATCTGCGGTGAGTGTCTAGTTAAATGTCGTTGCATTATGTTGAGCAGTATTATTGGCTACTGTCGTGTTGTGATAATGACTCTCTGCTCCCATTTCCAGCCATGAACACTGTGCTGCTCTGTAATCTCTTCTCCCTCCCTCGGATTGTGTACGCCATGGCAGAGGATGGCTTGTTCTTCTCCATTTTCGCACGGGTCAACCCTGTCACTAAAGTTCCCGTCAATGCTATATTGGTGTTTGGGATCCTCATGGCCACCATGGCTCTCATCTTTGACCTGGAGGCCTTGGTTCAGTTCCTGTCCATCGGCACCCTCCTCGCGTACACCTTTGTGGCAGCGAGCGTTATCGTGTTGCGCTTCCAGCCGGAGAAAGCCAGCTGCAAGGGAACCACTTCCACGTCTCCCAACCCTAACGCTGAGCCTTCGCCTGCGCCATCAGAGTCCCAGACCATAACCGAGGACAGCGGCGAGCTGAAGCAGTACGAATCCTTCTCTGACAAACTCCAGTTGGTGGAGAGACAGAAGACAGCAGAGCGCCGCGGGGTGGGACAGCTGAAGGCCTTTTGGGAACCGTACCTGGGCAGGCTGCTGGGGGACTGTGAGCCGGGCGAGGTGGTGGCCTTATGCGTGCTGACACTGATCGTGAGCTCGGTCTCGCTCTGCGCTGTGGTAGAATTTGGTAGAAATCAGCTGCAGCTTCCCCTCTGGAGCTTCACGATGCTGCTGGTGATTTTCAGCTTAGCTTTTGTTGTCAGTATGGCGCTCATATGGATGCACGAACCACAAACCAACAACAAAACATTCCAGGTGAGCTGCCGTCACTCACTTGCACTGTGGTCTGCAGATGACCTACATTAACTTTGATTGGTGTGACTGATGTTTTATCGTTGTTTAGGTACCTTTGGTTCCACTGACTCCAGCTATCAGCATCCTCTTCAATGTATTCCTCATGCTGAAACTCAGCTATCTCACCTGGATTCGATTCACCGTATGGATCGCTATAGGTAAGAAAGCACCAGAAAACAAAGTGGCGGGGGGAAAACTACCACAATATACTATAACCAAGGTCTGAAAGGCTTACAAAATGCCTGTAGCTAGCTAAGCCATTAGAATTCAACATGCCGAAATGTGTCCCTTCTCCTTACCTCGCTTTTCTTGGAGAAATATTTAGAAATATCTGATCGAATCACGAGGTAAGATCACCACTAAACCCAACGAAGATCCAAACTGGGCCTTGCATAGCTTAGTCAGCTTCACCGCCTACAGTTTGTCAGTGGATTTAGATATATTGAGTGTCAGGACTCTGCATTTTTCCCATATTTCAAGCGGATGTCTCATCACATGCATCCACTTTTGTCGTTGCGTAGGCTCAGATTGCACGCTTAGGTCAATTTGGTCTCTCGATGAGAGACTAATTCACAGTACACAGATATTATGAGTCTCTGCATCATCAGGAAAAACAAACATTTAAGTGAAAATTTTCTCAGCAGCCCTCTGAGGATGTAGATGGTGGTCAGACAGCGCTAATACCCTGTCAGTAAGGGGTAGGGGATCGCTGGGATAACACGATTAGTCACATTAGCCTAAGGCTTCTTTGGACCAGTAAACCATTTAAACACCACTGTCAGACTGCAGCAAGTTAACAGGATGCGCACACATGAATATTGCACTTGACAGGGCCCAGAGCTATAGGCTCCTTTCCCGAGAGAAAGAAACAGCCACTTACCTTCCATCACGGCCGTGGCATGGGATTTCTTTATTGTGTCACAGTTTGGGTGGCGTTAAAGCCAAATCATCAACATCAGAGTGAACACAGATAAAAAAAACTGGAGATCATTGACAATCAGTTTAAAGTTTTGGACATACTGAGGACTGAAACGGCAGAACATAAACCAAAACTTCGTAATTCACGACTCACTTGTGTGCAGACTGCCCTGACTTTGATAGCTCTAAGTGTTTCGTGCTGTCCTTTCCCAGGTCTCTGTGTATATTTCGGCTATGGCATCTGGCACAGTAAGGAGGGCATGCGGGAGATGCATCCCAAAGACATGGCCGCCCGTTACGTGGTGCTACCCAGCGGCAGCCTGGTACAGACGGTGCAGTCTGTCCAGCCCGATGGACAAGTGGACTCGGGGCACCACATCACCCCGACCGCCGACCCGACGTCCGAGGAGTACGCCGGAAAGAGATGATGTGTGACCCGACATAGTCAGTACTACTGCCTGGTATTATCTGTTGTCTCCCACTCCATAGGCTGTACTATTACTTGTGTACTCTTTGTATCTCACTCCCTTTACCGTGTGACCAGCCTGCCACAGTCTGTACTCGTTGCTTTTGCAAATGTTAGCACACCGCAGGGTGGGGTGCACGCTCTCCGTCTCGTTGTGAAGCATATTTGTATATCTTGTAATACTCGAATGTACAGTAGAGAGCTTTATTACTGTCCTGTAAACTCCTAGCATCGAAGATGTCTTTAGATCCTTTAAGACCAGCTCTTTTCTTCTCTCCACTTTGAACCCACGTGATCATAGGTTATAGATATCCGGTGCTTTCTTTGTGACAAACTGCACTTTTAGTTAAGTACACTCAGTGGATGATTTTTAAACGTTAACACAGATCTGCAGCTGGAAAACTCACCAAAACTCTCATTTTTGTGGAAGACGGCCCGCTGCGTTTTAAAGATTTGAAGAATTTGTTGCATGTTTTTTTTGGTTTTGTTTTCAGTGAATCAGAGGAATGCACAGGCTTTTGTGAGTTTACGGCTTTTATCTTCTTCTCAAAGTCTTCTCCCCAAAAACCTCAGAGAAACTGGATGATCCTCCAATGATCATCACTGATCCTCCTCCTCCTTTTGGTACCCACAGTGGTTTCTGGCAAATGTTTTAATCCCATATCCTATTTATTTTTCTATTATTACTGTTGATATTTTGCTTTTACACACAGTTTTTCTGACCTTTTTGTGTGTCACTCTAGCTGTGTTATCTATATGTTTTGCATGTTCCTCTATTAGTCATCAAAAATTTGTGTTTCCCCTTCGAAGTGGCTGAACAACACTTCAGTGCTTCACTTAATCTCCTACATCTCGTCCCGTGACTTTGCTCTTTTTTGTGTCACTGATCTCGTTCCTGAGCAGCCCTCTCTCCCCTTTTCTCCCCCTGTTGGCATGAGATTAATCAAAGCACATGGATTATTGAGCTTTTATTGTCATATGACTGAGATGACCTTAGAGGTAATTAGATTATTGGATGTGTAAGTCAAGCACAAATCGATTTTGAGATCTTCACACACAGGGTAGAGTCTTGGTAGGCGGGCGGACACGATTGTTATGTAAAACCCGGGATGCGCTTCATCTCTCTGAGGCCTCCGTAATCCCAGCAGATTTGCGGTGGTCCCTGTCGCCAGTCTGCAGCCTGACCTAGATTAGAGAGAGGCACACACTCATATCACACAGGAAACATTCCCAACAGCCAACACTTTGAAACAACAGTGTCAAGAAGAAGAAGAAGAAGAACACGAGTCTTCGGTTTTTAGCACATCTGTAACTACAAAAGACGTTTTTACTCGTTTCAGTTCGTGTTTGCATGTTACATAAGAAACCAATGGCCTTAAACGTGTTGTAATCAATGCAGACTTAATTCCAAAGTTAAACTAGTCATCTAGTCGTTTTATTTATGTCTGTTAGATCTCACAGGACTTCATACTTTCTGATTCTAAAAACCAAAACACAAACATGGAAGACAATGCACAGTAGGAGGCATCGAGAGAATTTTGTACAACTTTGCACATTAGAAACTATTATCTGCTCATTCTGTGTCACGGTTATGCTTTTGATGTCGGGGCCAGTGACACATGTTAATACTGCGGTGCTTTTTTTTTAAAGCTCTCACCTCTTTCTCTGTATTTTTGGTTTGTGTTGTGCCACGCAGCACGGTTACAAATGATCCGATTCTTTTCTCACTTCTGGATAGTATTGTACTCTCTGCTCTGCACATTATAAATTCTCAAATCTTTCTGTTATCGTGTTTGTCTGTATAAAAAAAGCAAAAGACTGTGTTATAAATGAAAAATAAATGTTTTGAAGCAGCATTTACAAAAATCTAAACTGTGGAATAATTTGACTAAAGTGTGGCTTCAGGGGATCAAATCCTACAGAGCTCATGATGGATTAGTTCATCCTCACAGTAGCTTTTAGTTTGAATAAGAACTAGAATACAGTGATAAACAACCAACTTAGAACACATTAAATAATGTACGTTAACATGGAAACTGGACATACTCACTAACATAATCAATGTGTTATGCATAAAATTTCACACAAACAGATTTCTTGACTACTTATCAGACAAACTGTAGATTTATTTTATTTTTACACACTTTCACATGTCGTCATCTGTTAAGCTGGTCCAAAATGTGACTCCTACACACTGAATGTCTTCTGACTGTGTCTGGTATTATACCTATGCTGGTCTCAAGGGACTTGCTGCTGAATACTGAACCCATATTCGAAATGTTTTAACCATTTTAATGATTTTAAGTGTTTATTTGCTTGCTTCCTTTTTTATTGTAATCACAAATGCAACATATGTTTTTATTTTGTACAGTCTGGCTCAGATTGCAGCCTTTTGCTGCTGAGGATGAAGAGTAGTTCTTTTCTTTTTAACAGTATATTTATTGGATTTTCTTATTTTTTCCACAAGAATAATACCAATAAGAAGCAAAACAAGAAAAAACAGCTGAGATCAACAAATATACATGAAGATGAATCAGGTCCAAGTGATCCAAATGATGCCAGACTCTGTGGAACTGACCTGCTTTGGTGTGTTTAATACCTGCAAGATATTCCAAAGGAACCAGCTTGAATATAACTTTACACCAAGCCTCAACAGAGGAGCCACTGTCCACTATTTTGTTTTCTGGCAGCAAATCAGTATCAGTAATGTTACATAACCTTGTGCTATCTACAGTAGTTATATTTCTACTTACTACTTATTTCTTTTTTTATCAAGTAACACGTCTAAAATGAAATTTGAGAACAGACACATCGCCTGTTGCGTAATGAAACCTGCTCTTGTCTAACATGACTAAACAGTGAAGCGTAGCGTTGATATAATGTTCCCAGGCGTCTGTGGCACCAGGTGAAAGAGCTTAAAACTTCAATTACACGCCTGATGACACAACTGTAAGAGTTAGCCCAATTTAGAGATTAACCCGGAGGTCGTGATCTGTCGTTGAAGTGAATGAAACGACGGATCAGGCGTTCATTCATGCAGTGAGCGTCACAGTTCACAGTGAGTTACCAATACTTTATAAAAACACGAATGCAAGAACAAACAGAAGATGTGTTTGACTTCAGCAGCTCTGACTCGAGTCTCTTGGGCTCTCTATTAGACTCAGATTACACATCTGAGCTCGTGAGATCTCAGATTACCGCTGCAAAACCTCCTGATGTGCGGTGAGGACACTCTTCATCCTGCTGCACCGCCGAGGATTTACTGTCAGATTTGTCTCGGAGGGACTGAAACCAAGGTCTGCGGTGATTCAGCAGAGTCCTGCGAGCACTGCGTTTCCATGGAGACTCTCACTCTCACTCTCTCACCCTCCATTCGTCAGACAGCACTTTAAAGAGCTATCACCACATCTGCCTCCGTGTCATTGTTTGCTTTGACATTCAAGGTTGCCCATTTACTCCGAGCCACGTGACTCATCTGCTGCAAAGGTCGCTCATTCAAATACATGCAGGTTAGTTTGAGAAGCATATCGTATATCCAGAAACCTAATATGCAACAGCCATCTGTGCCCTATTTGATTAGCATAATAATATAATTTCTTTCAATTATACACAGTAAGTTTATTATATTTACATTTTATTGATTTTTTATACATAATGAGCATGTACAATTACAAAAACATCATGACTTTATGAAGCATGTAGCTGTTGTTATACAAAGTTGTGTTCTTTCATTTTCTCCTCTGATTTAAGCTCCTGGAGTGAGAGAGGAGAGATCCACTGCGTGTTTTCGTGTGGTTTTTAGCAGCCGCGGTGTTCAGGTGGAGAGTTTGAAAGTGAAGTTGCAGAGCTGAGGGCGAGGCAGGAGCGGCGGCGGTGGCCGTGGACATGCGATCCTCTGACCCGGCACTTTGCCTCCGTCCTGCTTTATTCCCACTGTTGCTTCCCAGCCGCGGTGCACTGCTTCTCTGCCTGTGGCACATCGGAGAGAAACACAACGTGATGAGGAATCATTCAGAACAATTTATTCCTCAGGCTAACCTGCGTTTGAAATGAATAACTTACAGTGGACTGCTCTGCATGTGCATCAGGTGATTTGGTTGTTTTTCAGAGAGGCTCCACATCTGCTGAGGTGAAGCTTCCTGTTGATATAAAATGCATAGTGTGTATGTAATACACATCAATTCACATATTTTACAGCATTATAACTTCTCATCCGTCCTACCCTGCTGGCATTATTATGCACTCTTTCCCTCAGTTTGACAAGGCTGGCGTGCAGAGTGATGTTCTCCTGCTCCAGAACTTTTATACGAATGTCATTCGCCTGCAACTGTTGCTCCATGTCCAAAAGCACGTTTCCTGTACCTTGAAAATATACAACGAACAACCTGTCAACATGAGTACAGCATTTAACTGGACTAGATACAAGATGCAAAGTTTATTTTTCCAAGTGACGCATGTGGAAAAATGAGTTTTATGCTCACACACTTTAGGTGGCATCAGTTTGTGATTCATGCATGACCTTTTTTAATAGATGAATATTAAATGATTGCCTACTCTGTGGTTGGGCCTGAGCCACAGGGCTGAGCTCTGGGAAGGCCACCAGCAGCCTCTCCCTCTCCCTTAAAGCTCGCACGTATTCCTTCAGCTCGGCCACGCTGTTCTTCAGCTCGCCTACGTGTGTTTCCAGCGTCTGCTTCTCATTTTGGAGCTCTAAACACAGGTCCTGCCAACAAGAAGCATCACATCATGAGCTACTAAGTCTTTGCTGTGAGTATATTTGGTGCTTTAAAACACAAATACACCTGCTGTTGTGCGAGCTGAGCCTGCGCTCGATCCTTCTCCTCTGATATCTGTTGCAGCTGCTTGCTTAGGTCCATCTCTCTCTCCTCCCTCTCTCCCAGCTGGCTCTGCAGCTCCTCACACTCCTCGTCGAGAGCGTCCACTCTCTTTAACAAAGATTTCTGCTTGGCCTGCATTGACTGGATGCACGACAGAGAGACGGGGTCGGGGTGAGACGTTCATGGCGTCCAGCTGAAAAACAACAAATAATCCGGCGTTTGTCGTGACACTGACCTCTTGCTGGCGACAGGCGCTGTGGTACTTGGCGTTCTCCTTGTCGAGATGGAGTTGAGTTTCAGAGATTTTATCCTCCAGCTGCTGGATCTTTTGCTGCAGTTTGCAGCAGGCCTCTTCCTCCATGTGCAAGGCGGACAGTTTCTCCTGCAGCACATTCTTCTCACGTTCTGCCACAAGATAAAACGACCCATCATGCAGATCAGATCAGGTTATTTTATGTGTATAACTTCTGAAAGATATGTCCTTACCAACTGCCTGTAATGTATCTTCCTGCTGTGCTACTTTCTCGTTCAGTCTGGAATTACTCTCCTCCAAGCTCAGAGTTTCTGTCATATTAAACATACATTAGTAAATTTGATCTCACTGAGCTCCCGTCATATTTATTTATGATTTTCTGCACCTCTTTTGAAGTGCTGTTGCTCCTCTTGCAGCCTTTGCTCTGTTTCTTTTAGGGATCTTTGAGCTTTCCGCAGTGAAAACTCCAGCTGGACGGTGTTCGCTTGATGTTTTTCCCTCTCTTGCTTGAACTGTTTCTGTGCTCTCTCCAACTGTGACCTGAATCTCTCCTGCTCTGTTTCTGCTACCGCTAGTCTGTCTCTGAGAGGCTGCACCGTGCCCCGCACATCTTCAAGGTGTTTCGCCAGCCGGCGCATGTCTCTGAGCTGCTCATTGGCCCACTGGGCAACATCGCCTGCTGTCATGTGCCCCAGGTCCAGGGTGTCCTCCACAGCCACCAAGAGAGGCTGCAGAGATGAGGGCAGGCCCTCGCTCTGAAACAGTTCGACCAGCGCGTCTCCTGTTTTTCTCAGAGTGGACTGCACTTGATGACACGCATCGCAGGGAACAAGACATGACTGAATTGTCTGGCAGCTTACATTGTGGCGGTCGACTTCAGGATGGCGTGGCGTGTTGTTGGTAGGACTAGAGGACGGCTGAAACTTGTTGAAGGACCTTGTTGAAGTCGGGGCAGATAAACAGCGTCTGCAAAAGTCACTCCTCGAGCTCATTCGGTGCGAGGAGACAGATGACAATGACTCTGTCTCATCACAGTCAAATGCTTTTGTCTGTTTCTTGATGTCTTTGTTGATCACCTAGAAGAAGAAGGAAAACTAATGACATACACCAGTTCTTTATCAATATTTAGCATTATTTTATCTTCACTTAAAGGACCAGTGTGTAGGATTTAGTGACGTCTAGCACTGTAATTCTTCACTGCAACCTGCAACCTCATGCAAACACAAAAGGCCCGATCTAACCAGTGTTTAGTTTGTCCGTTCTGGGCTACTGCAGAAACATGTCAGTTCAACGTCCACGCAGGAGGACCAAGACCCCGGAAAGAGTGTCAAGCTTTGAAGTAACGGGGTGCGTAAAGGCCCAAAAAGACTTTTCCTCATAACACTGACACACTCTCTAAATCTCACACACTGGACCTTTAAGTCGTGCAGTTCTCCTACCTTAGGGCTGGCAAACTGAACTAAATTACTCCAATAGTTTCTGACTACAAGACCCACAGACAGGCATCCTTTCTGCCGGGTTTGTTCCCTCCCGTGGCTGCAACTTATTTGCTCAACATAAGCATTGAAGCTCTGCAGAAGGAGCAGTAGTCTTGTTCATGGAGGGGGGGGGGGAGAAAAAGACCTGGTTTAGTCCTTTAATAAATAATAATTTCTTATTATAATAATTTAATAAATAGTTATTAATGTGATATCACGTCTGGCTGTGTATTTACCTGTCGATCACCAGCTCCAGTAACACAATGTGGGAGTGCTGGTTGAATGCATCCTCCCCATCCACGAAGTCATACTGCTCCAGGAGGGCCACCATGTCCAGGCTGCAGGAGAGTTTATCGGGGAACTTCCAGGAGGAGAAGCGGACCGGTCCGGTTCTGGAGAAGACGTCCAGAGTCGAACCCTGAAGGTCGACCAGGTCTTTGCGGAGGCTTTCGATGCAGTCCTGACGGCCCAAGAACTGACTCATGTCGGACAGGCTTTGTTGACTGAGCGTCTCCTTGGCAACCTCCAAAAAGAAGTACTACAAGTTCCAAAATGCTTTGCGGCGTGTCACCGGAAGTACTAGGCGTCCATTGGGTCAACGACAGCGCGACGCAGTAAGTGTTGAACTACCGCAAATATTAGCTTTCAGCCGCTAAAGACGTGTTCCTGACATAAAATGCGGAATATTACGTGTTTTTAAAACAATTCTACTATTCTTGCTGGCCGTGTGTTTGTAGGTGAGGTTCGGTTTTCCGGAGAAGATACAGCCATGCCGCCTGGGCCTGTTCAGATCGTTCAGCCGGAGTCCAACAACAAGGTACCGCTACGAGTTAGCTTCTGTTAGCACCGGAGCTAATGCACCGCTCCTGGAGGGAAACCTCAGTTTACCTCACTGTGGATGAGAGTTTCAGAGTAGCTAATTATCACAGGGAGTACACATTGTATCCTTGGGTAAGAGTCGCTTTGGATAAAATCCAAATGACTAAATGTAAAAGTACATTAGACTGTTTCCTCCAATACAGCGGAGGAGCAACTAAAACTGGGAACGAACACTGGCAACACAAAAGTTGCTCATGGGGACTGTTGAAGTGAAATGTGTGCATTAAACACAGTAACAAAGATATTTATTAAAAGACAGGAGCAGTACTGATGTTGTTAGTGCTTTAAAAGGGTCACAAGATAGATAGATATATAAAATAAGTATGTAAAAAATAGAAAGTGACCATAGAAATAAAAATGTTTTATGAGAAAGAACTGCAAAAGGGAACAAAGGACTGTGTACAATTAAATTAGGCTGTAAACAGATGAATGAAAGTCACAGTCACAGCATACAGCCTTTATATGGACTTTATATAACCTTTATAGTGGGCACACTTTTCTAATCCACCTTGTATATTGTGAGGTGCTGCAGCACCACAGCATGGGATCAACAAAATCTTAACTTAAATAAATCTAAACCCAGATATGTGCACGGTAGGACTGCAACTAATGATGATTTCTAATTATCGACTGATCTGCCTATCATTTTCTCAATTAAATGTCAGAAAATGCTGAAAAAAATCTTAATCGCTGTTTCCCAAAGCCCAAAGTAACATCCTGAGATGTCCACAAGAGTAAAGAAACCAGAAACACTTTAAAAAATGTCTCAAAACAATTAATCAATGATCAGAATAGTTGTATAGTTTAATCATCACCACTGTAATGCATGACATGATATCACAGGGCTGAGGAGGGGTTATCTTATGATTGATATGACACTGATATTTTAAGTAAGTTGGAGCTAATGTGTTGATTGTTTATCAGGAATAACAGATGTGACTTCACCATGGTCTGGATGCAGATGCTAATTGTTCATCATATATTAAATCATATATTAAATTGTGACTACTACAGCCTAACGAATGTGATTTTTTTTTTTTTTTTTTTTTGTCAACAGAACGATGCCTCTGATGAAACCCCTGCCACTAAACCCATCGTTGGTATCATTTATCCACCTCCTGAGGTCCGAAACATCGTCGACAAGACAGCCAGTTTTGTTGCCAGGTCGGTTACTTCACGTGTAAATTGTAAAATATTTTATTCAGCTACAATTTCATGTGGATTTTATGTCTTTTTAATTTAACTATTGTCTTGTCGTTTCACAGGAACGGGCCTGAGTTTGAAGCAAGAATCCGTCAGAATGAGATCAACAACCCAAAGTTTAATTTCCTCAACCCGAATGACCCGTACCATGCCTACTACCGCCACAAGGTCAATGAGTTCAAGGAGGGGAAAGCACAGGAGCCGTCTGCGGCGGTGCCTAAGGTTATGCAGCAGGCCATGCAGCAGTCCCAACAGCTTCCTCAAAAAGTAAGACGTCACATTTCAGTCTGCTCTTTTTCTTAACTGCATATAATTGGTAGCATTTGTTCATAACAGCTGATATTCTGTGTGTGTTGTCAAAAGGTTCAGTCACAGGTGATTCAAGAGACAGTTGTCCCCAAAGAGCCGCCTCCTGAGTTTGAGTTCATTGCGGATCCTCCGTCGATCTCCGCATTTGATCTGGACGTCGTGAAGCTCACAGCCCAGTTTGTCGCTCGTAACGGCCGCCAGTTTCTCACTCAGCTCATGCAGAAAGAACAGAGGAACTACCAGTTTGACTTTTTGCGGCCACAGCACAGCCTCTTCAACTACTTCACCAAACTGGTTGAGCAGTACACAAAGGTGACCTGACAAACCGTGCCTCTCTGATATTATTATTATTATCGCTTGTTTGCGTTCCGATACTGAGCTGTGTCTTGATCTCGTCTCTCCGCCTGTAGATTCTGATCCCTCCCAAAGGCCTCCTGAACAAGCTGAAGAGAGAAGCTGAGAATCCAAGAGAGGTTATGGACCAGGTAATCCCCTTAAACTGTGACTGTTACTCAGAGTAAGCATTTAATAGCATGTCGCCTGTCTTAATCAGCTGTTCTGCTGCACAACCATCAGGTGAGGTACCGTGTTGAGTGGGCGAAGTTCCAGGAGCGTGAGAGAAAGAAGGAGGAGGAGGAAAGAGAGAAAGAACGTGTGGCGTACGCCCAAATCGACTGGCATGACTTCGTAGTGGTTGAGACGGTGGATTTCCAGCCCAACGAACAAGGTAACATGACCGCACTAATCACAATCTTTAAAACGTGCGATCTAAATGCGGCTAGATTCGCTCATCTTTATCTGCACCTCCGTTTCCTCAGGCCACTTCCCCCCACCTACCACACCGGAGGAGCTCGGCGCTCGCATCCTGATCCAAGAGCGCTACGAGAAGTACGGAGAGAGCGAGGAGGTGGAGATGGAGGTTGAGAGCGAAGATGACGACGATGACCGGGAGGATAGGAACGACGGGCAGCCCTCACAGCCTGATCAAGACACACAAGTGCAGGACATGGACGAGGTAAGAACCGTTAACTGTTGCACTTTAATTCAGAGGGATATTACTGGTTTGTTGGAATCATGGTAACCACATGTCATTCTTCCCCCTCCTGCTTTTCTCAGGGATCTGATGATGATGATGATGGCATGAAGGCTCCACTGCCGCCAGACAACCCTATGCCACCCCCACTGCCCCCAACTCCAGACCAGGTCATTATTCGCAAAGACTACGACCCCAAAGGTAACATGTGCTTCCTTAGATGAGTGAATAACAAGCTGTCACTGTGTACAGTGTGTTAATCTCATGCTATGTTCTCCTCACAGCTTCCAAGCCTCAGCCCTCAGTTTCAGCTCCGGATGAGTACCTCATCTCACCAATTACCGGTGAGAAGATCCCAGCCAGTAAGATGCAAGAGCACATGCGCATCGGTCTGCTGGATCCACGCTGGCTGGAGCTCAGGGACCGCAGCATCAGAGAGAGGCAGACCGAGGACGAAGTCTACGCTCCTGGTTTGGATATCGAGAGCAGCTTGAAGCAGCTGGCTGAGAGGCGTACCGATATCTTCGGTGTGGAAGAGACGGCCATCGGTAAGAAGATCGGAGAAGAAGAAATCCAGAAGCCGGAGGAGAAGGTGAGGATGGTCGTGGTTTATATCACACAGACTTCCTGAGTTGAATGATTAAGTCAGCACAGTGTGATCTCTGAATGTTTTTATGTTACCAGGTTACTTGGGATGGACACTCTGGAAGCATGGCTCGTACCCAGCAGGCAGCGCAGGCCAACATCACCCTGCAGGAGCAGATCGAGGCCATTCACAAGGCCAAAGGACTGGTGGGAGAGGACGACACTAAGGAGAAAATCGGCCCGAGCAAGCCGAGTGAAATCCATCACCAGCCTCCAATGCCCTCGTCTTCGGCCATTTTGCCTAAACCCAGTCCTCCAATCACATCGGTGCCTCGCCCACCTTCCACCGTGAGTCACTTAAAAAACAGTTCATTGTTAATTAAATTCAATCATGAAGTTTTAACTAATAAGACGTGTTCTTCACAAACAGCTGGCGCCTCCAGTGCGCACCACTCTGCTGTCTGCTGTCCCCGTGATACCGAGACCGCCCGTGGCTCCTGTGGTGCACCTTGCACCAGGACAGGTCATAACATCAATGCCCCGCATGATCTCTGCTCCCCGCATCAACGTGGTCCCCATGCCGCCGTCAGCGCCTCACATCATGGCGCCCAGACCGCCTCCCATGGTTGTTCCAGCTGGTAAGATGAAAGTTTCCAAACGCAGATCAGTCACATCCAAAATAAATCTGCAGGAAATGAATAACTGCTTCTTCTTCTTCTTCTTCCAGCGTTCGTTCCCGCTCCACCAGTACCACAACCGCCGAGCTCCGCTCCTGCACCGCCGTCCCACCCACCTCCACCTCATGAGGATGAGCCAGTCAGTAAGAAGATGAAGACAGAGGACAACCTCATTCCAGAGGACGAGTTCCTTCGTAGAAATAAGGTAAGTCAGAGCAGAGAAATGTGACAAACTACAGTCTGCATGCAGACATGATGAGCCATGATGTATTTTATTTTCTTCTCCAGGGTCCTGTGGCAGTTAAAGTTCAAGTACCCAACATGCAGGACAAGACCGAATGGAAGCTGAATGGCCAAGTGCTGAATTTCACTGTCCCACTCACAGATCAGGTGTGCAGATGTTGGCTTATTGTTTCTCTCTTTATATTGATCATATCTAAGTGCACGTACCACATTCTAATGCAATGTCTCCACAGGTGTCTGTCATTAAAGTCAAAATCCATGAAGCTACCGGCATGCCAGCAGGGAAACAGAAGCTGCAGTACGAGGTAAACTTTTCTTTTAACCTTTTAACTTGAGTGCACCTCCAGATCTGAGGCCGTGGCTCTCTCGGGAGCGAGTTGGCTGTACCAGACCTTTGTGGTTCAGAGGGAGCTGAGCTGGAAGGCAAAGCTTATATGGATGAACTTGAGTGTGATTAAATAAACATAAAAACATAAATAACATGTATTTTTTCTGCTCATTTCAGGGTATTTTCATCAAAGATTCCAACTCTCTGGCTTATTACAACATGAACAACGGTTCAATCATCCACCTGGCGCTGAAGGAGAGAGGTGGAAGAAAGAAGTGAGCCCTGCAGGAAGACTTGTGGATGTTGTGTCACTCCTTCCTGTCATGCTATTTTAGTTTAATGACAATTGTTATAATGCAAATTTGTGTAAAGAGTATAATTTCTTTAATGTTAGAATGCTAAATGAATTATACTGCAACACTGACAGGCATGGCTTCACGATCATAACTAACTTGTACGACAATGTAGAGCTCTGTATTGTCCGTTCATCTAAATAAAGGAATAAAAAAAAGCAACTTTTGTGGCTTTGTGTTGATGTGTAAGGTGATTAAAAACACAGCTCCGTCTCTGGTACGTAAGCCTCTGAGTGATAGTACACTTACAAATCATAAGTCAAATCTGGCTGAATTATGAAAGGTGGAAGTGGTAACATGAAGAGCCGTTTTGGAGCCGAAAGAGCCAAAAGTCTGTTAACATTTAAGTTTAAAACATATCACTCGTGCTCTTCTCTTTAACAAAATCTTTCAGAAAGTCATATTTTATGTCACATCTACAGAAATATTACACCAGCAGTTATGTCTTTAGAGGTTCAGATACTAAGCTATGTCAACCAAAAAAGCCAAATCTGGCAGCCATAAAGTTTCTGACAATCCCAGCAGCCATAAATAACAGATAATAAAAAAGAAGCTGCGGCCGCATGAAGTCTAACCGCGGGCCGTGATTGACCCCCGGGCCGTACTTTGGACATCCCTGGTCTAGACTAAATTGTTGGGGGTTTGCTTTGGGGATTTGCTCTGAAGCAGATGAGTCAAATTAATTGCAGTGCAGCCTTGGGCGGACTAAAAGCTGCGAGTTTTTCCAGACACCCAGACATGAGACAGTTTAACTTCCTCAGACAGCCGCTAGAGGGGGGCTGACACGGTGAAAGCAGCCCGGGACGGTGAGCTGAACCGGGGCTGAAAAATCTGTCCAACACACTCGGGGATGACAGCACAGCCGGGGAGGACGCCGTTAGCCGAGAGCATGGAAAACTAGTTTATTAACCAGCTTAACGTAGTTAGTTAATATCTGATAGTTTGTTGAAGGCGGGGTCGCTATAGAAATAGTTTTATACGGCACAGTTAAAGCTAACTTCGCGTTAGCAGCTTAGCCTAGCTGCTGTTAAATCTGAATAAGCGCTCGAGCTAACCGAGCTAGCTGACGCGTAACGATTTTTTTTTGTAGTTGTAACGTAACTTTAGGTGACATTTACAGACAGGGAAGTTTAAAACAAGTCTGGAAATCATGGCGACGATCGTGTCGACGGTGTTTGAGTCGGCGGAG
This sequence comes from Protonibea diacanthus, assembly GCA_028641955.1. NCBI lineage: Eukaryota > Metazoa > Chordata > Actinopteri > Sciaenidae > Protonibea > Protonibea diacanthus. Next base: position 25,019,866 of record CM053985.1, read on the forward strand.
GAGCAGTTTTGACTTTTTTTTTGAGGGGGGGGGGGGGGGTGGAGGTGGAGGGGGGGGTGGCGGCTGTCAACAAGCTCGCTGACGTTAGCTATCCTGGCTAGCCTGTTAGCCTCCTCGCTGCTACAACCACCACCACCACCATGGCCAAAATAGAGAACGGCCGTCAGTCGGTGGATACGCGGAGTATCCGGACTATCAGCAGCAGCCACATTGACGATGAAAGCTCCCTGGGATCCGACTCGGAGATCAACGGCTTCACCAGCGACAGACAGACCGATAAATACGGATTTATTGGAGGGGCGCAGCAGTACACGGAGGCGTCGTAAGTCCTAACTTCTCTGTCTTTCTCTCTCTCTCTCTGAAGGCTGCACGCTTTAAAAGTTGTGTGCACGTCTAGGATGCATGTATAAGTTAATGTAGTGACGGTGGTGGTGACATTTCACAAGCTGTGTCAGTGTTTCTGCAGACAACAGAGCGTCCAACCAGCTGCGTGGCACAATGTGTCATTTATGCCTCACACACACACACTGTATGGCAAATACATAAAAAACTAGACACAAGCACATTAAGATGGATTTAAACACACACATGTGGTGTAATCCGCCTCCATTCACTCATGAATTTTACTTACTGTGCATTTATTTTGCAGGAAAAGTTCTCCTATTTGTTACATTTGAATTCATGCATTCATTCAGGCTTTGAGGCAAGTTTTCCCTCAGAAGGCCTTTGTTTCTACCCTTTTTACACTGAAATAGTGGAAGGGGTGAGTGAAAGTTGTGCCAAGCACTAGCTGTCTGGGGGCTTCCTGTTTTTTTCTTTAGTATTGGCAAACTTTTGGAGCCACGGCTCCGGTGCCCCGTTACGAGAGGGGCCTCTTTTTTGGCTCACAGAGGATCTAACTTACACAGTTTGGCAGTGATTTAAAAAGTCAGATCGTTGCTTAAAGTTGAGTATAACGTACAGTTGCACGGATCCCCCAACAACTTCTTTTTTTAACTCAAAGAGGGCCGTCCCGAGTTTAAAAAAGAAGTTCTTTGAAGACGTTTGAACCCTACAATTACAGGCCTGTGCTGATGAGATAATAACACAGCTTAGTGAAGCTTCAGACCTCATTCATAACGTAGGTTAGACTTGCCTACGTTTTCTTTTTTTTTCTCCTGCTGAGCTTCACTCCTTCATTTTTCTCTAAATGTTTTGAAGTGAGCGTACATCACAGGACGGTCTGCAGCTCTCTGCGGTCAGACGAGGCTTCGCTATTAAATTGGCTCGACGTTGAGTTTTGTTCTTTTTATAGCCTCCCCTCGAAAAAACAAGGTAGGAGTTGTTATTTTTGACCGATTTCACATGAGCGAGTGGCGGCCACACACGCAGATCTGATGGAGCGTGCAGAAAGATGTCACACCCTCCCTGCCCACGGAGAGGCAACTGTCTTCTCATGTTGATCCAATTCAGCGTTGTATTTCATTGGATAATATGAACTCTTTTCACTTGGTCCAATCTGTAAGATTCAGATTTAATATTGATTTAATGTGTGTGTGTGTGTGTGTGTGTTTGCAGAGCTAAGGATGTGCCTCCAGAGGTCCTCAGGCAAAGAGAGGTGAAGTGGCTGGACATGCTCAGCCACTGGGACAAGTGGATGATCAAGAGATTCAATAAGGTCGGTTTGGTTTGTCCGTCCTGCACGAGGTTAATCCAGATCTGAATTGTTTTTATAAACTGCGCTGCAGTTGTTCACTCCTGAGCGGTTTCGTGCACAGACAAGGCAAATACTGCCGCTCAACTATTTGATTGCACAAGGACAAGACGTTTGTGGACACATTGTTTTGCAGCTTCACTTGTCGAGCTGGTTTTGTGAAGGAAAAGAGAAAAAAAAACGCTCTCAGCGATTCAGCACGGAGCTGCAACTTCACCTCTTTTCCATGAGTCAGCGGCAGCAGCAGGGCAGGACACGACCCGTCCCTTTATCGCCCCATGTAACCATGTGACAAATTGACAGTCTCAGATTCAGGGTGGGGCCGTGGTGTTGACTTCCTGCGAGACAACCATGTAATAAAGGTGCCGTGGGTATAAACTATAAGCTGTTCTCAAATGCAGGACGGCTTTTCAGAGTGAAAAGCGCCTCAGGAGAAGAGGGAAGGGTTTGCATGGTGTGTGGGTTGGGTAGCGGCAGTCACGGTTTCTGATCCCTTATTAGGCTCCTTCGGTTTACAGTAACTTTACAACAGACGTGCTCTCCTTGGGGAAGTGTGCCAGTTTTATATCAGAAGAACAAACACACACATCACGACAGGAGGATTTCAGTTCAGTCAAGTGTGGCCTGTATACAGCTGCACCTCCGCTTGGACATCTAATCCAAGTTGATGCCTTAAAAAAGGCAGCTAAGAGGCTGAGGAGGCTCTTTACTGTGACACGTTAACGTCGAGTAATTTCAGTAATGAGTAACAACAAACTTAAATTAGCTTAATGTGACAAACCAAACTAGATGAAACTGTGATACGATTCAATATGAGATGATACGAAATGAGACGAAAATATTGGCGCGTATGTTAATCTCTTTGTCTAACTCCTGCCACCAAGTGAACAGGTAAAACATCAGGTGAAACCACAACCACACCCCATGTGTCAGTTACAGGAAGTAAAGGTGATCCGGTGAACGTGTGCGATCAAAACAAACACAGCTCTCACCTGATCACTTACAAATAACCGTGCAGTTTGACTTGTCATTAGATTCGACTATTAACATTAATAATGACTGTTCATGTGTCCATTTTATTATTTACACCTGTGATTTTCCTGCTGTAACATCAACAACCAGCAAATTCTGCAAACTGATGATCACCTGTGCTCATTTTATTTGAATGAAGTCAGTACAAGTTGATGTTTTTTGGTATATAATCTGATGTGCTTCGCAAGAACTTTGTAGTAACTTTAGTCACTGTGCAATGACTAAAAAAAAGTCAAGAAAAGGAACCAATACCAAGTGACACAGTGCTGTCACCACTGTACACACTATACCAGCTTGCAGACAGCCTGCCTTGGCTTGTGGTTTTAAACGCGTCCTGCTTGATATGATCACATTTATTTGATGAAACCTCGTTCCTCTGCGGCTCAGGTGAGGCTGCGGTGCCAGAAAGGAATCCCTCCTTCCCTCCGAGGCCGTGCATGGCTCTATCTGTCGGGGGGGAAGATGAAGAAGGAGCAGAACCAAGGAAAGTTTCAGGTCAGAGAGGTGTTTCTTTCACTTCCTCTTCACGCTAACTCTTAAGTTGTATTTTTTGATTTCAACTGGAAGTGTGACCATGCCGCCCAAGTTACTTCCTTTGTCTGAGACAACACAGCTGACTATTAGATCATCAAGTTACAATATGAATTTAAGTGCTGTTTAAGAGCTAATAATGCTTCTGAATTGTTTGTATTTGTGTTGTCAGTGTAAAGACGTCTCACAGTCTCCTTCATGTGTTTGTCAGGAGCTGGACAGAGAGCCCGGGGACCCGAAGTGGCTTGACACGATTGAGAAAGACCTCCATCGACAGTTTCCTTTCCACGAGATGTTTGTGTCACGGGGAGGACACGGGTGAGGCTGTCCGACGTGACGTGACGTGACATGCCAAAGTCCTGTTTGATCAATTTGTGTGTAACTGTTGACGTTTTGACCGTCCACAGGCAGCAGGACCTGTTCCGTGTTCTTAAGGCCTACACTCTGTACAGACCAGAGGAGGGATACTGCCAGGCTCAGGCTCCCATCGCTGCTGTGTTGCTCATGCACATGCCTGCTGAGGTACGCCTCCCCTCCACACACAAACACGGCATAAACTGCTTTGTTCGGCATGAGTTTGGGTTGAGTTATTGCTTGTCTGAAGGCTTGTTATTATTTTGGTCTTTGAATGTGAAATCCACCCTAAAATATATAAAATATGATCTTTTCCAATCATATTTTACGGCCCCGTTTTAATCTGTGACCTTGGGCAGGTCTATTTTTAAGCTGAAGAGCACAGACTGTACAGATGATGTCATCTGGAGATAAATCCTGGAGCTTAACTTTTGTTTTGACAGCGGCCACAGTGATTTTTTTTTTTGTGTGTGTGTGTGTGTGTGTGTGAAGATGTAAAAGACTTTAATTCCAATAAAACATTGTGATATTTCTAGAACAAAATTCTTTAAACCCATGAAGTAACTAAGTGTAAACCTACAGACATTGCTTTGTGGATATCAGTTGGATAACAGAGCGTGGAGCTCGACTGATTTCAGGCTCGCTCAGCAACTAAAATCTGTCTCTGTAAACGTTTAAGGAGAGAACCAGTCAATGTAGTAACAGACCAGGGTTCATATTTGATCAGCACTGCCTCGTTTGACAGTTTTTATTTGAGTTTTTTGAGTTTGTTGACTCGCTGAGAATGACTTTTCAATCACAAGGTAGCCACACCCTGAAGCACACCCCGCTTTGTCGTCTGTTTTGCTCTAAATGGGACCATAATTTAATAAATAAACATCAAGCTGTGTGGAAGAAGACTCTAAAACTAGAGACTGGGACCATAAACTCATGAGGAAACTGTTCGCTGAGGTCATAAATCAACTTAGAAGTCAGCTCAGTTTTACATAAGACTCAATACAATTAGACTTATTTTGCAGCCACTGGAGCTGCCCCCTGCTGGCCTTTAGAAAGAATGCAGGTTCACGTCAGCGACCTGGAAGCTCTGTGCTCTAATTCATACTGTAAATGAGAGTAAGTTATTAACTGTGCGATGATCTGATCTGATGATGTCTTCAAGTTTGAAATGTTCGTTCCAGCTCAGCATTCCCAGCATTGTTGTCAGGGTAGGTAAGTATTATCAGCTGATCTCTGATCTGCTTACAGCTTTGATCTGTGAGTTTTAAGTGACACGGTAAAACAACACAGCTGAAAAGCAGCAAGTTTGACTTCTTCAAAAATACAAAATGATAAAAATATGTTGAGAGGAAAGTTCTCAACAAACTGCTTGAGCAGTCATGAGCTAAAATTAACCAGCTGTAACGAGTGTAGAGGATCCAGACTTCTAACGTGACCCAGCTTAATGTTGTGAAGAAAACAAAGTGGGTTTGAGTGGCTTGAGCTGTTTTCAGAGTTATTTCCGGTATTAACCTGACTTCCATGCAAACACGTGGAAACGTCCTGTAGAACGAATGGGTCTGCTCAGTTTCCTGACATCATCTGTGTGTGTGTTTCCACAGGATGCATTCTGGGGACTGGTCCAAATTTGTGAGAAGTATCTTCCTGGTTACTACAGTCCTGGCCTGGTACGACGTGTGCAAGCATGCATGATGACCTCACCAAGTTTTTTTTTTTTTTTTTTTGCAGAGAGAATCTGATTTCATCTGACTTGTGTTATCCAAGAACTGCAGTCCAGATGAATTTACGAGGCTTTCGCTGTGATAGCAGTAAAACCTGGAATGCATTGTTGTTTCTGTAGAATTAAGTGTGATGCAGCCACTTAGTGTTGAAACCAGCCGACGGGGCGTTGTCAGTCTTGTCTGCACTGTAATTCAGCAGTGCATGACTCGCTTGCCCAATAACATCAGTAAACTGTCTTGTGTAATTAATTTTGCCTGGAGGTTCGACATTATTGTTTTTGTATAATTAATTTTAAATTGAAAAGACATCCACATCACACATTGGGACTGATTTGTTTTTAATGGATCAGGTTTCAGAGCACAATGGCCTTTGTTTTCTCCCGTTAACGCTTTCCTACCTGCGTCTCTTCCAGGAAGCGGTACAGCTCGACGGAGAGATCCTGTTCGCTCTGCTGCGACGCGTCTCCCCGCTGGCCTTCCGCCATCTGGAGAAACACAAGATTGACCCCATCTTCTACATGACTGAATGGTTTATGTGCGCCTTCTCCAGGACGCTGCCCTGGGCCTCTGTGCTGCGTGTCTGGGACATGTTCCTCTGCGACGGTAACACAATGGCTTATAGTGCTGGAGATGCAGCGGTGCCAGATGTTTTACACAAACTCTGATACTCATTATGGCTCTTCCCTCTCTCTCTCTCCCAGGAGTGAAGATTATCTTCCGTGTGGGTTTGGTGCTGCTGAAATGCATGCTGGGTACCCGGGAGAAGCTGAAGGCCTGTCAGGGCCAGTATGAAACCATGGAGCTGCTCAGGGCCATCGAGCCTCGATACATGCAGGAGGGCTTCCTGGTCCGAGAGGTAACGGCAGAAAGTCCCGTCCATTTTTGCTTAGTCCTCCAATCACAGTTGAGCAAGCGTCTGTCAGAACCTCAGCCTCACATTTTAATAGTGTATTGCAAACTGTTTTTGTAGGATGGCGAAGGCAGGACACAGCTGCTCATGAGTGGATGGAGTACTTAATACTTATACTGCATAATTATGTAGTTGCCTCACTCTGTGGGTCAGTGTTTGTTACAAAACATGCAGCTCTCTGTGGCCGATGTTGATTTCGTCATGATGTTTACTGCTTGAAGTCGAGCAGCAGAAGTCAAGAGACAAAACTAAACAACACATTACATGAGCAGTCTTACATGTATATGTGCATATGTAAATAGAGGACAGGATTGTGATTGGAGCTGAAACTGAAATGAGTTCTGGGCCATGCATCATATTTTCCTGCCATCTTCATCATATTTCTCCGTATCCACTGCTGGAATGTCACTTAATGAAATCTACAATTCAAATTACATTCTTCAGTTGCAGGTTTTCACTAACTGTCACACATTAAGGAGCATTTCTTACATATTTATTATGTTATTAGTAGTTTAGAGTCTCCATCCACTCAAATAATCAACTTTATTCTACCTTAAGGAGACAGTTCAGATCATGCAGTTGTGTTGTCGTCGATTATTTAGAAAATGTGACAAAAAATGAGGCATTAACACAAAATTTGGGGGTTTGTGGAGGATATTTGTCTTTACAAACAGCTGTCTTTGTTTACGTCTTCCTGCACAGGCTGTCCAATCACAGATAGAGCTAGTGTGATCTGTGGCACGTATGTGAACAGGATCCAGTATTAGATTCAGAAACAGTAAAGGTGTGCATACTTCCTGTTGTTTTTATGTCTGACAACAGCCATAAATGTACACAAACATGTCCTAAGGTTTGCTTAAGACGTGAACAGTCCTTGTTAAAGACAAGAAGTCACATGACGCTGCCATAATCCTTTAATGATGTCGCGGAGTGTCGTGTCACTCGTGAACAATGGCTCTTCAGAGCTGCAGTCGAGGAAACAGCAGCGACTGTGAGAGTGGAAGTGATACAGAGAGCGAGTGAGTGCTGGCTGCTCAGTGTCTGGTTCCTGTGCCAGGCTTTGTGTGAGTCTCTGTTCAGGCTAACAATACGGCTTCTTATGTGGAGGCCTGTCTCGACTGTGGGTGACCGTGCATCCACACCAGCCCCGAGGCTCTTTGGCATTTACTGAGCTCAAAGTTCAGAGCTATAACACGATTATCAAACATGGAGGGAACATACTGTTTTCTGCACACTATAGATGAATGAGTCCAGCTCTGACCGCTGACGTGTCTCTTCCTGTCACAGATTCTGGAGGTTCCAGTGACGGCGCGAGACGTGGAAAGGGAGAATCACACCCAGCTGAAGCGCTGGAAGAAGAACCGCGGGGAGCTGAATTTCAAATCGCCCCCGAGGATGCACGGCGCCCGCCTCATCATGCTGGCCGAGCCACCGAGGCGCCAGGACCTCCAGCAGAACCCCACCATCCTGCTCGAGATGCCTCAGCCCGCCTCGCAGCTCAAGAAGGGCAAGGAGGAGAAGAAGAGCAAGAAGAAGAAGAGCATAAAGAAATCCAAGCCCATTGAGGAGATCCCCAATCCGTACTCTCTTCCCACTGACCCTCCACCTCCACCTCCAGCTACAGACCCACCAGCCCCACCTACAGACCTGCCAGCCCCGCCTCCAGTCATCAGCAAGGTGCCGGAGACTGTGCCTGTGCTGGAGACTGTGCCGGAGACTGTGCTGGAGACTGTGCCACAGACTGACAAAGACTCACCTCAGCAGCAGCAGCAGGAGCGAGCGCCTCCTACAGACCTCCCCCCTGCCAAAGAATCTCCTCTGCAGCGATCCACGCAAAGCCTTAGCAGCACAGAGCAGGACACGTACCTGTAGCTCTGCAGCAGTCAGTATAGGTGTGTGTGTGTGTGTGTGTGTGTGTGTATGTATATGTGTGTGGACGAAGCACCAGCACCCTTCAGCCAACCACCAGCCGGCCTTGCCAAAAGGTCTCCGATCGGCCAGCATCGCTATTATTCAAGTCTTAGACCGTTTTGTATTCATGTTAGACGCCGTTTTGCCTTCGATGTTATCAGTGTACACTAAGTGTTAAAACTACTCTGACGCTTACGCCACCTCTCCACACGACGCTGATGTTACCTCCTCAGAGTATTCCAGGGAGACACGTTACTGAGTTATTGGGAGCAAAGTGCGGTGTAGTTTGAAGGTTTATCTGGGAGTCGCGTGGCAGTTTCCGCTCCAGATTCAACACTATGGAGAGTTCAAACTGTGCAGCACGTCACACAAACTTCATGCTTTGTTCACTAGAGGGCAGCCTCGCAGAGGCTTCAGCTCTCATTCCTGTTACATTCCCTGTTCATAATGCCGGTCACAGCAGGGACGGGATTCCTTTCAGGACGTTTGGGAGGTTTATTATTCAGATATGGAGCTTATTTTCTCTGCAGCATTTCATGTTTTACACTCTTAACCTTCCTCAAGTCTTTTTCTACAAAGCACTATTTATTTAAAGAGCAGTTAAACGTCACATTTTTCTCTCAGCATCCGTTGAACTGATTTAACTCTGTATAACGTTCACTGTGCCAGGCACTTCCAGCCACTTTAGAGCAGCGCTAACTCACCTTTATTCGGCAGCAGAGAGGAGAGAACACTGGACATTCCTCAGCGTGTGACACATTCCTGCCTTGTTTAAAAAGCTTGTGGGTCTCCTGCCAAATGCAGATCTATATACTGTGCATGTTTCCTGTGACGTGTCGGGATAGTGACTGATTCACAGATCGCCTCATGGTGCTGACCTTCCTCTTGGCGCTGCTGGAACATCCAGTTATCGGAGCCAAGATCATGTTAGTGTGCTGGGTCTGTATCTTTTTATTTTTTAAATATTTTGCTAGAATCTCCAAAGATCAAGACGGTGTTGTCTTGAGGCGACCTGCGACCTGCGACCGCTTACCTGTGTGACCAGGGATCGAGTGATTTTTGGGATATTTGTTGCATTTCATTTGCAGAAGCCGGCCGAGACGTGCCGATGTTTTGTTTTTTTTTTTCTCCTTCAAAACGTGATGGTCCAACTTTGTTTTCACCACTTTCCTGATTAAAACAAAAAAAGGTAAAGGGAGTTTTGACGAGCATAAGCACACATGTTTGTGTATATGATTAATATAAAGTCTGCATGTTTTGGCCAGATATAAAAAGTAACGGGTTTAAACAGATAACACATTTTCCAGCTGTCACTCGCCTGTATGCAATAGTTTGTCTTTTTTTAGTCGCTTATATTTACACACTTCACATTTCGCTGTTGTATTTTAATTTAATGCTCATTGTGTAGATACGTCATGTAAAATAACAATTTGTTTTGTAATGGAATCTATTTTTCAATCTATAATGCTATATTTTATTGAGCGGCTATCAAAACATTTGTAACACTAGATGAAAAAAAAAGAAAGACGTTCACCTGAAATCTGTCGGCAACGTTGCCGGTGAAAATGTTTTTCTTACTCTAATGACAGATTGGTATAATTTTACCGTACACGTTAGGGTTATAAAAAAAAAAGATGTTTCACAACCATGAGACAGTGTGTGTGGACGCGAGTTAAAATTTTACAAATAAATCTTTGTTTAAAGCTGACTTCAAATCTTTTGTGTCGCCTGTTTTCTTTCATTTTTGTGCGTGCGTGTGTGTGTGTGTGTGTGTGATGGCCTGTTTTCATCACCAGATGGCGCCACAGAGTCATCACAAAGTGGGGACTCTGGCTGTGACTGTGTGACACCTTGAGGGGACTTCAGGGATTAAGGTGCCTCGACAAAGTAACAGATTAAATTAAATTAAATTAAAGGTTTTATTAAGGTTAAAACTGCTGACTATCTTTATTTCAAAAAAATTATTCATAGTAACATATACAGTGAAATTTTCCACAGATCATGCCAAGGCGCTGGCCTGACCATCGTGAACCAGTGGATGAACGTGACGTGTTTTACAGCAATGTGAATTCATGTTTGTTATGAAGGGGTGCCACGGTTTAAAGCAGCGGTGGTTCCTAACTCCTCTTTCCTTTTCTATCATTCAGTAAACTGACATATTTCATAGATATTTCATATTATATTCAATGCATAACAATAACCACACAGGACGATTGATAAACCGAACAATGAACCCAAACAGTGAGCAGAATAACGAGCAGAGATGAGCTTAAACTTTTGTACAATTAAATTCTGTGTTTTTATTTTTTTTAACAATCTCACATACGTTCATTCTCATTGTTCTCTGAGCTCTTTGGCTGTTTTCACTGTTTGACTGAGGCTCTGTGGATGTATCGTGTGTTCAGGTCTTCTCTAAAGTTTATATCTAAACTTTAAAAATATCAGTTTCAGTTGCTGAGATGCAGATCACCTTTGTACTTTAAAAAAGTCTTCTTACACCTTTTAGAGGTGTTGTTTGGAGGACTTGGACTGAGTCAGGCTAGCTGTGCCTCTGGTTCATTTAAGAGTGGAATCATGTAACTCCTGATGTGGAACTGGACTCTGTGATAGTTGTGATACCAAAATGAGGTCTGGGACGTCTCAGGCTTCCTAAATACAGTGATGATTACTCAAATTACACTATCACTGTTTGTGTAATGACGGATTTTGGACTCCACTAATAACTCACTGTCAGATCTATCAGACAGGACTACATGGAACCCAGCCTTATCAAACAGGAGTCCATGGTCTGCTCTGTATCTGTCTGGACGTTCTGCAATCGAACAAAAGATTGTGAAGTCACTGTAGGAGTGTCTCCATTCATGACACAAATATTTAACCTTTCTCCCTTCAAGGCTTGAACACCTCCTCCTGCCCACAGTGAGGTCACTCCTGGTCTGTCTCCTCGTTTAGACTAATAACAGGCTGCTGCTCTTTTCTTAATTCATTGTTTGAACTGACTTTTTCTCCACCTCGAGGTGTGGGATATTGGAGATTTTTTGCCTCGGGCTGTAAAGAGTTCATCGCAAATTGCTACCTTGATGACCTCAGAAAGCCTGCTAACTTATTTCTAATCGTGCAGCGAGCCGTGAGCTGCAGCTGTTGACCTCTGGTCATCGGGAGCAGAGATTAAAAGAGAAGCTGCACGTGATTTGGGAACTGTTGCTGTCTTAAGCACGATTTAGTGACAGGTAGGGGAGTTGTGCGTGGATATGATTGATAACGTAGTACCTACTTAGCCATTCCAGCGAGCCCATTATGGACCATTATGGGATATGTTGATGTTTGCCCACATGAGGCACAGCAACAGTTAATGGTCTAGGTCCCTGAGGAATGCATGCACCGTCACGCTTTCCCTCTTTGCATCGGACACCTGGCCCTCTTTCAGTGCCACCGTTCCATTTACATCTCAAAGGGGGACGACCAAGAAGGCTCTCTCTGTGCTCCCTTTCCTTACTCCAGAAATGATCTGATTTATCTCTTCATCAACGGAAATATATGCCTTTAGAGGGCCATCCCGCCTCTCTCTCATCCCCAGCTAGTAGAGACGGGAGAGGGCCAGCAGTAAAAAGAGAGACTTGTGATCCTCCGTGTGATCCCAGACCCAACGGACCCCTGTCACAGTGCTTGATTCATGTGATGCGGGTGACTTTCTCTCTGCTCCCAGGCTCAATGTGTTAAGGCACGGGTGGTGGTGGTGGTGGTGGTGGGGGTGGTGGGGGTGGTGGGGGATGGGGATGGGCATAACGCAAAAAGCAAAGGCGCCTGTGTTCCTGAGGTATCCGATTCCCACGTTTGATGGAGCATGACAGGTTGGCTCAGGTCAAATTAAAAGGCAGCAGTAACAAATATGAGGGCAAGACATTGTGATCGGCTGTGCAGGCGAACTTTCCGTGGCAGCGGGAATAAAAAGTTATTTATTGCACCCGGGGAAAACATTAGTCTTTGTGGCATTAACAGGAGGAGGGGGGATCCCTGCACGAGGGCCACGGTGGATAATTGAATCATCCCTGTGTTGTTCTTTGATTGTGGACCTCTTATGTCCATCTGCCAAAGGAAAAGCCCTCTCTGAGCCTCATGGATGACTTCTCCACATTAGACCCTTAAAACTGATGATGCAGAGTTCTGGTGCAATCAGGGAAATGTTGCAATCATAAATATTTTGATATTCTCACGTTTATTTCTTTTGTTTGCATCTGAACGACAAAAAAGCTGAGAAATCTGAGATATTTTACATAAAACCCTCAACAGCACACCTTTTGGTAGAAATAACTGCAATCAGTCGCTTCCTGTAACCATCAGTGAGGTTCTCACACCTCTGTGTTTTAGTTTTGGACCGCTTTTCTTTTACCAATTGCTGCAGATCTTTCCAGATTTGATGGGTTTCTTCTCTCAAACATGTTTTGAGATCTCTCCATGAGATGTGGACTCATTTGTGGCCTCTTCAGACTCTTTGTCTGGGTGACCATGACCTCTGACGGAGACCCAGCTTTCTGACACCGGGCCCCAGAATTCTTTTCATAATACCGTGCATACGGTCAAGACATCCATCGAGTGCCTGAAGCTGCAAAGCAACCCTAAAACATCAGTGAACCTCCACCTTGTTTCACTGTAGGGACTGTGCTCTTTTCTTTGAAGGCCTCATTTAGTATTCTGGAATGATGTGCTTCAACAGAAAGTTCTATTTTAGTCTCATCTGTCCACAGGACGTTCTCCCAGAAGGATTTCGGCTTCCTCAGGTAAACTCCAATGTGGCTTTTTTCAGTTTCCGTGTCAGCAGCGTGGTCTGCTGGCCATGACTGTATGTATGTCATGAAAGCTAATCATGCCTGCAGGTTTCTTCTTGAAACAGGACAGCTCTCCTTCCAGACACAGCCTGGTAAATATTCTCCGTCCTCTGGCTCCTGTTAGCTCCGTCTGACCACCCTGAACAAAGACTACTGTTAAATAATGTTTTAAATGTCTGCCAGTGTTTTAAGTCTGATGCAACACCCGCAGGCTCAGCTACTCCATCATGTGTCATACAGTACAAGGCTCTGTGTATTTTGGAAATGTAATTTTGGCACCTCTGCTGTTTCCACTGTGTAATTTTGCTTCCATTTATGGTCTACAAATAGCTCTATAAGCAGTTAATACTTAGCTGGTGAATTCAACATAGAATAACAACCGAAAATTCTCACGGGTGCATTTAAGCAAAGTACTTTAAATGTCATCACGGTTCTTATTCCAGCTGCTCCCAGCGGACACACCGCCCAACATTAGGGACCGTATGAAAGCTCATGAGGTGGGGAGGGAAGGGACAGAACCTTGTGTTTGACACTGACCCTCCTCGGGGGGGTTATAAATGTTTGTTTTAGACTCTTAACCTAACCCCTGATTTTAAGTTTAATACGTTAATGGAAGAAAAACTTTTGCAGAGCTGAAATCGCAACTCAGGAGAGGAATTAGCCAAAACAATGGCAAAAATAACAAATGGTGCCGCAAACAGTACCCAAACCCAGTTATCAGCACTCACACCGAGGGTCTACAGCACCCACAGGCTGGGTTGTGTTAAACGGGAAAGTCTATGTGATATTTTTAATTTTAAAATAGCTAATAAACAAAGGTAAGATAAGTTTTTAAATCTTTTTTTACAGTATATCTCACAAAAAAAGGAAATCATTTACGCACAGTCCCTTCACAGACTTTAAAAACAACTAAATTAAAAACCACAGACATTTTCGTGGTTTTAGGAGGTTCAAATCACACGAAGCAACAAGGCTGCGTCTGTCAAGTGAGATTCAAGCCATGCGGCTGAGCTGTAAGGTAAGTGAGGCATAGTAATTGTGTCTGCTAATCACCTGCTGCTACGCCTACAGGTTATTTTAGCTCCAAACGATGGGTGTGTGTTGGGGGTTATGTGGGGGTAAGTGCTGCACACCTGCGTGGCTGTCATAGTCCTCCAGGAGTTTTAGGTGTTTCATTTAATCTCCGTCAGTTGCACCCATCCTCCTGACCTCTTAACCCCTCTACATCCCCTCCCCTGGATCAGCACTGCCAGAGGCATGCGCAATTATGGCTGTGAAGTGTTGTCAAGTAAATGAAGCAGAAGCAGCAGCTACATTTTTACTGACACTCGTTGAAGGGTGTTGACTTGACTCATTCCCTGCTGCTGGTAATTAAACTTGTCACTTACTTTTGAGCAACTATGTATGATACACCAAAAAAAACTTCTTCCTTCAAATATCAAATATCAAATCTAACTAGAAGGGTATCTTTGTTTTACAATGTAAAAAAGAAATGGTTGTTTTTACGGTAAAACACTGTCAGCTGTGGTTGCCAGAATTTTACTGTAATAAATATGGTATAACCTTTAATATCACGTTAAATTAGGACTGTTGATTTCATGTTTAAGTTTGCCGTTTTATTCCATATTTTAAAATGTCTGTAGATTTTAAAGGTAAAAAAACTGCCAATCCATAACAGTAAAACCGTAAAATATGCAATTTAAATATTACAGTGTTTTACTGTAACAATTCTCTAATATAAAATAATACTTTATTCTGTTTAAATACCGTGAAAATGACAAAATAAATAAAGCTTTTGAAATATAACTGTGTTTTCCTGTATACAGTAAAACAGTCATACTTCATGGCATATTTTACAGTCTTTTACTGTCTTTGTTTGGGAGTTTTTCACCGTAAAATCTATGGATATTTTTTACAGTGATATGTGACTTTGGTGTCTCATGAAAAGGAATCATCCAAAGACAGATCAGAAGCCTGAAGAACAGATGCTGGAGTGGAGATTGAAACACACCTTGCGTTGGGAAGACTTACATATATCGTGAGAGGGGGAAAGAAAACAGTTTGTGATGTGATGGACAGGCCTTTTAGCCAATAGGCTGCTGTCTGTCTTTCCTGGGAGGCTCCTCCATTTTGCCTGGTGGTGGCAGACATGCACACCTGAGAATAGTTGCCCATTAGGAGGTGATATATGTCAGTGTTCAGTGGCCATTTTGATCTACTGGGTTGTCGTTGCCTATGTGCTTGCCTGAGCTGCATTTTATGAATAATGTTGTTGTTTTAGAGTGAATAAATTATTTTATTTTTTATTGTTTTAATCAGTTTTAAATAAAACTCGCCCATCTAAGGTCAAAGTTCATGTCTCATGTGTTTAATCCAACTTTGTCACAGGTCACAGGATTTATTTACTTCTTACTTATTATCATATACTTAGGTTGTTTGTTATTGTCGTGGCCGTTGTTATTTCTATCTATAAAAAACTCAGTTTGTCAGCTCGTCACAGTCGTTTTTTTCATATCCTCGTGTTATGACTGAGATATCTTTCCTGTTTTGTCCGACATGAACTCCCTCCACTCGCAGCTGGCTCCTCCTTATCGCCCCTCACCTATCTCCGCCGGCTCCTGTCCTGTCCGCTGCATTTTGGGTGGCGCTGATAATCAGTAATTAAAAGAGCCAGGTAGAGAATTAGCTGTGAAGCGGCTCTCTCCGGGGACTGTTTGTTTACTTGTGTGTGTGTGTGTGTGTGTGTGTGCGCCTGCGGAGGGCTCCTGGCCTGGGTGGGTGATGAGTAACAGACACAGATGGTGGGCATCAGCAGGCCGGCTGGGTTTGGGGGGCAGATTAGCAGCCTCCCATGTCTGCTCCCACTCCCACTGAGCCCCAGAGGAGCGCCTGTCTGTAACTCTACTCTACTTTGGCAAGCCTCATGTGTTGATGGAGGCCGACCATGGGCTTATCTCGTCTCATTCCACCATCAGTCGGGCCTAGCGGGCTTCAGGGCTCCCAGAGAGAAGGGGGCGGGGGTGTGTGTGGGAGGGGGTAGAGTGTGAAAACAGTCTTGTTTTGAAAAGGTAATGCTGTTGGCTTTAAGCGGCACAGATTTTGTAATTAGAAGTAACTTTACACCGCTGAATGGAGCCTTATCTGGATGCATTTGCACTTTTATAGCATGGCGCAGAGGTGTTAAACCTCCTCATTCATTAACCGCTGAGCCTTTATGATCCATAATCGAACCCTCTGATGTGTGCTGCCACCACATGTGTGCCGCCTCCGTCTCCGCGGGGACGTGTTGGTAATCCCCCGTCTTCCGCTGCATGAAAAACGCTTACAGTGCAGATTTTGCCGTGATGCCATGTGCGCGTTGCACTGGACAGGAAGCACAGTTCAAACAGTCCAGGTCAAAGGTCAGCCAGATGCGTTGGTTGTAGAGGGCGCGGAGGGAGGAGGAGGGGACCGGGCAGCCTGTAGGTTAGTGTTCGGGGGCCTGTTTATTTTATAAACAGTGGGAGCAGATTAGTTTTGGAGCCAGCCTCCGTCAGCCATATGGGGAGGATGTCCTCTGTGTTTGGAGGCTCTTAACAAACCATTGTGTTCATAGCTGGAGACACACAGTCACTGGCATCATTTCTGGTCACCCTTAATGATAAGTTGATGTTGTTGCCAGTACACATGTGCAGACTCGAGGATGCACAGTCTGCGCCGCTTCCATTCTGGGCATAATAGAGTATTGAATGATTGCGTTAGTAAGCGCCTCACAACTTTTTTGAGTCATCAGGGGTGTTGGCACGCGTAGACCCTCGTTGCCGGGAGGTAAAAACAGGAAATGAACGGACCCCCCTCTTTCAACCTCAGCGCCAGCCTAATGAATGCTGCCCGAAGATGTTTGTGTGTGGCTCATCTCCTGAAGACTCACAGCTCCTTCCTGCCATTGTTTGGGGCTTTTTGTGAGATGTAGTAGCAGTAAAGGCTCTTTGATGACTCCGACTGTCATCGCTCGGCTGGACCGACGGGCCTCTCTCAACACTTAAGGATTTACTCAAACACACTGTTGTTTGATGGTTTAAATGCTTTGTTTCAAAGCACCACACTGTACTATGAGTACTGTATATTTACCCAAAACATGGTCACAGTACATGTGTGCGCACACATCAACCGGCACCTCTGACTTCCGATTAAAAATTCAAATAGGAGCAGCAAATTGAATGCCGTCTTTCAGCACAACGTTCGCATGATTTATTAACCTTCAAGCTGAGAAGTTTTTTCTTGGCCAGCTGCTGAAAACGGCTCCCGACGGTGATGCTGTCAGCCAGATTAACTAAGTGTGCCAGGACACTGCAGGGCTGCTGACAAGCCTGCAGCACAGAAACAGCTTAAAGGTAGCACGTATGTGCATCATCCGCCCCCTTTTAATGGATTTCAGACACTGTTATGAACGTGATTGTAAGTTTTCAACTGAATTGACAGTTTAGAGAGAACCAGCGCCAGGTGAGGTGATCAGCTCACCTGCAATCAGTTGGCTAATCACTGGACCTGGAGGGGAGAGACAGAGACACACAGACAGAGACAGACGGCAGCAACTGTGTGTCCACATCGTTGTAAATAAAGAAATACTCAAAGTTTTATTCATTAAAATACCTTTAGCTAAATATTTAAGCAGTCTACTGTCTATTTCAACCATGATCTACTGTTTTATCGCGTCTTCTAGATTAATAATTAGATTTTTCACACACTCTCAAACACAGCTAGCATCACACTAGTTGGTTCTTTATTTTCTTCCACAGTTTCTGTTTTTAAAATACATAAAAATGACAAAGATAATTAATAATACACTGTGAAAGTGTGTGTGTGTCCACCAACCCTCTCTTCCTGAAATAAGTCAGACAGAAGTTGGTTATTAAGCGTCTTACTGCCACTTCACCAGAACGATAATATATCAACAATAATCTGTCTTTATGTCACTGTGAATTCTCCCTTTGGTGGATTTAAGGACTGAACGGAGTCAGCGGGGACAGAGGAGTGTTGTTCTGGAGTCTTCTCCTAAATCAGACAGTTCAGATTGTTGGAGGTGAAGTTGGAGCCAAAGATCCCCCCTCACAGTTCATGTGTTATATAGACCAGATGAGCAGAAACCTGAGCGTCAGAGAGCAGGAACCATAAACTTAACCAGTAATTCTGATGTTCAGCTATGTTAGATGGGGGGCCCCTCTACGAGTACCGGCCCTGGAGTCCAGTACAGTACTCGAGCAGGGCAGATATACGTACTGAGGAACACAAAGCAGGTTTGTTTCTCATGGAACGAGCTCGAGTTTGGCTTTTCTCTTATTTACAATGAGCCGTGGGGATGAACCAGCAGCTCATGTATCAGCACACAGGGTGTTGTGTCTTCAGAGCTGCGTGGACAAAGCCCCTTCATCTCCAGGCCAGGATGTGATCGAGGAGGATCAGAGCACAGCGGTGGGACTTGTTCACACTGCTGTTTATAGACCTCGGGCCACGGGTCCCAGTTTTAGCCAGCGGGCTGGATCTGCTCGCCAAATATTGTTGGATTATGACTCACAAGGATTGATTGTTGATTAATTCCTTCTCAATGTACATAAAGGCATTAAAGCCGAGCGGTTCAGCTGCAGGACAATTCCCAACTGTTTAAACTCCTAATCCTAAATATGCACAAGTCGTCTACGTGCACACTAAATGCAACACAGCTTCCTTTATGGAGCACACAGAGCGTCAGTCACTCAGAAGGTCGAGGCTGAGGAGCAATAATTAGAGGGATTTAACGAGTGTAAACGCTCACCTTCACTTTATTGACTGAGGAGTTGTTCTGTCTCTTATTTTGACGTGAAGCGCACGTCGTAAATTCAAAGTAGATCATGTTAAGCAGTCGACGCTACAACAAATAAGTTCATATGCTGCTTAAATGTGAATAAAAACAGAATGCGATGATTTGCAAGTGTTTCAAGTGTGTTCAGTTGGTAGTAAGCACGTGGTCTGCTGAAGGAAACACAAACTCAGAGTTCTTTAAGACAACGGGTCACTTACAAGAATCACAAGTCGTCCAAATCTATCGTACAAGTCGTACAGAAAATCTGAATTATGACGCCTTAATCTGAGTGAATCTGAGGTTGAGAGGGTCGAGGTTGTTCTGAGGACTAAACTAAAGCAAAGTTGATGTACAATTAACATCAAGTTCATATCACATCACATCATGTCATTGTGGTATCCCAGTTTACTGAGAGGTTCAAGATTTATGTAGGTTTTATTGCCATATTTTGACATTTTGCATTGGATATGAAAGAGGCGTACAGTTACAAGAAATGTTAATTTTTACCATGTATAATCCAATAAAAGATTCATGCACACTGGATGTTCACTTGTCAGGCTTCATCATCTGTCTGTTAATGTTCCAGATGTTTGCTCGTTCTCTCCAGAGATCCAAAACTTCTGGAACGATGTTATAAAAATGTTTGTCAGATATGTTTAACACCAAACTGTGTGTGCTGTGTTCAGACACTGAAGCCGACTAAACTTCTGGACTTTGGACTTCTACAAGCCGCGAGGGCTGCTGCACTGTGTTGGAAGAGCATGGACGCCCCATCGTTGAGGATAAAAATCCACATGACTGCATGAAGGATATTACTACATGGGCTCAGGAACACTTCAGAAAACTGTTGTCAGTTTGTCGCTGCCTCTTCAAATGGAGCTTAAAACTGGTTTTGGAAATCATGGACGTCGTGTTCTCCAGGCTAAATCTACATTTGACTTCATCAGTGATTCAGTCACACAAACAGTTACAGAACTCTTACTGTCCAAATAAATCAAATAAAACGCTGATTATTTGTGATATTTTTCTTTTTATATCATTAAAACACAGATAAAATAATAAAGATTAATATTCAGAAAAGACAATAAGTCACTTTTTATCTGCTGGCGCGGTAACAACCGCTGCTACAACTGCATTATAACACATATTTCAAAAGGACAATTAATATTGATAGTCTAATGATGACTAATTATCTAATCAGTGTGTAGTTACAATGTTTGAGTCCCCTTTGACACAGTAATTCCCGACAGGAAGTCATAGTTTACGCAGGTTTTAATTTAATTTTAATGCAGTGACCTTTGAACTGTAATCAAAATAAACCAAGCGAAATATCTCGACTGTAACTGAAGCCACATAAGAGCACATCTGGACTTTGAGCTCCTGCTTAGGTTTCGTTTCGTGCATTAATATGAACTTGTTATGCCGTATCATAAATCTCGCCGTGGCCCATGATTGCATATGTGTGCTGTTGTCACCTAAACACAACCCCAGCATACGTACATCTGCTGCGGGCCTCCGGTCGTGATAGATGTGAGAACATGATTGCTGCAGATGAGAGGAAAGCGCTCGTTCTTCACTGCGAACACACAAGCCAGTCCGAGATGTCCTTTTTCATTTAACTGCAATTATAAGGAGGCGCTATTAAGTCCATGCATCGCATAGTTTTTATTAACGAGCAGCTGAACGGGGTCAAATGTTTTCACCATGTCGTGTCCGTCATTCCTGCTATCTGATCTGTGCTTTTTAAACGGATTGCGAGGTTATACGAGGAGACCGGCCTTGGAAGATGCATGAGGGAGCGGAGGCTGGGGGGGGCCCTGAGAAAGAGGAGTTATGCCGGGATGGCGTGCAGGCTGCTCCGGCCGTGGAGATTAGAAAGGAGAGGAGAGAGCAAGCAGGCGCTGCCAGCGATAACAGCAGGAAAGATAATAAAGCAGAAGGTGTTTCCTGTGAGTGTTCCCTCAGGAAAGGTCCTCCTCCGCCCTGCGTCCTCCATCCTATAGGTTTACTGTGAGCTTCACGCAGGCTGAAGGCTTGGTCGCCATCTTGAACTGATTTGCTGCAGGCTTGCAAATCAAATAAAACTTTGCTGATCCTTGATATCACTGGCAGGAAGTTCGTACTGTACATACTGATGGACGTGCATGCGTACGCATCGAAGCTCTCAAGATCCCATTGTGTTTGCTATTCTTCACCTCAGTCAAAGCAAACAATGGCTTTGGCCCGTAACACTGACTCAGATGGTTGATGTCCCTCTCCTGATGCCATCAGCTATTGTCCTATTGTTCCACTCGTCTAGCTCCAAAGATGAACCCGTGTGTGATTCAGTTTCGGCCTCTCCAGATGTCACAGGTGCTCTCAATTTCATTACAAACGAGATGCTCAATCACGTTATGTCTTGGCTTCTGTGAACCCCCCATCAGAGAGAAACGTCACCACCAATAGTCTTTAAAACTTCAGCCCCCCGACCGGAGCGTGCTGAACAGAGCTTTGTTCGGCTGCGCCGTGTTTCCAAGCTGTTGGTTCCAGTTGAAAGAGCCGCTCAGAACCAGAGCTGACTTTTAATCACGCTCGCCCAGGCACAGGCTCAGTCGCACAGAGCAGTAGGCCTGTAATTAGACGACAATGGGCCCCGCTCTGGTGCACATATTGATGGTGGACCTGTGGCCGCAGAATTATTGATCAAAGACACGGGCACAGGAAGAGTTTAGGGGGTATGGATGTTTGGCAACAGGTGACTGACATCTCACAGGCCTGAGTCGAGCTCTGGCCTGCTGCGAATAATTATATCTTAGAGAGAGTTTACCACCCAGGAGATGCTCTGCTGGAAGAAAGACGTCTAAAGGAAGCACAACGAGGCATTATGAGCTGCTTATTATGGAACTAAATAATTTCATCCACCCTAAAATGAGCGTTTGTTGCACATTGTTTACGATGAACCACGAGAAAGTCTGAACAACATGAATCCACCTTAAAAATCTGGCTTTTTAAAGCAGGACTGAGCTGAACTGTTTTTAATATTTTATATTTTAAAGCTGCATTTAATGCCGTTTCCTTCCTCGCCTCGAGTCGCTATATTCCAGATAACTTCAGGGTACGTCAGATCACGTGACAGAGCAAGGAAGGAAGTCTGCAAACGTGACTAAACATAACACTAATAATGCTAAAAGTTTGAGGCTGAACCTGCGTTTTTCCCACGCAGGACGTCGCCATCCTCCCCCAGTTTTAATGATCCATGTGGGAGATATGGAAATAAACAAATATTCGTGCCTTTGCCATCCAAAATCTGTTGGAAGCAGAGCTGGCAGAAAGAGTCCCGTCCATACATGGACAAACGGATAGATTTGTGCTTTATTGTTTGCATGTTTCACTTTGAATGTTACATGAGAAACAGCTTCGGTGAATGTGATGCTCTCAGATGGTCTGGACAAAGAGCTGATACTTCCCTGCACTCTCATATAAAAGCGTTCGGCGGCCAGAGCTGGCTGGTTTCA
The DNA here is from genome assembly GCA_028641955.1 of Protonibea diacanthus. Classification (NCBI taxonomy): domain Eukaryota; kingdom Metazoa; phylum Chordata; class Actinopteri; family Sciaenidae; genus Protonibea; species Protonibea diacanthus. Next base: position 25,042,153 of record CM053985.1, read on the forward strand.
CATACGGCTCTTCAGAAAGCTTTGGGTGACGTCATGGATACGACATCTGTCATACTGTCAGGGCCTCGTGCACATCAGATCTGCTCACAGCTCAGCGGAGGGAGAAAGCGAACGGTCACTCGTAATAACTTCAGTTCATTTCTTGCAGAAGATTAACTGCAGGGAGAAAAATAATAACATTTATTATTACTCAGTGTTATCTGATACCTGAAGGGATTTACTTATTATGAATCCCACTTAGAGTTACATCAACGTGAACTATGACCTGTCAAGCAAAAGAAAAAATCATCAGTTACGACTTGTTCTGCAGTCAGATGGGCCACAATGTGTGAAATACAGTAGCTCATTCAAGTATGAATGATCCAGTGTTTGTTGGACGGAGGGGCGGCTGTAGCACACACGTGTTTTGTGTAACGAGTCTTGTACACCCTGACGGGGTGGAAGTGGGGCTCCACCTCTGAGCGATATCTGCAGGGGAGGAGGAGATGTGGAGCCCAGCTGGACCAGATATCACTCTGATATCATGGGAGAGGCCGCGATGGTCAGACCAAGAGGCCCTCCACACCGCTGAGAGGAGGTGGAAACGTCACGGGTTGCGTATAGATGGAGAAAAAGAAATATGCACCGGGCTCTTTCTGTCAGCTCTGCTTCCAAATTTATTCATTCGGCGGATCGTCATTCTTGGAGGATCCAGATAAAACTGCAATATTTTTTAGTTTTTTTCTCAACATTCTTGTGTGCAATCTCTTACAATCCCTCAGAGGGCTGTGCGTAAATGATGCGTCCACATGAATTGCATCATATGAGAGCTGATACAGAGTGTCTGCTTTCAGATAAGTACTCCTAAAAGTGTAATAACGGATGGTTGTGTGCCGTACGGCTCTGTTCTAAAGACCCAGGGGCCCCTCAGGAAGTCATAGGAAACCGGGAATTTGCTCGCTGTGACGACAGGAGCGGCCCCATCCAGCCGTTCACACAGTACTCTGCTGATTACGCCTCCGTTTGTGGCGTCTTTGCAGTAGTGACTCTTCTCAAGGTGCAGGAAGGCACTATATGGCTCTTCTGATTCACACCATGATGAATCCGCTGTTTTGCAGGAGAGGAACTAACAGTTTTTCCTGAGAGACACCAGCAGCGTCTCGTGTGAAAGGCTTTTGAAGTGTCCCTCCCTTCACCTCCCACACTGCGGGACACTGTAAACCCCGCGCACTGTATCCCCCCTCTCATACTAAGCAGAGCTTTCCATGTTGACGCAATTATCCCCCGGTAATTCCCCCGGCGTTTTAAAATACTTGATGTTTAGGTTGATGCTCTCTGTCTGCACGCCTCGTGCCTGTGGATGAAAGCCAGCGGTTTCTTCTTGTTTGTCTGCCTTTATGTGGGGAAAGCCATGTGCTTACAACATCTGACCTATGGCTTGAGTGCAGTGGGACCATTACTCAGGCATTATGTTATGTGTTTTTGCTCGTGAATTGTATATAAATGCACACTCACATGCTCGCATCCTTTCCCTGCTTCCTCTTATCCTTGAGATATTTTTGCATCATCTAAAAAAACATCACCACACACATCTATTTTATATGTTTCATATTTTCCTGGCAAAAGACGGTTAAGTGAATTTATAACTTGAGGGTTAGCTGCACGTCTTTAGCTTAAGGCAGCTAGATCAGGTAAAACTAACTTTGAAGTGAGGATGCATGAATTGTAATTCGTTCATTTATATAGTACTTAATTAACAGTCGTCAATGTCACAGGTGGAGTTACACCCACTATCTCTTGGCAGTTGATGTTGGGCGCTCCCTTCATAAGGTGCCTGGTCAGTATCATGCCACCACACACACACATTTATCAGTTGCGTTTCATAATATCAGACAAAAGCCAAACATCAAGCACGGTCCAACAGCAGTCAGCCCAGCTCGGCGTCTGTCTTTCAGCCTTTTATTTCACCAAGCTCTCACCAACCACTAAAAGTCAGTCCCAGATTTACTCTTCGGCTTCTTGCTCGCTCACTCTCTCCTTTTCTCTTCTTAGCTTCCTCCGTCAGCGTCCTCTTGAGCCCAGCACCAGCTCTGCTTCCTGTAAATCTCCTCTTCTTCTTCTTCTTCCCGGTGGTCCAAAACTCCTGTGCTACAAACACTAACACTCCCCGGTGCTCTGAGCTCACGGCCCGGCTAACAAACTGAGCTAACATGAGCTAACAGCAGCTACAGCTGTCAGCAGTTTACTTCACTGTCCATCATAAACTCTGTAAATCACAGAGAGTTGAGGCGGAGCAGCCGGAGGACATCAGAGGGAAAACCAGAAAACATTTTCTCCATAAAATCTGATCCAGTTTCACCAAAATCAGTGAAATAGTTGGTGGTGTGTGACTTAGTGCCGTAAAGCGTTACGTACTTCTCCCGACCCGGAGCCCAAAGTTACATAGTGTGAGAACAGACGTACGAATGACAGAGACACCGTTCACCTGATCACAGATACACACGATGCTTTAAAGTCATGCATGAGATGCTGTTACTGATATTCTTACACATTCCTGATCATTCATGGAGCGCAACAAATTGAAAAATGGCACGAAATAAAACAATTATTATTACTGGATTATTAAAACAGTTGAATATTAATTTTCTGTCAATCTCATAATCATGTCAGCTCGAGTTCAAACAGACGTAATGCACCTCGCAGGTTTCTGTCCCAGCTGTTGAGTAATGATACTTAAGTCTGTCCTTCACCCCACTGTGTCTCTCATCTCTTCCTCTCCACGGCGGCTCCCATTTTCTCCTTAGTAAAACAGGAAGAGGGTGTGTTTGGAGAACCAGAGCCTGAGGAGTCAAGCCGTTCACCACTGACCGACCGTAGTCTTTGTGTGTGTGTGTGTATGTGTGTGTATGCATGCCAGGATAATTACTTTCAGCCCCTGAATGCCTTACCCTTGTTTCTTCAGAGATCTGCAGTATTTGCTTTGGGCATTGTCCCCCAAAGGCAACATCTTAGGCTTCATGTATGTGACATGCTATCTGAAACATGCCGCTGCATGCGGGCCTCTCACACATGACCGTGTTACCGACTCACATGCGAAGTGTGAGCAAATATCTGCGCGCTCACATGGACATTTTTCACTTGTCAGACATCATTTGCCACACTACAGTTTCATCCTCTGTATGTGGCTCAGCGGGGGCTCTTCCTCTGGTGTAGCAGAGGCTTCTGCACTGTTGGGATGTGCAGGAATGTGAGTGCAGCATTTCAGGCAGGATACCAGCCCGGTGAAGCTCGATCTGGTCGGGATTAGAGGTGAGCTGTGCCTCGCCCGTTCCCCCTCCCAGCAGGAGCTGTCATGTCAGCCGTGGCGTCCCGCCGTTGAGCTTCACTCCCATTTGGTTTAGGTCAGGGGCCAGCGTCAGGTCACGCCGCTGGCTTCTGCAGTTTTTACCGAGCATGCCCTCCTCTTACACAATGTACGCCAGCCAGCGTACATGCGATCTGACAACCCAAGCCTGAGCAACAAAGGATAAGGGAAAGGCTGAGGACTGTCTCCGTGTACAGTGCTGTTGGAGTGAAATAGTCTGGCCCTAGCGCTAGATTGGAGGTGAAGTTCCCTCTAGGGGGGAGAAAACACAATAACATACATCTAGGATACTTTTCCAGTGGAGAAAACACAAAGTTTTCTCTAAGGTGCTCTTCTGGTGGAGATGGTGATTCCTACAAATACATTTAGCATCTGGCAGCTGCTGCAGAGTTGCACAACATCTCCACGCAGCAGTTCAGTTGTTTCATCACAGTATATTAACTTTAAATGCCCCAGCTTGGTGGCTAATTGCATGTTGGTGGTAATCTGTCTGATAAGATGTTCCTTGGTGAAACGCCAACAGGCCTCCCTCCTTGTCTGCCCCATGGTACTTGTTAGCTGTGGAATCCAGTGGGTCTGTCCGTGAACAATCCAGGTCAGATAGACACTGAAGAGGAATGGGAGATATGTGGAAACTCTCCTCAGAGGCATGCATGGGAAGGAGAGGAGGCAACGTGCAAGATGAGGACATATCCGAGGGTTCGTGTAGAGTATGTCTGTTTATTTCCTCCATAACAAACTGAAGCATTAAAATGTCATTGACAAATATCACACTTTTTTGTATTTGTGTGTAATTTAATGCTTCGTATCCAGCTGTACAGGAGACTGTGGTGAGTATATAGCGAGCTGATCTGCAGGGGCAGCTGGCTGTAACTTCAGAGCCTCTCACTCATGACAGATAGCAGCTGGATGGCAGAAAGGAAACCTCAGCGTCTGCCTCTGAGACTTGCTGTATCTGATCTAAAGAGGAGTCTGCCTGTAGTGTCTCCTGAACAATAACAGCAGCAGTGGCCAGGCTATTAACGGCCAAGTGCCGTCTGCCTGCTTCTCCTCTACTGTATCCACACGTACAATCTAATGCGGTAATCCTTCCTGTGAAATTTATTATGAAGACTATAAATCTTTCCAACCCTGCCTCTCGTTTCCCCCTTCAGCAGTGCAGCTGGGAAGACCCAAGTTCCTCTTTCCCTTTTTCTTTTGCCAAAGCAGCAAAGTGTTTTCTCTGATGCCTGTGGTGGCCTCTGTCATGCCTCTGCTACTCAATAACCAGGTCCAAGAAGCATCAACGCGCTGGGTCACTCTTGACTCCTGCCAGAAGGTAAACTCTGAAATCTGGTTAGTTTTAGGCTGCTATGCACGCAGACGGCAATTAACCCACGATTGTAGCCTGATAAAATGTATCCCACCACAATCAGACGACGTTTTACACAATTTTTCCACCAATTCGTTCCAGACTGAACTATTAGATTAGATGGATTTTCCTGACATTTCATGGTCCCCAGAGGATGAATTATTATGACTTAAGTGATCCCCTGACTTTTCTAGAGTGCCACCAGTAGGTCACAGTTTTCACTTATACTGTAAAACCTCTCAATATTGACTCAATGGACTGGCACAGATGATGAGTCCTTGGTGATACCGTGGCTTTTCTTGAATCGTCATAAAAATTTGGGCCAAACATTCCCCCCTCTGGTTGGGGAAAACGAAAAAGTTTCCTCTAGGGTGCCATTCCAGTGGAGAAAATATGATAACATGACTCTAGGGTGACCTTCTAGTGGAGAAAACACGATGAAGTTTCCTCTTTGGTATCCTTCCAGTGCAGAAAACACAAAAAAGATCCCTCTAGGTTGCCCTTCCAGTGGAGAAAATAGCATAAAGTTTCCCCCATGGTGCCCTTCTACTGGAGAAAACATGATAAAGTTTCATCTAGTGTGTCCTTTTAGCGGAGAAAACATAATAGTTTCCTCTATGGTGCCCTTCTAGTGGAGAAAGCTGGGTAAAGTTCTCTTTAGGGTCCTCTTCCAGTGGAGAAAACACAATCCAGTGCCCTCTATGTTGCCCTTCCAGTGGAGAAAATGTGGTAACATGCTCTCTAGGCTCCTCAACATATTGCTCATTCTCATTGAGCAGTCTCACGCATCGTGTGTGTGTGTGTGTGTGTGTGTGGAATAAAGGGTTAAATAGTTAATAGTTTCTTGTGTGTTTTATTACAGAGCTGCGGTAGTTACACTCAGATCGTAAACAGTTTTAATCTTATCCATCGTCTGTAGCTGTTTCACCATAAATGCATCACAAGTTGCTCTTTTTATTGTTTTTTTGCCCCTCAGACGGCCTGAATCCTCCGGTGGATAACAAAGTTTATGACTCTTAGTGTTGCTTTTTTTTCATGTATTCATTCGATAACGAATGGCTGATGTTTTGGCACCAATTCATCCTTTTTTATTGATCTTATTTTGACAGGTCAGAGGTCAAACCTGACTAATGGAATCTATTGCCTGTAGTGATTGCAGTGTAGACCTGTTGACCTGGGCATTGTCTACATCAGCCTCAGGTTCAACAGCCTGACAGGTTGAGGTGACTACGGTCAGTGGTGCTCCGTCACTTACTGCTCTCTGAGGAATGTTACATCCGTACAAATGCATGCCTGAAGGGCCCCTTAAAAGCAGCGGAGGACGGAGTCAAAGTGTGGCATAAATTCTACTAAAGTACTTTTTCTGACATGATGCATTATGTCCAAGTTGTACTACAAAGGAATCTGTGTTACAACAGGTTTCATGACACAGTCCTGCGGCCTGCAGACATGCATGACTGTATTATAAACATCAATATGTGCAGATTTAAACAGTGTTGAAAGAACATTAAAGGAAGCTTTTTATTTTTACATGCAAGCACGATTTATCGCCTCTGGGATTTTTTTTTGGGAGGAAGGTTCCTGTCCTGATGATAGCCTGACCAGCTGAGACGTTTACTGCTCCTGTGCTTGTTAAATTCAATCTTTCCTGTTTGTGTCCTGATGCCCTGAACTGATCCCCATCAGGGTATCTCCCTTTTTTATATATTAATGACACGTCAGGAGTGCCAACACAGGAGCACCGTTTCTTTGTCATGCAAGGTCAAGGCGCTTTTGACATCTATCCACAAACAATGTCCAAGACAATAGATTGTAGCCGTAACACAGTTTCTCAGACTCTGCAGTTCACCGTACTGCCTTCCAGTTGACCAGCTGACCACAGGAGGGTTCAATCTCCAGACTGCTGTGTGGTTTCCTCTGGATACTTCACTACCTCCTGTTTACACTTTACACTGGAGGCTAAAGAAAGTGATGGGGGGTGAAAAACGCCTCAGCGCAGAAGGGGGCAGACTGTTTTTAGACCCCGAGCCATCCTGCTATTGTGGGTGCTTTACCCAAGAGTGGCACACCGAGGTCCACAGGGGAAGAAAAACCAACCGCACGGCTGCACAGAGCAATCAGCGCCTGCAGAGCAGAGCTGATGAAGGATCGCGTCTGCAAAGGAGAAACAAAAAGTCAGTCTGACCTCCGGGAGCCTGCAGGCAGCCTGCTCTACACTGTGAAACATTCCCAGCAAATGCACGTGGGTGAGTTTGAGTGCAGATGCAGTGTTATTTGGTCTAAGGTGAGCTGAAACTGAGATAAGAGTCGCTTGGAGATCTGTCAAATTACACTTTAAAAATAAATCTTGGCCGAGGTTCCTCGCATTGTTTATTGTGTGACTTGTGTGATCACTGACTGAGTCAGTGTGAGGGGTTTATCGGGCTGCCATGTTGTCCGGGGTGGAGGGGCAGGGCGTGGTCCTGTTGTGCTGTTTAAAATGTATGAAAAGCAAAGGTCTGGACTGGGAGACAGATTTGACCAGTGCCCTCCTCTTTTGCTCCAAGGAGGTCCGTCTGATGGATGGGCTCTAATCAGCAGCAGACAGACCTGCCACAGGAAACATCTCCCCATCACGTTTACGGAAACCAGCACTTCTCCAGAGACCCGCTGATAGCCACAGAGGGAGAGGAGGGGGGAGGGAGGCGAAAAACAATTGGATTCTCCCTCATTTTGTGCAGAGAAACTCAGCAGGACATGTCCACTGACCAGAATATGATTTACAGGCCTGCTGCCAAATGGTATCTTGAACAATACAGCGGCACACAGTAGCTTGATTAGCTTGGAAACGATGCCAGAAAATTTATTTTGAGAGTACGTGACTTGTTGATTTCCCGCTGCATTCTGGGAAACATTTTTACAATTCGTGATGCAAAAGTTCACAATGTTGAGTTGCAAGTTCGTTGCTTGCTGGGCATTAGATGAGAAGTTTGACATCACTCTTGTGTCTTTTGGGTGCTGGTAAGGTGAGCTTTGTTGTTTGGACAGAGCCTGGCTAGCTGTTTCCATCTGTTTCCAGTCTTTGTGCTAAGCTAACTGCCTTTTGGCAGTATTTTCCATACATGAGAGATCTTATCGTCTAACTCACGACAAGAAAACAAATGAACATGTTTAATTAAGTGACATTTAAAGGAGGAGTGTGCAGGATTTAGTGGCATCTAGTGACTGATTGCTACCCCGTGTTTTCACCCTCTTCTTACTCGCATGAAGGAGAAACTACGGTGGCTGCAAAAAGTGTGAAAAACATGAAAAGCCGTCTCTTGAAGCAGTGTTTGGTTTGTCTCCTGGGCTGGCGTACTGCGTGGAAGAGAACCTGCAGCATCTTTAGATATAAAACACTCATGCTAAGATAATAAAAACAAAACAATTCTCATTTTCAGGTGATGATACACTAATAACAACATAGTTATTATTCCATTTCTGCCATATTCTGTAAATAAAGCCCGGTAAATCTTACACACTGCACCTTTAAATCTGATAGCGGTCCATTACGTTGATTAACAAAGGTCCATTATCGACGTCACGTTAAATTATGCAGCCTGTTCTTGTGCATTATGCAGGGAGGATGTTAAAGCCAAGATAATGATCATGGAGGGGCTTTAGCATGTTGAGGGAGTTTCTCCAATATACATACAGCGGTGCATAAATCTCCTGCTTCAATTCAAACCATGTTTGCTTGCTGGTGTGGGTGGACTCCAGCATGTGTTTACTTTTAGTGAGGGTTAAGTGTATTTTTCTTGCTAAGCCTCGCCTGCATGCGTCTATAGGAAGCATCTGACCTGTCGGATTTTGTGTTGCACTCTGTGTCCTTGCCAAAAGGCTTTTCCACCTCTGACAGGTGAGGCTTGTCTCCTGTGAGGCTCCACAAATCCACCCCCCATCCCTCCCCCGGCATGTCGGGATGAGCGAGGCGATGAGCCATCATTCGCACTGCGGATGAATAGACTGATCAGTCTGCCATGTTGGAATGCTGAGAGCTGTTTGCCTTTTGGGCCTTGTGAAAGCTTGTCACTCCGTTTTGTGGTAGCAGAGATTATCCCTGAAAAGAACCTGGGTGTCCTCGTCGTCTCTCTTCCCCTTCTCTTCACAAACTCTCTGACCTTGATCTTGCATGTCGTGCAGCGTCCTGCCCTCTGCATGGACCCGTGCAGTCATACTTACACAGATGTGAGAGGGAGAATGTTCTGGCCTTTAATTAAGGAGGCTGCAGTCTGCGCACGATCGAAAGATTTCCACTTTTTTTGAGTCGTCGTGGCTGAATTTTGTAATTTTGTTTGATTAAATATCACCTATATTCACTCAGCTTAATTTTGTCTGTTTTGTGAAGTCAGTGGTCTGTACAGGCTGATGAAAGGAAAGTAAGAGAGCAGGTTTAGGCTTGTCCTCTCAGCCCTAATCCTAAAAAGCCCTCAGGGTTGTACCCACTTCAACCTTCTGTTCAAAAAGAAACACTCAGTTTCCACGATACTCATGAAAACAGGTACATGAGTTCCTCCAGGTTTGGCTTGAATTTACAAATGAAATACCTCAAACTTAAACTGGAATGCGACATAAAGACGTGAACTTTCAGGACGGACCTGTAGAGCGAGGGTCACGCACAGGGGCACCCCTGGTTGATGAAGGCGCACCACCCTAAACAAAAAGCAAACAAAGGCAGGAAGGGCTGGGCCGCTGAACCCTGCAGACCCGAGCCAAACCATAGCATCAGTCGTATGCATAGAAAGTGTCAGCGCGGTGTGATGGGTTACGCAGACTGTTTTTCCTGTTTTAGTACTCCCTCTCAGAGGATTCTCCCTCTGAGAGCGCGGAGTGCTCGCTCGGGGTCTGCAGAGCAACGTAAACACTCTCAAATCACAGCTCTGATCAGGACGTGTGGACTTCAGAAATGTAAAGGTGTGAAGACGCGAGAGGGAGGCTGCTTGTTGAAGGATGACGGTGTTGGTTGGTTGACTTTTCATCAAGCACTAAAATGAGGTCGATATCTTTGGTTTGCATGAGTTTCCACGGTGCCGTTACCCAATGAATGTGGCCATCCACGGACTTTTCATCTGGTGCCACCGTGATTTGAAAAAGTTCAAAGCCACACTGTGCCTGAAGGCGAGCTGTCAACATGTTGTCCCACCACGTCAGGATGTTTTTAGATGTCAAACAGTGCATTAACATTACAAGAACTGAAGGCTGAAGCAGCGACTTCTCTTCATCGTCTGTCCAATCCGATGAGCCTTACTTACACTCATGTTGCAGAGAGAGACTTTAAGAGATACACACCTGACCTTGCTGCATGAAGTGTGTGATCCAAGACACACCTCGGCTGGTACAGATTCACAGTTACATACAAAACTAGTTATAATTTAGTTATAATGATAAATTTAAAAAGTGTTTGATGGCAAAATAGCAACAGAACATCACGTTAAATGAAGGAAAAGTTAAAACAAGAAGACAGAAAAGAGAATGAAGATGGAAAATCAGGAGATAAAGACAATAAAGATGTCAGTATAATATATGGTGTTTGCTGTTTACATAGACTCGTTGACTCTGCTGCTATTAATCACACAACTGTCACCGCCTAATTTGTCTACCAGCCTCCTTTAACAGTTTTTATTTCATTTTATTTATGATTATTTTCTTATTTTAGTTTTATTACTCATTTATTTCACTTTCTGCGCTTCTTTTCTGTCGCTGTGCAGCTGCAACCTCAGAATTAATAAAGTTTTATTTAATCTTATCTCGCCTCCTTCAGCACGTGGAGACAGTAAAAGTTCACATAACGAGTTGCAGCGTTGCTGCGTCGGTTCATGAACGTGCCTCGCTGTCACAGTCGGACAGATCGTATTTCAAAATGTTTCTTCCAGATTGTTCGATAGTGCGGTCACCATATGGAAGCCATGCACCGCATATGACGACGCAACTGCAAAGATGTGTGAGGAGGCATGAGATGAAATCATATTTCATATCCAGATCGGCATTAGCCACGGCGATTACACCTTCTTCCTCTTCTTCTTCTTCACGCTGCGCTGATTCATGTGCAGTCTCATATTTTAGCTTTGCGTGTGGATTAGTGCCGTTTATGTCTGTTTGTGGACGGTTTCACAGTGTTGTTGAGTGTTTGTGGCGGTTAGCTGTAGATTAAAGCAGGGATGGTGTCGGGGAGGGTGGGGCGCGGTATGCAGCTGTCTGTTTCGAGCTACATCTTGGCTGGATGAGCGTGGGGTGCAAACATTTGGCTTCATAAGAGATCGTGCTGCCAGTGAAAGCATATGCTGGCATCATGGCCACCCTGACGCCCGGGAGCCCTCTAAGAACGTCCCGGTGGCTCAAAGCTGTGAGCCACATGCCGTGTTATGAGTGCGGATCCATCTAACCTGTGTTTCAACATCTAAAGTCAAAAGTTCTCTGCTCATTAATAATACAAGAGTTCTCGCTAAATCCCTCAGCTGTGCTTCGAGGCCTTCAATCCTTGAGCGAGATGAGGCGCAGCAACATGTGCTGAGTGCCGGGTATGCGGATCAACCCATCGCGGAGGCTGAAATAGTGCAGAGGCTTTGTGCAAATATTTTCTTAGAGTCTCGGCTTCTTTTTGAAAGGCACTTAGCCTTCCCGCGCACCGGTGCGCCTCGGAAGAGCGACACATGGCTTTGACATTGACTTCGGGCTTCTCTGTTTTGGGATCGTTAAAGGCCAATTTGTCAGCATTCAGCGCGAGGCACGAGACAGTGAGATGTGTTTCAAACAGGAGGGGCCTCACATCTGGACCTTTTGTGTTTTAACAGTGTCCCGCTTCCTCTTTTAGAAACCTGAAGTACGTGTATAATGGGAAGGCCACGTTCCACAGCCAGTTGGTCTCGTTTCATTAGCATGCTTTCTTTCCTCGCTTGGCCCGATCCTCACCTTCTTCCTCCTGCAGTCACATTTTATGATAATAATCATCAGTTTTAATGAGTTAATGCAATTATCAGCTGTCTCCAGTATTATTGAAGGGAATGAGTTGCACCGTAAGCAGAGGCTGATAGACAGACAGGCGAGACAAGGCCAAGGTCTGGTCTGGCAATCAGTCACAGCGAGGGCAGTTTGATTAAAGGAAATGGAGCGAGTGGAAACTTTGAATGTGTGTTTTCAGCCTGTCTGGGTGATAGCAACAGCAAAACAGATGCTGAAACAATTAGGGCAAGTCGGAGGATGTTTTTACTCCCACTTTGCCCACACCCACCCTCCACACACACACACACACACACACACACACACACACACCACCACCTCTTCTCGCCTTGTGATTGCACATCAAAGTTGTCGACAGAGTGTTAAAGTTGATTTTATTGTTTGAGTCCTCAAAGCTGTTGTCAGTTTTTTAAAGGAGCCGTGCAGCTTCTTGGCTGCAGACCAGCACAGGAGAGTCAAGCTGTCGGGCACAAATACGCAGTGTCGGGTCCTGAAATGTGTAAAATGTGTCGTGTGATTCTGCAAATTCTCCTTCCTCATTTCCATTTATATTTCTATATGTGCATTTCCCAAGATTCTCTGCATTTAGCAGCTTTTAAGACGTTACTGTATTCAGTTTTCCATCCAAGTGTTTCACAAAATTTTCACAAAATTTCCAGAAAATACAAAAATTAACTTATCAGGAGAGCGTCCAGATAAAAGCTGGTGACACCAGATCTTCAGTCAAAGCAGAGCAGAAGAAGAGGACGCAGTGAGATCCTGTCGATCCGCAAAATGAACTTTCACCATTTGCACTATTTTCTTTTTTTGAGCGTTTGTCTGTTTAAAGTCACAAAACTAACGTCAGTTAATCGTTATTTATGCTGACGTTAGCCACTATGAGCAGGCTTGTACTGATAAAAGCGTATCAGCGACTCTGTTTCTGCATTCTGGTGAAAGTGCATCAGCATTTTCATGTTAAACACGAATAATTTCACTTTAAATTCTGGTTTTATGTTCGTCAGCCCGTTGATGGTAAATCAGAGACCACTGAGCTCGATGGGAAAAAAAACTGCAGACCTCTTTCTTTCTAAACTTTTCATAATAAACGGAAATCTTCTTTCCAGAACATCTGAACTAACTCTTAGTTCTCTCTCTCGTGCGACACGCCTGTTCCTCCCCCGACTCTTTAGAGTTCCATACGAGGTCATGATGACGGAAAAAAGTGTGAAAATTTGTAGAAATTCTGAAAGTTTCGGGAGAATTGTGACGTCAGGAGAGAGAAACAAAGTCTCCTGGGGAAAAGTTTGGTGTATCACATTTACCACTCGTGCTTTTTATAGGTTATTAATTCAACTTTTGTTTATTCATTTATATAAAAGGAAGCTTTAGATTTTCCATCTCATCTTCAGAGATTTTGTTCCTAATAATTTGGCCAACTTGTCAACTTTGAAACCTCGAAAATACGCAGAAGATTTCTGGTGACTTCTGGTGCGTCAGCATTTTCGTGTTAAATACCAATAATTTCACTTTTAATGCTCCCATCTTGGAGCTGATTCACGTTGGTGAGGGTGCTGAGCTCGACGGAAAAAAAAACCACATGTCAGATTTTATGAACTGCACTCTGCTTCCCTTTGAAACTTTGAGTAATAAACAGGAAATCTTCTTTCCAGAACATCTGAACTCTGCTAATTCTAAGTACTCCCTCTTCTGCTACACGCCTCAGTCTCAGAGAATTATTCTGGGAATTTTGGAAGAATTGCAAACACACATTTATCAGTCGTGCATTTTATAGTTTAGAAAATCAACTTTTCATTCATAAAATTTAGATTTTTCGTCTCCATTTTGAACTTTATCCTAAATATTTGGCTCCACTTGACCCTCCTGATAGCGAGTCAGCAGCAGCACATGACACGGCTAAAGGAAGTGGACGATGCACTTTCAGGGTGAATACACACACACACACACACTCTCTGGTTTGTTTGCTCTGAGCAGGCAGAGGGCCGGCCTCGCCTCAGAGGTGACTGATTTACAGTTTGTTGCTGTCTGTCAAACAGCTGACAGATGGGGGGGAACAGCGCAGCCTCCGCCACACTGTCGCCACTGTTAGATGCTTTTGCAGTTTCACCAGTGGCAAGAATTCTCAAGGACGGCTCCTAAAGTTTGATGGGAAGGTTAACAGCACACCATAAAAGTGTAACAGTAGAGCATACGCTTTATTGTTTGGTACCTGCGATGAACACTGAACCTGCTTAATATCCTTTAACAGAGCCGAGCGCAGCGCAGCGCAGCGCAAGGCCGCTCACTCTAACTGCGTTTAGCAGCAGTTGGCGCTGAATCCAGACTACATTGTAAATAAACACAGCTGCTCAGATTTGAAAAAGGCCTTTTTAAAACTCTTAGAAAAACTTGGCCCTGAAATAAGAACACAAAAATGTCACACAGCGCTCTTCTGTGATGAAATCGCGGTAGTAGTGGATGTCATCTCGGTTGTAAATCTTCGGAGATATAAATAGTCGAGATATTCCTGACGCAGTCTGGGGCACAACTTGTTTTTATAAAAGGGTTCTTTAGTTTTTCCCTGGCGAGTCTCCAGGTTTGGGTTGGACTTGCTGCACCGAGCAAATCTTCAGGCCTTAAAGTCATGTAAAGTTAACAATTAAAGCCGACTGATCGCCTCAGATTTGAGCTTATGGTTTGCATTTTTTGGTTTTTTGAGACTCCCTCCTGGTCTGCGACAGCTCTTTCATTCCCGCCCGTGAAGGAAATCAGAGTATAAGAGACGTAAGTTCCACTGAGACGTTGTGAGACTGCAAATGAAAAGCCTGCAGAGCACCTGGTTTTCACATGGGCTGCTGTTTGGATTTCCACTTTGACTTCTCATAACACAGGACGGGATTTAGGTTTCTTTGTGTGTCTAGTTTAAAAGAAAGCAGGCAGGAACGGTACCGGCACACTGAGATCCAGACATTTCCTGTCGCTTCAAAATAAGTCTAAAAATTAAGAATAAGCGTGCACACGCTGCGCGTTCACGGAGTCACAGCGAAGAAGCAAAATGTGAGCGTGGACAGAGAGGCTAATTTCCTCCTAATTGAGCCACGGGCTTTTTGTTTTGTCAGGAGATTTCAGACCAAATGGAGTCAGATTCCCGCAGATCTCCTGGGATGACAGGAGGGCCGGAGTCTAGCGGGGCCTGGGAGATCCCAGCAGCCCCGGCTCTGTAATCCCCTGTCATTAACTCCACTAACAGAGAGAGCTGGCCCGGCCTGCCAGCCACTACCCTCTCATCAACCCTTGTCCTTTGTCCCTTTATTTCTTCCCTTACATCCTCTCTTTCATTACACTCATCTCCCGCTTCTTTATTTTCTCCCATGTGTTATTGTTTCCTACTTTTTCTACACCGTTTCCTTCCCGATCTCGCCCCCCTCCCGCCCCGTGAGTGCAGGTGAAACACTTAAAAGTCAGTTTAAAAACTGATAGAAACAATTTATTTAAGTGAAGAATGACAAGATAAGATACGAATCTGACCTATTTTTACTGCATAAAAACAAGTCCGAGAACGTGCGACCTGTTTATATTTATATTATCGCTCAATCTTGCCATCTCTTAAATAAATAATGCATCTCAAGCAGCTATAAAACAAAAGTGTGACAGCAGCATCACAGTAGGGGAGGACAAACTGTCCTATTATAGCACATCCTGTGGTGCTTGCTGTTTTGTCCATTGATACACAGACACACACACGCTAGTGTGTGGACAGAGGATGGGTGCGGGGGTGGTCCAGGGTCCTGAGAAGGAAGAGAGGGGAAACACCTTGTGACCCCAGTGTTCCTGACAAAGCTACTGGAGGTGCAAGGATGGACGAGCGGAGCGGGGAGCACTGCAGGACAGCTGCCTCGATTTGGGTCAGTCGGTGCATGGATAACATCACAAATCTGCAGCGTTCACGGCGCGTTAAAAACATTTTAATCAGGAAGAAAAAGTGCAAATTTAAACAAAGCCGACGCTCACGTGTGTCCCCGTGAAAATCCAGTTCACTCATCGCGTGTCTCCTCTTGGCAGACGAGCGCTAAAGGAAGGTAGATAAGTCATAAATAAACAGTCAGGATTTTGTTTCTGGTGGCAACAACGATAAAGAACTTGCAAACACTGCTGTAGTTTGGCTCTGGCTGCACCGTGTTTGGGTTGTGATACGGATGTCAAACACAACTGTCTCCCAGACACAGACAGCGTGACTGGTGCTGCTGATAAAATATTCCCTCCTCGGCTCCATGCGAGCCATCCAAAGAAAAGTTTGCTTTGATGCTCAGCTCACTGACACAGTACATGTTTGAATAAAGCTGGATGGATGTCTTTTCATGGCGCAGCATCGGCTCTTAATTAAGTTCTTCGCCAATGTAGCCTTGCACATCGTTAGCGACTGTACCACAGGCATTTTAGACCACCAGGAAGAGGGGGCGGAGCCAGTGTCATGCCAGAACAGGAGCCAAGTGAATGTACATCTCTTTTACTGTCAACATATATTCTTTTTAAAATTTCTCACACAAAGTGACATTCTGTTGGTTTTATTGGGTCTTAGATGTCTAACACTGTTTTTAATGGTGAAAATATTGTTAAAAATGTTGTTTATTATGTTATTTTGAGATGTTTATAGATTTTTAGTCAAACGGAGGCTGCAAAGAAAAATGTATTAATCTTGGGGAGTGTCCTCACCCAACCATACTACAACACTGTGCAGGCATAGGGGGGAAGTTTTCTTCCAGTCGACAATCAACAATAAAAATAATTAGCATCCGTTGATTCAGGATCTGTGCTACGTGATGAAACTTTTAAAAGCACTTCAACAACAGGTGCATTGCTCATTAAAAGAAAAGTGCTGAGAGCGACAAAAATGAAACAATACAGGATCCTTATCAGCGCAGACGTTTCTTATGATTGGATGGAGAACTCTGTTCACTTCAACGCTGAAGGCAGATGTGGGGGAAAGATAGCTGTTTATGTTATGGCTGGCATAACATAGCTCGAGCTAAACCGTTTAATTAGGCGCATACAGTGAAGCACAACGCCCTCGCAGAACTTTTCATTTCACACCACGTGGATGTATTTTTTATTGGGCTGAAAATGAAGACACGCAGAAGCAAATTGTTCCTCAGGAGTAGCAGACACACAACAGCCGGCGATCCTCAGATAACCCGCGCTCTGACAAGATGCTCTGCCAATTAGCAAAAACCCCTCAGCAGGAGCAGCGCCCCTGCACATCTGAGGGTGTGGCGCTTGGCTCCATGGCACAGGGGTGCGACGTCGTCTGACACAGCAGAGTCGGCACTTAGCAGGCCGACGTGAAAGGCGGCTCGCAGTTAGCTTTAAGATTTGACTGAGATGGAAGCACAGATTGTGATCCGGGGATGAGTTATTGTAATCTTTACTGCACATAATCTGATTTCTGCAGGAGCAGCGTGCACTTAGGGACCGACCTTGTCTCTCAAATGACATCAAACTGTGACCCAGGAACCCCTGCGGCCCTCTCCGGGTGCCTCAGCATGATTTGTGGAGCCTGCAGAGCCACAAATCAAGAGGAAAAAAGGGGGATGGATCTGTTTGCTGCCATCAATTTTTACACTTCAAACAAACCTCGGGTCACAGATTACACCTTCAATCACCAATCTTGTCCTCAGACCAGACTGGAGCTGACATCCATTACAAATGTCCCCCCAAAGCTGCTGTGAACTCTGCAGAAATATCAGCTGTTTGCATGCACGCGGTCGCAGCAACTTTGTGTTGCGTAAGTGAAAATAAAGCTTAGAGTCAGAGCGAGACAGAAGCAGTCATATCGCAGCAGCGGGGTCATTACAGCAGCAGATCAAAAGCAGCCACAGCTGTGGCGGGGACACATGTGTGGTCCAGGCCTGAGCGAGAGAGAGACACAACCGCTGTGACACAGCACAGCCAAAGACAATGAATATATTTTATTTGGACAGAAATGTAAGTAAAGCCTCACTCCCAGCTGATAACCGTCCTCTCATCCCCTGTAAAACCGACATCAGGGTCAGCAGCAGGTCTTTATCTTGGCACCTAGAAGGGCTGCGATTAACAAGTGAGGAGGGTTCTCTGAAGATACCCAAGATATCCAAGAGATGGTCTAATCTGACCATCTGTTTCTTATCTACTCGCCTTTTATTTTTTAAATTTGCTAATTTATTTGTGTAAGGGATAGCTGGCCTGCGAGCAGCAGGCGGCCAATCCTCTCCCCGGGGGATGAAGTGTAGAGGTGAGACCCACCTGGTGTGTGTTTGTGTGTGGTTTTCTTGTGGTTGTGGATCAAGTAGAAGAAGCAGTTTTTGTCATCGGTGTGTCTGCAGCAGAAACGGAGCACCGACGTCTCCTCACTGAAAGAAATTCAGAGCCCTCTGCGCTCGGCCTTAGACTCGACCGGCTCTGTGTTCAAGCACAATCACCACTCACTCGCTGCAGCCTGATAAGCTGCGAGCCGCAGACTCCTTCCTTTCACCAAAGACATTTATCAAAAGCATTTACAGTCATAATCCACCGTGTAACTCCACGTTATCACCACTAGGAGGCCAATGCATGCTCAGCACTGTAATAATTCATTTCAGGTCTGCAAAAAACAGACTTTATGAGCTGATTTTGCAGCTGCTGGTTCTCTGCAAACTTACATTTTAATTATGCAAATTGTATCTTTAGATTGGGTGTTTAAAAGTATTTTTTAAACTTTTTTTTTTACTGTTGGACAGCTGTTAAAAAGGTGCAATCAAATCTATTTCCTTCCAGTGAGTAAAAACATGTATGATCTTTATATAATTGGCTCATTTCTTGCCTTTAAAGTTGCATTCCTTCCCTCTGCGATGCAATCAGCAGTTAAATGACGCATTAACCAAAAGGTCCCCGTTAAAGGGGATTTAGAAACAGACTCACTGATGGTGTCAGTGTGAGGTTTCCTTGTGTTTTTTGGTTTCAGCCCCGGTGTGTTTGCTCGCCGTCCTCTCTTCTTTTCTCATGGAAATCAATCCCCAGACTTGAGAATTGAATTCACACATTTCATCCTCCGAGCTGCCCCGCTGACATCCAATCTGATCTTCAAACAGTTTGCAGTTCACCGTCGATCTAATTACGCAGTCATCATTGAACTCTGAATATTTCTCTGAAAGTTTCTTATTATTATATTTATGGATGAGCGCGCAGAGAGAGGAATGTGACGTGTTCAGACTGTCCCGCACACGACACAAATACTTTTTTCTTTTTTCTTTAATGTGATCTAACACACTCACAAAGTGCGTTTTCTGCGGGTTAAATGATGCAGACCTGACGTGAGACGCGGGGTGTGTCTGCGTCTGTGCGCATTGTTTACATGATGTCATTTATTCGCGTGAGTGATGGATCGAAAAAGAGTCAATCAGCTGATCGATTACATTATTTATTATGACTGTAAGTATTAAAACCTCCTGCTTTATTGATTTAGATTAAAATAAATGATGTCGACCCGTTTTTAACTTTTTTAACGCTTAATTTCTGCAGTTTTTAAAAGTTTGCAATCCATTTTGCAAACTTTAAAAGCTGTCTACGTGTTGGGGGTCTCCTCGTCCTCCAGGCTCTAGGGACGGGCTCCAGAAGAGGTGAGAGAGAGGAGGAGGAGGAGGAGGAGGAGGAGGGCTGAGAGATGTTTTACTGGGGGAGGAGGAGGAGGTGGGGGTCGTCCTGGGAGGGAACCAGTGGGGGTGTGGAGGGCTGAGTTTAAAAAGGCAGACAGCTCCAGCAGTCACTCACTCTCACACACGATCCTGCCCACTCCTCCAGTTCCCACCAGCAGCACCAGCAGCAGCTCCTCCTGCGGCTCTCTGATTCCTGCTGTGATTTCACGTCACTTGGATCTGTACAGGAACTTTTAAGGATTTTTGTCTTTGTTTCATCGCAGCATGGAGCTCACCACTGGGGAATATGACAGCTATGAGTATTATGATGACAATGAGACTGATTGTGACTACTCAGAGTGGGAGCCCTCTTACTCCCTCATCCCGGTCCTCTACATGCTCATCTTCATCCTGGGCCTGTCAGGTAACGGCGTGGTCATCTTCACCGTCTGGAGATCCAAATCTAAACGTCGGGCTGCAGATGTCTACATAGGAAACCTTGCCCTCGCTGACCTTACCTTTGTTGTAACCCTACCTCTCTGGGCTGTGTACACAGCGCTGGGTTACCACTGGCCCTTCGGCGTGGCTCTGTGCAAGATCAGCAGCTATGTTGTTCTGGTCAACATGTACGCCAGCGTGTTCTGCCTCACCTGCCTGAGCTTTGACCGCTACCTGGCCATCGTGCACTCCCTGTCCAGCAGCAGACTGCGCTCACGGGGCACCATGCTGGCCTCCTTGGGCGCTATTTGGTTCCTGTCCGGCCTGCTGGCCGTGCCCACGCTGCTCTTCCGCACCACCGTGAACGACCAGAACAGCAACAGGACCACGTGTGCCATGGACTTCAGCCTGGTGACGAGGAACCAGAGGCACGAGTTCTTCTGGATTGCCGGGCTCAGCCTGTCCTCCTCCGCGTTGGGTTTTCTCTTACCTTTCCTGGCCATGACGATCTTCTACTGCTTCATCGGCTGCACCGTCACACGCCACTTCAACAACCTCCGCAAGGAGGACCAGAAGAAGAAGCGGCTGCTGAAGATCATCACCACACTGGTGGTGGTGTTTGCCATCTGTTGGACTCCCTTCCACATCCTGAAGAGCATGGACGCCCTGTCCTACCTGAACCTGGCTCCGACCTCCTGCGGGTTCCTGCGTTTCCTGCTGCTGGCTCACCCCTACGCTACCTGCCTGGCCTACGTCAACAGCTGCCTCAACCCGTTCTTGTACGCCTTCTTTGACCTGCGTTTTCGTTCCCAGTGCCTGTGCCTGCTCAACCTGAAGAAGGCCATGCATGGCCAGATGAGCTCCATGTCCTCTACGCTCAGTGCCCAGACTCAGAAGTCAGAGGTTCAGTCTCTGGCCACCAAGGTGTAGAAGGTAAAAGGAAAGGTGGAGCGGTGGGGCTGCGGGTCGGTCCCAGCTCCAACCACTGGAACACTTGTAAAAAAAAAAAAGACAGACTTTACGTGTCCGTTGTTCAAAGCTGGTAAGACGAGATGATGAACTTTGCCACTGCTCACAGTCATGAAATCCATAATACGTTCACAGAGAGGTGGATGCTCTGCATGTCGAAGCTGGAGCCAGCCGGCTGAGCTCCTTCAGCTCCTCAAATTCTCAGAGAAGAAGAAGAAAAAAAGAAAAGTCTATTTTTGTTTTGTCCCGCTCTGCAAAAGTTTCTCATTTCTCTGATATCGGGAATTAAAGTTGGAAATCTGTTTACACTGGATGAAGCATAAAAGCTGTACAGTATTTTCATATCATAGCAATTTTTTTGTGTGTGTTCAAGAACTATTGCTGTTTTGTTTTAGAAGCACTTGTTGTTTTATTTCCTTCTTTGTGCGCAGGGAAATCCAACAGAGCGGCGTCCTCTTTAAAGCTTGTTTGTGAAGGTATAGAAGAAGCTGCAGGGAGGGTGGAGGTGGAGGTGAAAAGGTGTTGCAGCGTAATTATATAGTTTGTGCAGAGAGGGAGACGAGGCAGGGGAAGGAGGGAGGGGGGGCAGACAGGCAGATGGCAGTTGACAAATGTTGTTGTTGGGGGGACAGGAACAGGGCGGGGTGGGGTAGAAGAGGGGTGGAGGGGTTTCGCGGTGTAGTCACGGCACTAAAGGGGGACAAAGGAACTCTGTAAATAAATTTTCCAGTTTGATGCATATGTTTTATTTTTTGACATCACTGTAACTAACTACTGCATTAAAGATGTGTTCTATGAAGCCGAGTGTGTGGACGTCATGCTTCATCTAAAGCCTCTTCATTAAAGGTGTAGTTTCACATCAGTTTCATTACACCATCCTGTTATTTCAGTGTGAAGCACCTCCAGAGGGGCTGTTGTAGCTTTTTGCATTTGGTTTACACCTTCAGACTAACAGACCTGTAATCTCTATTGATTCACAGCCAGTATCCAGACTGTAACCGGATTATGCAAAGTAGCCGTCATCCTGAAAAGTGTGTATTGTGACTTCTGGTGCTTTAACTGTTTGATGACACAGACCTGTGGGGTAACAATCAAAAGGGTGTGTGTGTGTGTGTGTGTGTGAAAGACTGTCTTCAAGCAGCAGCACCAGGAGGTAACTTCAGTGTGTTTTTAGTTACATCTAAAGAACCTCCAGTTCGTGTAAAACTTCTTATTTACTGTCACAGAAAGACTCAGAGACGGGACTCTCTGTCAACAGGAGGTAAAGCCAACAGAACTCCACATGTTCACTGAATAATAGGGTCATTACCAACGAGTGACTCTTCTGAGGGATCCTTTGATTTGACAGTAATGAGCTCTGTTGGACATAATCACCGTTTAGAGATGGCGGCGGCGGCAGTGGTGGTGGAGGGAGGGGGGGAGTGAGGCTCTAATCCTGGCAGAGGTCGGACCGCCGAACAAGTCAATATTTGTCCCCCGCTGACAAGAGGTTGCAGTTAGAGCGGTTGTTGGCGTTGGGGTTTGCAGGGGCGGGGGCTGTGGACGGAGGGTTGCAGATGCTCCGGCACACACTGAGCACTTCTCGGAAAAAAAATGTGAATGAGGTGAAGGGAGTTGGGACAAATCGCAGCTACGCGAGCCGCTCTTACATCACATCTTTAAAGTAACAACATGTGTGAGACGCCGAGAGCGTGAAGCCGCCGTGTGAGGGATCATATGTTACATATTGTCCATACTGGCAGCGGTGGAGCTCGAAATATCACAAGATTGATGGATGAGAGGGCCGCAGAGAGAAACAGGGCTGCTTAAACACACAGTTATCCTTCATATATTCAGTCTGACGCCATTTGGAAGTGTTTATGAGTGAGCGGACGACATAAAGCTCCATCTTTGAACAATAGTTTGACCATAAGAATCAGGGTGGAGCCAATCATGCATGCTAGATTGGCCAGACTTGTTGTTGTTATTGAGATGAGCTGGGCTGACAGCTTGTCTGATGCTGTTAGCCAGCCAGTCCACTTTGGGATAACTCACCCAGAATACCAGCTGACCAAAGCAGCGACCGGGGGCCGGCACAGAAACAACAACACTCGCGTAGAGGTGTCCAAACGCACGTAAATGTTGTTCGTGTGTGGCCTGTTTGGATGTTTGGATGTGAGCTTTACAGTGACCCCCCCCCCCCAAAGTAAAGTTCATGCACCGGACCTTTAAGATGTTTCTCTTGCACGGACTTTCTCGTTCACATACTAGTTTTGGTTGTTCGGACCAACA
Organism: Protonibea diacanthus; assembly: GCA_028641955.1. Taxonomy (NCBI): domain Eukaryota; kingdom Metazoa; phylum Chordata; class Actinopteri; family Sciaenidae; genus Protonibea; species Protonibea diacanthus. The sequence continues at coordinate 25,065,125 of CM053985.1, forward strand.
GCTGCTACATGGTGTGGACACAAAACACCCTCTGCTCCACACTGAACACTGTAAAGGTCATTTTAACACATAATACATGTCCCAAACATAAAACAGCTGGACACGTTTTAGCTGATTTTACTCAATTTGAGGTGAAAAAATTCATTTGTTGGGGACTATTTTCAGCTGCGTATTAACACACATTTGGAGCTCTAGTGAGTATTTACAGCAGCAGGATGTGTGTGTGTGTGTTTGACTAAAAATAAACTACAGTGTGTGTTCTTGGTAATAAAACCAGAGCAACATGTGGCTCGTTAATGTGTTTTTTTAGAGGAGGATTAAGATACATCAATTTTTAGTTCAGTTTTTTTAATTAGATGATCAGAAGAATCTCGAATATCAGCGGACTGAGCCTTTAATCTCACCGCTAACGCCATCACTCAGCATCTGCAGCCCGAACTGCAAGCAGCGCACACACACACACACACACACACACACACACACACACAGGTGCCCCCAGCTCTGAGTGTGTCATCAGTGTGAGCTGCCACACCCAAATGGGACATCTGAACCAAAAACACAACTGCTGCTCGCCTCTCCTCAGATCTCCCTGCTGTTCAATCCCACCCAGGCAGCAACAAATGCACTCTGCTGTGTGTGATTGTGTGTGTTACTCTGTGTGTGTGTGTGTGTGTGTGTGTGTGTGTGTGTGTTCATATGCACATGTAAACAGAGATCTGACACATTCCACGGGCTGTCAACACTAACCCCACTTTCTCTGTAACGTTCGCCCACCTGTTGCCAGATTATAACACACACACACACACACACACACACACACACATACACACATGCATGTAAACAGCTCCTCAAACAGCATCATTTGAGGGCGGCGTATCACAAAAGATGCAGTTAGGGAAAGCATCTCTGCATACAATCCATCCATTATCTGGTTTAACGCAGAGCAGGGTGAGGAGGTGGAGGTGGAGCTGGAGGTGGAGGTGGAGGTGGAGGTGGAGGGGTGAGAGCGTCACTTATTATCCGCCCCAAAACCTTTGTGTGAAAGATCAAAAGGACCTCTGGGTGTTTGTCGTACCTGTGGATCTTCTGGAGCTCAGAGCAGACCCAGAAAATCAGGAAAGAGGACTTGTGGACGGGTGTGAGGGCGCTGATCTTTCTTTTAAAGTCATGAAAACGTCAGATTTTACAAGCAACACTTTCTGCCAGAGTCTGAACAGTTTTGGTTATTTTAATGTTTTCTCGGGTTTGAAGTGGGCACGGCTCAAAAAGGTGACATCACATTCTTACAAGCACCAATCAGAGTTTGGCAGCATTTCAATCAAAACATAATTACAGCTGTGGGGTCGTCGTGTAATTATGCTTTCAGTGATGTCAGTCAGTTCTGATCAAACCACGTTCACACAGTCCACAGAGAGCCGAGCAGCTTTGAGTGTGTAAACTAATGTAACCAGAGGAGAAGCAGCGAGACCAGAGCGCCTGAAGTTCCCCAAAATGTCAAGAATAAAGAAACATTTTCACGTGTTGTTGTTTTTAATTATAATCTGCTCAGACTCAAAATGTCTGTAGCCAAACCATGACAGCAAAAGGCAGCAAAATATACTATAAATATTACGGCGTCTTACTGTAGAATTAACAGTCTCTAATATAAAATACTGCTTTATTTACCTTTAGAATGCTGTATAAATAAATGTCTTTTACTGTCATGGTTTGGCAGTTTTTCACCGTGAACTCTACAGACATTTAAAATATGCAATAAAGCGCTGACGTTAAACATCAACAGTACAAACATCTTCATAACCATAATATTAGAAAAATATATTGTATTTATTACAGTAGAATTCTGGCAACCGTTTTTTAGATGAACAGCATTGGATTATTTATCTTTTATTACATTATTTTGTTTTTATTAAGTTAAATGAATGGTTTGATAGTTCGAGAAACAGATATTGCTCTCATGTCTGCCTGTTCAATGTGAAGCTATAGTGGTTAGCTTAGCATAAAGACTGCAAGTAAACAGGTAGCATGCTCTCTCCAAATCTAACAAATTCTGCGTACAGCTCCTCTAATAATCAACACACACTGCCCCAATAAAGGCTGCATTGCTTTAAATAAAGACACAAGTAAAAGTTGCATGTCTGACCAGAACATGTGCTGTTCCCATGTCAATATGTGTACATAACTCCAGTGTTATGTAATGAATCCCTTTGAGTTGATATAAATGTGCTTTATAGTTTGATATTAAACTAAATTTCCAAAGATGATTAAAGATGAGTGAGCAGGTTGGATTTTTAAGCCGTGGACTGACAGCTTTGAGTCGAGGAACTGTCCAGAGGATTAAGGCTCACACTGTACAGTTAATAACATAAAGTGTCTGAGTCTGAGCATGAGCCCGGCTCCAGTCTAGACAGCTCCAGACTCTGATCCACCAAAACACGTCGCCTCGAACTGACGCAGGAAATCTCTGTCGAAACCAAACGCCGTGTTTCACTGCTCGTTTGCAGCGTTCACACCTCGAACATGAAAAATCTTTTCAGTCTCATTGATGCCGCCCGATATTCATTAAACAAACTACAGCCATGAGAAAAGTTGAATGAATCAACAACAGTTTGGATAACTGAAGTCCAGGTGATACCTTCAAGGTGGAGCGTGCACTCATGTGTGTTCAGTTGCCCAATTTCCCGCCTTCGTTCAGCTGTTTTTATCGAAAATTGAAGGCAAAAAAGCTTCAAAATGCCAACATGTGGCTCTCAAGTGTGAATATCTGCTAGTGTTCTGTGATAGTCAGCGAAGCGGCGTTGGGTTTTGGACTGTTGGTCAAAAAAAGACGCCATCTCACATGAGGGAAACAAGAGGAATCAATAATGAAACGTCTCGTGTTTTTTGGGTTCCCACCGTCCACAGAGCTCGTCTCGTGATCTGGATGTAAATAAAAACAAGTCAAATCTTTTTTTTTTTTTCTGCTTTCGCAGCAACATTTACTCTCACATCTCTTCCCCCTTTGTTTAAATCTGTGCTGATAGTCATCGATGAAATTCCACAGACCTTTGGAAACAGAGCCAGATCGCCACAAATCTTATCAATGAGCTCTCACAAATAACGGGGTATTACGCGTCTAATCATGCCTCACAAACAGTGCCCACTCAAGAATCCAATACACACCAGGCGCCGTGTGTGATCACCGTAAATTGCTACCACGTCTGCTCCAAGAATCACTATTGAAATCAGCTTGTCTCGTGGCTGCTTTAACCTGGAAGTGGCCTCTCACTGTAATTGTCCGGCCCTTGAAAAAAAAACAACACGGCATTTACATGAGATCAGTGTTTTCATGCTAATCTTGTTATCTTGTGGCACATTTGAAGGGGGTGATTAGGAAATCAGGGCTTTTCAAATGGACCACCACCACCACCACCTCCACCTCCCCCCGCCCTCAACACCGTCTCCCCTTTAGCATTGTTATTCGCTGTTGTTCAGGGTCACGTCCACTCCACCCGTTACAGCTCTAACTGGATGTGAGAGGGTGACTGAGAGGATTTTAGTCAGCTGAGAAAATATCTAAGAGGATATACTGTACACAGTGTAAAGACCGGGGTTAAACCTCGAACATATGTGGCACATATGCGGCCTGTTTATCTGAATGTTGTCGTGGGAGATGACGAGAGTCTGTGCTGGTTTTAGCAGTTTGTTCCTGTCTGAAAACAGAATATTTATCCAAGACGTGACCTGATACTTCTGCAAACCAAGATAAGGGACCCTTATCAGCAATGAGTAAGCAAAAAAAGACCAGCCTAAAATCATTTCCATCACAACATTTGAAGGAAAACCCACAACCCGGCTGCATAGCAATGAGCCCTGCTGCTGCTGCTGGATATCGTTAGGCTGGAGATGCCGCTTCCGAAAGGACGGCGGCGGCTTGGCCAGACCTGAATGTGCTGGGCTCTCGTCCCCTCCGGATATTGGTCGCTCAGGGCTCATCATCCCTTTTTTTTCGACACAAAGATCCTCTTCACATCCTTCTCTATCCCGTCCATTGTGAAGGGGCCTCCCTCCCCTCCAGGCACACGGCTCCTGTGGCTGCTGCAGGGGGGGCTAAATGCATCTCCTGTCACTGGCTGGTCCCAGTGCCAGTTCAGCTGCTGGAAGCACTCAGGTGCTCATGTCAGAGGTGAACCGCAGGGTTCAGATCACCTGTCTGGCACGAGTTACACCTGTACCATAAACTGATGGTGTGTATTTTTCCTCAAATGACATTTTTGCAGGGAAGTAATGAAGAGATATCAACACATGCATGTTCAGTTTGTATCAGTGCATGAGGTCATTTTCTGCTTTTCAGGGCCATTTTCCAGAATCATGGGGATAAAAATGTTCAATATTCATATTAAAATAGATCATTTAGACTCATTTACTCAAACAAATTCAAATCTTGAACTTGTGATTAGGAAGCTGTATCAATAAAATGTTTCTGCACACGTTGCATGCTCTTCTTCTTCTTCACTTCGTCATTACACATCTTCTGTCCTGGGAGTCGATCGGTCCTCCGCTGTTTGACCACTGGGGAGCAGCAACGTCTGCAGAGCTGCAGAGGGAGGGAGGTGGCTTCTTCACATCACAGCTTTAGGTATACTTCTCTTCTTCTCTGCCCCCTTCACTTCCCATCATTTGATAATATGGACTTTGCTTAAATGCCAAGAACATCTCCAGTCATCAATCAGCATCCTGCGTGCAGATCTGCTTTTTAAATTACTGCTGCAGAGGATGGAAATGTGAATAACATAGTTTAATTGTGGTTCATGCAGCTTCAGCAGCCCGTCAGTTACAAAACTGCACAGTCATGCTCTGCAAAGAAGGTGACGCAGAACTTTTATGTGACTCTCCTGAGCCTGTAAAAAGGAACCGCTGCCATCTGTTGGTCAGATTTACAATTACCACAAATATTTTAACTCAAGAAGCATGATATTGTTTTAAATATTTAAGGTTTTGTTATACTCATGGGAACTGTTTTGATTTTTAGTTTAACACATTTTCACTGCGCTATAATTCAACATTTAAACAGACTGTTATTATTAACAGCCCCCATGCTGTGTAAGAAGACACAAAATGTGACGATGTGCAAACATTGAAACTCCATATTTAATTTAAAATAGCACAAAGACTTTTTTGTTTTTATCATTTTGAATTTGATGCCAGCAACGTGTTTAAAAAATGTTGGCCCAGTTTCTCACAATCTCACAGTAAATGAAGTTAACTGACAACAGGTTAGTGACATGCAACGCAGAGCCAGGACAAATGTCTGTATGCATTATTTTGATTATTTTGATTATTTACACATCTAATTTTACGACTAAAAAGTTTCCTGCGTGTGAAAAAGGTCTGTACACGGTACCTGGAGTCGCATTTATTAAATATCAGTGATATCAGAACACGACATTTAAGCAGTAAGTAAGACAAAAAGTCCCACAAGTACTACTAGAGAGCATACTAGTCGCCATTTTGGGCCTTTAGTAGTTAGTACTAAGTGTATATTTTGAGTCAAACGCCTACTAGTACATCCAAATGCTGTACTAGTACTGCCAAAGTAAAACAAGAAATAGGACTTCATATCAGGGATATTTAATAAATGCTTCAAAAACAATCCACATCTCCTGCAAGCAGAGTTTGGCATTGACTGTATTGAAGTGAACGGGAAACTCTCAGTATGCTTTATTATAATTTCAGTTTCCAAACGTACCTTTTATTTGTACACAAAGCTGGACAGCAGGTACAGTAACAAGCATTAACAGAGGTTCTCTTTATAAATGTGATTCTCCTGATCCTGGTTTGTCAAAGATTTCGACTCAGTTCCCTGTTTAAACTTTGGCCCGGACAGGTTTTCTGCGCTGTTGCACTGGGGGGCAAACAGCCGGGGGCAGTGGCTTGCGGCCCTGGCACCGCTTGTTGTTGCTTGTCAGGGAGAACATTGGATCTCTCAGTCGAAGTCGAGAGCTTTCACCCTTCGAGGAGCTCAGTGTCTCTGATTTTGCGCGCGGGCCGACGATGACGGGGGCGCACGTCTTAGGGATGATGGTGGTCATGGTCCGAGTCAGGACTCTTCCTCTTCTGGACGGCAGTAAAGGAGCTGCTGCAGGCTTCTGTCTCCTGTCTGGACCTTTGCTCTCTTGTTGCTCTCGTAGATTGTGAAGTTGCATCTTACACTCCAAGTCTTTCACAGCCTTGTCAGCGTAGGCCTGCATTTCTTCACGCACCTGAGAAATCTGCACTTCAAACTCATCTCTTAAGGCCTTCTTAGTAGCCTCAAGCTTTTCCTCAAAAATTGCACACAACTCCTCCTCCCTTAGATCCATCTCATCTTTGCTCTCATCTATCAACACCTCCGCTTGTTTCTTCTCCTCACCGCTGACATCCTCGCCCTCGGGGTCACCGTTCACCTGCGTGACCTCCATTTCTCTGTCTTTGATTCTTTGCACCAGCTCCAGTATGCTGTTCTTTGGCTCCTTCATAACAACTTGTGATCTGATCCGGTCACGCACCTGTTGGAAAACAGACTGCATCTTTGCTTGTTTCCCTGTTTCTGCAGCGGCGCTGTCCTCCAAACATTCCTCGTCCACACTGACAGAAGACATCTGCTCTTCTTCGGCGTCGTCCTGCTGCTGCTTCTGCTGCTCCTCTTCTTCACCGTTCACCAGTATTTGTGGATTTGCAGATGATAACTCACTCATGTTTATTCTTTGCTGTGCTCCTTCCAATCAAGCCACTACAATTATGTGAGGAGAGGCGGCGTGGGAAGGACCTAATTGACTGAGGTGTTTGTCCTCAGAGAGGCCGCAGAGGCGGGGGACTCAGGCCTGCAGTGCACTGTAATGCAGCATGATGTATGAGATAACATTTTAAAAACATTGCAGTGAGGCAGCAAAGCAAAAAACCAAATCAAATCTATCAGCATCAGGAGTTTTCAAGCCTTTTAACGTGTATTCCTGCTCTGCTGAAGCAGCACTCAGGTGCACACGCCTCCCTCAGCGCACTCTGCAATGATCTAACAGCTGCCGTGATGCAAATCAGCTGATATCATTTCATTTATTTGTTGTGCTCCTCTCTCTGAGTGTGTGTAGTTGCATCCCTTGACAACAGTGAACCTCTTGGTAACGGCGTGAAAAACAAAGATCTTCAGGGACGCTGGCGGCGGGGAGCTCTGAGGGGCGGGCTTGAAATTCTCATTAGTGAGCTGTTACAGGAATGCAGAGCTGCAACACAACACACACGGCTAACACATCTGTTTCACTACAACAAAGCTGTTCAACAACATGTTTTCTAGGCAGGAGCAAGAACAGCAGCCGCACTTTACAAGAGAGTACGCAAGGAACGAGCGAGACCTGATAAATGAATCATTAAAGAGGAGATAATGTGAGTCACTAGAGGACAGAATTCATTTGTTTATATGACATACGACTTCCTTCAGCTCTATCAAGACATATGTCATCATATTTGGGCCAAAAGTTCAGAGAGAACAGTCAAAAACCTCGAGGTTTCCTTGGACTCTTGGATTCTGACCTCGGTTTTGAAGTACGTTTTAAAAATGTCACCAAAATATCATTTTATCATCCTCGGCACATCACTGATGTCTCAGAAAAATGAATTCATGCTTTTATCACCACGAGGCTCAACAACTGCAAAACTCTATTGTTTGTTTGTTCCTAGAAAACATCTGTTGGTCGCCCACAATTTATTCAGAAGAGTTTTACAGTTGATTTTAAGATCTTTTTATTCGTTTTTAAATCACTGAATGACACCAGCCTGTCAGATCCTCAGCAGCTGGACGTAGACGTGAACATTAATATATATTTAGTCTGATTATAATGATTAATAGATGCTTTGGGACTCCTGCTGTCTTTGGTTTGTTATTAAGGAGCTAACTGTGTATATGGATGTGACAGTGTCTGACCGTGAAGAGCTCTGTAGGTGAGGAGAAGGATTTTAACTTCTGGATTTTACAAAGGAGCCAACATGGCAGAAATATGATCTCTAATCCTGCCGTGTTCTGGATCAGCTGCAGAGTCCAAACTGACTTTTTGTGACAGTACGAAGCTGCAATAATCCACTAAAGATAGAAACAAGACACTTTGAGTGTGTTGCTGTCTGCAGTCATCGCTGGCACAGATTCCTGCTGACCGAGCCAATAAAAACAAGAAGAAACATCTTAATTATCTGGTTTAACGGTGGAGATTTGAACTTTTAGTCAAGATCAATACAAAGTATGAATTTAATGAGATAATAACTCTTACAGTCTGTACAGTTAAAGTAGACTAACTATTTTTTATTACACATGCAGAATTAATTATGTAGCATAATTAACCCAGACATGACAAACGATGTTCTGTAAGTCAGGGATGCTTCTTGGCTCAGTGTCACTGCACGTCGGGGGGGTGGTCCTGGTTTGTGTTTCCTCAGATCATGAAGTTAATTTGTTAAAGTTTAGTGCAGAGATAACTGCTGGACGGTCTCAGATCCGAACTTAGTTGTTGTTTCGAGTGTTTCAGTCATCACAGGTTGGTCAGTTTGTGTCCACTGATGATCGAATCCTTTTTGTCTGGTGTTGATCATGAGAAAATAAGAAAGTTTTCCTGTTTGGGTTCTGGTTGGTGCGGCAGTGCTTTAAGAACAGTTTAATTGAATGACTTTTAATCAGTTTACAGCACAGATACATGTTATTGTATATGTGGCTGTAATACTGCAGCTAGAAACTCGATGACCTCTACAATGAACCTTCTGTACAGGGTCGACTTTTTTCATGTCGTCCTTTGCTCTCTTATATAATAAAGTTTAGTTCTTATGCTTATAAAGTATAAGTTGGTTTGCTTTGAGGAATTTGAAGAGTATAAAGTACAAAAATATGAAGAAAGATGCAAAACAAGTACTCTTGCAAGTCATAGAATAAATAATGCAAAACACTAAAATACACAGAAATAAATCAGTATAGATCAGTAAATATGATTTTGTGTGTTAAGACCAGCAGCTGAAATCCATTAAATCAACTTATAATGTCCCAAAAACAGAAAACAACCCAAACTAATCAAGCTGATTTTAGATTTATCACATTTGTACAAAGAGCACTGATTCTGCTGGACGAGTCTTTCACTCTTTGTTTCACCCTTTTAACCACAATAATCGTGATTATTGGAGTATTTGGAGGAAGTCTGATGGGTTGGAGGATGGAGGCATTTTTCAAGGCGCACGAGGGTTCAGCCGGCTTAAACCCAGAGAGCCAATAAGAGTCCTGCATGAGTGAGCCTCCTCTCGCCCACTAAACGCTAACATATGGACGCCTGATTCAAGACAAAAAACAGCTGCAGTGCCAAACACGTGTGGACAAACAGTTTTTTTTTACCTTCATTGATTGATTGATTTTGCATTATGACGCACGGAAGACATGAAAAATAACTCAGTTATTATTTTTTAATGCAAAATTAAATTGTAGTCTTTTGGAGGTTGTGATGTGAGTGTCACAGCCAGCAGCATCAAACTGACGGTGATGATGAGCTGTCATCAGACCTGTGGCATGTTTTCCTGAGTAATCATTGTATAACAGCAAAAAATGCACAAAGCATCAACATCTCCCTCCTCCTCCTCCTCCTCCTCCTCCTCCTCGTCCTTCTCCTCCTCTTCGTCCTCCAATATCTCCTCCTCGCCGATGGGGGGAGGATCTAGAAACTTCCTTCACAGCTTTTAAATTCAGAAGTTCATTGTGGATTTCATTCCGACAGTCAGGTCAGGTCACCGGGAGCAAGATGGTGAGTTACCGTCCACAGCTGAATGATTTCATGTGGCTTTTATTCTCTTAAATAATGTTTATCAGTGTATTTCAGCATGGATAATCTTTTCTTTGCAGTATAATAACTATAATGTGTTTTTTTAATTTTAGACTACATACACAGATAAAGGTGAAAAGGTTAGTAACATAATCAGATGTGTAATGTTGCAGTTGCTGCACTAAAACCAGGATTTTAATGCATCTGATGCAGCATTTATCTGTGTTAATTTATTCTGTTTTGTCTTCTTGTGTTCAGCATGAGCAGGGCAGCTTCCTCTGCTTTGACCACTTGACATTCTGGGTTGGAAATGCAAAACAGGCAAGTTAACTTTCCACTGTTTGGGGCACATTATCATCTCTTCCTGACTGACTTTTCTCCCAGATGAAGGGGAACCCTACACATCTATACACAGAGCCAGGCTATTGGCTCTCCAGAGGGGTGGAGGGGACACAGCACATTAAACTCTCTGCTACATATACATTTTCAGACCCGCACAAACTGAGTCAAACCTCACACGTCACCAGGAGATGGTGCTATCAGAACGTTCAAGGCAGACAGACTTCTCTATGACTTTCTGCTGAGTGAAAGTCTTTGTCTCCTTTCAACAGGCTGCTTCGTATTACTGTAACAAGCTGGGATTTGAGCCTTTGGCCTACCAGGGTTTGGAGACAGGCAGTCGAGATGTGGTGTCCCATGTCGTCAGGCAAGGAAAGGTAAAGAAGCCTCAGTGCCTGCAGCCTGGAAGCACAACACACATCAGTCAGTGAGAAATGTAGTGCAACTTTTAATGTGTAGACTTCATTTATTGTGGATTGTAACACTAGCTTTCAATAAGTAAGAATATTGGACTCATAGTTTCTCACTTTGTATTTCACAGATCATTTATGTTTTCTCGTCCGCCCTCAATCCTGGAAACAAAGGTACAGCACAGCTCAGCTTTCATAGAAATGTCACCATTATAACACAAAAGACAGACCTGGAATGCACATGGAAAATCATTTTTAAGATTCCAGGCAATTTCCAGGAAATTAAAATGCATTACTTTGAATTCTTGAACACATTTTGGGAAACCTGTCACTGTATTTTCATTAACTGTACTTCTAAAAACAAAGTAAAATAAAGAGTTACAAATGCACATTGATATCTTTAATATCTCATCGTCTCCTGCTGGCAGAACTCTGAGCTCAGTAATTGAACCCTTATTATCAATAAAAACAACAGAAAAGACATTTCCACATATATCCTGACAGAAATAAACAGTTCGTACAGGTTTGAAACATCCTTTCACTGCAACGTTTGCATGGTTAAAGAACACGTTCTCATCTTTTCTCAGAGATGGGAGATCATTTAGTCAAGCATGGCGATGGAGTGAAGGATATTGCATTCACAGTGCAGGACTTGGACTTCATTGTGCAGGTGAATACTAATTTAAAGGTGCATCCTCAGCTTCACAACTTCACTGTTCATTCACCGTGTTAACCTCTTCGACAGAAAGCCAGAGAGCGAGGTGCGGTCATCGTGAAGGAGCCCTACACGCTGGAGGACAAGTGTGGTAAAGCCAGGCTGGCTGTGCTTCAAACGGTAAGACACGTCACAGAGTGTGGAGTTAATATTAAAGTTTGGTCACATTACTGAAGAAACTAAAAATGTCTGCTGCAGTACGGTGACACCACGCACACACTCGTGGAGAGGACAGGATACACTGGGTTGTTTCTGCCAGGATACCAGCCTCCTCTGTTCAAGGACCCTCTACTAGGAAAACTGTGAGTGCACACAGCTAATTACAATATTTAAAATAAACTCAGAATGACAGACGGAGTAATGAGCTGAATGTTTGCTTGCATTCCTCCGTGCAGACCAAGTGGAAACCTGAACTTCATCGATCACGTTGTGGGAAACCAACCGGATGATGAGATGGTTCCAGTGGTGGACTGGTAACGTTCTCAGATATTTAGAAACGTGCACGTGGCGACAACATTACCTGCTGTTCATGCCTTTGTGTTGTGATGTGATGTACAAGTCAGGGAGGAGTGAAAGAGCGTCTGATTCTTGCACAACTCTGCCTTTTTTTTTGGCACGAGTTTGGAATCATCATGACTTTGCATTTTTCTTAAGTGGGTCTGCACCCATTCTCCACATCTGGATCTTGTTTTAACCCCATCACTTAAGCACGAAAAAGGCGGGGGGAAAGGCAGTTCTCTAAATGAGCGAGCTCATTGGTTGATCCCGGAAAGAGGGATGTAAGTTTTTTTAAGATGTCAACGACCTCATGGAGCCGGCTCGTAACTCAAAGAGACAGCTGAGACGTGCCTCAGATCTCCAGTTCAGCTCACGAGATGAGAGCAGCATCATTTCTGTGACAAACACAAACACTAAGCTCTGCTTCGTGATCCAACAGGTATCAAAGAAACCTTCTCTTTCACCGCTTCTGGTCAGTGGATGACAAGCAGCTTCAGACAGAGTTCAGCGCCCTGCGCTCCATCGTCGTGGCCAACTACGAGGAGACCGTGAAGATGCCCATCAACGAGCCCGCCATGGGGAAGAGAAAGTCTCAGATCCAGGCATGTTCTTTACACTGCAACAAACATGTGGATTAGAAATGATTAAATAAATAACAGGCATCCTTTCACCATGTTTTCACTGACAGGAGTATGTGGAGTACTACGGAGGCCCAGGAGTGCAGCATATAGCAATGAACACATCAGATATCATCAGTGCAGTAAGTCTACAAGACACTGTGTTTGACACGCATCCAAAAACAGCAACAGTAACGTCTCCATGAAATCTTTATCTGCAGATTCGTAACCTAAAGGAGCGTGGGATGGAGTTCATGTCAGTGCCGGACACCTACTACAACCAGCTGAGGGAGAACCTCAAACACTCAAAGGTCAAAATCTCAGAAGACCTGGACGTTCTACAGGTCAGAGCGAAGATCACGTTAACAAATGTGATTAAAATTCTGATTTTTACACACAACAACCTCATGAAGAAATTCTTACTCATATCCAGGAGCTGAAGATCTTGGTGGACTACGACGACAACGGCTATTTACTTCAGATCTTCACCAAGCCGGTTCAGGATCGCCCCACCGTGTTCTTGGAGGTCATTCAGAGACATAACCACCAGGTGAGGGCGCCACAAAATATCCAGCCTGTTATCCTGTGACTGGAGTCAGTTTGCTGCTGGATCACTAACTTCAATTTATCCACAGGGCTTTGGTGCAGGAAACTTCAAGTCTCTTTTCGAAGCCATTGAAGCAGACCAGCACGCACGAGGAAATCTGACCGTCCTGACACCGAATGGAGTTTCAAAGAACATGTGATCCCAGCGTCATCCTCGCTTCACACCTCTAGAAAGTCTCAATAACTATCAATGTACTATGAAAAGACACTGACATCTGCAATACAACATAAGAATTCACAAAGCATGTTTATTAAAGCTTTAATTTTTTTTGCATGTTTTATTACAACGTACCATTTAAGTACTTCATTATAATCTCTCCTGATGTTCGTGAAAGATTATTGTATGAGTTCTCAAGAGGAGCGCTTCACTTTTTTTACACAAAGTTAACAAGAAAAACCGACATTATGGACACAAGCTTGACTCAAGCAAAACACCATTTAAGCTCTCGTAAATGAAAACATTTAACTGTACATGTTTGTAACGCTTCAACAAGACGTTTCATCATCACGGAGGGCTTCTGCATGTTTGGACAGCCTGTCTTTCCCCTTGTGTTTGCCACTCGCTCATAAACTGTAATGTCACGCTGCCTTTATAATGTTTTAACCAGTGCTTGCATGTCATTCCAGACCTCCACTGATAAAGTTTCAAGTGCTTGGTTGATTTTCTGAAATCATGATTCACTGAGCGTCTCCAGTCCTTGCAGATCTTGATGGTACAGTTCTGAACAGCATTAAAACTTTTTGACTTCTTCAGAGTTGTCTGTGTTTTTGTATCGTACAGTACCTGGCACCTGATACTTCATTAGAGATCAGTTCAAGGAGCCGCGGCAGCCATCTGCCCCGCACAAACAAGGAATCTTTGTTTCCTCGATGGGAAACTTGTAGTCGTACGTGATTTCTTCGTTGATGCTTATCGGCTGCCGGGAGTATATCACTATCTTCTTCTGAGACTCCACGGTGATGATCTTTGCATAGCAGTTCGGCTGCAAGACAAAATAAACACCACAAATTTTGTAACGAAGAAGTTATTTAATCTCCAACCACAGATCTAGCAGCTCTTACTCACATTGCAGCTGTGGTTGATAAATCTGGCCAAGTTCCCACATTTCGTAGCGTCGATGATGGTGTCCTGATCGACCCGGAACATGTAGCTGCTTCCGATTCCTTCCTCCTCGTATCTCTGCTCCCTCGTGTCAGCGATGACCTAAACACATTCAGGAGACTGTTTATTATTACTCACACTTCTTGGAAAGCACCCAGAACAACCAGACGGTCCCAAAGGGCCTCTGGGCCGATTCATGGGGAACAATCAGGGGAAAAACAGCTTGTGTTCCGAATGTATTTCCAAGCCTCTGCTGTTCGTTTGATGATTTATCTCACCTGTCTGATGATCTGACCCACATACTCGATCACCATCTCATCTGCTGCTATAGGCTCCATTGCAAACAGACCCCACTCGTGGATGTGACTCCGGCTGAAGCAAATCCTCTTCTTTCGAAACTGACATAAGATACAAAGAGTTTCATGGCACAATGAGACACAGTTCCACCTGCGTTACTGTTGAGGTTTGGCCTCACCGGCGCTTAGAGTTTATTGTCTTTTGTGTTGGTGTGGCAGTGGCGGGTATCTCAAAAACCTTTGCAAATAAAACTGGCTCGATACCACCAGGGCTTGCACATCTGTCTGTGTTTTCCTTGCCACTAACTCCTCCCTGTTCCCCTGCCATTTCCCTCACCTGACCTCACCTGCTTCCCATTTCACTAATCAGCCTAGCACTACATATACCGGCCCATCTCCACTCACTGCATGTGGATAAAAGTTGTTCTGTTCCGTTGGTTTTGATTCTACTCGGATAAACTAGGTAGTTACTTACCTTCAGCTGGTTGAACTTGACCAGGTCGCTATCACAGCTGAAAGACGACAACAGGCGGCGCTGTTCGGACCTGAAGTCAGATCCAGAACGCAGTGAGGTCGCTTGCTGGGCAGGTATGCACGTTCCCTGCCGAAACATGTTGACGTTAAGCACTGAACGGAGTAAACCGAGCACTGAGACTATTGTCTTCACAGCTTCGCCTCTTTAATACCTGAGTACTTGTAGATGGAAGCTCCGTGGTCAGCTTTGTGTTGCTGAGGTATTTCAGTTTGTCCTTCATGCTGATTTTGTAGAAACCTTCGCTGCGAGCAGAGCCCGTCCTGTGCTGCGGCTGCCATGATTTGTGTTCGTTACTATTCTCTGTGGGGACTTTAGTCAGTGAGCAGCAGTTCAGGACATCAAGCACAGATTACTCTGAATTCATTAATTACATATATGTTTATAAAATTAACAACAACACTGTGTAACCTTTCTACCATAAATTAACTCATATTGATACTACACTGACTTGTAATCAGGTGATTGGTGTCTCACACACCACCAATTATTTCACTGATTTGACTCTGATCGAACAGAGCTAATGGAACTAACAAAGATAACAGCTAACGGGACTAAAAGAGCTAACCAAACAGAGCTAACGGAACTAACAAAACTAACAACTGACGGGACTAAAAGAGCTATCTGAACAGAGCTAACAGAGCTAATAGCTAACAGAACTAAGAGAGCTAACAGAGCTAACTGAATGGAACTGACAGCTAAGGGAACTAGAAAAGCTAACAGAACAGAGCTAATGGAACTAACGAAGCTAACAGCTAAGGGAACTAAAAGAGCTAACTGAACAGAGCTAATGGAACTAACAAAGCTAACAGCTAAGGGAACTAAAGGAGCTAACTGAACAGAGCTAATGGAACTAACAAAGCTAACAGCTAACGGAACTAAAAGAGCTAACGGAGCTAACAGAAGAAGCAAGCAAGCTCCGGACAAGTGTAAATCTGGGACTGAACATATTTACCACAGGGGGATTACAGTCTGAAACTGGGGACGCTCAATCGCAAAAATATAAGTGTTGTTTAATCTCAGTCATCTCTACGTTCTTAAAAAGGATATGAGGGTGATGTATCCACAGGGTGTCACTGATCCAACCAAAGCCATTATCCTTCTCTTGCAGCCTGTGATATGTACATTTCAGCAGCCGTGCATCTTCTTCGTCCAGGCCGTCCTTCCAGACCCAATGGAGTATCCCTCTCTCCTCACCGAGTGAGCGCCACCTGTGAGGACGACTGTGGGACGACAAGGAACCGGCCTTTCTTTTAAGCAACCTCTGCCGCTGACAGACTCTCCATCTCCCCTTCAGCCTCTTCAGCTGTTTTCTCCTCACTGAGGATTTCTCCGTCTCTCTCCGATTCTCCTCATCCAGAAGTCCAGGCATGTTCTCCAGCCCCTGCAAGGGCTTCATTCTTACACCTGAGCTGATCCACATGCATGTCCCATTGGTAGACTCAGATGAAGAATCAGAGAGGCTGCATGGAGAGGACACTAAGATGGGAGAGCCTCTGAGAGAATCACATAACGTGGGCTGTGAGGTGGTCACC
Source organism: Protonibea diacanthus (assembly GCA_028641955.1). NCBI lineage: Eukaryota > Metazoa > Chordata > Actinopteri > Sciaenidae > Protonibea > Protonibea diacanthus. The sequence continues at coordinate 25,081,572 of CM053985.1, forward strand.
ATTTTCCTCCTGTGGACTATAGCTCGTCGGGGTAGGACAATGTCTCTCCCAGGAGTCTTTGGGGCTGTGATGTATGGATTACTAGACAGGCATGGAACAGGAGGTGGGCTGCAGATCACTATGCTACCTTCTGATGCGATCGTCTCTCGGCCTGGGGTTGCTGGAGGTCTCCCAGACATGTGGAGTGGAGTCCATCCACTTCTATCCTCTCTACCAGGAGTTTTGGGCATATCCTGGTACAATGAAGCCGGGGGACCAGAGGGAACCAGAACGAGCTCAGTGCTTGCTGGCGAGAGGGAGAGGACTTCATCGGGAGAGCCCACGCTTTCCAGTTCAGCCACAATCCCTTTGCCTGGTGTTTGTGGTCGTTCCACCTCCTCCACAGCTGGAGATGTTGGTTTGCTTCTCATCAGGAGGTCTGGGTCGCTGTCCACCAAGCAGCCGGTAGGAGTGAGAGGCCTCAGGTTTTCTATGGTTTCGAGTGACTCCACCGTCCATTCAGGGATCTCCATCTCTACGTCATGGTGTGGCTCCACTGCTACACAGATACATAACAAGAAAACGTTACATGGTCATATTCGAACAACACTTTCGTGTCCCCAAGAGGATAAATTCAAAGTGAAAATATCTTAACTATTAAACCATTTGCCATGAAATGTGCTACAGATATTGAAGCTCCTCTAAATTAAATTCTAATGACTTTAATAATCCGTTAACATTTCCACCGGCAAAGTTTTAGTGTATTCAATGAAATCTCAGCATCTACTTGATACAGCATCAAGGTTCCCAGAGGATGAACCCTACTGAATTTAGTGATCCTCTGACTTTCTAAGTTAACTATTTTTGTTTTTATTCAAATTTATCAATGATTATTGGGTGGCTTGCTGTGAAACACACACAAGCACAACGAGTCATGGTCCCTAGAGGATTAATAGCAATAATTCTGATCCTGTGACTTCATTTAGTGCCACAATTATATGTATGTGCCAAGAAGGTCAATGTTTTCACTTCTTTCCACTGAAATATTAGCATCTACTTGATTCATTAACTTGAAGGTTACAGATATTCGTGGTTCCCAGATGATGAACCCCACTGCATTTGGTGATCCACTGACTTTCTCTAAGTAAATTTAAATTTCTCACTGATTACTGGGTGGATTGCTGTAAAACTGTGTGCACACACTAGGTCATGGTCCCCAGAGGATTAACTGTAACAATTCTGATCCTCTTACATCGTTTTGACCAGAAGATTGATGTTTTAGCATCTACTTGACCGATGATATCAAAGTTTTAAAGATATTCATGGTTCCCAGAGGATGAATTTGGTAACCCCCTGTCTTTCTCTATAGTGAAATGGCTGTACAACATGTTGGACATATAACCTGGAAGTCCTATAGGTGACAGGAGCTGTAGATGGTCCTGGGGTTCGCTGCTTTGAAGCTCCATGATGTCGTCCAAGTCACAGGTGTCTTGCTGACAGGATGTGTACTGGTTCTCCTCAGTTTCCTCCCTGTGAAAGGGAGCAGGCCAGTCGTGCAGGTCCAGCTCCAGCTCCAGCTGAGCACCGGGGGTTAGCGGGGCTGAGGGGGTGACGGGGGGCTCAAGCTCCATCGACTCTTCATCCGATGATATGACGATACACTCGCCGCTCCTGTTGTCCTCGCCGTCTTCCTCCATGTCTTCATCCTCAGGACTAAGGTCGGAGCAGGAAGAGTCCTCGAAGCTGTCTGAGGCGAACGAGTCGGAGGAGTCAAAGTCTGACGAGTATTCACTGTCCTCAGAGGAGCTGCTCTCTGAAAAAGTCTCTATAATCAAAGAAAGAACAAATATTTACTCATCAGCATGTGATTTTTTGTGTTCAACGCTGCACCTGTGACGTTTGAACGTACCACTGTCTAAACACAGCGCTCCATCGTTAGTTTGGACGATGACACAATCGTCATCCTCTGCGGGCTTTTGTACTGACTCCTTTTCTTCTTCAGCGTGATGATCACCATCATCATCATCAGCTCTGTCACACTAATTACAGCAAAGAAGAAAATATATTGAAGCCCCATTTTACTACTAGAATGAGATAATTCCTGAAAACTAGCTAAAATGTATTTACCAGGATTTGAGGGTGTTCATCAGCTGGCGCGACAGCCTGCGCTTTGCCAGTTTCTTCATCTTGAGGTGTGTTTTCTTCTTCTTTCCCCTCATCGTCGTCGTCGTCATCACTGTCGAGCTCATGCGGTCTTGCATGTCTGCGCTTGGCTCTCTCAGATGCAGGTTTAAATACGTCGTCGCCTTGTTTCGCACCTAAAACCACGTGGAAAGACACAGTGGGTCAAGCTAGAGTCTGTCACAGTGAATGAGGGTTAACTGCATTAAAATCACTGACCGGAACTTTCATGAGTGGAGGACGCATTTTCCGCCTCTTCTGATGTAGCAGGATCGTGGGCTCTTTTCCTTTTTACCTACAAAACAAATGATTTCACATTAATGCCTCGCTCAGGAGTCAGATGTTGGTGTGTTTCACTATTTGGAAATTTTTACCTTGAAAGACGGGAGTGGAGGTTTTTTGCCCTGTCTACCGAGGTGACTGAGGGGATTTTTTAGTCTGGTCCTCTCTTCTGCACTCGCTGCTCCACTTTTCAAAGGAGGGACTTGTATCTTATGAACAGAACAACAATAATAATTAACCTGCTGGCTCCAAAAGTGCCATTAAAAGTACGGCTGATGATCAAAATTGCCAGACTCACCTTTGTTTTCTTCTGACAGTCCCACCAGTCCTCAAATGCCTTGAAAGCGACCCCTTCAATCATCCTACGCATCATGTCCTTCTTGATGATTGACTTCAGTTCATCCACGATGACGTCTAAAACTTTTTCTATCGTGACCTTGTGACGGTTTTCCCTCACGGGTGTGGAGAAGTCTGGCGGTGGCACGAAGGGGTTAAACCTGGGAAAAGGTGGAGCGGGCCAGGGAGGCCGAGGGAAATGCGGTGGAGGATTCCCCTCGACCAAAGGGCCTGCAGGTCGCACGGGTAAGGGGTAGGTGTGCACAGGAGGTGGGACAGAAGGAGGCACAGGAGGTGGGACAGAAGGAGGCACCATCAAAGGTGGAGGGGGTCCGAGAAAAACTGGTGGAGGAGGAATAGAACGAGGAGGTGGAATAGAATGAGGAGGTGGAATAGAACGAGGAGGTGGAATAGAACGAGGAGGTGGAATAGAATGAGGAGGTGGGATAGAACGAGGAGGTGGGATAGAGCGAGGAGGTGGGATAGGCGGAGGAGGGATGGGGATGCCGGTGCGATGGCGTGGAGGTGGGATCCAGCCTGGAGGTGGGACGGGGATGGTGCCATTTGGCAGGCGAGGAGGGACGGGTGGAATAGATGGAGGAAAGGGAGGGATGGGGAAAGGGAAAGGGGCGACTGGTGGTGGAGGAGGGCATCCAGGCCTGATGGCAGGAGGAGGTTTGGAGGTAACGAGCTGAGCGGTGCTGTTGAGAGAAGAAAAGGGTGGAGGCTGAGGTAGAGAGGAGATCTCTTCTGTGGGTGAAGCTCCAGGTGGTCTGAGCTCGTTTTCCTCATTGGCTGCATGATGCTCCTGAGTAAGACAGAAAATAATCCGAATGACACGTTTACATACGACAACATAACTTTAATTTTCTAATCTAGAGGAATTACCTTCGGACACAATGACTGAAACATTTCTGCATCGTGTGTGAAATCAGGTGGAGCAGGAGACTCTGAGTTTCTTGTAAGAAACGAGACAGCTCGAGTAGTTTCATCCTCTTCATTGTCGTCGAGCCACGTCGGGCTGGCGTTCGGCAGATCATCGTAGGAGCGCTGGTGGCTCGTGGCGAAAGACTCACAAACGAGCGAGTCGCCTGAGAGAGGGGAGGTGTTCGCCGAGCAGGGTGAAGCCGGGCTGTCCTGAGAGTGAACATCAGCCTCTAAAGTCTTTCTGTCAAAGAACGAGGAGTCGGCATTCTGGCTGCGCGTCAGCAAACTTTCAATGCGGGAGTCCAAACTCTCCACCTCGGGCTGGGGGCTGCTAGCAGAGCAGTTGACAGCAGATGGAGATAAGCCTGCTCCATCAGGCGGGGAGGAGGCCGCTGTCTGTCGGTCGGCTGTGAAATTAATGCTCAGTATGCTGTAAGAGTTGCAGTTCAGATGTAAAGCCTTGGAGGCAGCGGTGACCACCTCTCTGGACTCCTGACACGGGGAGGAAAGGTTAAAGGAAGGATCTGTGTTACTGTGAGTAGATGACTGTGCGTTGTGACCCCACAGTGCAAGCTGCTGACTGCTGGTTTGTAACTGCGAGAGGGCGTGTGGAGGCTGCTTCAAAAATAAGCTCACATCTGAGACTTCGCCCGATCCCCTGTGATACCTCGCAGGTTTACGACGGCAGAGCTCTCGTCTTAAAGGTTTGTGAACACTGTACGTGGAGGGCTCCCCCTGGAGGACCGGAGTCGCCTGAAGACTGGAGTAGCAGGAGTCCTGGGAGAGAGGAGTCGCAGATAAGCAAGGAGTGCGGGGGGTTCCCTGAGAACGAGGTGTGAGCCCAAAGCTGCACGGTGTATCCTGCCAAATACTGGAGTAGGCTGTGTCCAGAGAGAGCGGGGTGGCGATGCTGGTCGGGCTGGAGATGCTCGCCTGTCGCTGTGTGGCTGTGCTGCCCTGTAAGAGAAAACCAGTGAGAAATATGACCTTAAAAACACACATGAATATATGATTGCTTCAAAATAAGCAGATTTAAAGTCCTTACCAGAAAACCGTCGATTAAGCTTTGAAGAGCGCGCTCGTTGCTGCCCACTGGCAACGTCCACGGAGTGTAAAGACCACGCAAGAGGAGCTGCAGGTAGCGTGCCCTGTTTTCACCTGAGGAAGGTTGCAATGAATCCAGTTCAGCATTTATACTTTCAATACATAAAAAAACGTGAGCAACTTTTATCAATCAGCATTACCTTTAGGATCAACCTCCACATGAATGATATTTCCCATCACTGATGTCTGATGGAGGTGCTGGACGGCGTCTTTAGCGGCCCTCACCGTGTCGAAGACAACCTTCGCCACCCCTAAGTGCTTCTTGTTCTTGGGGTTGTAAAATATTTCCACTTCTTCGACGTTCCCATATTTTTTGCACATGTTAGTCAAGAACGCCTCCCTCACATTGTCGTTCAACCTGGAGAACGTCACTTCTTTGGGAGGAACGGGGCCGACGTACCACTCATCAACCTGGAAGGACGAAGATGAATGACAAGTGATGTTATAACTCATATAATCATTATTAGTACTGTTATTAGGAGAATTATGAAGATCAGTGATGGACTGTAACTAAGTTCTTTATTCGAGTTAATGTACTTATTTCTCTGTCACGCTTTGCAGACAATTCAGAAGTAAATAGTCTGAAAACAACTTTATTTACTAGTTACTACTATTCTTTTCAAACAGACTGATTAGTTTAGCAACAGAAAGCTTCTGAAAAGTGAGAACTTGCTTTTTCTTGTCTTAATTTACAATTTATATTATGTTTATGTAATAAAGTTATTAGTTACTTTATAAATGAAGATTTTGGCACATGAAAATTTAAAGTACTTTTACAGCGTGGTATTAGTACTTTAGAATAAGTACTTTTACATTATGCTGTTATACTTTTACAGCGTGGTTATTAGTACCTTTACCTAAATAAAGGATCTGAACACCTCCTCCTCCACTATACTTACATACTTTTACTTCAGTAACACTTTAAATGTACTCTTACTTGTAATGGAGTACAGTGTGTGTATCAGTACTCTTTACAGTACCTTAAATTTGGCCACCAGAAGCTCAGTCTTGTTGCATTTGCTCCACAGGCGGCAGATGCGCGGATCTCTGACTGTATCCACAGGAAACAGACCTAAGTCCTCCACCTGTGCAGGTAAACAACGGCCATCATCATCATCATCATCATCATCATCATCATGGAAAACATTCAGGATGATGTTCTGGCAGGAAAACATGCTGACGTGCAGTTATGAATTAAAGAGAAACGATGCAGAGGTTTCAGAAACACTCACAGGTATGTTGAAGTGCTGTCCATCATAACGGTACACTTTGTACAGTCCTTTTGTCAGCGCGGGGTCAATCATCAACTTGCAACTTCTCCAGTGCTGAGGCGGCGTCTCTCTCTCAGCACTCTGTTTTTCCCTTTCCATTACATTCGTCAAAACCTGCGAAGAAAACACGAAATAACCCGAATGAGGTCATTAGTTCCACGGTGAATAAATATCTGTAAGCTCGCTTCCACTGGAGGTTAACACGCCCCGGCAGGTGATGAAGAGCATCACCTGTAAGCGTTATCCTCCTTCTAAAAGGCAACAAACGAAACCAAAGTCCAAACACCCTCAGGTGAGGTCTGACGTCACGCTTTCTTTGTCCACTTTACCTGAACCGAAGTTTCATCCTTTGATGGAGCAACATTGTGGAAAAGCTGTTGTTATTTTCGCTGTTTTTTTTTTTTCGTCGCCCAGGTTGGAGAATGGATCCATCCGCCTCGTAGAGACAGAGACAGAATATAGATCCGTCTGTGAGGGCGGAAGGACACAAAAAGGTTGGAGGAAGGTGGAGCTTACAGGTGACAGGTGTGACATTTATCTGCAGATTTTAATACAAAAATGTTTGTTACAGAAAATAATGTATCTGCTCTGTGTAATCATGTTTTTACTCTGTGAATGAACATTTATTTTTATTATTGCACATGGAAATGAATCCATTAAAAGCCAGAGGAGTTTTCAGGTGAAACAAAAAAGTTATTTATAAAGTTTATTATTATATTATAAGATAAGTAAATATAACATAAGATTAGCAGTTATAATTTATAAAATATGAGACCCAGAAGGGAAATTTAGTATCACAGCATCACAAGAAAGACAAATATTAAAATATATATACAGATAACAAATAGAGGATTTACTTTATTAATGCCTCAATGGGGAAACTCAGATTTTACAGATATACAACCACACACACATACACAAACCGTTTATATAGATGCAAATGTGGAGAGATGGTGCAGTGATAGGAACAGTTAGAGGGTTTGGTGCCTTACTGTGCTGGACTTGAACCTATCCCCTGGTGTGGGATCAATAAAGTCTGTCTTATCTTATCTTAGCTTATCTTTATATGCATATTGTCTAGTGTGAAACATACTTGTTGTCTCTCACCTGTGCTCTGTCTGTCGGATGCCGGCAGTGATTTCCGTTGGTTGAATCACCTCTGCTCACTGCTCGCCCTCTTTGCAGAGAAGGAATCAGGTTACAGAGAATTTCTCTCTGGCTGAGTGCAGACTTCTCAAACCGAGGAGCGCACAGTCGCTCGTAGCATCCGGGTCACGGAAATTCAAGTGAGAGATGAAGAACAAGAAGACAGTATGAGTATTCAGCTGGAGGAATACAAAGTTACAGGTGAAAGGTCAGGGATCACACACACACACACACACACACACGTCTGAAAGTGTGAAACAAAGTAACATTTACACAGTTCTTGCCCTGCACCTAGCGTGACCAGGGAGGCTTCTACTTTGATTATTGTTCGGGAGTCTTCCCGTAATGAGGAATCTCACCTTATCTTAGCCTTGAAACCTTGAAAAGGAACTCATATGAATAACTGTTATTAATATGGGACATAATTTGCTACCTTAAGTCACAACTGTGAGAAAAATGAAGCTGTAATATTACTATAATAATTACGATAATATTAGTCATATTACAATACAGCAAAAATATAAATATAGTTAAAAGGTTAACAGTGCCTTACAGATATTTGTTACCACAAACTATACATAAACATTTATTATTTTACACATATGTTTATGTACTATAATATACATAAATAGAAGATATAATATATAATAGAATGGGATACAGACATAGTATAGTATGTATGTGTGGTAGTACTTTGGTATGAGTATTTCACATTGTGGTATTAGTACTTAAGTATTATTTACTTAGTTATTATTTATATATTATTAACATGGGGGGCTGCTGGTAGCTCACCTGGTCGAGCTGCATGTCTCTTTGTCCCCTACGAGCAGCCCGAGTCGGCTGCTCCGATCAAATAAAGGTTCAAAACAAATGTATTTCTTTGATACAGCAACTAATACATTATTGTAGCCAAACACATGTGAGGCTGTTTGAATACTTCAGATTCTCAGACAGAAGGAGGAGCAGTTCATTAACAGAAGGGTGGACTGTTTGTAGGTGTGTTTCAAGGTGTGAGCGTCCCAGAAAGCATTTCCAAACTTTTTCACACGTTCATACCGCTGCCTCCACCATGGTGTAAACATGACTTGCAGGTCAGTTTAGCTGCCTCAGCTTAGCTCCGACCGCAGTCACAGTTTCTGTTTACTTCTGGATTATCTCTCCAGTTATATACACACTGCCAGGACACACTGGAAGTATCCCTCCTCATCGGTCTTCTCACAAAACATGAGCCAGAAAGGATCAGGAGCAAACAGAGGAAACACCAGCCAGCTAGAGGAATTCAAGGTTGTTATTGTAGGAGACAAGGGCTGTGGGAAAACCGCTCTCCTCACCGTTTACACTACAGGAGTCTTTCCAGAAGTAAGTGATACACACTGGCTGTCATCAGATCTGCAGTATTTTCTGTGTGTTCATCCCAAAGAGGGAATAAATGCTGCCTGCAGTAAATCTGAATGTAAAGATTAAACAGAATAAAAATGTTTTAATACAGCAGTGAGACAAAAAAATGTGTTTTATTTCAGGAATACGTCCCATCTGTGTTTGACAAAAGTGTTGTAAATTCGAGGTACAGAGGGCAACACTTGCGGCTACATCTCTATGACACTGCAGGTGAGGTCTCATTCTTTACTCACACTTTTGAAACCATCTTGTCAAACAGGTAGTCCGAGTCTGAGGAAGGCGTTTCCCATCATTCCTCGACAGGATTAGAGAAATCCAATCACGTGCCCTTTTATCTCTAATCAAAATAAACAGTACAATTATGTTGATTAAGTATTTTTCAACATATCTTTTATTCATTTATATTTATCATTTCACATTGTTTATATCAGGTCAAGAAGACTATGACCGTCTGCGGCCTCTCTCCTATTACAATGTTAACGTGGTGCTGATTTGCTACGATGTCACGTGTCCTTCAAGCTTTGATAATGTCTTCGTAAAGGTAATCCTGAGCTGCGTCTTTCACTTACTCCAATTCAAGATACAGTTTTAAAGCAACACTATGTAGTAATTGGTATTTGTTGTGATTTCTTGCCCCCCAGTTTGCAGTTGCACACGTGTATTAACCAGCTACAGCTGGTTGTAGCTGCTGTTAGGACATTAGAGAGAAAACCAGAACATTTTCTCAGTAAATTATGATCCAGTTTCACCAAAATCAGTGACATAGTTGGTACTTTAGTGCCGTAAAGTGCATTACAATAATTTGTGCCCCCCAAAAATGCCTGTGTTCCATATCTTTTAGTGGTACCCTGAGGTCCAACACTTCTGTCTTGGGGTGCCCATCATCCTTGTTGGGTGCAAAGGAGACCTTCGAACAGACAAAGCACTGATCAAGAAGCTCTGGGCATCGGGAAAGAATGCTGTCACTTATCTTCAGGTATCAAGCTCAACACGATGCACTGTTACAGTACAGTTAGTATTACTTCTGACAAACATCAATGACTATGAGAACTCTATTCTGACAGGGAGAAGAGGCCAAAAGGAAACTCAACGCTGTGCTGTACATGGAGTGCTCTGCCAAATACCGGGAAAATGTTGACGACCTATTCAGACAAGCAGCAAAGCAAGCACTAATGGCAACAAGAGCGCCGGAAAGAGTCAAAGAACAGGGTTTGTGTGCTCTGTTCTGATGCAAGCTCATGGCTGTGACTGACTGACTGACATCAGTTTACACTCAAACTGCACGTCCGGACACATTTCCTGTGTGGTTTTCCCTTCAACTTCACAGTTTCCAGGCATACATCCATTTCCTGTAACCACTTTTCCTTATCAGGGCCCCAGGGAGCTGAAACCCAGTTGGCATTGAGCGAGGGCAGTGTACACGCCAGTTCATCCCAGGGCGACTTCATAGTTTAAAACACATTCTGTGCATGTTTCCTTGTTTTTTGTTTCTGTCCTATTTTTGTATTTACATGCAAATGTTCAAACATACTGCTTAAAAAATGGATATAATCTCACATATCATCTCAGATGTGTTTTATTTTCATACGGGCAACAACAAAAACATCCTGGTGACTTTTAAACAGAAAAAAGCTGCAGCTTCATGGGCTGCTAACATCACACAGAAGCAAAACATACAATACAGTATTTACTAAAAAAAAAAAAAAATCACTTTAAAGAAGTGCACTGACACAAGCAGTGGTACATTTCTATATACAGTAACATACATGGGGTTGAATAAATATACCACAAAATGAACCAAAGAAAAACCCCTTTGTCTGCACTGATCTGTTTTTAAAGAAGGCACATGTGGCATTTCCTATCAGAGGTCTCTGAGTGTGTGCAGTTGACCTGAATAAACTTTATTCCTTGTAGAAAGTCTCACCAGTAACCACTAGTCTGTAAGTTTTTTACCCCTTATGGCTCCTCGTACTCAGCTACATGTCTCGATATACGCAGATGATACCATCTTCTATATGGACGTTGATATCATCTGGTGGGGACAATTTAAATGCAAATTTTAGGATCTTGTGGCCTACCGAGATTCTTACATGACCAAGACTCAGCATGTGTAGGGGGTAGTTAATACAAAACTGATCATCAAATTAAAAACACAGCATTACCTTGATATAAATACAGTAATGTTCGAATACTCAGTTAAGAATTCAAATAGACTTGATAAAAATGTTCTTCACATTGTACTGTGAGCTTGTTGACCAAAAAAGTCTAAACAAAACATTTTAAATCTCATCTTTAGGGGGAGAGATTTTGGGTTGTGATATAATGTGAAAAGTTTGTCATCTAGCATTAAATATGTGCACATTTCCTCATTTACCAAGCTTGGACAGAGTTTTTGTACCGATGTTACAGTAAAAATTGACAAAGAAAAGTAAAGATAAATGGTCAAACCCAAGTAAAAACAGTTCAACAATGTGCCACAGGACAAACACAACACACCCTCTAATCCACTTTAAAAAAAAAATGTAGAACCTAAACAAAGTGTGACCATGCTCAAACTTGTAAACTATGAAAAGTACAAAACATACAAACTTAAACACATTTCCAATACGTGCATGCTTTGTAATAATACGTTCAAAAATACTAAAGCCATTTTTATAGATTACAGTATATATATTTAAACCGCACAAGCAACGTGACATTGAGCAAATTTCTCTCATTTTTGTCCGAGCTTGATTTTCTAGTAGTAACACAGGTTATAAGGTTTTAAGAAATGTTCTTTCGCCTCAGGTTGTGCACGAATACTGTTGGACATTAACATTAATGTATTTGTTTTGTCAACAAGGTCTTCCTCTAATCTTAATTTTCCTATGCATACAAATTTTTGTTACTCCTAAAAGTGAGGTTTATGCAAATCTTTGTTCAGAACACTTAGGAGCTAAACATTTGACAAAACAACTCGTAACTAAAATAAAAAGTTCAATGTCTGTATCAAACAAACCAAAGCACTGAGATCTTGCATCTCCATCACTGTGGCATATACAAACAAACTCTTTCTCTATCTGTTTCTAAAAGTGGCACCTTCGAGTTGCATGATTCTTGCATTTTTTGTATTGTATCCACACTAAGTGTGCTTCAGCATCAGTTAAAATAAATGTAACTTCTTCTATAACTTTGGTTTTAAAGCATGCAGACAGTGATTCTTGAACATCTGTACTGATAATAAAGGCTTGGTAATGCTAAGGCTTGGTAATGCCTACAACGCCTAATTTAAAGCCAGGCAAACGTGAGAACAGCGCAACCCACCATGGGACACCATGAAGCACATACACAGGTGGATACTGCAGTGGTGGTGAGTTATTCAGTGAACCTCCATCGGAGCCACAGAATAAACTGCGAGTTGTGTAAACTACACATGGGAAAGTCCCGACAGAGCTGTGCCATACCCGTACTAAAAACAGGCACCATTTAAATGAATATTGAAAATAAGTTGTGGCTATATTCAAATGAGGAAACGCACCTTTAAAAATGATCAGTGTGTCAGATTTAGCGGTTTCTGTTTGTAAAATACGGTCACGCCACTATAGTTTTTTCTCCAAACTTGGAAAGGGCTGCAACTACACCACTAGATGTCACTAAATCCTACACACTGGTCCTTTAATTTACTCACTGTCAAGGTGATACTAAGCTCTGTTTTCTACTGTTATTCACAACATATTTTTCATTACAGTACAAGAGTGGGTATCCCTCCAATTTCCATGACTGTACACTCAAATGCAAATGTGAAGTCCTTCAGTGGCTTAAATCCTGAAATAAGTAATGTTACAATATGATATGATATGTCATTGAAACGTTAGCGCCTGAGAGCAAAAGATTTACCTTCAAGTTAAACTATTTTCCTAATATACAACGTGTAGAAGTCCATGAAAATGCATTATCCAAAAGTGGACTGAGTCGGAACCTGCAACGCTCGATAGATGAAGCTAGCAATCTTATAAAATACATAAAACATAAAAAATAAAAAGCTCTCATAAGAGATTTCATGTTGAACGTCCGCTGCTGTTGTTTGCTAACTGGCTGTAATTAAGGGAATTGGACAGCTGCCTTGAGGTCGTCATTTTCAGCCCTGTGGTCCAGCTGGTTCTGGAGCCGGATGACCTGCTCCAGCTCCCGGATCTGTCTGTCCGTTTTGTGACTGACGAGTGTGCGGTAAAAGTGGACGGCGAACACGATAAAAACAAGTCCAAACGGCACCATGATGCAGGTGGAGGCGATGGCTGCGGCCTGCCCAGAACTTATGGTGCTGTTGCCTTCATTCGGGTTGCTTTGGAGGGGCAAGAACTTCACCCAGCACAGGAGCATCACCTCCGTCAGGAAGAGGAGGGTGCCAATGACGGTGGAGAAAGCCCAGGCCAGTTCTATGTGGCGGTGCATGCGCTCGTGGGGAGACTCGTTGACGGAGTTGAGGTTGTGAACGTTGCTGACGGCCTCGAGGTTTGGGAGGATGCAGGTGCTGATCATCAGGGCAAAGAGGTGTACTGCAACCAGAACGGTGGTACAGGCACTGAAGGCGATCAACAGCCCCGGAGGATACTTATAATCCCGCTCCAGCTGGACCTCCACCATGGCAACCTGGGGAAATAAAGCAAGGATGAAGAAGCGTTAACATCTGCAACATACACTGATACAAAGAGCTATAGAGTCTATATTAATCGTAATATGGCATTTTTCTGATTTCTTCATGTGCTTTCAGAGCAATCATTTAGTTTCATTTGTTTGGGACAAATAAGAGAAACAATTACAGAAGTAGTGTCTGATGTACTGTACACATCTCTCCATGCATCCTGGAAAACCTGGAAATTTAGAGACTAGTTTTCTAGTCATGGAAGCACCTAGAACCAGAGGCTAAATATCCTGGAAAATTTGTATTTCAGCCCCTCTCTCAGATTTCTTAGGTGCATATTTTTGTTGTTTTTTTTTAAACTCGATAGTTGGTAGGATGAGCTGCACGGACATTTAAATTTCCGCTTCCATATCAGTTGATCTAGCTGTTGAAACTCTTTTCAGTCTATTTTTTTCCAGAGCTGTGAGCATAATTATCATTAGAAATGCTGTAGATGGTCATAACTACATGCACACAGCCTATCATTGATATTTTGTTGTGGTTAATAAATACACCTTCACTTTCTACTTCTTGGTGAGTGAGATGAATACTGATCCTTTGATAGGCACTGATAGTTCATGCAATCATTAAAATTACATGCTAAAATCTGTTCTGTTTCCTGGTTCAGGTTGTCCTGATCGTTTGGCCCCGCCCACCTCGTTGAGTGATTGTTCTCACCTGTGCGCAGCCTTCATAAACTGGCTGATTTCAAGATGGCCGCTCTCTAAGTACTTTGGTTTTGTTTGGTCTTGTGTGTGTTCAGCTCAGCTTTGGTTCACGTTACACACAGTTTAAGTTAACGCTCACAGTTTCCTTACACTGAGCTGTACTGAATGAATAATGTTTGCTGTGTGTTCTCTTCCTGAACGACACACACACAAACATTCATAGCATGAACTCGAGTAGAATACCTAGCTGGTGTCACGATCACACTTCTGTCTGAACAAACACTGGATCTGCTCTGAGCTCGTTTGGTAAAGGAAGTGTAATTCTACAATGTCCTTGGAGGTGTTAGTGGTGTTAGTAGTTTACTTCTGATAGTGATGATGTGTGTGTATGATGACATCTCAGTGGTTTCTTATCCAGATCTTTCACAGCCTGGTTGTGAAGTGATGTTAGTGGTTTAATGGCGGAGGCTGATGTATCAGATCGTGTCTCTGTGTTTGTCAAACCTTCGCTTAGTCCAGTGTCGTCTCTAGTTTGTTGTCTTTAGTCGTCACTTGTCTGTTTGGAACTTTTCTGATTGAGAAACACAGCCAGTGTTCAGTGACAGGAAGTGTCACCTTGCCCAAACAAGTTTGTTAGTTTGTCTGCAGCAATCGTCGTTTTCTTCACTGCAACCGCCACCTGGATTTACTGTGCGTCATTAGTTGCTACACTGACAGCAGCTAATAGTCCAAATAAATAAATAAACTGGATCAGTGAGCGACACAGTAAACACGGCTGTCATTTATATTACTGCAGCTTTGTATATTAACCAAATCATACGTAACAATGAAAATCTTTGCACGCTTTCTCTCCAGCTTGTGGGTGAACGTTTAAATGAAGGTGTTATTATTTATATGCTTTATATGCATATGAGCCAAAGGAGAACAGACTTTTTCAGAAATATTTCTCAGATAAAATGAATAAACATCCAAAGTCTGACGTTGGCGACCTGCTCTGTCCTCATTGTCAGCTTCGTCCTTAAATCCACAGCAGCAGGTCAGACGCTGACGTTCAACTTCCCGAGTCAATAATGTGAATTAGAAAATTAAACAACACCTAAACACCTTATGACGAGCCAGATTTGTCCCACGAGCCTCAAGTTGAGTATCACTATCTCATGTTGTTTAATAATTTGGATATTTGTGCTCAGGATCATCAGCCTATAGTCTCATAAATATCTCACTGCTGTCATTTTGTGTAATATTTGTGTATTGATATTTTTTTTGCACTCTTCCCTCCTCTGTACTGCAGCTTACATCAGGATAAATGAAGTTCTACCTCATCTTATCTCGTTTACTGGCCGTGTTTTACATTTCAGCCACGGCCACTTTTATTGGCCATGTATGTGTACACATACAAAGAATTTGACTCTGGTTTCATGTTGCTCTCAGATATAAACAGGAAAACATAAAGCCGAGGCTTGAATCTAAAAGGTGGCCGTGCTTTTGCCATCAGGACACCTCGACTTTGGAACAACAACCTGAGGAAATCATAAAACACATTTTTATGTCAACTTGCTGTAAAAAAACAAACAAAAAAAAAGTGTGTGTTTGTATAACTTATCTTCACAGGAACAGTTGCCACCCTGAGATGGACTTCCGATCATGCAATACCTCAACCAGAACCGGCCTACACCCTATAAGCTCTCTGCTACGGGCTATGAAGACTAACTGCAGTCTCCCCTCCAGCCACTCATGGACGACGTGGAGTCTCAGACAGATCCTGTTAAATATTCCCAGAATTTATTGTTGTCTTATTGCTAAATGTCTTTATCTAACTGCTTTTATGGCCTTTACTGTCTTGTATTTTTAAATGGATGTTGCTATTACTGTGTCCTTAAATCTTAAACTGTCTCTAAAGGTGCTATATATAGATCAACAACATCTGCAGACAGAATAAGACAATAGTGCAAAGATGCTAAAATAAATCTGGTTTATGCAGCAGGTTGTTTTCTGTGCATGAGGTAGGTGGATGTGACAGTACATACAGTGCAGTGAGTGTTTATTCACATGTTTTAAGATTTAAACAGTAATAAATAAATCATTCATAGCTTTTGTATTTAAATATAAGAAGTTGGAGTTCATTTATGGCTTAAAATATACAGACAAAGATGTTAAAGCTGCTGCTGTGCGCTCTATTTGTTATGGCGGAAGATAAACCCGGATTTAAGGGTGTAGGCGAGTCCACTGAAGTTTACACACACCGTCCGTTATTATTACATATCTCGTGCAAAGTCACGCGCTGCTAATTGTGACCTTTTCATGGGGGTCATTACATAATTAAAACAGTGGGGGGGTCATTCATAAATATCAGGCCAGGGGGGTGTCAGGAGCGACACAGCCCGTTAAAAACAATCATCTGCGTCACATTTCGTGTGTGTGTGTGTGTGTGTGTGTGTGTGCCCACGGCCTAAAGAGTTGCATTCACACAGTAAACAGCAGTGATCGCTGTCAAACAGGAACCACAGACAAAGTTTGGACTCACCATGGCGAATCCGGACAACAGAGCCGAAGTTCGGCTGGTGGCTTTTAACTTGGCTCGGCTCAAGTAGAGTTTTCTCCATGACAGAGCCTGCATGGAGTGCTCGTTCAAACTCATTCCGACAGTTGTTCAAAGTTTTAAAAAACAAAACAAAACAAATGAAAATGTGAATTTCAGATTAAACCGGATGGATTTGCAGGTTTGATCTCGGTGACGCGGACAGAAGAGAGGCGCGCGCAGAAAATGCGGCTCCAATGTGACATCTAATAAACAGCAGAGGCTCCAGAAAGAGATCAGAACTATGTGAAAACTTTCCTGCAACAGCTGACCTGGTCTGCTGTCAGTGAGCCGAAGAGGAAGCACAACATACCCACAATCCAATGCTCTCCACGGGCGCTGCTGCAGCTCGCCTGCTGGTGCCACCAGAGTCACACAGACAAACTGAGCAGCTCTCTGAGGTTTGCTGCTCTCCACCACAAAAGTCTCAGCAGGTCACCAAAAATATGCAAACAAAACAAATACAAGAAAAGAAAAGTCATATACACCTTTCAAGTACACAGAGGAGCATGTTGGATCATTTGCATGATGCACATACTTTAATTAACAGAGGAAACTAACTGCACGGTTTGGTATAATTTAAGTGAAATGTAAGTCAGGGTGTGCATGTATGAAGACAGCGCTGCATAAAGTTTTGCTGATGTTATGATGATCTTGACAGCTGTTATTGCACTAAAGTATCAGTCAGTAGCTGGTACTGTAACAGCACATCCTGTTAGATGTCTGCTGGTCTGGAGGTGTGATACACTTTCACGCTTCAGTAGATGAATACGTTTATTTGACAACAGTGGTGGAATGTAACAAAGTACATTTACTCAAGTACTCCACTTATTTGGACTGTACTTGAGTATTTCCATTTCATACTACTTTATAGACTCCACCACAATTTATAGGCAGATATTTAGCTTAATTTTTAATTTGTTCCTATATTTTGCAGATTTATCATCATAACATTATTATAGATGAAGATAAAGTAGCTGAAATAAACATTAGTGATGCTCACACATAATTATAATCCAGGAATATAATATTATAACATTATTTTATTATATCATAACATACATTGTTAAATATTTAAATTTTATATCTGGAAGAGTAAAAAGGCTGTGACTGCCAGCAAATGCCTGCACGGTGGGAAATTTTAATTTGAGGTTTTGTCATTACCAGAACCAGTTTCATAATCTGAGGGGGAGTATAGGCAGAAAAATGAATAGAAAAAAATAGAAAACCTGTTTTCATGTCAGCTTCATCAGCACAGACTCTCTGCCAGAGATGAATTCTTCACACTATGACGCCAAAGACTTGAATACATGACTCATAACTATGTCACATCATTATATGAGTAAGCAGGTGACACAGTTTGTACACCTGGGAGCTGACTGTCAACATCCGATCGACAGTGTGAGTGTGTGGTAACAGATATCAAGGGAGCCAAGTGGATAAAGGAACAATGTCATATTTAATAGCTGGTATTGTGATGAGGTCTGTGACTCATAGTCATCAGTGGATACTGGTCATGCCTGCTCAGGTAGGAAGAGGTCAGGTGACTGCAAAGAATCACAGCACACCATGTGGAAAATATGAATAACCAATAATAACGTCAAACCTTTACTTAAACCCTCGAGGACTAAGATGTAAATTAAATCAAATTAACCTGTCAAGTATTTAACCCGTTCACTGACTCACACGTCCCACAAAAAACAAGTAGAAGCGAAGACGGACGTGTGTGGGAGTGTAACCTCTTGTGTTGGCTGCGTATCTATCTCGATGCTGCTGTCACGTCGCACGGAAACAGCAGTTACAACGAATGGCGCGGCGCCAATGTTTTTATTGTCACCGTATATGATTAAGTTTACTGCTTTAATCAGTCTTTAATCTGTAGAGCACGAGTATAATCGCTGTAAGATGCCTTCGTGTTTGTCGCTCGATTACTTTTATGCTAATCCGAATGCGTTAGGTAAGCAGGAAGCCGGTGTTTCCCACGTTTACCATGGTTCCTGAACACATCGCAATGGTAGTCGGGCAGCTGCTCGTGTGTCGGTGTTCGTGATGGGAAGTTCGGTTCTTTTTAGGGAGCCAGATCATTTAACTTACCAAGAAGAGCTTTCAGCTCTTTCGGCTCCAAAACAACTCTTCATGTTACCACTTATATCTTTCATAATTCAGCCAAATGTAGCGCTCGTTTGACTTATGATTTATATGTGTACACATATATCATGTATATATTCAATACATCCTTTGTACTGAAGTATTCAAAAGTAGAAATTACATTTTCTAATATCAATAAATTGCTGTAACCATTGCATTTACAGACCTTTGTAACTCTCTGAAATCACCCAATGAATGCACAAACGTGCTTGTAGAATTACTCTGCTACACAAAGCAGATAGTTCACAGTTCTCATGTATCTGAGGTTGTTTGTGGACCCTGCTCAATACGACATCTTGGCTTTTGCAAAATTCTGCATTCTGCCTTTGTGTCTGTCTGCCTATCTGTCTGTACAATAAGTAACACCAACCATTTTCAATTATGGTGACCTCTGCTGACCTCTGCTGCTTATGCATAAAGTTATTTGTAACTAGTGTTAACAGAGAGAAAAAAAAGGAGGGGAGTCAGATTTTTTTGGGTCACAGTTTACATGTCACAATCTGACTTTCCTTATATTAAAAATGCAAGCTGTAACGCCAACCATTTTCACTCTGCTGGCGTGTTGTGACCTCTACAGGCTATACAGAATATACATAAACCCATAACATTTCATTCCCCGCCTGTCAAAACACATGTAGGCCATCACTCGCACAGCCAGGCAGTTTTTTAAACGCCACTATAAAATGACAAAACCATATCTAGCCTATGGCTTGATGGCAGTTTTATATGGACTGAGAGGTGTTGTTGTTGGTAGCCTAATACCTTTAATTGTTTAATATAGCATAAGAGGAGACTTGAATTTCTTTTAATGAAACTTCTGAAATGAAATCCATCATAAAACCATCAAAATGCTGATTTACTGGGCTATATAGCCTGGTCGTTATAGTCATTTGTCTTGCAGTAAACAGAAAAGAATGTGTAAGATTGTTTCCAGTAATGATATTTAAACAAAAAATCCGTAAATTGACAAGAGAATGAAATGCTTGTGGTGGAGTCAGATTCTGAGGGGGAGTCGGAAAATTCCACAACACCGGCTCGTCCACGAACGACACATCAGTGGTAGTCGGTGTGATGTGACGGAGGGAAGGAGGGAAGGAGGGGAGGAGGGAAGGACGCGAGGAGGGGAGGGGAGGGGAGTGAACGAGCTGAGCTGGAGGACTGAGTTCAGCCATGTTAGTTTTCTCTGCTGTCCGCGAACGATGAGAGAGAGAGAGGAGCCATGGCCTTGTCACTGAGCGGAGACGATGAGGAGTATGATTCAGAGTCTGAGCAGGTTAGAGCTCGTACATTTTTTTATTATTACGTGGCCTCTGTCTTACGTGTTGTTTATAAAGAAGCCATTTTGTGAGCGGGCTTCTTCTTCTTCCTCCTCTTCTTCTTCTTCTTCTTCTTCTCCTCCCGAGTTGTCATTTAATTCTTCTTCTACGATTGTAACGAATAGTTAGCTTCAGTGCTAACTACGCTGAGTTAAATAGGCTGTTGCTTATCAGTACTGATAACAGTGAGCGTGTCCTCTTCACCTTGGGTGACACCACCTTTCACGTTAGCCTCCACCTCTTTAATACGGAGCAGTTTCACCCCCGGTGTTAAGTTATATATTCACGGATACGAGCAGAAGCTAACTGCCCTCTATCAGCTAGCGGCTAGCAGCTAAATGAGTGATTTAGCTCCACATGTCTCTCTCTGTGTCCTCCCCGAGAAACAAAACACGCTTTTCCTGTCATTAAACTTGATCCCAGCAGCTCTCCGTGTCTTTAAGGAGACTTTAGGTAAGAGTTGTTGTTTAGGCTGAGACCGAGCAGCAGGAGGAGGGGGATGGGGAGAGAAGGAACAATGAAGTGGCTCTACTTTTGTTGCTTTGGTAGTCCAGTCCAGTGAGCCTCCAGCACACAAACACACAAACCTGACCCAAACAAATGTTAGGTTTGATTTCAGTCACAGCTGCAGCAAGAAGAATACACAACACAGCTGATCGGGGATAAAGTTTAGATTTTTAAAGTGCATCTGTGTCAGTGAATGCTTTCTAACATGTTGCACAAGATCCTTGTCCTTTGGTAGATAAAATAAAAATGTGCAGAGGAGACTTAAAAGTTTAAAAATGTGCAGAGGAATTCAACATTTGCATAGAAAATAAATCTATAACTGTTAAGAAGCTAACCCGTGCTTAACATCTATA
This sequence comes from Protonibea diacanthus, assembly GCA_028641955.1. Lineage (NCBI taxonomy): Eukaryota > Metazoa > Chordata > Actinopteri > Sciaenidae > Protonibea > Protonibea diacanthus. The sequence continues at coordinate 25,102,426 of CM053985.1, forward strand.
CAAAAACTATGTAAAAAAATAGAAAGTGAGTGTAGAAATGCAAATGTTTTATAAAAATATGAGAGAACTACAAATGTACAATTAAATTAGGCTGTAAACAGATGAATGACATCAGCCCTTACACAGTGTTTCTACCATAAACACCCACCGTCACTGTATCTGTGACATGACGCATCATCAGAGACCATAACACACCTTTATTGTGTTTACGACCACTCGACATGAGTCTTATGATTTCCTCCCACCCGAGTTCACGCTGAGGCTGAGTCAGAAGACCGCGCTCCCAGAATATAGGCCATGTTTTTGTTCTCAGGCCTCAGGAACCGATCCCAAATTCCTGACATATTACTGCACAGAGTTACAGTAAGGACGGGAGTCAGCTGGTAGTTGCTTTGAGAGGCAAAGTGTCCGCGTCTGCTTTTGATTTGTTTGCAGCCGCAGTTTTATGCTGTTACTGCATGCACCGGGTGACTAACTTTAAATGTAATTGCAGGAAATGTGATTGTGTCAGCTGAACTCAGAAACACTGCTGCAGGAGTAGCACTTCCTTTAACGTCTCCCTCCCATATTTTCCACGGTTGTCAGGTGGATTTACGGAAATCTGTCATGCAAAACACAACCTATGGTGCTGGGACAAACATAACAAGAGAGGACATGAAACTCAGGATCATTAACGAGGATGAGAGTCAGCAGATTCAGGTCTGCTTCTTGGTCTCATCACTCAGGACAGCGTCGGCCCAGAACGTCTTGTTCCTGTTCTACCTGTTCGACGCGTTGTTGTTCTCAAGAAATGAAATCATCAGGCGCCGCGCTGTAGTAATACAACAAAGAATAAATGACTCGCAGCCCTCACGCTAAATCATAACCTCCTCCTGTGAGCTTATTTTTATCCACCTCTATTCAAACAAGTTGCCACCAGCGAAGGCAAAACGTGTTGCCAAGGTAACCCCTCGCCGCGAGAACAAGAATGGCTGCGATGGTCTCTCGCTCTGTGATTTGTCTTATTTTCATCTGGCTTCACGCTTCCTGCCATGGCAACAGGGAAGAGACTAAAAATACACGTGAGAAAGTGGCAAATGTGAATTTAGGGTAGTAGATTCAAGGCGAGGTGTGTGTGTGAGTGTGTGTGTGTGTGTGTGTGTGAGAGTAAAATGAGTGTAATCACCAGGTTTCCTTGTCTTTCATTTGCTCCTGTGAGTCACACAGAGATCACAGCAGAGCCGTGCTTCAGGTTTCACTTTGATTACATAAACGTGTGTTATTGATGTGCTCGTTTGATCGTCTGAAACAATTAGTCAATTCATTGATTAGCCGATCAGTGTTGCAGCAGCACGCCAGTTTCACCGTGATCTGTGGTGTGCTGTTTATCTACGATAAGATAATGTTATCAAGTTAGAATAATCGTTTGTTCAACCAAAATAAACTTCTTCTTCTACACGAGGAATCTCTAAAATATATATATTTTTAAATTACATTAAATTAGAAACATTTGACATCATCAATATGACAAAAATTAGAGTAAAAACATTTAAACTATGAGTTAAAATTTAGAGTGAGTGGAGGAAATGTGTTATTTATGAAATAAATGGTTAAAATAGTAATAACGTCTGTTATAATGTTTTCACTCGGAGAACTGAATAAATTCTGAGCTGAATAAATGTATAAATCTTTGAAGCGTTTGTTACTTTTCTTCACATGTGAAGATTCTTTTGTTCTTCCTGTATAAAATGAACATTTTGAGACTGTTTATTAAAAGAAAAAGACTTTATTTATCACACACACACACAAACACACACACACACACAGGAAATTTGTTTGTTACAACAGCTCAGTTTTACGTGATAGACAATAAATAATAAAATCTGAAATAAAAAATAAAATGGGAAGATGAAGGGTATATAATAAGAGCTTCTGTCCAATGAATGAATAGAACATAAAAATAATCACTTGGTGGAGCCTGATAATAACCCTGATAGTTATCAGAATAATGTTAGAATAACGTTTGGTGCACGTTTCTTCATGAGTGTTTGTTTCCATGAAGCTGAACGTCTTTTAAAGCTTCACAACAGAAAGTTGAGAAAATAACAAATCATCTTGTTTTGGTCAAAAAGCAGCAGGAACCGCCTCTGATGACTCAGCTTCATTGACTCAATCCAGATGAGCTGAATCATCTCCACTTCCTACCAGTATCTTCTTGTCACAGTGACTTTCCAGGTCTAAACTTGTCGCCGTCCATTTGTGTTCCAGCAGCAGCGAGCGGCCAACCGGCCGAAGCAGCAGCAGCCGCAGCAGCAGGCGCAGCAGCAGCAGCCCAAGATGGGGACGTCCTCGGCGGCGGTTAAGCTGCCGTCCAACCGCAGCTCGTCCGGTGCCCGACGCCGGAGGACGCGCTGCCGAAAGTGTGAGGCGTGCCTCCGGACCGAGTGTGGAGAGTGTCACTTCTGCAAGGACATGAAGAAGTTCGGGGGTCCGGGGCGCATGAAGCAGTCGTGCATCATGAGGCAGTGCATCGCGGTGAGTTAGCCGTCACGCTTTCTCTTCAGAAAAACAAAGTCACGCACACGCGTGTTCATGTTTTGTTGTCGTTATTCGTGCAGCCGGTTCTGCCTCACACGGCGGTGTGCGTGGTGTGCAAAGAGGCCGGGAAAGAGGACACGCTGGAGGAAGAGGAGGACAAGTTCAACTTCATGCTGATGGAGTGCTCCATCTGCAACGAGATCGTCCACCCAAACTGCCTGAAGGTACACAGAGAACTCCACACTGCTCACACATGACTCATTTCTGTTAAAGCAGCGAGTGCCAGGAATCTCAGGACATTGTAACACAATGTGAGTGAGTCAGACGCTCGGAGTGTAAGTCACCGCAGTGCTAATTGGGATCGGCGTTTGTTTATATAACAGCGAACACACTCATCGCTTTAATGTGGTTCAGACGTTTTTATGTCGCCGTCATGTTTGAGGAATCGACTCAAGGAAACGGGGAACCGAGAATGTAGTTTATCGCCTTCTTGGGAAGGATGCAAACCAAAATGTAAAGCAGCACACGCCCTGTTTGTAACTGTCGTGTGAAAAACACAACAGGTTGCTGTTATGACACACGTTTGGCCAAACCTGTTCTGCAGACGAGCTCCGTCTAGCTCTTCTGCAGCGAGCAATGACTTAAAATAATCTTTTTTTATCCATTTTGTAATGAATATTTCGACATCATAGATACCCAGAAGTGAACATTGAAGCTCCTCTCTTGTACTCTACTTCCTTTTTCTATTTAACATGTGAAGCAACAGGCCCGGGGTGAGGTTTAAACTGCGCTGACCTGCCTGACAGGCGCACGTCACAACAGTCACTTTCACTTCCCTCGTCCTGTTTGTGTTAAACAAACTGTACACACACACACACACACACACACACACACACACACACACACTCAGGCTCAGTTTACAGCTGGTTCTCAGACCAAGTCCGGCTCGTGTTCACGTTCTTGCTGTTTTTCATCAGGTGAGCGACGCCTCGGGAGTGGTGAACGATGAACTCCCCAACTGCTGGGAATGTCCCAAGTGCAACCACGCTGGAAAAAGTGGAAAAGTGAGTAGAAATATGCGTGAGTCAGAGGATTTAGATTATGTAACAGCTTAGCGAGAGCGTGCTGGAAGCGTGTTGTACAAGCAGTATTAAAGATTTCTGAGATTTTTCTCTGAGTTTGGGAGATAATGGTCTCTTTCTTTAGTTCTGTATTGCTTTTAGTTTTTCAGTTTCTGTGTGTTTATCAGCTTGCCACTTCCTGTTTATACTCTCTTGGTTTGTGAAAGTCATTCACATGTGACTGTCTGTGTCACACAAGCAGGAAACCACTGGCAAACTTTGTTGTGTTTCAATAACAGCGACGACTATTAAACCTTTCAGGCAGCGCAGTCTGTTTCCCTCGTCGCGATAGGCTAAAGATATAAAGTTGTCTCTTTGTTTTTGTCCCCCTTGGTATTGAAGCAAAAAAGGGGTCCAGGGTTCAAGTACGCCTCCAACCTCCCTGGCTCTCTGCTGAGGGAACAGAAGCCTGTGAAGGAGGAGGGGGACGTCGTCTCTTCTGCAGCCAAGAGGAGGCCGGACAGAGAGGAGACGCCCAGGTACAGGCCGGACGAGGCTCTGCACCGACAGCCGCCGCTGCTCTCCCCGTGCAACCTGCCCCGGCCCAGGCCGGAGGACAAGCTGAGGAAGAAGAGGAAGCTGTTTGATGATGATGAGGAAGAGGATTTAGGTGTGAGGAAGAAGGTACGTATCATTTAGTGACTGATTTCTGAGTTTTAGATGTGTCTGGTAATTCCACAAAGTCATTCTCATCATTTCTTCCTGCAGGAGAAGTCGGATGATCCTTATTTTTCCAAACTCCTGCCCCAGATCAAGACAGAAGAGGACGACGAAGGAGAGTACGAGGAGAATGAAGAAATAAGGGAGCATCACTTCCGGGGCGGTGTAGAGAGGAAAGGGCGTTTTGGAGACGCAGATGAAGAAGGCGATGACAAGGACTCCAGGAGCGAGCTTTTGAATCCTTTCATCAAGACGCCCGTCGGAGACAGCGACCAATCCCACTGCAGCTCCCCGCAGGCCGGACCCAGCAGCGAGGGCGGAAGCGAGACCCAGGAGAAAGGGCAGCGTCCGAAAGCTCGCCGCAAGCGGCGTTTACCCAACAGGGAGCTGAGCCGAGAGCTGAGCAAAGCACTGAACCAGGAGATCCAGAAGACGGAGGACTGCCTCGCCAACGAGAACCGCCAACCCCTCAAGGTGGAGCCGGAGACGGAGAACGAGGAGCCCAAGAAGCTGTTCCGCAACGGCAGCGAGCTCGGAGATCAGAGGCCCCACCTCAAGACCAAAGAGATGAACGGGACGCCGTGGGAGCTGCGCCACTTCTACCCGAGTCCGATCACTCCGCTCGGCTTCAACAGGAGCACCCCGACCAACCGGCCGGCGCCCCCACACTCGCCGCCCAAATGCGTCCAAATGGAGCGGCACGTGATCCGGCCCCCTCCGATAAGCCCGCCTCCCGACAGACTGCCGCTAAAAGACGGCAAAACGCACGTCATACAGCGTGAGGTGTGGATGAAGATCTTCGGCTATCTGACGCACCAGGAGCTGTGTGTGTGCATGAGAGTCTGCAAGACGTGGAACAGATGGTAAAAACACGTTGACACTCCACAGATAAGAAGAAAGTCAAATATGCTGCACAGATTGTACAAATCTTTGTTTTTACACGTGAAGCTTGTTTATCTAGTGAACACGTCTTCCTCTCTGGCTCGCAGGTGTTGCGACAAGAGGCTCTGGACAAAGATCGACCTGAACCGCTGCACCTCCATCACCCCGCTCATGCTGAGCGGGATTATCCGCCGACAGCCGGTCTCCCTCGACCTCAGCTGGACCAACATTTCCAAGAAACAATTAAGCTGGCTTATTAATAGATTACCAGGTATACATAACGAGTTCTGATTCTTCATCTCTTCGTTCCACGTGTTCTGCGTCAGTATTTCTAAAGTGCTGCCGCGTGTGTTTTTCAGGTCTGCGAGTGTTGAAGTTGTCCGGCTGTTCCTGGGCGGCTGTGTCGGCGCTCTGCACCTCCAGCTGCCCTCTGCTGCGCTCGCTGGATGTGCAGTGGGTGGAGGGGCTGAAGGACGCACAGATGAGGGACCTCCTCTCTCCTCCCACAGACAACAGACCCGGTAAGCCGCGAGCGGATTAGTGTTTCACCTACGACGTTTGTGCAGAATACAAACGTTAATCGGCGTCGTTCTCGGCAGGTCAACTGGACAACCGCTGCAAGCTGCGGAACGTGGAGGACCTGCGGCTGGCGGGGCTCGACATCACGGACACGTCTTTACGTCTCATCAGTCGACAGATGCCTCTGCTGTCCAACCTGGACCTGAGCTACTGCAACCACATCAACGACCAGTCGGTCAACCTGCTGACGGCAGCCGGGACCACGACCAGGGACTCGCTCACAGAAATCAACCTGTCAGGTGATTATTAACATTAACAGCAGCTGTGTGAGGCATCAGGACCCTGAAAGCACCTGAATTGCAAACAGAACGACTCACAGACCGCAGCTAAGTTAAAGTAACGCGCTGTTTGGAGACACCTGGAGGTTCAGGAAGAACAGGTTATTTATTCATCCTGGATTTAAATCACAGAATAGTTTGAATGTCGGTGAACGCACAGGAGATTCATATATTTCCCTCTCTACCTTCACAAACCTCCTGAAGACCTCCAGCTCTTCAGAGAGGACTTCCTCTACAACACTACCTACCTAACAATCTGTCCCCGTCTACAACTGGACCTTGATTCTGTGCGAGTGGCACTTATTGCTGCCTGTCTGATTTCTGTCTCTCTGCTTCTGTTTTCAGTTTGTAACCGGGTCACAGATCATTCCCTAAACTTCTTCAAGCGCTGCGGAAGCATCTGTCAGATCGACCTCCGCTTCTGCAAGCAGGTGACCAAGACGGCCTGCGAAAGGTTCATCGCGGAGATGTCCGTGAGCGTACCGTTCAGACTGAAAGAGGACAAACTGCTACAGAAGTCGAGCTAGTTCCTGACGAACGAAGCAACAAAAAACGATTGACAGACTCTCTTTGCACTTAAAGGAACAAGTTTTTTTTGTGTGTTTTTAAACCGGTCCTGTGAAAAGTCTCTGAATCAGTGAGACGGATTTCTTCTTAGAGATCTCAGACGGACTCTGACGCGAGGAGGCGATGATGATGATGATGAACGTTGACTGGACACAAAGAGGAAACAGCATGCATGTGTTTGTGTTTGAGATTGTACTTTTTTATAAAGACGTGCTTGTAATTGGCTGTTGGGTTTCTTTTTTTGTTTGTTTATTTTTATTCTTTAAATATCTGAGAAGGCAGTATTTTTATACAGACGTCATTTCATGAGTTTACAGTGTCTCAGGAGCTAAATATGACAGAGAGACTGCAGACTGTTTGTCTTCATACAACCTCTACGTGCCAAAACATAACTCCAGTATCAGACGCAAACATGTGCAGTGATTAAATTATCATAAATACTTAATAACGGTAAAACGCAGTAATCAAATCCCTCTTCCACGTCTTCACTTACTTTAATACTTTAATGAATTGTTGAGTCTTTGAGTGTTTTTGGAGTTTTTGCCAACATTTCAACATTTAATTTATTGACTTTTATTTTTTACCGCAGTTTGTATTTATTCATTTATTCAGTAACTTGACACGGACGCCTCGGAGCCGGGTCGAAATTATGCTTGCAGATAATTTATCGTGGGCGGTTTTGAGGCTGGCGCAGCACCGACCGACGAGGCAGGAAGTCGACAGTCGCAGCAGAATGTGTGACTTTCTGTGACGCGGTCGAGCCACCACACATCAGGCTCTTCACGCCACGTCTGAGAGACTTTTACATACTGTTTAAATAATCCATACAGTCGGTGTTGTTGTGTGTACTTCGGGGCGTGTCGTGCTGTAATCTATCACCTCAGGTGAATGTGATGTTTATATTTGTAAATCCAAAAACTTAAGTGCTAATATGCATTAAAATAATTTCATTTGTACCATCGCCGAGTCGTGTTTTCATATTGGGATGGAAAGGTTGATCTGGTGTGCTACAGTGGTTTGTAGTGGTGTGTAGTTGTGGTCTCATTTAGATCCGTCAGTCGGTCCACTTTTTTTTTAGCTGCAGACTAAAATATCTCCACAGATCGACATGCATGCACACACTTCAGGTTCAAGTTCTGTTATTCTCAAGCACACAGCGATTGCAGTGTTGGCAGTAACAATCTTAGATCACCTCCAAACAAAGGAACCCAGGAGGAAGAAGATCGAGAGCTTTGCCTTCCAGCTCAGCTCACCTCTTCCCCTCTACAGTCTGGTACAACTCCCGCAATAACTGCCAACGCTGCACCAACCTGCCAGTCCATCTCGTGCTCCAGTTTCCCAACCTCCAGACCTTCAGATACGTGAACTCCTTCACCTGGAGCAGCAACTCGCTCCCAACCTGGATGGAGCATTCCACCATTTTCCAGCAGAGGCCTCAGACTCGGATGCAAACCAGCGGTGCGTTCTGAAGCAAACAGAAGCACATCGTCTGCAAAAAGGTTCTTAAACCGGACACGTTAAAAGGTATCAGTGAAGAAAAATCACAACAAGTGGAACAAAAGTTAATTAGACTCTCATAGTACAGCAGCTAAATTATAAAGTAAAATATGTCACAGCCTGGTGACTAACAGTAAAATGTTCAATATAAACATTATTAAGGATTCAGTTTATCCTCCTCCTGTCTATTTTTTAGATCATTTTACTTTTATTAAATGCAAAAAGCTTCTTGTGCAATTTGATTTGACAGTTTTTTTAAGGTAATTTTTGGATTTCCCGGCACATTATTTCCCTTTTTTGGTCACTGTTGTTTGAATTTGACTTTTATGAAAGTCAAAGGGGGAAGAAATAGTTCCAACATTATGTCACAATTTAACTTTGGACAGTAACTTTAAATCTCTGCCAAACAAGCGACAGCTCTCAGCTGTACTTTGTGCTTAGTGTTAATTAGCAAGTGTTAGAATGGTAGACTAACATGATAAACACTAAACATGCTAAACATCAGCATGTTAGCACACAGGTGATGTTCAAGCTCACCTGATACGTAAAATATATTTTTAGTCTAACAATGTGGAAAATGTCCTGTAGGCTAGAATTATCATCAAATACACCTGACAGACACATGAAGGCTCTATCATACCTCTTTTTGTTTGTTTTGTCCAAATATATGATATAAAACAGGAAGAGCTCACATCTGACGACTTAAAACTAGTGAATGTTTCTTTAAAACCGACTCAGTTGTCGATAATTTCAGCTGTAATTGTCATTTTATCCAAGATAGTACAAGGACACCGCATGTGATGCACGAGTATACAAAAACAGACTTTAATTAAAATCTTTAATTACCAAAATAAAAAGTTCAACATTCCCAAATACAAAGACCAAACCTTGCACACAGTTACACCCTCTCTAAAAGGAAAAAGTGCAACCTGCTCCGCTACTGTTCATAATTGTAGGGGACATCTTTACCGTGATAATAGCAGCAACGTTGACTTTGTGTGGGTACAGTGCAGAGCTGGGTACTTCGAAATGAGCCGGGTTACGGTTGGATTAAACATAACCAGTGTCGTACAGGTTGTTGTCATGCTCTGGTTAAAGAGGGGACATAATTCAAGCAAACCTATGTTGATTAAACACATTTTAAAACCACTTGACAGGATAATAAACTAACCCGACCCCGGGGGACATTTTTAATCATCTGATATTACACAATTTGAAATCAAATGGAAAAAATATATAGATATATACATCTCAATATGGATCAATATATGCAAATGTACATTAGCAAGTCATTATTTCTATATACTTTCTATACCACAGGTGTCAGTAAACTCATAGCTATATCTTTGAATAGTTAGTTCAACACTTTACATGAGAGGAAAAAACAAATCAACTCAAATAAAACGTGTTAAGACACTTCATTCCACTCCCAACGAGATACGACGAGAAAAACAAAAAATCAAAAAAACATTCAAGAGTTTCACATCCACAGTTCAGCTGGAAAATCAGGGAAGATGGTCGGATGAGTTAGCACCGGTTCTTTGTCTTTTTGTCTCCACCTGAGACGGAGGTGACAGCGGAGGTCAAGCTATTGCTGTAAGTGACAGACTTCTGTGTGACCGCTTTTTAAAAACACGTCACGATAAGCGCTTCTATAACAAAATAAGTGAAGATGCATCATAAATCACCGACATCAACCAGAAGAATATCCTCGAAACACAACGAGGGCTCGTTCGCGCGGCTGAGTGACGCCAAGTTCGACTCGAACGCGGCCTTCACGTGTCGGCCGTCATAGTTTGCAGTGGGTTGTGGGTGGCGGTGTGTTAACACAGTGTGAACAAAGTGCTTCTCTGATTTAAAAAAAAAAAAACATGCTGAAGAATCAACAGCCACGCACCGGCTCGACACAGTCGAGGGGACACGCACAGAAAAAAACTAAACAAAAGGAAAAGGGGGTGAGAAGCGTGAGGGCATGACCCGTAATTTGGCACCTAGTTCACTCACCCCCCTCGACCCGCTCTCCTGTGGCGAGGTTCAGTACGTGTCTGTCGTCCTCTGTGTTACTAAGATATGTAGTCGCTTGCAGCAGTTGTAAAGAGAGAGGTGCTCTTAAGATTAACTTGGCGGCATCGAGCGCCGGCTACAGTTTTATAGGCAGATCTGAGGGTGATGAGTTGTGTTTGACGAGACTGCACGTGGCCCGAGCGCCACACATTCTTTGCTTTGGAAAACTGTAAAAAGCAAAACATAAACCAAGGAATGAAAACAGAAGAGAGATATGTTTGGTTGAGGAATGACTCATAGGAGTGTACGATCCTACGTTCTGCCCACTGATGAAGAGTCTTAAGAAAAAAAACAAACATTTCTCAATATTTATGTGCAAATAATGTGAGAATTTAGGGAATACAAACAAGGAACATCCACAAAAATTTGTCTTTTTTTTCAGATGTTATGAGCTGCATGGTTGATTGAAGGTACAGTCTCAGTCCGAGCTGCAGCTGCTGCTCTGAAGCAGGCGCGGCGGCGGTTGCTGTGGTGGCGGCGGCGGCGCATTAGGATTTGAAGACGTGCACGGCCCTCACGACGTACTGCCTGCAGATCGGGCACTCGTTCATCCTCTTGCCGCACTTGGTGCAGGTGACCATGTGGCCGCACTCCAGGAGAACGCAGTCGATCGTGGCGTCCATGCAGATCCTGCACAGGTTGTCGTCGTGGATCGTCAGCGGGCCTTTCTCGCCGTCTGCGGGACACAAAAGACGCCGAGAGGTGATTATACAACTTATCTCAAGGTCACATCTCCTCGAAAATGTCAATGCCTGTTGTTACGTGTCAGGATGTTTCTATGACAACCACACAGTTTTAATCACTGGAAGCGTGCTGCTGAGAAAGCGAACACACACGCCCGACATGCTGCAGCATAATGAGCTTCACACGCTCAACACACGAGACACATGACGCCGGTAAATGTCATTCCACACGGATGATGACGTGTGCCACAAAGAACGGATGAGGATGGGGCTCACGGTGAACACGGATGTGGTGGAGACGCTGTTCTCGTGACCACCTTACCTCCGATGGCACCGTTGCAGATAGGAGGGCTCGGAGGGAAGGCCACCACTTTGGTGTAGAGAGGAGTAAAGCAAGTGAGAGACAATAACTCATCTGAATGACTCCGCTTATTGTTATTAGCGTCACATTATCAGAACATGATGTTGTCATAGGAAGCAGAGACGTCAGGTTTCTGTGGTTAAAAACAGGATGCGGTCTAATACTGACATCTGGGACAGCGTGTGCATGGATGAGTGACAGCTTACCTGTGGTTACAGTACTGCTCACATTTTCCACTGCAAGAAGAAGAAATTTAAGTTACTATAGCAACCGATTAAAGCATATTATAACCTTTCCTCTGTCCAGGTCATGTGTTATATCGTAAATTTAACTTATCAGACAGGATGTGCTCAGGGCGGCGTATATTAAACACCCACATGACTTCCTGTTCTCCTCCGTCTCTCTGTACAGTCTGCTGACGCGCTCCACCAGCTCCCACTTCTCGCAGCACCCTGAATAGTTGACAAAGTTCCTGGCCAGGATCTCCTTCAGCTGCCGGACTGAAAGGCCCTCGATGTCCCTCAAGCTGGAGATGTCCGAGAGGGACGCTCTGGCCCGACGTCGCGTCTGAGGACTGACCTGAAATCGACGTTAGTGAGTCAGTTTACAAACTTTTACATGACCTTTATATGTATATATAATTACTTAAAGGACCAGAGTGGAGCATTAGGTGGCAGCCAGCAGTGTAACTGTAGACTGAAACTGACTACAGATCATCACCTCATTAAGTTTGTCTGTTCTAGGCTACAGTAGAAACATGCTGGTTCAACAGACAGACTCCATCAAACCTCCCTCTCTCTCTCTGTAGCTCTTTTTCATTAATGAAAACACAGTTATAGATATTATATTCCATTACGACGAAACCCGACCGGGCATGCGACGCTGCTTTGGTTTGTTCTCCACACAACTTCAAACTCTGCCCTCCAGACTTTGTTAACTTGCTCAGATTTGGTCATTTCTGTGCTAAATATGTAAATATGCCGCAGAGTTAATTGTTTCTCTTTTGTTTTTTGTTTTTATGAACGGAAGTTTATAAATGGCGTGTTTTATTTTGAAAATCAACCAGGTTCTCTCTGTTGTTTCTGTGTCTGACTTCCTGTCAGTTCGAGCCACGGCGCGTCTGGACGGGTTGAAACATTGACTAGGTGGAATTTAGCCTCTTTAGAGACCACTAACTCTGACACATTGGACCTTTAACACGCAGCCTCGTGCAAAAAACTGTCAAATTAAGACATGCAACAACATGCATGTGCAGTCAGCATGACAATTAAATTAAAGTATGGCTGATATTTCCCAGAATCTCCACTTTCTACTTCTTGTGATCTATTTTTTCCATCGTGCATCCCAAAGGGCGTTATTACGTCTTCTTTTGTGCAAAAAGCACTTTTTGACTCGAGAATATGAAATCTATTGAGAACTGAGAGAGAATCTGCAAGACGCTGCAACTTCTGCAACACAGAAAAACATGCTTAGTAAAAACTTTCTGATATGGAGGAGAAACTTTGGACAATAAATCGTTTTCATATTCAGATCCAGCAGAGAGATTTTCAGCATTAGCGTCTTATTTTTAGCTCTTATTCTGCTTTCCTTGCACTCCAAAAGTTGTGGCACAAAAAAAAAAAAAAAAGAAGCTGTGTCACCAAGTGTTTCTGCTTCATTATCAACAGAACGATGATTTCATAACGAGCAGAAAGTCACCTCAGGAGTGTGTTCACTGGGGTCCAGGTTGAGGAGAGACACGGATGTGGCGTCACCGATATCCTGCAACACAACGATTACAGTGATTACAAACGTTAGTGTCACTGTGTGCGACGTGCCAGGAGCAGCAGCTCACGGAGGGATTAGGATTAGACGCTCTTCAGACAGCCCATTGATACCTCGGGAATAACAAATAGCAAAGCTTACTGTGCCCTAAGCAGGCCAAGAACAAGTATTTATAGTGGAGCTGAGCTGCAGACTCTGTGATGAAGATGAGCAACAAACCTCACTTCATCACGTAGCCTGAGGTGACGACATGATGTGCTAATATCTGCACAAACGACCTGAACACCTGTGGAAACACATCAGCGTGGACGCTGCAGAAGTTTCAACAGTCTAATTAATTATTTTATCTGCCAACTAACGAACAAGAAGGTCCACGTTTTGTGTCCTGACCTGGTTGGTATCAGAGCTGTCGCTCCTGCTGAGCGGCTCCTCCTGAGACGCGACGAAAGCCGACAGCTCCGAGGCGGACTGCGTGGTCGACGGGGTCGGCGTGTACAGGGAACGCGAGTGGAGGCTGCCCGTGTCGGGGTCCTCCTCCTCCTCGATGCCCTGGTGACAGAGCACCAAGTCCACCAGGTCCTCTTTTTCCCTGCAGGTGTCGGTGGGGATGTTACGGAGCAGCAAGTACTGACGTAGGTCCCTGACTCGTAGACGCATGAGCCGCGGCCGCTGGAAGGCCGTCGCCTTCAGTAGATGACATGTGGTGCAGATGCGCAGGTTCTCCTGAAGCACGGAGCACAGAGAGCAGAAGCTCTTCTTGCAATCGCAGCAGATATACTGCAGAGACACAGAGAGTGGAAGAAAATATGATGGGAATGAGATTTTAATCACATTACTGCCAAAACTAAAAGAACACTGCAACTAACATGAAAATGTGACCAAATTTAACCCTCACTGTACAATAAAAACATAAAAACGAGGAGACACGGAGGGACGACATCTAACAAATTACTGCAAACCACATCAGCACCGACAGATCTCTCCTGCATTTTTCAGTCACTCACATCTGCTCGCCCTGCCCTCCCTCCCCTCCCCTGCACGGCTCCTTCCTTTTAAGTGACAAACATCAAACGGTAATAAATGCGGGACGTGGGATTCGACTGGCAGAGTTCAGACAGAATGAGACACCTCGAGCTACTCACGAACCGTGAGCGTGCCCTGAAGATGATATTACGGGACGAGTGTGTTGTCCATCTGTCTCTGCAGCCGGCTAGAACGGCACAGCGTTGAATCAGCGGCCTCTGGGTGGAAATTAAATTAACCCCCCCCCCCCTCCTCACACACAACAAAGATTGTTTCAGCTCGGCCAAATACAAATTTTTGAACATTTTCTCTGACGTAAAGATTTAAGAACATCTTAAATAATGAGTGTTGTATCTAGATTTAACTGATTGATGCCAAAAACAAGCTGACCTCCCACATCTCTTTATGTTTTTATGTTTTATGTTCATGTCTGTGCCTACCTGTCATGTTCCTTGTTAAACTGTTTGTTTATACCTGTGAGAGCACAGTCAAATAAAGCGATTCTGATCGAGCCAAGCCTAAAATATTCATCTAACACCTCTCTGCTTCTGTACATGCACCCCCCACCCAATACACAATTTAAATTACATTTTATTGATTAATGGAGCGGCAGCAGCTCAGCCCGTAGAGAGACTTGGTTTGGGAACCAGAGGGAGGCCGGTTTAAGTCCAGTATGGACCAAAGTATGGAAGACGTACAAACCGCCCCACATCTGCATGTGTGTGTGGTTATTTCAGGGTTAAAATGCATGTATAAAAAGAAAGAATTTCCCCTGGAGGGGTTAATAAAAGGATCTCTCTTAATTCCCACATCAAGCCAAGCCTAAAACATCCATCACACTCCTCTCTCCTTCTGCACATGCACCTGTCTCCCTCCTCTCTCACTTGCACAACAACATCCAGACACCCACCTTCCTCCTGAAGACTGAGAAGGCCTGACCGCAGGCCTTGCATACCAGACTGGGACTCCCTGAGCTGGTGGGCGGGTACGTGGAGTACCCCGCACTGGGGGCGAATCTGAAGGGTCCAGCACCGGCCCCGAACCCCGGCTGCTGGCCTCTGACGGCCCCGGTACCCATGACTTCATTCAGCAGACCACAGCATGAAGCCCACATGGACGAGGCCCCTGCCTGACACAGTCACAGGACACACACACACACACACACACACCTTCACCGTCAGCTGATGGAGGCCACATTAAGGGAGCTCATCACAGGTAGAAAGCAGAGGAAGCAGCTGGAAGTGTCACAACAAACAGTCACAGCTAGCTCAGCTGGGGCGGACTTCAAACAGCTTTGGACGTTAACGTTACAATAAAGAGGAAAAACACGCAAACAAACCTTCAAACTGACATAAATAAGATCATATTTAACGTTACCGTCGACAGCTGTCAGCTGTTTTAAAGCTCTGAGCTCTGCCGATGTGAGCTAACGGCAGCTAGCCGCCGCTGCTAAGCAAGAAGGAGCTAAAAGATGGAGACAAACTACACCTTCATTGCAGCTCCGGCGTGTCCACTGAGAAAGAGCAGGCTGACGGTGTAACCATCGCAATGTGGAGCGTCGCTTGTTCTGGCTGAAGGTGTCTGAAGGCGTCCTGATGAGGTGACAGACAGACAGAGAGAGACGGTGGAGCTCCGAGAGCTGATGCTACCGCTGCTGCTGCTGCTGCTTCTTCTTCTACGCTCCGCACGCAGCGACGCTGACCGCCGCCGCCTGCAGGCCATGTGAGGAACAGCAGCATTCACCTGACTTAAAGGTACAGTGTGTTTTTATTTGAAATTATTTTGTTTTTATGCCTTTTAGCTACAGTCAGTTGCTGTATGTTATACTTTTATTAATTCCTCGAGGTAAATTCACTCTTTTGTGGTTTTTGACCACACACACACACACACACACACACACACACACACACACACACACAAAGGGCTCACAGACATGCAAATGTGGAGAGATGATGGAGTGACCTTGCTCAAGGGCACCTCGGCAGTGCCCAGGAGGTGAACTGGCACCCCTCCAGCTACCAGTCTGCCACCATACTTTGTTCCAGTGTTCCTGGACTTGACCCTCCGGTTCCAGCTCCTAATATAGAGCCACAGGTCGGATTCGAACCCTGGGCCACTGCAGCAAGGACTGAGCCTATGTACATGGGCCGACTGAGCTAACCAACATTTAAACTGTTCACAAACTGTTTACACTGTTCATACTGTTTATATGCATTATACTATATGTCATACCTTTTAAGACCTCTTTATATTTCATGTTTATTGCTTGTTTGCATCAGGCATATGAGGGAAATAACATTTCAATTCTCTGTATGTCTTGTGCATATGGCAGTGTTGGCAACAGACAACATGACAATAAAGACACGGGGAGAACACACAGAAGGTTCGAAGCAGGAACGGTAATATTTTGTCCTGAAGGACAGCGTTGGTCACAGTAACTGCTTGTCCTTATCAGGGCTAACACATAGACAAACCCACAGGAAAGTAGTCCGTGTCCTTGGACTGTGGGATGAAGCTGCAGAGAACCCACATAGACGACATACAAAGTTTCTGTTTGTAAGAGAGAAACCATCCGGGGGGGGGGTCAAACCAGGACCCTTCTTACTGTGAGGCAGCCGTGCCAACCACTGCACCACCATGCCGCCCACAAATGAATCACATTTAGCCTCTTTCACAGAGAGAATCACAGAGCACATTTATCTAAAGTGAAATATTTAGCTCTATACGGACAGTGGCTCCAGAGAAATAACCAGATTTTATCCTTTAAAAAGAGCTGAAAACTTCACATTTGAAATTCAACAATGAGAAATCGCTTTGTTTGTTTCTGTCATGTGGAAACTGCTGCATGGACCAACACTCCCTACATCTGCTAGGCAGCATTCAGATCTTTAAATAGACAACTATTTTGACGCAAAAGCACAACACAGGCCTCTGACGGCTGAAAGGCGTGCAGGCTCGATATAATTCAAGGATCAAATGGCCTGACACCATTAAGGACATCGGTGAGTAAGTCTGAGGTGAAGCCTGAAACTCGGGTCATTCACACAGTCTACTTTGAGGCAGTCGTTCCAGACAACTTGCTAGGAAATAATCCTTACAGAGTTTTCTTCTTGAGGACACACTTTTTGTTTTTTGTGGTTACAAACCTCAGATACCGTTTCGGTTCTTGTCTGATTTTATTGGACTGGAAGTTGCCTCAAAAGTTGTACAGAAAAAGCAATGTCCTATACATCCAAACTTCCCGCGTCCTGGAATGATAAACCTCCTCCTCGGAAGGTGGAAATTGACCTGAGCTCACCTGGTTTGGCGGTTTTTGAGCTGGAGAGACTTTTGTTTACTGGCAAAGCCATCATCAGCCATGCGGATGAAGTGTGGCCAAGGCTTTACATCGGAGACCAGTGAGTAACTCAACTCTTTCTCTTGGTAAACAGATAGCGTGGCCTTTCAACTCTTTGCACTGCTGCTTTCTAGACATTCTTGTGTTGTGACTGAGAGAGTAAACTGAGCCCTTTTAGAAGTAATGGCTAATTCTAGACCTGGATTTTTCTCTATTTTTTGTGACAGTCATAAATCAGAATGAGAAACTTAACATCCGCAAGCTGCGTTCCACATTGGGGACTTGCGTAAACTGCAGCTTGAAGGCTTGTCTCAGGTTTCTTGACATGTATCCAACCCACATGTCTGAAATTGTCTTCTAAGTACCGATCCATCAGTGTCATGATCCATCATGAAATGTGTTGTGCATTCAGACGGCTCATCAGGAAACACTTTGTGTGTTTGTGTTTTTTTCAGATACAGTGCGGAGAACCGGGCCGATCTGAGCATGCATCGAGTCACTCACATCCTGAACGCAGCTCACAGCAAACGTGGAGGACAGCCAGAAATCTATGGGGGCATGAACATCACCTACATGGGCATAGAGGCTCACGACTCCTGTGGCTTTGACATGAGCGTCAACTTCCAGGCGGCAGCAAACTTTATTCACAACGCTCTGAGCAAAGGAGGTGAGAAGAGGGGGTGGGAAATAACTAATTTGAACAGAATCATATTTGCTGTCTGTTTAAAAATAAACGTTTCTCTGACTCTCAGGCAAAGTGTTGGTGCACTGTCATGTTGGAGTCAGCCGTTCTGCCACTCTGGTCCTGGCTTACCTGATGCTGAAGCAGAACCTGACCCTCGTCGAGGCTATTTGTGCTGTGAAAGATAACCGGGGTGTGATCCCGAATAGAGGGTTCCTCCGGCAGCTCATCCAACTGGACAGCCAGCTCTTTGGCACGCACTGAACTCTGCCTGATAGCGTTTCTGGTCAGCTTTCACGGGTCCAGAATATTTAAGCACAAATCTGATAGCTCAGTATTAAACAGATAAGATTTCATGATACGGTTGCATATTCTTTTTTACATTTAGTGCTACTGATACTGATTTCCTGGATCATATTTTAATTGCCAGTGGACATTTGGTGAATGTTTGGAAGCCACAAAACACACATTTAACAAAATCAGATGAACATCGCTGCAGTGTAGTTTCCAATGATGCATGCAGCCGTGGGTATCTGGATCTTGTCTGCAGTGATCTGCGTTGGTAGAGGCCAACACCATTAGAATAACACCCAGACACTGAACTGGACAACAGCACCAACAGTTTCCAGGTTCCAGTCCAGATGATGAAGAACAATGAGGATAGATTTGTTGTCTACTGCGACCAGGCCCTTCAAAGGCTCCTACTCCGTGCTGCTGATGTTGCCTGCCTGACGACATGGCAACAGGAGGACGTAGTTTGTCCTGGTTGTGTCAACAAATGGCAAAAAAAAAAAAGATCAACCCAGAAATCTGACCTGTGACTAATACTGTGTTTACACAAGTACGGCTGTTGCATCACATTTAAAATACTCTGATGTTTGTCCTGTGATTGAGTGTGTGGCAAACTTTAAACACAAATACTTCATATTATAGTATATTACCACATCGGATACTTTAAATTCAATTATAGAGTTTTTTTTTACTCAATTTCAGTCCTCAAACTTAATTTCTGTTAACTATTGGTCCTGAATAGGTTTGTATTATTCTGTTATGTGTTTGCAGTCTAACCGTCTGTCTGTAGGTGGCAGCAGTATGATTTGTTGACTCTGATCTGCTGGAATTAATCTGTCAGTTTGTATGTGTTACATAAATTTGAAGTTTTGCAATAAAAATATACATTGTGTTTTTTTTTTGTTCAGTGCTGCTCACATATAGACACATTATTTGAGTGTCTTCTTCGTGGTATCTCAGTTTCATTCCACAGATAGAAAGTAATCATTACTGGGACAAATGCAGTGCAAATAAGAGGATGAGATAGAGAATAAATAAGTCCAAAGTTCGGTTTGCTCTAAGCTGTTTTATATAAAGACAGCAGGACAGTGTGTGCCTCGCTGACAGACAGACACCAAACCAGAAGGTAAGTGGCTCAAAAGAGAATCTAGATGATTTCTTTTAACAGTTAGTTAAACTGGTCTGCCAACAGTTAGTTTGTTGTTTGACGTCTTGAGTTTGAGTTGCAACTGTGCACACTCGAATTGGAAAATCTTAACCAGATCTGTAAAGTATATTTACTCCTTTTATCCTCAATTTGGAGCCGACAGACCGACCAAGTCAGAGTCCTTTTGGCTGTGGGGTGATGTGACACTGTGCCCAGAAAGGGCAAAATGCAGTATTAAGACAACATTTCCTTGAGAATTTAAAAATTAAAAATTCAGCTAATCTTCTTCAAGGGGGCTGTGTGGGAATGATTTGTGCAGATCTGTTACCAGATTATGAACTGAATATTGCTAAAAACCTGATTGGTGCATGGCGAAAGCTGTTCCAATATTGGCAGGAAATGGTTTGTTCGTTGACTGTGGAAAAAGGTTTTAGTGTTTTTCAATCGTGGACCTCGGGGACCACTGCTCTGCATGTTTTAGATGTTTCCTCCTCCACAGCACCTGATTCAAATGAGTGGCTCGTTATCAGGCCACTGCAGAGCTTGATGACGAGCTGATCATTTGGACCAGGATTGGAGAACACTGTTTTAGGGCATCTAAAGTCAAACATTGTGTAACCTGAATGAACATCACTGCGCTTCTGAATTTTGTTGCAGTTTCCAATGATGCATGCAGCCCTGGGTATCTGGATATTGTCAGCAGTGATCTGCGTTGGTAGAGGCCAAGACCATTTGAATGACACCCAAACAGGCCAAGACACTCAAATCGACCACAGCGCCAGCAGCATCTCACTGGTGGCTGCAGCAAACAAAGAGTTTGCCTACCGTCTGTACAGGCAGTTAGCAGCTCATGCTGACTCTCAAGACAAGAACATCTTCTTCTCCCCATCAAGTGTGTCTGTTGCCTTGGCTAGCTTGTCCGTAGGAGCACGGAAGGAGACCCACGAGCAGATTTTCAGTGGTCTGGGGTTCAACAGCACCCTACTGACGCAGGCAGATGTAGATCAAGCCTTCCATGCTCTCCTCGAAAGGGCAAACAACACATCTGGAGAAGACACCAGTGAAGGCACCGCTGTGTTCGTGGACAACAACCTCAAGCCACGGCCTGAGTTCCTGGAAACCTTGAAGCAGTCCTACTTTGCAGATGGGTTCACTGTTGACTTTGCCAATGCCACAGACAGCGCCAATACCATCAATGAGTATGTGAAAGAGAAGACCAATGGGAAGATAGAAGATTTAGTTAAGGACGTGGATCCATTGACAGTCATGTATCTCATCAGCTACATCTACTTCAAAGGTACATGAGATTGCTTGGTTTGTTGTTTTAAGTTTTATGTATTAAATGTTTTGAGGGATGTCTTGAGGTCACTGCAGGGACAATGTTCCCTTAGATCAGGGGTGTCAAACTGTTCCACAAAAGGGCCGGTGTGGCTGCAGGTTTTCTTTCCAACCAAGCAGCAGCACACCAGACTTGACTCATTTAAATGATCAACTGATCTCAGTCTTCAGAGAGTTGATTAGTCAAAGTGTGTGCTCTTGGTTGGTTGGAACAGAAACATGCAGCCACACCGGCCCTTTTGTGGAACAGTTTGACACCTGTGCCTTAGATTGTTCTGATCAAGCGTATTGATAAATCCTCCATTCTCCTTGGCTAAGCCTCAATAAACCTAAGAAATCTTGGACTTCTGTAAACTTTCTCTTCACTGACTGAACTGACCATCGATGAAAAGAATACTTCACTGTAACCATAAAGTTTAAACTCTGCTCATCCTCATCAAACAGGAAAGTGGGCGACTTCATTTGATCCCAAGCGCACCCACGCGGGCACATTCACGGTGGACGAGAACACCAAGGTTCAATGTTTCTTAATTTATTCAGAATTATGCATCATACTGTGTCTTTTCACATCTAAGGGACCTCATGTTTAAATTGTCTTTTTTTTTTCAAGGTTCCAGTCCAGATGATGAATTCGGAGAACAGATTTGATGTTTATCGCGACAAGGGGATCAACACATCGGTCCTCCGCCTCCCCTTCAACAGCTCCTACTCCATGCTGCTGATGTTGCCTGACGACATGGCAACACTGGAGAAAGCAGTTTCCCCGAGTCATGTCACCAAATGGTTGAAGTGGATGAAGTCTGGGTTGGTTAGAATTTAAAATTATCCTTAAATTCATGTTTTCTTAAATAAGAGTTTGAAATTGTATAAACTATCCAGCTTTGTCCTGACAGATCGATCACTGTATGTTTATCTTTTTTCCTAATTTTCTTATAGCATATATAACGTATATATTCCAAAGTTCTCCATCAAGACTTCCTACACACTGAATGATGTGTTGAGTGAAATGGGAATGTCAGCCATGTTTAGTAACCACGCAGATTTGAGTGGCATTGCAGAGAATGCAGAGCTGAAGGTCTCAAAAGTAAGGACGGTTATTGCACGTATATTTCCTTCCCTGTATGCGGTCCGCCGTCTGTCTCACTCTGCCTCCATTGCTCCTTAGGTCGTGCACGAAGCTACCCTGGATGTGGACGAGGCCGGAGCCACCGCTGCAGCTGCCACAGGGGTCGAAATCGTTTTAA
Organism: Protonibea diacanthus; assembly: GCA_028641955.1. NCBI lineage: Eukaryota > Metazoa > Chordata > Actinopteri > Sciaenidae > Protonibea > Protonibea diacanthus. The sequence continues at coordinate 25,124,461 of CM053985.1, forward strand.
AGTCCCTTACTATTTATCCTGCTCTGCAGTTTGATCGTCCGTTCATGGTCATGATCACTGAACACAACACAGAAGACATCCTCTTTGTGGGGAAAATTATCAACCCAAACATCTGATGGAACAAGCACGCTGCTGCATCACTTATAAAATAATCTGAAAAACATTCATCCTGTGATCTCTTGCTATGATTGAGTGAAACAGTTTTAATGTTCATGAGTGTTTTTAATTTTAGTTTTTGAAGGTGAAATAATATAATAATAAAATCAACAGACATCAGTATGACATATTTTACAACAGATACAGTAAATTCAGGCACTGTGGAGAATAACAGTCTTTCTTCAGTCTCCTGTTTGTGTGAGTGTTGGGTCATTTCTGCCATCTCTAAGATGGTAAACACATTAATATATTTCTCTCATCAGATATAACTGAACTGTTTTGGATAGAAACCCTGTTTTTCTGAGATGTTGTGTAATTGCGCCTCACCCTTTATATACCCTGCCTATCAATTGTTTTTAAGCTCAATAAACAGAGAATATTTGACCAGAATTTCTTTATTTTGTCCGTGACATTAAAATTCTCCATGTGGTCCGACAGAAACAGAAACAGAAACAACACTCGATGCTGCTGCCCAGATTTTTCACTTAATTCTGCTTGTGTTAAGATTGACACCCATTCCAGACAGACCCATTTAGGTCTTCAAGTGACTCAGTCCTGAACCACCCTGGAGCATACTTTCAGAAAATCCTCCTGCCATTTTTAGGGATACATATATCCATTACCTGTAACCTCATCAGGGTCATTATTAGGGCGAGAGGCAGGGCAGACAGAGACAAACAGCCATTCACACCTACAGCCAATTTTAGAGTCACCAATTAACCTAGTAAGTGCAAGTCTTTGGACTGTGGGAGGAAGCCAGTGTGTCCGAAGACAATCCACCCAGACACGGGGAGAACACCGCAGGCCCCAGCCGAGGTTTGAATCAGGGACCTTGCTGTGAGGCTATGGTGCTAACCGCTGCACCACTGTGCCTCCCATGAAAGAAAGAAAGAAAGAAAGTAAAGTAAATCCTGCACCATTGCAGGATTGTATATTTTCACTTTATTTTTGTTAATATTGTACACAGTATTACTTTAATTAGATTAAATTTTCCCCCATAAAGAATCTGAGTAGAGTTTCATTATATTATTATTACTATTATATACTGTTCTTCTTCTTATTGTTATTATATATTGTTATTATAATAACATTACCATTACATTTATCTATTATTTTGTTATTATATTGTTCAGCTACTTGCAGTCTGATCCTCTGCCTGTAGGGTGGCAGCAGTGCGCCTTTGTCGAGCGGTGCTCTACTGGTATTAATAAATCCCACGAAGAAGAAGTTTCGCCGCGCTCTGATTGGCCGGCTGTGAAGATTTGGTTCAAACATGGCCGAAACAGCAGCAGCAGGAGAAGAAGGAGCGCAGGGAGGAGGACCGTACTTCCACAAAGAAAGACTTAAATACAGCCCGGAGGAGGAGGCCAGGCTGGAGAGGCAACACTTCTGGAGGATCATCGACGCTTTTAGATTTTACCGGTACAACACCAGCGTTTGAAAATGAAGCGCGAGCCACGCCAGTTGGTGTCAACAGACGGATGTTGTTAGCAGAAAAAAGGACAGCTGACTCGGTTTGGAGGGAAACTGCTCATTAAAGATGGTTCATTAAAGGTCCAGTGTGTCAGATTTAGGAGTATCTATTGGCAGGAATTGAAGGTGATAATAATTAGTGTGTTTTCATTAGTGTATAATCACCTAAAACACAAGAGTCATAGTGTTTTTATTGTCTGAAAATGAGCCCTCTGTATCTACAGTGAGAGGGGGGTCCCCTTCCACGGAGTCCGCCATGTTGAACCGCCATTTTTCTACAGTAGCCCAGAGCAGAAGTGACGAGTCAGTTTCAAAGAGCCGATGGGAGCCGGCTCCGGTATGTAGAATTTAGTTGCATCTAGTGGTGTAATCGCTGCATTGCAATCTCTTCACATCACCCTCACCTTTAAGGACCCTGTCAAGAGTCACTATTTAGTTTGTCTGTTCTGGGCTACCGTAGAAATACTGTGTTTCAATATGGCAGCTTTCATGAAAGAGGACCCCATTGTAGATATAAAAGGAGTATTTTTAAGTAAGAAAAAACAAAAAGATTCTTATTTTAAGGTGATTATACATGCAAAACATAGTTATGAATATTATATTCCATGTTTGCCTTATTCTGAAAATAAAGTCTCCAAATTGTACACACTGGACCTTGTAAAGACCTCGTAAAGGCAATTCAAAACACATTTAATATGTTGGAAAATAATTGCTGAAAACACGAAAAGACTTCAAATGATATATAACTGTAATGTGGAGTTAGAGGTTTAAACAGTGTAGGTGGGTTGCTCATTCAAATTTGGCTGGGTGGTTAATAATACTTTCTTCTTTGGTCTGATGAACACATTTATTCTTATTTTACACAGACTTTAACATGTGGCTCTTCTTCAGGGTTCACGTCGAGGAGCAGGTCAAGAGAGCCGAGTGTCAGTTTCGGAGTCTACCGCAGCACCACCAGAATCTACTGCCAGATGTTTTATCCAATCTGTCCCGGATCAGCCAGTGTGCGCACCACAACCAGGAGCTGCTGCAGGCCATCGTTCACAACAGCCTCCACATGTTTGAGAACATTGAGTATGGCGAGAGGGTGAGGATACGCCGGGTTGTTGTTTATTTCTTTTCAAGGAGCTGAGGTAAAGATGTTGTGTCTTCATTCAACTTCCAGGAGGATCCACGAAAGGCGCGCCCGTCCACTACGTTTGACATGGACAAGCTTAAATCCACCATAAAGCAGTTTGTCAGAGACTGGAGTGAGGTGGGCCGGGCTGAGAGGGATTCCTGCTACCAGCCCATCATCCAAGAGATCCAAAGACTCTTCCCAAGTGACCAATAGTAGGAAACATGAGCACTACCACACAAACACCTGCATGCATGCCAAGAAAACAAATGATACATGCAACGACACCTTTTTATATGTGCTTTGGTATCAGAACACCATGTAATAATGCTGATGATGTGACTTACTCCATGTTTTCCGTGTGATATGTGCATTTTGTACATTTTATTATGTCAGTGATGTGTCTAAGGTGAGCGTGCTGGTACCGGGTGCCGGGCTCGGCCGTCTCGCCTGGGAGATCGCTCGGCTCGGTTATATCTGCCAGGGCAACGAATGGAGCTTCTTCATGCTCTTCTCTTCAAACTTTGTTCTGAATAGGTACGGCACATACTGACACTAACACAACACCTAGGCACCGTCACCTTCTTCTTCATGCCTTCATCTGCTCGCTTGAAGTGAAACTGTCACATTTAATTCTCTAAATATGTAGTAAAGTGATTACAAATGAAACATAACACATCAGTCAGGTGCACCTCACACTCCACCCCTCCACATGTCCTAATATATTTGGACCACTCCCTCCAGGTGTGAACAGGTGAACTCTTTCACACTGTACCCCTGGATCCACCAGTTCAGCAACAACAAGAAATCCTCCGACCAAACGCGACCAATCAGATTCCCTGACGTCAACCCTCAGAGCTTACCTCTAGATGCAGACTTCTCCATGGTAGCAGGGGACTTTGTGGAAGTCTACAGTGAACCAGGTCAGTAAACTCTGCGTGGGCGCGGTTTCCTTGAGTGTATTATTCAGTCATTATTCATTCATAATATAACTGCTGTCAGTCGATGCGCTGAGGATGCAGGAAGACGATCAAAGCTGTGAAATTACCCGTCGGTCCGTATAACTGCATGTTTACTTCCTCACAAACAAAAATGGAACAATGTGTTCGTTTATTTTCCTCTTGATTTGACCAAATGAACCGACCTCCAGACGTGAACACACACTTTGATGGATGGCATGAACTATACTGAATAGATATTACTGGTTGGAGATGATTCAAATGAAGCTGAGCTCCACCTGGTGAAAAGTGTATGCCATTACATTTGATGTGAATGTAATGTAAATGATGAACCCTTTTTATTAATAACAGTTTATTAAAAGTTGGTATAACATATTGTCTGTTTCGCTTAGAATCCTGGGACTGCGTGGCTACCTGCTTCTTTATTGACACAGCTCATAATGTCATCGAGTACGTGGAGACTATCTGGAAGATTCTGAAGCCTGGTGGAGTTTGGATTAACCTGGGTGAGTCGGCTTCAGTAAAAACTTTAATTGATTTTTATTTAAACTCTACATGCAAACAAGACAAAATAATATCCATGAGCAGACAACACGCTGTTGGAAGTGATAAAGCAGCATCCAGAAGACGTCTAGGTGCTCGACAAATAAGGCAAAACATTCTATTTGTCACAGCAATAAGTAGAAAATATTAAAAGAAATGTCACTCTAATATTCTCTGAACACTGTTCACAGATGCAGATGCATGCTCTGTTATTATTTCTCTTGGTGTTCCCACTTTGATTCGACTTACCTCTTTCTTCCTCACTCACTGCAGATTGTCATTTGCACGACATGTCCTGTTATCTGCACATAAAACTAGTTAATTAACACAGTTTGATGAAAAAATATCCCGTGAACTGGATTTACAAATGTGTTTTGGGGAGGGTCTCAGGAAAATTCTCATAGTTCAAGTCTTCAATGTTTCTTCAGGTCCACTGCTGTACCACTTTGAGAACATGGCCAATGAGCTCTCAGTTGAACTCAGCTACGAAGACATCAGGACAGCGATTGTTAACTTTGGCTTCCACATAGAGGTAAGCCTCTTTTTTTTGACTGTTATTCACATTAACATCGTCTCCATGAATCTTGTTCCAGTCATAAAACAGCGTTTTATTTTCCTCCTGCAGGTGGAGAAAGAGTCGGTCCAGACCACCTACACCGAGAACGACCGCTCGATGTTGAGATACGTTTACGACTGCGTCTTCTTTGTGGCGCGGAAACCCGCAGATTTCTACTTCAACGGTCAAGAAGACGACCAACAACAGAATTCTCCGCCGGCTGCCAAGTCACCACGGCGAGAGGGTACCGACAGCCTGACGTGACAGGAGAACCCCTCTGACAAAAAAACAGTGAACTGAAGATTAGTCTGACGACAAAAAGAAAAAGAATGGACACAGAAGAGAAACCAATCAGTGGACATACATTTTCTTTTGTCATATATATTTTTTATGATGCACCCGATGGAGAAACGTGTCCGACCCTGCAGCTGCACCCGATTACGGCTCAGATTGTTGAAGTAACACCTGAAAAACATCTAAATGTTTTACGTCTTTTAGCTGCGGTCTTACTAATCCTAATCTCCACTGACTTTAACTGCCTGAGAGAGAGTGTGTGAGTGAGAGTGTGTGTGTGATAGGTGAGTGTGATGTGAACATTTGCTTTTGAAATCTATTTATTTTTTTCAAATATGGTGCCAATAACTTTGTCTACTCATTTGCATTTATCAGACTGTAATCAGAACACGTTTCAGCTTCACAGGAATCATTTGTTAATAAGTTGGAGATTTCTTTCATCTTTCTTTGTTTCTAATCACACTTTGGAATAAAGCCAAACATTTTAAAAAATATTCATCCACGGATTTGAAGTTTAATATTTCAACACCAATGTAACGGCACTAAAACGCAGCTCAAGGACAAATCTAGGTGTCGTTTAGGGTTACAGGTGTGATGAAGAGGATGCAGTTTATTCTAAAACCTGGATGTAGTCTCCGTGACGTCACCCTCTTCAGAAGAGCCGTATGTGAAGCTCAGTGTGCCTGTCCTACCTCTGCCAGCTCCCGGCTAATCCAAACATTGGCAAAGACGTGGAGCCAAGGCGGGCTGAATGACGGCTGGTTGCTCAAACAGGCCACCTGTAACGATACCCACCTGTCAATCAAAGTGTCCATGCTCTTAATCCTGCATAACTTTAAGCCTTAATATAATGTGAACAGGTGAGTTGTATATAAATTCACCCTCAGTACAGTTGTCATGAACGGGGAAATTAGCTATAGAGACCAAAACTGTTTTTTGTACCAGGCTGTAAACATGTTTATTTCTGCTGTGATGTGTTGTTTACAGGTACAGTCATCATTTTCAGAAGATATCTGTCATTTCCTGTGAATCTTTTAAGGTAAGTCATCCAAACAGTGTCACACATTCAAAGTGAGTCTGTGTTCTAATAATATGCTGCTCGTTTTGCACAAACTTGGTGCAGCTGTAGGTCATTTTTAGACTTTCAGCCAAGAATATGAGTAAATAAATGACTTTTAGACGTTAAAACAGATGCACAGGTTATATAAAAATAATAATTCTCATTTTCTGAGGCTCAGATTAAGATAATCTGGTCCGGATGGTGAAAACACAGATTAACATGAATGAACCCGCCTTGAGACTGTGGGCGGGGTCAGACAGCAGTGCCTTCCTCTGATTGGTCCTCTGATTGGCTCCTTCTCGCGATAGTTTTACTACCGGTGCTGGATGTTTTGCGTCTGGACCTGAACACGTCCACGCTCGGCACGTTAGCTTTAAACATCAGCTCCGGTCGGGGTCAGAGTTCCTGCAGCAGGCTGTCCGCTGGTCGTCCCGCTCCCCGGACACTCCGCTCCCCCTCATGGCGAAGAGACGAGCGGAGGACTCCGTCCTCCTGCACGGCTCTCCCTCCAAAAGATGCTGCCGCGCTCGGTGCGGAGGTGTTGACCTGCAGCTGGGCAGCGTGGTTCCGACCGGGGGTGTGAGCCCGCCGAGCCTGCTGGCTCTGCTGGGCAGCCGCTCCAGAAAGAGGCCGTACTACTTCGAGGAGCAACCAGGAGAAGAAGAAGCGGCTGTTTATCGCCAGGCCACACACTGCGACACTAAGAAGCACGCAGCAAACGTTGGGTCCGTGCAGACTTCTGGAAGTTTCCAGGACCGTCGAGGCTCCACGAGCTCCAAGAAACGACCTCGAGAGGACTCCACGGTCTCAGAGACTGTCACTCCTGGAGACGATGATAAGGTGAGTTACAGGTAACAGAGAAGAGGTGTGCTGTTTTCACTGTTTGCTGCTAGTGAGGCAGTTTGGAGGCTGCAGTGGCAGCAAATGGCCGCTAGGTGTCACCGCTTACCTGCTATAGAGCTCGCTGTGGTTCCACCTGTGTTAGGCACACCTGTGCCTTTTGAGGTCTTTTAATAGAAGTTAAGTACAAATATGAATAATGAGTTAATGCTAAATTATCATCGTGGACTAACATTTACTGAGTGTAAACCTTTAAATGAATATTAGAGGCAAAAGTTCAGGTGAAAGGTGTAACAGTCAGCCGTGTGGTCATCTATTCAGTTAGACTTTGTAAAGAAATATGCACAGAATAACAGGTGTAATGATTAAACTCTTACAGCTTAATTACAGGACTTTAAGATCGGCCAATAAACCCATAAAGTTGCAGATAATCACATCACCACAAACTGATCGCCCCGAGCTGAAAATCTCAGCTGTTAACCTCGACTGGTGCACGTCCAACCACATCTTAAGCAACTACCTCAAAGTGAAAAGAAGTTTAGGTTCAAACGGTGCAATCAGACTGTCAGCAGAAGACAAGTGATGGGACACAGGCCTGTCAGAGATCTAACATGTTGTATGAAAGGTTCTTAAAAATCATCTCTGATGCGACATTCACAGGCATTAATCTCAAAATTCATCCAGATCTTCTGCTCTAATTAATGTACTTCTATCCTCTGATGTCTGTCTTGTCCTGTGTCTGTGCTCTGTAAATAAACCTGACTTTCTCGTCACTCATCAGGCCGATGAAGACGCCAACACCGAAGACTGCACTTACAACTCCTTCCAGTACTGGAGGCCCCCGTTACCCGAACTCGACCTTTCACTGCTAGAAGATGTCGACGATCATTCCCAGACAAAAGACAAGTCAAAAGTCAGCTCTTCCTCTGACGCCATGGAGACCTGAAGGTGTTTTACTGTCCTGACGTCAGCATGAAAACATGTGTTGCTGTCCAGCAGGTAGACGCGTCCCAAAAAACATTCAAAGGTTGCTTGAAATTGCATCCAGGTGAGGTGCAACAACCTGATGTTGCAGACTGCCACGGGAGCCCCGTCAGGGTGACGTAGGCTGTAGTAAGTGAGCCTCATGCTGGGGGGAATATCTCGGTGAATTGGGCGAAGTAACAGTGAGATCTGCGCGGCAACAATACTGCTCTTACAGTGAGGACCAAAACCTCTTTGTAAGCCGCTGCGAAGAGTTCATCCATCCTCAAATTGAAGATAGTTACTTTGAGTTAAAAGAACTTCAGACAACCTGGTGTCCAGCATTTTTTGTTGTGCAGAGCCCCTACTCAGTGTTTCCTACAGTTTATACAGTGTTGTTAAAGAAATGAGGTATGAAAGTTGGTTCTGTACATAACAGTTCATATTATAAACACCATTGTTCAGAGCGTGATGTTTGGTTTGACTTGCAGATGTTACAGGAAATACAAATACATTTATAAAAACACCAAATTAAAGGCTTCAGTGTGTTCTGTGTTGACTTTTATTGCATGTTACTGATGCACATCATCACCAGTCACTGCACCTGTGTCGTTTTATTGCTGTTCACTTTTAAATTCTTCTTTTTCATCATCCTGATGGAGCGTCTTTACTGCACGTGGTCGGACTAAAGTGACAGTGCGTGCAGGTATTGTACTAAAGTATTAGTACTGCTTTTTTGCTCTTCAAGTGTGTCACTTTAAGAATTGTACAAAGCACACTGGGGAACAATTTTTGTTGAGTTACGTCTGACAGCTGTTTTTAACTAATTTTTGGGTGTGGAATCCAAAACTGATCTCAGTTTTTCTCTATCACATCAAGTTTTGGAACTATAGAATCCCTGTTTTCTTAAAAAATATGAAAAATACTGTACTTAACAGATATGTGCTTGTTTTATAAACATTACAAACAACTCAAATATTGACATACAATGAAATATGAAAGAAACAGGCATGACTGCAATGTTTATTTAACACTATTATGTTTTTACAAATGATATGGCTGCTGTAATTAGCTGACGGTAGATCAGGATATTCTGTTTTACTTTTATTTTCTTGTTAAGTCCTGATGTTTTCACTAAACAAAAGTAACAGTCTGTGCAATGATCTTTTTGCTCTCGCCAAACCACAGGGATACCAAATGCCAACTTTTCATGTGTTCCTTTGGTCACACGGGTTGCACACTTTGTGAGGAGCCCATGGCTTGTCTTGATCACTGAGTTTTACTTTAAAATATGCAAAATATGCTTGTTTGACAAACGCACTTGGAATGGTGAAACTACCACAGATATAGCAAAAGGAGTCAGACGTGATCTGGAACAAAGGAAATATATACCTCATAGTTACAAGCTTTGAAAACTACAAAAACTACAAATATAGAACTTGCAACAGTGTGCCCATGGGGTTAAAAGATAGATATTCAGATATTGATAGTACTGATCTATTGGAATTTGGAATCAGCATAAAAATCTCAACAGATTTTTTTTTTTTTTTTTTAATTGTTCCCCAGTGGTATCAGTTCTGAATGTGTCTTAATCCTGAAGGTACCTGAAGTCTTTAAGTATCAGTCTTAAATGTGTCTAAAAGTCCTGGAGTCCTGAAATATGAGTCCTGACTCATTGAAGGAGGAGGTCTGTGTCTGAAGGAGGAGGTCTGTGTTTGAAGGAGGAGGTCTGTGTCTGAAGGAGGAGGTCTGTGTTTGAAGGAGGAGGTCATGGACTCCTCTCTGCCCTTTGGACCTGCAGCTGATAAAAGATCTCTCAGAGGAATGAAGATGACGAGGTGACACTCACACAGGAGGCACGTTTGACTCGAGTCGTTTAACTTCAGCCATGGTGAGCTCTGTTCAGACTTACACTTCATGTTTATATCGACTCATCTTGTTTTCAGTGTGTACAGTTAGTTAAATTAATTAATTAATGCAGCAATAACTAACTTATTAGCTGTCGTTAGCAAATAGCTAATGTTAGCAGAGTTAGGCTGACTAACATGAACAGGTAAATCATTTATTCCTGCATCGTAACGTCGCTGTTTGTGTTTATAAAGCGCTTTAATTAATTTCACGGTGACTTTAATTAAACTTTAACCTATTAGCACTATAACAGTTTAACTCATGTACTGATACTTTGAATGTATTTACATGTATGTGCATATTTCTACTTAAACCACATTATTTCAGGGGGAAATGTTTTATATTTTTATAGTTTTAATATTCAGCTCTTATTTGATGGCGACAATGACATAATAATAATAATAATAATAATAATAATTATAATAATAATAATAATAATAATAACTGTGGTAGAAATTGAGTTTTGAAATATTTTGTCTATCTGGTTCAGACAGGATCAGGCGCTTGTGTCCAGAGAGAGAGACATAGAGTAACAATAACAGAGAGCGAGCACCGGCCTCGATAAAGCTGTTATTAATCAGAGAAATAAAACATTATTTCCTGATTGTTTCACAGCGGTTACATTCAGCAGGTATAGACACGCCCACATCAACCCACCTCAGCTCCCCTCAACACCAGACAAGCCTGCTACGAGTTGCCGCAATCCCTGATCCTGTCTGAATGTGTGCTGAGACTGGTTTTCCCCTCACACACACTTATAGTTTACTTCATTCCTGGATGCCTTTTGGATGAATAGTTATATTATGTGATCTAATAGCCTAATAACGCTGTTTGACACAACTTACACAACACAAATACATAAAAAGCTCTTTCACAACTTCTTTAGTACTCTGGGAAAGTGGTAAAATCAGTCACACACATTTAGGCTTTTCTTTGTGATAATTAATGTTGTATGTTTTCGTTATCATTCACCGAGTCGCCCCTGAAAGTCTGTAAAGCTCCGGTCCAAATCATCCGGAGCTTTTCAGCTCATGACCCCAAAAAAAGAAGTTTGGTGTCTCCCAGAGACTCAAACTTGTAAAAATACACTAATATTTACATAAAGTACTGATAAAGCTGCCAGCAGCACACAAAACAAACATGGCCGGTCAGTGTTTTGACAGTAAACCAGCCGTCTCCTCGAACTTCTTGTAACTTTATTTCATCGTCGTGTTTAAAATGTGCAGGAACATTTTAAATATTCTGCATATGAACGATACCTGGTGAATACTTTATATATTTCTATATACGAGTTACACCAAGACGAATTCCTGGTATGTGAAAACAATAAACCTTTTTCTCATTCTGTACAGTTTGTGCAGGAATGTGCTGATGGTTTTTCTAATTATTCAAATATTTAATTTTTTTAAACTATGTTTTGCAAAATGATTCCTGAACAGACTAAAAACTTTGCAGCACTGACGTGTTTTTGACCAGCGTCGAGTGAGTTCCAGTTGATAGTTTTGTGATTTAGCTGATTGATGTGGCAGTCATTCCATTCCTTGTGCGGTTTGTCGTCTATGAAGAAGTAAATTTATTGCAGAAACACTGTGAGCTCCATCAGCTACACTTCAGTGTTTACACAGTGTGACCCGGCAGGGAGCTCAGCACCGCTCCCAGCCATGTGTACTAATATCAGGAAGGGGATGTGTGTATGTTTCCTCCCAACAAAGCTCCACTCAGTGGGATCTTTGTTAAACATGTCTGGGAAACGGGAACGCAGGAGAGGGGCAGACCTTGAAAGATCAGGGGGAGGAGGACGGAGAGAAGACGGCTGTACCTCACATCCCGTTGGTGTTTTTTAAGAGTGCACTTCTGGTTCCTTCAGCAGGGCGGGTCCTACACTTTGTTTCCCTTTGAGTCCAGCATGTAGGCTGCTGCTGCTGCTGCTGCTGCTGGCACTGCAATGAGCTTCACTGAGAAGGTCACTGATCCCGATTTTTTCAGGAACTGGTGTCTCTTTTATTGCTTGAGGATGAGACAGCTGAGTAGTGCATAGCTTTCTCGTGGGTCTGTTTACTGTAAGTAAATAATTTCTCTTCTTTGTTCCAGTCACGAAAGTCTTGGATTGAGGAAACATTCCTGAAGAGAGAGTGTGTGAAGTTTATCCCTTCCTCTCGGGACCTACACAGGTAAACACAGGAGCGTGATTGTGTTGATTAGCGTCCACAAAAGGCTGTAAAGTACGAGACGTTCTGATTCTCAGAAGAAAGATGGTTACATAGTATAATATGAACAGCAGCAGATGGATGGAAAGAACATTTTTCTGAGAGCGAAACTATTTGGCACGCGGCCCTCACTTCCAGGAATAGAGACCATGTCGATTCTTTGATAATTTGTTATTTCCTGTTTCCTGCAGATGTACTCCAGTGTGTCAAGTGTGCCAGAATTTAATCAGGTATAATTATGATTTTTTGTTGTTATGTGTGTCTTTCCCCCCATCCTACACTCCCCACTACACGCCCCACAATTCCAGTGAAGCTCTTATTATTACTGTCATTTTTTCCTGCACCCTTTGTTTTTCCACTTGTTCACGTCACTCTAGTTTAAATGTCATCGCATGTTTAGATATGGAAGTTAGTGGATATGTCCTGTGAAGGACAGAAGGAGGCGAAGAGGAAGGGAGACAGGAAAGGGGGAGGTTGTAGCCACCTGGCAGGTATCCATAAATCATCCCAACTTTTTATTATAGTAATAACATGACGAGTGACAAGTGAACAATGTTTCTGTGTGGACAAACAAACACTCTGCACCTCTGTTACATAATCTTTCCCTTGGCCAGATGTTGCTGTGGGCGCCTGATGGGGGAACACTCTTGGCAAGAGTCCCTTCCCCCCGTATCCCTTCATCCTGGTCCCGGACAGGACTTGGAAGACGAGGACTGGTCCGTAGAGCTCCACACCAAAGCCAGTCCCACAAACGCCTACGGGATCGTGGACTTTGAGGACACTGCTACACGCGTCTGCCGGGCCAAGGTCAGTGAGTCCAACAGGATATGTGTTTACAGGCCGGAGAAAAAAATGTTTGTTTGCTCAATAAGCAAACCAAAATTTTGGCCTAAACGAGCTTTGCTTTGTTATCGTGTGAGATAGTATCAGCTTCAAAACATCAGATAAACACAGAGAGTCTCCAACCGTTCCTTGTGTTTCCCGTCCAGTATGTTCGCCTGGCGGTGGACTCGAAGCCGGAGGCGCTGCTCCAGCTGATGCTGAGGGAGTGGCAGATGGAGAGACCCAAGTTACTGCTGACCGTCCAGGGAGGCTCAGAGAACTTCAGCCTGCCCCCGAAAGTCAAGCAGGCGTTCAGCAAAGGGCTGATGACGGCCGCCCTCAGCACGGGGGCGTGGATACTCACTGATGGCATTAATACAGGTACGTGTTACACACTGAGTGTGTGTGGGTCAGTAAATCTTATCATTCTCGAACGACGCTGGATCTCGGGTGTCTGATGTGTACTCAGATTACTAAACTCTGTCTTCCACGGGAGGATGAAAGCTTGATTTATGAGACTATCGTAGACTAAATGAATGAACAAGCACGCTTTTCTTCCTGTTGTTTTCTTCTAACCTTTGTGTGAAGCAAAGACATTACTCGAGCGATGTTATTTAGACTGTGGTGGCCTAAAGGGCAGAGAAACGAGCCTGTGACTGTCAGGATAACCACAGTTTGCCCCCCAAACTAAACTCACTTTAATTGAACTCACTGAAATGCCTGTTCTGGTGTGATGAGTGAAGCACGTTCTGCGATGATCTCAGTGTCCCTGGGTGTGATCTGCAGGGCGTAGCTGCGTGCTATGTCCGTTTGTTTGCAGTTGCACAAAGAATTTACTGTTACACACAGAAACGGCGTGTTTGATGACTGTCTCAGGTCAGCTGATTTGTGTATTCATCCTGTTGAGTTGTATGTTTGCTGTGCATTCAGCTGCTCTGTACGAACTCTCCAGGTGTATCTAAGTATGTGGGCGAGGCGCAGAAAACATTCGGGGGCCACGACCTGAGGAAGAGGAACACAGTCGGCGTCACGCCATGGGGAGTCATCGACAACAACACAAGCCTGATAGGTCGAGATGTGAGTACCGAAATCGCACCTCCAGGTGTTTTGTGTTACCATGACTGACTCCTGCTCGATGTGGCGTTCAGGTGTTCAGGCCCTACCAGCCGCTGGGGAACCCTTTGAGCAAGAGGGCCTGTCTTAATGGTTTCCACTCCCACTTCCTGTTGGTGGACGATGGAACGCTGGGGAAACACGGCTGCCAGCAAGGCGTCAGGAAGAAGCTTGAGAAACACATCCAGCTGCAGAAGATACACCCTCGTGAGTCACGGCGTGTGTGTGAGAAAAGTGTCTGATGTGACTGATGTTATATCGTCCTCTCCTCCCTCCTTTGTAGGACTGAACCAAGGAGTGCCGGTGGTGTGTGTGGTGGTGGAGGGAGGCCCGGCCATTATCTCCACCGTGTTAGATTATGTTAGCAGCGTTCCCCCTGTGCCAGTGTTTGTGTTCGAGGGATCAGGCCGGGCTGCCGACCTGCTCGCCTTCTTACACAAGCAGACTGCTGTTGACCGGTACGCATGCTTACTCTAATGGCTCTTACACCTCACACAGAAAAAGTCTAACCCGCGGCCGTCACTGCTGTTTGCAGGCAGCTGGACGCCGACATTAGAAAGGACTTCCTCGTCAGGATTGGGAATGTGTTCGGAGTAGAGAGAGCAGAAGCCTCTCAGCTCTACAGCCTCCTCCTGCAGTGCATGGATCACAGGCAGTCTGTGAGTGAAACACCATTTTTGGAGCGTGTGTGTGTTGTGAGTCAACACGTCGGCAGCTCACACTGCGTCATTATGTCTTTGAACAACAGATAACCATCTTTGACTCAGAGTCAGAGGAGCAGATGACGCCTGATGCAGCCATTTTGACAACTACTCTCAAAGGTACTGTTTTTTTTTCAGTGCAGACATTTTGACGTGCGTTAGCAGGAAAACCACAGATAGAAATCACCTGTTTTAGACTCTTGTGCAGACAAGACTGACTGAGGTCTAGTACAAACAACACTTTGTGTTCGATGCAGGGTCTCATTTATAAAATCACCGATCACCGTGGTTACTTCGTTCTAATTTGACACAGCGTTTATAAAACTCTGCATCCTTTTTAATCCAAAACATTTTCTCACACCTTTAATCGACAATCACAAAGTTCACCGCAGGATTGCATCCCAAACTGCAACACGCCGACATAACCAGCAAGTCAAAACGTCACGCTGAGATTTGAGTTCTGTCGTCTGTCGTCTGTCCCGTGTGATGAACAGGCACCAAGGCGAGTCCTGCAGAGCAGCTCAGCATGGCTCTGGCCTGGGACAGGGCTGACATCGCACAGAAAGATGTCCTGGTGTACGGACAGCACTGGCAGGTGAGACAGCGTGACTCACTACAGGAATATTTTACATGATTTCACTCAATCTAGTTGTTGTCTGTTCATATTGATATAATGATATGTGCAGGGTTTGTGCAAAGTCTTGAAAATCTGGAAAAGGTTTAGATTAGAAGATGCTATAGTCCTTGAAAAATGCGACACAATCACTCATGGGATCCAAAAAATCTTGAAACAATCCCGTTGCGATATTTGTTTGTTGTTTGCATCAAATAATCACGATAAAAACACAACAAAGTGACGACAGTGAGTGATTTCTGCGCATGTGCATGAACTTTATTGTTCACATTTATGTTTTTTAGGTGCCTGGTACCTTGAAAGTGCTTGAATATTTGCCTTAAAAAGCCTTGTGATCCTTGTACATGCAGGTGGGTTCCTTGGAGCAGGCCATGCTGGACGCCGTGGTGATGGATCGGGTCGGTTTTGTCAAACTGCTCATCGACAACGGCATGACCATGAGTCGCTTCCTCACTGTGGATCGCCTCGAGGAGCTCTATAACACGGTTATTACGATATATTTATCCGTCTGCTTCAGGGCGTCTCGTTGGTCAAGAATATAAATAGAACACTGAATTGAATAAGAGGAATACACATCTTTTACTTTCCTCCGCTCGTGTTTGTTTCCCCCTCGGCTCGCGCTTTGCTGCACAAACAGAAGAAATTCATTCCTTTGTTTGCGACTCCTGAAGTACAAATTTCCAGTTTACAAGTGCGTCTTTGATTGAAATCACAATAATGCGCTGTAAGTGTTTTGCACCAATAATCTTCGTGCTTCCTGGTCAGTCACATTCAGGGTTTTTCTTCCTCCCCCCGGTTGTTGTTTTAGGATGCTTCGAGATCACAAGACTCTTTATCATCAGTGCGCTCACACTTCTTGGCTCTCTCCACGCTGCCTTTATCTTTTGTGGATTAAAGCCTGTTTATTTATTCATAACTCCGGGATAATAAGTCCCCCTAAGAAACGAGCTAAGGGTCCCAGAGCCGCTGCTGCGTATGCAATATGCAGCTGTGTTAAAAAGTAGTCGATTTAGCTGTGATTTGTTGATTTTCTGTTTACTTGTTCTCTCTGAATAATAATAATAACACAAATGTCTCTCTGCAGCCGCTGGGGCAGACAGACCGCTTCCTGCACCACCTCGTAGAAGATGTGAAACAGGTGAGAGTACAGACACTGTCTACTCAGGATATTGAGTTACATTTACACAGATACTGATACATAAAGTGTGTGTGTGTTTGCTGTATCTGTGTGCAGACTTCTCTTCCCATAGGTTACCGTCGTTCCCTCATCGACGTTGGCCTGGTGATAGAGTACCTCATAGGAGGAGCGTACCGCAGCACCTACACGCGGAAACACTTCAGAGCCGCGTACGTCCGCCTGCAGGACAAGGTGAGCGTCGACGGTCGGAGCTCCTGTTTCCGTCCGCTCTGTTTTGACTCTGATGGTTTGACTCTGTTCTTGTGTTTAGGATGGTCGACGGGACAGCTCCACCTCTTTGTCTAAACAGAGACGGGGGTTAATACTCAACTCGAGCCGGGCCAAGAGTCCGCAGAACCTGCAGTTCTTTAGAACCGCTCAGCCGTACAAACCCAAGGTTTGTGAGGGTTACATACTGTCCTGCCATGCAGGTGATTCTTGCTTTGCCTCGTATAAGAATCATCTGTTCTCTTATTTGCCGTCTGTCTTTTACCATCCAGGAGCAGGGTGAGTCCCCCGGGAGCAGCGGAGAGATCACGCTGAGCCCCGGCCTCGATGACCCTCCGCTGCTGGTTGCCTTCAACTTCAACGACCTGTTCGTGTGGGCCGTGCTCCATCAGCGGCAGCAGATGGCGCTGTTCCTTTGGCAGCATGGCAAAGAGGCGCTGGCGCGCGCCACAGTGGCCTGTAAGCTTTACCGCTCCATGGCCTTTGAAGCCCGACAGAGCAGCATGGACGACAACATGGCAGAGCGGTTCAAGACGTATTCACTGTGAGCTGCATTCATTTACACTTGTTTAAAGAGTTTGGGAGTAGATTCAGTTTTTCTTTTGTGTGTTTAAACACATCCTGCACACGTCTGTCCCGTCTGTGTCTCAGCGAGTTCGGTCAGCTGGCGGTGGATGTGTTAGACTGTGCATTTCGTCAGAACGAGCAGATGGCCATGAAGCTGTTGACTTCAGAGATGGAGGCATGGAGCCACTTCACCTGTCTGCAGATGGCTGTCTCCTCGTGTCACAGACCATTCGTGTCACACTCCTGCACACAGACTCTCCTCACAGATCTCTGGACCGGCCCGCTCAACATGAGAAAAAACTCCTTCCTGAAGGTGAATTGAAATGCATCCCAGCATCCCTTTCACCTCGTGATGAGTCTTTTCATCCGCTGTTACCTGAAGACACATTGAGCTGTTTTGTCTTTCAGATTATTTGCAGCCTTCTTCTGCCTCCTGCCATCTTAGTCCTGGAGTTTAAGAGCAAAGCTGAGATGTGCCATGTGCCACAGTCCCATGAGGCAATGCTGTTTGGCCTCGACACTGCGAAGTCAGCACCAGCTCACGAGGAAACCGATCACACGGTAAAGACCAGCACAGTTTTTTAAAACTGGAACTGAAATCCTCACAGCCTCAGTGTCTCGTCTTCTTCTTCTTCTTCTTCTGCTCTCACAGGGCGGTCAGGACGCAGAGCGAGGCCTGTCTTTCCAGGACAAATGTCTCGGTCCTGTGTCAGAAACCGTGTCCTCTGTGACCGTTCACTGTCTGTCCTGGATCACGAAGCTCTACGAATTCTACACAGCTCCTGTTGTCAAGTTCTGGTTTCACACAGTAGGTGGTGTGCGTGTGTTTATATTATGAATGTGAAGTATTTCTCCTTCTGTTCTGTTTGGCTTTGATGCTGTTCAATTTATCTACACTGATGTTTGGAAGTTTGGAGTTCCCGTTTCTGAAGAAATTCACCTTTTTAAATAAAAAAATGTGGAAAATTTATCAGAAATATAGTCTAAGACCTCGACTATTATTATTGGAAAAGGCAAATTCATCATTAGAAAACTGGACAAATTGACGGTTAAAATGCCAAAAATCTGCAAAGCTGTGAATGGAGGATTCTTCGATTTTTGAGTTTTAAGCACAGAAATTGTTAATTCATTTAATATATAAAAGTACGAGCTTTCATTCCAGACTTTTGAACGGCGGTATATATATTCTCGTCTCTCCGTGTCGCTCTCTGAATTTTTTAACCTCGTCTTTAGATGTCCTACTTGGCCTTTCTCATGTTGTTCTCCTACGTCGTCCTGGTGAAGATGGAGGACCGGCCCAGTGTTCAGGAGTGGCTCGTCATAGCATACATCTTGTCCACTGCGGTGGAGAAAACCAGAGAGGTAAGGGAGCTAACAGAGAGGCACGTTCTCTCCTTTATTTCTCCTCTCTCCTTTGTAATCATTCGACTGTTACTCCTCTTCATTAGGTGCTCATGTCTGAGCCGAGGAAGCTGAGCCAGAAGCTGAAGATTTGGTTCTCAGAGTACTGGAACATTTCAGATTTCATCGCCATCGTCCTCTTCCTGGTCGGACTGGCGATGCGTTGGCATCGCAATCCGTACCGGACGGCGGGACGTATCAGTTACTGCCTGGACATCATCTTCTGGTTCGTCAGGGTGATGGATCTGCTGGCCGTCAACCAGCATGCGGGCCCTTACCTCACCATGATCACTAAGATGGTGGGTGGAGTCTGCTCGCTGCTCGTTGAAGTGGAAAGAAGTGAAGAGTTTATGTAGTCACTCCTCTCTCTCCTCTCTCTGTGTCTGCTCAGACCAGAAACATGTTCTTCATCGTGGTGATGATGGCGATAGTGCTGCTGAGCTTCGGGGTGTCCAGGAAGGCCATCATGTCGCCCAATGAGGAGCCGTCCTGGAGCCTGGCCCGAGACGTGGTCTTCATGCCGTACTGGATGATCTATGGAGAGGTGTACGCATCGGAGATAGGTCAGTGGGTAAAAAGAAAACGTTAGACACGTATTCATGTTTGAGTCTGACAGTTAAAATACCAAAAATCTGATGTCCGCTGTCTGAATTTAAAATTTTAATTTTAAACTTTCATAAAAAACAAAATAAAACAGAAAATATTCACACGTGAGAAGACGAATTTTCTTAAAAATTTACAAAATTGGCGATTAATCGATGATTAAAATAGTTTTTATTTTATTTTTATAGATAACAATTAATTGATTAATCAACTAGTATCGTAGCTCTCGTATCCTGTAGACACGGAGTGACTGTAAAGTAAAAGTTTTGGTTCAAAAGACGAAAACAAGTTTCAGTTTTTTGGTCTTCGATCAAAATTTAGAATCACATGAAATATTAAGAAAAAAACAGTTTTGCCACCTGTTGAGTTAACAAACATTCTGATTAAATGAAAGTATTAACTTTGGAGTAAAGTGTGTGTGTGTGTGTGTGTGTTAACAGTGTGTGGTGACAGCTCTTCATGCCCTCCTGCGTCCTTCCTCACGCCCTTCCTCCAGGCTGTTTACATGTTCTTCCAGTATATCATCATGGTCAACATCCTCATTGCATTTTTTAAGTAAGCGTCTTCATGAAACGTTAAATAAAATAATTTAATGAAGAGTGCTTTTATTTAAACGAACGTCGTCCTCTCAATAACAGCAACATCTACTTTGACATGGCGTCGACGTCCAACAAGCTGTGGAAGTACAACCGTTACCGCTACATCATGACCTATCAGGAGAGGCCGTGGCTGCCTCCGCCTCTGATCGTCCTCAGTCACATGACCTTAGCTCTGAGAGCCGTCTACCGGAGATGTAAGGGAGACGCGGAGCGGGAGGAGAGAGACACAGGACTTAGTGAGTACTGTGTGTGTGTGTGTGTGTGTGTGTGTGTTTGGAAAACTAATTCAGCATTCACATCTTACAAGTCAGCTCACAGCGTGAGTCCAATAATGAACTTGTTTCTCTCCGTCTCTGTCAGAGCTCCTTCTGGGCCACGAGGATCGTAAGAAGCTCCACGAGTTTGAGGAGAAATGTGTGCAGGCCTACTTCCACGAGAGGAGCGACGGACAAGACGGCAGTCAGATTAACAGGATCCGAGCCACGGCGGAGAGGTTGGATTCGTATTCTCGTTAATTTAGTGATGTGGAGTTAAATCTGTGACCCTCCAGCTTTTGTTCCTGCTGCACCGCGGCCTGTTTCCTCTCCGGCAAAATCACGACTGCCAGCTACTGACTGGCCTTTTAGATTTCACCCGGGTGCTCGCACAGGATGATGTCAGTGTTGTGGAGTTAGTCCTGGAGGCTCTGTGTGATAGAAGAATATCTGAAAACATGTGTTCTGTTGGCTCGTACAGTCATCTGTTTCCATATTCATACATTGATGGCAATCGTGCAAAGGTGCTGATCAAACCAGCGATCATCTGATTAGTGGACGATCCACTCGACCTCCTGAGCCGCAGCTTCTTAAGAGGACTGCCAAAATGACAGCGATCAGAGCTCTTCAGAAAGCTCTGGAGAATTTGTGCCACCTACTGCTTATTTTGTGAACCTACTCATTAATATTTGCATAACGGTGGTTCACTGTTTGTTTCTGTCCTTGTAGAACAGAAGAGATGTGCACGATGGCGGCCGAGGTCTCGGAGAAGGTCAACTTCATCCAGAGAAGCCTGTCAGACTTGGACGGTCAGCTGGGTCAACTCCAGGACCTTTCGGCGCTGGCCGTGGACACCCTCACTCTGCTCTCTGCTTCTGACAGCCGGCACCAGGAGGAGGCGCGCCTGGCTCAGTGTCGACCCGTCGCGGCGTCCCGCCACATCCTCCCTCACAGCTGGACCCTCCCGCACAGAAGCGGAGCGGACTGCGACGTACTTAACGTGCGGCGGATCATGGCCAAGTCGTGTAAAAGCATGCCGCCTTCTCTGCTGAAGAGCTACGCTTGGCGGGCATCGCAGGAGTGCCACGTCGGAGCCAGGGGGAGCAGAGGAGGAAGACAAGGACACGCTGAGGAGGCTGAGGAAGGACCGAAGGAGGTAAGCACTGTTTGATTTTAATGCTGCACCAGACAGTCACCACATCATGTGACTCATACCTGTATCCCAATCAGGAGGAATCTTCCATGGAAGAGGAGGAAGAGGGAAAAGAAGAAGAAGAAGAAGAGGAGGAGGAGGAGCAGAGGGAGGAAAGGAAACAGGAGGATCTGTCTGATACAGAAGTATCCAAAGCCTCCAGCAAGACCGTCCTCCTGTCTGACCCTCGAGACATCTCTGAGGGTTTGGTGAATCCTGCATTTACCGACGACGACGGCCAACCAAGTTCTCGGCCCAGACATTTCAGCCAATGGGGAAGACCTGTGAAGCCCCCCAGGTGGGCGTGTATGTCCAGAGAGCGTCCCTACGGCTACTGCAGGTCTCTGTCGTCCAGCGTGGAGAACATAACTTTCTCCGGGACGCCCCTCAGTCCAATGAGGGGGTCATTTTCCTCCTTGAACGAACCAATCAGCAAAGAGGGTTCGTCTTGTGGGAGGAGCTTTAGGGACGACACATCGCTACAGTGCAGCAGGAACAGAGGTACTTCTACAAGCTGATGGTTTAAATCGAGAAAGTACTACAACAGGCCGACACTTTCTAACACATCATGTGTGTGTTGTCTCTGCAGAGTGGTCCAAGTCCTCTGACTTCACTGACGCAGACAGCAGAGGCAAAAACCAGAACAGGAAGATGGTGAAGATACAAGAGAGCAGCCCAGACACTGTAACGTGACGCGAGGATGAGCACGCTGTCGAGATCCAGAACTTTTCCCACCATGATTTGTGACTCTCTGTCTGAACTTTAAACAGGTCGCCATGCAGTCCCACCTGTCCGACGCCTGCTGGAGAAGGTGCCGCCAGCTGAGAGGAGAAGCTCGATGTTGGTCAGCTTCAACCAGCCTCAATCAGCTCAGTAAGGAAGTACTCCTGTCCTGCTTAAATGTAGTACATTTACAGTTTTATTTGAAAGATTTAAATGTCGTTTCAGACTTCGAACCGATGGATTTGTTGCAGAAACAAATGTTTTCCCATCAGGTAAACCTCGGCCATCGTGGAAACATTAGAAATATTGTGTAATATATTCAGTGCGTGATATAACAGTGATCTTTGCGGTGGCCTTCAGGACATGTGGAGCCCGACTCACTCAGCCTGGAACAGCTGGGCCATATCAATGAGCCGGAGGTCTTCGTAAGTCAGCCTTGATATCCGCGAGTTTCAAAACACTCAAAGACTGAAGGATTGAAAGTTTTTATTTATTTACGTCTCTGTTTCAGGTTACAGAGCGGCGTTGCTCCTGAAGGTATTTCTGAACATGCAGCTCCTCTGAAATGTTTCTGAAGTTCATTTATTGAGAGATAAATCACCGTGTTTGTGTTTGTGTTCTGTTTCGCGTCCTCCAGTGAAGAGCTCCCCGTTCCAGTCCACTGAAAATCTGTACCCGCACTATTCAGGTAAGTGGAGCTCCAGATCTGAAGCTATCATCTGTTCAGATTCCATGATTATGACACGTGTAAAGCTCCTGTTGTGTTTGTGTGTTAACAGCAATGGAGAGAAACAACCTGATGAGACTGGCTCACAACATTCCCTTCACGCCTGTTTCCATCATGGGTAACTGTCACCTTGCGTCTTGTTTAATCCCGTCCTGAATTTCCTTCCATTCACCGTTTCTCCTCGCCGTCTGCAGGAGGTGAAGAGGTGAGCATCTACTCCCTGGAGGAGGTGCCTTCTGATGCTGACCCCGAGTCCAACACAGCCTCCTCCTGGTCCTCACGAGGCCTGTCTGCCATGCTGCAGCCGCTCTCCAGCGAGGAGGGCTCTCTGGATGGGGGTCTGCGGCAGGGCTGCAGGGTGCTGTGCACATGGGCAGAGCAGAACGTGCTCAAACCTGGTCTGGTCTACGTGGTCAAAGCCTTCAGGTCGGAGGTGGTCCGTGCCTGGCAGAGGTACTTCCATGGTAGCACGGCGCTGCAGCTTTGTTTGAGGGTAAAGAACACATCGACTGAAGAGTTGTCTGTGACATTTCTTGGAGCTGTGCATGGCTGATTAGCCTCTGTTTGACATCCCTGAAGGAGATCCAGCAGCAGAGAGCCGCCCAGAAGATGATGCAAGTCTTCAACCAGGTCAAACCTGACGACATGCACCACTCACCGAGGTGTGTGCGCGTGTTTTTTCTTGTGTTTGCATGCATGTGTGTGTGTGTCTGTGCATGCACTTAATCGCCTTATTCTCCTCCAGGTTTCTCGACGTCTCGCTGGTCCTCTGGCATTCAAACGGCCAGTGGCTGACCATCGAGAGGAACATGTCCGGTGACTTCAGGAAGTACAACAACAACACAGGAGAGGAGATCGTCCCCTGCTGCTCGTTGGAGGAAATGCTGCTCGCGTTCTCTCATTGGACGTACGAGTACTCGTGCAGAGAGCTTGTGGTGCTCGATATACAAGGTACACTCCTTTTCTGCGTGTGTGTGTGAGCTGTTGTTGAGTTTGTATCTTTATTTATTTGTCTTCTTTCATGGCAGGAGTTGGAGAGACGCTGACCGATCCGACAGTGGTCATGGCAGACGATCAAAGGTACAACACGCTGACACGTTGATGTGTTCTTCTGATTTTGAAGTTAAAAACTTAAACTGGATGACTCTCCTCTGACCGTGTTGCAGCGGTAGCAGGGGTGAGATGCTCTTCGGTCCCGATAACCTCGGAGACGCCGCCGTCAACGGTTTCCTGCAGAAACACTCCTGCAGCGCCTGCTGTCACAGACTCGGCCTCGCAGGTCAGAAATGTTTAACACCGCTGTGTGTGTGTGTGTGAGAGAGGGAGGACACAGTTTTTGTTTGCATTCCTCAGCGTATACAAAAGATTTTTCTGTCACGGTTGTGTTTTTTTTTTTCCCGCGCACGTGTCTATGAGCGTGTATTCGTATGTGTCACCTCTGTGTCGTCACTCAGGAGGCCGGCGTTGGCTCCGAGATAAATCCCAGACAACTTCAAATGAAGACAACACGCACCAACAGCCAGCTAATTAAGCCGCGAGTGTTCGTTTATTTCTATAACAACAGTAGTGTTCGAGGCGCGGGGGTGGGCCCTGCTTTGTGCGTTGTGCTCCACGGCCTTTGATTACGTATTAATCATGTCTTTGTGCTGGCGATGTGCTGCTGAGACATTAGCTTTGATTAGCTATTAATTAACGTCTCTGGGTAGGCACGATACTGGCATCTAGAGGATAACTGCTCGGAAAGAAACTGTGCTCAAAAACAAACAAGCCCGGCAAACAAACACACAGACGCTAACGCTCACACACAGTTGTTTTGATATTTCAAAGGTGCGTTGTGTTTCCTCTTCCTCTTCTTGTGTCCTCTCCAAGATTTCTCCCAACAAATCAAACCAAATTATTCATGCCGGATGCGTGGACTTCCTCCCAGGCCTGTCAGTATTCTCTTTCTTGTGGTAATGACTGCGTTATTGGAACGACGTGTCGCTAACTGATGTTTTCTGTTGTTCAGATTTAAGGAAGCGTCCGGACATCTGCGAGAACAGCAGCGAGGCTTAGCCGGCGATGCGGGTGGAAACAAGAGGAGCGAACCTTTGACTCAGGAAGTAAAAAAACAAAAGACACACGCACTTTTTACCAACACGTGTATCCAGACATGACGGCCTGGAAACACACAAAATACTGACTTTGGAAAGAAGGCGATAGATCATCAGTCTGTGACTGGACACTACACGTTATATCACTGCAGTTTGTACAAATGATGCTCATATTCTTTAAATATATGAAGTAAATACTATCAGGAGGATTATTCTTATAAAAAGGGTTTATATTGTTCAAATGTTGAGCGAGCTGATGCTTTTTCTTTGTTTTTTTGGACCAAATCAGTCTAAATAACTATATATTGTACTAATATTTTGATATTGAGACAATAATTACTGTTTATTTAACTTAAATGTTATGGATTAATGTACTAAAATAAACATCTCAGTGTAATCGTGTGCGTGCGAGACAGAAAAACGAGGCAGAAATGCACCCATAAAATTTCTTTTATTTATTTTTTTTTCTTCCCACAACAAAAAAATGTCTACAAAAGCGATAAAATATAGAATTTAACAAAAAAAAAAAAAAAAAATCACTTCAGACCTTCACATTGTATATACATCTCAAAAAGGAGGACTCGGTAAAAAGGGCCCTGCATCGCTCTGAACTTCAACCCATCCCGATCCGTCAGATGTGGGGCGGTGTTTGTCGCTCTCTTTCAATGCAAATGAATGGACACACACACACACACACACACACACACACACACTCTTTCTCAGAGTCCAGCAGAGTCCCCTCCTCCTCCTCCTCCTCTCCGCTCACCAAATGAAAAAGCATAAAATGTAAAAATGTTTGTCGGTGTACTCGAATACACATTTTTCCTCGGAGTCCCGCCTTTTTTATTTTTTAATTTTTCTTGATTGGTTTCTCAAGTAAACTCACACAGTAAAGCATCTACGCCTCCACTCTGCCAATCCTCTCCTCACTAGCTATGGCACTTTGAAAACAACAAAAACAATAAAAGTCTCATTTTCTTGTGTTTTTCCGTTAGTCCTGTGTAAAAGAGGTTCTGTAGTCGAAGCACCTTTCAGGTTTTTCCGCTTACAGGCTGCTACATTTTGTTTTATTTGCTCTTGCTAGGACGCAAAGACATTCTAAACAATAAATTAACAATTTTCAACGCTACTCCCAATTGCACGCATCTGTAATGCATCAAGAAAGTTTTACAAAGCACTGGTAGAGCAAACGAATCATTCTCTCTGTCACGCACACTCTCACACACACACACACAGGCTTTTCTCAGGAAAAGGAGGTGGAGGAGGTGGGGTGGAGTGTATTTGACGTATGAGTGCATTAAAAAAATGTCCGCAACTTTTCAGTTTTATTGTGCGCTCTTGCGATGTCGGTCTGTGTTGATGGAGTGGGTAAAAAGGCGCATGATGCGTTCAGGCTACTCCATAACATTCAGAATAGGGTTACCCCACCCACCCCGTCCACCCACCCCACCCACCACATGGTTCCCTCCCGCAGCAGGTTATAAGGGTCTCTCTCTGATCCGGTTTCAATAAGGCCAGTTCAGAAAAAAATGTTAAACCAACTCACACATTCAAAAAAAAAAAAACATCTCAGATCGAACAAATCTGTCATAGTTTGTGTATAAATAAGAGCCTTTTATTTAAAAATTCTTTCAGCTTGTGAAAAAAAAACTTTGAACTGACTGAATTGATGTGGATTTTTCTTTTTTTTGCCCTGAACCCAGCGCCCACCCTGCCAATACAACCCCCTCCCACGAAACTCACAATATCATGAGAAGAGAAAAAACACAAATAAGCCCCGAATGTTTCATTGCAATGAAACGTCATGCAAATAGAGAACAGAACAACAATAGGCTAATAGTAATAGAAGAATAGTAGTCATAATAAGAACAATAATAATAGTAAATAGTAATAAAATAAAAAATAATCTTACAATGCAAACATGACAGTAGTAAATGCCTCCAGTTCTTATTGCTACAGTATCTTACTTACAGTGTTGCGTTGCCTCGTTCTTGCCAGCACATCCCCCCCGCTCTCCTCTCGTAACCCACATCCCACCCTCTGATTCACAGTCTAACAAGGGAAAATAAAAAACATCACGCACAAAAACTTTCAGAGTTGGAATTCACTGTCCCGGGTCGGGGTGGTGGTGGGGGGGGTTTGTTGTAGTGATGGCGCTTGATTCACAGCTTACTAGTGGACGTCCCTCAGTGTCCCGAAAGCAGCAAAATAAGCAGTAAACATGAGTGCACAGTGGTGACAGGAGCACGCTGACGTACAGTTTATATATATTTATATAGGTTTTTTCCTTCATGTGCTACGTAACAATGCTTGTCATAAAGTCTGGGCTCTGAACAGATTTTTGGACAGTGAATTCATGCTCTATACACACACACACACACATACACACACACTTATCAAAGCCTTGTCTGGGCAGATTCTGCGTTTGCCTGCATACGTTTGGCGGCGCACGCCGTGTTGTTTGTTACCCTAAAAAGTTATTCTTCTTCTTCTTCTTCTTCTTTTATAATTTTTCTTTTTTTTTTTTGTAAATTTGCAAAAATATTTAAACCCTCTTTTAATGCAAAGTCAGAAAAAGAGCTGCTCCCTGAGAGATGCTGCGTAGTGCATCGAGCCTTTAAACGAGCAAGTGATTGTCTTAAAGAGTCACTGGCCTCTGATCTGGGGTCGGGGGTCAGGGGTCGGGGTGAAGGGGTCGCCTGTGGATGGATCGCTGAGACACGTGGACGGACGTGGTCACTTACGTTTAACATCGTGTGGGTGAAAACGGGCACGAGTGTTAACGAGCGCAGGACTAATCTGATTGTGTCCGCGCTCGTGGCATGCTGAAGATTTGGCCACTGTGCAATGAACATTTGCAACACAGATCTTCACTTTTAGTGCATGAATAACACCAGATCAGTCCATTAATCACAGTAATTCATCAGCTGATTACTTCTGTGCTCTTATCGTGTAGTGGGTCACTTTATTTTGGTAAATAGCTCGTTATAAAGGAAGCTCTTTAAGTCGTCCAGCTCTCGTTAAACGAAGAAATGCGTACAGAGCGTAAAGTTTCAAATTGTTCCTTCGCTAAATCAGTTTGCACAGTGGCCAAATGCTAATCAACATGACATTAAAGAATGATCGTTAAGTGCTACTAATTATGGAAAAAAAAAGTGATTGTCTATCACAGATTTCTGTATGAAGATGTGTCAGTCAGTGCTCTGTGTTCTGTCCTAACCCCAGATCGTGTGGTGTCACGTTAAAAACACTGCAGATTGTGGCGGTGGAATGAATACCACCCATAGAGATGACTTAATTAACGATCAAATATAGTGCATTCTTGTTTTAAAAACTGCTACCCTGTTTTGAACATCTGGGAATAAGAGAAGGAGAGAGGAGTAAGATCAGAAAGGCAGTGTGAAGAAAGTTATTATTGCTCTTTAGAGGAAAAAGGGTCCTTCATATTCACAGCCTGGAGTGATTGACATCCACCGACTGGATTGTGCAAATAGTGACGGGAGGGGAGGGACGAGGGCACCTCATACGAGACGAGACTGGCAAGATGCGACTTCAATTCAAGTTGATTTAGTTTTCCTTCATTGTGATTTCTCTTCACGTCCGGGGGGAGGGTGTGAGGGGAGTTTGGTAAGAGGTGATAGAGGGGGGTTATTGAGAGTGAGGTCCTGGTTTCTGATTGGTTGTTTCTGGTTGATTGTTCGAAAGCAGTCCAGCTTTTTCGTTGGACGTCATTATTGCAGCGAGAGAGAAAAAAATGATTGATAGGACGGCAAATCTGCCAGATTCTTTTACTTGCAAAATAGAATATTTCTGTATATATCTTCACCTTGAAAAGTAGTAGCCATTATTCTCTTCTTCTTCTTTTTTTAAATCCTTCATATGCTCTCTTTACAATTCTATAAGTTCTCATCAGAAGGATGCAGTACCTTCTTTACATATGAACAAAATCCAGACAAGGCTTCTATATGTCAACAAAACCCGAATCGACTCCCGGTTTTTACCCAATATTCTTTTACAAGTCTCAGCTTTACAAATTCTGTACACAAGAAACTATCAAATAAAATAAAAACACATAGACATAGGTATAATCAGCCACGGTGGACTGCTGTATATTTAAATTAGGACTAACTTATTATTTAAACAGAACAAGAAGTAATACTGGAATCCGCTCTGCTCTAGAAGAATATCTACAATAGCTTCTCTAAATCCACAGTTCCCTCCCCCGTCCAGCTTCTTCCACTTCACAATTTCTTCACGTGAAAAAAAAAAAAAAAAATCAAACAAACAAAAGTTTTTTTTTTTCCAAAGTTAAAACAAATTAACTTACCCATTTTTTTTAAAAGATTGACAGCTTAAAATTGTTCCTAGATGTTTTTTAAAGTCTGTACATTTCTGGTCAGTCAGTTCAGTTCAGGAGACAGGAGGAAGCCCCCGCTTAGGTTGTGGCTCGGGGGGCGCGTTTCGTTTATATATACATTCTTCAGACTGTATCGGTGAACAGGATGGAATAAGTGCTGGACATTCCTAGTATTGTTGGCGGTAACTGTAAGTTTCTGGCAGGTGACTCCTCACCCTCCAGCCTGAAATGAAGCTGGGGGAGCTCAGGAATATGTGGTTGCCACGCTGATGACGTAGCCGACGCTGTCGCCGCTGTCGTCTCGTCGGACGTGGCCGTGTTCTTATTTTCTTGTTCCTCCGCTGAGACCACGGGCAGTCACTTGGGCATGACCATGGCGGAGTTGGGGTCGGGGTTGAAGAGTTCTTTGTAGAGCGGAGGGAAGAGGACGTTGACCGTTTCCGGGTGGAGTTGCTGGAAGGCCTGGAGCTCCTCGGTATGGAGCGTGCACAGGGCTGACAACGTTGGGATTCGGCTGATCAGCTGCCAGACAGGAGGGAGAGACAGTCAGGGATGAGCAAATTCAGACTTGTAAGATACAAACGGAGGCAAGATAAGAAGAGAGTTCTGCCCGAGGAGCTGTTCAGCCTGAGGGCAATGCTCCGGGG
Source organism: Protonibea diacanthus (assembly GCA_028641955.1). Classification (NCBI taxonomy): domain Eukaryota; kingdom Metazoa; phylum Chordata; class Actinopteri; family Sciaenidae; genus Protonibea; species Protonibea diacanthus. Next base: position 25,154,375 of record CM053985.1, read on the forward strand.
CTACCTTGCGGTGACATCTCACTACAAAGGCATGACCTACCTTAGCCAGTGCGTCTTCATCCATGTGGTTCTTCTGCATAATGTGCTGCAGAGCAAAGTAGATCTTCTCCTGGAGCTTTTGGACTTTCCGAGGCTCCATCAGCCACGGCCGATCTGACAGAATAAAGAGAGAAGTGTTCATTTTTTTGATTTCGAAGAACTTGCTTGCAGAGCGTCTATCTTGTTTAAGTTCCTTGATTCGGCGCAGGTACTGAGTTCTCGCAGGATGCTTCCTGTATTCCAATAATATTAGGGAATGTGCACTGACCTGTGGAAATTAGTACAGCTGCTGAGAACAGAGCGATCTCCTCCTCTGTCAGCTGCAGTGAACACAAACTCTTGGCAAAGTCAAACACCGCACCCACTAAGTCATCACAACCTTGGAGGGAAATAGAGAAGAGGACAGCGAAGGGCAGACAGAAAAAGAGATTTTTGTTACACTTATTCCAGTCAGGTGTGCGCCTCGTTTAAACCAAGAAGAAACGCAAAGGTAGTAACGTCTTACCTAGAGCTTTGAACATCTGCATGCCTCCGTACTTCCCTTCAAAGAGCACAGTGTTGTTGAGAGGGTTGAACGCCCTGCACATCCGCACCAAGACTACTTCCAAACAACCTGGAAGAACCATGGACAAAGACTGTGATGACTCTGAAGACATTTTCCTGAGCTGCATCCTCGGACGAGGCGTTGTTGTCCCTGAATCTGGTCGACTCACCTGACTTGAGCAGGAGGATCTGGTCATTCTGGCACAGTTCCATGAACCCTGAGATGCGCTTGGCGAACTCCACCACGTACTGGATTGCATGGGTGATCTGGATGGCACACTGCTGCCACAGCACGTCCCGGGGCTAGAACCAAACACACGCACACAAATTTAGGGTTTTATGTCGTGTACTTGCATCCTACCTGACTGTGACATTGCCAAGAAAGGAGAGGCTGAACTGGAGTACAACTTAGTACACCTCACACCTGCAGCATGGCAGCAGTAGCTGAGAATGAAAGTGACTATAATGACCTCACCTTGTTCTGGTACATCTTGACCTCTTCGTAGGAGTGTGTCTGCCAGGCTAGCTGCTGCAGCTCCTCTGTTGTGTACTGACACGTCTCCAAGTGGGACTTGATGATATTTTGAGCGATGCGGTCTGGAAGAGACGATTGCACGGTTTGGTCATTCATTTCTACATTTGATACGGTGGTGTGTGTGTCAGCTGGACATGCAGGGCTGCAGCGTACTTTAGAGGCACTACTCCTTAATTTAACATTCTCTTGGATTTGTGTTAAATCTTTAATTTGAACTTAATCTTACCAGCCTGAGCTGTACATACAGTGATATGACACCTTGTCAGCTAGCCGTGTAAGCCTGTCTGATCTCCTCTTCTGCTCTCAGATTAGCTCTCTGACTCACGCTCTCTACCAGGACTACTTTGTTGGCATTTTTTTTTTCCATGTGGATAATTCACTTTAAATGATGAAGCTTTGGACTGTGTCAAGATGTGGTGCCGCTCTCCCTTACCCAGCTCTCCCATGCTGACATTATTGGGTCCCAGCTGACTGTCCTGGTAGCCTCCGTAGCTGAACAGGTTGGGTACGGGCGTCAGGTCATACACCGGCTCCTGCTTAATGTGTTTCATGCCCGACATGTCCAAACCTGACTGGTCTGGAGACGGCTGGGTGGAATCCATCCCATAGTATCCCCCTGGGACTCCGCCTCCGTTACCATGGCCACCCTTGGGCAGCTCAATGACGTGACCATTGGCGTAGGTGCCGCCAATCTCATGGTTAAGGGTGGACAGTCCGTTGGTTAAGCTGGACGAGTAAACACGTGCCAGAGCTTCCGCTTCGCCTGTCTGCTGCTGCCGCTGCTCCTGCAGTCGCGCCTGGTGCTTTTGGACCTCTGCGTACAGGCTGTCACGCTGCTTCTTGGACATGCGGCCAAATTTTACCGCTGTAGCGAGAGACGAAAAAAGGGAAGTAGACAAAATTAAAACCAAAACCAAAAATTGTCTTGCGGTTTCTTCAGGTAGGATAAATCTGTAAGAAGCTGAAGTATGAAACTGGGCCTCACCATCTCTGGACATTCCTAGGGCGAGGCATTTCTGCAGGCGGCAGTGTTGGCAGCGGTTGCGATTTGTTCTGTCGATGAGGCAGTTCCTCTGGCGGGGGCAGGAGTACGATGCATTGTTCTGCTGACTCCGTCTGAAGAAACCCTGGTCACATGTCAACAAAGAGCGTGAATACAGACTTACAGGTTAACCCGTGCACGATGAGGTGCAAACGTTTTGAGCACGTACAAGCAGAAATGTGTTTAACGAAGTCTCACCTTACATCCCTCACACGTTATGACTCCGTAGTGGATACCTGAAGATTTGTCTCCGCAGATTTTGCATGGTATAACTTCAATTTGGGCTGCAGAGGGAGGACAGAAAAGACGTGCGTTATTAAACACATTCTGGACGGGACGTGGACTTTTCTTTCTGCACCTGATTCAGTCACCTCACAGATTTTTTAGACCTCAGTTGGAGGTCTAATTTGAGGTTCAAAAAAACCTCTTAACCCGGGTGTGTTGGCTGCAGGACCCGATCGAGATGTGTCTGCGTGCAGTATGTGTGTGACTTCACAAGGGCACAGTGACATCTGGACACTCTGTGCGTCCTTGTAAGAGTTTTCTCTAACGAGCGAGACGTGACAAGGACGTATACGTGCACACACATAAATGACAGGACAGCATTAATTGTGTGTGTGTTCTTTGTGTTGAGGCTTGAAGCTTGAAGGACAGACCCCTGCAGGTTAGAAAGGTTGTCCATAATGAGAAAAAAGGTTACATCACTGAAGGACCACTCTGCAACACTCTCTCTCTCACACACACACGTCGAGGTCTACGACATTTTTAGTTGCGCTCTCAGTATTTAGCTCTCGACGCTACAAACGTACTCGTTTATCTACATTTAAGATTTTACTCACTGTGTATTGGCAGCTCCATGTAAACAACCAAAGGCACTTCAATCACGCACAGCGAAAGCACCTATCACCTGCGTCTCTGAACGCACTACCCATGATATATGGAAAGATAAAGCCTCGGTGCCTGTTAAGAGATATGAGATGGATGTAGAGGTAGGCAGGTATGTCTGCTGAGATGGCACACCCTCTATAAAGAGATTAGACAGCCCATCTAATCCTAAATTATTTCCCGACGAGCTGGTTGCCTCCTCTGCTGAGCGCGCTGGCTTAGCCACAAGCTGAAATAGCCATTCACTTGTTAATCTCCTTGCATATTCTCACCTGTAGGAAGATTCTGCAACTTTTATGAGACGTTTCGGAGAAGTTCAGACACGGACGACAAGTCGTTCAGTTTTATATTTCATGTTTGCATGAATCCTGCCTGATCGATTCCCCTTGAGAACTTTGCAGAACTGAACGCTCTGAAACTGGAGTCGGTGCTTTAAAAGCTGCATGTCATGAGCACGAGCTGTCCCGGTTAATTTTGTGCATTTGTGCACATTTGTGTTCTTGTTGGCGGCATCATTTGTTTGTGTGTGTTTATATACTGTATGCATGCATGTATACTGACATGTCTGTGGAGTCTATATAATTAGATAATCCCTTATGAGGATCAATGGAGATAGTTCTGTCGGTCTAAGCGACTGAGAAGGGACACACAGGTTGCCGTCTATACTCTACCTGCACCTGACCGCTCCACAGTCGCACAGTATCACTAAATTCCTGCTTTAATACAAACAGATACTCAGAACAGGCCTGCATGTGGCAGCCGATTCGCTACGCTGAGCTTCGCATCAACCTGAACACCTTTTGTCGAGACATGACATGAGTTGGAGAAGTAGAATATGCATATAATGATAAAACATCATTTGTTTTACCTCTTTTTCACTCATTCACTTGTCTATCTGCCCCCTAGTGGCCATTAGGAGGCATTAAAATGTCTAAAAACTGCCTTGACACTGGACTATGCACCGTCCTTCAGTCCTATTGCGTTATTATCTTTATAGTTGTTATTCAAGGTGCCGATGGGCCTTCAGTCCTTTCACTTCTCTGTTGTGAAATTACATTTTGCATTTAGTACCTCAAACCCAACAATAGATCATTGTGTCGCTCCGCAGTCTGTGAATGAATGACCCGCGCTGCCGTTTGACTGCTGTGCCACTTAAGGTGGCGTCGCTCACGCCGTGCATTGCTGGTGCAGCTCAAGACGTGACCCATTTCCAACCAGCCAACTGGTTCCAAACTGGGTCAGAGCAGAGCACCGGACTGGGACGACACACACACACACGCACAGACTATACACATACACAGAGCTGTCAATGATCGTGGCCTGTAACAAAACTATTTATAGTCTGTAAAAACAGGTCAGTCGCGCCCCAAGATGGCTGTTATCAACGGACCACATACGAGCTGTAAACAGGAGACGGGACAACAGTGCATCACCCGAGCTTCTTATCGCCTTCTTGCAATCCGCTTTCTCTTCTCTGCACTTTTCAAACTCTTTGATTAAATTGTTAATCATGAAAGAAGCGAGCTGCGTTCGTCCCACACCTGCTGCTGCTGCTGCTGTGATGTGGATACACACACCTTTATTGTTTCTGTTGATTTTCAGAGAAAGCTCCTCACATTTTTCCACCTCGGAGGAGAGTGTGTGTTCACGCTTTCTCTCCAGTGATTACATTATATCTTCACTGTATTTCTTTTTTCCCCATGGGAGACTGTACTCCTCTTTTGTATCACATAATTATGCCCAAAGGAGCACGGGTGTGTGGGCATGTGCATTGTTTCAGAGAAGGTTTGAGTGAGCGTTTCACTTCTAAAGAAGACACAGTGAAAGATAAAGTACGTGTACATGTCTGCGTGTTGACAAAGTGTTTGTGAATGTGTGTGTGTGGGTGTGTGCATTGTCGAGTGTGTGTTTTTGCTCATTGCCAGCGGGGACTGTCAGGTAGGATATAGGGAGACGGTCATGACAGCATTGCTGTTGCCAGGGTGACCACCCACTCGCTGCACTCGTCTGGCTGTCACAGCGATGATGTGCTAAGCTGTCACACTGTTAAAGGAAGTGATGTCATCCAGCTCTCTGGATGTGTGTATCATCACAGTTTTGGTCTTGTCGTCCTCTCTCGGCGGCGGCGGCGGCGGCGGCGGAGGCTTTGTGAATTGTTTACCGCGGGAGGACTCCCACTTCCACATCCAGTCAACAATGCACGCCGCGTTAGCTGCAGCGGTGGATTACTGCAGATTTAAGTCGTGGTATCTGTCGGGTGTTCAGAGGAGTGTGTGTGTTCTTATTGTTTCCAAAGTTAGGATGTGTGATAATGCAGCGTGGGTATGTGATTTCATGGTTTTACATTACGGCAGCAAACTTCTAGCTTCAAAGCTGCAGAGAAAGTGAGTTTCTCAAACTGCAGAGTGTAACGCAGCCGCTCCTCTAACCTCTCCTGACAGCCATCCATTTCCAGACTAAGCCACTCACTTCTGTTTTTTCACAGATTATTTGGCTCTTAGCTACACGAGGGCCTTCTTCACAACCTGAGCTGACCCACTCCGGGCCGAGCCGAGTAACTGACAGCGCGTCCTCGCCTCCGCCAGGCGGGAGCGCGGCTGTTATCCTGAGGTTATTATGTAAGAGCGGGGACTGCAAGGCTGGCGATTCCTCAGCTAAGAGGGAGGATCAGGCGCGCACAATCTCTTGAGAGAGAGAGGAAACTAACTGGAGATGAATATTACAAAGAACACGGCTCGTAGTGTGAGAGTTACCACACGTGCATGCGTGCGTGCGTGCGTGTGTGTGTGTGTGTAGCTGATTATGGCCATGAGGGCTGTATTGCGCTGGCACGTGTGTTATGATAATTGATTTTTAATGAGGTGAGGATCTCCTGTGTATTTCCTGGGCTGGCCCTCTCTCTAAATAGAGTCCTAATTATCTACACTGCACTGCAGAAAGGAGAAAAAAATCAGCAGCTCTAGCACCAATATTTTAACAATACTTCAAACACACACACACACACACACGGTGACACGAGCATTTTAAAGGGCGGCTCTCGTCTGTACTGACAATGTAACAGCAAATTAAGGCCACTAGGTGCTGCTGTGCATGTTTAGTTTCTGTGTTTCAAGCGGGGCAGACTGGACATGCATGTTTCATTCATTCAGCCTGCGGGGGTGAGTCTGCAACAGAAACACACCCGCGGTAACACACACCGGGAGGCTGTCGTATCGCAGCTCGCAGAGCAGTTGAAATCACTTTCCAGCGTAACTTTTGCCACTTCAGAAATGCAAACACGACTCCCAGGGGTTGATTTGTCGGAGGGTGGGGGGAGGAGGATGAATGTGGGTGGTATCTTCACTTCATTAAAAAATATGCATCGCTTCTTGCCGGTTAACTAGATATCTTCTGGGAGAATGGAGGAGATCGGCGCTTTACCCCCCACCACCGACACTCCTTGTTAAAGCTGTGCAACCCCGCCGCTGCTTTTAGATGTCTACATACTGTGAATTACGCTATCACTGTTCGCCATCCATGCCACTTCAGTCTGTTTGACTTTTTCATTTGAGTGTTTTCAGTGGCTGCGAAATCATTCCAGTTTCTGTATTTCATGATCTATTTCCATCTCTCAGCTCTAAACTCCGTCTTCCTCGTCTCACAGCAGAGACGAGAGACGAACAAGACTCTCTGTTTTCTCTCTCTCCTCCTGCCGATGATGAAAAACACTGAGAAAAACTTTTGGTGGCGTGATCGCTGAGTGGATTAACACACACACACACACACACACACAGCTGGGAATAGCGTATAGCAGTTGGGTTATCTCCCCCGTGTCTCCTGTCATGTTTTCACATCACACTGTCCCATTAAAATCAATGAGACACAGCCACTGCATATGGTTTCAGACGGACTTGTGCTGTCATACTTTTCTCTCTCTCCTGTCTGAAGAATATTATTGAAGTGTGGTGGACAATCTGCTCCGCATGAAAAAGTAAATAACATAACGTGAGTCTGATCTGTCTTACTGACTCCAGTCAGCAGTGTTCACTATGAACGCCGCTGTTTGGGAGCCCTGGTGGCTTTTAATGGGCTGACCGTGTAATTAGTGGTTTCCAGTTTGAGTCCAGTCACTCCTCGTCTCTCTCTCTGCCCTTCGTTTTCCATCTCTCTACTTGTCCAGTCTGTGGTCCAACTGACCACAGTGCATCATTATTTTCCCTTTAACTCGATAAACTCAAACAATATTTTGGTGTTTTGTCCCACAAAAGAAGCCAGATCATCTAAAACATCTAAAATATGATTTAAATCAGTAAATATCTGGAAGACTACGAGTCTGATCAGGAGTTTGATGCCATCGTTTGGTGCTTGCAGACAGATTAAAGTTAGATAACCGGCCTTTTGTGTTCACGCTGCATTTTCTCAAAGATAAATTTATTTTTATTATTATTTTCTTTTAATTCATGTTAAACATGCAGTTTGGTTGAAAGCATCGCTGTAACTCGTAAACACCAACATACATTAGAGTCCATCGATTAATTAATTAATTAATCAGCTGATCAGAACAAGATTAACTGGCGACTATTTAAGCAAAGATAAAAAGACGTACTCAGATCTTTAATACAAGGCAGCGTATAAATACTCAAAGTCCTTCATTCAAAACTTTAAATAGAAGTACCAAAAGTAAAAGTACTCATGCAGCTTCAGTCTTATTGTGATATAGTTATTGGCACATTCATCAGTTTAATGTTGTAGCTGGTGAAGGTGGAGCTCCTTTTATTGACTTTATATTCTGTCATGCAGCCTGTGAATTTCCAGCCGGGGATTAATGAAGTTTTATGTTTATCTGTGTTTAATATTGTTGATTAAAACAGAGAATATTTCACAGTGTGGAGTGGAGCAGAAGTATGAAGCAGCAGAAATTGGAAGCACTCGAGTAAAGTACCTTAAAATTATACTGAAGTACAGAACAAGACGATAATTAGACAGAATTAGAGAGTGGAAATAAAAAAAACAGATTTAACAGCTGTAATAATGAAATAAAATATAAACTATGTGTGCAGAGTTATTTGTTTTGAATCGTCGGACGTGTTTCACTATTTTCTGACTTTAATTGAGAAAATAATCTGTAGATTAAACGATGGCACAGTCCTGGTCCGGTTCTGTCTTTGTCTTCACAGTCGTTATAATATTAATAATCATAATGCCACCCCCCCCCTACACACCAAACACGTCTTTGTCCACACACACACACACACACACACACGGTACAAACAACATGCATGTTTCCAGCCTCACTCCGTCGTCATTGACCCCCCACCTCTCCTCTTCCCGCACTTTGCCAACACACACACACACACACACACACACACACTGCCCAAACAGTCGCCCCCCCACCCCCACCCCCCGAACGCTGTATGTCAGAGGGCATGAGCTCGTCCAGCTTTGCCATGCATGGCGGCCCCCCAAAGCACTCTGGGTAATTGCTCAGATAGCAGGTCTGGGATCAGCTGCGGTTCGCTCATGGAATATTGTGCCGCGGCGTGATTGGACGCCACGGAGAGGGAACAGAAGGGGGCCACTGGCTGTCATCCAGTGCATCGATTCACATGCACAGGCGCACACACACACACACACACTTCAGACAGACAGAGGCACATTCAGACATGCTCGAATGAATACATTACAGCAAACTGCTTCTGAAAAAACGCAGACTTTACAGTATGATTTCTGTGCTCGCACCCCCTCCTACACACACACACACACACACACACACAGTCTCCCACCCAGTGCAGCATGTGTCCTCAGATGGATAAGAGGAGATGGAGGCGTGGGAAAAAATCCACAGGGTAAACCCAACTCCTGCCTGAACACACACACACACACACACACAGTCTGCCCATCTGCCCTCTCAGATCTGCCTCTCATGGTCACTGTAAACACACACACACACATACACACAGGCGTACGCTCACACTCAGACCCCCTGGGTGACCTGTAGGACCCTGACGGCCTTTGACCTTTCCTTAAGGACTGAGCGAGCGCATCAGAGTGGAAGGAACGAGTCCGAGTGTGAGAGGTCTGCATCTGGTCATTACCGCCCTGAAATCAGCCATGAGAATTCACACACACGCACACACACATGCACACACACACACACGCAGAGTGCTTTAAGCTCTGCGTTATATATTTGATTTCCTCTTTCTCTCTCACGTTAGCAGACATGTGTGTGTGCACAGCGAGCTGTTAAAAGACACAGCGGGGTCGCGGTCGTGGTCGTGGCGTTCTGGATGAATCAAAGCACAGACAGAGAATATTTTTACACACACACATGTACACACTCACTGAGATCCTGTTGTTTCATTCCTGAGGTGAGAAAATAATGTTTTGTTGGCTTTGGCCGTGTCCTCATCCTCCCCTTATAACCTCACGCTCCTCCTCCTCCTCCTATGCTGCTTCTCTTGAGTCTAATTGTAGATGACAGTGTGTGTGTGTGTGTGTGTGTGTGTGTGTGTGTTTGAGGGGGGAAGGGAGAGGAAAGGTGGCTATCCCAGTGTGGAGAAAGAGCAGAGAGAGACATCCACAGACAGAAAATGACTCTCGGTTCTTACATAAGATGCGAGAGTTTTGTTACGAGCGACGGTCAGTCGGATAAAACAGAACGCGGGAACGTCGACATGAGTGAGGCTGAACGAGCTTTAAAGCTTTAATGAAGAGAGCAGCACTTAGTGTGAAGAGCTGACAGAATTAAAGAGACGGATGGAAACTGTGTGTGTGTGTGTGTGTGTGTGTGTGTGTGCTCTCCAAATCTGATTGGATATTATTGAAACTCTTCATGAGAATAAAGTGTGTGTGTTACTCTAGTACAGCTTACATTCATCTGAAAGCTACAGTTACTTGTTATTACAAGTTACTTTGCGTGTACTTAAACAATTTACCAACAGAACATGATCAAATTTGATATATTGTTATATAAAGGTGTTAAAATGTGACTTTTGTACATTTTTATTGTACTTGTGTACTTTGAAAGGACAGTGCCGGTAACTTATCTTCCTCTCAAAGCATGCAGCCGTGTTTTATCACTTGTAAATGTGTTGATGTACCCAACTTCTATTTTTAATATAATATTTTCACCCTGTGGTCGTACGACTGCTCTCTGTGGGTTTATGCGTTCCCCCGAGTGAGACGGGCTGCTGCGAACGCGAGCGTATGATGAGGTTTAAAAAGGTCTAAATGTACGTGTGCGTTTCAGTGTGTGTGTGTGAGATCGTATGTGTGTGTCCTCTCCCAGGGATGGCCGCTAATAGCTCGCCTCGGGCAACAATTTAACTCAGCCTAACAAGGTTCTCCCCAAAGTGGCCCCAGGGGCATCTCTCACAGAGGCAAATTGATCACAAAGACTATCACACATGCATGCGGCTCGGCTCGGCTCGGCTCAGCTCGGCCCAGCTCTGCTCTTCACCTGCTCCCTCCCTTCCTCCCTTCCTCCCTCCCTTCCTCCCTCCCTTCCTCCCTTCCTCCTCCTCCCCTCTCTCTCTCCCTCTCTAGTGGGATGATTTAACAGAATGCGTTATGAACATTAAATCTGAGTCAAGAGAGTGAAAGCAGCAGTCGGTTTCATAATTGCAAACTCTTTGTGAATGACAGGAGGCCTCAGGTCCACGGCCATGGCTTAGGACACACTCGTGCAAACACACACACACACACACACACACACACACACACACACACACACACAGGTTAAGAGAGGTAACTCAGGATTTAGACTCACAAAGAGAGAGAGAGAGAAGAACGATAGACCTAATAAGAGTCTCTTCAATGAGATTACAAGCACTAAAACAGGCTAATCTTTGTCATTAAGAAAAGATGCCGCGGTCGGCTAAGTCATATTATGGGCTTATTGTTGCTGGGTGGGTGCGACGTTACCTGCCAGCGCTGAACACCTTCAAAGAGTAGAGGCATTTAGCTGCGTGATCTTAGATTTCACATAGCTAATGTGGGAGACGAACGCTGCTTTCTCATGCAAAGGCCGTCCACAATAGAGTTCATTCAGGCTCTCTTCCTGCAGTTTTCCAAATGTCACGCTTAAATAAAATAAAAGCTGCTTTTTTTTCATGCAGCTAACTTATTTAACGTATAAATATACACGTGTATGAAGTGTATAAAGTGGAAGCTGGAATGTTAAACGGACACCGACCTGCAGTATGTGGACTAATCTGCTTTGAGTGTTAGCTAAAGTCTAATAGGTGGTGTGTAAGTGTGGACTTTGGACACTACTATTACGGGTTCTGGCGTTATTCATTGCTAAGGGCAGCTACAGTGTGCGAGTGTAATGTGAGAGCAGGATAGTTTGTATCTGTGTGTGTCTGTGTGTGTCGACGTGCATGCAAGTAAACACCATTTGACTGCTCTATCCACCCTCTGCTTTACTTTTGCACACACACACTCGTTCACACATGCAGGATTGCACAATTATATAACTCTTTTGGTCCTCTCTCTCTTTTCTTATCTCCTTCATTCACTTTCCCCTCTCTCTCCCTCTCTCTCCCTCTCTCTGTCTCCTTTCATTTTATCTCCTGCATTTTAATATTCTTCTTCGTCTTTAACATAAATTTATTCACTTCATAGATCCTCAAATAATTCACACAGGCGTTGCAGAGAAGGAAGCGACTGAAAACTTAAAGAAACTAAACGCCGCGTCCCGTTGTTGCTCTTTAATCCTGCGTTAATGCAGCGGTAGATCTTCTCCTTGACTCTTGAAACCTGGGTTTAGAAATGCAGGTGAACACACCGACTCTGACTTTGGACTATCAAACACCGCCGCTCTGTATCTCTCTCCGCTGATTATGAGACAGCAAAACTCCTGCTCAAAATAATTACAAATAATTTCAACAAAAGCTCCACGTCTGATGATTTCTACGCTCTCCTCTCTCTCTCTGTTCGTATGTTACTCTGCGTATGCGTCACCCTCTTTCCCTCCCCCCCTCTGTTTTTTTTTACTTCAATGTAAATCGAAGAAAAATGTGTATGTTGAATGTCATTGTGCCTCCGCTGAGACACGCTGGCTTCATGGATGAGTAAAACTGACAAAACAGAAGGAGCTGTCAAGAGGACTCCATGACTTCAAGGCAGATTTAGAGTTTAGGAGTGGTTCAGGCTGAAATCCCTCCTGGCTAAGATAAAGTGTAGACACAAACCGAAGCGTGCCGCGTAGCCCACGCTTTGTGTGTATGAAGATTAAATAAAAAAAGAAAAGAGAGACTGAAGAGGGAAAAAACTGTTCACTAGACTCCCCCAGACAGCCGCGGAGGCATAAAACCAACATGGAGAGCACGCTGAGCACACGCTAAACAAACACGGGCTATGATAGTGGCTCAGTGGGACCATGCAGGCCACACGCAGCACGAAGGGATGTTTTTAGTAGACGGCCTGAAAAAGGTCAGGCAGACACGCTGGGTGAGGAGTAGACTGTGGGTATCTGAAGACAGGTGCACAGACTGTGGGAAGTGTGTGTGTGTGTTGTAACAGCACTCTGGCGGTACCTCAGTCAGTCAGTAGGGCTGTGTTGAGGGATTAACAGTGTGGCCTGCATGGGCTTGGGGTAATCTCTCCTCTCTTCTTACATAACATCGGGCCATTAGTCAGCACAAACACACAATAAACAACACAATCAACAACGCGGAGCTCAACAGGCGGGCCGCACAGACCCCCCGATCGCACTGCAAAAACCTCCGATTCACTGCAGGCCAGGTGCCCATTGTGCACCTTAAGTGATTTTCATAGCAACAATGGGGAAACGGCGATTTGGTGACGAAGCCTGCGAGCCGGCCTGCTGATTCTGTCCCATCATCAGCCAGCGTGAAGTACGTCACTCCACATTTAGCTGCGGTTGTTCATTGTTGGTGCTCTTGGACAACTTTAAGTGAAACATGCAGACTTCCTGTTAATGATTTTCATCATCTCTCAGTACAAACTGCCCACGCCTCGCTAAGACTCCCTGTTTAGCATCTATAACCTCCATGTAAATGTAATAAAAACGCTATATTGCATTTGTAAGGGCTGCAAGTAACAGTTATTTTCATTATCGTTCAATCTGTTGGGCAATTTCTTGATAAATCGATGAGTTTTGGCCAGAAAATGTCCAAAACCAAAAGATATTTTAGTTTACCGCCATAAAAAATACAAAATATTCATGTTTAAGAAGCTGAATTTAGATAATTTTCCCTTAAAAATGACATCGATTACATATAATAAACTACGCTGCATATTTACATGTGTTTATTTACAATTATAACACATGATTTGAAAACACATTTCACATTATTACAGCTGTTTACTGTCATCCAGCAGCTCACAGGAGCATAAAAACACTTTACATCTACATTATAGCATGTTAATTCAATATGTGCTCATGAATGCTGAATAAGAGGGTTAAAGTTGAGAGTTTTATTGACCCATTTCATGCATTTATGGATCAGCTAACGTTAAAGGTGAAGTAAAGCTGCGCAGGTTGTGTGTGCCATGGATTTATCTAAACAGACCGCTTCCGTTGGCTTTGACTCCATCATTGATCCCGGGATGCTTTAGAATCGGACAAATCGATGCTCGCACAAGCCTCCAAAGCAAAGCAGGATGGGACTAATTCTATTGGCATGAGGCCGTCATGCGTAGTGTTGCAGCTGTGTGTGTGTGTGTGTGTGTGTGTGTGTGTGCTAGCGAGGTAGCTTAAACGACGTTGGAGTTAGCCACAAATGAGTTTTTTAGTGGTGCCCCTCCGTCCTCTGCTTCTTTGGACGCCGCTTGTCGACACCTCGCTGGTTTTGTCGCTCTTTCACACTCACTCTTTTTCCACCGTGAAGGAGATCGCGATTGACACGTATCGCTAACAGAGGAGATCAGATGAACTCCCCTCCACCTCCTCCACCTCCTCCTCCTCCTCCTCATGCTTGCTTCTGCTCCCTCCATCGCTGAACTCTTTGACCTGTCTGACCCCGGTGCATGTATGTTGGTGTGAAAAGCTCTCAGGCTCATACGAGTGACAGAAAACAGTGAAACATGCACAACATCTACAGTTTGTGTGGTTTATCGGTTATTTTAGCACTCAGTGCTGTTATTGACGATAACTCGCTGAAACTTTTAGTTGGCGGATGCTGATGATTGGCTCTGATTTTCTTCTTCTTTTCTGACTAAATATGACGTTTATTTAATTAAATATGATATAATACATAATATATAATATAACGGCACTGTTACTGACAGAAATAATTATCCCTGCACAAAAACAACAATGACACAAAGCTCCATTTTCTGAGGTACAAAAAAAGGCCTTGCTGCTGCTGCTGATGATATTATTCTGTTATTTTTCCGGCCTTTCCCGTCCACGCGATGCGGTGACATCATCTTCGGTCAGGGGCTTCAGGAGTTGTGTCTATTGTTAAATGGTAATTACCACGGCTCATGAGGGGCCTCTATTTTTTATAACCTTGTGGTTTGTGAGCACATTTCTGTGTATAAGGGCAGCTCGAGACTCCACACACACACACACACACACACACACAACACAGGTCGAGGAGTGGGGGCCGAATGGCCCACACTGATTTAATTCTATCTGACAAAACCCTTTGGGGCGTGCAGAGGGAGAGAGGAAGATGGAGAGAGAGAGGGAGAAAGAGGGGTGAGAGAGAGAGAGAGAGAGAGAGAGACGCTTCAGGGGCCTCTTCTGCCAAACCACGGCTATAAAGTGAAAGCCTTCGGTGTACCTACCCCCCCCCCACCCGCCCTCCATCCATCTCCACCTCCGTCCCCTTCCCCTTCTTTAAAGCCTCCATCCAGTGCACAAGAGTGGTCGCCATTAAAATGTGGATAAAATACAAGGTGGATGACAGAGAGGAGAGAAAGAACGAGGAAGGTGGAGGCTGTTTGTGGCCTTCTCGTGTTTTGCTGCCTGAGGTTTGATGGCCTGAAGCTCAGACAGACAGACAGACAGACAGACAGATAGAAAATAACAGCAGCAGTCAGTCGTTTCTCCTCTGATGTTACCAAACTACACACCTGATCACAGTCCAGAGTAAAAACTGTTTTATTTGAATTTTTCTCCCCATTAAAAGCTGAAAACTTCAAACTTTTTCAAACTTTCTCTCTCATCCTTCCTGACATTTAGCTTTTTTTTTTTTTTTTAATGATGTCAGCTGTCAGACATGACGAGGTTCTGTCAGGTCACAGCACTTAAACACATAATTTAGGGTTCAAGATCAGCCAGTTGAACGAGTGTCGCAACTTTGCGCCAGCTGTAATTAAAGAGCGTTTAAGGAGGCTAAATAAAAATAAACTAATTTAAATAAGCTGACGGATGATTTGTGGAATATTAAAGCTGGAAAAAAAATCTGATTTTAAGGGATTTAAATAAAAAGGTGTGAGTGTGAAGAGCTGTGTTCACCTGTGTGTGTGTTTATGTGTGTGTGTGTGTGCGCACAGGGCAGCATTGACGTTGAATTTCAACATCCCCGGCGCGTTTTACGGAAATGGGTTAGTGGAGCGCGTAAAAAAAAAAAAAGTACCAAAGAAAAAACGTCCAGCTAAAGTTTGATCAACGCAACAAACGAAATGTGCAAAATAAAAATCTCCTTTTTATTTATTTATTTTTGATTTATTTATTTTCCAGCCCGTCATCTGATCTGATCTGATCTGATCTGATCTGGTGCCAGCCTCTCCGCCGGTGTGCCGCTGAGCTCAGACGATTAAAGCTTTAATCAAACATCATGCGCCACTTTTTAATTTTACAATCACAGACTCCAGTGGATTTGCGCATGAATTTGCAAAATCTCTAGGCCTTCACACACACTCACACACACACACACACACACACACACACTCACAGAGAGAGAAAGACAGAGAGAGATCCAAATAAACTTTTACGCATTTCTGATTTTTAAGGTGCCGCGAAATCCAACCACACACTCCCGAAAAAAGGTTCTGACAGACTCCCAGAAAAAACTTCCAAGGCCAAATGTTGGATACAGCCGTTTGTGTGTGTGTGTGTGTTATGTGTGTGTGTGTGTGTGTGTGTGTGTGTGTAGCGGGGAGGAAGCTTGGGGCAAAGTGCGGCGGTGTTTGGAGCAGTAGAGGATGGTTCTTACCTCGCATGGTGTTGGCGTTGCTGGAGCTGCTGGTTGCTGAGGCTCGCTTCCCAAAGCAGCAGTCATGAAGAAACAAACATAAACACTTAAAAAAAAGGATGGAGTTTAGTGGAGGAGGATGCGGTGTGGTGGTGGAGGTGGAGGTGGTGGTTGGAGGAGGTGGTGGGGAAAGAAAAAAAAAAGATCCTCGGTTTAAAAATAACAACAACAACAACGAAAAGAGTGTAGGTGATCTGCGTCGACGTCCACTGGCTGCCCTGAGTGGAGGCGTCTCTGCGCTAAAAGCATCCCAGACCGGGGCGCATGGAGGCGGGCTGAGGTCGGTCGGTGCGTCGGTCGTTGCGCTCTGGTCGTGTGGTCTCTTTTCTCATGACATCTGCGCTCTCACCTCTGTGGGAGGGTTTCACTGTTTTCTGCGGGCTGAGGGAGGGAAGAGCGTATAGGAGAGGCTTTACCCGTCGGCCCCGATTGGACTGGAGCACTTTCCGCTCCTCCCACTCTCTCTCTCTCCCTCTCCCTCTCTCTCTCCTGCACAGCCTCCAGCCTGTAGCACACACACACACACATGCACACACACACTGTGCCGCTACAGTACACAGACACAGCAAAGTTTTAATGTCACCTTCCACATCAGCTCCATGCAATCTAGGCTATTTTTTTTTCTTATGCATGCACGGAAAATCTTTAATCTGGTCTCATATCTGGGAGGCTGCTGCAGGAATCTAACACTGCCTGCCGGGGAGAGATTATTTATTCCTCTTGGTTTTTTATTTGTTTGACAGTCGACTCTGTTTCATTAAATTCATTCACAATGCACAAGTTAAAAACACTGAATTCAGGAGGCGAGGAGGGCAAACGGTGACAAAAATCATGATGAGAGAGTTCATCTGTCGACTTTAGACTGAGACAAACTGTGATATAGAAATATTATCATAACAACAGCAGAGATAGAAGCATTAATGCACAGATTTAAAGCATATTACAGTTAAAAAAATAGATTTTAATCACTGATTTGCTTCAAGTATTCAAGCTCTAAAACTTGTAATTGTAATATAGAAATATTATCATAACAACAGCGGACATAGATGCATTAATGCACAGATTTAAAGCACATTACAGTTAAAAAAATAGATTTTAATTATAATTTAAGCTTTAAAACTTGTAAATGTAACACAGAAATGTGCACGGATACTTTATCACCACAAGGACTGATTATCTCACACTGACCTTCAGCCTGCGACTCCAGTAAATGACATCATGATGATTATCTGGAAGTATATAAAACAATAAATCATCCTGTGTGTATACATACATAAATACACTGTATATAACATGTATAGGGGCTCATAGATCTCATGTCACAGAAAGGAGAGCGGCTCAGGTGACACCGCTTGTCTCAGGTGTCCCCGGGATAGCTTTCAGGGTGGGGTCCTCTGCTTCCTCTGAGAAACACTGAAATACTGACCTGGAAAATGAAAGAGTAGGTTCATGTTAGACCACTGTGCTGTACAATGAGTGACCCAGTGTAGGCTGCAGGGGTATTAAAATGCATGCACAGAATACCTTATTGTCTTTTTAATGCTGTTTTACGGGGGTATATTATAACTCAGAATCTGGCAGCGTTCCTTGTTCGGTATGGCATCGCTTGGCACCACACCAACAATCACATCACATACAGGGCTTGGCCGTCACTTTCTGACGGGGTGATTACAGCAGTAAATGATATAATATGTGCACCAAAATATGAGATAATAGTTTTAATTGCTTGCTAGACATGTGAGGTCTTTTTCAAGGTTAAACAGGGACGACCGAGCCTCGAGATTATTTTAAAATATCCCACCAGGTCTTCTCTGACTCCTGGTGACCTCTGGCTCCGTGAAATATTAGCAAACTGTAAATAGTGATCGTGTCATGAACGTGTAGGAGTGAGTTTGCTGTCACACTTGGTTTGCATCACATCCCCGGCGTTCAGTGTCTGTCATTGGGGTGGTTTTCTAAGAGGTAACACCGTCGTCGGACGCTTGTGTCCATCTGTGCGAGGTTTTCGGAGGGAGAGAGGGGGAGAGAGGGGGAGAGAGGGGCAGGTGTGGGTGAGAGAGGCACTTTCACCCCCGGTCTCTTTTAGCCTCTTTAGCTTGTGGCCCAGAGAGAGAGAGAGAGAGAGAGAGAGAGAGAGAGAAACAGAGAGAGAAACTGCCCCGAGCACATCTCCACTGACCTACATTTCATCTGTCGCTTTTTTCCACTCTTTTTTTTTTTCATCTTCATCTCTTTATTTCTTTCCTGTACCAACAGCTTCATAATTGTGATGTAATGACCAAAGCAAGCGTGATAAAATCCCAGACTGGTCAGGATGAAACGCTCTTGAAGACGGGCAGACGAACGAAGAAGAAAGAGATGATGAGGAGAGACAGACAGGGAGGAGGAGGAGGAGGAGGAGGAGGAAGGAAGGAAGGGAGGAAATAAAAGAAAGGGGCTTCAAAATACAATAAAGGTTTCATCCCTTTTTGTCTAGGCGATAAAATGCGTCCTCGTGTGATCTGCCTGCTGCGTGGACTTGAATCCATCTGCAGGCTGGGGACTCCATTAAGAAGGATTACCTCCGTTCTCCCAAAAGCCACACAGATAGCAGAGCCGTGACTTTAAAACATGCCTGAATATGTACATCGTCTGTTACTGTTATACTGGAGTGTAGGCTGCTCTGTCCATATGGTGGTGAGAGGGAAGGGAGGAAGGGAGCAGGAGAAGCAGACCGGGCCATGCCTTAGGGCTGAACTTGGAGAAGGAGAAAGCAGCACTCTGCGCCGAGATGGGATCTCTGGTCCTTCTGCCTTTATGTTTCACTGCCTGCTTTTATTGGCCAGCCCGGGCGCACGCTACATCGCTGTCTGTCTACCTGTCTGACTGACCTTGAAGGTCAAGTGTTCCCTCCATTTTTAGCCACGCTGGCGGCACGGCTCCAGGGATGGCAATGCTGATCCACGAGTCTGAAATCTGTCAACAACGGACGGACTGCCGTGAAGTTTTGTACAGACGTTCATGGTGCCCAGAGGATGAATCCTGATGTCTTAATGGCACCACCACAATGTCAAAATTTGAGTGTGTCCAACGATAATGACTTTCCCATCAGCCTCAGCAAAGGGGATCAAACACAGTATTGTCTGTGGCCCTCTGCTGCACGTCATCCACCCTGTTCAGCTGCTCCTGTCAAAATAAAAGCTCAAAAGCAGAGACAGCTATAAAACCTGGACGTCGTATCCGTGACGTCACACACAGTGTTGTGGCTCCTGCCACCAACCATCTTGGCAGTACTGCCTCTGCAGCCACACGGCTCGACTAGAAATGGGCAAAGACTGTGGATGAATGATGCGCAGGTGCCCAAACGAGCCACCTGTAACGGCATCCACCTGTCAATCAAAGCGTCCACGCTCTTAATCCTGCAACTTTAAGCCTTAATATAATCTGAACAGGCGAGTTGTATAAAAATTGGCTTCACATTCGCCACATGTATCGTTTTTTTGGACCCGATCCGACGGTCCTTTAATATTAGGTGACTCACCTTATTTTTCCTGAGGTTCTTTATCCAAATACTGGAAAACAATATTACTCTTATGAGCTTAAATTGTTGACTTCACTCTGTTGGAGAGGTGTTAAAGAACGAGGCTTCTTTTACTTATGAACAGTTTGTGCAATGCAGAATTTCCCAGATTACTGGGACACCCTCTCACACACATCCACGGTATCTCGACAACAAAACAACACCACAGTCGAGCTACACACCCGTGCAGAGATATGACTGTGTGAGAGAGAGAATGTCTAACCTGAAGAGAGCAGGATGTGATAGCCTTGTTTCTTTTAAGGCTGTTCGTTCATTCTTACCAGTCAGTGCTGCCCTTGAATCGACCACTAGGAAGTTAACTTATATATAATTAGATAAGTTTCCTCTTGAAAATAAGAAATTAGGCCACAGGTCTCTGAGGAATCTCCCTCTCCAATCTGACGACATGTTCCACACTGCCTCTTATTTTCCCCTGAAACAAGCAGGTGATTTTTCACTGCGAAAATGTGTGTGTGTGTGTGACTTTGGGAGTGTGTTTGTGTCTGTGCATGTCTTTTAATGTGTTTATATATATATATATAGATACGTGTGTGTGTGTGTGTGTGTGACCGTATACCTCAAAGACAGGCTGTTTTGCTGCTGTGAAATATAAAGAGCTTTTTTTTTCCCCCCTATCGTGCCAAATTGTTTCACGTATATTGCCTCGGCGTAATGTGACATTGACACATTGACATGTCAAGTGAGAGCTCAGAGAAAGAGAAAGAAAGCCAAAAGAGGGAGAGAGAGAGAGATGAGAGATGAAGAGAAGAGGACAGATACAGAGAGAGAGAGATTGAAAATACACTTGAGAAATTTGCCGAGAGATACCACAAGTGACATAGGCAATTTCTGCAGAAAAATTACTTCATCATAATTTCAATCCCAAAAAGAATTGAAAGGAAAGCCCTGAAGGAGGGAGGCCAAGTCACCTTGAGAGGCATTAGGGGAAACGCTTACCCACCACACACACACACACACACACACACACACACACACACACAGCTCTCTGAATATGGCTCAGTACAATTTTATGTGTTCTTGCAAATCAAAAAAAATTCTCCCGTAATGACTTACTCCATTATTTGTATTCAGCCTCGCTTTGTCCACAAGCCCGCTACGCCACGACGGGTTATACATCTGTGTTAAGTGCCGTGGCTGGCAGCCTGTGGTATATCAGTATCAGAGTTAAAAATATACAACCTATTAGTCTGTGGCTGCTACTATTACTAGCATCATCTAATCAAAGCTTTATATAGAGCCAGTGGTTCAGACAAACAGTTTCATGTCTCTACCTCACAGTGCCAATCATCAGATTTTAATTGGATTTCTCTATTATCTATTTTTTTTTTCACACAAAGCCATTAAGATATTAAATCTAGTTTTACTTTGAGTCAGTCATTTTCCTCTTCTCTCCTCTCTGCTTGTTCCTCTTAATATATATATATATATTTTTACGGTAGGCATATCGAATATGTCTCTGCAGCCCGAGGCTCTCTCTCAAAATAATTTAGTCGTCGTTGATTTCTTTGGGAGAGCTTAATAAACGTTGAAAACGGGGGAGGAAATTGCAGACTGGGACTGTGTGAGGCTTTAATGTTCAGGGCTACTTGATAGTTATGTTATGTATTTTTCTGAAGTGGTTCGTAAAGATATAAACCAACAGAGGATACGGCAACAGCTTTTCAAATCAGCGTCTTCGTTTAATATTCGCTGATGGTTCGTGAAGGAGCCGGCCTGCAGAGAGACGCAGCCTGACGTTAGTCTTTACTTAAGACGGCCGATGAAACTGTGTGTGCGTTCGTAGCCTGGAAGAATAATTAGAAATCATGTTATGTCGCATCCCGGACTGTAAACTGTTTCTTTTCCTCTCGAGGCTTCATTTCCAGTAATCCCTCTCATCAAAACAAACAGATGTATCTTTTATAACCACCTCATCACAGCCCCTTTACAAACCCTAACCAATGACCTATGACCCCCACCCCTATCTCTAGGTGTCCAGTCCGGAGGGGGCTTTTCTAGGGGACCAATAACGGAGCCCTGGGGGACGCCACCCAGAGATCCTCTTACTGTCTGTCACACAGAGGCAGCACTAAGCACTATAATCTGAAGGGAGGGGGGGAGTGATCGACTGTCTGTGTGTGTGTGTGTGTACGTGTGGTGATGATGATGGCGATGGGGGTGGGTGGTGGTGGTGGTGGGGGTGGGTATGGGCGGTATGTTTTTAACCCCTCCCTCGTACATATCCCCATCCCCTCTCGTTAATCTGGAGTCTAGCATGTGGATTAGTGGACACTCTGCAGCACCACTGTTTGACAGAACGCAGCGTTTCCTACAGAGCATATAAGATTACGTCTTTAAGCAGTTTATGCTCACAGCTCTGTGAGAATATTGGAGTTAGCACGTTGGCTAATGACATCCAATGCAATCAATGTGCTGGAGCATGTTTTAATGCCCGTCGCCTGATGTTTATGTGACCGTAAGAACACACTCTTCGATGGGGTTTTTTTAGCATTAGAGCAAGATTGTGCATGTCTTTTCCCAACAGGTGTTGAACCTTTTTTTTTTACCCATCATGCAGTGGGTGCCAGATAACATCCAAACACATCCACACACACAAACACACAAAGTTAATACGATCATCACCTTTAGCGTTGGGTGGATGATTTGACATCTCTCTTTGTTTGGGCTGAGGTAAAATGAGTCTGTTAGTCTGTTAATCCACCAGGATTAAGAAACAACAACAATCCCCCATGGAGTGTGTGTATGTGTGTGTGTGTGTGTGTGTGTGTGTGTGAGAGAGAGAGAGAGAGTGCAGTACAGTATGTGTGTGATTACACGTCTGAATTTTGATTTTGACTCTTATTTTTCATAAAAATGTAGAAATCAAGTGAGGAATATTACTTTAAGGGTTCATGGAAGGGTGACGACGACAGCGATGGTGGTGGCGATGATGATGATGATGATGATGATGATGATGAGTAGTAGTAGTAGTAGGAGGAGGAGAAGAATGGATGTTAAGGGAGGGGTATAGGGTAGAAGAGTGTAGGGATTAGTTGATATTTCCCTGGCATTACGTACGCTTTGGCGAACATCTACTTAAGTCCTGCCTTATGCGCCGCTGTCTGGAACACACACACAAAAAGCCCTCTGTCCCATTCACACACACAAAGACTATTAGTACAGTCCAGCTCATCCTCTCAATGCGCAGAAGAAAAGAGAGAAAAACATGTTAAGTCTTTGTCCTCTTCTGTCTGGGCCCATTCATTCTCCCATACATGGGAAGAAGAGTAATGGGGAAAAGAGAAAGAAAAAATTGGAAAGACACAGATGATGATTTGTCCATTGAGGTTTATGGTTGAGATGGTAAACACTAAGTTACTACAGGAGCGGCCTTACAGAGTCTGGATGTGTACAAACCACAACAAAAGGATGGCTGCTGTCATGAAATAAGAGATATGTGTATTTACAATATCACTGATCGCGTATTCGCGATATTATGATACTAAAACTTAAACAAATGGTCAGAAATCATGTTGGTTTCAACGCTTTTGTTCATTTTTATAGAAGCTGCTCAGTGTTGGATGGAGCCAGTGACGCAGATCTTCCACGTATCCACCCGCTTTTCTGAGGGCCCAAAGTTAGCAAGCGAGGCCAAGCTGCTAACTTCTGCTTTAACATTTTAACATGGGGACTTATGGAGACTGATCACTTCTGAAGCCAGCCTCAAGTGGATGTTTGAGGAACTGCAGGAGTTATTTTTGGCACTTCACAGCTGCTTGGTTTAGACAGAGTGGGAAGCTCAAGATTGAGACTCTCAGCCTCTTATTATTCAGACTGTCTCCTGTTAATGGGACACGACCGGTTCTGCAGCCTCCCAAGTGTTCAGTATCAACAAATTATTACCATTAGAGGGTGTGTGCACAGTTTAATGACTGAGAAACAATAGGACGTGATTTGTATTCTCATGCTGCTGGGTGTAAAAGTTAGTAAATGGTTAATTGATGACTGCACTCCTTAACGTGAGACTCCAAACTAAACTGTTATTTACTGTCATTCCCATAAAGCTTGACGATTATATCCTTATGCATGTTTTGCTGGAGCTCTCCTGTGATATTAAAGTGATAATTTAATGCGTCTGCCGTCCTCCTCCTGGGATTTTTCTTTTACAGCGCTCTCTCCTCTGTTTCTTGTGCTTTACATACTGTACTTAGCCATCGCTCTCTCTTTGCTTTAGTGGCTGCCACTTCCAATCTCTCTTCCCCTCCTATCCCTTCCCCCTTTTAACTCATTCTGAATTATCCATAGCCGCATCGCTCCCTCACTTTCCCCCTCTTCTCCCATCTCCATCCTCCTCCTCCCCCCTCTTTTCCAGTCTGCATGTTCGCTCGCTCGCTCTCTGTCTCTTCTCTCAATTTGCTCTCTTACTTTATGGCAGCCTTTCACTTTCTGCATCCACTCTCCCCATCCCGCTTTCTATTCCCGTGCTCTTCCCCTCTCTCCCTCTCTCTCGGTTTCTCTATGTCTCTCACTTAGTGTAACTGTAGGATATAGGTCAGCAGGGCGGCTTGGCTGACTCGTGTCTAGACTCAGCCTCAGTCTTGGGGGCATGCAGTCACACACAGCGGAGCACATTGACCAGCACAATCACGGCACCACGCTGGAGCTCCATTGACTGCCTGACTCTGTGTCCATGGAAAACACACCCGAAAACACACACACACACACACATTCACATGGAGAGGGAAAAAGCTGAGGGGCAAAGTTCTTCTGAGGAGGCTTCACAGCACGCTGGGCATTACCAAAAACATTAACGCCATCTGTGAAGAAAAACAGAGTGGTAGAAATGTCAGCGTAAATGCCATTAGTCGGGAGTTGATATTTACGACAGGGCAAACATGACCACGGGGCGCTCCTTTAAATTGATTCGAAATTTTCAAGCGTGCATAAATGCAAATCCAGCGCTGATGAAAGGAGTGTTAATGTGCCGTTCTGTAAAGTTTCCTTTGTTGAGCCTGACGGATGTTACAAAAAGGAAATTGGATACGGTGTTGGTGTGGCTGTCTGAGCCTCAACGTGCACTGTAACTGCGTCTGCGTCGGGGTCGGCAGCTGTATGGCAGTGGGTGCTGCAGGGTGCAACATGCTGTGGGGAAGGGTAGATGGGGTGACAGTGTGTGTGTGTGTGTTAGAGCAATGATTCATTCAACTGAGTCTATGTTCCACCCCTCCTCCTCCTCCTCCTCTTCGCCCCGTCCTGCTCTTCCTCTCGTTCAGTCTGTGGTCCAGATGTGATCCCCCCTCTTTCTCCCTGGATACTGATTCAGTCCCTCCACCCAGCCTGCCAGCCCTCTGCCTCCACAGCCAGACCAATGAGGTGATGGGTGTATAAGGGAACATGCAGAGTGGGTGCACACGGGTTGGATGTGGCATGCAGAGCCTCTAATAATCACAAGCCTCCATCTATCTTTGAGCTATTTATATCTATATAAATACACACTTTGGTCGTGGAAAAGGCTGTTTCTGTATGTTTACATTTATTTATTTGCATTTCTATATTCATTTATTTATTTCTGTGTCTGCTGCGGCATCTTAAATCAGTCCAGCTGAACGTCCACCTGAGGCTGGCTCCAGAAGGATGTGGCTGACCAGCTTGAAAACAGGAAGTTTTCTTCTGTTCTGCACTCAGAGCGACCAGACAAGCTTCTTTCACGTTAGCTAAATGAATAATAATAACATGCAGCACCAGCTGCCATAAACGTCTTTATATTAAGGCATGCAGAATTAACACTTTGATTGACAGGTGGGCACCCAGCCTGCCTCATCTTTGCCGATTTATAGATCAGCCGGGATCCAGAGTCGAGACGGAGGCCGCTGGTGGACCTGATGTAGGTAGTTAAACACATAAACGGCCTTTTGAGTACTATAATGTATTTATTTCTCATTTATTTAGTGGTGCTTATGTCATTTCTGTTCTTCATAGCTGATGTGTAGTAATGTTTTGTGATGGTTATGATGAGTAAATCATCGTTTCTTAGTCTGCCTGGTAACAGCGGCGTCCCCTCACTGCCAAGCTGAAATATTGATAAATGAATAGGTGTGTGTTAGTGTGTGTGTGTCAGCATGTGTGAGCTGCAGAGTGGTTGGTAAAGTGAGTCTTCACGTAGCTTTTTAGAAGACAAATCCAGCCTGTGATGTAGCTTCACGTTACCGTGCTCCCAGCCCATAAATAATGTTATGTCTGCTGTCTGCCCTGTCTGCCGCTCCTGCCTGGACCTCGCCGGCTTTGCTTCGTATTTCTGCGCTCTGCTTTCACTCCAGTTTGTCTTCTTCTCTCATTTAAAAACATATTAAGTCACTCAGTAAGTCAATCACAGCCTCCCCCTCCCAGCCCGCTGTCTGTCATCCTGTCTCTCTGTCTCTCTCTTTATCTTTAGAGTCTCGTGGGTTAAAAGCATGAAAAGAGATTTCTTTTTTCGCTAATGAGAAAACCTGCAGGCAACTCTCAGATACAGGTACACACACACACACACACACACACACACAAACACACTAAAGATCATGTAGAGAGAGAGTGAGAGAGTCAACTTGACAGTGATTCATCGCATTAGCTAACTAGAAGAGGTAGACCTCCACCAGGTGTGTCTAGGGGCATGTGGGTGGAGAGCGGTGAGTGCAGGGCCGTCCATGAGAGCAGCGGAGGTGATATTACGACGGTTAAGAGGAGTCAGTAACAAACTGTGAGTCACCACATCCACGAGAAGTCTGTGAGGTCGCCTATTAACGGAGATAATTGCAGGTATTTAGCTCACGTAGTCCAAGAAGAATCATCCATGTATGGATTTACACACATTTTGTCACATAGTGTAAACACATGCATCCATGCATGTACAGGCACACACACACACACACACACACACATATGCACGCATGGATGGATGGCTGTGCATTCACCCTCTCGGCGCATACGCAAATATTAAACATGGTTCTGCAAACATTTTCTCAGCACAGACTTCGTTATCGACGTCCCACAACGAGCCTCCGTCACCTTGATTCTGACAAACATCAGAGGAAATGTTTTTAGAACAACAGCGGAGCTGCTTTTGTTTTCACTCTTTTTTTTTTTCAGCACCTCTCGGGTGCCAGAACCAATTTCAGCTCCTTTTTCTGTTTGAGAGGCTGCAGACGGGCTGAAATCAATGGACGTGTGGCTGGAAATCTCATTACAAGGCATTATGAGGCAGAGATGTTGTTATGATTACTCTGCAATGTTACCTCTGCAGGGCACATGTTGTAATAACGGTGGAGCTGAAGGACACCGTGTTAGATCCTTCTCGGCACGATGTAATCAATCACACGCATCCTCTTGATGTAAGAAGAAGCAACTTGACTTTCAGAGTGTAAGACGGGACGTTTGTGCTGGAGTGTCGATGTGTGTGTGTGTAATGAGTGAGAGGCGAGGTGGTGAGGTCAGTGATTTCTCACTAGTGTGTGCTGTGTGTGCAGCTCCTCACTGTGACCTTGTTTTGTACGATTCATTCAATAGTCATTTTGCATAAAGTGACACAAATTCAGTTAAATTTTATTTATAAAGCACCAAATCATCACAGACGTTACAGAGCAGGTCTAGAGCGTACTCTTTAGAATATTATTTTGATCAATCAAATAATTGTTTTATTCGTTAATCAAGCAAAAAAGTCAAATATTTATATCTGGTTCAAGCTACTCATATGCTCAGTGTTTATTTATTTGTCAAACAATGATGAAATTATAAATAAATCCAAAAATAATCATCAAGACAACAAGCTTCTCCAGAACTTCAGCAAGACTGGTTGAGGAGCTAGCAGACTTTGAGCAGAAGCATGGGAGGAACTGCTAACTTTAATATCGCTACAGCTTCAGGTACCTTGGTGCATCCTGACGGTGCTGAGAAAGTCAAACACAGAAACTTTTTCACCTCAGATTTTTGAGGAAACTCCAGATATCACCTCAAATACTGAACGGGGGAACACATCACTGTCTAGTACGGGAACAGCATCGAATGAGACCGCAAGGCGCTGCAAAGAGCGGCTCGTTCAGCTACGTCTGTACCAAATGCTGCAAAACTAAAGACACTCGGATAACGCACTTAAGAAGCTTCTGAATACACCTGAGCTTCTACCGGACACTGCGCCTTAAATACTTCTTTTACTTACTCATTTTTAGATTCTTAAATTAGATTAATGAAATGAACGTCTGTTGCCATCATCTCTAACTCCAAACACATCAGCAGAGGAGATCCAGGGCCGATCCGCTGTCCTTTTAACCTCATTTACTATTGTAGCATGATTTATATATGTGTGTGTGTGTGTGCATCGCTACAGTATAGACTGATGTAACAGTACAGCTCACCCCATCCCCCTGCTCTCCGCTCCCCATCCCCTTTTCCTATCTCTGTCTCCTCTCTTTCACCCATGTTGCCCTAGGCACCACTGTCACGTCCCATCATGCTTTGCTCTAGCAGTAAAAGTGACGCTACATGGCTGTGCGGTGCGTCGGTTGCTATGTACATTTTTCCTGCCCGGACGTTTTCATATGATAACATTTCATCTTCATATTTCATCTGAATTATATATTGTGTTTCACTGTGGAATGAGAGTGAAGAGGTGTTTCTGGCAGAGTGCATCATTCTCATTTCACCATACATTACCCGTGTTTGTTTTTT
The DNA here is from genome assembly GCA_028641955.1 of Protonibea diacanthus. Taxonomy (NCBI): domain Eukaryota; kingdom Metazoa; phylum Chordata; class Actinopteri; family Sciaenidae; genus Protonibea; species Protonibea diacanthus. Next base: position 25,182,829 of record CM053985.1, read on the forward strand.
CCACTGATCTGCATCATGCAGGAAGCTGCTGTTGCATCGCATGTGAACTGATCTGCATGTAATCCACATTACGGGATGCAGCGGTGGTGTTTGTGTTTTTACCTTTAACCAAAGCGCATCGATCCCCTCATGCACAGGCCTCACGGGAAAACCACAGCTGCAGACAATCGATGGCAGTCAATTTACAAGCCGACCATACACCTCATCAAGTCATCCATACGGTCCTACGAGCCACCTAACTCATCACACACACAGACTCGAGTGTTACACTGAAGCTAAACGCTAAATTCACCCTCCACATGCACTCAGCGGCGACAGGAGGGAAACGTGCATGAAGGCGTGATGTAACTGGACAAAACATCAGAAACACTCTCAGACGGGAGAGACCGACAGTGCTTATGGTGCATTAAAGTCGCCATTGTTGCAGAGAGATACCAATTTAAGCACGGATAAAATGAGGCTGCTGGAATAAGGCTTGTAATCATGTAAACAGCTGTGTCATTATCATCATTATATGTCTTTATATTTGTGTTACGTGACATCCTGTTTCAAAAAATACATCAAGTTATGGTGGCGGCATACTGCTCCATGAGGCGTTTACAGACACCAGAAGTTACCGTGAAGGTTTAATAACATTTAGGTTTTTATTATGACACTTTAAGCCTGATACATGCTGCTAATTTTTCACTAAAAGGAAAGGTCATGCATGTAAAGTGTGCATTGAAAGTATTGGTTGTACTGTAGAGTGATTACAGTGTAGTGAACAGTTCAGCAGCAAGAAAACTATCTGGGCAACCAAATAGAGGAAATTTCGTAGTAAAAAGGCAGTAAGACGTATTTTGTTTGGCTATTTTTTAGAAAACTTTTCCACAAAATGACTCGGGGTGGCCTCAGCGTGTCATCGAGCCACCCTTTAAGGACCGCCCACAGAAATCCTGGACTAACCTCTAACTCAACGTATCCGTAATATATATTGCTCACATTGGCTAGAGCGGCCCGGTATCACTGCGGCGGCGAGCGGCACACACGCAACACGGCACACCTGGATGGAGCAACAGTGGAAAATAATATAGATGTGGCAGTTTGACGAACGTTGAGTCTGACGTTCTTCCAATTTCTGCTTTTATCGATACGCGATAAGTTTTCCACACGAACTTTAGAGTCTTTTCACTGTTTTTTCTGTCACATATCGTTTCTGTTTTTTTGTCCAGCTCCTGTCCGTGAGTACAAAATTGAGATTAAACGTGTAATTCCCTTTGCTAACCATCCGTCAGCCCCTCAAACACACTGTATACATTCAACAGTAAACAGAGAAGTAGACAATGCGGCTAACCTCCTCCTCCTCATCCATCCATCCATCCTATGTGATTTCAGAGGCCATGTTTCCTCGCCTTCCTGCTCCCACACTCGTGCTCGTATGAAACATTAAAGCCAAACTCAGACCATCCATATTTCATACATCATTTTGCAAACAACAGATGAATAAATTATACCGAGAAAGTGGGCATAACCTCTGCATCAGCATATCACCGTGGCCTATTTCTCTGTTTTTCTGAATGGTGAGTGTGTGTGTGTGTGTGTGTGTGTGAACCAGGCATGTGTGACCATATATGTACAGGTGAGTGTATCTGTATCCTGTGTGTGTGTGTGTTTAGTGTCAGCAGGGTTAGGTGTGTACTCTTCGAGGATTAATGAAAGCTCCGCCGTGCCCCTTCTGTGAAAAAGAGCAACACTGATACACTTGCCAGCTCGCCATCTCCTCTGTCCCCAACCATTATCACTCCCATAAAGACTCTCTTACATAATATGTCCAACCATTAATGGAAAATAACACTCGGCTCCAACAAAGGACAGAAATGTAATTACCGGTCTGAATAGCACTGCTGCTCCTTATTCTTACCCAGAGACAGGCGGAGGGAGAGACGGCGTGACAGTGGAGGGACAGAAAAGCAAGGGAGAGACCTGACGAGCGCTTAGTGAAAGAGAGAATGAGGAAAGGATGAAGGGAGTGAAGGAGATAAGGTTATAGCGGAGAAAAGGTCGTTATTAGTTCCTTTGTTGTCTCCCTCCACGCATGTTTCGATCTGCAGTCACTGCGAGGTTTGATTAGGTTTACTTGTTACCTTTTTTCCTGAGCTTTCAGCTGCATCTCCTGGTCTTCCACGTAGGACTACCTGTCTTCATGGTCAACAACGAACTTTAATTAATATTTGTTGTGATTTAGCGCCCCCGGTTTCAGAGTTTAACATCATTGTGATAAATGTGGACAGCTGTACTCGAGTATTTGTTCTGATTATATTACTTACTGATGAAAAACTAGCCAAACATCAACCAGGTCACCAGCAGCAGACACAGCAGCAGCTAATATTACTGACTAGTCCAACAGCAGTCAGCCCAGCTCGGCGTCTGTCTTTCAGCCTTTTATTTCACCAAGCTCTCACCAACCACTAAAAGTCATTCCCAGATTTACTCTTGTCCGGCGGCTTCATGCTTGCTCACTTTTCTCTTCTTAGTTTCCTCCATCAGCGTCCTCTTCACTCTCTTCTCCTCTGACATTATGTCCATAGAGGCTGCTGAGCCCAGTTACATTGTCCAGCTCCTGTTCTGGCATGACACCAGCTCTTTGGTACAAACACTAACACTCCCCCAGTGCTCTGAGCTCACAGCCCAGCTAACAAACTGAGCTAACATGAGCTAACAGCAGCTACAGCTGTCAGCAGTTTACTTCACTGTCCATCATAAACTCTGTAAATCACAGAGAGTTGAGGCGGAGCAGCCGGAGGACATCAGAGGGAAAACCAGAAAACATTTTCTCCATAAAATATGATCCAGTTTCACCAAAATCAGTGAAATAGTTGGTGGTGTGTGACTTAGTGCCGTAAAGCGTTACGTACTTCTCCCGACCCGGAGCCCAAAGTTACATAGTGTGAGAACAGACGTACGAATGACAGAGACACCGTTCACCTGAACACAGGTCAGTGTCGCATCAGCAGGATTTAAATCTGTTAGTTTATGAGAGAAAATTAGAAAAATATGATGTTGCTTTAGTATCAAAACGTTCATTTCAGACACATCTCTCAGTATTTTTCTTTTCATGTGAGGCGACAACCTATCACGCCCAATATTTGACTTATTATTCAGGATGAATCTGTTTGTTTGCTCGAGATGAATTCGTATTATCAGTGATCCTTCTTGTTCCTGTGACAGACATCATGTCAGACATTTTTCCTTAATCCTGTCAGAATCGTGATGCTGAAGGCAAACACTGCATGTGTGTGTGTGTGTGTGTGTGTGTGACTAAACATGCCTGTGGCAAACACAAAGGCATTTAACAAAAACACACAGTTAACATCTGGAAGAAAGAAGGACTGACGAAACATTTTCACTGTGCCTCCCTGAGAGGGGGGCAGGTGTGTTTCCATAATGTGTGTGTGTGTGTACATATGCATAGAAAGGTTCTCAGCCTGCCTGTGTTTATTTTGTGCCATGCATCAGTATGTTTATTATGTTGAACAATAATTTGGATGGCTGCCTGATGAGTCATCTGTGTGTTACACATCACCTCCTGAACACGTCCAACCTTCACGGTTCATCTTCTGCGTGAGTTCATGTGTTAGTCAGCTGTGCAGCTGTGGGTTACTGACAGCGATGTGTGGTACATGTAATCTGGATTACGGGATCGGACTGCAAAAACAAGAAGTTATAATTAGCCTGGATTATTTTAATTCATTAGATTATAGTTACATTATCTTTAAAAAGTACTAAAAGAGGTGAAAATCATTCAAGTCTGGACATGATGAAACCAAGCGGCGACCTCCGTGGCTGTGAAGAGCCAAAATCTGCAGTTCCTCAGACGTCCACTTAAGGCTGGCTGCAGAAGTGAGTCAGTCTCCATAAGTCCCCATGTTCACAGCAGAAATAAACATGTTTACAGCCTGGTACAAAAAACAGTTTTGGTCTCTATAGCTAATTCCCCCGTTCATGACAACTGTACTGAGGGTGAATTTATATACAACTCACCTGTTCACATTATATTAAGGCTTAAAGTTATGCAGGATTAAGAGCGTGGACGCTTTGATTGACAGGTGGGTGTGGTTACAGATGGCTTGTTTGAGCAACCAGGCGTCATTCGGCCCGCCTCGGCTCCATGCTTGGATTAGCCTGGAGGTGGCAGAGGCAAGATGAAGATGACTGAAGCCACACTGAGCTTCACGGAGTCTACATCCATGTTTTATAGAGTCTGTGCAGCGATTTGGTTCCTAAAGAGTCTTAAGAAATGAATACGTCTCTCTCTCTGTTGACTACTGTACATATGTTTTCTAAAATAAGGTCCCATGGTGGTCCAGCAGGAGGGGGCGGACCCTCTGGGGTGTAGAGATCTTGATGGGGGAGAGGGTGGAGGTAGATCTCATGCTGTGTTCTCCTTCTGTTGGCAAAGTCCTGCATGTTGTTGAGCAGCAACAAAAATGTGCAGCAGAAAGGCCAGTGAACACGTCGTACAGTTCACACAGTACATCTGTAGTTTGTGCCAGTACTCTTTTCCTCAGAGTAATCTGATTTGTTTCTGATTTGAAAAGTAAATTCCAAATGTAAAAAAATGAATTATAATTGGACTGAAATGTTTTGATACGTTTAAAAATACGTTTTTGTGGCTGTGTCCATTTTTTTTTAGTATGAGGTGCAAACTTTTGATTTTAAAGTGATCGAAAGTAATCAGATTACATTAGTTTTTATTGATTATGTGACTAATTACAAAAATTCTGTAATTTGTAATCAGTAACTGACTATAAGTCAACGTAATCAAACAGAAAACTGACCCCTACATGTGTGTTTCTACATGAGAATACCTTTTCCAGTCTGTGTATTTGTTCAGTTAAATCAGTTTTTGCTGTTTCTCAGTACTTTGTTGATTTTCTGTAACTTCAGTAAAAAGCTTCAGAACCAGAGGAGGGTCAAAATGTTGAGATTCATTCAGCGTGGACACAGTACACACCGCTCTGTGAGCATTACGTTACGTTAACGTCACTATTACATTCAATTAACGTCAACAAAATATTTTCATTTCCTCTTCTTCGGACCCGTCGTCCTCCCACTTCCTCATTACTTATCGTGAAGACGAAACATTGACGATGAAATATTTAAGCCCTCCTTTTTTCCCTGAATAATTTATCAGTGAGTGGCATATGTTAAATATGTGTTGAAAGCATACATTAGATTTGTTTTGTATACAAATCAGCTGCAGGCATGCACCCTTAGGGGGGAGATTGTAGCCGGGGAGATTTGGCGTATACTGATGGTTGTATTATTTAGATGTGCATAGATTTCTATCCTTATTCCTGCTGTTGCTTTTGTTAACTGTGTCTGATTATAGCACGCATTATTTCAGCTGACGGAGACGAGAGAGAGAGAGAGAGTTCATTATGTGAAGCTTATTGAGATGCAAACACGTCGTTCGATCTGTTTTGTGTTTGTCGCGGATTTTTGAGCTGAGATATTTTGAACAGTTTCGTTTGTGTGTTTGTGTTGTGTGTCACTGACATGCGCTTCACGAGACAATGCGTGCTAGCTTAGTGTGTTTTAAATTAGCAGATCGGTTTAAGGTGAATAGAGGGTGAGATAAGGCCGCAGGTGAATTGAATGTCAGAGGTCAGAGAGCTCATTCAAGGAGAGAAATGACATACAGTATCACTATTGTTTACACGTTCTCGGAGAGGAGGGGCCTTTCTTTCTTTTCATTTCTCTTTCTTTCTTTTCTTTTGCACAAAGAGGAAGCGAGGCTTTCTGTTCGGCTGGTTGCATTTTCCCAGATCTGTGCGAGGAGAGGTCAGCGGAGGAAGGAGAGCGAGGACGGCGAACAACACGATTAAATGTTATTGTTCGAATCGGAAATTCACGATTAGTTTATGAACTCTTCTTGGACACAAGATGAATGAAATGTGAAGCAGAAAACAGACGAACATGAATTAACTTCCCGATCGCAGCGGCGATGTTTTGCAGTAAGACGTTACAGACGTGATCAAGACGTTTCGTGATGAGCGGCAAAGTGTCGAGGAGAACGGTGAGGGAGGAAGGAAGGGAGGAAAGGAGGTGGGGGAGTGACTGAAACAAGAGTTGGGAGGGGGAGAGAGGAGAGGAAGGAGAAGGGGTGAGGGTGTGTGTGTTGGGGAGGTGTGTGGGGGGGGTTGAAGCATCTCACGCTAACACAGATCATGATCATCATGTTGGCAGGATCTGAAAGATTAGACACATCAATAGTTTATGAATCTCCACAGAGTTGCGCTCAATTCCCTCTTCTATAAATTACTAAATAAGGGCATTTACATCACAGCACCACTGCAAACTTTTTCCTTTTCTCCGCTGTTTTCTCTTTCATCTTTTTCTCGTTGAAACTTGGGCACAGTCCATTTGACCCCCGTGAACCGAGTAACGAGAGAGAAAAACACAGCGGAGGACGTCTTCATCGCTGCTGTGATTCAGTAAAGAGAGAGAGAGAGAAAGAAAAGAGGAAGAAGAGAGGGAGGAAGAATAAAAGGAAAAGGAAGACGTGGTAAAGACGCAAGCACCTAAAAGACTGACATAATTAATAGATGTGGCCCGCCGATACGCATGAATTATGCAACTTTTATATTCAAGAAAATTACAAACACAACCCATTGGGAGAGAATGGAGAGGAATCATTATCTGCAGACTCGAACCTTTGTAAAATGCACCAAATTTTTAATAATTAATCCACATAAACAAATAACACATGAATAAAGAAGACTTAAAAAGCCACCCAAGCCACAGGAGTTGTGCGAACTTCCTCTGTAACTTTCCTTTCTGTGGAGCGTGGCGGAGGGAGGAAGTAAAGACCAGAATTAGGAGGAAAGAGACTGAATTTTTCTCAGGAAGATTGATGAGTTGATCAGCTTGAAGTCTGTAAGAACGTGTGTGTGTTTGCAGTGTGTAACCTTGAGCCTTGAACATCGGAGACGGCCGCCTATTAACCACATTAACAGAAATTTAAACAAATTTAAATTGATTGCATAATTTCAGCTTTGTCGTCGAGGTATCTCATCACATGCATCACATACGTGCAGCTGTAGCCTCTGAATGTGAAGCTAAAAGTCGAGGTGGTTTCTATACGTGTGCTCATAGATTAACACCGCCATAAACAAACGAGAACATTTTCATTATCAGTTCATTTGCAGTTTATTTCCTCGATTAATCATTTGAACGTTTGGTTCAGCGTGCTCGTTAAATCCAAAAACCCCCAAACATGCTCAGTTTACTGTCACTTCTAAGAAAAAAAAGACATTTGAGAGGCTGAACTTGATGCCGATGTTTTCTGCTTTGATAATCACTGAACGATTATCAAAGCAGCTGCTGAATCATTTCCTGAAACTTCAGTCAGAGATGTTCAAATCTTTAATCAAGTCATTACACATCTGGATTTGATAGTCCGAACACACCCATACAGCACACACACACACACACACACACACACACACACACACACACACACACAGTCACATATATGACATGAGAGCAGGACAGTGAATGTGTCAGGTTGTGTTAGGATGGTGTGGCTGAAGAGACGAGAGGACATGAGGACACCCTACAGTGACCACACAGTGATGCCCGACGGGTGCTCTGACTGGAAATGAGCAAGAGTTGCAGCACACACACTCACTCACACACACACACACACACACACACATACAGAAAACACACACACCAGGAGGCCGTAGTCACCTTCAACCCAGCATACAGTGTGTTTCACACCGAAATATGAAGTGTTTTATCTTGGCCGACCTCTTTCTGTCTCTCTTCTTTTTTCTTCCAACATTTTCTAGTTCTATTAAGTTATAGGACTTTTTTAAATAGTCAGTACCCCCCTCCACCCAGCACATGTCTTTATATTCATGTATGTAGTACAAAATAAATAAAAAATAAATATTAATGAGCATTTAAGCATTTTATAAAACCAGAAAGTAACTATAAAAAATGTGACAGTGCAGTTTATAAATCAGTAAATAATATTGTACATATATACTTTTATATATATATATACAAAAGTGTTTCTTTTTAAGGTCACAGACCTATACCAATATCATTTTACTGTAATATTAGAAAAAGAAAACGTTATATCGTATTTTTTCAGTAAAATTCTGGCAAGTTTACCCACCAATCCTCACTTCATGTCTTCATCCAGTAACATCGGTTAATCAGCAGCAGCTGAAATGTCTCTTCACTTCAACCATTCTGCTGGTTTATTAAGAAGCTGCTACAGTATTCTTAAAGCTTTATGACTGTGAGGTTGGACCCTGAAGGTTTTCAGACAGTAGGTAATAATTATCACACAGTCCGGTGAAGGAAGCAGACAGAAATGATGAGAAAACCTCCAGAGCCGACACTTCTGGAAATAACAGCCTCGAAATTTTAGGACAAATTTTAGAGGAAACAGACGTGAGCTCATCAGCTTCGACTTAATGTCACCTCTAAAGTTGTAACCAACTGCACAAAACAGCTGCTGTAACGAACAAATCTAGACTCCTAGAAATGATATTTGACATTTATACAACACTAAACTGTTTCCCAGTTACGATGCAGAGGCAAACATGAAACCACATCGTGGTCTTGGCCTTGACCTCAACCCTCTGGAGTCCCACCGATCGCTGGTGACTGCAAAAGCAATTGATAGGACCCCAGAGGGTTAACCAGGATCTGCCAGCGTCTAAACAGAACCAGAAAAAAGTTTATTATGAAGTAGTTATGCAGCTGTGTTGTGCAAATGAAACGCGTTAACTAGCAATGTTTTCTTACGTAATGCAGTCGGCGTTTTGTTTTTTGATGTTGCAGATTAGTTTTGTTTGTAGGAGGCTCGGTTGTCAGACTTTGCGACCATAAAATAGTGACTGATGTCGAGATAACAGGCGGCATTATGAGCTCTGATCAAAGAGATTCAGGAGTTTTCCTTCAGCTCAGGGTGGACACAGCGAGAGCACGCAGCCCGCCTTTTGTGGACGTCATCTGTGATTTTGTTGTAAACTTTCTGACCATTTAGCACCCAGTAGGACCGATGTAACATGACATACTCCTTCCTAATCTGCACTATAGAAGGTGTGTTCTTCCAAGTTGCTTCAGCCCAGGAGCTGTGTGTGTTTATTCGCCTGTCCATCCTCATTCCTCTACGTTCCCCGTCACCAGAAGCCAGCCAGGGTTCAGTCAGCATGGCAGAGCAGGAGCGGCGTCTCCAGCTTTCGTCTCTGTGGAGAGCAGGGGTTGTACGGCTCCTAATTGCTGTGTGCCAAAGAGACCTGGGGAGCCAATCAAAATGGCCAATCTCTAAAGACAAGCCAAAACTAATTTGTTAGCAATATAACATCCCACACCTCGCACACACACACACTCACACACACACTTTATTCTCCCTCCCGCTCTCGGGTCCCCTGATGGCAGTCAAGGGTTCATTTCTGTGCCATCGTGGTCATGACCTCTCCTCCTCAGCGGCTTCACCAGGAGTTCATCTCCGATGCCTCTTTTGGTCGTGACCTGGCTCCGAATGATACGACGACGAGAGCCGTGTCGAGGCTGGCAGAGGAAAACAAATCCTCTCCCTGTGTTTATTAAATTCTGTGTGTTTCTGTATCTTCAGTCACTATCTTGTCCCTGTAGTGTGTGTGTGTGTGTTTGAATGTGTGTGTGTGTGTGTTTGCGGGGGAAGGACACACCTCAGGGAGCGTGAGAGCGGAGCAGCTGTGGTCAGAGAGAGAACACACACGTTAGCTTTGGGTTTCATCCTTGGCTTGTTCAGCGGGGAATCTGGCAGCCTGCTGAGAGACCGAGAGTGTGTGTGTGTGTGTTTGTGTGATCACATGTCCAGTGTGTGTGTGTGTGTGTGTGAGTGTGTGTCCTGTCCTGTTACACACCTCATACCATTTGCTTTGTCACTATCTCCGAGCTCTCGCTGCTTTTTTCTCTCTCTGAGGATCTACAGCTTCAAAAGGCAACTTTAAAAAGTGTATGTTTCACACAGTCAACAAAAGCATCGCTGAGAAAACACACACACACACACACTGAGAACACACCTAGCATACTATCTCTGCAGGACACAAAGCCTTCAGAGAATAATAAAAAAACAATCAGTCTTTTATATCGCGGTGATACTGGAGTTTATGGCTGCCAAGCTGAGCTGCTTCCTTGAGGCGAAGTGTAGAGGAGGAAGCACGAAGAAGAAAAAAAGACTTCCTTGTAAAAGCGCCCATCATGTGTTGGCGTTCGTACACCGAGAGGCAGATAAGACTGAAGGAATGCTCGACTGTGCGACGAGCTGCGGGCTGCAGCGCGAACATGTCTCCCTGCCGCCGCCGTCTTTGATAAGTTGCATTAGCTCAAAGTGAGGAAGCCACACAAACACAGTTGCAGGTCTGAGTGATGCAACCTCAAAGCAACTCTGCTCCAAACTCCCTGTAAGCAGGTCACAGTCACACGCTGATAGCAGCTAACAAAGGTGATCTGTGGCGTGCAACCTCTCCTGATGGCAGCGTCTGAAGGTGCTTCTGTTGACTGACCATCTGGAGTGGAAGTTACTGATCAAAGTATCTGTCACTTACGACAATAATTAATATCACAGGTTATCTGTGAACATTGTTTCATCAATGGCAAACAGTCTGGAGGCTTATAGCTCGAACATAACGTATTTAATACAATTTATTGCCCCAGTTTTTGCCTCTCACAGGCATCCCGTTCTCTCCAAAATCCAGACAAGGTGACTGATTTCTGGAAGTCTGAATTTTAGAGCAACGTTGTGTAATTTCTCACAGATTTTAAATCATGTTGATGCTGATTTGTAATCAGGTGGACGGTGTCTCTGTCATTTGTACGTCTGTTCTCACACTATGTAACTTTGGGCTCCGGGTCGGGTGTTAGCATTTGTACTACAGGCCCACCATGAAGAAGAAGAGGAGGTTTTCAGGCCTGGAGCACAGGGGAATGCTGACAGGGACAAGGGCCACTGTTGTGCCAGAACAGGAGCTGGGCAAGCGGGCAATGTAACCGTGCAGCCTCTACGGAGAGGAGAAGAGAGGAGAGGGTGAGCAAGCAAGAATCTGCGAGAGCTTCTTGAAATAAAAGCTGTAATCATATGGAGGTTGTCAGATTGTGTTGTGAGGGAGATCCTGACCTACTGTGGAAAGACACGAAGACATTGTGAGTTCAAGTGTTAGTACATAATCACCAGCAGTAAACAGAGGGGCCTACCTGGCACTCACTGCCCAGACGGAGGCTGTTTTCTGGGGGACGGTGTCGGCAGAGAGGTCACACAGACCTTTCCACATAAAATCAAAGACATTTTCTCATATAAGTTCTCAAAGAAACTACCTACTCCCACAATACATCTGTTAGTATAACGTGGGTTGCTTGAAATTTCATCACAATAGATAAACAGCAGATATTAACCGGCTCTTACAGCCGGAGGCGGAGGCTGTTTTCTGGGGGACAGTTCGCCAAAGCGTCATCACGGAGGACTGACCCATTTGCAGTGACTTTTCCACATAGACACATAGAAACTGGGTGATTTTTTTCTTGTATTTATCTATTTACAACAGTTTTAGTGCTATTTGTTTTTATTCCCAATGTTTTGAAGTGTTTTAAAAAGCTTAATACTGAATTTAAGAGGAAGTTGTGTTTTTTTAAATGTTTTCTAGAGTCTAGAGGGTTAAGTTTTAAAATTTTTAATTTAGCTAAGAAGCCGAAATGGTTATCAAAGTAAGAAGTAGGTAATTGGGAGCAGTATTGATGGTGGTGATAGTGATTTTCCTGCCTGCGATTAGAGGGCTTGATTTGACAGCGATGGAGTAATGAGAAAAAAGTAAGATGAAGCATCTTTTAAAGGATCAGTTGAAATTGCCAATCTATTTTAATCTATTGTCACCTTGGGAGAGTAATGTTCCGTTTTTTTGTGTGGACTAATTGGATTTCAAAATGTATATTGAAAAGGTCTAATTAGATATTCATCACATGGGGAGGTACAATGTGATCGCTTTCTTTAATGCAGGTAACGTTTCCGTCGCCTCGTCTGCACCTCTCTTTTCCTTTCTCCCCACCTCTCTTCAACAGACTGCGCGGGGATGTTTGAAAACACATTTACCGCTTTTCTCCTCGTCACTGTCACTTGTCCTCCTCTTCCTGACCTCTCGGTAAAGACACTCCATTGTCTGAACTCTTTGTGGTCAAGGGTCCCCGCAGAGGTCACCAGAGGTCGAGACTGACATCATTGACCTTACGTCAGGCCAGCTCCTGTGGAGAGAAAACAAGTGGTTAGTTAACACACATGCTGAGGTAAACCACAAGAGCTTAACACGACTGATTTATGTAGGATTTTCTGTCATTGCTGCTGTTAAAGTAACAGCGTTTTGTCAGTCAGACAGAGGCGTTTTACATCAAACTTGATGCTCAAGAGTCATGACACTCAGCCGATTATTCTAAAAGCTAAAAGTCCAAAAAATGTCCCATTGAAGTCCATGTGTCCATTGTCCTGTTGGTCCAAACTTACACACTCGATTATCGCCAACCTAAAATACTTACTAACTAACTAACTAACCATGATCTTTTTCAAAACCCAATTCCAATTTTTATCCAAACTGAGACTGTTTCACAGCATTAAGCTCGTTTGTCTGTTGGACAAATTGGCTTAATGTCACCCCAAAAATCAGTCCACTGCTCTGAAGACACATTGTGTTCGTTAAACTTTTGGTTTCACATGAGCAGCTCTCCTGGGTCAGTCCCGTGCATGTTTGAACCATCCATTTGGTTAGTTTTGGTTAGTTAGTAAGTATGTTAGTCATGCCGGTACTTCTGCCTTCAGAGCAGTGACCATCAGACGAATGGACTTCCCGTCCAATGAGACATTTTTCAGACTATTGGTGGTTTTGGTATAATGGGCCGTTTGAACAATGGCATGGCACCCAATACGCTTGGCATAAATGACACGATACTTTGCACCTGGTGCATGACAGGGAGTGGCGGCATTACTGGGAAACAGCAGTGATTTGGAGAATAATTATGTATGGAAATAAAATGTTGTGTTACAGTGTAAGACAATAATCCTGTGCTCCAACTTGTTGAGTAATGTGTGTGCTGCCCTGTGTGCCCTGCAGAGCGCCTGTTTAAAAGAGATTAGTCTTGACAAGTGAACTTCAGCTGGTACTAAAACCCCCTTTTTATCTGCTAAGCAAACATTAGATCCGCCCACCCGAATGAATACCTAACTCCTGAATTACCATAAGAATAGCTCAGCTGAGTACACTAATAATGCTTAAACTAACAGTGCCGAGCACACACACACACACACACACACACACACACACACACACACAAGTGTACACACATTCGTGCACTCCAGCCACGCTAATGAGAAGTTTCGCAGTTTGAGATTGCTGCCCTGTTAGGGGTGGCAGCAGCCGTGGTGGCAGCGTCGGCGTGACGATGAGCAGGAGGAATGCCGAGAAGCAGACGATATTGTTCTGCAGCGTCCATCCAACACTCCCACCACCCTTAACCCCCGAAAGTTCTTCCTCACAGGCTGAAATTCCTCCTCGATCAGGGACATGAGGACCTCCTCACTACACTGAACTCCTCCTCTGCTCACCTTTTTAAAGATCGTCCTTCTTCTTCCAATTATCCTGCAAACTTCCCTCTAATACCTCTCACTCCCATGGGTCTGAGACCTCCAGACCCCTGGACCCCCTCCTTCCTCCCCCTTTAAACCCATAGGACCACGATCCCGGGCTGACCAGGGCTGCGACAGGGTGCAGAAAGCAGGCCGTTGGTTCCCAGGACTGCCGTGCACTTGTCATGTAAATGAAGAAGTCACAACCAATTAGAGTAATTGCTGCGCATCGCCCCGTCTTCGCCACGGCTGCTGAGCTGAGGAGGGGCATGGGAGAAACAGAGAGAGAGGGAAGGAGAGAGGAAGGGAGGGAGGGAGGGAGGTGAGGGATGCAGGGAATTGAAATGTGGGAAGGATGAGGAAGAAATGGAGTGAGAGAGGGAGGAAAGGCGAAGGAATGAATGACAAAAGAGGAGAGGGGAGATTTATGGTTAGATTTGGTGCAGAGAGATGAGGAAGAGTTAAGATCCTCAACATTTGCAGTTAAATACTTAAAGCAACCAATGTGACCTCCTGTTGATCCACACTGACCTGTGATCAGGTGAATGGTGTCTCTGTCATTCGTACGTCTGTTCTCACACTATGTAACTTTGGGCTCCGGGTCGGGAGAAGTACGTAACGCTTTACGGCACTAAGTCACACACCACCAACTATTTCACTGATATTGTGATTTACAGAGTTTCCTGATGCTGCCAATGTAGCTGCTGTTAGCTAATGTTAGCTCAGTTTGTTAGCCAGGCTGTGAGCTCAGAGCACCGGAGGGGAGTGTTAGTGTTTGTAGCACAGGACTTTTGGACCACCAGGAAGAAGAAGAAGAAGAAGAAGAAGAAGAAGAAGAAGAAGAGGAGGTTTACAGGACCAGGGTGACGGGGAGTAGAGCCGGTGTCATGCCAGAACAGGAGCTAGGCAAGCGGGCAATCTTGGTGAAATAAAAGGCTGAAAGACAGACGCCGAGCTGAGCTGACTGCTGTTGGACTAGTCAGTAACATTAGCTGTCTGCTGTTGGTGACCTCGCTTGATGCTTGGCGTAATGTCGCTAGTTTTTGCTCATAAGTAATGTAATCAGAACAAATACTCGAGTACAGCTGTCTATATTTATTGTAGTTACTTGTGTACAATGTTTACATGCAAAGCATTCAGTAAGATCACAAAATATGATGCATTGTTAGCGTTTAAACAGTTTATGCAGCAGTCAGACCAGCTACAATATTAAAATATAACTTGCAGGTTAACGCATCAATAATTTAACACAGAGAGGAACCAGAGAGAGATTGTTTCATAGACTTTTATATCTTTATTTTCATTTTATTTGACCATGCAAACTTTTATAATGGAGTATTTCTGTCATGTTAATATCTGGAGTACTTTCTTGAGCACAAACAGATACAGAGCTGTTATATTTGTTTCGTGCACATGAAAAAAAAAAGAGAGTAATCGTGAGTCAGTGAGGACGGGAGGTTTCTGCACAAGTGCATGCGAGTGAGGGTTTGTGTGCAGGGAGAGAGGATGAGTGGGTGTATCACAGCAGGTGGTAGGGGCTAATGGAACCCCCTCTGGCCTATCAAGAGTAGGGGGTGATGGTGCGAGAGAGAGAGTGTGTGTTTTTATGTGTGTGTGTTTCGATGGTAGGCTTGTATCTTTGCAGACAGAGCCGACAGAGAGCAGAGAGGAACTGTTTGCACACGCAAAACAGAGAAAACTGCAGTTTGTTTTCAGCCAAAAAAACAAAACAATCAACATTCAAATGAGTGAACGTGGTTCATCACAGAAGAAAAATGGATTTGGGTGGAGCGGAGTCTGCGAGAAAATGGATGGAGAGCTGAAAAGAAAGAGAGACGGACAAAGAGAGAAACAGTGTTGACCCTGAGGCTTCAATCTCCACCTCTGTGGTCAGTTGGCATGTAATGTAATGCCATCCATCCATCCATCCATCCATCAGTGCTCTCTGTCTGTGGGCTTCAGCATAAAGCCTCAGTGCCCGAGGCATCCTATACAGCTTACACAAACACAGCATGGGTATTAAAGTCAGAGTCTGAGTGTGTAACGTGTGTGTGTGTGTCTGAATAAAAAGCAACTCGTTATGTTCGTGGAGCTCCCAAGAGGTCTAGACAGCTCCGCTAAGAGAACGCCACTTTTAGATCCCCGCACTCCGCCGCCACCGACGGGAACCTATACTTCACTTTAAGATGCACACTTACTGTCAGTACTTATACAAAACAGACTGAAACAAAGCGGAGAAGCCCGGCTTTGGTAGACGCAAACCGAGTGAGCAGTAAGAAAAAGACATTAATGCAGCTCCTGCTGGTTTCTTGACTGGATGATTGTTGTATCAGTTTGCTAAAGATAGTCAGAGGTTGAAGTTATTACGACGTGTAGTGAGTTCACAGACGAGGACGGTAAAGAATCGTGTTGTGTTCATTATTTTTTGGCTTGGCAGATGTAGGGTGTAAATACTACAATACCCATGACCCTCGGCCGCTGTTCATCCTGTCCGAAGCATCGATTAATTGTTGAATTTGTGAACATAATGTGGCTCCAAAGTTCCCCAGAATCCAGAAGTGAACTTTTTAAAGCCCAATTTAGACCAAATCTGGTACCGCATTGAAAACGCAGGTTTTCCCATTCATTTCAATGGCGATGCTGTGTTTTGACAGTGGTGCGGGCTGCTGGAAAAAATGCAAGATGGAAGAGAGATTTATTGCAGCCGTGATGTCCTTTCCAAAGTTGTACAACCCTACCACAAGGGAGCACTTTGAGTTTCGACTTTCTGGTTAGCATTTATACTTGTATGGCAACCACAACACAGCATGTTTCGAGTGTATTTACTTAGTCTGGCATCAGACAACAGTTTAAAATTGTAATGATGAGCCCACATTCAGTTCATTAAGCTCCAGATTGTGTTTTCCGTTCAGTCAACAGCAAAATCTTCAGGTTAGGGGTTCACATAAGGGAATTTTAAGCCTCCTCACCTTGTATTTTTATGTACACAGCAAGTTTTTACTAAGAAATCAGATATTTTCTAATGCAGTTGGTCATATTTTGCAGTGCGAGGAGACTACTAGTGCTAGTAGAAGCTCTAACTGTGAATTGTGCAATGTTGTATATACACAGAAAATGAATGGGAGTCTCACGTCCTGTGCTAGAGATGATGGAAACACTATGAAAGGATGTCAGTGCAAAAATAACAAAACATGCAAATAAAATGTCTGAAAATTAAAAAAACAAAACAAAAAAACATGAATAGATAAAAATAGTTCCTGATCCTAATGAAGGAAGAAATCAGATATTAGTGTTTTATTTTGAAATACCTAAAACTACACACACACACACACACACACACACACACACACACACACACCACCAAAACTAGGCTCTCCTGTGTGGGAATATTCACACAACATTAAAAAATAATGAATTGAGAAATACCAAATATGGTGTGTGTGTGTGTGTGTGTGTGTGTGTGTGTGTGTGTGTGTGTGTGTGTGTGTGTGCCAGAGGCCTCTCCCAAGGAGAAGTGAAGATTCAATATGTCTGCCTCCATTTAAGCACTGAAACATTCATGGCAGCCAGCACAGACAGGGACACACACACACACACACACACCTGTGAGCCAAGACTGGTAGAACGATGCTCTCGTTTTGTGTCTGGGTTGTAAAAATGTTAAAAATCTGCACAGTAACCGCGTTGACTTTAACCGTTTATCGCTGTGAAAGACGATTCCTGCAGAATTATATTGACATGTTTCTTCTAAAATCATAAAAACGCACCGATGCTGCTGCTCAAATCTTCATTTAGGACACCACAGCAATGACTGGAGTGTATATGTTTCTCCTCTTATGAATTATGAACACAGTTAGCTCTTTTGTTTATGAATTATTACTGATCTGCCTCCACAGGATAGTTGCTGGAACAAATGCATTTACACTGTAAACCAATCGCATTATTGGCTTTTTATTTTCATACGTGTTTGTTTTAGCGAGAGCGAGAAATTTGGGGGTCGAGCTCGAAACAAAACAACTCATTTCGGAAAACATGCTTTTCATTAGGAGGAAACAAATGTTTATTTTACCAGCACTTTGTGAGGAGTCATGAATAAATATGGTGTTTGTCTCTGAGGTAAATAAAACAACAATGCAGCGGCAGAACAGACGAGATGGAGACGCGGCAGTCATGTGGTTTGGCTCTCTGTGGACTTCTGGTCACGGCTGAGGAGGAGAGCATCAAAAAAAAAATCTGTTATATTCTGTAAGAACAATTTCCAGTGTTGAAAATCAGATTCACAGAAAATAAGACACAGTAACTGTTCTATAATTACAGCCTCAAATAAAGAAGAAATGCATGATGGGGGGTGACTCCAGACGGGACGCCAAACAAAAAAACACAGAGGTCATGAATATGGAATGTTCCTCACCATTTAAATATTCATGACATGACGATTAGTATGTCATAACGGCATTATCAGCTTCAGCAGCCAAAAGACGAGAAAACTCTTGGCTTGATTGATCTCATCAGGACATCATCAATAATGGATAACTCCAATCATAGCGCCGCGAGCGCACGCCAGCACACACACGCGGGCGTGCACGAGCGCACCGCGACACGCACAAACAACAATTATAACACCATCTGTAATTTAAACCTGCAGTTAAATCAGTCGCACTCCCAACGCAAACACATCATCGCGCCGTGATTCACCTCCTTCGGTTGCAGAGGGAGAAAATATTTATTAAAAAATGATAATTCTCTTAAAATGTATTAATTGAGCTCTGCAGCCTGAATTACTGTAAATTCTCAAATAAAAAGGCCATAAAAAGTCTGATAATGGCTCAAACATTAACACAGGCTCGTCACTAATATTGAAGATGGTGGCGTTCCCTGCAGATGTAATGTTCACGTTCATTTATTAACCTTTAATTAGCTGCATTCTCCGCTCTGTTCTCTTTCCAGGTGGCACCAGGTCATTGTTGCCTTCAGTTCTGACGTCATATGTTTCACCTGGTTGTCCACGTTTATATTACACGTATCTGAGACGGAGCTTCTTGTAGTCCATCCTCTGAACATTGTAGTTCCTCCACAGATCA
Source organism: Protonibea diacanthus (assembly GCA_028641955.1). Taxonomy (NCBI): domain Eukaryota; kingdom Metazoa; phylum Chordata; class Actinopteri; family Sciaenidae; genus Protonibea; species Protonibea diacanthus. The sequence goes on from CM053985.1 coordinate 25,201,561, forward strand.
CGCCAATCACATCCGCTGTCACATCATTTTGTAGCCTCGCGTAAGAGCAGTCAGATGTCTTTTCGTGAGTCTCCTTCACATCTTTATCTGACCTCCTGATGTTTTCCATTAAAGTCGAGGAAAAGTGTTCAGGAAATGACATAGGAGGGTTTTTTTTCTTTGACCGCAGGTCCGTCTTTTCGTTGTTTAGGTATTCAGATTTTATTACAGAAGATGTGGCCGACAGCCGCGGCATGTGGAGGTGGGCGATGAGCGATGAGCGCTGTTGACAGGGACGAAAATATCTAATTAGAAACAAGTCATTGGTTTCATTTGAAGCAGGAAGTTTTACATCCAATCACAAGTAAATAAGACAAAGATTTTGCAGACTGTGGATCTTGCAGGATCATTATTGAACAGCTCGATTCATTCTGAGATTATTTACCATCATGCACCTGGTGGAACTTTACAATGGAGAAGAGCTGCAGTAATTTCTATCCATCTTTTTTCCTTCTCTGCTCGATCGTGGTACAAATGGGAGGAGCTCCACTGATTTCTCCTCCTTTCCCTTTTCTACGGTCCAAGACTTCAACCGGAGTCCCCTCCATGTTTACCACGGTGTAGCCAGTTTTACCTGTTGTAGATTTGTCGGCTGCACATGCCACGACTCTCCTGTGCCGTCACATCGCAAAGGCTCCACTGGATTAAGATGTGTTGTTGTGGTGAAGCTTCAACTTCTTGTCGTGTTGGTGGAACCAGCTAGAGATGACGTGCTTGAAGTCGCCATCAGAAGATCGGTAGACTGTGGCCAGCAAGGGCCGGACATGGACATTTAGACATTTAGACATTTAGACATGTTCACTTGGTAAAAAGGGGTTTAATGTGTGCTAGGATAAGATAGGATGGATTCATGTAGCAGTCCAAAACTGAGATTATTGTGACCCGTCATGAGATCAGAGCCCAGTCAGGTGGATCCATGCAGGTATTAGACATACACACCAATGTGTGACCTATGACAACACCATGTGACTCCACAGTTTTGACCCAGCCCATCATTTGTTGCACAAGATTATACTTCTGAACTACAAGAATGCTTTTAATGTGAAATATTAGACCAGGAAGTGTTGGGTTTCATTACAGCAAATTAATGAGCGAGAGCAGTCAGCCAAGTGGTGACTGTGACACGGCTCTGTTGTTGGAGATGAACACATGAGGGCAAGGCTTCAGTTTGTAACCCGATCAGCCATTTAAAATGGGAGCAAAACAAGGAGACGTCTTATTGAAACATGATGAATTATGCTCCATAAAATGTGGAAAATTAGGAATGATAAAGGCCAGATTGCTGTTTTTGAGATTTTACTGTTCTTGAGTTAATATCTGGTATCTGATCATGTGTCGATGGCACCCAGACACCCAAAAATGACACAAATAAAGCTGAAGCGTCTCAGTAAAGAAATGTTTGCTGCTGCTGCTGCTGCTGTTTCTGTCGCCCTCCCTTCCCCCCCTCCGGTCGCCCTGAGGAGACAATCTAAAACAGACACATCATGACGATGAAGATGTGTGTTTTGCTAAGAGAAATGCATGTTTGTGTGTGCATGGATGGGAGTTTCAGAGGAGGAGACACGTGGGTGGGTCTCTCTTGTAAAGTGCTCCATTTGTGCACGGCGATGTCCTGAGTGTCTAGACGAACCTACATGTGAAGCTCGCTCGTGTGCTCTTACGTGAACCTCGCTCTCTCCCTGGCGGTCTGAGCTGCTCCATCTTCCTCTCTCTGACTTATACAGTAGGTCCTACTGTACTTAGACGTCATGAAATTTAAATGAAGCTTCTTTTCAAAATGCAGCATTTCTGGTGCTGCTGGTGAAAGGTGACGAGAAATATCATAATATTTAATTCAAGTGACCTTTAACCTGCAAAATATGAAAGAAGACTTTCACCAAATACTGTTCTTATCTCCCTCCTGCTTCACTCTGGTTGCTCATTTTAGATCGCGCTCTGTAGCCTCGGGCGTGAAGGCAACGCTTACAGTGTCTAGCCTCACTACAGCTGGGCCTCTTTGCCAGACAGACCACACACACACACACACACGCTTGGAAACTGCTGGATGCAAACATGAACGATTATATTTGAACCAAGCCCTAAAAAAAGAAAAAGAAACTGCTCCGTCGTGACTGTAAACCCAAACTCTTCCACTCTGAGTCATTCTTGTGGTTGATTCACTCGTCTACAGTAAAAAACACCTTCCTGGGTGGAAGATGAAGATAAAGGAGTTGTTTTCCATCCAAATGGACAAAAAAAAAGTCTACTCTCACAGTTTTTCTTTGGAAGATCCTGAAACTAGAAGTGATTTGGCTCTTCTACACCTCCGCTACAATAGGGCAGGTGTCTTTTCTTAGATTACCCGTGAGATTATCTTCAGACCCGCTGCTGCTGCCGCTGCCAAATATTGAGGGGAAACTGTACGTCTCCATGTACACACAGCTACACCAGCGTAGCTGTTACGCACACCGCATTCACGAGGACAAAAACAAGGATATAGTGTTTTTTTCATGCGCTATCATCTCCCTTCAGTAATGCTGCTTTTGTTCGCGTTAAGAAAGCAATATCAGACCTCTGCTCATGTTTCCTATTCAAATAGCCTGCGATCTATGAGCCCAATGTCCAACCCTGTCCTAAAAATGAGATTTATCAACCACTGATTTGCATTAGCATTTTCCTGCTGAGAATTCGATGAGGAAAAGATTAAATATGAAGGGAAGGCCATGGGAAGGTTAGCCTAGCTTAGCATGAAGAGGAAATACAGGGTGATACTAGCTGGTTGTGGTTTTATGGGGGGTGTGAAAGGAAACTGTTCTATCTCACTACATGAGTGTTACACGACTTTAATTTAACTTTAAATAAAGTACCAATCATCTAGAATGACCATATACAAAATAAAATCCCTTTAAGATGGAAACTGACTGGATGTAGACAATCACTCTGATAATTCACCGAGTCATCTCAGTCGAGGATGAAAAGCACGAGCGGCAGCAGCAGAGGAAGATAAACGCAGACAACAGGTATTTACATCCGGGGGACTGATGTGAGGAGTGACTGCGTTTGGCTGTAACTCCAATCTGCTGGTTTGTACAGTGTTGTTTTTGTTTGTGTTGTCCGCTGTGATCACGTCTCACAGTGACTCAGTTGTGTGTCTGCCTTTGTGTGTGTGTGTGTGTGGGCCGGCAGTCTGTTTGTTGTATTTCAACGTGTCACATTGAGTCATCGGCACTCTTGTCATTGCCATAGCGACTGTGTGGTGACATATGCCCACTTCTTGGCTCGCTGACTGACAGGACCGTTGCCGTGGTAAAATCCAAAGGATGTTGGGACAAATCACACCTCGTCCTCTCGTTTCCTCCGAGTGACAGTCGGCCTGTCGCTCATCTCTTCCTCTCTTGTCTCCTGCACAAACCAGATGATCCCATGAACCCGGGGAAAAAAAACGATGGGAGGAAGTCAACAAATTAGATCACTTTCCATTATTTTTGGTTCCCCTTGTTTTCCATGTTTTTCAGTGCAGAGCTGCAGGTTTTCCTCCCACGATGATCCTGAGGTGATGTTGTTGTGTGCCAAACAAGAGTCAGACCTCTGTACTTAAACAACACCGGAGCGGCCCCCGTAAATCCCCGAGACTTGTTCACAATTGATTTCACACTGAGTCAATTTCTTCATTTCAAAACACACCTCCTGTAGAACAGAACAACAGACTTGTTTCCGCTCACGAGACTTCAGAGAAAAAGCTGAACCGCTTCATCTGACGTGAACTCTGAGACCCGATGCAGATGTAAGCTGTAACCTTGGAGATGAGAGCACCATTTTATCCAGCTGAGCTGAGATGGACGTGTCTCTACTTGGTACCTTTCACAACTTTTCAAATATAATTTCAGATCTGTTTCTTCTAGCGGTAAGCATCCGACATTCACCGGCTGGGTGTGTAATTGAAAAAAAAGAAAGAAGGAGACCGTTCAGCTGAAGGTGTTGAGTTCGGATGAAGGAAGTGTGGAGAGAAATCAGGCAGAAACAAAGTAAATAACATCCTTTGGGTGAGATAAATGTTTGTTTCAGATTGCTCGTGTTATTTTATCTGCGTACAGCTCACACATGATTCAACACTGCCTGTGTGTACATGCACGCTTCAGCTGATAAAGGGAAGCTATTTGAGAACCGGTGGTTTAAAAGCTTGTGTGAGGTGAGTTGGTTGCAATCAGAGACTACACTGCTTTAACCCTTTGGAGCCTAACAGAACAACTTTGTCTTTAATTTGATACCACATGTGGCATTTGTAGTTTTCTAAACCAAGTTTGATTCAAAACTAAGATGAATAAATTGTACTAACACTGTTGTTAATAGATATTTTCTTCATTAGAACAAATAACAGTACTGCTACAAGAGAAAAATTCACCCAATTTACACGTGGAAAAATCACCACGACCCGGTCAGTCCCCCCTGACGACTCTTCGGTGAACTCTCCCCCAGAAAACAGCCTCCGTCTCCGACAGTAAGAATCGGCTACGTCCTGCTGTTTATCTACAGTGATGACATTTCAAGCAGCCAACGCTGTTCTAATGTGGCAGTAGGAACTGTTTTCTTACTTTAATTTGTGTGGAAAAATCTGTGCGACCAGGTCAGTCCTCTCTCCCGACTCTTCGTTGAACTCTCCCCCAGAAAACAGCCTCCGTCTCTGGCATTGAAAGCCGAGTAAGTCCCTCTGTTTACTGATGGTGATTAGGTGATGTGATATGAGCAAAACACTTGAACTCACAATGTCTTTGTCTCTTTGCACTCTGCACAGTGGGTCAGGATCACAACACAATCTTACAGCTTCCATAAGATGGAGACGTATTGTCGGCAAAGACAGATTTAAAGAGGAAACCTGTCAGAAAACCCAAAAATATCAGCTTAATTTGTGTATATTTCTGGTTCCGCTTTTTGAGGACAACTTAAACTAACCTAAGATACGAAGCTCAGGACTTTATTTTCCATGTTTTGTTTCACTAGGAATTATTTTAAAATGATGTAAAATAACGATTATTGCTAATGAAGTGGAGGACAAGCTGAATGACAGCTACTGTTGACTTAAAGTAAATATGTCACCTTTAAACATGGAGACTTAACGGGCATATCCACTTCATTTTAATAGGGGCTTTATTAACGAGCGGAGTAAATGTCGTGGAATGCGTTATTATCTATAATTCACATTGTTGTGTTTGCGTCCCATTGTCTTCGGAGATCCACAAACGACTGCGTCCTCGCTGACACAAAGAGTGTCTCTGCAGCTCTCTAATGGGAGAACAAGCTGTGTGAAGAGACAAAATGTCACCAGGCGGTCCCCACTCAGGGCATACTTAGCATTTAAAGCCCCCACCCCACCCCTATCCTATCCTGAAAAAGGCGTGCTAACATTTAACGGTGGGGGGAAGAGAGGGAAAGGACGCACAGACGGGCTTTAGCCAGGCAGGCAGGCGGCAGATTCCTCCGGCCCTGTAGTGGAGCCGTGGGGAAGTTTTTAATTCCTCCACCCTTATGGTTCATTTGTCCTCCAGATCCCTCATGTGAAGCACCACGATGACCACTCATGTGTGCACTGCTGTTGAATTATTAACGAGAGAGATAAGGGAAGAGGGAGGCGATGGGAAGATAGAGAGGAGCTGGAGGAGGAGGTGAGAGGAGGACGAGGTAGTTCAGGAGGAGGGGGAGAGGAAGAAGTGAGAGGTAGAGCTCAGAGTGTGGCGGTGAGGAGGAGAGGTGTGGAGATGTAGTAGGGAAGGTGAGAGGTGAGGTGAGAAGAGCAAGGAGAGGTGGCAGAGTGATGGAGGAAGGGTGAGAGGAGGCAGCGGATGAGGAGTGGACGGTGTAAAGGTTTTACAATAGTTTCATTCAAACCATTAAAGCTTTGACTGGTGATGATCAGTCACCAGATTTTTCCTCGAGAGGTAGAAAACATCAACCTGTACTGCACCTCAGACCTGCGTTTGTTTTAACAGAAACAAGAGATTATGGGTCAAAGGAAAGACACAAAAACTGATATTTTTCTTAATTTAATGATGTGAATCATCATTAAATCAAGTCTTTACAGCACTTCAGACACATAAATTAAGCAGCCACTTGTGTAGCGCTTGACTTTAACCTCTCCTGTTCAGCATTTACAGTAGTAAATAATTCATAACACACTATAATGCAACTACACGCCCTTAAAGATCCAATATTATCCAGTGTTGAGTCATATTATTGTTTAGAATAGTAGTAAAGAGTTGGTAAAAGTTGCAGACCTACCGTTATTAATATGAATATATTTGCCTGATGTTTAAACAAAGTATCTGAACGTAGCTGAGGTCTAAACTGATGGTGTATTTAGGATAAAGTTGCATAAAGTCTTTGAGGTGTTTACTGCTGCTAGCTTTGCGCTAGGCTCTAATAGAAAGATTGTAAATATTAAAACTGTTACTATTAATTATTTCTTGTGATATCAGGATTTTTTTAAATGTAGAAAGTTCCTGGACCACCTGGACACTGAAGATGAATCCCAAACTTGGGTTTGGACTTGAACATACCTGAGTACAGTAGGAACTTCTCATAGACAACTGAACTCTTTAAACAACTGGAAAAATATATTTTTTTTTCTTTATTTAAATTGCAGTAAGTATAGAAATGTCTGTGAAGGTGTCCATTGTCATATATCTCAGGTTAAATTAACCTCACCTGTTACACCATCTCTTTTCCACGCTGCAGTGCAGCGGTGGTGTGGATGATGCAGAAAGGTGATACTCTTGTCTTCAGTGACCCACTGCCTTTCACTGTACAGTCTCAGAGTGATCACATCTCTGTTGTTACTGTGGGAGACTGACAGGTCCTGGTGCCACGTCACACAATTAACACACTGTTACTCTACTCCTGTGTGGACTCCATAAGGACATAATTGGGTTACAGTGATGCAACACACACTGTCAGTGTCAACAACATCAGTGACAGTTACCTGAGTACACAGCACACACACACACAGACGTGTCCCATGTGATACAAAGCAGAGGTGCACAAAACAATACATGCACGTTACTTCTTTTATTCATGTACACATAAAACACACACACACACACACACATACATTCCTATATTACCAACAGTGGACTGTTACAACACACTGACCAAGTGTGGACTTCATCTGGTCATTTTAAATAAACAGAAATAGAATTTAAAAATATATATTTTAAGTTCTTTAAAGGTCTTTTACCACAATATTATTTTATATTATTATTAATATATTATTATTATTATTATTATTATTATTAATGTTTTTTAATTTAAAAAAAAATGCAAAGTGGGGACTTTAGCGATCTAGCGATCAAATTATACTGATTATATTATACTGTAGTGTAACTGCCTGTATCCAGTGTTTGTTTACTCCAAAGACAAAAATGTGCATTTTAACTTTAATATTTTAATATTTTACCATTTATGTGAAATACAAATATTACAAAAATAATCATGGCCGCTTTTAATTCAGAGTAAACGACAGCGAAACATAAAAACACTCTGCACATGTATCCATGCACACTTTGCATCTTTTATCTCTGCTGCTGCTGAATTTGATTCAATATCTACTGTACGTCTCCCACTGTATTCATACTGTATGTAACCATCTGTAGCATATGTACATACACCTTTCAGTATTTTGTGTTGTAACGTGTGTGCACCTTAATGTCAGCTCTATGTTTTATATTTCATGTGTAATATAGCATCTTGATCTTCGTTTCACTGACTTGATATTTGACCTGCATATCAGTAGAAACTTAGCTGCACGCACTAACATTAAGGACTGCAGTATTAGGAATAAATACTGACTTTATCATATAAACTTTATTATTATTATTTTAATTTACTCTCAGGGGAACTTCTCCTCTCCTGTGGGTGTTTTTAGGTGTGTGTAGAGGTGAAGTGTACATTTTAAACGGCTTCCTTCATCCTGTGGACTTATTTTATATTTCTGTGTGAATCACAGATCCTGTAACTGTTGTCAGAAATGTGTCCTTAACATGTACAGTTTAAAATGATGTAGTTGACCTGCACGTTGCATGTCAAAATGATATAATATACACACACACACTGAATACATAAATACAAAACAAAGTAAGATGGAAAGAGTGAATGCGCTGATTAGTCTGGAAATGTGTGTGTGTGTGTGTGTGTTTGTGTGTGTGTATATGTATGGGTTGGGGGGGTATCCTCCTAAGGGAGAAGCCAACTAGATTCCCTCCTCCCCCTCCCCACCACACACACACACATACACAGTGTCTGGGGGGTACAGTAAGCCCTGGCGGATTTGTAGAAAGGCCCGGATTGTTCATTAATAAAGAGAGGATGAAAACAGGGGAGAGAGGTGGAGGGGTGTGTTTGTGTGTATGTGGGGAGGAGGTGGTGGAGAGAGGGAGGGGAAGGGGGTAAGGAGAGTGGGAGAGAAGGGGAAGAGAAAGAGAGAGAGAGAGAGAGGGAGGAGGGAGGAGTAGAAGGGGTACACAGTATTAGACAGTAATTAAATAATCATCTGTGTTGCTCTCGTTTACTCCCTCCCCTCTTCCTCCTCCGCCTTCTCCTGCAGCACTAGCGGCCACAACACCTGTCACAACTCATCACCCTCACACACATACACACACACACACACACACACAGAAAGAAAGAGAGAGAGAAGAAATCCCATCAAAGTCATACACACACACATTATGGACACATACACCCTTCAAAATAAAGGTTCGAGTTAGAACTTAAAGTGGTTCTTCACGTGATGCCACAGGGGAACGTTTCTTCAGAGAACCATTTATTATTAAGTTCTTCCAAGAATTTAGTGTAAATATGATTAAATAATGTCCCCGAGTTCATCCAATGTCCAATATGGAGGACGGAAAACGCTCCTTTTCTCAGAAATTAGCCAACAAAACATCAGAAGTGAAAAATCTACGTTCACACAGTCGTCAGTGATTCACATGGATTGTTTTTTGTAAATGCTTTGACGTGCACGTGGTTCCGAGCCTCGGCTCTCCTGTTTAAGTCTGTAAACTATCGACAGCACGTCATAATTCAGGTTAATGGCCGTCTGATGCTGACGTTGGAGCATCAGTCTGACTCGGTTCAGAGATCACAGAGATTCTCTGAATCAAAACACAAAATGTTAATCATCCTGCTTCTTTCTATCCTTTATACCTGATGCAACAAAACATCTTTTCATTGGTCAAGAAGACTCTAAACGCTGACTGTAGATGGAAGAGAATATGAGGATTACATATACACACTGTTGCCTCTTATACATATTATTATTTTAATTTTTCTAATTGTGGTTTAATTTTTACTGTGACATGTTTGGAAGAGATGGCGGATGTTGTTGTAGCATCCTGTAGAAGTCCAGGGACTCGTTTCAAATGAGTGACGTCACAAATTTTGAGTTTATTAGTGAAATTAATGCGAGAGGAAATTATCTTACAGGTTGAAGATTTGGTGAAACTCTCTTATTATGGCAAAACAAAGTAAAATAATTAGTTTGTTATTATTATTAGGTCAACTCAACAGAAATGTCTGTTGTAATCTCCTGAATTGAATATTGGACAGATATAAAAGAAATAAAATATTCATTTCTTAGTTTTTGAAATTAGAATACCTTCAATTTTCTTTTTCTTTCAGGGATTAATCTCTCAAATAAAAATAATTTTTAAATGAAACTTCTCCAACCTTGTCACAAACACAAGCAGAGCTCTTTATAAAGACCGGCTATGAACCAAAAACCATTTTATAACATCAGGAGAATAAATATAAAACTGTTAAACTTCACTAACTGATTTAATGCACTGTTCCGTAACTCTGTTAGCACTGTGATCTCCATCTGGCTGTATATCAACCAAAGGCGTACTGTACATGCATGCCCACACATACACACAGTATATACATAAAGGAAAACACACACACACACACACACTGTGTGAGCACACACTCGCCAACACACAGTCTCCAAACAAACCCCTACCTGACAGAGAAGAACATTATGTATAATTACAGCCGGCCATATGGCCATGGGGACTGTTAGCCAGGCTGACAGGGTTCAGCAGGAAAACACACACACACACACACACACTGTAGAATAAACATTCAATAGTGTTGTTGTGGATTCTCTCATTCATTGATTCATACTCCTGCGTGCAGCCACAGGGCCTCCCAGTGAAATCCGGCATACAGGCCAGTATGGCTGGATAATATGGCCTTTGTTAATGACGATCAGAAAATTGTGCTTCCACATACAGCAGGAGGTAAACAGGATTCTGATTAACATCTGCTGGGAATTACTCATTGATTTTGTCTCCTGTTTTTGTGGTGATTATAACGTTGCTGGAAACAATCAATCTGTCCCGCGTTGACGTAGAGTCGGACAGATTCGTGGACCTTCGTGTCCCACATGTGAAGCAAAAGAAACAAACAAACTGGGATCTGAAGGAGATACATGATTTTTTTTACAAGGGTGCACATTGTTCTAAATGAAATTAACTGTTTCAAGTAGAATTATTGGTTATTCGTAGCTGATCGGAGCTTAAACGAACATGTTTGCATGTTTTAATCATGCATTTCTAAACATGCTGTAGAAATTCTGACTTTTCAGCTGTTTTCTGATGATTTTGCTCATGTTTTGTATCCAAAATCAAATCATCACACGATTATTGCTAAATATTTATGAAAGTTCTCTTCTTCTCTTCTCTCTATTTTCAGTGCATAAGTGCGTTCAGACTGTCATGTGTTATGTCAAAATTCAGTGTATTGTAAGTACCCGGATGGTGCACGCGTAACGGTCATAAAGTTTAGTGGAGCTGCTGGAGCTGAAGAGGTTGCGATGAATAACACAATATACAGATGTAAGTTGTACATATGTTTTATATTTATTATTTTGGCAGTCAAATGTTGGTGCTGAAAGAAGACGAAGCGGTGAACTGTTGCAACTGCCATTTCTGGTAAGACACCTTGAACTGAACATAAACCAGATATTTAAACCAAATATTTGACCTTGTGGTGGCACCAGAAGAAAAGTTAGGAGACTTTATGATTCATCCTCTGGCGACAAAGAACGTCTGTACACAGTTTCATGGTGATCCATCGAATAGTTGTTACACTTCCATGATCTCTTTAGAGATGATACCCTTTAGTTCCCTCGCACAATCTGGTTGAATCCAGTGTCCTGATTTCACTTGATAAAAGCTGGAACTGCTGTATGTTCAATGCAGAAATGTGTATAGTCTGCAGGTCAGCGATGCCTCAGAAGTTGTGTTGGTTTAATAAGTGGAGACAAAAAAGCTGTCGCTCTGCACGGACACATGGAAACTTCATCAGCAGCAAACAAACAAACAAAGTGGGAGACACAGTAAGAGCTACAGTATGTGCAGAAAACAGAAAAGCCAGGATGTGATTATTGGAAAGAATGAGATTCTTCATCTGTGTAACATAATGAAAAGGAAATATTCATATTAGGCGAAAACAAACTATTGAAAAGCTGCTCATTAAACCTCATAAATAAATGCAAATCATCTTAATTAGTTGGAGGACCTTGGGTGCCTCTGAGCTTCTTCTGCTGCTCTCTCTCTTTCCTCTCTCTTTTTCCCTGTTGTTTGTTTTCTTGCTGTTATTGTTGTTGTTTTTGAAGTCCCTTTCCTCCCCCCCTCCTCCCCCCCTGTCTCCTCCTCCTCTCCATCGCTGCCATTCGTCTCTCTCCTCTCTCCTCCCCTCTGGTCCGGTCGTTGAATTTTGTGTCTCGTGGTTCTTTCATCGCTGCGTAGTCGACCTGGCCTAACCCTCTGCGGATGGAGGGTGACGGGGAGGTTTGGGCGGAGCGGATGGGTAGGGGTGGGAGATTTGGGGTTCTGGTGCCACTTTTTGGCATCAGAGTTTGATATGAGCTGGTGCCAAACTCTCTCTCTCTCTCTCTCTCTCAGTGAAGTCAGGAGTGCTCACTCACAGCGGGCTTTGGGAATGTGATGGATTTGATGTGCTGCATCTGAGTAATACTTTGAAACATCAACAAGAAATTATAGAAGATAAAATTCTGAGAAAACATTAGGTTCTCCCAGATTTACTCTTGTCCGGCGGCTCGCTCGCTCTCTCCTTCTTAGCTCCCTCCGTCAGCGTCCTCTTCGCTCTCTTCTCCTCTGCCATCATGTCCATAAAGGCTGCTGAGCTTGATTACATACCCGCTTGCCCAACTCCGGTTCTGGCACAACACTGGCCCCTCTCCCCGTCAGCCCCCCGGTGCTCTGAGCTCACAGCCCGGCTAACAAACAGCAAGAGCTAACAGCAGCTACAGCTGTCAGCAGTTTACTTCACTGTCCATCATAAACTCTGTAAATCACAGAGAGTTGAGGCGGAGCAGCCGGAGGACATCAGAGGGAAAACTAAAATATGATCCAGTTTCATCAGTTGTTTCTGAGACGTTCTTTGATTGTTAATAAATGTGCATAAACTGTATACTGTACCAGGCAGTCTGTCTGTCTGCAGAGACGTGGTTGTAACAGTGCAGACTGGGCCTGCAGGGCTTTGTTAGGCACAGTTTACTGTGGCACATGCTGCTGTGAGAGGAGGATGCAGATTGGACGCCCTGTGTTGTCACTTGGTCTACCTGCTGTTATTAGTTTAGGGACGCCTAATTGGTCTCTGGTCTATCTGTGATATCTTTATGGACCTCTAATGGGGTCTTTTGCTTAGAGAGGAGGATGAGAGGAACAGATAATTGGTCCTGAGGCGCTACAGAGGCCGAGGCACGCTGCTACGCTCAATTTGCAATACCAGGAGATCTCACACCTATTCACTTTAACAAGGTGTTGTAAATCACAGTACTCTGTACTCAACGGGGACAACGCTGGTCATAGGAATAGATGCAAAATACATCAGGCTTGTTGTTTTCATTCATTGTTAAATGACAATGTGTTGTGGTAAGAAGTACCAGCTCTGTGCGCCGTTTATCTGCCTGGTATTGGAAACATATTAGACTCCAGTGCAGACGGATTCTTCAGGTTGTGAGCACCAAGCTTTACACCTGAGAGTGAACAAGTGAACAGCAGCCCAGTATCCCGAGGAAGTACATCCAGGTTTATTACAGCATGATTTACACCTGCAGTCTCTGTGGATTGGTCAACAGAATATCAGACTTTAAAGGGTTAGTTTGGATTTATTGAAGTGTGGTTTTATGAGGCACTGATCCATTGTCTGTGTATTACATACAGTAGATGGCAGATGGCATACACCCAGTTTGGAGAAGCAGAATAGAGGCCTAGCATGAAGCTAAGGAAACTGCTCCATGCAGCCAACGTTGTAGTCAAGACCAGGAACCTCAAAACCAAGAGTTTGAGGGGTCGAGACCAAGTCAAGACCAGGACCAATGCAGGGCAGGGCTGAGTCAAGACCAGGACCAGACAGTGTAGTCTACTTAGGCAGCTAATATATAAAGGAAACAGAGATCTTATATTGCTCTCTTCAGATCGTCATTTTACCTTGCAGAACACGGGAGTTGCTGGTCGATATAATGTTAGTTTATATCTGAGCTAACATGTTAAAATAAACCAAAAACAAAGTCACACAACAGCAGAAACAAACTCATTGACTGAGGCAGCGGTGGACCAGAAACTCACATGTTCTGTGAGCTAAAATTTGTGTTTTTGTCAATGGAGTGTCGATAAACGCTTCAGTTTCAGTGTCAGCTGCCCCCATCCAGGTAATCCAGGTAACACACTAACTATAAATCAGTACCTCATATATCTACACTTTAAATAGCACAAACTAAACCTTTGACAACAGACTGCTGTTTGTTTTCTGTTTCCAAATCTTTTAAAGCATGACCAACAAAGTAGTCATTTTAACCCAAACCACAGTGTTTCTCTAACCTAACCACACACCTCCAAACACTTAAAAAGTCCTTTAATTTGGAGGACTTGCTGGAAGAGTTGATAGAAAGTGAGAATCTTACAAACTTTTGTGATCGGACAACAGAAGTCAGTCCGTTCTGGAGGAATCCCAGCGGACGGAGGAGCGCTATGGGATCTGCGGAAGTCAATGTGTTATGCAACATAATCATAGGGTGTGACCCCTGGTGTCACTTACAGCGACCTACATACTGCATACAGGCCAGTGACACACATACACACACTGACACAGATAAGACTGAACCTCGGACACGACGTACGTACAGGTGTTAAAAATGCATGACGGCGGCGGTGTGTAACATTACAGCCAATAAAGCAGCAAATATCTGAGAGGAAGTTTATTTCCCGTAATTGCCAATCAAAACTGAATAATTGATCGTTATGAATAAATTGAATAGACTAATGCAGCTGCTGGTCACAGATCAGCTGCAAGCAGTTATGATTATTTCAATGTTACAAAACACCCAGCGGAGGTCTAATTATTTTAAATGACCAATAAGTCAGAGCTCCTCAGCCATGCTCCGCACAGACAGACCTCTTTCCCTCCACCGGCACCGAGTGCCTGTGATTCCTCATGTTGTTATTCCCGCTACTATAAATTATTCAATATTTGTTTGAATAAATGAACATGAAAAATAATCTCCAATGGCTGCAGAAGGCGATAGTTAATTGGAATTAAAGAAAAAAGTTTGAGCTTTTCTTTTTAGTTGTTGTTTTGCTTCTTTCTTTTGCACTCTTGCCTTTTATACTTTCTTGCATTGTACCATTGGACTTTTTTTTTCCTCTCCCTTCTTTCATGTCAGTTCATTACATTTAATTTATTAATGTCCAATATTTAATGTGCCAAAAATGTCAGATTCAAACAGATGAAAATGGGGCATTTTCTCCTGATACGAGGGATGCTCAAGCTGTTTGCTGCTTCTTGTTGTGACTCTGGGGGCCGAACGAGGGATGGGAGGGGAAGAAACACAGAGAGAGAGAGGGGGAGACAGAGGGAGAGGGAAAGAGTGAACTCTTCAGTCAGACCTGAAGTTTATCTTTAACCAAGCTTCGAGCTCCCAAACCACAATGCTGCTCGGTGCCAAAAGGCACAACTTTACAGAAACTAACCTCAAAACGGGGCTGGAGTCGGCGGGAGGAAGACAGCTTTACAGAAACAAACAAACAAACCGTGCAACCGAAAAAAGAGCAACTTTTTCTATGGACTAAACTTAGTGCCGCTCTGAAGTACAAATCAACTCAACTTTTGTGTTGCAGTGAGATCTATATTTGATAGATAAAGTGATGTCTTATGCAGCTGTGGTTTAAATATGAAATGTTTTCATCTATGGCAGGAAAGCAATACAAGATAGACACACGCGCAGAGTGCAGCCGTGCAGCTATTGATCTACAAGCAGTTTGTCCTTGATGTCTGTCCCACTGTCACTGTGATCGATGTCTCATTGACTCACAGGGAGGAGAGTCAGCTGACGAGCACACAAACACACACACACACATCTGTGATGGATAAGATGTGTGAGGCGGCCATGAGTGTGACTGTCATCACCTTCTCTGCGATCGTCCCCACTGTTTTTTCCTTTAATGTTGTTTTGAAGGTCGCTGCTAAAAGATATGAACAAAATGTGATGCAACGTGCAAAACATTAAAATCCCACATTTAATTTAATGTTAAAATGTTGAATGACAAAACGTTGGACAGGATCAACAAAAGACTGTAAATGTTGTGATGTTGTGAGTATAAAGAGCGTCCAGAGAGGCTGAGTGAAGACTGAGAGGGGTTAAGAATGTTTGTGATGTTTCTAGAAAGCATGGACGCTGTGTCCTCCGGGATAAAGAGGAGAGGGAACATCCAGCTTGTTATCAGCACAGAGGTCAAAAGTCAGCATCCGTGATGACATGGATTAGCGCACGTAGCATGGCTAACCTGCACATCTGAACAATGCAAACAGGTTTTGGAGCAACATATGCTCTGTAGTCGGGTCGGCTGTGACTCTGGAGGTAGAGCGGGTCGTCCACTAATCAGACAATCGGCGGTTCGATCCCCGGCTCCTCCAGTGTGCATGTCGAAGTGTCCTTGAGCAAGAAACTGAACCCCTCTCGGGGCAGCGGCATCGGTGTGTGAATGGGTGAATGAGATATGTAGTCGTTGGCGGACTAGAAAGGTGCTCTGTAAGTCCATGTAGCATCCAGGTGCTAACTGACCAGCCTGCAGTCCAGACTCGTCACCTATAAATAATGTTTACATTTAACACAGCGTGAGAACTTTATTTTGCAGACGGGGTTGTGCGTCTCAAACAGAAAGAGAAATTATTTGGCCTCGTTTCATATTTGGATGAGTGAGTGAAGGATGACACAGCTCGAGGAAAAACTAAAAATTCATCTGTATGAAAGACGTCCGTGTGTGTGTGTGTGTGTGTGTATGTGCGCGCTCTTGGATGATGTGACTGATAATCAGTTGTGACTTTTGGACATCGAACAACAACAACACACACACACACACACACACAAATGTAGCCACAAATTTAGAGTTGCTATAGCAACCGATGGCCAGCACACAATGTTCAAGAGGCGGTTTCTCGAACCATTTGCCAATTTGGTTAATTATGTCTTTGTGCCGGTGAATGGGCCTTGACTCCCCCCTTCTCTCTCTCTATCTCCCCCCACCACCACCACCACCACCCTCCTACACCCACCCCTTGTCCCGAGTGCAGCCAGCTGACACACACACACACACACGGGGGGGGGGGGGGGGGGGGTTCAGGAAACTGGGAGCGAGCGGATGGAGGTAGGAACATAGAACAGCAGCTCTAATGAGCCATTGGCTGTCAGGAACGGTTAGGCTGCTGCGCATGGAGAGGCGGGGCCAGCGGAGGGGCGGGGGTCTTCACACACACACACACACACACACACACACAAATACACACACACAGAGTGATGAAGAGTGAGTTGGTCAAGCACGAAACTCCAACTCTCTGTGGCGTTTCTGCTCAGTCCCCCTCTCATGGTTTCAAAGTTTTTCTCACTTCTGTCTTCACGTGTTCCTCTTCCTGTCGCCTCCTGACGTTTTAATCGTGTGTTTTTCCACACGCCATCTTCCTCCCTGACACTAACACACTCCCTCGCTGCGTGTTGGTGCCTGCTCTGACTTTGATTTCCTTTAAAAAGAAAACACACACACACACATCCCGCGCAAACAAGACACAGACAAAATCCTTACATTAAAACGTATTTTCTGAGTCACACATCCTGCCTCACACACACACACACACAACACCGACATGCGTGCTCGTATGTTACCGAGCATGCGTGTAACAGACGCAGTCAAAGTGTGTTTGGCGTGTGTTGTGAACGTGCATCCTTTAGTTCCAGTCAGCGATTCCTGCTGTCCACTACATATGTTTGCTGTGTTTCTCTGCCTCCATTACATGAATGTGCAAACCAGCTCTCATACAATGACAACCATCTGTCAACACGCACACACACCCCGAAACGCTGTGAGCTCCGCCTCCTAACAATATTCCAAGCTGTCTATAAAGTCAGCAGAAAAATCAATGAGGATCTGACAGAGAGACAAAAAAAGGCCTGGGAGGAGGAGCAGCTGAACTTTTTTTTTTTGTCTGTTTGTTTCCACACTTTTCTCTCCGGCAGATGTCACAGTAAAAGTTGATGAGCTTCTCGTCAGCGCACGTCTGTCGAGATGAGATGAGCTGGGGCGCCGGCTGAGGTTAAAGCGATGTGAAACCACACCTGAGACTTGAGGACTCCACTTGTCGATTTCGTTCAGCGGCTCCTTCGCGTTGTGCGAGATTCCGCTTTGATTTCGGGAGTCTTGACAGTTCAAAAGCCCGGAACGGAAAAAACAACTGAGTCCTCACAGAAAAACACAGCTCACTGTACTGTAGTGACTGTAAATCAGGGCTGCAGACGGTGGATGTTTGCCCACAGCAGGACAGACTGAAATAAAGGCACAGATGTTATCAGATATCGAATGCCTTGGAGTCATTTACTGTACTCATCACCTCTTCTGTTTAATTACAGCCCCGTCCAGTCTGCACTCACTCTGTCTCATTAAAGAAACATTTTGGAGAGTGCGCGCTCATGTCTCGTGAACACGCCGTGGGCCTGAACGCCTCCTCTTCTTCTTCCCGGTAGTCCAGAACGCCTAACACTCTCTTTTAGCTGGATTTCATCACATTTAGAGAGAGCCAGGCTAGCTGTTTCCCCTTGTTTACAGTCTTTATGCTAAGCTAAGCTAACCAGCTGCTGCGATTGCCTCATATTTGAGAGCTGTATCAATCTTCTCATCCAACTCGCGGCAAGAAAACGTTGATTTATTCCTTAAACTACTTACCTGTCTATGTCTGCACGCCTTTCATTGTCATTTCCTTGAACGCGCGTTTGTTTCCTCAGCCTGCCTGTGTTTATTCTGGAGACATGAGCAACGTGATTCACTGACGAACATGTCGAGGTTTATTCTGTTTCTTCTCTTCTTTTTCAACGTCTGTTTGGCAGTTATGTAAAGTAAAAAGATTGCTGGAGTTAGCCTCCTTGAGCAAGACACTGAATTTCTGTCCCTGACCGTGACCTTTGACCTTTGCTGTAAGACACGATATCTGCACAGAAATCAAAGCTTCGGTCGCCTACGGTGCGTGTAGGACGGGAGAGGGAACAGAAGGAGCATCAGAGGCAACGCTGTCCGGTGACATAACAGGAGTGAGATGTGATAATAATAATAATAATGGACTGATGATGACGCCAGCTGATAATGACACCGCTGAGAGACAGCCTCACATCAGCGTTATTTTCTGTCGCCGGGGCTCTGTTTGCGAACGTGATGCACATCTAGACTGACGCGCTGAATAATGCAGAGAGAAGACGGAGAGAGGAAGGAAGGAAGGAAGGAAGGAGGCTGAGCGACGGCGGTACGCGATGGAAGGATGAGGTGAAAGGGCAGAGAGACGGAGGGATGGAGGGATGGAGGGATGGAGGGATGGATGGATGGAGGAAGTTGATGTTGGAGGAGAGAGAGCTGTCACTGAGACTCTGTTAATGATGTGCAGATGGCCTGTGAGTCTCCCCTCCCCGCACCAGTAATCTAATGAGGAGACGTGGATTACCGTTAACTCAGATTAATTTTTAACATGGTGGAGGAGACGGTGATGACAGCCATGATTATTATCATTACCATAATCATTCCCACTTTGTCTCCCACTCTGTGTGTGTGTGTGTGGTTTATTTGGGTGTGTGCGTCGTCACGTGTCTTTGAAAATACTGTAAGCACGCTTTTATGAACCTCGTTCATTTGCATGGAGTCTAGACATGACATCACGTCATCATCCTTTTGTTTTTCATAAACAATATGTATTGACCCCTCCGTCAGGCCGAGGGCAACATCTCCCCAACATGTTAAAGACCAGCTAGAAAACGCAACAAAACATAAAAGGCCTTTTGTTTCAGGACGAGCGGGCGAGGAGGGGTTAGCAGGAATCAGGAATTCCCAACTCGTCGCTCTCAAAAGGGTGCAAACGCGGAGTTTCATGAAGTTAAGAATGCATGGATAACGTGAGGGCAGGAGTTCAGTGTGAGGGAATAAAAAAGTGAGCTGAAGATGGGATTTATTTTTGCGTTTGCATCAGAGGGTTAAGTTGTGATCTTGCAGTCGGGGCTCAATCGGAGTCTAATCCTCGCGCCCTCCCGCTCGCTCTTACGACGACAGTAACGCAGGATGACACGAGATAAAACAATCTCAGTCATTGTTGCCTCAGACAATGAATTAAACTGAGCACTGAGCATGCTCAGTGAGCAAGTAATACTGCACTGAGGTGTACCGTTCACTGGAAATAAGATACAATTCCATACTTACTTATTTACTAACACGCTTTGAAACTTTTACAGAGGTTAACGCGCTAGTTAAATATGATAAAAGATCCGTCCGCCTTCTGTTTCTGAAGGAACATGTGAACATAAAGCGACGCTGTGTAACTTTTCTACCATAAACTAACGTCTGTTACCTCCTGTTGATCTGCACCGACCTGTGATCAGGTGAACGGTGTCTCTGTCATTCAGCACTAAGTCACACACCACCAACTATTTCACTGATTTTGGTGAAACTGGATCATATTTTATGGAGAAAATGTTTTCCTCTCGCTGCGCCTCAACTCTCAAGTAAACAGCTGCTAACTGTAGCTGCCGTTAGCTCATTTTAGCCCAGTTTGTTAGAGCTCAGAGACCGGACGAGTGTTAGTGTTTGTACCACAGGTTTAGACAACTGGAAAGAGGATTTTGATTTTTTTTTTTTTAGCTCAGAACGGAGGGAAATAATGATGTAGATTGGAGCCAGTGTTGTGCCAGAACCGGAGCAACCTCTATGGCAGAGGAGAAAAGGCCAAAGAGGTGGTTGACGGTGGTTGGTGAGAGCTTGGTGAAATAATCTGTGATCTGTGTCGTGATCTGTGATAAAATTTTATCTTCTTCTTCTTGAATGTCTAGCCTGGCACTCAGAGCTCAGCGTTTCCCGTCACCGCCACACCTTTCACCCCGTCTCCATCTCCTGGCATAGGCGCTGTATCACTGACACATTTAAGTGTTGTTAAACATTGTTAGTGTTACTGACATGTCATCGTTACACACGTGATCATTCACCGCATCCCCGCCTGACGATTCGGGGTCTTTGATGCAGGGATGTGGGCGAAGCCATTGAGCGGAGAGAGGCAGAGCTGTCACTTTGCCTGTCTGTCCATGCTGAGGCGAGTGTGTGTGTGTGTGTGTGTGTGTGTGTGTGCGTGCGTGAGGGGTTTCTCTTAATAAGCAGGTCCCTAAAAGTGCGCCGATTACCCCAATTAAACAGTGTTTCCATCACCGTCTCTGGGACCCGGGGCCCCGAGAGGCTGTTAGCCTGTCTGAAAGAGTCAACAATAGGCCAGGCTGACACACCCAGTCAACTCATCACACACACACACACACACACACACATAAAAGCACACCCTGGGGAGGATCTCCACCATAATAAGTTCCTCACAATCTCACTTTCTTATAAAACCAGTCGAGGCATCGACGTTCTCACTTGGTTCTTGAAACTTTCTGCATTGGAAACATGAAAATTTATGCTGTGAAACAAAGTAAGTTACACGTGTTCACAGATGCATAAAAATGATACAAGTGCACTTATATTTGAATAAAAAGACTGTACTGACTTTCAAACTGTTCTTCTGTGCACAGAAGATTCAAGAGCTACAAAGTTTCAAGACAATTCCTGTTTTTCTCACAATGTAGAGAAGAAATATAAATCAGAGACAAAGTAAAGTGAAGTATATTTATCATCTTAATACAACATGACCACACACTATCTCACGGTTAACATTCACGCTGCATGATACCTGCCGTTAAGTGTGTTTCTGTCGAGCTGTTTCAGGTGCAACTTGCAATTTTTAAGAGTGAAAATGCAAAAAAAAAAATCTCAAAGTTTTTATGCTTGGCTTTTACACATTTAGTTGCCGCATTGATTGAAGTGCAATAGAAACTTCGAGCCTCAGTGAATTAATCACAACATACACTAAGCACGTGCAGATTAAATGATGTGTGCTCTTCTTTACAGGCCCGGGGAAGAGAGCCAGTGTCGTGCCAGAACAGGAGCTGGGCAAGCGGGCAATGTAACAGTGGGATCTTTTTTTTTTTTTTTAAAGATGTGACAACCTGACTGTCGTGTCTGAGTTACATCACAGCTGAACAAACTGCAGCACAGCTCGTGTTTGGCATCGGGCGGAAATCTGAAAGCTAAACTACAAAGTTTATCTGACACGACTGACGGCAAGACTTGCAGACATTTTGACCGCCTGTCTTCTTCTTCTTCTTCTTCTTCACACATATTTCTCTCTTTCACACACACACACATGCAGACAGCAGTGGTGTCATCTCCGTGTTGTGGTCCCGTGCTGTCGTCTGGCTGTCACAACCCCAGTGTTAGGCCTGCTGTTTGGGAGAAAAACCTCCACTGGGCAGATCCTATTTGGACAGATTAAAAAATCCATGTCCAGCTGTCTACATCAGTCAACACACCGCTCCCTCTCCTCTCTCTCGCACATCCATCTCTTTTCATCTGGATTCATTACCTTCTCTGCTTATTCTCCCTCTCGTCTTTATTTTTGCTGCCTGTGATTCGGCGCTTGAAGCACAGGAGCTGCTGTCACAGGGGTTTTAAGCAGTTGAATTAGATTAAGCAGAGCACAACAAATGCTGGTGGGGATGAGTTGGCTTTTCTCGGCAAGCGTGGCACCGTAAGCCTTTTTTCTCCCTCCTCTCAAAGGCGGCGGAGATGCACAAACGGCGCGGCTTTCAAGGTACACGCTGAGATAGAGGAGCTAAACTGTTCCCCGTTTTTGTCTCACGGATGACACATCAACACTTACATGAACGATAACACAAGATTTAGTTTAGCCGTGAAGCAACAGGAAAATGGGATGTATGGGACTGCGGTGCACATGTTTGAATATGCACAGTGCACCAGAATGAAGATGGAGGGAGCGAAAGGGAAGTATAGAATCAGCTTTTTGTTATTTTAAACTGCATGAAAACAGTGTTGGATTGGACATGGCGGCTCAGCTGTGTGTGTGTGTGTGTGTATGCATGTGTATTCACATGTGTCTGCTTGTATAGCTCCAAGCACTGAAGCATGAATTCATATCTGTACATGTAGTGTGCATTTTGAATGTGATTGTTGTGTGTGTGTGTGTGTGTGTGAGAGAGAGAGAGAGAGAGGGAGGCCGGGAGAGAGGAGAGACCCCCATTAGTGGCTCTCTGGCCTGAGGCTGAATCCCTGATGATGTCAAACAGTGTAGTAATGGTCCTGTATCCCCCTCCCTCACCCTCTCACTTCACCTCTCCTCTGTCCTTTCATCCTCTTCACCCTTCCTCCACGAGATCTCCACCCTTCCTCACGCTCTCCGCTCTATCACCTCGTCGCTTCACGTTTTCTCCACATCAACACACCCATCACCCATTTTTTTTTTTTTTTTTTGGCATGTAATTGGAAGTCGTGATATTGTCAGATCGAACCGACTTTTGTCATTAAAAAACCGAGAATAGGTGAAAGCTCCGACTGCAGACCTCGATGATTTCGGTTGTTCTGGTGCTCCTCGAGGATCTACGATGTCTCCGTCATCCCACGAAGGGAAATACAGGTGTACAGGTAAACAAACAATAAACAACAAACAAAGATCACGTAAAGTTATTTAAAAGGCAGCCGGAACAAATGAGTCTGTTGGTCCTGCGTCTTGGCCAGACAAAAGCAACTTGAACTCCTGAGACAGGGAGTGTCTGGGATCACACCGGATAGACTAACCCTACTTCAAAACGTCTCACCTTTTTCAAGTGGGGAAGGTCATTTAAGGTTGAACCTGCAAGTTTAGTGAACACTGATAAATGTTCGTGTTTTTGAGGCTACCGGCTGACAAAATGAAAATGTGAGGACCGATTCATGAACGTATAAAAATGCATCATCCACGTCACGCTGTACGTCTGACTCACGTTTAATTTACATTTCTGGTCCCTCACTCGTCATTTCAGACAGTAAACTGCATTTTAGTAGCACATGTTGACGTTTGTGTCCCTCTGGACTGTTGTCATGTGAAGTTACCTCTTCTAAAGTTTACTTCTGGACCTCGATGGATCACGTCTGTGCACAGACACACGTGTTTCGAGCCCGTATGGACATTTACATCATTGCAGACTTGGACTCTGGATCTACAGTGTATCTCTCTCTGCATGTGTTTTTGTGTAAAATTGTTGAAAAAGTTCAAAATAACATTCATAGAAACCTGAAAATTTGCTGTTTTGTTACTTCCTAATGATTTTCTAACAATTTCCAAAGATATTTCATAGAAAGAACAATGCAGGTTGGTGCTAATTATAAGAAAGAAGATTGTATTTAATTGGTACATTTCCAATCCAGAGAATTTTTAATTAATTGCTAACATAATCTGGTTGTAAAGGAGCATACAAGCGAACAAAAAAACAGTTCCTGCAGTTAGTGAATGAAAATGTACTTCTTAAAATAACAGTATGTTTTATAAAAATCTCTATCAGGTTACAGTCTTTCAGTCTTTTCACCTTCAGGAAGCTAAAACAAACGTTAACGCTCCCCGAAGAGCAAAGAAGAAACTGTATGGAGGCCAGCAGCTGTGGATCTCTGTAGCATAATATCTCACAAACTTCTGTAAGCGATACCAGTATGACAAATTTGACATTTCCCATTTATTCATAGCCTGGATTTCATACCACAGATATTCTGATACGGGATTAAGAGAAATATGAGTCTTTCTTGTGTTACTGCACTCTAAGAAACAATAGAGTTTGTTCTCAGCCAAGCTTTGGCAAAGAATGATTTCCCTGAGAGATACTGAAAACAATACAGGCCGGGAATATGATAGGATCGCGTCTGCCAAGAGCTCCTCAAAGAGCAGTTAGGAAGAGATTTTTCACTTGTTATTAATGAGCAAAGGACAACCAGCAAAATATAGATGGATGGACGGATGGACGGGCGGATAAAATGACCTAAAAATCACCAGGAGGCATGGAGTCATCCAGATAGACAGACAGACATACAGAGCAGGAAACCCTTTAAACACCATCACAAAGCGCTGTTAACTCCCCCGTCAACAACTAGTCCCGACGGGTTGTCTGCATGTGAGAGCAGCGAGATGGACGAGTGGACGGAAGGCGTCGGGAAATAGATGACAGAAAATGAAAGAGAAGAAGTGGGGTGTGCGCACAAGGACGAGGCTTCTCCTGTCTTGGCCCTAATGGTCCAAATGAGGCTGGGGGAGAGAGCTCGGATAGGGGGGACTGAAGGCTGAGGGTGGGCTGAGCTGAAGGGGGTCTGAGCCTGGAGACTGAGGCAGACCAGAGCTAAGTGACTCAGGCTCAACACCATATGAGCTGGCAGCTTGTCACATCCCAGACCATCACTGAGGAGGACCGGATAGCAGAGCCTGTTCCACCACAGAGCAGCTCCCATCACGTCCCATGCACACACACACACACACACACACACACACACACACGATGCGGTTTACATCATTTTAGTGTTTATTTTTAGAAATGTGTGTAAAGGCACGTTCACCAACATTTCAAACTTTTACATCAAGTACAAGTTTGTGGAGTCGACCAGAAAGTGCCGACCTCCATCCACTGCAGGGGCACGAACTCCTCCACAAATATGATACAGATATGAGACGAGAGACACAACGGCCTTTTGAATAAATTGTGAAATTATTAACTCATTGTTTAATGAAAATGATGTAATGAGTGGAGTACAAAGAAAACCTGTTGTGCCTGACAAACGCTAATATTTTTCCGGCTTGCTCGTGCACGTTTCCACCCAAAGTTTCCGGAAGTTTTGGCTCCAGGAACTACTTTTCAAAGGTTCCTCTTGTTGTCTGCATCACGGTCTAATGACCTATGAAGAGGAGGTGAATTCCCCTCAGGGAAATGTTATTTTACACACTGGGCTTTGTTGTCGATCCTCTGGTCGATGGACCTGGAGTTCCTGCATGTTTTGAAAGTACTACCTTTTTTTAGGAGGGGGAAATAATTTCTCAGGAACTTGATTCAAACTCTTTTCCCTGTGGACGTGCACTGAGTTCCTACAAAGGTTCTAGTCCCTCGAGAACGTCACCAAGTCTCCAATATAAAAATCTAGCCTCCAGAGGCAACGGCTGATATTTTGGGGCTTCCAGTGTACGCGGTGGATATCAACTTACCCAAGACTTCCAAGTCTTCCACCAAAATAATAAATAAGAATCACGCTGAAACCTTTTTTTAAAACAAACTTTAACTTTATGACAACAGGTATTTACAAAAAAAAAAGCTTCATGTAAAAGTGTGGAGGGGGCGTGGTGCACCAGCTGCAGGAGCGAGGTGTGGAGAGCGCTCAGGTGAGGTGATTAGCACACCTGTTCCCTGTTAACTCATCACTCTGTGCTGGACTGTGTGTGTGTTTGTGGCGTGTCGCCCCAAATGAATTAAAATAATCTCAACGGTTACCGGTCATAAGTGTGTCTGTGCTGAGCGGACTCACGTGTCACCAGAAGATGTATACAGTACATAAGGATATTCATATGCCTGGAAGTGAAGATGGAGACTATGCATATGTATGTGTGTAAAAAGGAGGCGTCTACACAAGCAGCAGGAGCTTCTGAACATTCTGTACACCTGCAAATAAAAACAAACTAACAAATTTATACTTGTTGGATGTGGATGAAATTTTAAATGTTTGCATACATATAAATATGAGAAAAGAAATATAGAGACATAAAAAATGAGTCTAACTAGAGTGTAAAAATAACACCGTTATATGATTCTGCACACGAGCAGAAAGTTTCCCTCCCAAACTCGAGTGTGAAGAAGAAGATTAACTGACGGTGTGTGTGTTTACTATCCTGTGTCTCCTTTTTACGCTGCCGTCTTCGACATTTCGCTTCTTTGTCTCTCATTGGAATATTCATGCCAATTAAAAGCCCGAACCTAAAAATAGACAACTATGATTATGTTGGCAGGGAGCAGCGATCCTGTATGAAAATGACTCGTGTATTATTAATGAAGTGAGCAGAGAACATACAGTTTATTCTTACGTTATGTTATGCAGCAGCAGCGGCGGCGGCGGTGGTGGTGGTGGTGGGGCCGGGCTTCTGGATGTGACGGTGAACTCATGGCTTTTTCAGTGGAAACTAATTGAATATTCTATTCAGCCTCTCATCGAAATGGAAAATGAATGTTTCTAAAATTAAGTGCAAGGGATTATGGGTGTTTTTTTTTTTTAAATGAACTGTATTCAGATGCTGGTAATTCCCCCAAAATTCTCGATTATGTGCTGGATTTATTCTGTGTGCGTGAGCCAGAAATAAAGACAAATAAAGAGCATTTGTAACATAACACATGCGACAACATGCACAGAAACAGTGTGAATGTCACCTTCCTGTTTTAAGATCCTTAAATCTGCATAAAAGCTGACTGAGTACGTCTTCACCGCCAGTTCCCACAGTGTTGATCAGGTCATGTGATCTACACACAGGTGTGTGTTGCCACCAGGTAAAGATATCCGCCCGCCTGCAATGGAAGAAAATACACCGGCGCTCGCCTCTCCTGGGGCTAGAGTTACGGCCCGGTCGTTGTGTCTTAGCTAACAGCAAACTGAACCCTGACTGCTCCTCTGTCCGTCCGGCATTAAGGCTGCATCTCGCTCCTATACTTCCTCCATAGATCCTGGCCTGACACGTCTCAGGTTTCTTTTCCTCTTCCTCTCTGAGCCTTCGCTCGGCCTGCTGCAGGGACGTGCAGAGAAAATGAGTGTTGGAAAAAAAGAAGTGTTCAAGCCCTGCATTCAAAAGTTAAAGTGAAAACATCATGTAACTTTTCTCTCCTAAAATAACGTCTGTTATGGCAAAAAATCTCCTGAAATTCAACAACTCAGAATCTGAAATCATATTTCTTAATCCCTCCGTCCACACCAGCTCCACTCTAACCTCTCTTGGTCCGCTTCCAAAAACATCAATAAAGTAGTTCAGTCTTGTTTCCTTCAGTTCAAAACCATCTCCAGAATCAAAAGAATCATTTCCTGCTTCGATTTAGAAAAAGTTACACATGAAACTCACTGCTCTCCTTAAATCAGAAATCACTCTCTCACCTCCAACTTGTGCAAAATGCAGCAGCTCGGCTTCTTACTGGTTTTAACAGACGATAGCACATTACATTGATTTTAGTTCTTTTCTCTGGCTCCCTGTTTGTTTTAGAATTGATTTTAAGATTTTACTGATCACTTTTAAGGCACGGCAGGGACTCCAAGTTACATATCAGAGATGTTGACCCACAGCCACGGGTCCTCGGGTGGTTTCCTTCTGGCTGTTCTAAAGTCGAGGCTCTAAACTAAAGGTGAGCGGGTGTTTGCCATCAGCCTGAGGACACGATGCTCACAGAATCAATGAATTCTTTCAAGTCACTTCTTAAAACACATTTTTACAGACTTGCTTTTATGTGATGTTTCTCTTTTTAACTTTCTTTTTTTAACTTCTAACTTGAATTAAATCATTCTATTTCACTGTTTTATTTTAGTTTTGTTTTGTGGTTGTTTATGTAATTTATGCATTTCTTAACTTTTAAATTATTTTTTATTTTTTTTTATTGCTTTTTATTGTCTTCTAAATGTTGTTGGTTCTTCTTATTTTGAGTATTTTGTTCAAAGCACTTTTTTAAAGGTGCTGTAAATAAACATATTATTATAAACTTTTTTCCCCGATGACTTGATTTCTATTTTTATTTTTTATTTTAATTTTATTTTTTTATAACTTTTCCAAATGTTATTCATGTATATATTTTACTAAATTATATTCATTGTTGCCTTTTTCTCCTCTGTGAAGCTTCGTGTTTGCATGAAAGATGATTTAGATGAAAAAATGCAATCTGAAAAGTAACTAAAGTGTCTCAAAAATGGAAATATTAAGTAAAATATAAGTACATTGAATTTGTACAGTACAGTACTTGAGTAAATGTACAAACTTTGTTTGTTCAGCTCGGCTGCTCGACGCTGAGTGTTGCAGACAAACCAGTCTGTTGTGTTGAGTTTGTTCTCTGGAACATTTTTTATGATTTATGACATTTATGCTTGTTTACAGTTTGTGTGTCTCGTCTCTAACAGCAGCTTCACACTCTGATCATCGTTTTTATGGCCTCAGCCTCTAAACTGAAATGTTGTGTTGTGTAACGTTATACTGAGATCTGTTTCCAGCATTATGATAAATGATTTGTGGCTCATTCAACAGATATCTCATTTCAATTACTGTCTTTGTCCTACTTTCTATTTTTGGCCTTTGCCTTTCACCTGCCTGCTGAATATTATTACAGTTAGACCACTAAATGAATTATGGCTGCTAATGTAACAATTGAACAGAAATAAGAATAACTTCTCTTTTTTAAGGTGGATCCAGAGTTCTCCACAGTTTTAATGACTGTATCTGACAAACAGTTATTCTACAGATCATATCGTGCCACACGTGTGTCAATAAAATCTAAACATTTAAAGATATTCAAAAAGTAACCTTACTGTCTCTTTAAGGACATCTGCAGCACAAATGACGAACTTTTTATCCTGATGATGAAGTTCATAAATCAAAAATTAAATGTGACAAAAGAAGCATGAACTGCAAGCTGCAAAACTCAGAATTCTAAAAAGAAAATAGTTTAACATTTATTTAGAAAAAAGTCAGAATTAAAAATAGAATTATTTGATCATTTCTTTAGAAAAAGTCAGGATTCTAAAAAAAAAAGTCTTAAAAACCTGAGATCAGATTTGAACCCTGGGCCTTTGAATGTCAGGCAGATGCTCCACCAACTGAGCTATTTCTGAACTAGTTCTGATGTTTTTTCCTCAAAATTCTGACTGTTTTTTTCAAAAGAATTCTGACTTTTTTCCTTAAAATTATGGTGTTTTTTCTTCAAAATTCTGAGAGAGATGGTGAATGACATGCAGCCAAGGGCCACAGGTCAGATTTGAACCCTGGGCCTTTGAACATGGGGCAGATGCTCTACCAACTGAGCTAACCAACTGACTCTTGTTCCTCAAAATTCTGACTTTTTTTTTCAAAATTCCGACTTTTCCCTTAAAATTCTGACTTTTTTTTCAAAATGTTGCTTTTTTTTCTCCAAAAAATTCTGACTTTTGTTTTCAAAATTTTGCCCTTTTTTTCCTAAAAATTCTGACTTTTTTTTTCAAAAATTTGACTTTTTTTTTCAAAATTTTGCTTTTTTCCCCTCAAAATTCTGACTTTTTTTCTCAAAATTTTAACATTTTTCCTAAAAATTCTGACTTTTTTTTTCAAAATTTTGCTTTTTTTTCTCCTAAAAATTCTGACTTTTTTTTTTTCAAAAATTTGACTTTTTTTTTTTTTAAATTTTGCTTTTTTTCCCTAAAAATTCTGACTTTTTTTCCTAAAAATTCTGACTTGTTTTTTTCAAAATTCTGACTTTTTTTCAAATTTTTGACTTTTTTTCCTCAAAATTATGACTTTTCTTTTTTTTTCAAAATTAAAGTTTTCAAAGTTTTGACTTTATTTTCTCCTAAAAATTCTGACTTTTTTTTTCTCAAAATTCAGATTTTTTTTTTTTAATTTTGACTTTTTTTCTTAAAATTCTGACTTTTTTCCCACAAAATTCTGACTTTTTATTTCAAAATTTTGCCGTTTTTTTCCTAAAAATTCGGACTTTTTTTTCAAAAATTTTGCTTATTTTTTTTCCTCAAAATTCTGACTTTTTTTCTCAAAATTCTGAGGGTTTTTTTTTTTTTTTTTCAAAATTTTGACTTTTTTCCTAAAAATTCTGACATTTTTTCTCAAAATTTTGCTTTTTTTTCTCCTAAAAATTCTGACTTTTTTTTCTCAAAATTCTGTTTTTTTTTTCAAAATTTTGACTCTTTTTTCTCAAAATTCTGACTTTTTTTTTTTTTTCAAAATTCTGTTTTTTTTTTCAAAATTTTGACTTTTTTTCCTCAAAATTCTGACTTTTTTTCCTTAAAACTTTGACTTTTCCCCCCAAAATTCTGATTTTTTTTTCTCAAAATTCTGACATTTTTTTCAAATTCTTGAGTTTTTTTCCTAAAAATTCTGACTTTTTTCCTAAAAATTCTGACTTTTTTCCTTACAATTATGGTGTTTTTTTTCCCCAAAAATTCCAAGAGAGATGGGAAATGACGTGCAGCAAGGGCCACAGGTTAGATTTGAACCCTTGGCCTTTGAACATGGGGCGGATGCTCTACCAACTGAGCTAAGCAACTGACTTTTTTTTCCTCAAAATTCTGACTGTTTTTTTTTTTTTTTTTCAAAATTTTGACTTCTTAAAAATTTTCCTTTTTCCACCTTAAAAATCTGACTTTTTTTCCTCAAAATTTTGACTTTTTTCCTAAAAATTCTGAATTTATTCTTCAAAATTCAGACTTTTTTTTCCAAAATTCTGAGACAGATGGGGAATGACATACAGCCAAGGGCCACAGGTCAGATTTGAACCCTGGGCCTTTGAACATGGGGCGGATGCTGTACCAACTGAGCTAAGCAACTGACTTTTTTTCCTGAAAATTCTGACTTTTTTTTCAAAATTTTGACTTTTTTCTCTAAAAATTCGGACTTATTTTCCTCAAAATTTTGACTTTTTTTCCCTGAAAAATCTGACTTTTTTTTTTCCAAAATTCTGAGACAGATGGGGAATGACATACAGCCAAGGGCCACAGGTCAGATTCGAACCCTGGGCCTTTGAACATGGGCAGATGCTCTACCAACTGAGCTAACCAACGGACTCTTGCTCCTCAAAATTCTGACCTTTTTTTCAAATTCTAGAAAGTGCTGAACTCCAATGACCTGTCCATACCGGATTTAATCCAGAGTCTGTGTACGACACTGGAAATATCTTTTTATACTTTATATTTACTGTATTTTTTAGATCTCTTTAAAGTTGTATATTTTATTTTATATTTGGTGTTATTTGCTGTTTGCAGCAGAGATGTGAGGGAAAACTTTATTTAAATGCTCTGTATGTCCTGTACTTGTGTGTCCTGTACAATTAAGTTGACTTGACTCATACTGGATTAACTCTGAAGACATTTAATCTGTGCACCTTTGGAAATTCTCACTCTCACTCTCCCAGGCCGTCCTCAGGTGCTGACCAAACGTTTGGTTCATCAGAAATGTGTCAAACATAATTCCATAAATAAACTATGTCAACGTTTTCACGATTTTGATCTCCAGTACTGTTGAGGTGATTATTTATTGCCCTTTTCTTTCTTTAATCACCTCAGATGACTGAATTGTATCTGATACTCTTTACACCCAGAATTCTTTGTGTGTTTCTCACCAACAAAAGAGGAGAAATGTCCCGGAGCACGATAACAAACAAAAACAAACAAAAAAAAGTTGTGCAGCCTTCATGTGAGCGATGCGTACGATGAAGTTAGAAAACAGTGGAGGGGAAAACAAAGACGGAGGACAAAGCGGTGGGAAGAACGAGAGGAGATGGAGATACAGAGAGAGAGAGAGAGAGAGAGAGAGAGAGAGAGAGAGAGAGAGAGGTGTCCATGTCTCTCATTCTGCAAATAAACAAAAAGTAAACACCAGTGGAGGAAACACTGTGACACCTGATGCTGCTGATCGCTCCTCCACCTGCCCACTCAGGTTTCCCAGAAGGCCATTCTGCCTGCCACGGGACAAAAGCAGCGCAAAAAGCCAACACCTCTCTCCTCCCGGGGCGCTCGGAGACAATGGATAGAAAAAAAGCGATACAACACCTTTGTTTGCTGAGATTAAAACATGTTGCATTCTCTGCCTTCCTCCCTCTCCTCCCCAGAGGTAACTCTACCGGGCCGAGAGATGTCGGTAAACTCTCTCCCATTCTTGGCAGCTCAAAAAATCTGCCTTATTATCGCTGTGTTTCCTATTGTTTGGGTGTCATTGTGGTTGCGTCTGGTGACGTTTGTGATTAGCGGATCGGCCTTGGCACGGGGTGAATGAGCAGACCTATCCTTTTGCTGTACCTCCTGTGTGATACGGGGTATAAAGTTGGTGGTGTGACCAGACTTGTGCCCCAGCCTGATTGTTAATGACTGAAACTGAATAGGTGCTGACATAAAAGAATACCCGGCCTTACCTTTCCATATGGGGAATCCGACTCGGACGATAACAGCTCAGGAATTCAACACATGGACAAACTCGAGCGCCATGTGCACTGAGTCGTTCGTCTGATTGGTCCAACACGTCCAGGTGTGGCACAATTTCTGTTTTCCAGCACATGCCTGGAAAATCGACACAACTTTACGGAGTCTTATGCAATTATTTATCTGCACTGTGCATCAAATCCAACCAATCTATCATTACAGTGGTGTGAGGGCGGGATGACCCCCCCGACACATGCACTCTCTCTCTCCACAGGGGGAGGGTGAGGAAAAGGGGGGAGGTTTTCTGCCAATCTGGCAACCGCAGTGGGAGGTCTCACTCTCATCAGCGCAGTCGGATCCAGACCACTCATCTACCTCTTTTTTTTTCTCTCACTCTCTTGTCTGAACACAGGCTTAAAAATAGAGTTAGCAAAATGATGCAGTGTGTGTTTTCCTGGAACTACTTTCCTCAGAAGAAATAGTCCCGTTAAAAACACTCAGCAAAATTCGGTTCATCTCCATCTTCATTATTTGGAGGGTGAACAGAGTCTCGGACCTCAAAACCACGAGAAGAAAATGAATTTTTAAACCCTTTAAAATGTTTTCATAAAGACACAGGAACAAAATCTCCAACAATGTGATGACTGAACGTTGGTCAGTCTTCTACCTGATCTGGAGCTTTTGATCAATCAGATTTTATTTATATAACACAAAAGAAACAAAGAAACAAAGATCACAACTTCGCAGTGAGGAAATGAAAAATAAATAAAACAAATAAGAATAATAAAACACATTAAAATGTATAAATAGACAAATAAATAAATATAGTTCTTGTATAATCTTGAGTCGATGCCTTCAGGACGTTTCAGACATGAACGGACGCCTCATGGTGGGTTTTTGTTCTGACTTCACTTGATTTACAGGATCCCAAACAGCCAAAAAACATACAAAACTCATAAGTCTACATGAGCTTGTGGTTTAAAGACGCTAAACCGGCCGATCGCTCTCGTCTTTTCTGAGAGACAAGAGGATAAAACATAAGCCTCTCTCCTCAAACCCTCCCTCTGCTCTCCCACTACACAAACAGTACGCCCAGATAATGAGGCCGGGTGAGAAAGTGTAAAGTGGAGGTGTATTGAGGGGCCGTGTAAGCTGGCCTAATCCTCCTTCACAGCATTTGTTGTGTCATTAGAGCTGTATGGGTTGTGGATCCTGTGACACGGAGCCCTATTCACTCCTGTAGCCGTCAGCCAGTGGCGCTCGCAGAGAGAGAGAGAGCGAGCCGAGCCGCTGTTGTGTTCGGAGGAGCTTTAAGCCACGGTGGATTTTCAAAAGGTGGGAGCGTCCTCAAAGGCCACACAGGAGCTCTCCCTCGAGGGCGGAGGAGGGGGTGGAAAATGTGGTGAAACCTTGGTGGAGGTGGAGGTGGAGGTGGAGGTCACACGACAAAAAGAGGCGACTCGTCAGGTTCAATCAGCAGCTTTATTTTTGTGCGAATCTCATGACAGAGGAGCTGGAGATGTGTCGGTACGACGTCCCTTTATTTACGGTGTGGGTGAAAACAGCTTGTAAACTAATCCATCCCTGTCTCATCTGTCTGTCTCCTGCCAGCACGATTATTAACGTAAAGTTACTTCTATGAATACATTCTCCTACACAGCCTGGTGAAAGAAAAACATCCTACGCTGCTGATTCATTCATATTTTAAGCCTGGAGGAAATCATCTGATAGTATACAGTACCATGGAGAGTTACAGCATATTTTATAGTACATATTATTAATATTTCTTTGATTTTTTTAAAACATGAAATGTGAAACGACGTAAGCAGCCAATGCCAGCGCCAGCAGGTATTGGACTTTCAAGTTTTGTTTTAAAGAAGAGCTGATTGTTTGAAAAAACTGAGAGGAGATGGCACCATGCAGTGTGTAAGGCTGAGGGTTCCTACAAGCTGTCGACCCATTCGAGTTTTTAACTGAATAAAATGTCGTTTTTATGTCCCTGCTGAAATGAAACAGGGGTGGGCGATAGCTTAAAATGTACAATCATGTAAGAGAGCGAAATATTATATATAATATATATGTGTATATGTATGACCACTAAATAATCTGCTAATTCTTTATGCTACGTTAAAGCAACACTATGTAACTTTGGGCTCCGGGTCGGGAGAAGTACGTAACGCTTTACGGCACTAAGTCACACACCACCAACTATTTCACTGATTTTGGTGAAACTGGATCATATTTTATGGAGAAAATGTTTTCTGGTTTTCCCTCTGATGTCCTCCGGCTGCTCCGCCTCAACTCTCTGTGATTTACAGAGTTTATGATGGACAGTGAAGTTTGTTAGGAGACAGAAAGAGTAAATCTGGGGCTGAGTAGTGCGACCCCTCGTGACCTGGATGTCTGAATTCATCAGGTTTCTACACTAATTTATTCAGGTTTTTCCTTTAATTTGTCGCCTGTCTGCATGTCTCGTGTCGTTGCACTTGCTGACAGTGTCGTGCCAGAACAAGAGCTGGGTGAGCAGCAGGTTTTGTAACCGAGCTCAGCAGCCTCGATGGAGGAGAAGAGAGTGAAGAGGACGCTGACGGAGGAAGCTAAGAAGAGAAAAGGAGAGAGTGAGCGAGCAAGAAGCCGCCGGACAAGAGTAAATCTGGGACTGATTTTTAGTGGTTGGTGAGAGCTTGGTGAAATAAAAGGCTGAAAGACAGACGCCGAGCTGGGCTGACTGCTGTTGGACTAGTCAGTAATATTAGCTGATGTGTTGTTATGTGTATGCCTGCAGCACCAGCAGGTGTCGGTACTTTGGGGGTCGATCCGCCCACCCCTGATGACTAACCTAACTTCGGTAACGTAGTGTGCGTTGAATGAGCGTTTACTCTACTTGGTGCAGCTACTGTACATTCACCTCCGTGTATCGTGCCGTACAGTGCTGATACGAGGTAGTAGAGATTCATTCATATCGAAGTGTAAACCATACAAACTCAGGAGAACGACTTAACATATTTATATACAGTACAATATGACAGGACAAGCATCAGGAAGTAGCGATATTGCTTTTGGCTACAGCTCTTATTGCTGGCTTATTAAAACATTAAAATGGCTCAGATGATTAAAAAAAAAACAAACAGCTTTTTCCCAAAGTTCTTCTCAACGTTTCGATACAGTACGACTGCCCGGCACACACCGATTCATCACACAGACACAGTCCTGACCTGAAAACTCCACACTCATCTGTCACGCTGTGAATATTAAGACTTTTCCAGACGTTTCAAATGCAACATAAATACAACGTAAGGCCAGTGTTTGCCAGTAAAGTGACAAAAACACACTCTGTAACAGAGTACTTAACCGCATGGCTGATTTCTCCTTTTAAAAATGGCGGAACAAGAAAGTCAACTTATTCAAGATTTTATGATTTGCTGAAGTCATGACTGTTATATTTAATGTGATTTGAGGACTTCGGAGGTGTCAGCACCTCCAGACGCCCCCACCCTTTCCCCGCCGCCCTACATCAGGACCTCTTCACCCCCGATCCTGATCTCACTTGGGCTGTTCTTTGAGCTGGTGTTCCCTGAGAGCACCAGTGAAGGTGGCCGTCCACACGTGCAGGGCCGTCCCGGCGGAGAGGGTGAGGAAGAAGAGGAAGGCCACTTGGAAACCGAACCAGTCCACCACGCCTCCGGCCAGGGCGCTGAACGTCAGCTTCCCCAGCACCTCCAGAGTCGCCAGGAAACTGTAGTGGGTCGCCTGGAGGAGCGAGGAGGAAGAGTGAGAGGTAAGAGGAGGAAGTCAAAGGAGAGGCAGAAAGAGGGGAAGGCGGGGGGAGGAAAATAAAGACACATTGTAAGAAGGAGGGAGCAGTAGATGGGAAAGTAGAAAAGGTGACACTTCATCCTCTCCTGTAGCACAAAACTTATCATGATGTTTTTGAACCCGTAATACAGAATAATAATCCCAAACAACAGACAAGAAGAAGAAGTGTGAAACGATAGAAGAAGAAAAATAAAAAAGAAAGACTGAAAACCTGAAAGAGAAAGCGTGAGATCATGGCCTGAGACGATGGATGGAGGCCAAACGAAGAAGAGTATCTGATCCCAGCCTTCAGGCTTTCAACACAGAGTGTGAGAGAGAGAGAGAGAGATTACCTAATCTCCCCACGCCTCCTCCCCTCCGCCTGAGAGAAACAACATCAGGTGAGGCAGGTAAGTCCGACACAACAGAAGGACTCTAGTGACACCTAGACCATCGACCCGACATCTTTATTCATCAGGCTCGGGATTGTTTTTAATCCTCATATGCAATAAAATAATATTTAATCTGTAAAAAGGCGTTACACATACATGATTTCACCTTCAGTTGGCAGACACCATAAACATGAAGGACTAAAGGTGCTGACGATGTTTCACCTCGTACCTGTCCTGTTATTTACCATGTGGAGATATTGGGTGTAGTTTGGTGAGAAAGAAAATAGTTCCTACAAAAGAGTCATGACTTCTGTAAATAAACATTACTGTTGAGTTTTTCCGCTGGTCGCCGTGTTTCTTCAGTCCACACTTTAATCTTCTACAACGTGAGAATTTGTTGCTTTTACTTGCTTGTTGAAACATCTCAAGACGTCGTCCTGGACATTTTGTTCTCAAACTGTGGCACAAGTACCGCGGGTGATCTGCGAGTGGTGGGACGAATCACTAAAATATATTTGAAATTAAATTCATTTAGAAACAACAAACTACTACAACTGTTTGAAAGAAAACTATCAGATCACAGGAATGTAATTTAAACTGTGTTTTGCATTTTCAGTAATACTTCATGTTGTCAAGGTGACATGGAGATAGTAAGTGGAGGTAAAAATGAAGAGCAGCACAGATCAGGAGCAACTTTTCCACCCATGAAGATCTGGTTCTGGAACCGGTTCCATTCAGGACCACCTCGACAATGAATCATCTTTTTATTCATCCTGTGCGAGCTGTCTGCAGCTGAACGGAGTCGACTTGATTTAAATGTCTGTCATCATGGTGGTTTCCAAACATTTTCAACGATGTGAGAGATGAATCAGGAGAAAAATAAATAAAATAAAATAAATCTACAAAATCTAAAACTGAGGAACTCAAACTGAAACAGATAAAAACACGACAGATACGAGGAGAAATATTTATTTCTGATTTTAGGGTGAACTGTTCCTTTAAAAATGTTTGTGTGAGGATTCACTGAGTATCTTTTAGTTTTGTGCTGTCGGTCGTCGTCCTGAAAGTTCTGAAGTCGAATAATCAGAAAAAACTAAAATAAATCTACAGATTAATCGCTGACGTGTTTGCATCACATAAATATGGACTGAACATGTCGATTCTCAGTTTTACTGAGACAAACCGAGCTGACACAAACGCTACAAGCGCTTCTCCTTGTACTCTGTAATTTAGGACCAAACCACGACGACCCGCGCAGAACATTTCTCACAGAGACGATATGAATTGGACGAGAGTTTGAGGAACCGGTGGTGAGTATCTGAGACTGCGACTGTGGTCCGCACACTGAGGCAGAGAGCTCTGAGAGCCTGTGTGACCACAGCTAAGTGGAGTGCCTTTATTCTGAGCAACTTGTTTAACAGATTCGGTTTCTTTCTCCTGGGGATCGTTAACAAGCACTCACAGTATCAGCTTTCTGTCACTGGATAGCACTACCTTCAATAACACACATATACACACACACACACACAGCACAGGAGGACTAATGCACTAATGCTCCTGGTGTGCACACACTCACACTGATCCACACACTAAAAAGCAAACAGTATATGTGTCATGAGAACCTCTCAAATTAACCGTGGTTCTCATCGCCACATGTCGTGATTGATTCACTCCTGTTATTTATTTTATTAGTAACCGGATCCAGATTTCTGTGCTGCAGCCTGTGATTTCCACCCTCCGCCTCCGCCCCATTTTTTTCTCTTCTCCTTCTCCTTCTTCTTCTTCTCCTCCACTTTAAGAGTGACAGCAATTTAAATGATAATTTGTCACCTTCAGAGATTGACTGAGTGACGTCTCGAATGGCTGTGTGAACAGCGATCACCTCCAGGCAACGATGGCCCAGTTTACGACGGAGGACAAAAGGAGTTATGTCAAAGAGGAGAAAACGAGAGAGGAGAGGAGAAAAAGTCGGGAGTGGAGAGAGAGAGAGAGAGAGAGAGAGAGAGTGTTTAAAGGACTGGAGAATGACAAAGAAATAGAGTGAGGTAGTAGGTGGGACAATGTCATCGAGGAGGAGGAAAGAAGGGGGACAAAAAGAAGCAGCGATGAATAGAGGCGCTGATATTTTCCAGGTGGAAACAGCTGATGAGAAGTGTCAGGTATAGGTGATGATAGGTGTGGTGGAGTTCCCTCTTCCAAAGGAAATGACCTAAAATTGTATAATAGCACAATTAAACCAAGACAGAAGAGAGGAAAGGAGGCGAGGAAGGAGGTGTGTTGTCTGTTTAAGCCACAGGAGATGACCCAACTGAGGCAAATTATTAAGTAACAGCAGCCCGTGTCTCCACAATGAGGCCGTTAGCGAGCATGTCGAGTTACCTGAATGCTTTCCTCGGCCCTCTGAGTGCAGTGCATCATGGTAGTGAAGGTGAGCGTGGTGATGAGACCGCCCAGGAAGTGTTGAACGCTCATGCTCAGGACGGCCATACCTGAGGGAGAGAGACAGAGCGCAGACTGAGTACGGCTCAAGTTTTCCTGAAAGAGGCAGAAAAGTGTAACAGCGGGAAACGGTGAGACGCTGCACTGTCTCCCACCACCATCCCCCCCGTATCGTCCCCAAAACACATGTAGTGTATCCTCTGAGGGGAAGTAGCGGCGCTGGAAACACAGAGGAACCACAGCGCCTATCTGTCTCCAGCTCCCGCTGATGCTGAATTATTCACTCAAGCCGCCAGAGTTTTTCCTGAATAAGACTCTTCAGTCAGCGACACGAGACGAGGTTGGAGATGCACCGACTGATCAGACTGGAAGAGAGCGGGGAAAGCGCCGGGTTATCATGTAATATTGAAAAATCTGAAACTGAATGTTGAGTTTTTTTTTGTTGTTTTTTTTCCTGAAATCTTTGTTCTGGGTTTAAAAGCAAAAAAAGGAGGGTGGAGGGTGGAGGAGGGTGGAGGAGGGTGGAGGAGGCCTCAACTTTCAGTCTGAGAGGTTTGATAGGGGAACAGACAACTCAGTCGGAGATGAATGGCGCAGATCTGAATCCCAAAAGCTTTGCGACTGGCTGTGTAACTGAATCAGATGTGTCATTCAGACATTAATAACTCAATGGCTCTCTGGAGAGAGAGAGAGAGAGCGAGCACCTGTCTATCAACGTCCTCTGCACCATCCACCCGTATTCTGTAGAAATACTGAACATCTGGCTGAAAAGATTGGACTACGGGCCAGAGGTTCAGACTCTGAGTCCGACCTGGACGAGTCAGTTCAGCCATTCAGACCCAACTCCACCTCGTGTGTTCACCTCCTGACGGACCTGCCAGCCTGCACAGTGAAACCCTTTCAGATGATCCAGAACGTGACGTGACGTTCCCCCGTTGGTGTAACGTCTACCGGGTCTTGGTGCCAGATACCACAGCATCCACGCCTCGACGGCTCAGGGCTGTTTTTGCGGCAAAAAGGCGCCTTACACAGTTGGTCATAATGTTATGGCTGATTAGTGTGTAGAGTAACTGGACTGAAAGATTAATAAAAGAAGTTAAAGTGACCCTGTTGGTCTCCATGAATCGTGTATAAGCACACCACGTGTTGTTATTTGAATTCTGCAGGTGTACATATGTAAACTCTCCAGATCCTGATCCCGTCCCCATTTGACCCTTCAGGTCCTTGAATAAACCAATAAGTACATATAGATGCATGGCTTGAGGTCATATGTACTTTGTGTATTCATGTGCAACACGTCATCTTGAACAAATAAGGTTGTTGAAGATAAGAACTATTTATTCTCAACCCAGTCACTGTTTTTTTGAACATGCTCTTTAACCAGACATGTTTAAGTAGTGTGAGTTTAAACATCATGATTTGTACTTCAAACAGCAGAGCTGCATTAGAAAAGAGGCTCCGCAGGTTAAAAATTCAAGTTCAGCAAAAATAACAAGTTTAAAGCTTCTGGTGTAAACACACGTTCAAGTTCAAGTTAGGAACTTTGGGTATGAAGGCAAAGGAGTCGCATGGGAAGTCAGAAACTTAACCTTAACCGCTTGCAATTAATTCTCAGACTCTGGTTTTCTTCATATCGTTGATTAACATTAAATATGTCTTCGATTCGTTCATGATGGTTTTAAATGATTTAAACCTGCAGAAACTCTGAAAAGAGGAACAATGACTCAATCAAAAACATTACGACGATCACGCCTCGCTATTTGTGACATAATGTGCGCAGAGTTCATTTTTCTAATGTCAGCTGATTACCGTCGGGTCGGCTGGCAGGTGTGTAAGTAGATATTAAAGTGATGTAACATCTGTACAACAGGCTTTTACAGTCACTTTGTTTGGTCTTTGTTTCGGGTGACTGGAAACCGTCCAGCAAACTGTTGTCCTAAAAAGTTTTCCAAACATTTAAACCGACATAAAATGATGTAAGAACTGCTCGCAGGACAAAGACGTTTCTAACCTGTGATGAGGTGATACACGGGCTTTGTTCGAGTAACTCAAAAGACACTTTGAAGGGGTGTCGTTTAGCTCAGGCGGTAGAGCATCCGCCCCATGTACAAAGGCTCAGTCCTTGCCGCGGCGGCCCCGGGTTCGGATCCGACCTGTGGCTCTTTCCCTATCTCTCTCTCTCTCTCTCCACATTTCTGTCAAATAAAGCTCAGAAAGGCCAAAAAAAACAAAACAAAAACAGATTTTAGCTGAAAAGAGGGCAACACTTCGTCTTTAAGGTGGTTACCAGTTGGAAAGTAAAGATGCTGCACACGTTCAGATAGTCTTTCCTGGATGGCATTCGCTCGTACGCTTGTTGTTTCGGGTGACCTGGAGCGCGCCCGTCCAACAAACAGCTTTAAAAGTTGCAGCCAGCGGTCTGTCAAAAGTAGTCCACCACCAACTCCCCACGAGAGCTGCAGTTTTGCTGCTTTTTAACATCAACTTTGAGGACAAATAATATCCCACCCACTGACAGTAACCATACATACACTGGGCTCCGGTTCTTTCAGTCCGTCTCTCACCTTTCATGAGCGGTGACGGTTCCAGCACGGTGAGTAGAGAGCTCTGGAAGACCATGCTGATGGTTCGCAACACAAACACGCGTCGCATCAGAGCCCCGATGCTGAGGAGACACAAGCGAACAAGCCGAGTATCAGACATACATTCACCAACTTTTAGGTACGAGTGTTATTTATGAGCAGTGTGATATGTGGTGACAGTGGCTCAAGGCGAGTGTCATTAAATTTGGAGACATTTTTTTCATGTCACACACAATTACACACACACGCGCACACACACGTACGGTAGCATGCGTGCACGTGTGTAAGTAAACAAGTCCCCAGACACTAATTGATTCCCTGTTAGTGCAAGAAAATCGTCCCCCTGTGGGTTTGATTCATGACGTAATCAATAACCTAAGGAGATCCCCAGCATGAAGACGATAATTAATCACCGCTAACACACATACAGACACACACACGCAAACACACACACATCAGGGATTAACAATGCCAATCACTCAGAGGACGCCTGCCACTCAAAGGACTGGGTGTGTGTGTGTTTATGTTTTTTATGCATGTAATTATTTATGTGTAAAAAAGGTCTGTCACACAGAGCAGGTATCTGAACAGTTTCAGTCCATGATGAACATTTAAACTTTCGAGTTTGTCTAAGCGGTGATACGACACACTCCGGTTCTGTCCAGTGAACCCACTCGTGACCCGAGTGGCTCCTCAAAAGCTGCAGTTCCTCAGACGTCCACTTGAGGCTGGCTGCAGAAGTGAGTCATCAGTCCACATCAATACTGTTTTTAATGTCTTGTTGTTATGTCTGCATTTTCAGATGTCTATATTTTTGACAGCATCCCTGACGAAGACAGAAGGGCACCGCGGGGGGGTTGCAGCACGCCGGATGAGAATGTGTTTCTTAAATTTTTGCTCCAGTGAATACAGAAACAACTCATCCCCTTCAAATACCAGCGAGTAAGAGTTTACAGATTATCAGCGAGAACTTCTGTCTTGTGACTTGGAGCATTTCTGAGGATATAAAACATCCCACAAACGTCCACTAACACAGACCTTAAATCAACTGACTTCTGTTTGTTTCACTTTTTTTATTCCTCTCTCTCTCTCTCTCCCTCCCTCACCCCTTCTCTGTATCTTCTCCCCTCCCCGCCCAGCCTTTCCTTACCTCTCCACTGGAAAACCAATCCTGCATCATTCACATGCTAAAGACATTCTTCTCTCTGCTGCTCCTTTACTTCCCGTCTCAATGACAGCCTTTCATATCACGCACTCTCAGGAGATGCCGATTGGTGTGTGTGTGCATGCAGGTGTGTGTGGGTGTGCAGGTGTGTGTGTGAGAAAGAGAACCTGCCTGGCTGCCACCTCACACGGGCCGGGCCCAGATAAGAATAGCTATGTTCTCAGGTTGCCAGTGGCGGTTGTAAAGGGGGTCATTCACTGACCACTCAGCCGTTTCTGATGGTGGGGAGGATAAACCTTCCAACTGAGCTTTTAGGGGTGGGACCACAGCCTGGTGGACAGCACCTTCTCTGTGTGTGAGTGTGTGATAGGTGGAGGTAAGGAAGGGAGAAGTGTTCATCTGACACTGGATGGTACATATAATCTAATAAGTAAGTTGGATTTTAACAGAGATTGTAGAAATCACTCAATTCATATCTCAACACTCTGATTTATCAGCTGTCAGCCTCCGTCACACCTGCTGGGCTGACAGAGGAGCGCCTGTTAGAGGTCAAACAAGGTGAATCTGCGTGTTTGAAAAGTCGACCGTCTTGGAAATTAACGCAAACTAACGTCTGTTAACTCCTGTTGATCCACACTGACCTGTGATCAGGTGAACGGTGTCGAACGTCGTACGTAACGCTTTACGGCACTAAGTCACGCACCACCAACTATTTCACTGATTTTGGTGAAACTGGATCATATTTTATGGAGAAAATGTTTTCTGG
This sequence comes from Protonibea diacanthus, assembly GCA_028641955.1. NCBI lineage: Eukaryota > Metazoa > Chordata > Actinopteri > Sciaenidae > Protonibea > Protonibea diacanthus. Next base: position 25,245,333 of record CM053985.1, read on the forward strand.
TTTTCCCTCTGATGTCCTCCGGCTGCTCTGCCTCAACTCTCAAATAAATAGCTGACAGCTGTAGCTGCTGTTAGCTCAGTCTGTTAGCTGAGCTGCCCAGACTGTGAGCTCAGAGCACTGGGGGAGTGTTAGCGTTTGTACCACAGGAGTTTTGGACCATCAGGAAGAAGAAGAGGTTTACAGGCCCCGGGGGGTCAGCAGCCTCTATGGACATAATGGCAGAGGACAAGAGAGTGAAGAGGACGCTGACGGAGGAAGCTAAGAAGAGAAAAGGAGAGAGTGAGCGAGCAAGAAGCCGCCGGACAAGAGTAAATCTGGGACTGACTTTTAGTGGTTGGTGAGAGCTTGGTGAAATAAAAGGCTGAAAGACAGACGCCGAGCTGGGCTGACTGCTGTTGGACTAGTCAGTAATATTAGCTGCTGCTGTGTCTGCTGCTGGTGACCTGGTTGGTGTTTGGCTAGTTTTTCATCAGTAAGTAATATAATCAGAACAAATACTCGAGTACAGCTGGACATAGTTACCACAGCGGGACATACAAACACAAAAAATACCAAACAGTGTTGCTTTAAAATTAGAAAAAAGCAGCTCTCACTCATTTAAACTGCCAGAAACTGAAACCAACAAAGTCTGATAGACCAGAGGAAGTCATTCAGACGACTGTTTGTCAGTGTGTGAACATTGTACTGCCTTTACAACTTGACTCCTTCACAAGTGAGATGGAAGAGAAAGAGTGAAAGAGCCAAAGCCAGAGTATGACAATGACATCTTTTGAAAGCGCTTTTCACGAAAACAAAACAAAAAAAAAATGTTGCCTTCGGAGGCTCGCTGCATGTTTGCTAGTGTCACTTTACAAGAGGAGAAAACGTGGGAGCCGACTGAAAACACAACGCGGGGACAAAAAGACTGACGTGACAAAGCACAGAGCAAAACTGAGACATCGACCGACGGGCGCTTCGTCGCTTCACAAACATCCCGATCGCCTGATATAATCAGGCACAATGTTAGCGAACATCTACACATGGACAGATGCTTTGTTAAGAGTACAGTAATATATGCTGTGGGAACTAACATACTATCCCCACACGAAGGCATTGTTGTTATTTATAGACATTACATCACACTGGCCATAGGCAGGACGGTGCTATGACGTGATCCAAGTACGAGCAGACGTAAAAAAAACCTTACGCAACGATGGTCAGGCACAAAGAGTCACTGTGCTGAAGGGGAAACATGTAAAGGTTACATGTATATGCAGCGTTTTAACTCCGTATACCTGCACGTAAATATCATGGTTGTTACATCTAATCACCATAAATCTAATCCGACGCGGACAGTTTGATGTATTAATCAGAAAGTCTGACGTCTTCGTGTCTGAGAATTAAATTCAACTACAGTTGCACGTTGTCTCTGCGATCAAACCCTGAGGGTTGTGTGTGCATGCGTGCATGAGTGTGTATGTGTGTGTGTGTGTGTGTGTGTGTGTGTGCATGAGTGTGTGTGATGGATTTGCTGCTCATGCTGTTCTCACACCACACACCAGACACAGGGGGTCCCTGAGCTCTCAAACAAGGCTATGTTTACTTAAATTACTGTACACACACAGTCAGACAGGCAGAAACACACACACACACACACACACACACACACACACACGGAGAGCAACACAAAAAAGAGGAAGAAGTAAAGGATAGAGAAAGCTGCAGGAAAGAAGGAGTCGGTACACAAAAGGCTTGGAGGAAGATGATGATGGTGGTGATACTGTAACATCTGATGGTGTGAGAGTGTCAGTTCACGTTCACGTGACGCATCTTCATTTGTTTCCCACTGCTGGAACTCACAACTACTTTTACAGACGAACAATCATCTGATTTTTACAGCGTCCCTCAAATCAGCTGTGACCATGAAGACCTGTGATTATTGGAGCTTAATTAGTCACTTAACAAATTAGTCAATCTACAGTTTTGATAATAAAAACACCAAATATGACCAGCTTCTGAAATGTGAATATTTGCTTGTGTTCTTCATCTTCTATGCCAGTAAACTGAAGATTTTTGGGTTTTTAAATGTTGGTCAGACAAAACAAAGAAAATGAAGACATCACTTTGGGTTCTTGGAAATTATAAAAGCCATTTTTATGTATTTCTTGTAGTGTTGTCACAGTAATGGATTTAAACGTGTGTCAAATTAATCTTTAGCTTTTATCCATAGTTTTCAGTCATGTGACTGTGGCGTGGAGCTTGGAGGAAGATTAACGTTCCAACATGACAAACTGAACTCTGCAGGACCAAAGGCATCTAAATAATCTGAATATTCAACCCACGAATATTTCAATCACTTGCGACTCGCCGTAGTATTTCAAATCTCCTCTTTGGCGATGTAGAAATCTTGTACACTGCTGCCAAGCCGTTATATGTATTTTTTATCTGGATGCTGCCATTTGGGATCACGGAGGACAAGAAATTCCTTCATGTCTTAAATCCAAATTCTGTCAAAGCATTTGGTTCTTTCAGACACAAAGCGGTGTGCAGTGTGCACTCCAAGGATAAATTTCAACACGGTCAACCCGGACTTGTCTCCTCATTGTTAGCGAGTCCGTTCGAACAATCTGCGTTGGAAGTCGCTCACTAGCTTGGCTAGCAGCTGGCTGTGTTTGAACCAGAATAGGAGAACAGGAAGTTAATTAGTTAGCTGCACCCTAACGAGTATTGCACATGCTTTAAAAACGTGCACTTTCACGGGTGTTACACATTTTTAAAGGTGTTTTTTCTGCTTTCCAAATTAATTTTAAAGCCAGCGTTGATGAAGGTTACCTGAACTGAGCGAGCAGCAGGCCTCCCAGAGACGACCCACAGATGGAGAAGCCCATGGCGATGACGCCGTTCCAGAAGCCGAGCTCCCTGGCGGTCATGTGATGATCCAACAGGAAGAGAGGAAACATGGTGACCGCACCCTGCTCACCTGTGTGAGACGAGAGAGAGAGAGAGAGAGAGGTGGACAAGAGGAGTAAAATATACAATCAGTCCTGCGTGTTTTATGACTAAGCATTACTGTAAATATGTGAGACGCCTCCTGGATACACACGCCTCTTCCAATCACAGTCAAATACGACGAGGATGTGGCAAACTGTTTAGCCTGCAAGTCTGAACAACACGGTTTCCATGAGATGACAACTGCAGAATCAAATACAGATACAGCACCGACACGCAGCGCACCTAGGCCTATTCCTGGAAAGTGTCAATAATAGATGCCTGACAAGAAAAAGAATACCCTCAGTCACTTTATCAAACGGAGGCCTCGCACTTTTCCTAAAGCACAAAAAGGAAAACACAACAAAAACACAAAAACTTCCGCAGATGAAACAGACCTCGCAAAGACCTTTCAGTCAAAATAAAAAGTTTCTGTCAGACAGTAAGACTTTCTCTGTGTGGCAATGAGTGTGGGGGTAATGTTCTGCTGAACATTACAGTAAAATATTCAGTGGCGCCGACTATACGCCATTATTATATTAATGGAGACTGACTTCAGAAAGACAGTGGGACCAAGGAGCTGCGTGAGTGACAGCTCGGCTCCCAGACTGCTGTCAAAGACGACGCAACACGACCGACGACTCACTCACTCAGTCAGCCAGGAGACAAACAAAAATAGAGAAAGAGGAGAGAGAGAAAAAAAAAGAAAAGACAGATGAAATGAAATGAAATAAATAAATGAAATAAAAAAAAAATAATAATAATAAGAGAAAGCTGAGAAGCTCCCAGTGATACGGAGCGCAGCAGCAGAAAGAGAGAGTGTCACCGCCGCCGTGACAACCTGGCAGAAATGTGGAGAAGGAAATGTGGATTCTCACTTCTGTCACTCGCACTTCACTGCAGGAAATACACACACAGTTCACACAGACGGGGACGATGTTCAAGTAAATTAAATAAGCCAATGAGATAGTGACTTTTCCAAAACATATCGACCTGTCTGACAGAGAAGTGTGAAAAATATTAAGCTGCCTGCAGATCCGGCAGATTCAAATCTGGAAGTCGATCATCTTTTTCTTGTAACACGCTGATTTATTTGAATGTGTACACACTGTATCAGGAGTTTTAATAGGATGATCTGCCTGGCAGCGGCACAACACGTGCAGCGGTTTTTACGACCATGAACTGATGCCACCGAGGGTTTTATTTCACTTTTTTATTTGGCCTCTATGAACATTCAAATAAAGCAACATTTTTATCTCACCAGGAGATTTGCTCTTTTTCTAGGGAGTCCTGGACGAGACGGGCAGCAGCACAAACTGAGAACACGTCAATTAAAACAAATCCAAATTAATTATACTATATAATATTTCATATGCGCCCATCACTCTCCTTCTCTGCTGCAGAAACCCTCATTCACGCCGTCGTCACCTCCAGAATCAACCACGTCACCCCCGTCCTGCACCGGCTCCATAACCGGGCCTCCGTCCTACCTCACTGACTTGCTCCATCGCCACAATCCTCCGTTCATCTGATGCAATAACCTCCTGACTCCACCACCACCACCACCACCACCACCCAGGACCAAGCACCCGAACCTGGAGCGTACAAACGACTTCTTTCTGAGTTTTATATGAACATTTGGTCCAAACAGTAAAAGTCTGTCGACTGCAGTGAGTTCATGTGTCCATCACGGGATGTGACGAGAACAACCTGAGAACACGCGTACGAACAGATCCCTTCAATCCAATGAAGGTAAAAATGTGGCAGCAACATTAAAAGAAAAAAAACTAGTTTCTGAAATTAAGAGATGAAGATGAAGAAATCTGTAACATTTTAGATTTTTAGAACAAATCACGACGTGAAACTGCAGATTATCTGCGGCGGACTTAACAAACCTTTATAATATATCACATTACATTATTACCACACACACACACACACACACACACACACACACACACACACACACACAGAGGGATCTGCTCCGATACACTTACACCCTCTCTGTGCATTATTCACATTTTAATCTCTGTCATCCTTCGTGCTGAACTGTTTCGAGCCGTGCGGTAAGCATATTAGTCATAATAAAGTAAACATTGGCAGCGGCGGTGGCCATGATGCCTGGCTTGTTTACCCGTGGTTCTGTGCTCTCGATCCTGTCTGCCTGTTGTTCAGCTCAAAGCTCGGAGCTTTCACAGTCCTGCCTTCAACTAATTATTTCTTTAAAGAGGAGGGCGGGGGGGGGGCGGGGTGGGGTGGGGAGGGCGTGCAGACAAACACAACCAGGCTGATTATTCCTTTCTATAAATATTCTCAAAGCAACAATTGTCCATTTCAGCAGGGATTTCATTAGACATCCGCAAAGATTAAACAAGCAGAGTGAAGGGGGAAGGAGGGAAGGGTGGAACGAGAGCAAAGGGGGGAGAAGATGAGAGAGAGAGAGAGAGAAAAGAGGAGAAGAGAGGAGAAAGTCAGCGATAACGAGAGGAACAATAAAGAAAGAAAGAAATACAGGAGGAGCGAGGGCAGGAGGTGAAGAAGGAGCAGGAGAGGAGAGGAGAGGAGAGGAGAGGAGAGGAGAGGTAGGAGGAAATAACAATCATAAAAGATGGGAGTCAAACATGAGTGGAGAGAAAGGAGAGCAGCAGGGATGGAGACAGCTACAGGCAGAGGAGGAGGTGGAGGAGGAGGAAGGGAGGCAGATGAACAGAGACATTGTTAGGAGGTTAGTGAAGAGGAAACAGAGCAGGGATGGCAGGCTCAAAGAAAACTCTGTGTTTGTGTTTACATTAGAGACAGACAGCACAACTTAACATCGAGTGACAGACAGAAGAAGAGAGGAAGGGCTGTTTGATTCATCCTCAGCGCTCCAAAGGTGCTTCATGACAACAGCTACTATTTACTAGACTACAGTGGAATAAAATAATTTACTACAAAAGGCCTGAAATCATATTTTAAGATTAAGATTGAGCCGTTTTGGTGGTTTCACGTCAGACAAGGTGAGTAGAAACATGGCGGTTCAACATGCCAAACTCTGGAGGAGGATTTGTCTGATTTTAAGGTACCAAAAACACAACGATATATATACGCTGATGAAAACACGCTACATTTCTGCCAACAGATCCTCCTTAATTTTACACACTGGGCTTTTAATAGTTTCTGTTGGCAGCGTCACCGATACGCTGTCCGTATTTTATACTGTTAGGTTGTTTTTTTGTCAGCGTTAAAGGTCCGCTGTGTCAGATTTAAGCGGCTCTCTTTACAGACTATGGCAGAAATTACATATAATATCCATAACTCTGTTTTCATCAGTGTATAATCACCTGAACATAAGAACCATTATGTTTCAGTTGAACTGCCACGTTCCAAAGACAAACTAAACACTGCCTCTTGGCCTTTTTTGTTTCCGTCACGCTCGTAGAGGCTGAGTGGAAGGGTTTCAACAACTTTACCAGTAAGTCCTACACACTGATCCTCTAACTGTAATAGTTGTTTGCTTAGTCATGAATATTCAATGTTATGGATAATTACTGAAGATTAGACACAAAGCTTTAGGCGTTTAAGATTAATTTGTTAACTGACGTATTAATTTAGTGGATTTTGTAAGAAATCAGGTGATTTACAGCACAAAACGTAGTTTAGAGAAAGCAACCGGTGGCTGTAAAACACACACTGAACCTTCTTTTCAACATCTTTTTGCGAGAGCCGGTCTTAGTTGTGATTAAACACAGACAGTATCTCTCTGATCGTGGCTGTTTTCACAGTTAGTTTCTACACGTAACGCCTTCATCCACGGCCATGAGTATAAATGTATGTATGTATGCGTGGTAGAGGGGGGTTGGGTGGTGGTACAGAGAGGGATCAGAGCGGGATAAGGGTGAGTGTCAGAGGTCGATGAGGACGGCGGGGTCAAATCCCGACATCCACGCTGCAGCTCAGACAAAAGAGCTGGCAGAGCAGCAGAGATCACCGAGGACACTCAGTCCTCCGGCAGAACAACATTATCGCTGCCTGCAGAGAGCACGGTAAACAGAGAGCGGTTCATACATACTACATATCTGAGCACACCTTCGAGCTCCTCGGGCTCTCTGCAAACAAAACAGTAAACAGACCTCTGTCTGCACGCACGTTCGGAATATCCATGTTAGTCTGCTGACATATTCACACGCACAAGACGAGTCTCTGCAGAGCAACGTGCATGTCAAGAAGTTCATTTTCTATAATATTAATGTCTATTGAGGGTCTTAAAGCGAATACAGTACGAGTGGACAAAAAAGTTCAAGTTAAAGGTGCAATCTGTGCTCCAAACAGAAAGTAAACAGTCTCAACACACCACCAAAAGTCTGACAGTAACAGAGATGCTGCTAAAAACACTTTCTAATAATGAATTTAATGAGTTATTGTGTGTTTGTTATGTTATGTTTGTATGTTAGAGGTTTGTTTACTTCAGTTATTTATATTTAAGTACACAAACAAAACATCCGGATCAATCAGAGCTGAGCAGGTCACTAAAACCAGATTAACTTCCTGTCTCTGTCTGATCAGATCGGAAAAACACGCTGAGAAAACACCTTTCACATTAGTTCTTCATCACTCTTTATGTGCTAATATGTGTGAGATTCATAAACGATTGTCTTGGAGGTTAAACTAAAATCTAGTCTTCTTCTGTTATTCATGTTATTTAAGTAAAACACCTAGAAAACTAGAAAAATAACTAAATATATACTGTTTTTTGTCGTGTGCATAGAACACATCTTTTTTATTTCTATTGTTATATTTTTGCTTATTTTCTTGTCATTTTTTGAAGACTAGCGACCACTGTGGAAGCTAATGGGGATCCAAAATAAAGAGTACCGCTGGTTTTTGATGTTTAAAGGTCTGGCTTGTCAGATTTAGGAGGCTGTATCTACAGAATATCTATAAATGTAATATAACATGCATGTTTTTATTGTGTACAATCACCTGAAACCTCTTCCACACGTTAAACCGCCATGTTCTTTGCAGCCACGCTAGTTTCTCCTACGAGTCGATGGATATTCAGTTGGTTACGATCTGTAATCTCACCACTAGGTGTCACTAAATCCTCCAAACTGATCCGTTCAGACACAGAATCAACTTTGTATTTGGATTTAGCTCTTGATGTGTTGCAAATGTAGAAATATGCAGACAGATCTTGGACCTCTATGTCTCTGCATGGACAAGTGTTTTGCTCTTTTCCTCTCTCCGGGCACCATGTGGTGGATGTTCATTAATTCATCCGCCTCCTTCAGCCTCCATCCTCCCTGCAGTCCTTCTTCTTTCCCTCTGGAAAATAACCCCCCACTCCACAAACTCAAGTTTCTCTCATTCCCACTCTTCCACCTCCCTTCATCTCCCGTCACCTCGCCCAGCCATGTCTCTGAAAAACACGACGGTATAATACCACATGAACATCTTGTTTATTTGTAAGGACATTTATTATGCAGGTGTTAAGACTTTGAGGACATCAGATGCCATTTTGACTGACCTACCCACCTTCAAATCACCAACAAAAACACATTTTTTAGTGGATTGTTTGGACGTATGATGCTTTTACTGTCTCGATGTTTTCACCATGTATCCAGTATCCAGAAAAGTCTTTTTGCTCCTTCGCTACTGTTGGTCAGCTAGTTGCGTAAAGTAGAGCCGATTTTATTGAGCGATCTCTTCCCATCGCAGATAAACTTTTAGACTTTGCAGAAGATGACTGGGCTGGGAATTTTCGGTGTTTTTTTAAGTGTACTTTTTTCAAATTATTCATTTTCCAGTGAAGTTTTGATGTTCATTGTTAAAATATCTCATATCTTTGTCACAAGGTTTATTTTCCTATGAATTGTCACGTTAGAGGAAATGGTCAAAGGGGAGTGTTGTGGCACAAAGCCGTTCTTTTTTTTTGTGTTCATCCATCCATTCCTCCGTCCACCTGGTCAGTTCCCAGAGAAAGCCACCATCAGGATCCGCCTCTTTTCATCATCACTCACATCTCCTGTCAAAACATACAAGGCTGCCGAGTCCAGACCTTTAAAGAACAGCCCGCTCTGACGTGCAGCATCAGGATCTTAATTCAGAGAAGTGTTAACCTGGAAGGCAAAAGTTCAGTAAAATAACGACCTTCCTCACGTTATTATATTTTAGCTCGGCTTGCTTTGTGTTTTATTCAGCAGCTTCACATTCGAGCACGGGAGTTTGTGTCTCCACGACAACAATGGGCTATCAAAACCTTTTATATCCAACGGGAAACTTCCCTCGTTTGCCTCTTTCCAGGACTTGCACCAACTTTCCTCCCCCCTCCTGCCCTCTGTCCCAGTCCCAGTCTACCCAGACAGTCCTCCCATCATGCCTGTGGCCTCAGATGGCACCGGGGTCACAGTTCAGACACGAGGCTCCCTGTGATTGGCCCACTGGGCTGGCGCAAACTCTGAGTTCATTAAGGATAGATGAGGGAGAGGGAGGCTGCGCTTGTTGGTGGTGGTGTTGTTGGTGGTGGTGGGGGGGTTCAGACAGGAGGATCACCAGTCTCTCACACAAACATACCCACACACCCCTTGAACAAAAACAATACTGTCTCACACAGGCAATTATGGCGGCACATCCAGACCCGATATGGAAAATTACACAACGATCTTTTTGTCGGGAAAGGTGGGAAATGCTTAAAGTACCTCGACGGGAAGCGCTGATGAGTGACGAAACTAATCTCCGGACATGGAAAACACTTTGAGTAACTCGTGTTGTAATCATGAGCATCAGACGATGTGTGTGTGTGTGTGTGTGTGTGTGAGACAGGGAGAGTGTTAGGAGGGGAGGGGGGTTTACTCCCTAGACAGATTAAGGGGGTCCAGCCAGCCTTCATATTTTGTCTAGTAGTGTTCATCCGATTACCGAGCCACCCTTAACACTCTCTCTCTCACACACACACACACACACACACACGATTTAAAAACAAAAGATTTTCAAGCACATACACAAGTAAAGACTATGCAAATGTGAGGAGACAATTATATTCCCACCACCCACGTATACACACACACACACACACACACACGTAAACACACAGATGAGCGTGATGCACCGTCTTCCATTTGAGTTTCTGTACAGACACAAAGACACTCCTAATCCTTACATAATCCCCTTCTGCTACCAAACACCAAACTCCGGTCATATCAACTCTCTCTCTCTCCCACACAAACACACACACACACACACACACACACACACACACACACACACACACACAAACTCGACTGATCCAAAAACTACTTTAAAATTTTAGTTTCTTTTTGGGACAAACTGGTTCACATGCAAAAAAAAAAAAACAGTCAAACGAACGCTGTACTCTCATCGAAGTGACTTAACTTTATATTTTTTTTTACAACTGCTGCATTAAAAATGACGTTTTATCTCCAGCAGGGCCGTGTGTTTTTTTTTAAATGTATATACAGGATCCGCGCTGAGACACAACAAACTTCCACAACTTCTTCCACACACTCAGCCCTCATGGACGCACCGACAGAGACATCTAGTGGTGCGTTCAGGGCTCCTCATGAAGGGAAAGAAAAGTTCTCAGCACCACAAACAGAAGCATTTTAACTTTTCATGGCTTCTCTCTGATAAACTAGCCTCCAGTTTATAGACAGATGTGCTGGAATGCTCCAGTTTATGCTTTTTCTCTGTCATCGGTGATGAATATGTTCTGATTTCTCTGATTTGAGCCTCTCATTTATACATATTTTCTACCTTCTTTAATCCACTGGTACAGTAAACTGAATATCTTTGAGTTTTGGACAAAACAAAAGACATTTGAAGACGTCACCGTGAGCTTTGGGGAAACAACAACAACAACAACTAATCGATTCATCGAGAAAGTGATCAACAGATGAATTCATGTTGAAAATGACCAGCTGCCCTGCATTAAAGGTGCAAAGATTAGTCAGTTATATGAATCTGAAGCCACTTTAATAGTTTAATAGGTCGTCATTTATCAATAAAAACTAAATGCCCACTCTCTGTGTGGATTTGCTGCTTTTTTCTGTTTTGTATCATTATAAACTGAATATTTTTGTATATATCTGATTTATCAGATTTTAACAGAACAGTCATCGCGGCCAAAATAATCCGTAAAACAAAATGACTGCAATACTGCAAAATTTGTGTGACATCTCTGATGTCCTCCGGCTGCTCCGCCTCAGCTCTCTGTGATTTACAGAGTTTATGATGGACAGTGAAGTAAACTGCTGACAGCTGTAGCTGCTGTTAGCTCATGTTAGCTCACTTTGTTAGCTGAACACCGGAGGGAGTGTTAGTTTTTGTAGCAGAGGCATTTTGGACCACCGGGAAGAAGAAGAAGAAGAGGAGGTTTACAGGCCTGTTGCTAAGAGCCGGTGTCATGCCAGAACAGGAGCTGGGTGAGAGGGCAATGTAACCGGGCTCAGCAGCCTCTATGGACATAATGGCAGAGAAGAAGAGAGTGAAGAGGACGCTGATGGAGGAAGCTAAGAAGAGAAAAGGAGAGAGTGAGCGAGCAAGAAGCCGCCGGACAAGAGTAAGAGTAAGACGCCGAGCTGGGCTGACTGCTGTTGGTGACCTTGCTTGATGTTGTCGACAAAATATAAATAAATACTCGAGTACAACATATTTACCACAGTTGGATTAAACTCTGAAACTGGATGCAACACATCGCAGGAAATGTTCAGACTTGATATCAGACTCACCCAGTTTGTATGTCAGCACATACAGGACAGTCCAAGGGGTGCCGGGCACTGCCAGCAGCTTCCTCCACACCCTCCATGGCCTCACGGCGTCGGCTCCCTGCCCTCCCCTCCGGCTGCCATCCGGCTGCTGGCCCCTCACATTCTCATCGTCCAGCACAGGGGCCCCCCACACAAACAGGGCCACGCCTGCGTACACAAACGTCAGCAGCATAAACATCCAGCTCCATCCTGCCACGTCGATCACAGCCAGCAGCCCGCCTCCTGCAAACACAGACCCGGCTTTATAGCCCACGACTTGGGCCGTGTTGCCGAGCCCCAGCTCCCCGCGACCTTTCAACAACCCCACCGCGGCCCCGTCTACAGCAATATCCTGGACGGATGCCAAGCTGTTCATGGCCAACAGGGTTCCTGCTACACCCCAGATATGTGCTTCTGGAGCCAGGGCGGCGCTGGAGAGGCATGTCAGAGCCAGCCCAGAGACTGTCCCCACCAGCCAGCGACGCTTGGTGCCAACCCGGTCCACCAGAGGAGCCCAGAGCACTTTGAGGACCCAGGGGAAGTAGAGGACCTTGGTGAAGCCGATACGGGTGAGGGAGTGACCGGCTCCACGCAGGTAGACGGGAAGCAGGGAGGACTGGAGACCGTAGGGGATGCCCTGGACGAAGTACAGCAGGCCCAGGAAGACGAGTTTGTCATTCATGATCTACCTTTTTTGAGCAGACACTGCAGCGGTCCATCGGTCAGGTCATTGTCTTTGACATCTGGCTGTGAGGGGGGACAAATGGACAGACAGGTGAACCAGGTGACCTGAAACACAAAGACAGAAGAGTGTGAGCTTCAGAGGTAAAGGCGAAGGACTTATAATAAGGCTGTAGGAGACATGAGGCTCCAGCAAGGAGCCTTAAAAGGACACTACCCTTAAAAGGACTCTAGGCTAATGTTAGCTCCTCACAGTCAAACACAGTAAATACACACACACACACACACACACACGCGTTTAATGTGACAGCTGTCACGCGTGTGTTCATCATTTCATTCACACTAAAACACACACGTGACTTTAAACTGACATTTTCTGCTGACTGAGCTGCCGTTAGCTCGCCTAGCCTAGCCTAGCCTAGCCTAGCCTAGCCGTGAAGCTAAGCTAAGCAGCCGAACAGCTTCAAAAACACGTTTCAGCAGTGTGTCATCTGCTGCAGTAAGACAGTCCCGTCTCTGCTGTGGCTCTTATAAATCTTAAACACATACTTGGGGGGCGGGGAGGAAAGTTGGTTAGCCTTTTAGCTCGTTAGCACGCCGGAGGAGCTGCTCCGCTTGTTTATAGTTGAGGAGCTGTGAGAGGTTGCCAGGTCGTGTGACAGCTGTCCCCCTTCTGCAGATGACGGGGCCGCGTCTAATGTAACAGCCACAGTGCCTGCTTCCTCTCTGTTATCTTTAATTACCTGATAAACTGCTGCTATAAACTGCAACATAATACTGGAAAAAACATTTTATTACCCAACCTGGCAACCTAAGCCCCCCCATCACACTAACATCCTTTATTTAAGTAAATCTGTGCAATAAATGTCACTGTTTACATTTGGTCATGTATGCACATAGATATATCCCCCTACCTCATGTACAGAACACTTTTCATTGCACCATCACCAGTCCTTTAACCAGCCTACAAATGTCTGTCAGTGTCTATAAATAGATACACATATCTATATTTATGCATATATATAGATATGTCTGTCTATACCTGTATGTACAATCGAGAGCACAGTGAACCAGAGTCAAATTCCTCGTGTGTGTACACACACCTGGCCAATAAAAGTCCTGCATTGAAAATGTTACTGGAGTAAAAATATGTAAGTATAATCAGAAAAATGTACTATAAGTGTTAACCCGCTATTGCATTATTACTTAGACATGATAAAACAAAGATTAATGAGTTTTTATTGCTCTAAATGACTTGAAAAGTTGGTAAATTGTTGCCACTGTCACTAAAGCTGTCAGATATAATAAGTAGAATATTTCAACGTGTAATGAAGTAGAAGAAGAACGTGGCATAACCGGAAAATATTGTAATAGTGCGAGTACCTCAAATTGTACTTGTGTAGTGAGTTATTTGAATAAATATACTTTAGCTGAATTGCACCACCGTCTGTGTGACTCATCATTCATTCATTCTGTTTGCACATCGAGTGTGTTCATCATGTTACATTATAATTTATAGTTGGCTCATGGGAATGCCGGGTGCTTAAATATTTGCCAATATATCTTATAACCAGTGCGCAAATAAAACTCAGATCAGCCTTCATACAAAAAGCTTTTATTTGCAAGATGTCCAAGCTCCTTCAAGAGTAGGCCTGCTGCTGCCTCTGAATATGATTGGCACATGGTGATCTGCATACGTCTGTTAGCAGCTGCACTGTGATCAGGGACTTCCTCTTCAAGCATCAGATACGAGAGTCTACTGAGAGTAAAAGCTAAGTCTGTCCTGGAGCTTTGGTCCCGCTGGTGCACTGCTATCAGAAATACGCTGAAGTAAGAGTGCTGGGGATGAAAAGGAATAACTTTATCTGCTGAAGCAGTGCCGATTCCACGTTAATCTTTGCTGTAAATATCTTCTAAATGTCATGACAGTCACAAAGGAAGACACTCTTGTCGGTTCTCTATAAGAGCGTACGGCACAATATGTGTCAGGAGATTATAGGTGACTTGTATGAGCCCTGATGTTGATGATGGCGATTAGTTTTCACCCCCACAGAGGGCGAGTAGAATCTTCTCATAGTCGTCTTTAGTGTCATCCTGCAGGACAGAAAAGATACTTTTAGCCCACATAAATAACATCGTGTATGATTTATCGTCATCGTCATCGCGTTTGCTCACCAGGATGTCCTGGTAGAGTGTTTTGCCGTAAGCTTTCTTGTACTCGTCCTTGATCCGCTTCATGTCGATTTCAGAGCGGGACACCATGATGCGGGTCAGGATAGCTTTGCGTGTACCTTTACCCTGATTGGGCACAAAGGGAGTCAGTCAGGAAAGCTCCCTAACTCTTTATAATCTATATTTTGTGAGGAGTAGCTTGTTCATACTGTACCTTCATGGACAAGTAGAGCTTCTCAGCAAAGAACGCAGGTCTGCTTCCCGCACACTTCACTGTGGTTAAAAAAAGGTTAGTGCATAAATCACAGGATTAATGTGCATATAATGAAGTTAGAGATTAGAAATTTGTGCCTTTACCTAAAGCTGTGAGACAGTTTTCAATATCTCCCTTCATCTCCAGGTCGATCGCTTTGGCCACGTCCACTTTGCTGTACTTTGAGTACCTCTCGAATACTGAAGGAGAGGAACGCGTGTCAGATCCGACAGCAACAATAAAACATTATAAAAACAGATTTTACTGAAGCGAGTCGGCGGCTAACCTCGGCGGAGATGAGGGGCGCTCCTGCTGGTGAGGATTTCAATGAAGACGGAGCAGTTCTTGCCCTTCCTGCCCTCCCCGGCCTCGTACAGAGACCTGGCATCGCTGTCAACCAGCTGCTCGTTGACTCCTTCAGTCCTGCCGGCCTGCGATGAAGACAAATCATTACTCTATTTCTGTTATAGAAAAGTTTATCTATTTAAGTCTATATAAGTCTATTTTTCATCTAATCAGATGATCGATCGCTGGCCAGTCCTCCAGTTGTAGAGGGGGATAGATTTAGCATGTCCAGTTGTTGGTAGTGTTGGAGAGGAGGTGACTGTTTTTGACGTGTACCACAGACCTCCCCCTTCTTTGTTACTGTTTAATTTGTTTGTCCGAGTACTGTGTTTATCTGTACTGCTTTTTTAACTCAAAATTTTATTAATTTTCCGCATAAAACAATAAAGAACAACAGTGTCAGTGGGACAGACATTATTTGATATAATATTTAAATGTCTCCCACATCGATCATCAAGGTTTCAGTGCTGTCTCTGCAGTGAGATTTGTATTTTTCCATAAATTTCTCTATATTCTCAATATAAAAAGTTCAATAAAGCTATTGTTAAAGAAAATCAATAGCACTACTGCTGAGAGGATTTTAGAGTGAACTTTCCCTTTAAAAAGCTTTAAAAAGCAGATTAAGGTTGGTTGTGCTGTGCATTTTCCATAAAAAGGCCCAATTGTTAAAGAATCTCTCATTTTTTTCACATATAAGGCCTTAAATATAACCATAGAGCAGTTAGGAGTTTGGTTTCTTTCTCAGAGGGCCTTGCTCAACAGTGCCCGCGAGGTGAGCTGACACCTCCACCTCCACCCACCAGTCTTTAACTGTTGTATTTGCATGTGCAGATAGTTTATTTAGTTATTATAAACCACTGTTGCAGCCACAGCAGGGTGTGTTGTGTTGTCTCAGAACTTAATGCATCCTGGTGACCGAGTGAGCGTCTGTACCAAACGCTCACCATGAGACGAAGAACGTGACAGTACGTACCTTGCAGAGTTCAAGGAGGGCAGTCCTGAAATCTCCACTCGTGTCAGACCTGATGTAGTCCTCCAGGTCCTTCTTGTATTCTATAACATTAAAATCAAGGATATACGACGATGTTGGAGATTTTAAAAATGTGCTTAAATCTTCTCCCACATGCCAGAGAAGGCAGACAACATTTGTCGGCACGCACCTTCCTTGTAGACTTTCTTTATATCCAGGATCTCTCTGTTGGTTCTGGAAGCCAAAATCTCTATGAGGGTGTCCTCGTCTGTGCCCAGACCCTGAGGAAGGACACGTGGGTAGATTATTGCATTGTTAATATGATGAATACAGAGAGAGAGAGAGAGAGCGTTTATTCAACGCTGGCCCAACTCAAACAAAACACACCTTTCACCGTCCCGTTAAGAAAACAATAGATGAATATGTGGAAGTGGGTGGATGTCACTACGCACCAAAAATAACAGATGATGGGGCTGAATGTGTGTGTGTGTGTGTGTGTGTGTGTGTGTGTGTGTGTGTGTGTGCGTGTGTACCTTCATAGCCAGTTTCAGCTGCTGAGCATCGTACTGGGCCGGTGTTTTCAGCAGAGCCAGCACCACGTCCTCCAGATCTCCCTTCAGAGCGCTCTTCAGCACCGTTTCCAGAGGCTAAAATAAACACAGTGTTTGAGATCATGTGTGTGTGTGTGTGTGTGTGTGTGTGTGTGTACTGATCAGGTGTGCCTCTTCTAGCTACGATTCGTTCTACAATCACCTTGCCGCTGGCCTGCTGGTAAGCCTCTTTGATCTGCTGTCTCTGCTCGTTGCTCCTTTTCACCAGGATTTCAATGATGGTGTTCTCGTCCACACCTGCACAGAGGACGTGAAGCAAAGATCGTTTCTGTTATTGTGCATCTGTACAACAGAAATAAATACATGAGATGAGATAAGACACATTCACACACGTCAGCAGCTTTTTGAGGTTCAACACCTTCGACATGCAGACTGGAGGAGCCGGGGATCGACCGATCGGCAAACTCATCTAGAACTGATTTATTTGTCTATTTATAACAGATTAATTTAATCTGTTACTTTATCACTACTATTATTTATCTAGTTAATTAGTTTGTCTGTTTACACATTTTAATGTGTTTGATTAATATTTAATCAATATGATTTATTCAACCTGTGTTTACGTTGCTGTGTCGTACAAATAAAGTCTAATTGATTGATTGCTTCAACATATAGAGACAAATAAGAGAAAAATAAACCTTTCAACGATACAGACATGCATGAAATCAAATCATGTGCAGGTTACTAAATACACACACACACACAGTGTGTGTAATGTTGTTGGTCTGCTGCTGGAGGAGCTGGTTAAGGTCTCCACAGTCTCCTGCAGGTTACTCAGTACTTCTAGTATTTGTAATTTCAGTGCGACGGCCCAAACGAAGAGAAGAGTCAGACTTTCCACTATAAGGAGTCACTCCGTGCATGTTTGCCAGCAGAGGGTGTTACAGCTCTTACAACAAAAGCCAACACGTCAAACAAACAGAGACACACTGCAAAGCCGAGACGTGTTCACACACGCTGCAAAGCTAACAAAGTATGCATCTCAAAGTCCACCTTTGGTCTTGATGGCCTTCTCCAAGACTGCCGCGTCTCCGCTGGCGCAGAAATTGGCCGCCGGGGTCACCGTCCCCTCCTTCTTCAGGACCTGAGAGAGACACACACAACATAGATTATTGTGTGTTTGGTAATAATATGGAGTTCTGCTTTGGTGGTGTGTGTGAGGCGTGTTTACAAAAGTGCATTTTTAAAATGCCTTAGACGCATGAAGCATGATGTGTGGCAGTTTTTGTGCCTCCTTTCTGAGCTGCCTGACAGCTTCACGCCTCCACAAACCATGATGGTGCCCTTTAAAATGCCGACACACACCCCTGTTGGACTGAGCAGAGTCAGAGCGCACAGACTCAGAAACTTGTGCAATTTTCCCACATTCGCTTTACGAAACCAGGGAAAGCAGAAGTAGTATTTTATCGAGTTTATAAAGGGAGGGGTGCAAATTCCTCCTTCTATGACTCACACACACTCAAGGCTGAGTATGGTCATCTTTCTCATTGCTTACAAGCTTCATACTGCAGACTGCCTTTCACTTGAATTACACTCCTCATCTTATCTTTCTTCTCTGGCCACACTCCCTTTTCCTTTCCTCTATCCTCCTTCAAACTTCCCACTCATTCATTCCTTTCCTTCACTATCCTCTAACACTTCTCTCTCTCTCTCTCTCTCTCTCTCTCTCTCGCTCTCTGCCTGATCATTCTTTCCACCCGAACATACCACAGGAAGAGAAAAAAAGGAAAAAACACTGAGGTTGGCCTTAGCAACTGGAACACAACCACACAGTTACATACTGAGTCATCGGGCATGCCCAAATAGATGGTCTGCTCCAGGAAGGCACCGATGAAAGACATGGTGGGACGATGGGGTCTGTCTGAAAAAGGGGGAGAGGACAGCAGAGAGAGTCAACACCGACATGTAACATTTAGAAAGTACTCTGACATGAGAAAGAAAGAAAGCACACTGAACATATTGTTACTTCTATTCATTCCGCTGCGCTGAGTGAGTTCTTATCTTAAAATGTTCCTTCATCCGCTCCTGAAGAGCTCAAGCCTCTGCATATTTACTCTAGGTTTATGTTAGGTGGTTTTCCATAATGGCAAGCATGTGGAGACAGCCTGGCCACACCCACGATCAACACAGATATGATATATAGGAGACTGTAGGCTACATTATAGATCCATCCTACTTTGATTTTATTCATGTTTAATATAATAAAACCAGCTCCACACTTTGCCTGCGTCAAATCTGCTGTTTTCCCAACCACACCCTCACAGATTACATCAGTACCTTAAGGCAGAGGCGTCCTAACGTCATCACATCTGGTACCAAACTTTCACCAAACTCTCCAAACCAAACTAAAAGCTGCAGGACGGATTGTAAATTTATATTTTCGAGAGAAAAAGTGACTTACCGTTTGGCTTTACAGGGAAGAAGTTTGTCTCACTGAGTTTCCAGGGGCGTTGTAGCGACCGACAGAGTATATTTATACTCGTGATAAACCCCACCTAGTAACGGGTCCAGCCCATCCTCCCCTCCACAAGGCTGCCATTGGATTGAACCGCTTGCATGCATGCGCGCATCAGAGCGCAGCGGAGCTCCGCCGTGCGTAAAAAACGAGGAAGAGTTTCTCCAGCTGACCTGAGGCAGTCACGCTGCTTACTTGAAGACACATGCTGACTTAGTTTTAGCTCGTAATGTTTCATAATAGTGGAAATCTCATGGAAAATCACGTGTGAAGAAGTTTCTGATGACTCAGTGTGCTTTTATTCTTGAGTTTGCTTCTTATAATGAGGTTTTAATGCAACATACCTACTATATATAGGAATTTCTATTTATTCTAATATTAAACCTGCTTACTATTGTCTACTGTGTTGTTTGTTATTGATGCAATAGCTATCGTTTAAAGCCATGTTGCATAGAAAATAGTATTTTGTACTGCAGTACATGGTTACATTTCCTGCTTGCCCAGCTCCGGTTCTGGCATGACAAACTGAGCTAACATTAGCTGACAGCAGCCACAGTGGGCAGCAGTTTACTTTACAACACGTCTTAGCAGCACTTTATAGATATGTGCTCCTCCACGTCCACAGGTAATGTATTCACTGCTGGAATCGAACCTTGATGAATGGTTGTTGACATTCCTGCTGCTGTTATCTCTCCTCTTGCAAGAACGTTATCAGGAGGTTACTGAATGTATAACGCCACTTTGTATCGATCTGTAGGGCCGCTGATCTGTGTTCCTGTAAACCTCAGCAGAACAATACCTGTAGGTACGACTGAGTAAAGAGCACCTCAACGTTCCTCAAAAGAGTCTGCCTGTGGTGTGATGAGGTAATGAGTTTCTTTAAGGTGTGGTGGGTTGTCATGGCAGCACAGCCCTGGGCCTGACGCTACCTGCAGGCTACGTGCCTCAACAGAGGGTGATGCTTTCACACAGCTGAGATAATGACACGTCGGACAGATGACTACATCAGTGGAGCCCAGTCATACTTTGTCATTGAACAATCAAGACTTCACAGGCCCTTGATGACGTCAGAGCAGGGTTTGGATTGTATGTTAATTAAAAGTGGCATCATGGGTGGGTTAGTCTTTAAAGTCCTCATGAAGTCAAACTCATTGTTGAAGTGTTGTTGTCCCATCTGTCCTCTGTCCTCCAGTATCCTCCACAAAGTCATGTTTTCAGTATTTTCAGGTATTCTTCATGGTATTTTAGAGTTTGTCATTTCCTGATAAACCATGAAAAGTTGTTGATGATGTCATCTTGTACTCGGGGGGGGGGGGGGGGGGCGTGTACTAATTTTGCATCCAATGAAGTGCTTTCTCTCGTCTGACACCGCCGGAGCAGAGTGCTTCCTGTTTGATACAGTCTGTGAGTGATTGTGAGGACTGCTACAGTCATCTGGGCCTCACTGATTACTGTACACAAGAAAAACTTTTATTTTTGGTGAAACTGGATCAGTTTTTATACACAATATATTTGCTGCTTTTCCCTCTGATGTCCTCCGTCTGCTCAACTAACGACCAACAGGTGACCTCAACGACCCACCTGTGTCCTTAACGACCCACAGGTAACCTTAACGATCCACAGGTGAGCTTAACGACCCACAGGTGACCTTAACGATCCACAGGTGAGCTTAACGACCCACAGGTGACCTTAACAACCCAGACTTTGAAACTGGATCATATTTTATACAATGGCTAAAGTAGCTAAACGCTAATTAACTGCTTCTAACTGGGTTCAGCAGCCAGACTGGACCGGACCAGGTTTGAGCACAACCCTGGAGACCAACAGGGAAAAATGTTACACTACCAAGGTGGTACAGACTTTCCTGATGGAAAGATTGCTAAGTAGCAAATCACCAAATGTAATTAGCTCCGTTAGCTGTGTGGCTAACTGGACAGAGTCGGCCCCAGGTTGCCAGGAGCCTAACCCGTCAAGAAAACCACCTCAGAAACCAATGGTTCCGGAAGTTGTGTGCCTGGAAGGTAGACGCTGACATTAGCTCATAGCTCATAGCAGTGGGGGAGTAACGCTTACTTGCTATTGGCTATTGTAAACACTACTTTTTTAGGAGGTACATGGAGACGGCGCTTGAGTAAATATGTCATATGATGTTTGTCACAACACAATCTCCACAAAGACGACACTCCTCAGTGCAGTTCACCTGGTTGTAGGTGACCTAGTGTGGGGGTGTGTGGGGTCTCCAGGAAAACAAATACAAAGAATGAAGTGAGTGTGTCTGCGAGTGTGAAAGAGCATCTAGTTACAATCTCTATCTTACACACGGGGAAACCTGAGGACTGTTTGGGGCATCTTTTTACCAGCAGCGAGCTCTGTGGGGTTTAAGCCAGTAACTAATGAAACTCCATCTCTGCAGGTTTAATATTTAAAGACTGTTGAGAGTTTGGTTCCCCTTAGAGATCGGGACCAACGCGTGCTGGTCAGCATAGCAGCACACAAGCTGCACTGAATCATACCGGACGGATCTGAGCTGCTCCCAGACCAGGTATTCCTTTTAACATGTTGTCTTGTCATGGGCTCTCTTGAAAGTAACACTGTTAATGATTGATCCATATGTATATTTTGATGTTTTGGATTGTGTAGGTCAGTTTCACTGAAGTGTAGCTCCTTTTGTCATGCACAAATTTCAGATTTCAGTCCATTCATGTCACTTTGTTTTGTAAAAGAACTGGCACTGTGCCAATTCCTGCCAAGATTTGTACCCTGACGGCATGAATCAGGGAATTTTAAAGAACAGACGTTGGGTTATTCCCGTTTAGAAGCTTGAAGTAGCTTGGAGAGAGGCTGACAAAAGGATTACGCTCCCTGAGTGAATGTGCTGTGTGAGCTTCTTGACATCTGCAAATAGTTTGAGGGTTGAACGAGAGTTTATCATAGATTGAAGTATTACTGGGTTTTTCAGCTGTATATAAATTGAAATATTAGCATCGTCATGGTTTTAAAATTATTTTAACTCTCTGTTCTTTGCAGATTTTGATCCAGTTGCATATATATGCTCACCAAAGAGCATACACGCACTTATATTCACAATGTACGGAGCTGAGAATGGATATGCACTGACCTTCCTGGGAAAGAAAGTAGGGAGACATCACTCTGTGGCCCCCGCAGGCAAGCAACGTGAGTGCAAAACACAGCAACAACTAATAAACATCTACAACAGTGGCAGTATTCATCTGCATGGCGGTATTTGCGTGACATCCATATGTTCATTTCTGTATCAGACATCAGAGTATATGTTGTGGAAGAAGCCGCACTGAGTGATAAACAGGTGAAGTTAGACGAGGTTTAAATATTTCAGCTGCTTGGCTGCCTCCGTTGTGAAGCAGCGGCGCACTCAGTGTAGCAGAACAAACATAACTCATTGTTCCTGGCAGGGTCTGGTTGGATATCTGGATACGAAGGCCAGCCGGGTCCACTAGAACCAGCTTTGCAGGGACACATAACAGACCGCTGCTGCCACTGTCAGTGGCAAAACAGCTGGTGTCAGTCCAGCTGCAGCAGAAATGTTCTGAGTGTGGTTTATATACACTTATATATGTGTACATGTGCATTCGTACATGCACAAAGAGGCCTGTGGGTTCTTATAAGATATATAAAGACTGGCATGCATTCTGCCATCATCTTCTGTCCAGATGTTTCAATATCTGTTCTCCTACAGCAGCTATTTTGAAACTGACCATCTTGTCAGTGGTTAAAAATTGTTAACTTGTCTTATACCATTCCATATTCTGCTCTATCCAAATGGCAACCTTTGTGGCTGTGAAGTGAACCAGTGCAGAAGTGTTAAAAAAAACTGCAGTTCCTCAAACGTCCACTTGAGGCTGGCTCCAGAAGTGAGTCAGTCTCCATAAGTTCCCATGTTCAAATGTCCAACTTCACAGCAGAAATAAACATGTTTACAGCCTGGTACAAAAAACAGTTTTGGTCTCTATAGCTAATTTCCCCGTTCATGACAACTGTACTGAGGGTGAATTTATATACAACTCACCTGTTCACATTATATTAAGACTTAAAGTTATGCAGGTTTAAGAGCGTGGACACTTTGATTGACAGGTGGGTGATGTTACAGGTGGCTTGTGCAACCAGGCTTGAGTTTCCAGGGGCGGATCCACATCTTTGACAGTTTAGATTAGACAGGAGGCAGTAGAGGCAGGACTGCCAAGATGGCCGCAGTCAGAGCCACCACACTGAGCTTCCTGAGATGGTTCTATCTTAACATATTTCATCAATAGTTTGTCTTTGTATGTCTGTACTGCGTATCTGAATTTGCTTTTCAAATCATTCTCCATCTACTTGTTTCATTTTTCTCAGTTGCCTGGGAGACGACTAACAGGACGACCGGTACCGAGGACCCCGAGGTGTCCTTACGCCCTGGACGGGTCCCAGTGGCAGAGCAGGTGATGGAGGATTTACCGGGCAGTGTGCCAGAGCTGAAGGATGAGAGGCCGTGTCCAATAATTCACAACACACAGTTTGACCAGTACGACGACAGCGCGGCAGGTCAGACCAGTAAACATCCCCCGACAAGCACAAACAGGCAGTCACAGAGGTGTAAACTATAAGATAACTCATATAAAACCTTTCGGGTTCATTCACCTCTGCCTGCTCGCACAGGTAACGTGATAACGTTCCTCTGTAATTCCTGATATAATTTCTGTTTCTCCACTAAAAGGTGTTTCTGGAAGGAAAGTAACAGCATGACGGCACGCCCACATTCCTGTATGAGGAAACAAAGAGGGGAGAGGGTGGGATGGGAATGTGACAGACAGAGCGTGATGAAATATTCACAGGGGGAGGCATTTCTCAATATTTTAGATAAGCCCGGCTTCAAAACTCCAAACTGAAAATAAACAGGGACTAACTAGTGAATGGAAAATGAGTCCAGTTATTGAAATGATCTACATTCTGAAATGTAAATAAGACGATATAAACTGCATGCTAATCGCTTCATAAAGATGTAAAACATGTTTTAAATCGAATGAATAAAATGTTAATGTTTTCACTGAGATTTATGTGTTTGATTTATTCAATAAAATGATAAATGTTATAAACAAATGTGCAAGACAGCAACGAGGGGAACACGCTGAGTGACTTCATCCAGTTGTTCGGTGATTGGAGCCTCAACACCCAATAAAACTATATAATGAGCCTGACTTTCATTGGTACACAATAATGATGAAATGCCTGAATATTTGCAGCTCTCTTCACTTAAAGTCACCAACGGCAGACATAGCAGCCAGCTAATATTATGTACTAGATCAACAGCAGTCAGCCCAGCTCGGCGTCTGCCTTTCAGCCTTGCTCACTCTCTCCTTTTCTCTTCTTAGTTTCCATCAGTGTCCTCTTCGCTCTCTTCTCCTCTGCCATTATGTCCATAGAGGCCGATGAGCATGGTTACATTGGCCTCTAACCCTAGCTCTGGTTCTGGCACAACACTGGCTTCACTCCGGGCCTGTAAACGTCCTCTTCTTCTTCCCGGTGGTCCAAAACGCCTGCGGTACAAACACTAACACTCCCCCGGTGCTCTGAGCTCACAGCCTGGCTAACAAACTGAGCTAACGTGAGCTAACAGCAACAATAGCACTTCTCCCGACCCGGAGCCCAAAGTTACATAGTGTGAGAACAGACGTACGAATGACAGAGTCACCATTCACCTGATCACAGGTCAGTGTAGATCAACAGGATTTAAACTGTTAGCATAGCATGAAACATAAAGAGAGCAGAATTTATTATGATGATGATTTATGCTGCAGCTGTTCATTATTAAAAGGCGTGTCAAGAACATTCACATAGCAAAATAATTAGGTAATCGAACAAAATGTGTGACCAGACTTGCTGCTCCTCTTCTTTCTCCTGCCTTTTACTCCTCATGCTGTTCTCCAACATTTGCTTCCTTGTTCAAGCTGTGATTCATCACAAAACTCTGTGGATGAGGAGGTGGGCTGCGTTCAGACGCTGGCTGGGCGCAAATCGAAGGAAACGCCCAAGACAAGAGGTCAACCAAGGTGTGTGAAAGGAGGGATGATGATGAGGTAGAAACATGCTGAGGTTGAGGTTCTCCGCAACTCTGATGAACTGAAGGGTGTTTCGCTGTATGTTACTCCTGCAGGCTCGTCAGACACTCAGCTGTCGGACAGCAGTGAACCAGAAGCCGAGAGGTCACAAGATGACAAGATCTACATCCCGTACGAGTCCGCTGAACTCTGCTTCACTCAGGTGAAATAATGAGCATCGTCACAGGAAAGCACAGTCAGATTTTATTTATAACAGAATGAGTCTATACAAGACACACAATGAAGACTCTGTCAGACTCTGTGTTGGGCTCTTTCTTGAGCTCACATGGCTGCCCTGATGCTGCTGGTGTGACCCTGCGAGGCATCTCATCAGTGTGTTCTACCAGGATGTTATTTTGTGTCGCATACACTCCAAAACAGATAGCTGAGGACATGGAAGCCATGAAGAGGAGGCACCTGGAAATGGTGCAGGAGATGGAGGAGAACTTTCAGATCACGGCACGAGAGAATCAGGTGAGGAGGCATATGAGAGAGAGAGGAGATAGGTCTTAACACATTAGTAATACAAATCTTCTTGTGTGATCAGGAGTGGACCGTGCAGAGGATCACATCTCACTACCAGAACAAGTTGAACACTCTGAGGAGAATCCTGAACATCTACCAGGAGAAGGTGGAGAAGAAGAACATTGACTGGGAGAGGAGAGTCGCGGTCAGTGATGTTCATCTCTCACCTTCAAACCCAACCAGACCCCTGTCCTGTTTTCTCTCCCCTGCTGCTGAAACTGTCTGATCTCTACTTCAAACTTTAAACAGCTGTATGCACTTCTCTCCTTGCCTCATCCTGTTTCCTGCAGGCCTTGACCGCACAGAACGAGCAGCTGCAGGAGGAGCAGCGAGCTGAGAGGAGGAGGAGTAAAGAGGAGGCCCTGCAGTGGAACAGAGAAAAGGTTGGCTTCCTCTGAAGTGGAGCACACCCTTGTGGACAAATTTGAGTATAACAGGCAACTTTTTTATGTCATTGCCTCAACTTTGTTTCTGGTTTCTTTTTAGAGCAAAATGCTGGAACTGTTCTCCAACAGGATGGACGTTCTGCACACCCACCAGGCGTCCAGTGAGTCTGCATGCATCCATGGATATCTACTGTATGCCTGCTAAAGTCACCTGACCTTCACCTTCAACACCTTTATGACGCTCAACAGCACTACAGGAGCTGCAAATGGCCAGAGAGGAAGTGGGGAAGGTCCAAGAAATGTTGACAGTATCCTTACAGGAGCAGGAAGCCGCTAGGGAAAGCGAAATCTCTGAGAAAGAGCTTTTAGCACAACAACTGGTGGGTTGGAATGAGTTGCACTTTCAACATGCTGTTAACAATCTGATATAACCACATTAAACATGTCTGTGCTGCCGTCCAATTACATGAAATATGGACAGCTGTACACAAATATTTGTTCTGATTACATTACTTCTGATCAAAAACTAGCGAGTCAACAACTTTGCTAAAAGCCAAACATCCTCTTCGCTCTCTTCTCCTCTGCCATTATGTCCATAAAGACTGTTAAACCTGGTTACATTGGCCTCTTACCTAGCTCCAGTTCTGGCACGACACTGGCTTTATTAAGGGCCTGTAAACCTCCTCTTCTTCTTCTTCTTCTTCTTCTTCTTCTTCTTCTTCTTCTTCTTCTTCTTCTTCTTCTTCCCGGTGGTTCAAAACGCCTGTAGGGAAAACACTAACACTCCCCTGGTGCTCTGAGCTCACAGTCCGGGCAGCACGGCTAACAAACTGAGCTAACATGAGCTAACAGCAGCTACAGCTGTCAGCAGTTTACTTCACTGTCCATCAGGAAACTCTGTAAATCACAGAGAGTTGAGGCAGAGCAGCTGGAGGACATCAGAGGGAAAACCAGAAAACATTTTCTCCATAAAAGAAATAGCTGGTGGTGTGTGACTTAGTGCCGTAAGTTACATAGTGTGAGAACAGACATACGAATGACAGAGACACCGTTCACCTGATTAGTCAGTGTAGCATCAGCATGATTTAACAGATGTTAGTTTAGGAGAGAAAAGTTACACAATGTTCCTTCAAGTTGTTTCTCTCTGCAGGAGGCAGATCAGACACTAGAGGGGGCTAAAGCCCGTCTGGCGCAGCTGAAAGAGAGGCTGTATCAGAGGGAGAGAGAGATCACTGAGCTGCTGGAGGAAGAGAGGACCCCCGTCCCTCCCATCGCTCTGCCTTACTGCACCATTCTGCTTCCCGCATTGATACACAAGGTGCTGCTCAACTGTTAAACTATAAATATGAACTTTAGTCTGTTCTGATACCGAAAGATGGCTTCATTTTGTTTTCCAGGCTCATGAAATCTGCAGTGCAGTGCCTGAAACCAGAGTTCTTTTGAAACTGATAGGCGAGGAGAATCGGCTCGCTCTGGCCGAAGTCAGAGAAAAACTGGACCATCTGCAAGCCAAGGAAGACAGAGAGTATAAGACCACTGACCAAGAGGAGTTAGAGAAAGAGCCAATTATCATACTGCAGTCATTCATTTGATTTACTATCTATTTTTCAGGTTAGATGAATATGAGTCAACTTTGTCTTTACTACAAGAAACAGTGAGGGAATATGAGGCCACTCAGTTGGCTTTGCGCTTCATCAAAACTGGAGAAAGTCCTGAAATAAATGGTAAATTATTAATTAATAATTATTCTAAATATGAATCATCTATCGTGCATTCAACCGTCCTTTAACTTTTAACCTTTAACTCATTCAAATTGGTGGTTTTTAACTTTTGTCTTACTCAGAATCCGACGCAGTCACAGAACTGGAGGCCATCTTGGGACGAGGGGCAGTCCGAACCACAGAGGGAGTGAAGATTGTCGGTCAGCAGCTTCTCTCGCTGCAGGATGAGGTTGGTCAGGTCAAAATCTCACATCAGGTCTATTTTAAAGCAACATTATGTGAGGTTTGGTATTTACTCTTGTCCGGCGGCCTCTTGCTCGGTCACTCTCCTTTCCTCTTCTTAGCTTCTCAACGTCCTCTTCGGTCTCTTAGCCTCTGTATGCAGAGGCAGCTGAACCCGTATACACTGTCTGGCTCTGGTTCTGGCACGACATCAGCTGCACTCCCCCTCACCCTAGGCCTCAAAACCTCCTCCAACTGGTGGTCCAAAGCTCCTTTGTCAGTACTGTAAACTTACTTTAGCAACAAGTCAAGCTTTCAGTCCATCAGGAAACTGTATATCAAAAAAATTGCCCAGCTCCTGTTCTGGCACAACACCAGCTCGGAATGACAGAGGTACCATTCGCTCACAGTGATTTTGAAGGTAGAAAAGATACATAATGTTGCTTAAAACTAAAAAAAAAACATGATAAATGATGGAGTCATTATTGTTTCAAGTTTCTATGATGCATGAAATGAAATGTTTTCTCTCAAGCTGAAGCAAATCAAAGAGGAGAAAAAGCAAATCATCGAGAACTACACTTCAGAAAGAACAATGAGGAAGAAGTATTACAACATGGTGGAAGACATGAAAGGTAAGGCCTCCACAGTTTAACCCTCACTGAGTTTTGTTTACATTATTGAGTTTTTATTTTGTCTTAGGTAAAATCAGAGTGTTTTGCCGGATTCGACCGGCGAGCCGGGCGGAGGTCGCACAGGGTGGCGCCATCGTCGTGGAGAAAACAGATGAGTACTCGGTCACTGTGGAAACCCCTCGGGGGCAGAGGGAGTTCCAGTTTGACAAGGTGTTCACCGCCGAAGCCTCTCAGGACGACCTGTTTCTTGACACCAGCAGGTGAGAGGGAAATGTATCATGAATAATGGGCCACAAATCTTTTGATTCTGATACTTAATAGAACAAATTTGAGCCTGAAGTTTGGGATATATTTCCCACACAGGCTGATCCAGTCGGCTATGGATGGCTACAACGTCTGTATCTTTTCATACGGCCAGACGGGCTCAGGAAAGACCTTCACCATGGTTGGGGACAAGGACCAGAAGAACCCCGGGATCATGCCGAGATCTTTTAATGCCATATTTGATATCATACAGGAGAACAGAGCCAAATTTGACTTCAAGGTAAGAGATATAAGGTAAGAGGTATATCACCAGTGTAATTAGATCTCATTTGGGACATCAGATGTTCCTGTGCCTCTTCATCCGGTAACCACAGGTTTCAGCCTATATACTGGAGCTGTACAACGACAAGCTGCAGGACCTCTTTGTGAGCCTGCCCGGTGAGGCCCATGCACAGCCCCAGTCCCATGGCCAGGCCAGGCGGGTCGAGATCAAGAGGAACAGAAAGGGGGTTGTGTTCGCACAAGGAGCAGAGACAAAGGAGGCCTCCAGTGCCCAGGAACTCTACGCTCTGTTCCAGCAGGCCTGCGCCAACCGACACATCTCTGCCACCAGTGAGTCCTCGATGCCGTGCCATGCCGCCCAGTTCAAACAGGGCTCTGCTAAATGGTTTGGATTAATTGTGTTAGCTACAGTTACAGTGTGAGGGTGCAGCAGCTGGGTACATCATTACTGGACTGGGTACTGAGTGGCTGTAGGAGCTTCAAAGAACTCTCCTTTTGAGATCTTTCGCTCCCGGCCTTGCTAAGGCCGGCATCTGTCCGTAATAATTATAAGTATTTTGGCCATATCTTACACATTGCCCCTTTGAGGCATTGACAAGTATTTGGGAAACTGTGATCACCATCTGTGACATTCAGGGCCCTTTTTTCGTGGTGAATGTTCCCCCAGAGATGAACGTGGAGAGTTCCCGCTCCCATCTCATTGTTGGCATCATGGTGGAGAGCAAGAATCTGACCAATGGGAGTGTGTGCAACGGGAAGCTGAGCCTTGTGGACCTGGCAGGCAGTGAGAGAGCAGCCAAGACTGGAGCCAAGGACCACCAGCTTAAGGTTTGCTTAGATGTTATGTTTTAATTATAAAGATGATTTATCAGATGTTTTCTCATGAACTCTGTAAATTCTCTGCAGGAGGCCAACTCCATTAACAAGTCTCTGAGTGCTCTGGGTGATGTGATCTCAGCCTTGTCTGCTGAGCTGCCCCATGTACCATACAGGAACAGCAAGCTGACGCAGGTAGTGTTGTAAAATGAACCTTGAGCTGCTTGTGATTCCTCACGTGACCTGTGCATTTCACCTCCTCTCAGGTGATGCAGGACTCCCTGGGCGGAAACGCCAAAACCCTGATGATCGTCAACATCTCTCCTTCAGAATGCAACCTCGATGAGACGCTCACATCCCTCATGTAAGAGACAAAGAGAGGGAGGTTTACCTTTTCATTTATTCAAATCCTAACAAACTAACAACGCCCGAATGTCCTGAACCTTCCAGTTATGCAACAAGAGCGAAGACCATAACCAACAATGTTCAGAGAAATTTGGAAAGCAAAGAGATCGCCCAGCTAAAAGAGGTGCGTGTAATTTGTTACAACAATGTTGCCAAATGTTTGACGTAGTATTCTGAATCTATTTGTGTTTTCTTTTTCCTGACAGGTGATCATGAAGCTGAGATCAGGACAGACAGTGGAAGATGAGGATATTTGAACTCTGCTGTAAATATAACTGTGTACAACAGTGGAATAAAACATTAAACTGGGATATTCGGACCATGTCTTGAGTGGTGTCTAGTCTCTGTAAATCACAGAGAGTTGCGTTACGTACTTCTCCCGACCCGGAGCCCAAAGTTACATAGTGTGAGAACAGACGTAAGAAAGACAGAGACACCGTTCACCTGATCACAGGTCAGTGTGGATCAACAGGATTTAACATCTGTAACTAAAGCATTACTAGAGTAAAAAGTACAATATCTTCCTCTGAGATGTGGAGTAAACTTGTATAAAATGGAACTTTGATGTACTTAGTTGGATGGGGATGGATGACATCACACAAGGGCACTGGCTGGTTGCATTCAGGGGGATTGCGTGCAGTTTGTTAATGGGAGCGTCTACAGAATGAGGCCCCCACAGTTACAGGGCCCCACATGTAACTGAAGAGGCAAAAAGGAAGTCAGCTGGTTGGTTTACACTCCTTTTGTATGTGGGAAAAACACTTTGTAGCCCATCAGAGCTTGAGATGTTAAATCTCCAGGGCCCATGATCTGTTACCGGGTCACAGCCCATAATTCGGACAGAAGGTAGAAACAACCAAAAGAAGAGTTTGCAGCAGATTTTTTGTCATTTGTAGGTGATAGCACCTTCCTTTCCCTTGAATTTGATGTTTATTGGCTCGTTTTAGGCCTTGGCTCGAACTCAAACTAACTCTTTGAGCCTGGGTGGCATGTCAGCGCTGACAGTGGTTTACCAGTTTCTATAAGTAGACCGTCTTTTGTCTGCAACTGGGGCCAATCTTAATTGTCCAGCATTTTTAATCCATACTGCGGGCCATGATTCCCTGGCTTTGCGTGCTGCGTTTTATTGGCTGCTTTAGATCAGAGGCCAGTCAGCACATGTTCGCCGTGATTTGTTATTCTTTAATGACGGCCATAGTTCGAATTATACTGTGTGAGCTCTGTGGACTGGAACAAAGTGAGAGACAAAGACACAGAGAGCTACAGGGAGTACATGGAGAGGGAACAGGGTTGATGAGGGGGCTGAGGTCTCATCTCCTTGGTGTGTTTTGTTAATTAATCGACACAAACCAATTTATCACTGTAAATGGTTTGTATGCATGAGCACACAAAGGCAAACTGGGAATGATGCCTGAGACAGTGTTTGAGTTACAGTACTCATTGAAGACACGTTAAGCTACACAGAAGTTCAACATTTTCCATTTTATTTTGAAGTATGATGTTGTTAGGTATGATGTGTCAGACATTACATGATGACATTATGATACATTGACATTCAGACTACTGAAATTAGCACGCTACTAAGAGAGTGAGCGAGCAAGAAGCCACTGGACAAGAGTAAAGGGACTGACTTTTAGTGGTTGGTGAGAGCTTGGTGAAATAAAAGGCTGAAAGACAGACGCAGAGATAAATCAAGCTACTTTCTCTTTTGGTGAGGTAGAACAGGAAAGAAGGAGGGACCCTTTCAAAGTATGAGCACAGAAGCACTGAATGACATTCAATACAAACATGAAGTTAGTTCATATTTATACTATCTCTAAAAAATCTTAACACATTTCTATATACAGTATATTTCCCTTTTGTTGTTGATGTGTGATACTCCAAAACATCCACACAGAGCATAATTTGTTTGTTGGCGGTCTAAAACCTCAAGGAAATTGTAATCCTGTACGGATGTGGTTTCATAGTCAGCCCAAAATCGGTGCTGAGATCCAGCTCCTGCCCGGGAACGTTTTCAATCCGCAGCCTGTGAAGCAGCGTGGTGAGAAAGACAAACATCTCCAAACGTGCAAATCCGTCACCAAGACAGCGTCTCTTCCCCATGCCGAAGAGGAGAACCTTCTCCGTCAGCTCCTTGTTGAGGAGTCCTGATGAAGCCAGGAAGCGTTGAGGGCGAAATGAATCTGGGTCACCCCAAAGATCGCTGGGACAGAGTGAAAAACAAAGCAATGATCAACTGAAGAGATGCTGACACATCTGGGTGTCTTATCAGTCAAATTCAAAGAGATAATGTACTGACGATTGTTTGTGGCTATACTCACACATCATGATTGACTTGATACTGGTTAATGAAGACACAGGTATCTTTGGGAATGAAGTATCCATTCAGGGTGACGTTTCTCGTGGTGCTAAAGAGGAGAGAAGCTTCAACAAGAAAACATACAACTGTACATGAGTGTAATGTAATAATAAAAACTGCCTACTTACCAGTGAGGAATGGTAAAAGGGACATATGAAGCATGACGAAACACTTCATATATGAACGCCTCTGTGAAAGGCATCTTGGGCTTATCTGAAAACCTTGGCAGTCTGTCTGTGCCAATGTGGTCATCTGGAAAAAGAAAATCCAAACCTCATTAGAAATGTAAGGGAAAAAGTCAGAGTTTAAATTATGCTACACTGACTTTAATCACATGAACAGTGTTTCTGTCATTCCCACTCTCCATCCTGTACACCTTTTTCTGCACTACTTTAACTATGTGCTGACAGGGAGTGGAGCCAGTGTCGTGCCAGAACAGGAGCTGAGCAAGCAGGCATTGTAATCGAGCTCAGCAGCTTCTATGGACATAATGGCAGAGGAGAGGAGAGTGAAGAGGACACTGACGGAGGAAGCTAAGAAGAGAAAAGGAGAGAGTGAGCGAGCAAGAAGCCGCCGGACAAGAGTAAATCTGGGACTGACTTTTAGTGGTTGGTGAGAGCTTGGTGAAATAAAAGGCTGAAAGACAGACGCCGAGCTGGGCTGACTGCTGTTGGACTAGTCAGTAATATTAGCTGGCTGCTCTCCTCCCACTCCTGTCCATGTCCACCAGACACTAATATATTTCTAGATAAATTCTTGTTAGTTTTTGAGACTTTGAGTTGACTCAGGTCTTGGGGTCTTGCTTTTCAGACTATGAAGGATACTGAACTGTAATGCAGGTTGAGTGTTTGGCCAGTACAGCCCTTGAAGCTGGGGTCTTTATTGATATCAAATTACCTTTTATGCATATAATAGATTTTTAATATAATTATTTCATCATTATTTTTCAGTGTAGACCTCAAAAGTTCCCTTCCTGTTTAACTGGGGTTAAAAGTGCTGAGATCTGTGTTGTATCTTTTGAGTTTGTAACATTGAGCATGCTCGTCTTTCAAGTTTATTCAAAATGTTGCTCATTCATTGATAATGTTTCCAGTAAATTGGTGAGCTTGCTGTAAGCAGTAGAATAAAAGATTAAAGCGATGAGTAAGAAGAGAATGTGATCAGTGCCTTGCGTGTTACGGCCTTTGTGTCAGCCTGGAACAACTCTCTAACCTTTCTTTCTTTCTTTCTTTCTTTCTTTCTTTCTTTCTTTCTTTCTTTCTTTCTTTCTTTCTTTCTCCGCCTCCCTCTCTCTCGTACTGATTCATCCCACCTCCTCCTGCCTCCCCCTCCTCCTCTGCTTCAGAACAGACAACACCAGTTTTGTAGCTCTGCCGTCAGCAAATTGGACGGATCTTTTGTGAGTTTCTCTGGTGGTGGCTGTCGGACTCTGTCTGTCCAGAGAAGGGCACCCGGGTTGTTGGGCTTTTATTATTGGTTGGTTCTCCCATACTTAAGGACATACTTTTTCTATTTTAACAGTCCAGTGTGTCAGATTTAGGGGGCTCTATTTGCAGAAAATAATTGTACAGCCACCATAGTTTATACTTCATGCTGGGAAGGATGGGATGAGGTGAGGGGGTGGCAATCAGCATCCAAATTGGTATTAAACTCTGGATCTGTTTCTCATCTCAAATATTAAGAGCTACTGTGCAGGAAGCGACACTGTCACTGTCTAAATTTAGTTATCTGGACTACGAGTCATTGCACTAGAGACTGGAGAATGGGCCCTTGCTATTTAGCATAGCATGAATTGAATTATTTTTCTTTAATGCTCTGTAAGTGCTGAATTTACCAGTTGGAGTTAAATATTAATTAAAAAGGAGAATGTCTAGGTCAACTCATTTGCCCACCATCCGGCTGGCAAAGCACCCGACCCTTATGCCTATCCCTAAAAGTGGTGGGCCCACAGGGTGTTGGATCCATGTTGTTCCTTTGGGCTGAGCCCAGATTCCAGTGTTGCAGCTTTTTTTGGCTGATTCATGAGGTTCTCTGAATCAAATTTAGTCTGGTCCCTGCCCTGGAACCAGTTTGCCTTAGGATACCCAGATCACTATGTAAAAGTAAGGATTCTTTTGGGGGAGCTTGGAGTAGAAAATGTCAAAAAGAAGCCAGCTGAGGTGGATGCCTTCTGGCAGTCCTTCTTTGGAGGCGTTCCAGGCACGTCCAACTGGCAAAAGACCTCCAAGGCAGTCCCAGAACTCACTGGAGGGACTATATAGACCATCTGTCCTGGGAACACCTTGGGATCCCCCAGTAGGAGTTACATTGCTAGGGAGGGGGACTCCTGGAACGCCCTGCTAAACCTGCTGCCACCGCGACCTGACCTCGAACAAGCGGAAGGAAATGGATGTACAGTACCTATCTCCTGGTGTATTCTGTCCTGGATGTCAGGAAACTTAATGAGGTACAACAGGCTCCACTGTAAACCAGCAATGATGGTGTCAAATCCTTCAGAGAATCACAAACAAGCAGTGAAAAAAGAGAGTAATCATCTTCATCACCAGCATTATACATCATCAATTATAACATAAGTGAAATGTCCAGTGTGTGTCTAACCTGCTCCAAAGATGTCAATGACACTGTGAATGATCTGAGAGTTGGAGAGCATGGACATGTCCTTACTGTCTTCTCTGTCCTCACAAAGTGAAATCAGAGCGTCTGTAATGTCCCGGATACAGTTCTGCAATCACACACATAACTTAATTTAACGCTGATTTCTGAAATCATTGCTATCATATATGGAAATAGAGGTTCAGAGTTTTAAAAGCAATAATTGCAGAAGAGACAGTAATCAGTTATGCTACGACGCGTGTCTTCCAGCGGGTGCTAATTCCTAATTAGAGTGCGTGCGAACAGTTTAGGCGCTCTGCACAAGAACAAAGGTCCCTCCCAGGGAACTTGTTTGTTATTTCTTTGGCTGGAGTTACGCTCACAGCTACTACTGTACGAGTGCAATGTCAGATGAAATAGTGGACGGCAAATTAGAGGGACAGATCTAAAGAAAAGAAGACTTACAGACACGCCATCTACCGCATTGGGCTGTCCTGAAAGTATCTGGATTTTGTGGTCACTTGTGCAACACACCGGTTTAGGGGAGGATAATGATCAAACTAGTGGTTGGTCAAAATATACCCCATGTGCTTCTTGCCTTATCAAAGGTGTTGATGTGTTCCTCAATGCTCCGCTCCATGAATCCGTTCATCCTGTGGATGTGCTGGACCATCTTCCTCAGAGATGGACTTGGAAAGTAGCGGAACACAGGGAAGAAATCAGCCAGGTTCCCTGCTGCAAAGATCCGCAGGACCTCGTTGTTGATGTGAACAATAGTGAGGAACTCCTTGTCATTGTAGTCGTATCTTTTCCCAAAGCAGAGGGCGCAGACAACATTTGCCACTGAGGTCACCAGGGGCGTCACCGGATCTATACCTGTCATGTCTCCTTTAGCAGCAGCCTGTTCCTGAATCACCTCCACCATCTCAGCTGCCTCAGCGCAGACATGCTCCTCCAGGAGGCAGGTGGCACCAGATCCTCTGGGCTCAGCCTGGGAGAAAGACCTGAGGGCGTTCTTGCACAGCTTCTTATGGAGCATCCAGGCTGGTCCATACTTCTCACTGAAGGTCATACTGGTCCCGTTGGCTACAGCAGAAAAGGTGAATAGGTCAGGTCGGCCAGCAAAAGCTTCTCCCTGCCGAACCAGCGCCTGTCTGATGGTGGTGTATCCACTCAGGACGACGACAGTCAAAGAGCCGAGATGCATCTAAAGTCAAGGAATGACAAATGATGAAACAAATAATCTGTCAACCTAAAAAAGAAACACATTTTACTGTCAATACCTTGAAAACATCGCCATAACGGAGCCTCAAGCGGGTTAGAGAAAGGTGAATCTGGTCCCCCATCTGGAGCAGATTGCCGACAAGGGGCCACGGCGTGGGGCCAGGAGGAGGGGGGTATTTTGTGTGGTCCAGATGGGAGTGCTGGTGGTGGTGGTGGTGGCTCTTTCGGCTCCTGAGGGCCATCAGGAGCAGGGTGAGAAGACAGAGAGCAACTGTGATGCTAGACAAAGAGGCACCAGGGTTCTCCTTGATGTGCAAAGTCCCAAACGTGAGTCTCATCACGGCAGGTAAACACTGAGAGAGACATAAACGATGAAATTATTCTAAATCAAGAAGTTGTGACTCAAAACAGAGTGGATTTATTCATAAAAAGTAAGTAGTAAACGGAGCAAAGGCAGAAAACTCACCATGCAGTATCCACTGTAACCCGAAAAACAGACAGCAGAGCAGAGGGAGCTGCAGCCCGCTCATGACAGGGAGGCACACATGGTGAGAAAGTTGGCTCAGGGTGGGTGAATGACGAGTCCGGCCTGGCCAGCCAGTGACCGCATCAGCCCATATGAACCATTCACAACATGGGCCCCTCCTCTGCTGTCCCCTCACAAAGGTGGAGGCTGTTTGTTGTTGCAGTGCGTTAGTTTATTTCAAATATATTGCATGTATGAGCATCACAACATGTCATGCATTCAATATTTCATATCTGAATTCAGGACTTTGTTTCAATTAAAACACTGTGATACCTTTACTGGTCTTCTTTAATGAACAATGTAATTCATGTGTCACAAGGGGGCGCTGTCAGTCTACAAAACAACAGGTACGCCTGTACACCAATAACACCTGGTTTATAAAAATACAAAGATTATAATGAAGCTTCACGATGTCCAGGCAGCTGCTGGTAACAGCTTGTAACTGTAAGTGCATTTTTTAAAGCTGTTGCTATGGTGACGATTCAAGAACATACCACTGAACTGAACGTTGCAGCCTGTAAAACGGTTAAATAAATTGTAATAATAAAAATAACAAATAAAAATAAAAATAACTCATTAAGATAAAATTCACAAGTACTAAATAGACTGATTAAAATAAATAAATTAATGGAGTGCATTTTAAAAAAAAACGCATTTCTCAAAGCTGTTGCTATGGAGACGATTTAAAAAAACGCCCAACGGGTAAGTTTAAAAACTTAAATTTCTGATTAAAAAAAGATGTTTAATTTACTTTAGAAACATTATCAACAGATTGTTACGTGAGGAGAGTTTTTAAATGTGCTTTACATTACAGTTATGTAACTGTTTCTGACTCGTCTAACATTAAAACAGCACAAACAGTTTGTAACAGAAACACAGTTTATATTTATGGATTATACTGATGTCAGACTGTGGACATATGACAACCTTTGTCTCATGTTTATAGAGTGATGGGCACGTAAGGAATATTAAAAATGTCATATTTTTTAAAGGGAGTTTGGTGTCAAACTGCTGATATGTTTATTGTTTAACGTTTTATCAACGCTGCAGAAACGTTAGGTAACTGTTAGGTATGACAAGGTTTGATTACTGATCACGTTTATTATCAGCTGTTCAGTTTTTAACAGCAGTATGCAGGTGGTGGTGGATCCTTTAGTGTGTTTTTAAACTACATATATGTTCATCTTTGTCACGACCTATGACAAACATTAAAGGTGCAGTGTAAGGAGGATCGTGCTTTCATGATTCATGATTTGTGATCTTAGAATGAGCCTTTATATCTACAGAGGAAGTTGGTCCTCTTCCATGTAGTCCGCCATTTTGAACCACCATGCTTCTACAGTAGCCCAGAATGGACAAACTAAAAAGCTGGCTCTAGATTAGTAGTCAGGGTAGTTTTTCCTACATGGTTTGAAGGTGAAGGTGAGGGTGAGGTGAGGGGTACAGTCGGTTTAAATCTTCACGATTCAAATGTAATCTTACACACTGGACCTTGAACGCAACATTAATGTAACCGGACCACAGAGACACAAGAACAAAGCACTTAACTGTAAATGGATTAAATTCACATTTTCAGTAATTAATTCTTCACGCAATTTAAATGTTTAAATGTATATAAAGAAAATAAAAATGAGGTGTCATAAGATTTCAGAGCTTTTGCTGTGTTCAGGTTTTGAGCACTGAATTCTGTGAAATCTGTGAAACAACGTGGATTAAAATTAAAGTTCTGCTTTACGGTAAGTCTGCACTCTGAAATGAAAAAGCTAAATTCTGATTTTTTTAAATCTTATTTTTACTGTTTTGCAGTCAGATTTTGGACAAAGCAGCAGTGAGGAAGAGAAGGAGGAGGAGCAGCCATCATGCCAAAGAAGACGAAGAAAGGCAGAGGAGCTAACGGTGATGGAAAGATGGAGGAGGAGGCGTCAGCATCAGAGGTTCAGTCCAAGGAAGAGATGGCCGTCAAGAATGTACAGAGCCGCACGCTGTCTCTGAAGGTGAGGTTCAGCTCCAAGTGTTTTCATTACAGCACTGGTTGTTCAAAATGTTGATATAGGCCTGCTGTACACACATTTTTAAAAGTTTTCTTACATCCCTTAAATAAAAACCCTTAAAGGCCTTGTGACCTCGCTCTGATGGTGGTAAGGACCGCCAGTTTGGAGGCATTAACTAACACTTTAGCTTTTCAAAAGGAAATCAGGATTTGTCAGTGAGCAGATGTGTCGTCTGTTTAAAAATCAGGCCGAGTTGGAGACAGAAAAGAAGAACTCTGCTGCCAACATGCTAAAGGTCAATGAAGGCTGGAGGTCCATTCTCCGTCAGACTCAAGACCCCAAGCTGCGTCAACAAATTATGATGCTCAAACAGCAGTTTGAGAGGGAGGTGGACGGCCTGGACGGCGACATCAAGGTGAAACCACACTCTTCGCGCTGATGCATGTTAATGTGTTTGACTCTCAGTGTGTTACTTCCCCTTTGTCTGTGTTGCAGAATATGGAGAGTGGCCTGCTGCAAAGGGAGCGTCAGTCGGCTCAGGTGCACCGTGCTCACCTGCAAAACGTGGAGAGTCTGTGTGCTCTGCAGGACAAACGGATAAATTTAGTGCAGCAGCCGTGGGAGAACTGCATGCAGCACATGAGCTCCAAGTTAAACTCTCAGAGGTCAGTCTGAAGATCCACAGCGCCCCCCACAGCCTGCAGTGTGGATTACACCTGACAGAAACAACAACAACATGCTGATCCGTAGCCTCTCTGGTGTGATCTGGGCTTTGTGTTTCAGAGAGATGTTGTTGTCAGATTCTCAGCAGCAGGAAGACCAACTGGAGGCCGGAATGTCCCTTATGGAGGATGAGCACAAAGCAGTGCTGGAAGACATGCACAAACTGTATTTAAGAAGCACCACACTGTACGAGATCGCCTATGAAGAAAGGGTATCTAACAGAACCGGGTCACCCTCACCATATTCAGTCCAATATACAGGTGTCCTGATTTGTCTCCTGTCTCTGTGGACAGCTGGAAGCTGCTATGAAGAAGAAGAAATCCAAAGAGGAATCCAAGGGAGCCAAGAAGGACAAGTTCAGGAGAATGATGTGGAGTAATACGTTGGACGTTCAGGAGGCTAACATAGACATGAAGAAGATGATAAGGATGAAGGTCAGTGAAGGATTACTGTGTGCAATAATTTAATCTGATAATATTTGAGGGACACCTGACCAACAAGGTCTAGTTTCTTGATGGTAACCCTGTTTAATGGATTTCAGAAAATATCTGTCTGATAGATAATCTGTCCAGGCTCAGCTCGGATATCCGGAAGGAGATCGGAGCTGCTCCTTTGCATTGTAAGGAGCCATCTTAGGTGGTTGGGGCATTTCATTAGGGTGTCTCCTGGACGCCTTCCTTTGGAGATGTTCTGTCCAACTGGATTGAAATTGGGCCAAAGCCTCCATATAGTAAAAATTCTATGGTGGATGCTGGTTTGTTGTTTTAAGGATTCTACAGCTTTGATTGGAAATCTTCCCCAGAGCCAGATAAGAAGTTGGAGAACATAGTTAGCACTGGGAGATGTTTAGTGTAGCGCAATGTAGCATCAGATTGTTAAACTGAAGTCTCCATCTTGTTACCTTCCTTTCTCAGTATTCTCAGGAACAAACACAGAACAAAATATTGACCCAAGAAGATGTGAGTGACCAGCAACGGCAGGAGAGACTTCGGATTCATAATCAGCTGGCTCAGGCTCAAAAAGATGGAAGGAAACGGCTCACCAACCTCACCATCCAGAGCAACAACGCCGCCAAGAAACTGCAAAGTGTTGTTGCCAAGGTGAACCATCTCATGCCTGGTTTGCCCACTGTTCACACCTATGCTTGCCCTTCTTTTCACTCTGTATTTTCACTGTGTGGTGATGCAGGGAGAGAGCCTTTTACACGTTGGTGAAGTATGTCAGAAGTTGGAGAGCAAGCTGGAGAAAGCTTCAGCAATATCATTTTCTACAACGGAACACCAAGAGGAGAAAATTGGACCGGAGACAGAGGAACCAGCCAAGGTAGGACGTTCAGGACAATCAGACAAGTTGGGAACCTTGTCCAGGTCATCATTGTAAATGAGAAGTGGTTCACTTATCTGGAAATGCAGCCTCCCTGACTTTTGGGTCTCTCTCTGTAGAATGTGTCAGAGTTTCCAGAGCTGCGTCAGCTGACGCAGCGCCTGAACGATGTGGTACTGCAGCGAGAAACTCTGAAGAAACACAAAGTCGAACTGAAGCAAGAGAACGAGCAGTTGAAGCTGCAGCTGCGTGAGCACCTGGACGATATGATGCTCAGCAACAAGACCTTCAGTGGACCCGATGCTCCTCTCACTGTGCAACGGGCCCCAAAGACCAATACCCCAAAGACCAGGACCCCAATTGCCAATACCCCAACCACCACAAAAGTGTAGGTGTATGTTGGCATGCAATTCTTAATCTGATGAGGTCCATCATGTGCACATGAAAATAGTCAAATGTCTATTTGAGGTCAACTTATTCCTGTTCCTTTGGAAATTACATTATTACAAACACTCACTGTAGGACCCAATAATCTTTGATGAAATATTAAAATGAACTCCTTGATTTTATGGTAAACTATCAGCTCAAGTTTGACTCATTTAGCTTTTTGCTGTAGCTTTCGACCACATCTGAAGGTCTTCAACGGAAGTTGTTCAAGTGTTCCTGGTTTTGTCAGTAGTGTCATTTGTTTTCCTAAAATGTCCTCCCAGAAATGTTGACACAATAAAAATAGAGAAACATGGATTGAGCGTTGTGTGCTCTGTTTTCATGATCGAGTATGGTTTACTGGTTTAGTCTAGAAGATAGTTAAAAATACCATCCAATCATGGAGAACTCCCCACTGCAGCTTCAAGTCAACTATAAGATAAAACTGAGCTACACATTAGTATGAAGTCTGAATGTCTGGTCTTTTGAATACTTCAACTCGCACAGTAAAACTTTAATTTGCTTTGATGAGACTTTGTCATTATTTATTTACATTATTTTTATGAGTACAAAAGCATTTTTTTTAACTTTACACGAAGAGACAAATTAAGAACATGTATAGCAACCAAAACATGCACAGTAGACCTACTTCATGAAGCTGGAACACCTTAAAACTAGTAGGAAAGGGTGATTTGGTGAGAAAAGGGAAGTTTTTAACAATGTCACTTTTAAGTAATTGTTTAAAACCACTACCGGTGAGGCGGGACGTGATGCAATTGTTTTCAGTGTGGCAGATATTTATAAAGCTGCTAAAATATTTATAAAGGTCCACTCTGGACATGCGGCAACCCCCGTGGCCAAGAAGCAGCCTGACTAACAGAGCTAACATTAGCTAACAGCAGCTACACTTGTCAGCAGTTTACTTCACTGTCCATCATAAACTCTGTAAATCACAGAGAGCTGAGGCGGAGCAGTCGGAGGACATCAGAGGGAAAACCAGAAAACATTCTTCTCCCGACCCGGAGCCCAAAGTTACATAATGTGAGAACAGACATACGACAGAGACATCATTCACCTGATTACAGGTTGGTGCAGATCAACATGATTTAAATTCTGGTATATGAACATAAAAAACTTGCATAATGTTTCTTTAACAGGTTTTGGACAGCATGTTCTCTATAGTAGTGTCTGTTATGTGTTCGTTAGCTTAACCACTTAAATAGCACTTTCATTTTAATATCATACAAAAAAATAGAAAGACATTTTACTATTTACACAGATTTCCAAATGAAATCAATAAAACCGTTGACCTTATTGCAACGTAGCAAACATGATCATGTGATGTACAACACAGTACCGCACTCTGTTTTGTTTTGTTGTAGTAA
The DNA here is from genome assembly GCA_028641955.1 of Protonibea diacanthus. Taxonomy (NCBI): domain Eukaryota; kingdom Metazoa; phylum Chordata; class Actinopteri; family Sciaenidae; genus Protonibea; species Protonibea diacanthus. The sequence continues at coordinate 25,288,443 of CM053985.1, forward strand.
TACTAGTAATACAGATAAAACAGTGATGTGTGTCCATTTACTTTACACAGAGAAACTCCACCTAGGACTAGACTGTAGTGTGACTTTCAGTTGGCATTTCTTGACATAAAATGATTTTTCATCAGTCAAGACTGAAAAACTATCATTATTCTAATGGCACCCTCCATATACTCTATGACTCAGACTGCGGTGGTGGTTGTTTGTGGTGAACTGTAGGTATCTTCTGGATTTTAGTCCACGAATCTTGACCTTTAGTGCCTTGGAGGCCCACCCCGACCTCTTCCTCTCCCAGGCCCAGGTTGGGGCCCCCTGGCGGTTGCAGGAGGCCCTCTTGGCCCCGGAGCACGGGTCACTGGAGCTCTGGGGTTTGGGGCAGCCAGTGACACCTCCTTTTGCAGATTAACCCCTTTTCCTGCTGCACGTTGTTTTGTTTTGGGAGACTTGCTGCCCTTCTCGATTACAACATCTGAGAAGACAGATAAAGAACAAAATGAATGGTGAGGACAGCTGTGTGCGAGATGGCTGATAGCATGTGCAATAAAGGAGTATACGTGTGTGTACCGGGTGGGGGTGGCTCTTCCTCGGTGGGAGGTGGTATTAGAGACTTGTTTGGCAGCAGGTCCTCCAAGTCTTTCATCACTTGATTAGTGCTGTCCTTGTTGTTCCTGCGGTTCTTCTCCTCGTCTCGAGCCTAAAGTGTCCAACAGTACACCAGATAGATAGTCATTTGTTTGATTGGATCTTGAACAAAGGAGATTTCTAAAAAGACGGAAAAAGGAGGAAGATATACTGACCATTTGCATCTTCCTTTTAAGGTCCAGGTTTGCTTGTTGGTATCCCTTTGACACTGCATTCAGGTAATAGATGGCCAACCTGTTCAGTGAAAGCCAACATAAAACGCACAACAACTTAGACCAGAGTCCAGCTGTGCAGACAGTAGACATACTAAGGTCAGGTTCTCAAGTTTTAGATGCATATACTGTAGGTATAAAGACTTTCCTCCTTCGCTTGGGGCAGCAACTCACTCCCCACCCAAGCAAAGGAGTTCAAGTATCTCTGGGTCTTGCGCATGAGTGACGAGAAAATGGAGAGCAAGATGGTATTGCCGACATTGTACCGGACTGTTAAGCCGACTGGGACTGAGCCAGAAGGTAACGCTCTTGATTTTCCGGCCCATCTACGTTCCAACCCTCACCTATGTTCATGAGCAATACAATGAGCCAAAGTGAGCTTCCTCTGTGGGGTGGCTGGGCTCAGCCGAATATCCGGAGGGAGCTCGGAGGACGGCCGCTGCTCCTGGGTGAGGTGGTTCAGGTATCCTGGGGGCCTTTGTTTGGAGGTGTTCAAGGCACATCCAACTTGCAGGAGACCCCAGGGCAGATTCAAAACTCACTGGATAGCACATCTAGACTGGGAACACCCTGGGATCCCCCAGGAGGAGCTGGAATACATTGCTGACGTCCTGACTGCCCTGCTAAACCTGTCACCACAACCCCGGATAAGTGCCATGATGGAAATTCAGAAGATCTATACGTTTACCTTCCTCTCCAGTACACAGATTGGTATTTCACATGAATTTACTTCTTTTTTTGAATTAGCAGATTCAACACTGTATAACAACTGGTATTTAAATGATACTTACACCATGAGGAGGATAGCAGGCAGGATGAGTCCAGGGTTGGTGGCATATGTGAAAATGTTTCCTATGAAGGCTGGAAGGTCCTGTTCTATAGTTGTCATGATCACATCATACATCTTCTCCTGGCCACTGTGTTAAAAACATGGCTAAATTCAGGGTGTGTTGTTTCAGTTCTTTGAATGAAAAGTCAAAGAACATAACAGGCAATGTTACCAGGCTCAGCAGCCCACCAGCAACCAACAATATTTCACCATCATCTCTTGCTGACCTGAATGGCCCACAGTCGAAGGATGGCGACAGGGTCATGATGGTGTAGACAACAGGCAGCAGGCTGAGGAACAGCACAAGCAGCAACAGACCCATGTAGAAGTTGTTGGACCGCGACGCCTTAAAAACTCGTGCATGAGGAACGTTACAGCACATCACTGCCCAGCACTGGTAGTACATTGAGCTCAGGAGACGTAAAACATTCAGGCCCACGAGACCTGGAGCATAAAATGCTCCCATCCTGAGGAAAACAGTCAAGTTAGCAACAAGATAACAACAATCTACACTCACTGTGTTGTTAATTTTTAAGCAGTTTGGAGACAGACAACAAACAAACATGACCTCAGAAGTCTATCATTAATCCCATTAGAGCAAAGAGAAAGAATGAACCATGTAGACGTGGAGTAATTCACCATATCATTCCTTGATTGAAGATGAGCCCCAACACATTCCCACTGATGTCAAACTCTCCGTATGAAGGCTGGAAACACAACACAACAACATGATTAGCATACGCTCCTGAATTAATAAAAACCAGGTCGATACACTTTGCATTTGCTCCTCTCTCTCTCTCTGTAATTAAGTTCTCATTGCAGTGTCATGTTGCACTGAATGTTAGGGGATCAGCTGTCTCGCCACATGTCATTGTATGGTATCAGGTTGTATCCAATACGAACTGTACTCACACAGTCTTCTATAATGACACGGTAGCTGTACAATAACGACACGACCGCAGATACAAGTGGCACGAATGTCGCAGTGAATGTGGTTAACATGGTTTACAGGACATGAAAAATGTCTTTTGGATGGGTAAGAAAAAAATATAATTAATTCATCACTTAACCAAACAAAAACACATGTAATGCACACCGAGCCTGACATGTAGACTCGAGTCATCATGACTTGCAACTTAACCTGACAGATAATAAATGACTTGAGACTCGTGAGCCGACTTTACTGGAATCAATGACTCGACCGACTTCTTCAGTTTAAATATAAAACAGCTGAGAATGGCATTGCCACTGACTGGATGATGACCCTGTCAGTCAGGATAGATCATTATTATTATTATTTGACATACTAATACCTTGTTTATACTCTTCATAAAGACCGAATACTGCAAGTAAGACTGCAGTATCTTGTGGGGCTAAAAGTGATTTGACTTGCTCCAAAAATTTAAAAATAAATAACTCAAATCACATCGTGCCATGACGGTGAGTACTCACAAATCCGGCCTCCAGGTCCCAACACCAGCAGTAGTTGAGGAAGCGGACGATGACAGCTCGTGCAAAGTCACCAATCAGGATGGTCAAGTAGGTCACCTGAATGTCCGACACAATCAGCTTCACAAATTCCTGAACAGAAACAAAAGAATTACGACTGATGGAAATATTCAAGCTCCTGTTGTGTTTGGATAACAGTACAACGTCACAGCACTGACTATTCCCACTGCCGTCTCCCAGCAGGGTCCTCTGATGACGTCGGCCGGGTGCACAGCTGGAGGAGGCACATCTGTCGTGTTGTAGAAGGAGCTGTAGTTGGCGTAGTACTGATTCAAGGCCCATTCAGTGGCGTTCTTGATTGACTTCTCACTCTCCAGCTAAAGGATACAAAATACATCAAAGCCTAAAGTGAAGATAACCTCAAGATAACGCGACCTCACAGAGGTTGTGGTCACTGGTTTGGCCCATGAGGCTTCATGTCCCACTAGGAGCATTACAGAAGCGTTTTCTTTCAGACTTTGCTAACTTGTTCAGAGTTTCTTTGGTTTATGTTCTTCTACCATGAGTAAGAGATAGTAAAATACAACTGTACCACACAACTGCCCAGCAACAGAGACAAACACACACAGGCGGATCCGTCATACCTTGGCAGTAACCTCATCAAACAGGGCGAAGAGGAAGGTGTAAAGGTTTCCCAGGAAAAGAGCAAAGATTCGTCCAAGCTGCCACTTGAGGGCAATACGAGGGTGATAGTCTTCCAACTCTGCAATGGTTTCAAACAGGGGAGGACACACCAGCCCCAGCAGAGACATCACAAACTCCACCTGATATATTTGACGAGAGAAATGGGGTGGTTAGGTCTCAACTCTCTCAAATTCCCACAGCTTCTTGTGTTAATCTGAAAAATCATTGCTCAAGTGTAAAATCACGTCAACCTGCCTCATTCTTTTCAAACCATGACAGATCTTTATTCTCCATCTTAGCAAACTCCTGAGAACGTTTCACCACAAAGTAGATGAGGTATCCACTGCCTCCGAGGCACGTCACAATCAGAAAGTTCGCCAGAACCCTGAGGAACCGTCGGAGATGGATGTTCTCATCTTTTTGGTTTTCCTGTTCGTCCACGATGGATTCCTACAGTGGGGCCAAATTTAACCCTTTTGAAAAGTTTAATTGACGCTTTCATATTAAAGCCCAACTGCTGTCATACACACACCTGCTAACCTTGAAGCTGGTGGTAATGGAGGCGTACTTATTATCTGCAGTCTCAGGATTTCCTATCAGGTAATCCCAGCTTGTGAACATCTTCCAACTGAAGGTGAACTCTCCCTCCTCGGCCCCATCCCCTCCTTCATTTGAGTTACGAGCCATCCTGAGAAGAGGAGCAGACATCAACAAACATCTCTGTCTACATACATGTACATCTCTTTGCCTGCTAATATTGGTTTGTCTTGACTTACGTTCTTATGACAACCATCAGGCTGTATCCAAAAATGCCAACGCCCACCAGCAGGTATGACAGAGGGAGTCTGAACTTCAGCACCCCAACTGTTGGTTCGTCATTGTAGTACCCGTAGAACAAAAAGGAGTACTTGCAGTATCCCTGTTGATAAGGTATATTTTTTTAGACTATGGCTAAAAAAACATAACATGCTAATCTCTACAAAAGCATTCTGGTTTCTGTCTATAGTCCATGTACTATTGACCCATCAAGTTTGAGCCGTCTTTGGTTGCATGCATTGACTCAGTACAGTTGTCATGAATGAGGAAATTAGCTACAGAGACCAAAACTGTTTTTGTACCAGGCTGTAAACATGTTTATTTCTGCCTGTAAACATGCAGACATGCTGGCCTAATGATGGTGTTAGAGGGGATCACCATCACTAGGAATTATCCTCAGGGGAAGATGAATGTTAGTCAGTTTATGATAAATAAACTGATAAATAAAGATCCTCACTCCGAAGTCAAATAGAACCGAGTAATCCATAGCTGTGTCCTGCTCCTCTCGAGGCACAGTTTTCCTGGGAATGGAGCCATAGGGAAGACCCATGAGAATCTAAACACAGAGAGACAGGAGAGAGCTGAAAACATGTCTGTTACATCAGATATCACCTGCTAGCTGAGACGAGAGTCTGTACCTCAGGCAGCATCACCAGGCCAAACATTAATCCAAACAGGACCATATTCAGACCATACATCCACCTCAGGAAAATAAAGTAGGATGCCACAGATGATCCAAAGTGACCTATGATTGAGAAAACAAACACTCATTAGAAACTGAGTTCATGGCTCAGCGAATATTTTTCATATATTGTAGAATTGTTACCAACTTTCTACTTCCTTTATCTTCCTCTCCCAGGGTATGCAGGCTGTTTTGAAGTTTTCAAAGTCACGATTAAACTTGATCAGTTTCTGAAATTTAAAAAATATAGAATGGTTATTTCCACAATCTCATCCTCATTATGAAGCTGTAAGTCAACCAACAGGTTAAGATCAAGAAAAGTAAAAGCCAAACCAAATCAACAATAATAATTATCAACAAATATCTGTGTGTCGTCTGTGTAGAAGCGGATACATTATGAGGACGAATAATCTGACCTAGAGGGGGCATATAAATAGAAAATAAACAATAAAACCAGACCTCAAATTGAACCTTGTGGTACACCACAGGCAGCTGCAGCTTTAGAGGATGTGTGACTGCTTATGGTGACCTCAGGATTACCTTGGTCATCATGACTTTGAATGCATACAGCTTCCTGCCTTTTCCTTTCCCGAGAGCTCCTTCAAACTTTTCAATAAACTCCTGGGCCTCCCTGTTTGATCAGTCAGAAAAACACAAACCAAAGAAATCAAGCGAGCAACAATCCAACTGAAAAACAATGATCTAACAAGCCAATTAATTAGTTAGTGGCAACAGGATTAAAAAGCAACAGGTTTGGGATGAATTACTGATTGATGGGACATTGCACATCAGGAGCATCAGTGTGGGGAAGACTTGGCAAGTAGAAGGTCAGTCAGCCACAACAACATGCATAAAATAGCATCAAGCTCATGAAAAAGTTAAAGCTGTGGTCCTATCGGGTTGCCTATGCTTACACTGATCATAGAGAAACGCTAACTTACACAACTCCCAGTCTTAGCCTTTGGCAAAGCAGTCGCTTGTGTTTACGGTCTTGTCACGCAGGGAGGCTGAACTGCAGCCAGCCTTGTGTGCAGCTTTCTGAGATTTATAGACAGTTTGTTTTCATGTGAATTTCACAGAATGGAGGATTTACATAGCTGAATATAACAAATGTGCCTGGATGTTATGATATTCTGTTATCTCTCTGCAAAGTTAAGTTTATCGTGCATGCTCCTACAAAAAAAGTCCTAAGTGTCAGCATCAGTGTCTCCTGAAAGCATGACAGCTGCTCTGATCTCTCTGCAAAACTTCTGTTGACTTCCACAGCAAGCATAAAGAGACGTACCAAGCGGCTAAAGTAGCGATGAACACGCTTTAATAATGCATGACGAACATCACATGTACATGACATGAGTGATGGACGGCCTTAAGGGGAAGAGCTCATAGGAAGTGAACAACAAAACAAGCACAAAGAACAAAATGCAGCAGCAGCAATCAGAAATTACAGAAATCACAGGTAGCAGGTAGAGGGTGTGAGTTATGGCCACGGTTTCTTTTGGTTTTTGGTTTTTACTTGAGCACTACGAGTCTCCTCTTCATGCGCCAGGGTTGGTTCCTTAATGTAGCGATCACTTTCTTCTTCTCCTCTACCTCTTCCTTCAATGCTTCCATCTCCCCCTCGGACAGCGATTCTTCATCAGACTCAGAGGAAGAAGAGCTGATAAAGGGAAAGATGTGTCACGTGCCATGGATTTGAACAGGGCGCCACAGGAGTAAGACGCCAGGACAAACCTCAGTTTGTTTCTCATTCACTCGTTAATCAAGTCTTATGTAGTTTTATTAAATTGTAACAACTTGGGAGATCCTTTTCATGCCTTTTAATTTTTAATAGCAGCAGGTGAAGATAGACAGGTAATTGGGGAGAGAGAGCAGGTGACAAGCAGCAAAGGGCCATGGGTTGCAATCGAACCCAGGCAGCTGCAGTGAGTACTCAGCCTTGGTATATGAGGCAAACGCTCCACCAGGTGATCTACAGAGAGATCCTTCAGCTGGCACCATCATCACTTTTTAAATGTGTCCAATGCGTCAGTTTATAGCCAATTACTTGCAAAACTAACTAAGACTCCCAGCTTCAGTTTGTCCCAATTTAGGGAGGCAACATGATTGAGGGACAACCCATTAACTTGTTGTAGTTAAACAGTTAAAAACTTTGTTTTTGTTCTGCACAAATCAACTTAATTATACCATGTTTAAGGGTGCCAAACCATCCAACCATCCATCACCACAAGTGAACTTTGTGCCTTACAATAATACAATAAATTGCTCCACATTTGGTTGTTGATGCACGTGACAAACATTCATTCACAGTATCCTTCATTGACTGCTGATACGCTACATTAAAACTGTAAGTGCCATATATTCAGGGAAACAAGATGTAAGTTGCATGCTTCTAATGTTTCATGTCTCTGAATATATGCCACATAGCTTCACATGACCAGAGTCTGCCGGGCCCCTGGGTTGGGGGTCTGCACTGAATGGAGAAAGCCCATACGGGTGTGTGGAGCATGCAGGTAGGCGAGAGAGAGCTCTCAGAGAATACTGCACCTGCTGAACTTCCCATTCTTCTTGTTCTTGTCCTTCTCACCACCTTTCCCTTTAACATTTCCCTTCTTCTCCTTATTCTCCTCCTCTTTCTCCTGCTTGGACCCTCGTTTTTTCTTCTTCTGCCGGTCATCTTCGCTCTCCTCGTCACTCTCCTCCTTCGCAGCTTTCTTCTTCCCTTTTGAACTTTTTCTTTTCACGCTGCGGTTGTCCTCCTCGTCCTCGTCCTCGTCACTGTCCCGGCGTCTGGCTTTCTTCTTTCCTCTTTTTCTCGGTGCCTCGTCCTCATTCTCTTCGTCCTCATCCTCCTCACTGCTGACCCGTTTGGCTTTACGCTGTTGTTGTTTGGCTCTTCTGTTTTTGGTTCTCCTCCTGGCCTCATCTGAGACACAGATAAAGGAGCTGAAACTTCCATCCATCAAGTGTGACATTACTCTAAACTTTGCAATAATCAAATGCACAAGAAAATGAAATTCCTTTCAGATGCTGTGAAAAAGGGGGAAACAAGAAGTAATAAAAATGATTCCTGGAGACTCACCTTCACTTCCACTGTCCACTGCATCGACATCCATCCCGACTGTGGCCATGTAAAGAAAAACACCAAAGTAAGGAGATACATCTCTGCAAAAATAAGAATAACTTTAACTAACATAGTCAAAAGGTGAATATTTAAAACTGACTGTAAGAAACAAATTCTTCTCACCATCTTCAACCTTAATTGCATCTTCACTTCTTCTCTTTGGAGGCATTTCTTCTGTCTCTTTTTTAGTTGTTTCTATTCTCTTTATCCTCCTCCTCTCGTCACTTCTGCCTCTTCTCCATCCATGAGTCGCTCAGTGCGAGCAGCTGATACACCTGTAAAGGTCCTGTGTCAATAATACACACATACACACACACAAACACACACACACCCTGTGGGAACAGGTGCGCCTCTGTTTAGGACTCCTTGACAACCGTCAAAGACACACACACACTCCGTTGGATGATACTCAAGAGCCCGGGGGGATGGAACAACAGAATCCATCACACAATAGACATGTCAATCAAAATCCTAATTAGAGCTCATATTCAGTCCACGCGCTTAAATCTTCATCTTTATTCTAACTGGATGGTTAACAACTTGTATCATCGTCGTATGATGTATGTGATTATTCAAGAACAAAAAAAACTGATGCGGTAAGAAGACACCAGAGTAAACGTAGACATAAAGTCTGCCTCCATTAAAGTTAGATGAAAGCTTAAGTGAAAAGTGAAACAAGTCACTGTATTTAAAGAAAGGCTGTGACACACAGTGAAACCATAACTAACACTAACTGTTTTATTCAAGTTATTCATTAAAGCAACATTACAATGGTAAATATGGACAGCCAAACATCAACCAGGTCACCAACAGCAGACACAGCAGCAGCTAATATTACTGACTAGTCCAACAGCAGTCAGCCCAGCTCGGCGTCTGTCTTTCAGCCTTTTATTTCACCAAGCTCTCACCAACCACTAAAAGTCAGTCCCAGATTTACTCTACTTCTTGCTCGCTCACTCTCTCCTTCTTCTTCTTAGCTTCCTCAGTCAACGTCCTCTTCGCTCTCTTCTCCTCTGCCATTATGTCCATAGAGGCTGCTGACCCCGGTTACAATGCCCGCTTGCCCAGCTCCTGTTCTGGCATGACACTGGCTCCTGTGGTACAAACACTAACACTCCTTTGGTGCTCCAAGCCACTGACAGTATAATGAATGGACAGCGTATCCGTGACTGTGACGTCACCCTCAGGTTTCTGAAGAGCCATTTTGAAGCTCAGTGTCTGATATTCAAAGACCTGGATCATCATGGAGCTGAGGCAGACTGAACGATGCCTGGATGCTCAAACAAGCCATGTAACGACACCCACCTGTCAATCAAAGCATTAGGTCTTAATATAATGTGAACAGGTGAGTTGTATATAAATTCACCCTCAGTACAGTTGTCATGAACGGGGAAATTAGCTATAGAGACCAAAACTGTTTTTTGTACCAGGCTGTAAACATGTTTATTTCTGCTGTGAAGTTGGACATTTGAACATGGGGACTTATGGAGACTGACTCATTTCTGGAGCCAGCCTCAAGTGGACATTTGAGGAACTGCAGTTTTTAGCACTTCTGCATTTTTAGTATGAAATTAGCTCTTTGTGTTACAATCTTTGAATGATTGCAGCTAAACTTACCCACATGATGCGTTTTTTAACTAAGATAGAGCTACTACCCGTGTGGTTATGGTCAAATGTCAGATCTGACCTTTTGAATAATGCAGGAGGAAACAGGAGACGGCAAAGAACAACACACTTCTGGGGGGTTGTATGAATACTCATTTGAAGGCTTGTCCCTGGAAAGCCAAGCTAATGGTAGGAGTTTTCATGTCCTCCTTGCTCCTCTCCACCAGTCTTCATGCCTCCCTCTCACTGTAGTGCACACAGAGGAGACCTAGATGCATTTATTAAGATCCATTAACTAAAAAGCGTCTAAGTTCACATTGAGATTCAATGCCGACCTTTGCTCTCCAAAGGAAAACTGGACACCATCCGAGCAGTCAAATCAGTGCTTCCCTTCATCACTGTTAGTGAATAAAAGATGCTCATCGCAGTTCAGCGGACATTGAGATATCCGGTAATGTGTAACCTGTCATGGCTCAGTTTTCTTGCCACATTGTGACCAGCATGGAGGGAGACTGGGACGGAGCCAAAACTCAGAGACAGACAGGCGTCAGGTGGGTTGGTATTACCTGGATAAATAAGAGTAGTAGGGTAGACTATGACAGAGTCTCCAGTGTACAGAGGAGATGGAAGCTTTTCTTATCAATGTCACCTCAGTCACAAATAATGTGATTGACAACGCTTGGCCAGCGATGAAAGAATAAAGCATAGGGGCTCAAATAACTGCAGAATTAATACTTAATGCTTACCTGCCATGAATTGATCATGAGCTTCACTGGAAGTGGATTTGATTGGAACTGTGACTCATTGTCAGTAGCGTTATGAGCTTGTTGACTTGTTGTCTTGAATGATTTAGACGCAACGCTTACTCCTAAGTGACGATTCTTACATTGAACACGTTAAATCCCAATAAAACAAGATTTTGACTGACTATCGACGTTTAGAAATGAGAATTTGACCTTTACAGTTGACTGGCAGGTCGGCTAAATGATTGGTTGACAGGCCCACTTGGTGTCCAGCAAGCGTAAAGCTGTTGGGACATCGGATATGAGCATGTCGTTACCGGGTGATACGAGTCAGACGTTGATGCCACACGATGAAAGTCAGGAGAGGGCGCTGATCTGAATGTTTGGCACAGATTCAGTCCAAAAAAAGGCACACTCGGTGTCCAGCAAGCACAGAGCTGTTGGGACATCGGATATGAGCAGGTCGTTACCGGGTGATACGAGTCAGATGTTCATGCCACGCGATGAAGATCAGGAGATGGCGCTAATCTGAATGTTAAAAAAAAAAGGAAATAATCCTCCTCACCTCTTTTACGTGTCACTCAGTGTATTATCTATGTTAGACAGCTGAAAAACTGATGTCAGTTCAAGTGCATAAGTGCAGCCAGAGATGAGAGAGAGAGATCCATTTAAGCCTCGCTCGCCAGGTTAAATGGCTTCCATGTCTAATGAATTGTTTAATACTTTGGCCCAGTCACAGGTCCAGGGACAGCCGTGCTCAGTGTGTCAGTGTGAGAGGCCAAGAGTAGAATATACAGTATGACATACTGAATGTTAGTGTGGGTTAAAATTATTACCATTTTTAATATAACTGAAGTATTTTGTGATGCTAAAAAAGGTAAACAACCAAAGTTAAAGGTGCACTGTGGTAAATATGGATGGCTGTATTCAAGTATTTACTATTTACTCTTGTCCAGCGGCTTCTTGCTCGCTCACTCCGTCCTTTTCTCTTCTTAGCTTCCTTCGTCAATGTCCTCTTTGCTCTCTTCTCCTCTGCCATTATGTCCATAGAGGCTGCTGAGCCTGGTTACATTGCCCATTTGTCCAGCTCCAGTTCTAGCACGACACTGGCCTCCACTTCTTCACAGTGGTCCAAAACGCCTAACACTCCTCCGGTGCTCTGAGCTCACAGCCCAGCTAACAAACTGAGCTAACATGAACTAACAGCAGCTACAGTTGTCAGCAGTTTACTTCACTGTCCATCATAAACTCTGTAAATCACAGAGAGTTGAGGCGGAGACATCAGAGGGAAAACCAGAAAACATTTTCTCCATAAAATATGATCCAGTTTCACCAAAATCACCAAAAGTTAAGATTTATTTAATAAACAAAGTAACAAGTACTAATCTGAAATGTCTACAGCTTACATTTGTCATGAATACACAGTTTAAAAAAACAGGAGGAAATTTGCTTCTCGTTCCTCTCGGTACAGTCAGTGTACATCTAGACAATAAAGTGCTTGTAATATGTACAACAGTTTTTTGACTCCCTCAGTGCCTCTGCAGGCTCGGCACCCTGTAAATCCTGGGCTCGCTTTGTCGCGGGAAACCAGGCAGGTACCCTTGAGCCCCGTGGTTTCCATGGTGATAGGTCCTGGGAACGGGGGCTCTGGTAGCTGGAAGTTCTTGGTGTCTAACGTGTGACGGAGGAGGAGGAGGGTTGCGTCCGTTCTTACCATGATACATCCTCTCACCACTGCTCTGGCTTTCTTCCTCATCTGCTGCAGGAGAAAGTAGGATGAGATGAATCCATTATTTCAGACATGGAGGGGAGAAGAAAGACAACTTATTAATCACTCTAGACAAGCTAATGCTGGCTCAGTCACACCGGGTACGGCTTCCATCGTCTGATTCCACCAGAAGCATCCTAGAAGCGTCAAATGAAAGACCCTGTGCAGACTCCAGAGCGTAAAATCAGATGATAAGGAAACTCTGTAGCCTAATTACTCATGCTAGAAGCACATAAATCACACTGTGGCTCCACACTGCGGTTGCAAAGATTTCTTTCTGATTTTTCCTTTCATTAATTGATAAAAAGAAAATCCATTTTAATTTACCCTCGTGGTCTTGCAGTGAAGCATTGTTGTTCTTCTGTTGCTCTGCAGTCTGTGATGCAGCTTTTCTGGCCTCCTCGAGATCCATTTGTGCCTTCAACGCCGCTCGCTTGTTCTTCTTCTTGTTCTCCTCGTTTTGCTTGAAAAGGACACACGCAGGCGACAAATCATCATTATCATTTTAAAAGTTTAGAAATGTAGAATAAAGCATGCAGAGATGGTACATTTGTTTTTGACAAGCAGACACAATAATGAGCTTTGACTGTCCAACCTGTTGGTTTTTAGATATTAGTTGTTACTCTGCTGCTCTCTGCTGGAGTGATGATAGTTACACAACTACTGCAGCTTCAGGTTGTCTGTGTGTGTCTGGAGGTTATCACTGCAACATTTCCTCAACATTTAAACCCTCATTTGTGTAGAAAAGTGCAAACTTAAAAGCTCGAGTGTTAGATAAGAGATTACCGTTTGCAGCTTTTTCTTTAGCTCCACATTAGCTTCTTTGTAGCTTTTGGATGTGGATTGTAAGTAATAAATGGCCAGTCTGAAACATAAATAACAAAATATTACCCTCAAAGAACCTTAAACTTTATCATTAAAAGAACACGATAGCAACATGGTCATATAAAATATCTTAACACATAAATGAGGAATGTCAGGTGGGAAAAGGAATTGAACATCACAATTTCAGAAGAAGAATGGTATCACGTGTGAAACACCGTAGACATCCACAAATTCACATAAATGGAGAGAATTTAATTGGAAAAATCTCTTTAATATTATACCTAGATGCAAATCATGCACATTTCTTCTGGAGTTGCCAAAAAGAGCCATTCTGGAATAGAGTGAATACATTTCTATGGGTTGAGAGCGAGTTGCTGCCCTCAAGCGAATGAGTTCAGGTATCTCGGGATCTTGTTTATGAGTTGGGAACACGGAGCATGAGATGGACCGTCAGGTTGGTCGGAAGCTTTCAAAATCGACCTTCCGGAGAAGAGCCACTGCTCCTTCACATCAAAAAGGAGGGCATCTGATTATGATGCCTTTAGGGCATCTTCCTTTGGGGGTGTTCAACTAAAAGGGGACCCCAGGGCAGATCCTGAACTTGTTGGAGGAACTAACATAGCCCATCTGGACTGGGAACACCTTTGGGATCCTCCAGGGGGAGCTGGAATGCGTTGCTGAGGAGAACGTCCTCCGAAGTCTGCTACCACCACAACCCGACCCCGGATAAGAGGAAGGAGAAGGATGTATGGAAGTATGGACACAGTATTAAATGAGTTATTAGGACCAAGGACCAAGACCTCTTCAGTTTTATACCTGGGCAACATAACTAAAGTGTTACAAGAAAATGGCTTGAAATGGACCCACCCAGACAAAAACAGTGATTAGAAACGAAGACATTGGAACTCACACCATCAGTAATATGAAAGGCAGGACCAGTCCAGGGTTGGAGGCATAGCTGAACACTTTACTGAACCAGGCCGGGAAGTCCGACTCCAGCGTCTCCTGGATCACATCAAACATCCGTTTCTTCCCACTATAAACAGAAAAAAAACAATCGTGACAGAGTGTTGGCACAACTCAACAACATCAACATCTCTCTGGACGTGTGCTGGATGAAAAATACTGCCGTCCCAAACCTTATCCCAAATCCTTGATTTTGAACTAAAGCACAGCACCATTAGTCCCCCTTTTTGGTCTCCAGTGGTGCCATGACGTGCGCCTCACTCCATCATTCGCCTCTCTTTGGACCAGTTGTGCAACATTACCGAGATGGAGGGATGCTGCCTCACACACCAACGCTCAGTGGTTGAGGGACTTTACGACTTGTCAAACAAGAAGTTTCAAAAGGTGTGGAGACTTTTCCGGAAACACCTTCCTCACTCTGTTTATAATTAATCGTTTTTTTTCATTGTTCTATAAGACAAAACCCAATGACCACCAATGACCTACAATACTCCAGGGACGATACTCATTTTGGCCTGTAGATGGAGCTCATTGACAGGGAAGGGTGACAGACAAGGGTGCTGCCAGGAATTTTGGGCCCCTTGACAAAAAAATCAAATTGGGCCCCCTCTGCACAGCTGTTGTCACCACGTCTCTATCCCATCAAAAGCTTTACATAACTCTAATTAAATGCTAGCAACTGTTTTGTGTCGTACTTCCATACTAGTCTGGGGTGCTGCTGACTCATCTGTTGTTAAGTCTGCTAAAAGGGGCAGGGACAATAATTGAATGTGAATATCATGCTAAACGTTTATTTCGCTATGCATCATATAAAATGACTTTTCTTCTAAACACATTAAATAGATCATAAATGTAAAAAAAGGAGGTGTAATGAGCATTTCAACCATTTAGATGGAGCTAGGCTTCACAAACTATGTTTCAGCATTTCTGTGTTCAGGATTTAGTGGGTGGGTCTTTTTGGCAGGTGAAAATGCCCATGTTGTGTTGTAATGGTCCTTTAAAAGAATTCCAAGCTGTCTTGTGAGCTCTGATCTTTATATTATGAAGCTCCAGGATGAGATCAAGTCATATTTAGACAGAAATCACCTTTCATTAACTGTATTTGGCCTTCAATCAATTTTTGGCAGGTGAAAATGCCTTCAATCAATTTTTGGCAGGTGAAAATCATTTTGTTTTAATGGTCCTTTAGAAGAATCCCAAACTGTCTTGTGAGCTCAGATCTAAAGCTCCAGGATGAGATCAAGCTACATTCAGGCAGAAATTACCTTCATTAACTGTACTTTACCTTCAATCAATTTTTGGCAGGTGAAAACACCCATTTTGTGTTGTAATGGTCCTTTAAAAGAATTCCAAGCTGTCTGTGAGCTCTGATCTTTACATTATGAAGCTCCAGGATGAGATCAAGTCATATTCAGGCAGAAATCACCTTTCATTAACTGTATTTGGCCTTCAATCAATTTTTGGCAGGTGAAAATGCCCATTTTGTGTTGTAATGGTCCTTTAAAAGAATTCCAAGTTGTCTTGTGAGCTCAGATCTGAAGCTCCAGGATGAGATCAAGCCATTCAGGCAGAAATTACCTTCATTAACTGCATTTGGCCTTCAATCAATTTTTTGCAGGTGAAAATGCCTTCAATCAATTTTTGCAGATGAAATGCCCATTTTGTGTTTTAATGGTCCTGTAGAAGAATCCCAAACTGTCTTGTGAGCTCTGGATCTGAAGCTCCAGAATGGGATCAAGTCATATTTAGGCAGAAATCAACATTCATTAACTGTATTTGGCCTTCAATCAATTTTTGGCAGGTGAAAATGCCCATTTTGTGTTGTAATGGTCCTTAAAAGAATTCCAAGCTGTCCTGTGAGCTCTGATCTTTATATTATGAAGCTCCAGGATGAGTTCAAGTCATATTTAGGCAGAAATCACCTTTCATTAACTGTATTTGGCCTTCAATCAATTTTTGGCAGGTGAACATGCCTTCAATCAATTTTTGGCAGGTGAAAATGCCCATTTTGTGTTGTAATGGTCCTTTAAAAGAATTCCAAGCTGTCTTGTGAGCTCTGATCTGAAGCTCCAGGATGAGATCAAGTCACATTCAAGCAAAAATTACCTTTCATTAACTGTATTTGGCCTTCAATCAATTTTTGGCAGGTGAAAATGCCTTCAATCAATTTTTGGCAGGTGAAAATACCCATTTTGTGTTGTAATGGTCCTTTAAAAGAATTCCAAGCTGTCTTGTGACCTCTGATCTGAAGCTCCAGGATGAGATCGTCATATTCAGGTGCAGAAATCACCTTTCATTAACTGTATTTGGCCTTCAATCAATTTGGTGAAATGCTTCAATCATGGACAGGTGAAAATGCCCATTTTGTGTTGTAATGGTCCTTTAAAAGAATTCCAAGCTGTCTTGTGAGCTCTGATCTGAAGCTCCAGGATGAGATCAAGTCATATTTACAAAGAAATCACCTTTCATTAACTGTATTTGGCCTTCAATCACTTTTTGGCAGGTGAAAATGCCTTCAATCAATTTTTGGCAGATGAAAATGCCCATTTTGTGTTTTAATGGTCCTGTAGAAGAATCCCAAACTGTCTTGTGAGCTCTGATCTGAAGCTCCAGGATGAGATCAAGTCATATTTAGGCAGAAATCAACATTCATTAACTGTATTTGGCCTTCAATCATGGCAGGTGAAAATGCCCATTTTGTGTTGTAATGGTCCTTAAAAGAATTCCAAGCTGTCTTGTGAGCTCAGATCTTTATATTATGAAGCTCCAGGATGAGTTCAAGTCATATTTAGGCAGAAATCACCTTTCATTAACTGTATTTGGCCTTCAATCAATTTTTGGCAGGTGAACATGTTTCAATCAATTTTTGGCAGGTGAAAATGCCCATTTTGTGTTGTAATGGTCCTTTAAAAGAATTCCAAGCTGTCTTGTGAGCTCTGATCTGAAGCTCCAGGATGAGACTGGTTACATTCAGGCAGAAATTAACCCTTCATTAACTGTATTTGGCCTTCAATCAATTTTTGGCAGGTGAAAATGCCTTCAATCAATTTTTGAAAATACCTATTTTGTGTTGTAATGGTCCTTTAAAAGAATCGCTGTCTTGTGACCTCTGGATCTGGAAGTTTTTCTCCAGGATGAGATCAAGTCATATTCAGGCAGAAATCACCTTTCATTAACTGTATTTGGCCTTCAATCAATTTTTGGCAGGTGAAAATGCCTTCAATCAATTTTGGACAGGTGAAAATGCCCATTTTGTGTTGTAATGGTCCTTTAAAAGAATTCCAAGCTGTCTAGAGCTCTGATCTGAAGCTCCAGGATGAGATCGTCATATTTACAGTTGAAATCACTTTCATTAACTGTATTTGGCCTTCAATCAATTTTTTTGGCAGGTGAAATGCTTTCAATCAATTTTTGGCAGGTGAAAATACCCATTTTGTGCTGTAATGGTCCTTTAAAAGAATTCCAAGCTGTCTTGTGACCTCTGATCTGAAGCTGCAGGATGAGACTGCCATATTCAGGCAGAAATCACTCAATACACTGTATTTGGCCTTTCAACTCACTTTTTTGGCAGAAATGCTCAATCAATTTTTGACAGGTGAAATGCCCATTTTGTGTTGTAATGGTTCTTAAAAGAATTCCGCTGTCTTGTGACCTCTGATCTGAAGCTCCAGGATGAGATCAAACTACATATGAGCAGAAATCACTCCTTCTTCATTAACTGTATTTGGCCTTCAATCAATTTTTGGCAGGTGAAAATGCCTTCAATCAATTCTTAACAGGTGAAAATGCCCATTTTGTGTTTAATGGTCCTTTTAGAAGAATTCCGTTGTCTTGTGAGCTCTGATCTGAAGCTGCAGGATGAGATCAAGTCATATTCAGGCAGAAATCACCTTTCATTAACTGTATTTCATTTCAATCAATTTTTGGCAGGTGAAAATGCCTTCAATCATTTTTTGACAGGTGAAAATGCCCATTTTGTGTTGTAATGGTTCTTTAAAAGAATTCCAAGCTGTCTTGTGACCTCTGATCTGAAGCTCCAGATGATCAAGTCA
The DNA here is from genome assembly GCA_028641955.1 of Protonibea diacanthus. Taxonomy (NCBI): domain Eukaryota; kingdom Metazoa; phylum Chordata; class Actinopteri; family Sciaenidae; genus Protonibea; species Protonibea diacanthus. Next base: position 25,306,834 of record CM053985.1, read on the forward strand.
TATATGAGCAGAAATCACCTTTCATTAACTGTATTTGGCCTTCAATCAATTTTTGGCAGGTGAAAATGCCTTCAATCAATTTTTTGACAGGTGAAATGCCCATTTTGTGTTGTAATGGTCCTTAAAAGAATTCCCAAGCTGTCTTGTGACCTCTTCTGATCTGAAGCTCCAGGATGAGATCAAGTCATATTCAGGCAGAAATCACTTTCATTAACTGTATTTCGCTTCTTCAATCAATTTTTGGCAGGTGAAAATGCCTTCAATCAATTTTTGACAGGTGAAAATGCCCATTTTGTGTTGTAATGGTCCTTTAAAAGGATTCCAAGCTGTCTTGTGACCTCTGATCTTGACATTATGAAGCCCAGGATGATCAAGTCATTCAGCAGAAATTACCTTTCATTAACTGTATTTGGCCTTCAATCAATTTTTGCAGGTGGAACATGCCTTCAATCAATTTTTGCAGGTGAAAATGCCCATTTTGTGTTGTAATGGTCCTTAAAAGAATTTCGTTGCCTTGTGACTCTGATCTGAAGCTCCAGGATGAGATCAAGTCATATCTAGCAGAATCACTTTCATTAACTGTATTTCTGGCCTCAATCAATTTTTTGGCAGGTGAAAATGCTCAATCAATTTTTTGACAGGTGAAAATGCCCATTTTGTGTTGTAATGGTTCTTAAAAGAATCGTTGTTCTGTGACTCTGATCTGAAGCTCCAGGATGAGATCAAGTCACATATGAGCAGAAATCACCTTTCATTAACTGTATTTGGCCTTCAATCAATTCTTGCAGGTGAAAATGCCCTTCAATCAATTTTTTTAACAGGTGAAAATGCCCATTTTGTGTTTTAATGGTCCTTTAGAAGAATTCCGTTGTCTTGTGAGCTCTGGATCTGAAGCTGCAGGATGAGATCAAGTCAGCATCCAGGCAGAAATCACCTGTCATTAACTGTATTTGGCTCAATCAATTTTTGCAGGTGAACATGCCTTCAATCATTTTTTGACAGGTGAAATGCTCATTTTGTGTTGTAATGGTTTCTTAAAAGAATTCCAAGCTGTCTTGTGAGTTTGGATCTGAAGCTCCAGGATGAGACTGTCATATTCAGCAGAAATCACTCATTAACTGTATTTGGCCTTCAATCAATTCTTCTTTGGCAGGTAAAATGCTCAATCAATTTTTGACAGGTGAAAATGCCCATTTCAAAGTTGTAATGGTCCTTTAAAAGAATTCCAAGCTGTCTTGTGAGCTCTGTTCCAGCCCCAGAATGAGATCAAGTCATATTTGGGCAGAAATCACCTTTCATTAACTGTATTTGGCCTTCAATCAATTTTTGGCAGGTGAAAATGCCCATTTTTAGCAGGTGAAAATGCCTATTTTGTGTTGTAATGGTCCTTTAAAGAATTCCAAGCTGTCTTGTGAGCTCTGATCTATATTGGTGAAGCTCCAGGATGAGTCTGGCCACATTTGGGCAATCACTTTCATTAACTGTATTTGGCCTTCAATCAATTTTTGGCAGGTGAAAATGCCTTCAATCAATTTTTGGCAGGTGAAAATAACCATTTTGTGTTGTAATGGTCCTTTAAAAGAATTCTAAGCTGTCTTGTCACTCTCTGATTTGAAGTCTAGGATGATTAAGTCATATATGAGCAGAAATCACCTTTCATTATCTGTATTTGGCCTTCAATCAATTTTTGGCAGGTGAAAATGCCTTCAATCAATTTTTGGCAGGTGAAAATGCCCATTTTGTGTTGTAATGGTCCTTTAAAAGAATACCAAGCTGTCTTGTGACCTCTGATCTGAAGCTCCAGGATGAGATCAAGTCATGTATGAGCAGAAATCACCTTTCATTAACTGTATTTGGCCTTCAATCAATTTTTGGCAGGTGAAAATGCCTTCAATCAATTTTTGGCAGGTGAAAATACCCATTTTGTGCTGTAATGGTCCTTGCAAGACCTGCTGTCTTGTCACCTCTGATTTGAAGCTCCAGGATGAGATTAAGTCATATGAGCAGAAATCACCTTTCATTAACTGTATTTGGCCTTCAATCAATTTTTGCAGGTGAAAATGCTCTTCAATCACCCTTAAGTGGTGAAATGCCCATTTTGTGTTGTAATGGTCCTTTAAAAGAATTTCAAGCTGTCTTGTGACCTCTGATCTGAAGCTCCAGGATGAGATCAAGTCATATATGAGCAGAAACTACCTTCATTAACTGCATTTGGCCTTCAACTAATTTTTTTGGTGGTGAAAATGCCTTCAATCAATTTTTGGCAGGTGAAAATGCCCATTTTGTGTTTTAATGGTCCTTTAGAAGAATTCTACGCTGTCTTGTGAGCTCTGATCTGAAGCTGCAGGATGAGATCGTCATATTTGGGCAGAAATCACCTGTCATTAACTGTATTTACCTTCAATCAATTTTTGGGTGAAAATGCTCAATCATTTTTTGACAGGTAAAATGCCATTTCGGAAGTTGTAAATGGTCCTTTAAAAGAATTCCAAGCCGTCTTGTGACCTCTGATCTGAAGCTCCAGGATGACTGTCATATTCAGGCAGAAATCACCGTTAACTGTATTTGGCCTTCAATCAATTTTTTGCAGGTGAAAATGCCTTCAATCAATTTTTTTTTGACAGGTGAAATGCCCATTTTGTGTTGTAATGGTCCTTTAAAAGAATCCAAGCTGTCTTGTAGAGCTTCTAATCTGAAGCTCCAGGATGAGATCAAGTCACATTTGGGCAGAAATCACCTTTCATTAACTGTATTTGGCCTTCAATCAATTTTTGGCAGGTGAAAATGCCTTCAATCAATTTTTGGCAGGTGAAATAACAACCATTTTGTGTTGTAATGGTCCTTTAAAAGAATTCCAAGCTGTCTTGTCACCTCTGATTTGAAGCTCCAGGATGAGATTAAGTCATATATGAGCAGAAATCACCTTCACATTAACTGCATTTGGCCTTCAATCAATTTTTGCAGGTGAAAATGTCAATCAATTTTTTGGCAGGTGAAAATGCCCATTTTGTGTTGTAAATGGTCCTTAAAAGAATACCAAGCTGTCTTGTGACCTCTTCTGATCTGAAGCTCCAGGATGAGACTGTCATGTATGAGCAGAAATCACTTTCATTAACTGTATTTGGCCTTCAATCAATTTTTTGGCAGGTGAAAATACCCATTTTGTGTTGTAATGGTCCTTAAAGAATTTGCTCGTCTTGTCACCTCTGATTTGAAGCTCCAGGATGAGATTAAGTCATATATGAGCAGAAATCACCTTCATTAACTGTATTTGGCCTTCAATCAATTCTTTTTGGTAGGTGAAAAATGCTTTCAATCAATTTTTGCAGGTGAAAATGCCCATTTTGTGTTTTAATGGTCTCAGAAGAATTCTAAGCTGTCTTAGAGCCTGATCTGAAGCTGCAGGATGAGACTGTCATATTTGGGCAGAAATCACCTGTCATTAACTGTATTTGGCCTTCAATCAATTTTTGGCAGGTGAAAATGCCTTCAATCAATTTTTGACAGGTGAAAATGCCCATTTTGTGTTGTAATGGTCCTTTAAAAGAATTCCAAGCTGTCTTGTGAGCTCTAATCTGAAGCTCCAGGATGAGATCAAGTCACATTCAAGCAAAAATAACCTTTCATTAACTGTATTTGGCCTTCAATCAATTTTTGGCAGGTGAAAATGCCTTCAATCAATTTTTTTGACAGGTGAAAATGCCCATTTTGTGTTGTAATGGTCCTTTAAAAGAATTCCAAGCTGTCTTGTGAGCTCTGATCTGAAGCTCCAGGATGAGATCAAGTCATATTCAGGCAGAAATCACCTTTCATTAACTGTATTTGGCCTTCAATCAACTTGCAGGTGAAAATGCCTTCAATCAATTTTTTGACAGGTGAAAATGCCCATGTTGTGTTGTAATGGTCCTTTAAAAGAATTCCAAGCTGTCTTGTGAGCTCAGATCTGAAGCTCCAGGATGAGATCAAGTTATATTCAGGCAGAAATCACTCATTAAACTGTATTTGGTCAAATCAATTTTGCAGCTGAAAATGCCTTCAATCAATTTTTTGCAGGTGAAATGCCCATTTTGTGTTGTAATGGTCCTTAAGAGAATTCCAAGCTGTCTTGTGAGCTCAGATCTGAAGCTCCAGGATGAGATCAAGTCATATTTAGACAGAAATCACCTCTCATTAACTGTATTTGGCCTTCAATCAATTTTTGGCAGGTGAAATGTCTTCAATCAATTTTTGGCAGGTGAAAATGCCCATTTTGTGTTGTAATGGTCCTTTAAAAGAATTCCAAGCTGTCTTGTGACCTCTGATCTGAAACTCCAGGATGAGATCAAGTCATATATGAGCAGAAATCACCTTTCATTAACTGTATTTGGCCTTCAATCAATTTTTGGCAGGTGAAAATGCCCATTTTGTGTTTTAATGGTCCTTTAAAAGAATTCCAAGCTGCCTTAGACCTCTGACTGGAAGCTCCAGGATGAGATCAAGCTCGTTATCTAGGCAGAAATCACTCATTAACTGTATTTGGCCTTCAATCAATTTTTGGCAGGTGAAAATGCCTTCAATCAATTTTTAACAGGTGAAAATGCACATTTTGTGTTGTAATGGTTCTTTAAAAGAATTCCAAGCTGTCTTGTGAGCTCTGATCTGAAGCTCCAGGATGAGATCAAGTCACATTTGGGCAGAAATCACCTTTCATTAACTGTATTTGGCCTTCAATCAATTTTTGGCAGGTGAAAATGCCTTCAATCATTTTTTGACAGGTGAAAATGCCCATTTTGTGTTGTAATATCCTTAAAAGAATTCCAAGCTGTCTTGGTGACTCCTGATCTGGTTAATATGAAGCTCCAGGATGAGATCAAGTCATATTCAGCAGAAATCACCTTCATTAACTGTTTTGGCCTTCCAATCAATTTTTTGGCAGGTGAACATGCTTCAATCAATTTTTGCAGGTGAAAATGCCTATTTTCTGTTGTAATGGTCCTTTGAAACCTAGCTGTCCTGTGAGCTCAGATCTTATATTATGAAGCTTACAGATGAGATCAAGTCATATTCCAGGCAGAAATCACCTTTCATTAACTGTATTTGGCCTTCAATCAATTTTTGGCAGGTGAACATGCCTTCAATCAATTTTTGGCAGGTGAAAATGCCCATTTTGTGCTGTAATGGTCCTTTAAAAGAATTCCAAGCTGTCTTGTGTGACTCTCTGATCTAGCCCAGGATGAGATCAAGTCATATATGAGCAGAAATCACCTTTCATTAACTGTATTTGGCCTTCAATCAATTTTTGGCAGGTGAAAATGCCTTCAACTGAATTTTTGACAGGTGAAAATGCCCATTTCAGCTGTAATGTCCTTAAAAGAATTCCTGCTGGGTCTTAGTGAGCCTGGATCTGAAGCTCCAGGATGAGATCAAGCCATGTCTAGGCAGGAAATCACCTTCATTAACTGTATTTGGCCTTCAATCACTCTTTTTGCAGAAAATGCCTTCAATCAATTTTTGACAGGTGAAAATGCCCATTTTGTGTTGTAATGGTCCTTTAAAAGAATTCCAAGCTGTCTTGTGAGCTCTGATCTGAAGCTCCAGGATGAGATCAAGTCATATTCAGGCAGAAATCACCTTTCATTAACTGTATTTGGCCTTCAATCAATTTTTGGCAGGTGAAAATGCCTTCAATCAATTTTTGACAGGTGAAAATGCCCATTTTGTGTTGTAATGGTCCTCTAAGAGAATTCTAAGCTGTCTTTGTGACCCTCTGATCTGAAGCTCCAGGATGAGATCAAGTCATATTCAGGCAGAAACTCACCTTTCATTAATCAGACATTTGGCCTTCAATCACTTTTGGCAGCTGAAAATGCTCAATCAATTTTTGCAGGTAAAATGCCCCATTTTGTGTTGTAATGGTCCTTAAGAGAATTTGCTGTTCAGACTCTGATCTGAAGCTCCAGGATGACTAAGCCATATCTGCAGAAATCACCTTCATTAATTAACTGCATTTGGCCTTCAATCAATTTTTTGAAGGTGAAAATGCCCATTTTTGGCAGGTGATAATGCCCATTTTGTGTTCTAATGGTCCTTTAAAAGAATTCCAAGCTGTCTTGTGACTTCTGATCTGAAACCTGTGAGATGAGATCAAGTCACATGAGCAGAAATCCACCTTCATTAACTGCATTTGGCCTTCAATCAATTTCTTTTGCAGTAAGAAAATGCCCATTTTGTGTTTTAATGTCCTTTAAAAGAATCTGTTGCCTTGTGACCTCTGGACTGAAGCTCCAGGATGATCGTCATATCAGGCAGAAATCACCTTTCATTAACTGTATTTGGTCTTCAACTGAATTTTTTGCAGGTGAAAATGCCTTCAATCAATTTTAACAGGTGAAATGCCCATTTTGTGTTGTAATGGTTCTTAAAAGAATCTCCAAGCTGTCTTGTGAGCTCTGGATCTGAAGCTGCAGGATGAGATCGTTTGGTCAGGCAGAAATCACCTTTCATTAACTGCATTTGGCCTTCAATCATCAATTTTTGGCAGGTGAAAATGCTCAATCATTTTTTTTGACAGGTGAAATGCCCATTTTGTTGTAATGGTCCTTTAAAAGAATTCCAAGCTGTCTCTAGACCTCTGATCTAGCATTATGAAGCTCCAGGATGAGATCAAGTCATATTCAGGCAGAAATCACCTCTTCATTAACTGTATTTATCTTCAATCAATTTTTTGGCAGGTGAACATGCCTTCAATCAATTTTTGCAGGTGAAATGCCCCATTTTCTGTTGTAATGGTCTCAGGCAATCCCAAGCTGTTCAGAGCTCTGATCTTTATATTATGAAGCTCCAGAATGAGATCAAGTCATATTCAGGCAGAAATCACCTTTCATTAACTGTATTTGGCCTTCAATCACTTTTTACAGGTGAACATGCCTTCAATCAATTTGCAGGTGAAAATGCCCATTTTGTGTTGTAATGGTCCTTTTAAAGAATCCCAAGCTGTCTTGTGAGCTCAGATCTGAAGCTCCAGGATGAGATCAAGTCATATTCAGGCAGAAATCACCTTTCATTAACTGTATTTCACCTTCAATCAATTTTTTGCGTGAAAATGCTTCAATCAATTTTTTGACAGGTGAAAATTCCCATTTTGTGTTTTGAATGGTCCTTTAGAAGAATTGCCGTCTTGTGAGCTCCTGATCTGAAGCTGCAGGATGAGATCAAGTCATATTCAGGCAGAAATCACCTGTCATTAACTGTATTTGGCCTTCAATCAATTTTTGGCAGGTGAACATGCCTTCAATCATTTTTTGACAGGTGAAAATGCCCATTTTGTGTTGTAATGGTCCTTTAAAAGAATTCTAAGTTGTCTTGTGACCCTGATCTGAAGCTCCAGGATGAGATCAAGTCATATATGAGCAGAAATCACCTTTCATTAACTGTATTTGGCCTTCAATCAATTTTTGGCAGGTGAAAATGCCTTCAATCAATTTTTGACAGGTGAAAATGCCCATTTTGTGTTGTAATGGTCCTTTAAAAGAATTCTAAGCTGTCTTGTGAGCTCTGATCTGAAGCTCCAGGATGAGATCAAGCTCAAGCATTCAGGCAGAAATCACTCCTATTAACTGTATTTTGGCCTCTTCAAATCAATTTTCTTTTTTGGCAGGTGAAAAATGCCTTCAATCACTTTTGAAAGGTGAAAATGCCTACTGTAGTTGTAATGGATCTTAAAGAATTCCGTTGTCTTGTGAGCTCTTGATCTTTATATTATGAAGCTCCAGGATGAGTTCAAGCCATATTTTAAGCAGAAATCACCTCCTTTCATTAACTGTATTTGGCCTTCAATCAATTTTTGGCAGGTGAAAATGCCTTCAATTAATTTTTGGCAGGTGAAAATACCCATTTTGTGTTTTAATGGTCCTTTAAAATAATTCCAAGCTGTCTTGTGACCTCTGATTTGAAGCTCCAGGATGAGATTAAGTCATATATGAGCAGAAATCACCTTTCATTAACTGTATTTGGCCTTCAATCAATTTTTGGCAGGTGAAAATGCCTTCAATCAATTTTTTTGGATAAAGAAAATGCCCATTTTGTGTTGTAATGGTCCTTTAAAAGAATTCTGTTGCCTTGTGACCTCTGATCTGAAGCTCCAGGATGAGATCAAGTCATATTCTAGGCAGAAATCACCTTTCATTAACTGTATTTGGCCTTTCAATCAATTTTTGCAGGTGAAAATGCCTTCAATCAATTTTGAAAGTGAAATGCCCATTTTGTGTTGTAATGATCTTTAAAAGAATTCCAAGCTGTCTTGTGAGCTCTGATCTTTATATTATGAAGCTCCAGGATGAGTTCAAGTCATATTTGGGCAGAAATCACCTTTCATTAACTGTATTTGGCCTTCAATCAATTTTTGGCAGGTGAAAATGCCTTCAATCAATTTTTGGCAGGTGAAAATGCCTATTTTGTGTTGTAATGGTCCTTTAAAAGAATTTCAAGCTGTCTTGTGACCTCTGATCTGGAAGCTCCAGGATGAGACTGTCATATATGAGCAGAAATCACTTTCATTAACTGTATTTGGCCTTCAATCAATTTTTTGGCAGGTGAAAAGCTGCCTTCAATCAATTTTTTGGCAGGTGAAAATGCTCACTGAGTTGTAATGGTCCTTTAAAAGAATTGCTGCCTTTGTGACCTCTGATCTGAAGCTCCAGGATGAGATCAAGTCATATATGAGCAGAAATCACCTTTCATTAACTGTATTTGGCCTTCAATCAATTTTTGGCAGGTGAAAATGCCTTCAATCAATTTTGACAGGTGAAATGCCCATTTGTGCTGTAATGTCCTTGCAGAATTCCGCTGTCTTGTGAGCTCTGATCTGAAGCTCCAGGATGAGATCAAGCCTGCTATTCAGGCAGAAATCACCTATTAACTGTATTTCGCTCAATCAATTTTTGGCAGGTGAAATGCCTTCAATCAATTTTTTTGACAGGTGAAATGTTCATTTTGTGTTGTAATGGTCCTTAAAGGATTCCAAGCTGTCTTGTGACCCTGATTCATACATTATGAAGCCTCCAGGATGAGATCAAGTCATATTCAGGCAGAAATTACCTTCGTTGACCGTATTTGGCCTTCAATCAATTTTTGGCAGGTGAAAATGCCTTCAATCAATTTTTGGCAGGTGAAAATACCCATTTTGTGCTGTAATGGTCCTTTAAAAGAATTCCAAGCTGTCTCGTGACCTCTGATCTTGAAGCTGCAGGATGAGATCGTCATATTCATAAGAAATCACCTGTCATTAACTGTATTTGGCCTTCAATCACTTCTTACAGAAAATGTCAATCTCACTTTTTGACAGGTGAAAATGCCCATTTTGTGTTGTAATGGTCCTTTAAAAGAATTCCAAGCTGTCTTGTGAGCTCTGATCTGAAGCTCCAGGATGAGATCAAGTCATATTCAGGCAGAAATCACCTTTCATTAACTGCATTTCGCCTTCAATCAATTTTTGCAGGTGAAAATGCCAATCAATTTTGGCAGAGGTGAAAATGCCCATTTTGTGTTGTAATGGTCCTTCAAAAAGGATTCCAAGCTGGTCTTGTGAGCTCTGATTTTACATTATGAAGCTCCAGGATGAGATCAAGTCATATCTCAGGCAGAAATTACTCAAGACCGTATTTGGCCTTCAATCAATTTTTGGCAGGTGAAAATGCCTTCAATCAATTTTTGGCAGGTGAAAATACCCATTTTGTGTTGTAATGGTCCTTTAAAAGAATTCCAAGCTGTCTTCTAGACTCCTGATCTGAAGCTCCAGGATGAGATCAAGTCATATATGAGCAGAAATCACCTTTCATTAACTGTATTTGGCCTCAATCAATTTTGCAGTGCCTTCAACCTAATTTTGACAGGTGAAAATGCCCATTTTGTGTTGTAATGGTCCTTTAAAAGAATTCCAAGCTGTCTTGTGAGCTCTGATCTGAAGCTCCAGGATGAGATCAAGCTGCTATCTAGGCAGAAATCACTTTCATTAACTGTATTTCGCCTTCAATCAATTTTTGGCAGGTGAAAATGCCTTTAATCAATTTTTGACAGGTGAAAATGCTCATTTTGTGTTGTAATGGTCCTTCAAAAGGATTCCAAGCTGTCTTGTGAGCTCTGGATCTTTTTACACTATGAAGCTCCAGGATGAGATCAAGTCATTCAGGCAGAAAACACTTTCATAACTGTATTTGGCCTTCTTAACCACTCTTGGCAGGTGAAAATGCCTTCAATCAATTTTTTCGGCAGGTAAAATACACCATTTTGTGTTGTAATGGTCCTTTGGGTAATTCCAAGCTGTCTTGTGACTCTGATCTGAAGCTCCAGGATGAGATCAAGTCATATTCAGGCAGAAATTACTCTTTCATTAATTGTATTTGCCTTTCAATCAATTTTTCAGGTGAAAATGCCTTCAATCAATTTTTTGCAGGTGAAATGCCCATTTTGTGTTGTAATGGTCCTTAAAAGAATTCCAAAATGTCTTGTGACCTCTGGATCTGAAGCTCCAGGATGACTGTCATATTCAGACAGAAATTACCTTCATTAACTGTATTTGGCCTTCAATCAATTTTGCAGGTGAAAATGCCTTCAATCAATTTTTGCAGGTGAAAATGTATTTTGTGTTTTAATGGTCGTTTAGAAGAATTCCAAGCTGTCTTGTGACCTCTGATCTGAAGCTGCAGGATGAGATCAAGTCATATTTGGGCAGAAATCACCTTTCATTAACTGTATTTGGCCTTCAATCAATTTTTGCAGTGAAAATGCCTTCAATCATTTGACAGGTGAAAATGCCCATTTTTGTGTTGTAATGGTCCTTAAAAGAATCGCCGTCTAGTGAGCTCTGATCTTTACATTATGAAGCTCCAGGATGACATGAAGTCATATATTCAGCAGAAATCACCTTTCATTAACTGTATTTGGACTTTCAATCAATTCTTTTTGGCAGTGTGAACATGCCTTCAATCAATTTTTGCAGGTGAAATGCCCATTTTGTATTGTAATGGTCCTTTAAAAGAATTCCAAGCTGCCTTATGACCTCTGATCTGAAGCTCCAGGATGAGATCAAGTCATATTCAGGCAGAAATCACCTTTCATTAACTGTATTTGGCCTTCAATCAATTTTTGGCAGGTGAAAATGCCTTCAATCAATTTTTTGACAGGTGAAAATGCTCATTTTAGTTGTAATGGTTTCAAAGAATTCCAAGCTGTCTTGTGACCTCTGATCTGAAGCTCCAGGATGAGACTGTCATATATGAGCAGAAATCACTTTTCATTAACTGTATTTGGCCTCAATCAATTTTTGGCAGGTGAAAATGCTCAATCAATTTTTAACAGGAAATGCCCATTTTGTGTTTTAATGTCCTTCAGAAGAATTCCAAGCTGTCCTGTGAGCTCAGATCTTTATATTATGAAGCCCCAGGACGAGATCAAGTCATATTTAGGCAGAAATCACCTTTCATTAACTGTATTTGGCCTTCAATCAATTTTTGGCAGGTGAACATGCTCTTCAATCATTTGACAGGTGAAATGCCTACTGTGTTGTAATGGTTCTTTAAAGAATTCCAAGCTGCCTCTGTGACTCTTGATCTGAAGCTCCAGGATGAGACTGTCATATATGAGCAGAAATCACCATTAACTACTGGCCTTCAATCAATTTCTTGCAGGTGAAATGCCTTCAATCAATTTGACAGGTGAAAATGCCCATTTTGTGTTGTAATGGTCTTAAGAACTGTTTGCCTAGAGCTCTGATCTGAAGCTCCAGGATGAGATCAAGTCATATTCAGGCAGAAATCACCTTTCATTAACTGTATTTCTCGCTTCAATCAATTCTTTTTGCAGGTGAAAATGTGCCTCTTCAATCAATTTTGACAGGTGAAATGCCCATTTTGTGTTGTAATGGTCCTTAAAAGGATTCCAAGCTGTCTTGTAATTCTGGATCTTTACATTGCGAAGTCTGTGATGAGATCAAGTCATATTCAGGCAGAAATTACCTTTGTTAACTTGTATTTGGCCTTCAATCAATTTTTGGCAGGTGAACATGCCTTCAATCAATTTTTGGCAGGTGAAAATGCCCATTTTGTGTTGTAATGGTCCTTTAAAAGAATTCCAAGCTGCCTTGTGACCTCTGGATCTGGGAAGTCTTAGGATGAGACTGCTCAATATTCAGGCAGAAATCACCTTTCATTAACTGTATTTGGCCTCAATCAATTTCTTGGCAGGTGAAAATGCCTTTCAATCAATTTTTGGCAGGTGAAAATGCCGTATTTTGTGTTGTAATGGTCCTTTAAGAATTCCCAAGCTGCCTTGTGACCTCTGATCTGAAGTTCAGGATGAGATCAAGTCATATATGAGCAGAAATCACCTTCATTAACTGGTATTGGCCTCACCACTTTTTGCGCAGAAATGTCAATCAATTTTTTTGACAGGTGAATGCCCATTTTGTGTTGTAATGGTCCTTTAAAGAATTCAAGCTGTCTTGTGAGTTTGACTGAAGCTCCAGGATGAGATCACTGTTGCTATTCAGGCAGAAATCACCTTCATTAACTGTATTTGGCCTTTCAATCAATTCTTGGCAGAAAAAATGTCTTCAATCAATTTTTGACAGGTGAAAATGCTCATTTTGTGTTGTAATGTCCTTAAAAGGATTCCAAGCTGTCTTGTGACCTCGATCTTTACATTATGAAGCTCCAGGATGAGATCGTCATATTCAGGTAGAAATTACTTTAACTGTATTTGGCCTTAAATCAATTTTTGGCAGGTGAAAATGCCTTCACCTAATTTTACAGGTGAAACATCCATTTTAAAGCTGTAATGGTCCTTGCAGAATTCCAAGCTGTCTTGCACCTTCTGATCTGGCCGATGAGATCAAGTCAAGTATTCAGGCAGAAATCACCTGTCATTAACTGTATTTGGCCTTCAATCAATTTTTTGGCAGGTGAAAATGCCTTCAATCAATTTTGACAGGTGAAAATTTACTTGTGTTGTAAATGGTCCTGCAAGAATTCCAAGCTGTCTTGTGAGCTCTGGATCTGAAGCTCCAGGATGAGACTGTCATATTCAGGCAGAAATCACCTTCATTAACTGTATTTCGCCTTCAATCAATTTTTGGCGTGAAAATGTCTTTCAATCAATTTTTATTGCGGTGAAAATGCCCATTTTGTGTTGTAATATCCTTCAAAAGGATTCCAAGCTGTCTTGTGAGCTCTGGATCTTTAGCTATGAAGCTCCAGGATGAGATCAAGTCATATTCAGGCAGAAATTACCTTTCGTTAACTGTATTTGGCCTTCAATCAATTTTTTGGCAGGTGAAATAAATGCCTTCAATCAATTTTTGCAGGTGAAATACCTGATTTTGTGTTGTAATGGTTCTTTAAAAGAATTCCAAGCTGTCTTGTGACCTCTGATCTGAAGCTCCAGGATGAGACTGTCATATATGAGCAGAAATCACCTTTCATTAACTGTATTTGGCCTTCAATCAATTTTTGGCAGGTGAAAATGCCTTCAATCAATTTTTGACAGGTGAAAATGCCCATTTGTGTTGTACGCCTTAAAAGAATTCCAAGCTGTCTAGAGCTCTGATCTGAAGCTCCAGGATGAGATCAAGTCATATTCAGGCAGAAATCACCTTTCATTAACTGTATTTGGCCTTCAATCAATTTTTGGCAGGTGAAAATGCTTTAACCATTTTTGACAGGTGAAAATGCCCATTTTGTGTTGTAATGGTCCTTCAAAAGGATTCCAAGCTGTCTTGTGAGCTCTGATCTTTACATTATGAAGCTCCAGGATGAGATCAAGTCATATTCAGGCAGAAATTACCTGCTAACTGTATTTGGCCTTCAATCACCCTTTTTGGCAGGTGAAAATGTCAATCAATTTTTGACAGGTGAAATGCCCATTTTGTGTTGTAATGGTCCTTTAAAAGAATTCCAAGCTGTCTGTGAGCTCTGATCTGAAGCCCAGGATGAGATCAAGTCATATTCAGAAATCACCTTCATTAACTGTATTTCGCCTTCAATCAAATTTTTTGGCAGGCAGTGCCTTTAATCAATTTTTGACAGGTGAAAAATGCCCATTTTGTGCTTGTAATGGTCCTTCAAAAGGATCTTGCTGTCTTGTGAGCTCTGATCTTTACATTATGAAGCTCCATGAGATCGTCATATTCAGCAGAAATTACCTTCGTTGATCATATCGGCCTTCAATCAATTTTTGGCAGGTGAAAATGTCTTCAATCAATTTATGGCAGGTAAAAATACCCATTTTGTGTTGTAATGGTCCTTTAAAAGAATTCCAAGCTGTCTTGTGAGCTCTGATCTGAAGGTCCAGGATGAGATCAAGTCACATTCAAGCAAAAATTACCTTTCATTAACTGTATTTGGCCTTCAATCAATTTTTGGCAGGTGAAATGCCAATCACTTAGTGAAAATGTCATTTTGTGTTGTAATGGTCCTTAAAAGAATTCCAAAATGTCTTGTGACCTCTGATCTGAAGCTCCGTATGATCGTCATATTCCACAGAAATTACTCTTCATTAACTGTATTTGGCCTTCAATCAATTTTTGGCAGGTGAAAATGCCTTCAATCAATTTTTTGCAGGTGAAAATGCCCACTTTGTGTTTTTAACTGGTCGCTGAAGAATTCTGCTGTCTTGTGACCTCTGATCTGGAAGCTGCATAGATCAATATATTTGGGCAGAAATCTTTCATTAACTGTATTTGGCCTTCAATCAATTTTTTGCAGGTGAAAATGCCTTCAATCATTTTTGACAGGTGAAAATGCCTACTTTGTGTTGTAATGGTCCTTAAAGAATTCCAAGCTGTCTAGTGAGCTCTGATCTTTACATTATGAAGCTCCAGGATGACATAAAGTCATATTCAGGCAGAAATCACTCATTAACTGTATTTGGACTCTTCAATCAATTCTTGCAGGTGAAAATGCCTTCAATCAATTCTTTAACAGGTGAAAATGCCCATTTTGTGTTTTAATGGTCCTTTAGAAGAATAATCTCCCAAGCTGTCTTGTGAGCTCTGATCTGAAGCTGCAGGATGAGATCAAGTCATATTCAGGCAGAAATCACTCATTAACTGTACTTTGGCCTTTCAATCAATTTTTGCAGGAATATTTCTTCAATCATTTTTTGGCAGGTGAAAATGCCCATTTTGTGTTGTAATGGTCCTTAAAAGAACCCAAGCTGTCTTGTGAGCTCTGATCTGAAGCTCCAGGATGAGATCAAGTCATATTCAGGCAGAAATCACCTTTCATTAACTGTATTTGGCCTTCAATCAATTTTTGGCAGGTGAAAATGCCTTCAATCAATTTTTGACAGGTGAAAATGCCCATTTTGTGTTGTAATGGTCCTTCAAATGATTCCAAGCTGTCTTGTGAGCTCTGATCTTTACATTGCGAAGCTCCAGATGATCGTTGCTATTCAGGCAGAAATTACCTTGTTAATTGTATTTGGCCTTCAATCAATTTTTGGCAGGTGAACATGCTCTTCAATCAATTTTTTTTGGCAGGTGAAATGCCCATTTGTGTTAAATGGTCCTTTAAAAGAATTCCAAGCTGTCTTGTGAGCTCTGATCTGAAGCTCCAGGATGAGATCAAGTCACATTCAAGCAAAAATAACCTTTCATTAACTGTATTTGGCCTTCAATCAATTTTTGGCAGGTGAAAATGCCTTCAATCAATTTTTGACAGGTGAAAATGCCCATTTTGTGTTGTAATGGTCCTTTAAAAGAATTTGCCGTCTTGTGACCTCTGATCTGAAGCTCCAGGATGAGATCAAGTCATATATGAGCAGAAATCACCTTTCATTAACTGTATTTGGCCTTCAATCAATTTTTGGCAGGTGAAAATGCCTTCAATCAATTTTAACAGGTGAAAATGCTCATTTTGTGTTTTAATGGTCCTTAGAAGAAATTCCAAGCTGTCTGTGACTTCTGACTAGTTTTCGCAGGATGATCAAGTCATATTCAGCAGAAACACCTGTCATTAACTGTATTTGGCCTTCAATCAATTTTTGGCAGGTGAACATGCCTTCAATCATTTTTTGACAGGTGAAAATGCCCATTTTGTGTTGTAATGGTCCTTAAAAGAATTCCAAGCTGTCTTGTGACTCTGATCTGGTCTTATGGATGAGATCAAGTCATATTCAGGCAGAAATCACCTTTCATTAACTGTATTTGGCCTTCAATCAATTTTTGGCAGGTGAAAATGCCTTCAATCAATTTTGACAGGTGAAATGCCCATTTTGTGTTGTAATGGTCCTTTAAAAAAGAATTTCCAAGTTGTCTTGTGAGCTCTGTTCTGAAGCTCCAGGATGAGATCAAGTCATATTTGGGCAGAAATCACCTTTCATTAACTGTATTTGGCCTTCAATCAATTTTTGGCAGGTGAAAATGTCTTCAATCAATTTTTGGCAGGTGAAAATGCCCATTTTGTGTTGTAATGGTCCTTTAAAAGAATTCCAAGCTGTCTTGTGAGCTCTGATCTTTATATTATGAAGCTCCAGGATGAGTTCAAGTCACATTTGGGCAGAAATCACCTTTCATTAACTGTATTTGGCCTTCAATCAATTTTTGGCAGGTGAAAATGCCTTCAATCAATTTTTTGGCAGGTGAAAATTTTATTTTGTGTTGTAATGGTCTCGTTAATTCCAAGCTGTCTTGTCACCTCTGATTTGAAGCTCCAGATGATTAAGTCATATATGAGCAGAAATCACTTTCATTAACTGTATTTCGCTTCAATCAATTTTTTGCAGGTGAAAATGCCTTCAATCAATTTTTTGGCAGGTAAAATGCCCATTTTGTGTTGTAATGGTCCTTGTGCACTCCAAGCTGCCTTGTGACCTCTGATCTGAAGCTCCAGGATGAGATCAAGTCATATTCAGGCAGAAATCACCTTTCATTAACTGTATTTGGCCTTCAATCAATTTTTGGCAGGTGAAAATGCCTTCAATCAATTTTGACAGGTGAAAATGCCCATTTTGTGTTGTAATGGTTCTTAAAAGAATTCAAGCTGTCTGTGACCTCTGATCTGAAGCTCCAGGATGAGATCAAGTCATATATGAGCAGAAATCACCTTTCATTAACTGTATTTGGCCTTCAATCAATTTTTGGCAGGTGAAAATGCCTTTCAATCACTTTTTGACAGGTGAAAATGCCCATTTTGTGTTGTAATGGTCCTTTAAAAGAATTCCAAGCTGTCTTGTGAGCTCTGATCTGAAGCTCCAGGATGAGACTGTCATATTCAGGCAGAAATCAATTTTCATTAACTGTATTTGGCCTTCAATCAATTTTTTGGCAGGAAATGCCTTTCAATCAATTTTTTGGCAGGTGAAATACTCATTTTGTGTTGTAATGGTCCTTTAAAAAGAATTCCAAGCTGTCTTGTCACTTGATTTGAAGCTCCAGGATGAGATTAAGTCATATATATGAGCAGAAATCACCTTTCATTAACTGTATTTGGCCTTCAAAATCAATTTTTGGCAGGTGAAAATGCTCTTCAATCAATTTTTGGCAGGTGAAATGCTCATTTTGTGTTGTAATGGTTCTTTAAAAGAATTCCAAGCTGTCTTGTGACTCTCTGATCTGGAAGCTCCAGGATGAGATCAAGTCATATATGAGCAGAAATCACCTTCATTAATTCGTACGGCCTTCAATCAATTTTTTAGCAGGTGAAAATGTCAATCAATTTTTTTTGGCAGGTGAAAATGCTCATTTTGTGCTGTAATGGTCCTTTAAAAGAATTCGTTGTCTGTGAGCCTGATCTGAAGCTCCATATGAGATCGTTTCACATCTGTGCAGAAATCACCTTTCACATTAACTGTATTTGGCCTTCAATCAATTTTTTGGCAGGTGAAATGCTTAATCAATTTTTTGACAGGTGAAAATGCCCATTTTGAAGTTGTAATGGTTCTTTAAAGAATTCCAAGCTGTCTTGTGACCTCTGATCTGAGTTTTTCTCCAGGATGAGACTGTCATACATGAGCAGAAATCAAATTCATTAACTGTATTTCGCTTTCCAATCAATTTTTGGCAGGTGAAAATGCCTTCAATCAATTTTTGGCAGGTGAAATGCCCATTTTGTGTTGTAATGGTCCTTTAAAAAGAATCTAAGCTGTCTTGTGAGCTCTGGATCTGAAGCTCCAGGGATGAGATCGTCATATTCAGCAGAAATCACTTTCATTAACTGTATTTGGCCTTCAATCAATTTTGGCAGGTGAAAAATGCCTTCAATCAATTTTGACAGGTGAAATGCCTATTTTGTGTTGTAAATGGTCCTTTAAAAGAATTCCAAGCTGTCTTCTGAGCTCTGATCTGAAGCTCCAGGATGAGACTGGTTGCATTCAGGCAGAAATCACCTTTCATTAACTGCATTTGGCCTTCAATCAATTTTTGGCAGGTGAAAATGCCTTCAATCAATTTTTGGCAGGTGAAAATACCCATTTTGTGTTGTAATGGTCCTTTAAAAGAATTCCAAGCTGTCTTGTGAGTCTCTGATCTGAAACTCCAGGATGAGATCAAGTCATATATGAGCAGAAATCACCTTTCATTAACTGTATTTGGCCTTCAATCACTTTGGCAGGTGAAATGCCCATTTTGTGTTTTAATGGTCCTTTAAAGAATTCCAGCTGCCTAGACTCTTGATCTGAAGCTCCAGGATGAGATCAAGCCATATTCAGGCAGAAATCACCTTCATTAACTGTATTTGGCCTTCAATCAATTTTGCAGGTGAAAATGCCTTCAATCAATTCTTGACAGGTGAAAATGCCCATTTTGTGTTGTAATGGTTCTTAAAAGAATTCCAAGCTGTCTTAAGAGCTCTGATCTGAAGCTGCAGGATGAGACTGCCATATTTGGGCAGAAATCACCTGTCATTAACTGTATTTGGCCTTCAATCAATTTCTTTTTGCAGGTGAAAATGCTTCAATCATTTTTTGACAGGTGAAATGCTCATTTTGTGTTGTAATGGTCCTTTAAAAGAATTCCAAGCTGTCTTGTGACCTCTGATCTTACATTATGAAGCTCCAGGATGACATAAAGTCATATTCAGGCAGAACAAATCACCTTTCATTAACTGTATTTGGCCTTCAATCAATTTTTGGCAGGTGAAAAAATCAATTTTTGGCAGGTGAAAATGCCCATTTTGTGTTGTAATGGCCCTTTAAAAGAATTCCAAGCTGCCTTGTGACCTCTGATCTGAAGCTGCAGGATGAGATCAAGTCATATTCAGGCAGAAATCACCTTTCATTAACTGTATTTGGCCTTCAATCAATTTTTGGCAGGTGAAAATGCCTTCAATCAATTTTTGACAGGTGAAAATGCCCATTTTGTGTTGTAATGGTTCTTTAAAAGAATTCCAAGCTGTCTTGTGACCTCTGATCTGGAAGCTCCAGGATGAGATCAAGTCATATATGAGCAGAAATCACCTTTCATTAACTGCA
This sequence comes from Protonibea diacanthus, assembly GCA_028641955.1. NCBI lineage: Eukaryota > Metazoa > Chordata > Actinopteri > Sciaenidae > Protonibea > Protonibea diacanthus. The sequence continues at coordinate 25,326,274 of CM053985.1, forward strand.
TTTATTTTCAATCAATTTTTTGGCAGGAAATGCTCTTCTAATCACTTTTAACAGGTGAAAATGCCCATTTCAGTTTTAATGGTCCTTTAGAAGAATTCCAAGCTGTCTTGTGACTCTGGATCAAAGCTGCAGGATGAGATCAAGTCATATTCAGGCAGAAATCACCTTTCATTAACTGTATTTGGCCTTCAATCAATTTTTGGCAGGTGAAAATGCCTTCAATCATTTTTTGACAGGTGAAAATGCCCATTTTGTGTTGTAATGGTTCTTAAAAGACTCCAAGCTGTCTTGTGAGCTCTGATCTTGCTCCAGGATGAGATCAAGTCATATTCAGGCAGAAATCACCTTCATTAACTGTATTTGACCTTCAATCAATTCTTTGCAGGTGAACATGCCTTTCAATCATTTTTTGACAGGTGAAATGCCCATTTTGTGTTGTAATGGTTCTTTAAAAGAATTCCAAGCTGTCTTGGTAATTTCTGACCCAGCTGCAGGATGAGATCGTTTATATTTGGGCAGAATCACCTGTCACAATCACGTACTTTCAATCAATTTTTGGCAGGTGAAATGCCTTAATCATTTGACAGGTGAAAATGCCCATTTTGTGTTGTAATGGTCCTTTAAAAGAATTCCAAGCCGGTTCAGTGAGCTCTGATCTTTACATTATGAAGCTCCAGGATGACATAAAGTCATATTCAGGCAGAAAATCACCTTTCATTAACTGTATCGGCCTTCAATCAGCCTTTTTGCAGGTGAACATGTCAATCATTTTTTGACAGGTGAAAATGCCTATTTTGTGTTGTAATGGTTCTTTAAAGAATTCCAAGCCGTCTTGGTGACCTCTGATCTGGAAGCTCCAGGATGAGATCAAGTCATATCTGTAAGTAGAAATCACCTTTCATTAACTGTATTTGGCCTTCAATCAATTTTGGCAGGTGAAAATGCCTCTTTCAATCAATTTTTGACAGGTGAAAATGCTCATTTTGTGTTGTAATGGTTCTTTAAAAGAATTCCAAGCTGTCTGTGAGCTCTGATCTGAAGCTGCAGGATGAGATCAAGTCATATTTGGGGCAGAAATCACCTGTCATTAACTGTATTTGGCCTTCAATCAATTTTGCAGGTGAAAATGCTTCAATCATTTTTTGACAGGTGAAAATGCCCCATTTTGTGTTGTAATGGTCCTTAAAGAATTCCAGCTGTCTTGTGACCCTGATCTTTACATTATGAAGCTCCAGGATGACATAGTCATATTCAGGCAGAAATCACTCTCATTAACTTGTATTTGGCCTTCAATCAATTCTTGCAGGTGAACATGCTTCAATCAATTTTTGGCAGGTGAAAATGCCCATTTGTGTTGTAAATGGTCCTTTAAAAAGAATTCCGTTGTCTTGTGACCTCTGATCTGAAGTTCCAGGATGAGATCAAGTCATATATATGAGCAGAAATCACCTTTCATTAACTGTATTTGGCCTTCAATCAATTTTTTTGGCAGAAAATGCCTTCAATCAATTTTGACAGGTGAAAATGCTCACTTAGTTGTAATGGCTCTTTTAAAAGAATTCCAAGCTGTCTTGTGACTCTGGATCTGAAGCTCCAGGATGAGATCAAGTCATATTCAGGCAGAAATTACCTTTCATTAACTGTATTTGGCCTTCAATCAATTTTTGGCAGGTGAAAATGCCTTCAATCAATTTTTGGCAGGCAGCAATACCCATTTTGTGCTGTAATGGTCCTTTTTAAAGAATTCCAAGCTGTCTTGCACCCTGATCTGAAGCTGCAGGATGAGATCAAGTCATATTCAGGCAAAATCACCTGTCATTAACTGTATTTGGCCTTCAATCAATTTGGCAGGTGAAAATGCTCAATCATTTGACAGGTGAAAATGCCCATTTTGTGTTGTAATGGTTCTTTAAAAGAATTCCAAGCTGTCTTGTGAGCTCTGATCTGAAGCTCCAGGATGAGATCAAGTCATATATGAGCAGAAATCACCTTTCATTAACTGTATTTGGCCTTCAATCAATTTTTGGCAGGTGAAAATGCCTTCAATCAATTTTTGGCAGGTGAAAATACCCATTTTGTGCTGTAATGGTCCTTTAAAAGAATTCCGTTTTGCCCTGTGACCTCTGACTGAAGCTCCGGTGGATGAGATCAAGTCATATTCAGGCAGAAATTACCTTTCATTAACTGTATTTGGCCTTCAATCAATTTTTGGCAGGTGAAAATGCCTTCAATCAATTTTTAGCAGGTGAAAATGCCCATTTTGTGTTGTAATGGTCCTTTAAAAGAATTCCTAAAATGTCTTGTGACCTCTGATCCGAAGCTCCAGGATGAGACTGTCATATTCAGGCAGAAATTACCTTTCATTAACTGTATTTGGCCTTCAATCAATTTTTGGCAGGTGAAAATGCCTTCAATCATTTTTTGACAGGTGAAAATGCCCATTTTGTGTTGTAATGGTCCTTCAAAAGGATTCTAAGCTGTCTTGTGAGCTCTGATCTTCACGTTATGAAGCTCCAGGATGAGATCAAGTCATTCAGGCAGAACATTCTAACTGTATTTGGTCCTCAATCAATTTTTGGCAGGTAAAATGCCGTTTCAATCAATTTTTGGCAGGTGAAAATACCCATTTTGTGTTGTAATGGTCTCTTTAAAGAATTCCAAGCTGTCTTGTGAGCTCTGATCTGAAGCTCCAGGATGAGATCAAGCTGCTATTCAGGCAGAAATTACTTTCATTAACTGTATTTGGCCTTCAATCAATTTTTGCAGTGAAAATGCCTTCAATCAATTTTTGGCAGGTGAAAATGCCCATTTTGTGTTGTAATGGTCCTTTAAAAGAATTCCAAAATGTCTTCTGACCTCTGATCTGAAGCTCGAGGTGAGACTGCCATTCAGATAGAAATTACTCTTCATTAACTGTATTTGGCCTTCAAATCACCCTTGCAAGTGCAATGCAGAAAATGCCTCAACTAATTTAAGTGTTAAAGTAGAGTAGAAAATGCCCATTTTGTGTTTAATGGTCGTTATATTAGTTCTGTTGTCTTGTGACCCTGATCTGAAGCTGCAGGATGAGATCGTCTGCTATTTGGCAGAAATCTCACTACAACTGTATTTGGCCTTCAATCAATTTTTGCAGGTGAAATGTTTTCAATCATTTTTTGACAGGTGAAATGCCTATTTTGTGTTGTAATGGTCCTTAAAAGAATTCCTGTTGTCTAGTGAGCTCTGATCTTTACATTATGAAGCTCCAGATGACATAAAGTCATATTCAGGCAGAAATCACCTTTCATTAACTGTGTATTTGACTTCAATCAATCTTTTGGCAGGTGAACATGCTTCAATCAATTCTTGGCAGGTGAAAATGCCCATTTTGTGTTGTAATGGTCTCAAAAGAATTCCAAGCTGCCTTGTGACCTCTGGATCTGGAAGTTCCAGGATGAGATCAAGTCATATTCCAGCAGAAATCACTCATTAACTGTATTTAATTTCTAATTAATTCTTCTTGGGCAGGTGAAAATGCTCTAATCAATTTGACAGGTGAAATGCCCATTTTGTGTTGTAATGGTTCTTAAAAGAATTCCAAGCTGTCTTGTGACTCAGATCTGAAGCTCCAGGATGAGATCAAGTCATATATGAGCAGAAATCACCTTTCATTAACTGTATTTGGCCTTCAATCAATTTTTGGCAGGTGAAAATGCCTTCAATCAATTTTTGGCAGGTGAAAATGCCCATTTTGTGTTGTAATGGTCCTTTAGAAGAATTCCAAGCTGTCCTGCGAGCTCAGATCTGAAGCTGCAGGATGAGATCAAGTCATATTCAGAAATCACTTTCATTAATCTGTATTTGGCCTTCAATCAATTTTTGGCAGGTGAACATGCCTTCAATCAATTTTTTAACAGGTGAAATGCCTATTTTGTGTTGTAATGGTTCTTAAAAGAATTCCTGCTGTCTTGTGACCTCTGATCTGAAGCTCCAGGATGAGAGATCAAGTCATATATGAGCAGAAATCACCTTCATTAACTGTATTTGGCCTTCAATCAATTTTTTTGGTGAAATGTCAATCAATTTTTTTGACAGGTGAAAATGCCCATTTTGTGTTGTAATGGTCCTTAAAAGAATTCCAAGCTGTCTTGTGTGCCTCTGATCTGAAGTCTAGGATGAGATCAAGTCATATCTGCAGAAATCACCTTTCATTAACTGTATTTCGCCTTGGCAGGTGAAAATGCCTTCAATCAATTTTTGACAGGTGAAAATGCCCATTTTGTGTTGTAATGGTCCTTTAAAAGGATTCCAAGCTGTCTTGGTAGACTCTGATCTTTACATTATGAAGCTCCAGGATGAGACTGTCATATTCAGGCAGAAATTACTCGTTAATCGTATTTGGCCTTCAATCACTTTGGCAGGTGAACATGCCTTCAATCAATTTTTGGCAGGTGAAAATGCCCATTTTGTGTTGTAATGGTCCTTTAAAAGAATTCCAAGCTGCCTTGTGACCTCTGATCTGAAGGCCCAGGATGAGATCGTCATATTCAGGCAGAAATCACCTTCATTAACTGTATTTGGCCTTCAATCAATTCTTGCAGGTGAACATGCCTTCAATCAATTTTTGACAGTGAAATGCCCATTTTGTGTAGTAATGGTTCTTTAAAAGAATTCTGCCGTCTTGTGACCTCTGGATCTGAAGCTCCAGGATGACTGGTCATATATGAGCAGAAATCACCATTAACTGTATTTGGCCTTCAATCAATTTTGGCAGGTAAAATGTCAATCAATTTTTAACAGGTGAAAATGCTCATTTGTGTTTTAATGGCCTTAGAAGAATTCCAAGCGTCTTGTGAGCCTGGACTGGAAGCTGCAGGATGAGATCAAGTCATATTCAGGCAGAAACTCACTGGCTATTAACTGTATTTGGCCTTCAATCAATTTTTGCAGAACATGTCAATCATTTTTTGACAGGTGAAATGCCCATTTTGTGTTGTAATGGTTCCTTTAAAAGAATTTCCAAGCTGTCTTGTGACTCTCTGATCTGGAAGTCTGAGGATGAGATCAAGTCATATATGAGCAGAAATCACTTTTCATTAACTGTATTTGGCCTTCAATCAATTTTTGGCAGGTGAAAATGCCTTCAATCAATTTTTGACAGGTGAAATGCCCATTTTGTGTTGTAATGGTCCTTTAAAAGAATTTGTTGTCTTTGTGAGCTCTGATTCAAGCTCCAGGACAGATCAAGTCATATTCAGGCAGAAATCACCTTTCATTAACTGTATTTAGCCTTCAATCAATTTTTGGCAGGTGAAAATGCCTTCAATCAATTTTTGACAGGTGAAAATGCCCATTTTGTGTTGCAATGGTCCTTTAAAAGGATTCCAAGCTGTCTTGTGACCTCTGATCTTTACATTATGAAGCTCCAGGATGAGATCAAGTCATATTCAGGCAGAAATTACCTTTTGTTAACTGTATTTGGCCTTCAATCAATTTTTGGCAGGTGAACATGCCTTCAATCAATTTTTGCAGGTGAAAATGCCCATTTTGTGTTGTGGTTTTGTCCTTAAAAGAATTCTGCTGCCTTGTGACTCTGATCTGAAGCTCCAGGATGAGATCAAGTCATATTCAGGCAGAAATCACCTTTCATTAACTGTATTTGGCCTTCAATCAATTTTTGGCAGGTGAAAATGCCTTCAATCAATTTGACAGGTGAAAATGCCCATTTTGTAGCGTAATGGTTCTTAAAAGAATTCCAAGCTGTCTTGTGAGCTCAGATCTGAAGCTCCAGGATGAGATCAAGTCATATTTAGACAGAAATCACCTCTCATTAACTGTATTTGGCCTTCAATCAATTTTTGGCAGGTGAAATGGCGATTTTAGGCTGTGAACATGCCCATTTTGTGTTGTAATGGTCCTTTAGAAGAATTCCAAGCTGTCCTGTGAGCTCTGATCTGAAGCTGCAGGATGAGATCAAGTCATATTCAGGCAGAAATCACCTTTCATTAACTGTATTTGGCCTTCAATCAATTTTTGGCAGGTGAACATGCCTTCAATCATTTTGACAGGTGAAAATGCCCATTTGTGTTGTAATGGTTCTTAAAAGAATTCCAAGCTGTCTTGTGACCTCTGATCTGAAGCTCCAGATGAGACTTGGAGTCATATATGAGCAGAAAATCACCTTTCATTAACTGTATTTGGCCTTCAATCAATTTTTGGCAGGTGAAAATGCTTCAATCACTTTAACAGGTGAAAATGCCCATTTTGTGTTTTAATGGTCCTTTAGAAGAATTCCAAGCCGTCTTGTGAGTCTTGGATCTGAAGCTGCAGGATGAGATCGTCATATTCAGGCAGAAATCACCTTCATTAACTGTATTTGGCCTTCAATCAATTTTTGGCAGGTGAACATGCCTTCAATCATTTTTTGACAGGTGAAAATGCCCATTTTGTGTTGTAATGGTTCTTTAAAAGAATTCCAAGCTGTCTTGTGACCTCTGGATCTGAAGCCCGGATGAGATCAAGTCATATATGAGCAGAAATCACCTTCATTCAACTGTATTTGGCCTTCAATCAATTTTTGGCAGGTGAAATGTCTTCAATCAATTTTTTTTGACAGGTGAAATGCCCATTTTGTGTTGTAAATGGTCCTTAAAAGAATTCCAAGTTGTTCCGTGAGCTCTGATCTGAAGCTCCAGAATGAGATCAAGTCATATTCAGGCAGAAATCACCTTTCATTAACTGTATTTCGCCTTCAATCAATTTTTGGCAGGTGAAAATGCCCATTTTGTGTTGTAATGAACCTTTTAAAAGGATTCCAAGCTGTCTTGTGACCTCTGATCTTTACATTATGAAGCTCAGATGAGATCAAGTCATATTCAGGCAGAAATTCACTCTTTGTTAACTCGTATTTTGGCCTTCAATCAATTTTTTGGCAGGTGAACATGCCTTCAATCAATTTTTGGCAGGTGAAAATGCCCATTTTGTGTTGTAATGGTCCTTTAAAAGAATTCCAAGCTGTCTAGTGAGCTTCTGATCTTACATTATGAAGCTCCAGGATGACATAAAGTCATATTCAGCAGAAATCACCTTTCATTAACTGTATTTATCAATCAATTTTTGGCAGGTGAACATGCCTTCAATCAATTTTTGAACAGGTGAAAATGCCCATTTTGTGTTGTGGTAATGGTCCTTGCAAGCACCTAAGCTGCCCAGACTCCTGGATCTGAAGCTCCAGGATGAGATCGTCATATTCAGGCAGAAATCACCTTCATTAACTGTATTTGGCCTTTCAATCAATTTTTTGGCAGGTGAAAATGCCCTTCAATCAATTTTTGACAGGTGAAATGCCCATTTTGTGTTGTAATGGTTTCTTAAAAGAATTCTGCTGTCTTGGTGACCTCTGATCTGAAGCTCCAGGATGAGATCAAGTCATATATGAGCAGAAATCACCTTTCATTAACTGTATTTGGCCTTCAATCAATTTTTGGCAGGTGAAAATGCCTTCAATCAATTTTTAACAGGTGAAAATGCCCATTTTGTGTTTTAATGGTCCTTTAGAAGAATTCCAAGCTGTCTTGCGAGCTCTGATCTGAAGCTGCAGGATGAGATCAAGTCATATTCAGGCAGAAATCACCTTTCATTAACTGTATTTGGCCTTCAATCAATTTTTGGCAGGTGAACATGCCTTCAATCAATTTTTAACAGGTGAAAATGCCCATTTTGTGTTGTAATGGTTCTTTAAAAGAATTCCAAGCTGTCTTGTGACCTCTGATCTGAAGCTCCAGGATGAGATCAAGTCATATATGAGCAGAAATCACCTTTCATTAACTGTATTTGGCCTTCAATCAATTTTTGGCAGGTGAAAATGCCTTCAATCAATTTTTTGACAGGTGAAAATGCCCATTTTGTGTTGTAATGGTCCTTTAAAAGAATTCCAAGCTGTCTTGTGAGCTCTGATCTGAAGCTCCAGGATGAGATCAAGTCATATTCAGCAGAAATCACCTTTCATTAACTGTATTTGGCCTTCAATCAATTTTTGGCAGGTGAAAATGCCTTCAATCAATTTTTGACAGGTGAAAATGCCCATTTTGTGTTGTAATGGTCTCAAAAGGATTCCAAGTCATCTTGTGACCTTCATCTTATGCATTATGAAGCTCCAGGATGAGACTGTCATATTCAGGCAGAAATTACCTTGTTAACTGTATTTGGCCTTCAATCACTTGGCAGAACATGCCTTCAACTGTTCTTGGCAGGTGAAAATGCCCATTTTGTGTTGTAATGGTCCTTTAAAAGAATTCCAAGCTGCCTCAGGACTCTGATCTGAAGCTCCAGGATGAGATCAAGTCATATTCAGGCAGAAATCACCTTTCATTAACTGTATTTGGCCTTCAATCAATTTTTGGCAGGTGAAAATGCCTTCAATCAATTTTTGACAGGTGAAAATGCCCATTTTGTGTAGTAATGGTTCTTTAAAAGAATTGCCGTCTTGTGACTCCTGATCAAGCTCCAGGATGACTGTCATATATGAGCAGAAATCACCTTTCATTAACTGTATTTGGCTCAATCAATTTTTGGCAGGTGAAAATGCTTCAATCAATTCTTTAACAGGAAATGCCCATTTTGTGTTTTAATGGTCCTTAGAAGAATTCCAAGCTGTCTTGTGAGCTCTGGATCTGAAGCTGCAGGATGAGATCAAGTCATATTCAGGCAGAAATCACCTGTCATTAACTGTATTTGGCCTTCAATCAATTTTTGGCAGGTGAACATGCCTTCAATCATTTTTTGACAGGTGAAAATGCCCATTTTGTGTTGTAATGGTTCTTTAAAAGAATTCCAAGCTGTCTTGTGACTCTGGATCTGAAGCTCCAGGATGAGATCAAGTCATATATGAGCAGAAATCACCTTTCATTAACTGTATTTGGCCTTCAATCAATTTTTGGCAGGTGAAAATGCCTTCAATCAATTTTTGACAGGTGAAAATGCCCATTTTGTGTTGTAATGGTCCTTCTTAAAAGAATTCTGCTGTCTTGTGAGTCTGGATCCAGCTCCAGAATGAGATCAAGTCATATTCAGGCAGAAATCACCTTTCATTAACTGTATTTGGCCTTCAATCAATTTTTGGCAGGTGAAAATGCTTCAATCAATTTTTTGACAGGTGAAATGCCCATTTTGTGTTGCAATGGTCCTTTAAAAGGATTCCCAAGCTGTCTTGTGACCTCTGATCTGCATTATGAAGCTCCAGATGAGATCAAGTCATATTCAGGCAGAAATTACTTTTTGTTAACTGTATTTGGCCTTCTTCAATCACTTTTTTTGGCAGGTGAATATGCCTTCTCAATCAATTTTTGGCAGGTGAAAATGCCCATTTTGTGTTGTAATGGTCCTTTAAAAGAATTCCAAGCTGCCTTAGACCTCTGATCTGAAGCTCCAGGATGAGATCAAGCCATATCTAGGCAGAAATCACTCATTAATCAAATAGCTCAATCAATTTTTGGCAGGTCAAAATGCCCATTTTTGGCAGGTGACAATGCCCATTTTGTGTAGTAATGGTCCTTTAGAAGAATTCCAAGCTGTCCTGTGAGCTCTGATCTGAAGCTGCAGGAGGAGATCAAGTCATATTCAGGCAGAAACTGCCCTTCATTAACTGTATTTGGCCTTTCAATCACTTGGCAGGTGAACATGCCTTCAATCATTTTTTGACAGGTGAAAATGCCCATTTTGTGTTGTAATGGTTCTTAAAAGAATTCCGCCGTCTTGTGACCTCTGATCTAGTTTTCTCCAGGATGAGATCAAGTCATATGGAGCAGAAATCACCTTTCATTAACTGTATTTGGCCAATCACCTGGCAGGTGAAAATGCCTTCAATCAATTTTTAATGATGTGAAAATGCCCATTTTGTGTTTTAATGGTCCTTAGAAGAATTCCCGTTGTCTTGTGAGCTCTGATCTGAAGCTGCAGGATGAGACTGGTCATATTCAGGCAGAAATCACCTTTCATTAACTGTATTTGGCCTTCAATCACTTCTTGGCAGGTGAAATGCTTAATCATTTTTTGACAGAAATGCCCATTTTGTGTTGTAATGGTTCTTGCACCCCAAGCTGTCTTGTGACCTCTGATCTGAAGCTCCAGGATGAGATCAAGTCATATATGAGCAGAAATCACCTTTCATTAACTGTATTTGGCCTTCAATCAATTTTTGGCAGGTGAAAATGCCTTCAATCAATTTTTGAGGTGAAAATGCCCATTTTGTGTTGTAATGGTCCTTTAAAAGAATTCCAAGCTGTCTTGTGAGCTCTGATCTGAAGCTCCAGGATGAGATCAAGTCATATTCAGGCAGAAATCACCATTAACTGTATTTCGCCTTCAATCAATTTTTGGCAGGTGAAATGCCCATTTTGTGTTGTAATGGTCCTTTAAAAAGGATTCCTGCTGTCTTGTACCTCTGGATCTTTGCATTATGAAGCCCAGGATGAGATCAAGTCATATTCAGGCAGAAATTACCTTTTGTTAACTGTATTTGGCTCAATCAATTTTTGGGCAGGTGAAATATGCCTTCTTCAATCAATTTTTTTGCAAGGAAATGCCCATTTTGTGTTGTAATGGTCCTTTAAAGAATTCCGTTGCCTTGTGACTCCTCTGATCTGAAGCTCCAGGATGAGATCGTCATATTCATAGGCAGAAATCACCTTTCATTAACTGTATTTGGCCTTCAATCAATTTTTGGCAGGTGAAAATGCTCAATCAATTTTTGACAGGTGAAATGCCCATTTTGTGTTGTAAATGGTTCTTTAAAAGAATCTAAGCTGTCTTGTGACTCTCTGATCTGAAGCCCAGGATGAGACTGTCATATATGAGCAGAAATCACCTTTCATTAACTGTATTTCGCCTTCAATCAATTTTTGGCAGGTGAAAATGCCTTCAATCAATTTTTTGCAGGTGAAAATGCTCATTTTGTGTTTTAATGGTCCTTTAGAAGAATTCCCAAGCTGCCTTGTGAGCTCTGATCTGAAGCTGCAGGATGAGATCAAGTCATATTCAGGCAGAAACTACCTGTCATTAATTACTTTGGCTCAATCAATTTCTTTGGCAGGTGAACATGCCTTCTGACCATTTTTTTTGGACAGTGAAAATGCCCATTTTGTGTTGTAATGGTTCTTTAAAAAGAATTCCAAGCTGTCTTGTGACCTCTGGACTGAAGCTCCAGGATGAGATCGTTGCTATGAGCAGAAATCACCTTTCTACAATCACTTGGCCTTTCAATCAATTTTTGGCAGGTGAAAATGCCTTCAATCAATTTTTGACAGGTGAAAATGCCCATTTTGTGTTGTAATGGTCCTTTAAAAGAATTCCAAGCTGTCTGTGAGTCTCTGATCTGGAAGCTCCAGGATGAGATCAAGTCATATTCAGGCAGAAATCACTTTCATTAACTGTATTTACCTTCAATCAATTCTTGGCAGGTGAAATGCTCAATCAATTTTTGACAGGTGAAAATGCCCATTTTGTGTTTTAATGGCTCTTAAAAGGATTCCAAGCTGTCTTGTGACCTCTGATCTTAGCATTATGAAGCTCAGGATGAGATCAAGTCATATCTAGCAGAAATTACCTTGTTAACTGTAATAGCCTTCAATCAATTTTTGGCAGGTGAACATGCCTTCAATCAATTTTTGGCAGGTGAAAATGCCCATTTTGTGTTGTAATGGTCCTTTAAAAGAATTCTGCTGCCTTGTGACTCTGATCTGAAGCTCCAGGATGAGATCAAGTCATATTCAGGCAGAAATCACCTTTCCTTAACTGTATTTGGCCTTCAATCCATTCTTGGCAGGTGAAATGCTCTAATCAATTTTTGACAGGTGAAAATGCCCATTTTGTGTTGTAATGGTTCTTTAAAAGAATTCCAAGCTGTTCTAGACCTCTGATCTGAAGCTCCAGGATGAGATCAAGTCATATGAGCAGAAACACCTTCATTAACTGTATCATTTAAATCAATTCTTGGCAGGTGAAAATGCTTCAATCAATTTTTTTAACAGGTGAAAATGCCCATTTTGTGTTTTAATGGTCCTTAGAAGAATTCCAAGCTGTCTTGTGAGCTCTGGATTCGAAGCTGCAGATGATCAAGTCATATCTCAGGTGAAATCACCTGTCATTAACTGTATTTGGCCTTTCAATCAATTTTTGGCAGGTGAACATGCCTTCAACTGCTTGACAGGTGAAAATGCCTATTTTGTGCTGTAATGGTTCTTTAAAAGAATTTGCCGTCTTGTGAGCTCTGATCTGAAGCTCCAGGATGAGATCAAGTCATATTCAGGCAGAAATCACCTTTCATTAACTGTATTTGGCCTTCAATCAATTTTTGGCAGGTGAAAATGCCTTCAATCAATTTGACAGGTGAAATGCCCATTTTGTGTTGTAATGGTCCTTTAAAAGAATTCCAAACTGTCTTGTGACCTCTGATCTGAAGCTCCAGGATGAGATCAAGTCATATTCAGACAGAAATTACCTTTCATTAACTGTATTTGGCCTTCAATCAATTTTTGGCAGGTGAAAATGCCTTCAATCAATTTTTGGCAGGTGAAAATGCCCATTGTGTTTTAATGGTCGTTTAGAAGAATTCCAAGCTGTCTTGTGACTTCGATCTGAAGCTGCAGGATGAGATCAAGTCATATTTGGGCAGAAATCACCTTTCATTAACTGTATTTGGCCTTCAATCAATTTTTGGCAGGTGAAAATGCCCATTTTTAGACAGGTGAAAATGCATTTTGTGTTGTAATGGTCCTTAAAAGAATCGCTGTCTAGTGAGCTCTGATCTTTTACATTATGAAGCTCCAGGATGATATAAAGTCATATTCAGGCGTGAAATCACCTTTCATTAACTGTATTTGGACTTCAATCAATTTTGCGGCAGAACATGCCTTCAATCAATTTTTGGCAGGTGAAAATGCCCATTTTGTGTTGTAATGGTCCTTTAAAAGAATTCCAAGCTGCCTTGTGACCTCTGATCTGGAAGCTCCAGGATGAGACTGTCATATTCAGGCAGAAATCACTCTTTCATTAACTGTATTTGGCCTTCAATCACTTTGCAGGTGAAAATGCCTTTCAATCAATTTTTTGACAGGTGAAAATGCCCATTTTGTGTTGTAATGGTTCTTTAAAAGAATTCCAGCTGTCTTGTGACCTCTGGATCTGAAGCTCCAGGATGATCAAGTCATATATGAGCAGAAATCACTCTTTCATTAATCTGTATTTGGCCTTCAATCAATTTCTTGGCAGGTGAAAATGCCTTCAATCAATTTTTGCAGGTGAAATACCCATTTTGTGTTGTACGGTCCTTTAAAAGAATTCCCAAGCCGTCTTGTCACTCTCTGGATTTGAAGCTCCAGGATGAGATTAAGTCATATATGAGCAGAAATCACCTTTCATTAACTGTATTTGGCCTTCAATCAATTTTTGGCAGGTGAAAATGCCTTCAATCAATTTTTTGGCAGGTGAAATGCCCATTTTGTGTTGTAATGGCTCTTAAAAGAATTCCAAGCTGTTCTAGGACTCCTGATCTGAAGCTCCAGGATGAGATCAAGTCATATGAGCAGAAATCACCTTTCATTAACTGTAGTATTTGGCCTTCAATCAATTTTTGTGTGGTGAAAATGCCTTCAATCAATTTTTGGCAGGTGAAAATGCCCATTTTAGCAAATGGTCCTTTAAAAAGAATTGTTGTCTTGAAGAGTTTGATTCAAGCTCCAGGATGAGATCAAGTCATATTCAGGCAGAAATCACCTTTCATTAACTGTATTTGGCCTTCAATCAATTTTTGGCAGGTGAAAATGCCTTCAATCAATTTTTTGACAGGTGAAATGCCCATTTTGTGTTGTAATGGTATCACTTTAAAAGAATTCCAAGCTGTCTTCTGAGCTCTGATCTGAAGCTCCAGGATGACTGCTTCACATATTCAGCAGAAATCACCTTCATTAACTGCATTTGGCCTTCAATCAATTTTTGGCAGGTGAAATGCTCTTCAATCAATTTTTGGACAGGTGAAAATGCCCATTTTGTGTTGTAATGGTCCTTTAAGAGAATTCCAAGCTGTCTTGTGAGCTCTGATCTGAAGCTCCAGGATGAGATCGTCATATTCAGGCAGAAATCACTTCATTAACTGTATTTACCTTCAATCAATTTTTGGCAGCTGAAAATGCCTTTCAATCACTTTTTGGCAGGTGAAATGCCCCATTTTGTGTTGTAATGGTCCTTTAAGAGAATTTGCCAATTCAGGACTCTGATCTGAAGCTCCAGGATGAGATCGCTTCAGATTCAGGCAGAAATCACTCATTAACTGTATTTGGCCTTCAATCAATTTTTGGCAGGTGAAAATGCCTTCAATCAATTTTTGGCAGGTGAAAATACCCATTTTGTGTTGTAATGGTCCTTTAAAAGAATTCCAAGCTGTCTTGTGACTCTTGATCTGAAACTCCAGGATGAGATCAAGTCATATGAGCAGAAATCACCTTTCATTAACTGTATTTGGCCTTCAATCAATTTTTTGGCAGGTGAAAATGCTCATTTTGTGTTTTAATGGTCCTTAAAAGAACGTTGCCTTGCATCTCCTGATCTGAAGCCCAGGATGAGATCGGGTCATATTCAGGCAGAAATCACCTTCATTAATCGTATTTGGCCTTCAATCAATTTTTGCAGGTGAAAATGCTCTTCAATCAATTTTTGACAGGTGAAATGCCCATTTTGTGTTGTAATGGTTCTTTAAAAGAATTCCAAGCTGTCCTGTGAGCTCATATCTTTGTAATATGAAGCTGCAGGATGAGATCAAGTCATATTTGGGCAGAAATCACCTTTCATTAACTGTATTTGGCCTTCAATCAATTTAGTGAAATGCTCAATCATTTTTGACAGGTGAAAATTTGCCCATTTTGTGTTGTAATGGTCCTTTAAAAGAATTCCAAGCTGTCTTGTGACCTCTGATCTTTACATTATGAAGCTCCAGGATGACATAAAGTCATATTCAGGCAGAAATCACTCATTAATCTGTATTTTGGCCTTTCAATCACTTTTGGCAGGTGAACATGCCTTCAATCAATTTTGGCAGGTGAAATGCTCATTTTCTGTTGTAATGGTCCTTAAAAAAATTCCAAGCTGTCTTGTGAGCTCTGATCTTTATATTATGAAGATACAGGATGAGATCAAGTCATATTCAGGCAGAAATCACCTTTCATTAACTGTATTTGGCCTTCAATCAATTTTTGGCAGGTGAACATGCCTTCAATCAATTTTTGGCAGGTGAAAATGCCCATTTTGTGTTGTAATGGTCCTTTAAAAGAATCGCCGTTCAGACCTCTGATCTGAAGCTCCAGGATGAGATCAAGTCATATTCAGGCAGAAATCACCTTCATTAAACTGTATTTCACCTTCAATCAATTTTTGGCAGGTGAAATGTTTTCAATCAATTTTTGACAGGTGAAAATTCCTATTTTGTGTTTTAATGGTCCTTTTAGAAGAATCCGTTGTCTTGTGAGCCTGATCTGAAGCTGCAGGATGAGATCAAGTCATATTCAGGCAGAAATCACCTTTCATTAACTGTATTTGGCCTTCAATCAATTTTTGGCAGGTGAACATGCCTTCAATCATTTTTTGGCAGGTGAAAATGCCCATTTTGTGTTGTAATGGTCCTTTAAAAGAATTCCAAGCTGTCTTGTGACCTCTGATCTGAAGCTCCAGGATGATCAAGTCATATGAGCAGAAATCACCTTCATTAACTGTATTTGGCCTTTCAATCAATTCTTCTTGCAGGTGAAAATGCTTTCAATCAATTTTTGACAGGTGAAATGCCCATTTTGTGTTGTAATGGTCCTTAAAAGAATCGCTGTCTTGTGAGCTCTGATCTGAAGCTCCAGGATGAGATCAAGTCATTCAGCAGAAATCACCTTTCATTAACTGTATTTCGCCAATCAATTTTTGCAGGTGAAAATGCCTTCAATCAATTTTTGACAGGTGAAAATGCCCATTTTGTGTTGTAATGGTCCTTTAAAAGGATTCCAAGCTGTCTTGTGACCTCTGATCTTTGCTATCATGAAGCTCCAGGATGAGATCAAGCTTCATGTCTCAGGCAGAAATTACCTTTTGTTAACTGTATTTGGCCTTCAATCAATTTTTTGGCAGGGGTGAACATGCTTTCAATCAATTTTTGGCAGGTGAAATGCCCATTTTGTGCTGTAATGGTCCTTTAAAGAATTCCAAGCTGCCTTGTGACCTCTGGATCTGAAGCTCCAGGATGAGACTGTCATATTCAGGCAGAAATCACCTTTCATTAACTGTATTTGGCCTTCAATCAATTTTTGGCAGGTGAAAATGCCTTCAATCAATTTTTGACAGGTGAAAATGCCCATTTTGTGTAGTAATGGTTCTTTAAAAGGATTCCAAGCTGTCTTGTGACCTCTGATCTGAAGCTCCAGGAGATCAAGTCATATATGAGCAGAAATCACCTTTCATTAACTGTATTTGGCCTTCAATCAATTTTTGGCAGGTGAAAATGCCTTCAATCAATTTTTGACAGGTGAAAATGCCCATTTTGTGTTTTAATGGTCCTTTAGAAGAATTCTGTTACCTTGTGAGCTCTGATCTGAAGCTGCAGGATGAGATCAAGCCATATTCAGGCAGAAATCACTCATTAACTGTATTTGGCCTTTCAATCAATTTTTGGCAGGTGAACATGCTCTAATCATTTTTTGACAGGTGAAATGCCCATTTTGTGTTGTAATGGTTCTTTAAAAGACCTAAGCTGTCTTGTGACTCTGGACTAAATTCCAGGATGAGATCAAGTCATATATGAGCAGAAATCACCCTTTCATTAACTGTATTTGGCCTTCAATCAATTTTTGGCAGGTGAAATGGCGATTTTAACAGGTGAAAATGCCCATTTTGTGTTTTAATGGTCCTTTAGAAGAATTCCAAGCTGTCTTGTGAGCTCTGATCTGAAGCTGCAGGATGAGATCAAGTCATATTCAGGCAGAAATCACCTTTCATTAACTGTATTTGGCCTTCAATCAATTTTTGGCAGGTGAAAATGCCTTCAATCATTTTTTGACAGGTGAAATGCCTATTTTGTGTTGTAATGGTTCTTAAAAGAATTCTGCTGTCTTAGGACTCTGATCTAAAGCTCCAGGATGAGATCAAGTCATATATGAGCAGAAATCACCTTTCATTAACTGTATTTGGCCTTCAATCAATTTTGGCAGGTGAAATGCCTTCAATCAATTTTTGACAGGTGAAAATGCCCATTTTGTGTTGTAATGGTCCTTTAAAAGAATTCCAAGCTGTCTTGTGAGCTCTGATCTGAAGCTCCAGGATGAGATGTCACATTCAGGCAGAAATCACTCTTCATTAACTGTATTTCGCTTCTTCAATCAATTTTTGCAGGTGAAAATGCTCTTCAATCAATTTCTTGACAGGTGAAATGCCCATTTTGTGTTGTAATGGTCCTTTTAAAAGGATTCCAAGCTGTCTCTAGACCTCTGGATCTTACTATGAAGCTCCAGGATGAGATCAAGTCATATTCAGGCAGAAATTACCTTGTTAACTGCATTTGGCCTTCAATCAATTTCGGCAGGTGAACATGCCTTCAATCAATTTTTGGCAGGTGAAATGCCCATTTGTGCGTTGTAATGGTCCTTTAAAAGAATTCCAAGCTGCCTTAGACTCTGATCTGAAGCCCAGGATAGGATCAAGTCATATTCAGGCAGAAATCACCTTTCATTAACTGTATTTGGCCTTCAATCAATTTTTGGCAGGTGAAATGTCAATCAATTTTGACAGGTGAAAATGCCCATTTGTGTTGTAATGGTTCTTAAAAGAATTCCAAGCTGTCTTGTGACCTCTGATCTGTGCTTCCAGGATGAGATCAAGTCATGTATGAGCAGAAATCACTCCTTCATTAACTGTATTTGGCCTTCAATCAATTTTTGGCAGGTGAAATGCCTTCAATCAATTTTTTGGCAGGTGAACATGCCCATTTTGTGTTGTAATGGTCCTTTAGAAGAATTCCAAGCTGTCCTGTGAGCTCAGATCTGTATATTATGAAGCTCCAGGATGAGATCAAGTCATATTTAGCAGAAATCACCTGTCATTAACTGTATTTGGCCTTCAATCAATTTTTTTGGCAGGGTGAACATGCCTTCAATCATTTTTGACAGGTGAAATGCCCATTTTGTGTTGTAATGGTTCTTTAAAAGAATTCCAAGCTGTCTTGTGACCTCTGGATCAGTTTTCTCCAGGATGAGATCAAGTCATATATGAGCAGAAATCACCTTTCTATTAACTGTATTTGGCCTTTCAATCAATTTTTGGCAGTGTGAAAATGCTCAATCAATTTTTTGACAGGTGAAATGCCCATTTTGTGTTGTAATGGTCCTTTAAAGAATTTCCAAGCTGTCTGTGAGCTCTGGATCTGAAGCTCCAGAATGAGATCAAGTCATATTCAGGCAGAAATCACCTTTCATTAACTGTATCTGGCCTTCAATCAATTTTTGGCAGGTGAAAATGCCTTCAATCAATTTTTGACAGGAAAATGCCCATTTTGTGTTGTAATGGTCCTTAAAAGGATTCCAAGCTGTCTTGTGACCTCTGATCTTTGCATTATGTGCTCCAGGATGAGATCAAGTCATATTCAGGCAGAAATTACCTTTGTTAACTGTATTTGGCCTTCAATCAATTTTTGCAGGTGAACATGCCTTCAATCAATTTTTTGCAGGTGAAATGCCCATTTGTGTTGTAATGGTCCTTTAAAAGAATTCCGTTGCCTTGGTGACCTCTGATCTGAAGCTCCAGGATGAGATCAAGTCATATTCCAGGCAGAAATCACCTTTCATTAACTGTATTTGGCCTTCAATCAATTTTTTGGCAGGTGAAATGTTTCAATCAATTCTTTTGACAGGTGAAATGCCCATATTTGTGTTGTAATGGTTCTTAAAAGAATTCCAAGCTGTCTTGTGACCTCTGATCTGAAGCTCCAGGATGAGATCAAGCCATATGAGCATAAATCACTTTCATTAACTGTATTTGGCCTTTCAATCAATTTTTGGCAGGTGAAATGCCTTTCCAATCAATTTTTTTAACAGGTGAAATGCCCATTTTGTGTTTTAATGGTCCTTAGAAGAATTCCAAGCTGTCTTGGTGAGCTCTGATCTGAAGCTGCAGGATGAGATCAAGTCATATTCAGCAGAAATCACCTGTCATTAACTGTATTTGGCCTTCAATCAATTTTTGGCAGGTGAACATGCCTTCAATCATTTTTTGACAGGTGAAAATGCCCATTTTGTGTTGTAATGGTTCTTTAAAAGAATTCCAAGCTGTCTTGTGAGCTCTGATCTGAAGCTCCAGGATGAGATCAAGTCATATTCAGGCAGAAATCACCTTTCATTAACTGTATTTGGCCTTCAATCAATTTTTGGCAGGTGAAAATGCTCTAATCAATTTTGACAGGTGAAAATGCCCATTTTGTGTTGTAATGGTCTCAGCACTCCCAAGCTGTCTTGTGAGCTCTGTTCTGAAGCTTCTCCAGGATGAGATCAAGGTTCATATTTAAGCAGAAATCACTTTTCATAATTGTATTTGGCTCAATCAATTTTTTGCAGGTGAAAATGCTCTCAATCAATTTTTGGCAGGTGAAAATGCCCATTTTGTGTTGTAATGGTCCTTTAAAAGAATTTCCAAGCTGTCTTTAGAGCTCTGATCTTTATATTATGAAGCTCCAGGATGAGTTCAAGTCAGATTTGGGCAGAAATCACCTTCATTAACTGTATTTAGCCTTCAATCAATTTTTGGCAGGTGAAAATGCCTTCAATCAATTTTTGGCAGGTGAAAATACCCATTTTGTGTTGTAATGGTCCTTTAAAAGAATTCCAAGCTGTCTTGTCACTCTTGATTTGAAGCTCCAGGATGAGATTAAGTCATATATGAGCAGAAATCACCTTTCATTAACTGTATTTGGCCTTCAATCAATTTTTGGCAGGTGAAAATGCCTTTCAATCAATTTTTAACAGGTGAAAATGCCCATTTTGTGTTGTAATGGTCCTTTAAAAGAATTCCGTTGCCTGTGACCTCTGGATCTGAAGCTCCAGGATGAGATCATGTCATATTCAGCAGAAATCACCTTTCATTAACTGTATTTGGCCTTCAATCAATTTTTGCAGAAATGCCTTCAATCAATTTTCGACAGGTGAAATGCCCATTTTGTGTTAAAATTGTCTTTAAAGGAATTCCAAGCTGTCTTAGACTCTCTGATCTTGAAGCTCCAGGATGAGACTGGTCATATATGAGCAGAAATCACCTTTCATTAACTGTATTTGGCCTTCAATCAATTTTTGGCAGGTGAAAATGCCTTCAATCAATTTTTGACAGGTGAAAATGCCCATTTTGTGTTGTAATGGTCCTTTAAAAGAATTCCAAGCTGTCTTGTGAGCTCTGATCTGAAGCTCCAGGATGAGATCAAGTCATATTCAGGCAGAAATTACCTTTCATTAACTGTATTTGGCCTTCAATCAATTTTTGGCAGGTGAAAATGCCTTCAATCAATTTTTGGCAGGTGAAATGCCCATTTTGTGTTGTAATGGTCCTTAAAAGAATTCCAAATGTCTTGTGACTCTCTGATCTGAAGCTCCAGGAGATCAAGTCACATTCAGACAGAAATTACCTTTCATTAACTGTATTTACCTTCAATCAATTCTTGGCAGGTGAAATGTCAATCACTTCTTTGCAGGTGAAATGCCCATTTTGTGTTTTAATGGTCGTTTAGAAGAATTCTGCCGTCTTGTGACCTCTGATCTGAAGCTGCAGGATGAGATCATGTCATATTTGGGCAGAAATCACCTTTCATTAACTGTATTTGGCCTTCAATCAATTTTTGGCAGGTGAAAATGCCTTCAATCATTTTTTGACAGGTGAAAATGCCCATTTTGTGTTGTAATGGTCCTTTAAAAGAATTCCAAGCTGTCTAGTGAGCTCTGATCTTTACATTATGAAGCTCCAGGATGACATAAAGTCATATTCAGGCAGAAATCACCTTTCATTAACTGTATTTGGACTTCAATCAATTTTTGGCAGGTGAAAATGCCTTCAATCAATTTTTGGCAGGTGAAATGCCCATTTTGTGTTGTAATGGTCTCTTTGGAAAGAATTCTGCTGCCTTTGGTGGACTCTGATCTGAAGCTCCAGGATGAGACTGCTCATTCAGGCAGAAATCACTCTCATTAACTGTATTTGGCCTTCAATCAATTTTTGGCAGGTGAAAATGCCTTCAACTAATTCTTTTTGACAGGTGAAAATGCCATTTTGTGTTGTAATGGTTCTTAAAAGAATTCCAAGCTGTCTTGTGACTCTCTGGATCTGAAGCTCCAGATGAGATCAAGTCATATATGAGCAGAAATCACCTTTCATTAACTGTATTTGGCCTTCAATCAATTTTTGGCAGGTGAAAATGCCTTCAATCAATTTTTTTTAACAGGTGAAAATGCCCATTTTGTGTTTTAATGGTCCTTTAGAAGAATTCCCAAGCTAGCCTTGTGAGCTCTGGATCTGAAGCTGCAGGATGAGATCAAGTCATATTCAGGCAGAAATCACCTTTCATTAACTGGGGTGGCTAATTTTCAATCAATTTTTTGCAGGTGAACATGCTTCTTCAATCATTTTTTTGACAGGTGAAATGCCCATTTTGTGTTGTAATGGTTTCTTAAAAGAATCTCCAAGCTGTCTTGTGACCTCTGATCTGAAGCTCCAGGATGAGACTGTCATATATGAGCAGAAATCACTCATTAACTGTATTTGGCCTTCAATCAATTTTTTGGCAGGTGAAAATGCCTTCAATCAATTTTTTGACAGGTGAAATGCCCATTTTGTGTTGTAATGGTCCTTTAAAGAATTCCACAATCTTGTGAGCTCAGATCTGAAGCTCCAGGATGAGATCAAGTTATATTTAGACAGAAATCACCTTTCATTAACTGTATTTGGCCTTCAATCAATTTTTGGCAGGTGAAAATGCCCATTTTGTGTTGTAATGGTCCTTAAAAGGATTCAAGTTGTCTTGTGACCTCTGATCTTTACATTATGAAGCTCCAGGATGAGATCAAGTCATATTCAGGCAGAAATTACCTCTTTGTTAACTCATTTGGCCTTCAATCAATTTTTTGTAGGTGAACATACCTTCAACTTCAATTTTTTTGGCAGGTGAAATGCCATTTTGTGTTGTAATGGTCCTTTAAAAGAATTCCAAGCTGCCTTGTGACCTCTGGATCTGTGCTCCAGAATGAGATCAAGTCATATTCAGGCAGAAATCACCTTTCATTAACTGTATTTGGCCTTCAATCAATTTTGCAGGTGAAAATGCTTCAATCACTTTAACAGTAAAAATGCCCATTTTGTGTTTTAATGGTCCTTATGAAGAATCTGCTGTCTTGTGAGCTCTGATCTGAAGCTGCAGGATGATCGTCATATTCAGGCAGAAATCACCTGGGTCATTAACTGTATTTGGCCTTCAATCAATTCTTTTTGCAGGTGAACATGTCAATCATTTTTTGACAGGTGAAAATGCCCATTTTGTGTTGTAATGGTTCTTAAAAGAATTCCAAGCTGTCTTGTGAGCTCTGGATTCAGTCTAGGATGAGATCAAGTCATATTCAGGCAGAAATCACCTTTCATTAACTGTATTTGGCCTCAATCAATTTCTTTTTGGCAGGTGAAAATGCTCTTCAATCAATTCTTTTTGACAGGTGAAAATGCCCATTTTGTGTTGTAATGGTCCTTTAAAGGAATTCCAAGCTGTCTGTGAGCTCTGTTCTGAAGCTCCAGGATGAGATCTGTCATATTTGGGCAGAAATCACTCATTAACTGTATTTGGCCTTCAATCAATTTCCTTTTGGCAGGTGAAAATGCCTTCAATCAATTTTTGCAGTAAGAAATGCCCATTTTGTGTTGTAATGGTCCTTAAAAGAATTCCAAGCTGTCTGTTTTGGATCTTATATTATGAAGCTCCAGGATGAGTTCAAGTCACATTTGGGCAGAAATCACCTTTCATTAACTGTATTTGGCCTTCAATCAATTTTTGGCAGGTGAAAATGCCTTCAATCAATTTTTGGCAGGTGAAAATACCCATTTTGTGTTGTAATGGTCCTTTAAAAGAATTCCGCTGTCTTGTCACCTCTGGGATTTGAAGCTCCAGGACAGATTAAGTCATATATGAGCAGAAATCACCTTTCATTAACTGTATTTGGCCTTTCAATCAATTTTTGGCAGAAAATGCCTTCAATCAATTTTTTGCAAGGTGAAAATGCCCATTTTGTGTTGTAATGGTCCTTTTAAGAGAATTCCAAGCTGTCTTGTGACTCTGATCTGAAGCTCCAGGATGAGATCAAGTCATATGAGCAGAAATCACCTTTCATTAACTGTATTTGGCCTTCAATCAATTTTTGGCAGGTGAAAATGCCTTCAATCAATTTTTGGCAGGTGAAAATACCCATTTTGTGTTGTAATGGTCCTTTTAAAAGAATTCCAAGCTGTCTTGTGAGCTCAGATTTGAAGCTCCAGGATGATTAAGTCACATATGAGCAGAAATTTTCATTAACTGTATTTGGCCTTCAATCAATTTTTGCAGGTGAAATGCCTTCAATCAATTTTTTGCAGGTGAAATGCCTATTTTGTGTTGTAATGGTTCTTTAAAAGCACCTAAGCTGTCTTGTGACCTCTGGATCTAGTTCCAGGATGAGATCAAGTCATATAAGGAGCAGAAAATCACCTTTCATTAATCAATAAATACCAATCAATTTTTGCAGGTGAAAATGCTTCAATCAATTTTTGCAGGTGAAAATGTCATTTCGTGTTGTAATGGTCCTTTAAAAGAATTCCAAGCTGTCTTGTGAGCTCTGATCTGAAGCTCCAGGATGAGATCAAGTCATATTCAGGCAGAAATCACCTTTCACTAACTGTATTTGGCCTTCAATCAATTTTTGGCAGGTGAAAATGCCTTCAATCAATTTTTGACAGGTGAAAATGCCCATTTTGTGTTGTAATGGTACTTTAAAAGAATTCCAAGCTGTCTTCTGAGCTCTGATCTGAAGCTCCAGGATGAGATCAAGTCATATTCAGGCAGAAATCACCTTTCATTAACTGTATTTGGCCTTCAATCAATTTTTGGCAGGTGAAAATGCCTTCAATCAATTTTTGACAGGTGAAATGCCCATTTTGTGTTGTAATGGTCCTTTAAGAGAATCTCCAAGCTGTCTGTGACCTCTGACTGAAGCTCCAGGATGAGATCAAGCCGCTATTCAGGCAGAAATCACCTTTCATTAACTGTATTTGGCCTTCAATCAATTTTTGGCAGCTGAAAATGTCAATCAATTTTTTGGCAGTGTGAAAATGCCTCCATTTTGTGTTATTGTAATGGTCCTTAAGAGAATTCAGCCATTTTCTGCACTTGATCTGAAGCTCCAGATGAGATCAAGTCATATTCAGGCAGAAATCACCTTTCATTAACTGTATTTACCAATCAATTTTTGGTAGAAATGCTCTTCAACTAATTTTTGGCAGGAAATACCCATTTTGTGTTGTAATGGTCCCTAAAAGAATTCAGCTGTCTCTGCACTTAACTGAAACTCCAGGATGAGATCAAGTCATATTCAGGC
The DNA here is from genome assembly GCA_028641955.1 of Protonibea diacanthus. NCBI lineage: Eukaryota > Metazoa > Chordata > Actinopteri > Sciaenidae > Protonibea > Protonibea diacanthus. The sequence goes on from CM053985.1 coordinate 25,350,918, forward strand.
AGAAATCACCTTTCATTAACTGTATTTGGCTCAATCACCACAGGTGAAAATGCCTTTCAATCAATTTTTGACAGTGAAATGCCCATTTTGTGTTGTAATGGTTCTTTAAAAGAATTCCGTTGTCTTGTTTTGATCTGAAGCTGCAGGATGAGATCAAGTCATATTTGGGCAGAAATCACTTTCTTCATTAACTGTATTTGGCCTTCAATCAATTTTTTGGCAGGTGAAAATGCCTTCAATCATTTTTTGACAGGTGAAATGCCCATTTTGTAAGTAATGGTCCTTAAAAGAATTCTGCAAGCTGTCTTGTGACTCTGGATCTTACATTATGAAGCTCCAGGACACATAAAGTCATATTCAGCAGTAAAATCACCTTTCATTAACTGTATTTGGCCTTTCAATCACCTTTTTGCAGGTGAACATGCCTTTCAATCAATTTTTTGATATGTGAAATGCTCATTTTCTGGTTAAATATCCTTAAAAGAATTCCAAGCTGTCTTGTGAGCTCCGATCTGAAGTTCCAGGATGAGATCAAGTCACATTCAAGCAAAAATTACCTTTCATTAACTGTATTTGGCCTTCAATCTCACTATGCAGGCAACATGTTTCAATCAATTTTTGGCAGGTGAAATGCCCATTTTGTTAAAATGTCCTTTAAAAGAATTCCAAGCTGTCTTGTGACTCTCTGACCTGAAGCTCCAGGATGAGATCAAGTCATATATGAGCAGAAATCACCTTCATTAATTGTATTTGGCCTTCAATCAATTCTTGGCAGGTGAAAATGCCTTCAATCAATTTTTGACAGGTGAAAATGCCCATTTTGTGTTGTAATGGTCCTTTAAAAGAATTCCAAGCTGTCTTGTGACCTCTGATCTGGAAGCTCCAGGATGAGATCAGTCATATATACAGAAATCACCTGTCATTAACTGTATTTGGCCTTTCAATCAATTTTGGCAGGTGAATATGCCTTCAATCATTTTTGACAGCAAATGCCCATTTGTGTTGTAATGGTTCTTTAAAAGAATTCCAAGCTGTCTTGTGAGCTCTGATCTGAAGCTCCAGATGAGATCAAGTCATTCAGGCAGAAATCACCTTCATTAACTGTATTTGGCCTTCAATCAATTCTTGCAGGTGAAAATGCCTCTTCAATCAATTTGACAGGTGAAATGCCCATTTTGTGTTGTAATGGTCCTTTAAAGGAATTCCCAAGTTGTCTTGTGAGCCTCTGTTCTGAAGCTCCAGGATGAGACTCAAGCCATTGGGCAGAAATCACCTTTCATTAACTGTATTTGGCCTTCAATCAATTTTTACAGGTGAAAAATGCTCAATCAATTTTTGGCAGGTGAAAATGCCCATTTTGTGTTGTAATGGTCCTTTAAAAGAATTCCAAGCTGTCTTGTGAGCTCTGATCTTTATATTATGAAGCTCCAGGATGAGTTCGGTCACATTTGGGCAGAAATCACCTTCATTAACTGTATTTGGCCTTCAATCAATTTTGGCAGGTGAAAATGCCTTCAATCAATTTCTTGCAGGTGAAAATACCCATTTTAAGTTGTAATGGTCCTTAAAAGAATTCCAAGCTGTCTTGTCACTCTGATTTGAAGCTCCAGATGAGATTGCTTACATAAGTGAGCAGAAATCATCCTTTCATTAACTGTATTTGGCCTTCAATCAATTTTTGGCAGGTGAAAATCAATTTTTGGCAGGTGAAAATGCCCATTCTGTGTTGTAATGGCCTTAAGAGAATTCCAAGCTGTCTTGCACTTCATCTGAAGCTCCAGGATGAGATCAAGTCATATATGAGCAGAAATCACCTTTCATTAACTGTATTTGGCCTTCAATCAATTTTTGGCAGGTGAAAATGTCTTCAATCAATTTTTGCAGGTGAAAATTACCGGCCTGTGCTTAATGGTCCTTTAAAAGAATTCCAAGCTGTCTTGTCACCTCTGATTTGAAGCTCCAGGATGAGATTAAGTCATATGAGCAGAACCACCTTCATTAACTGCGTTTTGGCCTTCAATCACTTTTGGCAGGTGAAAATGCCTTCAACTTCACTTTGGCAGGTGAAAATGCCCATTTTGTGTTGTAATGGTTCTTTAAAAGAATTCAAGCTGTCTTGTGACCTCTGATCTGGAAGCCCAGGATGAGACTGTCATATATGAGCAGAAATCACTTTCATTAACTGTATTTGGCCTTCAATCAATTTTGGCAGGTGAAATGCTCTTCCAATCAATTTTTGGCAGGTGAAAATGCCCATTTTGTGTTGTAATGGTCCTCAAAAGGCAATTCCAAGTTGTCTTGTGAGCTCTGACTAGCTCCAGAATGAGATCAAGTCATATTCAGGCAGAAATCACCTTTCATTAACTGTATTTGGCCTTCAATCAATTTTGGCAGGTGAAAATGCCTTCAATCAATTTTTTTGACAGGTGAAAATGCCCATTTTGTGTTGTAATGGTACTTTAAAAGAATTCCAAGCTGTCTTCTGAGCTCTGATCTGAAGCTCCAGGATGAGATCAAGTCATATTTAGGCAGAAATCACCTTTCATTAACTGTATTTGGCCTCCAATCAATTTTTGGCAGCTGAAAATGCCTTCAATCAATTTTTGACAGGTGAAAATGCCCATTTTGTGTTGTAATGGTCCTTTAAGAGAATTCCAAGCTGTCTTGTGACCTCAGATCTTTCTATTATGAAGCTCCAGAATGAGATCAAGTCATATTCAGGCAGAAATCACCTTTCATTAACTGTATTTGGCCTTCAATCAATTTTTGGCAGGTGAAAATGCCTTCAATCAATTTTTGCAGGTGAAATGCCCATTTTGTGTTGTAAATGGTCCTTAAGAGAATCTCCAAGCTGTCTTGTGACCTCTGATCTGAAGTTGGCATGACTGCTTCACATTCAGGCAGAAATCACCTTCATTAACTGTATTTGGCCTTCAATCAATTTTTGGCAGGTGAAAATGCCTTCAATCAATTTTTGGCAGGTGAAAATACCCATTTTGTAGCGTTGTAATGGTCCTTTAAAAGAATTCCAAGCCGTCTGTGACCTCTAATCTGAAACTCCAGGATGAGATTTAAGTCATATTCAGGCAGAAATCACCTTTCATTAACTGCATTTGGCCTTTCAATCAATTTTACAGTGAAAATGCTTCTAATCAATTCTTTTGACAGGTGAATGCCCATTTTGTGTTGTAAATGGTTCTTTAAAAAGAATTCCAAGCTGTCTTGTGAGTCGATCCAGGCTTGCAGGATGAGATCATCATATTTGGGCAGAAATCACCTGTCATTAACTGTATTTGGCCTTTCAATCAATTTTTTGCAGGTGAAAATGCTCAATCATTTTTTTGACAGGTGAAAATGCCCATTTGTGTTGTAATTGGTCCTTAAAGAATTCCAAGCTGTCTTGTGACTCTGACTTTACATTATGAAGCTCCAGGATGCCATAAAGTCATATTCAGGCAGAAATCACCTTTCATTAACTGTATTTGGCCTTCAATCAATTTTTGGCAGGTGAACATGCCTTCAATCAATTTTTGACAGGTGAAAATGCCCATTTTCTGTTGTAATGGTCCTTTAAAAGAATTCCAAGCTGTCTTGTGAGCTCTGATCTTTATATTATGAAGCTCCAGGATGAGACTGTCATATTCAGGCAGAAATCACCTTCATTAACTGTATTTGGCTCTCAATCAATTTTTGCAGGTGAACATGCCTTCAATCAATTTTTGGCAGGTGAAATGCCCATTTTGTGTTGTAATGGTCCTTTAAAAAGAATTCCAAGCTGTCTTGTGACTCTGATCTGAAGTCTATGGATGAGATCAAGTCATATATGAGCAGAAATCACTTTCATTAACTGTATTTGGCTCTTCAATCAATTCTTTGGCAGGTGAAAATGCTCAATCAATTTTTGACAGGTGAAATGCCCATTTTGTGTTGTAATGGTTTCAAAAGAATTTTAAGCTGTCTTGTGACCTCTGATCTGAAGCTCCAGGATGAGACTGCTTCATATGAGCAGAAATCACCATTAACTGCATTTAATTCAAATCAATTTCTTGGCAGGTGGAAAATGCCTTTCAATCAATTCTTTGGACAGGTGAAATGCCCATTTTGTGTTGTAATGGTCCTTTAGAAGAATTCCAAGCTGTCTTGTGAGCTCAGATCTGAAGCTCCAGGATGAGATCAAGTCATATTCATAGAAATCACCTTTCATTAACTGTATTTTCACCTTCAATCAATTTTTGGCAGAAAATGCCTTCAATCAATTTTTTGACAGGTGAAAATGCCCATTTTGTGTTGTGTAATGGTCCTTAAAAGGATTCCAAGCTGCCCAGACCGATCTACATTATGAAGCTCCAGGATGATCAAGTCATACCAGGCAGAAATTACCTTTCGTTAACTGTATTTGGCCTTCAATCAATTTTTGGCAGGTGAAAATGCCTTCAATCAATTTTTGGCAGGTGAAAATACCCATTTTGTCCTGTAATGTCCTTAAAAGAATTCCAAGCTGTCTTGTGACCTTCTGATCTGAAGCTCCAGGATGAGATCAAGTCATATTCAGGCAGAAATTACTCTTCATTATCCGTATTTGGCCTTCAATCAATTTTTGCAGGTGAAATGCCTTAACTACCCTCTTGGCAGGTGAAAATGCCCATTTTGTGTTGTAATGGTCCTTTAAAAGAATTCCAAAATGTCTTGTGACCTCTGGATCGAAGCTCCAGGATGAGATCAAGTCTATTCAGGCAGAAATTACCTTCATTAACTGTATTTGGCCTTCAATCAATTTTTGCAGGTGAAAATGCCTTCAATCAATTTTTGGCAGGTGAAAATGCCCATTTTGTGTTTGTAATGGTCCTTTAGAAGAATTTGGGCTGTCTTGTGACTCTGATGTGAAGCCCCAGATGAGATCAAGTCATATTTGGGCAGAAATCACCTTTCATTAACTGTATTTGGCCTTCAATCAATTTTTGGCAGGTGAAAATGCCCATTTTTACAGGTGAAATGCCCATTTTGTGTTGTAATGGTCCTTTAAAAGAATTCCAAGCTGTCTAGTGAGCTCTGATCTTTGGCATTATGAAGCTCCAGGATGATATAAAGTCATATTCAGGCAGAAATCAATTTTCATTAATTGCATTTGGCCTTCAATCAATTTATGGCAGGTGAACATCAATCAATTTTAGCAGGTGAAAATGCCCATTTTGTGTTGTAATGGCCCTTTAAAAGAATCTGTTGCCTTGTGACCTCTGATCTGAAGCTGCAGGATGAGTTCAAGTCATATTCAGGCAGAAATCACCTTTCATTAACTGTATTTGGCCTTCAATCAATTTTTGGCAGGCAAATGCCTTCAATCAATTTTAAGGTGAAATGCCCATTTTGTGTTGTAATGGTTCTTTTAAAAGAATTCCAAGCTGTCTTGTGACCTCTGATCTGGAAGCGCTCCAGGATGAGATCTAAGTCATATATGAGCAGAAATCACCTTTCATTAACTGTATTTGCCTTCAATCAATTTTTTGGCAGGTGAAAATGCTTCAATCAATTTTTTAACAGGTGAAATGCCCATTTTGTGTTTAATTATCCTTAGAAGCACCCAAGCTGTCTTGGTGACTTGGACTGGAAGCTCCAGGATGGATCGTCATATATGATAGAAATCACCTTCATTTAACTGTATCGGCCTTCAACCATTTTTTGACAGGTGAAAATGCCCATTTTGTGTTGTAATGGTCCTTTAAAAGAATTCCAAGCTGTCTTGTGAGCTCTGATCTGAAGCTCCAGGATGAGATCAAGTCATATTCAGGCAGAAACACCTTTCATTAATCAACTGTATTTGGCCTTCAATCAATTTGGCAGGTGAAAATGCCTTCAATCAATTTTTGACAGGTGAAAATGCCCATTTTGTGTTGTAATGGTCCTTTAAAAGAATTCCAAGCTGTTCTGTGAGCTCTGGATCTGGAAGCTCCAGGATGATCAAGTCATATTCAGGCAGAAACTACCATTAACTGTATTTCACCTCAATCAATTTTTGGCAGGTGAAAATGCCTTCAATCAATTTTTGACAGGTGAAAATGCCCATTTTGTGTTGTAATGGTCCTTTAAAAGATCTGCTCGTCTTGTGACCTCTGGATTCACATTGCGAAGCTCCAGGATGAGATCAAGTCATATTCAGGCAGAAATTACTCATAACTGTATTTGGCCTTCAATCAATTTTTGGCAGGTGAAAATGCCTTCAATCAATTTTTGGCAGGTGAAAATACCCATTTTGTGCTGTAATGGTCCTTTAAAAGAATTCCAAGCTGTCTTGTGACCTCTGATCTGAAGCTCCAGGATGAGATCAGTCATATTCAGGCATGAAACTACCTTCATTAACTGTATTTGGCCTTTCAATCACTTTGGCAGGTGAAAATGCCTTCAATCAATTTTTGGCAGGTGAAAATGCCCATTTTGTGTTGTAATGGTCCTTTAAAAGAATTCCAAAATGTCTTGTGACCTCTGATCTGAAGCTCCAGGATGAGATCAAGTCATATTCAGGCAGAAATTACCTTTCATTAACTGTATTTGGCCTTCAATCAATTTTTTACAGGAAAATGCCTCAATCAATTTTTGGCAGTGTGAAATGCTCATTTTGTGTTTTAATGGTCCTTAGAAGAATTCCAAGCTATTCAGGACTGATCTGGAAGCTGCAGGATGAGATCAAGTCATATTTGGGTAGAAATCACCTGTCAACTGTATTTGGCCTTCAATCACTTCTTGCAGGTGAAAATGCTCTAATCATTTTTTTTTTGACAGGTGAAAATGCCCATTTTGTGTTGTAATGGTCCTTTAAAAGGATTCCAAGCTGTCTTGTGATCTCTGATCTTTACATTATGAAGCTCCAGGATGAGATCAAGTCATATTCAGGCAGAAATTACCTTCATCTGTATTTGGCCTTCAATCAATTTTGGCAGGTGAAAATGCCTTCAATCAATTTTGGCAGGTGAAAATGCCCATTTTGTGTTGTAATGGTCCTTAAAAGAATTCCAAATGTCTTGTGACTCTGGATCTGAAGCTCAGGATGAGACTGTCATATTCATGCAGAAATTACCTTTCATTAACTGTATTTGGCCTTCAATCAATTTTTGGCAGGTGAAAATGCCTTCAATCAATTTTTGGCAGGTGAAAATGCCCATTTTGTGTTTTAATGGTCCTTTAGAAGAATTCTGCTGTCTTGTGACTCTGGATCTGAAGCTGCAGGATGAGATCGTCATCTTTGGGCAGAAATCACCTGTCATTAACTGTATTTGGCCTTCAATCACTTTTGGCAGGTGAAAATGCCTTTAATCATTTTTTTTGACAGGTGAAAAATGCCCATTTTGTGTTGTAATGGTCTCCAAAGAATTCCGCTGTCTAGTGAGCTCTGATCTTTACATTATGAAGCTCCAGAATGAGATGAAGTCATATTCAGGCAGAAATCACCTTTCATTAACTGTATTTGGCTTCAATCAATTCTTGCAGGTGAACATGCCTTCAATCAATTTCTTGGCAGGTGAAATGCCCATTTTGTGTTGTAATGGTCCTTTAAAAGAATCTTGCCGCCTTGTGACTCCTGATCTGAAGCTGCAGGATGAGTTCAAGTCATATTCAGGCAGAAATCACCTTCATTAACTGTATTTTGGCCTTCAATCAATTTTTGGCAGGTGAAATGCCTTCAATCAATTTCCTTTGACAGAAATGCCCATTTTGTGTTGTAATGGTTTCAAAAGAATTCCGCCGTCTTGTGACCTCTGATCTGAAGCCCAGGACAGACTGCTTCATTCAGGCAGAAATCACCTTCATTAACTGTATTTGGCCTTCAATCAATTTTTGGCAGGTGAACATGCCTTCAATCATTTTTTGACAGGTGAAAATGCCCATTTTGTGTTGTAATGGTCCTTTAAAAGAATTCAAGCTGTCTTGTGAGCTCTGATCTGAAGCTCCAGGATGAGATCAAGTCATATTTAGGCAGAAATCACCTTTCATTAACTGTATTTGGCCTCCAATCAATTCTTGGCAGGTGAAAATGCCTTCAATCAATTTTTTTGACAGGTGAAAATGCTCATTTTGTGTTAGAATGGTCCTTTAAAAGGATTCCAAGCTGTCTTGTGACCTCTGATCTTACATTGCGAAGCTCCAGGATGAGATCGTCATATCTGTGTCATAAGGGCAGTGAAATCACCTTCGTTAACTGTATTTGGCCTTCAATCAATTTTTTACAGGTGAAAATGCCTTCAATCACTTGCAGGTGAAATGCCACTTTGTGTTGTAATGGTCCTTAAAAGAATTCCAAGCTGCCTTGTGACTTGGATCTGAAGTTCCAGGATGAGATCAAGTCATATTCAGCAGAAATACCATTAACTGTATTTGGCCTTCAATCACTTTTGGCAGGTGAAAATGCCTTCAATCATTTTTTGACAGGTGAAACTCATTTTGTGTTGTAATGTCCTAAAAGCCCAAGCTGTCTTGTGAGCTCTGATCTTTACATTATGAAGTCTAGGATAGACAAAGTCATATTCAGGCAGAAATCACCTTCATTAACTATTTGGCCTTTCAATCAATTTTTTTGCAGGTGAACATGCCTTCAATCAATTTGACAGGTGAAATGCCCATTTCAGGTTGCAATAATCTTAGAATTAAGATTTTGTGACTCTGATCTGAAACAGGATGAGATCAAGCCATATAAGGAGCAGAAATCACCATTAACTGTATTTGGCCTTCAATCAATTTTTGCAGGTGAAAATGCCTTCAATCAATTTTTGGAAGGTGAAAATGCCTATTTTGTGTTGTAATGGATCTTTAAAAGAATTCCAAGCTGTCTTGTGAGCTCTGATCTTTATATTATGAAGCTCCAGGATGAGTTCAAGTCATATTTGGGCAGAAATCACCTTTCATTAACTGTATTTCCTTCAATCAATTTTTGGCAGGTGAAAATGCCTTCAATCAATTTTTTGGTAGGTGAAAATGCCCATTTTGTGTTGTAATGGTCTCTTAAAAGAATTCCAAGCTGTCTTGTGACTCTCGATATGGCCCATGACATCGTCACATATGATAAGAACCACCTCATGAATCATCACTTTCACCACTTAGTAAAATGCTTCCACCAATTTTTACAGAATGTCTATCAAAGTTGGAATATAGTCCAAAATCTGTTTACCTAAATTTATCCAGAACAGATGATCGTCATCGCAAGCACCACTTCATATTGACCAGATTGGTCTTCACCACTTTTGCAGAAATGCCAATCACTTTTTATAAAGCGCCATTGTTAAAGGTTTTGCAATTGGTTGTTTTGCAGAAATGATCAAGCTCCATATATCAAGTCATCGCAATTGAATTTTTGATGACTATTGCCTTTCAACATTTATAAAATGCTTTTCAACGGTTTTATAAAATGTCATTGGCGTTAATGGTCTTAAATAATTTAAGTCACCAGTAATTGATCTAAAGCCCAGATTAGAGATCAAGCCATAAATTATAGAAATCATCTTCATTAATTGTATTGTTCAATCACGGTAAAGGTTTCAACTACTTTATAGTGAAAAAACATTTGTTAAATGTTCTTAAATAACTGTTGTCAGATTCGATCTGTTTTCCTGTGATGAGATCGCTTGGCATATGAATTTACCTTCATTAACTATTATCAACCAATTTTTACAAAGAAAATGTCACCAATTAGTATACGCCCATTTAGTTACACCAAAGAATTTGTCACTGCATCCCGATCTAGCCCGTGATGATCTGCTTCATATGACAGAACTGTTCTTCATTGCAAGACCGTATTTGGCCTAACTCAATTCAAGCAAAAGAAAAATGCCTTAATCAATTTTTATATAGCGAAAATGTCTACTTTTGTGTTGTAATGGTTCTTAAAAGAATTCCGTTGCCCTGTGAGCTCTGATCTGAAGCTGCAGGATGAGATCGTCATACGGGGCAGAAATCACCTGTCATTAACTGTATTTGGCCTTCAATCACTTTTTGGTGTGAAATGCTCTTCAATCATTTTTTGACAGGTGAAAATGCCCATTTTGTACAATGGTCCTTTAAAAGAATTCTAAGCCAGTTCAGACCTCTGATCTTACATTATGAAGTCTCCAGGATGACATAAAGTCATATTCAGGCAGAAATCACCTTTCATTAACTGTATTTGGCCTTTCAATCAATTTTTACAGGTGAACATGCTTCAATCAATTTTGGCAGGTGAAATGCCCATTTTGTGTTGTAATGGTCCTTTAAAAGAATTCCAAGCTGTCTTGTGAACTCAGATCTTTATATTATGAAGCTCCAGGATGAGATCAAGTCCTATTTACAAAGAAATCACCTTTCATTAACTGTATTTGGGCCTTCAATCAATTTTTGGCAGGTGAAAATGCCTTCAATCAATTTTTGGCAGGTGAAAATGCCTTCAATCAATTTTTGGCAGGTGAAAATACCCATTTTGTGTTGTAATGGTCCTTTAAAAGAATTCCAAGCTGTCTTGTGAGCTCTGATCTTTATATTCTCTGTCAGTTGTGGGCCCTTGGAATTGTCCTAACTTTTTCCCCCTATAAGGCGCCCCTGGTGATAGAAAACATCACTCACACCTCCTTGTTCAGAATCCAGCATTCTGATAGACAACATCACATTACCATGATTTTAGCTTCCCCTTCCCTTTTCCAAGGTCAAAGCTCAAACCTAGAGGTGATGTCGCCTTCTCCATCCCGGCCTCTTGACTTTGGAACGACCTGCCCGAGAAGATAAGGCTTGTAGGTTCAGTGAACCCTTCAAATAAACAGCATCATTTACCTGAAGGGTCCACAGTCAAATGAAGGGGGGATGGTGACGATGGTGTAGATGGCGGGCAGAGTGGACAGGAAGAGGATGACCAGCAGCATGGCCATGTAGAAGTTGTTGGAGCCAGAGGCCTTGAAGACCCTTTCCTGCGGCACATTACAACACATCACGGCCCAACACTGCAGGTACATGGACACGTGGAGGCGGAGGACGTTCAGGGCGGGCAGGCAGGGGGCGTAGAAAGCACCCATCCTGGAGGATGAAAGATTAGACACACTGAAGCCGATATTCCCAATCACTAACTAGATTTCCATGATACAGGTGCTGCTTTTCGTACCATATCATTCCTTGATTGAAGATGAGGCCCAGCACGTTCCCACTGACATCGAACTCTGAGTAGGACGGCTTTCACAGACAAAAATAACTCACAGTCATTTTCATACCCAACATTTAAATTCAAAGGTGCTCATGAGTAAGGACAAAGAAATTATACACTCTGCTGAACTTCAGTGGCACAGTCGCTGTAATCGGGGTGAACAGATGACTCACAAATCCGGCCTCGAGGTCCCAACACCAGCAGTAGTTGAGAAAACGAACCAGCACGGCTCTCAGGAAATCACCAATCAGCAGCGTGATGTAGGTTGTCATGGTATCAGATATGATCAGCCGGACGAACTCCTGCAAAGGATGACGCAATTTAAGGATCACCTTACAGAGGTTAAACTGTTTATTTACAGTCATGATCGTGTATCAGGCAAGTGTAATCAATAAACCGTGACCCAAAGTTGTGACCTGACCTGCCCCACCATGGTCTCCCAGCAGGGCCCTCTGGGCACATCAGCAGGCTGGATAGTGATGGGTGGACCGGTGCTGTTTTCTGATAGTGTACCATTGTAAAGACTGGCTTCCCACATGGTTATATTAAACTTTATTATCTTCTCCTCTTCTCTCTGCAGCATGTATATAGACACCTCAGGTTAAGTGTGTTGTCGAACTATAAACCATTGCACGCATCTACATGCTCTAGTTCTCACTTTAAGGTTGATCTCGTCCATGAGTGCAATGATGAAGGTGTAGAGGTTTCCCAGGAAAAGGGCAAAGATGCGACCCAGCTGCCACTGCAGGGCGACGCGAGGGTGGTAGTTCTCCAGGGCGCTGATGACGTCAAACAGCATGGGGCAGAACATCCCCAGCAGTGACATGACCATGTTCACCTGAGAAACACGAAGACACAAACAAACAAATAGTACATTGTAGCATATTTATCAAATTCCTAAAATTTGGCAAACATAGACTAATCAGGTGAACGGTGTCTCTGTCACTCGTACGTCTGTTCTCACACTATGTAACTTTGGGCTCCGGGTCGGGAGAAGTACGTAACGCTTTACGGCACTAAGTCACACACCACCAACTACTTCACTGATTTTGGTGAAACTGGATCATATTTTATGGAGAAAATGTTTTCTGGTTTTCCCTCTGATGTCCTCCGGCTGCTCCACCTCAACTCTCTGTGATTTACATAGTTTATGATGGACAGTGAAGTAAACTGCTGACAACCGTAGCTGCTGTTAGCTCAGTTTGTTACCTGGGCTGCCCGGACTGTGAGCTAAGAGCACTGGGGGGAGTGTTAGTGTTTGTACCACAGGCGTTTTGAACCACCAGGAAGAAGAGGAGGCCAGGGTTGTGCCAGAACAGGAGCTGGGTGAGAGGGCAATGTAACTGGGCTCAGCAGCCTCTATGGACATAATGGCAGAGGAGAAGACAGCGAAGAGGACGTTGACGGAGGAAACTAAGAAGAGAAAAGGAGAGAGTGAGCGAGCAAGAAGCCGCCGGACAAGAGTAAATCTGGGACTGACTTTTAGTGGTTGGTGAGAGCTTGGTGAAATAAAAGGCTGAAAGACAGACGCCGAGCTGGGCTGACTGCTGTTGGACTAGTCAGTAATATTAGCTGCTGCTGTGTCTGCTGTTGGTGGCCTGGTTGATGTTTGGCTCATTGTACCTCATTCCTTTCCCACCACGTGTGATTCTCCAGTCCATCAAGGGCAAACTTCTGAGAGCGACGCACAACAAAGTAGATGAGGTATCCGCTCCCTGCTAAGCAACACAAGACCAGGAAGTTTGCCAGCACACGCAGAAAACGAGTCAGATGGATGTTGTCATCCTTTCGGCTCTCTTGCTCCTCTAAGATCGCCTCCTGCAGAGGAAGACGGAGGGATATACAAAGACATAGATACGTGTGATATAAACGGCATCAGTTACTATGCTGGATCACCAACACTCACCTTGAAACTGGTGGTGATGGAGGCAAACTTGTTATCTGCAGTTTCAGGGTTTCCTATCAGGTAATCCCAGCTGGTGAACATTTTCCAGCTGAAATTAAAGCTGTTATCATCTCCAACCCCCGACTCATTCGCATTACGGGCCATCCTTTAATCAGAAACACAACATTCAACATGACACTGCGCTCACAGGTGATCAGTTTACTGCACGTAGTCGTGATAAACTTACGTCCTTATGACGACCATATAGCTATAGGCCACTGTTCCCACGCCAACCAGGAAGTACGACAGAGGCATACGAAACTTGAGCCAACCAATGGCACGCTGGTTGTTGTAATAGCCGTAGAAGAGGACTGAATACTGAGCGTAACCCTGTGGAGGTGATTTACAAGAAGAAACCATCATTTTTCAAATGTAAATGAGCTCACAGGGACTTAACAAAGGTTGTATTGTGTAATTAACTGACTCCAAAGTCCCATAAGACAGCGAAGTCCATGGCGCTGCCCTCCTCAGCCCTGGGGACAGTCTTTCTTGGCATGCTGCCGTAGGGCCGCCCCATTAGTGCCTGTTAGCAATAAGCAGGGGAGCAAAGAGAGAGCTTAAAGCATGCAAACAAACATGAATTGCAAGGAAAGGATGATTTGTTTCAGTACGGTACCTCTGGCACCATAACCAAGCCAAAGGTCAGACCAAACAAGATCATGTTGATACCGTACATCCACCTCAGGAAGATGAAGTAAGAGGCGACCGAGGAGCCGAAATGACCTGAGGGAATAAATATGGGAGTGATTGTTACACCTGTGATGAGTCCTGAAAGCAGGGAAGCTGGAGAACTGAATGTGAAGCCTGCAAGACGTATTTGATTCAACTTGCATCATCTCTTTATCCCGTTTAACATCACCTACAAACCCAGACTAACCTTGCATGAATTATAAACGTATAAACTTATAAATTATAACCAAACATAAACTCAATAAACATACATCTATTAAGACACACAGGCAGTATTGGATGCTTTTAATCAATGCATGGATCTGAAGACATGAAACCAAACTTTACTTTCAATCTCCTTGATTTTCATCTCCCATGGGATGCAGGCAGTTTTGAAGTTTTCAAAGTCCCGTTGAAACTTCATCCATTTCTGTCAAAGAAATTAAATAATACGTGAATTCAGTATAATTCCTGGAATAACTCAGACTTAAAATCAGTTTCAGTCCTCACCTTGGTCATCATGACCTTGTATGCATAAAGCTTCCTGCCTTTCCCTTTCCCCAGCGCTCCCTCGTATTTCTCCACAAACTCCTGCGACTCCCTACGACAAAGAAGATGAAGTTGGACACGTTGAAGTCGTTTCACTGAATGTTTCAGGACTCAAAGCGATAACACAGTGAGAGAGTTTACCGCAGGGTCACGAGTTTCTTCTTCATTGACCACGGTTTTCCCCTCAGACCCTGGATCAGCTTCTTCCTCTCGTCCACCGCCTCCTTCAGCTCCTCCAGCTCCTCCGGTGTCAGAGTCTCCGGCCTCACCTCTTTCTCCTCCTCATCCTCCTCTTCATTGTTGTCCTCTTCCTCATCGTTGTCGTCCTCCTCATCGTTGTCCTCTTCTTCATTGTCATCTTCCTCGCTCACCTCCTGCTCTGAACTTGTTTCAGCCACTTTCTTGTGCTTTTTCTTCTTCACCTCCTGCGTTTTCACCTTTCCTCTACGTTCTTTCTCTTCTTTTTTGGCACTTCCATGTTTCTTTTTCCTCTTGGCGTTTCGTTCCTCTTCCTCCTCCTCCTCCTCCTGCTCCTCCTCCTCCTGCTCCATTTTTCTTCTCATTTCATTTTTGATATTCTTCTTCGTCTTTGCCGCCTTATAACTTTTTATTTTGCCCTCCTCCTCTTCCACCACCTCCTCTCCTCCCCTCCTCTCTCTTCCCTCCCCTTCTTGATCGTTCTTTGCTCTCCTTCTCCTCCCTCTCTCTCTTTTCTCAGGCCTGGCTTGTGACTCCTCTTCTCTTTCTCCTTCTCTAGACGCTCCTTTTCTCCTGTTTCTCCTCTTCTTTCTCTCTCTATCACCATCCCTTCGTTTTCCTCTGTGTCGTTCCCTCTCGTGTTCCTCTTGACAGGTGGAAACTTCATCCTCGTCACCTGTGGTAAAAATGGAGATACTTATTAGTCAGTGCTGCAATGACAAATGATAATATAAATTATTATTATTATAAATTATTTTAAGATACCGTGACGTTTCTCACTGTTCTCTGCTCAGTTAAATCATCTCTTTTTCTCTATCACTGATGTGTTTTTAAGCAGGTGTGATAACTGAGGTCAGAGGTCATAATAGAGTGGCAAACATACAGGACTTAACTGAGACAAATGAAGGAATAAGAGAGAGAAAGAATCTTAAAATATCCACTAAAGGTCATTGTAATACATCAGTTTAATATGATAAACATCAGGAACCTTCAGTGAATCATGCAATAACATAATAACAGACTTACCTGTAAATTCCAGTCCAATTTCAACTGTAGGAGAGAGATGAGGCGACTGTAATAATGAAAAAGCTGAGACAGATTCATAGTTTGCAGTGACGTTAAACTGGACTGCATTATATTCAGAAGTGTTTCCATTTGCACACACGAGAGGGCCGTAAACACATCTCAGAATAACGCAGTGCAGTTTGGCACCAGTGCAGCCTCAATAAAACACAATAATAAAGGTAACAGTTAAATAAAAACCTCTCTGACAGTGTCAGCAAAAGATTAGAGGACGAGCCGCTCTGCCTCTGCCATGAATAATGAATCTGACCTTTGGTCAAGACTGGACTGCGATCAGTACACCGTTTAAATTGACCTGACTTCTCTAATTACACTGAAGCAATCATAAAAGGAGAGTTTGTTCAGTGCAGAGACGTTTGTTACAGATAAACTACAAAAGAAACAAGCAGACTTTCTCTTCGTACTTTTACTAGAAAAGAAAATGATTACGGTGAACTGGAGAGGTCCAATGATTACATGATGAATGACTGCAAGTCTGATGCAGATGACACTTTTGTACAAAGATGGACTTTTATTTCTCGATACTTCTGATGTGACAGAAATCTGTTGAATTCCTCTTTGGATAATTTTGCTTACCATGTATGAATATCTTCTCCTCTGCCTGTTACTGTTGTTGTTATTCATATTTTATTATTTTATTTCTTCATTTATCTTAATTTTTACTTATTTTATTTATTTATTAGCTTCATAATTATTTATTTATTTCATCTGTCTTGTACTTTAATTTTTATGTATCCATTTTATATACATCCTTTTATTTTATTACTGTTTTTTTATATTATATATTTGATTTTTACTCTTAGTATTTAACTCATACTTTAATTTTTGTTGTTGTTGTTTATTAATATTGTAACCTATACTGACTGTCATTTATCACATGAAGTCCTCTGTCAGGAAATGTTATGTAATAACATTTGTTCCTCACATGTCTGCTAATATTCCAGATGTTTACTCTGAATATTTCTGTCTATGTAAACGTCTGAAGATCCGAAACTTTTGGAAGGAAGTTATAAAATGTTTGTCAGACATGTTTGACACCAAAATGTCTTTAAATGTCAGGACTTAGAGGATGGAAAGATTTTGTGAAATGTGCCTTCACCTGAAAGGGAATTGTAAATAATGTCAGGAAATATTTTATCTTATTTATATTCTTATATTGGTGCAAGTTAAATGTGTGTCTGTCTGTGTAATGTACTCATTTGCAGTCTCACACTGTATTGTAACCAGGATTAATCAGGACGCCTGATAACAGAGTTACTAAACAAAGTTTCTGTTGGGATCTTTAGAGGCAGACAGTTCAGATGTGGTATCTCACCTCTGGTGACGGTGGAAACTTTCCACTTGAAAACATGCTCGTATTTTTATTAATTCCTTCATTTATTGTTCTGTTTTTCTGTGGTCTCGTGTTTATCATGTACATAATCTGACCCCTTCCTCCTCTGATGACCTCAGCCTTATAAATCAGGTCCATTTTTCTCCGTCACTTCTTCTATACAACCCTTTCACTGCTCGAGCTTAGCCTACCTTATTGTATACCTGCCTTATTGTACCGCGGTAAAGGGGGGATAAAGCGGAAAACAAAGAGAACCACTGACAAATTGAGCAGATATTTATGTAGTCGGCCCTTTGATGTGTGTCCTTGGTGTAACCGGAGTGGCCGGCGCACGGGTCATTACGGCCGTGTGCAGCAGAGGGGCACAAAAGAGACAAACAATGGCCTAATGGAGGGAGACGGGGGTGGCTAAGTCCACAAGGGCTGGGGGAGACAGCCGAGGGCCAGAGGCCAGAACCCAAATATGCAGCTGAGGGAGTAAAGATGCAGGAAAGTAGTGAATAAATATGTCTGATGTGGCCTTTTTATTGAAGATTAAAACCAGACATCCAGTGCAAAAAGCTGCTCTATTCATCACTGAACATAAGGCTCTATAAAACTCAATAAATGTGGATGTTTTTGTGCATAGATGAGTCATAAACACACTGCAAACAGAGACCAAAGGGCGTTGCTTTATATAAATAATGAGTCATATTTCTTTCTAATGAACATGCTGACATAAACTGATCATTTAAGATGATTTCTGCAGATGAAAACATAAATATATCAGACGTTCATCACCACAGGCACAAAGAATGAACGTCCTCTGTTAACTGAACTCCTGCGTCATGTAATGTGAAAACCAGACCAGCAGAAATATAAAGATGGTCGAGGTCTTACTGTCATTGTCAGAGCTGATCAGGCTGTCTCGAGGCATCTTCCTCTCATGGTCCTGCGCCCCCTTGAAGTGGTCGCCCCAGCATCCAGCGGACTCCTGCAGGGTTTCAGTGGTCTCTCTGCTTCTTCTGCATCTTCACAGGGAGGGTACGCCTTTTCCAAGCCCACACACACTGCCATAGCAATGAGGAGTGTGCGTGTGTTTGTGTGTGTGTGTGTGTGTGTGTGTTAAGGGGGCTGGTACATGATGAGCAACTCGCATGAGAAGTTTACTTTTTCCTCGCCACCCATCGACCCGAAACAGGGACAATGACAGCATGGAAACCCTAGAGCCACGCAATTTCACTAGCGATCAATTATTCAAAACAGTTATGACTGCCTTTATGCAGCTGTGTGTGTGTGTGTGTGTTTGTGAATGTATGATAGATATGTGTGTGTGTGTGTGTGTGTGTGTGTGTGTGTGTGTGTGAAAACAAATAGAAAATATGAGGTGTTTTATGAGAGCAGCAGACTGACTGTGACTTTCAAACATCACATTCACCTCACGGTGCTGACATGCACAGATGGTTTCCTAATTTTGTTTATTCGAATGCACATCAGTTAGTTTGAGCACAAACTGACCCCTGACACACACTCCGTCACTTGTCAATGAGCCTCTATGGCTAAAACATTAATATGCATAAAGCACCGGTAAAGAGGTAAAAAACTGGGAGCCAAATATATCAGACTAGATTCAACTTTATTGTCTTTGCACAAATACTGAGACAACAAAATGCAGTTAAACATCTAACCAGGAGTGTATAAAATTGTGTAACTTTTCCACCATAAACTAACTAGTACTGATTTACAGAGTTTCCTGATGGACAGTGAAGTAAACTGCTGCCAACTGTAGCTGCTGTTAGCTCATGTTAGCTCAGTTTGTTAGCTGTGAGCTCAGAGCACCGGGGAGAGGACACAGTGTCGTGCCAGAACAGGAGCTGAGTGTAACCAGGCTCAGCAGCCTCTATGGACATAATGGCAGAGGAGAACAAACTGAAGAGGACCTTGATGGAGGATGTTAAGAGAAGAAAAAGAGAGAGTGAGCGAGCAAGAAGCCGCCAGACAAGAGTAAATCTGGGACTGACTTTTAGTCGCTTGGTGAAATAAAAGGATTACACTCTGAAACTGGAGGCAACAAATCACAAAAATACCAACGTCTACACAATGTTGCTTTAACATTGTGAAGAAACAGAGACACTGCTCTATCTTTATCTTATGATGCTAAATTAAGGTCATTTCACAGTGTGTTAGGTTTTGATCTTCATTGGTGATGAATATGAAATGAGTCACGATGTCTCAGTTTTGTGTGTCTGGGTTAGTTTCTAGACTAATTCAGGCATCTGACACATCTGAATGTGTGTGTGTGCATACTAATTTCGTGGTGAGAAGTCTGTGTGTGCAGAACAAACAATGTGACCCAACTAAAAGATGTTCAATTCAATGTTATCTCATGACACTGTCCGTACAGAGCAGGTCCAGGACCACAGCAGGAGGTGCAACCACAATCCCTGATCTCCAGGTTAAGAAGCTAAGTTAGTAAGATGCACTAATGGGACATGAGTGTGTACAGATGGAGAGAAGAGCTCAGTGCATCATGGGAGGTCACCCGCCAGTTTACAGGTCTATAGCAGCATAACTAAGGGATGGTTCAGGACTCACTCTATAAAACTCCACGCCTGAAGATGACTCCTAAATGTGGAGAGCGTGGCCTGCCTCCAGAACCTGAACTGGGAGATTCTTCCACAGGATAGGAGCTTGACAGATGAAGGCTCTGGAGACTAAAGGAACCACAAGGAACCATGAGGAAACACGAGGAACCATGAGGAAACACGAGGAACCATGAGGAAACACAAGGAACCCTGCACCCTGAGAGCACAGCATTCATATGGGGTAACCCTAACCCTAACTTCTGCATTTTTTCAGTGCAGAGAAGCCATCACAACATGAAAGAGCGATGCAGAAGACCTGCAGAGGGCGGTGTTGATCTGCACTTGAATGTGCAGGAAGAGACACGTCTGCCATGATAACGGTTATTTATCTTTTAACTGCCTCCTTTTCTTTGTCTGTCTGAGCATGTTCGTATATGCATGTGTGGAGAAAGCCCAAAGCGTCGCACACATGTAAGTTTGTGTACATGTTCATGTACTCGTGCGTGACATGGGTGCAACGAGAGTAGGAAACGATATCAGTTTCCTCTTTCTAAACTTAGCTGCAGCTACGAGGGAATCATTGAACGGAGAGGTGAGGGAGGTCGTCAAGGCCACTTGAGCAGAGCATCAAAACAAACCGCACGATGCATCTGACTGTAAATGGATACATCGCTGCAGCACAGCTAAGGTGATTACTTAAGGAATAAATTACAGGCTACCAAACTGTGCTAAAGGTTGACAGAACTGGGTACCAAAAAACTCAAATTTGATATTAAAATGGTGATGCACACAAATAAAGAATGATGCATGTGAGATCTGGTCATGCAGATAGTTCTGGTTTAACAGCTGCGACCTGCAGGTCGCTCTGTTGGTTTTCCAGACGTTTGGTGGTCACAGTTTTTGCCCCATGAGGCTGAAATCTGACTGGAGGTCAAGCATGTGAAGGTAAATGCTAATTTGGCATAACTAAACATGTGCAGAGAAATTAAACCTATTTCTTTGCACAGGTTTCATTTAAATGCAGAGTTATGTTATAGGTTAACGTTAACGTATGTTTACTGTAGTATAGGTTCATTTTAATGTGTTTACTGTGTCTCAAGGACGGCTGGTTAACTGCTATATAACAAAGAGGCACTAGCTGTTGCTCTCACTGTCTTTATCTTTCATTGTCTTCCCCCTGCCGTGGTCTTAAATCTTAATTTTCTTGCTTTTCTTTGTCTCCGTCTTTCTGTGTTGTTATTTGGCCTCAAAACACTTCATATTATTATAATTATTAACATCTAGGTTGTGTTGGAGAATGCATGTGTGCACGAGGTTGCAGCTATTATGTTGCAGCATGCTTGTTTTGTTCAGGTTTTCGTCTCCAATGCCAAAATCCTGGGGAGGAATTTGGTCTGGGGGGGTGCTCACAGCGAGTTTTTCCAGACGCAGTGTCACTCAGGATCACTCACAGACCTCGCTGTGTATCATCTACTGAACATATTGTGCAAAGATCTGACATATGTTTACTGCTTTTCCATGTGAAGAGATCATAAAATCTAATCAAAATGCATCTGTGTGTGTTTTGTTCCGTGAGTGTACCTCGGTGTATCTCTTGCAGAGCAGGAAATGATAGGAGTGTGCTGTTTTTTTTGTTTAGCGCAACACTAAAAACATTTATAGCTAACAGCGTGCAGGCAATAGACTGTGAGTCAGCTCACAGTTGGCGTTGTAAAAGGCCACAGAGAGCTCTGCATGTACTGTATGAGTCAAACAGCAGCTCGGTAACAGATGATCTGTCTGTCACCAGGCTCCCTGCCCCCTCATGCAGGTTTGAAAGGCAGGAAAAACAACACAGACTCAGAGGAAGCCTGTGCTGTGAGGTCTGAAGGTCCAGAAGGGTTAATCTTTTATCTGGAGGGTTATCGTGTGCAGCAATCTATAAAGTTTTCTTCAAATCAAAATTATCAGCTCTTTACAGCTGGTCAGAGTCGGACGAAAGTCGACTATTTACATCCTTTAGTGCACTAAAAACAAACAGCGTCTGTATGGCTGCCTGTCTTTCTCAGCACGTGAATTTTGTATAGCAATAAAGTCTCTCCATCTCCACAACTGTTGACACTAAGTGTAAAGCAGCAGGGAGCTGTGGACCTGAGGGCAAAAACCTGGCTGTTTTTGTCAGAGAGAGGGGAGGGAGCTGAGAGAGGGGGGGAGTTCAGGTTAATCAGGTGTGAGTCAGACTGTAAACATATTTTCTCCAAAAGGGATTCAAAATGAGTGCAGAGACTGATCGTTAAAGCAACACTGTGCAACTTTTATACCATAAAATGACAGATTTTAAATCCTGTTGATCCACACTGACCTGTGATCAGGTGAACGGTGTCTCTGTCATTCGTACGTCTGTTCTCACACTATGTAACTTTGGGCTCCGGGTCGGGAGAAGTACGTAACGCTTTACGGCACTAAGTCACACACCACCAACTATTTCACTGATTTTGGTGAAACTGGATCATATTTTATGGAGAAAATGTTTTCTGGTTTTCCCTCTGATGTCCTCCGGCTGCTCCGCCTCAACTCTCAAGTAAACAGCTGCCAACTGTAGCTGCTGTTAGCTCATGTTAGATCAGTTTGTTAGAGCTCATGGACCGGGTGAGTGTTAGTGTTTGTACCACAGGTTTAGACAACTGGAAAGAGGATTTTTTTTTTAGCCCAGAACGCAGGGGAATGATGTAGAGTGGAGCCAATGTCGTGCCAGAACCGGAGCGGCCTCTATGGCAGAGGAGAAAAGGCCAAAGAGGACGCTGACGGAGGAAGCTAAGGAGACAAAAGCAGAGAGTAAGCAAGCAAGAAACTGCCGGACAAGAGTAAATCTGGGACTGACTTTTAGTGGTTGGTGAGAGCTTGGTGAAATAAAAGGCTGAAAGACAGACGCCGAGCTGGGCTGACTGCTGTTGGACTAGTCAGTAATATTAGCTGCTGCTGTGTCTGCTGTTTTCGATCATAAGTAATGTAATCAGAACAAATACTCGAGTACAGCTGAACATATTTACCACAGTGGGATTAAACTCTGAAACTGGGGGCACTAAAAAATATAAATTTCCAGGCAATGTTTTTTTAAAGAAGCTCAGAGTATCAGGTGTAGTTTCGGTGTCATCTGTTTACCCTCTACGACTGTCTGGGATGATTGATTGCTTCCAAGTAGAAGTTAGACTTGTTTTTCAGTTGAACTGACTACTTTGAATATCACTGTTTGGATCTGAGCCCAGTTGAGGTCATTACTACATCCATAAAAGGAACATCATTCCTTCATAAACACAAAGTCTTTACTTCGAAACTCAGCCCTTGCCCAGCTGAATCTTTCCCTCCCTTGTTTTCCTCTTCACTACATTCCTTCTTCCTGTTTCTGGGGGTGTTTCTGGAGAGGAGAACTAACTGTTGTCCCAGTGTGGCAGAAGAGGAAGAAAGCCAACCTTTCAGGAAATTCAATCCTAAATTTAGCCGAAGCAACAGATAAAATAAGAGAAAGGGACGGTTTTACAGAGGAAGTGTTGCTCAATTTTGTAGACACAGCTACAGATACACAGGGTAGGTGTGAGTAAAACAGAAAAAAAAAGGGAGCATGGTAAGTATGCGTGAGTAAAAGCAGCGTCATCAAGCAAGCAGGCGGACCCTGTCAGACTATGGGTGTTGCTATGGGCGGAGCTTGGCTGCTGCAATTGACAGATTAAAGCGACAGAGGCGTGGCTTGTCCTTGCAGACAGAAAAGCACGTGGCCAGGCCCGTCTGCACGAGGGAGCAGCAACAAAGACCAGCCAGTCTGGAGAACAGAACAGCACACAGGACATCTGCTGCACACACATGTACACACACACACACACACTCACATGCAGGGGTTCACATTTGTTCACCACGCGCAGGCATGCGGTTGTACATTGAGTCTCATATATCAGCTGCAAAGGACAAACCCACGCAGTGCGAAGGCCTAAATGGCAAATAATAGCAACACGAACATATACGCATATGCACCACGTTTTTACAGCTTTCCACGCTTGCACACCACACACACACAGTGTGTGTTATTCCAACAATCTTTACCAGATATCCATGTACGGTGAGGTTTGTATTTTGCAAAGGAGGGAGGAGAACTGTTAAACAGTTGAGTGTGTGCTGGGAAAGTTTGGGGGGACTCCTCCCTGCATGGTCAGAAATAACAAGAAACACATTCATGGGCGATGCGGAGGAGTTTTGTCGCAGCACAAAGTGAGCGACTGAACGGTCAGCGAGGTGCTGAATCAGCAGATCGCATTCATCTTTCGTTCTCTCGCTTTGGTTTCTTTCAAAATATCCAAATTTTAACTGCGGCTGGCCTCCTTCAACGAGGCCTCCAACCCCCACAGACATTAACGTGTCCAACTGTTGTATAACTCATCTTGCACATTTTTAAATATTCTGTGTACTGTCAACTTTTGCACGCTACTCTGAGTTCTCTGGAGAACCTTTTTTATCTTTAAGAACCTTTTTTGCTGTTTAAGGTTATTTGGGTAACTGAATATAAAGAAAAATTGTTCTTTAAGTCACAACTGCAGGACTTTTTGGTGCATTTTAATGTTTAATAATCCTTTAAAGGTTCTTCTGAGGACTGATTTCTGGTTCTTTAAGTCACCCTTTTGCAGCAGTGTGACCTGGTTTTGATACAAAACAACAAAGTAACAGTTTGAACACCTTTTCTGTGAACCTGACATACATATATCTTGAACTAATGGCTGCTATAAGTGAACATATTGTTGTGGTGTCATCTCTAAATTTAAAGTTTAATATACTACAGCTAGTTTTTAGCGAGAGCCATCACTATATGTGATAATACTTCATATAAAGTAATAAATAACTTAATTGAAGTACTTTTTGAAGCAATTTACATGATGTTGCATTTAAAATTAAGTATTTACATTCAAATTATTACATATTGCACCTATAAATATTGGAAGAACTTGATAATAAATGAACCAACAGGTAAAAAGTTCCTTGCAGAACCAAAAAACCACCATGAAGAACCTCTTTTTTAACTATGCTTTGCACATTCCTGCACAAACCTGTACAGCTCTTTCCTTAAAGTGCATATATTTATATAATCTACTACTTTGTTATGCACCAAAATCTACTTCACAATGCGTCGCTTCTTTACACTAGTCTTTTGCACATATGTGCACATATTTGCACCCCTCCAGTGGTTCACCGAATGTTTCCTCAACAATTACAGCAACAACAGTGTAAATGGACCTGAAAGAACCGAGACTTTAAAACAAATCTGTCCCTGATCACCCCAGACTCAAACAGACAGACATGCTCTGTTCACTAAATGTTCCTCTTTACTTAACACACACTCAGAGAGAGAGAGAGAGAGAGAGAGAGAGAGAGAGGGAGACACCGTCGCCTTCCTTTCATGAAGGGGGGGACTGCTCACGAAGTTGTGGACAGACCCGGGTGGAGCGGAGGGGGAATGGTTTTAGTCAGTGCAAAAGCTTATCAAGCCCCGCACACAGCTTATGTAAATGGATAAGCTGCCACTTCCACCATGAGCCCCTTTATCAACAGTGTCTCACCACACCGACGCCAGACACAGGCAAGCTGTGCTTCACTTTGTGTGAGTGTGTGTGTGTGTGCGTGTGTGTGTGTGACGGGTGTGGGCCAGTATCTGCCTAGTAACTATACAGACAGGCTGTAAGTAATCCTCCTCACACCCACTCGAACGCGACGACAATAAAAAATAAAAGAAGAAGAAGCGTAGCTTCTGCAAACTGTGTGTGCATCTGTTGTCATAGCAACATTGTCACTTTCAGCTGCTCACGTGTTCACGTCATGGTTGTGGAAAATAATGCCGCCACCCCCCTCCTACACCTCAATACAACCACCAGCACTATTACACCTAACCACCCACACACATGCACACACTGGTACCAAAATCTACAAACACACATACAAGCTATGACAGCGAGGACCAGGGGGGATGGGTAATGACACTCGACACCTCCCACTCTCTCCTTAGCTTCCCCACCTCCCCGTCGCTGAAACCCTTGAACCTTCACATACTAAACAGAGACATGCATCTCTCTCTCACACACACACGCTCTTTTCTTTTCTGCGTCTCCGTACAGCGCTGCGTTAACACAACACACACACACACAAAGACCTCAGTGTAAAACACACAGAGCTGATTTCCCCATTTCGCCTTGCACCACCTCCCCCACTGACTCCCCGTGCTCGCTCGCTTTCCTTGTAGTCTGTACAATCAGGGGATCGTACAGCTGCCACGGGGATACAATTTGCATGAAAATGCCACATGCTGAGTTTTCACAAGCTCAAACTATTCTTAGAGCCAGACTTCAAATCAAAAGCAGTCCATTTTTAACCTCTTTGCCATCATCTGATGATATTATTTCATCTCCTCTGTCACACTGGTTGTAAATTGTATGCAAATTAACTCACTGTCATCAAAGCAAGCCATTGTGAAACAGAAGAGCAGAAGACATCATTAACATCATGTGATATTGAGTAAATTACTGAAAATTACCCGTGTGAATGTGCTGTTTGAGCTCTTGTGATAATGATGACTCTCTTTCTTTTATTCACGCCACATGCTAACAAAGAACGACTGTAGGAGCTTGTAAATTACTCAGATGAGTTACAGCGACTCAGATAATCACCAACCGGTTCGTAAATAAGCAAATATTCCTTGACGTTGCTGTTGATCAATGATCAGTTGCCATCAACTCAGCAAATATCTCCTCCTGGTGCCACAAACTGCAGTTCCTCAAACGTCCACTTGAGGCTGGCTCCAGAAGTGAGTCAGTCTCCATAAGTCCCCATGTTCAAAACTTCACAGCAGAAATAAACATGTTTACAGCCTGGTACAAAAAACAGTTTTGGTCTCTATAGCTAATTTCCCCGTTCATGACAACTGTACTGAGGGTGAATTTATATACAACTCACCTGTTCACATTATATTAAGGCTTAAAGTTATGGAGGATTAAGAGCGTGGACGCTTTGATTGACAGGTGACACAAATTTGCTAACAGCGCCTTCCTTCATAGCAACTAAATATATTTATGTGAATGATCTATTTCATGTGGCAAAGACAATCTGACCTCCTTGTGTATGTGTGTGTGTGTGTGTGTGTGTGTGTGTGTGTATTCCCCTGTAGAAATCTAGGGGAAGATCAGCAGCAGCACCTACTTTTACTTTCACTTGGTTCCCTTTTTCAGTTTCTGGTTTCAACTGGAGCAAACAAACTGTACTAGCCTTGTGAGTTTCCACGAATCCACTCACTGATATATGACAGCACGTTCCCTCGAACTCACACAAACAGCACACGCTGCCCTACCCTCGAGTGTTTGTTTTCTGCACAGCGTGGCCTGTGGTGCCTGGGGATGTGTGTGACGTTATACTGACTAGCTTGAGAGGGGAAGATGTTGGGACTTGTTAGACCTGCAGGGCAAACTATGAAGCACACATGACACACTGCAGGTGAGTGAGTGGATGGAACGTGTTTTCATATTTCTTAAAAAACATGAGCAGTAGATGATCTGATAGCTGGAGGCCTAAATAAAACCTGATAGAACAAAAGTGCCTGTGATTGGTTTGAGTGGATCCTAGCAGGCAGAGAAACGTGACCCTCATTCTCACATGTTTCTGGCCTAAAATACTTGGATATAAGAATTTAAATTCCTCTTCAAGACCTCGCTATGTGTTACTTCTGTGTAACTGCAGCTGTTTCTAACCCCCCAAACTCCCTGAAACAGTACTGAGGACATAACAGAAGTGTCATCTGTTGTGGTTTCAACACTGTTTACCAACTGAAGCTAGTGTCAACCTAATTTCACAACCATCTTCTAAATGCTGTACATCCTGGAAAGACTTCTCGGTGCTGTTGAGCTCTTATCTTTTGTAACCTCCCACAAGACATGTTTACACTCTCAACAAGTGTGTGTGTGCGCATGTGTATGTATCTTTGTGAGGACCCATGTGAGTTATAAACTTTGGGATCGAGGACTTTTTTCCAAAGTGGAGACATTTTAGCCTGTTTTACTGTTAGTATGTTGTTTTGGGATGAAGGTTACAATATGTTTGGGTTCAGTTTGGGGTAAAGGTTTGGGTTGGGCGTGTAGTTGTGATAGTTAATGTTTTGTTTATGGGCTAGGGGCTACATAATACGTTATGTAAATGAGGGTCCTCACTAGGGGTGAGTCAATACTGCTGATTCAAGGCCTTTGTTGAATACAACAGTACTGGCGCCAATTGGAGCGATACCAAAACATTAACTGTCTTTACATTAGATTACGTTCTGGCCACATGAACACTGATATATTATTATTATTATATATTTATTATATATTTATTATTGAAAGCGATCTTGTATTTTAACATGCATTTACGGAGAATGCAAAAAGAGCTTAATCCCAGATAAAATAAATTTTGAAAGGCCTTGGGTAGTCTCTTGTGTGTAGTGGTATCTTAAATGTATGTATGTATCTTATCCTATCCTATCTATGTATGTCTGTTGCAATTGCAACATTCTCCTGCTGCCCTGACATTGCTACAAACCATCCCGTTATCTCAGGATAATATTTGTTATTTCAACAGACAGACATAAATAACTCAAGATCTCGAGAAACAAAATGAAATTCTCTCTATGAATGTATGACCGCTCGGGGCTTCCACAGTTCACCTCTCTGTGAAAGACTACATCAACTGTGTTCAATTATAAAGAGTACTGGTATCATTATCAGTGTCCTTGAAAACATGTTTACACTCTCACTGCCAGCACAACAAGTATGTGGTCTCCCATAACAAACAGGCCTTTATATCTCTCAAGTTGTAAATCTCGACTTGTTTTGTTCCTCTGACAGATATCGGTGGCAGGATGGGGGAGCGAGGCTGTTTTACCAACAAATAGTCCCTCCTCTCATAGAAATTCCAGAATCAGACTCACTTTTTTATTTGAGGACTCTCAATGTATAAAGACAAAAGACAAAACAAGGCGCTTGAAAGTTAAACATTAACATGACATAGATAGTATATATGTCAGAATCACTTTGATTGGCCAGGTGTGTGTGCACACACAAGGAATTTTTGCTCTTGATGTACATACAGACTGTATATATATATATGTATGTTTTTTGTAATGTGTGTGCACTTTACTGTAGTCATGGCTGCAGTATGTTCTATGTTATATGTAGCACCATAGTCTTTGGCAAAACACTGTCTCATCTCACTGTGTACTGTGTACACTGAACCCCTTGAACCTTGAGTACTTACTGTTTGTGCGTATTATAGAATTGTATATTATATAGGATTGTTTGTGTGATATTTACATAAAAGGACAGAAAGTAAATAAATGTACACAGTGAGAATAAATACTTTAGAGTTATTGCACCAGTAATTTTCCTGACACTGTGAGTCTGGTGTTCATCACAGTGACAATAGGGCCTTCCCAGGAGATTACCCTCTTAATCATACTATTAAAAAAATTGTAAAAAAAAATCAGTCGTGTCAGCACCGCCACCATTATTCATGTATCCATTCATTTAGGTGGATTACTCAATAAAAAGATTGTAGGAGGATGACGAATAGATGTGTAATAACGCCGGCTGTGCGCATGCGCGCGAACATCCCCTCCTCCTCTAGTGTCTAACTGTACATAGAGGGGGGGCTCCAGCCGCCAGCCAATGGGAGCGCGTTATTTTAGCCGTGACATCACCCGCCACTCCTCTTACTAAAGAAGGAAACAAACATCCATCCAGAAGGAACGGGAGACGGAGAGAGAGAGAGTGAGAGAGAGAGAGGTAGGAGGGCGAAGGAAGGGAGACTTAACCCACCTTAAACCTGCCTGACACGGAGGGACAACGCCACATAAACACGCCAAGCCAGGCGGCGAGGAACCAGGACCGCGAAACAGTCGACATTTTGTTTTTCTTCCCCTTCTTCCTCTTCATCTTCTTCTTCTTGTTGTTCTTCTGCGCGAGGACACATAACGGCTACTTTTCCCGCTGACGTCTCGCGAGAAACTTCATCGATTTTCAGCAGGTGATGATGGATTATTATTATTTTTTATTTTTATTTTTAAAAAAATCTTTAAAACAACGATTGAGCTTTTCAGCTTATCGAGGTAAACAACGAAAAATAATTAATAATAATAATAATTTAAAAAATGGAGAGGGTGAGTGAGGAGGTGGGGGTGTTTAAACTAAGCTGACGGTCGGTCATGGCGACCTTTAACGGTGGATTGAAAGGTCAGGTTGGCGTTTGCGTGACGGTTAACAAGCAAAATTTGGCGTTTTTACGTTCGTTTTAAGTTGTCGCTAACACCACCCAGCTTCACCTCCTGGCTGGAAATATCACAAGCCCTCAAACGTGACTGAAAAACAAGGGAGGGAGCTAGCTGCTGCTCCTGCTGGTGGTGGTGGTGGTGGCTTGTCTCTTGTTTTTCTGTTTGCCCCGAGCTTGGGGGGATGGGGGGGCAACCAAGGCCAGCTAATTCCTATCTAGAAATAGAAAATTCAGCCGAATACACACGGAGAAACGAGGCAGATCCGTGTTAAAATGACTCCACATCGTTTGGTTGAATATTAAACGAGCTGCTGCCTGTGCTGCTCGTTGTTTTGGAAGTAGTTTGCGAGCTTTGGATTGAGTTTAAAGAGCTATGTGTGCGTTTCTAAGTGCTTAAGAGTGATTATATAATGGAGGTTGTTCACATTGTTTCGTTGTAAATGGTTGTAAGCAGCGAGGAAAGGGAGATGTCTACCAAACAGGAAGCAAGAGAGAGGTTGTAGACAAAGGAGAGAAAGCAGAAACAAAGGGAGGAGAGAGCACACTGTCTGTCTAGACTGGCTTATTTCACAAAACACCACCGCTCCTCGCTTCATCTGGTTATTTGTGCCCCCTTTTTCCAAATATAACAACATATTGCTAACAAAAAAAACAACAGAGGGGCTTTTTTCTCCCTCAGTTCTGTCCTTCAAGTGTGACTCAGTAGTTTTGAGCCCAGCAGGGCCTGAAATATGAGCTAAGCCTGCGACTCATACAACACCACAAGTCTTGTTGTTGTTTTCCTGTAATATCTTCTTCGAACTGGTCAAATCGTCGACCAGTTTTCACAGTTTTACTGGCTGTTCTGTGGCTGTTTCGTGAAAGGAAGTTGATGGCAGGCTTTATTACTGGTTATCTGCACGGTGCTGCTGGAAACCCCCTGACTTACCCTGTCGGATGTATGTTGTTTTACGACACCACCGTGTAAAAATAAGGAGGAGAAAGGAATATTTTGGTGATTTCGGCTCGCTGCGAGGGTATTTGCTTTGCTCTCGAGCAGTTGTGTGTGTATAATCACCCCATAGTCTGTGATAAACAACAACATCGGCTGTTTTTCACCAATAGCATCTGTGTTTTTGATGAATGTGGATTCATATCCAGTTGGAAGCCAGGTAGATTTAAACCTCCCTAATGATTAGGTTAACACGCCTGCCTGTTTGTCTGACAGCTGGGCCCTAAATGTGACAGCTGAGCCTCAACATCACCATCCATTGTTCCTTTGTGTCAGAAAGTCAACAGTCACGGTTAATCTACAGGCTGCTGAAGTGTCTCGTCGCGCTCTGCGCTCATGTTTTTCTTGTTGTTTTGTCGCCTACATAAAGATATCATTGACGATCGTGTGTGTGTGTGTGTGTGTGTGTGTGTGTGTGTGTGTGTGTGTGTGTGTGTTAAGAAAAAATCCCTTTGAGCCACACAGGAGTTACCAGCCTCCTAACTCAGTCCAACTGTCTGGTATTTTTTCAGCAGTCAGCAGTCGAACACGTGACGCGTGAAGGGAGAGAAGGTCTTTGTGGGCTTTTCCAAGGAAACCCTTTGTTGACACGGGAGTGATAACATGCAGGGGTGGGGGAGGAAGAGAGAGAGAGAGAGGGAGGGAGGGAGGGAGGGAGGGAGGGAGGGAGGAGGGGAGCTCAAAATTTAATAGCACTTGTTAGTCTGTTGGTGAGGTCAGGCCACCTCGAGTGAACTGACAGGACGTTCTGAAACAACTGCCAGCCTCTCCTGGAACATTAAGCTCGCCTGCTCTGTTTGTGTCCGTGACCAGAATATATACGAGCTTCACACCGGCGCAGCTGCCATGTTACAGCACAAAAGGGCCAAAGGTTGTTTACAGGGGGGGAGTATGGCACAGTGTACAGGATCGGCTGGGGGGGTGTTTGGTATGAGTCGATCTGATGATTTGTAAACCTGTCAGTGAGACAGACAGACAGGAAGCCTCTTACCCAACCACTCTACGCCTTCCTGTCTGTCTCTCTGTGTGTCTGTTTGCTCATTCATCAAGGTGTTTTTGATCTGCCTCCTCCTTCCTCCATTACACAAATTCCTGGTGTGCATTACGACAGAGCCTGGCAGCGACGTCATCGCACGCTTATACAGGCTTGTTTATGGGCGTGAGCGAGCGCAGAGAACTGACTCGGGAAGTTTTGAAATATCTCGTGTGGCAAGAACCACAAAGAGGGAGGGAGGGAAAGAGTGGAACACTTTCTGAAAGCCGGCCTGTTTTCTTCATCTTCACCCGTTATCTTGTGTCTTTTTTTTTTTTTTTGTTCCTTTTTGTGGCCGCGTGAGTCAGAACTTCGTCAGAACTTTTTTGTCTGCTTGGAGGAAGTGATCAAAGTGATGACGGAGCGTGACGCACAGTGATGTCGACGCTTTTAAGGCAGCGTAATGATGTGAAAATGAGAGGAAACGTTTGTACTAAGAGGGGAGGAAAAGGGGGGGATGTGAACAAAAGCTGTGGGACAGAACAGAGGCCCAGTTTCTGCCAAGGTACTGAACAGAACACAGCGAGTGTTGTTTGTTCCCTGGACTTCCTGCGGTGAAACGAAGGCGTGTTGTTCTCTGATTTTCATAATATCACTCCTGTTATCTCTCAGCCCAACCAGTTTCTCCAGCACACACACACCAGGTCTGTCAGTCTATTAAACATTTCTCTCTGTCTCTCTTTCATTGTAGCAATGGCCCAAGAGACGAACCAGAGCCCGGTGCCCATGCTTTGTGCCACTGGCTGTGGTTTCTATGGCAACCCGAGAACCAATGGCATGTGCTCCGTATGCTATAAGGAACACCTGACGCGGCAGCAGAGCAGCGACCGCATGAGCCCCCTCAGCCCTATGGGTAAGTGAGTCCACACGCATGTAAACACACACACACACAAACTGACTTTAGCCTACAGATTTACAGAGATGAGGCGGGCGGACTTCAGGACGCGCACACATTGTTTTGAGATGAAAACCAGTTCTGGGCCAGTCGGTGTATTTTCCCAGCTTTTCTCGCCCTCGCCCGTCCTCCCCTGTCCTCCCTCTCTCTTTCTGTTTTTCCACTCTGTGTAATGAAAGACAGCTGTTTCCTTCATTACAGTGTTCAAGGTTATGTGGGTGTTCACTCCTTTTTAGGCATTTCTAAGGTCAAGCATGGACGTTTTTCTCTCACAGTGTGACACCGACGGCCTATTTTCAAACAACAAACACGTCTCAAGGGACGATTTTTAAATAGTTATTTCATATTGAGTAGTTCTCTTGTTCATGTTTTGTTCTTCGTGTCATTGTTTTTCGTCTAATGGAGTTTGCTCTGTTCGCCTCCAGGCTCAGCTGCTAGTCCTACCTCAGAGGCCTCAGCCATCCAGAGACTAGAAGCCAGTCTAGCCAAGGTTGATGCCTCCCCTGCCTCTTCACCAGACATGTCTAGGTCAGTGTTTGCTCTGTTCGTTTAAGGAAGGTGATGAGCTTTCTTTTTAAATTTGGCGAAGGTGTGAACTGTTGTTTCTCCTTTTTTCTTTTTTTACTTCAGAACTATTCAAGGATCTCTTCCTGTGACTCAACAAATGACAGAGATGAGCATCTCGAGAGAGGATAAGCCAGAACCCTTAGAACCTGGTAAGGAACACCAGACACACACACACACATCGCTCATAAATACACTCATAGCAGCAGACATTTAACAGGTGATCGCTCACATACAGACTCCTTAAGGCAAACATCGCCTTGTAGGACCCGCAGTTTATTTTTGGTACCTTTCAAATCCGACTGCTGGTTTTCCTTACAGCCTCCAAGAAAGCGAGGCAGCCTAAAAATAACTGTGTTTAAAAATACCTCTACACCAGAGGGCTTTCTCAGATTTGATGCCGCCTGCCAGAGGCTTTCTCAGAGTAGTGCACTATTTTCTGCCAAGAACAAGAGACAGCAATTAGGAGATAAGGAATGTACGAATTACGATCATTTGGGACAAAAAGTACACGATTTCCAGTGTGTTTGCACGCGTTATAGAGCTGTGAACAAAACTCATTAATCCACTGCTCTTGCAAATTAAAGATGTCAGATAATAACTAATTAAACTGAGCATGACTAATATGTTTTTTTCTCTCTCTTTGTGTAGTTGTAAACCAGCCTGCTGCTTCTAGCCCAACTCCTGTAGCTTCTTCCAGCAGTGAAGACGGCAAAGGTGACACCCCCAAACCCAAGAAGAACAGGTGCTTCATGTGCCGCAAACGAGTGGGCCTTACAGGTGAGTCTGCGATCATAGTTTAGCTCACAGATAGAAAAACACCTCCTGTTCTGGGTTTGACCCCTTTTTTTTTTTTTTTTTTTATTTGTGCTTTCAGGCTTCGACTGCCGCTGCGGCAACCTGTTCTGCGGCATCCACCGGTACTCCGACAAGCACAACTGTCCCTACGATTACAAGGCCGAGGCTGCCGCCAAGATCCGTAAAGAGAACCCCGTGGTGGTGGCCGACAAGATCCAGAGAATATAGATTTGAAAACAACAACAACAGCAGCAGAAGCAGAGGCGACAACGATGACAACATCTTTGACAAAGACTGGAGTATGAGTGTGAACCTTTTGAAATGAGCACTGGCACCGAGTGGCCATGTGAGGATTGAAAGGACTTGATTTATGAAAAATTACAACCTCAAGAAAAAAAAAAACAGAAGAAAAAAAAAGATCCTGTCTGAGGGAGATGCATGAATGATCACTTTCTCCTTTTTTTTTTTTTGATTAATTCATTAGTTTGTTTTATCCTATTTTCTGTGGTGTGACTTTGCCGCCGTTCAGTCCCTCTCTTTGTTTTTTTAAGAATATGTATTGTCTTATTATTGCGAGCAGCCCAGGCTAACTGTCCAGGTAACGCTGCGCTCCTCTCACCCCAGAAACCAGGCGCCAGTTTGTGCCAAACTGTAAGACCGTTTTACTCAGATCCCTGTTACGGATCTTTTAAAAACATCCAGACTACACAGCGTAACAGTCCCTCAACCTTTATTCTTTTTGAACTTCTTGTTCCGTGCTCCGTTGGTACTGGAGTCAGTCAACGTTTGGAGAACCGTACAAGTGTCCCCGACCACGCACAAGGGGCTTTGTTACCTTGTCTCTGTCTTTCCTAGCTTTACCTACCTCACAGCTGCTGTGTTAAGCTTTTGTCGTCTTTCCCCTTTTTTTAACTTTTGTTTTCCATCCAGCTTCGACCCCAGCGGAACAATGGATCATCTTGACAGTCAGCCTCCGTGACCCCTCTGATCAGCATGTCCGTGTTGACTTTGATCGGTTTGATTGTGATTTAAAAAAAAAAAAAAAAAAAGGCTGCTCCATTTTAAGGCTGGAGGTATCACGCTTAGACAGGGACAGACAGATTACTCCACGTTTCACTGATTCTACATTGAACATTTTCAATGGACATCAAGGGTAAAGGAGTTTAAACCACCACCCACCCCCATCACAGACGCCTGGTGCAGGGCTGTGTGTACCGATGTGTGGCCTGAGAAGGAAGGATGGCACCCTTCCCTTCCCCTGGCGGGCCTGTTAGGTGAATTTTTAGGGGCATGAATGAACTGAATGGGATAAATGCATGAGTTACTCTTCATCTACATTAGTGTTTCACTCGGTCGACTTAGGGTTTCAGACATTTTATTTGCTGAGAGACAATTATGTTATATTTTATTAGCTTTTTTTTTGTTCTCTTCCATCGATGTCGTACTGATGTTAGCGCATGTATTCAGTGCATTTGTGGAATTAGGGGTATGTGAACCATGATTTTTTTTTTTTAATGCGCTAACAGAACATGTGTGTGTGTGTCTGTGTCTGTCTGTGTGCGTGTGTGTGTGCCCTTTTCGTCTGTGGAGCTACCCGGTTTATCAGCACATGTTTACAGAACTACAGGAGCATGCCAGAGCTAGATTTATTAAAAAAGCACCGTAGAGAAGTGTGTGTGTGCGTGTGTGTGTGGATGCGACGGCTGCCTGACACATTGAACATGTATGTTTGTGACTTGTGTTAACCCCCTCCACCCCGATCCTTTTTTTTTCCCTCCCCTGTAAGGATGTTTTTCATTTACGAGACAACTGTATGTATCCGTTTGAGTTTTTCCTTTCTGATTCTTAGTTATATGCAAATTTGTACAAAAAATGAAAAAACAACAAACTGTGTTGATATTTATGTATTACATATAATCTTGCTATCCAGCATTACGACAGAATAGTATCATGTAAATAAAACTGTACAGAGAGACATTACCAAGCTTCGTCCTGTGTGGACTTTTTTCACCGTCTTGCTGGAGTCGCTTTGACCTGCCTGTTCTGGGAAGATGAATCAGCAGGTAGTTGGAGGTAATTTCAGTCAAGACAAGAATAGTGTAGGAGCGCCGGCAGCTCCAGCACAACCCTGTAATCCCTTACCCCGGCTAACCCGGCCTCTTTAGCATCCTTGTGTTAATACAGAGTTCTGGCAGCAGAGGCTGTAAACTCGCTCAAGAGACTCTTTTCCAAACCTCGTCTGGGTCACACAGGAAGAATTAATCCCCTAAACTCTGGAAGAAAAGAAACAGCCCGGTTCTGCTCTGTCTTCACGTACATGCAGGGCTCCCATTATATATGTGTGTGTTTGAGAAACAATGTGTTTTCTCACACTCCTGTTGGGAGCTCCTGGGCAGAGTGTGTTCACAGATGGCGTCACGGCAACAGCTGCTCAGACAGCTGAGGTGTGCTCGTGTGGTGTTCCTCTGACACAACGCTACAGAGAACACATTGTCTGCACACACACTCTCACACACACACACACACACACACACACACACACACACACACAGTGTCAAGAGGCAGAAAACATCAGCTCAAACTCGAGGTTCAAACCCAGACGCTGACCTAATTAATCAGTGAGCACACCTCCTACTGTCGATCTGCATGAAAGCAGAGAGGACACTTCATAGCTAATGCACCAAATATGACCTGGAACTGCTGCAGACATCCTGAGTCACACATTTAGCCTATAATTTGTTTCACTGATGTGTGCGGCCTGTTTCTCCGTGTCACCCTCTCTGTCACTGGGTGTGACTGAGGGCAAAGAGCTGGCTCAGCCGACGTAAAAAAACTTCAGAGATTCTGACTGGCGGAAAGTGACAGATGTCGTTGCCAGATGTGCAAAGAGTTTTGAAAGTTATGAGGCCACAGGCAGTAAATTCAGTCACACCCACGTCAACTGCATCTTCCTTTTTTACTTTGACGGCATGAGTATGAGTAATAAAACCTTCCTTGTACACATCAAGTACTTGCACAAACAATTCTGTGCTCACAGGTCAAGATACTTCTGTTGAAAGGGTTAAATGTGTGTGTGTCTTCAGTGGTTAGCCTCGTTTGTTTAATGACAGCATGTACTTGTGCTGGCATGGATTCCACAAGTTGTAAATTCTGATGACTCATGTTGTCCCAGCATGATCTGACAACGAACCAAAGAGCTTCTTGCGACGTCACAGAACTTTTTCTCAGCCTTCAAACACTCTCGTGGGTTAAAGTCAGGCTGATTTTGGCCCTTCGAGCAGCTCTTGCAAAGCTTTGAGGTCATTATCGTGCTGCAGCATGAATCCTGCTCCACAAACAAGAAGGTGTAGGAGGTCTCTCATTGGTCCAGAGAGGGCAAAACACCCCCACACTTGAATATTACCTCAGGCCTCCATGTTTCACTGTGGATATCATCCTCTCGCCTCTTCATCACATCTCAAACTTTTTGATTTATCAGTAAATAGTCCTCCACTGTAACATCCTTATTTCAGGATCAGCTCTAAAATCCTTCTATCTATAAATCTCTCCACAGTCTTGCCTCTACATGTATCTGTATATCACCCCCTAAAGCCCCACCAGACCCCTCACACAGTCGCACTGTGGCCTCTTTAAAGATAAAGAAGTCCTAGGACGGGGTGTTTTCGTTTGTGGTTCACGGAGGCCATTAGACAGGTTGATGCTTGATTTGAGTTGCACCTTAAGTTCCCCTGTTATTCTCTGGCTTCTAACCATGTTTAAACTGTATTTTTAATTTATATTAGTCTTATTTTTTATTCTGTCTGTCTGCTTTATAAATAAAAGAAACTTGAACTTGAAACCTAAGTGAAGCTGGTATTTCTCAGGCCCGCCCGATCGCTTGGCCTCATTTCACCTCCTGAGAAGTTCTGTTCTTTATTTAGAAAATTCTCTGTGTGTGATGAAGCTGCTTTTCTATCTCTCGGGGAACTAAAGAGTGATGTATTGATATTCTGGTGGTGTGGTCAGATCATGCTAACTCCCTTAGAAACCACGAGTCTAGCCACGATTTAACGCAGATAAAACCTCGCTTTGCTAGAAAAACAATTTCTTCTTCTGTTACTTTCTGAATCTTCAAACGTTGCAGCTTTATGTAGAAAATATTACAGATTTTCAGCGTGGTCTCAGACTTTTGGACCCCACTGAACTCTTATTAAAATCGCCCTCACATCTATGTGTAATCACATGCACATGGGGGCGGCTGTGACTCAGGAGGTAGATGGGGCCGACCATTAATCCTCCTGTACACAAATAGAGTATCCTCCAGTGAGACGCTCCATGTTGCTCTCTTTGCTGCCATCTGGGTGTGAGTGCTGTTAGTGCAGATCATGTATTATACATAAACACACATGCATGCACAGAAATGGAGAGTGATGTATGCCAGAGGTGATGAGTCTTATCTTTCTAATTTAGACAGCTGAATTCAGCCAAAAGTAGTAGTACTAACACTGAAGATGAGATGAGACTTCCCGGTTCTGTTCCATTCAGGTCAAACAGGGTCAGGGTGATGCTGTTGGCTCACTCTGCTGCACTAAATGGAACCAAACCTTAATGAGTTTTATTGAAAACACCTGTGTGGACCACTATTTCATGTCAGAATGGCTGCTGTGAAGAAGGTCTATTGCACAGGATATTAACCAGACATCAAACATGGACACTCTCCACAGGAAAGGGCAGAGCCGTCTCTAACTTCCTGAGCAGACCGGGGGTCCGTCAACATCTGCAAAAAACTG
This sequence comes from Protonibea diacanthus, assembly GCA_028641955.1. Classification (NCBI taxonomy): domain Eukaryota; kingdom Metazoa; phylum Chordata; class Actinopteri; family Sciaenidae; genus Protonibea; species Protonibea diacanthus. Next base: position 25,389,757 of record CM053985.1, read on the forward strand.
CTACAGATGTTTAACCAGTCCTCTTCTGTGCTGTGATGTGCTGGGGAGGAAGCAGCAAGAAGAGGGACGCCGCTCACTCACTGGTGACAGCGGCAGAGAGACGGTGCTTTGCTCAAGGGCGCCTCGGAGGAGCCCAGGAGGTGGCACCTTCCATACTGGACCTGAACCGGCCACCCTCCCAAGCCAAGTCTCTCTATGGACTGAGCTACTGCCACCATGACTCAATCTACACTACCTCTGCTAGATGACTTTCATTTTCTGCAGCCTAATTTAACTGTATATAGTGTTTATCTCTATTTGTAGTTTTATTTCTTATTCCTATTAAAATATGTACTTTCTGTATTTTTGCTTTTTATATGGTTTTATATCTGTAAAAATAGATTTTATTCTATTTTATGTTCTCATTAATGAGTATTATAGGTGTAGTAATATCGGCTTCTTACTGGTTTTAAGAGACAACAGCACATTACACCGATTATAGCCTCTCTTCACTGGCTCCCTGTTGGTTTTAGAATTGATTTTTGATCTTTGATTTATTTATTTTTTTGATTTTACTGATCACTTTTAAAGCTGGTCAGGCTCCATGTTACAGAGCAGACGTGTTGACACCTTATGATCCACCCTGCAGCCTTTTTAAAAGGTGCTATATAATAACGTTATTATTAAATAAATAAATAAATAAAGTTAAGTTAAGTTATAATAAAGTTATTATTATTTCCTTCCACCTTGTAGATAGGTCAGCTAATTGCTAATGTTAATTAGTGATTAATTTTGTTGATTTTTATTTATTTCCTGTGACATAAACAGCCTGCAGGGGGCGCGCCTCCATTTCTTTGCGTGCTCTGTGACACCGGAAGCGGAAGTCGTCTGCAGCGGCTTGTTGTGCGCTCGTGTTAGCACACCGTCTTTGTAACGTCAGAGAGGCGGACTGAGCTGAATGAAACTCGGACAGTTTGGAGACTTTTGAGCGGAGCCCCGATGTTCGCTTCGTGCGGATAGAAAACACAGAGTGAAGTGAACTCTGCGGATGTTCGTCTGCCTCCTCTTCGACTGAAAAACGGCGGTAAAAGATAAAAAGACCTAAACACGCACCATGGCGGACGTTACCGCGCGGAGCCTGCAGTACGAGTACAAAGCGGTGAGTTAGCGTGCTCGTGGAGTAAACTAGTGATAACTAACTAACTAACAGCTACAGGTAGAAAGAAAGAAGTGTGTCTGTGACGGCTTTAACACGATGGAATGCTAACGAGCTAACTAGCTGTGTTTTTCAGTCATGCTATGAGCTAACTAGCAGCTAGCCTAGCCGGAGCTGTGCAGACTAGGAAGATACATGGATGGTTAGGTAGGTAGATGGATGGTTAGGTAGGTAGATGGATGGTAGGTTAGGTAGATAGATGGTTAGGTAGGTAGATGGATGGTTAGGTAGGTAGATGGTAGGTTAGGTAGGTAGATGGATGGTTAGGTAGGTAGATAGATGGTTAGGTAGGTAGATGGATGGTAGGTTAGGTAGGTAGATGGATGGTTAGGTAGGTAGATAGATGGTTAGGTAGGTAGATAGATGGTTAGGTAGGTAGATGGATGGTAGGTTAGGTAGGTAGATGGTAGGTTAGGTAGGTAGATGGATGGTTAGGTAGGTAGATGGATGGTTAGGTAGGTAGATGGATGGTAGGTTAGGTAGGTAGATGGTAGGTTAGGTAGGTAGATGGATGGTAGGTTAGGTAGGTAGATGGATGGTTAGGTAGGTAGATGGATGGTTAGGTAGGTAGATGGTAGGTTAGGTAGGTAGATGGATGTTTAGGTAGGTAGATAGATGGTTAGGTAGGTAGATGGTAGGTAGATGGATGGTTAGGTAGGTAGATGGTAGGTTAGGTAGGTAGATGGATGGTAGGTTAGGTAGGTAGATGGATGGTTAGGTAGGTAGATGACTATATTAATCTCTGAAGGGAAATCAGGTCATCATAGCAGCCCGGTATATTTGAATACAATAAAAATAGAATAAAATACTGAGGTAGAAAAATAAAAATAACACAGAATGGGACATGGACACTTGAAAAACAGGTAAATAGGTAGCTAAGGTGCAGTGGTATATATGTGTATATACACAAGATATGATATATACTATATGTATAATATATGCATAGTAAATACTTGACTATATAAGATATACATACTATAAATAATGTACTATGTAAATAGAATGTTCAGAAAGAGAAGAATATTGTATAAATACGGTATATAATATAAGTGTGGTTTATATTAACACATACCACAGGTGATATGAAGTATATGTTCCAGTATTTGGAGTGTAAAAGGTGACAGGTAGGTTTAGTCCAGTTCTGTGATAGTGGCTCTGACAGAGGCAGGTGAGTTACAGAGGCTTACTGCTGTAGGTGGAATGATTTCCGAGCAGCGGGGTTGATTGAGTCAGTTGCTGAAGCTGCTCTTTAGTTTGTCCAGTGACGAGCTTAGAGAACTGAATGTACTGTACTGATTATTTTTTGTCTTTTCTGTTGGATTATTAGAACTCAAACTTGGTGTTACAAGCCGATCGATCTCTGATCGACCGCACGCGGAGAGATGAACCCACCGGAGAGGTCCTGTCCCTGGTGGGGAAGCTGGAGGGCACCAAGATGGGTGACAAGGCGCAGAGGACCAAACCTCAGAAGCTGGAGGAGAGACGAGACAAGTCAGTACTGATGATGGAGTTTGTACAAGCCTTAGTCTGTTCAGATGTCACCACGTGTACTGCACATCGTGCGGCACGTCAGGCATCAGAATCAACTTACAGAGACTAATATTTGTCAGTGCAAATGTTTCCAATCAAACTGAATTTACTAGCTGAATAAATCAATGAATAACAGATATTATAAACAACAAGTTCAATATCTTAATATGAGCATCTCAGGACAAACCTCGACCTGACAACAGAGTAACAGTCTGTCTGACATTGTGACATTTTCTGTGTCAAAATAAACTCAGATCTCTCTGATTGACCCTTAATGTGTTTTTTTCTTCTCTCGTGTCTAAACAGGAGGCGAAAAAGAGATGAGGACAGGCACGACATCAACAAGATGAAGGGCTTCACCCTCCTGTCTGAAGGCATCGATGAAATGGTGGGCATCGTGTACAAACCCAAAACCAAAGAAACCAGAGAGACCTACGAGGTGCTGCTCAGCTTCATCCACGCTGCTCTGGGAGATCAGGTCAGAAAACTTTAAAGTTCAAACGTCAGCTCGTGTTTTTCATCGGTGACGCTCGTATCGACCCGTTTATTCATCACGTCTTCCTGCAGCCTCGTGATATTCTGTGCGGAGCGGCTGATGAAGTGTTAGCGGTGTTGAAGAACGACAAAATGAGGGACAAGGAACGGCGGCGTGAAGTCGAGCAGCTTCTTGGACCCGCTGATGACACACGATACCACGTGCTGGTTAATCTGGGCAAGAAGATCACCGACTACGGAGGCGACAAAGATCTACAGAATATGGGTACGTATTAGCGCGTTAATGAAGTCTTGTGTTGTTAGTTTTCAGGAGAATATTCCCGTGATTACAGACTTTATCTCTCTTTTACAGATGACAACATCGATGAAACGTACGGCGTGAACGTCCAGTTTGAATCCGATGAGGAGGTGAGAAGAAATCTTAACTTCTCCCTGATTTTAAGTTCTCGTTTTAAGTAGATTGTGTCACTAACTTTCTTTTTCCTCGTTAATTAGGAGGGGGATGAAGACCAGTACGGAGAGGTGCGAGACGAACACTCAGATGAAGACAGCGAAGGAGAGGAGGCGGGGCAGGGCTGCACTCTTTCAGCTAACGTAAGTTTACAAAGACGCATCTGTCTGTTTGAGTTATTGCACACAACGCCATGCAGAAAGTTAATGCATGACTCTTCGTTCAGCTCGGTGCCACAGGCGACGTGATGACCGTAAAGAAAAAGGATCTGCATCCTCGAGACATCGACGCCTTCTGGCTGCAGCGCCAGCTCAGTCGATTCTACGACGACGCCATCGTGTCTCAGAAGAAAGCCGATGAAGTCTTAGAAATCCTCAAGGTACGTCTGACATCCCGTGAGCTTTTTGTTTAGCACACGTTTTCCAGACTATCTCATCCATCGTGTGTGTGTAATCCACAGACTGCCAGCGACGACAGAGAGTGTGAGAACCAGCTGGTGCTGCTGCTCGGCTTCAACACCTTCGATTTCATCAAAATCCTCCGTCAGCACCGTCGCATGAGTAAGTCAGCGGCGTGGAAAGAAGCAGCTTCAGATTATTTGATCTTCTTCTGCTTGATAATAACTTTCTGTCTCCTGACGTACAGTTCAGTATTGTACCATGCTGGCGAGCGCTCAGAGCGAGGCAGAAAAAGAACGGATCATCGGAAAGATGGAGTCCGACCAAGAACTGTCAAAGATTCTTTACCAGCTGCAGGAGACGGAGAAGGAGGATATCATCCGGGTAAGCTTAGAAAACGATTGTGCAAAGGGATGTTTTGGTTTAGTCTGTGACGTGTTTTGATGGTTTGTTGTGTTCGTAGGAGGAGCGATCTCGCAGGGAGAGGGTGAGGAAGTCTCGTGTGGATGACATGGAAGCGATGGACATCGAACACGGAGAGGTACATAACAGTTTTCACCATGAATGACTGCAGCGACGCTGAAGATGATGTGTTGTTTATATGATCTGTTCTTCTCATCCTACAGTCGATGGCCTCTCGACAGTTGCTCGACCTCGATGACCTGACCTTCACTCAGGGGAGCCACTTCATGGCCAACAAGCGTTGCCAGCTGCCGGACGGCTCGTTCCGCAAACAGCGCAAAGGTTACGAAGAAGTCCACGTGCCCGCCCTCAAACCCAAACCGTTTTCTGACGACGAGGTTTGTTGTTGTGATGCAGCAGTTTCGGTGATCAGCAGCGTGTGTGTGTGTGTGTTCGTGTCTTACATTCAGCGTGTTTTTGTGTCGTCAGGTGCTTGTCGCCATCGAGAAGTTGCCCAAATATGCGCAGGCTGGATTTGAAGGTTTCAAAACGTTGAACCGCATCCAGAGCAAGCTGTTCAAGACAACCATGGAGACGGACGAGAACCTGCTCGTGTGCGCGCCTACGGTACGCAAACCAACAGAACCATCTGCTGGAGGGTCACTCCGCTTCTCTTAGATTATCTCCAACGGCACGTGTGCTGCGTGACGCTTTATGCTGGGTTTTATCAGACTTGGCTCAGCCACAAATGAAGAAATATCAAAGACCAAATCCTGGATCTTTTCTGTCACCACTCACAGTTTAATAAGCCAAAAAAACACAATGCTAAATAACTTTATTTCTCCTGTCTGCTCTTCGCCGTGCATGCAGGGAGCTGGTAAGACTAACGTTGCTTTGATGGCGATGCTGAGAGAAATCGGAAAGCACATAAACCTGGACGGAACCATCAACGTGGACGACTTCAAGATCATCTACATTGCCCCAATGCGCTCGCTGGTACAGGAGATGGTGGGAAGTTTCAGTAAGGTGAGCGCGCAGCCTCTTTCCTGCAGAGATCCGTGTGTGCTCGATGGAGAACAGCTGTTTTAATGTCTTGTGTTCTGTCGTTACCCAGCGCTTGGCGAGTTACGGCATCATCGTGTCCGAGCTGACGGGAGACCACCAGCTCTGCAAAGAGGAGATCAACGCCACTCAGATCATTGTGTGCACCCCTGAGAAGTGGGACATCATCACCCGTAAAGGTGGAGAGCGTACCTACACCCAGCTAGTGCGGCTCATCATCATCGTAAGTGTTAAAACACACCCGGTCTCATTACATGTGAGGATGGTTTGATATAAAACTCAAAGTGAATGTGCCGTTCAGGATGAAATCCACCTGCTGCACGACGACCGTGGACCCGTGTTGGAATCTCTGGTGGCGAGGACCATCCGCAACGTGGAGCTGACCCAGGAGGACGTGCGTCTGCTGGGCCTCAGCGCCACGCTGCCCAACTACGAGGACGTGGCGACCTGCCTGCGCGTGGATCCCGCCAAGGGGCTCTTCTACTTCGACAACAGGTATGACCGGCTTGGAGAAGAGAAGGACACGCTCCACAGCAGCTTGTGTTGGTTATTCATTCTCTGATGGCTTCACTCTTTCTCTGCAGTTTCCGCCCCGTGCCGCTGGAGCAGACTTATGTCGGCATCACGGAGAAGAAAGCCATCAAACGTTTCCAGATCATGAATGAGATCGTCTATGAAAAGATAATGGAGCACGCCGGAAAGAACCAGGTGAGTCCCGTCTAATCCCTCTGATTAAAGACATGAGTCCTCTACCTGTTGCTGAACTGAGAGACCTCTAATGTTTGCTTCTCTCCACCAGGTGCTCGTATTTGTGCACTCCAGGAAGGAGACGGGAAAGACCGCCAGGGCGATAAGAGACATGTGTTTGGAGAAGGACACGCTGGGTCTGTTCCTCAGAGAAGGTTCAGCATCCACCGAAGTGTTGAGAACTGAAGCAGAGCAGTGCAAGGTGAGCTGGCCTGAAACTTAATTTGAGGTTCCTTGAGTTCCTCCTCAGAATCCTGTCAGACTCACACCTGATGTTTCTCATCCAGAACCTCGAGCTGAAGGATTTGCTGCCGTACGGCTTCGCGATCCACCACGCCGGTATGACCAGAGTGGACCGTACGCTGGTTGAGGATCTGTTCGCTGATCGGCACATCCAGGTTCTCGTGTCCACGGCTACTCTGGCGTGGGGTGTCAACCTGCCGGCACACACTGTCATCATCAAAGGCACGCAGGTGTACAGCCCGGAGAAGGGCAGGTGGACTGAACTCGGAGCGCTGGACATTTTACAGGTGAGTCTGTGCAGGCTGGATGCCGACATACAGGAGAGAGGACAGTCATAACTCGACGACTCGTGTCTTATTTCAGATGCTCGGTCGAGCCGGTCGTCCTCAGTACGACACAAAGGGAGAGGGAATCCTGATCACGTCTCACGGAGAGCTGCAGTACTACCTGTCTCTGCTCAACCAGCAGCTGCCCATCGAGAGTCAGATGGTGGGCAAGCTGCCCGACATGCTCAATGCTGAGATCGTGCTGGGCAACGTGCAGACCGTGAAGGTGAGCTGCGTTTAACGACGTCAGGTGTGTCGACGCTGATCGAATATTCTGTTTCTTTTCTAACTCGTGTGATTTAACGTGTCAGGACGCTGTGAACTGGCTCGGCTACACCTACCTGTATGTGCGCATGCTCCGCAACCCCACCCTGTACGGCGTCTCCCACGACGACCGGAGTTCAGACCCCCTGCTGGAGAGACGCAGGACGGACCTGGTGCACACGGCAGCCAGCGTCCTGGACAAGAACAACCTCATCAAATACGACAAGAGGACCGGCAGCTTCCAGGTAAGCAGCTCCTAATCATCATCAATCTTTTTATTTTTATAGCGACTAATTTGACTTTAAACGTTGACTCTTTGTCCGTCTTCCTGAAGGTGACAGATCTGGGACGCATCGCCAGTCACTTCTACATCACTCACGACTCCATTCAAACCTACAACCAGCTGCTGAAGCCGACACTCAGTGAGATCGAGCTCTTCAGAGTCTTCTCGCTGTCCTCAGAGTTCAGGAACATCACCGTGAGAGAGGTACGGCTGGTCTCCGCACCTCAGACCTTCAAACCTCACACAAACCTTCGTTCAACGTGCTGAATTTAAATCCTGTTCTGTCTCTTCAGGAGGAGAAGCTGGAGCTGCAGAAGCTGCTGGAAAGAGTTCCCATTCCTGTGAAGGAAAGCATCGAGGAGCCCAGCGCGAAGGTAGCATTCATCACCAGAAACCAGCTCACAAAGCTGTCGGAATTCCTACTTTTATTTATGATGAATTGAATTAATTAAATCTGAGTTATTTTGTCGTTATTTCAGATCAACGTTCTGCTCCAGGCGTACATCTCTCAGCTCAAACTGGAAGGCTTTGCTCTCATGGCCGACATGGTGTACGTCACACAGGTGAGAAACTTTTAGGTTTGCAGAAATTATATAAACATCATTTTAACGTATTGAGTAATCAAATAAAATGTCAGCTTTGTTGTCATGAGGTTAATTTGATGAATTCTCTTTCAGAGTGCCGGACGTTTGATGCGCGCCATATTTGAGATTGTGCTGAACAGAGGCTGGGCTCAGCTGACGGATAAGACCATGAATCTTTGCAAGATGATCGACAAGAGGATGTAAGTGTGATTCTCTCCTCTCCTGAACTGTTGGTTCTGCTCGCCGAGGCAGGACGCTGACGGGTTCTTTATCCTCCACAGGTGGCAGTCGATGTCTCCGCTGCGACAGTTCAAGAAGCTGCCGGAGGAGGTGATCAAGAAGATCGAGAAGAAGAACTTCCCCTTCGAGCGTCTCTATGACCTCAACCACAACGAGATTGGTGAGTTTTCCTCCTGCACAACACTCGATGAATCCCTCCTCATCAGCCTGGAGAGTCGTTAGTAAATCGTGTGTTTCGTTTGTCAGGCGAGCTGATCCGAATGCCTAAAATGGGGAAGACGATCCACAAATACGTCCACCAGTTCCCCAAACTGGACCTGGCTGTCCATCTGCAGCCCATCACCCGCTCCACACTGAAAGTGGAGCTCACCATCACGCCTGACTTCCAGTGGGATGACAAGGTCGGTACTTAACCCCACGATGCTCTGCACCTTAACTGTCTGTCTCTGAGCTTCCTGACACTTTCAATTCTCCGCTCTCAGATCCACGGATCGTCCGAGGCGTTCTGGATCCTGGTCGAGGACGTGGACAGCGAGGTCATCCTCCACCACGAGTACTTCCTGCTCAAAGCCAAGTACGCCCAGGACGAGCACCTCGTGACCTTCTTCGTCCCCGTGTTCGAGCCTCTGCCGCCACAGTACTTCATCCGCGTGGTGTCAGACCGCTGGCTCTGTGAGTAAATTCACTAAAACGTGTCATCACACGATCTGTCTGTAAGCATCTCGACTAACTGCTGCTGTTTCTTTCCAGCCTGTGAGACTCAGCTGCCGGTGTCCTTCCGTCACCTCATCCTACCAGAGAAATACCCCCCGCCGACCGAGCTGCTGGACCTGCAGCCGCTGCCCGTCACCGCCCTCAGGAACTCCGCCTTTGAGGCTCTGTACCAGAACAAGTTCCCCTTCTTCAACCCCATTCAGACACAAGGTGCAGACATGAAACACTCAGTAAAAAAGACAGCTTCCCCCCTCAGGTGTTTCCACTTTTGTTCACGTTGTCTGACTCAGACGTGTTGTTTCTGTCTCTCTCCCTCCAGTGTTCAACGCTGTGTACAACAGTGATGATAATGTGTTCGTGGGCGCTCCCACCGGCAGTGGAAAGACCATCTGTGCCGAGTTTGCTATTCTGAGGATGCTGCTGCACAACGCCGAAGGTCGCTGCGTCTACATCACCCCGATGGAAGCCCTCGCCGAGCAGGTACGACATCATTTTGAACTCACCTCAAACCCAGCGCTGCTTCCTTTTCCTGTGTAACATAATCACGCTCGTCTGTCTCTCAGGTGTTTGTCGACTGGCACCAGAAGTTCCAGGACATCCTGAATAAAAAGGTGGTGCTGCTGACGGGTGAAACCAGCACAGATCTGAAGCTCCTGGGAAAAGGTGACATCATCGTCAGCACGCCGGACAAATGGGACATCCTGTCTCGACGCTGGAAGCAGAGGAAGAACGTCCAGAACGTCAGCCTCTTCGTCGTGGACGAGGCTCACCTCATCGGAGGAGAAAACGGGGTAAGACGAACAACCCGCGATCAGATGTGAGTCATTCAGAGTGTGCAGCATGTTAACGTCCCTCGTTTCTCCTCGTCAGCCCGTGTTGGAGGTCATCTGCTCCAGGATGAGGTACATCTCCTCTCAGATCGAGCGTCCGATCCGCATCGTGGCCCTCAGCTCGTCGCTGTCCAACGCCAAAGACGTGGCTCACTGGCTGGGCTGCAGCACCACAGCAACATTCAACTTCCACCCCAACGTCAGGCCCGTTCCTCTGGAGCTCCACATCCAGGTCTGTAAACTGTGACTCAGCAGAAAGAAGACAGGCAGGTTCCTGATGTGCTGCTAACTCTTCTGCTCTGTTCTGTTCAGGGCTTCAATGTGAGTCACACTCAGACCCGCCTGCTGTCCATGGCTAAGCCGGTCTATCACGCCATCATGAAGCACTCTCCCTCCAAGCCGGCCGTCGTGTTCGTCCCGTCCCGCAGACAGACTCGCCTCACGGCCATCGACATCCTCACCTTCTGTGCTGCTGACGTGGTTCCTCAGAGGTCGGTGAGATCAGAAACGGACCGTGCGGCGGTGCTACTGTCGCCTCCGGACGCAGACTAAAAGTTTCTCGTCTCCTTCCAGGTTCTTGCATTGCACAGAGAAAGACCTCGCTCCGTTCCTGGACAAAATAAACGACCCGACTCTGAAGGAGACCGTGGCCAACGGCGTGGGCTACCTGCACGAGGGCCTGTCTGCGATGGAACGCAAGATCGTGGAGCAGCTCTTCAACTCCGGTACGACTCGCTCCTCCACACCTTCATCATCTCGCATGCCGGTATGGGACTGAATAATTATTTTGGGTGTCTTCTCCTCCTCTGACAGGTGCCGTTCAGGTGGTCGTGTCCTCTCGTTCACTCTGCTGGGGCATCAACATCTCTGCTCACCTCGTCATCGTCATGGACACGCAGTACTACAACGGCAAAATCCACGCGTAAGCCTCCCCAGTGCTCTGATTAAGGCGTGTACTCTGTTTGTTGTGTTGTGTTGGTGACGTTCTCCTCCTGCTCTCTCAGGTATGTGGACTATCCCATATACGACGTCCTCCAGATGGTGGGCAAAGCCAACAGACCCATGTTAGACGACGAGGGACGCTGTGTCATCATGTGTCAGGGCTCCAAGAAGGTACAAAGACTTCTGATCTTTTCTGTAAAGCAGCGACTGCACGACAGCGAACAAACCTGATGTTTCTTTTCTTGACAGGACTTCTTCAAGAAGTTCCTGTACGAGCCGCTGCCGGTGGAGTCTCACCTGGATCACTGCCTCCACGACCACTTCAACGCCGAGATCGTCACCAAGACGGTGGAGAACAAGCAGGACGCCGTGGACTACCTGACGTGGACGTTCCTCTACCGCCGTATGACTCAGAACCCGAACTACTACAACCTGCAAGGTGAGTCCAGAGAGAAATCATCTGTGGCGTCTCCTGGATCAGATGTTGGAAGAACAGCCCGTGAATGTTCGTGTTTCTCTCGTCAGGCATGTCCCATCGTCACCTGTCGGACCACCTGTCCGAGCTGGTGGAGCACACGTTACACGACCTGGAGCAGTCCAAGTGCATCAGCATAGAGGACGAGATGGACGTAGCACCGCTCAACTTGGGCATGATCGCTGCCTACTACTACATCAACTACACCACCATCGGTTTGTGCCAACACAACACTCACACTCACCTGATTCATCGATCTGTGTGTGTGGAAACTTTAACTCTGTGTCTGTTTGTGTTTGGCAGAGTTGTTCAGCATGTCTCTGAACGCCAAGACAAAGATCCGAGGGTTGATTGAGATCATCTCCAACGCCGCCGAGTACAAGAACATTCCCATCAGGCATCACGAGGACGCTCTCCTCCGCCAGGTAAGCTGACAACTCAAATAGAAGAAGAGTTGAGGAGGACCACGTCCTGGTGTTCCGTGTTGTAACGGCTTGTTTCTGTGTTTCAGCTGGCGCAGAAGGTGCCGCACAAACTCAACAACCCGAAGTTCAACGATCCCCACGTGAAGACCAACCTGCTGCTGCAGGCTCACCTCTCCAGGATGCAGCTGAGCGCCGAGCTGCAGTCAGACACCGAGGAGATCCTGAGCAAGGTGCACGTTAACGCCGATCCCAGCTCTGAAGTTTCTGGATTGTTTCCTGCATGTGTGTGTTTAACCTAAGTGTGTGTGTGGTGTTTGTAGGCGGTTCGTCTGATCCAGGCCTGCGTCGACGTGCTGTCCAGTAACGGCTGGCTCAGTCCCGCTCTGGCAGCGATGGAGCTGGCTCAGATGGTCACTCAGGCCATGTGGTCCAAGGACTCGTACCTCAAGCAGCTGCCGTTCTTCACCTCAGAGCACATCAAGCGCTGCACGGATAAGGTACGCCACCTCTGTTCTCCTGCTACAAACACACTTCATAAGATCTAGCTCCACATGTCTGACCTCCGCTCCTTCCATCAGGGCGTGGAGAGCATCTTTGACATCATGGAGATGGAGGATGAGGACAGAACCGGCCTGCTGCAGCTCTCAGACGCTCAGATGGCCGACGTGGCTCGCTTCTGTAACCGATACCCGAACATCGAGCTGTCGTACGAAGTGGCAGAGAAGGAAAACATCAAGAGGTACGAGAGGGTTATGATAATGATTTTAGTGGTGTCTAATCTTCATCATCTCCATCCCACGTTGTTATTTTTGCCGAGTGTTGACGTGCGTCTCTGTTTCTTCACAGTGGCAGTCCGGTTCTGGTTCAGGTTCAGCTGGAGAGAGAGGAGGAGGTGACCGGGCCTGTCATCGCACCTCTCTTCCCACAGGTAAATCCCGTGATTTTACATTCCTGAGACGTCTCTGTGGTTGTGTTGAATGGACGTGTAACGAGAGTGAACGTTTGAATTACAGAAACGTGAGGAGGGCTGGTGGGTCGTGATCGGAGACCCCAAATCGAACAGCCTGATCTCCATCAAGAGGCTGACTCTGCAGCAGAAAGCAAAGGTCAGCGAGAGCCGCACACGTATTCTGAAATCTAAAAATAACCCTTCAGACCAGCAGAGAGGACTCATCGTTTATCTCCTCTGTCCGCAGGTCAAACTGGACTTTGTCGCTCCGGCGATGGGCGTTCATAACTACACCCTGTACTTCATGAGCGACGCCTACATGGGCTGCGACCAGGAGTACAAGTTCAGCGTGGACGTGAAGGAGGCCGACAGCGACGGAGACAGCGACTCGGACTAATCAGCGACCCGACGCGTTTTGTTTTATATCGAGGGATCAGTCGATGTTTTGTTTTTTTTACTGTAGATATTCAGCATGTCATCATCCCGTGTGTCATTTTCTTCAATATACATGTGTCAGTTTAGATCATCAGTCCAGGATTAATGTACAGGATCCATCACTGAAGCCTCAATCTCAGTGGATTAAGTATATGTAACTTTATACTCACTGATCAGTTTGGATGGAAATTTGATCAATTAAAGATTAAAAATGTTTTTTTTCAGCTCTTATTCCAGACCGGGTCTTTAATCACTGAACTGAAGTGTCCAGTTCTTTTTAAATTGAAGTTTTCTTGTTGTGAGATGTGATTCTTGGACTGGTCGAGGTGTTTTTAGTATGACGTGCTGTCTGGACTATTTTTTGCAATAAAGAGAAGCCAAGCGATTGTTTATATATGGTCTTTATATTTATTTATATAAACATCATGAAACATGAAGACAAAGCACAAGACGAGCTGAAGCATTACCAGTTTAGACGTCATGACGTGTGGTGACCACACTTCCCGCTCAGCGATGAAGTCGGGTTAACGTTAAAGCTCTAGTGTTCCTCTTGGAACCTCCAGATGCTGATCTCCCCGTCGTCGCTGCAGGCAGCCAGGAGTCCCGCCTCCTTCGGGTTCCAGGAGACACAGTTGACGTCCTGTTGGTGAGCTCTGCTCACCTGAGCGACCAGAGAGAACACCGGCTGGTCTGGATGAGACGTCTCGTCCTCTTTGAACACTCGCACTGTGTCGTCACCGCAGGCGGTAGCGAGGGCGCCAGTCAGCCGACACCTGAAGAAAGAACATGATGTTTAAGTGTCGATTCTGATTAAAAAAAATTTACATCCAGTGAAACGCGTTCTCTCTTCTGACGCTGCCGAGCCGAGTGCTTCCTGATTACTGTACAAAAGCACAACTTTAGAACTTTATTCAAACTGGATCAGTTTTTATACACAATATATTTGCTGCTTTTCCCTCCGATGTCCTCCAACTGCTCAGCTAACGACCCACAGGTGAACTTAACAACCCACAGGTGACCATAACGATCCACAGGTGTCTTCAATGACCTAAAGTCAGGGTCCGGGTCCGGGTCCTGTGTGACAGCTATGTATTCTCATCGTGTTTCAGCAGCTGTTGTAACTACAGCAACCGCAGATGCATCGATTGAAGGTCGACTGAGAGTCCATCATACCTGTACAAAACATGAAAACCAGACGACTCTTACCAGGCGACGTCGTACACCGTCCGTCCGTGGTACCCAGACAGAGTGCAGACACACTTCCACGACAAGTCGTCTGTTGAACAAGCAGAGCAGAAACGTCCATCAGCTCGTTTATTCAATGCAAAACGTGCGTTAAATTTAGGTTTCGTCAGCAGCTCACCCTGTCCGCTTTCAGTCGGATACTCCTTCCAAATCTTCACGGTGCGGTCGTCACTGCAGGACGCCATCCTCTGTCCTGAAGCGTCAAAAGACAAACCCCACACCGTGGACGTGTGTCCTTTCAGGGTGGCCCGACACTCCCAGTCGTCGTCCTCCTCTTTGTAAATACAGATGTTGTTGTCGTAGCTGGCTGAAGCCAGCAGCTGTGTGAACACGCGGTGAACACACACGGTGAGATAACGGAAGCAGCAAACTGACGAATCATTCACAGAGCAGAGAGTGTGTGATCTACCTCCTGGGTCGGATGCCAGACAACGTGCTTGACGTCTTGTGTGTGAGAGTTCACGACGGTGACACACTCGTACTCGTCTTCTTCGTCCACTGTGGAAGAGAAAGAGTTCATTCACAGACATACAGAGAGGACTGACACCATGATCTGAGGGAGTTTAACACAAACCTTCCCACACCCAGACGCTCTTGTCTCGGCTACACGTGGCCAGCAGATTCCCTGAAGGAGCCCACGCCACGCACTTCACCTCGTTTTCATGCCCCTCCAGCACAGTCAAACTCTGGAAGACACGTGGAAACCTCTTGAGTACGAGCTACATGAAAGGTTCAGCAAAGTGGAGATGAAACATCTCGCCTGACCTCGAAATCATCGTTCTTCTTTTTCCAGATGCACGTGGTCGCATCGAAGCTGGCCGAGGCGAGATAATTCCCGCACGGAGACCACGCCACCTTCCTCACGGTGCGCTGGTGTCCGTCCTGGAGGACGCTCTTACAAATCCAGGAGTCACCTGAAAGAGGAGATCAGCCATCGTACAGTCATACTGTTTATATTTGAAATTTAACTTAGATTTAAAAAACCTTTATTGATAATTTAACATCTTTACATTGTCAAATCTCTCTTTAAAAGAGGTTTGGACGGCGCTGTGATAACAGATGTTGCTGTGTTATGTATTTTACTGTTACAGTAGTATTTATACTAGTAGTACACTGCAGACACAGTATCTAAACAAACAACTAACTGTTGGCCCGTACGGGGATCGAACCCACGACCTTGGCGTTATCAGCACCACACAGGGGATTTGTACGTCACTGTGACGTAGACCCAGTGTTATTATAATACTTTAGGAGAGGTTTAACTCTTTAAAATTGATATTAAAACGTTATTAAACTCATAAATGTCGCCTTGTGTTCGTCCCGTTGACGGCTCACCTTCTCGTCCCCATATCCGGATGGCCTTGTCTCCGCCGCATGAGGCCAGCAGCGTCCCGGACGGGCTCCAGCTGACGAACCAGCACCGAGAGTCCGGGTGTGCGCTGAGTCTCTGGACCAGAGACAGCCCGTCCGTCATGTCTGAGCCGGTTCTAAACGTTTACCTCCGCCTGTCCGCGAGCCGCTGTCACCGCCGCCTCCTGTCCCCGTTAACCGCCCGTTTATCTGGCGCGAGGCAAATCCGTTAACGAACAGCGCGAGGCACCGTAACAACCCGCACAGAGGATCAAAGACACCGTCCAAAGCTGTGTTTTAATTTAATAAATTTAACGTGTCTGCACCAAAAAAACAAAAAACAAAGTACGAAAGTTCACAAACACAACCATGCCGGAAGTGCCGCCATTTTGGTTAATTCTAGTGATGTGTCGTTCGTGAACGAGCCGGTTCAAAGTGCGTCACGTGGGCTACAGTTTGTGTGTGTAACGAATGCTGATGTGAGATATGAAACTTAACCCGTTAACTTCTGCTGATCTAATGGTGAATAATCTACTCTGTTGGGTTCATATATTTGTACAAATCATAAGTCAAATCAGTGCTAAATTTGGCTGAATTATGAAAGGTATACGTGGTAAGAGCCGTTTAGGAGCCGAAAGAGCCGACTCTTCTTGGTGAGCTGAGTCGAATGATGTGACTCCATAAAAAGAACCGAACTTCCCATCACTACAATGCATTATGGGGTCTTTTTTCCGTGAAGACGGTTAAAAACGTTAACAAAATTAATATACCATAACTAAGACGACTATTTATTAAATTATAAATATTATTAAATATATTTTATATAATAATAATAATAATAATAAGAAGAAGAAGAAGAAGAACAATATGTTATAGGCCAAATGACCGGCCATTTGAACCAAAGCAACGTGGTTTATTTCATTTATTTTATTTAATTAACATTTATTTAATTTACAAAAAACAAAAAGATGAGTTAAAAGCTGTTGAACTCATGTGATTGGCTAGATTAAGTCACGTGCTATTACATCCACTGCTACACCTTTCCTCGTTAGTATAGTGGACAGTATCTCCGCCTGTCACGCGGAAGACCGGGGTTCGATTCCCCGACGGGGAGGATGTCAATTTTTTTCTGTTCGTTTGTTTTGACCCTTAAATACATAAAAACAGAAATAAAATAGAAATAATAATTATATATAAATAAAAGATAAAAATGTTTTTAAAGGTTTGCATACAAAAAAATGTAGATTTTTAAGTTCTTTTTGTGTGACAACAACCGAGAAATAACCTGAATTCAACATCATCACCGTCGATATGACAGTAAATAAACAAAGAAAACATTCTGCAGAGGCTTTTTACTCTTTATTTTTTTTAATTACATGACTTAATGATCTTGTCTCAATATAAAATACAAGATATAACTTACAAATAACATTATCAATCATCAATATCAAAATGAAAATGTGTGCTCCTGAAATAATTTCATCCAAGAGCCCTACGTGACTTTTTTCACAACGAATATTTCAGTCATCACACACACTGTGATCATGATAAATACAGTTCAATAAGTTACAGATTTATATTATATTCAATCTCAAGAAGGCACTTTTATACGTTTTCAAATTAATTAAATGAAGCGATTGATCTGAAAATATTTCTTCTGACTGAAACACAGTTAACTAGGAATGCTTACAGTTTTTTCTATTTCTAAAGGACTCCTGAGGCGTAGAAGTTTGACATTCAATTCACATGAATTACAGTAAATATACAAAAGGACAAGAACAGATGGAGCATACACTTGAACATGTAAACACGAATTATACAATCAAATTTATAAAGAGAATTACAATCATCACAATATAGTTTGAATATTAAAGCAATAGTTTGACATTTTGGGAAAAAAAACACTCATTCACTTTCCTCGAAGAGTTTGAAGAGAAGACTGATACCACTGTCGTACCTTTACGCTAAATATGCCAGTGTCCCATTAGCTTAGCTTAGCACAATGACTGTAAACAAAGGGAAACGGTTAGCCTGTGTCTGTCCAGAGGCTCCATTATAGCAACCTTACAATGACAACAAGACACCAGCAACTCACTGTGCCTCATTTCCAGGCTATCTATTTCCCTTTGTTTCCAGTCTTTATGCTAAGCTAAGCCTATCTAGCTGGTTGTGATAGCTTAGCTTAGCACAAAGACTGGAAGCGATGGGAAGCAGCTAGCCTTGTGTCTATCCAAAGGCACAAGGCTATCCAAAGGCACAAGGTGACATTAGCCACATTACATCTCGTTTGTTTAATCTGTACACAAATATACATGTCAAAATGACACGGTGTTGTTTTTTTTGCCAGGAGCAGTGACTTCCTGGAGTCTCCATTAGTTGCCCGGCAACCTCACAATGACAACAAGAAGTCGCGGCCGTGGAATAGTCCACCCCTTGTTAACTTTAACGTGTCATTTTTGTTACTTCTGGACAGAGCCAGGCTAGCTGTTTCCCTTTGTTTCCAGTCTTTATGCTAAGCTAAGCTATCTGGCTGCTGGTGATAGCTTCATATTCACCATATAGACATGAGAGTGGTGTCAATTTTCTCATCTAAGGCTCGGCAGGAAGGCTAATAAGCTAATTTCCCAAAACATCGAAGCATTCCTTTAAAGTCATTAAACCAACATGACAAAATGGCAGCAATACAGAACGTACACCAACAATCTGATGTGCTGTCAGTGTTCATTACATCACAACATATTCTAGCTGTACAGTTCAGTTATCATGAGGTCGGACGTTACTGGTGCAAAGTGGATCACACAGTTTATGTTCACTGTAGGCGACAGATCCTCTCCGTAATGCTGCTGGATAGTGAATGACTTGTTATGAAGCTGTTCTGAGTGAGTTTCCACCACTACAGGAGCTGACTACAGCTGACGTCCGCGAGGTTGTGAACCACGAAAACCCATCACTCAAAGACTCCGACTATTATGATGAGTAAAAGGAGGGAAAGTGCAGCCACACACGTGGCAATGCAGAGAAGTTTCTGTCAAAAACGGAGAGGAAAGAGTCATTACAAATCATTTAAATCATCCAACGGCTGCATGAATGGATGAATGAATGGGCGGATGAATGTTTAATGATGGAAGTTGATGTTGGTGTTACCTCAGAGCAGTAATCAGGGTAGATCTCATACAGGTGGTTTGGTTAGTCCAACAGACAGGCCAACAATTAGTGCAATGACAGCAAGCAGGATCAACAGAGCAAAGGCAATGATAATGTATTTCTGCCAAGTGAAGAAGAAGAAGAAGAAGAAGAAGAAGAAGATGTTATGGTAGATTTCAAAATCAGAACAAATACACGTGTACAATGACCGCAGATACTAATTTTTACGCAGTGTTGCTTTACGTGGTCACATGTTATTGAACTGATCTTGTATAATTGACGTGACTGAAAGGAACACATACCCTCCTGGATTTCTTCTGGTATCTCACAGCTTTTTTGGTCTCTTCCTTTGCACTGCAAATGTATTCGGCTGCGTTGGAGACGTTCTTCTCGATGTTGTTAACCATTTCCCCCTGTAAACAAGAGAATCAGGATATTTACTGCATCTATATTGGGTTTGTTTTGGTAGTGTTGGTAAATTGGTGTAGGTATGAAGTTTACATGGAACATGTATCCAGATTCTCAGTGTCTTGATTTATCACCGTCTTAGGTGATGAGGTGTTTACATGCTATAGTATCCTGGTTTCCATCAAAGTCCTGGTAGTACATCCAGGTTTCTTAAAATGAGTTGTTTAGGAGACTAATGTGCATGTAAGCTTCACCCAAAGTAAGTACTACAAGATTGAGCCGTTACCTGAGTTTCTACCAGCATCGCCATGTCCATGAACATCGCGTGGAGCTCCCTGATGCTCGACTCCAGGCGCATGATGTCCTGGTGTCGTGACTCGATCTCGTTCAGGGCCTGACGTGTGATCTGCGAATCAGAGATGATCTGAGGGAGAAAGACAGAGAGGTCAAATAAAACACCAAACATATGTCCCTACAGCACACTACACCTCCTCCACCACTAGCAGGCAGTAACGAGTGACAGAACTTACATCAGAGGTGAAGATCGATGGATTTCCACTTTCTAACATGTCCTCCAGTTCTTCATTGGTCGTCACTCTTCCAGCTGAAATAGTAAAGAGCAGGCAGTGATTACCCAGAACGCCTTTTCTAAATGGCTGCCAACTGTAGCTGCTGTTAGCTCAGTTTGTTAGCCGGGCTGCCAGGACTGTCAGCTCAGAGCACCGGGGAAGTACCATAGGTGTTTAGGACCACTGGGAAGAAGAAGAGGAGGTTTACAGGGGAATGCTGACGGGGAGTGGAGCCAGTGTCGTGCCAGAACAGGAGCTGGACAAGCGTTAGCAATGTAACCAGGCTCAGCGGCCTCTATGGACATAATGGCAGAGGAGAAGAGGCTGAAGAGGACTTTGACAGAGGTAGCACAGGAGTTTGCATTGTGGCTGTGTTGTGCTAGAACTGGAGCTGGACAAGCATTAGCAAAGTAACCATGCTCAGCACCTCTATGGACATAATGGCAGAGGAGACAGTGAAGAGGAGGTTGAGCTTGGTGAAATAAAAGACGAGCTGGGCTTCTTCCTGTTGGACTAGTAAGTAATATTAGCTGGCTGCTATGTCTTGTGTTGTTGACCTTGCTTGATGTTTGGCTTTATGTGGCTAGTTTCTGGTCATAAGTAATGTAATCAGAGCAAATACTCGAGTACAGCTGTCCATATTGACCACAGCTGTTAACAATGCATTTATTGGTGATCATTTCATGTTTAACTGTCATCAGTTCCTGCTGTGGTTCTCGGTTTATTCATGGATAAAGGTCTAAGATTAGAAAGAGGAACAAAGGAACCCTCATAGAGAGAAAAAACTGCTGCTGAAACTCTATAAACAGAAAGCTTTCTTTTCCTGAGGCCGTGCCTCCTGTTGTACAACACCCTCCCCGGAGAGACAGCTCTCTGGGCAGGTGCTTACTGGATGTCACACACCTTTTGCAATTCCCCCAGAGAGAGACGGAGCCAAACACAGCGAAAACACACATCCCTCCATCACAACCTCCATCGATACACACCGAGGAAAAACAGTTTCACTTCTGAGTGATGGTGAATTAACGGGCGTGTGTGCACCCACGACGATGAGCCGTTCATGTGTCCGTGTCAAACACAGGTGAACTACTGTTACACAGGCCTGCCGAGCCCTCTGCCCGTTTCCAGGGCGACGCAAACACAGCGATCCGTCTCCAGTATCAGGCTCTTCCATCGTCTGCAGCGTGGAGAACTGGAGCCTCTCATTAATGCCGGCCGCAGGGACTGCGGGAAGACAGTCCTATTTTCTACCTTTCGCTATTGTCTCGTGTTACTCATATGTGCATAATACAATGCACCTGATGCACCACGCCTTCTCTCGCATCTGTTTGTCGCCGTGAGGCCAAACATACGAGATGATGGAGCTCTGAAAAAATGGTGGAAAATATCGAGCAAAGACAAACAATAACTTACATCACATATATACTTATGTACACGTGTTTTTTACACACTAATGCTGCTATTTTACACAGTATACACCACATTTCTCTTGATTCTGGTTGGTTAATTAGTTTATTAGGTGTTAATTAACCTGTTGATAGCCTGTTTAGGGTTTTATGATTATAAAAGATCTATATAGTGTCTATTTGTTTATCGTGGGTTGCTGTATCTAGTGAATTTCCCAGTGTGGGATCAATAAAGTCTATCTTTTTTTAATCTGGCCATCATTTTCTCGATTAATCGAGCCATAAAAGGTGAACATGTTGTTTCCCAGAGCTCAAAGTGACGTCCTTAAATGTCTCGTTTTGTCCACAACCCAAAAATATTCAGCTCACTGTCACAGAAGATGAAAGAAAGCAGCAAATATTCAGATTTTAGATGCTGAAATCAGATCATTTTCTTTTAAAACGACCCAAATGTGTTGTCTTTAGATGTGATCAGCTGGCGTGAAGAAAGAAACATGAATAACTCGTGTCCTGCTGCTGCTGCTGCTGCCTGTTTATCAACACTCGGTGTCCATAGAAGCAGAGAGGAAACCGGTGCGGTCTGTTTCCTGGATCCTGTCCTAACACCGCTTCAGGCTTTCATTCGTCTCTCTTTTATCTCCACATTTTGGACGTCAGACTGACGGGAGTATTTCACGTTTGCGGTTTACATTAACAATCATTATTTTCGTGTTTCCTGGACTCTTATTTGTCACTTACTTATCTCCAGCTGTCTCTGGATCCTTCCTTTGCTCCTCTCCCGAAAGGACACTTGAGTCTCGTTGTACTGTGTCATGACCTCCACAAACTTCCTGGACAGCACTGTGTGCTGAGGACAAGCGGGAAAACACAAGGACGTGACTTTATAAGTGCATTTTATGGTGTATTTCTGTACAAAGAGAGAGAAATGACAGCCTACACGCGGTAAACAGTCTTTTGACTGACTGAAAGAGGTTTGATGGTTTGTTTTTGAGTCTAACTGTGACAGAAAAAAACATTTAAATTGTGATTTTTATGTCCAAACAAACTTAAAGTGAGTCCAGGAAGTGCTCCTAACCAAAGCTTTTCATCTACACTACATACATCTCTACAAAAACACGACTTCTGCGTCCCTCCTGATGTTTGTGGAGAAGTTTCCTGACCTGCGTTTTCTGGATCCTGAAGTCAACAGAGGATCTGTTAGCGACATCATCTTTGGGCATGCTGTGCTCCATGGCTTTTCAGACACAGAGAGAGACAAAGAGTCACGATACAACGTCAGCTTGTGTCTGACGTGGTCAGTAAATATCTGAGTGTGACGGTCAGGCTCACATTTTAGTTTAGTCCGCACCACGTTGGCGTTGCCTTTGATATCGTTGGTCAGCGCGTTGAGTTGATCTTTTGTTCCTTCACACAAACACAAAGGAAAAAACAAAGTCATCAAGCTGATCACACTCTCTCTTTCCTGTAAATATTGGATTTAATCCGATTTTATCTTGTAACTTGGCAACAACCCTGAGGTCACACAAAGCCCTTTGTCTCTCTCCCTGGTGACCATCTCCACGTCATGGATCTTAAAACACGGACACATTCAAACAGAATCTCTGATGATGCCATCGGAGCCGTGAAGCTGGCTCCTTTCAGCTCAGTACATCTTTAAATGGTTACTTTGAATTCACACTGGAGCCTGCGAACATCTGCAAATGACAGCACGACTGTCAGAGCTCAGATCACAGCGAGGTTGTGAGTTTTCTGAAGCTGTTTCCTTCGCAGGTTTCCTGTCAGACAGCCACAAAACGCAGCACAGGAAGTGACATATGCATGACTCCAAAAGTCAAACTAACCAGCAGACTGAGTGCACAAACATCACATCTCTGTACTCACTGCCATCTGGGTGGGGTGCAGACAGGATCATGCTGTGGATCTTCTTCACCTCTTCAACCTGGTGGAAGATCTTGTCAATGAGTCCTCGGACTTCCTCCACCTAAAAACCAGCCAGTAACACACCATCAGCATCTTCAACCAAACCCCAACTGTGTGTGTGTGAGCTGCAGAGGACACCCACCCTCCTGAAAAAGCCCTCCATGAAGCCATCTCTGTCCACTGCGACTGCAACATCCTCCTCTGCGTGTGTCCTGCTCTGTGTGCGCACGAGAAAAGAAGTGTCGTGAGTGGCACGGTTTACCTGTGGAGGTGTCAAACGACCAAAAGAAAGAACCAAAGAGGAGAGAGCCTCACAGCGCTCAGCTCAGCCAGTCGATCCTTCATCACACCAGCTCAGCTCGTCTCCTGTCCTGATATAAGTCTAATAATGGAACACCCGGCTCATCCTGCGCGTCTCCATGTGTCTCTGCGCCACCTCCACGGCGGACTGCGCGCTGAGGAACACACCCGGCCTACATCCACAGCGAGGCGGTGGGAAGAGGAAGAGAGAGGAGGAGGAGGGGGAGGAGGAGGAAGAAGAGGGTGTCAGGTTCAAAAGTTTGATCCAAACTTAAAAAATAAAAGCTCTACAAAATAAAAGTCTGAGGCGGTTTTTGCTGCTGCTCTGCTCTCCAAGCGCACCGGATCCGAAACAGATCCACGGTGTCTCTTTGCCCGGGACACGCCTTTTCTTCCCCCCTCCCTCTCTGTGTGTCTCTCTCTCCGCCTCAGGGGGGGAGAAAGTAGTCCACCATCAATTAAATTTGATCATCATGACAAACAGAGTAATAAATATTAGTAGAAAATCAGAAAAACAACCACTGAGCACAAAATCTGTGATTTTATCAGACGAATTTTAGTTTGACAGCAAACACCGTCAGGCAGTCACAGGAGAAGCTTTATAAATGAATAATAGGTGAGAGGAAGGCTGTAAGCTGGCGTGCATGTGGCCACACGGTGGCGCTGTTTACTTGGATATGTGTGTGCAGAATGTGGCTCCCCACCTGTGGGGATCCTCCAAACTATCACACAAAGCAGCGCCAAAAATCTCACTTTCTGATTTTTGTGGAGTTTCTGCAGAGTTACAGTGTGAGGTGAGAAGTTATTTTATTTATTAATGTTTGATTTATTGAGATGTAATTAATCAAACTCAGCAGATCGCCCATATAAAGTTATATTCAGTGAGTTAGATGTTGTAAATGTGCGATGATTTCTGTATCTGCAGCATCTTCATGCTGTTCCCGGAGAGTCCGGGTGTCGTCCTGTAATTTAACCCTTATATATCCCCACACTAGTCACCACATCACGTTCAACACGTATTTTTTATTTGATCTAAACAGTGTTTGGAGCACATAGTGCTGATCCTGATCTCACTCTGCTCCAATTACGCACAAATAACGCCATTTACGCACAGCTCCATAACGCCCCTCCTCAGAAAGATCCAAAAATGACATCACGTTTTGCAATTCCCACGTTCAGTCCAACAGAGTCAGTGTACGCCTCCTTCTCCTTCTCCTTCTCCTTCTCCTTCTCCTCCACGGAGCTTTTTTTTCTTGCAGTTTCCAGATGCAGGCACAGAAACTCAGAGGACTGCTTCAATGTTGGAATGAGAGATCACGGATTACAGTTTTCTGAGTGGAACTTCAAAGTTTTTCAACTTCATGCCACAACTCTGAATTAATCCCTGTTTTTTGGCTTTAGTGTTTTTATTATAATTCATCTGTATCTCTGAGTTTGGACACATGGACTGATGAGAAGCGTTCACATGTTGGAATAATGACCTCCTGGATTCATCTTGATTTGGGGATTTAATTTGAGAAAAGATTTCACATGGTACATTCTCTTCAAAGTTATGGAGTTTTCTTTGCGGATTCACCTTTTCACAACTTTTGTCTCCTGTTTCAAGGTAAGCTCGTCAAACTCTCTCTGACTGTGTGATCATGAGCTGTGCAGCAGCTTTTTTAAACACATTTGGTTTCTTTGCAGGTTTATGCTGAAGTGATACAACAGACGAAGCATCCAGGTAGTGATGAGTCTTTTTTTAAGCTTTAGCTCCAAAGTAGATGAAGCTGTTTATTTGTTCAGTTCATTATTATCAATATTTGAATCCTCCCAAAATCCAAAATGGAGATCCAGGAAAATAAATCTTGGTTAGTGTGGCACTGAGCTTGATTGAGGAGATGCTTGTTTACCCGTGAACTCTCCCGTCCAGGCCTGCAGGTGTTGGCCACGGCCTCACATTACTGGCCTCTCGATGCCGTGGAGGGGATCCACGAACTGTGGGACCTGAATGGAAACAGACCAGGTTATGTTAACGGAAGCAACATAAGTATGTACACACACACACAGAGACACACACCGAAACAAACGGGGAATGCAACAAAGTTGTCCTTTTGTCTGATTGCTCTCTGCATGATCTCACCCACCTTCCAGCCACAGACATCATCATGCTTGCTGTGTACAGAGTGATTTAAATGCTGCATTAAGTATCTGATAATCTGGAGGTGGAGGTGGAGGTGGAGGCAGAGAGGGAGTTACTCCTCCATCATGCATTAAGTTTTTCGGATAAAGTTGTCGAGGGATCGGGTATAGACTCGAGTATGATGTGTGAACCTCCTCGAGTGCGCTCAGCTCAGCATCACTCCGTCTCATACCTGCACACCACGTCCCTCCCGTTGTCTTGTCCCTTCACCATGTCTCCTCTTTGTCTGTCTCTATAGGTGTGAATCACTGTTTTTCTCTCTCTCCGTTGTCTTTGTCCAGCACTCAGAATCCACAACCACACTGTGCTCCCTTCCTCCCATAACTCTTCCTATGTGTATACCAATGACTCTGCCTACACTAACATTTCTGCAACAGTAGGTGAGAATCCATTCCTTCTTTTCCGCTCACTGAAATTCATTTGTGCATCACCCAGCTGCTGTCCGGTTATCCTCCTCTTTTATCTGCACACGGTTGAGTCACACTTCTCTCCACGTTCAAGTCCAAGATGAGGAACTCTTCTTTTTTAATAATCATAAAATATCAATTATCTAAGCCACTTAGGGCCTGTGAATGTTGTTCTTTTATGAGGCACCAAGAAAGCCGTAAAACTCTCATGTTCATCAGCTGCAAAAACGATTTATGATTTGTTGGCTGTTCGGGGACTTTTGGATAATTTGATTTGTGGATGATCAGAGAGCTGCACATTTGGAATATTTGGCTCTTGAGTAGGGGACCTCCTGGCTTGCAGACAGCGCTCATAACTTTCCTTTGATTTGTTTCTCCGCTGCAGATATTGTTGAAGGGATGGTCAACAAGGGCATCTTTCTGAACGGAGATAACGGCGGCACCTTCCTCCACTTTGGAAACTACCAGAACTCTTGCATCAGTGACCCTACTCTGTGTGGTCCTGAGGGTGAGCTCACTGTATGTTCACATTATAATCTGGCAGATTTTCTTGTACTGACGCCAGATTTTTTTTTGCCATCCTTCAGGGATTACCTTCTCTTTCTTTTGGAAAAACCACGAGGCAGAGTCTCGCTTTGCTGTAGCCTCCGGAGGGAAAGTTATCTCCAACGGCTTCTCCGTCTACACCAACACTTACGGCGGGTACGTGGAGTTTTACACTCGAGGCAACAACTGCAGATGGAAGGTCAACATCCCCGTTCCAGGTACTGTGAATGAATGAACATTTCCCAAGCTCTCATCAGGAATGTATTTTGGTTTTGGAAATATATATATATATAAATGTATTTTTTGTTTTCAACCATAAATTGTTAGTTATATAATTGCATTCATGGTTTGGTTTAACTGAACCCAGATGTCACCACAGGGAGTTGATTTTTCATAAATCTTTGTGCTGTATCTCAAAACATACAATTATTATGGACGTGTAATGAGATGTGGTCACTTCGCCTCTTAAATGCAGTGATGTTTGAGGTGATTAGTGAAGGTCCAGTGAGATGAAATCTGAAACATAATAAAGGTCAGAGCGTGCTTTTAAATGAGATGAAACGATTCGCTGAGCTGTTTCGACACAAAGAAGAGAAAGAAAAACATTTGAGGTTTAACGTTTTGTGAAACTTTTACAGATCAGTGTTTTGTTCTCTAAATGGATTCTGTCATCTTTGTTTTCGCTGCAATTACTCAAAGTTTGCGCTCACGGGGCGTCATAACTCAATTTTGATTCGAGTGTACAGTTACAGAGGATCAAACGTCATCTGGTTCTGATGCAGTGTGACATGTCGGGGTTTGAGGACGGTGCGATGAAAAGCTCTGAGGGTGGTAGATTAAAGTTTGAGGTGCTCTGTGACTAACTGTAAGTGAAGGCAGGGAATGTAACGTTAAACATACACTGTAAAAAAAAGAAGAAGAGAAGAAACTGTTGGTTTTACGGTAAAAAGCTGTCAGCTGTTGTTGCCAGTATTTAACTCTAATAAATACGGTACAACCTTTTATAATATTACAGTAACAGGATGTTAGTACTTGGCATTTTATTCCATATTTTAAAATGTCTGTAGATTTTTATGGTGCCAAACTGCCATAACAGTAAAAGGCTGTAAAATATGTGATTAAATATTCCGGCGTTTTACTGTATAGTTAATGTTCTGTAATATAAAATACTGCTTTATTCTGTATAAAATGCCTTAAAATGCAGTATACATAAAAGAAAACTAGTTTTTACAGTAAAAAAAAAACAGCAGCTGTGGTTGCCAGAATTTTACCGTAATAAATACAATAAAACTTTTTTATATTACGGTAAAAACATGTTAGTACTGTTGATTTTACGTATAAGGTTGGTGTTTTATTCCATATTTTAAAATGTTTGTAGATTTTAAGGTGAAAAACTGCCAAACTGCCATAACGGTAAAAGGCCGTAAAATATGCCACGTTGTTTTACTGTATGATTAACGGTCTCTAATTTAAAATTCTACTTTTGTTTTGTATAAAATGCTGTATAAATAAAGGTTTTGAAATATGACTGTTTTACTGTAGAAAGGAAAACACAGTCATACTTCATGGCATATTTTACAGTCTTTTACTGTCATGGTTTGGCAGTTTCTCACCATAGACTTTTTTTTTTTACAGTGTAAAGAAGTGGAAGAGGGAGAGTTTAAAATGTTTGTTGGGTTTCAGAACATGTGGTTTATATTCTAACCACAAATGACATGATGTTTCGGTTGTTTTTCTCTGCTGGCAAAAGAGTTTTCAGACAGTTATTGTCTTGTGGGACTCCCCTTACTGTCAGTTTTTTCGGGAGGAACGAGGGAAAGTAAGTTCATGGTTTTGTAAAATTGACCGAAAAGATTCTTCAGCACAGAACAGACTCTGGCTTTGGATTTGTGTATGACAGAAAGTTGATTTACTCATTAGATTATCAGAAAATCAGCAGCTATTTTGATTAACGATTAATCGTTTTAAACCTTTTTTAACCAAGTTAGCATCGGTCCAGTGAATGATAGTAACTTCATAGTCTGTGAAGGTTCTCAGACGTCTTTCCTTGAGTGTTAAGTCTGGGGCAACTGGACTTAACTGTAGATCCATGAAGATGTTTCACCTCTGATCCAAGAGTTCAGACTGCCTGGTGGGGAAATCCAGGTGTTTAACCTGGGCGGGGTCATTGTTTCTACTGGTTCATTAATGCTCCTTGTTGTTGTCACCTGAGCTGAGCTGTGTGGACTACGTCGTCCAACCCGGAGCTGGAAGTCCAGTTGCTCCAGATTTAACCCCCTCAAAGTGACGTTAGCACGTTAGCATTGTTATTGTTAAATCTGAATGCGTCACTTTGTGTTCCGGGAACATTTTTCATGATTTCATGATGAACATTTTAGGACCCAAAAGGCAAAGAGAGATCAGACAGGTGGATTTAGCAGGTTCTTTCAGGTGGTTGGGTGGAGTCCAGAGAGGTGCAGAGCTGGTGGTGGCAAAATCCAAGAAGCGAAGAGGACGGCGAGACTGGGCTGGACGTGGCAGGCAAAAATCTGACACACAAACAGGCAGAGACCATAGACAGTATAAAATATGGACATGGACCACAAGAGCTGTTGTGAAGCTCAGTGTGGTGGCTCTGGTTGCTCAAACAAGATACTTTTAAGGCCCAGCTGTCAATCAAAGCATCCACGAAATTAGCTATAGAGACTAAAACTGTTTTTTGTACCAGGCTGTAAACATGTTTATTTCTGCTTTAACATGGGGACTTATGGAGACTGACTCACTTCTGCAGCCAGCCTCAAGTGGACGTTTGAGGAACTGCAGTTTGATTGTTACATCGCTCCTCTTTCAGGGCCTTACTGGACGCACATCCTCTTCTCCTGGACTAAAAAGGACGGTCTGAAGGTCTACATCAACGGGACGTTCACTGCTAGTGACATTTCTGGCAGCAACGTCACAGAGCACTACGGCGACCCCTACCCTGACCTCGTCATCGGCACTGGCACTGGCAAAGCGTACGGTCACTACGTCACGGGCGCCTTTGATGAGTTTGTCATCTGGGAGAGGGCTCTTTCACCTCAAGACATCCGGCTCTACTACAACGCAGCAATAGGTAGGAACATCACGCTCTGTTGGAAAGTATTTCCTGTATATAGATGTAATAATTATTCCTCCCTCTTGACTTCTCTCTGAGGGGGAAACAGGGGTTAAAAAGCAATTTCCGCCTCTGCATTCCACCCACAGCATTCATGAATAACAACAAGATATTAAACTCCCTGTCAAACGGCTCTTCACAAAACATTGTCACGACCTTCCACCATATAAGTGTCAAAGCTCACATAGTTCTGCCTTATAAGTATTTATAAGAGTGCAGAGGCATGTTGGGTCTCAGGGGGCAGATCATTTTGATTTAACGTGACAGGTTATAACACGCTAGGACTTGTTGTTTGGCTCCTTTGAGTGAGTAGAGCGCCATAAATGGACAAAAACATATTTGTGAAGTCTTTTTCCTGCATATGAAACGTCCCGATTCGTCGTTTCCACAGCGTGCATGGTGATCGTATATGAAAATTACGACTGTGTACCACTCGAGCTTCACCTGGTCGCGGCGTATGATGCACAAAATGCACGCTGCACTGATTTCTTCTCCGAAGTCGTTACCAAAAGCAATATATTCCACAGACCGTTACCAGACGCAAAGAGCCCGACTGTTATGGTTACAGAAAAATATTTTTCACCTCTCCTGAGTGCGCATATAAAATGTTGCATTGAACCAAAGAAGAGCAGACTGATACCTCTAATGTACGTCCATGTATGGCCATTTTCTGGTGGCTAGTTAGTGCTGTTTTTATTAAATGACAGCAAAGACATAAAATGTATCTTCAGCCTTAAACAGAAGCTCGTGGCGGAGCATTATGCAGTTGATTATCTCAGGTTGTGTGGAGGTTGTCTCCTTTCATGACTTGGCATGGTGCAGCCTCATAAACTGTTGTGCTGTATGTTGATGAAATCCAGCTACGTTGCAGCAGCGTAGCCGGGGGGTCAGAGGAGCTAATAACACGAAAATTAGAGCAACCAAACTAGAAGTTTTAACGTCTTATACATGTGTATCTTTGCATCGTCCTTTCTAGGTCAGGCCATGGTTTCTTCCACGACACCCAGAGTCTCCAAAGAAGTGACGTCGACGACACCAACAGTCGTGAGTCAACAGAGAACAGAAGTTTTCTGTAGTTCAGAAATGCATTCAGGTGCCTGCATGAGCTCTTTCCGTTTGAAGACAGAGGAGCTGGGAAAAGGCGGGATATTGATTGCACATGTGAACAGACTGGTCCTGTTTATTAAAAGGGGGCTTTGGAGGTCGAAGGCGGATAAAGAAATAGAAGAAAGTGGAGACAGCTGCTCAACACGCCGCACAAAATAGCTCCCCGTAGAGTACTAGACTGAAAAAAGAGTGTTTCCCGAAGTCAGGCTAAACATCCTGTGTGTGTGTTGGAGGTCCTAATAGTAACCTTCATCTGATGCTCGATGTGTTGTCTCCTCAGAGAGCCACCGAAGTGAGTCCTCCTGTCGTCATCGGTCAGCTCGAGGAGGTCCAAAACTCCCAGGATCCGCAATCCATGCCAGTGTTGGGTTTCCTGAAGGCGCTGCCCAATAGGACCATTCCTCACAACACTGCCAACAACCTCACACAGGTTTCTTGGAGCACACACACACACACACACACACGTGTTTAACCGGTTCACACGCAGACACAATGCCCACCCATGTGCACATGATGCAACAGTTCCCGTGATGTCCGTTTTTCTACTTTCCACCCAGGCTTTTCTCAAAAGTGTGGAAGAAGTGCTGTCCTCTCCAGGCCTGCCAGAGGTAAATGAGTTCACACTGTTGTTGTGCAATGTTCGAACATGACATAATGTAACATATGTAATTTGGTGAATACTTTAATCCAAGGCACTTAAGAGATCCATGAGTATGAGATTTTTTAGCATATTTTTCAGTGCCAGCAGTAATAACAGTGCCTGGCGGTGCACCCGCAAAGGATTACAGTATGTAGTCAAATACTGTGGTGCAAATTGTATAAATGCAGCCGCCTGACTATAAGGTGCTCAGCGACACAATGCTTTGAGTGTAAATTTACAGCTTCCCGTGCTGTCATCTTGGCCAAATCTCCAGGCTCTTTATATACAAACACACACACACACACACACACACACACACACACGGCCGCTGTTGCCAAAAGAAAGACATTCAGAGCGAGTTGTGTGTGTGGCTTCAGCTCTGATCAAGCTATGCTTGTTTTTGTAGGAACAAGCTGAAACAGATGTTCACGTATGAGAACGCTAAAAACTTGGAGAGTAGATACAGTAAAGGCCCTTTTTGATTATCTTCTCTGATCAGAAATTTCACTCTTCGTCAAGTTTTTTGGACGGCTTCATATCTCAAACGACGTCGTCTGTTAGTTTGTTTTCAGTTTTTCAGTGATTTAATTGATTTCAGATGTTTGTGTATAATAGAACACATGCTACATATTTGTAACTAATGTTAACAAACAAATTAAAAGTATGATTTCATATAAAATCAAAACAGACAGTCGCTTGTGCTGCCTTATTTCTGGTATGACCGCAGACTAAAAACCTGGAGAGCCGCCGTGTGGTGGCACCTCACCTGTCAATCAAAGCGTCCACGCTCTTAAATCTTTAAGCCTTAATATAATGTGAACAGGTGAGTTGTATATAAATTCACCCTCAGTACAGTTGTCATGAACGGGGAAATTAGCTATAGAGACCAAAACTGTTTTTTGTACCAGGCTGTAAACATGTTTATTTCTGCTGTGAAGATGGACATTTGAACATGGGGACTTACGGAGACTGACTCACTTCTGGAGCCAGCCTCAAGTGGATGTCAGAGGAACTGCAGTTTTTAAGCCCTTCTGCATAGGTTTCATTTAACAGCCACAGAGGCTGCTGCTTGGTTATCTTGTTTTAGCTCATTGTTATCTTAATTTAGCTTGTTGTTAGCTTGATTTATCCTGTTGTTAACTTGTTTCAGTTCATTGTTAATTTGTTTTAGCTCATTGTTAGCTTTTTTTTAGCTTGTTTTTGCAGACAGACAAAGCTTGCGGGCTAGCTGATGAACATAGTGAAACATTTAGCAGCTTCAGAGTCAGATATTTCCCTCAGGAGTTGGTGGAGACCAAAAACAGAGCTAAAAATCAGTAAACATTGGTCTTACAGTCATCAAGTGGACACAAACGTGTCTAAATGAATGATAATGCGTAAATAACTCCTAACCCTGACTGTTCATCACAACATCACAATGCTGCCCCCAAGTTGTCAGAAAAATACTGCAACCGGCCACCAGGGGCAATCAAGATGCTTAGGCTTCATTTTTGGTGAGTTTCTATGGTGGCTTAAGTTAGCTAATACATATTTCTGTTTTAGTGTTTATGTTTAAATGTAAATGTAAGTGAGTCATGTTACATAGTTTAGCATTATAGCTAAATGCTAAAAACGAGTTTAACATTTAGAAATATCCCATTATTGTCATTTTTAGCCAGACTGGCTGCTGTTTAGCAGAAGTTACAGTCTCATTTTAGAGTTTATTATTGTTGGATACTCCGGCTTTATATGCACCCTGTAAAGTTGAGGGACTCACAAGAGACTACGAGACTACGACTCTACGAGTCCAAAAAACACTGGATCCTGCTTTTTTCTCTTTTTGCCATATTTCAATAAATAATATCATTTCTCCTTCCTGCCTGGTAAAAAACGTCGTTTTTCAAACTCTTGCATTTTTCTGTTATAAATTTTTAGTCTCAAAAGATGAAACCAAGATTACCCTGATGGCATGATCGCGGTTATTTTCTTAGAGTTTGGAAAGCTCGCTCTGTGGAAGATATTAGACAAGTGTTTGTACGTCAGTTAATCAAACTTCACCTGTATAGCACTTTACACACAAACAAAATAAACACAATACAGTAAATCATTATTATTATTATAATTATCATAAACAAAAACACAGTGTGGACTCTACAGTCCTTCAACTTTACAGGGTCAATAGAGCCAGAGAATCCAACAGTAATAAACTTTAACAGCACCATTCTGGCTAAAAATGACAATATTGGGAAATAGCTAAATGCTAGTGAAGCTTAAACATCTTGATCGCCCCTGGTGGCTGGTTGCAATATAGGTTATAAGCCCCGCCCCCTTTATGTTAGCAGATGGGGCTAACTAAGCGTTGTTCATGGTTTGACCAAAGGGAATAGTGGGACCTCGATATCGTGGCTCCAAATGACGCCATTAGCGCAAGATCTATATCAGGTGCCCAAAAACTGCAGTTCCTCAAACGTCCACTTGAGGCTGGCTCCAGAAGTGAGTCAGCCTCCATAAGTCCCCATGTTAAAATGTCCAATGTCTGTGTTTTTTGTGTCTATAGCTAATTCCCCTGTTCATGGCAACTGTGGAAAGAATTAAAATCTATAAATAGGATTGAACAAAATGATCGGTCTTGAGTTTGCTTTTAAAAATATGACATACATCCTGTAAGTTGAATTTTGTGTGTGAAATCGGTGGTGCAGTCCTTTAACTTGACCTATTTTATATTCACGAATTGAGATTTAACCGTGACACAATCCAGAAGGTTGACATGAATCAATGGCGGTCACCGACCGTGAGCTGAACATGTTTCTGTTGGGTCATTGTCGAGCAGCAGTCCACCCCTGTGGTCAGCGGCCTGATCGAGACAGTGGACAGAGTGATGGAACATATGGTGACTAACCTGGAGCCCAGCCCGAGCCCCAACTCGCTCATCTCCCTGGGTGGAACATCTTTTGTTGCAGGTCAGTTTGCTGTCAGCTCTCCACGATGGTGACTCACTGTTTGTAGTTTGTGTTTGACACTGTCAGGGCAAAGAGAACACGGAGCGTCGAGCTGACATCATTTGTTTTCTTATTCAGAGGGTCAGATAACTCCCTGTCACGGGTCAATATTTTATTTGTCTGCCTCCCGAGGGTCCCTTCACATCTTTTATCCACCCCTGATGAAACATTTGCCTCTTTTTTATCTGTCTTTATCGCCTCCACAGATTACTCCCTGATGAAATTCCCACAGAACTACAACCTGTCGCATTACCGCTTCCCCACGCTGGGCAAGAACTACATCTCCGTGCCCGGCGAGGCTTTCACCATGCAGTGTAAGTTACAAATATGATAAGTCAAAGCAGCAGCTTCTCCAGGTTGAGTGTGAACACTTCACATTAGCCGTGCTCTGATTCGTGCCAAGAGAAAATTGTCCAGCTGGGAGGCTCTTGTTATTGGCCCGGTAATTTATTATGCTAAGATTTAAAGGCCGCTAACATAGCGTACAGTGTAGGACGGGAGTGCCCGTGAGGGGCTTTTGTGTGACTTTATGGTGCACCGTAGAAATCCAGCTATGACTTTAATGTTGGCAGTTACCCTTTTATTCAAACCAGAAAGAATTGAGCACTTTCCTGTGTCGTTAAAAAAGAGTGGACTCACATAGAGGAGTGAGGGGGGAGCAGTCATTACAGCGAGGCATTAAAACTCCATTTGTTTGACTTTGTGTTCAGGTCAGATTCCCTTGGCTCCACCTGGCTGCTACGTGCATCATGTTGCCTTACAAACTGTTTTAATAATTCATTAAAGGACTGTTATCAGACCTCGAATATACGTTATTGCTTGACACATTAGAGCCAGGACCAAATGAACTCATAGCTCTGAATACCTGGCTGTGTGAAACGCTCCAAGTGGAGGTTTTATATCCTAATTATGTTACACATTGGTGTGTTTGGATACTTTGTTATAGTTTGAGATCTCCTGTGGGACGTTCAATTACGTCCTGGAGCGTTAAAATCTCTCCTGCAGCATATGTGCTGCAACATTTGTCTGACATCAGCAAGCTTTTGTTGTCACAGTTAGCGGGGCCACCGCAGACTGTCTAAAACCTGGACGTAGTCTCTGTGACTAAAACCTGGACGTAGTCTCTGTGACATCCCCGCAGACTGTCTAAAACCTGGACGTAGTCTCTGTGATGTCCCCGCAGACTGTCTAAAACCTGGACGTAGTCTCTGTGACGTCCCCGCAGACTGTCTAAAACCTGTACGTAGTCTCTGTAACTAAAACCTGGACATAGTCTCTGTGACTAAAACCTGGACGTAGTCTCTGTGACGTCCTCGCAGACTGTCTAAAACCTGGACGTAGTCTCTGTGACGTCCCCACAGACTGTGTAAAACCTGGACATAGTCTCTGTGACGTCCTCGCAGACTGTCTAAAACCTGGACGTAGTCTCTGTGACTAAAACCTGGACGTAGTGTCTGTGACGTCCCCGCAGACTGTCTAAAACCTGGACGTAGTCTCTGTGACTAAAACCTGGATGTAGTCTCTGTGACGTCCCCACAGACTGTCTAAAACCTGGACGTAGTCTCTGTGACATATTTCTGCTGTGAATTTGGACATTTTAACATGGAGGCTTATGGAGACTGGCTCACTTCTGGAGCCAGCCTTGAGTGGACGTTAGAGGAACTGCAGTTTTTATTCTGGCACTTGTGTTAGCTTCATTTTTCAGCCACGGTTACTGCTTGGTCAAAAATCAAATGTGGTGTAGGTGCTGCCATCCTGTGCCACTATAAGATCTCCTGTGGGACGTTAAGCGACGTCTTGGAGCGTTAAAATCTCTCCTGCTGCATGTTTAGTTTGACATCAGCGAGCTTTTGTTGTCACAGTCAGCGGGGCCCGGGCCCGGATCGAGGGCCTTTGGAAGGAAGAACAGGACCATTAGGAGTTTCCTCCAGTTTCATTGTTTATCTTGCTGTGCTGAGGTGGGACCGAGCTCTGGATGATAGGTCACATTAAGGGAGGGGGGACCAACCAGACCTCCTGCTCTCCTGGTGAAGTCATGTTTCATAAGCTTTCCCGATATCCACGTGTTTTTTTTTTTTTCCTGCAGGCCCCTCTCCCCTTTCACCTTCATGCGAGTATACCGCCGTTCCTATTAGGCTGCCGGTGCCAGCGTGCGGCGGCACAGCAGCGTTAATTAACTTCCCTTCTCTGTGAGCATTTTAGCAGCAGTGCATTACATTCCCAGCCCACGTCCAACCTGCTGCATGTTGTCTCTCTCTGTCCTCAGCTCAAACCACCATCGTTGGCCTCTTCTATCACAACATGCACAGCTACTACAAGGAGATCAGCCCTGTGAAGACCAGGTAAGATAAAGTCTGAATAAAAATATGCCACAAACACAAACTCTTTGTACTTCCTGTGTGGGGACTTGATCTGAGGGGCCTCTGCTTCCTGCACCACAGGACGGTTGAGTCTTATCTGTCCTCTCGCCTATCGCCCATCTCAACCTCCATGACTGATACACCCTGTCATTAGCTTTACATCTCCATTCACCCCCCTCATCCTGGACCAGCTTGTTCCACTCGTGCTGCAGTGTTTATTTTTTTACCAATCTGGACATAACAGAGATTAAACGACCCGTTTTTTTTTAGGACAGAGTGTGACGGCAGCCTCTCCGTGGGCGAGAGTGACCCCTCTGGATTATCATAGAGAAGTGATGCTTGTGTGATCCTGATGTCACATATCGGATCGACTTGAAAAGATATTGATGCGGCGCTGCTGGTCGTCAGCGTGATTAATGATCTAGACGTGAGATGACAGCTCTGTGTGTAGCACTTATGTGCTGATGTGAGTGTCAGATCAGTTTTAGTCTGATTTATCTGAATTTGAGGTGAGAAAAACTTAGTCACCGAGAGTTGAACTGACTCAGTAATGTTGAAGTCACCTGTCACCCCAGAGACTGTCTAAAACCTGGACGTAGTCTCCATGACATCCCCGCAGACTGTCTAAAACCTGGACGTAGTCTCTGTGACGTCCCCGCAGACTGTTTAAAACCTGGACGTCGTCTCTGTGACGTCCCCGCAGACTGTCTAAAACCTGGACGTAGTCTCTGTGACGTCCCCGCAGACTGTTTAAAACCTGGACGTAGTCTCTGTGACGTCCCCGCAGACTGTCTAAAACCTGGACGTAGTCTCTGTGACGTCCCCACAGACTGTCTAAAACCTGGACATAGTCTCTGTGACGCCCCCACAGACTGTCTAAAACCTGGACGAAGGATTCAGTGGCATTAAGCGGTGTAGTTGTAGAACCCCCTCCCGTTCCAAGAGTGAAACAGAAACATTTTGCATCTTGTATCTTGTTTCTTACATTTTCTGTGCTTCTCTTTTTTTTAGGATTAACGAAGCAACTGATTTCAAGGATCATAAGATCCAGGTAGCGAGCTGCCTAATCTCTCTAAAAGTGGAGCCTTCACCCGCCCTGTCAATAAACCTCTCTGGAGCGCCGCTCATCAAGATCGTCCTCACCCACGTCCTGGTAAGAATCACCCCAAACAATGTCTGAGTCAGCTGACTCACATCTTTATCTTCAGTTTACCCAAAGTTCTGCCTGTGTGTGTTAGTCATGCTGGGAAATTGGAGTGTGTTTCCTGTTGGTGGACTCGGTTGTTGGTTGTTGGGTGTGGGACACACACCTTATCAGAGAAAGAGGTTGCTGCCATGGGTTGCCCGTGGCTACAGTAGCCGATAGGAAAAATATCAGCTCTATTTTTGGCGTTCTTGAGCGCGTATCGCCGATCGAGGCCTCTTTACAGCTGGGCGCTCGGAGCTCAAAGCTCTATTTTGGTTTTCATTAGCCTGCCTCGACTTTTTCCCTCGCGGAGCATGTGGCTTCCAGAAAGCAAACTGATTATGGACATTTGAACTGAAGGCTCAAAAAGGAACAATAACTTTCTTTTTTATGAACAACATATTTTTTTCTTTGCTGCTTTTATGGCAGACGCCGTGCCAGCTTTCCATGGGAAACGCAGTCGAAACGCATAATGATAATTAACTCAAAAATGTGTATCGCATTAGCTCGTTTCCCCGTAAACTCAGAAATGTGGCAGCGTGCTTAAAAAAAAAAAAGAAATTTAGCGCCTTTTTTCATCTGAATAAATTGTGTTAATAGCCTATTAGATGATCATACAATAGCATTAATAAGGCAGTTAACAAATCCAGCTGACTCAACCCCCAACAATGCAGCCCTGCAAGAATTATTCACTTTCTGTACAAATGAAGGCCATGAAACCATGGCGATATCGCTTTGTTTGCCTTCATTTTCCTCGCTGAAATAAATGTTTATGCTGCAATTATCTGGCTTGGTTCCTGTGACAGTGATTGCTGTGTTTGTTTTAGCCGACACCATGGAAGAGGCCTCATAATCTCCTTTGTTATGGGAGCGCTGGAGATGCTCACCAGCTCTGCTGTCGGCCTGTCGAAGTCGTGGTGTTTCTATTTTGGTTCGATTGCCTTTTTGCCTCTGATGTAAGGATAAATCAGGTTTCTTACATTCTTTCCTCTCGACCCCGTTACAAAGAAGCTGTTATACTTATTACTGACGCTCACTGATTGGAGCGCGCCGCGCCAGCTCGACTTAGGCCGCATAGCCTGGACGGTGGTTTATATTTAGGAGCTGCATCGTAGTTTGGCACGTGGTGCTTTTTGGCCACGATGGCGTCCAGAGAAAAATTTTTTTAAAAAAAGGTTATTTTGCTATAACGGGTTTGCTGCGCAGCTCTCATGTAGTTGGACTGAGTAAAAAAAAAACTATTTTTGGAGTTTTAATGCGTTTGGCAGCTGGTGGATACTTATCACCTCCCTAGCTCGGAGGCAGGGAGGGCGGCTTGCGCGGTATGTGGCAGACCTTTCCCGTCATTGTTTATGTTGCTCTTTACTGTGCGCGCAAGTTCAACCTCAAAGATGTCCACTCATGGCACCGGTTCAGTCGGTGATTTGCGGCTGACCTCTCAGCGCCCGGTGACTTCATTAAAACCGAGTGTTTGGACTGAGTTTGTCATCTGTCTTTTCATGCTGTCATGGTTACAACAAGTCCTGCGTGCCATCTCTTGTGCTGTCCAAACACCTACCATCATGGCTCGCGTCCAGACGTCATCCATTTCCACTATCTGACACCTGTCATGATAAAAACATACCATGCAGTGGATTGATGGAGTCGCCGTCCTGTGAAGAACCTTGTGTAACGGCAGGTACTGCTCACACCGAAGGTCAAAGCCGTGTGGTCGGTGTCGGAGTGACCTTGCCGTGTTGATTTATGCCCCGGTGAGGTCATGCCATTCCCAGCTGACTCAGTCAGACTCGATGCGCCACCATCATCGTTATGCGGCATAACCGAGCAGGTCTGACACCCAGACAAGGTGTTATCAAGGCTGCTGGAGGCCCACATGCTTTCTCACGCCATTCGGCTGTGGTGTTGATTGGACCCTGGCTCCATCGGTGATTTATTGCAGCTGGGTTTGGTTTGAGAGAGCCGA
Organism: Protonibea diacanthus; assembly: GCA_028641955.1. NCBI lineage: Eukaryota > Metazoa > Chordata > Actinopteri > Sciaenidae > Protonibea > Protonibea diacanthus. Next base: position 25,429,591 of record CM053985.1, read on the forward strand.
AGGGGAGGAGAAGGGGAAGAAAAGCGAGGGTGGGAGGCATCGGGGTCTGCAGTTAAACATTAATACATGCATAAAAAAGGCCGACACCTCCTCGCTGTCCTCTTCTTCCGTCGAAAGCATCACACTGATGGTATGAAGTGAATGAATGGAAAGATTGATTTCATGAGCAAAGTCGATTTATGGGGTCAAAACTGAGAGGATTTAAAAAACAGATTTTGACAAGAGGGCCTGACTTTACAGGCTTATAAAGCAGCGTGTGAGTTTGGCAGCTCTGTGAGAAGAGCCAAGGCGAAAGGTGGAACCGGGTGGCAGCACAAGCAAGAGCGCTGGTTCTCTGCATCTGTCCCACAGTTCACTTTGAACTACGAAACATTCACTTTGAATTGGTATTATTGTGAGTTAGCACCCTCCAGTTTCAGAGTGTAACCCCACTGTGGTCAATATGTTCAGCTGTACTCGAGTATTTGTGCTGATTACATTACTTATGATCAAAAACTGGCGACAAGCATCAACCAGGTCACCAGCAGCAGACACAGCAGCAGCTAATATTACTGACTAGTCCAACAGCAGTCAGCCCAGCTCGGCGTCTGTCTTTCAGCCTTTTATTTCACCAAGCTCTCACCAACCACTAAAAGTCAGTCCCAGATTTACTCTTGTCCACTTCTTGCTCACTCACTCTCTCACTCCAGCTGCTCAGCTCTGGTTCTGGCACGACACTGGCTCTGCTCCCTGTCAGCAATCCACTGGGCTTGAAAACTTCCTCCATTCTTGATCGGTCACTTGCTTTTTTTTTTTTTACATTCTTAGCTTTCTTCCTCGACGTCCTCTCCGCTCTCTTGTCCTCTGCCATTATGTCCATGGAGGCTGCTGATCCTGTTTACATTGCCCATTTGCACAGCTCCTGTTCTTGCACGACACTAGCTCTGCTCTCCATCAGCATTCCTGTAAACCTCCTCTTCTTCTTCTTCTTCTTCTCCCCGTTGGTCCAAAACCTCTGTGGTACAAACACTAACACTCCCCCCGGGGCTCTGAGCTCACAGCCCGGCTAACAAACTGAGCTAACATGAGCTAACAGCAGCTACAGCTATCAGCAGTTTACTTCACTGTCCATCATAAACTCTGTAAATCACAGAGAGTTGAGGCGGAGCAGCCGGAGGACATCAGAGGGAAAACCAGAAAACATTTTCTCCATAAAATATGATCCAGTTTCACCAAAATCAGTGAAATAGTTGGTGGTGTGTGACTTAGTGCCGTAAAGCATAAAACACAAATCAGCAACCCCCGAAATGTCAAACCTTTGTTTAAACCTCTTTGTTTCAAAAACAGGATTTCTTTTTTGGAGGGCTAAGAATGAATTAACACCCAGGTGACTTCACCATTACTGAGTCAGTTCAAATATTTAATAAGTGAACTGTCGGTGACTAAGTTTCCATCGATTCCCACCCAAAATTCAGGAAAAACATTAAAGAGAGTTTGGTGGGAAGTGAGTGAAGAGGTCAGGGGCCATGAGGATAAAGTGGGTGGTTTGTGTTTACAAAGACGTCTAGACTTGTTGGAGCTTCCTATACGTGCGCACAATAATGCATTAATTGTTCGGCAGCTTGGACAATGAACAAAGGTTATTTAGCACGTCGTGATAGCTGCGCTCTTTAATCTTTTAATCATGTATGCCAGCGCCGCTATCAGTCCGCTCTGCCACAATAATGACTGCTCTTTAATGCCGGTCTTTTTATAACTCGCAGCACACGCCCAGCTCAAACTTGTGGGTAAAAAATCTCTCCTCCATCTCTCTCTCTCTCTCTCTGAAACACCCACACCCATCCACACACACCAACACACATACAAACACAAGCCGTGTGAGCCAACACGCTGATCAATCACAGATGGAGGTCTGGCTATTGCTATTCCTTTCTTCCTGCCAAAAGATTTAGAGTCCTTTACGGCTCCTCCTATTCGAGCACCCCCTTTCTTTCTTTTTTTTTTTTTGTTAATCCAACTTCACGACCACCACCTCTCACTTACAGAGCAAAGCTGGAGCCCAGAAAGTTAGGATTTCTGTCTTTCAGAGTCTTTTGGAGGCTGCAGAAGAGGCTGAAAAAGATTTAGAGCTTGTGAAATCGTGCTCAGAATTGATTTCAACCTAGTTGTACAAAGTTACTCTTTGTAAACCTGTGACTAAACTCTGTGCAGAAAAGTAGACTTAAAAACACCGAGAAGGCATCAAAAAGTCTTAAAATTCATTGCAGCATTCATTGCATTCATGCACTGCAACATGTTTCACACCTAGAAACTAAATCTTGGATTATTGCAAGAGTGAGTTCCAGAAAACTTGAACTGATGCTGTTTATCTGGGCCCGGGCTGCATCGCTATGATTAATTATATCATTAAGATTTGCAGAGAAAATACCAAAAGAACTGTGAGTGTTGGCACAATTTGCAGAGTAATCAGTGAGTCAATCAACAGTAAATATAATCCATCCATCCATTTTCTTCATTTTATCTGGGGTCGGGTTGCGGTGGCAGCAGGTTTAGCGACGTATTCCAGCTTCTCCTGAGAGTATCCTGAGGAAGTTCCCAGGCTAAATGGCATATATAGCCCCTCCAGCGAGTTCCCCCGGGGGGTCTCCTCCCTGCTGGACGTGCCTGGAACACCTCCAAAGGAAAATATAGTAATTTAAGTCGTTTTTTAAGCAGCAGTGCCAAAAAAAATCTCTGGTTTCAGCAGCTCAGATGTGAGTCTGCTTAAAGATCGCTGGGTTTTACTCAAAGACTGTATAAAACATGGACGTAGGATGTCTCGTGGAGCTGAATGACGTCTGGGATGACACCTACCTGTCAATCAAAGTGTTCACGCTTCTTATTCTGCATAACTTCAATCCCTCTCCTCTCCCACTGTCGTGCGTTTAGCCCTAAAAGAAGAAAAACCTTTGTCACGTTTATTGTTTTCTTACAGTATTTCCATGAACGTCGGCTCTGTAAGTTTAATTGTCCCCAGTTTTCCTCACACCCCGCATACCTATCAGCACGTCTCGTTGTTTTCTGTGTCCACCTCGGAGACCGAGCTGAGACCACAGCTGCACGTCTTATTACATTTCCCCCGACGGCATGATCTCACTCGAGGCCAGTTGTGTTTGTGGGATTGTTACTCCAACGTGCTGAATGCGGATCGGCCTGAAAGTTTCGACCTCATCGGAGCTGCGGGTCATGTCGTGTCGTGATGTTTAAACGTGCTTTCTTAACGCGGGCAGCTTCTCAAACTCCAGGTCAAGTGAGTTTGAGATGTGGTCGGTGTTTTTGAGCCTGCTGGACTGAGTAATGTTACACCATACCTTGGTGTGCCTTTTCCCAGACATACTGCAATAAAGCGTTTCCTCCCCTGCCTAAATTTAACAGCAGTCAATGCAGCTTTTGTAAAAATGCATGTATGGCCTCTCTGTTGTTATGCAGAACAATTTAGTCATTGTCAAACCCAGCCAGGCCTTTTTTGTGTTGACTCATACTTTAACACCTACTGTACGCTTCCACAGAAACAGGAGAAGATGGCTTCGGATGATGTTTTGTCGTCGTGTAAAATGTGACTGATGACTTTCAGTGCTGTTTCTGGCTCTTCTGGCAGCTGCGACGCTAAAAAAAAAAATGATATCTATACCAAATGCAGAAAATGCAGTCCAAATTACACCCTGGCTCTCTGTGCTCTCAAATATTTGGAACAGTCGAGGGAAAAGGAGAAGATCGCTTACTTATTCACTCACACTGTTGTGTCATTTTTTTGTGCTCCCTTTTTAAATTTAGCACAAGCGAAGCCTGTATTTAGACTTCTTTGCTCCTTTGCTCTTGTGGCTGTATATTGTTGTACCAGTGCCGGGCTGGAATGTGTGGGTGTATGCAGGACTTCTTTTTTTTTTACTATTCATATTTATTCAAGGTCCACTCACTAACTCTTTCTGTAGCATTCAACAACTCTGGAGCTAATATCAAGTTCTGGAAAAAGCGAGTAAACGGACCAAAAACTGCTGTTTCCTAAAAGGCAGAGAATGAACCGAACACTTCATCTTCTTTCAGATTTGATTTGATGGCCGCTTTTTAGTTTCACCGTCATGCAAGGAAGAAAGGGGGTGAGGCGGGGGGGTTTCAATCAGCAGCTACAACACACAGCAGCAGCTAATATTACTGACTAGTCCAACAGCAGTCAGCCCAGCTCGGCGTCTGTCTTTCAGCCTTTTATTTCACCAAGCTCTCACCAACCACTAAAAGTCAGTCCCAGATTTACTCTTGTCCGGCGGCTTCTTGCTCGCTCACTCTCTCCTTTTCTCTTCTTAGCTTCCTCCGTCAGCGTCCTCTTCACTCTCTTCTCCTCTGCCATTATGTCCATAGAAGCTGCTGAGCATTGCCTGCTCGCCTAGCTCCTGTTCTGGCACGACACCGGCTCCTGTAAACTTCCTCTTCTTCTTCCCGGTGGTCCAAAACGCCTGAGGTCCAAACACTAACACTAACACTAACACTGGTGCTCTGAGCTCACAGTCTAACAAACTGAGCTAACATTAGCTAACAGCAGCTACAGTTGGCAGCAGTTTACTTCACTGTCCATCAGGAAACTCTGTAAATCACTGTACGAATGACAGATTCACCTGATTACAAGTCAGTGTAGCATCAACAGGATTTAACATGTTATTTCGTGGCAGAAAAGTTCCTCGACGTTGCTTTAAATCTTGTGATTTTCTGTGAAAGTGAAAACTGGAATACAGTTTGAGAGTTTTATTTGAAATGATTTCAGACCAAAGTACGTGTGTGTTTATACTTCAAGTCTTTGAGCTGTATTACTACTGACACTCGTCTGTCTGTTTGGAATTGACTGTTGAAATCGGGATGACGGGTGATGGCATGTAGCTTTCTCCATCTTTTCCTCATTAGCCCGTTGCTCGCTTGTCAAAAAAAGGCGAAAGATTTAAGTTGGCTCAGAGTCGCCTTGACGTCTTTTGGACGTTTGCTTAAAGCTCGCTCGACCACAGCAGCTTTCCAGCTCTGCCAGTCATGGGAGGTCTGAGAGACAACACGGAGGACGGAGAAGCTTTTGGGTTTAAAACAAATCGCTGGATTCTGCGTGTCATCTACGACTTAGATGCTTTTGTGATGCGTGAGCGTGATGCGTGTTCATTTTCCGCCCTTATCGTCTCACCAAACAGGCTCAACACTGTCAATAAACAGCAAAAGGATGGAGCGTGCTTTAGGATGGGATAGGAGAGATATCCACATCAGACGGGCAGCTGGCGGTTCTCACGTTGATGTTGAAGCTCTTTTGTTCCCGATGACCACTGATGATTGCGGTGGTTTGCATGATAATACACTATTAAATATCTATTGTGTAAAATATCATATTACAGGTATGTTGATGACATGGCAGCTAACAAGTTTGTTCCCTCCAAAAAAAGAGTTGCATCATGGTTTGTAGTGCTTTTATCCCGCTGCAGCTGTTTCAACTGAAATGCTTTTTTAATAGCACCCAGGACTCAATCCATGTATCACAGCTGCCAGTGGCGGGAAGTACACAAAGGAAGTGCATGTACTCGAGTATCACTTTCAAGTGCGACTTGGAAGTACTTTTATTTCCATTTTACGCTGATTTCTATGTTGATTTTGCTACAATTCAAAGAGGAAAATTATATCTCTGATGTCCTCCGGCTGCTCCGCCTCAACTCTCTGTGATTTACAGAGTTTATGATGGACAGTGAAGTAAACTGCTGACAGCTGTAGCTGTTGTTAGCTCATGTTAGCTCAGTTTGTTAGCCGGGCTGCCAGGACTGTGAGCTCAGAACACAGAGGGAGTGTTAATGTTTGTACCAAAGGCGTTTTTGACCACCAGGAGGAGGAAGAAGAGGTTTACAGGAATGCTGATGGAGAGCAGAGCTAGTGTCGTGCTAGAACAGGAGCTGTGCAAGTGGGCACTGTAACCAGGCTCAGCAGCCTCTATGGACATAATGGCAGAGGAGAAGAGAGCGAAGAGGACGCTGACAGAGGAAGCTAAGAAGAGAAAAGGAGAGAGTGAGCGAGCAAGAAGAGTAAATCTGGGACTGACTTTTGGTCGTTTGGTTAGTTTGGTTAGTTTGGTTAGTTTTACTTTGTTAGCAAAGTTCTCGACTCGCTAGTTTTTGATCATAAGTAATGTAATCAGAACAAATACTCGAGTACAGCTGAACATATTTCCCACAGTGGGATTACTCACTTGCTTACTGGGTTTTTGAATGCTGTGTTTTTCTTTCACCACTGATAGTTGCTGCTGAAACTTGAGCTTAAAGATTTCTGACAGTTTCACTACAGGAGGGGGAGTTGCGGTTAAAGTCAGCACTGTAGGTGGAGCTGTGTTTGACACCAAGCTGCACCAAGTGGGACGTCCAAACATAGAAGCACCAGAAACACCTTGACTATCTCTGATTTATCAGCTCCTGTCCATCCTCCTTTATCGTCCTGTAGCTCTGCATCACTCTCCTGTCACCGTCTTTCACCCTCTGCTTCCTCGACGTCCGCTCTCCTTACGAGGCTCAAACTGATTTCCAAGGCGGTGTTTCGCTGGCCTTCTGTTGTTAATAAAGATCTGGCCGCTGGTTGAGGCCCCAGGGCACCGAGAAGGGAACAACGGCGTGCGCGCAGAACTCGGCCAGATCTCCGAGTACATTTTAACACTCACCAGTGACTTTCAGGTTCCTGCACCTCTGCTCAGATATCAACTGGAAAACACACGCTGGATGTGCCACAAACAGTCAGTTGCTAGAGAGGAAGCATGGCCAAACAGCACTCACACTCGTATGTGTGATGGTCTGTTAGTCAGTGTATATTTTAGCCTGTGTCTTCATATCATGGTCTGATAATGACGGATCGGTTCTGCACTTACATTAACGTGGATAATTAGTCTTCCTTCATTGCACAGGAACAATAAAGGTTCAGCGCTTGTAGAGCACAAACAAGACTTACAGTGTGCCGATTACAGTTTGTGTCTCTTCCATCTGCTTTCATTTACACCCAACAAGAAATGTGAGTTATTAAAGCCCGCAGGGGGAGCAGTAAATTCACCCACGGGGTGGCTTGCAGCTCCTCAAAGCTGGCCAGGCCGGTTTGCGATGACGGGGAACATTTTACGGCGCTCTCTTGGTTCTTGGATCCATTGTTGTCCGTTGCTGCTGCCTGCCTGCTCTAATGGGCCACATGGATGTCTGTCCGTTGCATTCATCTCCAGGGTCACAATACATGATGACTAAAGAGCTGCATGTGCGAAACAGACAGAATGAGAGCAAACGATTTAGTTACACAATGAAGTCAACGTATTGTGCTATGCTTTGTAATATGAATCACTGAGCCTATGGGCCAGGAAACAGACAGCCTGACTGTCAGTTTCACTCTCGCTCTCACTTTTTCCAGAAGGAAATAGTGCAGACGCAGTCCATCTAATCATACACTTACTCAGTCTGAGAGTCGAGGCTGAGGTGTGCAGTCTCTCTCGGTGTACACCCAACCAGCCAAAAGTGTTGTTTTCTTCAGATGACAGATTGAGGAGGGTAGTGGTTTGACCTGAAAGCAGGGCCAAGCCCCAATTACTGCATTCTTGCAGCGTAGCCATTAGCTCACTGTCTCTGGGGACTCCAAATCTCATATTAAGGAATGACAAGGAAAAAGTGAGTTATAATCAAATAAGATTCTTGAAGACAGTAGGGATTTTCGCTCAGCGTAATAATCACCTTTGTATGATCTCACACCTCTTTGCTTCAAGTCTTATTTCGCGGACTTAAAGCACCAATGAGGCATTTTTTATTATGCAGCAGAAGCAAAACGCTCCAGTGTTTGTAGCTTTATTTAATATATGAAGATGTGATGCTTCTGTTGAGCATATGCACGGAAAAAGAAAAGCCAAAGAGCACGAAGAGGGGGGGGGGGGAAAGCGCTGCTAATTTGCGTCCACGTCGTCTTCTTCTTGATCAAAGCACATTTTCCGAAAACTTCACTGCTGCTGCTGACAGAGGTTGTAATTTAATGAGCCGGTGTGATCCAAAAGTTTTAGTTTTTTTCTATTTGACATACTTTTCTCTCACAATTATTAAAGAGTTTTTTTTTTTTTTTTCTCTTTCAGACTAAAGAACAGCAAGAACAAGTCCTGAATCAGAGCAATAAAGTCTTCCTCTACTGCGCCTTCTTGGACTACAGGTGGGTGTGTTTGATTGTTGATTCTTTGTGTATTCGTCGCTCAAGTCTTGGAAATTAAAAAAAAGTGTATTTGCCCTTTTTCTCAAATCAAAAACTTCAGTTCGGTGTATCTTGAGCAACATCCCGCTGATAAACGGAGCCAGAACATAATTTAGAAGAGCATAAATCATTTTCAAAGGGAGTGTGTTTTCGTTGGATTCAAAGGCTTCCTCTCTTTACTCCCCTTTTGCTCTGAAGTTCAAGAAAAAATGTGAATTAGTGGATTGCTCTGTCAGATTGCCCTGGTACGTTGAGCAAAGACATTTCTCCGCTTGCCTCCCACTGTGGATCATGTTGAGTGATTCCTGCCAACAGCGCTCCTGTAAAAACCTCGTTTATTCCTCTCTAATACATCTCCTGAGCGCAGTTTCTCTGGAAATAATACCCGATTGTCGTCTTTTTCAGTTCAAATGAGGGAGTTTGGTCCAACGAAGGTTGCGTGCGCTCCGATGGAAACATGACGTACTCTGTGTGTTTGTGCAACCACCTCACCAACTTTGCCATACTCATGCAAGTGGTGCCCTTAAAGGTATGACATTTTTGGCTTCTCTTTAAAGCCGCTCGTGTTTATTGTTTTTGTATTAACAATGGATCGAAACAGGAAGCTGCCCTCAGTGAAAAAGCCCTGATAAAGCCCGCCCAGCACCAAACGGCTCACAGACAAAGTTAGCAACTAGTCGAGATTAAAGCGAGCTAAAAAGGAGAGCGGATGTCGGACCTGATTTTTGCTGAGTTGCAGGAAACAGTGCTCCAAATTAATGCTCCATATCTGCAGGATGTGACGTGTAAGCTGTAGTTTTCATGTGGACACAACAACAACAACAAAATAAGGTCTGTGAAGTGAAGTGCCAAAAACTGCAGTTCCTCTAACGTCCACTTGAGGCTGGCTCCAGAAGTGAGTCAGTCTCCATAAGTCCCCATGTTCAAATGTCCAACTTCACAGCAGAAATAAACATGTTTACAGCCTGGTACAAAAAACAGTTTTGGTCTCTATAGCTAATTTCCTCGTTCATGACAACTGTACTGAGGGTGAATTTATATACAACTCACCTGTTCACATTATATCAAGACTTAAAGTTATGCAGGATTAAGAGCGTAGACGCTTTGATTGACAGGTGGGTGTGGTTACAGACGGCTTGTTTGAGCAACCAGGCTTCATGCCGACTCAAGACAGAAAAAATCTCTTTAATCCTCTTCAAACTGCTTACTTTCTCTACTGTGTGAAAAGCTGAAATAAAAATAAATTCAGAAAATAAATGATGTTGAATGAAATGTTCCAGACCGACTAGTTTTTTTGTCAAGTCAAGTCAAGACTGGACCCGAGCACTACAGCACCGGTGCTCAGCCTGCAATTTTTACAAGAAACACGTGAAATGGTGCCATCTTTGATTCCAGTTCCATTGTCCTGGTTCAATATTTTGCATGCTAACTAACGATCAAACACACACACAGCAACCACAGCACCATTGTTAGTGTTATTACTAACTCCTGTATTTTTCCTGCTATGTAAAGCTGTGAAAAAGGCCCAATTTTTTTAAAGATTTTCGCTGCTGTTTAATCTGCCGCAGCGACATTTTGTGAAACACTAAACCCTCCACTCCTTTTTTAAAGGAAAAAAAAGCGTGTCCCGCCCTCTGTGTGACAAAAAAGTAGATTTGTAGGAACATAATTGGACAGGAAGCAGTGGTTCACCGCAACAGTTAGCCACCAACCAGGAGCCCCCACTGCAGCCGTTTGACAGTTTATCGTTCCACCCTGTAGGTCAGTAAGCCGACCTTCGCAGTCACAATGTCGGTTTAACTGGTGGTTTTTTATCCAGAAGTAGTTTGGACAACCATGATTAAGTGTGGTCGGGTCTCTGCACAGGTCAGTGGTCTATTCCTCAAGGACCGCAGCCCCTAAAGAGACCAGCAACCACCCCCTTCTCTTCTCTGCACACTGTCCTGCACAGCATTCATGTCATGTACGCTGTCTAACTCTTTGTCATCCAAGAATACGTCCCATAGGAGTACAGTCAGCGTCCACGATCGCTTCTTTAAATAGAAAAGAGGAGCTAAGTGGGCCAGTGTTGTATTTAAGGAGCAGAAGTCTATTTGATGCTATACTTTCCCCGCTGCAGTCTCTAATTAGTGGGCTGCCTCGTCCCCTCAGCTGCGAGGGAACATCCCACGTATCCCTTTTCTGGAAGGCCGAGACTCCTCTGCCCTCGTAATGACAAGGCACATGTGAAGACTGTTAATGGAGAATCAAACCCAATCGCTCAAAATAGATCCAGAAGTACAAAACAACATCAGTGCACTACTGTAGGCCGTACGCCGCGGGCGAGAAGGGGAGAACGAGGGGTTGGTTGTCATATTGATTAGATCTCGTTTCCCAGAGGGCGCCGTTAAAAATGGTTATTTTCAGAATTGAGGTCAGAGGTCACTTACGGGGACATTTTAGGAGTAAGAGGACTTTACATGATGCATGAAGCTTATTGGACAATGCACAACTTTGCTTATCCCAAATGTATTTATTTAAAAAAAACAAACCTGACTGTACTTTCACAGTGACTCCAGGTAAAAACATTATTTTGTCCTTTTGTCATTTTTATTTTGTTATTTTGTCGTTGTGCCACATTCAGCCTGCATCATTAGCCAGGAAACTCCGAGGATTCCTGCTCATTACCCTGATGAACTCTCCGAGCTTTACCAAAACAGTTCAATCAGAATCAGGGTGATTGCCAAACGGATTGTTTTGTTCTGGTGCTTTGGTGCACGTACGTAGTATACGTACGAGGATTACTTATTGAAAAGAGCTGTACAGGAATGTGCAAAGTACTCACCAGATATTCAGATATGTGATATTAAAGGTGAATAAAGGTCAGGTCAGTGTCCTGGGCTTTGTTGTAGTCGGGAATAAAATGTTCTTGTGCCGTGAGGTTTGGAGACCTGCTGTGTAAATCAAAGTGTTTATAGGTGACAGATCATTGTTGATGGTGTTTTGTCTCCGTGCACAGCTCACTGTCGGCCACAGGGTGGCACTATCAACCATCGGCTATGTTGGCTGCTCCATTTCCATCTTCTGCCTCGCCATCACTCTGGTGACTTTTGCTGTTCTGTCGTGAGTATCAGTTAATCACATGAACGACATTTAAATATTTACAGCACATGAATAAATCCTATAAAGCTCTGTATATTTATGTGTCCTCTGCAGCTCAGTGAGTACCATCCGTAACCAACGCTACCACATCCACGCCAACCTGTCCTTCGCCATCCTGGTGGCTGAGATCTTACTGCTCATCAGCGCTCGCTTCGACCCGGGCACGGTGGGTAGCCAGCACAGGTTGTGTTAGTTTAAGATGATCATAAGGGCTGTGACACTGTAAGACTGTGATGATCGTGGTAAAATGAGTAAAGGTTGTGATGACGATGAGAAAAATGACAAAGCGCTGATGCAAGAGGAAAAGAAGGCGACTGAAGTGCTTCCATAATAACAAAAATAAGAGTGTTTAATGGTAAAAGTCTGATTTCGTCCCCTCTCCCAGCTGCCTTGTAAAGTCATGGCCATCCTGCTTCACTTCTTCTTCCTGAGCGCCTTCGCCTGGATGCTGGTGGAGGGCCTCCACCTCTACAGTATGGTGGTGAAGGTGTTCGGCTCTGAGGGCAGCAAACACTTCTACTACTACGGCATCGGCTGGGGTAGGTCTTCAACTACTGCTACAGTCAGATGATTGCGATATCACAAAGATATCAGCTTATTCTACTGTCCTTAATTTCACCCAGTGTCCCGTCCCGGACCATTACTTCAAATATTGTTGATATTTCTGACTTCATACGCGACCTTACTGGTCAAATTCTGTAAATAAGTTTGACCCTGTTAAACAAATCTGCTTTGAGTTACATTCCAGCATAACAATTGGCTCTCCTGATCTCAGTGAACCGGAGTTTGATGGACAGATAAAAAGGATCCGGGACATACATATACTGTCTTTGGCTGCTGAGGAATGCACAGTCTCTCCTTCACATGCTGAACCCATTAGTGGAAAAACGATCCCTTTTTTATTACTTCCTTTCTTCTGGCCAGAGTAATTTTTCATTTTGTGTGGCCAAGTGCAAATTATGTGTGTGTGAGACTTTGTCTGACAGTTAGAAGTATGGCTGTTGTACATAAAAAGTAAATACTCGTCTTTTATAATGAATTGCTGCTGCTATTAGCTGCGATAAAAAGCTGTTGACTGCTTTATCTGTCATTTCCTCCTTAAGAGCGAATGTTCCCTTGTAGTTTAGCGTGTTAGAGACGGTCAGGTTATTTTTTTAGGGAAATGAGTAATTAGCAGCACAGCAGATTAAATAAAAGCACAGCTGGGTTTAAAAGTGGAGGCAAAGTCAGGTGCTACGATGGGTGGAGTTTACCACACTGTAAAAAAACGGTAGCTGTGGTTGCCAGAGTTTTACCGTAACGGTATAACCTTTTCTAATATATTATTACGGTAAAAGGATGTTAGTACTGTTGATTTCACATATACGATTGGTATTTTATTCCATATTTTAAAATGTTTGTAGATTTTAACGGTGAAAAACTGCCAAACCATGACAGTAAAAGACCGTAAAATATGTCTTTAAATATTACGGTGTTTTACTGTATAATTAACAGACTCAAATGTTGAATTAATAAAGGTTTCCATAAAATATGTCTGTGAAACAAAAAAACTGTTGTTTTTACAGTAAAAAAAACGGTAGCTGTGGTTGCTAGAGTTTTACGGTAACAATTACGGTATAACCTTTTCTAATATTACGGTAAAAGGATGTTAGTACTGTTGATTTCTTGTTTAAGGTTAAAGTTTTATTTCTACTTTTTAAAAATGTCTGTAGATTTTAACGGTGAAAAACTGTCAAACTATGACAGTAAAAGACCGTAAAATATGCCTTTAAATATTATGTTTTCTTACTGTATTATTAACAGTCTCTTGTATAAAATACTACTTTATTTTGTATAAATTCCCTGAAAATGTCTTATAAATGAAGGTTTTGAAGCATGACTCTGTTTAACTGTAACGTCATGGCATATTTTACGGTCTTTTACTGTCATGGTTTGGCAGTTTTTCACCGTAAAATCTACAGACATTTTTCACAGTGCATGTTGGACAATGTTTAACTTACCGCGGGCTGAAATTAACTGAGAAATATTTTTGGACGTCACCGTGGAGGTTGAAATATGAATTATGTTTTAATCTTCGCTCGGCCTAGATCTGTCATAACCTCCACGTCTGCGGCTTTGGTACGAACCTTTCGTCTAAGCTGTTTTCAGATGATTTCTGAATCATCGGCTGATTGTAGTCCTGCTGATCTGAGTGAATATGAGCGTTGATAACTTGAGCCTCGGGTTTAGTGTGCGTCCACATTTGTTTATGGTGCTTTGATTAAAGTTGAGGTTGAGACCACATGTAGTGTTAAGGAGTCATGTTTTTTTTTTACAACCCTGTTTCCAAAAAGTTGTCACACTGTGTCAAACATAAAAAGAACCAAAATGTGACGACGTGCAAACACCACAGTTCCATATTTAATTTAAAATAGCACAGAGACAAGTTATGATTTGATTGTTTCTGGAAAATGATATACCCATTTTAAATTTGATGCCATCAACATGTGTCAACAAAAGGCTGGAAGAGTTGTGAAACGCTGAAAGAAAACAGCTGGTGCAACATCTCGCAATGAATGAGGTTAACTGGCAACAGGTTAGTAATATGGCTGGGTATAAACAGAGAGGCGGAGGCTCTGTGAAGTGGACGGAGTTCATCACTCTTTGTTTTTATTTATATTTTACAAACCGCGCCAACTTTTTTTTTGGAAACGGTCCATGTTGTATACTCGAGATCGGAGACTTTTGGAAGCTGTCCGTCTCAGAATCGATTGCATTTTTACTTTGTTTTGTTTCAGACAAAGAGGACTTTATTTCCATTTGTTGTTCTTACTGTGGGTAGACGTAAAGCAGAACCAGACAAATGATAAATAGTTCCTTCTAGATCTGAGTGTAACAATAAAAGAATGTAGGTATTGTTTTGAGAAGTTTCTAACTACTTGGTCCCAACATGCAGCCCTCTCACACATTCTCACAACTGATGCTTATTTGTTTACAGGAAAACTTTATGTTTCTATGTTACTTTGTGTCTACGTAAAGCTTCTCTAAAGGAATCACCCCCTGTGGGATTAATAAAGTTGTGATGAGAAGCGGTCACAGAAATGGATGGATGGATGTACTGTGATTACCACAAGATAGTCTCTGTCTTCATTGTTGTTTGTGCGTAGCGTTGTTTGAATTATATTAAAGCTATAATCTGCTACGATGCGTCAAATGGTGACATTTATGTTTTAAAGTGCACATGGCCTCTTTTAAATGAAATAAATCTGCAGGCTCTGTATTTTATTGGCACTTGAACACAACACACAGGGCACAGCGTGACATTTTTACTGATCTCTCTCTCTCTGTTTGTTTACCAGGCTCTCCTCTGGTGATATGCGTGGTGTCCATGACATCAGCTCTGGACAGTTACGGTGAAGTTGACAAGTGAGTCTGACAGCTGGACTTCATTTTTTATTGCATCGAAAGCGGCGTTGCGTAAGAATTACATCACCTGTGGAAGAAATTGGAACCATCAAATGTGTTCAGCGTTATTGCAGAAAGCTTTTAGGTTAACGGTGACTACATGTGTCAGTCCATATTTACATTACAGCGGGGACGTTTAGAGCTCTGAGGGACTTTTTCTTCTTGTCTTTGCTTTCTCAGCTGCTGGCTGTCCCTGAAGAACGGAGCCATCTGGGCATTCGTGGCACCGGCTCTGTTTGTCATTGTGGTGAGGACTTTGTAATTAAATAATTATCATGTCATTTTACACAGCAGTGTTATTTGATCTGTGATTAAGTCACCTGTGTTTCACCTCCTTTCTGGTTTCCAGGTGAACATCGGCATTCTGATATCTGTGACCAGGATCATCTCTCGAATCAGCGGAGAGAGTTACAAGGTTCATGGAGATGCCAACGCAGTCAAGTGAGTTTATTTGTTTTCATGATCAGACTGCATCTATAGCTAACTTAAAATTAGCTATAGAGACCAAAACTGTTTTTTGTACCAGGCTGTAAACATGTTTATTTCTGCTGTGAAGTTGGACATTTGAACATGGGGACTTATGGAGACTGACTCACTTCTGGAGCCAACCTCAAGTGGACGTTTGAGGAACTGCAGTTTTTCTTGGCACTTCATGTTAACTTCATTTCATAGCTTGGGTTTGCAGGTTTTAGTGCCATCTAGCGGTGAAAATGCAGATTGCAACCAACTGAAACCCCTCGACTTAAACAAAGACCCGATCTATCTTGTAAACGAAGCCATCTAAATCTGACACACTGGATCGAGCTCTTATTAAAAGCCATGGTTGTCTCTCGCTTGGTTTCCAGGCTGACCGTGAAGGCGGTGGCTGTGCTCCTGCCTATCCTCGGCATTTCCTGGATCTTTGGCGTCCTTGCGATCAACTCACACTCTTTGGTGTTCCTGTATATTTTTGCTGTATTCAACTCGTTACAAGTGAGTTCTCCTCTTCGTCTTTTCCAAAATGTTTGCAGCCATCTGTGAAATAATCTACTAAAGTTTACATTTTTCTTATTTTAGGGGTTCTTTGTCTTCTTGTTTCACTGTCTTCTCAACTCTGAGGTACGTTTTAATGGTTTACCTGCTTATTCACAGTTATAAGACGTATCTTCTCTGACATTTATGTGTTATGTCTTTCTGTAGGTCAGAGCTGCTTTCAAACACAAAACCAAGGTGTGGTCTCTGACCAGCAGCTCCATCCGAAACATCAATGTGAAGCCATTCAACTCTGACATTGTGAGTGTTGCTGGAGATTTTCTCAAACATCGACTGAAGCCGTTCACCTCCTCCGCTGTTGTCTCTAACATTCTCCTTCCCATCTTCTAGATGAATGGAAACAAAGAGGGTGTGACTCCCACCAAGATGAACACGTGGGACAAAAGCACCAACTCGGCCAATCGTATCGACCTCTCCGCCGTGTAGGACCAACAGATCCGTCGCGTCTGTCTGCGGCAGGGAGAGCTGAATCTGAAGCTCACCTGGTGCAGAATGACAAAACACTGGCCAGAATATTCTCCCACTTTTGTTATGTAATGAATCGGACGCTCATCCAAGCTCAAGTGAAAGTGATACCAAAGGAGGTGTTGTGTAGCTGGATAATATCTTCACCTTTAAAGACAAACAGACTCTGAGGACTGTGCCTTATTATTGTCTCGTTAAATATATATTAAAAAACATATTGTGTTCCCAAAAACAAGAGCAGGGATTTCTGAGGAGAGTCTTATAAGATCTGTGAGTGTAGTTCAGGGTCTGGCAATGACGCTCTGTGAATTGGAGCATCTACATTTGTCTGGTTGCATCGTCCATCTGTATACAGCTGTTTATTTAACATTGAATTGTTCAATATTTGTTGGGCGGGGGTGAAATATACTTATTTGCTTTCTTGCTGAGAGTTAGGTGAGAAGATTGATATGAAAATGAAGCTGGTTAGCGTAGCTTAGCACAAAAAAACAGCTAATATTACTTACTAGTCCAACAGCAGTTGGGTATAGCTAACGTTTTGTTTAGGAATGGAGTCTGTTAACATCAACAAACAAGTCCAAAGTCAAAGCTAACTACTGCAAAGCACATGAAACATGCTGTCATATTTTGGTTTTAGCTGGCTGACGGTAACTAGCTTGCGAACAAAGATAAATTGCTAGCTAGCTAATGTACCAAAATCCTTTCTTGGGTGGATAACGTCAGCCAGACTCTCAGTTTTCTTGCAAACGTTATCACTAGCTAAACACTATGAAATTAGTTGTGCAGCTAATGTGATCCATGTGATCTAGCTCCTGTTCTGGCACGACACCTGCTGTAAACCTCCTCTTCTTCTTCCCAGTGGTCTAACACGCCTGTGGTACAAACACAAACACTCCTAGCTAACAGCAGCTAACAAACTGAGCTAACATTAGTTGACAGTAGCTAATCACAGAGAGTTGAGGGAAAGTTACACAATGTTGCATTAAACGTACACGCTAGCTGTTTCCCCTTATTTACAGTATTTGTGCTAAGCTAAGCTAAGCTAAAGTAATCGGCTGCTGGCTAAAGAAAGCTAAATCACAGAATATTCCTTGAAATCACAGAGGTGTGTTTAGTCTCACGCATATTATAATTTGAATGATAAGTGTATACTTTCGACCTGGATGAACTTCTCAGAGATTCACCTGATTCTTGCGGCTTCAATCCAACTTTTGGGGACAACGCAGCAGCACAACAACCAGCAGCGTACTCGGTGAATTAGACCCTATGTAATTCTGATATAATGTATTTATTTATTTTGTGATTCTGAGTTCTGTATCGTGTCTCCTTCTGCAAAGTGTCACAGCTCAACAAATCAGTATGTTAGATTCAGTGTCTGTCTGTTTGTTGTGTTTGCAGCGTGTTCACGTCTGAGCACGCCGCTCTATGTTATGCTTCTTTGAGGAAAAGTGAATACTGGTTGTGTTTTGGACACAATTCTGTGAAGTTTTATGGTGTCTTTAGCTATTTCTGTTGCTAATTTCTTTTTTTTTTTTTCATACATTTTTTGTACACTAAAATATGAAATATGTTCTACAACAGAGGGGACTTAATAAGGGTGTTGTTGTTTTTCTTAACATACTGTGAGAATGGAGGGAGATGACATATTTTAAAATGTAATTGATCTTACACTGTACCAACATTAGGTTTCCTACAAACAGGATTTACTGTAAGTCACTCTGCGCTCACTTTTCATGTCCGATTTTTTTAAAGTTAAATATTTCAGTATTTCTATGCTTGTATGGCCATAAATGATTGATGGTACTATGGTTTGTGCTTCCAATTATCTTTACTATAAAATGTTTATGACAAGAAATCAGTGTTGTCTTTGTTTATACCAAACATAATATCACAGAACTCGACCACATTGGTCGTCCAGCCTCTTCTGGCTCCCGGCTAATCTAAAAATCACCAAAGACTTTGATCATCATTGGGCTGAATCGTGCTTAGCGGAGCTTAGCATAAAAGCATAGCTTAGCATGAAGGTGACAAAATCAGTCTAAAGCTCAGTAATTCATGTTATATCTCATTAATTTAATATGTACAAAGTGTAAAGATCATACATTGCTGTTTTACAATTACAAGCTAGCCATTTCCCCTTATTTCAAGTATTTGTACTAAATTAAGCTAAAGTAATCTGCTGCTACCAAAACAATGCAGTTACATTCACTTTAATGTACTTGCAATGTAGTGATGGGTTGCTCGTGAACGAGCCGGTTCAAAAAGCCAGCTCCGGTACGTGAGCCATTGAGTGATAGTAGAAAAAAAAGAAGTGTCAATAGCGGTCCTTTTTTAGGTGTTTCTATCTCCTTTGTGTAGCAGTGGTTCTACAAGCACATTCACTGGGCGGTTTCAGAGTTACAAGGATCTGTAAACGCAATGAAAACAATTGGCTACAGCAATTTATTGATATTAGAAAATGTAAGTTTTACTTTTGAATACTTCAGTACAAAGGATGCATTGAAGATATACATGACATATGAGTAGACATACAAATCATAAATTAAATGAGCGCTGTATTTGGCTGAATTATGAAAGTTATAAGTGGTAACATGAAGAGTTGTTTGGGAGCCGAATGCTCTTGTTGGTGAGCTGAGTCAAACGATCCGACTCCCTGAAAAGAACCGAACTTCCCATGCCGTCAAACATCTGCTAGTGTGTCTGCGCATGCGCCGCCGTGAGATATGAATAAGTCCCGCAGCTGACGGTGAAGAAAACAATAACATGAGAGCTCGGTGTGTGAAAACACACACTAACGTTCAAGTTTAAACTCGTGCCGGTAACGGAGGACTCTTCTGAGCCGTTAAACAAGCACAGCGAGCCGCCAGCAGTCTGTTCACATCCAGTTATTATCCAGTTATTTCTGCCTACGCACGAACTTTTCTTCTTGTTGACACAAACTTCGCATCATGTTGTCGTCGGTGTTTTGAAGCCCGTCACGTGTGGAAACGGTGAAATGGGATTTTACCGGCGTGTCGTGGGCCTGTCCGTGTGTTTCACCTGCAGAATCAACGTGTCGAACCTGCCCGGACTCTCTGCTGTTGTTGTGTTTCTGTGACCGTCCATGGAGTCAGTCGGCAAGTTTGAGTTCAACAGGAAGGACCTGGTTGGTCACGGCGCCTTTGCAGTTGTGTTCAAAGGCAGACACAAAGAGGTAAGTCACACACCTGAGACAGACTGAGACTCATCAATATAAAGCTGCTCTGTCCATTTATTATTTTATTATGTTTCCACAAACATGACTGGGAAGCTGCTGTGCTGAGATTTACCTTGAAATGTTAAAAAAATATATCCAAAATTATAGAAAATAGTTAAAAATTGCCTCTAAATGTTAAATATTATCACTTTAATGATATAAAATCGCCTTTAAATGTTAAAAAATATAACTAAACTGAGAGATACTAGTGAATATTTGCTAAAAATAGAACTAAAATGATGGAAAATGGCATAAAATTGCCCCAAAATGTTAGAAAGCATCGCTAAAATGATATAAAATAGTAAAAATTGACTCTGAATGTTTAAAATATAACTCAAATGATATAAAATAGTATAAAATTCACTCTAAATGTTAGAAATATAACTAAAATGTTAAAAATAGTGAAGAATTGTCTCAAAATGTTAAAAAAAATAACTAAAATGTTAGTAACTAATGAAGTGAAGTCCTTGAAAAGACCTTTATTTGATGTTTAAGAAGGTGTGTGAACACACACACACATAGTCACCTTAAGTTTCACACCTCTTTGTTTATGTTTCCAGAAGCGTGACTGGGAAGTTGCTGTGAAATGTATCAACAAGAAAAACTTGGCCAAATCTCAGGCTCTGCTCGGCAAAGAAATCAAAATATTGAAGGTAAAATAAAGTTTTCATACATTTTCTGTCATTTTCTGTCTGTTTGTCTTTAAAAATAAAAATGTCTTCCCACCTCTTCCAGGAGCTCAAACATGAGAATATTGTTCGACTGCTCGACTATCAGGTTTGTTCTCACTCCTTTCCTCTCACACACTTCCTCTGTACGGTGTTAAACTTCATTTGGCTGCTGGACTTTGTAGTTTTTCATGATGTTAGCGACCTTGATGACCTGCATGGAGCTGTAGTTTATGTTAAATTATGTTAAAGTTTTCTGCACACGATGCTGCAGCCTCTGCATGTCATAGACTGAATAAACAGGTCGCACAAAGCACATGCCATTAACCGTTTGTTTGCATAGGAGTGTGTGTGCCTTCCCTCTTCTCACCTTACTAACACCTGCCAGACATCCAGACAGGAGTGAGCTGATCTCTCACTCTTTCGGACAGATGGCAGGGTGCAGCCGGTTTAAACAATAGCTTATAAAACACACACCGTCTGAGCGGCGACACACACGCGGCACGCAAGGCTAATGAGTTCAGATGATTCAGTCAGGTCAGACCGCAGGAGCGCTTACCTGCGCACCTGTGCACCTCCTACAACCTGTAGTGACGCAGCATCACAACAGCTGTAAGGTGTAAGTAAACACAGCAATACACAGACCATACTGGATTTAACATGGATCCTTGAAATCCTTGAATTGTTTTAAGAAACAGTGAAGGCATTGCAGGTTTTTGAAAAACAAACAGAAAAAGACATGCATCATTGAAAGTGCTTGACTTTTTATATTTTGTGCAATAATAGAAATTTAAGTTCTTTTGATATTAATAAACATGTTAGGTGGATCTGTGCCTCAAACTATGGCCTGTTGTATCCTTGAATTTGAAGGAATTAGGCAGAAAACACAACTAAAATGTGAAAATTGCCTTGAAGTATTAAAAAATATAACTAAAATGTTACAATATTGTGTTAAAACGCCTCAAAATGTTTAAAAAATATAACTAAAACAATAGAGAATAGTGAAAAAGTGCCTTGAAGTATTAAAAAATAGTGAAGTGTAGTCCTTGTAAACTACGTCACCCTGAATGTCACAGCCTTTATCCCGCCCTGTGTCACCTCACCGCTCGGTGACCGTATCTATGGCAGTGAAGCAGAAGGTGCCAGATTGGGGAGGAGGGGTCCTGGATGATTCAGGGAGCCGAGCTGAGCTGGACGAGGGCCATGAGTTCGCCTCCGTCAGGAGGTCCAGAGATTCTAGAAGCACCGCTGGTGACGGGCCAAGAGAGAAATGACTCAATCTGAGACATGAGCTGGGGTCATTGTGACTTGGAGTGCTGTTTATATGAAATAAATGTGATGTTTTTATTATTAAAGTAACTTTTAGCTCTGATCGTTTGCCTTTTTCTCAACAGGAAATGGGAGGATGTGTGTATCTCGTCATGGAGGTAAGTTAAATGTTAGGAACGGTCATGTTCGGTCTGTTAACAAGTCAAATCTTCTGCTAAGACTCGTCTTTCTCATCTTTTCAGTACTGCAACGGAGGCGACCTGGCAGAGTACCTCCACTGTAAGTTTTCTACATGCAGTGGGGCTTAATATAGCTCCAGCTCACTACTGTAAAGTTTTCCATTTCACCTGGAGACAAAGCAACAAACTCCTCACTGAACTTTTAGTTTATTACGTGTAGCTTATTGTTGCGCAGAGGCTTGGCTGAGCTTCTCGGTGTTTTGTGGGAATAATAGGATTTTGAAGAGACAGAACAGAACAGCCATAGATTCAGCTTCCAGCAGGTCAGCGGGTAAATTATCAGTAATACTCCCCGAGTGCTTAACCCAGATAAAACTAAACCCTAGAATTAGCTTTCCTGCAAACTCTGTAGAAACCAAAGTGTCCAAAATAAGCTTCTGTTCCTCATGTTGTTGGCTGTCTTGTGATTTCACCACAGTTAAATTCTCACTTGACTGTCACACTTGAAAATTTCCTCCCACCTCAAGTTTCATGCGCTGTTTCGAAAGATGATGACGCGGCAGCAGAGGGCACAGTTAAATTTACCTCCGTAGAGTTGATGTGTCTATTTAAATGCCAACGTTAGAGCGTTGCTCTAATTCTGCCGCCGTGCCAAGCGTCTCTTATTTTTTAGATTTGTCCGTTCTGTGTCCTCCTGCCAAGCAGGCACATCCAGCACAACACTACTTGGCAAAGGTTCGCGGAGCACCCACATGACCTCACCCATCTGTCACACACTTATCCCCTGTCCTCCGGTGGAAAAACACTGCAGCTATAAATACTGGATGTACTGGGAGAGGGGGAGGAGGAGGAGGAGGAGGAGGAGGAGGAGTGCAGAGCTTGACATTAATTTCCAAATGAAGCTCCACCGTAAACAAAATTCTCTTCCACGAAGTCTGACAGCAGTGACGCACGCTGATGTGACGAGAGATGAACATCTACCTTACACAATATTAAAGTTTCTGGTGAGAGTGACGGCTCCATCAGAAGATCAACAGCTCCAACTAAGAATTTATTCAACATTACGTCCATAAAATGTCGAGTGTGGAAGTGAAAATGATCCTGTAAATATTAGAAAACATAAATAGACTATTGAAAATAGTTATATAATAGTCCATAACAGTAGAAACTCTTAATGTTGAAAATATAACTCAAGTCAAGTCTTAGAAAATAGTGAAAATGTGTCTCTAACTATTAGAACAGATCACTAAAATAATAGAAAAGAGTGAAAATTGCCCCTAAATACTAAAAATATAATTGAAATGTGAGAAAATAGTAAAGATTTGCCTCTAAATATTAAAAAATACGATTAAAATGACAGAAAATATAAGTAATATGTTAATAAATTGTGAAACATTGCCTTAAAGTGTTAAAAGTATAACTTAAATAGTAGAAAATTGCCTCAAAATAACTAAACTCTTAGAAAATAATGTAAATGTGCCTCTAAATATTAGAAAATGAAATTAAAATGACAGAAAATAGTAAAAGATAGCCTGTAAATGTAAAAAAAAATGTAACTTAAATGATAGCAAATAATAGAAAATTGCCTTGAAATGAGAAATTATAGCTAAAATCTTAGAAAATGTTAAAAAAAGACGAGACAAAAGCTGAAAATATTCACATTTGAGAGTATTATGGCCTTCCTGCTTTAAAAAGTCAAAATAATCCCAGTGTAATCATCCTCAGTCAGATCAGTAACCTTTAAATGTACATGCAGCCATGCTAACTCCCTGGTGTGTTTCACCCCTCAGCTAAGGGCACGCTAAGTGAGGACACCATCCGTGTCTTCCTGCAGCAGATCGCTCAGGCCATGAAGGTCCTGCAGAGCAAAGGCATCCTCCACAGAGACCTCAAACCTCAGAACATCTTACTCTGCCACGCAGAGGGGCGCAGGTCGAGTCCCATCAACACCTGCATCAAGATCGGTAAGGACCTCACCCACCCGGGAGAGGATGACGGGACTGAGCGTAGAGCACGTCTAACTGCGTCTCTCTCCTCCTGCAGCCGACTTCGGGTTCGCACGTCACCTGCAGACGAACACAATGGCAGCCACGCTGTGCGGCTCTCCCATGTACATGGTGAGTATTAACGTCTTCGCTCTGTGCCAGCGAGGTTTATTGTCACCGTGTGCCTAAGCTGTGAGCTGCTGTCTGTCTGGACGCAGGCTCCTGAGGTCATCATGTCCCAGCACTATGACGCCAAGGCTGACCTGTGGAGCATAGGTACTATTGTGTACCAGTGTCTGACCGGGAAGGCGCCGTTTCACGTGAGTCCTGCACACAGATAATCACAAACAGCACACGATACGTCCCTTTCACAACAGCCCTGTCCCACCTGCCTCTCTGTCATATCCAGTGTTGCTAGTTGGAAAATGCCGGAACAGCTCGACTACTCGTTAGCTAAGAGTCTTGTTTACAGACGAGGGATAAGCGGAAATGGCCGCGAGCCATTTCTCTGAACACATAGCACCCATAGTAAATATTGCTTCACAACCCTGTGAGTGTTACTCTCTGCCGTTCACGTGGCCGCTCACATGAAACTCGTCTCAGGTGTGATTTATTGACATGTGCTGATGTTTTGTCTCCTTTTTTTTCGTCCGTTGTCGAAGACCTTTGACCTTTTGTAACTGTTGGAGGTTCCTTTGAAAGCAGCGGGAGGGAAGATAGACTTTTTCTATTTCTGTCAGGCAGGTCAGTGAGTTAAGTCCAAGGGTTAGATGAGGTTCGCTGCTGCTGGTTTACTTAGCTGACACATGTTGTTTATGTTTGGCTTTTATGCGCCGGATTTAAAGGATCAGTACGGAGGACTTGGTGGCATCTAGCGATGTAGTTGCAGATTGCCGCCCCTTCAACTCTATATGGTGGCTCAGACCCAGTGAGAGTGTTTGTCTGTCCTGGGCTGCTGTAGAAACATGATGGACCCTGAGGTCCAGCAGCATCTGTCGATAGACGGATATAAAAGTCTCATTCTAAGGTAACAAAAACAAAACAGTTCTTATTTTCAGGTGATTATACACAGATGAAAATAGTGTGTAAGTGGAGCCCTTTGAATCTGACACGCTGGACCTTTAAACTGAAACTGATTTGTGAGTTGTGCTCAAACTATTTACAGTATAACGTCAGAGAAAGAAATGCATTCACTCATTTCAGCAGAGTGCATACTCAGCTCTAATTATGACATGATTACTCATGCCATGCTCGTGTCATCGTGTAGTAATGACTATTTTTCACCTTGTGAGTTTGTTACTGTGTCATCATGGTAAAATGTAGCACAAGCGTCACAGTGGTGCAAGATAGAGTCAGGAAACTGTACAGGTGTGTACGAGTTTAGAGTGCTCGTGTCGTAATGTGGAAACTATAGACGATATAAATTTGTACCAGGCTGTAAACATGTTTATTTCTGCTGTGAAGTTGGACATTTGAACATGGGGACTTATGGAGACTGACTCACTTCTGGAGCCAGCCTCAAGTGGACGTTTGAGGAACTGCAGTTTGTGGCTTCACTTCACAGACGCGGAGGTTTGGTAGTAACACTTACTGGGTTGGAAAGTCAACACGTTGACGGACGTTGCTGCTCTCCGGTTTGTTCATCTCACGATTGGTCATTTTTAAATGTGACTCATGTTTCTTGTGTGTTTTTATAGGCCAGCACCCCGCAGGAGCTCCGGCTGTTCTATGAAAGCAACAGGACCCTCTTACCCAGGTTAGCACACCCCTCGCCAACACACACAAACACGTGTATATATATACACTGGACACACACACTATACACACACAGGAAGCTGATAAGGTATTAGATGGAGATCTGTCTCGTCTGCAGTGATGAATGACCGTTCGTCGGCCTTCACACTCATGTTTGTGTGTTTGTGAATGATGTCCGGTGTGCACACGCCACAGACACAAGCACACGTATATAATTACCACTTGATAAATCCACGACTAAAAATAGTTCCCAGTGTGGAAGAAACCGATCGGGCCGATCGTCTGGAACTTTCTCGATCAGCTGCCCTCACCCGATGGAAACCTAACACATGTATCACATGATATATATGCACGTCTGTGTGAGGTGTGTGTGTGTTTAATGTGAAATGTCTCGCCTTTGTTAGCTCTCTCGGCTATTTAAAGTCATTTTGAAGCTCCCGTGTCCGGAACGTGGACCTGGAGAGCGTCCAGAGGGATTTATGGATTGTTTTCCTCTGTTTTCATGGTGTACTTTGCCAACTTGTGTGTGCTTATCAGTCGCTGTGATAAAGCTGGGTGATAAGACATACACTGTGTGTGTGTGTGTGTGTGTGTGTGTGTGTGTGTGTGTGTGTGTGTGTGTCTGTCAGAAGAGGAGGTTTGTTGTTTGCTTGTCATTCTATATATAACCGTCTCCGAGCTGCCAGCTAGTGGCCTGCACGGCTATTATTTTCCACATGGCCCACATAACTCGATGCAGACATAAACACACACACACACAAACACACACACACACACACAGTCTGACTGTCATGATGCCCTGAGGTTTTGCACTGAAGCTGTAAATTAGATTAAAAATACACACATTTTACAGCTCACTCTGAGCTCATGAAACACGGCTGACCTAAATATTATTTCATTTAAACAACCACACACACTCACGTAGAGATGAGCTTATCAAGGGTGTCCTTCAATCGTACGATATTTCACGTTACATGCATGTTTGTTATACAGTAAGCAGTTTCACCGACCATTATAAGCGTCTTGATGTCATTTCTGGCCTGCAGACGCTCAAATCTTCTCTCAAAGTTCAAACTTTGGCCCACATAGGGAGCTTTCTGCAAGTTTCATGGCTACAGTTGGTTTTCCTGTGTGTGTGGAAGTGAAGGGTGAGGCATGGGGTATTCTTTTGGTCACGATCTGCAACTTCACCACTAGGTGCCACTAAATTCTACACATTCCATGTAATAGTAGCATCTTGGTGGCTCTTTCCTGCAGCGGTTACAACTCCGGCTCGTGGTCCACAGAGGTTTCTTTTGCTGCGTGTCGTTTCATGATCTAAACAGGACAACTTTGTATTTTCTAGCATCCCGAAGGAGACTTCTAGTAACCTGCGACACCTCCTGGTGAGACTGCTGCAGAGAAACCACAAAGAGCGGATCAGCTTTGGTGAGCGTCTCTCTCTCTTTAACGTTCACAACTCGTTTTTCATGATTACATTTTACCTGATCTCTTAAATCTTTTACATCCACAGACGAGTTCTTCCACCATCCTTTCCTGGAGACAAGCTCATCCGCAAAGAAATGTACGTCTCCTGCTGGTCTGAGTACAGCTTAGAGTCAGGAGAGGTGTTGTAGCCGTAACACAACAACATTTCTGTGTTTTCACAGGCTCTCCAGCTCCTCTGCTCTCCTACCCAAGTTCAGGCTCTGGCAGTTCCTCTAGCGGTTCCTCCACATCCCATCTGGCCTCCCCTCAAGTGTGTACACCAACAAGACATTCTGTTTCTGTGTCTGAGATTTATCTTCGTTATATTTGATCAAACCTTTTATTTTAGCATTCCGACGGAGAGATGCACCGACTTCAGCCCAAAGCGCGATACTCCCCGACGCAGGACGCCCCCGTCTTCCTGCTGAAAGAAATAGCAAACCAAGACAGCAGGAACACTTCGTCTTACACCGAGGAATACGTCATGGTGCCGGCCCAGTTTCCCAGTAAGACATCGAAGCCTCACTTTACAGATATCTGCACGAGTCTTTCACATCAGCACAAGAGGTCTGACTTTTTCTGTTTGCAGGTGAGTACACGTGTGAGGTAGACGTCGGGTCGCCCATCGACAGTTGCCTGATATACAGTGGGTGAGTACTCGCACCACGGTATGTCAGTTGGTTAAGATCTTAGATCTTCCATCGGCTAACAGATATCTTTCTTTAGGTGCTCACCGCTGGCTGAGCGAGGCCTCGGAGCTGCAGGAAAGACACCTCCACCCTCTCCGCCGCTACACTCTCCCTCCAAGCTGGCTAGGTAAGAGAGAGCCTGGCAGGTTTAGATTCTGGCAGGTTTTATGTACAGTCAGTCACTCCTTTGCTTCCTCGTTCATCCACACAGCAAACCTGTTGAGTTCATCAGCCGCACCTGCAGCAAAGCGGTGCCCATCCCTGTCCCGACTCAGATCCAAAACTACCAACGCATGGAGCAGAACCTGCAGCCCGTCGGCTTGCACGGCTCCACCAGGCATGTAGAGCTGCTCACCTCTGTGGCTTGTTATTGCCTGTTCTCCTTTGCCTCGTGTCTGACTACGTCTCATGTCATTCAGGGCCACACTGTGTGCAGGCAGCAGTGAAAGCTCTCCACATTGTGGAGGCTGCAGAGCTCCAGGTCCAGGATTTCTAGCAACTGGAGGAGCCCGACCACAGCAGTCCTCCCCACAAGGTAGCCATGCAGTGTTTGTGAAGCAGAGCTCTGTCACGTTACATTTGTCAGTGTTGTCATTGTTGGTCACCAGGGGCCAATTTCTGGGTGTTGACACAAGTTCCAGCGTCTGAAATGTCACGTTCAGGACACGCAGATGTGATGACGTGTTGTTTGATTTTCCTCCATGCACACTTTCACTCTGCCTGACTCATCTACTTTTATTTTGACAACACCCAGAGAACATGCCTGAGCTTGTTTCATTCAGTGTTATGAGCGAAGGTGTTCCAGTGAGCGCTGATGATTTACTAACAGGCTCCTGCTGATGCTTTAATCTGTATAAAACTCTGTGTTCTAGTGGGAATGACTCCAAAACCCTCAGAGCAGACTCTCCCGCTCAGCTCGAGAACTGGACTGTTCACCGGATCTCCTGACACACCACAGACCTCCAACCTAAAGGTGACTAATAACTACAAGAAGCTCACGCTGTAGAGTTGAACGTTCAGTACAGTGCACATGTTGGAGAATAAATCAGGATGTGTTCCAACAGCAGGTTAAATCAAGAAAGCCAACCAGAGCCAGGACAGTCCTGGACCTGCAGTCCCTTGACCCGTCTCCTGCTTCCCAGACTGACCTCAGCAGGAACTCAGCCAATCAAAAGGGTCCTTTTAAAAGGTCAGAACAGTCTGATGTTGATATATTAATATGGATATGATACATTAATGTCAATAATCTACATCTACCTGAGTCATTCATGAACACCTGCCACCTGTCACCTCGAGATGTCACACAGTATCAAAGATATGTCATGTGATAAACGACTAAACGCTCTCGATGTCTGCTGGTGTGTCGGCCGTCCAGGTCGCTGAGCACAGGCAGGCTGTCCGACATGCTGCTGAAGGCCGCGTTTGGAGCTCACCTGTTTGAAGTGGGAAGTGACGAGAGCCTCAACTGTGAGAAAAGCATGGATATCACAGGTAGACACGTGATTTCTGCTGACACTGTTTGTTCACCTGTGAAACGGTTGGATCAGTACATATTTTATAGCCAGTGACTGTGAAGTTTACTGGGCTGCATTTCTTCTTTGCTCCTACAGCTCCACCTACTGGTTGTCACAGAGGCTTCCAGTACCCAGACAGCCCGCCTCCTGCCATCTTCACCATGGGCTCTCCAGCCAAAGGAGACGCTCCTCAGGTGTTCTCAGGTAGGTGTCGAGGGTAATTTTATCTTGTTCTGCAGTTTAAGTACTTTGTACTTTGTTTTAACATATCATTATGAACTAAAGGTTGAAACAATCCTGTCTGCCATCGGACTCAGTATTTCCTCCATTTAAGGGACTATTCCTGCTCATGTTTTCTTCCAAACTGTTCCACCCCCCTCCATCCCGATGCTGTTTGTTTGTGTGAAGCAATAACATTACTCAAACTCTGTTTATGTATGCGGTGCATGTCATTACAATAGCTTTTGCCTGTTTCCAGATTCAGTATAAAATTGTGTCAGTTTCAATTTACCTCTTCGGTGAACGTGCTTCTTTCATGGTGTGGATCATGTGTTTGAGGGATTGTCAAATGTTTGGGGGAGGTCTGTTCCCACTTTAAGTAAAAGAACAAGCTTTGATTCCTCACATTAAAGTTACAGTCTGGTGTTAACTTTACCTTTTTCAAATAAATAATAAAATAACATGATAAAAGCCAGTTACTCCCATGCTCTCTGTCCGTCTGTCTTAAACACAGGCTCTCCCAGCTACATTAACTCAGCCTGGCTACTCAACAGTCGCCTTCTTCATGGAGGAAGCCGTAGAAACAGTGAGACTGAAGCCATGGACGCTACTCCACACAGCAGTCTGGTCTTCCACCCTCCAGAGCTGCCTGAGGACACACTGATGGAGGTACAGATGAATACTGTGATGATGCTGTGAGGCGAGGTTACAGACTAACTGAGATTCCAGTTTGAGTCTTGTATTTTTTCTCTTCACAGCAGGCTCATACGGACGCTCTGAGTGACCTGCGCTTCACCTTGGCTTTTGTCCACTGTGTCATGGAGCTGGCTTCTTCTAAGGATCCAGGGCTGGGTGCCATCAGCAGTCCTGATGTCTCCTTTCTGGAGCAGAGCTTGGTGACAGATCAGATCAGCCTTCTGAGTAAAGAATGGAGGTGAGACGCATGAACCTTGAAGGAGGAGTGCCCTTCCTTCGCAGATCTTCTCGGGAATAACTTTCTGTTTCCTGTTTTCCAGCTACGCGGAGCAGTTAGTGTTGTACATGAAGGCTGAAGAGTTTCTGTCATCAGCGCTCCACACTGCCAAAGAGAACATCAAGCAAGGCCAGCTCCTTCCCTCTGCTACAGTCAAACAAGGTGAGACCAGCGAGGCTAGTCCAGCACTTTAAGTAGACTTTTGATCAAAAACTAGCGAGCCAACAACTTTGCTAACAGCCAAACATCAACAAGGTTTCCCAGTTTCACCAAAATCAGTGAAATAGTTGGTGGTGTGTGACAGAGACACTGTTCACCTGACTACAAGTCAGTGTGGCATCAACAGGATAGTGAAGCTGTTACATGATGTTGCAGAGAGCAGCTTGACTCATCCGTGTCTCCTTGTGCAGTGATCAGGAAGCTGAATGAATTATACAAGAGCTGTGTAACATACTGTCGCTCCCTCAACCTTCGGCTGCAGACCTTCTTGATGGATAAACAGAAGCTCATGGACCGCTTCAACGGACTCACAGCAGAGAAGCTCATCTACACTCACACTGTGCACATGGTGAGCTCACCACCCAGCAGGGGATGTTGTGATATTCACTCTACTATGCATCTAAATATGTGTGTGTGTGTGTGTGTGTGTGTGTGTGTGTGCATTTAGGTACAGTCTGCTGCTTTAGATGAGATGTTCCACTATGGCACGGCGTCAGTCCAGCGCTACCATAAAGCCCTTTTGCTGATGGAGGGTTTGTCCAGAATCATCACGGGGCAAAAGGACATCGACAGCATAGATAAATGTATGTGGCAGCACAATCAGAGCGCGTATTAATTGATTGCACATTTTATTCTAATCAGAACTTTTCAATATCTCTGTTGTTCACAGGTAAGCAGTGCATCGAGCGACGCCTTTCTGCTCTGCAGACCTAACAGTATTCATGAGCTCTACAGCTGCTCCTGCATTATCTTCCCTCACCCATCTCCACCTTCAAAATGTGGATGGATCTTCCCCAGGCTGTCAGTACACACAAGCACTTTGATCTGTCTTAAAGGGAAATGACCACTGGAGCTGCATCTGCTCTTTATCCCACCGCACAGTCTGGAAATCTTTTACATAAATGCACAGAAAAGGCTGGAAGTCCTTGAAAAGTTCTTGAAGACAGATTTGTGTTATGACTGTTTTGCACATAGAATAATGGGTTTTTAAAAGTGTTTTACTTGAAACAAAGATTGTTTAGTTTGTGTTATGTGTACAGTTAAAGTCCTCCGGCCAATAGGAGACAGAATATTTTGGATGAGATGACCAAATATTGCAAAGTCGTAGCAGAAATAGTAAAACTGTGCCTGCTTTATGTACATTTTTCATCACAGCAGAGTAGTGGATGTAAAAGTAATTAAGGTTATGTTTGACCTCATGCAGAATAATTGTCTTACTGTCGTATAGACTATATTTTGGTATTTGAATGAGAGTTAAGTTTTTTCACTGATCCATCGATTCCCTCCCTCAGGTGGTGATGTATTCAGTCAGTGAGGTACTTTAACTGCATGTCACGTTGTTCATGTTTATCTGCTGTTTGCGTGTATGTGTGCACAATAGTTTTCAGCTAATTTGTACACGATTTTAGCCTGACAAACAATTACAAATTCAAATTTTGTGTAAATTTTAGTGTCAAAAAAAAAAAGTTTGTTAGAATTTATCAAATTGCCTTTTTTTCTACTTTTATTTTGACTGCCAGTCAAATTTGCCAAAATGAGTTGTTAAACACTGTGTGATAAAAATAAATAATATTTATTGTTAAAAACTTTAGATTCTAAAGTCTTTTTTTAGCTACCATGCTAATTCAGTAATAGTTAGCCACAATGTCACTATAATTAAAGTTCCAGTGTGTAGAATTTAGTTGCATCTAGTGGACTAATCGCTGCATTGCAATCTCACATCACCCTCACCTTCCTAGTGTAAAGGAGAAACAAACACTTGAAAGGCCCTGTCTGGAGTCACTATTTAGTTTGTCTGTTCTGGGCTGTATGATGTAGTTTGCTGGGGAGGAAGCAGCAAGAAGAGGGACGCTGCACCCTGGACAAACATTTTTATTTCTACAGTCACTTTCTGTTTTTTATATAGTTTTTGTGTAAATGTTAAGCATGGTTAACTTCTTAACACAGTTATATATTTATCTTCTATACAAATGTTTAATTTCTCTGCAATTATTTTATTCCAATCTATCTAGTTTGTCTGTTCTGGGCTACTGTAGAAACATTGGTGTTTCAACATGGCGGCCTCCATGACAGAGGAACCTCTCCCACTGTAGATATTTAAGGATAATTTTTAAGTAAGAAAAACAAAAAGATTCTTAATTTAAGGTGATTATACATGCATGCAAACATAGTTAATTTGTGTATTAATACGTTTATATCGTTTATTTATTTTAAATTAGGCTTTTTTTTTAATAATGCTAATTTTCGGCTAATATTAACGAGCAAGCTAACGTCATCGTTCGCGCCGTTGCACTTCCTGGAGATTGAACTACATCCGGGTCACTCGAAAGGTTGCTGCGGTCGCCATGTTGCTGAATGAAGTTAGCTCCCGCTAGCCGCTAGCAGCAAATATCGATATTTATTTTTTCCGCGGGATAACAGTTGTTACAGCATGTGACTTCATTGTAAATATGACTTAGGATTTATGAAACATCTACAGAAGCCCCATTCCCTGTAAGTAACACCTACGAGCGGGATATAAATGTATTTATCCGTGTGGCAGCTGGCCTGTTAGCAATAACAAGCTAACGTCGTTAGCGTCGGCTAGCACGCGTCCCGTCAGCGAGGCTCAGTGTAATTAATGAAATGACACAGACAGCTTCATTCTGGGCGTTATGGTTTAATATTAGTAACCTAACATGAGTAAATATGTCATCCTAACTCACGCTTGTTTGTTAATATTCTTAAAAATGATACTAATCGCCTGGCGGCAGCTAACGTGACGCCCCAGAGCTAACGTAAACGGCGTAACAAACAATGAAAATTTAAAGCCGGTACTCGTTAAATGTTGCTGTATGTCACTGATTTTTAGTTCTAAATCTAACGTCGTTTATTGCAGCGTAGAAACTGATACTTTAATTAATTTATCAACCCTTTAATTTACAGTAACGGGCCGTCAATTCACCGCCGCTAACATCAGTAACGTTAGATCACCTTTGTTTAGCATGCAGGTGAAGCTTTGTCTGACGGACAGCTGCAGGTTAGACCACATCAGGCTCATTCATAGCACAGGGCAGTCTGTGTTACATGTAAATAAGGTGCACACAGATGTAAAGATGGGCTGTAGTAGTGATATTACGGTAAATGAAGTACTGTTAAAGCAAGGTGTGTGTTCATCAACACACCACCTGTCAATCTTGAAGCGTACTGCTCACTGTTACTTTATTTTATATGACTGTGTGTGTATTTATTTAAGATCTAAATATAGTATTAACATACGAAGTGGGTAATAAACCCTCTGTTACATTTCATGTGAAGATTCTGGGGCAATTATAAAGTCATCTCTTACAAAATCTCTGTTAAGCTCTATTGTTGTTTATTGTTGAGGTTGTAGTTTGCAGTGGTGTTAAACTGGACTATATTATATTGAGAGGTGTTTCTAATATTTTGGCCACCCCATTCACATACATAAGGTACACACAGGTGTAAAGATGGGTTGTAGTAGTTATATTACGGTAAAGAAGTACTGTTAAAGTACTGTAAGTACTGTTAATTCCATGTGAAGATATCA
The DNA here is from genome assembly GCA_028641955.1 of Protonibea diacanthus. NCBI lineage: Eukaryota > Metazoa > Chordata > Actinopteri > Sciaenidae > Protonibea > Protonibea diacanthus. The sequence continues at coordinate 25,463,624 of CM053985.1, forward strand.
GGGCTAATCTAATGGTATCTCTTGCAAAATCTCTGCCAGTTGTCATATTTATATTGTCTATATGCATTCATTCATTAGGTACACTGCAGTACATGTACAGCAACTCTGCCTTAAATTCAATTTTCATGAAGTTTATTGGTCTCATAGTCCTCAAATAACCGAACAATCCTGCAGAAAAAGGAGAAATGAGTTTATTCCCAGACCTCATTTGTGTAATATTATCAGTAATCAGAGCGGGCTTTAGTCATATACATACAACAAGAGTTGTAGTTGTTGTTTTGCCTGGAGTAAAATAGAATATTCTCAGACAATATATCATCTTCTTTTCTGAATACATTATTAAGTTATTAGTACCAGAGTTACTTCTTTGTGCCTGCATTGTTTACTCAGGTGACTTTTAGCTGAGATGATTAATGCTGAGGTTGTAGCTGGCAGTGGTGTTTCTCACTTTTTGCCCTCTCGTGTCTGTAAATCTTTTGGCCAAATATTAGAAACATTTACTGCAACATTACTGCAAACTACGACCTCAGTAATAAACATAATTGTTAAAAAAACACCTCTCTGACGGTGTCAACAAAAACTGAAAGATTATAAGCTTCATAAAAGTTGAATTTATGTACAAGTGTGCCAGTCTGTCCTAGTGAGAAACTAGAGTTCATGAAGACCATGTTGGGTGTGTTTTTGGTATCTTACGTGAAGCTCTTTGGTCACATTAATTAGTTAAAAATCACTCATTGTGCTTTGCTGCCCTTTCCACAGATTATTGTGTTTAGACAGTAACAGTGTCACGCAATGCACCATGGAAGTGGATCACAGAATATGCAACGACAGCTCCAGAGATCCAAGTCTGTCAGTGGGCCTGAAGCTGAGGAGCAGCAGCAGCAGCAGCAGCCCACCTTGGCAGTCACACAGCAGCAAGCTACAGTTAATCACCCTCAGTCTCCTGTGACTACGTTTTCCTCTGCTGCCAGCCCTTCGGCGCCCCAGTCGCCCAATTATCAAATAATCATGAGTCGCAGCCCGGTCACCGGTCAGAACATGAACATCACGCTGCAGAACGTGGGTCAGATGGTGACTGGTAACCAGCAGATCACCCTCACCCCGCTCCCCATCCAGAACCCGGCATCTCCCGGCTTCCAGCATACCACATCTCAGTGGAGGTTCGAGCACACTCCATCCTCCTACATCCAGGTCACCTCACCTGTGCCCCAGCCCATGCAGCCTCAGAGTCCCACCCAGCACAGCCCGGTCCCCCTGCAGGGTGTGACGAGGCCAGGAGCACCCGCGACAGCGCTGGGTGTGTGTGGACAGAGTCCGACTCGATTTGTCGAAGCCGGTATGTTAGTGCGGCAAATCAGTTTAGGCAGTCCGTCGGGGAGTGGCCACTTTGTTTACCAGGAGGGGACGGGGCTGGCCCAGATCGCCCCAGCCACAACCGGCCAGGTCCAGTTGACCTCTCCAGGAGCGCCAGGCTCTGTGAGGGAACGTCGGCTCTCTCAGCCTCACTCACAGACCGGAGGCACCATCCACCACCTTGGACCTCAAAGTCCCGTGGCCACCGGCACTGCCCTCCCCACTCTGGGCAGCCCGGGTCACATCACCACTTCCAACCTACCTCCACAGATCAGCAGTATCATTAGAGGACAGCTGGCACGCCCGATGATATTTGAGAAAACGTCACAAGGTGTGGTCGCCGGAGTAGGAACCACAGCGTCGTTCACTACACCCACCTCCATCCCACCCTCTAGCCCATCCCTCACCAGTCCAACACAGGGGATCCCCAACAACCCTCTCGCTCCCTCTAGCATGGCTGTGGGCACCGTAAAGAAGCAAGCTCCCAAGAAGTTGGAGGAAATCGCTCCTTCCACGCCAGAGATTGCCCAGCTGAGAAAACAGTGCTTGGAGCACCACACCAAGAAGATGGAGAGCCTGAAGGAAGTGTTCAAAGAGTACCTGATCGAGCTCTTCTTCCTGCAGCACCTCCAGGGGAACATGATGGACTACTTAGCTTTCAAGAAGAAGCCTTGCGTTCCCTTGTACACTTACTTGAGACAGAACGACTTGGACCTGGAAGAGGAAGAGGAGGAAGAAGAACAGTCCGAGGTCATTAACGACGAGGTATTACACCGGCTGCCTCTTTAGCGTGACATCAGGTCTGACTTTTACAGCTGATGAGTGTCGTTCCTGTTTGAAATCTGCGTCTTTTTTGCAGGTGAAGGTTGTTACTGGAAAGGACGGCCAGGCGGTGACGCCAGTTGCCATAGCAACACAGCTTCCTCCCAATGTTTCTGCAGCTTTCTCTGTCCAGCAGCAGTTTCAGGTGAGAAGAGGCAACACTTGGTTTGATCATTTTATAAATATATAAATCTGTAAAAGAGGAAATCCCCTCACTGATTCCTCGATGTTTATCTTCAGGCACACCAAGGGGCTGCTGTTGGCACCATGACAAACCCCGGAGACATGGATGCCTTTAAGAGGCAACAGGCTATGGTGCAAGCAGGTAGGGCAAGGATCGTAGACTCCTGTCTCTCTTATGTTGCTTTGTTTCCTCCCCGTTTGCTTTGTTTTCTGTTTGTTTTCTTTTCTCCCTCTAATTGCTTCTGCTTTTAGATATTTGGCATCCTCTACTAGCGCTCTGTGTTGAAGTCTTAAACCCGAAGGAAGGAGAGGTGACCTGTAAGGTCTGCAGAAGGTCATTGCTCTGTGCCGAGTGCTTTTGTTTTGCGTTATGAGGGTATTGTGTGTTTTAAATCCCAGATCAGGCTAAGAGGTCCCGGATTGACGTTGGTCGCCATGGGCTGATTTTCCAGCATCCTGGTGTAGCTCCTTTAGGATCACCTGGCGTTCCACTCCAGCAGCTTATGCCAACAGCGCAAGGTAGGAGTGCCACTACCAGGCCGCTCTGTGTTCTGTTCGATGCTGCTGGACGTATCCCCTTCCTCAAACTAAAGGAGAATTTAAACAAAACAAAAGCGAACCGCAACATTCACCTTCTACAAACAAACTTCAAGCAGCAGCAGCATCAACAAACAGATCTTCATCCATCTGCTGGATTTCTCAGCAGTCCACAGGAAGTTCAGGCTTAGCTGTACCAGCCACCCGCTCTCTTTCTCTGTCAGGATAAATGGGGAAGAAGACAATCCAAGTCTGAAGAAGAGTAGCCACTCATTGGGAAGATGCCATGTCTTATGATTTTCCTTTTTTGTTTTCACTATTGATCACCCGTCGTTATCCATCTCTTCTTTTTCTGAAGTTTGTTCCCGTTAGTCATCTTTATTTGGACAGACCTTCCCGTGCTGATGGATTCTCATCTTATTTGGAGGTGGATCACAGAAAGTGGGAACCCCGTGGGAATAAATTCTTTCCGACGGGTTTCGCTTGTTTTCCCATTTTATGAATCCACGTGTCATGCTTCCTTTTGGTTTGCCATTGTCATTCCTTCACGAGTCTTTCCCTTCTCTCCGATTGTTCATACTCGCATCATCAAAAAAGGGATTCATCGTATCTTCAACTCATACCTCGTCACACCTTCGAGAGTGTCTTTGTTTATCTCATGCTCACATTTCGTTGATTTCCTTCCATGTTATCTCATGGCATTTTGTTCTGACTTGGCTTCTTTCCCCTTCAGTCTAAGTAGGAGGGGAATCATGTGGAGGAGTTGCGTTCACAGGACACAGGTTTTTGCGATTGTGATGGTGGTGGTGTGGGTGTGTCAGGGCCAGGTGTTGATGGCGTCTAGGCAAAGGTGGTGTTGCCGTGCAGGGAGGTAAGGCAGGTGCTGCTTTAGTTGTGCACAGCTCCGCTCAGGCCTGCTGTCTGCAAGAACCCCATGTGTGTCCTTTTTTGCTCACCTCTGTGCTTCTGCCGCTACGTGAGGCATCCAGATGCCTCGGTTACCGCTAGAATGACATCGCTTCATGCATGCCAGACATATGGTGTTTTTGTGAGTGTGTCCGCTCTGTATTTTTTTATTTCCCCTCTCCTCTCCCTGTCTCTTTCTCTCTTTTTTTTCATTTTCCTTTCTAACATTTCTATATTTCCTCTCTTAAAAACTCTCTTAATGCACGTGTATATTATTTGATGTTTTTTAACCACATTCTCTCAACATTTTGAAATGCAATGTTTTGGTTTTGCATTGATCAAAGTAGTGTTTTATTTGAGAGATATGTAGATTCTCACATTGATTTCATTTCTTCTGTAACCATTTTGCTGTATGACTTTCATTAGTTTTTTCCGCTCCGATCATCAGGAGGTAGTACTCTACTGTTGAATCATACAGTACATCTAGATCCTCAAGGCGAGGTTCTGAGGAGCTCTAATAGCTGAAGCTCAGACAGTCACTTAAAATTTAACGGTACTGTTTCATTATCTGTCAGCTTCAGACGATGTAACTTGTTGAAAGGGGTCTCTCAAATATTTATTAAGAGGAAGCAACCAAACAAATAAAACCCTTTTTATTATTAGCAAGAGCAAAAAACAGATGTCAACACTGATGACTTGTTTTTTACCGTCTTTCTCTGTGTTGCTTTCTATACCACCCCCTGTGTTTGTCCTATAATTTGGTCACTATGTGTACAGGCGGGATGCCGCCTACTCCTCAAGCGGTCCAGATTGCAGGACAGAAGCAGAACCAGCAGCAGTACGACCCATCCAAAGGACCTCCGGTGCAGAACGCGGCCAGCCTGCACACCCCTCCTCCGCAGCTGCCCAGCCGGTTGCCCCAAGGCGCCCTCCCGATGGCAGGCCTGCCCATGACGCTCTCTCAGCAGACTCAGTTGGTGGAGAACACGGCTCAGCCCGGCGGTCAGCTCCAGGCACAGGTGAAGGTGCAGGCAGGTGGGTCTGTCCTGGCCACGGTAAACCCCCACACACAGCTCCAGGCCCAGCTGCAGCAGCAGATGCAGCCCGGTCTTCATCTCCAGCTGCAGCCTCAGCAGCAGCAGCAGCAGCAGTCGCAGGTCATGCTACAGCCAGGACAAGCGGTCAGTCCACCTGAAACCATAAAAACAGATTTCATGTTTGTCTGTGACCCAATTTTAAGAATATATTCTTCTTCCTCCACAGACGGTGGCGCTCGCTCGCCCCGGCACAGAGTCAAACCAGCCAGTTCAGAGAATCATGACCAACTCGATATCCATGACATCCATGTCTCCTGCTCCCAACACTGCTCCGAACTCTCTTCCAGCCCCACATACTGCAAGTCCACTCCGCCCTATCGGCGCCAACATCAACCCGAGCAGCCAGTCCAAACTGACTGGAACCAATGGCATATCTGCAGTCAAAGTCAGTGGCTTCGGTCAAAGTGGAACCATGCAGTCCTCACAGGAGGGTTCTCAGGATAAGCAAGTTGAGCAGGCCAAACTGGTGAGTGCACGTGTCTTTCATTTGAATATGTTCATTGAGTACGGCCTCTTATTAACCAGGATTAATATTCCTGCTTTCTGTTCTGATGTCACAGGAGAGTCAAGTGCACCAACGCATCTCTGAGCTGAGGAAGGAGGGCCAGTGGTCAGCCAGCAGACTCCCCAAGCTCGTGGAAGCCTCGCGTCCAAAGTCGCACTGGGACTACCTCCTGGAGGAGATGCAGTGGATGGCAGCTGACTTTGCCCAGGAAAGGAGGTGGAAGGAGGCCGCAGCCAAGAAGGTACGACAGAGAAAGACATGAAATCACACATCGGCACGACAAAACAGGAAGTGATGTTGAACTGACTTGTGTGTGTTTGCAGCTTGTTCGCACGTGTGCCCGTTACCATCAAGAGAAGAAGAAGAGCGAAGAGAGGTCGAAGAAAGAACGAGAGATTCATCTTCGTCACATCGCCAGCACGATCGCCCGAGAGGTGGAGTTCTTCTGGTCCAACATTGAACAGGTGTGTTTATTCATTTCTGTATTTATTTGTATTAATTAATTTTTACATTATAATTATAAATGTCTGACTGAAGTCTTTTTTCTGTCAGGTCGTGGAAATTAAACTCCAGTTTGAAATTTATGAGAAGAGGCTGAAAGCACTGAGCTTACAAAAAGCCTCAGCCAAAGGTACGTCCCACTGAGCAGCTTCCAAGAATCATATTTGCTCTGCGTCATGAGCTTTTACTTTCCCATCCTTTGGTTCTGGTCCAGAGCTAAACTGTGCCGCTCCACCTCACCTGTAAATCCTTTTTTTATTAAGCAGATTTGTGGTATTGAACTTCACTTACTTTGTGTTACAGCAGCCGGTCAGTCCACAGGAGTGAAAGCAGAGAAAGAGGTCGGTGCACCGACACACTGACACAACACAGATGCACATTTTGCATCTTATTTTTATTTGTTGCTGAATATTTTTTTCTTTTTACAGGAGGTGCCGACTTCTGCTAAAAAAAGAAAATCCAGCTCGTCCCTGGTCGACGAAGACGGTACGTGTCAAACTGTCGAGCTTCAGGTAGCCGCGAAAAACAAAAACACGGATGACGTGTTCGTTACTCAACCGTCCTTTTGTTTTCAGTCGCAGATGAAGAGAGCACCATCGAGGAGCAGGAAGTCCTGGAGGGCGAAGCAGACCACAAAGCAGAGCTGGTTGACCTCGCCAAAGATGGTACGTGTTTACATATTTAGAAGCACAAAAAACAGAAAACAGGATATGAAGTCGTGTGAAGAACGGACCAGAAACAGCCTCACGGCCGTGACTTGTTCATTAAGGAGTGTGATACACATTTGTTTGTCTTCTAGCTGAGATGCCTCTGGATGCTTTGATGAAGCAGTATGCTGGCGCGTATGCTGACGGCTTCGAGTGGCCTCAGCCCGCTCCGCACAGTGACGAGGACGACATGGACGAGACTGAAGGTGCTTTTTTATAATTTGATACATATATATTCATCCTCATAACCTCTTTTTGTTTTAACGTTTGTGAACGCTGATATTTATCTTCCAGACATGGAGTGCCCTGCAGGCAGTCCACCTGAGGCGGTGTTGATCGACTCACTGCTAAACGTGGACCAGTACCGCGGTGCTGACAAAGCCGCTTCCTCTGTCTCTGATGGGAAACCCGCCAGAGACATAGCTGAGGTGGCCGCTGCCACAGAGCTCATCCTGCCCAAGGGCAGCTTCAGGACCACGTCCTCAGTAAGACACACACACACACACACACACACACAGGAACACACAAAAGACATGTGTGACATCTTTCATCGTCTTTTAACTGATGTTTTGTTTGATCAGACTCGCAGCCCGGCTCCTTTCTTACTGCACGGCTCGCTGCGAGAGTATCAGCAGATCGGCGTGGACTGGCTGGTGAACCTTTACAAGAAACACCTCAACGGCATCCTAGCAGACGAGACCGGCCTCGGAAAGACCGTTCAGACGGTGGCTTACATGGCCCACTTAGCTGGCCAAGAGGGTACGCCTCCGTTCACAGATACACGTCACGTTTTAAAGTGAATAACTCTGTTATTCTTATTTTTTAAATCTGTTTTCGTCCGCAGGAATCTGGGGTCCTCACCTTATTGTAGTGAGGACGTGTAAGCTGCTAAACTGGGAGGTGGAGTTCAAGCGCTGGTGTCCTGGACTTAAGATCCTCCTGTACCTTGGCAACAGAAGGGAGCGCAGATCGAAGAGAATGGTAGCTTAAACAACACACACACACACACACGACTCCATAAATGTCCGTACATTTCTATAAACGTTTCATCTGATCTGCAGTGGTGGGGGGAAGCAAACAGCTTCCACGTCTGTGTGACCTCCTACAAGCTGCTGATGAAAGACCAGAGCCATTTTCTGAGGAGGCGGTGGAGGCACCTGGTCCTGGACGAGGTGCAGCTCATCAAAAACATGACGGAGAAACACTGGGAGACCATCTTTGCTCTCAGGAGGTGAGCTGGGTGATAAATATTGTTTCTCCGTGTAGTCATGCTGTAACGAGGCTCAGCCGACTTAAGTGAGATGTCTGTGTGTCTTCCAGCGAGCAGAGAGTTCTCCTCATCAACACTCCTCTGCAGAATACTCTGAAGGAGCTGTGGACCATGATCCATTTCCTTCTGCCGGGAATCACCAGATCCTACTCTGACTTCCCCGTTAAGGCGGGCACAGACCAGAACCAGGACTACTGCCACAAGCTGGTCATCCGCCTGCACAGGGTGGGTGCAAATCTCTCTGCCAGACGCCAGAGGCGTGATTGATTCTTTAATGCACACTAACATATGAAACCCTCTTAACTTGTAGATGATCCAGCCTTTCATCCTGAGGCGCTCGAAAAGAGACGTGGAGAAGCAGCTGCCCAAGAAGTACGAGCACATCCTGAAGTGTCGTCTCTCCAGCAGACAGAAGAGCCTTTACGAGGACATCCTCACTCAACCGGGGTGAGACGTTCACACCACACGGATATTTAAACACCGATACCAAAGTAACGCTGATTTTCATAACCACGTCTGTCTGTGTGTCTTCCCTCAGAGCTCAGGAGGCGCTGAAGACAGGTCATTTTGTGAGCGTGCTTCAGGTCTTGATGCAGCTACAGCGAGTGTGTAACCATCCTGAGCTGGTGGCGCCCAGAGAGAACAGCAGCTCGTACTTCTGCTCCTCTCTGCAGTACAGCGCCCCGTCGCTGGTGCTGGGAGCTCTTCACAATGACTCAAGCAAGGTATACAACCGACTAAACAACCCTGAATATCAGAGCTGAAAGGATTAACACAGACTGTAATGATCCCACAGCGAGGAAATTATCAAAAGGTTGATATGAAATCTAAAAAGTTAAAGAGTCTGACAGCGGACCTGTGGTGGAGCTCCTTCTTCTTGTATGGTGGGAGCATCAGTCTGTTGCTCACGTAAATGCACAAAAACAAACATTAAATTAAGCATGTTTATCCACCCACATCGCATCCGTGTAGCTGTCAGCACGTGGCGGTTATCGAGGTGTAAAAGAAAGGAGGAGGCGTTTACAGGAGGAGATCTGAATCTGCATTTAAATTAAACCTGTGAACAGAAGTTCAATATTTGCAAAGAAGATATCAAACCTGTGCTAAGATGCAGAAGATAAAAACTATATGCAGTTACCTGAGGCTGTAGACACTGAATCCCTGAGTGTCAGCTTCTCTCCTGCACACTGGTGCAAAGTGAAATTAATTGAAAGTCTTCCGTTTTTCCCGGAGCGCCTGATCCTGTGTGAATCAGCGCCAAGACTTTACATCCTTCTGTTTGTTTCCACGTCTGCTTCTTGTTTGAGTCTCTGTCTGTCTCTGACTTTTTAAACCTCGTCAATATGTTGAATCAGTCTTCATTGATCTGCTTCTGCTGTCGTCTTTTATCTCGTCGTCCCTCGCAGATTGCGAACCTGTCCATATTTGATCTGATCAACAACGAGAACAGACTGACTCGGTATCAGACTGAAGAGGCGGTGCCCAAACTGAAGGTCACTCAGCAACTCATAGAGGAGATCTACTCGGGTCCAGATCCCCCGCCACGACCCAAAGCATGCCCGATAAAACCCATGAGGTCAGAAATAAAACCCCCAGACAGAAAACCTTTGAATGTATCATTGATAATCTGCTGTGAAACAACAGGATTGTGTTTTTTTGTGATCAGATTGTTTCAGCCGGTGCAGTACGGGACGAAGCCAGAAGGTCGCCTGGCTGCCATCACAACCACAGCAGCCCAGCGTCCTCCCACGAGCTCTCCCGTTACCACCACCGCTGTCTCCACCACCAGCCAGACAGCCCAGGCCAGGGGCAAGTCCCCTGTCACCACTGCAGCTACGACCACAGCCACCTCTCACGGTAAGACTGCGTCAGGAACACACACATTTACAGCGGCTAAAGATTTCATGGGTGTCTTCACCTCGTGTTTATGTTAGGTTATGTTAGTCATGTATCATCTGTAGTGTTTACATACAGTATTCATGCACAGTGTCCTCTCCCTGCAGCTTTATGGAGAGGTTTGGATCAGAGGTTTCATTTATGTACAGCAGTGGTAGGCTGGCCAGCCGGATGAAGCTAAATGTAACCCCTGAATTCCACCGGACACGTGAACGTGTGCCGGAGCTGTTTGTGGCTGCTCTACTCGATGTTTCAAACCTCACCAGAAGCACCGGGGTCCGTCTCAGAAGCGTCCCAGAAGCAGGACTACGATGATAAGCATCTGTTAATGCACAGAGCCACTCGAGCTCACAGGAAGTCAGAGAGTCGATTTTCAAAATAAAACACCTGGTCCAAACTCATGTAACCACTTATCCTCATCAGGGCTCAGCTGACTTTGGCCGAGAGGCGTGGTACACCCTGGACAAGTCGCCAGCTCATCACAGAGCATCATGTAACTAAGAGAACAAGAAAAACAGTTTAACTACGTAGCATATTTACACATTTAAAAGCACATAAACCAGGAAAATGACCAAATTTGAGCGTGTTAATGTCTGACGGGTCCGCTTCTGAAGCGCTCGCGGTGAGGTTTGAAGTCGAACCAGGACAGAGACGTGCCTGGTGGGATTTTGGGGTGAGGCAGCTGCAGCTGCTCATTGATTTTAAAAACTTATGCAAACAGTAATAATGTGAAGGAAGTGAGAACAAAAGAAGCAGAAGACATCGATAAACGTTAACGTTCCTAATCCTGCTCGCCGTGCTGGCCCGCCACTGCTGAGTGAACGTGTGGAGGAAACTGTTTGAACGTACTGATGATGCGACTGAAATACTGAGTCACCCCTAACATGCAGTCCCATGTATACCCCATTGCCTTGTACTTCACAGCGGTCGGAACAGCCACTCAGAGAGCCCAGACTACCCCTCCCGCCAGCAGCAGCAGCAACACTGCCGCCTCCACCACTGTAGCCTCCTCTGGGAACGGCGGCATCGGGCAGCATGTGTTGGGGGCCGCCTCCGTGGCCTTGGGCACAGTTGTGGGATCTATAGCTCCCATCGGCCAGCCCGGATTAGCGCAGGTCCCGAGGCCGGCTCTAGCCCCCAGCCATGCCATCCAGCCCAGCTTACTTTCCCAGAGGCTGGTTCTTACATCCCAGGCCCAGGCACGGTTGCCTAGTAAGTGGCCTCCCCTTCCCCTTCCCCTTCCCTCTCCACCTCTGGCACCACAGAATGGACTGCTCTACACTGAGGCCTTCACTCGGGGCACTGCTGATATGTGTTTACTGTCATATACACACACTCAAACGTGTAGCAGCACTGCTGGTGCAGCAATTTTGGTAAAAGAAGAAACACAGTGTTACCGTAGCCATATCAGCAGCATCTCCACAGCCTCAGCATTCTCCAGTTTCTTTCTCGAAACCTGCATGAACACTATGAACGACCCACAAACACGTCAGCACACTTTAACTTGATTATTATGTCCTCCCTCTTCTTTTTAATCATTTTTTCTCCCAGTTTACTAATATTCTTTTGTCTCTCGCATCAGCCCAGCTGCAGGAAGAACTCCCAAAGCTTTGGTTGTTTCTTTTTTATTTTATTTTATTTTATTTTTTTCTTTTGCTAATGTTATGATTTCACTCTGATGTCGAGCATCACTGCAAAGCATGATGAGAAAGATCACGAACCCCCCCCGCCTCAAACGTGAACAGAGAAACCTGTTCTGGATGTTTAAAACGATTCTTTGTGATGTGAAAAGACAAAAAAAAAACATGATTACATCTCAGGAAGGACAGAACGGATCGTAAACGACATTTCAGCAACATTACAGTTATTTGAATTTGAATTTTAGTCGTACTTTCACAGAATAAATGATTTAATATTCATTTATTTCATTTAAAAAAGTCTCAGTCACTCAGTTTAACAGTTTCCCGTCTGAACGCACGCTAAAATCTGAACTGAGTTTGTTAGCAGCCTGAAAACTTAAAATTATCATTTGACAGCAGTCTCTTCAGTAAACTTCCAGGCGACCTGTGTGTCGCCTCGAAAAGGCAAAGCGCTTCACAGTATGTATGTTTCAGGCTCTCTGTCTCACCTGAGGATTCCCCCTGTGGCCGTTTTCTTTCCCCCTTCAGGGTTTGTTAAAGTAGGAGCTGCTCTGGTTCTGTTGTGGAGGTGCGGCTGCACTCGTTCCTCTGATTAATCCACCCTGGTTCTGCATGTTTTGTCTCTTTTTCACCCTTTTTAAACTAACTGACGCAGAACGTCTCTTTTGTTTTGTAACTGTCAAGATGTCCGACACCTCGGCCGCCTCTTTGTTGAAGCGTCTTTTCTTCCTTTTATTTTCTTTGTTGAAGGTGGAGACGTGGTGAAGATCGCCCAGCTGGCCAACATAGCAGGCGGCCAGAATCGCATCTCCCAGCCGGAGACTCCCGTCACTCTGCAGTTTCAGGGTAACAAGTTCACTCTGTCCCCGAGCCAGCTCCGCCAGCTCACCACCGGACAGCCCTTGCAGCTCCAAGGTACACTCGGTAATGTACATCCCATCGTCACACTTTTTCTCCTATTCTTTCCTTTGTGTGTGCGCACATTTCCATGAAATTCACCTGCTTTTTGATCAACTATGGAGGCTTATTCTGCTTCTCGAGTGCTCGAGACGTGTGCCACATAATTGCAGCTTCTGTGGTTTGATTCTGACGACGGTTTCTGGTCCGATTTTACTGAAATACACTTGTTACAACAGCTCTGAACTGCAAACTGTAAATGTTTCTTGGGTCCAGTTATATGCTGCTGTGGTAACTCTTTCTGTCTTGACTCTGATTTTTGTGAAGTCACCCTCTCATATCTGTGTCTCCCTCTGCGTCGTGGATCTTAGGTAACATCCTGCAGATCGTGTCAGCTCCGGGGCAGCAGATCATCAGGCCGCAGGGCTCCATGGTGATGCAAACAATGCCACAAGCTGTTCCCGCCTCCAACGCCTCAGCTACACCTGGCACGCCTCATCCTGCGCTGGCAACACCCCAACAAGGTGACTCATCCACCGTGAAGATGTTGTGTTGTTACCTCGGATGAACTCTCTTCTGTAACCTCGTTTGTTCTTCTCCTGACGTCGTGTGTTTATTTTTAAGCTCTCGGCGCGAGTACAAATGCCACGTCAGCCCCCTCCAAGCTCACGACGGCAGCGCAGGCTGGTTCTCAGGTCAGTACATCTGAAGCTGGAGTGTTCTGCAGACTGAATTCTTGAATGGAGACGATAATCGTGGTTGTGTGTCTCACTAGGAGTCTTCAGAGGAGAAGACTCCTCAGCTGAAGGAGCGCCTGAGCCGCCTGTTTGAAGCCAACGAGCGCCGCTGCAGCCGCAGAGTGCTGTACGGGTCGGACCTGCTGCAGGCGTGCACTCTGAGCACAGAGCCCGGTCACTCCGCTCTGACAGCCGGAGGGTGGAGGTGGGTGGGCAGAGAGAGCTGCCTCAGAGCGAAGAGAACCTGCGTGGCTACGACGTCTACGCTGCAGTCCACTCTGCTGTCTGTGGAGGACCGCCTGGAGGCCGCCAACAACCTCATCAAGAGGTACTTCAGCCTCCGTCAGTCTTACGTCATTGTGAAATATCCGAGCCTCACTAATCATCACTCCTCGTCTTTTAGGCTGGTGTGTGTGGTGCCTCCAGCTGTAGCTCCACCTCCTCACCTGTCTGCAGCATATGCCCCGGTTCCCTACAGACTCGAGCAGAAGTCCCTCCGCCGCCGGCTGCAGGAGGCCTCCGCCCCTCACAGCGCCGACATCCACCACCTGACCTTCAGACGTCTGTTCCGTTTTCCCGACCTGCAGCTGATGCAGATGGACTCAGGTTGGTCCAGATCGTTTTTAAAACGTTCATGAACAACTGCGACATTAGTTTTAGTTTCAAACCAACCAGAAATCCAATTTCAGTGTCTCGTGTGTGGCGTGGATCAGTTTCAGCTCATGTTTGTGCCTTGGAGATCTTCCTAAAGGCCACAGTACAAGCGACATGTTACCTTTTAAAGTTTTAAGATAATAACTTTCTCTCTCTCTGAAGGTAAACTCGAGGCTCTCGCCATCCTGCTGCAGAAGCTCCGGTCAGAGAGCCGCCGTGTGCTCATCTTCACTCAGATGGTGAAGATGTTGGACATCCTGGAGGCCTTCCTTGATCACAGGCAGCTCACTTATGTCCGCGTCGATGAAAGCTTCACTCCTGACGAGCGACAGGTAAAACGAACACCTGGAATTCATGCACACAGTGTTCTTACTCATCTCACGCTGTTTATCCCTGCAGTACACGTGCAGGTCAAGAGTTCACACCAGTATTCGTATCACATAGTTTGTTTGTTGTTGCGTCTCTGCAGGAGAACATGAAGAAGTTCAACAGGAACAGGAAGGTGTTCTGCAGCATCCTCACCAACCGCTGCTGCTCTGCGGTCGGCACGGTGTTTGACGCCGACACCATCATCTTCTACGACACGGACCTCAACCCCAGCATGGACGCCCGCACCCAGGAGTGGTGTGACAAGATCGGACGCTCCAAGGACATCCACATATACAGGTGACACCATCAGTGCTGATATTTTTGTGTCCGTGTCACCTCCTGAACATCGGATCTGATGTCTTCGGTGCTGCTGCTGCTGACGTTCTGTGTTTGTTTCTCAGGTTGGAGAGCGGGAACTCCATCGAAGAGAAGCTGCTGAAGAACGGTACCAAAGATCTGATCAGAGAGGTGGCTGCACAGGGGACCGACTACACCTTGGCTTTCCTCACACAGGTAAGATGAACTCTCCGCGCCTTTATCAAACCTTTTGTGCATGAATCAACCGTAAACTAACCGACCTGACATCGCGTTGTTCTAGCGGACGATCCAGGATCTGTTTGAGGTGGAGGCGGGCTCGGGGGAGAAGGTGGAGGAGTTTGTGGTTCTTCACCAGGAGCCCTCGGCCTCTGAAGCCATCTCCCCCCGAGTGGCTCGACCGTACATCCAGGCTCTGCACAGCATTAACCTGGACGCACAGGAGCAAGAGCAGCAGCAGGAGGAGGAAGTAGCTGAGGAGGACGACGACAAGGAGTTAGCAGACAAGGAGTCAATGGAGGACGCTCAGGAGTCAGAGAGCCAAGTTAAAGAGGAGCCGGCTCAGAAGGAGGAGCTGAACGCCGTCATGGAGCAGGTAGATTTAATATTTAAGAAGCAAGACAAAGAAATGAGACTAAAATCAAACGGCTGACTTTATATTTGTGTTTATTCATCTCAGCTCACGCCTATCGAGCGGTACGCCCTACATTACCTGGAGTACCTCCACGTCAGTGACGATGAAACGGCTCTCAAGGTAACTTCACCTGTAAAATAAGCAACAATTTTTCTATTTAATTCAAAGATCTGAGATATTTCTGACCATCAACGTGTTTTTTTCCTCCTCAGGAGCGTTTGGAGTGCTCGAAGAGAGGCTGGGAGCAGCAGCAGCTGCAGAAGCTGAAGGAGGAGGAGGAAGATTGGCAGCTGACGGACGGAGATGAAGATCTCTTCACCTACACCAGAGAGGACGCCTACAACATGGTGAGTGTCTGCTGTGATCTCTAATCAAACATGAAGCGGCGTGCGTGGCTCGCTCACCTTCTCTCTGCTGTGTGTCCACAGGAGTACGTGTTCGACGCCGAGGACGGACACACGGAGATCATGCCGGTAAGACTCCAGATCAAACTGTGCGTCGTGTTTTAAAGGTTTAATTCAGATCTTTGTGATTAAATCCGTGATTTTCTGGCGCAGCTTTGGACTCCGCCCACACCACCACAGGACGACAACGACATCTACATCGACTCCGTGATGATGCTCATGTACGACACCACGCCCATGCCGGAGGCCAAGCTGCCTCCCGTCTACATCCGCAAGGAACACAAGAGACTCAAGATGGACCCCTCAGGTGAGACATCGAGGACTTCGACTGCTCCAGCTGTCTGTTTTGTGTCTCCGTCCTCCGTCCTCACCTCCTTCATGTTTTTTTCGTCCAGCAGCAGCCAGAAAGAAGAAGAAGGGCCACGGAGAGACGGTCATTCCTCCGCGCTCCCTCTTCGAAAAGGCCAGCATGCTCAAAGTTCGCCGCGAGGGCAAAGACCAGAAGAAGAACTTCTCTCTCAAGCACCAGGCGCCGTTCGCCAAACCACTACCGTCACTGGTTAAACCGGCCATGGAGGCTGGCCAGGACAACCCGGAGTGGCTCATCAGCGAGGACTGGGCTCTGTTTCAGGTACCGGATCAGATCTGCTGAATAAATCCAGAATTTTCTGTCTCCTCATGAAACAAGTCATCAAACGTCGTCGTCGTCTCCGTGTTTGTCTTCCAGGCTGTGAAGCTGCTGCTGGAGTTGCCTCTGAACCTGACCATCGTGTCTCCGGCTCACACTCCAAACTGGGATCTGGTGAGCGACGTGGTGAACTCCTGCAGCCGGATCTACCGCTCGCCCAAACAGTGCCGCAACCGCTACGAGAACGTCATCATCCCCAGAGAAGAGGGCAAGGTAACGGACACGGAGCCTCTGCTGAGCTGTAAAACTCTCCTCCTCTTCTTCTTCTTGTTCGTCTGAACTTTGTCTTTAACGTGTTTCAGCTGGTGTACGAGGCAAACCCCAAGAAGAAAACCAAGAGCATCTACAAGGTGACCCGTCCTGGATTTTTCTGTTTGATAAATGCGCCTTGAGTCTTGAATTCCAGGCCTTACTTTTTTCTCTGTCCTCGCTCAGTCTAAGAACAGCCGTCCTCTGAGGACGTGTCAGATCTACACGCAGGACGACAACGCCACACACATCCAGCTCTACAACAGCCGCTTCGAGCTCATGAAGATCATCGCCAGCAAGCGGAGCCCGCCGATCAAACCGCTGTACGTCCCGCCGACCGTCTGTCAACGCCGAGTGTCTGCAGACGGGATGTGTCCTGTTTTAACTGTCTTTGTTTGATTGACTTTCAGGCTCGGCATGAATCCGTTCCAGAAGAATCCCAAACACGCCTCGGTCTTGGCAGAAAGGTGAGTTTACAGTTTGACGCTGCCGTCGTTGAAATCTGAACCTGAACGTCCAGAAATGAATAAAAGACGTCTGACTGTCTGTTTTTTCTGTCTTCAGTGGGATCAGCTACGACAAACCGCTGCCGCCCATCCAGGTGGCGTCGCAGCGCGCTGAGAGGATCGCAAAAGAGAAGAAGGTGACGGTTTGTTCTTTGTTTGTTTGGATCCATGTTAGCGTCTAACGAGTGACAGCAACAAACGTCTGCACAGAGCAGCTCGAGCTGACAGGAAGTCAGACACAGAAACGGCAAAGAGAATCAGTTTTCAAAATAAAACACACCCCGTGCAAAGCTCCGATCGTAAGAACAGACAAAAGGGAAACAGTTTAACTAAAAAATGACAAAATCTGAGAAAGTTAACAGAGTCAGGCTGCTGAAACGCTTCAAAGTCACACAGAGGACGAACAGATGGTCGGGTTCAGCCGTGAGACGAGAAACGGAAATATAACCCATAATAAGTGAAATGAGACTTTAAACAGTAACCAGTGTGTGTGTGTGTGTGTGTGTGTGTGTGTGTGTGTGTGTGTGTGTGTGTGTGTGTGCAGGCCCTTGCAGAGCAGCAGAAGGCTCAGCAGTTGGCCCAGCAGCAGCAGGCCGGAGCCCCTCAGGCCCAGGCTGCACCGGGCCAGGCTCAGACTCCCGCCGCTGCTGGCCAGGCTCAGACTCAAGTCCCTCAGGCCGCCGCAGTGACCGGAGCGGCCGCCGTGCCGAACGCAGCCGTTCTGGTGAGCATGGAAACACCCCCGACACACACACACACACACACACACACACACTTCTACATTTGAACCCACAGCAACGCTCCGACTCACAACGCTACATGTGTTTCAGGCCGGAGCCATAAAGAACGCCACAGTGGGCACAACGATCCAGGCCGGTATGTGACACACACACACACACACCCACACACACACACACATTACAGAGCTGTTGGTTCACGTCTGGTTTCTTGCAGCCACAGTCGGGGGGAATGTCATCGTGAACACGGTAGCTGGAGTTCCTCAGAGTCCCTTCCAGGCCAACAAGCGCCTGGCGTCTCCCGTCATCGCTGTGAGTCATCCTCGTTTATCGTTCGGCCGCCTGCCGGCTCACAGATGAAGCGCACGCACACACACACACACACACACTCACAGATCCTTACAAGTGTTGTTGTTGTCGTTCAGTCTGCCGGTGCAGCCGGAGCCCAGGTCGTCCACACACAGCAGAGGACCGTCACAGCCGCCGCCCCCGCCGAAGTGGTCGCCATAGCTACGGGTCAGGGCGTCCGAGCCGTCACCCCGGTGACCGCGTCCGCCGTCGTTTCCACCACCCTGAGCCCGGTGCAGTCCCAAACTCGCCCGCTGGTCACTCAGGTCACACCAGGTACCGAAGCCGAGCCGAGACGTCGTCCACGTCACGTCTTCACACATCTGTCTAACACGTCTGTCCTCCATCCAGCCGCAGGTATGACGCTGACGCAGGGGAAGGCTCTCAGCCCGGCCCACCTGCAGATGCTTCGACAGCAGCAGTTGCAGCAGCAGCAGCAGCAACAGCAGGCAGCTTCCACACAGATCAAAGCTGTGGGGAAGTCACAGGTACGCCGCCGACATCTGTGCACGAAAACCTGCCCGTCCCAGCCGAACATCAGCTGATCCATGTCTGTCTGTGTTTACAGGAGCTGCTGAAGATGCACAAACAGAAGATGCAGCTGCAGCATCAGCAGCAACAGCAGCAGGTCGCTGCAGCGGTGGCAGCAGCAGCTCAGGGTCAGCAGGCCGCAGGAGCCGGTCAGGCGGCTCAGGTCCAGCCTGCGCAGGCCGCCCAGGCTAACCCTCAGCTGACGGCCGTGGCTGCACCCAGACCGGGAGCCGTGCTGACCGGCACCACCGTGACCAACCTGCAGGTGGCCAGACTGGTAAGATACAGACGTTACAACTCCGACAAGCTACTGACAGAAACATGTTGATGTGTGAACATCAGAGGAAGGTGCGGCGACGTTCTCCAGCGCTAACACTGTTTGTTTCCTTTCACAGACTCGAGTTCCCACTCAGGGTCAGATCCAGGCCCAGGCAGGACAGACGGCCCAGGTGACCCTCACCAAGCCTCCTGTGGTCTCTGTGCCGGCTGTGGTCTCATCGGCCGGCGTCACCACGCTGCCAGTCACCGTAGCGGGGATCAGCGTGGCTATTGGTCAGGCCAAAACAGGCGAGTTAAACATCTGACACATCACTCATGTTTCTGTCACTGCCAACCAATCACAAACCTCTGACGTGTTCTCTTCTCTCGTCTCCCGTCAGGCGGGCCGGTCCTGACGCCGTCCTTCCCTCAGATGCAGGTCCAGCAGCTGCTTCAGATGAAGAAGCAGCAGCAGGCGGCGGCGGTTCAGGCGGCTGCCGCAGCGCAGCAGAAAGCCGGACAGCCTCAGCAAGGACAGGCCACCGTGCAGCAGAAGGTAAACGGATCAACGACTGATGTATCTTTAATTACGGTACAGACATCATCCCAGAAGCAGCGCAGCCAGAACATCCAGAACGTTTGTGCATGGTTAGCTTCTTTGCTCAGGTCAACTCTCTGTGCCCGTACAGTCTCTGAGGTTTGGGTATAACGCAGATCACCTGTTCATCTGTAACACGCGATGACTTCGACTCCTTCTCACCGCGTTAGTTGAGTCGAGATCCGACTCTGTCACCGTCTGAACTGTTCATGTTCCTCCTTCTTAGATCGGCACCCAGCAGGTGACGGTGCAGGCAGCTCAGCCGGCCCAGCAGCAGCAGCAGAAGGTGACCTACGCTGCCACCACCCAACTCCAACCGGGAATCAAGACCCAGTTCTTCACCACCGGAGCCCAACAGATCCAGGTACGTCATCGTGGCAGTCACTGCAGCAGTTAAACGTTTGGTTTGTGTTGATGTGACGTTTTTTTGTTTGTCTCTCTGCTCAGGTGGCTAAACTCCCGCACATCGTGTCTTCACAGCAGGTACGTGATCGTTTTAATTCATCGTTTTAATCACGCTGCAGGACGGATAAATATTCATCGCGTTCTCTCTCTCTTCAGATTCAGGTCCCGACCGGGACGCTGACCCAGGCGGCCACGTCCGCTCCGGCTCAGGTGCAGATGATTCCCGCCGGGACGGCGACGGCGCAGGTCGTCCAGCAGAAGATCATCCAGCAGCAGGTAGTGACGGCCGCCACCTCGCCCCAGATCCAGACGCCTCCTCCCCACAGCCCCGCCCAGCAGCCCGCCGCCAGCTCCGCCGCCGAGTCCCCGGTGCAGCAGCCGGCTCAGCCACAGCAAACCACCAAGGGTCAGGCTCGGCAGGGCGCGAGCAGGGCCAAGACTCCCTCCAAACCCAGTGGAGGGAACAGCTAGAGACACTAACCTGCAGTTAGAGAAGCGTTGTTACGGAGCAGCAGCGAACTCCACCTTTTACCTCTCGATCACAGCACCGCTGCTCATCCAACCGTGGCGGGATCTTTAATCCAGCTCCACCCGGTCGACGTCGTCGTTGCTTCAATTTGTTGTTTTGAAAAGTGGAATGTTTCTTAAAATTACCACAAATTAAAGAGAAAAGAAAAAAATCCAACAAAAACTGCCCCGGAGACGACAGACGCGATGATTTATAACATGACTCAGCAGATATCTGAGGCGTTTGGGTGACTCTGCATCTGTCCATTAGAATAAGTGTATTCATAAATAGTCCCTTTTATGTCTAATGTTGTCTATAGATACTGAATGGAGAATAATGCACGTTCCTTTAGTCATTTGTTTTTTTGTTTTTTATTGCAGCGAACACACTGTAAACATGTACTTTAGTATTTTGTGTTTTCTCATAAATTGTCTTTTTTTATTGATGTCAAAGAAAGAAAGAAAAAAAAACTGTAAATATCAATGAAAAACATTTGTACTTGTAAAGTAGTCGTGTTTTCATTGGGTTTTTTCAGCCTAATTGTAATAAAGTGTTTTGTTTTTATACACAAATTCATCTTTTTTCCGTTCGTTTGTTTCTTTTTCATTAAATCCCCGTTAAACGTACTCAGAGATCTTTGTGGATTCTTACAGCACATTACCGTCAACAACACAAGACTTAGCAGCCAGCTGATAGCTTCATCTGTCACTTCACATATCTGCTTAATGTCCTCTTCACTCTCTTCTCCTCTGCCATTATGTCCATGGAAGCTGTTGAGCCTTTGCTATCGGATAGTGTACAATACTAGCTAACGTTATCTTAGAGATGGAATTCATTAACATCAACCGGCACCCACTACAACACAAAAGTCAAAGCTAATGTTACTGCTAAGCACATGAACTAGCTGCTAAGCTGGCTAACGTTAACTTGTTTGCTAACACAGACACTTTGCTAGCTAGCTAACGTAACAAAATCCTGTCTTGGGTGGCTAACGTCTGCTGATTCTTCCAGACTCCTGGTTATGTTATCGCCACCAAAACACTGAGTGGATGAGCTATTTCTAGCTTACCGCTTGCTTATTATGAATTGTCCAGCTCCAGTTCTGGCACGACACCGGCTCCCTCCCCATCAGTCTGGGCCTAAAAACCTCCTCCCGATGCTCCAAAGCTCCTTTGCTAGTGATGTAAACACCAACAAACTCCAGACTTACTCTTGTCCAGCAGCTTCTTCCGTCAACGTCCTTTTCACTCTCTTCTCCTCTGCCATTATGTCCATAGAGGCTGCTGAGCCCGGTTACATTGCCTGCTCACCCAGCTCCTGTTCTGGCACAACACTGGCTCCGCTCCCTGTTACAATTCCTGAAAAAACCTCCTCTTCTTCTTCCTGGTCCTCTGAGCTCACAGTCTGCTAACAAACTGAGCTAACATGAGCTAACAGCAGCTACAGTTAGCAGCAGTTTACTTCACTGTCCATCAGGAAACTCTGTAAATCTGACAGAGGACCTACTTTTCCTCACAGAAGAGGCTGCAGAGTCTGTACTCGTCCACAGGGTGGCGCTGTCGTATCACCTGCACCCTCTCTCTCCAGAAGAAGGCCAGAGACACACTGGATTTTCCAGCTCATTGAAATCTCCCATCTGCTCCTGAATGCATCGTCTCCTCTCTCTCTCTCTCTGCTGGCACTCGGTGGTCCAACATCCACCTGCTAAACGAGCGAGACAAGGGAGGAGGTGAGGTGGAGGGTGGAGGAGATGAACAGATGGACATCATCCCTCCATCCATCCCTGAACTCAGCCCTCTCAGATTTAGACTTCAGCAACTTATCCGTGACGGAGGGAGCTTCTCCTTTACATCCACCTTTTTTTAAAATTATTATTATTATTATTATTATTTGGATGTCAGTTTAACTCCACCTGTGCGGGAGGTCAGGGCGTAAACATTCAAACGCGCTTTGATTTGAAATCAGAGGAGCTCTGTGAGAGTGAGGCGTTCACAGCTGGAGGTTTCAGTGCCCCCGTGGCAGCACTTTGGAGTGTATTCTGATATCTTTATTTCCACTGAAGAAAGTCACACAGCGTGGGGGTAAAACAGGGCTGTCAGAGTCAGTCAGCCTCCCCACCATGTGAGTGTTCACCTCAGGAGGCGGAGGAGGAGGAGGAGGAGGAGGAGGAGGAGAGGAGCCATGTGAGCGACAGCCTCTGGAAAACGGATGATTCAATCATTACGTGTGTTGACACGACAACAGTGAAGAGGGGGGGGGGGGGGGGGGGGTTGTTGCCTTAGAGACGAGGCAACAGATGAAGAGCTCTCACAGCACGAGGTGGTGGAGGAGGAGGAGGTGGTGGTGGTGATGGAGGAGGAGGAGGTGGTGATGGAGGAGGAGGAGGTGGTGGGTGAAGCATCCAGGTACAAAGGAGCCCCATAGAGGAGACCTGCAGACTCTCTAAATGTGCTAATGATGCTCCTCCAGTGATGATGATGATGATGATGATGATGATGATGATCGCCTCTATTGGAAAATCAGCAGGGCCCATCTATACTACTGAAAAGGTTGCCATGGCAACCCCGCCACGACCCCCCCCCCCTTTAGTGCAAATCACAGGAACACTGGAGGGAACAATGGTTTTTATGTAACACACACACACACACACACACACACATACACACACACATTAAAGCAACATTACGTAGATATTTTTCGTCTCCTTTTTCTCTTCTTAGCTTCCTCCGTCAGCGTCCTCTTCGCTCTCTTCTCCTCTGCCTGTTACGATGCTAACGCTTGTCCAGCTCCTGTTCTGGCACAACACTCTCCATACGAGCTAACATTAGCTAACAGCAGCTACAGTCCATCAGGAAACTTTCACCGTTCGCCTGGTTACACAGTGTAGCGTGAGTGATCCTTCTTAATATTTGTGCATTTCGCTTTTATTTTGAAAGTCTAGAGAGACAGGAAGCCTTTACGTTCTCCACCAGGTGAGACGATCTCCACCCTCCCCTCCATAAATGAGACGACTTTGCTGTGTTTAGTCATCTCCCGGCGCTCTTTAAGCCTCCCACGAGCGCTGAGACTTCTGAGGCGAATACAGGACGGGCCTATTACTCTGAATGATGAGTCACAGGTCTGCTGGCAGGAGGATGATGGTGGTGGCGAGGGTGGAGGATGTAGGAGGAGGTGGGGGGGGGGGGGGTATGATGTGCCAGCGGTAATTGCTCTGCATGCAAGATGGGGTGAGAGAGCACAGGAGCTAACACGCTCCACTTCCCTCGACATAGTGATAGAAAGTGTCATTCGGCACTTTGAAAACGTACCACCGAGATCTCCTGCATGAGTCTCCCACCTCCCACTCGTCTCCTCTCTCTCTGAACCTCCCTCCTCCTTGTCTCCTCTTTCGTTGCCTCTTCCTCTTCTGTCTGCTTCTGTCAGCTCGCCACGCTCGGCTGCTCTCATCTTCCACGCAAACGTCTTGCGGTATGACAGTCATGTAAGCGAGCAGCCGTGAACCACAAAGGAGGATGAGGGTGGCGGGGCGGGGTGGGGTGGGGTGGGATCCTCCGAGGTGCGGCCCTGCTAACACAAACCTGACTGCGTGGCGGCTAACACGTCCGATATGTGTGAAATATTCTCTGCACTGAGGCACGAAGGGAAGGAAGCCAAGTCTCCCCACAACCTGAGCTGAACTCCTCCTCACTTATAGTTTCTCCTTTCCAGGTGCACGCCAACCTCAGTCATCCGCTGTAATTAAATGTATCCACTATCCCGGAGTCGGAGCATAAATCTCCTCCTGCAGCGCTCAGGATGTGTCTGTCAGCTCTTGTATTTTGTGATGTTATATTTTTATGAACGATGAGCTGAATTTGGCAAACGCCCGCCTGGTTTCTCTTTACAAAAACAGGCATGTTAAAGGCTCCTACATTTCCCAGAATGCAACTCATTAAGCGTTAGCTTTCCAGTCGAAATTGGGAGGTCGGAAATTCCCGGTTGAGATTTCCAACTTCCGACCTCCGAGCAAACGTAAACAAAAAGTCAACGCCAGCTAAGAACCAAGCAGCAACCTCCATGGCTGTGAAGTGAAGCCAACACAGGAAGTGCCAAAAACTGCAGTTCCTCTAACGTCCACCTGAGGCTGGCTCCAGAAGTGAGTCAGTCTCCATAAGTCCCCATGTTCAAATGTCCAACTTCACAGCAGAAATAAACATGTTTACAGCCTGGTACAAAAAACAGTTTTGGTCTCTATAGCTAATTTCCCTGTTCCCTAGAGCCTGGCTAGCTGTTTTCCACCAGTTTCATGTCTTTATGCTAAGCTAAGCTAAGCTAAGCTAAGCTAAGCTAACTGTTGGCTGTATAGCTTCATATGTAACGCACAGGCATGAGAATGGTGTCAATCCTCTCATCTAACTCGCATCGTGAAAGAAAATAAGCGTGTAAACATGTTTATTTCTGCTGTGAAGTTGGACATTTGAACATGGGGACTTATGGAGACTGACTCACTTCTGGAGCCAGCCTCAAGTGGATGTTAGAGGAACTGCAGTTCCTGTGTTGACTTCACTTCACAGTCACAGAGGTTGCTGCTTGGTGTGGACTAAAATTGTGCACCAACTGATCGACGTAAGACTTCAAGACTTCATGAAGACAATCTTAAAGACAGTCTTAAAGACTTATATGTTCACGTTACGCGGCTAAGACAGTCTTAAAGACTTAAAGACAGTCTTAGAGGTATCGGGCAGGACTTGTTTTCTTCTTCTTGGCTCCCACTGAGCAGAAACCAAAGTGGCTAATGTTTAAACCACCCAGTGAAACCACAGCGGACTGTGATGGAGGGTGGAGGGTGGAGGGGGGTAAGACAGAATATAGATGTGTTTAGGAGGTGCGGGGGGGATGGGGAGAAGATGTAAAAAACATGGAGAACCCCCCCACCACCACCACCACCACACCACACACACACACACACACACACACACATATACATCCACCCCCACCTCCTTCCATCTTCCCTCTAAGCCTCCACCCCCTAAACAAACTCACACACATGCTGAAAGATGAATATCCAACAAATGGAGGCAAGAGGTGAGCGAGGGCCCCGTATGAGAGGTGTATTGTGCAGCCGGGGGCCTCCTCCACCCTCCCCCCACCTCTCTCTCTCTCTCTGAGGCCAGTAATCAAGGGGGCCCAGTCGGCGGGGGCCAGCGAGGTCGGTCGGAGGGGGTGGAACTGGCTGAAGAGGAGGCAGTTGCTGTCTCACTAGGATGTTATTTATTGGCCTACTTTGAATCTCCTGCTGCCTCCTGCACTCCCTGTCACTCCCATTGATCTTGTCCTGATCCGCCCCCACGGATGGCTCTGCAGACTCCCCTCCACCTCCTCCACCACCTCCACCTCCTCTCCGTCTCATGATGTACATTGTGTAAAAAGCCTTAATGTCCAGAGGGAGCTGAGAAAGTGCTTCAGCAGCACTTAAACTCACGATGTATGTGTTTAGGGTTATTAAAGGTGAGTCATTGTTTACATACCATGCATGGCCTCCAGCTCCGTCATGGGATCAGCTCCGTGTTCTACACAATCAGTGTGTGTTAAATAAAGACGGGGCTGTGCTGTTCGTGTCACGGGTTAGAGTTACTGATCTCAAACTGCAGCAGAAATATGGTTTGAGTTTGAGGCACCAAACATGAACCCAACGTCCCCGACTGCATGAAGTCCTCTCACCGCTGTACATCTCCGAACAGACGCTGAGCAACGACAAAGACTGACAAAGACTAAGAGGCAACAGCTGCTGAGTTTTAACAACAAATCTCAAGGTGACGTTTTAGAAATGTAGTTTTGATTTATTTTTTTCACTTATTTCTCAATATCTAGGCTCATTGTGAACAAATATTCATGGTTCCCAGAGGATGGACCCTCATCATTTTGGTGATCCTCTGGCTTTTTCTGTAGCATCACCAGCAGGTTAAAGTTTTCATCTAGACAGTTAAATATCCTAATATCTACATCTACTTGGACATTTTATGCAGACATTCATTGTTTCCAGAGGATGTATCCTCATGATATTGGTCATGCCCTGGCTTTTTCTCAAGCATCACCAGCAGGTTAAAGTTTTCACTTTCATTTTTCACTTATCCAGTTAAATTTCTCAACATCTACTGCCTCATTTTGTGCAGACATTCATGGTTCCCAGAGGATGGATCCTCATAATTTTAACAAAACAAAATAAATTTAAATAAAATAAAATAAAGCAAAACAAAATAAATAAATTACACTACAAAAATAAAAAATATATATATTTAAATTATTTATATTATATTAATATTTAAATTATATATATAAAATAATAATATAAAATACATTACTAAATAGAAAGACAAACTATCCATCCATGATCTGAAACTACTACTACAAGGTCATGGGGGGGCTAGAGCCAGATAGACAAACTAAGTAAATAAATAAATAAATAGTCGTGTTAATGTAACAGATTTCGTGACTTATTATTGTTTTTTTTCACAAAGACACCACTGGGATTAATGTCTTTTCCAGGAATTCTTCCACTCCAACTGGACTCCGATGGGAATTAGCTGTCGGTTATAGATCTGCTAGCTTTAATCCCGTTCACCTCCGTCACATAAATCCTGCACACAAACAGAGAAATCCACGTTGTGGTTTAATCTTCTTTCTATCTGAACGTGCTTGGTACTCGATAGATGTGTGTGTGTGTTTTTTTTGTGGAATGCCGGGCAACGCCTGGAATGTCCCGACCATGATAGGAAACATGTGTGCGGGATGAGGAGGTCGGTCGGTGGGAGATAATGGGATTCACTGTCACATGTACGCCTGGGGGGGCTGCAGGCAGACATCTCAGGTGCAACACATGGATCATATAAGTCAGCTGCCTTTGCCCCATAAACCACCCAAACCGCCTTCGCAGCATGCACTCCTCTGTGTAAATGTCACAGGGTTTGTGAGGGGCCTCATTTTTTCAGCACACCTACCCAACATATACAACACACACATATATACACACATTCAGAGGAGCAGGGGTCATTAATCTGAGTGTTGTTATCCTGGTCTGACCACATCCACAAATGAGCATGCAGATTTTTTAGCCACGCTAGCACCGCGTTAGCATTTTGACTATCGCATGGATTGCCATGAGCATTTCTTTTTTGTCCCCGAGGGATAGATCGTCATAATTTTGCATAATTTTGGTGATCTCCAAGCTTCTAGACAGTTAAATATCAAAACATCTACATGTACTACATTTTGTAAAGATATTCATGGTTCCCAGAGGATGCATCCTGGTCATTTTGGTGATCCTCTGGCTTTTTCTTGAGCATTACCAGCAGGTTAAAGTCTTCTAGACAGTTAAATATCCAAACATCTATGTCTACTTGCACATCTTATCTGGATATTCATGGTTCCCAGAGGATGGATACTAATGATATTGTTGGTCCCCTGGCTTTTTCCTGGGCATCACCAGCAGGTTGTTTTCACTTTAATTTTTCATTTATCCAAATTAAGTCCCTCAACATCTACTGGCTCATTTTGTGCAGATATTCATGGTTCCCAGAGGATGCATCCTGGTCATTTTGGTGATCCTCTGACTTTTTCTCTAGCATCACCAGCGAGTTAATGTTTTCACTTATCCAGTTAAATATCTCATGGATGGATTGGCACAATATTTTGTGCAGACATTCGTGGTTCTCAGAGGACATTTTTCTTTTAAATGTCTTCACAACTGTTGAATGAATTATCGTAAAAATTTGGTAAATATTAACCATTAATCACGTCCTCACGCCTGCAGCTCACACACTGCAAATTCATGTGTGCTACTGTATATTCAAATCGATACACTTCACTGCAGAGGCCCTTTGCTCCTGTTCATGCTCATATAGCTAATCTATATTATCCTTGGCTGTTTTGTGGCAGAGACAAAGGCTGCATTGCTGCTGTGGCAGCGGCGGCGGCGTTGCCCACAACTTCCATCCTGCGAGCACGTCGATAACGAGCAGCAGCCTCTCTGACAGAATCGTTTACTGCCTGGAGGGCATGGAGACGAAAGTGGAGTGTGCATGCCTGCCTTTAACCTACTTAAGCCTCACGCTGCACAAATGGAAGTGTTGATATGCAACATGAGATGTCCTGGTGGATTCCTGCCTGCAAGTGGACTGACCAGAATAAATGTGCGAGATTAGTGCCAGAGGAAGTACCGACGGTGTGTGAGGGAGTGTGTGTTAGTTGCTTATGTCAGCATGTGTGATAGTAAGGATGTTTAGTCTCGACCTGATGCTCGAAATGTTCAGGTATGAGAAGGAAAAACAGGCAGGCTTCGGGTGTGTGCTCCTGCTGTCAGCTGAGGAGCTATAGCATAGTTTCAGTAACTCGCGTTGGCTCGCTTAATTCTATTTGCCTCTCAGGGGAACCTCCCCCCCAAAAACCTCTCACACACATTTTTGGAGAGCTTTGTTGGGTCGAGTTGTTGGGGGAGGAGGAGGAGGAGGATGGGGGGGGGTCCGTCCTCCACCAGCTCCCACTGAGTCTGGACAAGACACATAAATCACACGTACACAGACACACACACACACGCATGCACAAGTACTGCTATGTCATGAGGCGATGGGGTCCAGTATCTGGGCCAGGGGGCCTCTTCTGTCTCTCTCGCCTTAAATGTTGGAGGAGGGGGTGGGGAGACACAAGAAGGAAGGAAGGAGGAAGGAGAGTAGAGCCCGGCTAACAAACTGAGTTAACGGCAGCTACAGTTGTCAGCAGTTTACTTCACTGTCCATCAGGAAACTCTGTAAATCACAGAGAGCTGAGGCGGAGCGAGAAAACATTTTCTCCTGGTGGAGCCAGCCTCAAGTCGACGTTACAGTTTTTACATATATGAGACTACTCCACACTAAACTGACTGCACAGCATCAGTCTTAATGATCCGGCTCCACGGCGGGGATCAGGATGAATTTATGTAAATCAGATCCACAGTTTGTTTTCGCCCCGCGGACAGCTCGCAGGTTAGTGCTAACACGCGGCGCTGGTGAGAATCAGTGATGCAAATGAAGCTAATCCTGGCTGATCTTTGGGTTCCTCTATAGAATAATATGAACTCTGCGTCTGTATTTATAGTTCACACGCTTCAGCTGAAATTTCAGCTGCCTTCAGCTCTTTCTCTGCCGGTCTGCTGGAGTCGGAAGGCTGTTTGCTTTAGAGAAAATGGAGATTGATTCAGTAATTAGAGGCATTATCTTCTCGGCCCGGCAGCCAAACAATCTTTGATTAAAAAATCAAACTAATTGATTCGTTAAGATGAATAATTTTTCGCAGTGTGGCTATTCTCTGTCTGACCGGCTGCCTCAGCTCGCTGTCCTCTTCATCATCGTCATGACAGATTCATCGATAGACGGATAGACTGATATGTTCTTACACGGCGTCTCTAAAGACGTCGATGCCTCCGGCCTGTCGTGACAGCAGAGACACGTCTTATCTTCCTGCACCTGAAGATCTACACGTACACACCTTTACAAAGAGCGATACTCCTACATACATCCTAAAAGGCTACATTTGAAAATATAACCACCACCTGTCAGTCAAAGCGGAACATCTGGAGCCAGCCTCAAGAGGACGTTTGAGGAACTGCAGTTTTTGACTTCCTGCGATGGACCCACACGAGAATCCATCCTGCCGGGCTTCGAGCTTTGTCTTTGTGTCCAAACCACGGACCAATCGGTGTCCAATGAGGAGTTTCGTACACGTAACGTGTACCGGTGTCTCCTCCTCCAGACTGTCTCTGCTCCAGAGTTGGTCGAGGCTGCTGGTCTAAACCACAGACCCAAACACCAGCTGGTGGACCAGGCCTGACCTGGACTCAGAGGAGAGCAGCTTTCCTCGGCCAGGAAGTTCCAGAGGGAGGCCCGGCCGACAGAACCACCAGCCAACAGATCGACTCCTCCCAAACCGCTGAGTGGAAACACGGAGGCTGTGGGGGGAGGTGATGTGAGGACGAGGAGGAAATCATATTTTGTCTGAGCTGCAGTGGTGAAGCTCGTACCTGGACGGGGACGAATCCTGTCACATCAGTCAAGTGACCGTACGACGGACGTTTCCTTCAGAATGAGCTCATTTATTTTGATTTATTCCACGAGACAGTCTGCATGTCTGACCTGCTTTCTGCTGCAGTGACCTCATGTCCTCTGCTTCCTTTACATTACGAATCAGGGCCTGTGGGAAGAAACAAGACGTTAGCGGCGGATCCAGACGAACCAAACACAGGAATCCTGAAACACTGAGACAAAACTCAGGATTTGAAAGATGCTAATGATGCAGCATGTCTGGTTTTCAGTGTTTCATGTTCCCCTTTAGTCATGAGAAGAACCGGCAGGAGCTGCATCCACGACTCAGCACACGGGGTAGTCAATAAATCATTTATCTATTTGGAGCGAGGCCATTTTACAACTTTAAAAGCGGTTAATAAAATTTTTAAATCAATACGAAATAAAACAGACAGGCGGTGTAAGTTGGCGAGCGTAAGAGTCATATTTCTTAAAATTCAAGCAGCAAACCAACAACATAAACCTCACAGAAGTCTGTAACTTCACTTCCTTTTGTTGATCACCTGTTCCAGCCTGATTAGTTTCACCTGTGTCTTGCTGTCCTTGTGTATTTAGTCCCTGATGATCCGACACTGACAGAGTTTGTTCGGTCCGCATGCTGCTGCTTCTCGTCTCTGTTGGGCTTTTGTTGGATTTAGTTTGTTTTTCTCCGCCTTGTGTCATTTTGTTTTTACCTGCATGTTTCCTCTTGTTCAGTCCTTGAACCTCAATGCTTTCTTTAACAGATCAAACGTTGCTCCAAGATTTTTTTATTCGGTGGAACAAGTTTACTGTGAAGCAGGCGGCTGTGTTTGATCCACACTCAAGTTTTAAAAGCTCTGGGACATCCGACGTTTTATTTCACTGAGGTAGTCAAAGAAATGCTCGAACCTGCTGTAGTTACGAGATCAGAGAGGAACATGAAGCTGTGAGATGTGACAGTGATGGGAAAACACTCTGGTTCTAAAAGGAAGCACGTATGTCGAGAACAATAGAGGGCCAAGAATAGAGCCCTGAGGAACACCGCAGTTATAATCAGCAACACCGTCCGTCCGTCGTCTATGGACATAATGGCAGAGGAGGAGAGAGCGAAGAGGACGCTGACGGAGGAAGCTAAGAAGAGACGCCGAGCTGGGCTGACTGCTGTTGGACTAGTAAGTAATATAAGCTGGCTGCTGTGTCCACTGTTGGCAACCTTGCTTGAAGTTGTCAACTCGCTAGTTTTTGATCATAAGTAATGTAAACAGAGCAAATACTCGAGTACATTTACCACAGTGGTGGGATTAGTAATTTATCCACACAGGCAAACTGAGTTTAAAATATTTAATATAACATGTCTCATGCACAACTTGTTGATAAACAGTCAATGCAATTAAATCATTGAAGTGTATCTAAGGACAAGGACGGAGGATGGGCAGTCTGCCCCCACCGTCCTGACACCTCCACCCCAAACACCCCCATCACACTCACACACTCACACACACACTATTCTGCAGCCTCCCCTCGGAGGCACAAAGATCCATAAATCCTGTCACAGTTCCCAGACAGTGACAAGCCTGGCCTTTGCCTCTCTTCTCCTTCTGAATCACCCTGACTCATCGAACGCACACCGCACAATACTTCCGGCAAAGCTAGAACCTCGCCTTGTTGTCTCGTTTTTCCAACATCAACGGGGAATATCGAACGAGCAAATGTAAATATTTGATTAAATATGTATAAGCCACAGGACCACGAGAGTCCTTTGGGTGGATCATGCATGTGTGTTTGACTGAGGGGCTTTATCGGAGAGATACGAGGAGACAGGATGAGAGAGTGGGTTGACATTTGTGCCTGCTAAAACATGCATGCGTGGCTCTCTGCTGGTGTAAG
The DNA here is from genome assembly GCA_028641955.1 of Protonibea diacanthus. Taxonomy (NCBI): domain Eukaryota; kingdom Metazoa; phylum Chordata; class Actinopteri; family Sciaenidae; genus Protonibea; species Protonibea diacanthus. The sequence continues at coordinate 25,495,818 of CM053985.1, forward strand.
ATAACATATTAATATTGCCGTTTTTTGGCACTGACAAAGAATATTTTCACAGCTGATGAGAGAGAGTGTCCTCTGATTTAACAATGGAGCGTTTAATCACATGCACGCTGACTGCATTAAATCAAACAGGTCCTGGGAAGAAATCTTGTGCATCATTCGGCCGTCACGTGGTGAGATTTGAGTCTGTATTTGATATTCTAGAGGTGACTCGAATGCTCGAGAACATGTGCAAAGTGTTAACCAGCTCTCTGAGCTTCCAGTGCCGGCTGACGCCACCTCAAAAGAGCGTCATTAATTAACATGCCATTATCAGAGCTGAATGCTGGCCGGGGGAGATTAATGCTGCGAGGAGCTGCTAGTGGATTAAAGGTCACATCCTGTGTGTTAATCACCCGGCACCCCCTGACCCCTGGAAGGAAACACCGGAGAATGGGCACATTATTGCCACCTGGCTGGGCACCAATCAGTACCAGGATCAAAATGTTGTCTGTTTCTTTGGTGCAGACGGTGAATGGATGGAATAGAAAGAAGGATTCAGCAAAATGATGACAGGAAAGGAGATAGAGATGAACATCAAGATTTAGCACGTGGAACGGTGAGAAAAAGTTGAGATTTTGAGCTGTTTTTCCTCCATAACGTCGTTTTTTTAGACCAGTAGAAAGAAAACAACCCAAATCTCCATTTGTGTGTTTATTTGACTTCATTTAGTCTGTTTGCGTCTGTAGATTTCTTTCAGGGTTCAAAATGTCTAAATTTTACAGTCCTGTCTTTAAATGAGTTTTTGTCTCAGACTCTGAGCCACAAATCTAAAATCCAGTTTGATTCCTGTTTTATATTCTGAAGGTTTTTACAGAGGGCTTTGTTCATAGATCATCCAGTCTGATTTATACAACATTTGATCCATAAAAACATGGAGAAAACTGATTATTTTCATCTGCTGACTGTATTTTCTGATTTATGGAGTGATTAAAAAGACATTTTTCGATTGCCTGTAACAGCCTGTGGACTCATTTTAGATTAGATTAGATTCATTTCTGTGTAAAAGATTCAGATTTTCTGTAAAAATACAAAGGATGTGACATTTATGCTACAGAGTGCCTTCTCTCTTTGATTCCCTGCAATGTCAACAGTGAGCAACACGAGCTAACGTGCCCGCTAATGTCAACAAACGGCCGGCACCCACTACAACACAGAGTCCAACAAGTCTAAAGTTAAAGCTGCAAAATATGTCAAATATACTGTTGGTTTTAGCTGGTTTAGCTTAACATTAGCTTGTTTCCTAACAAGGATGTATTGATAAATAGCAATAAAAGCGTCCAAATTAGCTATAGAGACCAAAACTGTTTTTTGTACCAGGCTGTAAACATGTTTATTTCTGCTGTGAAGTCGGACATTTGAACATGGGGACTTATGGAGACTGACTCACTTCTGGAGCCAGCCTCAAGTGGACGTTTGAGGAACTGCAGTTTTTGGCACTTCCTTTACAGCCACGAAGGTTGTTGCTTGGGATAAAACATGTTAATTAAATGCAAAAATAGTGCCTTGTTTTAATATTTAGACATAAAATTTAATACAAAATTGTACTACACAAAATACTTAACGTGAGTAATCAGCTGGGTGATATCTTTGAGTTTTACCTTTTTTCACCTGCCGCGCCTCGCCTTAAAATGACTGCGAAGGTCATCGAGTGTAAATCTTCTCCGAGGCAACAACCAAAGCCGCTGTTGTCAAGTTACTCACCAGCTCGGAGGTGGAGGATCATTATCATTGAGTTATTTCAAACCAGGCAGTCAATGTGCGTCTTACACAAGCCTCTCAGCACATACACGGTGTATTATTAGCCTCCTTCACACAGTCTCCTCTCTGTCTCTTACGTACATAAACAACACAAAGACCCCATACAAGCCTGCTACAAACACATTACATTCTTTAGTGTGCAAAGCCTTGAGGACTTTCCAAGGTGGATGGATTAATTTCTGGGTGTTCAAGAGAAAAACGCTTGCAGGCTGGATCATCGCTTCTGTATCATATTTCTGCAGCCCACACACACCTCCCACTCTCCCACATCTGACAAGAATCTCTCAGATCGGATGTGACTCACTAGCTTTGGCAGTCGAAGGCTAAATTCTTCTTCTGTTACTCTCTTACGATGACCACTCAGCTCTTTCCACCGCCTCTCTCTCCCTCTTTCTCTCGTAGTCAAACCACAATGCTCTCCAGCCTCTGATGTGTGTTGTCATATTGAAGAACACACTGTTTTTACAGGAATTTACACACTGTCAAAATAAGGTTTGGATTATACCGACATGAACACCATCTGACAGCCGCGATGGTTTTATTTCACACAAATCTGCAGCACATGTGGTGAATTATATCGATTTTTAAGTGTGCGCAAACACACCTCGCCCCTGTGCGTTTAGAGGACACGAGGCCGGGTCAGGTGGAAAAAAGGAGCATACACTGTGAACGCTCAGGGAGCTTTGTAGATGCTTACAGAGCATCCTCTATCCTCAGAGGAGCCTGTATTCCTGCATCAACGCTTTCCAGGATGCAGCCCGCTTGGTTCACTGCTCGCTTGATGGACTATTTTCCCTCCTTGGCGAGCAGGGTTGTGTACATTTTGACCTTGGTGTCAGCAGAGTCAGACAGAAGCTGCTGAATAGGATATCTCCCCTCTTCCTCAAGGACGGCAACGCGCTCCTTTGTGGGGGTTTTCTGGTGATTTCAGAAGCGATACTGAAATAAATGTGTTTAATTTGCATATTTAAAGTAAAATTTTGTACCATGTTTCAGTGTGTAATGTGCCAGGTTAGCTGATCATTAAAGCAGCTATTAATAACTGCAGCCCTGCTAGCAGCAGCATGAGCTGTATGCATCCACCACTTTGGTCCAAACTGAGATATCTCAACGACTACTGCCTCCGAATTTTGTGCATTCAAGTTCCCCAGAAGATGAATCCTACTGACTCGACAACTATTGTATGGATTGCTTAAAAAATGTTTGCGTCGAAGGCCCAGGATTCAAATCAAATGTCTCAAAATAAAGCTTGAAAAGGCCAAAAAAATGATCTTTAAAAAAAAGTGCGTGTTCATGTTCCCCAGAAGATTAATCCTACCGACTCCACTGTCTCAACAACTACTGTATGGATTGCCTTAAAAATTTGTACATTCATGTTCCCTAGAAGATAAATCATACTGATTTTGCTGTCGACAATTATTGAATAGATTGCCTTAAAATTATGTGCGCTCATGTTCCCCAGAAGATGAATCCTACTGACTGTCTCGACAACTACTATGCAGATTGCCTTTGAATTTTGTGCATTCATGTTCGCTAGAAGATGAATCATACTGACTTGGCTGTCTCAACAACTGCCATCAAATTTTGTGCATTCATGTTCCCTAGAAGATGATTCATACTAATTTTGCTGTCTTGAGAACTACTGTGTGGATTGCCTTTGAATTTTGTGCATTCATGTTCCCCAGAAGATGAATCATACTGACTTTGCTGTCTTAACAACTACCATATACCAAATTTTGTGCATCCATGTTCATTTTGGGTTCTTCCTCTCTTGTTTTGTATGCAAATTAAAAAAAAAAAAAAAACAACTACAGGGATCAACAACACTTTAGAGACACCTCCAGCTGGAGTGTAACTATTAAATTAATGTAGCGGTGAAGCATCTTAAAAATAGCTCCTTCTTCCATCGTCCTGTGGAGGTCTGAGGAGTGTTGGGCGGAGAGAGGAGCTCCGGCTGTAGATTTCCTGGGATGTAATCAGACTGTGTTGAAAGGCACCACTGAGTACCAGGTAGGGAAGTAAACTCTGAATAACCTCACTATGTTGCCTCACAACACAGACAAGATAGACGTCTACGATGTAGAGGCTCAGCTTTGAGGTGAGAGATTCAGTCAACTCCATTTCAGTCGCTATAAAGCGAAAATTACTGCGCAAACACTGGCATTTCTCCAAGGGCAAATCAGGGTTCTTCACTTCATGCAAGTGTGATTAAAGTCTAACATTTGCTTAGCTGACATCGGTTAAAAAAAAAACAAACTCAGAAACTGGGAAGTGATTGACACTCTGTGTCTTTCTGAGGCATGTTCGAGTGTCGAGCTTCCTCCCGTTCAGCTGTGCTGCTGAAAAGCCCTTCCCTCGGGGTGTCTTACTCAGCCTTGACACAGACGCTGCCACTACCTTGTGATCTCACTGCAAAAAAAACTCATGAAAGATCACTCAAACACACACACACACAGAGCGAGAGAGGGAGTGTGTAACAGAGATTACTTCAATCGTAGTATCTGCTATTGCACTCTATTCTTATCTCCGTGCTGTTATCGGCTCCCTCTAGACCATAAACTCTGTTGACATTTCACCTCATTTCTGGTGTGAGGCCTTATTAACGTTATCAGACTCCTTGTTTTTTAATTCAGCTCCTCTCTGTTCCAGTAAAGAACTATTTCCTGCACATTTTCAGCCTGAGCCCTCCTGGGATCATTAAAAAAGAAAAAAAAATCACTGCTCTGTTTATAGTAATATCTCGCAGGCATGCGTACACCTGTTCTAGTTCTAGTTTTATCGGCAGCCTCTCTCCTGAATTAGGGGAACCTTATCAACCACTTACGAGTCCGCGTGTTGACATTTCCCCTTTGATGATAGCTCCCTGCGTCATCTGACTCGGAGAATGTGTGCTTATCTTTTCACCATCCGCCCACAGAAAAACAATAAAACTGCCGTGTCCATGTGGGAAGTGGAGGATGCATCTCTGCATATGCATGTGCTGCAATGTGCTGACTGTGTTACCCTGCTACCCCCTGCACGGCGGCACCCCTTAAAGCAAACCCATCCCCCCACCTGAGACATTTTTCTTTGCTCCCTCTCTCTATGTGTGACTACATTACGCCGGCTTCCTCTCTCCTCCACCCCCCCGCTGAGTGAGCCCTCTGAGCCGGTCCCTGGGGTGGGTGTCGGTGTGGAAAGCAGGCCTTTTTCCCCTGTCCATGGGATGTTATTGATGAGGTGAGGTAATGGATCTCCCCGCTGTGCTCACAGGGACACTGAGGATAAATCAGACGGTGGGTAAGACCCAACCAGCCATTCCACCTCTCTCCAGACTCAACTGCCATTTCATTAGCTTTATTTATGGGGGTTCTGCACTCTTCTGAACCCCTCCCCTTTCCATCCTCCCACTGGAAATGCAGCTATTCTTCTTCTTCCTCCCTTATATAGTGCTATGGCAACCCATATACACCCCTGCCCTTCTTTCCTCCCCTTTTTCCTGGAAAATACTCCCTCCCACACGTCTTTCCCGTCGACTATTCCCTGCCTAAATCTAGTTTATGTGAAGATGTGAGCAGCATGTGAACCTACAGCTCGTTATCATGCCACGGACAAAAAGGGGGGTTGGATAGATAGTGTTGTGCTTGGAGGTAGTGAAGGACTCAGCAGTGGCTAGGGCTTTTAACATTAGATGCAGCAGTGCAAGTCCATCCAGCTCAGCAGTTCCTGCAGAGCTGTATTTGAGTTGGCTGAGCTGCAGCAGCAATTCACCTCTGGGCTTATGGCTCAGCCACTTAGCGAGAAAATTGCAGCCAAAACCGGCTTTGTCCTTGATGGAAGAGACTCCTTACTGCATGTGTCCTCTTCACTGAAACGGACTCTTAAGATCTAATGTCAATCCCTCTGGTGTCCATTATTGGTCTGCTTCAAAATAATGAACAAGCCATCATGTCTCTTCCATATCCGTGATTTCCTTTAGTTCCTTTCATCACTGCGTGCTTCCCGACCGCCGTGGTTCATCACACGGTATACTGAAGAAAGCCCATAACTCTGTGACCTGATTTAATCTGTGTGCAACAACATGAAACATAGCAGCAGCTAATATTACTGACGAGTCCAACAGCGGTCCGCTCACCAAGCTTTCACCAACCACTAAAAGTCAGTCCCAGATTTACTCTTGTCCGGTGGCTTCTTGCTCGCTCACTCTCTCCTTTTCTCTTCTTAGCTTCCTCCGTCAGCGTCCTCTTCACTCTCTTCTCCTCTGCCATTATGTCCATAGAGGCTGCTGAGCCCGGTTGCATAGCCCTCTTGCCCAGCTCCTGTTCTGGCACAACACGTCTCTGCTCCAACTCTCCATTCGCTGTATCCTGGGCCTCTAAACCTCCTCTTCTTCTTCCTGGTGGTCCAAAACACCTGTGGTACAAACACTAACACTCTGATCTCACAGGCTAACAAACTGAGCTAGCAGTTTACTTCACTGTCCATCATAAACTCTGTAAATCACAGAGAGTTGAGGCGGAGCAGCCGGAGGACATCAGAGGGAAAACCAGAAAACATTTTCTCCATAAAATATGATCCAGTTTCACCAAAAATCTGTCAAATGTCTTTATATAAATTTATTTTGAATTGCACCAAAATTAAGATATCACCTTCTGCTGTGTTCGCCTTCATTTCTTTGGTGTCACTGGCTGCAGTGGGCGTGACAGACATATTCACACTTGTCCCATGTCCAACTGAACCCCTGTAATGAAACTGGCAGTGGCGCAGCATCGCCGGAGCTTAGCTCAGTCAACCATCTGTTAGGTTGCATGGATTCATGCAGAGTAAACTAGAGTGGGCCTTGTATGGACATGTTCAAGCACGACTGTCATGACATCAATGTTCACCATGAAACGAACAAAAAAGCCCATTCCTGGTGTCTTTCTAATGGAAAAAGCATGCGAGGAGAGAGAGAGAGCGAGAGAGTATGATTCATTGCCTTTCATGTCTAATCCTGGTTTCAGTGCTTTAAATAAATTAGATGCAGAGACATGATACAACATCGTATGCATGTATATCAACATTCACACATGGATCAAATTGTGCCAAGGCTTTTCATAAATATTAAATAGCTCTGATCATATGCCACAGCATCTACAGTGAAGCTGCAAGAATTAGTCGATTCATTGATCATTTATTAAATGAAAAAGATGTCCATATTCTCCAATTTCAGCTCAACAAATGTGAAAATCTTCTGGGGGGTTTTTTGTGACAGTAAACGGAATATCTTTGGGTTGTGGACAAAACAAGACATTTAATGTAGCTGCTGTTAGCTAATGTTAGCTCAGTTTGTTAGGGGGCTACCTGGGCTGTGAGCTCAGGGGAGTGTTAGTGTTTTCCCCACCAGGAAGAAGAAGAGGAGGTTTACAGGCCTGGAATGAAGCCAGTGTCGTGCCAGAACAGGAGCTGGGCAAGAGGGCTATGTAACCGGGCTCAGCAACTTCTATGGACATAATGGCAGAGGAGAAGAGGAGCGAGGAGGACGCTGACGGAGGAAGCTGAGAAGACAAAGGGAGAGAGTGAGTGAGCAAGAAGCTGCCGGAAAAGAGTAAGAGAGAGATATATGCACATTTGGATGCTATGTTGCTGTATGTAACGCTTCATTATACCGTTTCATTGTTGGTGTTAAGAATACGTAAGCATGTAATGAATGTAATTATGCAAGAAACTAAAATGTGTCTTCTTTAGGTAGTCATAAAGCATTATGAGTACATTATAACCGACTATGAATGCCCATAACACACTATAGACCTTGTGCATATATAAACTAAATTTAATCTCAGTTGTAGAACGTTGTTTAAACACATCAATATATGACGTTAAAAAAGAAGGCAGAGAACATAATCCAACGTTGTACTACCTGTGGGCGAGGCTAGAAAGACTCAACAGTAAAATTTAGTCTACATATGATCTTGATAAAGGGAAGGGAAGGGAAAAAATGAGAGAGAAGCATGTGCTGGCGGTCGGCCAGGTGTGGACAGACTCAGGAAGTTAAGCCGGAATTCCAACAATGCAGGCAGTCGTTATACTCCTCGGTGAGATGCTGCCATTTTCACTCTCAGAGCTGTCTCTGCCGCGGCGACGAGGTAAAAATCTCTGTGGCTGTGAATAAATTTCAACCCCCGACTTTGTGTAGACGGAGACTGATTTATGAATGATGTGAGGAAAATAGTGTCATGATTAAGACGACCTATAAAAAAAAGAGAGAGAAAACTACTCTCTTCGTTCTTTCTTTCCGTCTCTCTCTGCCTCCAACATCTCCAGAGAAAGATAATTTTCTCAGGCTGTTTGACTCGAGCCCAGTCGTGACAATAATAAATGCCAGCGATGGCAGGATGAATTATGTCTCAGCTAAAAATGTACATCATCAGCCAAAAGGAAGAACCTGGCATGTAATTATACCACTGTTATAAATAGCAACACGTGCCGCGTCGCATTCATCACCTTCACCTAACGTGATTTCGATTAGTTTGTGATCAGAGCTCGCCGTATCCCCCGAAAACAACAGAAAACTAATAAAAATAATATGTTTAATCAGAGTGTTTGTAATCAAAACTGATCAGTCACAAAGCTGGCTGCTCCATTAATCTGGCAGACTCCGGATGGCAGCTCGACTCTTAAGAGAGTTGTTGTGATGAGGATTTTCCCTCCAGCCTCTTCTCTCTCTCACTCTCTCTTTTCTGTTGTTCATCTTTTATTTGGGAGCTGTAATGACTGTCTGCAGTGCATCCATCAACTGACAGCCTTTGAAATCTCCCAAGTCTGCTTTAGCTGAAGCAGTGGCGCCTTTCATGTGGTCTCTGGATCTTTTGAAACAATCCTCTCCAAGTCCTTTTTTTAATAACTTGTAGAAGGAGATACCTCAGGTGTTTCCGCCCCTTGATGTTGGCTTCAAATTTATTTTTGCAATCATGAAGTGTCCCTCACTGGCTCGGATCTTAAGAAAAAGTTCAATCTGGCCATTTGGGGCTTTTGTCTGAAGCTCCGTTTAACTCTACGGGGGATCTGGCTGCAGATGAAACACAGCTGTTGACATCAAAACTGGCAAGTGAGGAACATTTGTGCTTTATCAGTGAGCTGACAAATTGGGCATCGCGGAGATAGGGAAGGGGAAGGGAGGGAGGAAAGCAGCCCAGCTGAAACAAACAGCTCTCTTTCCTGCTCCGTGATGGCTGGATGAAAAGATGGTGGTGGTTATGCTGGATGGTTGGAGGGGGTCTCCCAAACCACAGAGCAGAAAGAAAAACAATCCCATCTGACATCACAGAGAAGGCTGCCGCTGAAATTTAGGTCAAGATATAAACCGGGCCTGAAGTGTGCCGGATCGTTATGTGGCAAAGTCCGATCGCCAACATGTTGTTGGAGAGGAATGACATAATCAGAATTAAACTTAATTAGCTCAGCTTGTCAAAACCAGAGTTTCTTTCTTTAATGAGCTCCTCTGACTGACTCAAACTGCCACAGTATGGGTGGCGGTTTTTCGTAGCCAGAGAGGTTTCAGACCATTTAGAAAGCACCGGCCTCGACAGAGTCATTAACTACATACACAGCATGGCATGTTGTGATCTCCCAAACCGCTATCCTTCAATGTTAAGTCACTGTATTCACAGCTTGTACTTCTCCACGGGCATCAAGCAGCACAGATGTAGACTTCCTGGAGTGTCAACGCTTGAACTGACCCCTTTTTTTTTTTTTTTTGGTTTTTGGAGGGTTCAGACTGGAGCGAGGCGGGAGGACGGGGGAGCAGAATAACAGAGGGTTTTGTCCTCAGAGCTGTAGTGTGAGAGAGGACAATACAAGTTGTTGATAACACGACGATGTGTGCCAGCAACTGAGCAGCAAGGATGTAGTGATTCATTTATTTGTGTAACGTGATGGAGATAAAAGAAACGATACAAAGTGCACTGCACATGTTGCCTTCATGAATCTGCATGCATGTATTTTACATACTGTGCAAGTTTCTGGTGTCCTGCATGTTTCAGTTCTCCTCATTAGGTTTCTGAAGCTCATTCTTTTTCTTTGAATCTAAAATTCGACAAAGAAGAAACAAAGTCTCATTCTGATGTAACAAAAATACTACAGTTCTTATTTTCACTGATGAAAACAAACTTATTCATAGTGCACTGGTCTGTTTTCCTCTCTTCTGGCGTTTCACTGCATGAGCAAAGTTGAATGCACCTTTGACCAGAATGTCCAATATTTCCAGTGATGGGAGAAGAAAAGTGGGATGCAAGTCTTATAAGAGCTTCTCTGGTAAAAGAACTCCAGGTACTGCCGCACAAAAACACACAAAACAATACAAAACAACACGTACCAGCACACCAAGCCGCGGAGACGGTCCTAGAAATAAAATTTAAAAAATATGAATTAAAAAAATAAATGTTCCTTATGAGTCTGATGCTAGGGCTTCATCTTACACACAAAGGTAGCTGACGATGTACGATGAAGGTGTCCTGAATGTTTTTACTGACATTAAAACATTAAAAGTTTTTTGTTCTTCAAACATGTAAATATGATCACGCGTGCTGTTCAGACTGTGTACATCCACCTGCCTCGTGTACATAAAGAAACCTGCTACATTAACCAGATTTATTTCAGCATCCTTTGTCCTATTCTGTCTGCAAATCTTATCACTGTACATATTTATATATATCTTTATCTGTGCGTAGTAGTTTAACCTTATCTCAGCCTTATTTATGTCTGTATCTGTGCGTGTGCATTGAGAGTAAAGGTGCAGTTCACATACCTGTGTTCACATACCTGACCAAGAAGAGTGATTCAGATTTTTCAGGTTTGTTTGTCGTGTGCAGGTTAACACGGGACAAGAAGAACTGGTCAGCTCAGCATGTGTAACAACACTGAACATGAAGGATAAAAAGTCAGCAGTTACTGGTAACTGGAGAAGTGCCAGTTCACCTCCTGGGGCACTGCCGAGGTGCCCTTGAGCCACTACGTGATGGCCCATCACTCCACCATCTCTGCACATTTGCATGTCTATGAGGTGTGTGTGTGTGTGTGTGTGTGGTTGTATTTCAGGCCTTTAAATCAAGTGCGGCACAGTAGCAGCAGTCATGGTTGGTGCGTATCTTTCAGAATTATATTCCTCTGAATGCTTCTAAATGTCATATATATATCCTGTACATTATAATTTATTCATCCTCACTGTTGTGTACATGTAGTGTGCTATGCACAGATATGTATGCTGTCATATCCACCTACATCACGTACATAACACAACTGGATGTAGAAACCATATTTATTCCATCATATGCACCATTACACCATCACCAGTCCTTTATCCAGTGTACAAATGTTACTATCAAATGTCTATAGATAGATACACATATCTATGTTTGTGCTTACCTGTCATGTCCCTTGTCTTTTAAACTGTACCTGTTTGTACAGTTGAGAACACAATGAACCGGAGTCAAATTCCTCGTGTGTGTACACACTCCTGGCCAATAAAATGATTCTGATTCTGATTACATTCAGATTTTAGGGTGACTTTATAACAGATTAAATACATGACGTGCAGAAATATGTGCAGGCTAACAACCTTCACAGACGCATGAGAACTGTGCATCCAACAGTCAATAGCTGCTCTTTTTTTATATATATATAGTTTTTATAGGTGTTTCTATCTTCTTTGTGTAGCAGAGTAGTTCTACAAGTACGCTGGTTTCAGAGAGTCTGTAAACGCAATGAAAACAATTGGCTACATCAATTTATTGATATGAGAAAATGTAATTTTTACTTTTGAATACTTAAGTATGAAGGATGTATTGAATATATACATAATATATGTGTACACATACAAATCATAAGTCAAATGAGCACTAAATTTGGCTGAATTATGAAAGGTGTAAGTGGTAACATGAAGAGACGGCTTTTTTTTTTGGAGTCAAATGATCTGACTCCCTAAAAAGAACCGAACTTCCCACGACTAGTGCAGACATGCTAAATACGCATCACCTGTGTTTTATATATAGATATATATATTTGTTTAGATGATTAACACTGTTCAGTGCTGTATAAATATATTTTTTTTGTTGTGGGAAAAAAAAGTGTAGTCGTTGAGTAAAGAGGAGGGGCGAGAGAGCATGCGGACCTATTGAGAGAGAGAGAGGCGGTTCAGCCCCGCTATGGTCTGAGCGGCAGCAGCGAGCGGCGGCTTTAGGGGAGTAACGTTAGCGCTATAGACCACTGTGGTGTTGTGCAGGAACAGGCACGACGTAGCTGGAGGAAAAACCGCTAGCGGAACAAATGAAAACCACTCGTTCATTCGGATTAATTCAATCGAAGCGAGAAGCTCTTTAAAAAGGGGGGGGAATTGGACCGACTGTGCCGAGGAGGATTGGGACGATAACACCGCCGAATGCTCTCCGTTGCCCCACCGCTAAGGTTAGTTAGCTTCCATAGCTTGGCTTGGCTGTCCGTTGGTGTGTGTGTGTGTGTATGTGTAGAAGAGGAGGTGGTGGTGGTGGAGGAGGAGGAGGAGGAGGTGGAAGGAGGGGAGGTCTGTCTGTTCTTGTTGTTGGCCGACGGGGTCCGGCTATTCTTTGGAGCACACATAGCCGTATTGACCTTTTTTATTTCGAGGTTAATGTTACAGCTAACGTGATAGAAATGTAACCAGCAGAGAGCTGGCTCGGTTAGCTGGTTACTCACACCACCAACCACCACACTACTTAGTTAGCTGGCTGTCGGCTGCTAGTTAATTATTTTAATAAATCAGGAACACGTGCTACATGGCTAGGCTAGGCTAGGTAGCAGCTAACGGCGCTAGCCTCCTAAGTTAGCTGTCAGAGCTTATTCTGGCTGAATTAACGCGACATTAATGTTGCTTAAATAAACACACAGCTCCTCACACACTACCACACACACCAGCTGTCTGTTAATGATGTCAACTTGCTCACAGGCGAGCGTTAATAATAACATATATCGTGCTATATGTGGCTAACTACGTTAGCACGCTAACTTGGCTACGTTACGAAGTAAACAATGATAGCTAGTCTTAAACGTTAGCCGGCAACTCGTTGCTTTGTTTGTTGCCAGGTTGACGATACGCTGCAATTTGTTTTATTTATTTATTTATTTATTTGTGTGTGTGAGTGTGTGTGTGTGACTGACACAAGTCAATGGGAGTGTTAGATGAGTTAGCGTTAATGGACGGTTGCTCCTCTAACTGTTAATTTAGAGTTTTAAATGTTGGTTTCATTGCTCAGATTTAACCTCCCATCTGTGGGCAGTTAGCTTTCAGAGTCACAGTCATAGTTATCCGCTTGTAACCGAGTCTTATTGTTAAGTTGGAGTCTCATTTGTAAACTTTTAAACAACATTGGTGTCATCACTCATGTAAACAGAACAGGCTCGTATTGTTGTGGAAAGCTGCAGGATGTCTGCTCAATCTCTACAGACACCAACAGGATAAGAAACCAGACACATTCAGCTGCTGAGCTGTCACTGATTTTTATTTACACATCTAATAATAATAATAATAATAACCAACAGCCACAGTTTAGATTATTATGAACCTGCAAAATAAACAGGACTGCTTCGTTGTTGTTGTTTTTTTAGATTGTGCTGCAAGAAATTAGTTTTATTTCTGTATAAACTTCTATTAGATTAGAGTCAAAGACACTGAGGTGTGTGTACATGCATCATGCCAAGGAATAGTGACTAATATTTAATGTTTAGGTGTTGATAGGTAGAGGGATACTTTATTAATCCACAGGCGTCCAATAGCAGCAGGAGACAGTAAACATGAGCGTAAATTAAACCTGTGCAAAGATTCAAATAGGAAACTATATTAAAAAATAAAAAATGCAAATATAGATTTATAAAAATATGAATGTACATTAAAAACTCTATACCAACAAGTTAGATTGTAGAAAATGAATAAAAGTCACAGCTTGTACAGAATTAGTGCAAATTAAATCATGTCCAGGAAACGGCACAACTGAGTGTGAAAATGTCGATTTGTGTCTTTGGTTTGTTTGTAATTTAGATTAGACCTATAAAGATAAATTTTAAGACAAATTAAACCTGTGCAAATATACAAATAGATAAATATTTAAAAAAAAAAAAATCAAAAATAGAATTCTTTTTTATGAAGAAATAGACATAAAAACTATATGCAATCAAGTTAGACTGTAGAAAATGAATGAAAGTCACAGTATTGTGCAGAATTTGTGCAAAATGTTCAGAGCAAAAAATTTGCACAATTGTAAAAAATTTGCAAAATAGTTTTATTCCCATGTAAACATAAAACTTCAGTTAAATTAGATTACGTAATGCTGGGCTGCATGTTGCATGCATCACTCAAAATAATAGCAGTCTATATTAATATAGTATTTAATGTTTGGGTGTTGATCAGTCTCCTTTGTCTGGCTGTGACATCCTCTGTAATCTTCACCGAGCACTCGTTGATCTGTAATCAATCAATCAAAGCCTGCTGTCAGATTTGTGTTGCTAAAGTTAACTCTGTGCTTTAGGTACACACCCGTGTGTGTTTTCTCTTGTTGAACTGTCCCCTTTTTTGATTATGTAAGCCAGGGTTTCCCCCAGGAAATGGTTTAGCTGATGCGGTAAGCCATGATCTTAAAGCGTCGTCGCATCTGCTGATCCACTTAGTGGTTGATGACCTATAAACAAGAGCCACACTCATTAAACATATTAGCAGTTTGGAAACATGTGAAACCTGCGTGATCCTTTTTAAACTTGCATTTCATAAAAGCGCAGCCGAGTATTTCAGGTGACGCCGCGAGAAAACCCTGCAGCCGTGTCACTTCCTGTTGCTGCTGCACAGTTAAAGCCTTCCATCAGCCAACTATCATAATCTGCTTATAGTGGAGCAGTTACAAATTCCTGAAGCCTTAGGCAATAACAGGAGCTACTGCTACTCCCTCACAGTGTCACATGCAGAAAATATGGAGATCTGGCGTTTTTTAACGCAGCCACGAGCGCCCGTATTGTGCCCGCACCACGGCGTCTTTGTTTATGAACAATGTGCTGATGTAAGTCAATGTTTGGTGTCTTTTAGCTCTTTTTTTTGGTGTCCTGAGGCAAATATCTGACTCTTTACCTGCATTTGTACCAAACTTTAATGCGTTCATTGCTTTTATAATTAATGCCTTGTTATTCAGTACCAAATTGGCAAATCTGATTGGCACCAGTGAGCCAATAAGCTCGCAGCATGGTAGCAACATCTAACAAAGCTTGTGATTGGCTGGTCACACGCTAACTTTGTGCTGCTAACCTGTACTTGTCGGTGTGTCTGGTCACCACGTCACAGACGGCCTGGTGCATCTTCTCTTCGTCTCCATGGCGATGGTTAACCTGTAGGAGAGCGTTTCTGATGTGGTGTCAGGTAAACGTTAATAAAAACACCTGAAGTCCACACTGAGGACGATTGTCGGGCGTGGACGAGTCGCTCTTTAACACAGAAAATCTCAATCTTTACTCTTTACTCTCTTACTCTTCAGTCCAGTCATCCAGGTTGAGTAACAGCAGTATAAAAGCAGTTTGTCCAGCAGTCTGTGAACAGCTTCCTCTTCTGTTTGGTGCCGAGCAGGTTGTGTAAACTGTTTTTTCATGTTTTTAACAGACGACAGCGAGCAGAAACGACACTCTGAGCAGTAAAGGTGAACCGAACAGCGATTTTTAGTGTTTGACAGCTAGACGACGGGCTGAAACTCGTCGTAAAGCTTCATAAATCAGAGCGGAGCTGCAGATTCAGGTGATAACTCTCTGCAGGTTCATCACTTTATCGTAAAAATATTGATTATAGCTGTTTTAATGGTGACGCTTCCCTGATGATGACACTGAGACACTAAAGATTAGTATCACACATGAGAAATAACATTTACTCGTCAGGTTGATGACTCCTCTGCTGCATCATATTTACTGTCGTTGTCTTGGCGCTGTGTACACAGACTTTCCCTGAAAGTGACAGTAAATAAATGAAATGATGATTTTAAATACGTGACCTAACAAACCAAATATTTGCCCCGGAGTCTGGGTGCTACAACAGTTTGTGTAGTTTGTGGTGTGGACGTGTCGTCATGAGGGATTGTGCCTGGAGACAATTGGTGTGTCTGACCAGAAACAAAGTCTGCTAATGATCCATGATGTTGCTGACTTGAGTACAGCATCAGCTGAGCGGTGTGTGGTTTGTAAAGAGTTAAAGCAGAGTGAGGAGATATCTCTCCCTTTTCCAAAAGGGTAATGGGGGCAAAGATAATCCCGTGCTCAGCGTGGAGCCTCAGGGAGACCGTTTCACTGCTAGTTCAATTTCTGCTCTGTATTATGAAACACAACACAGTTATGAAACTGGAAAGAGGAGTAAGAGTTCTCGCTGCCTTTTTTTTTTATTGTCTGTGAAAGATGAATCCTCACACTGAATTCTTGTGGGAAGAAAAATCATATTGCATCATCTGTGAATCACAAAAGATTTCCACTAAAATTCACAAAGCGCGCTCCAACAAATAAACGTCACCCTTTAAGGCTGGAACCAGAGCTCACTGTATGTCATCATTTTAATTATGTAATCATTACGAGAAGCCTTAATTATCACGATAACGTTTAATTTACCAAACTCGCGTCACACATTTATTAGAGCACGGAGAGAAAAAGACACAGCAGATGATTTTTACCTCCTCGCCTCCCCCGCTGATGAACAACATCAGGATTACTCATTCCTCTAACTCGTTAAGCGTCACCTCGTTTATCAGCTACAGCACAACAATCAGACTTTCCAAAGAAACCTCAAACACTGCTCTGCGCTGATAGTTTGCGATAGCTCGGCTATGTGGTGATATAGGCGACAAATGTGACGCATGTCATGATGCATGTTTACTATGCGTGGGTACTGACATTGTTGCATGTGAATTACGTGACATTCAAACAGTCGAAATGACCTTCAGATTTTTTTGGTCTGTGACCGAGAATATCCAGCAGTATTAATACGATGCGTTATTGGAGTTAAAGATCATTTTAAGAACCCAGTGCTCTGTCATTTAATCCAATTATTGATCTCAGTTTGGGGTTCAGCGATGAACCGATGAACGTCATGGTTTTGTAACTGCTACGCCGAGTGTTTCTGTCACCTTCAGTCAACAAAGTTGCAGTGAGTTAAGAGTCTCTAAATTAAAGCTCGCCAAAATGGTGTTTAGTCCACTTTAAAGGCAGAACGCCTGGATAAGAGATAAAACTACACAAACAAACAAAATGCTCACTATGGCTGCAGCTATCCATTCTTTTTGAAGTCGAGTATTCTACTGAATATTTCAGCGATTAATTAAGTAATCAGATTTGTTTTGCATTTTTAAACAACAATACTGTAACGGCTGTTTGGGTTGTGTTCAGTTAGGTTGTACTGCAGTGTGTGGGGTTGTGTTGTCAGAGGCTGTGAAGCCTGTCAGTCATGGCAGTTGCCGTGGCAACAGTGTAGTCAAGGAATTTTTGTACTCGAGTACTCGCTGCAGCTCTAATGCTCACGTGATTATTATACGTCCACAGTGTCGCATATGAAATAATTCAGGTTTTCCAAAGACTAAAATCACACCTTGAACATCTGTAATCGTAGCATCCTTTGTCACAATCAGAATAATTGAAGTATACAGATTGTTTCTCGATCAGCCTCTTCTTTAAAAAACACATTGTACAAAACACGTCTATCAAAGACGATCATATGTTACAGCGTATACAGCTACTAGTTTATATAACTTAACAGAATGTTATGATATTTATGAATGGAACGACACATAAATACTCGGTGTGCATCTTAATTTTCTACCTGACACCAGACCTCAACCTGGACGTTAATTAAACGGCTGGATTTGACTTTAACTCATAAATCAACATCTCCCTCAGCCTCGTAATCTCCACACATAATCCACATCCAAGCGTTCAAAGGTGAGCTTCCTTAATGAGCATCTCGCACCGCGTATCCAACTTAAATTTATATTTGAGCCGGTGAAAGAGCGATTACAGGGAAACGACACGACGTTCGGTATGTTGCGGCGTACTTTATGAACCCTTAAGTTAACACGCAGAAACCAAAGAGGGAAATATGAAGCAGTCACCGTGAAACTGCCTCCCAGGCGCATTCCCTCCTCCCGCCCAGTTTCCCTCTCGCTGAATGAGTAACAGCAGCTGTCTAGCATTTCTCGCTCGCTAGTGGACTGCACCTGGTAGGTTTCGTGTGTGGAGAATGTTATCCTTGAGTCAGTGTGGTAAGAATATTATGATCAGGCACAGCTGGTGTGTTGCAGTGCCTCAGATTACTCATAATCAGAGTGCCATTGAGCCGGACACAGTGCCACCTCAGATCCAGTGGCTGCGCCCGCGCTGAAGCTGAGCAGTTGTAACATTTTCTGGATTTGCCAAATGGAAGAAAAACCCCACAGGAAAGTAGCAGTTAGTCTCATGATTTTAATGCAGGGAGCGGGGGTTGGGTGTGTCGGCGGCTGCAGGCCTTAAAGGGGTTAATGGGGTCCGGAGGTCAGACTGATCCTGCGTCTGTCGCTCTGCAGAGCTCAAAAGGCTCGAAGGATTTATCCGTCCGTCCAGGAATTTGTGAGGCTGCTCACGATAATTAAATTCAAAGTCAGATCACAGTCACGCTTCTCTCTTTTTTTTTTAAACTAATTGCAGCATTTTCCTGCAAAAAGTCCAATTCAAATCTAAAATAAAATCCGACCTCGACAAACCAGCATGAATAGAACTGTGTGATGGTTTAGTTTGTTCTCTGTGAAATTAGTCTTGTACATGAAGTTTTAATCCAATATTAAGTACGACATGGTGCTCAAGATTATTGTTAAAAGCAGCTAATGTATCATGTCCTGTCATAATTTACTATTCTACTCCATACATCTTACCACCAGTGACTTAGTCACATGAGAAGACAGTTTAAATGGTAAATAAATAAATGTTCTTTATGTGAATGAGGTATAATCGGTTACATCCAGACACAGAAGTTGGATCTAACTTTTGTTAAAACTCAGCCCGCCAATCAGACGCTCGGAGCGGTCAAACCTCAACACAGTCAGCCTGAAATGTCTAAATCTAACTCTCCGATACTCGACCTGTTTATTTCATGAAGCCGCTTCTAAATCTGAGTCTGACTCGAGAGACGCGAAGAAGTTTTATTTGGTTTGCGTCCGATGGTTGAGTGACATAGGCAGTGAATGAGAGTGAGCGAGCGCCGGCCTCGATACACGTTAAACAGAGAAATAAAAGGTGATTCCTGATTGTTTCACAGCGGTTACATTCAACACAAACAGTCCTGTATGAATGTACCCTAACCTGTCATACACCTGTAAACTGAGACGACCGCCATCGACCGCCATCGTTGAATGCAGGCTGGTTTCCCTCTTCACTGTGACTTTAAACGGTTTAATGATGGCACGACTTGGATTAAGTTGATCATTGTTGGTTGCATATTATGAAGGGACACGTATGATGTATTATGGTTATCTGTGAGTTCTGTAAATGTTTGCATCTCTCTCTTTTTTCTTGCCACGTTGTAATAAAACACTTCATATTTAGACTACTACTGTCCCATCGGCCTTCTGTTTGGATGTTCTGCCAGCTCTTGTTATCAAGCTGCACTTACAGTGTAATTTTGTGATAGAGGTGCACACTAATACCTGAAGCTGTGCCAGCTGATGTGGCGATAACTGTGTGAACCTGCTACCTGTACGCTCCCGTGTGCTCCTGTGTTTTTGTTTTTGTCTCACCGTTGTCGCTCAGGCAGGTAAAGTTAGTTTCTCGTTTGACTCTTCTTCTTCCTCTTCTTTGGAAACGTCAGGGAGTAAATATTGTTGACATGCCTCTGCAAACCTACGATTACACAACACCCTCGAGCTTTCACCACTTATGACCTATTTAAATAGTCAATGAGCTGTTGGTTATGTCACCTGTCTGTCCAATCAGAAACCCTGCTGTAATCTCAATTTCTCGCCTCAGTTTTCTCGTAATGTTTTCCACGTTTCCACGGAAGTTTTATTTATTTGTCGTATTTCAATTTACATCCCGACGGCGATCAAGAAATCTAATCCTGTGAGCTCATCCAATCATTTAATGCTGATGGAAATGTGTTTCAGAGGCCTGAAAAGTTGGATAATCTCAAAACGTGTCTGTATCCTGCTAGTTTTTGCGATGTTAAGACACCAGAACACGATCAAACCTTGATATTTAAGCTCCTTATCCTACTTATTTATTAATAAACCCAAGAAAATAATCGATTTAATACAACAAGACTGTTGAGTTATGAGTCACTTGCAGCCTTTTTATTGTGCTGATCTGGAAATTCATATTTAAAAGCCTGATATATTGCATGTTGTTGTTTTTGTGTGTTGTTAGAAATTAATTAAAAGTTAATCATTTATTATTCATGAGCTTTTTCTATTTTTATTTCCTGGCTCTGAAACAGAGTTGATATTAAATCAGGCTATACGGAGATTGAAGCTTCATTCATCACGTTTGTTTATGTTTAAACCAAGTGGCAAATTCCCTTGAGGCTGGCTGCAGAAGTGAGTCAGTCTCCATAAGTCCCCATGTTCAAATGTCTAACTTCACAGCAGAAATAAACATGTTTACAGCCTGCTACAAAAAAACAGTATGGTTTTCATGAACAGGGAAATTAGCTATAGAGACCAAAACTGTTTTTTGTAGCAGGCTGTAAACATGTTTATTTCTGCTGTGAAGTTGGACATTTGAACATGGGGACTTATGGAGATTGACTCACTTCTGGAGCCTCAAGTGGACATTTGAGGAACTGCACTTCCTGTGTTGGCTTCACTGCACAGCCACAGGAGGAGGTTGCTGCCTGAATGACGTTGAATCCTCCACGCCTCGTCCTTTTTTAATCCGCTGAATCACTTTATTCAAATCGAGGATTTATTTTCTCTTCTTTGATGATGCGGGCGATGACGTCATAAAATATGATGACAGACGCCCGAGGCTTCGTTTCAAAAACCTCAATAGAAGCTTTGGATGTAAAGACGGTGGGTGCAGCCCTGCTATTAAAACCAGCCACCCATATTTAAAGGCACCAAACGAGAGGCAGACAGCGGATTAGCAGAGATTAGAAATGGCTCTGTGGTAAGTTATTCACTTGACTCTGTTACGTAACACAGATGACAGGACATTACTCTTGTTTGTGTGTAGGCTCCAGCTGTGGGCAGCGTTTATATTTATCTCTCTGATTAGCCTACCGTTCCTAGCAGGAATGTGTGTTACAGCATAGTTTGTTTTTCACATTCTGGAGAGCGTATTGGTGAGGGCAGCCAAGGGCGCTCACGCTGCGAGGGTTGATGATCTTACTGTGGAAATTTGAGCGTCACGTATCAGTGAAAGGTATGAAGGCTTAAGTAGAGAGTGTAATTACAGGTTTATGATGTCCTGACATGTGCGAGCTTGGATCCATGACAACGCAGTTCAGAGAAAATTTGTCCACAAAGAGCATCAAAACATCAAACTGCTGCTGTGACGTTCAGTCTGTGATGTCTGGATCGAGCGGTCTGATTGGTCAACTAGACAATCAGACACATGACAACACACCTGAGTCATCACTAAAAGTATTACTCTGCCATCTCCACATTGTCACATCCTGATAGTATGTAACATGTAAACAAATATGAATGTCAGAAGTCAACTTTAATATCCTAATAATCTGAATTTCTTTAATGAATATTCTGGATTTTATGACCCGCTTGTTAATACAGGTGTGTACCTCGGAGCTCAAAGTGGGCGCAGAGCAAATGTTGTTTTTAAAAGACGCTGAAGCTGAATATTGCTGAATAATGAAGCTGAATATTTCATCAGATAAAAACATGTTGTGGTCTTTGTTCAGCACATTCACACAGTAGATCTTCGTCACTACAAGACTGAACTAGCAAGCCAGTTTAATGTTCATTTCTCTGGTATTTATTCAGTTTGGGAAACTCAAGCAAAACACAAATGTTAGTCGGCTGGGACTACAAGTCGTCTCTGTTGCTAGATCAACACAAAGACTTCCTGGAATAGTAAACTGGGTTAATTAGTGGACTGCTGTGACAGATTTCCAGGTATTAGTCAGATCCTGTGTGCAACAAATGTTGAGACCAAAATGCCCCAAAATATAAAAACATTTTGATTTAATGTTTGATTGAAGTTGGTAATTCTTGTTTAATCGCAGTATTACATTCCAGGCTGTGTATTGTCGGCGTTAAAGCACACCCTGTCGTGTAATATTGCTTAATTCAAAACGTCGTGTATCAAATCAGGTGGGATGTTTTGGTTGCTGTGTTGTCTGTGCAAATAACACCAGCATGTATGGGCATTAGTGTTTGGCAGTACGTGCTCGCACACACACACTCGAAGCCTCTCATGCATAAATGGAAGCTTTGTGCGAGCTGCTGTCATGAGGGGCAAACAGAGGCACTCGGATTGCATGCGGACATACAGAAGAACATTTCAAAGCTCTTGAATAATTAAGTAGCAGCGAGGAAGTAGGTCAGCCCAGCAGACAAGTGCACTTCTCAGTTTTATTTCCTGCTCCTCGCTCGGCGTGGAGGAGCTGAATGTCAGGTGGGCTTTAAGAAACAGAGCCGGCGCAGAATAAGGAGGGATTTGTAAGCTGAGACCTTGTACATCACGGCGATGCTGTCACATTGTGTCCCGCTGAGCCGAGCTGAGTCAGCGATGAACAAATAATCATTCAACCTCAGAGTTTGATTGTTCGTCATCATGCACCTTTCTTTGCTCGGGGGTGTAAGTTAAAACCACAAGTGAAGGTTTGTTCAAGGAGTTATTTAACGGCTGTCGACTGAGAGATGCACGAGTTTTCACACACCGAGATACTAAAGATTTGAGTTTTATCTCTAAATTTGATTAAACTAGCTTTCAGTCTTGAGTTTTTGTACTTGAAATAAAGATCAGTGATCCTCAGAGTAGCTCAGTTTTTGCAGGCGAGCTGTTCTTCTTTTTGTTTTTGCGTTGAGCACTTTGTTCCTCGTCGTATTGTTACAATAAAAGTTGCGATGCTGCCCTTTCTGAGTCGGGTGGAAGCTTCTCCACTAGTTCTCACATTTCCTCCAGCTGCGGGGTTGAAACGTACGAGTTAGTTCCTTGTGTTGCCAAAATATTTAAATTTCATTTGGCACACATTTGGTGTGGCTTTTTGTCCTGTACGTACGGCAGCTTTTCAAGGCAGCGGTTATTTTATAGCTCAAACATAGACAAGGTTCCCAGTGAAGTTTTTTAATGTTTTTTGTCATTTTGGACAATAAAGTTCATCTGTCAGTGTTTGATATGTTATGAAGAATCATCGTAAAAATGTGTTTAATTATATTTTTCTATATATATATTCACTATTGGCCGGTTTATCTCTAATATTGGCGTCACCATTGGCTCCAAAAATCCGGTATTGGTTTGGCTCTTTATTTGTGAGTGCATAAAACCAGTGATGGGTGAATACGAATCATGACCTTAAAATCTCACACATGAGCCATTTGCAGTGTTTGGACGACACTTTGTGTTAGTGTAGAAGGACTCAGACCAGCTTAGACAAAACAAAGAGCTCGTACCTAACAACAGAGGATGGACCACCTCTGTCACATGGACGTGGTTTGGGTTTGAAAACTGGGACCAGAAAACCAGACCATGGTTACCATAACAAAGGCTGAACATGTAATCAGAAACAGGCCTTTCCATGTGGTCATTTCATAAACTATTCATTGAATTTACAGAAAATGTGTTACGTATTATCTGGATCTGAAATGACCGATATCAGGAGAAGAGACGGTTCATGTAGGCGTCATGTTGTGATGCACAGACAGGCGACGGATGACGTCAAATTCTTTAGGTTACAACTTTCCATCAAATATTTACTCAGCCATCTAAACAAAAGTGGAGAGCGAGCACTGTGTGAAGTGCAGTGTGTGTGAATGCCAGCGGGGATGGAGGAGGGTGGAGGTGGAGGTGGCGGTGGAGGAGGGGGGAGAGCCTTATGTAATTTCACACAGTGTCGCTGAGGCGGCCGGCAGCAGGGGAACAGGCAGGAAATCCAATAGCTGCTCTGCCGTCCAGCATGGATACAGCTGGACGATCACATCTGGACGTACAGCGCGGCCAATCACTGGCTCCATTCATCTTTCTCCTCTTCCTGTATCCTCTCTGTTGCACACACACTTTTTCACCGGCTGTGAAACATGAATATGGCTGCACGTTTAACTTATTTTAAAATCCGACCAGTATATCGTATGCGCTTGTTTTTAGGGTTAAAATTGTCGCTTATTTCCTCCTTTCAGACTTGTTTTGGTCTATTTTTGTTGAGGACATCACACACCTGACTGTTGTTATTATATATTCATGGCCTCCACCCAGTTTATCTGCTACAGCAGCACATACGACCAGTCTCTCTCCCTGTACGTTCAATCAATCTGTGATACGAAATAAAGAAATAGAAAAGTGTGTGTCACAGCTCGGTTATTCAATCAGCCGCCCTCCTCTCTTTCAGTGCGTTTGTTTCGTAGTCTGGGTCATTCGGTGTGCGCAGCCCGCTGTGCTGTTAAGCTGCGTCTCTTTGTGTGCTAAAGAAAATACACCGATTCAACTGATGAAATGAGATTCGACCTGAGGGCTTCTCCATCGCTTTTTTGATTTTATTTTATTTTTAATGATTGACTTTCACCTTCCTTTGCCGCTTTGTGCTTCAAGGCTGTGTTATTGTCGTGATACAGGAAACCCTGAGTGTATTTATGAAGGATGGATCTTTTTCTCCAACATAAAGCGATCATCCTCCAAAGTCAATTAAAGTTGACTAATTAGGACTAATAACAAAGTTTATATTAAGCACACATGATGAGGAACGTTCACCCAAACACTCTGAGATACAGTCAGAACAGCTGCTTTCAGTATTTTTGGGGACATCAGGGGACCAGCGGGTTAGTAGACGGGGTAACGCACGTCCTCGTTAAACGTTTGTACTGTAATAACTTCATTCTCATTAACGGACGTCCTCCCAACTGGCCTCCCGTTCGTCGTCTTCAATGCACGCACTGTTAACGTGCTGCTGTCACATTTTAAACAAATTAGGTGGCCTACTTTTGATACGTCACTCTCCAGTTGTTTGACTTTTATAACATGGAGCGTGATAGAGATCATGTGATGGGCATCAGACTGAAAGAAATCAATGTTTTCTGTGTTTCGTGGTTTTTACTCAGCTCCATTTCTTCCTCATTTATTGCCTGCACTGATGTTTTAATGTCGACCACATTTGCATGTGCTGCTTTTTAACATCGTTTACCACTCATCACTATACTTCCATTTCCAGTTTCACAATCACTCGTATTGTTTTTCTCCTGTCGCGTGGCTGCAGGTGTTCCCCAGTCGCTAATCATGCTGCTATTAAAACGCGACGAGAAGTGTGCCATGCAGTCGGTTTCAGAATGAAAAGGTGTGACAGGCTGTGGTTTGGAGAGATAATTGCAGCTCTTTCCATCAGACAAATTACAGCTGTGCTAAAGTTGACTGGCTGTTCTCGCCTTTCTCACCCCTCGGTTCCCAGACTGTCGTGTTGTGACCGCTGATTTCCTGCCTGAAAGTCGAGCAGATGTAAGGCAAGGATCGGCTCACGGTGTCTGGATGTTCTTTCACTGTTTGGTACTAATAGCTGTGCGCTAGCCACCTGCCTGCCAGGAGCTGCTCTATATATCAAGCTGGCACACACAGGCAATAATTATATCACCTGCTGCCTTTTATAGCTTCTCTCTGTCTGCTAACAGTTTCTTTTACTTCTCTCTTAGTTTTGTAGTAATGGATGCAGGTTATGTTCAGTTTGTCAGTAAAATATCTCAGATTGTGGCCTCTGCACTACATCGATCTTGTGTCTTCTTCCCCTTTGTTACTATCAGTATGACGGTCTACCAGGAAAAGAGCGTTCTGCCTCGTCAGCATTGTCTTGGGTATTACTGCTTGCAGTGTAAAGGGCGTTGTACTAAGGTTTGGCAGATCTATGACTGTTTTTCCTGCTGCTGTCCAACCGTTAATTTAAAGGTGTTTGCAGTCACCTTCCCATTTTTTTTTTTTTTTTTACTGTCTGTTGTGCTGCAGCTTCCTCCTCTTTGCTTTGCTGGCTTTGGATCAGTTTAACTCTTTCAGGGCGAGAGGTGTGAGGTTTTATTACACCGACAGTCAGGATGAAGGGTTGGCTCAGACTTTGTGGGGCTAGCACCGAAGCTAAGCAATGCATTGTCGAGGACTGCGACAACATCAAAATTCAAAGTGTGCGCTACATTTAGCACATTTTTGACGTGTTTCTTCGCCACGTTCTGACGGGAATCGAACCAGACTCCTTTGACAAAAATGGTAAAGGCTAACGTGTTCATTGTGCACCCCGGCTGCTTCAGCTAACCATGGCCATTCTGGTCCGTGGTCTGTTTTTAGAGAAACAACACAGAATACACTTGAATTTCAAAGTAAAACACCCTGTGCAAACTTCATTGTAGCATCAAACTATGTAGCATGTTTACATATTTAGAAGCACGTAAACCAGAAGCAGGCTAACAAAGTCTGGTGGGCATAACACTCCAGAAACTCTCCTGGTAGAGTTTGAAGTTGCAGGGAGAACGCACCAAAACAGCATTGTTGTTGCAACATGACAAAGCGGGGTTTGTTGCCTTGATGGGTTCATTTATTTGTGTTTTGTGTGACTCGTGTATTAACTCATAGTTGCTGTGGATCGACGCAGTGGTAAAACAGCAACCCAGCTACTGTTTTCTGGTTGCTTTGGAGAGTTTCCCCCGCTGTAGAAGGGCTGACGGCAAAATAAACCATACACTTAGACTAATTATTCCTTTTTTTGTGGGCCCTTTGTAGCACCCAAAGAATATCAGAAACTTGTGAGTGCTACTATTGTTTTTGTCAAAGGAGTCTGGTTGATTTAGAGCTAGTGATACAAACGTCTCAGTTTCCTGCTGGAAAGGGCTGAAAATATTCTAAAGCGCACACTTGGACTGATATTGTTCCTTTTTCGTGGACCTTGCTGCATTTGCATGGTACCCTGGTGAATCTTGGTGATCTAGAACTCCACAGATAATTTTAGAGAAACAATAAAAACACGAGGCCACATGGAGAAGGTTGAAGAGTTTCTCTGCTGTGGGGAAACAGTGCTTACCACACACATTGACCTTGTTTCTGCACCCTGACCTTAAAAAACCTCTCGGGGCCCCAATTTCTGAAGCTTCAGCGGATTAATTGCGAGAGCTTTGTTTCCACGTTAAATTTGGTTGGATGGTGGAGGGAGGGTGGAGGGGAGCACAGAGTCCATACATTATTTGTCCCGATCTCATAACGTGAACCGGACCACCCATGCTGTAAAGTAAAAAAAAAATCAGTTTGCATGCATGTGCAGTGTTTGTGAGCGGTCCAGTATCAAGGCTGAGCGAGAAGCCTCCTTGTCCCAGGGCCCTTCAGTAATGAGGCTGCAGGGAGATAAATCCTTATGAGACCTGACAGGGTGCCACATTCCTAGGCTGAGAGTCCTAGCAGCCCTCCACCCTCCACCACCACCCTCACCCTCCTCCCCTCCATGAGCTCAGCTCTCTAGGGCTCTTCTTTATAGACTTCTGATGTCGTTCCCAGACCGAGCCTTATGCCCATTACAGTTCACTCATCTGCCTTTTCATTTGAATGCTGCCAACATCTCTTTTTTTGGCTGTTATAATAATTGCAGAAGTGCTTACTGACAGCTCAATACTCCATTGCAGTGTTTCTCAAACTGTGGTTTGAGTACCACTGGTGGTACTGAAATAAATTAATTAAACGTGATTAGCTGTGAGCTAAAAATGTGACGTTAACTTGGAAAGTGGAGATGAAACTGAAGAACAGGAGTAACGCTTTAACACCAGATCAGCTCTGGTTCTGTCAACAATAATCTGTAAAAACAAACAAACAAAGAAAACTAATTTTAATGTACTTTTACTGTATAATTAACAATGTCTAATATAAAAATACTACTTTATTCTATAGTAAAAAAAAACTTGTTTTTTCAGCTGTGGTTGCCAGAATTTTACTAATCTCTTATAATATTTCACGTTTAAGGTTGGCGTAGATATTATGATGAAAAACTGTCAAACCATGATGGTAAAATACTGTAAAACATTCCATTTAAATATTACGGTGTTTTACTGTACAATTAACAGTCTCTAATATAAAATACTACTTCAAAGATGACATATAAATAAAAGTTTTAAAGTATCACTGAGTTTTACTGTATGCAGGAAAACACAGTCATATTTTACGGTTTTGTACTGTCATAATTTTGCAGTTTTCACTGTAAAGTCAGACATTTGCCTCCTTTGTGAACTGTCTGCAGCTGAACAGGGTCGACTGTATTTTACCGTCTGTCACGACGGCTGAGCCAAATATTTTGGTGATACACGGCTTAAAAACAATTTTTTCAGTAAAAATACCAGAACGGACAGATAATTACCAGTATATTATCGCGGTGACAGTCCGATCGTGCCATGCTATTAAGGCTCTTATCAAAAATATGTTCCCTCTTCTCTCTTTTAAGAGCTGGACTGTGAAGCTACCAAGTCAGACTTAGACGTAGGATTTGATGAACTGTTTATGTCAGTAGAATTAGACTGTTGTTTGAAGTCAGCCTCCTGCTCTGCTCGCTCTTGGCAGGCTGGAAGCCGTCTGTGCGCTCTGTGCTAGTATTTCCACAGCCATTCCTAAAATGGAGAGGGTGGGTGGGTGGGTGGGGGGTAAGAGGATGAAATATTGGCTTGCACTGCTGAAGGCTGAGGCCCGCTCTACTCTGTGCAGAAGAAGGAAAGGAAAGCACGCTAGAGTGAGAGAGGGAGAGTGAGCGAGGGAGTGAGGTGACTGAGTTCATTCGCAGTGTTGGCAGCGAGCCACCGACTTGCCTGTGGGTGTCTGTAGCAGTGCCAGTGCATGTGTTTAGCCTCTCGTCTGGAAGGCCCCATTCGCCTCAGAGTTTATGTCAAAGCTCTCTCATTGTGTCGGCCCTCTCATCTTTGATTCAGGTTTTTTTGTCCTCAGCAGATCTTGTGACTGCCTTCAGACTTGTTTTCGTCCTCCTCAGGGGAATCTCTCTCTCTTTTGACTGGACGCTCATCAAAGAGAGGCTTTCCAAAGCAGGGATGGCTTATCTCACCCTCTCTTTGTCTCACTGCCTCTCCCCCCTTTTTTTCTTGCACATATGTGCATGCAGTGTCAATAATCGTGACTTTCCCCTCATCTAGTATGACACCAGCAGCGAGCTCCGCTCACGGACTTCAGCGCTTCCCTTTGTGTGGTCTGTTTATCCCAGCGAAAGACGAGCACACACCGGTTTCTTGAAAATATTTGAAGCCACAGTTTAGACTAGTCTCCGGCTGGTGTGAGAATTTGAGCAGCGTCCTCTCCTGAGCCTCTTTTTACAGAGCTCCTCTGTTCCTTAAAGCCAGAGCCATGTTCAGCTGTTGGTAATAGAGCCCTGTGCGTAACTGAAATCAAGTGACACTTTGTGTTTGGGACAGTGGAGCAGGAAGGAAGGCTTAGATAGTGCCCCTCTTTGTACTCTTAGCTCCAAACTGGAGTCAGACAATGGAGACTGGGCACACTGGCACTCGACTGTAGGTTATACTGTGCCAGCGACGGAGGAGCCTTGTGCTGTTATCTGGTCTCAGGTTCATAAAAAGAGCTTGTTTACTGCTGGTTGCAGAGGCTCTTATTCAAACCCTGTACAGGTTGGAACCAATATGAGGAACTATGGCTAATATTACAGTCTATAGACCACCACTGACTGCTGGTTTCACCAAATGTTCGCCTATTTTTAGTTACATTCAGACAGGATCAGGCCTGTGAAACAATCAGAAAATAACTATCGATACCGCTCTCATTCACCGTCTGTGTCACTCAACCACTGCTCAGATTAAACTAAATGTAAATTTTAGTCAGACTCAGATTTAGAAGCTGCTAAATTAAATAAACAAAGTCAGTTTAGACGGTCTCAGTTTCAGAGGCCGACTGTGGAGGTTTGACCGGTCTGAGCGTCTGATTGGCTGCTGCAGTGAATGGGCGACGAATGAATGGACAAACTTATGTTGGATTGTGTTAAAACACAGATTCATTCCTAATAAGACGATCTTCATACCTGAAGAAGCAGAGCTGATTTAGTGTAAAGGTTGTACTCGTAGTTCCTGTACTGTCTGTGTGAACGTGACGACGTATCAGCCTGATATTAAAACAAAATGTTACAGGAAATTCAAAACTTCAGTTTATTTCCATTCAAATGTTGAAGTATAAAGTGTCTTAAAGTACCACCACAGAGAGGTTGTGTACCATAGTTTGAAAACCAGTGGAATATACCACAAGATAAACAGTGTGACTCTTTAAATGTTGATTTGTTTTCCAGTAAATCCTCTCAAATACACGTAACAAACATAAAACCTACGAACACTCATTCATCGTCATCCAGAATTTAAAAGCCCGTGGCCTCTTTTCTTTTTCTGGGACGTTGTCTTGTCGTGTTGGTGGCTTTCCCGCTCAGTTAACTAAATTGCAGCTCACCTCGAGCACTTTGCTATCTTGTCAAGATTTCGATCAGCGCCATGTCGAGAGGCCACATTTCTGCGACCGAAACACGAGAGACGAAACAGAAAGAGAGCGACAGAGAGCGACAGAGAGCGAGGCGTCATTAGTCAGTGGCCTGTAGAATATGGCAGCAGTCCTAATTTCTTTGTTGGCAGGAGTCACGGAGACGCGAGAACTTAAGTCCACCCACCATGACTAGAGGACGGTGCAGGGACGAGCTGGGCTGACCGTCGTCTCAGATCATCAGACATGTTCCTCTCCTCTGCAGTGTGTTTCTACTCGTTACCTCGATATAAACACCTCTTCTTCAGTGTCTGTCCTCCAGCTCGGCGTATGCATCATCGGTCAATGTGTGACACACTTCTTGTAGATGAGACCACTTTAGTTTGCATAACGTCATCTAGAGTTCAGATCAGTCGCCTGTCTCTCAAGGCCTACATATCTATCTGTCAGTGAGTTATTTATGTTGCCTGTAAAGCCCCATTAAACTGGAGGCGATGGAGGCGGTAGGGTGGAGGTGCTAACCAGATCAGATCAAATTGTCTGAGTAACATAATGTCTTTTGCAGGTATGAAGCTGTGAGAGTTAACTCCAGCAGGCTGTAAAACATGTCTCACAGCTCGTGTTGTCTCTCTCTCTCTCTCTCTGCAGGTCGCTGGCTAAGAGAAACAGCCGATAATGCACGGCGGCATCTGCTCTGGAGCCACACCCACTTCCTGCCTGTAGAGGAAGCGGCTGTGCCAGCATGTCCTCTCATCCCCAGTCCGTGCCGTCGGGCCGGAGGACTGTGGACACACGGCACCTGCCGAACCCCGCCACGCTACCGCTGCAGCTGCAACGGGCGCACACGGTAAGCCACCGCGTTTTACGGCACCGCCTTTTTTATTTTTAGGTGAGACCTGCTGCAGCTCTGACTCTGCACGCTTGGTGGATATTTAGTAAACATTACTGTGAACCGCTGCACAGGGGCTGACCTCTGGGTTTTTCCAACTGACACATTCCCAGGTCACACTGTTGTGCACACAGAGCCGCTCCCTCATTAGATGTTTGAGTTGAAAGTTCATGTTGTTGTCGTGGAGTCACATTAAGGTCTTCCATTATTTCCACCCACATCTCCTAATTATCCAGATTATGTTCCTCCATGTATCGCGGACAAAGAGGGGGGCCTCCGCCGGACGTGGAGGTTCACTCGGTGACCTCCGGTGTTTGTTCTCGTACGGCAGGAGAATCGGAGGCTTTACCCCCCGCGGTCCACACAGCTGCACCTGTAGTTAATCCCACCGCTCGCTCCCTCTCATCATCACACTCAGGAGGAGATGAGGTTGGACAGGCTATGTCCCACAAGCCCCGATTGGCAGAGGTGCAAGTTTACAGTAGCCTCACTCGTGTGAGGGACAATCAGAGAAATGAGAGCTGCAGAGAAAAGGAGTGCGGCGGAGGACGGGAATGTAAAGATGTTTTTATCAGGGTCTCGAGTTGAAGGGATGAACGCAGGATATCTTGTTAACGCTGACAGCTTGTTGTTGTTTGTGTTCCAGGATGTGGGATTGGTCGATTACCACCCTCATCATGCCAGGGACTACAGCACCCACCTGGCCCAGCCGCATCGCCGCCGACCTTCCTTACTGTCAGAGTTTCAGCCTGGGAATGAGAGGTAGGTGCACCGCACTCATACGGACTACATGTTTATTTATTTATTTTATTTTTGTTTATTTATGCAGTATTATTTACAGTGTGAATATCGGATTTTTAAACGCAAAGAAAAACATCTGAAGGGGTATATAAAGTATACTTTTATCTGCAAACATCTTCCTGTGCAACCAATGATTATTTTCATTAACGATTAGTCTGTTGATCATTTTTGTGATGAATTGATTCGTTGTTTGGTCCATAAAATGTCAGAAAATGGTGAAAAATGTTCACTGTCCAAACTGACGTCCTAAATTGTCTCGTTTTGTCCACAATCCAAATATATTCAGTTTACTGTCAGTGAGGATGAAATGTTCACATTTGAGGAGCTGAAATCAGAGAATTTGATTAATTCTGGAATCATTTTTAACAAGAAAATATCCAATTATCAAAATTTTTGCTGTTTAATTTAATAGTTTAATCTGGTTTAATCTAGTTTAATCTAATAATTGGTCTATTACTAGACCAATTATTTAGTGGTTTGGTCCATAAAATGGTGAAAAATGTTCATCACTGTCCAAGCTGATGTCCTCAAACATCTTATTTTGTCCACAATCCAAATATATTCAGTTGAGAACGAAAGAAACCAAGAAAATATTAATGTTAGCAGAGCTAAAATCTGAGAATTTGGACATTTTCTTCTTAAAAACGACTCCTCAATTCACAAATTATCAAAACATTTGGTGATTTATTTAAAAGTTGATTAATTGATAGGTGGTCACTGGCCAAGCTGATGTCCTCAAACGTTGTTTTGTCCACGACCCAAAGATCTTCAGTTCAGTCATAGAGGACCAGAGAAACCAAAAAATTCCCATTTGAGTAGCTGAAATCAGAGAATTTAATTGATTTATCAAGATTAATTTAATAGTCAACACCTAATCGGTTGATCAACAAGTTGTTGCAGCTCTAGTTCGCTGTAAGTCGGTGTAAGAATCACGTACCGTTCACGTTAAATTGGTCGTATTGGCTCTTTAGCGTCTTTGTCCTTGTCGAGTCCTGACGTGGACAAAGGGACAAAGCTCGCGTTCAGTGGACGCGTCACGTAGGCGTCTTCATTTTTCTGCAGCATTATTCTAGCACAGCTCTCCGCCTGTTAACCCTCCCCCAGTCTAATCCTTATGTAATTTATGTAATTGGCATCCTGTGTAATGTTAAACGGCTCTGCAGAGCTGCAGCGAGTCAGCCACAGCATTGTATGTATAGTACTTTCTCTCTGGAGACTTGTACCTACCAAAGGTGTTCATTATTTATGTCGCCATGCTTTTTTGAGGATGAGTGCTCATGAATAATTAAGGTGCGTGCCATGAATTGTGCATGATGCACAGAGGATCAGAAGATAAGTCTCAGGACCATTTTATTCTCCTCAGCTGATTGTCATGGAAGAACCAAAGTGAACTTTGAAGAGAGAATTTATTTGACTAGAAATCAGCTCACAGGTGGATACGAGGTGTCTCCCTGCTCACCTGTCTGTCTTCAGCGAGTCCTCCATGATTCATTCAGCCTCGTCTCTGTGATGCTACACTCTCCTGGTTAGCTCTGTTAGCTCCTCCATCTTACTGTGGAGAGATCTTACGTTCCCCGAGACAACAGATGGTACTCGTCTTTTGTACCGTCTTACAGGGTTACATTTACTGCTTCCATTTGATCCACAAATGCCAAGAAAGGCTGCCAGGTTGCATAGAGCAGACCTCAGAACAGACCCTCGGAAAGAGTCTGCATAGTCTGATCTCCACCCTTCTACGTCCATGTTTGGACACAAAACAAACGGAGACTGGTGTCAAAAAAAAGTCTTAAAATCCTAAAAAGACATAGAAGTTCAGAGCTGCTGTAACCGGCCCCCACCAATGCACCGCTGTAGCAATAACATGAGAGTTAGTCAATTACGCTTCCATAATTAAGGCAGCTGGAGTAAATATTCATCTCATTTGCAGCAAGAGCTCTGAAACTCTGCAGCTCTGATAACTGGAGATGTTTCCACCTTTATTTTTCAGATTATTTCCGTGCACACGTCCTACATGGCATGATGAAGTTTGCTGTGATATGACGAGCTCAGTGCGACCCTGCTCTTATCTGTTTATTCTCTTTTTAAACATAAATCATGTCTCAGCATTTAGGGCCACTTTCCTGCGTTATAATCCGCTCACTGCTCTCAATATTTAGTTGAGATCACACTGTCGGGTTAACAGCAGCTCTGAGGTGTTGCTAATCAGCTTGCCGGGCTGCTGGGAATTCTCCCGGCGTTCCCGATGGCCCGTCTGGATCCGTTTTAGCCGACAGAAGATGGTTGACAACGATGTAGCGGCGTGCGGCCGTATGCGTGCTGTGTCGGCGTCTTTAACCATCAGTCGGATGGGATTATGGTCGTTCAACGTAAAGCACGGAGCTGTCTGTTAGCATAGCTTAGCCCACAATCACGGACTGTTCTACTGTTGTACCCAGCGGCCTCGACATTCAATCACTGGTGAGACAGACTCCTTGTGCAGCTTTTTCAGAGCGCGGCATTGAAGTTATTTTCCAGGAGATAAAAAAATAACCAGCAAATCAAAAGAGGAGACTCTCAGCGAGCCGGCGTCTCTTTGTGGACACTGGCAGCCGTCTGTCTGTGGGCGGGTGGAGATTGGGTTGAATATATCGGGCCTTCCTTTAGAGGGCTTAGAATCCATTCACAGGCTGAATGGTGCCGGCCTTAGCAATCCTTCAATCTGCTCTCAGATACATACTTCATAAGTCTCAGTAATTCTGCACACCGTGTCTCCATTTGTAGCGAGCCCTGAGAGTGTAAACGCTGACACGGCCTCAGAAAATGACATTATCTCCTCTGCAGGATGATTTGTCGATGCGTTCTTTCGTTGTTTTGGTCTGAGGACGAGGTGAAAATGTGCTGTTTAGTTAATGCTCCAAATTTCCCCTAATTACAGGTCAGAGAAGCACCCCAGGGTAATCACTGGTGAGCCACTGTGTGCTAGTTGTTTGTTTCAGCCTCCTCTTTTTTTTACTCCAGGCAGTATCTCAGTCACTCCGCCTCTTCCCATCTGTCTGAGATCACCCCGGCTACTCGAGAGAGAAAGGGAGTGAATACATTTTACAGCGAGCGCAACGAGACGGAGCGTTTCTTTTCTCAGGACGGAGAGCGGAGTGCAAACAAATCTGCTGCAGCGATGCAGAATGAGTGTGTGGATGAGTGCAGAGCGCCTAAAGAGGCGCGTCACGTTACTGTAACTGATGTTTGAATTCATTTAATGACTTCACTGCTGAATCACTCAAAATTGGAGGATGATGCACGTAAGAACTGATTGTTTTTCCCACCTCTGTGTACGTTACAATTTACCTCCCACGCTCCGGAAATTATCAGGCGGACTGATTGAAAATATTCCTTTGACATTCAGACAGGATCTGCTGTGACACAATCAGGAAATAACTTCTTATTTCTCTGATTACGACTTTATCAAGGCCAAAACAAACAAACTTCTTCCTGTCACGTGAATATCAGTAAAAATATGTCTGCCATATGATGTTTTCGTCAGCTCTTAGTCAAGTATATAAAATTATAAATTATAAATTATAAAATCAACTAAAGGCTGCAAAATAAACTCTGATTAACCGGCTTTATCGAGGCCGACACTCGCTCTCATTCACTGTCCATGTCGCTTAACCACTGAAATAAACAGTCTGAACACGACCGGTCTGATTGGCTGCCACAGCGTGACGTCGAGCTGCGTTTTTCCAAAAGTTGGATCCGGTTCAACTTACGCCACAGCATCGGATTCCTTCTGAATGAGGCTAACACACTACCTCTGTTTGCCTCTTTGTTTATGTCTATATCTGTATCATGCCATATATTTATTAGTATTCTATTAGTTGGATAATTGATTGATCATTTTCAGTCGTTTATCCAAAGAAAGAAACCTCACGTGCTCCTCATGTGAATATTTTCTGCTTTCTTTGGTTGTCTGACAGTGAACTGAATATTTCTGAGTTGCAGACAAAACAAGACATTTTTCAGGGCGCCACTTTGACATTTCTAGACCAAACGAGTCAATTAATTGAGAAAATGATTAATCAGTATAGCCAGATGTGTCTTATGTTAGTCTGATGATTGTTGGAGCGTGTGATGCAAGGCAAACTCTCAGAGTTTTATCTTATCTTATCCAGCGTTCAGCCGTTGTAAATCTCTCCGCCTGTCGTTGTTTTTGGCCACAGAGTTTTTCGACTCCACCCTCCGCCCCTCCTCTTCTGTGCACGTTGTCATTTTCATTCATCCCAGCTGTGGTGCACTTATCCGGGCTCCTCTCGTCAGCCGTCACACAGCTGGGGAGCACCAGAGGAGATCGGCAGCTTTCACAATAATGTGCTGCTATCTGCACACACACATCTCCGAGCTCGGTGTAACCAGTGAGAAAGTAACGGAGCTCCAGAGGGGATGTTGTGTTGTGTAGCCTTCCCCTCCTCTCCTCTCCTCTCCTTCCCCTCCTTCCCTCCACCTCTCCACACATCTCTTTCCCTCTCATCCTCCAGACAAATCCTCCCCGGGGATCAGATTATTCTGCACGCTCACAAGAGGGACAGGGAGAAAGAAAGAGGGGGAAGAGACGAGGGGGGGTGGTGGGCTCGAGCTTGATGATGTGATTATGTAAGTGCCAACCCTCTATGGAGACGAGGAAGTGTGTGTGTGTGTGTGCGACTGAATGAATGAGAAAAATGTGTTCGGAGGGGGGAGAGTAGTCACACACCATCTGGGTATTAATTTAGTCCCCCTATTTTTCGAGGTTCTATAAACATCCTCAATGAAATGCTTTCCTCAGCGCCACAGACAATGTCTAAACGTGCAGATTCTTTATTAGTTAGTCAGGTTGTTAAGTTGGTTGATCTGTCAACTGGTTGCCAGTTGATGACGTTGAGGGCGTGGCCTCTTGTAGGATCACTAATCGATTCGTGGACCGGCCTTCGAGGTGTGGGCCGATAAACATGAGGACATAAAATGATACGACCGGCTTAAAAACAAATGCGACTCGCCTGCTGAATAAGAGCGAGGCCTGAGCTCGTGATGGGAGACAATGTTGTCTGAATGGCCGTTGGTTCTTCTTCTGTCTCCTCCTTCCCATAGATGTTTGAGGTAACGCGTCACGTGACCGACACAAGCGTCTCGGCATGTCTCCGGATGTATCCAGTCATTTTTCAAAATAAACTTTTTTTTAACTCTTTGCCGCACTGGCAAAGACTGCTGGAAAATGAAGCCAATATGGAAGTGCAGTTCCTCTAACGTCCACTTGAGGCTGGCTCCAGAAGTGAGTCAGTCTCCATAAGTCCCCATGTTCAAATGTCCAACTTCACAGCAGAAATAAACATGTTTACAGCCTGGTACAAAAAAAACAGTTTTGGTCTCTATAGCTAATTTCCCCGTTCATGACAACTGTACTGAGGGTGAATTTATATACAACTCACCTGTTCACATTATATTAAGGCTTAAAGTTATGCAGGATTAAGAGCGTGGACGCTTTGATTGACAGGTGGGTGTGAGCAGCCAGGCGTCATTCAGTCACTTCTTCGGTCCAGCCCGATGATCCAAGTGTCTTTGCCATGAGGAGGAAGAAGCAGTACATTCATCAGTGGCAGCAACATATTTTTGGCTTCAAATGGCGCTCTGTCCATTCTTCATACTGTCATTGGCCAAGACAGAGATCCGTGGTATCGTACAAATTCATTAAGTACAGGCGTAGAGGATCTGTGAATGCTTTTCATAAGTACGCCAAAATCTGCCAATTTGGGGCGGAGCTAAAACATCTGTGACACAGCAGCCGGTTTTTTATTCCATTTACAAAACAGCAGTTTGGGCCAAACTGTGAAGTTTGCCCTAACTGTTAACTGTAATTTTAAGCAGTTATCTCTGTAGAGTCAAACCGAGCTTCAGGATTCAAGAAGAAACTGGGCCGAAATGAAGACACAAAGTCCACACTACAAATATTTGAAGACGTGAGAGTCAGGAATTCTAAAATCTGCAATCTCAATTCTTCAAATTCTTGCTTCTGCCTAAAGGATTCCTGCAGGTTTAAACATGCAGATTACATAAGTGACACGACATACTCCGTCCTCTTATAAATCTGTGGTGCAGTCTGAGGATTTAGTCTCCATCTTACACCAGCTGCACCCTACGAGGCAGAGACATGCCCGTGCCTCTTTGGCACAGATAGAAACCAACACACTAGGCCAGGGTCCTGACCAGCACCATGGTTGTGTTTTCCTCTTCTTCAGAAGCCACTTCCATTTTGACACTGGCAGCAAAGTCACTGATGTTCTGCTGTTTGCCTCCAGGGCCGACTTGACAAAACGCGAACAGAGAGCCATTTACAAGCGGGCTAATAAAATTTCCTAGATCTAAGTAGCGCTGGTGCAGCTGACGTTCGTGAAGCTGTCATTTGACTACACACACACACACACACACACACACACACACACACACACACATACACATATATATATATATATATATATATATATATATATATATATAATAGATATATATATATATATATATATATATATATATATATATATATATATATATGCAGCGGATGATGCCCAGATCACATTACAGGATGGTGCTTCCCCTCCTCCTCCAGCAGCTCTTAGTGTAGTTGTTAGCATTCCTGGCCCTCCAGATCAGCTCCAGTTTTGGGGTACAGTACAGGGAGCGCCACAGCTTGTAGTCCGAGCGTAAACAAAGCACCTAGCAGTGCCTGCAGAAACACACACACACACACACACACACCATATGCTGCTATATTTAAAAGCATTAGATTGGTGGTGTTACAGTGAGTCACCGTTTCCAATGTTCTCGCTTCCCTTTCTTTCCACTTTCCACTACGGAGCGAGCGCATGTTCCCATTTTACAGAAAGAAAATGGTCTTCAGTGATTATGATGATTCTGTTTGAACCAGCTGGCGTGCGTGTGTGTGTATGCGCGCGTGCCTTGAACACAACAGTACAGATTTAGGTCAGCCCGCTCTAAAGCTGTAACTGTCATCAGACGTGTCTCTGCGTGGTTAAACGTCGCCTGCATCGACTTTGGATTTGGCGAGGCCGTCGTGAAGACGTCTTCATGTTATTTAACCTGGGACATCAGCGACGTGTCACGCTTCTAATCACGGATGTATGCACACGCTAAATTTAACCCAACAAAATATTACAAGCTCAAACTTATTTCATACATTATCTTCCAGCGATCGTACTGTTCACTGTTCATTCACATTTTTGACATTTTTTAAAATTTATAATAAAATAACTTGTAACCTGCGACGTGTTGACCATCCGGACAGCAGCGAGGAAACAAATCACGTTTGTACCGAAAACACATTTGAGGAACTTCTTCGCTCGTGACCTCACAGTGCACTTTCGATCGCTTCGTAAACATGCTCTAATTACAGACACTTCCTCTTTCATAACCAGCGTGTAGTCTGTCATAAATATCACCAACAAGCATCACTGACAGACTGTCTACTCTTTATTTTGCTATTTCTGTATTTCTACACTTTGTACCTGAGTGTAGAGATACAGGAATACTATATGATCAGCAAAATGTACTTATTAATTATGTTGTTTTTGTTTGTATTTTGTTAATTAATCAGTTATTTAATTTAATTATCAATTATCTTAAAAGTTCCCACACTTTCTTTGTTTTTGATGATCGTGTTGGTTCAAAACTTGTTTAAAATTTTCAGTTTTCGGCTCCTCGGATGGGAAATTTTCTGGTTTCTTTCGTCCTCTGTGACAGTGAACTGAATATTTTTGGGTCATCCTGACAATTTGTGGACTAAACTAATCGATTAATCAACAAAACGAGATCAAACAATAATGAAATTAATCGTTACTTGCAGCCACAGGTGTCTGATAAAAGTCTTCAGTCTGTATTTATTTTATTTCTTATACATTTTAGATACTTTGTGCAGTACTGTGTAGGTTAGTAACACAGTACTGCATCATATTTTATATATAATCACATCACATGTTTGTATTTATACATAAAAAGATGACTGCTAACTGAATCTGTTTTGCAGTAAAAGTATGTTGAAATTATACTAAAGTACCGTACTCATGATTTTCTTTCATCAGCTGTTACGCCACAGGACTTGTATTAATAACTTCTGCCCGTAGAGTCGTATATTAATCACCGCTGTCTACGTGCATTTGTGTGTCGCAGAGGACAAGAGCAGCATATCCGCTATGAGCACATCTACCTGCCGGAGCCCAGCAGCCAATCGGAGGTGGAGTACGCGGACATCAAGCGGCCACGTTTGGACATGGGACCCGAGTCTCTGATGAGGCCGTCGTCCCACCGGCCACAGCTGCCTCTGGGAGGGGCCGAGGACATGGCGAAGGTCAGTAACGAACACGCAACAAGTACACGCATGAATACACGCTTGAAAGAGGGGCTGAATGTTTGTGAATCAGTAACCAAATTCCCAGGAAGATTCTGATTCATGAAGCATCTTCAGTCAAATATTCTGACGGTCTTCTTGAGATCTTTTGTCTTGTGATTAATCCCGGCAGCCTCCTTCAGAGGCACAGAGGATATTATTAGACGCACCGCGGTGGCGGCGGCGTTCGGCAGCAGTCTTGGAAG
Organism: Protonibea diacanthus; assembly: GCA_028641955.1. NCBI lineage: Eukaryota > Metazoa > Chordata > Actinopteri > Sciaenidae > Protonibea > Protonibea diacanthus. The sequence continues at coordinate 25,536,532 of CM053985.1, forward strand.
GAGGCTGAGTGTTTGTTGTAGGAGCTGGAGCTCTGCGAGCAGTAGCAGTGGGAAGACTGAGGCAGTTGTGAAACAGCAATTAATAAATAATGGAGCTGACCTAGATTTCAAAGAGAGCGAGGATGAAACTGTGTGAACTGCACATCAATACGACCGGTTCGCAGCGTAGAGCCGCTGATGGGGAGGTGTTCCTGACATTACACAGAGTGCTTCAAACTGCCAAGGGAGGCAGAGAGCCGAGGAACAGTAAATAGATCCACCAATAACAGAGAGAGGGCACAGGAAAAAACACACTGACTCTTAAGCTAGCAGGGAAATATTCGGGAGTGCCAGCAAGAGCGCAGAGCGCCGTGAGCCTGTTATATAAGTCACGTCTGAGACAAGTGCGGCAAACGATAGCGGGCAGGTGTAGATGGAAATGAGGCAAAGGGCGAGAGGAGGGAGGCGCACATGAAGGGAGGAAAGGGAGGGACAAAGAGCAACAAGAAAAAAGGGAGTATGCCGGCAGTATCACACAAAGCTGACGCTCACACGGTGACTCACACGGACCGAAGCGCGGCATCGTGCAGCCGTCCTGATTCTGTTCTGAGGTCACAAACATTTCCGTGCATGTCAAACTTTCCTTTTGTGGCTCAAAGAGCGAGCTCTGATATTTATGCCGTGTGGAAATCCACGTGACGAGCTGCCTGACAGACAGACACGAGTTAGCCGAGCCTCCATCTCCATCGTGACCGAGCTGACCATAAAACTCCCGTCATCAGCCAAGAAGACTGAAGCTGAATCACTAAACGTGACGACAGAGATGATGGAGGACGAGGCAGGCCGCTGCCACCCGTGTCCCCGTTAAAATCTGAGATTCACAGACAGTTCCCGACAATCCCAACAACACGAGCGACCACGGCAGGGAAGAATACAGACTGTCAGTACAGTATATTAAATAATACAAATATTAAATAAATAAAAGAATAAATAACTATAAAAGAAATTTTAAAAAATCACTAGTTGTATAAAATAGAATAAAATGAAGCATAATCAAATGTATAGACTGACAGACTAAACACACATGGATCTGCTGCCTTCTTCTTTGACCCGGCTTCCCTCGACAGGTGTCTCCACTGCAGGTGTAAATTAATGTTTAAACATCGTTAATTAACTCCCAGAGAAGCAGCAGACAGAAAAATGTGTAAAGAACTGAGACTGAGACTCGACTGTGGACGGCTCTCGATCTGAACTCGTGACCTTACTGGCTTGAGATGTTCAGCGATTAGGGCCTACACACCGACAACAACGAAGACTCTATGGTGTGTTTATGAACGGCAGTGACATCGTCACATGATGCTCAGATTATAATGATGATGATGATGACTGCTGCAGCAGTTTGAGGAGGCCTGAGCTGCATTCCTGAAGGTGAAGCTTGAATCACAGGGTTTTTATTCACACCTGCTTAATTGATTCCTCTCGTTTACTCACCTAATTATCGTCGTGATGATGCAGCGTGTAGTCCATGTTTTTGTCCACAGCGTGAGCATCAATCTGCACGGAGCAGCTCGAGATGACAGGAAGTCAGACACAGAGAAGCTGGTAGATTTTCAAAATAAAACAAACTTCTGATTGTAGAAACTGTAAAACAATTCAACCATGCAGCTTATTTACATATTTAGAAGCACGAATCCATTGTTTGTCGTTATGAAGGCGATAAAGCTGAAGTTAGTTCAGTTAAAGAGAGAGAAACTTCACACACCTCTGAATAAATCACTTGTTGCCGGGCAGACGATGGCTGGTTGGGAAATTTGTCGCCCACCTCTAGATTTTCCTTAAAATCTCAGTCTTGGTTTCAGACTGGTCTGCTACTGTTGTTGTCTGGGATACACACACTGGACACTACGTGACTCAGTCGCACAGGCTGGTGCTCGCTAAACAGACACGCTACAGCACCCAGAGGTAATTTAAAAAAAAACCCTGATGCATGCACAGCCGGAGACATCATGCGGCGGTATGTTCTAAATGTGAGCGGGGGTTGTCGAGGACGTATAAGCTGTAAGCTGCTGCTCCGGGCCAAGAGCTTAGCTGTTGGCCTGTGACCTTTTCACACCATGTCACAGGTGTAGTAGCTGTTGATGTGGCGCTGCACTGTTGACAAGATCAGAGGACGGCGTGTAGGGCACCGCAAGACCAGAGGGAGAGCTCGGGAGACTCATCAAACCTCACGGTTTAACACACTCTCTGATCGTTCACACACACTTCACCATCCTTGAGTGTGCAGCAGAACAAAGCAGCAAGAATGAAAGAAATATTCACAGGTCAGGAGGGTGCTGGTGTTATTCTCGCTCAGATGTTTTTGACAAAGTCGAACCATCCTCGGAGCTCTTTTCCTTTTTCTGTATTCCGTGATTTTGTGTGTGACTAACAGGTTTCGACAGACGTGGGCTTCTTCATCTAGGACAGCCCCTCGACATCCTCCGGCACTGACATTTTCAATCACAGCAGGTCTACAGGGCTGTAACGCAGTCTGTCCAGATTAGCCCACTTACATAACCTTCATTTCAGACGTTTAAAAATAAACGCAGAACAAAAAAACCCGAGCTCGATCACATGCACGATCGTTCACGGAGGCCGGCGAACGCTCACATACATGCAGAAAGCACGAGCGCTCATACAGGACAGATGAATCCTTCCTCTGCAGAACAAGTGGGCTCGCTCCTAGTGTTAGCGTGTTGTTGTTACATAAAGAGGAGTGTGTAACAGCAACTCCAGTTCAACTGTTTGGCTCACATGTGAGCAGATGACTGAGGATTCACTTTAAAGACGTCACATGGCGTCTGAGCTATGACTAACAGCTAACAAACTGAGCTAACGGCAGCTACAGTTGACTTTACTGTAAATATAATATTTTCTTATTCATTATTTCTTTGCGGCCCGGTAGCAACCGGTCCGTGGCCCGGTGTTTGGGGCCCGCTGGTCTTGCTAATAAGGAGGCAGATGCTACAAAGTCTGCTTTGTGTTATGTAGCTGCAGAGTGAGAGGTAACACCAGGAACAAAGCTGTAATCCGTCATCGTACAAACTGAAGTTGATTATAACAGAGTGCAGCAGAGGAGACTGAAACATAAACGTTACATTAGTTAATTGACTGGTGTCTTCTCGTTGTGCCCTCTTCGTTCTGCTCCTTATAACCAACTCCGAACGTTTACGTAACGTTTTGTGGATGCTGGTGTCGTTTTTTTTTTTAATTTGTTGATTTTATTGCAATCTTTGCTCTGAATCTGCTCGAGGGAAAGTTCAGCCCTTAACTGAAGAGCGCTTTATATAATGAGGGGATACGCTGAAGTCCTCTGTTGTACTTGAAGATGATGAGCTGCACTGGATTTCCATTTTTCTGCTACAAAGCGTCTCCTGAATTTAAACTACACACACACACACACACACACACACGTATCATGTTTCTTCCTCTACATCCCTAAAAACATTTCAAACAAAGTGTGTTAAACAGCTGGCTGCTGACCTCATATTCATTAGCATGGTCGAGTGACACTGAGACGCTACGTACACCGGCTTTCATCACCCAGAGGACTTAATTACCGCTGTGTGTTACCTTCTCGGAGGATACACACATCGTGTTTGGACCTTCAGAACTCGCAATCAGGAGCAGGACTGCGGCGTTCTCAGCAGCAGACGTGGTCGAGTCTCTCTGCTTACACTGACCTGCCATCTGTAATTAAATTCATCCAAACATGTTTCAGACTGTCGCTTCAATGAATTCATTGTTTGACGCTCCGTGATGTTCTTCACGTCTTCTAACCGTGCCTCTTCTCTCTCTCTTTGTGTTGATGTGCAGGAGCGTGGAAGCTCCATGGGGAAACTGGAGCCGATCTCCCCCGTAAGCCCGGTGCACATGGACCCGGACTTGGATCTGGTGCCGGCTCGCTTCTCTAAGGAGGAGCTGATCCAGAACATGGACCGCGTGGACCGGGAGATCACCATGGTGGAGCAGCAGATATGCAAGCTGCGCAAGAAACAGGTGTGCACGCTGCGATAACTCACTTTGTGCTCAGAGATTTAAGTTTTCTTTGATTAGAGGATGAAGATGAGTTCTGGTTCTGTTTCTCTTGCTGTTTTTGTGGCACCTCCAAAGAACTAAATTCAGTCGGTGGAAGTGTTGGCAGCAGAAACTGCTTCACAAATCCGTGATTGTGTAGCTGCAGAAGAAACAAATAATGAGCCGATATCTGTTTTTTGCTTTTACATTCATTCACTTTGTTCATTTTGTTCTCGAGGGTGGTGAGTGCTGCTCAGGACGACAAAATCTGTCTCCCAGCACGTCTGACACTCACTAACAACATTGATTATCCAAGCAGCAACCTCTGGCTTCCATAGCAGCCAGAGGAAGTGTGAGCAAGTGTGGTGGAGGAGAGTAAAGTTGGAGTAAGACCGCATTCAGACAAGATCAGTCTGATGTTGAACTGCTGTGAAACAATCAGGAAATAACTTTTTATTTCGAGGCCGGCGCTCGCTCACTCTCATTCACTGTCTGTGTTACTCAACCACTGCTCTCTCAAACCAGGTTAAACTTCTGCAGCGTGGCGTCAAGTTGAATCCGGCACAAAACACACAGCGCACCGCTCAGATGAATAAAAAACCTGTTTCTCTTTGTGCTTCTATGATGAAAGCAGCTCCACCTCCTTTACGTCTGCATGTGTCTTTACATAAACGATTCAAATGTTTGAATCATCGCAGCTGAAGGAAGTGGCGACTTCCATGTGCTGTACATTGACGCAGTGAGGCGTGGGAGTATTAATGATCCTCGCCTCCTCTTGAACGCTTCCTTTTTGCACGTACAGTCGAGTTTTTTTTCAGGCAGCAAGCGCCTAAATGTAAATATTGGATGTGAGGACAGGCTTCTCTTCTTCAGGTGAAGATAAACGGACGGAGAAGCGCTGACTGAACTCTGCGTGATCGGCAGTGAAACAAGATCGATGGCTCCCTCTTAGTTTCTCTCTCTCGCCCACATTCCTCCTCGCTTTGTGCGTCTCTGCGGTTTGTATTTGACAATACTTCCTAAAAATTCACCGGTTGTGGAGAACAACCTCAGAGCAAAGGTTGGTGACGTGCCAGCGTGACTCGTAAGTTAGAGGAACTCTGCTGTTTTCCAGAGCGAGTCTGGTGTTCATTTCCCACATTCGCCTCTCTTTGTTTTCTTTCGTCTGTCTCTCTCTCTCCCTCGTTGGATGTTCCAGCCACACAGCAGGCATTGGCTTTGTTTACAGGCTGTTGTAGTAACTCTTTGATTAACTAGGCCCCGGGGAGTTAATAGCTATTACGGCTAATAGGACAGTTAGTCTCATCCCTGCTGGAGAGCTTCAGGAGGGGAGGGACGCCGCTTCATCCTAACACACACTCTCTAACCTCGCAACAGGAACTGGTGAGCCACAGGTCTTCCTGGAAGATCACGGCCCCTTTTTGGATTTGTTAAGTATTAACCGTCATTGTGTGTGTGTGTGTGTGTTACAGCAACAACTGGAGGAGGAGGCTGCAAAGCCTCATGAGCCAGAGCGGCCCATCTCACCACCACCCAGCGAGGCCAAGCACCGCAGCCTGGTGCAGATCATCTACGACGAGAACAGGGTCAGTAAAACACACACACACACACACACACACACACACACACACACACACACACACACACACACACACACACACACGCTGTGTTTTGATTACTACACTTGAACATTGCAGTCAGAGAGCTGGGTGCTTTCCTCTCCTCATTCATGTTGAAGCCTGAATGTTCCCATTGCTGTGATGTTGATGTGTTTTCAGTGCAGTGAGTCACCCGTGGGTGGTCCAACAACGTTTGTTGTCTGGATGTTTCACATTAATTAGAATATTTTTTTTTTACAGTTTCACTGGAGTGAAAGTGAAATTAAAAGTTCACATCAAGCCCCGTTCATCGCTCTCATCCTCCAAACACACCGAGATCTGAGCTCAGATTTAACACTTTAATGTTTCTTTGCTCACACGCCTGTAAGAACATGGAGCTGGTTGGTTGGATTTGGATTGCACTTATTGAAAATAGTGTTTGTGTTTAGCATAATTCACGCTCTGATCGACGCTGCCTTGGTAGTTTCTCCACAGTTTGTCTCTCAGTTCACCTCCCGGCTGCTCGGGCAGGTGACAAAGGTGATCACACGAGGCCAGACTGCCTCCTAAGTTAGCGTCTGATCGCTCTCTGACGAGCAGCTCGACTTTTAAGTCGCTCCACGTCTCGTCTGCTGTACTCAGCGTGTCCTCGTCCTCACACAGGATGGAGACGGTGTCTGTAAGGTAAACCAGATTACCCAGCAGGAACAGCTCTGAACACACCAGAGCCCCACGGTGTGTTTGTCATTACATCTGTGGATTACACTTGTAGTGTGTGTGTGTGTGTGTGTGTGTGTGTGTGTGTGTGTGTGTCTGAAGGGACGACTGTCATTTCCATTCACCCCGCTTGAACGTGGAGGGTGCCACAAAGTATTCATCTCCGACCTGAGCCTCCCACTCCTCACAGAATGAGCTACTAAAGGTCAACACAGCAAGCACGATGAATCACACACACACACCCACTCACACACACACACACACACACACAGAGTAACATACCTTTGTCTTTCGTCACCTCTACGAGTGCAGCAGCTTGGAGATCACATGAAGTGTTAACTGCAGCAGAGCTCTGTGCAGACATGATGGGTGATTCTCGGTGCTCTTAGTCCCCCTAGTGGTCACACACACACACACACACACACACACACACACACACACACACACACACCTCTCTTTTTTTTTTATTGGATTTGGCATTTAAAGCACAGAGCTCTCCCCCACACGCTGTGTCACACCCTGTTCAACCTCTTTGAACGAGCCCCCCGTGAGAAACTGAGTAACGTTCAGAAGAAAACGCCCAACAGCTGATGAGACGAATCATCTTAGTCGACTATAAAGAAAGAAAGCGCTCACCCTCCTTCATACCTGCACAGATGTTCCCAGAGCAGACAGCACAGGGAGCGTCCTCCGTGACTTTGACCTTTCACTCAGTCACAAACACTTCTACGCAACAACAACACCAGCAGCAGCAGCAGCAGCATGGATTGCTCAACACTCATCTGAAAGGCTCGAAGTTAAAGAAATGACTCACGGCTGACTCGTCCACAAAGCAGCCTGACCTCTGTCACACTTTTCCACTTCCCTCTGACGGGCCGGGGGGATTCTGGCCCGTCACCTGCCCTCCTAACCTCGTGCACTCTCTTCAAACCTAGACAGCTTCTTCTTCTATTTCCACTCACTCCTAACGTGACACAGGCCACCTTTTAGTCACCACAACACTTAGTGTTGAGTATTAATTTGTCATTTTTGCAGCTGTTCTGTGCAGATTTAGTCTTCAGATCCTTGGAGCTCAGTCCTGATGTTTTTCTACGATCATGCTTAAATATGGGGTCGTTGATTAACAGATATTTTTCACATCATGTCTGCTGGGTGCAGTTTTTTTTCTCACTTTTATGGGATAATAATGTCGTAACCTTTTGAGCAACGTCGGTGAAAACAAAACACACACTTGATCATATTTTTGGCTCGTCATCTTGTCTTCGGCGTGGAAAAAAGGTTGCTACAGTTAAAGCTACGATGATCTGTGATGTTTGACTCACTGACAGGTGAGCCTGTAGACGAACTCACGTAGTTACACTGCGCGTCCTGGAGATTTACAACTTCTGAGTCGAATACTTCTTGGAAATTTTGATATCTGACGAGCGACGTGACTACAGGAGGTAAAAACATTACAGCTTCATGTCACATGTGCAGATACGTGCAGTGTGTTTATATTTTGGCCTGTGCGTCCCTGTTTTTTTTAGAGCTGGTGGTGTCATCTGTCTCCTCTGCCCTCAGACAGTGTTACAGCCTCTTTGTTAAACCTCGGGGACGGAACAACTCAAGTTTACTCTTCTCGTATACGGGACGTGAACACAAGAGGACACGGCTCCACACTTCTGTTGAGCGATGCTAAATCCTCTCTGTGTCTGTTAAGGTTAGAGTTTTAGGTTCACATTTAGAGCTCTGCACGGGACAAAAACTCCAACTCTAACCCAGCTTGAGCTCAGGCTTCCTCTCTGAAAACACAATGATAGGAGGGAAGTTAAATGAGCCCGAATCCGGCCTGAATCGCCTCAGTGTGTCGAGGACGGGCCCCGCGGGCTTTCAGACCTTTACCCACCGTGTTCTTTTCATGGGTTTGTCCTGTGTTCTCTCATGTTCCGTGATTTATTTCAGAGGTCACGTGATCCGCCGGGGGAAACATCTTGTCGTCTGCAAGTACAAGCGTACAGCTGCTAAGATTTACAGCACAGCAGAGCAGCAGTGCTGCTTGTTACCACGCGGGGGCATAATTGAATTAACGGAGGCAGCCTCTGTGTGTGGAGACGGATGGTTACAAGACGAGCAGCTCTGTAATTATCCACGCTTTGAGAGAACAGGTTAATACGCCGTACAACTTCCTCTGGCTCTTGTCCACACTCGCCCTCCCTCCTCCTCACTGCTAAAATTGTCATTCCCCGTGTTTAGAGCGAGTTATTACGCAGAAATCCTCGATCCTCGCCACTCCCCGAGGAAGAAAGGCTGGTTTTAATAACCGCCGTTCATTAACTGCTCCTGTAGCGAGCACGCTCTCTGAGGCAATCCTCTGCAGCCTGTTACACATGCAACAGGAACGAGGAAGAAACAACGTGGATCGATGCAAAACGGCCGACGCGAGAATAACGGCAGCACAGTCTGCGTATTTGCATCCAATTGATGCGTGCAAATGTATATCATCAGCGCTGCTTCCTGCCTTCCTTCCTTCCTTCCTTCCTTCCTTCCTCCTTCCTTCCTTTTCTCGCGCAGGAAACTAGAGCCGTGTCACTTGGCTTCACTCACAGATGACCCAGTTGGAAAGCGAGTTAAAGCCAAGCTCCTCTGGGCTCTCCCATCCAAGTCTGTTAGCGTGAGTCGTGTATAAACGTGGGAGTAGATCCCAAACACCTCCTGTGTCACCTCCACAGCCAAGGCGGCGGCGTGACATGATGATGGAGGTGGTGGGTGGTGGTGGCGGCGGCGAGGAGGAATAAAGGTTGGCACTTTCTCCCCTCGCCTTCCCTCCATCCTGTCTGCGCTCACCGAAAGGAAATGAAGTGAGCGTGTGGCGTGTCACCAAGGAGGGTCTGTTTGATCGATGAAGCGGAGAGAGTTAGAGGGGCAGTCTGGGACGCTCGAGCTAAATATAAATGTATGGAGCTGCAGAGAGGTCGTCCACAGACACAGATGGGACGCCTCTCTCCTCTCCGCCTGCCAGGATTTCATGTTTTAAGGCTGGTTGTTGTAGGTTGTAGTAAGCTGGAGGTGAGATCTTTCTCCACCTTTCATCAGTCGACCCTCCTCTCCATCCTCTCCCACTCACTTTCTCTTCCACTCCCACTCTGCTCTCTCTCTCTCTCAGCTCTGGGGAGGTGAATAATATATTTATTTTTTTTAAGGCGAAGAGCTGTGGCCCAGCTCGAGTTAAAAGCTCTAATAATAGTCGGCGCATCCATCCATCCATTCATCCACCCATCCAACCAACCAGCTTCTCCGTCCATCCTACAAGCGAGCGCGTAGCCTCGGTGACCGAGTGAGCGTGCTCGCCGCGTTGCCGTGGTGACTGCAGGGGAGAGGTGGTGCAGGCGGGCCGGGCTAATGTGCGACTTGTGTTTGTGTTCTGTCACCAGAAAAAGGCAGAAGAGGCTCACAGGATACTGGAGGGACTCGGACCTCGGGTGGAGCTGGTGAGTGAACGTCCAACATTTTACTGACGACGAGGCTGCAAGCGATTAATGATCACATGACGCCCTCCCCCCTCCGAGGGGGGGTGTGAAGTAATGAAGTAAAAATATTTGATTGCTGTACTAACAGCTCCATTAAGCAATATTGAACACATGATGACACACCGAGGACAGGAAGTCCGTTTACTCAAATTTGGACTCTTATTTTGAAATAACTTCCAAGAATACCTCGGTGCTTCTTTGGTTTGGTTGTTAAATTATTCAGACAGATTATATTGATCCACAAATCTATTATTTTTGATAATTAGCTCTTGCTTTGAGTCGAAGATGTTCTGCTCTCGTTAGTCCTTTAATTTGGCTTGTTGACCAAAAGAAACATTTGAGGACGTCATCAATAACCAAACAATAACAGATTATCGAGGTGCAGACACACCGCACGGCATTTTTTACTCAAATTTGGACTCTCACTGCGATAAAACTTCTTAGAATACCTCTCTGCTTTTTTGTTTTTGTCATAAATTTGCTCCAACTTACTAAATCTTTCCACATATCTGTTATTATTCTTCTGTTGTGATCACTTAGTCCAAATTTTCTGACGTCATCTGCTCACATTTGAAGATTTTCTGCTTTCTTTAGTCCTCTGTGACGGAAAACTGTTTTTACTTTGAGTTGTGAACGTCACCAAACAACAAATGAATCGATAAAATAATCACCTGTTTCAGTCCGAGTGTCTCACACACACAGATCACCTGGTTGTGTTGAGTGAATTACCTGTTGAGGATCTTTACAATGTGACTGACTGTCTGATCTGTTTGTTCCAGCCTCTCTACAATCAGCCGTCAGATACCAAGCAGTACCATGAGAACATCAAAATGTGAGTCTGTCACCACACACACACACACACCTCTTACACACTGCCATACTTCTTTCACTCACGACGTCATGCAGGCGTTTCCCCGTGTTGAGGTGAGACGTCAGAGAAAACGTTTGTTTCCTGTAAACACTGTGAAACATTATCAGCTGTAAATAATCTCATTTCTGTGCTGATGAGTTGAAAATAGAGAAACGCGACCTGTTATTGAATTTCTCTGGTTTGTTTGTTTGTGTGCAGCTTTAATAACTCTGAGTCGATCTGAAGTTTGATTAAATAATATTTAAACGCTTCGTATGAAGCCCGGAGACTTCCCGTTTTTAACTACCAGCTGTGGAAATTGAAACTCGGCGACCTTAACGGCGATCAGTTCCCGTAGCAGCTGCTGTACAGTAACCTCTCTGGTCTCCACCTTCCTCGCCTCAGCTCCGTCTTCTCTCTTTGGCACACTGCAGAGGATGGCATTTCAGACGGGGATGTGAAATTGTCATTCTGTAAACTCAGTAATGAAACTTGGAAACTTGGTGGGAATAAACAAGTAACGAGGGCGGCCGCAGAGACGAGACGGACCTGAATCCGCTCTTTGAGTTTGTTGATGAAGTTTTTGAATCTAATCCACCTGTTTTCAGCTCGATCATTAAAAAAAAACAGATACAAACTCCAACGACTTCACTGCCAGCTGCTGGCTGCAGCTCTGTGGACTGCGACGCGTCTATCAGCGCGGCTGACGTGCATCTGTAATCTGTTAATTCACAGCGGCACATCAAAGAGCAGCAGGGTTATAAAAGCTTGTCTCCACCGTTGGCACGGCGATCCGGGCACAGTGGCATACCACAAGAAGTGTGTGACCTCCCCGCCACACACACACACACACACACACACACACACACACACACTGCTCTGTCTTCACTGCTTTTGATCCCTGCAACGTTTGATCAGTATTATTGCCTCAAAGGAATGAACTCCCACCCTCCGTGTGTGTGTGTGTGTGAGAGAGAGAATGTGTGTGTGTGTGTGAGAGAGTGTGTGTGTGTGAGAGAGAGAATGTGTGTGTGTGTGTGAGAGAGTGTGTGTGTGTGTGTGAGAGAGTGTGTGCGTGTGCGTGTGTGTGTGTGTGCGTGCGTGTGCGTGTGTGTTATTAAATACCACTCTGTCGCTTTGACCCAGAACAATTGACTTCTTTGTTTTTTGATAACCTTGGCACTCGTCCCTGCTGGGATAGATGAGTACCAGTATCTCATCCCAGTTCATCACACACACACACACACACACACACACTCAGCTGACTCTCCTTTCCGTACACAGACAGAACAAACTCAAACTTTGAAGTCTGCTCTGTGAGTTTGTTCTTGTGGAGAACGTGTGAATCTTTGAGCCGTCGTGTTTTTGGACGTTTTATTCCGAGTTGCGGCGTTCTCCGATGTCTCCGCTCGGAGCGCGACAAAGGAAAGCTTTGCAGAGATTTCAGTCTCTGTGCCATCTGCTGTCCAGAGCACACAATGCCACCTCTGTCTTTAAAGGGCTTCCACTGTCTGTGAGTTAGTTAGCTCTCACCCGTTATACGAACAACAAGTGCAGATATCAACACTGTGCTCAGCTCAGCGTGTGTGTGTATGTGTGTTTGTTTGTGTGTGTGTGGAGTGTGTATTTAGGTTGGGGGTCAAGGCCGGGGTCTGTTATTGCAGCTAACATGTTTCAGGTCTGTCTGTCTGTCTGTCTGTCTGTCTGTCTGTCTCTCTCTATAGTAGCCCACTTCTTCCTCGTCTTGCCTAAAGACCCCGCGGCTCGACTGAAGTGACTAATGTAGAATGAGATTACATTAATCAGCGTGGTGGAGGTGGTGGAGGGGTGAACGTGACCTTACAACTGACAGATTAAGTGTCAGGAATAAAATTCTGTCTCGCAGCAGAGAAAGAGACAAACTGAGCGGCTGCCTGAGGAGATTACTGGCCCTGACCTTTTATTTTGAAGGGACTGCGGCTGGCTGTTCCCAGACCAGACAAGTTTTATAAGTTTGGCTCACCTCGCTGTCCTTTTTCCACCCAGAAGCCAGTTTGAGTTTATCGAGCGGTGGCATTCGAGGACAGGCATTGTTTGTGTGTGTGTGTTTACGAGGTGGAGAGTGTTTGGAGATCTTCTATTTAGTTTTATGACGTGATAACTGCACGACCGTCTAAATCGAGTGTTTTTCTCTCTCTCCTTCCAGAAACCAGGCGATGAGGAAGAAGCTCATCTTGTACTTCAAGAGGAGAAATCATGCTCGTAAGCAATGGGTAAGTGGAGGAAGTCGACGGTTTTTGACTCTCTGCTGGGACCGTGACGGATGACTGGTGTGAAACTGGGCCAGCTGCTCCTTGAAAGTGAACTGAGTGGCCATTTTAGGCCCGACCAAGGAGGAGTGGATCATGATCCACAGTCAGAACTCTTACGGCGCCCTGGGGAGGAGGAGGAGGAATAAAAACTCTCACACTGTCATCCTCTGTCAGCCAGGCACTTAAAACGAGCATCGTGCAGCGTGTGTGCGCTCGCCTGCCAGTGATCGAGCTAGACCGAGCCAAAGAGCATGACTATAAATAAAGCAGGGATCAATGAGGGTGAGCTCTGAAGCTGGAGCCAGGCGGACATCTTAAAAATCAGCCGGCTCGACAGGAAATCGTTACAAGTCTCCAGTTTTACTATGAAAACAAGAAATCTGAATGTTTGTGTCCGCTCCTCGCTCCTGTTGTGTCTACGTCGGGTGGAGGCAGCAGCAGCAGCAGCTCCTCGCGGCGAGACATCACCTTGTGGTTTTTACGAGCCCACTGAGGGTCGTGTCTCCTGCAGGTTTAATGGTCTGCTTTACAGCCTGCTGCTGAGGACGCTGGGAAACGGCGGTCTGAGCTGAGGCTCGAGGACAGACTCCCCGGAGACTACTAACACATGACACTGCAGGGCAAAGGGCTGCAGCCAATGATTATTTTCATTATCTGCTCATCGTTTTGTTCAGTATTTGATTAATTATGCAGCAAGTAGAGCGATCTGATTGGTCAACCAGACATCATTAAAAATATGTAACATTTAAATAAATATTAATAAGTCCACCTGAAGTCAACTTTAAGCCAGAGAGCCTGACAGCGTGAGATGTGTGCCGCACAGACTGTCAGTGCGTCTGCTGGGAAGTCATTTCAGACAAGAGGCAGGAAAAATAGTCTAGTAATAGTTCATAACGTGATAATCTGAATATTCTGGATTAAATGACCGCCTCGTTAATAAAGGTGTGTGCCTCGTTTGTCGGAGCTCACACAGTTCAGAGAAAATGTCGTTTTTAAAGACTAAAGTCGACTCATCTGGACTGAAGACCGCTCAGACTGAACGGTCTCTAGAAAGCGTCGGTCGTTACTAAGGCTCAGACTACTTCCTGGAGTAATAAACTGGGGTCCATTAAATACAAGAGCCTTCTGCCATGACTGATGTTGTATAGAAGAACGTGTTCAGGAGCCTCTGATGTCTGATGCTGTGATATTTATTGATGCTCAAGGAGAATTAGAGACACTCTCAGAGTTCATCAGAAGTGTCTGAGTCTGTCTCACATTCTGCTGAACTCGTGCTGGTGGTCAGACTTTAAACCTCAAGATAACACCACAAATACTAAACGCCCAGAATCAGCCAAAGAGAACATCTTTACTCATGCAGGTGTCACTGTCAGCATGTTCTAGTCTGCAGACACAGATGTCTGTTTATGCAGATTGGAACGTCAACATCAAGCTGTCTGTTATGTCTATGAAGGCAGCAGTAGGTCTGTTCGACCCTGGCCCCCACAGTGTTGAGACAGACTGGCAGCTACTGTTCCCAATCAAAGCCAAACAATTAATACTGCCGAGGACCTCAAGGCCCACACGTGACCTCGTGTCACCTCAGGAGAGAAAAGTCCAGAACAAAGTGGAGTAAAGAAACCAGAAATTATTCACATCCGAGAGGCTGAAATCAGAGACTTTGTCCTAAAGCGTCGCTCTGATCCTCCATCAGTTATGTGTCTTGAGATTCAAAGTAAGCCTGAGAGAGTCGGTGCTGATATCCGAGTCTTTCTGTGTCACAGGAACAGAAGTTCTGCCAGCGCTACGACCAGCTGATGGAGGCCTGGGAGAAGAAGGTGGAGCGCATCGAGAACAACCCGCGGCGCCGAGCCAAGGAGAGCAAAGTGCGGGAGTACTACGAGAAACAGTTCCCGGAGATCCGCAAGCAGAGAGAGCTGCAGGAGCGCATGCAGAGGTGAGATCACAAACTCCCCGTGATCGCTGTACCAGCACAGCCAACGGCTCTTTGTTAATCACTCTGATTGGTTGCCTGGTTACTCGTGTGATGTGCAGGTGGTTCACTTCCAGTCGGACGTGGGTAGGTTTGATCTTTTTTCTGTTTGTTCTTTTGCAGCCGCGTTGGGCAGCGAGGAGGCGGACTGTCCTCGTCTGCCGCTCGCAGCGAACACGAAGTCTCTGAGATCATCGATGGAATATCAGAGCACGAGGTGAGCTCTCCTGTCAGAGACGCTTCACCTCTCCGCCTGCTCTTTTCTCCTGTTTTCACACCACCGAAGCTGCTGAGGTGTCCAAAGATGTCAGATCGTGTTGAGTTGCTGAAAGCACAGTTACAAAATGATTTACAATAAAACAAACCACAAAAATAAGAAGATAAAGCAACAAATAAGTGCGTTTTGGCGCAGAGTTTGCAGCCCTGATCTCTCTCAGGCGGGTCCGTCCACAGTTTTAGAGCCCGGCCTGTAAATGCAACCAGGAACGATACACCTGAGGTCCGGTACAACATCCACAGTACTGCAGATGCTGCATCAACCCAACGTTTTCCCATCAGTCGTGAACAAAGACCCCGAGATACTCGAACTCCTTCACTTGGGGCAGCAACTCGCTCCCACTAGCAGTAAAGCTAAACAACAAAACACAAGTCCTGAATAAAATCTTAAAATCAGCTCCGTAGCCGGTGGATGAAGCCAGAATCTGTGTGACAGCAGAGTTTTGGATCACTGTAACATATTTCAGATATGTCGCCAGCCCTGGCATATAATCCAGCTGTTGTACAGATGCTTTGGTAAGGCCGCTGGAATATCTGCGGTAGCTCAGTTAGCAGAGCTAGCCAAAGCTAAATACGAGTCCTTTAAGGCCAGCGCGGCCTCGCAGCAGCAGCAGCTGCTTTCAATTGAAAAGCTCCCAAAACTTTGATAGTTTGTGCTGCTTTTTTTACTGCCTGTCTCTTCTTTTACAGCCTCCCCTCGCTTCTTTCTTCCTGCGTTTATAACGCTGACGCTCAGTCGGCTGTCGGTGCAGCAGTAGTTATCGTCTCCGTATGATGAATCTAAACATACGAAGTCACAGCCGTGTGATGGCTGCACATTCAGGAGCGTTTACTCGAGCCCTCCGAGGCAAATCATGTCAATAGAAGCTCACATGCTTTAAATACTTTTAGACTTTTGACTGACCGACAGATAAATGTCTCCATTAATGTTAAATTTTAAGCTCATGCAGGAGATTTGCTCGGCCTGCGGTGTCAGACAGTGCTGAGGATAATCTGTGCTCCTCGTGTCAGCCTGCCTCGATGCTTCCTACCTTCCCACCTCCTCGAGACAGCACAGCGTCACTCCTTTACCCCCCCCCGTCACGCCGTCCTAACTTCAGACATGATCTCATTTTTAAGGTCTTTCCTCCGTCAGGTTGTAAATTGTGGAGTGACAGGTAAAGATGTCTGCTTTAGTGTGTTTACATTCGACATGCCTCGGCCTGCTGACACCTTAAACATCCTCTCCTCTCCTCTCCTCTCCCTCTCCTCTCCTCTCCTCTCCTGTGAACTCTTCCACTCTTTAAAAGCAGAACGTATTACCACGTGAGGTTTCACATAATGCATGTCAGTGTGATAGTTTCCCTCTCTCGATACCAGCCCACTCACTCCAGGATGTTGTGTGTGCGTGTGTGTGTGCGTGTGTGCGTGTGTGTGTGACAGAACACAGAGAAGCAGATGCGGCAGCTGGCAGTCATCCCTCCCATGCTGTTTGACGCCGAGCAGCAGCGCATCAAGTTCATCAACATGAACGGACTGATGGACGACCCCATGAAGGTGTACAAGGACCGGCAGGTCATGAACATGTGGAGCGAGCAGGAGAAGGACACTTTCAGAGAGAAGTAAGACTAACACGTTGTTTCTCCTTGAAACCAGGCAGCAAAATCCACCTAAAAATAGACTTAAAGAAATAATTTGTAACAAATCCGGTATTCTTTTCTAGTTTTGTTGTTTCTCTTTAAGCAACAAAACGAAGCACAGGCACGTCCTACTTCCTGTGAAATATGTGTGACCGATAAAGGGTCCATAAGTTGTTGGTAAGGAAGTGAATCTTCCCCTTTCGTGAGAAACAAGAGGAGGTGTTTCAAATCAAATCAAACCCACACAGTAAAATCAGTGACTGTAGCGTCTGCCCACATGCAAAAAGGAAGAGCTCCGTCTCCTGATAGCTGATTCGAACAGTGAGATATTTGTTACCTTCCTTATCGCTGGGATTGTTGTTTTTAGTCTTAAACTCTTAATCTTCATGTTCTTGTCTTGTGTCACCTCCTCAGCCGTCTTCTTTGTGTTCTTCTGAATCATTTCTGTAGGAAGTTGTAAAGAGTCTCTTTGTTCTGCTCCCACAGATTCATCCAGCACCCGAAGAACTTCGGTCTGATTGCATCTTTTCTGGAGAGAAAGGTATCGATTCGTCTTTTTTTGTCGTCTTTCTGATGTTTTTCTGACTGTCAGGAAATGATGCGTGACATTTCTTTCATGTTTCAGACGGTGGCAGAGTGCGTGCTCTTTTACTACCTGACCAAAAAGAACGAAAACTACAAGAACATAGTGCGCAGGAACTACAGACGCCGAGGACGAAGCCAGGTACTCGCCTTTCAGACTTAAAGTCTGTTTTTTGTTATTGCTAGGCAACCGAGCAGTCAGCTGGTGTCAGTCGCTGAGCTTATCTCATGACAGTCACTTTCCCCGTTTCATGTGTTCAGCTCAGTGGTTTTTGTGTGCGCGCTCACACTCGACGTGTAAAATAGGAAATGAAACATCCTGTTGGTTCCTGTGGATCGTAATATTGACAGTAAAGTTTTGTGAAAGCTCAGAGGGCAAAGTAGCAACAACCAACCTGCGTGTTGATCGCTGACGGTATGAAGAACGGACCGCGTATCCGTGACGTCACCCACAGGTTTCTGAAGAGCCGCTGTGAAGCTCAGTGTGGCGGCCATGTTTGTAGTCCTATTTTTAATCTAAAAATCAGCAAAGTCGTGGATCATCAGGCTGAATGACGCCTGGCTGCTCAAACAAGTCACCTGTAACAACACCCACCTGTCAATCAAAGCGTCCACGCTCTTAATCCTGCATAACTTTAAGCCTTAATATAATGTGAACAGGTGAGTTGTATATAAATTCACCCTCAGTACAGTTGTCATGAACGGGGAAATTAGCTATAGAGACCAAAACTGTTTTTTGTACCAGGCTGTAAACATGTTTATTTCTGCTGTGAAGTTGGACATTTGAACATGGGGACTTATGGAGACTGACTCACTTCTGGAGCCAGCCTCAAGTGGACGTTAGAGGAACTGCAGTTTCATTTAACAGCCACAGAGTTGACTTCACTGGTTCTCGTTCATGTCGGTTATATCAGCGTGGATCCACAGCTCGACCAGTCTCCATATTTTGGTGTCACCACGTCGCTTTTAGATGCCGTTTGTCGCCCTGCTCATGTGCAGTGAGGGGGGGGAAAAGCACAGACTTTACGACACCAA
Organism: Protonibea diacanthus; assembly: GCA_028641955.1. NCBI lineage: Eukaryota > Metazoa > Chordata > Actinopteri > Sciaenidae > Protonibea > Protonibea diacanthus. The sequence continues at coordinate 25,555,013 of CM053985.1, forward strand.
CTCATGTCTCTGCTTCAACTGTGCGGAGGCCTGATGTTGGACGACGTCAGAGATGATTGGTCCTCACTCCCTCCTGAAAAAGCTGAAATTCGGTCCAACTAGTTGTGTGCGCAGTGCCTTAAGAAAGACTTTCATGGGGCGCACGCTCTACAGGTTGAGCCGCCAAGGAGCCCCATCAAAGTCTTACTTAAGATGATCCACTGCTTGACTTTTGAGCCGCACGATTCATTTTACAGTTGGACCGTCAGTGTTCAAGGTGGAGCGAGGCCGATCAGTCGCTCCCAGAAGAACGTTGGGATGAATTTCTGACTCTCACTCTCCTTGTTTTCCTGTTTGTCTTCGGCTGTCCTATCAAATAAATGTAAACAAACGTCCCAGAAGAGACTTTTTTTATCCAGTTGCAGCTTCTGTTGATGTTTGAGCTTGTTTGAACGTGAGTAAACTCTTTACAAACCTTTATTGCTTATTAAAATGCGTCCTGTGTGACCGTGACCTTAATCTGCGGTGGTGTCGGTGAGGTGGTGTAAGCCACAGGACTCCTATGATGAAGAGAAACGCCAAAGGTCGCACAGCTGTGCTGATCAAGTGCCACAGTTTGCTCAGCCTCATCTTGTTTCCACACAACTCATGTCTGCTGCTAATGAGCTCCCGGCTCTTACTCAGCCTCAGATCAGGTGCTAGCTGTTAAACTTCACGGCGGCAGGCGCTAAGGAAATGGCACATCAATTTACCGGCGACCTTTTCCTGTGGGTACGAGCTCGCCTGTCTGCTCATCTCTCCTGAAGAAAGCTCCGCTCATTACGCGGCGGCTGAGGAGCAGCTAGCGCTAATAGCTCCCAGTCGCAGAGGGAGGTAGCTACAGAGGAGGAACAGAGACTGTGAATGCTAATAGAGATTATGTTTGGGGAGAGGATATGAAATATCTTAATGTGCTTTACAGGAGTGTTTGATTCCCCACAGTGCTGCTCTGCCGTCTCCTTTAACTACACTTTCTTTGGGGCTGTCCCTGGATCAGCCCGAGGCCTGATTCAGTGGAAGACTTGAGATTATGATGGCTGATGATGCGTCTGGGGAAAACCGCTAACGCCGACTGAGTTATGACCTTTTAAGACGGGAGGAAGATAAGAACATCAGAAAATAGAGACATATACAAATATGAAGAGGACGCGACGTGTTTAAGTTTCTGTCGTCTCACAGAGAAGTTTATTCTTTCCATTACAAAGATTTCATAAATAATATCACACCATTCCTCCATAGACAGGCCTGTATTCATTCACAGACTGATTTTATAGACTGTCAATAAGACATGACACTGTTTGCAAGGTGAGGTGTGTCGAGTCATGTCATGTGACGACACTCCGGCTCTTTTTTTTATGTTTGCTTCCCCGTTCTGGCCGCAGATCTTTACTAAAGAGATCAACAAATGTGTACGTTCTCTGGCTGAGCACAGAAGCTGCAAACACATAAAGTACGTAGGTTTGCATCAGGATGAGCGTGTCTGCTCTGTCGACGTTCGGCGAGGTCTGTCTGTAACCTGAACTCTAACCCTGAAAGCCCAGACAGGCAGGAAGTTCGTAAGGAAGTGGTTCTGAGTGCTTGAAGAGCAAATTTCGGAACTTTCATTTCCTGTTTTGTTTTGTGTATGCACATGATGAGTCGGGTTCGTTAGGTTAGTGGCTACTCTTTCCTTCAAACAAGTCAAATTAGAAATAGCACAGATGGGCAGATTATTTTATTTTTCATCTTTCTGTGCTGTCGATGTGGTTACTGTGTGTAACCACTTCAATAAAAAAAAAAAAGCGCGTGCCCAAAAAGTCTGTTTAGGACTGAAAAAGTTAGATAACTGACACAGGAAGTTCCTCCTCAGTCACTGTTTGCAAACAAGCACAAGACTGGGTCTGCGCTCAGAAGAGATTGTGGCCTGGAGGAATCTGTTGAAGTGAAACTTCTGCCCTTTGACACACTCACAGTCTGTTCACACCCCGACACAGGCTGTGAGTCCGTCCGTCCAAAATCAAATAGTTTGAGCAGCCAGGCGTCATTCAGCCTGATGATCCACGTCTTTGCTGATTTGAGGCAGGACTGCCAAGATGGCGGCCACGCTGACTCTTCAGAAACCTGTGGGTGACGTCACGGATACGCTGTCCATTCTTGTGCAGCACCGTTCGGCCACTCGGCGGATAAAGCCAAACATTTCAATAATCCTGGAAACAGGAATGTAGTTAGATGGTGAGCGACAGTTGGCCGTAAGTTTTAGAGCGAGGTGGATACAGGCGGAGATCTCCCTGCCTCCGAATCGCGCGTCGAGCCCTCCAGAAGAGCAACAGTTCGACATGGCATCCATCACGTGATGCACGCTGGTCCAATGACGCCTTTTCCTAGCAGCTCGCATTGTAGCAGCTGTAAAATGGTGTCTGATCTAATTTGATCCATTCAGTCCAGTAACATTTTCAAAGTCTAGAAGAGGCACACAATCATTGATTAAAGTTAGCGGTGAAGGTACGTACAGTCCAGGTAGTTTTATACCCTGAAACTGAACTTTCAAACTCTGTATCCAATTCTCTTTATACATCCATGCTGAGAGTAACGCTGACAAACCTATGATGCTCTCAAGACTTTGGATTAGTTCTGCAACAAAAGCTGACAGGTCGTCCTCAGTGTTTATCGAGTGAAGTGTTGCTGACAGCGAATAGTCTTTGTGTTATTTAATGATTTGTTTCAGGGTGAGTAAAAATAGACTTTTGTCATGTAAGTTTTCGACCCGTGTCCAGGTGAATCTTTTTTTTTTTTTTTAACGGAGTGTCTTCTTGTTGTCTTTCCTCGTTGCAGCACGGCCAGCAGCAGCAACAGCAGCAACAAGTTCACCGGGGCAGCCAGGAGGACAAAGAGAAGGAGGAGAAGGAGAAGGAGGGAGAGAGGGATGAAGAAAAAAATGAAGCTGAAGACAAGGAGGATGGAATGAAGTGAGTATAAATGCTCCAGTCACACGGAGGCATCTCATTTATAAACGAGCGCGTCGACGACGAGCAGACTCTCTGATTCGTTTAAATCTGAACCTCCACAGCTGCACCCGTCTCCTCACTTTCCCCACTCGCTTCTCCAACTCACAATTTTCAAATAGTTCCAGTTCGGCTTCGGCAAACGAAGTAGGAGTGAGTTTTGGCTCGAGCAGCGAGCGGATCTGGAAATCCAATCATCCTGTAACCCGCGAGCTCTCACTCCTTCACCTCCAGCCAGACTTTCCACCTACGGCACATTCGAGCGTCCGTATTAAAACAGCTGTTTTCCTGTTTATGCTCCTCGCCTTCCCGACGCAGCGCCAAGCGTCATTTTTAAAATTCTCCGCTTATTTTTTTTTGTTAGTCTGAGCGACGTGATTAACCTCGCTGTCAATTTCAAATGTCAGCACGTCGAGGAGGAACGTGTGGGTGGTGCAGCAGCTGCAGAGGTGGAGGAGGTGTTTTCAGGCACGGCGCCAGCGATGGATGCAAACCAGCAGATGAAATATCGCTGCTTTCTGATCAGTCCGTCTGTATTCATGCTCTATATAATGATGTCACAGCGCAGCAGCTTCGAGCATTAGCAGCTCAGATTTGTGTCAGACTCTTAAGACGATGATGAAGCATCGCCTCCGCGCTCTGAGGCCAGGCCAGGGGACTCCGTGACTCCCAGCACACCCTGCTGCTGCTGCCTGCTGCCTGTCCCTGGCACAGCTGGCTCAGCCTATATTTAGGGTGCAACTGGCTCCCCTCAGAAAGATTAATGGAGCTGTGGGAAGATGAATGGAGGTGCAGCAGGTTCAAACTCAGTGGCCGTCTCCTGGCATGCCATCGTGCTGACACTCGATAAATTATCTTGGAGGAGAAAAAAGAAAGAAGGAGCGTGCGTTCATGTTCGGCCTGTCCTCACGCAGACAAACACACGAGCGTGTGTGCAGAGAGGACACGGCCCGTATTCACATCGAGGAAAAGATCATGTCACGAGATCGCTCTACACATTACGACTTATCTCATATCGCAACCAGGGGCAGAGTTTTATTGATGTTAGCGCCGTACGTCGGCACATTTGGTTTTAATTGAACCTTCCTGGTGTGTAAATTTACAATCAACACTATTAACAACTATCAACGTATTAAATTAATCACCGTCTGCTTTGATCATCAAAAATCTTCAAAGGATAATTGTCTAAATAAATTCTTAAGTATTTTTTAACTTGTGTTTTGTTCAAACGAACGCGTAACCACGCCCAGATCAGTCAGGTGGTGTTGTGTGAAGTAACGAGGGGAGGCGTGACAGGACGGATGATATCATGTGATGTGCTCCACCTGATGGAGCATCCAAGTCTTATATATGTAGGCCGGGTTGGTTCCAGCCATCTGATAGTTAAACATTAAAGGCTGCTGTAGAGTCTTCAGATATTTAAAATATGTTTCTTTCTTGGCCCTCACGTTCACCTTTACTTTCATCTCGAGGTACATCCTGTTGAAAAATGTCTTTAAAAGCTCATTAAGCTTCTTAAATTTGAATATTTTCTGTCTTTCTTTCATCCTCGATGACGGTTAACTGAATATTTTTGGGTCGTAAACAAAACAAGATATTTGAGGATGTCGTTTGAGCGCTGAAACACATTTCATCAACAGTTAATGGATGAAAATCGGCTGCACTGCAGCTCGTGTCTGAGCCTTCATACGTACACATTCACACTTCAGACTGTTTGATCTCACTTCCTGTGTCGGCGTGTCTCACCCCACAGGGATGACACCTCTGGAGAAGATGCAGAGGACAAAGAGCCCACTGTGGCTGTCAAGGGTCGACGCACAGCCAACAGCCAGGGCCGCCGCAAGGGCCGCGTGACCCGCTCTATGACCAGCGAAGTGGAGGAGACCACCACACCGCCACTCAACAATGAGCTCGGTCAGTGAGCACGCTTCATTCTAATGCAGGCTTTACGGATGAGTGCTGTCACCTTTGGTCTAGTTGTAGCCTCCCGTGTCGCACCACAAGAGTGCACTGTTGTTCCTTTTTGTCTTCGCTCACGAGCGGCACAGTGAGACCAAAAAACAGTGAAAAAAGTCGTGAGTTTGAATCCCACCTGTCGGCAAAAGACAAAAGTATTATTTAAGGACAGAATAGTCAGTGTGTCAGCGGTGTGTTCGCTCTTTGTTTCCTCACAGATGGCAACTCAGCCGTGCACACACACACACTGACACTCTTGCTGCAGGCTATCAGAGATTTTTTGATGCTTCAGCACTTGTGTGTGTGTGTGTGTGTGTGTGTGTGTGTGTGTGTGTGTGTGTGTGTGTGCTGCAGCACAGGTTTAGTTGCAGGGAATCCCCAGGTGACTCTCTGTCGGGGGCTGTAGGGGCTCTCATCATCATCAGCAGCAGCAGCAGCAGCTCGCTGCTGTTTGTTCCCCGAGCTAGCCGCAGTTGCTCGCTGGCCCTGCGTGCCCTTCACAGCTCCCACATAGAGGACACACACACACACACACACACACTCACACACACTGTAAGCCTTGCCAGGCTCAGGTCAGGGTCGGCCTGGCTTGTGGCCTGCGCGTTGGAGAGAAGCCAGTTGTTATGTCTATAATCATTAACTGACTTCTCTCCTTGGATTTCCTGCTTCCTCCGTCTAAAACAAACAGTCCCTCAGCGACCCGCGCTGCACAAACCACCCTGCCCCCCACCCTCCGATTCGTCAGTCACTCCCTAACCGACTTTGTGACAACTGCCCCTGCCCTCCCCTCCTGCCACCCTCCCCCTTTCCTCCTCCCGCCTCCTCTAACTTGGTGCTTCTCGTTTTTCTGTTTCTTTTTCTGTTTTTTTTTTTTTTTTTTTTTTCGTAACAGCCAATCTGGAAATGAATGAGAGCTCACGCTGGACTGAAGAAGAGATGGAAACCGCCAAGAAAGGTAAGAGTGTGCGTCGTCGTGTGTGTCGTGTGTCAGGTGTAAACTTCGTCACCGTTTGGTGTGCGTGTGAGTGTGTGTGCGTGTTTGGATTAAAAAGACAGAAAGAAGCTCGGGCCACTCTGCACAGACAAGACAAGTGATGTGGCTGTGACTTCCTGTTAGTGAGGCAGCAAACCGCCACGTGCTGTGCTGCTAGGTTGTGTCTATGTGTGTGTGTGTGTGTGTGTGTGTGTGTGTGTGTGAGAGTGTGTGTGTGTCTGGACTGGATCTGTTGCTCTTTGGAGCCGTTTCCTTCGTCTCTCTCTCTTTCTCTGGGTCAAGGCAGCCTCTCTCTTTTTTATCAAGCCAGGCTGTAAAAGTCTGCCTCTTATCAGCCAGCAGTCATTAACTCGGCCTGTTTATTGTCTCTGACTGAAGATTACCAAGAAGCCCATGGCTCATTCACAGAGGTCACTGACACGCTGCCCATTTTCCTAGCACCAGCCTCCGTGTCCTCGGTGTGTGTGCTGCAGATTCAGTTACTGATGTAATGAACGCCTCGCCGTGTCGGTTTCTAACGCGTGCAGGGATTCCCCGCCGACCTGCTGCCGGTCAGATATCAGTTATTGGTTCGTATTTAAGCTCGTCTTCGCCTCAGAGTTTTAAAAAAACGTTGCAGCGCCACCCTGTTTTCCGCTTGCAGCTCGACTCGGCCGGTTCGTGGCCATTTGTAAATGATGCGTCATCTGGCACTGTGCCACTCTCAGTTCTGCTTCTGACTAATTCAACCTGTGCTCCCTCCCTCCCTCCCTCTGTGTTTGCGATCAACAGGAGATGAAGTGCCGCTCGTATAGTGATTCTGAAACCGTGTTACAGCATCTATCTGTGTGTGTGTGTGTGTGTGTGTGTGCGCAGTTTTTTTGAACAGGGTTTGTGTGTTAAGGGGTTATTTTGCAATAACTCTGGCGCTGAACGCGGCCCCGTGTAGTAATCCCGGTTAATGTCTTCAGTTCCATTCTCCTGCAGCGGGATTAGTGGGGGGGGCTCTCCATCCCGGAGGATTAGCCTGCCAGCTCGGTGGGAGCGGGGGGCTTCTTCTTCTATGAAGGGCTTATGTAACCGCAACCGCAGAGCCGAGAGAGGCCGGAGAGGAAGGAGGGAGTCTCTTCTTGCCATTTTTCATCAGTTCTAACAAACCAAACCCGCCACACCTGCCAGGAGGGATTCCCCCTCCAAGAACCTCCAACATCACAGCCCCACCCCTCACTCCTCCGCCTCCATCGTAAGCTCCTCAAGGTGCTCCCCCCTCCTCGCCAGGTGCCTGATATGTATACGTCCTAAAGAGGCTTAGGTGTCCCGATGCTAATGTGTTGATCCCCTCGAGGTAAACAGATCTGAATAATGACATTTCTAGCGGGCTGGCGGGACGTCCGACATTCCAGCGTGGCAGCAGCTCCACGAGGACGGCGGCAGATGGATCACTTTTGTCTTGTACCTCGAAAAAAGGGGCAGCCAATCTTTGCAAAGCCTCTCTCTCTCAAACCCACCAGCTCCTGTCTGTGTGTGTGTGTGTGTGTGTGTGTTTGCATGTGCGCCATTCTTGGCTGGCGTTTATGTAAGTGCACTAATCTGCCAGGCTTTGCTCGGGTGCAGGCAGGCAGCTGGATAATGGCCCCTGCTCTGCTTTGCTGGAAGAAGCCATTTAAAGGAGCAGCAGGTAGAGAAGCGCACATTATTTCTGTTTTTGCTGTTGCTCTATCTCCGTCTCTTTCGGATTCGGAGATGTGGCAACGGGCCCAGATTGGCAAGAGCGAGTGGAAGAGTTGGCAAGTAGTGCCTCTCTGTTTTCCCCCTGCACACACACACACACACACACACTTTGTCTCTCTCCCCCCTCGCCTCACTCTCTCGCTCGCTCGGTGTTGTTACAGACCGGAGAGAGAGGTCACATTCAAGATGAAAAGCAGGTCAGTCAGGAAAAATGTGAAAGCCTTTATGCTTTCTCATGGTATCAACATCAACTCTCTCTCTCTCTGCTGTCCCTCCCCCATTCGTCTCTTCTCTCTTTGCTTACTCTCCACTTCTGTATCCTTTCCCTTCCTCCATTGTGTGTGTGTGTGTGTGTGTGTGTCTCTGTTTACTCTTGGACTTGCCTGAGTGTGTGTTTGCGTCTGTGTGCTAGAGTATTAACGAGAGAGAGAGAGAGGGAGAGGGAGAGAGTTCGACCGAGTGTGTATTCACTCATGCGTTTGTGTGTGCGTGCTGCGATGCCTGCTGGCAGACTGAGGTAGAGAGGGGGGGAGGGACGGACCGACCGAGAGCGAGAGAGAGAGAGAGAGAGGGAGGGAGGGAAAAAGAGAGATAGAGGAGAGATCAGATGAGGAGAGAGAGAGAGAGAGAGAGAGAGAGAGCACATAGCACCGCCCCACAGTCCCACTTTCCTGTGGAAGTCTTCCCAGACGACCGCCATTGGGGAGAGACACGGCAGAGACGAGCGGACCAGCACTCTAAAAAACCGAAGCAGAGAGTGAACAGAGAGAGAGAGAGAGTGAGCGAGGGGAAAGGAGGGCAGGAGCATGTGCTGCTTTGGAGCATGTCAACCTGACACCGGCTCAAGTATCAAGCCAGCTGGCAGGAAGAGGAGCGCCGAGACGAGAGAGAGCTGTTTTCATCTCCTGCGCTCTGGATCGGAAAGGCCCAGCCCCGAAGAGCTTCCCGCCGGCCCGCCGGCCCTCCAGAGAGATCACTCCGTCTGATAAGCGTTAACCCAACGAGACGGCGGCCGGAGTGACAGGCACGTGACCAAAGCAGGAACAACCGCTTTTCTGGCTGCACCAGGTGTTGATTGGACTTTCTCTGGGAGGAGCTAACGGGGGGAATACAGTGATCCTGATTGGGTGTGAGGCTACCACCTGCTTCAGTATTGCCGCTGCTGATTGGATGTTTTTGTGTACCATGTGTGTTGCTCCAGCAACTGAAGGCCCCCTCGAGTCGACCCCCGTGCTGCTCCGTGTGCTCTCGCGTTATGATGAAATCGCGACCTTTGACTTTGAGTAAATGAGCTGCATTGTTCCCGCTGCAGGTTCACCGGGTGCACTGTTTGTCTTACTCGTTTGAATGTGTGTGTGTGAAAATATATGCCACTGTTTGTGTCTTTGTTTGCACACGTGTGTGTGTGTGTGTGTGGCTGTAAAAAGGTTAATCGGTGTCGGTCACGTGTCCTCGGCTCTCTTTGGAGCTTTTTGAACGTGTTGCAGTGACACGGATGAATATTTCAGCTCCTCCACTTTAACATTCGACAGGTTGCAGCTTTTAAGAGATCACCTTTGTGCTTGTTAATAAATTCTCAGCGGCTGCTGGAGCCAAAGTTGTTTAGCATGTTTGACTTTAGAGATTAAATATCGCAGATCCGGCCGTGCAGCTGCACGATTTGGACGTTTCCATCTATAATAGATGAGCTTTTATCGCGGCGATTACTCATTAATAGAGCAGCGTCGGTGTCGGGCTGTAAACAGACGTCCTTTCCTCTCCTCTGGCTCTGACTTGTGCTCGTTGTCCCACTGCCTCCATTAAGCGATGAGATGCAGAGACCTCTGAACTCATGTCCAAGGTTATCCCAGGAGGTGTTGGCTCTTTGCCTGTTAATAACACCACCAACCAACCAACCAGCCCCCACCTTGACAACCCTTTGAGAGCCTGTCCCGTTGCCAGGACCTGTCAGGCTGGCACAGAAAACAAGTGGGTGGTGTAAGCTAAGCCTCTTACAACACACACTGTTAATGAGCTGCCTTTAGCTAACAGCAGACTCTGACGGAGGAGGAGGTGGAGGGACACCGGAGCAAACTCTGCGCTATCTATCCCTCTCACTCACTTCCACTTTACACACTCTACGTCTTGTTTTAGCACACACACACACACGCTGAGCGGTCGTGTTGTGTGTGTATGTGTGTGTGTGCTCAGTGACAGGTTGATCTATCACAGCTCAGGCCCAGCGGGTGCCTGTAGACTCTTGTGTAAGGCACAATCATGTGGTCGAGCGGGTGCAGCAGCAGCGGTGGTGGTGGCGGCGGGGTTTTCTTGGAAATGGGTCACATCAAAGTCAGTCAGAGAGTGACACAGAGTGACACAGAGTGACCCCGGTGGAGCGGAGTTAGTGATGTCATCGGTATGACTGACCACCACCTCCACCTCCACCTCCACCACTCCTCCTCCGTCCTCCTCTTTGGATCATGGCATCCCGCTGCTGCTGTGGGACTGTGGACTGTGCCAGCTGTGAAGAGTTTACAGCTTCTATATTGTGCACTCAGACGTAGATATTGTTCGTGGTATATAAACCAAACCAGCCGTTAAACGTACGATCTTTGCAGCGCGTGCACTTTGCTCGGCTTGCATAATTTTCTTTTACAGCTGCACAGAGAATATCGTGCGATACGGAGCGCAGAGGTAGTCGTGTGAGGCCGCACGTCATCTCTGTCGGCCCGTCTTTGTTTTGTCGGACTTCTGCAGAGCTGCAAGTGACGTCCACGGCGACGCAAAGAGTTTACTGTCGACGGAAAGAAACCTGAAAATATTCTTAATTTTTAAAGGTCCAGTGTGTCACAGTTAGAGGGCTTTATTTACAGAAGATGATCTTCAAACTGAGTTTTACCTCAGAATGAGACTTCAGGTCCTCTTCAGGAGTCTGCCATGTTTCTACAGGAGCCCAGAAGAGACAAACTAAACACTGACTCTAGATGGAGACTTAAAGGAAGCGGCTACTGTAGTCATGCTAGGAAGTAGAGGATGCAGCAAGGGTTTGCAATCAGCAGTGTGTCAGCTTTAGGGGGCTTATTTACAGAATGTAATCTTCATAACTCAGTTTTCATCAGTGGAAATAAGACTCTTTATGTATTTGTTATGTTAGAATGAGACTTTTATGTCTTTTATGCAGCAGGGAGTTGCAATCAGCAACTACGCTGCTAGATGTTAAACCCAGCTCCTGATTCAGGCTGTGGTCGTCTCTAACGCCCTCCTGACGGGCCTCCTGCATGGTGAACCTGTAGCAGTCCGTCTGTCTCCGGTTCTTGAGCGTCCTCACACAGACAGACGTTCCCTCCTCCAGTGAGCGACGCCTGGCTCTGCCACCCGTATGCTCAGGACGATCCAAACTTTTCTGTCTGTTGTTCCCCGTTGGTGGAACGTCCTACCAGTTCCTACCAGATCAGGGGCGTCCCTCTCTACCTTCACAGACCTCCTGAAGACCTCCAGCTCTGCAGAGAGGACCTCCTCTACAACACTACCAACAGCTGGCTGATTAATTTTGATAGTTGAAAACTTGATTAGTCGTCACCGCTCGAGTTTTAACCCCTCTGTCTGTCCTCCTGTTGATTCCAGGCCTTCTCCAGTATGGTAGGAATTGGTCCGCCATCGCCAAGATGGTGGGATCAAAAACCGTGTCACAGTGCAAGAACTTCTACTTCAACTACAAGAAGAGGCAGAAACTGGACGAGATTCTGCAGCAGCATAAAATGAAATCGGTAAGAAGCTCTGAGCTGACAGAGTGAAGTCAGTCCTGCTCTCTCTCTCTGTGCGTGACACCGCTCCAGACTCGCGTCTGGTTTTCCTCTGCATCGGAACATCTCCGCTCCCTCTGCTGTTTTTATTTAGTGTGTGTTTGTTTTGACCCAGGAGAAGGAGCGAAAGGCCCGTCGGAGGGGCAAAACGCCGCAGAATGAGGAGGCCAGCGCCCCGTACCCAGCGGAGGAGGAGGAAATGGAGGGTTCAGGAGCCAGCGGCAACGAAGAGGAGGCCCCCGAAGACGGAGAAGGTACGCCGGGCTCACGAGGCATAATGCTAATTATCAAAACATCCGAGCAGTTATAACTGAGGAGTTTATCTGTTTGAGCTTTCAGTGTTCAAGCTGTTCAAAATAAAACCTGCAGAACGTCCAAAGAAAGAATATCTGGAGCTCGCTGTGGTTCAGTCATGATCTCTGATTTATTTTTATTGATTCCATTCAGCATTTTACATCTCATACATGATGCTGTCCAGATATGCAGATCACACCAGAGAGCTAAAGCATAAATATGCATAAATTCACCATTAAACACAAAGTTCAGTCGATTAGACTCGAGTTCTCACTTTCATTTCCCTCCTGTAAAGCCTGTGCTCTCCTGGTGGACGATAATGCAGAACAATAAATATTTAAAATTAGCAAGAACCAAAGTTACAGATTTATGTCAGGTAACTCTAAGGACTAAATGGAAGTTTGAATCCTTTAATTCTTCTTTTAGAGCCAAAAATAAAAAGTAAATGATCCGTTTGTCGTCTGAATTCTGCTGAATATACAAACCTCTGAACAGATATGTTGATGTTAGGCACACCTCATCACCGCATACAGATCTGACATGATTTTAGATGACTCTTAGTCCTCCAGTGTCTTTGTAAAGGTTGTATTGGATGCAGGTGTATTAAAGTGGCTCCCTGCTGGCTTGAAGCAGAGTTAAAGTATCCTGAAGCCTCGCTGTAGTTTGATAGAAGTAGACTGGACTCCCACAATAGAGCTCTGAAGCCCGGGGGGGATTTCGTCCATCATCCCAATTGGTTTTGTGTTCCTCCTTATTGTCCGCTGAAACCTGATTAGGCAGAAGACTGGCACTGTGAAGAATCTGGTTTAGCAGAAAGCGACGGGCAAAAGATGGAAGAAAAGAGGAGATCTAACATGATTTGCACAAAGATTTCTGATCTGTGTTTCCTCTCGTCCTGCCAGGTGGAGCCAACAACAGCTCTGACACCGAGAGCCTGCCCTCGCCGCACTCGTCCGAGGACAGCAAGGCGAAGGAGGACGGCTCGGGCCGGTCGAAGGCCGGCTCCAACAGCGGGGACAAGGAGGCGTCCGGGTCCGACATGGGCCAGGCCGGCGACGAGAAACCTCCCGTCAAGGAAGACGCAGACTCGGCCATCAAGCAGGAGATAAAGACTGAGACAGGGGAGCCCAGCAAAGAGCAGCCAACGCCGCCCAGCGACGCCGCCGATAAGAAACCTCCGATAGCAGAAACCGAGGACGTGAAGAGCTCCACCAAGAGCTCCAAGAAGGACCACGGGGCCAAGACCGGCTCCCACGGGGACAGCGACTCCAGCGCCACTTGCAGCGCCGATGAAGTGGAGGAGACGGACAACACGGAGAAGAGCAGGTAAGAATTACTGGTGTTATGCGGTTTACACGGTGTCCTACTTCTCTGGTCCACAACAGCACACTCAGAAAATACAGCAGCGAGCCTTTTCAAGTGTTATTAGTTGCCTAGATACACTGTACAGCAGCGGAGCCATATTTGGCAAGCCACTTATGTGTACACCGCAGGCTGCTCTTTTCTATCAGCCAGAGATTTGTATGAATGAGAATGTACTGTGTGTATGTGTGTGTGTGTATGTATATATATATATGTGTGTGTGTGTGTGTGTGTGTGTGTGTGTGTGTGTGTGAACGAGGCCACAAGAAATGGGTGTCAAAGTGCGTGGGAGGAGTGATTAGTCGTGCTTGCACGGTATTTGTTCAATTTTTTTTTCCATGACAGCAGACTACATGTACTGGCAGAGCCGAGGGAAACGCTGCCCTCTCTGCCAAAGCAAACAAAGAGAGGGAGGGAGTGTGTGTGTGTGTGTGTGTGTGTGTGTGTGTGTGTGTGTGTGTGGGTGTGCGTGCATCAGAGTGTCTGTCTGTCTGTGATTCAGTGTGTGTGTGTGTGTTTTCGACATATGTGCGACACACTGATGTGGGTTTTTACTTGCAGTTCAGCGCACACACGTCTGACAGACTTTAAAGGTCCAGTGTGTCGGGTGTAGTTACATCTAAGGCGTGTGAACGCTGCAGTGCAACCTCCTCACATCACCCTCCACCTAAAGAAGGAAAAGGAGAGACAGCACCACCAGCTCCCACTGAATAAACATCTCATTTTTAAGACCATAAAAGCAAAAATATTCTTATTTTCAGGTGATTATAGATGCGTCACATCATAGTTATGAATATTATCTCACACACTGGACCTTTAACACCTGAAGCTCTTTCAAAATAAAACTTCCTTCATCTCTCAGTTCATGTGTTTTCCTAAAAAAGTGTTTATTAATCATCTCATGAACTATGAGAGAGAAAAAATAGAAAATATGACCGATGACAGTATAAAGCTCGGGCCCAGGGTCCGGACTGGACCGGACAGAGTCTGGGGGTCCGGATGATGCTGCAGAACATGAGCGTTGCTCCTGAAATCATATTCGACCACGCCTGGCATAAAGAACGGACGGAGGCACGTCTAAATGTCAGCGAAGACGTGAATCATCCGCCATATAAACATTAAACTGCTTTGCTAGTTCAGTCTTGTAGTGACGATGAAGTCTGCTGAACTTCACATTCATTTTTTACCTGTTATATATTTACAGGATGTGGAGGTGGAGTCATGCTGATTTGTTTTTTTTAAATGTCTAATTGACCAATCAGGTCGCTCGGTTGGACACAAACTGAATTTTAAAAAGATGTTTTGTGAATTTATTATTTGAGAAAACAGATAAAAGAAATGACGTTTTAGGGATCAAACCGACCCTCTTGGCTGTTCTTCTTTCTTTCCTTCCGGACTTATCGATCATGTTTCTGTTTGCAGGATGACCTCTCCGCGGCCGAGCCTGCTGAACTACACTCACGACGGTGTCATCTCCTCCCCGCTGCAGAAGCCCTTGGATCTGAAGCAGCTCAAACAGAGAGCCGCCGCTATACCGCCCATCGTGAGTCACTAGTTAAACTCTGCAAAGCGAAGAGCGCCTCACCTCTCTGTAGCCCTGAAACACAACCAGCATTATCCCCGTCTCTCTGCTTACACAGATAACAGCGTAGCAGGTGAAATTGTGAAGTCATATTTGTATAAGATAAGCTGGCCAGATGGAGGATGATGGGATAGATTGCTTTGTGGGGAAGAAATGAGATCCCAGGTATTAGGAGAAACTTTAGCTTACAAGAAATAAGAGCTGCTTATTAGCTCTCGTGTTTATCAGATCCTGTATGTGGCTCACCATATGTCAAACAGCAGCTAGCAGCGGGGATTATAACCGTTTTTCTTTCCCTCTCATCCTCTTGTTTTTTTTTTTCTAGATGCCTGAAGCCTCCATGCAGGCCAGTCAGCGTGGCGGTGGAGGCGGCGGAGGCGGCAAGGCGGCGCTGCCTCCCCACGCTTTGGCTCTGTACCAGCAGCAGATCACCATGGCTCATGGGGAGTCCTCTCAGGAGGTCAAACAGCAGCAGCAGCCGGGCAAACAGCAGCCTTACAACCTGCAGGCGGAGCGAGACAGGGAGGCGCTTCACAGCAGCAGCCCGCGCGTTCGACCCCGCAGCCCCTCCGCCGGCGACAAGGATGGTACGCACACATCGGTCATGACTGCTAAATCAGCAGGCGGATAGAGAGGTGTAGGATGTTTCTTCTGTCTCGCTGCATCAGGATGTAACAAAACGATGCAAAGCACATGGAGGTTAACGACAGAGCTGCACATTATGCAGTTTTAGTAACATTTGATCTAGTTTCACTTAGTTGGTCCTTGCTGCGTGCTCTAACCTTGAGTCTGTTCTGCGGCGCTCAGGGTATTCGAGTGTTTCTGGGACACTCGTGGAGAGAGAGCGAACTGATAAATGATCCGGTATCGCTATTGACCCAGAAGGGAATATATAGTCTAGTTCAGCGCACTTACTGTGTGAGCTCGTGGAACGTGAATCTCATGGAGAAAGCACCGACGGTGTTAAGACTTTTTAGCAGCCAGTCCACACGCAGACAGGTCTTTTATAACCAAACGGGGGCAGCAGCAGCTGTGAACTCTCCAAAAGTACGGCAACCACTTCTTCATTTTTTTTTTTTTTTCCCAGCACACACACTCACGAGCTGAACCGTAGCTAGCGTAACCAGGCTTGTTGGCGTGTGGTTAATTGGTGTTGATGTTTCTGTGTGAGGATGCGATGATCTGTGGTGTGTTTGTGTCCCTTCAGAGCTGGAAGGCAACGAGAGGTGGTTACTGACCCTCCTGCAGGGATTAAGTACGTTCCCCCCTTCGCCACAACATTCCCTTTTTTTTTTTAAAATCACACCTTAACCACAACGCAGGGCGATCACCTTCCTCTGCTCGATTTAACTGTGTGTACATTAGCAGTGGCTTGTTGTGTATGTTGGCGTGTTAACTGAGCGATGATATCGCCCTGGCTGCGGAGTGGCGTGAGACGACAGCGGCGGTTGCAGGACAAGCGTCTTGGATTATAGTGAAGGTCGAGTTGTTCCTGACTGACGCTCGTTTGTGTCGTCATTGTTGTTGCAGAAAAGTCTCGAGCTTTCTCTCCACACGGCGACGCCAAGAAGCAACAGCTCGGCCCCGACGACCTGCGGACCACCAACCTGGGTCGGCAAGTCCTCTCCCCTTACCCCATGTCTCCACGAGACATGGCCAAGATCAGCCACAACCAGCACCAGCTCCACTTCAACTGTGAGTGTTCATCTCCTACACAGGCCTCAGATTTAATGTGTGAAATGTCTCTAAACACGTCACCTCTGCCGCCTCGCAGCGTTCCAGCAAGCGGGCCACCCGTCGCTCCCTAATCTGCCGCAGGATGGTGGAAGGCTAGCAGCAGTGCGGCCTCTCACGATGCCAGAGCCCCCGCCGCTCATCTCCTCCACCAAGCCGGGAGGCTCCATCACTCAGGTAGAGCGCCGCACAGATGAAGCCTCTCCGCAGTCATGTTGGCATGCAAGAGCAATGATAACACCGTTATGACTTCTCTTCTCAGGGCACCCCGGTGCAGCTGCACAGCCCAGCTCACGGGTTGGACCACGGGAAGATGCCCCCTGCACAGATGGGGGTGCCTTGGATGGATCAGAGGAAAATGGGTGAGTCTGATCATCCGTCGTATCACCACAGATTCGTCTTTCTCGTGACTGACTGTTCTCTCTGTCTGCTCCGTACAGCCGGGCCTTTCCCCGTCGTGAAGCAGG
This sequence comes from Protonibea diacanthus, assembly GCA_028641955.1. Classification (NCBI taxonomy): domain Eukaryota; kingdom Metazoa; phylum Chordata; class Actinopteri; family Sciaenidae; genus Protonibea; species Protonibea diacanthus. The sequence goes on from CM053985.1 coordinate 25,571,893, forward strand.
AGCAGTTGTCCCCTCGCAGCTCATCCGCGCAGGCCGACAACCTGTCGACACAGGGGGCGCCGCATGACAGCGCTGCTGGACGCGGTGGGTGCCTCAGCTTCTCTTCTCTCTCTGATTTAACTCCATCGTACACCCTCGAGCAGCAAAGTCAAATCACGAGTTTCTCCACATGTTGTCATGCTGAAGAGATTTACCTCAGCAGCATGACAGTGAGCACACACCGGAGTGACTCCAGGACAAGTCTCTGAATGTACTCGAGTCCGAGGTGAGGCTTAAATCTCAATTGAAAATCGGCGTGGGGAGTCGAGTCGCTGAAGCTCGTCTAATCTGACAGACGATGTGAGGAATGAGGCAGAAACCAGCAGCTCTGCACACAAGAAGATTTACCGGAGCCTCGACACGCCGTGCTTTCACTCTCACATCAGATCCGGAGTTCGGACTGAAGATTAGAGCATCGCTGACACCGTGCATACATTTAGACAGACGTTGTGTTCCTCTCTAATCCTGTTTCTTTGCTTCTTTGTGTCTTTGCAGCTTCTATTCCAGCTGTTCAGGGGGGCAGCATCACTAAAGGCATCCCAGGGACCAGACTGCATCCAGATTCCTCAGTCTCCTACAGAGGGGGCTCCATTACTCAGGTGAGCTCAGAGTCCAGGTCCTTGGTTCTACTCAGGGTCCGTTGTCCGTTTGTGCTGAATGTATCCGACTTCATCGAGGCCGGCGCTCGCTCACTCTTCACTCGCTGTGCGTCTTTCGACACAAACCAAATTAAAATTCTTCGTGTCTCTATTTTGCAGCATAAATTTCAGTCAGACTCAGATTTAGAAGCTGCCTCATGAAATAAACAAAGTCAGAACACGACAGGTCGAGTCTCAGAGTTTAGACATTTCAGGCCGACTGTGGAGGTTTGGCTGAGTCTGAGTGTCTGATTGGCGGCCGCGGTGTGATGCCGGACTTCTCCGCTGACAGACGACCCTCGACTGAAATGAACGTCCTCGCCGCAGCAGCAGGTTTACAGCTTTACAGCTGCAATATAGGACTTAAAATTTCCCCATCAGGTCTTTTACTCGGCTGAGATTTGCTTCCAGACGCTTGATCTAAAGTACATCCACATCCAGATTAGTTAAATCGATCCAGTTTGCACGTTAACTCACATTTTTTTGATCATTTTAGTGCCTGTGAGTTCACTGATGCTCTAATCCGTCAGATAATGATGTTTTTTTTTTAAACTTTGCTGGCAGCAGGTTCTCATTCGTGCAGCTTGTTTATTGCCGCGTCGGGCGTGGCAGTCCTAATTCTGAATATTCTGCTGACGGCGTTCAAGTTGGAGCCGAGGGTTACGACACACATCTGGCTCTCAACGGCTCTCTTCCCCTTTCTCGTAACGACCTCTGAGGTTCATTTGAATATGTGGTTATGTTATGAAATCATCGGCAGCAAACGAGCGACGCGCGCCTGAAGTTTGTGATCGAAGCAGCTTGTACTGTCGGGACAAAGACACCGGCACTGCTCGCACCTTTTTCTGCACATATTAACGTCAAACCGGCAGCCTCTGTGTACTCATGATGACGGAGAGCGTCGTGATCAAACTAAACGCTGCTGCTGGATTTCCCTGCTGCTGCTGTGACATAACCACAGCTCTGTCGTGGCCCTGTCGCCTTAGCAACAGGTACACACTGTACCGCCGCGTCTGTTTCCTCTTTTCATTTATCTATTTACTCTAGACTCTGGCCCAGTCATTGATATCCACACTGTAATATCACATCCAACTGGCACTGAGCGGGGCTGTGTGATAGATTAGCCGGGATAAGGCGAGAGCGATAAAGAGTAATCAGTGGCGTCACAGAGGAACAGCTCAGTTTGTTTAGCCTGCAGCTAGATGGACTGGTGTGTGTGTGTGTGTGTGTGTGTGTGTGTGTGTGTGTGTGTGTGTGTGTGTGTGTGTGCACTTTTAAAGAGTGGATGAAGACTCTGTCATCTGATCCTGTTAGATAAATTGAGTTTTCAGCTGTTCTCTGATTTCAGCTCCTCAGACTTGAATAATTTATGTTTTTTTTCGTCCGTCTGTGATAATAAACGACAGACGACGTTTGAGGGCGTCATCTTTGACCTCTGGAGACATTTTCTGCACCAAACATGAATCAAATAATCCAGAAAACAGCTGACAGATTAACTGATTAAATGATGTGTGAGGGTTTCCTTTGAAAAGCTGCCATCAACACGAGAATAGTGATGTCAAGCACTGTGTCACCCACTCATCCGTCCACCTCCACTCAAACATTACTCACACTCGAGTGATGTGACTCAGGGCTTCAACAAAAGACGCTTGTTGTTGCACCTCCGCTCCTGCGAGCGAGTTACTACTTTTCACAGCCGTGCTCGTCGTTTTTGTGCCGGCTTGTTTTATTTATTCGGATCTCCGTCGATCTGTCACCGTTTTTCTGCGGCGCGAACGATTCAAGAGCTTCTGGATGTAACACAGTCCACGACGTCGAATCAGCAGCTCCAGTTTTATCCGATTCAACAGTCCAGTCACTCTCACTGAGAGCTGCCTCTCTGACCTGCTTTCTAATTTTCTGAGCTTCTATAATCAACATTAGTCAATCTTATCCACCGTCAGGTTTCGTGATAGCTCTTAGAGTGTGTAGCAGCGCCGACTGTGTGGTGTGATCGCTTGAATTTCACAGTATCGATCTAACGGTGTAATTATCTGAGCCTGACGTGTGCAGATGGTAACTTTAGATTTACTCTCGTTCAGGCGCTCTTGATTCAGCTCGACTCTGCAAGTCTGAAGTGCATCTGCAGTCCTCATAGGACTGTCGGTAGTCGGGTAATGAGATCTAAAGAGCGACGAGGTCGACGTAGGGAAGCATTTATGGATGTGGATGAACGGGTCGAACAACCGTTTTTTTGTCATGATTTGTTTTGTTTGTTTGAGTTTTTGTTTGGTTCAAACAACAAAACTCGGCTCGGTTTGGGTTCACGTTTGTTTGAGGACGTTTAAATCTGCGGCAGCCTGACCTGGTTGCTGATCCATGAACATGAACTTCATGGATCAGAAGTCCGGTTGGCCCCAGATTTAACTGTTCTCAAAGAAAGACGGCTGAAGGAACCTTCACAAACAAACGTTTCACACGAGACCTGAACAGCAGCATTCTTCAGAAAACCCTGAAAGTTTTCCTACGTGCAGAAGAAATGCAGAGTTAAAATCAAGACATGATTCAACGCTAATGGAAGCTGCTTGCTTGTGCAGTTGGCTAACAAAGAGGAGCTGATGGGGATGCTACGTAGCCCGGTACTGCCTGAGAAGACGGGTCTCGCTGTAGACGGTAAAGTGCCGGTCTCATGTCCTCTCTCTCTCTCTCTCTCTCTCTCTCTCTCTCCAACACAGGGGACACCGGCTGACGTGCTCTATAAGGGAACCATAACCCGTCTGGTCACAGAGGACAGCGCGAGCCGAGCCGAGAGGGAGCGCGACGAGGCGCTGTCCAAAGGCCACGTCGTCTACGAGGGCATCCATGCGCACATCCTCACCTTCGACCGTGAGTACAACAGCAGCGACGATTACTTTCATCGTGAGTAAACCGCACAAACGTCTGACAAAGAGTTAAACTCGTGCTGTGTCGTTCGTAGGCTCGGCTTCTCAGACCCCGAAAGAAGAGAGCCGAGGCTCAGGGCAGCCGGGCGAGATTCTCGGCCTGAAGCGATCGTACGACGTCATGGAGGGAGGCATCTCCAGAGGACTGCCGATGAGGGACTGTGAAGGTACGAGACGACCCACGAAAGACTGCTGGATTCAAACCTGTTTGACTCTTTTCTAATTTCACTGATCATCTCTCTCTCCTCTGCTTCAGGTCTGATTAGTCGAACCATGCCTCACGATCGGGACAGTCCACATCACACGCCGTACAAGGACGCTCATCACATCCGTGGTTCCATCTCACAAGGTAAAATCCGACTCCCGCTCCCTCCGGCTTCTCTCGGGGAGGTGATGTATTCACGACAGCAGATTAAATCTTTGACTCGTCGTGCTCTCACTTCATCAGAGGCAGAGACCTTCATGTTGATCTTCATATCTCTCTGTCTGACAGCAGCAAAGTCAGATCTTGTCTCAGAGATCGCGGTGCATGAATCAGACACCTTCAGGGTCTCTCTCTTGTGCTGCCCACGCTTAAAGACGTCTGATTTCAGGTATACCTCGTCATCTGGACCCTCCGGACGGTTACGTGAGGAGGGAGCCTAAGCAGATGAAGAGAGAGGGCTCCCCGCCCCGTGGGCCTGGCTCGCTTCCTGACCCCATGAAGGGCAGAGAGGGCATGGTGCCCACGGTGAAGGAGGCCGGGCGCTCCATCCACCTCATTCCCAGAGAGGAGCTCAGACAGCCGGGCAAGGAGGGCATCATAGCACAGGTAAACGCACGCTAACCAACCTTTTTACCGCCCGCCTCTCTCTGCACCTCACTGACTCCTGCTGTGCGTCTCTTCAGGGAACACCCATGAAGCAGGAGGCAGCCGGTTCAGGGAAACGTCATGACGTCCGCTCCATCATCGCCAGCTCTCCACGCTCCTACCACAACACGCCGCCACACATGGAGATGCGTGCCGAGAGGGGTCGCTACGAGGAGGCGCCAAAAGGAAGGCCCAGCGCGGTGGTCAGCACGGCTAGTACTATAGCTCGCTCTTCTCCCCTTACGCTGGGGTCAGAGCAGGGCGGCAAGGCTCATCACAGCCCAGTGGGCTACGAGGAAAAAGGCAGCATGAGGAACCCGTATCCTGGACCGTCGCATCGTGGATCCCCTCTGTCCAGAGAGCCCAGCCAACGGCAGCACGACGGTGGGTGCATCTACTGTCGACGCTACACCTTTTCACCACACGAGGGCCGCGCCTTCACTTCTTTAACTTTGTCGTTTTCGCTCCAGGTTCCAGTAAGAATCCGACCCAGGAGCGCAAAGCCACGCCGACCCCACGGGAAATGAGCGCTACCAAATCGCCGCTCCCTGGCGTTCCAGATCAGCAGACCTACGAGCGTCTGCTGCAAGGCCTCGGAGCTGCAGACGTGTACCGCCAACTCCCCTTAGCCTTCGATCCCGCAGCGCTGCCCCGTGGCATCCCCATCGACCCAGGTACCCTACGGTCAAATGTTCGCTTTATCTGTTCTCAAAGGATCAGAAGACAGAGAAGTTAAACGTTTCCTTTTCTTCTTCCACAGCCGCCTACTACTTGCCTCGCCACCTAGCCCCCAACCCGGCGTACCCACATCCCTACCCCTACCTCATCCGTGGCTTTCCCGACACCGCGGCCCTGGAGAACCGTCAGACGCTGCTGAACGACTACATCACCTCCCAGCAGATGCACCAGTGGCCGGCGGCCGCCGCCATGGCCGCCCAGCGCTCGGACCTGCTGAGGGGCCTGACTCCTCGAGACCAGCCCCTTGCTCTGCCGTACACTGCACCCCCACGCGGTGAGGAATACCGACAAACACGTTTATCTGGAGCCACTGTTGTAGTTTTATTTGTGTTGCCCAGCTCTGGTTGGATTTGTCTGCGGGTTGTGGGCAGTCAGCTGGAGTGCAGCAGTTAAATTTGAGCTAATTAGCAGCTGCAGGAAGCATCATGAATAATCTGAGGGTTGGTTGTCGTCGTCTGGAGTCTTTGACATTTATATTTATGTTGGATAAACATCACATAGATCCAAACGTGCTGCAGCGTTCATCCTCAAATAAATCCAAGTTGTTGTCGTGTTGCAGATCTTTGTTTTAGCGCTGCATCAGCACGAGAGCGCTGAGCTCGTTATCATCCTGGTTTAAAGGGGGAAAGACGCTGGCTCGTTTGTGATTGGTTTAAAGGAAATACGGTCGCCTTCGATGCAGCGTCCTTCAGCACAGCGTCCTGTGGAGGGAGGTGACTTCAGGGCAGAGTCTAATCTCATTTTTTCCAGGTGGTGAAGACGTCCCCCTTTGTCAGGCCGTGAATTAGTTTCACGGAGAGCAATCAGTGAGTTTAAGACAAGACAAGTTTCCTGAATGTCGACGTCTCAGAAACCACCTGAAGTGTGTTTACCCTCCTTTCATCACCAGTAATGAATAATTAAGAGGCTAACTCTGTGAAGAACTTTGTGCTCCTGTAAATAATTTAAAGGCTCAGTGTCTGTGTGTGTGTGTGTGTGTGTGTGTGTGTGTGTGTGTGTGTGTGTGTGTGTTTTAGTGGCATCTAGCGGTGATGTTTAAGACTGCAACCAGCTGAATATCACTCACTCCGCCTTTCCAACCCTGAAGCAGAAACTACAGAGGTTGCAGACCTTGAAACATAATGTAGTATTTGTAGGCGATTATAGACTCATGAAAACTGAATCTATAGATCTCACACACCCGAGCTTTAATCTGAACGATGGTGTCATTTCCTGCTTCACTTTTGTCCTCGAAAGTTTCAAACATTCAGCCAGAAATCGACAAATTCAGACTGAAAAATCAGAAGCCGGTCAGACTTTTTTAACTTGCTCAGATTTGGTCATTTTTCTGCTTTATGTGCTTCTAAGTATGTAAATATGCTGCAGAGTTTTATTTTGAAAATCAGCTGGATTCTCTCTGCCGTTGCCGTGTCTGACTTCCTGTCAGCTCGAGCTGCTCTGTGCAGATTGATGTATTCTTGGCAGGGCCGGTGATTAGCTCAGTGGAATCTGTCTGTAACGTTGACGTCGGTGTCTCGGACAGAAAGTTTCCTGTGTGTGTGTGTGTGTGTGTGTGTGCAAAGATTTATGTGGATTGACGTCCAGAGCACGCTGTGGAGAACGATCAGCGAGTCCTTCTCCCTCCCTTCTTGCTCCGCTCAGACGTCGTCGTTCTTCACGTTATAACAATCCTCTGACAAACAGGTTTGCTGTCGGATCAGCTGTTTCTTTTCTCTTTTGTAACCTTCTCTTCTTTCTGTCCCCTCAGGGATCATCGATCTTTCTCAGGTGCACTTACCTGTCCTGGTCCCTCCCTCTGCAGGGGCAGCCGGCTCCCCAATGGATCGCATCACCTACATCCCCGGGGGAACCGCCAACTTCCCTGGCAGGCCTTACACCACCTCTCCCATCTCACCCGGTACAGATCAGCTCACACAGACTCCCCTCCACGTTAAATCTGTTGCACTCGTATTGTTTTAATAATCGTCTCCGCCTTTGTTTGTCCGTGCAGGCTCCTCGCACATGAACAAGATGCCGGGCCAGTCTTCATCTTCAGAGCGAGAGCGAGAGCGCGAACGTGACCGAGAGAGGGAGAGGGACCGCGAGAGAGACCGAGAGCGCGAGAGAGACCGAGAACGGGAGAGGGAGAGGGAACGCGAGCGGGACCGCGAGAGAGACCGGGAACGAGAACGTGAGCGAGACCGGGATCGAGAGAGAGACCGGGACCGAGACCGGGAGCGCGACCGGGAGAAGGGCAACATGGGAAACGTGGAGCACGCCCCCATCTGGAGACCAGGTGTGGAGCCGAGAGCGTTCTTTAAGCAACACGCTGTCAGCAGAAATTTGTGCATTTGTGAACTTGAACGTTCGTGCCCTGCAGGTACGGAGCACAGCTCGGCCACCAGCAGCAGCAGCGGCGGTGTTAGACCTTCACCCCAACCGTACAGCCACCAGCACTCCCCGGTGTCCCCTCGTACCCAGGACAACGTGCAGCAGAGGCCGAGCGTCCTGCACAACACCGGGGGAAAACCCCTGTCCGTCAGCGAACACTCCAGCTCGACGTTGTTTCGGTAAACTTTTTTATTTATTTATTATTTTTAGGACATGAAGTGTCGACAGCGAGCGGATCTCTCTTCTTCGTTTGCTCAGTGTGTTTTTTCTTCTTCCCGTCAGGTCCATGCCCTCAGGGCCGACCCGTTACCAAGGTTACCCCGGCCACCTCCAGAGGACAGGCGTGCCGCCCGAGGCGTACCCGTCCGTCATGGACTCGGGCGTGGCCAAAGAGCAGAGTCGCGACGGAGGCAAGAACAGGAGCGGTTTACCCAAACACATGCAGGACCAACACGGCGGTAAATCTGACCCCAAGCTGTCCAGTGCCAGCCCAGGAGGGATATACCCGGGTTCCTATCCCTCGGCAACAAGCCGGCCACAACACCTGCTGCCTCTCCAGTCGGATAACCCTCCCGGCCGCGGAGAAAGCGGTACACCTAGTAGGGAAAAGACTCAAAACAAACCGATGTCCATTCAGGAACAAGAGCTCCGAGCACTCGGTAAGACCACCATGACTGCGGCCAACTTCATAAACGCGATTATTATGCGTCAAATTTCTTGTGAAACGGGGATGCCAGAGACGGGCTCGCTTGTTGCCAGCGGCGCCACTGATGGTAAGACGCTCTGGATCCCAGGGTCCGCCCCCCACCTCATCACCCAGACCCTCCCCCCGTCAAGTCTGTGGCCTATTGCACGCTGTGGTGGTTGGCATTATCAAATCAGCCCAATTCATTTACATTTTGTTTTTCCTTCAGTGCTCTACTTTTTTGCTTTTTTTGTTTTATTTGTTAGTTTTTCTTTACGGACTTAAAGACCACCAAGGGTGCCCTCTGGAAAACCTCTAGCCCGTCCACATTGGACCAAACCAGAGATTAATCACTAAGAACAATTATAAATATTAACGGCTAACATTTTTCCATGAAGCAGATCCGAGGTGTCCTTTAAGGTGTCATTGGCAGGGACGTGAAGGCAGAAACATCCTTTTTGCTGCTTCCTTTTTTTTGTTTTTTTTTGGTTAAAGAGGATGTGACTTGATTTTAACATGTGGCACCCCTCCTCCTCCTCCTCCTCCTCCTCCTCCTCCTCCTCCTCCTCCTCCCTCCCATTCGGCTGCTCGCTTTTTAAAACGTGCATTTCACCACGTGTAGGTTAAAAAAAGGTGCTTCAGAGCAGGAGGCTTGTAATATCGCATGTTAAATGAGTTCAAACAGCTCGTACGAGGCACTACTCGTAGATGATTAGGACAGGATCAGGCGCTGTGCGGCGTGTCCGAACCCGGCCTTTGCGCTCGCTCTCATTCACTGTCTGTGTCGCTCAACACCAAATTAAACTTTGTCGTTTCCCGATGCTGGGAAATGAAACCTGTGCAGAAGTACTTTGGACCTCTAACGTCCACTTGAGGCTGGCTGCAGAAGTGAGTCTGACTCGAGAGACAAGAAGAAGTTTAATTTGGTTTTGCGTCCGATGGTTGGCGACAGAGACAGTGAATGAGTGAAGGCGACGCCGACCTCGATAAAATCGTTCAATCAGAGAAATAAAGTGATTTCAACACGACGCCTGAAGCCGCTGCAGCAGCGTCTGATCTCGTCTGAATGGTGAATTCGCGTCACTGGCCGCCTTACCAACCACCAGACCCGGCTCCGGGGTCCACCGAGCGCCCGGCGTCGCCCAGGGTGGGAAGGACGAGGGGGAGGGACGTGGATGAGTCCGTCCAGGGTGGGAGGGGAGGGTACTGCAGCTTGTGGCCTCCCCCTCCCCTTCAAAATAAAAGAATCTCTGCATGTTTATAGCTCACTGTAATTTCATGATTTATTTTATTTAATTTCTCTTTGTTTTGTTTCCACACATGCCGAACGCTCAGCACATCTCTCTCAATCAAGCCTCTGGGAGTTTGTCCTCCGTCATTTGGAGATGTGATTTTTGTTTTTGTTGTTTTTCTGCTTGTAGGCGATGTGTATCACGTCTGTACGTATTTATTTATGTATTTATATTTACACGACGAGCCTGCAGGGCGAGTCACGGCCGGAGTTCAACGAGTGTCGCGGGTTACAAAGAAGTCAACAGGAAGCATGACGAGAGATCTCTAGGCAGACTTTATTAATGGGGCGGTGTTGACGTGAACCCAGAGCTCTCTGCTGCTGCTGTGGTGGCTACCTAACGACTAAAGCCACGCAGCATCCTGTCGTATCCTCGAGGCGCTCGTCCTCTCTGGGGTCGATCCTGCCCCGTGTTCAGCTTACATCCGAAAAACAAGTAGTGAGACTAGAAATAGACTCACAGCCTCCCACAGAGGTTCAACAGCACTTCCATGTATTTATGGCCGGAGCAGGCTTCAGTCCAGTAGTCAGGATAAGAGCTGAAGGAAAGAGCTTCAGGTGCTTCCTTTATCTCCCTCAGCAGAGGATACACAGGACCATCCTTTAGGAAAGGAAAGGAGGTGATGCCGTCACGTCATGACAGAACTTGTTAGCGTGTTTCTATCGTGGCGAAGTCAGATTTTTCTCCGTGGCGTCCGTCTAGAAATCCTGCATGAAAAAACAGCACGGCGCAGAGGAAGTGATCTAGATGGAGCTTTTTGTAGTCCGTGCGTCTGGAGTTTGTAGTTTTCATTACAGATCATGTCCAAGACGTCCGTCACATCACAACGCAGTGTAGTGTTGTTCTCCATTGAGGGGAAAGTGTTTAGGAAGGACTTAGGAAATGTGTTTAGGAAAGTGTTTAGGAAAGGACTTAGGAAAGTGTTTAGGAAAGGACTTAGGAAAGTGTTTAGGAGGTCATTTTTGGATTTTGAATGTGTTCGTCTGGTTGACTTCTTCATTCACGAGTCACTGATGCAGATCCAGACAGTTATAGCCTCGTTTCTGGTTAACGCCGTGCTCGCTTGCTTCTTATGCAAAGAACACACACACACACACACACACACACACACACACACACACACACACACACACACTCTGGCCTTTCTTTGAGCTTTCATGTGCAGACGCTCCATGAAATGTTTAACTTGCAGACATTTCTGAATTCAGCATGTTCTCATGAGCTCATTTACGGATTTGTGTGTCACTGCAGATTATAAAAACTAACTTTAAACCTGTGTGTGGATGTAATCTGTGTGTGTGTGCGTGTGCACATATGTGTGCATGGGTGTGTGTGTGTTCTTTTCTGGACTCCCAGCTCAACAGAAGATGGAGCCTCTCGGTCCGTACCGTCCTCCGTCTGAGGAGAGGCTGTCTCCAGGCCAGCAGCCCCCGTCGCCCTGCGTGAAAGGCAGCCAGAGGGTCGTCACCCTGGCCCAGCACATCAGCGTGAGTCACACGTGACGGACACGGCACGGTAACACGCGTGGTAGCCTGAGTGTGTTTGATTTCTGACGTGGGGTTGTCCCAACAGGAGGTGATAACTAAAGACTACACCAGGCAGAGCCAGCAGCAGCAGACCTACCACGGCTCTCCTGTCCTGGACTTGACCCGTCCACCCAGTGCCTCCCAGCCTCCACCCACCTCACAGGAGTCAGCCCAGGGCTCCAGATACCCGGAGGGACTCGGCGGAGAACGCAACAGAGACCGGTAAGAGTCGCCGTCACACTGTAACGCAACAGACGAGTCTGATCCGTGATCTGAGGTTGATCGTGTGTGTGTGTTCTTGCAGCTCTCCTCCTCAGCCCAAGACGTCACCGGTTTCAAACGACGGCATCGAGCCGGTGTCTCCTGCTGGAGCCAACTCTGAACCTGAAGTCCAGGGAGGGGGATCGTACGCCAGCGAGCAGGGAGAGCAAGGGTAACACGTCAACGTCTGTTAGTCTGTCTGCTCAGGGCGTGTCAGGAAGTAACGTAACAGCAGGTTTCTTCAGATCGAGCTAAATTTCACAATCTGAGGCGAGCTCGACGTGCAAAACACGAACCATCAGGATGGTTCAAGTTTAAACAGGCTTGTGTTTCCAGATTAGGCGGTCCAATCCTGGAATCCTCTCAGCATCCAGGTACAGCGTCCACGACAGACTTTATGATACTTTAGTGGCACCGTGTGGTGAAGCGTCCAGCTGAGTGAGATGTAGCCCGGTTTGCTTCATCGAAATGGGACGTGGATTTCATCTCATTTTAAGGAGTTCTGTTGTCTCTCCTGCAGGATGGGCTCCCGTTCGCCTCCCAACGCCTCGCAGCCTCCGGCTTTCTTCAGCAAGCTGACGGAGAACACGTCGGACATCGTGAGGTCGAAGAAGCAGGAGATGATCAAGAAGATGACCGTGGTGGGAAACGAGGGAGAGTTCAGTAAGTCTGACCCGAGAGCAGCAACGAGTCGCCGAGTCGACAAACAGACTGTAAAGAAAAACTCTGTTTGACTTTCAGACGCAGGCCAGCCGGGAACCGAGATCTTCAACATGCCGGCGTCGACGACTGCAGGTACGAGTCACCCGTCATTGAAGAGATGGAGGATGAGCGTGCACACTCTGCTTCATCTTTAAACTCTCTCTCCTTTCAGGACCCGTGAGCGTTCGCTGCCACCCGACTCCGGAGGCGCCCGGTAACTCGATCGGCCTCGAGGCGATCATCAGAAAAGCGCTGATGGGGAAATACGACGAGTCCGAGGAACGATCTCCATCCAACGCTGCTAACTCGATGAGTTCAGGCGGGTCGGGGATGACCGACGGACGAGCCGACGACTTCTTCTCACAAGGTGAGAGTTCATCTCCGAGCTGAAGTCTGTCACACGCTCACTGTCGGGGTGTTCTGGTTGTTCTGGTTGTTCTGGTGGTTCTGGTGTTCTGGGTTCATGCTCGGCCTCGTCTGTTTGCAGGCGGGGGAAAGTCCTCGAAGGGCAGCGGCCGCTCTAACGGGCGGAAGGCCAAATCTCCAGGACCGGGTCTGTCAGGCGGAGAGAGACCGTCCTCTGTGTCCTCGGTCCACTCTGAGGGAGACTGCAACAGACGGACTCCTCTCACCAACCGGGTCTGGGAGGACCGGCCTTCATCCACAGGTACCGACCGCTCCTCCATCGACCCTCATCAATGGTCTAACGAGGAAATGTCCTGACGCTTCTGTCTGTCTGCTCCGCTCAGGTTCCACCCCGACTCCCTTCCCGTGTAACCCGCTCATCATGCGGTTCCCCAGTGGGACGGTGTCGGCTCCCTCCCCGTCCTCGGGCGGCCAGCCCGGAGGTCCGGGTCCCGGGTTAGGTCCTGGACAGGGCCGGTCCTGGGAGGAAGAACCCAAACCTCTGCTCATGTCTCAGTACGAGACGCTGTCTGACAGCGAGTGACCCAGATCTGTGTCTGTCTGCCCCAACAGGACCCCCGCTAACACACACACACACACACACCTGCTGAGGCATCCACAAACCGACCCGCTCCACCATTCCTCCGTCAGTCCGTCACACCCGTGAGAGACACTGAGCAGGACGAGCTGGAACGCTGCTGCTGCTGCTGCTCCGCGTGTCGGCGTGCACACGTGTGTGTGTGTGTGTGTTAGCGTGTGTGTTTGCACATACGTGTTATGCATTCACTCCAGGACTACTCGAAAAGGACAAATCACTTTACTTTCATTTTTTTTACTACTTTTCCTCACTGGCCTTATCAAACAGACACATTGACCGCTCTCACGTGCCGGCGGCGAGGCGGCGGTGCTCTAGTGACAGATTTCTCTGACCTGAGAGCGGCGGCGGCGGTTGTTGGCGGCGGCGGTTGTTGGCGAGGACCCTCTCACGTCTGTGCACCGCTACCACTACACAAAACCCCCCGTGTGCAACGCGGGAGGGCGGCGAGGAGATCCACATCCTGTTTATTTTGTCGTCGTTTCTTTCTTTTGAATCCAGTCCAGTCCTGTGTTTGGAACGTGAGCTGAGACCTTTAGTACTTTTTGATGGTGAACTTTTGATGGTGTCATTTTGTTGTCTATTATCTGCAACGATGTATCTTTTTGGGGGGGCGGCGAGGGCGGGAAGAAGACGGCGGGGTCAGAGGTTGTTATTGCGGGAGGGTCATATCATTGGTTTACAGGGTAAACATGCTGTTCATTGCTGATGTCATATTATTAAGGAGGGTCCTGAGGAACGAAGGCGAGGGCGGCGACGGCCTGTTGACTTCAGGCGCCATGACGACGATGATGATGATGATGATGATGATGATGATCTGCCAGACGGACGGCACTGAAACGAGTGACACTTTCTCACTGTTTTTATATTAACCATGTCTGTGTTTGGATATTAAGCACTTAGTTTGTCAGTCTGTCTGTTCACGATGGCATTTTTAAAAGAATCTGTCTCCTGGGTCGGGGAATGGACAGAACGCGCCCACGTCACGGGCGGAGGTCTCCCACACTCAAAAAAAAAAAGGAAAAAAAAAAAAGCGACAATCACATTTCAAGTGAACGACGTCGACTGGACGCCGCTGTGGAGCCGGTGCAGACCAACCTTAAAGCTGCTCGACGACGAACTCGCAGAGTTTGTTCGCATTAAAGAGGCGACGACAACAAAAAGCCATCTTTCTTTCTACGACCCGCCTTCGGCCCATGGCGGCGGCGGCGGCGGCGTCACCTTAACCCGCTACAATCCCCCGTCTAGGAGCTGTTGTTGTGACAGTCTGACCTCTGACCTTTTTCACTGCCTAGACCAGGAGCTGACTCCCTTCAACTCCTCATCCAGGCAGATTTTTTTGTACAGTTATGAGATATTCCTAGTGTTAAGTGCCATTTATTTTACATATACAGTACTGAAGTTACCAAGTGACGCACAACTTTTCTTTTAGCCCCCCACGACAGCGTTCGTTCTGTCCACGCAGGGAAATCTGAAACATAAAAAAAACAAACGAAACGTCCTTTTTTTAAAAATCTAACGATAAATGTTTTTTCTTTCTTCCAAACATCAGCCGTAGCTTCTTTTAACTGTTCCACCCGGGCCGGCTTCAAGTGTACTTCATCGCTGCTGCTGGTGGTTAGAGGAGGTCGAGGGGGGACGGCGTGACATTAAACTTAGTCGACGCGTTCCCGCAGTATTCTTCATTTCTCGCCCTCCGTGCAGACGAAAACGTTTCGTGATTCTCGTGCAAACCCGGGACGATTCCCGTCCTCCAACTGAAGCGACGGCAGCGGCGTACCTCCATCTCTGTAGTCTGATTTATTATTTTCGTCCTCTTTAAACTGAAAACACGACTGTTATAGGACTACCTCCTCCTCCTCCTCCTCCTCCTCCTCCTCTCTCTCCTTGAATCATCTTCAGCACGCCACACCTGCAGGAGAAGCTCAGCCATGTTTTAGTTTGTCTGATGGAGTTTCGAGCCGAGCCGAGCGCCGTGCGTGTTAATCGTTTATCCACTGATTGAATTGAAGAATGTGACAGTAAAAAAACAGACTAAGCCATATCCAGCTGTTCCCGAGACCGACGACAGGCGAAATATGTTTTTAAAAAGTATAAAATGAATTTTAACGTGCATCCATTTTTTTTTTTGTTCTTTTGATTCCACAAATCAGAAAAAAATTCAAGTTGATTGCCGACGTGTTCACTGTCCGAGCGTGGGTTGGTTGGTTGGTGGGAGGGAGGGAAGGATTGACAAACATTACATACATCGTTCAACCATTTTTGTGCATAATGATTTTTTTTTTTTTATTATAACCCACTGTATAATAGCAAGGATTGTATATAAAACTGAAGAGATGTAAATATTTATGTGGCTTGCTTCAAAGGTCGGTATTCTGAGGAGATAAAAACAGGAAAAAAAAAACAAAAGAAATATTCACATGGTTAAAATTCTACATGCCCACCAGCAAGCTTTGTGGATAGCAGTGTAAAAATGGAAAACAAAAAAGACACTGCCTTAATGTTTAAATAAAAAGCTTATTGCCATTCATCGTCTCTGAGTCACCTCATTTAAAGAGTTTCTGTCAAAGTGATGAATGTGAGGAGCCACCAGGGGGCGCTGTCAGTGTATTTTTAAAGGTTGAAGTGGCGATCCTTCATCTGTGTGTTTGTTATGATGCCGGGACTGTAAACCTGGTTCACTCTGTTAAGACTTCAATTTAAAAAAACGTTTCTGTGATGTATGATTTAATATTTAAAGAGCAGATGAAAACTTAAAGGACTGGCTCTTTGTAGAGATTTGAAGGGCTGGTTTGCAACCACCAGATCAAAACTTGTTTAGATTCTTCATTCGAGAACATTCTGTTAAAGATCCAGATCAATGCAGATCATCAACAAACATTTTGTTTATCGGTTTCTTAGTCTACAGCATAGAGAAACAGTAAATTAAAAGTATTTTAATTTGTTGCCTCCTGAAGTGTCTGTCGTCTGAGTGCTAACAAAAATATAGACATAAATAAAATAAATAATCCAGCATCACTTATAAATCATTTGTGTTTCTTTCCGCTCTACATGTGTGGTTCCCACTCTCATTGTTCTTTTTGTACAGTTATGAATACAGGTTCTCTCCACAAGTTTTTTCTAATATTGAAGTGAAAGTCTGATACTGGCCTGTTTATGTTTATTGAGATCATCAAAACTTGAAGAAATAACTCAAAAATAGAAAATAAATCTTGTTCTTGCTCCTTTTTAACGAGTCAAAGATCTAAAGCTTCGGCTCTGAGAACAATATGTTGTATTGTAATATGTCCATTCACCTGACAGGTGTGTCATATCACGACGCTGGTCGTTTGACACAGGTGCTCACGATAAAAGGACAGTCTGAACAAAAAGTGTTGATATTTTCATTGAGTGCAGGTGTTGGAGTTTATCAGTAGTTTCTCTGCTGAGAGATGAAGTGAGGTGAGTAAACCATCAGATAAAACCTCTGTGAAAGTTCTCAGTCATCCAGGTCAGCTTTCTTTGAGAGGGTTCAATCAGAGGCAACATGATGAAGACGCTTCACTTATCCAGGAGACTTCTTCAGTTCTGACTGGTGGGGAGATCGTTGACCGGGACATTTTGTTTCCACTTTTGGTGGTTTGGTGACTTACACGACTTCATTAACGGTCGTCACAGTAACTGTCGTCACAGTAACTATTAACGACTGTTAATGAGGTCGTTTAAGTCACCTGAGGTCCGGAGTGGGCGACGGTCGTTTGAGTCACAAGAGTCTTAACAGAGGTGACTCAGACGACCGTCGTCCACGCTGAACCTCCGGTGACCTAAACGACTCGGACAACAGTCATCACAAACGAAGTGGAAACGATGGCCCGGTCTACGATCCTGCCTCGGTTAAATACTCTGATCTCCCCACCAGAACTGAAGAAGCCTCTTGAATGAAACATCTTCACAGATCTATAACCAAGTCCAGTTGCCCCAGACTGGAACATTATTTATGTTGTGGGGACTTCTTGTAGTCTTCTTGAATCCTTCACTGAATGTACATTTGCATCCCATATTTTACTGCTAAGAAGGTTAAAGGTTTGGATTTGTCAGGAGTTCCTCTTTCTTTCAAACTGCATGAAACAACAAACGTACTCGACACCAGAATCAGGGTTTGGGAATCGCTTTTATCTTTTTATTCAATCAGGATATACATCTTTTTAAATTATTTCCTTTGATCAGAACAGGAACGATGATTTGACGTACAAAAATATAAAGAATTATGAAGTGCCTCGATGCCACATATACAACAGGAAAATATTTTACAGTAACAAAATCAAGTGTTAGGAAACACAAAAAAAAGTATCTCACATAAAACCACCAACGGATTCAAACTTGACACCCACCAACTTCCTCTCATCGTTCTCAGACCATCGACACATCGCAGAACTCTCCGTCATCTTACCAGAAACTTTACAACACTCATCTTTAGTCTTTGCTACTTGCTGTTCCCTCATTTAAAAAACCTCGTACAGTACCCGTCCTACAGTACTGATGCACCGCCTCCACGTCTCTCCGTCACCATCACACAAACCTGGAGGGCTTTTCAAACTGAAAATAACAAGACCGCAAGCTCATGACCGTAACTGAAAAATCGGGAATACACATTTGCAATGAAACAAAACTGAAATCTAAGAAAGATTTGAGGTAAAGTCTGAAGTTTCAATATTTGCCATGTTCAATAATCTAAATATATATTTATATATAAGACAGACACAAAAAGAAGTCATGAAAACACTCGATAAAAATCTATTTTACATCTTCAACAGGGAAAAGTTTGACGTTTGATGTTTTTTGGATCAGAACTTGAACAATACGACAATTTGTTGATCTGAAAACGACCCGAAACACTCGACTACACCAGCTATTCGCAACTCCACGCCGAGTTTTACGTGTTTACCAGGTGGAAAATGAAACAGTCGAGTTGTACACAAACTAATTCTTACTATTCTATTTTTACTATTCTACAAGTTGTGACGCTCAGAGCTGCAGATGTTTCCCATCAACCAATCTACAAATGAGTCTTTTGAAACTGATGCTGACTCTAAATCCATTACATTATTGAACATTGTTGACCAAATAACATTAGCTAGATTAGCATAATCACATATTGGATGAAACGCTGAAAAACATTTATTTTTCAATGTACGTGTTTTAAACAAAGCTAATAGCGTTAGCTTACTATATTTATAAAACTTCAAGCAGCTAAATCTGTAAATTTATCTGCTTTAAGTCGTGATGCTACGGTGCCTTCCTGTTTAACGTTAGCTTGCGCTACATTGTTGACTTTTGGACGGAGCTGCAAATGTTTCTCATTACTCATTTTTACTAGTTTGAAACTGAGGCAACACTTTTTTAAAAATCAAATTTGACTAAAGTAACAACAACAATCCCTTAAATTATTAAACATTGTGGTCAAAATGTCAGACTTAATGACCAAATAACGTTAGCTAGATTAGCATTATTTTTCAATGTACGTGTTTTAAATGAAAGCTAACAGTGTTTTTGGACAGAGCTGCAAATGTTTCTCATTACTCAAATCTTTACTTGTTTTAGTAAATCACTGGGTTGACACTAATACTCTGTTAGTTTCACCCTCAAACTTAGCGATGGTTTTACGAGTAGCTGGTGCCACCGAGTCCAAAACAGGATTTGGAGAAGTTGATTGTTGAACCAAAACATCCTCGTTTTTCTGTTTGTTTGACTCGTATGGAGAAGTAGATGAGTGAGACTTCGGTTCAGTTTGTCCAATACACAATGAGTTGTGACAGAGAAGTTGAATACTTCCCCCCTGATTGTCAGTTTGTTATTTTTTGGTGCTCCTCCGTGTTGAAAGCTCCAGCATCTGGCTCCAAAGCAGGTTAAAGACAAACTTGTTACACTGATTGAAACAGAGCAAACCGTACGATGCTTGAAAACATCTTGTAGCTAAAGATGACGTGATTCTACACCCACACGGTCCTGATGAAGCAGATTAACTGAGTTTCTAAGCGTTAAACTCTTAAATAAATAATAATTCCCAAACTTCATTAATTGACTTTTCACCAAAACACCAATATCCAACCAAAATATTCAAATATCTCCTCTTGTTTTGTAACTGTGCTGTCGTCCTTCCTTTGATTAAACTTCAGGCTTGAGTTTTAGAGACTGGACTCTGGTTCTGCTGAATAAACAAGACGGTTAAATTCGTTAAATGTTTGAAATAGACAAGCTGCTGTTTTTGAACGTGTTAACTTGTAAAACAAGAAGCGTGTTCGTACAAAGAGACAAACTGTTCAAACTATCTTTGGTCCAATTTCTTTTTTTTTTCACACGTAGCGCTGAAATTCCCCCCTGCAATGCCAAAGTCCACAGACAGAGGACCGTGTTATAACAAGTGCAATAAAGCCACATTAGAAAGCTTTGCATTGGTGTGACTGGTTTTTGCGGCAGGCTCGGCTAAAATCCACGACATCTACGATCTGACTGTCACCTTCGCCGAGGTTACAATCCGACTCGAAGGAGAGCAAAGGCCACCAATTTGTCAGCTCTTGTATTAAATAAGACATTAACCATTGAAGTGCAGCTTTAAACTGCCAGAGGACCGACTCCCTTTTTTAAAGACTGCATCAGTAGAAAGTCTAAATATCACTAAAGGGTTCCCAGAGTTTCCTCCACGGCGAGTAAAGATGGTGGATTTTAGGGGGTTCCTTGAAGTATTTCCCTTTCAACAGGGGCCTTCCCAAGTTCCTCGTCCTCCAAAAACAACATAAGATGATCACCAGGTAGCCCTCTTCCATGTGCTCCACGGGCTTGGGCCCTCTACAGGTCCTCCGTGTAGATGATACAGGGACTAGTATCCTCGCTCGACTCCAGCTGCACTGTGGAGACAAACCAGCGGCGTGAACCTGCGGCGTTGTAGTTGAGCGTGGTGCGGTAAGTGTTCTTGGCATGTTTCGGGTAAATGATGGTGGTGCTCTGGTAGCTGATTGGTTTCTGCCTCGGCTCCAGGTACACCTGGGACTTGTAGCTCCTCCAGGTGCAGTTCCGCACCGCCACGACCGTCTCGCTGAAGGAGGTGGCCGTGGGAACGGGGGCGCAGTAGACCTGGTCCCGGTAGTGCTTGTCGGAGTCGTACTTCACCTCTGAGTTGCACCTGGAAAGGAGAAGAGGATGTTTAGGGACTGGGATTGATCACTAGGTGGCAGTGTTGACAAGAACATACTGCTGTCTCCGTGTGTCAAAGGTCTCTTACTTGATTTCCTGCTCCGGTTTGGGGTTGACCTCGATGCTTTCCCCGAAGAACACGGGGTGCATGCGATTCTTCGGGTCGGTTCCTGTGGAGTTGAGCAGCAGGTAGGGCAGCTGTGCAGAGAGGAAACACAAAGAAAAACATCCATGAAGTGTTTGCAACCAGCCTGCCAACGTGTCCACAGAGATGCCAGAGCGTGTGGGGGGGTTCCAGCAGAGCCAGCAACCCAAATTAAAAACACTGCACTCCCCCACCCTCGGCGGGGAAACGAGCTCCTTGATCCGCCCTCACGAGAAGTCGCCTCGTCGATGGCACAACAACAATTAAGACGAGCAAACACAGCAGGCAGAGCGACACTTCCATTTGAATTCAGTTAATTAGACTGCGTGGGCCCGGCCAAATGAAGTGTCGGCGGTGAATTGCTCTTTTCACTGCGGTTCACAGAGACGCAGTGTGACCCTCGTACAGCTGTGGACTGAAAAGAGGCGTACAGATGTCGGATCTACGGGAGCTACAGAAATGTGAAACACTCACAAATACGAGCAGCCAGCAGACAGACAGAGGGGCAGACAAAGACGATGAGGTGAGACCAGTCTCGGATCTCAGACAAGTCCAACGTGTCTGTCATGTTTTTGACTCTTCTGACTTTTAGTCTGTCGACCTTCAAGTTTTTACCTGCTGAGCCACATTCAAACACACATCATCAATAATTTCACATTCGATTCACCTCAGATGCTTTTCTGGATCATTTAATTAATTGTTTGGTCCCTAAAACCCAAGATGACGTCTTCAGGTGTCCTTAAAAAACAGAAATGTTGAGTTTACTGCCACAGAAAGTTTTTGGAGAAACGAGATCATCGTCGTTAATAAATAACAGTTACACTCTGAATGAACAAACAGTCGCCTTCTTCCTGCAGGAGCTTGAGTTGTTTGTGGCACTCTGTGTTTGTTTATTGGAGAAAATCTGTTCTTACAACACGACTGACACTAAACTTTGGGAAGAACTTGATGATAAATTGTTCTTTAAGATCAGTAAAAGGTTCCTTGCAGAACCTTGAAGAACACTTTAAGTTCTTTTATTTTGTCAAAATGTTTTTGATGTCATAACTTCAGTCTTATTTCAGTCTAGTAAAGAAAATGTTTGTCCTGGATGTGAGTTAACTGAAGTTTCCTGCTGATTTCACCTGCAGTGGATTTATGACGATGACCCCGGTCTGTGTGACCTTTGACCTCTGAGCGTCTCCTCTGGACTCATAAGGACTCTCGAGCGGAGACACGCGGTGAAGCGAGAAGGTCGTAATCGACGCGCGTCCAAACTGACCGATCTGAATCACGACGGCCTGTGAGACAGCGCTCATGTTACAAAGCCTGTCACATGCTGCGGTTTGGCCGCTGTCGAGCGCACATGCCACTGCAGGAGACGAGCAAGAACAGGCCAAGGGCACCGCGGCCGAGCGCCACAGCGTGAAGCTCGTCTCACCGACGGTCATCAGCGTGCAGCGGGACAGAAAGCAGCTCGTCTGCAGGCCGTTTGTTTTCTGGAAAAACCTCCACGAGCGTGTGATCGTCTTTCCCTCGCTGCCCGGCATGGAGAACATCCCAGGTATTCCTGCACGGTGTGTTCTGGCTAAACACTCGTGAATGGAGGGGAGGTGACCTCCAGGCGGTGGATCCCCCCCCAGTGTGCACACAAAGCACCACCACCGCCACCACCACCACCACCACCACCCTACTTGGAAGCACATTTCTGCCCAGGAAAAATAGTCTGCAGCTGAACAACCCACACAAAGTACAATGCACAATGCAGAGCTGCAGAGAGGGACGCCAACACAAACACACCTTCTCCTCCAGCTGAGGCCTGTTTGCTGAGGCAGAGACTCTCTCGAGTGTCCTCCCGTCTGATCCACACACAGATCATCCGACGCTGTTCGTGCATCTCGCCTCGCCTCGTCCTAATTTCAGATCACATCTGCACAAACTCTGAGTGCGAAAACAGACAGGCCGTCCGAGTGTTTATCCACGTTTTAATTTAGAAGTGAGAGGTCATCAAACACTTATGCAACCCGGCCTGCAGCCGCTCTAACAAGCCCTCGCACCCCCGAAATAGAACGTGAGGATTGTTCCTACAAAAACAACACAGGAATAGATCTGAAAGAGAAAAAACTGAAGCACCAACACAGCAAGACCCCGACGGTCCTATCAGGACCACAACGCAGAGAGTCCCGCTAATCTGGACCTCCAGCACCAGCAGAGGATTAGAGGAGCTCTGTCTGTTTTTGTCTGTTTCAAGCGAATCAATGTCACGCGAGCTCCCAGGATGCAGCGCTGCATTTCTGAGGCCTCCCTCAGAGACTTTAAAAGCCACCTGAACCTGTGCAGACATGCTGAAGACCTGAAGACTGGGAGCGACCCTGGAAATGATTTTGAATCAGCCGTGACGGCTGAATGTGTCACTGAAGCGACGCACGACGTCGATTATCATCAACCTCAGACACACAAAGACTGATTTTATCTCAGCGCACGTTGCTGTGAATATCCTGCTGTGACAGTGAACATGCTGCAGATTTGCTTTAATATCTCAGTGTGACGTGCAGAGCTGCTGCTTTTCATGGAGACATCTGACCCTGGCAGATACCTGACGTGTTTTTTAGTGCTGATTTCTGAAGATCCTGCGTGTACTGCTTCCTCAAACTCTTCCACGCGCTGCCGTCGGTCACCTTTCATTCATCTCGAGGTGTTTTTCTTGCAGCTTTATTGGAGCGCGTCTCTCTGAGCAGCATGCAAACTTCTAATAAACACTAACACGAGCTCGACAGACCTTCAGACGTCTGTTAATATCACAGTTCGTGCACTGAATAAGGTCTGCTCGTCCTCTGAGAGGTCACGAGACGACAGACAAGTTCAGAGATGAGACGTAAAACAGAGGAAGGACTCACGAGACAAACAATGGGTTAAATTCCTCGCCAGTCAAAGACTTCATGTGCGACCTGTGAGGAAGTGGCTTCACTTTAAAGGGTCACGAGCCAAATATGTCAGGAAGCACTGATCTAATAAACTAATTCTGTCCTGACGGCTTATTTTAAGCTTTTATTGAAGTCTGGCCTCACGAAGACCAAACTGAGCCCGTCCAGATCTAAAACTTGCTGTCACCCCACAGGGAGCCCCTACAGTCCTGAGGAGGACCCCTGGGAGTCCCTGGACCCCCCAAGTTTTAGACCTGGATCTAATCAACTGACCCTCATGACAGTCTCTGTGGTTAAAAGCGGCTCAGCTGATGCAGAAATCTGCAGGATTGTTGAGGCATCTTCTGCAGCACAAGTGCAACATCAGAGGTTTGCATGAAGGAATGAGACACACACACACACACACACACACACAGAGAGAGAGAGAGAGAGAGAGAGAGAGAGAGAGAGAGAGAGAGAGAGCTTCCAGATGTTGAGAATCTGTTTCTGGCTGAACTAAAACGCTCTCAGATTTTCAGTTTCTCTCACAGGAGCCTCATTATTTGTCCATTAGCTCCTTTTATGCTTCCACCAACCCCCCAAAACCCTTAAAGAACATAAAACAAATGTGTTTTCTCACCAGTTTGCCTTCTCTGCTCTCCTTTTTATAATATCCATGATGGCTCTCGACGGGCGTCGTGCAGCTGCCGGAGCGCGACTCGATCAGACCCGGGGAGAGGGAGCAGAAGGGCGGACTGGGACTAGGGGGCAACCCCGAATCCGGACTGTCGAGCAGCCCTTCTCGGTTCTTTCCTTTCAGGCTATCATCCATCGCTTGTAAATGTAGGTGCCCCACCATTTCTGGGACGACTCAAGTCAAAAAAAAAAACCCACAGAGAGCCACACGAAGTCTGCGTCGAAGCGCTCCGAGCTGCTGCTGCTGCTGCTGCTGCTGCGCGCTCCGGCGACGGAAAGAAACCAGAAAGATCCTGTGCGACTGTTTTTCAGCAGGACTCCTGCAAACAGAGACAACCAGCAGACATGCGTTAAGATCTGAGCTACAGGAGTGAACCAAAGTCCACGGAGTGACTTAAAATCAGCCGTTATGTCGCTTTAAGCGGTGCCGTACCTGCGCGTCGTGAAGTGTCCACCTTTTAAAATCCCGAAAGATATTCCAACCAGGGAGTGAAAACAGACTTTAAACTTTAAAACCCGCCGAGCTGTGACTCCACGGTGAGATATTATTTCATAAAACTCCTTATGATTCAATAAAATGACACAAAAACGTCAAACTCGCGCAAAAAACAAAAAAGTGGACCGTGCGTCTGGCACCGATCTGCGCTCTGCTCCTCTCCGCTCCGCTCTGACTGTGTGAGTGTGTCGGTGGGAGTGTGTGTGTGTGTGTATAAGTGTGTGTGTGTGTG
Organism: Protonibea diacanthus; assembly: GCA_028641955.1. NCBI lineage: Eukaryota > Metazoa > Chordata > Actinopteri > Sciaenidae > Protonibea > Protonibea diacanthus. The sequence continues at coordinate 25,596,536 of CM053985.1, forward strand.
TGTGTGTGTGTGGAGGAGAGCTCCCTCTTAATGATCCTGCCAGGCTTTTTTTCTGCACCTGGATCCAGTCCAGCCCTCATGATCTGGATCACTTCCACGTACAACCGACAGCCTGCTGCTGCCTCCAGCTCACTGAGCACTGACTGCATCCTGCCGAGGAGCCTTTGAGCAACATGCATGAAGTCCTAACCTGCTGGAGCCGCTGGTTTGATTCATAATTAGCAATAATTAATTACTTAATAATAACAAGCAGCAAGTTATTACAAAATAAAGTGAAACTTTTCACAAAGATCCGTTAATTAGTCTGTAAATTATAGTTATTAATATAGAAAACAGTAATTAGAAGTTATTAATTACAATGTTTTAGAATTCGTGAGTAATTATCAGTTAATAAAGCTACAATATTTATAATTTAATTATATGATGAGTAGTAATTAATAGTGATTTTATAATCAATGACGTATCCAGACTTTTTTTGACTGGATACACCAGGTAGACTGCTGTTAGCTCATGTTAGCTCAGTTTGTTAGCTGCTGTTAGCTCATGTTAGCTCAGTTTGTTAGCTGCTGTTAGCTCATGTTAGCTCAGTTTGTTAGCTGCTGTTAGCTCACGTTAGCTCACTTTGTTAGCTGCTGTTAGCTCAGTTCATTGGCTACTGTTAGCTCAGCTTGTTGGCTACTGTTTGCTCAGTTTGTGAGCTGCTGTTAGCTCAGTTTGTTAGCTGCTGTTAGCTCACGTTAGCTCGGTTTGTTAGCTGCTGTTAGTTCGGACTGTCAGCTCAGAGCGCTGAGGGGGAGAGGAGTTTTCAGGAATGCTGAGGGGGAGTGGAGGCTCACACACACTCTGTGGACATAATGGCAGAGGAGAAGAGAGCGAAGAGGACTGGAGGGAGATTAATCACAAAATTCCTCCTCAGTGTTGCTTTAAGAACTCATCAGCAGTTTGTTTTTCAGAACGTATTTAGCCACTAAAATAATAATTAAAGGATTACTCCAGTTATTTTTCATAGATCCCGTGTGTGTAGTGTCTTTGTGTGTGTCTGCCTGGTGTATTTCAGGACTGGGTGGAGACGGGTGGGAACGCCGTGCATCCACCAGTTTCTAAATGAGTGCACACACACACACTCGGAGCAGACAAAGCAGACCTGAGTGAACAACTGAGCAGACGGCAGTCATCACAGCAGGCCGAGGAGGAAAGAATCGAAGCCTTGTTGATGGTCTCCCTCCACATAATGTCTGCTCATGCGGTTGCACAAATAAGAGTGAGCGCAGAGCCGACTTTAAGTGGCTGATTGTATCTTTGATGGTCCACCAGCTTTCTATGGTGATTACCAAAGATTGCCAAGAAATCATGCATGATGCTGGTTTCTCATAAAAACTAAGATAACTCTGTGTTCGCCCTTTGTTGTCTGGAAGATCCACTTAATCACATGCCCGTTAAGCTTGTGCAGCTGTAATCCTGTTTGCTGTTTGAGAATAGTTTCCCCTCCTCTGTGTGTGTGTGTGTGTGTGTGTTATTGTTTTCGAAGCCGTTGGAGCGGCGCTGGGTTGAGTTGAGTTTTACTGGCGGTCTCGTGTCAGGTGTGTTTTTGTGTCATCGTGTCCGTCTTTAAAGAGCCGTCATGTTGATCCTCGGGCACCCGAGGGATTAGTTTGGAGATCTGGTACAGATTAGTTGTAAGATTGCAGGACACATGATGATGATGATGATGATGATGATGATGATGATGATGATGATGAGCGTGTTTGCATGTCTGTGAGCACGCTGCAGCGCCAACAAGCGGGAACTTTTGTACCACAAACTAACAGATTTAAATCATATTGATGCTAAACTGACCTGTAATCAGGTGAATCTCTGTCATTTGTACGTAGCTGCTGTTAGCTAATGATGATGTTTGTTCCACAGGTGCTGGGAAGACGACGAGGAGGTTTTCAGGCCCAGGTTGTGGAGGAATGCTGATGGGCAGCCAGTGTCGTGCCAGAACTGGAGCTAAGCAAGCCAGAGGACATTGATGGAGGGAGCTAAGAAGGTAAAAAAAAGCGAGTGATCAGTGATCAAGTAACCGCCGTACAGTAATGTAAGCTGCTGTGAACTGTAGCTGCTGTTAGCTAACATTGGTTAGCACAGTTAGCGGCGGTGTCGTGCCAGAACCGGAGCTGGGCAAGCCGGCTATGGACATAATGGCAGAGGAGAAAAGAGTGAAGAGGACGCTGATGGAGGAAGCTAAGAAGAGAATCTGCAAAACTGTGGACCTGAGGCGGCTGAATGACACCTGGTTGCTCAAACAAGCCACCTGTAACGACACCCACCTGTCAATCAAAGCGTCCACGCTCTTAATCCTGCATAACTTTAAGCCTTAATATAATGTGAACAGGTGAGTTGTATATAAATTCACCCTCAGTACAGTTGTCATGAACGGGGAAATTAGCTATAGAGACCAAAACTGTTTTTTGTACCAGGCTGTAAACATGTTTATTTCTGCTGTGAAGTTTTGAACATGGGGACTTATGGAGACTGACTCACTTCTGGAGCCAAGTGGATGTTTGAGGAACTGCAGGTTGTCTTCTTGTTATTTGGATGAACTGACCACAAATGTAACCAGATGTGTTAAATATCTTGTTTAGGATCAGTTGTCTTGTCGTCATGACGATACTCGACCTGCGTATCGTCGTAAAAAAACAAATAAAACATCACCTGGGAAATTTATCACGTCTGACGCGTCAGCGTGCATCACTTTGACTTTTGCTCGATCAGCGATGACAGTTTTATATCACGAGGGAGTCCTGACTGTTTTTTACAAACAAACAAACCCCCCTAAAAAAAAAAAATCATATTTTTCTCGGTTGATGTTTTCTCCGTCTGCTCTCATGCATCATGGCTTCAGGGAGATTAATTATTCTTTGAAAAACGAATCATTCATGCCGCAGACAGCTGCCTGCATACCTGTTCAGTCCTCCATGTTCATCCAGAGACATTACTGTGACACGGTGGATCAAACCTTTGACCTCCTCCGTTATGGATGGCAGATCCGGGACAGTGCCGAGCAGACACCTTCAGCATTTGGGCCTCACGTGGGAGTTGATTGAGGAGTTCTGCAATCAGGATCCGGCTCCTGAGAGAGCGCTTTGAGATCCCAGAAGGCTTTGAGGCAGACACAGGAGGAGGCGGGCGGGTGGGCCAAGCTGTCTGCTGCTGATGATTCATATTTTAGTGCTCCATCATCTTCCAATCACTCACATCCTGCCACACACACACACACGAGGACACAAACATGTTTGTCAATGCATAAATTCACACACACACACACACACACACACACACACACACACACACACACACACACACACACATTCCTGATCTGCAGAGCTCTCTGGCTCACGTTCATACAGCGCTGCCAAGCCAGCTGTGTGAACTGGAAAAGCATAGTGAGGGGGGTGCAGTACAGGTGTGTGTGTGTGTGTGTGTGTGTGTGTGTGTGTGTGTGTGTTTGTTTGCATGCAACAGAGCGAGCGAGACAAACACACACACAAGACAGAAAGAAGGACACCGTGCACGTTTTGGCTGTGTGTGTGTGTGTGTGCACGCTGCTGTCTGGAATATCTCTCAATGTAAACAAAGCACAGAGAGGCCGCGGTGCTGGCGAGGGGGAAGGTTGTTCTGAGCCGGCGGGGACGTCACTGTGGTTTCCACACACAACGCACTTCTTCTTCAGACTGCCAGCCTCCGATCCTGTCCGCCTCGCAGATAGGTGACCATTCTCCAGTTTGCTTTTCACACAATGTACACATTAAAAAAAAAAAACACCCACCTCAGACTCTGTTCTCCGTGACCTGCTTGAAAAATAAAGAGCTCTGAACACGCTTTGACTCGATGATGGATGAGCCTGGCAGACTCTGAATGTGCCATCCAGACCTGCAGAGTTCATCCATAATGAAGCTCTCTTCTCTGGAGCCTGGCTGCATCTGGTTTTAATGTGTGTGGAGACCCCTGTCTTCTGTCTTCCCCTTCCTCACCCAGCCTCTGTCTGTCTGCGGAGATAGATGGTGCAGTGCTGCATCACCTGACCGCTGAACTCAACCCTAATATTAAGTTTACTGCGACACAAATGGCTGCTGTGTCTGCTGTTGATCTCTGTGTCTGTTCAGTCAGAGGAAAGAGTGCTGTTTGATGGTACGACTTCAAAACTGAAGATTTGACACTATGACGAGCTAATTTTGTGGTTACCCCGACGATGGACCATTTATCCATTAGATGATCATCATATTTTATGTATAATTTAGTAAATGACATCCTAAACTTCCTGCCTGGCGATGCAACTCTTCCGGACATGAGCAGTAAATTTAAACTGTTTGCAGACGTCGTCCCTCCTCAGCTTAAATCTTTAAGCTGCACACGAATAAGCGCGAGCGCCCTTCGAGGTGTCAAACTTGTCCACGTGTTTTCCAGAGTTTCATCAGTTATAAATCGTCGTTGTCGTGGATCGGTTGCCGTGTTGCTGCCTGGCTGCAGCCTGCACACTCGGTGACCTCCTTTTTTTTTGTCTCAGCAGGGAGACCTCCCCGAGGCTCCACAGCTGTTGGCCTTGCATGCTAGCAGCTCATCCACTCTCAGCTGTAATCAGTGATTCACCTGCGCGCCACTTCCTCTGACATTTTACACTTCCTCGCAGCTTTGTGTGAACAGTCAATAGGTAAACACGAGGACGGCTTAATGGGTAACAGTCGTACACGACGCAGACTGTGACACAGATTTAGTGTATGGATCTCCAGGGATATATGTTCAGCCTCAGCACGTACGCAGAGATAAATTTAAAGCATAAAACGTCAAAAAAATCGACTTTATGTGCAGACAGTCGATAGTCAGCCGCTGGTTTAGATACACTGAGTCACAGATCTCTCAGACAAATACCAGGGAGTGGGAGTGTCAACAGTATCCACCCTGAGAAAAATGAAATTGAAATTTGGACACGGATACAATCTGTGCTTTGTGTCAGTGTGTCGATCCTCTGTGTTATTTATTGACTAAACAAGGTGTACAGCGGTCGCGGGGGGAGAGCCGGGCTCAGCGGGGGAGCAAACACAACCATGCGAGCCGCCCGGGGAAGACGAGAAAGGTCACAGCGGAGGTGGAGGAGGAGGTGCAGGGTAGAGGACGAGGAGATAAGAGCTGTTTATGTTTCTTGTCCCATTCATCTCCATCGAGGTGCGTTCAGCTCCACACTTGCAGAGAAAAGGCCCTGCCCTTTGCCCCCTCCACGCTCGCTCTCTGTGCTTCTGAAGCATAAACAAGCCCGCCGTCGACGGCCCTGCCTGTTTGCACAGCGTGTTTGCTCAGGACTGTGGTTTGGGTGTTTGTGTGAGAGCCGTGCACAGGTAGCTCAATGCACGACGTCAAATCCAACAATTTTGGACGGGATTGATGTCGACGTGCACGGCAACTCACCACAGTAACATAATATTTATTACCCTGCAATTAGACCGAAGTGATTCAGTCCAACGTTGTAGGAAGAACAAACAAGCTGTGACTTCCTCTTGTGTGACAGAGGGATTTATTCTCCCGCCTCTCCTCTCCTCTCCGTTAAGGTGCCTCCGGGGGAAAGTTTCATCTCTGGCTGCTCGATACAAAGTCTCAAACTTCTCTCTGAGTGATTTGTGCTTCGCTCGGAGAGTTCACGGCTGCACAGATCGAGAGCAGCTCTGCTACCGAGGAGAGCTTGTGTTTCCCATGGTGCTTTGTGTTTGCCTTCTTGCCTGCAGGGGTATAATGACAAGCATGGACCACCCATGTCTGCTTTGGCCTGAATGTTATTTAAGGAATTCCCCCCAGCTTCAGTGTGTGTGTGTGTGTGTGTGTGTGTGTGTGTGAAAAACATAAGCTTTAGTTTATGTTTGAATGCTTGTGCTTAAGCCAAAGTGATGAACTCTTATTTTGAAAAGGCTGACATAAAGATTTAAGTGATTACGCTGTAATAACTGATAATTGATCATTTTATTTTTCAACACACAAAACATGTATTCAGAGCTGTGGTTCAGCGAGTGGGAGTGGTGGAGGTGTCCATAAATCACTCCAGCTGGTCTTTATTTGTGTTATAGTGTATTGTAAACATGTTAATGCATCACTTTAAGAATATATGCACGTACAAATATGTAAAAAACATAAAATAACCAACAATATGTAGCCTTATAACATCTTCCGGGGGGTAAAAATGAATTCATGAACAGTTTTAAGTCATAAAGTTATAAAATAATCAGAGTTTCCTGATGGATTTGTTGCTAAAGTGGACTGGGAACTCAAAGCATTGGAGGAGTGGTGGTGTTTATACCGCTAGAAAAAAATAAGCACAGGGAACCACATTATGAGGCTAACAGCTGATGTCATGCCAGAACAGGAGCCAGCAAGCAGGCTCAGCAGCCTTGATTGATGTGGCAGAGGCTAGGACACTGACGAGGATGTTGGCTGAGGTAGCTAAGAAGAGAAAGTTTAACTATTTTTTAAGGGAAAACTGCTGCCAACTGTAGCTGCTGTTAGCTAATGTTAGCTCAGTTTGTTAGCTTTGGGAATACACTCTGCAGCCTGAACTACCTCGTAAAGTTTCTCCTAGGCGATGTAGAGATTTCTACTAGGTCCTAACTCGGTGTGGTATGACCAGTAGTTTACAGTGGCTAATGTTAGCAAATGCTAAAGTAAATATAACAGGTCTCCACCTGTGCTGCTGTTAAAACTCTAAATATTAGCCGAGCATTTAGCATTATCTCATAATTGTCTCATGTAGCCGCAGAAGCTGCTAGTCAGCAAGTCTCACTTTAAGTGTTTTTATAGATATGAATACACCGTTCACAGTTAAGACGTTAATATACGTTCATGCATTAATTACTTGCTAAATAAGGTCTGCACTGTGACCACACATGATCATCATTATCACCCCTCTCTCTCTCTGCAGAGCTATCGGCTGCAGACTTCAGGTGGAGGACCGTTTGCTGCGCCCCGGCGACAGACCGCTTCCTGTCTCGGCTGCTTTCCAGAGGTGCAAACTGCTGTCCATGTGTTTGTTTCTGCATGTGTTAGCAACTTGTTGAGCATCCTGGGTGAGACATGGTTGGATTTATGGGAAATGTGGTGTAAATTTAGGAAAACACTGGCGTACATAGAGATCACAACCACAGAGAAACGTGATCCAGATCATCGTTAGGTGTCAGATTCTTCATGAATCACTCGCTCACTTACTCATACTCTTCCTGTCTGACTCTCACCTCCACGTCCTCAGTCTGACATTGCCTCTTCAATGAAGTGCTGACCTTTGAACTCTCGGAGACGGACCTCTGTTTCTGCTGATTGACGCTTCCTCCCTCGCTCTCTTCCTTCCTGGCCGGGTCGTGTCATGTGAAGTAGGCGACCATATTAGGAGAGTTAACATCCACGCATCCGTCTGTGCACACGTCAGACTTCATATCTCCTGTCTGTCGTACAGAGACAGTTTCAAGCCCTGCGTTTCAGTTGCATGTAGGACAGGAGGTGTCTGGAAAAAACCCTGCCAAGTAACAACATGAAAGGAGGACAAATTCCTCACATTTTTAACCGCGTTACGTTTTCAGCTCAAGGCTCAAGTGAAAACCACTTGAGACCTTGAACGGTCATCCACAATCACTTTACGAGGTAGTTCAGGTTATTTCAATACTCATCCAGAGTCAGTGTATCACCTGCAGTAGACAGCGGTCGGCACGCTAAATTAATGTACCGCAGTGGATGGAACCAAAACTTATTTTAGCCACTTAAGGCCGCATTCAGACACGATCCGGCGCTTTTCCATTCATTTGAGTGACGCGAAATAACGCAGCGACCTGCAGCGGAGATCCAACTTTTGTAAAAAAATGCAGCCCAACATCACGCTGCAGCAGCCAATCAGACGCTCAGACCTCCACAGCCTGAATCTAAACTCTGATACTGGCTGAGTGACATGGACAGTGAGTGAGAGTGAGCGAGCGCCGGCCTCGATAATGCCAATGTGTACAATATATTTAGAATATTTTCACTGCTTCACTTTTTTTAACATATTTATATCAACATATGCTTCTTCAAAGACACCAGGCTTCAGAAGAAAACAGAACATGGTCCAGTTGCCGGCCCACCTCTTCCCCTGATTGGTTAGCTTGTTTGTGTTATTCAACCTCCGTGGCTGTGAAATGAAGCCAGTACAGAAGTGAGTCAGTCTCCATAAGTCCCCATGTTCAAATGTCCAACTTCACAGCAGAAATAAACATGTTTACAGCCTGGTACAAAAAACAGTTTTGGTCTCTATAGCTAATTTCCCCGTTCATGACAACTGTACTGAGGGTGAATTTATATACAACTCACCTGTTCACATTATATTAAGGCTTAAAGTTATGCAGGATTAAGAGTGTGGATGCTTTGATTGACAGGTGGGTGTCGTTGAGGTCTGGCGTCTTCGGAGAGAGCGACATAACTGCTTCTGTTTCCAAAGTAAAGCTGTGAAAATATTCTAAATATAGCGTACACTCAGACTGATATTAATCTGTTAAGTTTTGCCTTTTTTATGTGTGTGACATCTGTTTTGTTGCTGCCCCGTCCACAGCGGTACATTACTGATGTTCATGCTGGTCCTCCTGTCTGCTAACACACTAACCATGGATAAACACCTCATTCAAATAACCCGACCTGTCCCTTTAAAGCCTCTGAAAGAAGTCAGACTGTAAAATTATTATAAAATTGATCAGCGCTCAAAGCGCCTCGAGGCTCCTGTTGATGGCAGACTTTGTGAGTCAGACGTGTCTGTCGTGACACATGCTGACAGAGATTCTTGTTTTCTGCAGCCGCTGTCTGGCCTCAGGCTTCAGGGAGGATACACACACACACACACACACCCCTCTGAACTGTTGCTCAACACAGCTTTGGGTAAACAGGCTGTGTTTAGATGCCCGTGTCTCAACTTGCACACACACACACACACATGCATTAACTCAGGGACACATACATATAAAGGCAACAAACCAAGACACACAGAGTGGGCGTATTTGCAGTGCCACGCCAAACACTCTTGCCACAACTTGTTAGACTGAATGAAATTGCACTCTCACACACATAACACAACACAGTAGATGTACAGATGTGCATCAGTGGGGTAGATGGAGGGTTTTAATGCCGTGCATGGCTCATTTACTGTGGTAAGTAATTGGTGCATTTGCTGCGACGACTGAAAAAAGACGTGATGTTAGCTGGCAAGCGAAGACGGCGTGAAACATCACAACAACATTCTTTTGCTCAGTTTTAATTGATTCTAGTGCAAAGTTTATCACAGACGACAGCCTGAAAATAAGACAGCACTTCTCTCTTATCAGTCATAACATGTTCTTTAAATAAGGAAGTAAAACACGACAGAATAACGACTAAAAACAGATAACATCGTCCTGCAGCTTCCTCTTAAATTAAAGTCGTATTGCACAATTGTTATTTATAATACCAGCATAGTGAGTCTGCAGTAATCTGTCGTTCTGACGGGCCTCCCAGCCTGCACAGTGAAACTCTTTCAGACGGCTCGCCTGCTCTTCAACATGTCACCTGCTGCTCATGGAGCTCCTCAGTCTACCTGTAGCAGCCCACGTTAAACTCAGATCTCTGACGCTGACTACAAAGCAGTCTGCGGTTCTTGAGCGTCCTCATACAGACAGATGTTACCTCCTCCAGTGAGCGACGCCTGGCTCTGCCACCCGTACGCTCAAGACAATCCAGACTCTTGGTGGAACGTCCTACCAGTTCCTACCAGATCAGGGGCGTCCCTCTCTACCTTCACAGACCTCCTGAAGACCTCCAGCTCTGCAGAGAGGCCTTCCTCTACAACACTACCAACAGCTGGCTGATGTTGCACTCTTTGCTTGGTCCATGTTCTGCTAATAACTGAATGGTGGTTGATGGGTAAAATGGGAGACAGATGGTGGGTGTCTTGAGTGACGTTTACGCCTCAGATACTGGGATGGGATGGAAAGCAGCAGCTCATGTTGGGATCAGACCGGCAGACGTACGGTGTCGGGTCTATTTGGGAACATCAGTATCTGTTGGGCGCCACCATTGATCATTTAATCTTGTAAAGAGAGGAAGAGGAAGGACTTTGACCTCACACAACACAGCCAGTATCAGACAACAAACATCATTGCTCCAAAAAGTCTGTCCCAAGCGCCTCATGCAAGACAACAAGCGATGACTGGCTGGTGACCAACGCGTCTCTGAATCTTTACGACCTTTAGGAGGACAGCGTGATGTAAAAGGTCACTGCTATCTTGGTTGTTTGCTCTGCAGAGTAGCCTACAGAAGACACTGCAGAGGATCTCTCTGCTCTCTTATCACTTATCACATTGTCAACTCGGTCCACATAAATCACGGCGTGCGAGATACTAGCTATCACCTCACTGAGCCGTACCCTAAGGAGGAGATTTTAGTGACTTGGCAGTGGAAGAGTGATGGTTTTAAATATATCCATCAGCAGCATCAGCTGTAAATCTTCATCGTGTTTATGACCTCCCAGTGCTGAGAGACAGAGAGAGACAGAGAGAGAGAGAGAGAGAGCGGCGGGGCAAGAATGTGTCCTTTAAAAATCCCATGACTCACCACTTTCCTGTGCTGCGTCTCTTTTAGTGTATTTGCATCCTGTGAATGCAAATACCAACAAATTCAAATGCAAACTCGGAGCAGTACGATGTAAAAAAAAACTGCAGGGAAGTTTCTCTCTGTTCCTTTCTCTTTCTCTACGATTCATCTCTGTGCAGACGTGATTTAATCTCAAAGGAAGAGAAGCCGTGCCAGCTTCAGCAGCTTGGTAGGACAAAAAACACGAGTCAAAGGAACAGTGCCAAAGCTGAGACGAGAAGATTGATATCGCTCCTTTTATCTGTCTGTTCAATGTGAAGCTGGAGCCAGGAGACGCTTCCAGCACGTCACACCACAACCTGATGTTTCTACTCCTCAGTGCCTGCACTAATTAAACAAATTAGATGTTAATTAGTGAGCTGCTGAGGTGCTGGAGGTGTTTATCTTTAATAATGGGATGTCAGCTTCAGTTAATTTTGATCTCAAGAGCCCAACACACGCAAAGTAGACCAGAAATACCAACTGAAGGTCTCTCTGATGATGATGTTTCATGGCCACTGTGCTTCATGTCATAGCTGAGGGTGAAACGAGGGCGTTGTCCTCACTGGATGCCACCAAATTCTGCACACTGGTCCTTTAACTTAATCACAGTAGCTCTCATGGACTAACGTTAGCTCTTTGAACCCCTCGTCCGCTAATGTACCATGCCAGGTGGCAGCATATCTGACCAGTGCATGTCACAGTGTCTTCTCCTGGCTGTACTTTGGCTGCGAGTCATGATCACGTGCTTGTTCTTGGTGGTTTGCTGCCTTTCTGGACCATTTCCACACAATTTAGCTAGCTACCATAGCTATTAGCAACCTTTGTGCTAAGCTAGCGTGTGCCTAGCTAGCATAGTTATTAGCAGAGTGTGCATGTGCATGCAACCTATAGACCAACACATGTAACCGGTCAAAAATATTCTCTGTGGTTAACCAATTAACTGTTAACTGATTAACAATAATTTTCAACGGAGCCAGGCTAGCTGTTTCCCCTTGTTACCTCTCTTTGTGCTAAGCTACGCTAACTGCCTTGTGGCTCCAGCTTCATATTTAACTTAAAATATAAGTGTGAGGTATCAATCTTCTCGTCTAACTCTCGGCAAAACAGTTGGATGATAGTGGCTCATTATTTGTGTTTATAACTGCAGTATTTGTGTGATTTTATTGGATAAGAGTGTGAGTTTGACATGCAACACGTCCGCAGTTAAAACCTTACAACACGCGACACTCTGGGATTGAGGTGAGACCACCGCTGGAGATAAGTGCCACCACTTCCCTTTACTCCTGTCCACAAAAATGCTCATAAGGACTTCAAATTACATAGAGAGTGCAAATTAAGTCTTATGTACAAACAGCAGGCAGTCTAAACAGCGTACTGCACACTTCAATATAACTGTCAAGGCATATTACACAGACGCCTGTTAAGAAAACTACTGATTTAGTGAGATTACATGCAGCAGGCAGGTCGAGAGCTCATTCACAGCGACAAAACGTTAAATCAAACATCTTAAACTTTCTTTTCACCACATGCACGGTGCGTTTTTGAACAAAAAGAATAAAAACGCTGACTGCATACACCTCATAAAAAGTGCGTACGATAACTCTCGGTCTGTCAGGCCTGAAGCATCGAAGTCAAAGCAATATTTCACGGAGCAGCAACACAAGATGGTGAATACAGTTTGATACCGAGATGACGCAAATGAGGGGAACTAGAATCAAAATAAGACGCCCACATGACAAAAACAACCCAGACTCGCTGCAGCCGTAAATCACTTCTACTTTTTAATCAGTCGAAGAAGAAAAATGAACGTCTCATGCCAACGGCTGCACATTAAACTCATTAACAGAGCTCTTACAGTAGGGCAGTGCTTCACAAAGTGGCGTTTAAAAAGTCATTTCTAATTCCATTGAACATAAAACTCGAGCTGTCGTTTGAACTCCGCCCGTCCCATTTTCTTTTGCGGTGCTCGGGCTTTGTGAGGGATAAAAGCGGCCTGTGAAAATGGATCAGAGGGGAGGGGGGATAATGGACCAGTTGGCTCTCGGCGGGCGCAAGAAGAAGCAGCGAATAGAAACACGGCGGCGTTCCAAATCCCTCCTCTCCCTCCTCGGCAAGAGTTGCACTTGCTGCAAAAAGTTGGAGGCTCTTTTATAGCTTTACATGTGCACAAATCTTATTATGACTTCCCCCTCTTCGGATGCTCATGTGAAAATATCACCAACATGACCCACGACTCGGAAATGTCTTGCAAGGAGGAGGCACAGCAGCTGTTTCGTACTCTTGCTGTTGTTGGCCGCCTGTTTAAAGCCTCCAAACGGGGTCAGTCGGGGTCAGCGTGGACTGGTGGGACAGCGGTTTGGGACGTGACCTCAATCCTCACACACAGCTGAATGGACTCGGTGCCAAAACCAGGCTGAAAGCTTGAAGTTTGAACCCTCATATCCTGTGTAAAAAAGGCCACGGTAGCATCTCCTACTCCCTTAATCACTGCAGGATGAATTCTAGGAAGCTAAATTGCAGCGGTTTGTCTAGACGGGACACCAGAGGATCAAGTTCCAGCCAGGTTAAATAATATTTCCAGAATATTCTTGGCTCTTTCTCTAAGTTGGTGTACCAGATGGTTTGCTGCTGCTGCAGCAGAGTCCCAGAAAATCACATTAAAGTATTTGAAAAACCAATTTAGCATACTTGTCAGTGAGTCATGTTTCTTGTAGCTGGTATGTGTTGAGGTGACTCCACCTGATCCGGTATCAGCCGACAGATTAAATCAAAGATAATAAATATGTTGAGTCACGGAGATACTACACGGGTAGTCGTGACCGGTGGTGCGTGACCGACCTGCTCATGGAAACAGGCTGGAATGTTGCAGCCACGCTGATAAACTGCCATAGATCACAGTCCTTTGTCGAGCTGCCGTTAAAGGGATATTCTGGGTTGTTTGTGTGAGGTACTGACCCAGAATCAGTGTGTTATCTGCAGTAGGTGACGGTTGGCATGTGCCCTGTTGCAGTTCCTCTTGCCGTCCACCTGAGGCTGGCTCCAGAAGTGAGTCAGTCTCCATAAGTCCCCATGTTCAAATGTCCAACTTCACAGCAGAAATAAACATGTTCACAGCCTGGTACAAAAAACAGTTTTGGTCTCTATAGCTAATTTCCCCGTTCATCACAACTGTATCAAGAGGCTTAAAATGAGCTAAAATAAGCTAACAACAAGCTAAAACAAGCTAACAATGAGCTAAAACAAGCTAACAAAAGGCTTAAAATGAGCTAAAAACAAGCTAACAACAAGCTAAAACAAGAAAACAATGAGCTAAACCAAGATAACCATGAGCTAAAACAAGCTAACCACAAACTAAAACAAGCTAAAACAAGATAACCAAGCAGCAACCTCTGTGGCTGAAATGAAACCTGCTAAACCTGGTCTCTATAGCTAATTTCCCTGTATTTGTTTCAAAGTTGTGGAAGCCTGGTTGCTCAAAGAAGCCACCTGTAACGACACCCACCTGTCAATCAAAGCGTCCACGCTCTTAATCCTGCATAACTTTAAGCCTTAATATAATGTGAACAGGTGAGTTGTCTATAAATTCACCCTCAGTACAGTTGTCATGAATGGGGAAATTAGCTATAGAGACCAAAACTGTTTTTTGTACCAGGCTGTAAACATGTTTATTTCTGCTGTGAAGTTGGACATTTGAACATGGGGACTTATGGAGACGGACTCACTTCTGGAGCCAGATTAGATTAGTTTTATGAAAGTTCTCAGGCTGAAAGTAATTACTGTTAAACACACACCTGCCAGTTCTTCTGTTCATTTAATCTTTACTGAGCGAGTCATCCTCATGTGGTCGGATTGTTGCGCGCTGTTTTGATGGCGTGTGTGCACTTAAACATGCCAGCACACGCATGTAGGGAGTGTATGAGCAGGTTTAATGTTTTTGACACGCACACACACACACATACACACACACCCCTGAGCTGCCAGGTTCGGGCGGTTGTGGATAAGGATGCAGACTGTGACTCATACCGTGAAGGTGACACCTGCCACCGTCCAGGCTGTCACATGTCACCGAAACACACCCAGCTTACGCAAAAAAACCTCTTCTGACGTAAACGCTGCAAATTAACCTGTCAATGACTCGAGGCACAGAAAGACCTGAAGCAAAACATTTGTACCATAAACTAAGAGTTTAAATCATGTTGAGGCTACACAGAGTGTCCTGATGGACAGTGAAGTAAACCACTGCCAATTGTAGCTGCTGTTAGCTCACTTTGTTAGCTGCTGTTAGCCAATGTTAACTCAGTCTGTTAGCCAGGCTGCCCGGAATGTGAGCTCAGAGCACCGGCAGAGTGTTAGTGTTTGTACCACAGGCGTTTTTGGACCACTGGGAAGAAGATGAGGAGGAAGTATTCAGGCCCAGGGCAGGGAGTGGAGCTAGTAGCCTAATGGCAGAGGAGAAGAGAGTGAAGAGGACGTTGACAGATGAAGCTAAGAAGCTTGTGTTGTCAACTCTGGCAGCGCCAAATCACAGAATGCTAATTTCTACATGTTCCTTTAATGGTTGCAGCAGTGATGCCTGCGTTCCCATTGATTCATATATTGATTTCCTCTGTCATGTGTCGAGCTAAACGAGCCCGGCTGAATATTTCCTCCACATGTGTCGAAGTCTATCGACAGCACATGTTTCCATTTAATGTAGACACATAAAACAACAAGCAGGAAGCATTAAAACCATGTGAGGCTCGCCGAGGCTCTGCAAGAGACCTGCTTCTCAATTCACCCTGTGTACACGCAGCACCAACGCAGGGACACACACACACACACACACACACACACACACATTGCTTGAACAGGTATATATATATACCTGTTCAAGCAATTAGACATGCCTGTCCTCCATACTGGAATAATAAATACAGACCGAGAAGTACTGCAGTACCACGCAGAGTTAATGCCTCTCTTTCAGCCCTCTGTGGCTTATTAGAATAAACAGAAGTGACCTGCAGGTTTGGGAAAGTTGACAAGAAAACAGAGATACGATAGTTGGCTATAGTTAGCTGTTAGCTAGCTGTAGCTAGCTATATGTTAACGTTAACGTGATGCTCTCTATTTTAAACTCCTGGAGGAGCAGGAGAAAACAAACGCTTCTTTCAGACCCAGCTCTGGTCTTGGCCTGGCTCTGGTCTTGACCCGGCTCTGGTCTTGGATATCATTTATTTGTGGCACCCGACAGTATGGAGAGCTACTGGCGAGATTCCGTCCACGGTAAACAGTCATAAAAAGCCACAAATAGCTGACTATTCATAGCACTAATGAGATCTGCCAGGGACAGCAGCAGGCCTTGAAATGCACTGTCAGTGTCTCCACTTGTAGAGTCACGGCACGGCCCAGGGTGGAAACTAAAGCTGGGTGGAGAGGTGGAGGTGTGGAGGAATTCCTGTATAACTTATAAATTTAACAAACCTTTTGCTCCGTCCATCAACACATCTTTGTTGTTGTGTTTGTTTGTTCGCCCTCTCGTAACCTCGTCACATGGACCGGACAGGATTATGAAAGTGTCAAGCCTCTCTCCTTCTAAGTAAGACATTAACTTACCCCCCACAAACCTCAATGCAGAGCTGCACTGATTGATTGGTGTGTTTATTTTTCAGACTTTCAGATTCCTTGCAGATGGTCCAGTCAGCCGGTGTCTTTGAAGCCCGGCTGTAATTAACCTTTGCAGGGGGAATAACAAACCGGGTACACGGGGCACCGCGGCCCGGCTTTGATGTGGCTCCTGTGTTTGCTCTGCCATGCGCTGGATGCTGACATGTCCATGTCACACCCCGAGAAGTGTTATCGCCTTTCTGAAACATTGACTTACCCTGAGGAGCTTGGCCATCAGCCACAGTTTGAGTAGCACATCGACTCAAGTGTGTTGCCTCAAGTGAACCGGTGAACATAATATTCCTGTTGAGCTTAGAGGAGCTGAAAGCAACGTATAGGGAGGGAGTTGGCAGCTGTTTGTATGTATATTAGTGATGTGTCGGTCGTGAACGAGCTGGTTTCAAAGAGCCGGCTCCGGTACGTGAGCCACTGAGTGATAGAAAAAGAAGCAGTATTTCTATGTTTTTTTAATCAATCAATTACTTTTGACATAAGTCAAATCAGCACTAAGTCTGGCTGAATTATTAAAGGTATAAGTGAATGAAGAGCCGGCTCTTCTTGGTGAGCTGAGTCAAATGATCCAACTCCCTAAAAAGAACTGAACTTCCCATCACTACGATGGTTAATGGCACTTCATGTGAATGTTAAAGCTCATACGAGGTGTCGAGCAGTCCAGCTGCAGTACAGACAGAAACAGTAATGAGTTACACATGCTCTGTTGATGTAGATGATCACTAATTAAAAGCCACAAACCTTTGTTTGGAGGTAAAGAAGCCGTTTGGGAGCCGAGTCAAATGATCTGACTCCCTAAAAAGAACCGAACTTCCCATCACTAATATATACTCCATTCCAAAGTGTCCTTAAAGTCCCCATGAAGTCAAACTTGATATCTCGATGTTTAGAAGGTTTTCTGCACTGCAGCTGGACCACTCAACACCTCGTAGAAGCTTTAACATTCACGTAAAGCCATTCACTGTCTTAGTGATGGGACCTTTGGTTCTTTTTAGGGAGTCAGATCATTTGACTCAGCTCACCAAGGAGAGCTTTCAGCTCTTCATGTTAACACTTATACCTTTAATAATTCAGGCAAATTTAGTGCTGATTTAACTCACCTATAAAAACTTTAAAAATCATAGAAATGCTGCTTCTTTTTCTTCTAGCTCACGTACCAGAGCCAGCTCTTTCAAACCGGCTCGTTCACGACCGACACATCACTACCGTCCTCTGGGTGGACGCTTCGCAGTCATCTCCCGTTCTCCCCCTGAAAATATGTTACAAATCTGCGAGGAGTTAATGCCGAACAGACCGTTGATATCTGGCTTTGCATTCTTTCCCCTCGGCTGCTTTTGCCTCTTGCACAACTCTGTGTGTTAAGTTGAGTAACATGTCAATGAGCTGCTCACGGCGAGTATTTAGACGCTTTGTGATTGATTATGTGATCCAAATATTTAATTAGCTTAGCAAACAATGCCACTGTGGTACTGGATTTCACACCAATATCATACCTCATAAATAACGGGGCAGATTTTTGTTCACCCACTTCTAAAAAGATCCGATCTGCCAGCGGCCCTGAATTCTCACCCACAGTGCTGCTACAGTCTCCATGTGCATTTTAACAGGGCTGGGGAACAATGTTGGCCTTGTGAAGGCTTTCCATGCGTTTTCTGTTAAGGACGTGGCATTTGAGAGAAACAGATTCCTTTGAATGCTTCACAATGAGCGGGGATGGATGTCAAAATGTGGGCAAAGTGGGCTCGGGTTCACTTTCAGCGAAGCAGTGAAGGAAAAAAACACACTCGCTTAGATCCAAAGTTACTTGCAGAGTGACATGTATGTACTCGGCTCCCTGTGTAGAAGTGTTAAAGCATGTGTATGCTTTGTGTGTGTGTGCGTGTGTGTGTGTGTGTGTGGTTTCCACTGGCCCTGGAGTGTCGGCGGTGGGTTGGAGGTGGTGGCAAGCGGTGCAGTAAGCTGTGGACAGATTGCTGCTCCGTCCTATCTACCGTGTAGAGCTGACATTCTGGCTCAATGGGCCATTTCAACACCTCGACACTGTATCCACACGGGACAGCGCACAGAGCTGCAGACCTCTGTCTAGACAGACAAATGGGCTTTTATTTTGAAGTGCAGCGGCTTCGTCTTTATCTGGTAAAATCCCCAGTCAGCAAATTCTTCATTACTCAAGAGGGAGTCAAGTCCAAGACCATCGACATTCTTATTCTTTTCTCTCATGAACTAACATCTATTAAATCTTGTTGGTGCACCGTGAACGCGACACCTGCAGCCGTCCAGGCTGTCACATGTCACCGAAAATACACCCAGCTTACACAAAAAACCTCTTGTTCTGACGTAAATACTGCAAATGAACTCTCACAGAAAGACCTAAAACGAGCATTTAAAGTAACATTTTGTACCATAAACTAACTGTTTTAAATCCTGTTGATGCTACACAGAGTTTCCTGCCAACTGTAGCTGCCGTTAGCTCAATCTGTTAGCCGTGGACTGTGAGCTCAGAGCACCGGGGGGAGTGTTAGTGTTTGTACCACAGGTATTTTGGACCACCGGGAAGAAGAAGAGGAAGTATTCAGGCCTGGGGCTAAGGGGATAGAGCCAGTGTCATGCCAGAACCGGAGCTGGGTCAGCAACCTCTATGGACATAATGTCAGAGGATAAGAAACTGAAGACGACGTTGGTGGAGGAAGCTAAGAAAAGGAGAGAGTGATCGTGCCCAAAAGTAACTTAAACAGCTACAAACATTAGTTAGCTCAGTTAGCTGTAACGCTAAAGAGGTGTTTTTGGTGTTTAAGGAAACTTTTGGTGTGCCGTGTCATGCCAGAACCGGAGCTGGGCAAATGGGCAATGTAACTGGGCTCAGCAGCCTCTATGGCAGAGGAGAAGAGACTGAAGAGGATGTTGGCGGAGGAAGCTAAGAAGAGAAAAGGAGAGAGTGAGTGAGCAAGAAGCTGCCGGACAAGAGTAAATCTGGGACTCACTTTTAGTGGTTGGTGGGGGAGGCAGGGGGGAATGCTAATGAGGCTAACAGCCAGTGTCATGCCAGAACTGGAGCCAGCAAGCAGGCAATGTACCAGACTCACAGAGACTCCGTCCAGGTTTTAGACAGTCTGTGGAGATGACGTTTGTTGTTATCAGGCTGTGCAAGATGGTGATATGTTGAGTTTCTAACATACATAATTATATGATGCAGCCTGAAACCATGTAAACCAACGTATGAAGCACATAATGTGGGTGGTGCATATCAGTGAGAGCTGACGGAGGCCCAGCAGAGAAAACAGAGAGGGAGTGCCCTTTTGCTTGCACTCTGCTCTTTTTATAACTCCCCGCAGGTTCACGGAGGCTGGCTCCCGTATGGCTGCCCACAGTGTTCGGTTACCTCGAAGAATTTAATGTGTGTAAGCTTACATCAGGGGCCACTGGCTGCAAGCGTATGACTGAGTGCAGTCTGATGTTGTGTCACCTTTACTGGCAGCGGGGTGTCACCGGGTGTCACCGGGTGCAGTCCTGGGAGTTATGTTGTCTACTGAAGTGAGGATTGGATTACTGTCAGTTTGCTGGGTGTATTAGATGCTTGTGTTTGATTGGATTGTTGAGAGTAAGTTTATGATAGGCTGTGCATTTGGATGAAGATTTATCTTTAAGGTGATTGTGAGGAATTTTGCACATTAATTTTATGTTTTAATCACTTTTTATTGCTAATCGGTGAACATGTGAACAAATGTCAACAAACGACCAGCAACCACTACAACACCCAGTCCAATGATCGAGGATTTATACACAGATGTTAAGGCTGTGACCACCTGCGTCATCCCTTTGTGGAGATCTGGAGGACCCAGACTGGTAGACATTCATTATTCTTGTAGCTCTGTTTTGGTCTCCACCAGCTCTTAATGGCTCTTTGGTTGTTAGTTTTGTAGTTGCTAACTTTGTTGGTGGTGCAGTTGGTTTATCAAAGCTTTTTCCACTGGAATCTGCCAGTGTGGCTAGAAATGTAGACAGGAGCTGTGAGAATGAACTAAACATTAAAGTCGTGGACTGTAAAAACCCAAAACAATTAGCTGAAAGACGCTACAATGCTCCATAGAGTTGTGTGATAATAATCTGTCAGTTTGTTCTGACACTGCAACACGTGATAGGAAAGGTATATACATATATACAGCTTCACTTCTACCATGTGTAGTTCCTTTAGCTCACCTTGGTCAGCTGATCCAGGTTCACAGGTGTAAAGGGGCGTGGCCTAGGCAACAAAGGGAAGTGAATTGTTTGGGGAGGAGAGAGGTTTTTGGAGGGAGGCAGAGGAGTTATGTAAGCTCTTTGCTATCTACGATTGAGAAGATAAAAGACATTAAACTCTTATTTTTTATACAGCAGTACTTCACCCATGTGGAGGAGTTCAGTGGGAGGAGAGGACCAGAAGAACTTAGCAGAGGACTGGAGGTGAACACTAGGCCGGACTGTCAATCTAGAAATCTACTCCCGGTGAGTTTGATCCTTTTTGGTTGGGTTTTGGGTTTTTGCAATGAATTGCTGTTCCTGATTTATACTTTGGCATTTTGAAATGAGGACATGTATTTCATTTTTTGCTAACTGGAGTCTCAGTTTGAAGTTTTTGGACTTTCCAGTCAGACTGTAGAAAGAGGTTTTCTTTGAGTTGGACTTTACTTGTGTACACCAATGGATTCTTTGTTAACTTACCATGAGGAGGGGGCTGTTTTCTTAATTTGTTGTTCCTTTGTTACAGTTGGGAGGTACCCAACAACAAATTTCCCAACTTCACCAGACCTTAAAGTCCCCATGACACAGAAAGCAGAGTGCTATTTGCTTTGGGACTTGTCATGAATGTGGTGGACCCAGGACCCGTCCTGGCAGCGCTGGCAGGGAATACGGTAGCCTACTGAGGTGGTTTTCTTGCCGGGTTTGTAAAATTAGTACACGCCCTCCAAGTGCAGGATGAGTCACGGGTAACACTAGCGTGGACTAAGGATCAGGTTGGAGCCATGACCGTCTGTGTGACCGTTTTGACAGGCTGAAGGCAGTGCTGGTGGTCCGAGCAGGGCTCAGGTTCTGTCCTTTTGATGTCCTCTTGTAAAGTCAGCAAACACCCTGAGCCCACACACAAACACCGCTTTACCCAAACACACCTCTAATGACCATCAACCTCCTCATCTGAGGCAGCAACGCCGCCAACTCATCCCTCTATTTCTGCCTTTCTGCCTCTTCTTTTCGCTCCTTCATTGCAACCATTCCTTTTCTCTCACTCACTGCTTCTCTAATTTGCCCCTGTGTGTATTACGGGAATCCACTGCATGGCTCCGCTGAAACCGAATCCTCAGAATGGGAGCGGGAGAGCTCGGGGGGGAGGAGGTCGCCCAGGTTTATGGAAGGTCACGGTGGAGCCCACCTAACTTTACTGTGATCAAACAGACGGAGACGTGCTTTGATCGTGAACCTCGCTGGTGCTCCGTCCTGAAGTTATGTAAGCATCACAGGTTCGCAGCGCCACAGCGCCGACCTCCTGTACCACCTCTTCGCAGTCTTGTGACTGTGGGGACGCGGGGATGGTGGAGGGGCATCCGAGCCATGCCTGGAAGGTGACTCCTGGTGCCAGTGTCGGGTTTCAAACTCAATCTACAAAGTGAGAAGCAGAGGCCACGTACCACCGCTGTCAGAGCAGCAAGTGAGATACATATTGAAAAAAAAAAAAGATGAGGGAAGAGAAGCTTCATAAACACCCTCACCGCTGCTATGCATGCTGGGCATGAATGTGAGCTTGACTCCTCGCCACTACTGACAGCCCACAAACCCAAACACTGAGGGAGCGCTTCATTTTTGGGACCAGGGATGGTTTCTGGCACTAAATCCTGAGATTTTATTTATTTCAATTTGGAGCATAACTTGTTATTAAATATTGGCTCTGTGCAAACATCTTCACCACACGAGCTGGGGTTAAGCTGCTGTTGGGATAAAGTCTTAACGGGTTGCAGTCGGTTGTACGACTGGCACCTTTATCACCCGTAATTACACCGTGCTGCTGCTCGTGTAGAATAAAGTTATTTCATTGTGAAACTCTTGATAGATGAAAGATCAGCAGAACACTAATGAACGTTAAAGTTTCTGCTCGATCTGCTCTCTTATGATACATGAGAGATAATTGAGAAATAGTTCTGAGTCCCGACAGGTTGATTCAAACACTCGAGGTGAATCCACTCCCAGACGCCGAGCAGGAATGAGAGGAATGAACCTCGCGCCCACACTCCCTATTGTCATCCTGGGAAACTGGCGGAGGAGCAATTTTTTTTAAAGGATAGTCTCTGTGACGTTCCCACAGACTGTCTAAAACCTGGACATAGTCTCTGTGACTGTCTAAAACCTGAACATAGTCTCTGTGACTGTCTAAAACCTGAACATAGTCTCTGTGACATTCCCACAGACTGTCTAAAACCTGGACGTAGTCTCCGTGACGTCCTCGCAGACTGTCTAAATCTGGACGTAGTCTCTGTGACATCCCTGCAGACTGTCTAAAACCTGAACGTAGTCTCTGTGACGTCTCCACATATTGTCTAAAACCTGGACAGTCTCTGTGACGTCCACACAGACTGTCTAAAACCTGGATGCAATCTCTGTGACGTCCCCGCAGACTGTCTAAAACCTGGTAGTAGTCTCTGAGACTGTCTAAAATCTGAACATAGTCTCTGTGACTGTCTAAAACCTGAACATAGTTTCTGTGACTGCCTAAAACCTGAACAAAGTCTCTGTGACTGTCTAAAACCTGAACATAGTCTGTGTGACATTCCCACAGACTGTCTAAAACCTGGACGTAGTCTCCGTGACGTCCTTGCAGACTGTCTAAACCTGGACAGTCTCTGTGATGTCCACACAGACTGTCTAAAACCTGGATGTAGTCTCTGAGACTGTCCGAAATCTGAACATAGTCTCTGTCAATGTCTAAAACCTGAACATAGTCTCTGTGACGTTCCCACAGACTGTCTAAAACCTGGACATAGTCTCCGTGACGTTCCCACAGACTGTCTAAAACCTGGACATAGTCTCTGTGACGTCCTCGCAGACTGTCTAAAACCTGGACATAGTCTCTGTGACGTCCTCGCAGACTGTCTAAACCTGGACATAGTCTCTGTGACGTCCCCACAGACTGTCTAAAACCTGGACATAGTCTCCGTGACGTTCTCGCAGACTATCTAAACCTAAACGTAGTCTCTGTGACGTCCCCACAGACTGTCTAAAACCTGGACAGTCTCTGTGACGTCCCCACAGCCTGGTGGGGTCAACCTGATGTCAATCCATCAGTCGTTGTTGTTGTCACGTTGGACCTGACTGGCATCTCTCATAAAACACTGCTGCTGGACACCTCGAATAGCGTGCATGCGTGTCAGAATATGTACCGTACGTGCTCATGCATGCGTGTAGACCATCGTTCCTATGCGGCACGCCTTGCACATGATGCGTGCGCCGTTCGAATTGTTTGCAGCTTCGGTGTCGCCTTGCAGACGCAGAACATTCTGCTCTAATGCGTCTAGACGGCAGACATCGGCTGATGCATTAGTCACATTTATAAACAGCTAACAGAAAGAGGCAGACATGATAGCGTGATACAGCACTGTCGTGGTGTCCATGACAGATTATTTGTCAACGTCTCTCACACGGGGGGGGGGCATTTCTGTCTCACCCAATCAAACTCCTCCCTTCACTCCCCCTCTCTATATGTTGCCATGTTGCTGGGTCTCCCCCGGTCGTTGCCAGCTGAAGTGGTGCTAAACTTAACTCCCAGCTTAGCATGAATTTTGGACATTTATCACCACATCCTGCCTTCTTTCCTCGAACACATGTTTGTGTGCCTGCAGCCAAACCGAAGCAGCACGCTATAAGACGTACAGAAAGTAAGAAAACAACAAGCTGAGAGGGAGGGAGTCTGTCCAAAAATATCCTGGAGCTGCACCAACTATAGGACGAGTGGCACCAGCCAAAAATACAACGTATTGTTACGAGGCTGGCTGAACACAAGCTCAGTGCCTGCCGAACTGTTTGCCCCGATAAAACAAAGAAATCTGCGGCTCACGGAGAAGATAAATCACGCTCGATTAAACTTTCCACTTCTCCGGCTTCTTGAAATATGATTATACTCGTGAGTGTGCGAGAGAGACAAAGGCGAGAGTGGGAGTGAAACAGTGTTTACATATCCCAGAGTTCTTATCAACAGCGTCGACTGAGAGCGAAAGCTAATCTCACCTTGACCTTGAACCTCGTGGAGGGTTAAAAAACGAGCCCCCACCCAACGCGCACATGCAACCACACCGCCCTCCACCACCTCCTCCTCCAGACGAGATTTGGCACATTTTTTTATATAAACATTTCTGGCATTTCTGGCATCGAGTGTTGTTTTTAAAAGGAGGATCCAACACATCCAAACTTTATGAAACCATTCCTGATAAGTTCATAAGACTCCCGGCGTGTTTTTATCGGGTTTCACCTGCTTTTAACCTCCGTGAATGTTGCATCAGATGCGCAAATGGATCGAGATTTGTCTAAAAGGCACGGATCAAGATGTTCTGCTGAATCCTGCAGTTGTATGACTTGATTAGAGGGAGTTTACTTTAAGTTTAGATACGTGGATGGATCCTCTTTCATGCAGGCACTGGTGCATCTTACGTTTCTGGCAGCGGCAGCAGCAGCAGTATGTTTGCAATAAGCAGGAGAATAAAGAAGACAAAGAAGACTGAAGTCTGCAGCTGTGGCAGAGGTGGTCAGGCTGCAGTGCTTTGTAGCTGCATGCTATCAACTCGGTTTGGTGTGTTGCTACGAGAATTTATCATCCTTGCCAGAAAAATGTACGTTCAGGTCATTATTATTAATTATTGTGACCCTCATTCATGTTTAGTGTTAGGTGGCCAAAGACGTGGCGCTAAGGCTGGTTACTGACACCTGTAACCACACCCACCTGTCAATCAAAGCGTCCACGCTCTTAATCCAGCCTAACTTTAAGCCTTAATATAATGTGAACAGGTGAGTTGTATATAAATTCACCCTCAGTACAGTTGTCATGAACGGGGAAATTAGCTACAGAGACCAAAACTGTTTTTTGTACCAGGCTGTAAACATGTTTATTTCTGCTGTGAAGTTGGACATTTGAACATGGGGACTTATGGAGACTGACTCACTTCTGGAGCCAGCCTCAAGTGGACGTTAGAGGAACTGCAGTTTTTGGCACTTCCTGTGTAGTAGTAGTATAAAGAGCGTCGACTTACTTTACATACATAACCAACTTTTGTTTCATAATGTTAACCACGTGGCCTGTCTGTGGTACGAGCACGTGTTGCTTCCTCAGATCGTGAGTCTCTGCAAACATCGATCAAGCAAAGGTGGAGATACTTCACTGGACAAGTTAGCATGTAGCACTAACAGAAAACTCAGGGGAAGTTGTGGGCCAACTACAAAGAACTTCTGGTGTGCTAGCGTGGCTTAAAGATGTAGAGGTGGACCGGCAAACTCGTGTTCTGTGAAGTAAAACTACAGTTTGGTGATTTTGAATAGAGCATGCAAGAGCTGTAGCACTGACTATGGATCAGTACCTCATACAACCACGCTTCAAATAACCCAAACTGTCCCTTTAATTCCCCTTAAACATCTTTTACTTCTGCACTACAAACACACACATTGAGCCTCACATCTACGATCTACATTAGCGTCAGGAGTAGGCAGAAATCTGTCAGCAGAGTTTGACTCGGTCTGATTTAAAGATATATCGCCTGAGCTGGTGGACGGTAAGAAATCAAGAGCTGATGACAGTCAGTGTAGTCGACCGAGACTTACTGCTTTTCTGGGAATCTGATCCCCCCTTTTTTATTAGATCAGAAAAAAAAAAAACACGACTGTGCTTCGCATAAAGTCGTCCTCATATTTCTCTGTCAACACCTGCTCGTCCGGTCCAACCGTGAGAGCAGACGTCCGACGGGGTCGGTCAGGCCGTGGTCATCCAGTGAGGCTCGATTACTCTATGTAGCAAGAAGCTGTGGCACCTTTGGGGAGAGGAGGGGGTTTGGACTTCTGTGCTGTTATTCTGTTGTAATGGTTTTCACTGCAGAGAAAGATTGAGAACTCGGCAGCTGTGCAAACACCAGCAGGTCTGTGGGTGTTTGAAGGGGAAAGAGGCTTTGCTACCTGACGCTGTGCCGGTCTGCAGATACTGATTTCATCTGGACTCTGTGTCCTCTGAATAAATGTGCAGGTATTGCATTCTGCTCTGATTGCTCTCATGTTTCTGTATTGATCAGGATGAGTCCAGGTGCAGCTCTTTCAGGCACATCTTTTTCCCCCTCCTGCTGATTGCCAGAATAACTGTGACCACCGCGGTGCATTTTTCCTTTAATAATTTCCATGCGTCTCGCGAAGGGATTGAGAAAATTGCTGTCATAAGTGCTGCGCAGACGTACGCTGCTCTGTGCACGTTAAAGTAAACACAGAGAGAAACTCGCCCTCTTCTTTGTTTACCGCGCGTTTCCAGTCGCCAAAAAACAAATACAGCAAATTGGCCTTAATCAAAACATTGTGAAAGTGCAAATGATTTTCGAACGCAGCCTGCTCGTCTAACTCGAGCAGTAATCCCATTTTGAAACATGTGACAGTAAGTAATGTATAGCATCTCTGTCCTCTAATTCCCCCAAACCCGCACAAACCTTTCCTCATCTGTGCAGCCTCTCATTTCCCCCTCGGCCGTAGCCATTAATTAGCACTCGCTTATAGGAAACAGATGACTTTTTTAATAAATTAAGGGTCATGTTTTGAAATGCTTTAATACTTCCATACCGGTTCCTAAGCAGGAACATGAAAGCATTCCTCTGCTGGGTTCAAAATTCGAGAGAGATTTGAGAGTGGCAGGACAGCTGGGTTATTCTGGCCACCACAGCTCGCCATCGTTCTCCTTTTCCCAGGCGCAGCCAGGCCAGGCGGGCTGATTCATTACACTAGAGCCTGCATTTACCATAATCAGTGCCCTCTATCTATCTAGGGCAGCTCCTCCATAACCGTTTCAGCACTCAAGATTAAGCCCAGGCTCCCTCGCCGGGGTTTGCCATATCTTACCTTACCCCGGCAGCATTCCCCTGGAGTCAACTCCTTCCAGACATTTTGTGGTTTCATCTCAAGTTCTCCACTTCAGGGAGATTTTCCTGATTAGTGTCACAGAGCTCGGTGAATGAAATGGCAGAGGTTTCCCCTCCTCCTTCAATAGTGCCAGGCCTTCAGCCCCGTGTAAGCCTTAAGTCCTCCATCATTTACATCTATAGGATTTGTCATGCATGGCTTGCCCAGTTTCTGGTCCAAAACAACGAGCAGCTCTGATCCTCCTCGAACAAGTCTCTCCTAATGTCACACTGTGTTCTTTAAAAGTTTTCATTAAACTGGAGCTGTGTGACCTCCCATGATTTTATTTTCTCTCCTGGCAAATTCAGAGGCACAAGCGTGAAACTCTGTGTAACATCTGACATTGGACGACAGCCCGGTCACCACCGAAGGATTTATGTGGGTAGATGGTTCCCCTCAGCGCTAAACAAAGGCGAGCAAACACAAATGAGTTCTCGTAAACGGGGCTGACTCTTGAAGCACCTCGTGCCTCGCTTTCTTCTGGACATTGGTGACGAATCTTTTACTGCAACAGCTGAGTCACTACCCCGTTTATTTTATTTTATTTTATTTTATTTGTAATCTTCTTAATTTCAGCAGATAAAATTGTCGTGTTTATGTCCAACTCTTTTGGCTTCTCACAGCGTAACTAATCTGGGCATGGCTGGTGTTCTGCTTCTGCACTCTGTCGCTTTCTTTTGCATTTTTTTTTTTTTCAAGAAGAAAAATGGCTTTCATTTAAGAGCAGAGAAACAGAGCAGACCGGAGGGGGAGTCTTTACAACACTCGGTCACTAACAACACCAACTGAAACGCTTTTCTTCTCCTAATGAGACAGATAATTTCTTGGCTCGTGCTGAATATGGGTACTCTGTCTAACTGGCCACCTTTGGCTTCATGCGTTTGGTATTTTATAATACCACAAACCATGGGAATTAGCTTTAACTGCACAAGCCATTGACTTTTGACTCGGGTTTACAAAGTTTCTCTGTTTCTTTACTTTTCTGTTCTTTGTGAATCGACGGCATCTCCACAAAGAGGCTTCGCCACATGTTCCTGATTGAAGTAATTGAAGGGAAAACAGTGTATTTAACACTAATTAAAGGATTACATTAATTATCTTACGCTCTAGTAACTTCTAAAGTGGGTTTGTGGTTACAGAAAACTCGCAGGTTAGATCCGACCAAGAAACTCTTCTTTTATGCAGATGATGTTGTTTTATAGTTACTCATTACATTTAATTAAGAATTAAATGAGACAGTCTGAGAGCTGAAAATGTTTAATCTTAAACATAAAACTAAAAGGCTACTACATCTACTACTGCAACAACTACAACAACTGTTAGAACTACAGCAACTACTACTGCTACTGCAACAACTACTACTTCAACAACAACTTCTACTGCAACAACTACTGCAACTACTATTATTAGTGCAGCAACTACTACTGTACAACAACTACTACAAGTACTCTGGCTGGTAGAGGTTGCAGATTGCAATCAACTGAATACCCCTTGCCTCACCTTCCTTTCCAACACTCGTTATATTTAATATTTGCCATATTCTGTAAACGGAGCCTCATAAATCTGACGAACTGGACTTTTTTATATGCGGAGAGTCAGAGAGACTTTTTGTGACTTTAAAACTGTATGCTTGATCATATATATGGGAAAAACAAGACATGCAAAATGTTTAGAGATCGTGACAGACTCTGTGGTTAACCTGCGAGGAGAAGGCAGCTTTGCTTTATTAGTTCAGCCTGTGCAAAATGTTTTAATTTAAAGACAAAAAAAACACAACGTTACTAATAAGAAGGCATGTAAATAAAGCTGTATGTACGCTGACTGTACCCTGCGTGCTGGTGGGAGCTGGCAGCCTGCACGGCTTTATATTCTCTGTGTGAACAGAGCACATTCCTGCAGCCTCCTGTTCCCCGCTGCTGCTGCTGCAGAGAGGAACTTTAACTGCCCTGCATGGCATTTTACAAAGCAGGAACACACACTTTCAGTCGTTAACTTCGCCTTTTATTACCCTAAAGTAGCCAGGAGAGAAAGGTGCCATATGCAGGCTTCTTCATTGTCCATGTCCGCTGACTATTTTACACATATGGTAAAATGTTTTAGAGAATTCAGAGCTTGAATCTGAGCTTTTTTTTTTTATCATGATCAGATGGTGGAAAGCTTGCACAGACGCACCACTGTATCTAATCAGATAATTTCTGTAGCTCAGGAAGTGAGTGATGTGAGAAGCACGATGAGGTCCACAAGGCACAATTGGAGGAATGGGTGCAGCTTTGAACCAATCACATGACCCCGACCGAAACCTCTCCTCACCCCTCTCCTGGTCATCGCACACCGCCTGTTGGCAGCCCCGCACTAAACAAATATACAACCCAGTCTGTGGTCCTGTTTTGCTTCCTCTCTCTCCGCCGCTGTCTCTGATGCCCTTGACTTTGTCTTCAGCGCTAATTCTCTGAGGTTAGGACAATAAACACCACACCGATGGGCTCGAGTCCAGCGAAGAGGCCACGCTTCCTGTCTGCATGAGCCGGTCTCTGGGAGAAAGAACAGAGGATTGACAGGAAAGAAGGTCAGGGAGACCGAAAGAAAAGGTAGATGAGGCAGAGAAAAATGTGGAAAGATAATATGTGTGTGAGGGAGTAAGAAAAGGGGGTAGGACAGTTAGAGAGGAGGAATGTGGTGCACGACTGTGTATGTGATCACCTTTCTAAGGCTTTATTTGCACCGGAACAGTCTGCTGGATTTCCCAGAACCAACAACTGGTTTTTGCCTTGAACGCAGCCCAAGTCAGAGTCTTATTTCTTCCCACGGCGAAAACGTCTTTTATGCTTCAGTATCTGTCTGGATTCAGATGTTCACACGAGCTGCAGCTCATGTTTGGATGCAGAGAACTCAAAAGTTATTTGAAAGGAGCAAAATAAATAGTTTGATTATATTAGTACTGCTTAAAGAATCAGGTAATTATAGATCCTGAGACACTGCAACTACTTCAACTACTACAATACTGACCACTACTACAACTACTGTAACAACTACTACATCTACTACAATGCTGACCGCTACTACTGCAACAACTACTGCAACCTCAACAACTATTGCAACCTCAACATCTATTACAACTACTACAACTACAGTAACTACTGCAACTGCTGGAACAACAACTACGACAACATTGGCCGCTACTACTGCAACTATTGCAACCTCAACAACTATAGCTACTACTACAACTACAACAACAACAACTACTGCATCTGCAACAACTTCAACTACTACAACACTGACCACTACTACAACTACTGCAACAACAACTGCAGCAACTACTACAGCTACTACAACACTGACCGCTACTACTGCAACAACTACTACAGCTACTACAACACTGACCGCTACTACTGCAACAACTACTACTACATCTACACTCCAGCGTATTTCTGGTTGCAGCTAACTCGTGAGGCTTCGTGAGCCTTCAGAGAGCTCGAGCTTGTTGCAGGATCTGTGCTGCGAGCTGCCTTGTTGCCTCGTTGCCTCTCTGTGTGTCTTTTGAGACATCTGGCTGCAAGCATCTTTAGGATTCCATCAATACCACAGCAAGGGGGGAAACCCCACAGCTGAAAAAAAGGCAGCCTCAGCAGTCTGAGTGTGAGCCAGCTCGTATCAACTCCAACAAGCTCTCAGTCATCTTGCAGAGATCTCTGAGCTATAGATCTGGTCCTGCCAAGAGTCGGGGAGCCAGAGGAATGAGGGGTGAGGTGCAAAGAGGGGTGTCCAGGAGGGGGGGAGGTCGTGTCTGCGTCTCTCTCTCTCTCTTTGAATGGCATCGAGGCACTTCCAGCTGTTGTGCTTCATCTTGGCAATTAGCTGTAATCAACTCTCTGAGCTCTCTGGGTGTTCTAACACACTTTCACACGCTGGCACTCCACCGGATATCCCTCATCACCACATCCCCAGTCACACACACACATACACACACTCTACCTGGGAACGGCGTGGAGCTTTAACCTCCTGTAAAAGTGGAGAACGTACAAGAACATGGGTGTGCACGTGTGTGTGTGTATATGTGTGTGGTGGTTGTTTGTAGCCAGGTCTCTCTGGGCCTCTTCAGCCCCGTGGCTCTAACTCTGTTCAAGCTCCACCATGTGTTGCACACATGTTCCCATCAGCCCTGTGAATCAGTCTTTGTGCAGAGCAGCATCCTTCACAGCAGTTACTGTATATCCTCCTCGGTACAAACACTGTGACCCGGTCCGCCTTTCCACCCCGACGAACAAAGTGGGTGTGCATACCCATGGGGACTTATGTACATACACACTGTGGAGACATTTACACATGCAACATGAGAGAAATTTAAGTTTTCGTGCACAAAGAGCCGAGTGTTATCCCCCGTTACCTTCCTCCAGATCTACTGTGACTGATCCCTGTTACCCAGGCGGATTACGGGATAGTCCTGTGACTCTCGCTGTGCCAGTTCTCATCTTCGCAGTGTGTGGGCCGAGATTTGGCCTGCAGAGGCACCGCGGGGCAGGCGGGCAGGCAGGGAGGACTGCTGCTGCTCTGGGCAACAGCTGCTGAACAAAATGGAGTTGAAACATTCCTCTCCCATAGAGTTCCCATAAACAGGCCTCAGATATGATTTTTACATGCTAAAGATGCACCTTGCTGCAGAGTAACCGCGCATCACGCACTGTGTGTGTGTTTACATGCTCACAGAGCATCTTAACCTTCAATATCAGACTAAAATTAACTTGAATCTGCAAGTTCAAGTTTTATTTGCATGACTCAGACACTTTCTGGATCTATTTTCCCGTTCATGACAACTGTACTGAGGGTGAATTTATATACAACTCACTTGTTCACATTATATTAAGGCTTAAAGTTATGCAGGATTAAGAGCGTGGACGCTTTGATTGACAGGTGAGGGTCGTCACAGGTGCCTTGTTTGAGCAGTAGAGTCAGCTTTAGTTGGAGCTAAAGATAACTTTGGAAATGAAAAAGCGAGATTAACAACTATTAAAAGTGTCTGCAGTTGAGTTGCATTGTGGGTAATGTAGGCACCATGGTTTCTCAAAGGTAAAAAGGTGAGTATTAAACCTTTTACCCGGTGCATGCTGCACATATCTGCACTGAGCACAAATATATAAAAATTCAACTGAGCCAGAAAAGTAATAATACCCATCCATTCATGTTCAGTTCCAAAATCCACTAATGTTGCATGTGGTGCGACTGAATACTTGGCTGAAGTCTTATTTGGTCTGTGGCTCTGAGATGGGGGGAGCAGAAACGTTGGAATAACAAAATGCTCCTGATGCCAGAACCTCCTCATAGATCCTGCCAGGGTGTCAACATGCCCCGCAAGAATGTGCTGAGCTTCACTCTGGCCAGGGGTCAGTCGAGTGTGTGTGTGTGTGCATGTGTGAGTGTGTGTGTTTCTATCTGCTGGATTCACTATCTGTATGCATGTGTGTGTGTGTAGGCGTGTTTGAGTGGGTTTAGGATGAGTCAGCTGTGAGGTGAGGAGCTCAGGTTGGAGGAGGACGACCGCTGACCAATCGAAACCGAGACCAAGTCAGTTAGACTCTGATGAAACCCAAACTACTGTCACTGCACTGAGTAATGAGGTCGGGTTCATGAGTCCATCGCAGCTCTGAGCGGCTAATCAGGAGGCAACATCCCTGACGTGTTCGATATTTTTCTGATTACATTCCCCTCTTACACCCTCAGCACCAAAACTGCAGTTCCTCAAACGTCCACTTGAGGCTGGCTCCAGAAGTGAGTCAGTCTCCATAAGTCCCCATGTTCAAATGTCCAACTTCACGGCAGAAATAAACATGTTTACAGCCTGGTACAAAAAACAGTTTTGGTCTCTATAGCTAATTTTCTGTTTGCTGCTTGAGACTAAGAGAAGAGAAAGCATTGCTAGCTGCTGGTTTGTCCTCTTATGGACAAAAATAGATCTTCAAACATCATTTTTGGCTGATCCTCTTCATCGAACCTGTCCTGTCCTCCTGGGACGAAGTGTTTCTGACATCCAGACACTCTCTCAGCTGATCCTCTGACAGACCCTGTGACTGTGCATTCATATGAGCTTGAAGAAAAGCTCAGAGAAATCCTGCTAACCGAATTCCTGATCTGCATGCGGTTTATCAGCACGGCGACCGAAAACCACGACGAGCTCTCCATCAGATGGAGGTCTGGCCTGTGTTCACTGAAGCAAAAGAGGCTCGCACAAATTG
The DNA here is from genome assembly GCA_028641955.1 of Protonibea diacanthus. Lineage (NCBI taxonomy): Eukaryota > Metazoa > Chordata > Actinopteri > Sciaenidae > Protonibea > Protonibea diacanthus. The sequence goes on from CM053985.1 coordinate 25,630,213, forward strand.
GTGTCAGCTGTTGAGATCCTTGCAGATTTTTGGAGGTGCACCATTTAGTTTTTAACATTTTCGGTGGATGAAGTTGAGTTTGATAAGAGTGCAGCAGCAGCAGAGTTTAAAAAAAAAAAAAAAAAACGGTGGCTGGAGGCTGCTGCAGTGCAGATTTTGTGTCTGGAGCTCGAAGCAGGGCTCCTTCCTGTCTCTCACAGGATGTGGGGTATCCTGTCTGGCAGCAGCAAAGAGGGGCGCCCAGCTTCAAAGGCAGGAGGAAGTGGTCAGGGGATGGAGAGAGAGAGAGAGAGAGAGAGAGAGAGGTAGGCAGGACAGGGGGAGGAGGCAAACAAGGCCAGAGCCTGAGCCCTGCAGTGCTGGAGAGGCCTCTTGAATTCACCGTAAACACACGGTGTTAAAAAGCTGCAAATAAGAGCGATTTATGCTTTAAAAGAAGTCACACTCTGACATTCAGATATTTATTAAAGATCAGCTACTCATGAAGTACAATACTCTATTCAGTGTTGCTGCTGCAGCAGAGCTCGGCTTTGCTTCCTACAGACCCTCTTGTTCTATTTACAAGTGAGGGGGCTCCTCTGAAAGACATTTGCAAATCTTGACTTCGAAAATATGTGCAGTTGGCACTCGGAGACGCGCCCTGTTCCACATGGCATCTGAGTCATGCTGCAGTCAGTGGCAAATGTGTCAAGAGCCTGCACACACAAGCAGAGCAAACAAACGGCAGGGAAACAAGTGTCCAAGAGGAGAAGGAGACGAGGAGGGATGAAACCGGGAACGAAGGAGTCAGAGAGGTTCCCTAATTACACATGTAACGGTAAAGACGGGGGCTTTTAAACTCATTACACTCTCCTGTAATTTCATGCTTGTCTCGCAGAGAGAGATCAAAGAGCAGCAGAGGAGGAATCGAGTAATTATCACTTAAAAAGATGAAGCATCTTTGCTTCGCCTTCGCTGTAAACCCTTTTCCTCTCTCCACATGTGTTTGACATTAAGCCCGTCCTGTGCCCCACATTGGGAAAAGACGTTCGAGGACCTCTTAAGAGGGGGGACGGACTGAAAAAGGAGGCCCGAGGCACGAGGAGGACTATTTATAGATGTGGGTCACACCAAGCTGCCACTAATTATTCAGGTTCATCACAGGGAAACGCAGCGAGGCGCTTAGTTTGTGAACATGCAGATCAGATAAAATTCAACTTTACTGCAACAAAATGCAACTCGGCATCTGACAAGAGGTGCAAAGCAAGAGTGTGTGTAGAGATATGTGTGTGTGCATACACGGGCCAGTTCAGCCAATCAGAAAGCTTCAAATCAAAATTCGATGAGGCTCATGGGAATTGTAGTGTAGATTGATACGACGGACCGATGAAATTATGATATTTCTCAGGTAAAGGAGCAGAAAACACAGTCTGCAGTCTGGTTAATGATCAGGAGGATACATTTATTTTATTTTGACCCGAAAGAACCACAAAAACTCTATTTTCTATCATGTGTGCTGCCTGCGCATGAAAACAGTGCAGTTCTGGGACCTGTAAATTACAGAAAGATATCGAATAAAGAGAGGACAGAAATTTTAAAACATCAATTCAGACATTAAAAATCATCATCAAAACCACGGTCATGCAGATCTACAGCGACCTAGATTTCATTTTCAATCCTTAAAGTGACTTCTGTCCATCTTGGATTCACAGTGCTGCTTTGCATGCGTAAAAACCTGCATCACTTTGTGTAGTGCAGCTCGGCGGTGGCTGTCAAAGGAGTGCAGAGTGTCACTCATTCATTTTCCCTCCCACCGCTGACCTCCCAGTCCGTTGACTCATGTCCCTCGATGAAATGCAGCGCCTGCTGTGACTCAAAAAAAGCTTGAGCTGGGCTGTTTCAAGCTTTATTTAAAGGAGACTTTATTTTAAATGTTGACATGTATTTAGATTTTACTGCTAAATTTGATATACTGCAGCCTCACCCTTCACCACCGCCCAGCGTCGCTCGCAGCTACTCGCTCAAGTTGTCTGTTTAGTCCCTGATGTGTAACCGTGCCTGCTTTCCCATCCGCCTGCAGTTTGAGGTCAAAGGGAGTCAACCCGAGAACCTACCGCCCCACCAAACCTCCTCCGATGTTCAACTGTCACTCGTTTTAGGACGGGGCATTTCATCTGGTCAGAATATTGCTTTTCAGCGCCGTGAAAACAGGCGCACGCCCAAAAATACTTGGCCTCCTCCCAGAAAGTAAAGAGTTGGTGTTGGTGGTGTTGGTGGGGGGAGTTTGTGGCCATGAACAGAATAACTCCACAGCTTCAGCCCTCGAGATGACTGTTCCACGTCCAGCAGCGACAGTTTAACCTCCTGCCAGCAGCAATCAGCCTCCATAGCCGCTCTGCCAGCTTTCAGGTGTGGGAATCTCCTCAGTGCCAGGCAGCCATCAATGTAATTTAGCCCATTAAAGATGCAGTGCGGAGGCCTGAGAGCTGCTGGCAGGGAGGTTCACACACACCACTCCCAGCTTCAAACTGAGGAGGGAGGCGGACTGACCAGCTGATTCACTGAGCTAGTGCTTTGAATGTTTACATCAGCCTGTGAGCGTCTTTACGTGGCTGAATTTGAGGCCCAAGCTTCGTAAAATCTCCCGACGGGCCCTGAAATGGTCTCCGTGCTGCAAACAGCCAGTGACATGCGGACACTATGAAGCCATTCAGGGTCTTTTTCCTGCATGTTTTTAGGCTTCCACTCCTCTATGAGCAGGACGCCTGTTTCACCACGATACACACACTCACACCGACGACAACTCGTCTCAGAGTCGACTACATTCACCACCTTTTCCCCTTAAATATATTAGCTGCACGCGGAGGCGTATCTGCTGTCTTTGGCCGTGCGGTGCAATGCTTGGCATGCAGCGACGGTAACGTAAGTCTGCCGGTTGCAGATCTGAGTCCTGCAGTGGAGCTCATCAGGCATTTCTGTGTGAATGCAGAGCTGGAGGCCGAAACTTGTGAGTGTTTGTAAGCAGTGACAGGAGACACCTAGTGGCCTGTTTGGATCCTGATGCAGATAAAATGTCTTTTCTCCTCGAGTCAGACAGAGGCAGAGTTTACCTCCTGTTGATCCACACTGACCTGTGATCAGGTGAACGGTGTCTCTGTCATTCGTACGTCTGTTCTCACACTATGTAACTTTGGGCTCCGGGTCGGGAGAAGTACGTAACGCTTTACGGCCCTGAGTCACACACCACCAACTACTTCACTGATTTTGGTGAAACTGGATCATATTTTATGGAGAAAATGTTTTCTGGTTTTCCCTCTGATGTCCTCCGGCTGCTCCGCCTCAACTCTCTGTGATTTACAGAGTTTATGATGGACAGTGAAGTAAACTGCTGACAGCTGTAGCTGCTGTTAGCTCATGTTAGCTCAGTCTGTTAGCCAGGCTGTGAGCTCAGAGCACCGGGGGGAGTGTTAGTGTTTGTACCACAGGTGTTTTGGACCATCAGGAAGAAGAGGAGGCCGGTGTTGTGCTAGAATAGGAGCTGGGTGAGCAGGCAATGTAACCGGGCTCAGCAGTCTTGATAGATATCATTAATGGCAGAGGCTGAGAGAACCAAGAGGACGTTGACAGAGGAAGCTAAGAAGGTAGAAAAAGGGAAAAAAAAAAAACTGTAGCTGCTGTTAGCTAATGCTAGCTGTGACGTTACTCTCTGGACTGGGAGCTCAGAGTAATGTTTGTATGGGCAGTGTAACCGGGCTCAGCGGCCTCTATGGACATAATGGCAGAGGAGAAGAGAGTGAAGAGGACGCTGACGGAGGAAGCTAAGAAGAGAAAAGGAGAGAGTGAGCGAGCAAGAAGCCGCCGGACAAGAGTAAATCTGGGACTGACTTTTAGTGGTTGGTGAGAGCTTGGTGAAATAAAAGGCTGAAAGACAGACGCCGAGCTGGGCTGACTGCTGTTGGTGACCTCGCCTGTCCATATTTACCACAGTGAGGGCAACAAATCACAAGAACACAAACTTCTACGCTGTGTTGCTTTAACTCCGAGCGTGGTGGACGGCAAAGCGAGCTGTCAGACGGAGTTCTGCTGTGAGGAATGGGGAGTCGGCGTGAGGACCACATGGGGACGCGCTCGCCTGTTGACGATCCAGCTTTTAATATGCTTGAATTGGCACAGGCGTTAATGCAAGCTAACTCCAAGGCTCAGCTTTAATTATGCTCCTGCCAGAGACTCCTTTTCCCATCAGGCCTCTCTCTCTTTTCACCCTGATGGTTGCCATGCCGATTACTCTGGCTGTGTTTTGACAGTCCTCTTGGTTAAAAGGTGGCGGCGGGTCAGAGCCGAGGTGGTAATTATAAGTGCGGCGGACATGAACATACATATTGCATGTGGACGAGCGGCTCCATTAAAACTTCCAAAGCGTGGCTCCTTCCCAGCGACAGAGGGCTGCTTGTTGCTCGGCCTCACGGTCTCTCGGCTCGGGACAGAGGCGGCAGTGCCGGCGTGCCAAACGGTGGAAGTGGGTCAGTGCTCAGTCACACAGTGGCTGTAACACATACATCACGCGTGCACCTGTACAAACATAGAAAGGGAGGGGAGGGCGGAGGAGAGGCTGGAGTGGCGTCACCGTCCAAACTTTGAGTTTCGAACAGTCTGCACAGAAAACGCTGTGTGCCTCGGCCGTGGGTGCAAATTAAAGACCCAACGTATAGATTCAGTAATTTGTTGAACATGCTGCAGTCTGTCTGACGCACAACAAGGACAAAGCCAAGACCGCAGAGGCGACATATTTTACAGCCTTATTTGCATTCAGCGGTTTCTGTTCTCTTTGTAGTTCACACAGCCTATAGCTTTTTTCTCTGTGACTCAGCAATCTAGCAGACGAACGCAGACAAACTGATGCCAGAGCCTGTGTGGTTTCTCTGTACTGTATGTTTAGGCATGTCTGGAAGCAGCAGGGTGGTATTTTATGTCAAAGGTCTCTGCGTTCACGGATGCAGAGGCTTCTGTTGAAGCCAGTCGGAGATGGAAACTGAGAGAAAAAGGAGTGGAGGGAAACTAATTATGACAATTAAATACGAGTTCGCTTTGAAGTGCAAATCCACATTTCCAAATCTTCTTCCAAATGGAATAATTATCGTACAAGACTCTGCGAGAGTCGACGGCAGCGATGCTCCAGATTCGATGAAGTTCGAAGACCTGAGAGGGGCTGCTGCTGTTTCTGGGTGAAGATGAGTGACGTCCAGAGGCCGACTATGAAGTTCCCGCCTGGTGACGCTGCAATAAAGTCTTATTCTGCCACATCAACATCAATCCTGAAGTTTATTATTTTTATCTGATGAATATTATTATTAATTAGCTATAGAGACCAAAACTGTTTTTTGTACCAGGCTGTAAACATGTTTATTTCTGCTGTGAAGTTGGACATTTGAACATGGGGACTTATGGAGACTGACTCACTTCTGGAGCCAGCCTCAGGTGGACGTTAGAGGAACTGCAGTTTTTGACACTTAAATCCATCCTGATATACATGAATGTTTTTTTTTACTCATAGCCACTAATTTAAACCTGCTGGAGGCACAAAAACACCAAAATATTGAGTATTATATAAAAACTTTGACCTGCTGGTTGCAAGACGAGTCTAAGATCGTATGCCAGCGTTTTGATTGGCACGAGTTTGTCGGGTTTTTAACGTCACCTCAGAGTTTGTGATCTTGAATATGAAAAGGTGGCTGCTCCACCAACCCACCGTCTCCACCAGCTCCACCCTGACGTCTGCTTCGTCCTCGCAGCACGGCGCTGCCATGAACGACCTCGAGTAAACAACTTCTGCTTAGTTTTTTTTGTGTGTGTATGAATAAATTGCTGCAGGCCTGTAAACTTTAACAGCTGTTTTGTTGCTCATTTGCACTTTCCTGTGCGGCTCATGTTGTAGAGTGGAAAATGTCCCCGACAGCTCGCCTGTTATGAATTTACTCGTTCCCGTAAAACATTTCTTTCTGTCTTTCTTCCCTTCCAGCGTTTGGACGTGCAGGTCTCCACTTTTTCATTGAGGGAAACTTGTTAAGAGAAACTCCTGTAAAGTGGTTCGTTAAAAGAGTTTATAAGTGCGAGTTGATTAAGGAGCTTTTATTTTGAAAAATACAGATTATGTTGCACCTATTAATACAAAAGGCCACTTTGCATGCTGATTAGAGTCAGAGCGATCATGGTGAGGGTGATTTTCTGTGCAGGGTCTGTTCAGTGTGAGCTGCTGACTCTGAATCACAGCTTTTAAAGGATGATGGCTCTCTAATGTTACCAGTAAACCCCTGAATAAGCAGGAAAAGGCCGCCTCGATTGGAGCTTGTTCACCTGAGCAAACAGCTGCTGAATACACAGGTTGGTGTTGGATGCTGGCGTTCCCCCCTCTTCGACCAAGTTTTTAGAGTGAAAAGTAAATATCCCACCGCGGGGCTGAAACAGTCCAGAACAGGCACCGTTCAATCCTGAATCTGTTCGCCATGATGAGAATCCGTTGCCAAATATGTCGATCTAAATTTACTCAAAGTGCCAGCTGAGCACACAAATCACATCACCCTCACATTCACGGTTTGTGTACTCCCCACAGATCTTAAGTACGGTGTATTTACGCCTTGTTTATCGAGAATGTTGAAATATTGTTGTCCCTGTTGGCAGCCGCAGCCCGTCATTTTCAGAGCGGTAATGAGAGTTTACCTGCAGTAATCATCGGCGATGCGTCTGCACGGCTGCAGCAGATGTGTCCTCTCCGCCCATGAAGCTTCAGAGGAGACGGACTAACCGTGGGAAAGACATCTGAAGGAGTTCAGTTCAGAGTGTAATCCCCCAAAAACAGCACAACACACAGCAGCAGCTAATATTACTGACTAGTCCAACAGCAGTCAGCCCAGCTCGGCGTCTGTCTTTCAGCCTTTTATTTCACCAAGCTCTCACCAACCACTAACAGTCAGTCCCAGATTTACTCTTGTCCGGCGGCTTCTTGCTCACTTCTCCTCTGCCATTATGTCCATAACAGCTTTTCGATCTGTCACTCTTTCTTTTACCTTCTTAGCTTCCTCTATCAACGTCCTCTTCAGTCTCTTCTTCTCTGCCATTATGGAAGTCACTTGCCCAGCTCTGGTTCTGGCATGACACCGGCTCCATTCACTGTCAGCATTCCCCTGTAAACCTCATCTTCTTCTTCTAGTGGTCCAAAACATCTGTGGTACAAACACCAACACTCCCCCGGCGCTCTGAGCTCACAGTCCGGGCAGCACGGCTAACGAACTGAGCTAACATTAGCTAATAGCAGCTAACATTAGCTCACAGCCGCAAACAAACTGAGCTAATATTAGCTTACAGCAGCTAACATACTGAGCTACCCTTAGAAAGCAGCAGCTAACAAACTGAGCTAACATTAGCTAACAAACTGAGCTAACATTAGCTCACAGCAGCTCACAAACTGACCTTACATTAGTTAACAAACTGAGCTAACATTAGCTAACAAACTGAGCAAACATTAGCCAACAGCAGCTAACAAACTGAGCTAACATTAACAAAAAGCAGCTAATAAACTGAGCTAACATGAGCTAACAGCAGCTATAGTTGGCAGCAGTTTACGTCACTGTCCATCAGGTCAGTGTAGCATCAACATGATCTGCATTAGCATAACTTAGCATAAAGCCTGGCTCCACCAACACCTTTTAAAACTCCCTAATTAGCACGTTAAACCTCTGAAGTATTTAAATGTAAAAACAGTGAGAAGTTGGTTTTATGTGTGCCGATAACGTTTTCTTGGCTAACTCCAGTAGCTGCTGCGACTCCCTGCTGGTGCCTGGAGACCAAAATGAGGTCGATCATGGCAAGACTTCAGGACTCCACAGTTTGGGCAGAGCTATCAGTGAGTCTTCATCTAACGTGAACCGAGCTCTGTGGAGGCTGCGGCTGTGTTAGTTTACACCTCGCCTGTCACGTCGTGGCCAGACTGTGGTGTGGTTTCTGTTTATTTATGTGTGGAAAATGCAGAGTTAGACCAACTCTGAGCCCACCAGAAAGGGGCGTCCGTCACACCACAGCTTTATTTTTAGCCTCCACAAAGAAGCGTTTATTCACATTCGTGCTACTGTGCAGCCTCTGCATGTGTTGTCCTGCATCTTTAAACCTTCGATTATTGTCAGTTCAGCTGGGACTAAAAACAACGACCCTGCTCATTGGATACGGCCGCTCCACTTCTTCAACAACATTCGAACATTCTTCAGTGGCATTAGAAAATATTTGGAGAGGGAGGGGGGTGGTGGAAGGAGAGAAACCCAAGACATAAACACGTGGATCTGGGAGAGCTAACAGGCACAAGAGGACAACCTGCCAACAGGAGCTGTGGCTTCCAGGAATGTGCACAAACACACCACCGCTCTATTACCCTCAGCGCCCTCTGAGTATCATCTGTGCTGCTATTTTCTCTTTCTGTCCGTCTCACCTGCAGCTCGCAGACGCTTGAAAGTTGATACATCTGAGCGGAAAACTGCTGAATTCAAATATTTGGTGCCAGTCTTTGCTGCGTTTGTCTTTTAAAGAGTTTAACAGCATCTTAGAGAGTGAAATGAGAAGATTGATACCAGCTCCTTTATCTGTGCGGTAAATATAAAGTTAGAAACCTAAACTCTGTGTCTGTGAAGTGAAGCTGCAGTTCCTCTAACGTCCACTTGAGGCTGGCTGCAGAAGTGAGTCAGTCTCCATAAGTCCCCATGTTCAAATGTCCAACTTCACAGCAGAAATAAACATGTTTACACGCCTATATTCTTTTGTGATGCGAGTTAGATGAGAGGATTGACACCACTCTCATGTCCGTGTGTTAAATATGAAGCTACATCCAGAAGTCGGTTAGCTTAGCTTAGCATAAAAACAGGGGGACACTGCTTGGCCTGTGGAATTTTGTTTGTGGTAAATGATGGGTAATTATAAAAGTGCATGGTTGCATCTTTTTATTTTAAAGGTCCAGTGTGTGTGATTTATTTCCACTTCACAGCTTGCCGTGTTTTATTAAGTGCATCAGTAAGATATTTAAAATAAAAATTAAGACCCTCCTGGACCTGTTGTCCTCCTAAAAGGCCTTACATCTCCCTGCATCATGTTATAAACTTCTTAGTCGCTTGAAAGTGTGTCCTACACACCCCAGTGTTACTGTCTGCTACAGGGAGATTTTTAATATCCTCCCACATGCAATGTTACAAGCTGTTGTGAAGGGTGGAGATGAGCTACTCCTGAAGGTTTGGATACCTTTTATAAAGCAGACCTGATTGGAAGACTCTCTGGCTGCTCTGGTTGAGAGTTTTTGTTGCTCTTTCTATGTTAGGACGTGCAGATCAATCTTCTGGTCCAGCCTTGCTCCCCTTGCCCTCTCTTCACTAAGTAATTACCATAGTGGGGGCAGAGGCTATGATGGCAGTATGTTGTTGTTCCTGCCCCGTTCACTTCGCCTTGACGGCTCACCAGCTGCTCGCTCAGCAGCGAGTCGACAGCGCAGATGGCAGCGTAGTTTACACAACCCCCAATTCCAATTTTTCCCTCCATCAAGTTTGTGTAATTTGTTTCATGCATGCCACGCTCGTCAGGATAATTTCCTTCATCACATGCTGCACCAGTTTAGCACAGACCATCGCAGACTTCTTGTGCTGCTTCACACCATGTGGTGCCCTGACCTCTTTGGACTCGTCGCTTTTCGATACGATCGCGCACCAATGTCACCCAGGTGTTGCATTTATTACCCTCCTGCAGGGTATTTAGAGGTGCAAGTCAGAACACTGTGTCATCTGATGTTGACCGCGAACGCTGCCAAGCGCTCGATTCATTAAGAGCTGCAGGAGCGAAAAACAAGACAGTGAGAGGGAGTGATTTATGTGGTGATGTGTTTATCAGTGATATCGCTCCAGGAAAACAGAAAGGTATTTTAAAATTACAGCTCATATGGAGATGTTCCACCTTAAATGACAGTGGTTTAATTGTTGGAAATGTCAAATCAGACTGAAAAGGTTATGTGTTGTGGTGCAGGTCGGTGCACGCCCCATTTCAGATGTGATTGTTTCTTTGAGTCGTATAAACTCTGAGTGCTTTTGGCAGCGTGTCATTCACGGTAATGCGTCTGAGCGAGTGGCTGATAAAGACTCTTTTCATTGCACGCTGGTGTGCAAAGGCCCGTCGTGGAGTTTTCGAGGCAGAGCTCGTGCCCCTGCCTGAATGAAAATACAACATGGAAAGAATTTCCTGAAATGAAACTCAATCGCTTTTTGCCACTAAACAGCAGAATATGCACTGGAGGAGTCATCAGCAGAGGGCCTCGCTTTGAGTGGCTTGTTAAAGCAGTTCTTATGAAAAGTTAGTCATTAAAAAAACATGTTATCAAATACTTTATTTCAAGAGTTAGATAAGAAGATTGATGGACTGTAAGGTGTGTGTGTGGTCAATATGAAGCTAAAACCAGCAGCCAGTTAGCAAATAAAAGAAAACAGGTTTCAGCCTATTAAAGGAAGTTTTTCCTCGCCGCTGTCACCAAGTGTTTGCTCACGGTTTGAACTGTTGGGTCTCTGTAAATAAAGAGTACAGACCTGCTGAACCTACCTGGTAAGTGTCACGAGATAAAACTGAATTATATTTACTGGAGCGATATGTAAGTGAGAGCCGTGCCCCTGCATGAATGAAAATACAACATGGAAAGAATTTCCTGCTGCAGAAAACGCACTGGAGGAGTCATCAGCAGAGGTCTTGGGTTGCTAAAGCAGTTCTTTACCCCGACAATCAAAAGTTAGACAAGAAAAAAACATGTTGCAGCTCCATGAAAGGGAAATTTCTGTGGATGGAACAGTAACAACACTATTATGTAATTCAAAAATGCACTGAATAATGGTTTTCCTCCTTGCAATTATTCAATTTCCTCCATCCGAGACCTTGAAATGTTCTGACTTTTGTCGCAGCGGAGGGCGAACTGGCAGCCAAGGACGACGGTGGCGCTTACTGAAGATGGTGGAGGCCATAATCCGTGGCTTTCCTGTGCTGACTGGTCTCACAGAGCCCAGCTGGTGTTGGGTTTCCATCCAAGCAGCTGGGCCTGGGTGTTTTGTGGTCCTCTTCAGTCCCTCTTTGAAAGAGGATAGTCAAGTCGAGTCCCTCCATGAGGCCCCGAGGACCCTGCCACCGCCGCCACGCTGAAGAGAGACGTCTTTTAAAAAAGACAACAGGCCAGGCGGGGAGCAGCTGGAAGATTCTGGGAGCGCTTGGCAACAGGTGAACACAGCGCCAGTGTGAAGGAGAATATCTGGCAAGTGACTTGGAAGATCTTGAACCAATGTGGGAACTCAGGATGTTGTCAATATGGGTGTCTGACTCAAATAGCGGGAAGAAATAAAAGAAACCGGTTAAAAGGCAAATGTTTTCAGTTCAGGAAGGTCGCTCAGACAGGGCGGGGCGCGCTGAGCTCTCCTGCTGGGAAAGGCGCAAGGTTAGAAGAAGCTTTTCGGTTACCCCCACAGAGGAAGTGGACAACTTTAGGAAGGGCCTTGACAGTGTGTTGATTGGGCCTTTTCGTCAAATCTGACTGATCTAGTGTTTCTTGATCTGGAAAGGCCTCAGGGTTGAAATGGTTTCCTTGTATTTTGTCTGGCCACACAGATGGTGGAAAATAGCTCTGTAGTGGGTTTTGCTTGGCTCGGCAGCTCTGTTTTATTTGGAGTCCTGCACTAAAGGATGAGTCGCCCAGTTTGACTGGAGTGGGCCCAAGGCCTTTTGGAGATCACACAGGCACTAAAATCCATATGTGAGATGTATAAACAGCAGCCAGTGTTTATTTACAGCATTTGATCCTTCAACATGTACCCAACACTTGCTAGCTCCACACTCTGGGAAGAAGAGCCGAGCTCTAACATACCTGGGCTGGGTCAGGGCAATGCAAGCTCAGTCAGTCAACAGAAACTGAAGCAAGTTTCACAAACATTTCTGTCACTGCTGTACACAAATATCATTCTTACTGCAGATTTTGAGAGTTCAGCAAACAAAGACTCTAAGGAGGTTCATCCTGACCACTGTCACCAAGAGACTGCCCGATGTTTTGATGGCTCAACAGCCCATTTTCCCGAAAAACAAAAGCCCACTGCTTTCCGAAAATACACACCGTCCCTGGAGTTAATATTTTAGTGTAATCGAAGGTTTGAGGCAACAAAAGTTTGGTTTGGTTTGGTTACTTTGGTTTGGGTTAAAAGTTAAGTTCATGATACCAGAGTGTGTACTTTCGGGACAGCGATACCTCGGAGCGGTGGCCGTTTGTTTGTGGAACAACAGGCTCTCGGAATAATGGGTCTTTGGTCTAATGGGACATTTTTCAGACTGTTGAGGTTTCGGAATGATGGACGGTCGTAACAATGGCCTATCAGCATCTATCAAGGTTAAAGAAATAAACAGTTTGACATTTGGCAGTGACACACACTTTGTTTCCCAGAGTTACATCAGAAGATTGATACCAATTGTGATTGCATGCTAAACATGATCGCAGCGGTCCACCGTGTGCAGCTTTCTGCATCTTAGAGGAAGTTTTGCCTCGCCGCTGTCACCGAGCGTTTGCTCATGGTGGTCTGTAAATAAAGAGTGAGTCTCTACCTGCTCTGTGTGGGAAGTGTCACGAGATCAAATTGAATTATATTTACTAGACCGATATGTAAACGGTACCAATCCCGTCTAACTCTTGCCAAGAAAGCTAATAAAAGTATTTCCCAAAACATCAAGTTACTCTGGAGGTGTTGGGAACGTGTTTAGTGGGTCCCTTGTGAGCTTTTTTTTACCTGTAAGTGGGTGATTTTAACGATGGGTGTTTCAGTGTTGGGTTTAGAGGCGTCCATCACTCACAGCATTAAACTGCAGCAGCTCAGAAAGTCTGCAGAAAAAAGCCAAATTCACTTTTTAAAGAGTTACACAGCATACTCACTGTGGGATTTCAAGACATCGCCCTGCCAAAGCCACAGCGCTGCTTTTCACTGCAGTCACTGCCATATTTCACCGATCTCATGTATATGTATAGACTCGCAGCCGCAAGGACATTTCGAGCACTGACCAAGCATTAACAAGTGTCATAGCTTGTGTACCCTTTTCATGGAGTATATGAAAGTTAGTGTACTCATGCGTTACTTGGCACTGGATAAAGTTCCATGGGTTATATTTCAGAGTTGTGGGCACATGAAGTGAAGACGTCAGCAGAATGCTCATCCTTATTGTGACTAGACTCCAGGATTAAATACTTCTATTGAAAACAGAAAACCTACAGCCGTACTCTTTACGTCTCTGGAAAAACAGAGATCTTTTGAGGTGCATCTCAGAGCGGTGATTATGGTGCTGCACGGTGGATGGCTGAGGTGGTCGAAATAGGAGCCTGGAGGATTTTATGACTGCTGTGAATCCAGAACGGGCATGTCTGCTTCTGCTTCTCTTCTGGTTGTCGACCAAAGTGTGATAATCCAAGAAGAGGGTGTCCGCCACAAACCACAAAAGGGTTTGCACATAACCTTACCACACAAGTTAGCCCGGAGCATGAATCTGTTCAGAATAATACTGTACTTGTGGCTACGCAGAGGTATACTTACGCTCATATTATGTCCATCTGAACATCCACCGAAACGGCGACTATAAATAAAGTCGAGACTTCTGAAGGAGGAGTAGTCTGTGCTTTATTTTTACCGTGTATCAAAACAAGTCCTGACTTTGTACTGCAGGTAGTTTAATTAATATAGATCACTACATTGATTTTTATGATTTCTTTTTGTAGGTCTGAAAATCTGCAATCTTATGGAAGCTGTAAGATTGTGTTGTGAGAGAGATCCTGGCCCATTGTGGAAAGACACAAAGACAGACATCACATCACGGAAGCTCTCACTCCACAGACGGAGGCTGAAGTCGGCAGGGAGGACTGACCAGGTCACAGTGACTTTTCCACGTACAAAATTTGCCAATTTTTGTTTTCATGTAGCTGTGCTGTTCTATTTACAGTTTTAGTGCTACTTGTTTTTTCTTTCTGACGTTCTGAAGTGTTGAATCAGTTACAAATGTCACATTTGTTATCAAGTTAAAGAGGAAGTTGTGGTTTTTAAAATGAAAACAAGCTGTGAATGTCAATTTTTCTGTTTTTGAGATAAAGCTGTTTGATTTTCTTTACACTGCACGATTATCGTGTCCAAAATAATTTACAATCGTACTGTTATTGCGATACAAAAAAATGCTACAAGTCATCTTTAATTTTTATTGTATGTTTTGTATCTTTGAAAAGTGTAGGCAGGTGGAGGTGTGCTGGCGGAGCCAAATAAATGATTAAATTAACAAACAAATCAGAATTTGTTGTCACTTATTTATGTAATTATTAATTATTGGAGCTTGTAGGTCTGTTGTATAAAAGACGTATCACACTCCAGGTTGTGCTGTTAAACTGAATATCAGCATCCCTCTGATGTGACATTACTAAAGCAGACTAGTTGCATACACACTGTTGTTGTTCTAGTTGCTAAAACATCTTTCTGTCTTTCGTGAGCTCATTTAAACTGAGTTATGCGTCTTATCACAGCAGCTCTTGCACCAGTATGTGTGGAAGGATTACACCATGGCACACATATTTCCTGCTGAGGCCGGCTGTGCGGGCACCTTAAGTTACAGCCACTTCAAAGTCTGGTGTTAGTGGTCCATTAACCACTAGTAATTAAAGTGTCACTTTAAATGGCATTGAGCACGCTGCTCTCCCTGGACTGCAAAAAAAAAAAAAAGTTGCATAGAAAGGTTGCACGGTTTCCTGCAGTCTGGCCTCATTACCAGAATAAAGGCAGAGACATGTTGGCAGTGGCGGTGCCGGGATTTCCATGTGGGCCCTATGTAACATGTTGGCTATAATTTCCTCTCTGTGTTCACCTATGTTTTGTCAGCTCGTAAATTTGTCATGAATTAATTGGGAGGTACAAAACTGTGTCAGAGAAGCTGATTGCTGTTGAAATAACCTTTACTTTAAGTGCTCATTTCATATATTCTGGCCTCCCTTTTTATTTTCAAATGGCCTCATATAAAGTCCAGATGCTACTGGCATTCAACACTGTAGATACTGTGTAAGGACAAATACTTTCCATACCACACAAGCACAGAGCAAATCAAAATATAGAAACCTTTCTGGGTCCATTTACCGTTTGACAGAGAGAAGATTCAAACGTCTGTTATAGACTCAACATCTGTCTGAAACATGACGGACAGGTTGTAACCTCGTGTTTGTACGTGCGGGGCGGTGATGACGGTGTCACATGCTGCTCTTAAAAAACAGGGGGCAGCATTTCGGCCACGAGTCCTCCAACCCACAATGAGTTTTAAACCTTTAAAGT
Source organism: Protonibea diacanthus (assembly GCA_028641955.1). NCBI lineage: Eukaryota > Metazoa > Chordata > Actinopteri > Sciaenidae > Protonibea > Protonibea diacanthus. The sequence continues at coordinate 25,645,575 of CM053985.1, forward strand.
CCATTTAAAGTAAGAATAAATAAGAGTCCAAAGAAGAAAGTTTTATTAACTGCTCAGATGAATTCATCTCTATCTCTCTGCTCAGGGTGGCCTCAGCGTGTCATTGAGCCGCCCTTTAAGGACCGCCCACAAAATCCTGGACTGAAAACTGGTGAAACTTTTTGTCTTTTCGTGTGTTTTCAGCAGCTATTTTTAACATATTTAATGTGTTTGGAAAGAAATCTTAGAATTGACTTCACAAAGTCTTTAAAATGTAAATTTTTCTGTCATTTAGTCGCAATAAACGGATCAAAATGATGCTGAAATAACTTCAGCATGATGGCGGTTTGTAGAAAGTTTGGATCAATGAGGGCTAAGCTCACATATTTTCAGCACTTACCAGGTCGTTTTCGTCTCTTTCATAGACGCTTCGCATACCAGCCACGGAGATTGCTGTGTGTCCCAAACCCACAGAAAGAGGCCGGCGTCTGTTACGTGATGCGTACGGACAACAAAAGATTTTGTCCCGTTAGCTTCCACTGTGAAAGAAAAAAATAAATTGAACATCTAGAAGAAAGTTGCACGATCAAATAATTTCATTCCCATTCAGGGTTACGGAGGAGCTAAACCGGAAGTTAAAACGGAAATTGAACTTTTTGTGTCCCTGTGCAGCTTCCATAAAAACAGAACGTAGCCTCCTGTGCTGTATCCAGCTCTCCGCCTGGTTCATCCACAGACGTCACGTCCTGTTGATGATGGTTCATGTTTTTTATGTTTTAACACTGGTGAAGTGTAATTCTGTCCAAATCTGCCTCTTAAAATGTATATTTGACATGATACAGTATATTTACGATTATAAAGCTGAAACTGGTTGAAGCCGTCTCACAGTCTCACTTTGATGTTTCACATAAATGACACATTCAGTTCAACAGCCGAGCGATTTTAACTTTCTTTGGACAGACAAATAAAATAATAAAAAACAAAATAAAGAAAAAACAGGTCTCGGAAAATTAAATTAAGTTTTCAGAGTTTTTAGAGGCATTTCTCCGCCGTGCCAACCTCAATATAATAACTGTAAAACTATTACAACCTGAGAAGTGTTGGTGTTGGCAGCTTGTCAGAGCAGGGGCAGTAAAACAGTGCCATATGAGCCCGGCTGCCATGAGCGCCCAGTTTTAATCCATGAATCTGACAAGAACCTGCGCTATCTGTTCACAATCCAGCGACTATACCGACGAGACACGTTCAAGAATGACATAAATGAGTTGTTTCACACTCGCTGGTGTGTGACTGATGCCTAGAAGTTGTAATAAAAGCTTAAATGTTTGCTCTTATTGCTTTTCCAGCGTGTATGACGTTTTTGGGCTCACGTCCAGCACCTCGCCACCGTCTGTAACGCCATCACTTGGAAGTATTTCCGCAGCTTTCTTCAACAGAATAGCAATCTACAGATTCACTCAGCTGTAAATCATAGATGCATTTATGAGGCCTGCCAGGCTGTTTTAAAGGAAATCCCACTGTGGACACCTCAGGCTTTGTTCGGGGGGACATTTCTCAGCTGGATCCTTCCCAGCGCCGGATTGCCTGCAGGCAAAGGCCAAAAAAACAACGACTGTAAGCCGGTTAGAGTCACAGGAGGAATCCAGAGTCAATCCTGCTTGTTTTAGTTGGTTGATTTCTCTCATTGAGCTCCTTTAACTACCTGTTATGATATATGGAGATCTCAAGCAGTGTGCAAGTAAAACAAATCACAGGGAAGGTAGAGGTCTCTGTTGGGGAATTATTTTTCACCTCACTTTTGCCCGGGCTAAGGATTACTTACCTTTCTCCTCAACTAGCTGGGAAGCGTGCCAGAAGCACTAAAAATAAAGAAATGAGAAGAATTTAATCCCTATCACAAACATGCCAAAGCCAGAGAGAGATTAAAGGCTGCTTCCAAAAAATAACACATCCAGAGGTGGACAATAATTCCATTTACTCCACGAGATGTTTTCTTTCTACACGTGAGACTCTTTCTCAGGTTGGGCATGAAAACTGATGCTTTTGTTTTAGCTTTGTATCGTTTTACGCAGTAGCTGTGTCGCTGAGGAATTTTCACCGTTTGCCAGGAATAATTTAAGGTGATATTATAGGTCAGTATGAAAAGGCTACTGTTTCCCCGAGACCTGGAAACTCCGAGTCAGGAGAGCTGATATCACTTCAGATTAGATAAAGTTTAATTATTGCTCTGCACGAAGAGCAGAAAACAGTTTATTATAACTGAAGTTTAACAAATCAAATGAAATGCTTAGATTGTAACAGACTATCTAAGAGCTGCAGTAATCCGAGTATAGAAAATCTATGGAAGCATCCAGATCATAGTATATAAAAATAAAACAAAAGAAGTGTTGAGGAGCATTTTAAAGAAGCTGTGATCACACAAATAAATAAATTGGAAAAATAAATATATCCACAGATGTATTACTTAAAAGAACCGGCTCTTCTAACATTGTGAAATTCAAATTTAATGGATTCATTATTAGAAAAACACAAAGACATAAATATATTGTGGATATATTTATCATTTTTTAATGTATTTCTCTCGTTAAGGAAGCAATGCAAGATCTAATTTCTGTGCATTTTAACTTATTTTATATTGTTTGTATATTTATTTTGGTGCAGCTTTCATTTATTATTTCTACATTATCTCTCCAGGTGCTCCCACTTCCTCACACAGTCCAAAGACATTCAAATTAACAGGTTAATTGTTTGCATGTGAATGTGAGCGTGAATGCTTGTTTGCATGTGTCAGCTGGGATCGGCTCCAGCCCCTTACAGCCTTGCAAAGGAGTAGCGTGATGGTTAATTTCTGTTTTATTAGGAAGGATCTGAGTGGGCAGACTAATGAAACTGACGTTTAGAATAAAAAACAACCTCTAATCACCTGAATTAGATAAATAAATCACAGATGAATGTCTAATATGCATAGAGATTTTTAAAAAAATGTGCAACATAATGACACCAATCACTGTCAGACTTCAGTTTGCTGTCGTAGCAGAAGAGCAACACTCCCCTCTGCTGTCCACAGACTGAACTCTGTCCATCCAACAGCCTCCTTCACACTTCTGTCAGGTTGTTAGATGACCTTAAAAACATCTACACATAGTATTAACAACGATGTGAGCGCTAGTGATGTGTCAGTTTTCTATGATTTTTTAATAGTTTTTATAGGTGTTTCTATCTGCTTTGTGTAGCAGGGTGGTTCTACAAGCACGTTAGTGCATTCATTGGTCGGTTTCAGAGAGTTACAAGTCTGTAAACGCAATGAAAACAATTGGCTACATCAATTTATTGATATAAGAAAATGTATTTTTTATTTTTGAATGCAAAGGTTTTCAGTAAAATGAGTGTATTGATACATACATGATATATGTGTACACATACAAATCACAGGTCAAAACTGCTAAATCTGGCTGAATTATTAAAGGTATAAGTGGTAAAATGAAGAGTTGTCTTCTTGGTGAGCTGAGTCAAATGATCTGACTCCCTAAACCGAGCTGAACTTCCCATCACTACTAGTGAGCGCTTAAAATGCAGTAAATGCCATTTTCCCGACGCTGTCACTAGGGGGCATGAACGCATCACCACGGTCAGCAGGTGTCATTCTGTTGCTATGGTGATGACGCCTTGGGGCCCCCTGGCAACGGCAACGTCAACAATACACGTCAAACAAGGTCAGTAAAACACGCCTTATATTTTATATTATTTACACGTTTAATCTGAGTTATAAATGTTAATATAATATTAAATAATCTGGATTAACACAGCATAAATAACCCCCCCTGTTTACCCGTGATGCATCGCTTTATTTTGTCTCGTAGCAGAGGGAGGTGATCGGACACTGACACAGCCTCCTCTCCTCTCTCCTCTCCTCGCTCCTCTCCTCTCTCCTCTCTCCTGTCTCCCCCTGACAGCATCACCGACATGCCCCGCACGGCACCACGCACTTAGCCCGGTGCGGCTACTCACCGACACTTCACTACAACAACCTCCCAACAAAGACACTCGACCCCCGGCCACGACGTATTTTTGACCCGAAGGTAAGCTCCTCCCGCGGGATAATAATGTGCTGCTGCTCCGGTGTAGCCTCGTTAGCTCCGAGGCTAGGCTAGCTAATTAAAGCCTCATACGTACTTCCTGCGTGTGGAGACAAAAACATCTTAAAAATCCGCTTTTTTAAACAGAATTTTTATATAATCTTATATTTTTAGGTGTCTTAAAGAGCGTTTTTTAATTCGGCACCCAGCAAATGAGGCTAACTTCACTGACATTTTAACTAAATTGAAAAATATTGAATATTTGTACAATACGTTAATAATATTAGCCTGTATTTTTATTATAATTAAGCCATTTGTTAAAGTTTTTAAATGATTTGAAGTAAGCCGAATTTAACAGAAGACCTCCACGATACTAAAAAATACATTTATGTTATATTTTGTGTATATTTATCTTTATATTCGTGTGAATATTGTTAAATTGGCGGATTTTTTAATGGAGTTCGGCTGCACACGTACAACATTTAGCATTAGCTGCAAGGACACGCTTTGTGATGGCATCCAAAGCTCATAAAAACAACGTTAAAGTAACGCTTTATTAACGTTTTGTTGACGTCGTGATGGTGCTGGTGGTGGTGGTGGTGGTGGGTGGAGGGGTCGTTTCTCTGGGTGATGTAGCCGTCTGGAGGTTGACATCAGCGGCTGTGCTGAGGTGGAGATCCTCGGGGTGCTGTCCGCAATGCAGGTGCTGAAATTGAAACACGTAGCTGCTCATGTCCGGTTTTAAACTGGAGGCAGTGGGTGTGCTGGTTTGTAATGGTTTGTAATGGTTTGTAATGGTTGTGCTGGTTGTGCTGGTGTGTGTGAGAGCAGAAGGGTGTTGTTAAGCTGGACTTTGCGCTATATGTGCACACACTAAATGTGTGCAAAGACATGACAGGAGGAGCAGCTAAGCTCTTGTTGTGGCTATCTGCTTAGCTAATGTTTCATGCTGCTGCTGCAGTTCATTGATTATTTATGTTCTGGTGATGTTTGTGTGTTGCTTCTTCTTCTTCTCCTCCTCTGTAGCACCGTGACCTCCTCGCCGTGGCGTGTTTTCACGTTGGCTGAGGTCACGTCTTTGCTTAAGCTATTCTAGGAAAGAGCCAGCCGGGATGAGATGATGTGCTTGCAGCGCAGCAGAGTTTACCGGAAGGACTCCACATTACTCATCAATAATAGATTATCTCCTCAGCCGTTATGACTCTGTCTGCGATGACCAAATCTGTCTTTTCTCCTCCTCCTTCCTGTGAGCCACGAACAAAAAAGATAAACAAACCCTGAAACTGGTGAGTGTGTGTCCGGGACGAGGTGTCGTGTGATTTATTATTCATGTTAGTGAGCTGAAGCTCGGGGATGTTTTATTGAAGCACTCTTGTGCATGCAGCAGAAGCACTCAGGAGGGCCGTTTGCAGGAGGATCAATGTGCTCTCAGCTCGGCGTGGAGTCGTCTGGCAGAGGGTGGAGATGTTGTGGAGCTGAGTGATGATGGAGACAAGGACGAGGGAGGGTGGAGAGTGTCAGCCTTTTATGCCACACCCTGTATCAGTGTGTGTGAGTGTGTGCAGCGCTGATTTCTCTTGTTTTTGTTGTTGACTTTGTGAGGACGCTGAAAGAACAGAGCAGGATATACCTGATACTTATTACACTTAAACTCACAGTAGAAGAAGAGTTTTTCCACTGCACGTCTTAACAAATTATATTACACAGCGCAGATTAAATTAGCGTGTATTAGATTAGAGTCTGAGTGTTAAAGGCGCTGCACACGCCCGCTCTCAGGTTCTGAATCGATAGCTTCGTTTTAGCGTTTGTTCGCTAATTGCAGCAACATTTATGGAGCTTCACCTTTCTCTGCTGCTGCTGCTGCTACACTCTCACCGTCGCATTGACCCAGCCTTATGATGCCAACACACACACACACACACACACACACACACCCATGTTATACTTTTACACATTTTACTCACTTAAAACTTCAAACTGAATCTTCAAAGTAGAGTTTGACCATCAAACAGTCGCCTGAAAACTCAAACACAGCCTCAGTGTATGAACTCTACTCGAGCCCGGCTGATGTTTATGTTAATGTCAACTGTAATATTTTTTAATAAAGTTATTTGTTTGAGAAAGCAAAGTCATATCTGTGAGTGTTTCACCCTAAAATCAGTGTCCCGAATCAGTTGAGCTCTACATGCTACTGAGCAGATATTAGATACAAAGTTCAGGGCCTGTAGCTACAGAAAGAAACATTTTATTTTTATTGTATATTATAAAAGCTTTTTGCATTTTCAAAGATACATATAAATAATGTGTAATCCCACCTACAGACCCGGGATTCATTCTGCCTCAGTGTCACGAGTGTAAACCCACCGTGACGTCACCTGTTTTTGATTTGTGGGATTATGGCCGTCGCCGTCTCACCAGAAGTGAGAATGAGTGTGAAACCCTCGCCAGCGCCTAAAAGTCAGTCCCAGATTTACTCTTGTCCGGCGGCTTCTTGCTCGCTCACTCTCTCCTTTTCTCTTCTTAGCTTCCTCCGTCAGCGTCCTCTTCACTCTCTCTGCCATTATGTCCATAGAGGCTGCTGGTTACATTGTGCCCATTTACCCGGCTGCAGTTCTGCCACTCCCTGTCAGCATTCACTCTTCTTCCTGGTGGTCCAGAGTGCCTGTGGTACAAACACTACCAAACTAAGCTAACATGGACTAACAGCAGCTAACAAACTGAGCTAACACTTGAGCTAACAGCAGCTACAGCTGTCAGCAGTTTACTTCTGTCCATCATAAACTCTGTAAATCACAGAGTTGAGGCGGAGCAGCCGGAGGACATCAGAGGGAAAACCAGAAAACATTTTCTCCATAAAATATGATCCAGTTTCACCAAAATCAGTGAAATAGTTGGTGGTGTGTGACTCAGTGCCGTAAAGCGTTACGTACTTCTCGACCGGGCCCAAAGTTACACATAGTGTGAGAACAGGCGTGCGAATGACAGAACACCGTTCACCTGATCACAGGTCAGTGTGGATCAAGACAGATATCCAGATTATCAGAGAAAGTTATGTTGTTTCTTTAAAGTTTGTTTACAGCTGGCTCGGTTAAACGAAGTGCCAAATAAGCCTCCCGTGAAAGGATTTGATGTCATTATCATAGTGATTAGTTCAGTCCATCATCTAAAGCAGATTGTGCCGGCCAGTTGGCAGACATAATGAAGCTGGAAGCGCATCCCAAACGCCAGATGTTTACGGGCGACAGAAGAGTGAGTAACAGCATGTTCCTGTCAACAGACTCGCATCTTTCTTTGTGTCTCGTTTGTGTCTGCAGCATCAGCCATGGCGTCCACGAACGTAACACTGGAGAATCAGCTGCACAGCGCACAGAAGAACCTGCTCTTCCTCCAGCAGGACCCGCCAGCTACGCTGAAGGGTCTGCGCGAGATCCATGAATTGCAACAGCAATGCACAGGTGAGCTGGCTTGACACCTCCCGATCCACATGCTGCTCATTAAAGAGAAGCTCTTAGAGGAGGCCTCAGGGGAGCAGCAGAGCTAACAATAAAAAAAGTCAGACAGATGTACAACCTAAATGGATATTTGGGACAAACAAACATGCTGCGGTGCCACTGTTAAACCTTTTAGAGATGGAGTATGATGACTTGTGGGAAATGCACTCCAGCATTAGTGAGTACGCCCTGCACTGTGGCACTGTAGCAGTGCAGCACAGCGAACCTGCATGGAGCGAGCAGCAGTAATAGATACACTCTGCTGAGGAGGATATAAAGATGTCACCCAGGAAAAACAGGACACTGTCTTGCTTCAGCTCTGATTTCCCGAACTAAAGCTGCCGTTGAACTCTGTAATCTTGTTAAAAAGAATTCTCCACCATATGGAAAGTTTCTCCAAGCTTGTATTCTACTGTGTGAGCAGCGTGCTGTTTGTATGGAAGTAACAGATCTTCTTCTTCTTTCTCACAGATCGACATACGAGCTCACTGTGAGCTCTGACCCCTCAGGTGATGGCCTCCGTCAGACTGTGAAGCATACAGCTGTACATGTGTATTTGTTCTGATTACAGCCAAACATCAACCAGGTCACCAGCAGCAGACACAGCAGCAGCTAATATTACTGACTGGTCAACGGCAGTCAGCCCAGCTCGATCTGTCTTTCAGCCTTTTTATTTCACCAAGCTCTCACCAACCACTAAAAGTCAGTCCCAGATTTACTCTTGTCCGGCGGCTTCTTGCTCACTCCACTCAAGTTATTTGTCTACTCATCCAGCTCCAGTTCTGGCACCCCTCGTGCTCTGAGCTCACAGCTAATATGACTAACGAAGCATTTATATTTATTTATTTCTGTTTTTGTTTTTTTTCAGTTGCAGATTTCATATTTTCAGATTGATTTTTTACTGTTTCAAATCTTATTTCTTAGTTTCAGATTTTTTCACTTTCAGATTTTTCTTAAATTTTAGATTTTTCAGTTTTCAACTTTTTAAAATTTTAATTTTTTCAGTTTAAGATTTTTTCCAGTTTCAGATTTTTTCAGTTTTAGATTTTTTCAGTTTTAGATTTTTTCTTAAATTTTAGATTTTTTTCAGTTTTAGATTTTTCTTAAATTTTAGATTTTTTCCAGTTTAGATTTTTTTTCAGTTTTAGATTTTTTCAGTTTTCAACTTTTTTTAAAAATTTTAATTTTTTCAGTTTAAGATTTTTTTCAGTTTCAGATTTTTTCAGTTTAGATTTTTTCTTAAATTTGAGATTTTTCAGTTTCAGATTTTTTTCAGTTTTAGATTTTCAGTTTTAGATTTTTTTTTTCAGTTTTTAGATTTTTTCAGTTTCAGATTTTTCCAGTTTTAGATTTTTTCTTAAATTTGAGATTTTTTTTCAGTTTTAGATTTTTTCAGTTTTCAACTTTTTTTAAAAATTTTAATTTTTTCCAGTTTGAATTTTTTCAGTTTCAGATTTTTTTTTCAGTTTTAGATTTTTCAGTTTTAGATTTTTTTCCAGTTTTAGATTTTTTCAGTTTCAGATTTTTTCAGTTTTAGATTTTTTCAGTTTCAGATTTTTTCTTAGAATTTTAGATTTTCCAGTTTTAGATTTTTTTCAGTTCAGATTTTTTCAGTTTTAGATTTTTCAGTTTCAGATTTTTTTCAGTTTTAGATTTTTTCAGTTCAGATTTTTCAGTTTTAGATATTTTCTTAAATTTTGAGCTTTTTTTTCCAGTTTTAGATTTTTCAGTTTTAAATTTTTTCCAGTTTTAGATTTTTTTCAGTTTCAGATTTTTTCAGTTTTAGATTTTTTTTCTCTTCATTACAGAATTTTTTCCCAGTTTTAGATTTTTTTCAGTTTTAATTTTTTCCCAGTTTAGATTTTTTCAGTTTTAGATTTTTCTTAAATTTTAGATGCAGTTCCAGACTTTTGGCCCTGGTGACAGCATATCAATGAAAGCTGAGGGCGTTCCTCCAGTCATGTTGTCTTCAGGAAGCGTAGAGTGCTGCTAGTATATGATTATGATTCAGTACTTTATTTATACCAAATCCACATAAAAACAAATCAAAAAATCTGAAACTAAAAACAAAACAAAAAAAGAAAAACAATTTTAATACATTATTTTATTTTTCAAGTTCGGAGATCAAAACTTTTTTCCAAATGATCATGTCGATGAGCAGCTGCTGGATTAGACTACTTCATTTGCTGTCATTTCTTGCTGGCGCTGGTTCTGTTTTTTCTTTTCGTCGTTTGTGTCTGTCCAAGTTTGACCGTCGGCAGCTCCTATACACACAACCGTGTGAAGTTAATTCATATATTTGAGAGAAGGTGTAAAGCTTCGTGGTTAATATAATTTTATTTAACTATTCACATATTTACAGTACACATTAATTATTTACATCTGGATCTGTTGAATTGACTTCAGTCGAGTTTCTGATGGGTTGATTCCGGTCACAGAGTCAAGAATCAGAATCAGATTTATTGCCAAGCAGATTTTCATATGAGGAATTTGACCGGTGCAGAATAAACACAAAATGAGTTCTGATTCACATACATATTATAAATATTTTGAATATACAACAGGATGAGGAGTCCAAAATAAATAAGAATGAATGAAAGAGTAATGATGTTGTTGTTCTGAAGCTGTGCAGCTTGAAAAGTTATCTGTCTCCATCCTGATGTTTCTTCATCTTCATTAAAGAGGATCCAACCACCACAGACCAAACCAACCATCACATTACACCAATGTAAAAATGACATTCAATACCAAAAAGAAAGATGTCCAGCACACACAGAAAGGGATCATTTTCATTTTAGTTTTATTAACAACCTGCAGATTAATTTATAATAATGTTTACCAGCATTAACATTAATGATGATTTTTGTCCTGAAGGCAACATGACTGAAGAAGGTCTTTCACTGATATGCTGTCATGAAAATAGTGAGAAAAAAAGAAAGAAGGAAAAAAATCAAAATAAGGGAAAAACAAATCTGAAAGTTAAGAAAAAAATCAGACTGAAGAAAAAAATCTAAATAGACAAAAAAATCTGAGACCAAAAATCTGAAAGTGAAAAAATCTAACTGAAAAAAACAAAATCTGAAAAAAATCTGAAAGTCACTAAAAATCTTAAAGTTAAGAAAAAAATCCAGAGCTAAAAAAATCTAAAAAATCTGAAAGTGACAAAAAAATCAGACTGAAAAAATCTGAAGCTCCAAAAAAAAAATATCCAAATGAGAAAAAAAATCAAAAAAAAAATCAGAGAAAAAAACAAAATCTGAAAGCGAAAAAAATCAAACTGAAAAAAAAAATGAAATCTGAAAAAAAATCTGAAAGTGAAAAAAACGAAATCTGAAAAAAAAAAACAGACAAAAAAAATCTCAGTGACAAAAAATCAAACTGAAAAAAAACCAACATGAAAAAACAAAATCTAAAAAAAATCTGAAACCGAAGAAAATCAAACTGAAAAAAGAACGAAATCTGAAACCGAAAAAAAAAACAAATGAGAAAAAAATCTAACTGAAAAAACGAAATCTAAAAAAAACGAAATCTAAAAAAAAAATCTGAAAGTTAAGAAAAAAATGAAACTGAAAAAAAAATCTGCAAGTGAAAAAAAATCTAACTAAAAAACAAAATCTGAAAAAAAAAATCAGAGAAAAAAACAAAATCTGAAACCGAAAAAAATCAAACGGAAAAAATAAAATGAAATCTGAAAAAAAATCTGAAAGTGACAAAAAAATCTAACTGAAAAAAAAAAAATCTGAAACCGAAAAAAATCAAACTGAAAAAACGAAATCGGAAAAAAATCTTAATGAGAAAAAAAACAAATCTGAAAGTGAAAAAAAAATATTGAAAGTGTAAAAAAATCTGAAAGTTAAGAAAAAATCAAAGCAAAAAAAAAGTGAAAAAACTAAAATTTGAAAGTGGAGTTGTTTCTTCATAGAATAAAAATATTCAAAAGATTTTTCATCGTTTTTTCTCCAGGTGAAATGACGACAATGTGTTACTCGAGTTTCCTCGTCAGTGACATTATTCAGCCACAAATGTTTGGAAGAAAAAGTCTAACCGGACTCTGAGCTTCAGAAGGACTCCACGTCTCTGTGCCAAATGTTTCAGAGTATTAAGAATTAGAAGTTCACTGCTCCTTGAGGTCGTCTTATCATGATGTCAGTCTGTAAATGGTTTTAAAATAAAAAGATTATTGTTACAGTCACTTCTGGTCCAACATGAGAACTTATCGTGACCGTCTCAGTCAGTGTTTCAGCTGCAGACAAAAAAAAAAACCTCCCCGGAGGTCATAAATCTGTTTCCTGCTGAAAAAGACTCCGGAGAGTCGACGGCTCTGTCCGTCTCCTGGTAACAAAATTCCACCCAGGAAGCATTGCATTGTGGGACTCCCTGCTGTTCATTAGATCTCCCGCCGCTCCCCTCCCCCCTCCTCTGTTCACGTTACCATGGCCGTGACACAGAGCCACAACACAGCTGCGATTCAAACCCACGAGAGTCAGGCGGCTTACCGACGCCGCGCTGAGGCTCGCCGGGTATCACCGAGTTCACAACATGCTGCAGGTTTCTGTAAGACGCCACGCACGGCGTCCACTTAGAGGCAGTATCATGTGAGCGCGCTCAGATCGGAGTGCAGGAAATGAGATTATCTGTCACAGCAGCTAATGCAACCTGCTCAGTGCAGCGGGGAGATTTACCAGCCGCCCACCCGCCTGAAACACAAAGTGTCTGTCTCTGAACATCGTCTGAGGAGACTTAACTGTAACGCAGACGCTGTAAAGTTGCTTTTTTGCAAACATGGCGTGTCTGTGCGGGCGGGGCAGGCGGTGAAGGTCAAGAGAGCGGTGGCGTTGCTGTAATGTGAAACAGGAGCTGCAGAGTCTCCATGTCAGCGACCAGACTGTCCATCGTCTGCGCTTAATGTACTAACGATCGGCGTGAGTTAACTGTTTGTTTCTGTGTGCAGACAGCAGCGAGGTCCGATGCAAGGAGCTGCAGAGGAGGTGTGAGGAGCTGGAGGCCCAGCTGAAGAAGAAGGAGGAGGAGAACACGGAGCTGCTCAGGGACCTCGAGCAGAAGAACGCCATGATCTCGGTGCTGGAGAACACCATCAAGGAGCGGGAGAAGAAGTACCTGGAGGAGCTGAAGATGAAGAGCCACAAGCTGGCGGTGCTGTCCGGGGAGCTGGAGCAGAGAGCGAGCACCATCGCGTACCTCACCTCGCAGCTTCACGCCACCAAGAAGAAGCTGCTGGCCGGCAGCTCGTCCGAGGCGAGCCCCAACGTCAGTCCGGTGACCTCGTACAAGCCCACGCCTCCTCCGCCCAAAGACAGGCAGCCCGAAACGCCCCGCCGCCGCATGAAGAAGAGCCTCTCCCAGCCGCTTCACCCAGAGCTGACGGAGGTGTACCGGCTCGGCCCGGACGGCAGACGGCTGGTCCTGCGGGAGACGGTGGACGCCATGCCCGACCCCACGCCCTTCCTGCAGGCCGGGAGAGACTCCCCCGAGCCGCAGGTGGTGCGAGAACGCCCCGCCGTCATCCCTCCCATCTCCTCCGAGCGCTCCCCGGCCGTCGCTCCGCTGGGCGCCGTGGCCAGCCCCCGCCACAGCCCCGCCCGGGACCGTCAGTACAGAGCTCACGTGGGCGTGGCACACCGCATCCCGCACGGCGCCCCTCCCCTGGCACCGCCGCAGGCCGAGCTGGAGACGCTGGCGGTGGACCAAGTCAACGAGGAGAAGGTTGTGCGGAAGCGCTCGGGCGCCGACAGGACAGTTTAACACTGCGACACACACACACATTCATACACATACACATCTACTGTAAACACACACTACACTGCAAGAGCAGGACGGAGCCTGACCCACTGTGTAGCCCGCTTTTTACGCAAACACTGCAATACGACAAAAAAAGATCGTTCTCTTCATCCAGACTTTTGTTTTGACGCATGCCAAATGTTTCTTATTTACGATATATCGTATTACGCACACACACACGCACACACACACCTTCACTTCATCCTGTCTTATGTGGCGCACACGACAAACTCTCAGCCAAATATCTGCATCAGTGCCTGCTTGACGGTTCGACCATAAACACAAGCTGTGTAGCGTTAGTCGTGGCTGATTCCTTCACGTATCCTCAACACAAACAAACGATATAAGACGAGGCGTCCGCGCTGCGTAGGTAGAACTCAACCATTAAACTTAAACACGTCTTTCTTCTGTATCCGTGTAGTAACGTTACATTTAGCCGGCGAGAGGCGAGCGAGCTGCGAGCTCACCTTTCTTTTGTCGCAGCGGAGTGTGAAACGAAGGGCGTACATGTGTGTGTGTGAGCGTGAGAGAGAGAGAGTGTGTGAGTGTGTGAGAGACGAGAAGAGAAGAGAGGACTGAAGTTTGATGTTATTTGTGATAAAGGGCATTTTTAAAAAACACTGCTGTAACAGGATTTTGTGATATTAACTGGAACTTTGTAAAGGCTGTACATTTGTATTCTTTTTTAATTTATTGTTTAACACTGAAGCACCTCAGATCACTGCACCGCCCTGATAACCGCTCAGCAACCTGCTTCTCACGTTAATATCACTCTGTCCTCGACGTAGAAATCCAGACAATAAAGCGATGCTTTGTTTTTTTTGGTTTGGTCGCTTTGTTTCTGTCTGATGGAGGAGACGACACGCTGACGAGTAATTAAAGGATAACGAGTGAAATGTGTCTGTAGTTCAGCCGTTTGGCCACCAGGTGTCGTCCTCAAATCACAGTGAAGAGCTGACGGAGGCTGCTGGTATCCATGACAACACTGTGCTTACGTTAAAGTGAAACACGATGAAACTATTATCACTGAAAATAAACTTAAAGATGATCAGAAATGTGTCTCCTGAATAAACACTGTCATGCTCTCCTGAGGATCGACCACAGACTGACACCGCCCTCCTGTGAGGCACTTCAAGAGTTTAAACATTTTACAGCTTTCTTCAAGAAAAGCTTCAATGAGGCGACTCACAGCTGAGTCCAGTCGGCTCAGATTGAAGCTTTGTTGAAGAAAGACGACCTGAACGAGCTTCATGTCATTGTTTCCAATCCTGCCTCCACACGTTTAACAGAAGGAACAATTTATTTACTTTCTGTCTGCTGTGGGTCTGAATTTAACGTAGTACATACTATCAGAGGGCAGGGAAAAGTCAAAGTCAGAAACACCAATCATAATGACGATCCAATCACATTTCTATCTTCTGTTTTACAAAGATCAGACTGTAACGTGTCAGGACACCTCGACACACTGAGAGGATCTGCTGCTGACGTCTGTGCCACAGCACACCGAAGGCGCGCACACACCTCCGTGCAAACTATAAACAGACTAAAAACAGATGAAGTACGCAGCATATTCACACGTAGAAGCATGTTTAGAAGAACATGAACCAGGAAATGATCAAATCTGAGCAAGTAAACAAAGTCTGCAGGGAGAAACGCTTCTGAAACTCTCCCGGTGGTTTGAAGTCACGTGCAGGACAGATCGAGACGGAGACGGAGACGTGTCCGGTGGAGTTTTTCGAGGTGGAGCCTCCACAGATCGGACCCACTGACGCTCGAGTGGACTGAGGTCAGAGTCAACAAACACACAACAAGTCTGAACAACAGCGTCCTCTGGTGGCCACGGTGCTGTACAGCTGCTTCTTTAAACTGATATTTTCATTTCGTGCTGTGTGATGCTGTCGACGCCTGAGCTTACACAGGAAGTAAAGCAGGTTACAGGACCAGCATGCACCTGGGAGGGTCGACGCAGGAGCTACGACATCTTTGTTCTTTTGTTCGCTTGAAATAAATCAAAAGAAACGCAGAGACGTCGCCTGGAAACAGATTTATTCTCAGGCCGTGGTAGCACATTCGATTTATGACAAAAAATCTAAACTTCTCTCAAAATAAATTCCTCTGGTTTGATCCGGATCAAATGTCAGAGTGTTTTTTGTTTGAAGCAGTTTGTGGAGCGTCGACGTGACCCACGAGTCTCCAGGACAAACAAACAAACATCAGCAGCTCTGACAAAGTGATTAAAATAAATTTTATTTTGAGAAACATAATCTGGTTAAAGTCACTTCAGCCGTCACACGTTCACACGCAGTAATGAGACTAAACAGGCTGTCAATCATTTGGCATGTTGTGCTCTTTAACTTTCATATTTACAGTTCAAAAGGCCACTGAAGACTTTACATGACGACACACCAACCACAGGAAATTAAGAAGCATGTTGAGGTGGTGGCATCCCAAAGAGATTTACACTGTTAAAATCACGTCATCGTTCCGGATCTACGAGTTTTAAAAAGTCTGTTTGGCATGCCGCCACGTGAAGGCAGTTTTATTTTCACCACATGAAGGAAAGTGCCTCGTTTCATCCTGATTTTTAAACCATCGCGACGTTGCGTTTAGTTCTTTAGTATTTTTGTCGACCATGTTTAACAGATTTCACCGTTTGATATGTCGAAGCTTCAAACTTGCCGTGTTTCTTCGCCGCTCCGTCACTGCGCCGGCTCCAAACTCTTGACGGGCGACGTCGTTTTCTTCTTCTGCTGGCCTGAGACACAAAAACAACCACGTGTTACGTCACCGCATTTATATTAAAGACTTAAAGAGGCAGATGAAGAGCACCGACCTGAATCTGTGAGCGTTAACTGATTCAGCTCCTCCTCCAGCTGCTCGGCGCTGATGTCCAGGTGCCGGTAAGGTACGGCAGGCTCGCCTGAAGGTCGCAGGCCGCCCGCCGGGACTTCAGGAAAGCCTGAGATGGAGTCCGGCTTTGACTCGTCCAGCAGAGACTTCAGCTCTTCCTCCAGCTCGTCCACGTCTTCATCTACAACGACAACACACTCAGATTTTCGTCCTCAGACAGAACACGTGGTGTTAAAGAAGCGTGACGTACCTGCGCCGGTCACACTCGATATGGTTTGGTTCACCTCATCCTGGGTGTCGCACAGCTGGAAGAGTTCAAATCAGTCATTAGTGTCAGTGACAGTGCCCCCTGCTGGTCAAAGCGCCGCGTCCAGGCTGCTTTATTTTACCTCCTGGATCTGATCCACGAGGTTCTCGGCTCGTTCCACCGTCATGTCCTTCAGAGACAGTCTCAGAGCCGACACTCCGGCCTGGTACGCCTGCATGACCTGCAGAGAGTTCAGAGAGCTTCAGAGGACTGACAACAGACGAACACGTCACGTCACAGAGCAGACAGCGGGTGTTGGTCCTCACCATCTTGTCCGTCTGCGACTGAGCGATTCTGTCCAGGATTCCTCTGATGGACTCCAGCTTGGCAAACAAGTTGTCCGCTCTCTTCTCGACACGTTTGCGGCCTCGTAAACATCTCAGCGCCTGACGGACACGGCGGGAAAGAAACATCAGGATCCGATTAATGTGACAGAATCACAGAAATATTTTAATTTGCACTGAACAAATAAAAACAGACGACATGACGCTGTAGATGTGAAGATTAGTGCCACAGTGCTTCATCAATAACAGCATGTCGTCACACATTTTACCTTTTTACCACTGAGCTGAGAGCTGTGATATCAGCTCACACACACTGAGGTGTCGTATGAAATCAGTACCTGTGACTTCTTTCCTTCCCGCAGCAGCGTCCTGGCCTCCTCTCTGCATCTGCACGAAGAAAACACGAAGCAGATAAAAACAAAGTTCAGCCTCCGTCTGCTCATCTGATGCAAACCTCCATTCGTGCAAAAGTCTAACTTCTCTGCAAATGTTGAATATTTTAGAGGTTTTAATTTAAATTGATCTCAGGTTCATTTTAACGTATGTTTGCATTGAATCGCTTGAATTTCCCTCAGGATGAATAAAGTATCTCTCTGCAGCGTCAGACTTTTTGTTCAGATCTTAAACTCTGTGAGTAAACAGTGTCTGCACATCATCAGCTGTCTGCACGTGCTGCTGTTGGTAATGACGTAGGCGTCAGTATCTACGTCAGCTGCTGACGCAGAAGCAGCGTCAGTGAATGTGCAGCTGTGCACAGACTCCGCTCGCAGCAGCTCAGAGCGTCCAGACTGTCTCAGATCAACCAAAGAAATCCGACAGTCTGAACAAAGTTACAGTTCACATCAGAGTTGGTTTACTTGTCGGCCTCGAGGCTCAGCTTCTCCACCCGCTCTCCCAGCAGCTTCTCGCTGCGCTGCAGCTGGTAAACGCCGATATCGACATCACTGACCGGAGAGACGCGGTCCTGCCCGGGCTGACAGAACTTAACAATCTGTGAAGAAGAAAGACATGACAGCAGCAGTCAGAGG
This sequence comes from Protonibea diacanthus, assembly GCA_028641955.1. Classification (NCBI taxonomy): domain Eukaryota; kingdom Metazoa; phylum Chordata; class Actinopteri; family Sciaenidae; genus Protonibea; species Protonibea diacanthus. The sequence goes on from CM053985.1 coordinate 25,663,389, forward strand.
ACAAGCTCTCTCTCTCTCTCTGTGTTCTTTTGTGGAACGGCAGGTGACTTCACCTTCTCGCCTTCGTGCAGGGACACCGTCACCTGCTTGTCCCTCTGCAGCTGCAGCAGAGCCATGCACAGAGTGCTCTCGTCAGCACAGACGTCAGCAGACAGAGTACAGAGCTCTTGGAAGGAGAGGATGGAGCTGTTTGCAAACTCACTGCTGCAATACACCCGGAGTAACTCTGCCGCTTTCTCCTGGAACACAAAACATCAGAGACCGGAGAGTCAGCGCACCGAACAGCCACACGCCGCATGTAGGCCGTCTGTGCCGTGAGGCGGCTGCAGGAGGAGAGCTGATCTTCTCTTTCCAGCTCACATGCAACACGTGTCAGTGTTTCCCAAAGCTCGAGCTGACGTCCTCAAACATCTCGTTTAGTCCACGACCCCAAAAATATTCAGCTTACCGTCACAGAGGACGAAAGAAACCAGAAAATATTCACACGTGAGAAGCTGAAATCTGAAAAATTTGGATTCAAAGTGACGATAAATCTGAGTTTCCACCTCGTCAGCAGCTGTAAACTCTAATTAACTCATAATTTACATCTTTGACCGTGCGGTCAGACTTTAAAGTCCAATAATTCAGCTGTGCAAGTTCAAAATACAGATTAACCATAATAAACTTTATTACAGATGACGGGAAAGAGAAACCAAGAATATCCTCTGTGGTTCAGTTTGGATGGGGGGTGTTCCATTTAGTTTAAAGACCTGCAGTCTGATTAAAACATGCGTGAATCAGACAAACCTTCACCAGCTCCATGACAACAAACGACTCCTCCAGAGGGACCCGGCTGCTCCCCAGCAGGGTGGAGAAGGTCCACTTCAGGGGCTTCACCAGGAGCAGGCCGACACCCCAGGACAGCCAGCCACAGTCCACGTTAGCGGCGAACTCGGACTCTCTCTGGATCTTCCCACATCTGACAGACAGACAGACACAGAGTGAGACTGACCCCACACACCGCCACCCTCAGCGGGGACACGGTGTCAGTTACCTGGCCATGCTCTGGAGGACGGTCGGCAGGCCCAGCGGGGACCTCTCCCTCCGCCTGAAGGTGTTGTTGAGCTCCTGCAGGCTGACGCACACGGTGCCTCGGTCCCGGCAGCTCTTCAGAACCAGAGCCGACCAGAACTCCATCTTACCGTCCCAGTCCGACGTGTTGACGTCTCGGTTCTCCTTAAACTCGGAGAACAGAAAGTTCATCCGCTCGTCGTCGTCCCAGTCCGGCGGCAGGCTCATCCCGGCGGACATCTTTATTTAAACTATTTACACCGACCAAGCTAGTTAGCAGCTAGGCTAGTTAGCTAACAGCCACTGCCCGCCCTCACTCGCTGAGAGACGCCGAGGACAAGCTGTCGTGTGTGGGGAGGGTTATAAACCAGAGCCGAGGCTCACATGACAACCAGAGCAAGCCGTTACTTCACCATGATGCGTTCAAATCCCGGCTAACCGAGCTAACAACAACAACAACAACACAACACAAGGCTGGCGAGCGTTTTATTTAGAACTCAGGACCGTGCGGGAAGGGGCGGGGATATATATCTGTGTGAACTCCGCCCACTCCAGACACGCTGAAACATTAAGGCAAGCGCTCGCGCTAGTGATGGGAAGTTCGGTTCTTTTTAGGGAGTCGGATCATTTGACTCAGAATTATGAGTCGGCTCTCTCAGCTCCGAAACGCCTCTTCATTTTACCACATACCTTTCATAATTCAGCCAAATTTAGCGCTGATTTGACTTATGATTTGTATGTATACTCATGTGTCATGTATATATTCAATACATCCTTTGTACTGAAGCAGCAAAAGTAAAAATTACATTTGCTAATATCAATAAATTGCTGTAACCAGTTGTTTTCATTGTGTTTACAAACCATTGTAACTCTCTGAAACCGACCAATGAATGCACTAGCGTGCTTGTAGAACCACTCTGCTACACAAAGCAGATAGAAACACCTATAAACTTACTATAAATTATAATTATTATGTATTATACAATACTGTATACATCTTTTATTTTTGATAGACCTCAGTTTATACTGTTCATTCTGTTCATACTGCTATATTTGCCATATTTTTCTTAGATATCTTGCAGCAGGGATATGAGGGAAGACTCTAGCACCACTAATACTCTTACTGTTGTTATATATTGTAGTATATCTGTAATATGTATATGTAGTATCTATTTTAATGATAATTTCTCTGTTTACACTTGAATGCACGCAGCTGTAACAGGAGAACCTGCTGCTGGCTGCAGGATTGAATGTTTTCAGGTTATCAGTCACGGTTTTTGAAAAGCAGTTTCAAGACAGGACACGGGACTTTTTAGGGGCCATAAGCCGGATTTAATTGAACCCCCCTTCACATCAACTCTTCCATGTGCAAATATACACAGCAACAAGAACAAAAACAAAGGATTAGAACTGTTTTATAACTTTAATATACATTCTTTGACTTTGTTATAGCTCGCGCAGATCCCCAGATTTTTTAGAACACCTCCCAAGTTTAGTTTATTAGATATAATCCCCCAATATGTTTCTTGTTTTTCATATCTGCTGTAACAAAATCAAAGAATCTGTTTTTAAAGATTTAAATTATAAAGAAAATTTCACATTGTCAGACATTTTGGCCCCTCTCGCCTCGTCTTTGCTCATGCTTCAGGCCGGCTCTGATCTCTCTGTGTTATTATTGCAGAACGAACATTAAATCCCCAAAAAACAGATTATCTCATATATAATCAAGGATTTTTTTTTAAGTATTGCGATGGTTAAGTATTGCTCGGTTTACATCATATCATTTGTACCATTTGTGTCATGCAAAATGCAACACAGATAAACTTACAAAATCTTTTACAGTCAGTCTTCAGTAGATGCACATGCACATTGTTTAGTAAAGTATACAAATAACTGGCCTAGATAGATGGAAGCAGTGATGCAGCGTTGCCATGACACGATGTTAAGAGATAGTGCATCAAAAATAGATTAATCATTTAATTAGTTGCCTCGCTTTAAACATCAGGTGACACAGCAGACCTTTAGTTACATGGCTTAAACATTTTGCAGTCTTTCATTTATTTGGCACGTGTTGATAAATGCTCACAAACGCCTCCTCCTCCTCCTCCTCCGGCTTTAACTTGTCTACTTGGCACTGAGATCCACCACCAGGTGCTGGTAGGCCAGGGTGTTGCCTTTGAAGCTGGCAGCCAGCAGAATGTCCTTGTTGTCGACAGATACAAGGCTGAACGCCCGCGGGGCTCTCATGTTGAGCTCCTGGAAGGGCTGAAAGCGCTGAGTGAGGTCATCCCACAGGTACACTCTGGAGAAGGAGAAGTCGCTTCCAAGAATGAGGTACTGACGAAGGCCGACGGTGAAAGGATACACCGCCATGGAGCCCCGAGAAGGAAGAGTCTGGATCTCCACGAAACGCTGCCCTTCCCAGCGGAGGATCTTGGAGTCGCCGATGAAGCGTGTGAGGCAAAGGTAAAGAACTTTCCTCACCCAGAAGTGCTTAACCATCTGCACGTCGGCCAGCTCGGTGATCTGGGAGAAGAAGGCGAACTGCTTCTGGCTTCGGTTCCACTGGTACACCACCGGCGGCTGAGAGGCGCTGGAGAGAATCAGGTGAGGCTTCCCGCCGACGTCGAGGAACTCCACGTGGGTGTCCCGATGCCAAGGATGGAGGGACTGGTGGGAGTAGAAACCGTTGCTGTTCCAGCGGTAAATGCTGGTGGAGCCGGCTTTGGAGCTGTCTGCGACAACAAAGTACCACTCTTCATCCACCTGGAAGGTGTCCACGAAGTTGGGTTTCCTCACACGAGTGGTGTCGATGTCTTGGATCTTTACAAAGCGCTGCGGGTCTTCTTCCCACCTGTGACGACAAAAAGGTTTCAGGATTTAAGGAATAGTGCAACATTTTCACCTATTCACCTTCTTGTCGAGGGTTTAATGTTCAGCCGGTTAACCCCGATCATTACAGCACCGACTCGACTCCAGCATATGTTGGCACCCACAATATTTTGGTATATACAGTCTGTGGTGAAGACATGAGAGTGGTGTTGATTTTCTCATCTAACTCTCGTCAAGAAGGCGAATAACAGCTCCCCAAATGTCCTAAAAGTTCCTTTAAGGTCACAGTCACAAGTCTTACTTGTAGATATGAGATCCACCAAAAAGTTGAGCCACGACCATGTAAAGACTGTTGTTTATGACCGCCGGTTTGCAGTACACAGCAGAGCGAGCTGCAAGACAGATCCACAGGAGTCATTAGGATTCATGTCTTAACATATTCATGTTTTCATTATTGGGAACTTACAGGTAATGTTGTGAAACCTCCTGAAGACCATCTCCACGTGATCCCAGACGTACAAGGTGCAGAACCCTGAATCAGGCTGAGCGAAGGTCACAAACTGGTCGTCATTGAACTCGTACGACTCCACCGACACCGAGTGGAAAGGGAAGGTCTCATAAACAGCAAAATCTGCAAGAATACAACAGAATTATATTTAGTAACCACAGAAGTTCTGCCTTCAGGGAAGTGTTGATCAGAAGAGACGAGGTGAAACCTGCGCTGATGCAGTTGAAGTCTCGCGGTGCCAGATCGTGGATTCTCCGCCCCTGAAATTCAAACGGGCTCGCGCAGTAGATCGCAGGAACAGAAGTGTTGGTCTTCTCCATCCAGTCGACCAGCCACTTGATTTTACAGTCACAGCGGAAAGAGTTCCCCCGCAGGTCTCTGAGTAACAGACAGTATGTGGGCTTACACAGACAAAACACTCGAGCGTGCAGTAAACCCTGAGAGAAGCAGCAACAGATCGTAGGTCAAAGCTCTCGGGATGATTTGATTTCACGCTTACAGATCTGTGAGGATGTCGAGATGTTTGAAGAGATCTCTCGGCAGCTGCTGCAGGTTGTTGTTTGAGAGAGATCTGAAAAGGTCCAGAGGTTTATCATTCATCTATTTTAGCTCCATCTGTTCGGTTTCTCCATCTTTATTATCTCGGCACAGATACTTACAGATGAGTCAGGGATTTGAGTCCTCTGAAGGTGTACTTCGAGAGCGCCTGGATGTCGTTATTCTCGATGAACCTGAGAAGAGAACAAAGCGCTGAGGTCACGCGGCGATAACAAACTCTGAAGTTCATCCACGATTACAGAACGTCGTCCTCGTTTGGAGACGAGGTTGTGTTCGTCAGCGAAGGGAACTGTACATCATTACATCAAAACTCAGACTCCCTATCTCTCACAGGGCACGTCCTACCAGCTCTCTACCTTCAAAAACATCCTGAAGATCAACACACACAAAAAAAAATGTAGTTTTTACAGTAAAAAACTGTCAGCTGTGGCCAGCAGCAGAATTCTACCATTAAAAATACAGTATAACCTTTAATATTGCGGTAAAAGGATGTTAGTACTGTTGATTTCATGTTGAAGGTTGGCATATTATTCCATATTTTAAATGTCTGTAGATTTTATGGTGAAAAACTGCCAAACAATGACCGTAAAAGACTGTTAAATATTCTACTTCAATATTACAGTGTTTTACTGTATAATTAACAGTCTCTAATATAAAATACTACTTTATTCTGTATAAATTTCCTTAAAATGCAGTATAAATAAAGGGTCTGAAGTATGACTGTGTTTCTTCCTGTATACGTGAAAACACAGTCATACTTCATGGTATATTTTACAGTCTTTTACTGTCATGGTTTGGCAGTTTTTCACCTTAAAATAAACAGACATTTTTAGAGTACCTCATCCTCGAGCAGTACCAACAACTGGACATGCTAAATCTATCCCCTCTACAACTGTCAGTTGACTAACGCGTCCTCGTCACGCTGTAAGAAAAAGCTTCAGCTAAAAGATCAAATCTGAGTGTCTGAACGGTAAAAGCTGATTTCTCGGCCTCTGATGAAGCTGATAAAAATGAGACAGTGAATGCAGCACGGAGCTCGACGTGTCAGCATCATTTGATCCTCTTGTCTTTGTTTTGTCTATCGATGCAGCATGTGCAGTCTCTCTGGAGGTGGATGGATATTAAAATATAACTTTATTAGCATGCACAGCAGGCGCGGAGCGACGATAGTGGCAGGGATGGCAGGACTGCAGCCAAAGCCACGCAGCAAGCTGCCGGAGGCACGACCATCACACACACACGCACACACACACACACACACACACACACACACACACACACACACACGCACACTCCCAGCCATCAGCTAACTACTTTCTAAAGCCCATCAATTCACAGAATGGCATATTCAGCTTTATCACACCACAGAGGCAGTGTGCCCGCTGTCGTGGGAGGATTTATTTCCAGTTTTACTTTTTGGCATTCGTTGCATTCTGCAGGGTCCAATTCTGAAGTCTAACAATGCAGCTTTAAGTCAACAATGAAAACCTGCTAAAAATGTGAGTTTAAAGCAACATTTTAAATCCTGTTGATCCACACTGACCTGTGATCAGGTGATTCGTACGTCTGTTCTCACACTATGTAACTTTGGGCTCCGGGTCGGGAGAAGTACGTAACGCTTTACGGCACTAAGTCACACACCACCAACTATTTCACTGATTTTGGTGAAACTGTATCATATTTTTTTACACTGGTGTTATGAGATGAAGTAATTTTCAGGCTGAGGCGGGGTGAGGAGATACTGATGGAGAACGGCACTAGTGTTGTGCTAGAACCTGAGCTGATCTGAACAGGTGAGTTGTATATAAATTCACCCTCAGTACAGTTGTCATGAACGGGGAAATTAGCTATAGAGACCAAAACTGTTTTTTGTACCAGGCTGTAAACATGTTTATTTCTGCTGTGAAGTTGGACATTTGAACATGGGGACTTATGGAGACGGACTCACTTCTGGAGCCAGCCTCAAGTGGATGTTAGAGGAACTGCACTTCCTGTGTTGGCTTCACTCAGCCACAGAGGTTGTGTGTGTCTTATAGCAGCTAAACAGAGTTTAAAGACTTCAGTAGTTACTCACAGGTACTGCAGGTGAGACAAACCAGCGAAGGCGTCGTCAGCGATCATGGTGAACGTGTTGGAGTTCAGTAACCTGAGAAAAAGACGATAAAGTGACATTTACACATGTAAAAAGAACCATTTACACATTTAAAGATGATTTTTATGTCAAATTCAGCTAATTTAATGTAAATGTATTTTGAATTTACACACACACACACACACACACACACACACACACACGGACACGAGCACACACTCATGATTGCATCTGAGTGGATAAACGGCTCTTTGTCCGCGCAGAGGCCGAGCTGAAGGGAGTCAGTGATTGGCAATGACACTGATACAGAGCCACTTTACTCTTATTACTGCTATGTCACCACTGTTTTCAATAACCATTCATTTCTAGTAGCTCAAGTCCCTCCATTGTCAAACGCCAAACAAAAGACGTCTGCGTGTGTGTGTGCGTGAAAACATGACAGCACCAGCGTCAACGCGGAGATGAAGACCGTTTTTAAACTCACAGGAACTGCAGGAGGTGAAGGTGTGAGAACGCTCCCTCTGGGATGGTGCTGAAGGCTGCGTTCACCATCGTCCTGTTCGGGGACAAAACACACATCACCACACATGTGTGTGTGTGAACACAACATTGACTGTGCAGAAAAAACTGGGACACACAACTTCACTTCTTCACTTCTTCTTCTTCTTCTTCTCTATTGTAAAATGAGGCCACCTCCTCCAGGCCGCGCTCTGCTACTCCCTCGACTCAACATTCAATCCAGGATGGACGGACGGGGGTCGATATCAGCTGATGGGGGAGCACTTTGTGACCCTCTCAGCAAAACACCACCCTCCCTCCCCCATCAGGGCTGTTTCATTAAATATATGTGTGCTCCATTTATGGAGCGTCATCTTGAAGATTTAAATCTCTCAGGTCTCCTGCAGCGAGATGGGAAATCTATTGTTAGTGTTCCTCCCTGGAGCTCGCCGGGACGCACCGTGCTGCTTCAAGTTCAGCACATAAAGAGACATTTTTATATTCTGTGATCACACATGAAGAAAACAGCCGTGTTCAGACACTTAAAAGACAAGCAGGGCTTCATGCATCATTACATAACGCAGGGTGACATCAGTGATGTAGCCATCTGTACCAGCCTGCACACTGCTGAGGTTATGATGACAAACTCACAGAGAGATGATCCCCGGGGGGAAGCTCTTGGGGATGGCTTTGGTGTCCACGCAGAAGGCACTGTCTTTGGTGCAGGAGCAGGTCGCAGGGCAGCGGGGGATCTTCGGGGCTCTCCTGGCGTTCGATTCCCCCGGCATGCCGAAGAGGAGGAGGAGGAGGCACAGAGAGCAGACCAGCCTCGTCCATCTCGGTCCAAGCTGCAGCAGCATCGTCCTCCTTCTTCTTGAAGTTTCTTGAAGCCAAGTGGGCTCGTCGTTGCCCTCCAAAACCGAGCAGCAGTTGTGATAATGATGAGCGCAGAGTTGAAGAAGGGAGGGAGGAGGAGGAGGAGGAGGAGGTGGAGTAAGGGTAGTCCTGTGTATCCTCTGTGGGTGTGGGTGCTCTGCAGCTTCCCTCGGATCTGTGCGATCTGTCTATCTCAGGAGCTGCTGCCAGAGCTCACACTGCAGGAATGACGAGCGAGGCTGCTTCTTTTCTCCGCACCGACGACCTGTAGGCAGCAGCAGCAGCAGCGACGCTGACAATGAATTATTTAACTATTGCACAACCTTAAAACACAAGAGCAGGGAGGAGGTGCAAGGAGGTGCAAGGAGGGCACATCATGTGCTGGTGGAGGGATTAAACAGACATGTTTATGTGGAGCTTTTATCAAGCTGTCAAACTGCTGCAGTCAGGAGAGCAGGCGAGGAAGAAGAAGAAGAAGAAGAAGAAGAAGCAGTTCTTCAGTTGTAGTCACAGTTTAGCGTCCATCCTACAGTTCCCACAATGCATCTCTTGCTTGGTAAACAACCATAACTCCTTTCAGCCTAACTTCAGCCTCCAGTCTGCAACACGAGAAAATGAGAAAATAACTCCTCCTTCAGCCGTTTGTCCTCGTTCTGCTTTAACATGATTTAGATAAAAGAATAAATTAAATATTTTTGCTTTAAAGTCGTCAGAGACGCACGAGATCCGACTTTGTCGACTTCTTTCAAGCACCAAACAGATAAAAACTGTGCTGGAGGAGTTTCTGCAGACAGAGCTCATATTTTCTCATCTGGTCGCCTGAAGTTTGATTGTTTGTCTTGTTTGGGGCTCAGGAGGCAGAGCGGGTCGTCCACCAATCAGATGATCTAAGTCTGCATGTTGAAGAGTCTTTGTGCAAGATACTGAAGGCTGAGCTGTTTGTGTGAATGAGACGTTATATAAGTCCAGTCCATTTACCTTGGACATCTTTCAAAGGCCTCGGTGTGTCTCGTCCTCCATGAACTGAACCTGTGTCACATTTTTCTGTTTTAAAGTCACGTGACGATAAACGTGATGTGAAGTCACGTGAGATTCAGCTTTGTTCATTTATTTCATGCACCAACCGGATTAGAAACTTAAAAACACTCAGCTGGATCAGTTTCTGCAGACTGTGCTCACATTTTCTGGTCTCGAGGCCTGAAATCTGACTTCTCATTTATCTCTTTGCACCCTGGAGATCTTCTTAAAGGCCTCACAAGGAGTGACTCAAACCTTTTAAAGATCTTTATGGCTGCGAGTAAGAAAGCAATTACGAAATGCTCCAGATGAATCCTCCCGTCCGTCCTCCTGCTGTCTAATTAACATAATAAACTCGCTTAAACAGAGAAAATGACTTCCACTCTACGACTACAAGAGAAGAAGAAACATTTCTGTTCTTTCTGTCTGAACTTCTCGTGCTGCATGAGCTGAGATTTAAATCTGTTGATGTATTTTATGCATCAACCGGATGAGAAACTTAAAAACACTTCAGCTGGGTCGATTTCTGCAGACTGTGCTCATATTTTCTGATCCTGCTCGTGTGTGAAGCCCCTCAGGACGTCTCATTTATCTTTGTGAACCTTGAAATTATCCCTGAAGGCCTCATGAAAGATCTTTATGACTGCAAGTAAGACGAGAGCGAGGGATGAGTATTATTTTCTTCTTTGTATCTGAACCTTGTGCTCCACAAACTGGACCTGTGCCTTATTTTTCATGCTCCCACCTCTCTCTCTTTGTGCCACGAGAGGGCGCTGTTGCCCACAGAAAAAATGTGTCCATGCATGTGCAGAGAGAGAGTGTGGATGTTCTGCAGCCTTCAGTGCCAGGCATTACCAGCCTTCCCTCACAACGAACGCCTCTGTTGTCCCTGAAACATGCAGGCAGACACGCAGGCCGGTCCGGGTCTCAGCAGCATCTGATTTTAAAGCAGATGATTGTTTCTTCCTTTAATATTCTTTCCTCCAGCCGTCGTCTGTGATGTGTCCGCCCACTGCGAGCTATGAAATGAAATAAAAAGCATCATTATCTTTGATGGATGAAAGAGGGAAGAACGTCTTCAGGGGTTTCATTTGAAATCTGTTAGATGTCTCCTCGTCGCCCCGAGGTCGCTTTGATTTTTATCAGGTCTCTAAAAAAGATCTCTTAAATCTGTGAAGCCTCTGTGCACGTAACAGACGGCTTCAGACTCATTTCTCATGTGAATTAGTAACAGAATTATGGGTGGCGTCGCTCCTCCAGTTGAGGAATGCCATTTCCTGAACAGCAGCTATTTTTATGGTTTATTTTCTTTTGTGCTCTGCTGCAGCACGTCTTAAGTCTTATTTGTGGATTTTTTTTATGTCAAGTTATGCTCTGTGAGGAGCAGTTAATGCCTCAGCTTACTCCTTTGCTGAGCTCCACCCAATCCAAACCTCCGGTGGGAACCCGGCATAATTGCATGGCACAGAGAACGGAGCATGAAACAGCAGCTGGAAATCCTAACATGCCCCGTGTGAGGCAGAGGAATCTGAAAATGCTGTTGAGATTAATACGCAGAAGTCTCTCTCTCTCTCTCTCTCTCTCTCTCTATACAAATATACTCAGTAAATCACAGGTTTCAAACTTAAATACTGTTTTTGGAAAGAGCGCTGTGGGAAATAAATCAGTTACCACATCAAAGAATGAAAGATTTCAACTTCAGGAGCAACTAATTTGTGTTTTAGATGACTTATTTAGTCAGATGAGAGTTAGATGAGAAGATTGATACCCGACACGTGTTATGTACAGTAAATATGAAGCTGGAGCCAGTTAGCAGCTAGTTAGCTTAGCTTCCAAACAGCTGTCCTGGCACGTCTAATTAATATGTAACATCTTGTTGGTTGTAATCTGTACAAAAAGCAATTGTGGATGTGCTAATTAATAAACTTCAGTGCTGGAGGCTAACTGTCTCCAGTCTCCATGCTAAGCTAAACCACCTCCGGCTTCATAAACTATTCCTTTAATGTGCATATTTAGTCTGATGAGAGTTAGACGAGAAGATAGATACCTGACACATGTCATGTACAGTAAATATGAAGCTGGAGCCAGGTAGCAGCTAGTTAGCTTAGCTTAAAAAAGAGTGGAGATGGGGAAACAGCTGTCCTGGCACAGGACACAGCACATCTATCTGTGAATGTGTTCAGTCTCCATCTGGCCTTGTTCTCCTGGAGGCTTCCTCCAAAGCTAACACTCCCCTAGTGCTCCAAGCTAGCTGCACGGCTGCTACAGTTAGCAGCTAATCTAGCTTACATTTCTGGTGATATGTTGCAGCCTATTTGGACTATGAATTCAAAAGGTGCCAAATTATTACATACAGCTCCTTTAAATCTACAATAACTGACTTTTTTGACCACCTGGGGGCAGCAAAAACAAGTCGCAAACACAACAACGACTCAACTTTTAGTCGATTGTGGTGAACTTGTTAGCAAACGGTTGCTTATTTATACTTTTAGACTATTTAGAGACATGTTTGTGTCCACTTGATGACTGTAAGTCCAATATTTACTGTCTTTTAGCTCTGTTTGTGGTCTCCACCATCTCCTGAGGGGAATATCTGACTCTCACCTGCTGAACGTCTGTTTTTTAGAGCGTTTGAGGCAAATAAACACCATAATTTATATATATATTTTTCAGTGTGTTTCTACATGCAGTGCAGACTCAGCACATTTCTCCGTCAGGTCCTGGATGGCATTAACAGCTGTGCGTCTTGAACCGACTTGTTTCATATCAACTTTTCAAGTAATAAAGGAAAGTTCAGCCAAGCTAGCACTCGCTCTGAGAGCTCGAGCACTTGGCCTTTTTATTTTTTTGAGTTTGGCAAAAATTAGTCATCAGACATCACAAAGTGTTCCTGTCTCCGCGTGCCAGACTCTTCACCATCTCATTATATCCTCTGCTGTCTGCTGGCACGTTACCGTCTTCTAAAATCAGAGCTCTTACACCTCCTCGTCGGGCCAAAGGCGAACCGACGTCGTTTGGATAACTTTAACTCGACGTCATGGCCACGTTCAACACTCACTTTGTTCAGTTTCAAACCCACATCCCATTCTGATTACGGGCCAAGAAAGCCTGAAAAGACCTCTCTGTCCGTCTGTTTCCAGTTCTGTTTGGTTTTCACGGCTTCGCCTCCTGGCTGCACAGGAAGCAGGAAAAACAAAATAGGAAGAAAAGAGGGGGACTAAAAATGTGCTTCACTTCAGTCCTTTTCAGGGGAAAATCCCCATCCGCTCTGGGCAATGTGCTCCACACAGGAGTCACAAAGGTGTCGAGACTTCACTCAAGACATGTAGGCACACGTTCACGGCGTTTCTAACCCGAAGACGTCGGCACCACCTTCTTCACACGAGGTGATTAACGGAGGTGGACGAGATCACGAATAAAGAGCCGATTCTGAAGCATTAAATCATTAACTTAATCTTCGTGTGTCTTCACGAGATGGACGCCAGGATGTCTGACGACAAGTTGACGTCAGATGTCATCCCCCCCTCCATCACCACCACCTCCATCCCCCTCCACGGTGAGTCAGGAGCAAATAATGCATTCACACGTGACTGAGAAATTCAATAAGGTAAGTGTTTGTCACGCCAGGCAGCGCTGTCACTGCGGTTTGATGGGTCGGCCTTTAATAGGCAATCGCAGGGCTGCAAACATGCCAATAAAATTTACAATATTTGATATTAGATACTAAAGGTTGAGGCCCTGGACGGGTCTATTAACGGCAATATGACCGGTGAGATGAAGCCACATGGCAAAGGCGAGGCCGAGGTCACACTACCACCTGAAATTGCCGTTATTCTGAGCAACGACATCAACTTTTAGGTGGCTGTGGTGAACTTGCTAGCAAACGGTTATCATTAATTTAAAGACATTTGATGACTGTTAGTCCAACATTTACTGTGTTTTAGCTCTGTTTTTGGTCTCCACCATCTCCTGAAGGAAACATCTGACTCTTTAGCTGCATGTTTGCTGTTTGGTTTGTTATATTGGCCTCTATTTGGAGTATGAATTCAGCAGGCGATCAGTTGTTACATAAAGCTCCTTTAAACCTACAATAGCTGATTTTTTGGCCACTTGGGGGCAGCAAAAACAAGTCGCCAACAACAACAACAGCAACTTTTAGGTAGTCGTGGTGAAACTGTTAGCCAAAGGTTAAATATTTACACTTTATGATTCATTTAAAGAGCTGTTTGTGTCTCAGGCAAGGCTGGAGGATTTTATATTAAACCGTGCCAAGAAAATAAGCATCTGAAATTGCTGCTCTTGTGAGTCACTGCGAGGTATGTCAGCCAATCTCATCCTCCGGGCTCAATTCAATTAAAGAGAGTACAAAGACATATGGCTCAGGAGCGAGTGATATGATTAGAGTTCTGTGCACGGCGGCGACAACGGCGGCGGCGAAGCTGCAGCAGCAGCAGCAGCAGCTTTGATTCATGCTCTCTCTTATCTGGTCGCTTGCAGTGAGACGAAGCCAAAGAGGGCTCCCTCAGGTGGGCGGCGGTATCCTCGAGGGGGCTGCAGAAACTGACTGTCACAATCAACAGGTCACATCATCGTTATTCTGATGTTTTAAGGCTCGGGGGATGCCGCGCTCCAAACCCAAGGCTGCTATCTTAGTTTTCAAATCAGGACAATGCACAGGAGCAACTGTACCTCAGCCCTCCCCGAATCCTTGAGCCGAGCTGCCATAAAAGACAGGTGATACGCCTCCTGGGACGGGGATGTGTCGAAGGAATGCGTGTGCAGGTATCCTGCTGCATGTGGAGGGGGGGGACGGTGGAGAAAGGCCCAGCGCACCAGTTGATCCTGTTTGATAAAGGCCCTGACAGGCCCAGATTATATGTCTGAGCCTGGAGGAGGTGGAGGAGGTGGAGGAGGTGTCTGTGTCTCATTCCTGCGCTGAAGAAAGTCGATCTGGTGGGAAAGAGGCGGGGCCATGCCTGTAGGCGTCAGGTTTTGTATGGGCGCCAACACACACACCTTGTCGGGCAGACACCACTACCCTCTCCACCCGCCCGCCCTCCCTCCACCACCCCGCCTGCCTGCTAGCTCGACACCAAACAAACACACTCATCCATCTCATTTACCTGACCACACCCGTGCCTCCAGACGCCATAAATACTCTGTCCACAAATCAAGCCAGAGGTATTCTGTTCAAGCACAAAATGTCGGATCATATTTACCTTCATGGGTTTTATTTTAAAGTTCCAGAGATACTCACCGGATAAATAAGTTTATGTCGTTTTACCAGCTGCAGTTCCTCTAACGTCCACTTGAGGCTGGCTGCAGAAGTGAGTCGCTCTCCATAAGTCCCCATGTTCAAATGACCAACTTCACAGCAGAAATAAACATTGTTGTACTGCATTGTACTGTAATATATTGTGTTTTACTGCATTGCACTGAACTACACTCTGTTTATTAGCGCTCCTCTGACCTTCTGTCGTTTTGGCAGAGCTGCTTGAATAAACTGAAGCTTGTTTTTGTCGAAGCTTGTTATTGAATTATTTCAAAGTTTTAATCTGAAGTCGATCAGGTGATTTGAAGTTGCCGTCGTCGTGCAGAGAAGATTTCCCTTCAAAAACATATTTGCTTGTTTTGTCATGCAGTGAGTGACGGGCCGTGGCCCGGCCTCACCCCGTCTTCTGTTAACGTCCCCGCGGAGCTTCCCGGTCACCGGGGACGTGTCATCCAGAAGACAGCCGTCCCACAAACAGACAGACGGGAGGACCCGGGTCTGTGGAAAAACATCAACAACCAAAGAGCAAGAGACCGAGGAGAAGACACCGACCGCCTCCGTCCGTCTGTCACTTCATCCGCTGACACAATATTTAGAAATAATCATTAAATCACATATTTTGTTGTTCGTGAGCGAGCTACACCCAAAACCACAGACACAAAACAACCGTTCATCATGTGAGCTGTTGTTAACGAGGGCGAGGAAACAACAGAAAATTAAAATTCCTCGTCTGTTTTGAAATCAGCCTGTCTGCTGTGGTTACCCACAATCCCTCAGCGCGAGGAGGAATGCCAGGACAAGAGACGCGTCTCCTTCACCTTGCACATGGACGCTGGCCAGGATGCTATTCATGACTTCCAGGACTGCTCTCCTCTCCGTCCCCTCCACCCATAAATAATCAGTTCATTTGTGAGGAGACGGAGGAGCACGACAACAGGCTGATGTCACCGCTCTTTGTTTCCTGGAGGCTTAAAAACACACACACACACACACACACACCATCACCAGCACCATCACCACCACCACCTCCTTCCCAGGATCCTCTCTGCTCAACAGCGTCTGAGAAAATGATCTCTGATTGACGACGTGTCTCTTCCTGCTGCAGGGTGGCAGAGAGTTGAAGGGCAGGTCGTCTGTCAGCGCTGACAGGAGGCGCAGCAGCACACAGTGGAGGATTGATGGTGGAGCTCAGAGAAGCTCCGAGATGATAATCCCAAACTGGAATAAATCAAACCGACGCTGGTAAACAAGAACACAAAGCAATTCATCTAACGGGCCACCCGAGGAAACATGCTGCACATGATGTGTTCATGTTTCTCTTTTTTAAGGGAATTTAGAGCTTCAAGATGAGACGATGCGTTCGAGTTCAGGAGAGGCAACTGACTCTTAAAAAGATGAATTTAACCTGAGGAGACAAATTCAGCCAAAGACTGTATAAAATCCAAAAATCAGCAAAGTCGTGGATCATCAGTGGAGCTGAATGACGTCTGTTTGCCCACACAAGCCACCTGTCAATCAAAGCGTCCACGCTCTTAATCCTACATAACTTTAAGCCTTGATATAATGTGAACAGGTGAGTTGTATATAAATTCACCCTCAGTACAGTTGTCATGAACGGGGAAATTAGCTACAGAGACCAAAACTGTTTTTTGTACCAGGCTGTAAACATGTTTATTTCTGCTGTGAAGTTGGACATTTGAACATGGGGACTTATGGAGACTGACTCACTTCTGGAACCAGCCTCAAGTGGACGATAGAGGGACTGCAGTTTGTGGCATCAGTTTCACTTAATCGATGATGAAAATAACCATCTTTTGCAGCTTTGTTCCAACACGTTTACTAGTTTAGCTCATTATTAACGACACCTGGCCTCAGGTGAATCCAACGACCGTCGTCCACACTGAAGCTCAGATAACCTGAACGACGTCGTTAACAGGCCTCAGGCGTCTTTAACGACTCAGACGACAGTCGTTGCAACAACGACGAGCTCTGACGAGCCAAGTGCAACGACCTGTTAACGATCCACCAGGTACTCGACTCTCTCCAGCCAGAACTGAAGACGTCTTTACGGATCTACAAACCAAACTCATCCACGTGCCCCAGATTTAACCCTTCAAACTTATTACATTATTAAAATATAACATAAAATATAATATTAATCACAAGATTGACGTGTCCTACAGGCCTCCATGTTCCTGATCGATGCAGGTTTGTTACAGTGAAGTCGACTTAAGTCAGTTTTATACGAATAATCTTTGGTTTCTAATCTGCTCTGTTCACGTGTGAAAGAAGTTTTTCTTCAGATCTCCAAGAACTCGTTTGTTCATTCACAATTTGTCTGATTTTTTGTGAAATAAAGTCGTCCTTTGACTTCTTTGTGTCTCCACAGGAGTTTTTATTTTCAGTGTTTTGAGTCGTCTCGTGGTCGTCGGTCTTAAAAATAATCAGCTCGTCTTAACGGGACGTTTGGTCTGAGCAGACTCGGAGCAGACAGCAAGGGTGTTCCTGGAGCTCAACATGCCAATTACGGAGCAGCGCTCTCGGATGGCTGAGATTCCAGAATTCCCAAATCAATTTACATTCCCCGATCTGTCATCAGATAGTCATTTCTCTGAGAAGACCAAAACAGGACATAGCAGTCGTGTCTTCTTTAATGTCGGCAATCATAATCACAAACTGTCACAATCAGAAAAACCTCCCATCAAAGATTGTTCGTAAAGTTCGTACATCTCAGCTGGATGAACTTTGCCCTGCTGAACTCTCCTCGTGCCATCTGTCCGGAGCGATAACGCCCGCCCGGGCACCATTAGCAGGTAATAAAGCCTCTCCTGAGCTCTTCATCGTCACCTCAACCACGACATGGATGACACTCGTTTACGACTCCTCGTTTCCAGGAGTGGATGATATTCCCTCCCTGAGGTCAGGCGTTTGTTTGGATCCTTCACGGTGACCTTGCATCCTCGTCCGTGTTCACTTACAAATCCCTGCAGCTTTAATTCACGTAACTCAACCGCAATGCTTTTTTAAAGTTGCTGCGAGGAGGCCGCAATCCAGGTCAGCCAATGGCAGGACGCCAGGACAAGGTTGCTGATGGATGGAGATGGAGATGGAGATGGAGGTGTACTCGCACCAGCACCACCATTCCCACGACCATAAATTACACATTTACAGCCGGGCTGCGTCTCTGAGCGCGCTCACCAACATTTCTTCTGATGTCAGCAGCACATTATCATATCTAATAAGCCCCCGGCAACCCGCGCTGTTAACCAGGCGGGAGATTGAAGTAGCCATCGCCGTGCCGTCTCCGTAAACACATGATTTACATCACAAACATGGAAGACGTGGATATTTATAGAGGCCTTGTTTATGGAGTTCAAACAGCTGAGAGCTTCTGCGGGTTTGTTTTTTTATTTTTAATAGCATTTTATTTAATGTAATCCTTTTTTACGATGACATACGTGTTTCTTCAACCCCCCCCCTCCCAGAAGTTATATGGCAGCGAGCGTTAACTCCCGTTAAAGCATTTACAGCAGAAGTTCATCACGCGGTGCACGGCTGGAGCGCGACGACAGGCGTCACCGTCCTCGAAGGAAAACGTTCAGACACACACACACAAACAAACACACACTCACACACTCGTACCACAAGTTCATGAATCTTCTGATGAGGAGTTATCTTGCAGGTCGTGTCATGAAAACAGTTACAGTTAAAAAATAGTAAACCCAATATATATATATATATATATATTTTTCCACTGATGATTAATGAAGGGGAATTAAAAAACAAAAACTGGCCATGTAATCCTCAGCAATAAGATATTCTTGTGTAACAACTGCCCCTACAGACTATATTAAAAAAAAAAAAAGTACAAAAGAAATAAATCAATTATGTCATAAAAATAAGAGTACAATGTAAATATATATTCATATTTATAATTTTCTAACTGTATTTACAAAAGGTGAGTAGTGAATGAAGCAGAGGCCTCGCTCGTCTCTGGATTTGGTCTGAATGAAACAAAAACTCGACGCGCGTCCGTCGTCGGTCCGTTCATCCCGTCCTGACCCGTGGAATGCCCAAACAGTTCATACAAAGTGCCCCATGAACGTCACCGAGGAGCCGGATCCGGCTGACGGCTTTCAGTCCACGTGATCCGACTCTGAGGTGTCCTCCTTCCTCCCTCCTCATTCTCCGAGCTCCTTCCTCACAGAGCACCAGTGTTTATTTTTTTATTTTTTAGCTTCATCTCTGGGAATGTATGAATGTGAGTCCGACCCGTGAGGCCGGCAGGGAGCGGAGGAAATGTTTGTTTTGTTTTTTTAAGTCTGAATTGGAGGATTTGAGGTATCAGCGTTTCTTAATGGCCGCCCCGTTCGAGTGGGGAGGGAACTTTGGCAGGCACGGCTCCTCGGCGCCGGCGTCGTGGGAGAACACCGAGTCCTCACCTGAAGAGCAGGTGGAGCTGCGGGTGTCCGGGTAGCTCGGGGAGTATTGATCCAGCGGCACCGACAGCTCCAGATACTCCTGTGGACACAAAACAAACATTTAACACCTCGAATCCAAACTTCTGCTTCCTCGTGTGACGACGTAAGATGACGACGGCGGCGACTCACCTGGTTGGCCGTCATGGCCAGGCAGCGATCTAGATCCTCCACCAGCTGCTTGAACGTGGGTCTCTGAGAGGGCACGGCGTGCCAGCAGTCCCTCATCATCATATACCTGCAAGAGAGTCAACATGAAGTCAGCTGGAGCTCACAGCACCTTTATTGGTGGTCACAAACAGTGCTGCGGATCATTATGTTGCTAAGCAGCATCGTGGGTAATGTAAATATTAATGCCAGCAGTCTGGACAGAGGCTTTGTGTGCACAGGCTTCTTCAGCGAGCCGAGCGTTTGACTGGTGCTGACAGGTCGAAGCAGAAAGAGAGAGACTGATGTCAGAGTGCCAGAAGATCTGTGCTGTGTCATGATTACACAGCTCGAGCACTAAAGATTCGTTCAGCACGTTTGATTTCAGCGTCCTTACAGCTCGTGCGTGCACGTCGAAGGCTTGTCCATTCGGTGACCTTCCTTCAGCAGCTTGAACAACTCCTCCACGGGGACGCCGGGGTACGGAGAGCCGCCCAGGGTGAAGATCTCCCAAAGCAGCACCCCGAATGACCAGCTGCAGACGGGAAACAGACCGGAGGGTTCAGATTTAAACGTTTTTTTAATCACGTCGAGGCTGAATTAGAGAAGTAACAACTCGAGGTACTCACACGTCACTTTGGTGGGTGTATATCCGGTCGAATAGAGCTTCAGGAGCCATCCACTTCACGGGTAAACGACCCTGTGGAGGAGGAAGGAGGCGTTAGTCTACGTCACGTCACATCCACAGCGCTGTTTCATCAGGAGTGTTTTCCCCTTCAGATTTATTATCTTGCTCAGATTTGGTGATTTTTCTGGTTTAGGTGCTTCTAAATATTTAAATGTTCTCTGTGGTTAAATTGTTCCAATGGGAAGTTTGCACAGGGGTGTTTTATTTTGAAAATCAACCGTTTCTGTGTCTGACTTCCTGTCAGCTTGAGCTGCACCGTGCGTGTCGTGCATTAAAAATGAAATAAACATGTCTGGAATGCTTCTGAAACGGATCATGGTGCTTTGAAACATCGACTAGAACATCTGTGAAAAATATCCGTTAATCAACGCCCCAGAAAACATTCGACTTAATGCATTACAGTAGCTGAAGGAAGGAGCAGCTGGAAGCTGTTCAGAGCAGCACCAGGACTACAGGAGCGGGAAAATGTTGTTGGAGTAGCAGCAAAATATTTAATCCTTCATCTGTTCTTCTCAGTATCTCACACAAATGCTGAAGAGACACATCTGAGCTGAAATATGACGACTTTTTGACTGAAAATAGATAAAAATGACTCAAACTTAATGAGTGTTTTCGTCTCCAGACGCTGGTTTGTGACTAACACACCTCCAACCTGTCATCGAGGTAAACAGCTTCACCTCAGACTGACTGAACAAACCGCTCCTTCTTTATGTTGTGGTGTCTAAACAAAAGGCGAGCACGCTCACGTTCGTGGTCTTCTTGTAGTAGTCGATGTGGTGGATGTCTCTCGCCAGGCCAAAGTCGGCTATTTTCATCACGTTGTCCTCCGTCACCAAAACGTTGCGAGCGGCGAGATCTCTGTGGATGCACTGAGGGGATGAAAACACGCGTCATCAGAGCTCGCCTCGTGTTTACCGTCATGTGACGTGGAGGGATGAGGACAGGTGGTTTACCTTCTTGGAGGACAGATACTCCATGCCGCGGGCCACTTGGTAAGCACAGGACACGAGGTCTTTGATGGACATGTTCTCCACGGGAACCTGGTCCGGGTTGTAGCAGTACTCCATGCCAGGCGGGCGCCGAGCTCGCAAGTACTCCCGCAAGTTCCCCTTGGATGCGTACTCGACTATCACGTACAGAGGACCTGAAAACACAAGAATAAAGTCATCACATCGTCATTTATCGTGGTCTTTAATCTTCATTCTGTCTCTCTGTTCGGCTCTCTGAGTTTCCTGTTTGTGCTCGTCCGTCAGCGCACGTTAAAATCAGGATGTTGGGTCATTAGCACTCAGGAAGTCGTCACAATCAAGAAACGCTTCAGACTTCGAGGTCAAGCTGGAGAAGTTTACATTTATGTGGCTGTGACCACAGAGTGTTAAATAACCTGCACACACGTCGGCAGCTTTAAATGTTCTGACCTTGATAGATTAATGCAAATAAGCTGGTGAGAGCGGGTAAATAAAGCGGTGTGAACAAAGAGCTCTGTGGTCGAGTGTGGAAGCTCATTTCTGCCAGTAAGAGAAAAAAATAAGATGAAAACACAAAATAAAAATACACGTTAAGTCATAAATATGAGACAAAAACTGAAAATCACAAGATCGAAAGTCGACTTTATGAAATTTTGAGATAAAAGTCGTTTGTAGCCGTTTAATTATGGCGTTTTATCTCGTAATTTCAACTTTTATCTCATAATTGTGACTTAACGTGTGGACATTTCTTTAAATTGAGGCTTTTAATCAAGTTTTTGTCTTATTTTGTTCTTTTACTGGCAGTAATGGTCTTCCATTGTGGAGTGATGCGCCCTGCGGTGTCTTCACAGGTTCGCTTCCTCTGTCAGGGTGATCGTGGTCGTTTCAAACTGCGAGCTCGGAAGCTGCTGTCAGAACCGTTTATTCGTGTGTGTGTGTGTGTGTGTGTGTGTGTGTGTTGGCCGGGGCAGGTCAGTAGTCGACCCTCCCGACCGTCCTTCCGTTCTTCTGCTCGTACCGTCCTGTGTGCAGGCTCCCAGCAGATTAATGATGTTCTTGTGCTTCCCGATGATCTTCATCATCTCCATCTCTGAAATCAGGTCTGACAGGTCTTTCTCTGTGGCGTCGGCTGGAGGGGAAGAGAAATAAATCACATTAGGGTAATTAGTCGATGTTCTGTTGGTAAAAAGGCCCAAAAAGGCCTCACAATAATCACCTTACAGCATGAACGTGGCAGCTCTTTTGGACTCGTTTGTCCCCGAGGAAAGGCACTTAAAAGCTCGAGACAATAAATGCTACTTTCCCTGCACGCCACTTCCTCCGAGCAGTTTAATGAACACTGTTTTATATGCGATGTCAAGGGTTCTCATAAATTTTTACTCTGCTCTCGCATTTGCACGGTGGCTGGGATCCAATGGCAGATGTCTCTCTGTATCTGCTCATCACAGTTTTGGTGTTGGAGTTTTTCTCATCCCTCGAGTCGAGTTTTCTATAAACTGATGTTTAGAAACGGTTTCCTGTCTGCTGAGGTCTAAATCTGCTGTGCACACGAGAGGGAGAGAGAGCGAACTTACATTTCAACATTTTCACCGCGACCTTGGTGACCCGGTTTGGCTTCTCTTTGTCGAGGCCGAGCGCCTCGCCCATCACCACCTGACCGAAGCAGCCTTCGCCCAGCGGCTTCCCGAGAACGAGTCTGCGAGAGGGGAGAAGACAAAACGTCAGATCACAGTGTGTGTGTGTGTGTGTGTGTGTGAAGGTTTGTGTGTGTGAAGGTTTGTGTGTGAAAGGTGTCATCCAGGATGCGTACCTGTCCCGGGGAAGCTCCCAGCGGGGATCCTGGGGCAGTTCGTACTCAGACACCCCTGACAGCATCGGCGATCCGCTGGAGGAGAGGCGGGAGGGACGAACCAGCATCACACCGGAGTGGATGGAGGAGCTGGAGTCCACAGACACCTGAGGGTGAAGAAGATCGACATTACTCCCCTCATCGTGGAACACACACCAGGTAAGGTGAGCGAAACAAAGAAGGTGAAACCTACGAATTCATCCTCACAGAGAGGAAACACTCCTCGAATACTTACCTGATGTTCACGACCTCAGGGAGCTACAGTGACGCTGAAAGCTCTGAGTGTTTTTAGTAAAAACATCGTTACATGCTTGAATAAATGTGGAGAGAGAGAGAGAAGAGGTGAAGAGGTAAAAATATTCCAAACCCCCTATCTACTTTCTGTTACCTGTCTGCGCAGCGGGATGCTCTTGGCCAGCTTGTGGACGGCGAGCGGGCCGTTGAAGTCGCTCTTCTTGGACGAGGTGCGGATCTTGACGATGATCGCGATGGCGATCATGACGGCGATGAAGAAGAAGCCCACGCAGTAGATGACGACCTCCAGGTAGGTGTGGTTGGCTGGAGGGTAGTGCGGGACGGCTAGATTGAAGGTGGAGGTGAGGAGGGCACGGTGAAATCAAGAGACTACCACAGAAGGTCTGATTTTACACACACACACACAAACACACTCATGCTTTCAATTACACAGCAACACGAATTAAACCACCCAAACACACACAGCTGTTCTGTGTAAAAACCAGAGCCTGACACAAAAACTAAAGACGTTTTCTGCTAATATGAGAAGTTATAGCCTCTCAAATGGAACAAATTCTGTGTTAGATGAGCGAACACGCTGTGTTTCTAATAAAAATGAGATTATAAATAGTTCAAAACAAAGAAATGTAAATATAAGAGTGCAAAGGAACTGATTTTTACACAGAAACAAACACTGCGCATCATTTCTACGTCTTCCAATGATCTCATTCACATTTCACATCATGCACGAGCTCAATAAATTACTTCAGCTGCTCGACTTATTAACATTTATATTTGTAATGCAGGTGTGTGTTGGTGCTGGTAATATAAACTATGTTTAACATATTTATGTGCTTTAAAAATCAAGCTAACTTTTAATAATAAAAAAAGAAACTTTCCAATTCAGATCTTGTTTTTTTCCTCCCATTCAGTGAAAACACCAACGTTTATTCATACCAATTCTAGGGATGTAATGGATTCCATATTTTAGTCGGAGTTTGTGCATTCCTTGGCTTGGGATGTGGCTTTGTGCTCACGATCTGTTCTGAATGAGTTTCTTGTTCATAGATGCGTCTACCTGCCGCCATTAAAAGGGTAACTTCTGGATTTTCAACCTGTTTGTGTCTAATGGGGAACAATTTTTTGGGCTGGAGCCAAACTGTTTTTGTCAAAGGACTGTGGAAGATTTTGTGGTCACACTGACAGGCTCAGATTGTTATTCTTAGTGTCTTAGATCCTAAAGAGTAAGATCCAGACCAGACTCCACTGACAAAAGTTTTTACTTCATAACACTCAACAGAAACAAATAAAAATCCACCAAAACCTTTGTTTATTTTGACCAAACCAGAGTTGGTGATTGTTGGAACAGTGAAAAAACAAAACAAACCTTTAATGAAGTAAAATTACAGTTTTTGTCAGAGGAGTGTGGTGACTTTTGGTTTTGACTGATGGTCTCAGATTGTTATTCTAAGTGCCTCAGATCCTACAGAGAGGTCATTTTTTATAAAATTTTTGATTAAACAGAAACAATAGCTACATACCTGTGATAAAAAGGCACCAGACTCCGGTGACAAAAACTATAATTTTGCCTAGGGGTGGTTTTAAAAATATCAATACAACTGCTGTTTCTGCTTAATTAAAAAGGACCTTACTCTCTAATATAAAAAGGTCTATGTCTGTAACAATCTAAGCAGTCAGTGTCAACCAAAAAGTCGCCACGCTCCATTGACAAGACAACAGTAATTTTACTTCAGTAAAGGTTTTCCTAACTCTGGTTTGGTCAAAATAAACAAAGGTTTTGGTGAATATTTTTTATTTCTGTCGAGTTTGAATGTATGGTTACAAGGTAAAATTATTGTTTTTGTCAATGGAGTGTGGTGGCTTTTAACACAGTGATATAGCTACTGTTTCTGTTGAAACAAAAAAGATCTTGCTCTTTGACAAAAAAGTCTAAATTTATAGGCTCTAAGACACTTAGAATAATAATTAACACCACACTCCTTTGACAAAAACTGCTATTTTACTTTTATTTTTTACTTCAGTAAATGTTTCCAACAAACACTGACTCTGGTTTGGTCAAGATAAAAGGTTATTTTGTTTTTTTTAAGTGTTACGTGGTAAGAGAACTGTTTCTGTCAATGGAGTCTGGTGGCTTTTAACAGAGATTCAGCTGCTGTTTCCGCCTAATCAAAAAGGTCTTACTCTTTCACAATAAGGTCTCTGTAGGATCTAAGACAGAGGAAAACAATCTGAGCATGTCAGTGTCACTACAAAAGCTTCCACACTCCATTGACAAAAACAGTAATTATACCTCATAACACTACATTCAAACTCAGAAACAAAAATCAAACTCACCAAAATCTTTGTTTATTTTGGCCAAACCAGGGTTGATGATTGTTGAAACGGCTAAAAGAAAAACCCTTAATGAAGTAAAATACAGTAAAAATACTGTTTTCCCCCCAGTGGAGTCTGGTGGCTTTAACAGTGATATAACTGCTGTTTCTGGTTAAACAAAAATGATCTTCCTCTTCCACAAAAGGCCCGTCTCTATAGTGACAATGTCAGACACTTAAAACTAATAATGTAGTTAACTGTTAACATTGAATGAATGAACATTTATTTATTTAAAAACAGGACAGATTTACTTCAGGGGTTCAGAACTTAAATGCACTAAAATGCTGCGTTTTGTATTTAAATTTTAGAAGCCCGACATGGAGAACAATGCATCCCAAACCAAGGCTGCCACACGGACTGAAGTGTAACCATTACACCCCTAACCAACACCAGCAACACAAGTGAGCTGCACTTGTGTGAAGAGGCTGACTGACAAGCAGCTTGATAATTGGACAAATGCCCATTCCAACCCTTCAGGAATGAGACAGCGAGCCAATTATCAAAGCCAGCCGCTGCGCTCACAGCAGGAAATGACATCAGGAATACATGTCATTTGTTGCGCTTGTCAGAGGAAATCAGCTTTACACCAAATCAAATGCAAACACCAGTTAAAGAGCAGAGTGGTGGAGACAGTTCAAAGTGAAATCTGATCAGAGCTGCCAAACAACCCGTCTAGAAAGGTGAACTTCTACCTGGCTGCGTGTACTTAATGTGTTCCTGTTTTTATATGTTTCTTTGTCGTGGCAGACCGGGTAGCTCTTGGGTTGTTTGGCATTTGCTGATTTCATTTATAGAGACAGCAGAGCATGGCGCACACTCTCCCATCTAGAGAGTTTAGATGGAGCAGGAGCCATGCTCAGAGAAGAGGAGGAGGGGGGAGTTTTAGTACTTGCCCTGGCTTCCCTCTTACATTTTACAACAGAACCAGAGTCCTGGTCTGGTAAATGTGAAGGTGGAAAGCGAGGCTGGAGTTGGAAAAGTTGGGGAAATAAATGGAAATATAGGAGAGCGACAGAACCACTGATACCTTCAAAAACGGTCAACCATGCAGAGTGATGAGAGAACCCGATAGAATTGCCCGCCAAGCAGGTATACTCCCCAGCGTCATCAAAAGACACATTTCTCAGTTGGAGGACTTCCATTTCCTTGTCCGTGGTGTTAAGGCCAGCGGTCTAGAAAATAACAAAGGAAGCAGACCCAACAAGAGGCCCAAGAAAGGGGAAAGGGAACCATGAGTTAAAGGATTCTGAGAGAGAAAGGGGATGGAGGAGCGTTCTCCTCCGAACATCCAACACCGAGAAACCACCGAGAGCCCCGCTTGCGAGAGGACTCTGTCAGGAAGAGCCCTCCAGGATCTGTTAGTGGAGGAGCTGGTTAGGTTGAACCCTGACACTGGGCCACCCCGTCACCACATCGAATAACCTCAATAGTCTCATCTCTACATGCAAGAGATGGGCAACATGGAAAACTCCGCAGCAGAACAGCGCACGCACACTCACGCGTCCACACATAAACTATGTGAGCTTTAGACAAACAGCAGGAGGTCTGTGAAACATGAAGGTGAGCAGAGGAGGACAGCTGGAAAAAAACAAAGAGGAGAGAGGAGAGAGGGAGGGAGTCCGTGAGCCGTGCACGGAGGACTTTGAAGGGCAAGGGAGCGAGAGTAATAGAAGAAGATGGCAAGAGAGGCCCTTATTAGGAGGGCACACAGCGCAGGCATGGGGCAGGAATGAGAGTGGGTCCAACATAAACCTGAGACTAAACACTTTCAACTGTTCTGCCGGGAATTTTCCATAGCGTCATTTACAGTCAGGAGCACTGAGGCAGGAGAGAGGGAGGAAGGGAGCGAGGGAGGGAGGAGAGAAACAGCTGAGGTTGTTGTCTCGAGTTATACGGCTCTAGTTTTTTCCCCCGGTGGTCCTAGAAGCGCCTCCACTGCGCTGTGTCGTCCCCCGTGCTGCTGCTGCGTGGCGGTTACCTGTGGGCTCATATCTGGTGACAGTCAGCCAGGCCGACTGATTGGCCTCTCCTATATAATTGGACACTTTACATATATACTCTCCGTTCTCCTCCTCAGTCACATTGTAGAGGGTCAGCACCTGAGCGTCCGAGCTATTGACCCCAGAATGCTGGAAATAAAGACACGTCATGTGCACTCAAAGCAGAGTTCATAAAAAGCTTGTGTTCAGTTATAAAAGCAACATAAACTTCATGTTTTCAGACACTGAAATCCTCCGTGCATCAGTCGCTGAGCTCCTACCTTGAGTACGCGGACATACGGCAAACCATCAGGGCCGACTCGGCTCCCGTTGACCTCGATATGCTTCAGCCACTGGATGTGAGGCTGAGGGTCGCTGAACACCTTGCACTCGAACTCCACGTCGCTTCCCACCACCGCCGTGCGATTAGCCGGAAGCCCGGCCTGCAGGATCGGCCTGTGCGGCGAGCGCTCTGCGACACACAAACACACACGGATGTGAACAAACACGCGATATCACAAAGACAAACACACGTGCAATAGTTCAAAAAGTACACAGACTGTGACGCCACGAGTTACTGGAAATGGACGAGGCAGTTGGCAAACAAGGTGGCCCGTATAATTTGACATGGTGCTGTGTAATTTCACAAGTTCCAGACTATAATTCATACGGAGAACTAAAGCTGGCCACAATAGATGGGCACGCATGTGAAGTGTTTGATCTGGAGCTGGAACTGTGGAAAAAAACGGCTCCATTTTGATGAGTGATAACTCTCCAAAGTAAACTTACAAGCCAAGCATCTGGCACAGTGTCAAAACGTCCAGGCTGACCAAGACAAGACGCCCGTGGGGGACAAACGCTCGTGTCAAAAGTCTCTGGAGCTCTAGCTGAGGTCAGGCGAAGCTCAGGGGACGCCAGCGACGGACGGAGGAAGTGGGACTGTGATTTATAGACGCGATGGTGTAAGAGCGAGTCACAGGGGGCAGGTCCTGCAGGAGTAATCACTTCTCCCTCACTTCTCTACATGGATCCATTACTCACGCCACGAGTAAACAGGCTTAATCTGTCAAATGGCTGACGGGAAAAGTCCCGGATCACGCTACACGAACGAGCTTCAGGATCACATTTGGTCGTATTTGTGGGACACGACAGCCTCATGAATATTCAGCAGGTGATCAATATTTCCTCGCACACTTACCGACTACATCGAGCTGGTAGGTGTGATTGATGCTGCCGTACTGGTTCTCCACCACGCAGGTGTAGTTGCCCTTGTCAGAGGGCACTACAGACTCCATGATGATGGTCCACACGTGGTCACGGACCTGAAGGGTTAGCACAGAAATCACACAGATGAACGTCAGATATCACCATGAAACTTCCTCAGTTGATTACTCAGCTGTTTAAATATGCAAATTAGGCATTATAACATTAAAAATACACAAATTTTCATCCAATCCCAGAGCAGGAATGTGAACTTCAGGTTCAAACTTCTTGTTTTATGTTGTTGTTGTTGTTGTTAGAATTTTAAGAGGTTTAACCACAAAGACCACGAGCCAACAGCTGCTAAGTATTTCATAAAATAGGTCATTTAAAAAAAAAAAGAGAGAGAAATGAATATGAACTCGGTAAAACTTCCTGCTTCAAATGACACCAGTAACTTGTTATCCTCTGCTGTCCTCCTCCACATGCACTGCTAGAAAGCGATCGTCAGCCAAACCTCCTGTAATAAAATTTGACTTCCTAAACGTCGAAGAGGAAATCTGAAAAACGGCGTCCAAAACAAAGAAAACACACAAACAGTCTGAGAAGGCTGCGAGGTGTGTGTTCGTCACACAGGTCAGAGATATGTTAACCAAATGTTAACTAACTAAGTCCACTAATTACTGTCTGGTCCTGGTCTCGACCCCTCAAAGTCTCGGTCTTGGTTTTGATTGGTTGCTAACAGTGGGGAATGGAAGAGAAACGTCACTCTGTAGCTAAAATGTCACTTATTTTGGATAGACAGACATAAAAAAACAATTTTCTTCTGTTTTTCTGAATCAAATGAATAAATCAGATCTGTGGATGAAGCCCTCTGTAAAAAAAAAAAAAAAAAAAAGAAGTCAAATAAACAGAAATGTTTTCTTTGCACTCGTCGTGTTACAGACGTTTCTGCCGGCAGTATCTCGCCTCAAAGCTAAAATGCCGTCGGCCTCATTCACGACACTTAAATCTGACTGACAGGGAGCAAACCGTCGACAGCACTTCTGCGTTTAGCAGCAAAGAACTCATGTGAATCTCTCTCCGTCTGTTTTCTCTCAATATGAATCGTCATAAATCAAATTTTCTTTCAATGGCTAACAAGGTCAACTATCTGTCATGTGATGATAACAAGATAATAACCTACTCCCTCTTCCTGTGACACCACCCAATGTGTTAATCAGCTTCTTTGTCCTACCTAACAAAAGACTTCAGGAAAGACGGCGCATGTTTTATATAAATCTGTCCCAACCTGTCTTATTAGCACCAACTGATGTCTGCCTCTTTTTTCTTCCCCTTCTAAGACATATTAGAGTTTTTCTTCCATAAATCTGCCAAGACCGGCAGTGTGTGATTAACCAGCAAACCTCTGAGGGCAATGGCAACATCAAACATGCGTACATGCGGGCCGAGCCGTACGGTTTCCCTCATTTAGCTTAAAAAACATGATGAGGGAGTCCAGCTGCCGGCTGCCAGATGTGCCGTGCATGGCTTCATATACATGTGGTCTACATTATTCCCTCCCTCCTGCACGTCTCGATGCAGACGATATGAACAATAGAAGCCGGGGCCGTAAAAAAAAAAGCATAGGAGTTGAGGGAGGGATGAGGGACGTCCCAGCCTCTGCACCTTCACTCGAAAAAACAGCAGCCAGATGGTTAAATATGCTGCCTGCCTCGCTGGGTGGACGGCCGGGTGGGTGGGGGTCTTGGGGAGCTGGCAGCTGAGAGGAAACTCCTAAATGTATCCCAGCTGGGGAGGGAGATGGACTGAGGGAAGCACAGGACAAGGCTGGACACACACACACACACACACACACACACACACACACACCTTGATAGGAAGAGCAGATGCAGGAGAGGACACACACGGACACACCTGTGAGGCTGCTAAACGAGTCGATGTGAAGGTATGAAGCCTCGGAATAATTAACGGTTAGTCAAAGTTGTGTTTGCATGATTCGTCAAAGAAAATGCGAATAAATTAATGTTTGATTTGGTTTATGAGAAGAGCGATTCGTAGCGTCAAAAATCCAGAAAAAGAGAGCGCAACAAGATGATGTCACGAGGAAACAGATGAATTGAAGTGAGTCAGTCTCCATAAGTCCCCATGTTCAAATGTCCAACTTCACAGCACACGTCACAGAGACTACGTTCAGTTTTAGACAGTCTCCCTTCAACTCTTTTTCCAAAAGACAAAAACCACCTCACACAAACATTTTGTTTTTTCTAACGTGACACTTTTAAATTCATCAACCTTTTTGTGTTTCGTAGGAAACAACTGACGGCTTAGACCAAATCTTTTTAAAAACAGATTCATCACGTTAATCTCTCATGTAAACCTCTCGAGTAAATGGAAACTGGTCCGGAAACAGATCCGGCCCACGCCCTTCACCTGCTACACCCTCTCTGCTAAGTAAATTCAGAGGAAGCCGTAAACCGTCTTATCACCCATTATAACCTCACCGTTTATCAACGGTTAGCGTCACACTTGAACACAGCTTGCGTTGACAAAGGGAGCAATCTCCCCCACATGTCATATATATATCACGGGTATCGTGGTAAAAGTACTGCGTGGATGTAATTACAGAGCGCACTGATACCCAGAATGAGGACAGCCAATGTTATCCTTCATCCAAACACATGGCTAGTATTGCCCACCTGGAGGTATTATTACTATTGCACAACGTTCCTTTTTGTGGCGTAGGGTTTCATCTTGCATTTCTTGGGTCAAAACGTGAAACTTTGCTTCTGTTTTCACATGCAGGACGTGTTTCTCACTCCAGGTGGAGGAGGAGGAGAAAGATGAGATCACTGACACATCTCCGCTCGTAGCAAATGGACTGATTCAACAAGGAAAGCCAAAGAGGGACAGACAGATATTCTCTAACCTTGAAGCCTCCGATGCGATGGTCTCTCTTGAACTCCTTGCCGTTCTTGTACCATTTCAGGGTGGGCATTGGGTTTCCGCTGGCCTGGCATCGAAACTTCACGGTCTTACTCGCCGGGACGGCGTGAAGCTTTTTCTCCATTTTTTCTGGATGAGCCCACTGTGGTGCCATCGCTAAACAACGACAAAGAAGAGGACGGTTAGCAGGTGAAGAAACATCAGCAGAGACTCCGTCCACGTTATCGTGGTGGAGGGGTTTGTGAATTAGCTGCTGGTAGGCTCGCAGGTAAAGGGTGAATTCAGATATGATGAGGTGAACGTAACCGCTGTGGAACAATCAGGAAATAACTTTTTATTTCTCAGATTTAGAAGCTGCTTCATGAAATAAACAAAGTCAGAAGACAGCAGGTATCAGGAGTATCAGAGTTTAGATACCGAGTCTGAGCGTCTGACTGGCAGAGTTTGATTTGGTTTGACTTCTCCGCTGCAGGTCGCTGCATTTTTGGCAGAAAAAAAAACAAAAAAAAAAAAACAGACTCAAATGAAAAACCTGCGTTCTTGTCCCACCGGCCTAAAGACAGATGGGGGTCTTCAATGCTCTGGAGAAACCTGGACAAGGTTGACTGGGAGAAATGAGCTGCCCAATCTGAAGCCTGGTGCTTATCAATTCATGATAGATTATGATGTTTGAAAACAGGACGATATGTACCAGAAGGAGGTCTTGGTGGGCAGCCCTGGGGTATCTGATTCGTGTTGGGTCGCCCAAAAGAGGGATGTGTGGACTACCTTTGTTAGCGTGCTGCCACCATGACCAAGGAAGAATTACATAACACATGTTCACCGCCCCCGCAAACAGCAGCACGAGTGTTGCGGCTTTAAATTGCCTCAGTTAAGTGAAGTTGTGTTGTTGTGTGAGATAAAGTTCTGCGAGTCAGAGTACAAGCTCAAGGTCAGCATGCTCGCCGGCCACTGGATTCTTTGTGGGCAGAGTGGGCAGAGTGGGCAGATGAAGTGTGTTAATTGCTCTCAAGACAAATTGGAAGACGGCAAAGGTTAACCACGGTTAGTCACCGCAGGGACTTTCCTCGTGTAGAACGTGTCACTGAGGTAGTGAAAACTCTGATTCAGAGTGAAATCACCCGAATGTGACCCACAAACACACGTGGAAGGCCTCGAATCACCGACCATGTCGATTACTCATAACTCTGACTGGAGCGGGCGAGTAATGACCATCTGCTGCAGCAGAGTCGGTAACTTACGCAGCAGTTTTTGACTGCCCAGCAGTTTGGCTTCTTCTGACGAAGACTCTTCATCCTCATCGTCGTCCTCGTGGGAGGCCAGAGTGTCGACTAAGGAAACACAAAGTAAACACAGAAAACACTTGAAGTATGACACAGTGGGTTAAAGGTCCTTTATTTTACACTTTTCCAGTGTTTTATATTCCATAGGAAGATATTTGTGTCTAAATGTAGTTTAACATCTCCTCTCTGGAGCTCTAGCAAAAACAGGGTACTTTGTGACACATTTTCTCATCAATATTCAAGAAATTATTCAATTATTTTCATTAATAACGAGTTGTTTGATCCATAAAATAAAATGTTCTCCAAAACCCGAGGTGACGCCCACAACCCAGAGATATTCAGTGTTTTGTCACGGAGGACTAAAGAAACTAGAAAATATTCACGTTTGAGGAGCTAAAATCAGAAGAAGAGAATTCGCAGCTCTAGTCCAGGTGAGCTGTGTTGGGGGCGTGTCCGAGGGCGGAGACTGTATAGTTGCTGAAACCTTACTGAAGCCCTGATGCCCCATTTAAAAAGGTAGATTTCTCTGTACTTTAAACTTTTTGATTTTATAATTTCACAATATTTATAAAGCACCAAGACCTGTTTATAATAAAAGATATTAAAATCTGACTTTCTACAATAAGGGACCTTTAATGCATTGTAAAATATCCCCATAGTGACTACATTCAGACTCCTATAACTTCATCTTTACCTGTGACGTTGAAGTAGAAGCTGTGGTTGCCGAAGGTGGTGCACGCGTACAGCCCGGAGTCCGTCAGCTCCACGGTCTCGATCTCCAGCTGGCCGTTGCGGATGCGCGTGTGTTCTCCGTCCGTCACCGTCACGTGGTCTTTGGTCCAGTTGACGGCGTGGAGGGAGTCACTGCCGTGGCAGCTCAGGTCCAGGCGGTCGCCAAGGTAGAGCGTGACGAGCTCCAGAGAGACTAACCAAAGGAAACAACAGGACTTTAAGTTCATGCACAAGAACGGCTCCATGAACACATGAAAAATTAATATTTTTGGCTCAACCGTGACACGTACTGGAAGTCTCAGACTCGATAATAAACAGTAACTGACGGGGAACAGACAGTCGGTGTATCTTTGCTCTACGGGCACCAACAAGGTCCAACAAACAGCAGAAAAGTCCTTCCTTGATTTCCTCCCGGCAAACTGCAGCCTAACCTCCCCGTAAATTAAATCATATCGCAAATTAGTTAAGGCCCCTTCCCTCGTCAGGCAGGCAAGGAGCTACTTGGGAAAAAGGAAGGTGAAATTCAATTAGAGGATTGAGGAGAGGGGGAGGCGTCACGGAGCGAAGACACCTGAGCCTCCCTGTTCTAAATGACTACAAAGTCGGCGAGGAGGAGGAGGTAACACAATTACGCTGACACGTCGTCCATCACAATGGTGTTTGTCTAGTTTACGGACGGTAAAAAATCGTCACTGGACAACTCGCTCAACTCGATTACAGCTACAACAATTAGTCAATTAATCGGCAACTACTTCGATTGTTATTCTTGAATTTCAGCCTCTCAGATGTGAAGATTTTGGCTTTCTTTCGTCCTGTATGACTGTTAGCTCAATGGACAAAACAGGACGTTTGAGAGCGTCACTGATCGATGGAGAAAATAATAGATTAATTGACGATCTACAACAAGTAGTTTCAACCGAGCAATCGGATTCCTCTCCTGACTCATCACTAAATATATTACTCCACCATCTCCTCATCGATCTTTGTGCAACACATTTTGGACGCTGTGGAGTTACTGGAAATGTTTGGATCACATCCTCCATCAGAGGCGCGCTGAGTCGTGATTATTTTATCTATTAGTCAGAAAACAGTGAAAAATGGAGTCCAAGACGACACTTCTGTCCAAACAAGTCTCCGAAACTCCAAGTCATTAAGTTTATATTCATAGAAAGAAAGCAGCTAATCCTCCTGTTTGAGAAACTGAAACCAAAATGTTCCACAAATCGTTGGTCGGCTTTAGTTGCCACATTTCTGTCGTTTTATCTGAGTGGCACCACAAACTAATCAAACGAATGCCCTGTGGCAGCTCTGTGACATAAAGTCCTGCTTTTCCCTCCATTTCCACCATTACAAGAAAAATTGAAGCAGATAATCAAATGCCACGGCGGTAAACGATCCCTCAAGACGAGATTGTTCTGAACTGTCCTCAAAGCGCACCGTGTGTGTGTCTGTGTGTGTGTTTGTAAACCTCACAACAACAGGAAGCACATCTATAG
Source organism: Protonibea diacanthus (assembly GCA_028641955.1). Lineage (NCBI taxonomy): Eukaryota > Metazoa > Chordata > Actinopteri > Sciaenidae > Protonibea > Protonibea diacanthus. The sequence goes on from CM053985.1 coordinate 25,698,486, forward strand.
ATACAGCACGACATCAGCAAACCTGACTAATCCCTCCCACCGTCACAACAAAAGGCCTGCGAACAATGAAAGGGGAAGCAGGGAGCCAGTGAGCATGTGCACAGGAGCGAGCAGCGAGCAGGCGAGGGCCTGCAGCGGCAGGTTCTAGTGCCAGTTGCTATGGTGACCCCACTTGGGCCTAGTAAAGGTATTTCCTGGATCACATATGTCTGACAGGCCCTTAATCCCAGCAGGAAAAAGGGGCCAGGGGGGTAGGATCAACTTTCTCCTCAAAAACAAAAAAAGGGGGGGAAAGCAGAAGAGGCATTTAGTGATGGGCCGTCCAACCTGCGGATTCAGACTTTAACGTGAGCTCTGCGGAGGTCTACACGCGTGTTGTTGGGAGGGCCGGCCAGTATGTATTCTTCTGTCCCTGCCCTGTAAACGGAGATGCCACTGATAAGACTGTGTCAACATCCCAGCTGTTAATCTGGCTGCAGACATCATAAAAACGCCCATTAAAGCTGTAAAATGTGCTGCCTGCTTTATTGTAGGGACCATTTGTGCTTCTGTGACAGCCCTACTTAAAACTGGAGTGAGATTTAACACGGCGTGGTCGACCCATGTGACGTTTTTCTCATCGATTCGCTGCAGAAATGTTAAAGATAACAGAGATGTGCAGCAAACTTTGTACACCACAGAAAATATCAGCAAAGTACGGCAGCGTAAGGCAACATGACGACAAAACACTGAAACAGGAAATGTAAAACTTAAATGACATTTCAGTGATCTAACCGTTGATCCTCTTTAAACATTTTGTCGTATTTTGATGGTAGAATATCAACTTTGAGATTTTAAATTAATGTTTTTAATTAAAAAAAGATATTTAAGTGACTCTCCAACACGATTTTCCCTCCGTAGGTAATAATCAGGATAACTTGATGGTTTCATGCCACGCAGAGTGTCCGCCTGCAGCAGAGAGCTCGTTTTCTTAATACAAATTTAGTTTTGACCTCAACTTCTCTCCATAAACAGCTTCAATTAAATGCTCACCAACACTTCAGGACGTCCGAGTTTAAAGGCAGGATTAAGAATTCAAAGTCATAATTTTAAGTTTAAAGTCAGGATTAAAAGTCTAAAGTCAGGATTAAGAGTTTGAAGTTATAATTCTGACTTCAGTTTTATGACTCTACACAGTAAAAATATGATAAAACTCAACACATGTTGTGAATTGTTGGAAGATTTGACACTGAACACTTGACAGAAAAATGGCACAGTCGACCACGCCGCGTTTAATCTCACTCCAGTTTTCTCGTCAACTTGCTGCAGAGATTTTAAGCTAACGAAGTCGCAGAGCGAGCGCCGGTGAGTTTCCAACATTTTCCTTTGAATCTGAGGATGTTTCATCTCAATTAATCCTCCCGCTGCTCTGATTGGATTAAAGCGGATTATATTTTCAGAGAGCAGCCCATCTGGAATGATCTCTCACGTGTTCTTCCACCCCGTTTGGAAACATTGATTGACGCCATTTAAAATCAGCCTAATTACAGAAATCATGGGAGGAATTTTGTGGAGAAGAGAGCATTAAAAACGAGGGCTAAAAAAAAAAAAGGGAAGAGTTGGCGCCAGTCTGTGGAACCTTCTCTGGCTACAAGATAGGAAGCAATATGCCGCGTGAATGACTTCTGGGATTTCCTGCCTCTCGCTGCAGTGATGGTTGAATGCAGTAAAAGTCAGGCTGGCTGAGGTCGCTCTGTGGTGGCACACAACAACAAGTTTCCTCTGCTGATTTGGCCACCGCGGTGAAGGAGTGAAGGGGTGGTGACATGTAGAGGGGATTGATAAGAGACAAAAGACGCTGACTGGCAGGAAGTTAAAGAATAAGAACAATGCCTATTAGCAAAACTGAGCGAGTGTCCCTCCTGAAAGCTCTCCAGCGAAGGAGCCTTTCACTCCTAAATGAGCCGCTCACAATCAGCATGGATTAACACTTGGGAGCTACAAGGATTACTGTGGACGGTGCAGTGTCATTCAAATGAGTTCGGCCACATTTAGCCTTCACATTATGGCTTTAATGGACAAACAGGAAAAGCAGGAGCTCAGACGAGACGCTACATACAGACTGAACGCACAGAAAACGTCATGAAAGTGGTTTGTAGGGACGTGTCGCTGCAGCGAGCTGCTTTTACACCACAGAAAATATCAGTGACGTTAAAGTACAGCAGCGTAAGGCGACACAGGTTTATTCCTAAAAAGATTATTTAATGTTCACTGTTGTTTGGAGTTTTTTAATAATTTATTTCACCTTCATTTATTTCAGTCTTCACTGTCTTAAGCTCACATTAGCTTGTAACTAATCATGCATGTATGCACATGCAACGTGCACGGAAGTGCCACAGGAAATGCAACAGTTGATGGTGTAATTTTAATTTTAAGATTTTAAATGAATGCATTTCATTAAAAAAGATCCAGTTGCACAGTTACTCTTTTTTTAAATGCAGAAATTTTGTTTTGACCTCAACTTCTCAAAACATAAATAATAATAAAAAAAAAAATCTCCATATTTGTTTTTATAACTTCACAAATAAACAAATGTCGATCAACACACCAAGAAAATTCTGAAAAGATTCTGAAAGATTTCAGAGAGTCCTTCATGGGAGGTTGTGTACCACAGCCAGTTTGAGAACCAGTGAACTAAACGATACATCTGCGTCACCGTCACATAATGAACGACACCCGCAGACTATCCTCGAGTGGAAATCAAAGATGACAGCTTCGTTTTACTTTTATCCTTGTTAGCATTCGAGTCACTTCACTCGCTGTTTTCGATCTCAGAGTGTCAGCAGAGCGGCGAGCTCCTCTGAGGCTCCATCACCATCTGAAAAGAGTCTTTCTGTGGACGCTGAAGGGTCAAGCGGCTCGTACACTGTGACAGACAGCAGAGCATCGAGTCTGACAAATCCTTCAGGAACATTCAAAGAAATAAACCCACATCGAAATGATTAAAAAAAACAATCACGCTGCCTCAAACCTCGGCCTCCCCTGAAGGAGAATTTGTAGAGTGAATATTCTTTTCTTATGTGAACAACACACAAGACAAAAAAACACAACCATTTCCATACAACTATTTTGTTTCCCGACCCCGAGACAAAAGGAATGCGACCAAATGCTGCTGCTGTGATTGTTTGTCGACAGCTGAAGCCATCCGTCACCCGGCAGGGGAGGCAAAGGAAGGAGGGGGAAAGAAAGTGAAGCATTCCCAGCAGCTAAAAGTCGGCGGGTGTTGTTGAGGGGGGAGGAAAAGAAGAAGCACAGGCGCATAAGATAGTACCTGACCATTTGGTGATTAAGAACGTGGGTGGAGCGTAAATGCATCAGACTTCCCAGAGATTTACGGCTCACCTTAGACGACAAACATTCTCCTCTCGGAAACTCGATCCTGGAGGATCGGAGAGGGCTCAAAGTAACATCTTCTTTTAAAAAACTGGCTAATTTATAGTTTCCCTGGCAGTTAACTCCTCTCTCGGTGACAACAAATACCTTTTCATTACAAAGGAGGAGAGCAGCGAGGTAGCGGGGCTGCCCTCGGGCTACAGATGGGAGTCATTTACTCCTCCCCGTCCCACTGTTGCCTTAAACACAGTTTATTTTAGGGCTTACAAGCCCAAGAGAGACCCTCTTGCTTAATTACTCTAATTATAATGCTCGGCTTTATCATATTCTTTTTGCTCGCTCTCCACTTCCGACTGCAGAGTGTAAACATCCAAACCCATCTACCCACAAGTCCAGGCAGCTATTACACCGCTGGACGGCATCCAAGACACACATTTTTAAGGATTCGATTTCAGTGCCTCTTTCCCCTTTTCAGAAGTTAACTTGTGTAGCAGTCCGAGCGGACTGAACTCTGCACAGAAACTCTGCAAGTCGTCCAGTTTAAGGCCTGAATTGAATCATCAGAGCGTGGACATTCAGTGAGTCTCGTCTGACGCAGTAAAGTTCCCCCAAAACAACATCCGATGGAGGGGTGGGTGGAGGAAACAGTGACGCTACAAAGGACAGACTTCACCAAAAGCCTGGAGTGTGTTAGTGTTACATTCCTGCACCGGGAACAAAGCTTTGATTATCAGGACGAGAGTCCAGATAAGACAGACTTAATAAGTTCAAACAGATACGTGATATTTAATAACAGACGAATAAAGTCTGAGCAGCTTTAAGTCGTCTTACCTTCATCTGGGCTGGCGGGTCGGCACTGCGTCCGGAGAACTTGGGCGAATAAAGCCAGAAACAGAAGTACACTTGGCCTCATCAGCATCCTGCTGAGGGAGCTACAACTGTTGGCTTCTCTGCGACTGCAACTCCATTCAGACCTTTGGGGCATCAGCGGCGGGTCATTCACAGGACTACACTGAGGACGAGGCAGAGAAGAAGAAAAACTAATTAATGCACGAAAGGGATGTTTGAAAATCATACGGAGCTCTGCAAACGCAAAGTTAAGGATGTCCACGAACAATAACAGACAGATCAGAGAAACCAGAGCTGCAAATTTCATGTAGTTTTCACAACATTTAAACACACTCAGACTGTCTAAGTGACTTTATGCGACTAACAACACTGTTTCCTTCATGTAAAACTGCTTTCAGCCTCTTAAAACACAAAGACTTTCAGTTTTTATCTGTTTCATGCCAAGCTTTGGACAAAAAAAGAAACATAGTTTGATGTCCTGTTGGACCACAAACAATAAAAACTGATTTTTGTGACAGGAGAGGCACCAAAGTCAATTATAGAGAGACCAGTGTCGCCTTTTTTATACCGTTAACCGTTCACAACTAGGGACACACTCATCACGAAAAAGGAGATTTTAAGTTTTTAATTTATAGTTATTCATGTAAAAATTGTTGCTTTCAAAAAATAAATAATGCTCAGCTTTATAAAATATATAATTAATACAGATTTTCTGTTTTTCTCTGTTTCATGTCACATTAACCTGAATATCCAACAAAAAACAAACATTTAAAGACTTAAAATCGTCTCTTGTTCTGCAAACTTGAAACTTGTTGGACCATGGACAATAAAGACAGACATTTATCATTACAAATAAAACTACTGTAGAAATCTGACAGAAAAATCAATCAGAGAGGCCGGCGTCAACAATTTCTTGATGTTTAATCACTCTTAGTGACTTTATTTCATTTACAGGAGAATCAAACCTGATTTCAGCCAAACACAGAGGCTGATTTCACCTTTTTAATTATGTGTGAAAAACAAACTTTAAATCTGAGACATTTGCTGTGAAGTCTGGGACAGTTTGGAGCTCTTAAACTGTCAGAATGAACAAAAAAGACGAGCTTTCCTTTCATGATAAGGAAATTCCTCCTGGCTGAAGAAAGAAGAGAATATTCTGTCTGCGGGTTCAAGGTAAGAACTCCAACGTTTAGTCCTGCTTGTACAAAAACACAGATAAGAAAGTGCTGCGGCTCCGATAGCTCAGAGGAAAAAACATGGCGCTCGCTTCGTCTGAATTAAAGGTTTTGTTGTCAAAACTTCAAGTCTGAACTCGCTCCCTTCGTTCGGCTGCTGCTGGGATTCGAAGGATAGCACCCTCTGAAAAATAACGGGTGACCCTCGCATGAACATCTGCTCGCATCATCACCTCTGCAGCATCTGGCCACTGAGATTAACACTTTGCCCCGGACCTCCAAAAACCCCCCTCGAGGAATTTGTCTTAAAGAGCCCGTTATGTGACACCCTTGTAGAAAGATCACCTAACAGTTGGGTTTTTTTTTTTTTTTTTGCTCCCACGAGCCGTCAAGAAAGAGACAAAAGACTAAAAATAAAATAACATGTTCAAACATTCATATCGAGTCAAACAGCAGCGCCACATCTGGGTCAAACACAGGCTGACAGTCACGTTCAGAAGCAGCTGTGGTTTCCTTTAAGAGGTAATGGCCTGTGTGTGTGTGAGTGAGTGTGTGTTCATCACTGAAACACTCATTGTGTTCTCCTCAAAACCAATTCAATTTCACTTTCCAAGAATGGTCCAGTGTTCCAGCAGCTGAGCCGCTGAGGTCAGGGGGGTCCGAGAGAGGAGAGAGGAGAGGAGGGGGATAAAGGAGCTTGGTCATCGCGGCGCTCTGTAAGCGGTGAGTCAGAGTTTGGGAAACGCTCCAACAAAAAGTGCTTCAGCCGCCAGACAGAAGGAACCGACCGCAAAGAGAGAGAGAAAGGCCGGCCATCATCGGACCTCGTCACTACGACAACCGTCAATAATTGAAGAGAGGAGGAAGTAGCTCCTTCAAAGTATGACACAACACTTTGTCATCTTCACTTCCTCATGGGAGTTAAACACACTGTATGTCTTAGTAACCACACACACACACACACACACACACACACACACACACACAGGAGGACACACCAATCATTGATGGAGCATGAGCAACACGCCGGCCGATATTTTAGATTTTACTCAGAGTTTCTGCAGCTGCCAACATCCTAGATGACTATTTTAATAACGGTCATTTTTCATGTTAAAATTCAGCTTTCAGCCTCTCAAATATGGAGATTTTCTGATTTTTTCTGTTGGATATCACATTAAAATGAAGATATGAGTTTTTATTTACAGTTTCTAGAGCTGCTGCTACCTGACGAGCAAATATTTTGACAATCGATGAATCTTTAAAGTCATTTTTCATGTAAAAATGACAGAAAATATAAAAATGTTCTGTCCTTCTTTGTTTTATGTCACATTAAACTGATTAAATCTTTGAGTTTGGGACAAAAATAAATATTTAAAGACTCAAAATGTTTCTTTAAAATCAAAATTAAGGATGTCCTCTTATAAATCTTAACAAGAGGCAACACCGGCACCAAAATCAATCATAAAGAGGCCAGAGTGGCCAATTTCATGATGTTTTAACTACTTTTCAGACCGTTAGTGATTTTATTTCTAAAAAAAAAAAAAAAAAAAAAACTTTTTATTCAGATATAAGTTCCGGGAACAGTCAGCAGACGCAGCTACATCTTCTGATTGAATATCTTTGAGATTTGGACATTTTCAACACTTTACAGACCTAAAAAATGCTAATCGTCAATAAGTATTGTGCGATCGTTAAATCAGCTGTTAAATGTCTCGTTCTGTGTGCACGTCGCTCGCAATTATCTTAAAATCAAATCCAAGCGTTCGTATCTGGATTGTTGTCAACTATCAGCGTCATCGGATCCTTTAAAACTCACAAGTATCGATGTCAGTATCGGCCTCAAACATCCAGCATCCCTCGACCTCTTACTGTATTTATAATAATTTAATTTTCAGTCTAAATGTTTGGTTACCGCCTCAGGACGTGTTTTTACAGAGCTCAACAACCAAATTCCTGAACGACACATCTCACCTGAGAGCTCAGTCACCGTTACCTCTGGTGGATAAACTGGCTTCAAACTGGTGCAACAACAGCCCCAGCTGTCGGGTTACAAACACCTTAACAGCAGCAGACTCCAAGTGAAGCACCGAGGCCAAAACATGTGTGCAGAGGTTTGGTGTTTCGCTGCTTCTTTCAGTGCACGAAGAAGAAGAAGAAGAAGTAGAAAAGCTGCTTCAGACGACGACAAACCTCCGACTGAACCTCCAACAACAGACCAGACGACGTTAGACACATTTATGTCCTCTCGTTATACAAAGACAAAGGTTACAGCTCTAACCCATAACATGGCCCGCACCATAATTACTGTTCACCGCCATCCATGCAGAAAATTCCTCAGCTCCCAAATTCTGGAAACCCACCCCTCCTTCCCTCCCAGTTAACTCTGCACTACCAGCCAGGAACAGGAACAGGCCAGCCGGCCGGCCCGGCCTGCCGTGCACGCTGTGGGCTGTGAGAGCATCAGACCGTCTCCCTCAGGCTACTGTTTTCACAAAAACAAGACACTGAAGCAGAGGTTCTCCACCAGCCGGAGGAGGGTGGAGGGATCAGGTGTCGAGAGATTACACTGGAAAGTAAAGACAACTGACGTAAGGCCGAGTGACACTTTGCCATTTGGTTCAGTCCTTTTCAGCATGTGTGAATGTGGATGTTTCCCCAGGAGAGCTTCAATCCACAGAAAACAGCTACAACATCCACCTGACGGAGTCAGACTTTAACCCCACGGCTCAGTGATGGATCCACGTCAGAATAAACACACTCATACAGCTCAAATGACAATAATTCAGTGGCAGGGGAGCAGCCGAGCAAATTAAAGGGCAGCACTGCTCCTCACTTCCCATTACACGGTGCGACGAGGGGGGAAACTTTTTTCTCCTCCTCATGGTGAACTCCCCGTGGACACGCTGCCTTTCCTTAAACCATCCATCTTCTCCCTATAACATTTAGAGCTTTACGTAACATCACACTCGGCCCATGCAGACCCAGACTTCATGACAGACGCAGTAATGATCGTCCTCTGGGAGTTTATACCTCAGCTTTAAACGTATTTAACGACACAAATGTTAGAAAACCTCAATCACAAAGAAGTGTGAGCACTTCACTGACCTTCTTTACTGTCTTGTTTTTAGGTTTTCTATCATTCGTGTTGTAGATCTTCAAAAGAAATCCACATTATTCACCCATAGCTGAGTCTGTAAAATGTCACAAATGTTGCCTGCAGTCTAAAGTTAATCAGATTAGATCATTAACTTGAATAAATGCACATAAACTGCGCAGTTTGAGCACTTTTCTGACCCGTTTAATGTGCATTTATCCAAGTTAATGATCTAATCTGATTAACTTTAGACTGCAGGCAACATTTGTGACATTCACAGACACAATTCTCGATGAATAATGTGGATTTTCTCGCAGATATGCGACACAAATGATAGAAAACCTCAATCACGAAGAAGTCTGAGCACTTCACTGTCTTGTTTTTAGGTTTTCTGTCATTTGTGCTGCAGATCTTCAAAAGAAATCCAAATTATTCATCCACAGTTGTGTCTGAAAGTGTCTAAAATTAATCAGATTAGAACATTAACTTGAATAAATGCACTTAAACTGCACATTTTAAACAGCTTGAGCACGTTTCTGACCCGTTTAATGTGCATTTATTCAAGTTTATGACCTAATCTGATTAACTTTCTATAGAAACATATTTACAGACACAATTCCCGATGAATAATTTTCTTGCAGATATGCAAAACAAATGGTAGAAATCCTGATTAACAAGACAGTAAAGAAGGCCAGAAAGGTCAAAAAATGGTTTAAAATGTTCAGTTTAAGTTAATTTATTCAAGTTAATGATGTAATCTGATTAACTTTAGACAGAAACTGCACTGCAGGAAACATTTGTGACATTCACAGACACAAATCTTGATGAATAATTGCAGATAAGCAACACAAATGGTAGAAAACCTCATTAACAAGACAACAGCTGAGGTGCCAAACTGTTTAAAAAGGTGCATTTATTCAAGTTAATGATCTAATCTGATTCATTTTAGACTGCAGGCAACATTTGTGACATTTGCAGGCACGATTTTCAATAAATAATGTGGATTTTTTTGCAGATATGCGACACTAAAGTGCCCCAACTGTTGAAAAGGTGCATTTATTCAAGTTAATGATCTAATCTGATTAACTTTAGACAGAAACAGGACTGCAGGCAACATTTGGGCCTTTCATATGCAAGCATGGAGGAGACAGAGGTGTTACTACGCATCAAAGTGAAGCCTGAAACACTCACTTTAACCTATTTTACCAACAGTAACTCACATTTGTACTCTCTGTGGATAAACAGGTGGTTGAATTGGAGGAATTAAACAACAAAGTTGGTTATAAAACTAAATTTTAAAGGGATAAACCTAATCTAAAAGGTTGGCACGTAAACGCACCATGATGCGTGGAGGAGCCAGAGAAAGAAAAACAGCCCGGACTCACCTCACTGTTGGGGGGCTGTGAATCAGCCAGGGTCGGTCCGGAGTCCGGAGCTGAGATTGGATGGATGGAAAAACTTCCCCGGGAAAACAATATATCCAGATTTTAACCGTTTGTCGCGTTAACGACACTCACTCCAAAGATTTTAACGTTTTGCGCATATTTTAGCGAAACTTTTGCGACCCCCACTTCGAGAAAACCCCCAAAAAATGATCAAAAAAGCGGGAAAAAACTTCGTGTTTTAACGTTTTAACGATAAGTTAGCTCCTTTGTTGTGTTTTAATGTGAACCCGTAAGCTTTCTTTCAGCTAACCTGGACGGTATCCGAAGAGAGACGTCGCGGACGCGGGCAGCCGTTTCTCCGGTCCCCCCCTCCGCTTCTTTCACCTCCGAGATACCGACAGAAAAACACCGAGAAAAGTTCTTCAACTGGCTCTGAACAAAGTGTCCGAACCGCGGTTCCGTTGTTGTGTCGTTTAACAAAAGAGCGGCTCTTAAAAAGTCTTTTTTTGGATCATTCCTGGCGGACAGAAACGCTGTTAAACACCGACAGAGACCGTCCGGAGCTCCGAACCTCCCCCCTTAAATCTGAGAGTATGCGCATCATCCTCCGGACCGACGTCAAGGCGCGCGCAGCGACGGCATTCCCGCCTTCCGGTCACGGACTACAAAATAAAAGCCGACAAACAAACAACACCAACAAACTCTTTTTTTGTTTGTTTGCTGGATAATTTTACTACACTCAAACAATCTAGGCCACTTCTGCATTTCAGTTCACATAGAAAATGTCGATCCATTTGAATTACATGGTTTTAATATAAATTAACTAACAAACTTAAAGGTCCAGTGTGTAATAGATTCTAGACTCTTGTGCAATAACTTGTGCAAATGTGCATTGTGAAAAACTTAAATGGGGAGAGTGCAATAATGTATCCATTATTGAGTATTAATATAAATCAACTAACGAAATTAAGATGAAACAAGAGTAAGAGTAATAAGAGTTATGCAATGCAACTGAAAGGCATAAGTCTTGACCTAAAAATGTTTTTGAGTGTAGAGTAGCTACATGTTATGTTCAGCCCCGATTCAAAAGTGAAAATACTCTTTTTAGACATTATACACTTTTGCTGGATTAAAAAGGAAATGTTCATTTATTTAAGTCAAGTCAACTTTGGAACTGTTGGTCTCTGTAAATAATATTATAAAGAGTACGGCCTAGACCTGCTCTGTACGCAAAGTGCCATGAGATAACTTTTGTTATGATATGGTGCTATATAAATAAAACTGAATTGAATTGAACTTTATTGTCAGAGCTGCCATATGTACCCTCATAACCCCGGTTTCAGCAATAAACGTGAAATATAAAATATATACAAGTTTAAAGAGTTCTAAGAAAAATACAGCAAATCTAAAAAAGATCTAAACAGTATAAATATGGCAAATACAGAAAGAAAGTATAAACAGTGTGAATATATCAAAAATATAAGATGTATACAGTGTAAACAGTTTGAATGGCATACAGCAATTAACTGTACAAAGTGCAATTTAGAAACTTTTATTTTGAAAGTCACACACCCATAATCCCCGCATTCTTCCGGTGTTCTATCCCGAGCTTGACGCAGGTTTTCCGGGGTTGGTAGAGACCTGGCTCCCCCTGCCATCCACAGCACCTCTCCTGCAGAGAGAGAGAGCTCCAACCAACAGAGGAGACGGTACACAACACACAGACTTATACTGTGATTAGAAATAATTATACCATAGCATGGTGACTATTATCTACATAAACTCAGGACCTGATCACACACACACACACACACACACACACACACACACACACACACACACACACACTGGGCTATGAGAAACATACACAAAACATCAAATAAATGTAGAAGTAGAGTTTCCCGTGAGACCTTTGACTTTTACTTTGAAAGGATGGTGAGAAAAGTCCCAGATAGAGCTTCAACGATTGGTCGATTAATCAATTGGTTGTCAATTATTTTAAAAATCAGCCGTTTGAGTCATTTTTTTAAGAGAAATTCTCTGATTTTAGCTGCTTAAATGTGAATATTTTCTATTTTTTTAGTCTTGATGACAGGAAACTGGAAATCTTTGGGGTTGTAACCAAAATAAGACACTCGAGGACGTCACTGATTGACATTTTCTGGACCAAACGACTCATCGATTAATCCAGAAACTGATCCAGAGCTTTTAAAGAATCCACTTTTCAAATTAAAAGTCTGTTCTACTTTAAAAAGCTGACCCCAAGAGAGCACAGATGTGTTAAAGAGACGTCCGCTGACACTAATACAAGTTTATTCCAGTCAACAAGAATGCAAATTCACGCGCAGAAAGTGGAGCTCTTTCATCAACATCAACCAAGCGACGATAAAATGGCTTTATTGAGCGTTGGCAGCATTTCAAAGAGCATCTAGAGATTCAAATGTATCTGCCAGCTCAGCACAAACACAAATTTGCAGCACGCATGATCAAACACACGAGTTCATATCTGCAGAGCTCATATGGTCTTTGATTTCCTGACACGATTGACAAATGATTGACGACTGAAGCTGCAGAGACACATGAAGAACAGCTTGAGTCAGATTAAAGAATGGGACAAAGAAACAGATCTGTGTTTCAACATGTGTCGGCCTTTCATCTTCCATGCAGCGAGAGGCGACTTTAAGATTTGCTTTTAGTTATTTGAAATCCAAATTCTTGGATTCTGGAGATCAGTCGTGTATAAACAGCCAGCCGAGCCTCGAACAGAGACACTCCTGCCTGTCAACTGTTGGGAAGGCAAACATTAACTTACTGCTGTCATATTTCTTGTAACCCGAGACTCAAACTGAGCTCCTGTCAGCAAACACAGGAGGATCTTGGCACCACGTTACAGGTTGTGTGACTGCTTTGACTCATCCCGATTAGATGAAGTGTTGCTGCTGTAATCGATCCACCTGAAAGTCAAATTTTAGACCATGAACTGAGAGTGTGAGAGGAAACCAAAGACTGTCTAAAACCTGGACGTAGTCTCTGTGACGTCCCCACAGACTGTCTAAAACCTGGATGTAGTCTCTGTGACGTCCCCACAGACTGTCTAAAACTTGGACGTAGTTTCTGTGACGTCCCTACAGGTTTTCTGAAGAGCCTCAGTGTGGTGGCTCTGGTCATCTCCATCCTGGCAGTCCTCGGCCTCACTGCTCCCCACCAGCATTCTCCTTCGGGGCCTGAAAACCTCCTTCAACTGGCGGTCCAAAGCTAAGCTAACTAGCTAACGGCAGCTACAGTTAGCAGCAGTTAGCGGCTAGATGTGTAGCTAACCAGACTGACTCAGCTCTGCGACGCCAGGAGCGAAACTCGGCAAGAAAATCACCTCAGTAGGCTGCTGTACATCCCATTTTTACACTCTTACACAGTTTTAGGTACAAAGTGTTAATGAGATTTGGGGAGTAACAGATTTCATGTAGCATTAGCAGTCTTATGCGATTAAAAATAACAACATGTTTATGAAATTTGGTGTCAAAATCAGGTAAAAATGAATTCTCAGCTCCAGGACTCATCTCTATCTTTCTGCTCAGGGTGACCTCAGTGTGTCATTGAGCTGCCCTTTAAGGACCGCCCCTCTTTAAAGGTCCAGTGTGCAGGGATTTTGTAGCAGCTAGCGGTGCAGTTGCTGATTGAAACCGCGCTCACATCACCCTCTCCTTCCAAACTATGGTGACTACAGCACCTGTGAAAAACTCAAAAGTCTCTCTCTAAAGCCAGCGTTCAGTTTGTTCATTGTGGGCTGCTGTAGAAACATGGCGGACTCCACCACACCAACAAATCGTTGTATTCTGCTCGGACACATTCGTAAACTCTACTTTTTTTCTTTGTTTTGTCGAATGCACGTTTTTCTCAGATGAAGTTCAAAGCGAGCCGACTAACTCTGCAGCAGATGGAGTGTGAGTCTGACAACCGCATGCATACCAGAGAAAGAGCAGGCATGTTTATTAGAGCAACTAACAGTGAGAGTTAAACGTGCCATCGGCCACATCTTACGACCTCAGAGCATCAAAACACGACTGAAGATCTTTGATGCGACGGCAGTTTGGAAGCAGACATTTTATGGATTCTTTTTGTGTCACTGATAAAGAGTTCCCTCGAGATGTGCACCAAGCTGTTAATGATAAGTTCTGCACAGGACACGAGAGCTTCGGCACAATCCAAAACATATGGGGGCATTGCTTATTGTTTCCCTCTGATGATGTGAGGTGAGTGATATATGAAACTCTGTAAATCTCCACCCTAGACTGAGCAGTGACAGCGCTGGGTGGTAAAAATCTGTGCAGAAACAGATGAGGTGAAATAAAGAAACGCATTCGCAGACCAATAAAAGATTTTTGGTTGTTTATGGCAGCGCAGAGGAGACGTACTGTCTATTTTCACTGAAAACAGGACTTGTATGTATTATGTGGAGCTAATTTGAAAAAGCTTCAGTCGTTAATCATTAACGTGTCCCTGTGATGTGAACATACCATGGTAGCTCAAGAAACAGTCCAACTGAAGGCTTCAACATTCAGCTGCAGTTACACATTTTACTGTACGATAAAACAGTCATGTTTCATGGAATTTATACAGAATAAAGTCGTATTTTTAGTTAAATTTACAGTAAAACACCGCAAAGTTCTGAGGCAAAACCTTTATGTTATCTGGCATTCATGTCGTATTTTCTTGTCAATTTACAGCATTTTTTGTTGTTGTAAAAAACGGTATTTATACTGTAAATTTTGTAATTAAACTTCAACCTTAAACGTGAAATCAACAGTACTAACATCCTTTTACTGTAATATTAGAAAAAGTACAGTTATACCGTAATTCTTATGGTAAAAATTCTACCAATTTTTTATCCTTAAAAACATTTTTTACAGTAAAGCACTGTAATGTTTCATGGCTAAACCTTTATTTTATCCATCATTCATGTGGTATCTTGTCAATTTACAGCAAAACAGCGTTTCTTTGTAATGGTAAAAAAAAAAAGGTATTTATACGGTAGAATATGGGATAAAACTTCTCTGATTACTGGTTCTTTAAGTCGACCCTTTGCAGCAGCTGGTTCTTGGAAGAACCAACAGGTACAAGGTTCTCCTGTGGCATCACCTGAAGAACCACTTTAGGCTCTCGCTTGAACTTTTATTTTCACTTTATCTTTACTTTGAGTTCTCTGGAGAACCTTTTTGTCCTTTTTGCTGTTGGATTCAGGTTAATCTAAAATTCTTTGTCCGTTTTAAGTCGTCGGTTTCCTCTTTGATCAGTCTCGCTCTTGATAAGTCCTGGGAGTGTTTGTCGTGGTAGTCAGAGGATATACGTCTCTCATCACATCGTCACATGAATGAATCAGTGGACAGATTTTCCTAAAGTTCATGATTTTAATGAATAATCAGGCAGCACAGTTACTCTTCACCTGCTAAAACTCAGATCAAATACATGAGTCGGGTTGGTCTTCGAAGGCTTCAGAGTCAGTTGAACCTTCGCTTAGATGCGGCTGCAGTCTGTTTAAGATGAGGTGGGGCATTCCTGATCACTCCTCACTTCCTTTCAGCGTAAGGAAATGTGCCGGACACTGTTAAAACCCGGGATACCTTATGCAAAAGCAAACCGAAGGCAGGCTAAGCCACACATCAGCATGAGAACAAACAGAGAGTCATGCAATCCTCAGAGTGAACAATATCTCCCCCAGGGATGCTTTGCATGATGATTTCCCTAGCAGCTTCTTCATCGCCCCAAAGTGGTGTTTTATTGTCCTCGCTTTTCGTGTTTGCATTCCATTGTTACCGGGCAAGTACAAATATCCTCCTTTATGCACAAAAAACCTCAGACAGGCCTTCCACTATACAGCCCAGCCCTCATCCATCCATCCATCAGCAGTGGCCCCTGTTCTACACCGGGCCCCCCTCAAACTCAGCTCACCAACCCCCCAGCCTGCTCTTTGACATAACGCTGTTGTGGCTTTCCGGGCCTTTATGCTGGCTGTTGTCTGAGGCAGATTGAAGACCCTTTTGTGTGCGTCAGCCCCTGTCCTGAGTGGCCAGGGAGGAACCTGCTGGGCTGTGAGTGGAGAGACAGGAATGCGCATATGAATGGGCCAGTGTGTGCCGGGCACCTGCTGACAGAGGGGCCGGCGCGCCTCCGTGAGTCTTAGTTCATCAGCGTAACCATCTTGTTCAATTACACGTGCGGCGCGGTGTTGCGTTCCCCTCGTTCACGCTGAATGGGAGTATTGTCGCTGCTGTCGTGAATATTTTCATGTTTTGGTAACAAACGTGTTGTTTAATGGACAATCATCATCATCATCACGATATTTCCAGTGACATCCGAAGAAGAATCTGATTTATATGAAATGAGGGCTCGTCTTTACATGAAGTCGACCATTTCTGACCTTTGAAACCGCCTTATCCTTAATCCTTAACTTAAAGGTCCAGTGTGTTGGATTTAGTGGCATGTGGTGGTGAAGTTGTTGATTGTAACTCCACTCACATCACCCAAGTGTGAAGGAGGAACTATGGTGGCTGCAAAACGTACAAAAGTCCACATTTAGAGGCTCTCTGTAGAAACATGGCGGACTCCGCCACAGAGGGCATGAAAACAGAGTTATGAATACTTTTGTTATGTAAATGAAGCCCTTTAAATTTGACGCACTGGACCTTAAAGTGAAATAAAAAGCTACAGAGACCAAAACTGTTTTTTGTACCAGGCTGTAAACATGTTTATTTCTGCTGTGAAGTTGGACATTTGAACATGGGGACTTATGGAGACTGACTCACTTCTGGAGCCAGCCTCAAGTGGACATTAGAGGAACTGCAGTTTCTGGTTTCTGAGTTTGCCATTTGAGTTATCGACCACTGACTGTACATAAAGATGGAGGCCTTGAAAGCTCCTGAGGGATGCCATCAACATTTAGACCGCCCCCTGCTGGCTGGCTGCAGTATGGCTCAGAACAGTTGAGCTCAAGAGTCATTACCAGCAGTCACCAGCACCAGATACCAAGATGGCATCCACGATATTTTGGGTTTATTTTTGCACAGCTGGAGGAAGTAGAGACCAGAGTCCATCTTTATTTACAGTCTGTGGCCTCAGGTGGACGTTGGAGGAACTGCAGTTTTTGGCCCTTCTTCTTCAGCCTGGAAATGACTGTCTGACGTCAAAGGACATCATCCTCTCTTTCTTGAAGAAGAAACTATGGTGGCTGTAACATGGCGGGTCGGATGCTGGTCCTCCTGTCTGTCTTGTATCAACCGCCATCTACTGCAGTGTGGAGCTCATGAAACCACCTCCACCTCCGTTTAAGGTGGCACTTTTAGGACGAGTCTGACGCTCATGTAAGACCAACATAACATATTTATTGTCTAAAACTCGAGAGACGTCTGAGTTCCAACAGTGGACATGAATAGCGACATGCCGGAGCTGAACTGCCCCTGATCGAGCAGAAGCTTTCCTCTGCACATTTGGCAGATGATGCAAAGTAATCTGATTTCTAACAACCGCCCGGAATGATGGGAACTAGATATATGATCCCAAAAGCTTCATTAATTGTCCTCTGACTCATATGGTAAAGCTTATGGGTTGTTTGTCTGGCTCTGCTTTTGAGAAGATTACATCTCCATAATCAATAAAAAGAAAAGAAGCTGAACCGTCCGCCACAGAGCCTGGAAAAAAAACATCTGGGAAAATAAACTTTCCCCCTCAAATATACCCACAAAAAAACACAAAAATCACAGCATGTTCACTGAGCACTGTTTTCTGGGGAAACTTTTACATGATTATGGTCGCTGGTCGGGACGCTTTGACACTGTCCAGATGTGTTAGATGAATTTTAGTCCAAGTGTGGCTGCAGGAACCCGAATCCAACAATAAAACCACTGCAAGATCTACGATGTGGTCTCTAACATCCAAATATAACACTAACAACTACCCTGATACAGAAAACATGTCTCACATGGCCTGATCACCTGATAAGCCTCACAGTTAAAGCTCTGGACTCATGGCTCTCATCACCCGCTGACCTGGAAAGCGGGAGCCTAAGATCTGCGACATCACTTCCCCCCGGAGGACGACACGCTGCTTTGAAGTGGGAGTGGACCTAAATTGGATTACGCAGCATCTCTGAGGAGCAGCTCCCGTAGATTTGATTACAGATGCCCTCTCAACCCGACGGCGACACGCTTACTTCCTCCACCCCTGTGCAGATGAGACAACACGGGGCGGTCCCCCCCGTCCACGCCTGAGCCTGGTACTCCACTGCGCTCCTTAATATGTGCCCATCTGCCAGCCATTTACCTGATTACTTCGGGATAACTCAGAGAGGTCGGGGCTCTGCCAGGGCAGCTGGAAGGCCAGAGAATGGCATTAATTTTGTACAGGTGGACGCAGGACAGATAAGGACCAGATGACCCTTTCATCTGTGAAAACAAGCGTCCACATCTCAGCAAAATGGACAAAATTGACATCTGGTGCTAGAATTGTGAACAGCAGACACAAAACTACTAATTTTGAGGATTAAACATCAAACTGTTGCCCTGTAATAAACTAATATTTAATGGCACATTTTACGGTCTTTTACTGTAAAATGTTTTGGCAGCTTTTAAAAATATGGACTAAAACGTCAAGTACTAATATCCTTGTACTGTAATATTAGAAAAGGTTGTACCATATTTAGTACAGTAAAATTCTGGCAACCACAGCAGACAGGTTAGTACCATTTTTTTGTTTATTTTTTTTTAGTCATATTTTATGGGAAAACCTTTATTTATATGACATTTTAAGGGAATGTATACAGAATAAAGTAGTATCTTACATTAGACTGTAAGATACTAGACTAGATGAGACTGTTAATTATACAGTAACATTTTACGGTCTTTTACTGTAAAACGGTTTTTTACCTTCAAATCTACAGACTTTTTAAAATACGGAATTAGAAATCAACAATACTAATATCCTTTGACCGGAATGTTAAAAAAAGTTGTACAGTAGTTATTACGGTAAAATTCTGGTAACCACAACTGGCAGTTTTTCACCGTAAAAATCAGTTACACACACACACACACACACACACACACAGAGGACGAGTTGTTCTCATCATCCCCCTCTCGGGCTAAAGTGCTGTTTAAAATAAAATCCCCCAAAAAACTTCAAATCCTCCACGCAAGCACGGCACACAGACCACCTTCTATTTCTGAGGAAAATAACATCCAGTCCTGGTTTAACTTGGGCTCATTATGGTGGAAGTGGGTTCCAGGGCCAGGAAGTTTCATTGCTTTCCAAATAAATCTCACTAAACAGAGCTGTAATCCAAATTCCTCATCTTGTGGAGTCCTCCCCGAGTCCTCGCATTACAAGAAAGCTCTCCGGCTCCTTTTCTAGATATCACATTTGTTCTGACACGACCGACTCGAGCGAACCTTTTTACTTTCCTGACATGCCTGCTCATTTTCACCCAACAAAGGCCAGTTTCTGATTGTTTCCACATAAAAAGGGAGGCAGCTCCCAAATTCAAACCAGCTCATGAAAAATTATCAAAAAGAAAGAGGCCCTTTAATATTCCTCCGGTTTTTTACCGCGTCACACAGAGGGTTTTCATTACCTCGCTCACTGCTAGCAAATTTAAAGACATCAACTTTGATTATGTTGCATAGAAAGTTGGCACGGGAACAATCGGGGAGGTGCTGTGTGTCTGAGTGCCAGTCACAGAGACTGTTCTGAAGCCGAACCGTCTGCGATTCCTGACATGTGGCACTCAAAACGGGCGATCCTGTACGCATACGACTCCTCAGCTGTGTCACTGAGCGTAAACAGCTCTCTTGGCTTAGCTTCTCCACACCAATCCCCACCCCATCTACCCCCATCTCTCCTTGTGCTAGTGTGGCGTCAGCTGCAATGAGCTCCAGATGTGGCCTGGCACCCCTCCAGTCACGGCACTGGATGTGGTTTGAAGGTAGTTTGGAAACACCACCCACCGGCGGACCCAATGAAAGTTCCCTCAGACTCTGCAGCCGGCCGAACGCTTTTCGGACCTGTGCAGGACCACAGAAGAAGAAGTATAAAAGGTATCTGCCTCTTGCATGTGTTACTTATTGAACATGCTTTGAATAAGTAAGTATATGAGACAATAGTTGAAAGTATTTCCATCTGTTTCAGTAGATATGGAAATATCAACATCCTTTATTCACCCCCGGGCTTCCATCCTTTGTTCCCTTTGCATATAAATACTGGTTCAAAAAGAACTCAGTAATGTGTCCCTGCCTTTGAAAAAAACTTCAGAAAGCGAGCTAATAACTACTAATCCTAAAAAAAAAACAGATCATAGCGCAGCAGTTTTCAGAGCAACAGTGAAGCTATTATTTCATTTTGCTTAATCTGCCGCTAAGATACACAAAGAGGTATTAATAAACCACTAATTAGCAGGCGGAGTTGTGCGGTTGGAGGTCGTTACTTCAACAAAAACAACCGAATCAGCCATCAGCAGAAAGAGCGTGATGACTGAAACACTTACAGACGTCCAAAAACAAAGAACGACCTTTAAATCAGTGAATCTGTTGCAGCGTTTGATGGATAACTTCATTAACACACAGCACTCTGTACTGGCTGGACGTCCATTGACCATGATGTCTCACCATCAGCTGCAGGAGCTTCACTGATGCTCGTCCCTCTCTCTCTCTTTCTAACAGTCGCCCTGTTTAGTTTTCCAACAGTGTGCAGGGAGGATCGAATGAGGTCACCGCGTGGAAGCTGCCAGCTAACTCACATGTTGGACTGCAAAAACACACACACACACACACACACACACACACACACACACACACACACACACACACACACACATG
Source organism: Protonibea diacanthus (assembly GCA_028641955.1). Lineage (NCBI taxonomy): Eukaryota > Metazoa > Chordata > Actinopteri > Sciaenidae > Protonibea > Protonibea diacanthus. Next base: position 25,719,217 of record CM053985.1, read on the forward strand.
CAGCTTTTAAGACAACAGCGCCACCTGCTGTCACAGATTCAAAAAGAACAGCGAGCAGCTGACTAAATGTTGCACTTCATGTTGTTTTTATGTCTCTTTAAGTCTCTTTAAATTCTTCTGACGGCGTCAGATCATTAAAATCGAGTTCAGACGTGGAGAAGTGATCTGTCTGCTGTCTCTGATGATGGATCAGTCAGTCGGTCTTTGTCACTGTGTGCAGCGTTTTATGTTTTCTTGTGGTTGCTGTTGTTTTTTGTGACATTTTCAAGCTAACACAGAGCTGATCACAGCTCACAGGCACTGAACAGGTTCATTGGTGACTCTAAATTGTCCGTAGGTGTCTATGTGAGTGTGAATGTTTGTCTCGACGTGCCCTGTGATGAGCTGGCGACATGTCCAGAGTCCTGCTCAACCGTGACCCTGATGATGGATGGACGATCTCAGCAGGTCTGGTTAAACCCGGTCAAACCTCCACAGCCTGAAGCTAAACTCTGACACGGCTGCACAGCCCTGTGGTGACTCAGCACAGCACCTGATCTGTCTGACTTCAGCCTAACACCACATCAGTAACATCAGTAATAACTAATTCTTTAAAGAAAATGAATGTTTATTGGGCAGCTACCTGATCAGAGTGCAGCAGTAACAGTCTGTTTGTGTTTCATGTTTCATTCAGCAGCCACATGAAGAGAATCCAGCTCCAGATTAGTGTAATCTGACTTCCTCTGTGTGTTCGGAGCAGCTCCTGCAGCGAGTCTGTCTGTCGTCACCGTGGTGGCTTCAGGAGCTCCTGCAGATCTCCCCGCGGTGCCAGCTGGTACGGTAGCTGCAGCCTCTTGTTCTCGTGGCTGCAGAGTGTCGGACAGCGCTCCACGAGCAGCTGACACACCTCCTCGTGACCCCGTTCTGCCGCCTGCTCCACAAAGCATTCACAACAAACACATTGACGGCAGTGAGTCGACCATCAGACCGCCTCTCCGGATGTTTTTGTCCTGTCCGTACCTTGTGCAGAGGTGACGCTCCGTCATCGTCGCAGAGCGTCGGGTCGGCTCTGTGCTGCAGCAGGAGTCGGACCACGTCCAGGTGACCACAGTAAGCCGATCGATGGAGCGGCGTGGCACCGCCCGGAGTCTGAGGAGACGCACAGGCGCCGCTCTGAAGGAGGAGCGTGCACACGGCAAGGTGACCGCCGCGACTCGCATAGTGCTGAAACAAAACACACAAGAAAGGCGGAAAATCAGAGACAGGAGAGACACGAGCCACTGATGACGAGGGCAGACTCGTGACATGACTGAGTAGATCATCTTCATCCTCAGGCAGTCTGATGTTGGGTGTTTCCTCTGTGTACTCGGGGAAATACTTCTACTTTTGTCTCTATCTGTCTGTTTGAGTGTAAAGAGGAAGTTCTGATGTTACTTTGAGATGATCTGAGCAGCGTCATTATAATTTGAGACTTTTAGATCAGTGTTTAAACACGTGTGGACCGCTGCTACAGAGGATATCATGATCTCCTAAGTCCTTTCCTAACCACTTCTCCTTGACCTCGATGGAAAACTAAGGAAAGATGTGAAGGAGAGGTGATAAGGAGTTAGGAGAAGTCGACTGCTCTGACACTACGTCATGAATGTTGTTGACGTGATCTGTGGTAAAACTACAAAGTCCAGAAGATGGACTACAAAACGCTCACCTGAGATACTTCCTAGTTCCTCTGTTGTTACCTGGTGTGGTCGCTCACCCTCCTGTCCACTCATGTAGAAACATATTAGCAAGTTATGGCAAAGATAGAACAACAACGGGAACTTCATGATGATCTGCAGGACGCTGGATGGCACAGTTCCAAACAGTTTGAACTGTATTCTGGAGGTGAGGCGGGCTGACTCATCAAACATGTTTCCATCACACACACACACACACACACACACACACACTCTTACCAGAGCTGTGTATCCAGCTGAGTCTCTCTGATTCGGGTCTGCACCTTTCTGCATGAAGGACTTCACCCTCTGCAGGTCTCCATCCATCGCAGCAGACCAGATACCTGCACACACACACACGCACACACACGCACGCACACACACACACACACACACACACACACACACACACACACACACACACCTGTGTTAGAGGCATGCTTTAACTCCTGACATACACACACACACACACACAAACCTCGTTCAAACTCCATCTCGTCCATTGACTGGTAAACAGCTGAGGAGGAGACAGGAAGTGAGCAGCACGCGCACTGCTGTCTGTCAGCCGCCATTGACAAAAATATGTAAATTAACTTTAAATGATTTGATAATTCAGACAGTCTGAAACGTCACAAACGGTAATTAACGTTATTTTTACGTTAAAGAAAAAAACCTCCAGAGCGGCTACACGTTAGCCACCACCAAACCGCCAGACGTACAACGTGCTTACGTAGGAAGGCTCCGACCAATGGCAGAGCTGCAGTCAGGATGCTGCCTTCAGGGTCTCTCTGAATTAGTGGGTTTTTGTACAACTGATGGGAAGTTCGGTTCTTTTTAGGGAGTCAGATCATTTGACTCAGCTCACCAAGACTGCTCTTCATTTTGATTTGACTTATGATTTGTATGTGTACACATATATCATGTATATATTTATTACATCCTTTGTGCTGAAGTGGCTCGGAAGTAGAGCGGGTCCACAGATCCTGATCAGGTAGAGCGTCCACTAATCAGATGATCAGTGGTTCGATCTCTGGCTCCTCCGGTCTGCATGCTGAAGTGTCCTTGGGCAAGATACTGAACCCCAAATTGCTCCTGAAGGCTGTGCCATCGGTGTATGAATGTGTGTGAATGGTTGAATGAGGTATGTAGTGTAAAAAGCGCTTTGAGTGGTCAGAAGATTAGAAAGGTACAGTCCATTTACCATTTATCCCACAGCAGGGAAATTCACTCACCACAGCAGCCAAAGAGAATAAAAAGGGCAAACACGATGAACAGACTGAAGTATCCCTCAGCTTTTACAATACACAAAAAAAGAGACGTGCAAACTGAGTGCCTGAAAGTAAAGTGGCCATTATATGTATAATATTGCACATGGTAGTAATTGGAATGAAAAATATAATACAGATAAAAAAAATACATATAAAAGCTATGGCTCTTTGAACCGGCTCGTTCACGACCGACACACCACCATTTTGTACAATCTGATTTATTTATTTATGGAGAAACTTCATCTCAACTCATTATTATTATTTTTAATTGACGTTGTGACTATTTGCACCGCAGTTAGTGGTGATAACACATAAAACAACTCAAGCTGTAAATGTTTGTTTTACAGTAGTGCAGCATCACCCGTCCTGTTTTGTCCGGACTGCTCCTGAAGGCAGCTGTGGTCTCGTGTTATTGTCTGATGCAGCTAACAGCTAACAGCAGCAGCAGCCTGAAGCTTCAATCTGCGTCCAGCTGCCTGAAGTTTCTTCATTGTTTCATCTGTACGAACATATTTACAACCAAAGCGCCTAAAAGAATGAGAAGAGTCACCTTATTTATTAACGGGACATCTAAAAATGGCAAGGTGGGTGAGAGAGGCTGAGTTTGTCAGCTCGGGCCGCAGAATGACTGAGCGAGTCTGTGAACTGACACAACGTTAGTTTAACGTTCACAATGTTAGTTTAACGTTCATAATGTTAGTTTAACGTTAGCTCAACCTGTTTACATCAGACAGCAGTGACCTGTTTACCACCTTTAATCTCATCAGGCTAAATATATATAACATTTTCTATCTGTATCTATATATATATATTTATATATTTATTATTATTATTGTTGTTGTTATATACTGTCATTATTACTATGTACTTTTATTATTATTATATAGTATATAGTACCAGATATATGGCTAAATATATGAGACATTTGTATGTGTATCTATATTTTATTATTGTTATTATTGATTATATACTATTACTATTATATGTACTGTACTGCAAAAACTATGTACATATAAAAATGTAAATATATATATATATATGTTTAAATATGTTTAGACAAGGATAAAAATGTTTTACACTGAACGTGCAATAAAGGATGTGATGGAGCACAGTGCAAGGATGAAGTAATAAATGTACAGCATGCACAGTATGAGTGCAGCGATGATATTTACATAAATCATTTATAATTTACAGACGTTACACAGGTGAGTGTGGACAGGTACAGGTGACTACAGGTCATTTTCTCTGCAGACCTTAATGTCTGTTTCTGTCTGTTCTTATCCTGTTTGGTGGCCGATCCCAGAGCAGAATTGTGTCAGCATTATTATTATATACTGTTATTATTACTATATACTGTTGTTGTTATTATATATAATATATATATATATATAGTATTTTATCTGTCTCTATTTTATTGTATTCAAATGTGCCGGACTGCGATGTGACCTGATTTCCTTCAATGATTAATAAATTCATCTGTCTGTCTGTCTTTGTATTTCAGGTTGTAGCAGTGTATGGCACATGTCTGACTGCTATCCGTAGCAAAGCAATAGGTTAGGAATCAAAGCCTGCAGTCTGTACAATGGGAAGAGGCGGGCTCATAGATGACAGCATCGCCCTCGGTAAGCTCACGCTCATGTTAAAGCTTGTATTTGCAGTGCTCAGTGTGTCATCTAACTGTGTCTGACAGAGATGACGGCGTGCTGTATGTGTCGAAGGAGATCCGTTTATCGGTGGTGCTGTCAGTCTGAGTCCACCGCTGTCGATGAGCGCCTCATCATCTTCTTCTTCTCTTGTTTTAATGTCGCAGATCCTCAAAGTAAACTAAAGTCACGTCTGATCAACGGCTCACCCGACTGGCTGACGTGGTTTATCGGTGGTCGCCAGTTCACCACCACCAGGTACCCTGAACCTCGAGAGTCTTCACAGTCGCATTTGCAGCGTTTAGTTTGTTTATGGAGCAGCATGCAGAGATGAGGCTTGCGTCTGTAAGAAGAATCTCGTGGGAGAACAAGAAGGATTCACCACAGTCGTGAGTTTTTCCTCTGTCGTAGTTTCACTTTGATTCCTTCATCTTCTGTTTCTACTGTGTTCAGAACCGCGTTGGTCAGCAAGAGCCGGAGAGCATGCTTTCGCTCACATGTTTGAAGAAAGGTGAGTCGCAGTCCGATGCGCTTTGAGTTATGCGTCTTGAGCGATGTTCGCTGACCTCGCTCCGTTCGCTGCAGGCGTTTGGGGGAACAAGCGTGGCCGAGCCGCGGCGGCGTGCCTGATCGACCGCGGCGAATACGCCGAGCCATCCTCAGCTACCTGCGACACGGTCAGCTCATCATCAACGAAGGCATCAGCATACGGCGTCCTCGGGGAGGCTCGGTTCTTCGAGGATCGAAACGGCTCGCTGAGCAGCTGGAAGCAACAATCAAGGTGAATAACGGCTTAAATTTAGTGATGTCCTTGAGCGTATCACAGCTGTTGCTTCCTTTCCAAACAGAGCCATGGCATGAGGATCCCTCCCCATCTCCGCCAAGAGTTCGTCCGATTTCTTCTGGCGACACCGACCAAATCAGGCTGCGCTGTCAGATGCGTCGAGGCGACATCAATCGTTCATCACATCACCACAGCCACCTCGTAATCTGACTCTCTGTGCTGTATTCCGGGTCTTAATTTCAGCGGCGCTGATCTGTCCGCGCCGATTGCGCTACATCAATTTCAAGATGGCGAATCTCAGCGCTGCAATCATGACACCGCACGCCAACCTGTGCTGCTCAACCTGGAAGCGAGCCGATCTGTCTAGTAACCTGGGCGTGAGTCTGAAACTCTCTTTTTCTTGTTAGGCGCTAAATGAGGATTCATGTCTGTCTTTCAGCCTTTTATTTCACCAAGCTCTCACCAACCACTAAAAGTCAGTCCCAGATTTACTCTTGTCCGGCGGCTTCTTGCTCGCTCACTCTCTCCTTTTCTCTTCTTAGCTTCCTCCGTCAGCGTCCTCTTCACTCTCTGCTCCTCTGCCATTATGTCCATAGACAAGTCCAAAGTTGAAGCTAACATTACTGCAAAGCACATGAAACATGTTGTTATGATGCTAACTTGTGTGTTGTCCAGCTCCTGTTCTGGCATGACACTGGCTCTGGTACAAACTAACACTCCCCCATTAGGTAACAGCAGCTAACAAACTGAGCTAACATTAGCTAACAGCAGCTACAGCTGTCAGCAGTTTACTTCACTGTCCATCAGGAAACTCTGTAAATCACAGAGAGTTGAGGCGGAGCAGCTGGAGACAAAGTATCAAAGTAATATGTAGTAAAGTAACTAATACTTTTCCTGATCTCTTCTGATCTTTTGCAGGGCGCCAACCTTCAGGGGGTGAAGATGCTCTGCTCCAACGCAGAGGGAGCGTCGCTCAAAGGATGCAACTTTGAAGATCCGTCAGGACTGAAGGCCAACCTGGAAGGTACGACGATCCATCGTCGGTTCCTCCAGCCTCCGTCACGTCTGTAAGTCACGTTTTAACCAGATGTTTTCCGTCATGTCATCAGGCGCTAACCTGAAGGGAGTCGACATGGAAGGAAGCCAGATGACCGGCATCAACCTGCGCGTGGCCACTCTGAAGAACGCCAAGCTGAAGAACTGCAACCTGCGGGGGGCCACTTTAGCAGGGACGGACCTCGAGGTGAGTCATCAGGAGGGATTATCTCTTTTTTCATTTACAGCAACTTTCTGAGGACGAAGAGCTTCATCGATCAATGTACTGCATGAATTATAAACTCACGGCATCGTGCATCTTCAGACATAAATAACTTAAATACAGCTAACCGCTCGATCGCACCTTTCTAGACTTTTTCTGACAGATGCAGCACAGAGCGGATCGAGCTGACAGGAAGCCAGACACAGAGGATCTGCTGGATTTTCAAAATAAAACACCTCTGTCCAAACAGCCGGTCGTTAAAAACAGACAAAAGAGAAACAAATGAACTGTGTAGCATATTTCCACGTGTAGAAGCATATTTAGAAGAACATACACCGGGAAAATGACCAAATCTGAGCAAGTAAACAAAGTCTGGAGGGAGAAACGCTCTCGGTGGTTTGAAGTCGATGCAGGACGGAACAAAACGAGATCGAACCACGACCCGCTCCACCTCCTGAGCCACAGCCGCCGCCAACATGCACTTTCTTGTCGATAAACCAGTTTGTAAATCATCGACTAAATAAACCGATGATGAACGATCGTTATGTTTCTCTCTGCAGAACTGCGACCTGTCCGGCTGCGACCTGCAAGAAGCCAACCTGCGAGGCTCCAACGTGAAGGGAGCCATCTTTGAAGAGATGCTGACCCCCCTGCACATGTCGCAGAGCGTCAGATAACTCGACGTGGACACACACGCACACACACACAGTATATCCTCCTACTCTGAATCTCTGCCCGTCTGCAGCGCGGGCAGTCGTATGCACATCCCTGGCATTCCACCTGTATCATGTTAGCTTTAAATATCTTGCACTAGAACTTCTTCAGGGTTGTCCATGTGTGTTTGTACGGTAGGACGTTGCAGCTGCGCGTATCACCAAAACAAAATAATCTGTTCCTCGTGTTTGTCGACGCGTCTGGATGCAATCCAATCACTACTATACTCATTTAATTTATATTCACTTTATATATTTTACTTGACGTGTTTAATGGGAGTCGTGTTATCGTTAACTTCGTTCTGCTGGATTCAAGCGATGCAAGCCAAAGCCATAACGGCAGCGCGGCCGGCCTCGGAGGCTCGCAGTGCTGCCGGTGCACCGTTAAACTATGCGACAGGCTAGTTCTAAACACAGCTTGTGTATGCAATACATGTATTCACCTTTCCTACTTTGAATTCTCGTCTTCTTTGAAGCTCTCCCTCGTTTTTCTCTGTAAATCTACCTCTTTGTTTGGTTTGTTTTTAATCCGATGTGTTGCATGAACGTTTCCGTACGTCGTCCTTCAGAGAAAAGACTCTCCCGTGTATCGAAGTTATATCACTTAATCATGCTTTGAACTTATTTGCACAAGTATATGTTAGAACATGTTAAACCTTCTCACCAAAAAAACAGTTTGGTGCTTGTAATCTGATGTAACGTTCGAGAGAATCGTGTTTTTTTTGTTGTTTTTTTTGTGCATGTGTGACGAGATAAAGTCGCGTTCGACTGGTGAAGTTTTCTCCAGCTGTAGCTCAAAGCTGCTCTGATGCAATACTTAACTCACTCAGCTCAGCGGTTTGGTACCGGCCCCCGTGAGAATGAACGATGAAGGCAATCATATGTGTGTTTCACCTGGTGAGAGTCAGCTGTGGTTAATTTATTTTGATACATCTCACTGAATTCTGCAATATGAGGTGAAGGTTGGTTTGTGTTCGAGACAGTCTCACTGTCTGTGATTATTGCACTCGACCGTGGAAATATATTTCCATAAATGACTGTTATAAATAAACTGCTATGAAGAAGAAGTCGTCTCATGTTTCATCATTTATCGTGTGGAGGAGTTAAAACACAAAAAGTTTGGACACACCTTCTCGTCCAGTGAGTTTAACTTCAAGACATGAAGCTCAGTCAGTCCTGAAAATATCAACAACTTTGAATGCATCGTCATGTGACGCAGAGAAGGTGAACGGATGGTGTCTACATGTGTGGTTCCCACCCTGAAGCATTGAGAAGGAGTCATGACAAGAAAACCACCTCTGTGCTGTATTCTCTGTCCTCACATTGCCCTCAGATGGTCTTGGATGCTGTGCCCGGTCCTGGTCCAGGTTCCAGCACCAGAACCAGCAGCTGGTTAGCTTAGCTTAGCTTAGTTTAGTGTAGCTTAGCACAAAAATCATCAAAAACGCTGATGAAACTGGGAATGTATGGACGTTAGACCAAAGGAAATCTGGACTTTGTTCTGATTCCTCTCCTTCATCCAGATCATGGTATCTACATGTGTGGTTCCCACCCTGAGGCATGGCTCACTGAACAAACAGGTCTACCACAGCTTTCACCGACCCGACCTGAACCCAGCTGAGATGTTTTGGGACGAGTATTATTTCACAGTTTTGATGTTTTCAGTGTAGAAAATCATAAAAAATAAAGAAAAACCACTGAACGAGGTGTGTCTAAACTTTTGACTCATCAGGAAGCAGCTGAAATGTTTGATATTTGACGGTTTGTGGTCAAAGATGACGCACCGTGCGTAATCTTTTAAAACGGCTCTGCAGGTGGGCCGGTAATCGTTGCTTAATCCCACTTTGTGACCTCCTGCGGTGAAGAAGTGAAGCGGAGCGGCTGATATATAAACGATGGAAAACGACGAGCAGCAGCATTCACAGAGGACGGCAGACGAGAAACCAGAAGAAGGTAAAATATTCAAAATATTGTTGAATTATTGACTTTAAATTTAAAGATTTTGGGATGTTTTTCTTCCGTAACAGTCAGATAACGCCTCATTTGAAAGTTTAGGAAGTTTCTTGACTCTGAGTCGAAGTTAAAGTATCATCTGTGATATAAATATGTGTAATCTGAAGTTTTCTCCTCAGTATGGCTCCTCAAACGTCGGCCATGTTGCTGCTCCTCGTGGGGTCGGTGCTGTGGAGTCACGGCTGCTGTCAGCACTGGTCGTACGGACTGAGTCCAGGCGGGAAGAGAGACCTGGACGGACACTCAGACACCGTGAGCTCCTCAGACACTCTCCGTCTTCAGCGTTGGTACTTTTTAAAGGTGTTCATGATGTTTTTTCTCTTCTCTGCAGGTCGTCGACAGCTTTCCACACGTGGACTCGCCCTGCAGTGTTCTGAGCTGCGTCGAGGACTTTCCTAAAATCTACAGGATGAAAGGATTTCTTGTGAGTTTTCTAACGTCTGTGTTCAGTTTCATGAAGTTTGAATTTGTTAATTCATTCACGTGTGTTTAATCTGTCGTTTCTGTTTCAGGACGGCGTCACAGATCGCAGAACGTTTAAAAAATGATTGTTTGACTCTAATAAATGATTCTGTTGGCATCTCGTGTCCTGCTTGTTGTTTACTTCGCTCACTGTCACGTCTCGGAGGATTTAAAATGACAGGAAACATTTCACTGTATAAAATAACATACATGTTGACTGTAAAGATCCAGTTTTTGGTTCAGTTTAGGATAAATGTTGAAGATAAGCTCAGCCTCAGACCTGAAGAAGATTCTACAGCCTCAGAAATAAGACGAAGTCAGCTCCTCCACCCGTCCTCTCCATCCTTTATTCATCCTCTCTTTCCATCTCATATCTTCCATCCATCTGTCCTTCCTCTCCTCCGTCTCCCTCCTTCACCGAGTCCACCTCCTCTCGTTAATCTCTCTTCATTAAACTCTCCGACCTTCCTCTCCTCCGTCTTCATTCCTTTAATCATCCACCCTTCCTCTCCTCCAGCTTCCTCCTTTATCTCCGTCCTTTCTAGATGGATGTGAGATGTGAGACTTCTCCCATCCGTCTTCATTTCCACCTTTCAACCAGCTGTCTTTCATCTTCCCATCCTCTCCTCCCTTCTCCTCCACCTCCACCCTTCACCTTCCTCTTCACCCTTCATCTCCATGTCCTTCCTCCTTCTTCCACCACCCAATGTCCAACTCCACCCAGTAGATCAAGTGTGTAGGTTACTGTAGGCAGAGACGTAGGTGGCAGAACCAGGACCACGCTGACCTGAATGGAATGCTCTCGTTATCAGTGTTATTAATTACAGCCGAGCTTCTCCTGCGATGACGTCAAAATGTACGCTGTAAAAAAAGTTTAATTAAACTTGTACTGTAAAAAAACAGTTTAACCTTCTAATATTACAGTAAAAGAATGTTAGTACTGCTATTTCAGGGTCAGGGTCGGTGTTTTACTCCATATTTTAGTGTATAAATAAGTTTTTACCACTTCATACTTCAAACAAATACTTCAAATAAATACTTCAAATAAATACCCTAACAAGTACCTCAAACTAACACCTAAACATAGCGGTACACACAGACAGTGTACAATATAAAACACACTCAGTGCAGCAGTCAGAGGTCAGTCAGTGGATAATTAATGATATAAATAGTTGTAATATTATATGTGTAGGTTGTATTATATATAAATGGGTAAACAGGTCGTCATCAGTATGATGAGGTCACAGCCGGGTCAACAGAACCAGCACCGGGGGCGGAGTATAACAGACAGAGATGACAGGATGCCTTCAGGGTCTCATCCTTCTCCAGGACTTTGAGTTTTCAGGTTTGTGTCGTTGAGTCACCAGGTGGCGCCAGAAAACTACCAGAACCTTCTGAGACAGGACGGTGTTTATCAGACCTGATAATACTGTACTTTACTGTAATCCACTGTAGTTTACTGTGTTTGTTCACCATGAGAACATGTGTCCAGGCCAATTTATTGTATTGTGATAGCTGACCGCCTGCTTGGTTTGTTTTCACGTCCACTCCACAATCTCCTCTGGATTATAAAAGTGTTTTATTCACGGCCGGACGAGCAGCATGGAAATGATCTGAGCAGTGTGTGTGTTTGCCGACAGTGTATGAGATTTAAACAAACTGAATACGACAAATCGAAGTTCATTCATTCATCATGGAGGTTTGACAGTGATACAACAGCCTGTAATATCCTGCTGACGGGCGGACGGGGGGCTCACACTCTTATCTGCAGTGGAAAGTGTGTTTTCAAAGTCTGCAAACACGCGGGACAGAAAATGTGAGCTTGGTCTCTACTTTGTCGACACCATATGGGTCAAGTATTGTCCTTTATTGAAAGTGATTTGATAAGGGATGAATACACGACAGCAGGACAGAAAATATTGACTCAAGATCAGTGACATCTCAGTGACCACCCACCTGCCAATCCAGGTTAAAATTAACAACGTTAAAAACGTGGGAACATCAAAGCTGCGGCGTGTTGAAGAACACATTCAGAGGAAAGCAGCAGGGCGTGATGGTTTCAAACAGAAAATACCTGTCGGAGACGCACACCCTGCTGTGAGGTCCACCAGGTTTCCTCTAATTAGTCCCACCGAGGCCTGAAACTGAGAACACGTGGACGCAATCTCAGTGTGGATGCAGGTCGGCAGAGAGTCTAAGTGTTTAATGCTTGTGGAGGATGAATAAATGTATGTAAACTAGTTTAACAGCAAAGTAATCAAACTACAGATGATCCACTTCCTTTGTCTTGTCCAGGGTTGGCTCACGTCAAGTTTAGCAGTTGCTTCAAGCGACACATTCGGCTCCTCCTGGAGGATCCCGAGGTGTTCCCAGGCTGGGTGGTGCTATGAAGTCCCTCCAGGAGGTTCCAGGTCTGCCCCAGCAGGACCTGCCTGGAACACCTCCAGAGTTACAAACAGATGTTGAACCACCAGCAGCAGCTCTACTCCCAGTTCCCTCAGGATGTCCGAGCTCCTGACCCTCTCTCTAAGGCTCCTAACCCAAAGATGCTACCTTACGTGGTGGTGAGGTCTGGGTATCTCTGACATCCCAGGAGCTGTGCTGTCTGGGGCAATAGTAGGGTCTCCCAAAGGCAAACTGGACCCAGGATTCACAAAGACCCCCATGAAACAGACCCTGACGAGCTGCAGGTCCTCACCCAGACTAAAATCTGGGAAACTGGGGTCCCCTTCTGGAGCCAGACCCAGCAGGGGAGCTTACCGACAAGCATCTGGTTGGAGCCGTCACACTATGGGCCCACTACCCACAGGGAGAGGCATAGAGGTCGGGTGCAATGTCAGGGTCCTGGGACCCAGACTTTAGAGAATAGTTCTACTTTTTTGGAAACACACTTAGTCGCTTGCCTGTCGTGAGTCAGATGGATACTTTATGTCTGTGGGACAAATATGACGCTACTGCAACCAGCAGCCGGTTAGGCTGACGGAAAGCCGAGCTCTAGCAAGACTAGCCGCGGTCAGCATTGATAACAACATTACACCTTAACAACACAGATAAAAGTGTGTGTGTACAACTGATTTAATGAGACACAAAAGACGAAGTGCAAGCTTCCACTACAATTGAAGTCCTGTAGTTCCTCAAACATCCACAGCAGAGATAAACATGTTTGCAGCCTGGTCAGGATTTTGAGTTCTGGGGTTGGTGAATTGACTTCCCAAGTTGGAAATCCGACTTCAAGTGGGCGTTCAAGTCCAAATTTAAACACTTTCCAATAGCTAGCTCACTCTGTCCAACGGTAACCAATAATCACAACAAAGGCTAGCTAGTTTTCCTGATTTCCATTCTTTATGCTAAGCTAAGTTAAGCTAATCATCTGCAGACAGTGAATGAAGTAAAACAAATTTCTCGGACAGTCGAACTCTTCTTTTTGACATCACTCTCGTGTTTGTGCGATAAATATGAAGCTACCGTTAGCCTCCCGTTAGCTTAGCCTAGCTTCAGAGTGGAAAGTGTATGTAAGTATCTGACTATGCAGCTAGCAAAACATATCCATTCACAAACTGTTTGCAGGGGGGTTATGAGTGAGTGTTTCTTGGCAATGATAAGTCATTTCCTTGGGTTTAATCATACAACCCCAATAAAATCACATACTGTTGTTGTTACACTGATGTTTTTATACGGCAAACAAATGAGATTTAATGCGATGGCTAATTAGTGATGCACGAACATGAGCGCGGTATCAATCCCTGGCACACCTAAATGGAATACACCCCTCATAAAAGTTATTACTGTAATCACACCTGTGTTTTCCCAACATATCGAAATGAAAATCCCCCCAACGAAAACTCCCGATTACGATAAAGAGTCTGTTTACAATCATACCGCCTTAACAAGCCGAGCAGCACCGTGTGTGTCGTCAGGTGTGCCTCGCCGTCTTTGTTGTCCTTTCCGAGCGAGCTGCTTCCACTGAAACCGCCTCAGTGGTGGTGCAGCTCCTCCGCCACTGTTTAATAAAGTGCCTTTAATAGCTTGGTGCTCTGTGTCAGCTTGAAGGAAACCCATTGAAACCCCCGAGGAAACTGTAACCAGGCAACTGAAGCAGGCTGTGATCTACCTCTGTTCTCCTGACCAAAGAAAATGATGGAAGGTCAGCCGCTGAGGCCGCGTCCTAAACTGTCAGGGCGAGATTACAAAGATGAAAGAACGCCTGAAACCTCTATTGTAGAGCTACGGCATCCATCCATCCATCCATCCATCCATCCATCCATCCATCCATCCGTCCATCCATCCATCCATCCATCCATCCATCCATCCGTCCATCCATCCATCCATCCATCCATCCGTCCATCCATCCATCCGTCCATCCATCTGTCTGTCCATCCGTCCATCCATCCGTCCATCCATCCATCCATCCATCCATCCATCTATCTGTGTTTAATCTCGTTTTCGTGATGACTGCACATGCCTGCGATGTCCAATCCTGAGGAAAAAAAACTGTCCGACACCAATCAGGGTGTTTCTATTCCCGGCTGTCAAGTCTGCTTCTGTTATGCAAGACAAAACTGTGTGTGTGTGTGTGTGTGTGTGTGTGTTATTAATACGACAGAAGACACAGAGGAGACTGAAGCCCAGAAATATCTTCCAGAATACGATGAATATTTCCACACACACAGCACAGCGTTCATATGGTGGATTTAATTCAACAGACAGACAAGAAGAGCAGAGCTATCAGCTGAGCTCATCTCTGTTCGACCTCACCTGTCTGCTTCCATACGTCCTGCAGACGCTGTGTTTAATACCACGATTAAGACTCTCCGTGACCTTTACATCTGCCAAAACAAACCTCTCACGAGGGCACTGAACTTAACTGAACAATGATTTTGCAGCATATCTCTATGGTATATATCTTATATAACACTGACCCTGCTCATCTACATTCACACTGTACAGCTCCTTTATATGTGCTGAACGCTGTTTGCAGCCTCTCGATCTTCACGAGCGCTGGCTGTGCAGACGAGTTCATCGACGAAGGACTTCAGAGCGACAGAAAGCATTAAAAGTTATGATTAATACAAGGAAATGGAAAAACTGGACACATTATTATGCTCTGTTCTTACTTCTTAGAATATTTTGTCCAGCTGTAGTCCATGTTGTGATTCCTGCATGAGCCTCTCTAAATTAAAATGCTGAAGATGTTAATCTGTCTGGAAGGGTTCCATTGACGAGCAGTCTGGGCCCTCACGCTCATTAAGTGTTTGTCTTTAGCTGAGCTTCATTTCACGGCACAGCCCTCTTCACAGGTACTTAAAGAAACAATAGAGAACATCGACAGTTACGCTCCACCTCTCGTCGAGTGTCGCTCGAGCCTTTTTTTAGGGAACAAAACGAACACTTGTGCTTCATTCAGTGTACAAAATGAAAAGGCATGTGAGGAGGAGGACAGTCTGCAGAGGTCATCTCCGGCCAAAGACGGCGGAAGCAGGCAGTCAATTATGTCGACGAGGAGCTCTGAGAGCTCTCTGAGGGGCTAAACTGCCCTTGGAAAGCAGTTACAGCCGGTTGTTTGAGGCGTCGAGGGGTGAAAACATCACTGACCTCCTCACTGACTGCAGCAGCCTTTCCTCTCAGCTGAAGCATTTGGACGTTATTACAGCAGCGAACACAACTCTGATTTATTCAACGCTACAAGCACATCTAAAATGTGTTGCTGATCTCAGACTTCCCCCTGAATAATGCACACGGAGGCAGACACACTGAGTCTGACCTCAGGAGGACTTTAAAATATTGACCGTCTCGTAGAAGAACCGCAGACTACAGCGCCGACCACGGCGAGCGTTGACTGAAGTCATCGCGGCTATAATGTGGGGATTAAGATCCCGCACTGTTTCCTGAAGTGGGAATGGTTGCAGTCTGGTCTCAGTGTGCCATTTCGCCTTTAAAGGGGCAGTTCAGGTCCACAGTTCAGGTTTTACCCAGTGACAGTACAAAGAATGGATGGCTCAAACTCTGTGGTCACCGCCATCTAGGCGGGCTGAATGACGCCTGGTTGCTCAAAAGCCGGGCTGTAAACATGTTTATTTCTGCTGTGAATTTGGACATTTGAACATGGGGACTTATGGAGACTGACTCACTTCTGGAACCAGCCTCAAGAACTGCAGTTTTTGGCTTCACCTCACAGCCATGGAGGTTGCCGCTTAAATAAAATGTATCTTTTAGCTAACCAGGCTAGCTGTTTCCCCCTTTGTTTCCAGTCTTTATGCTAAGCTAAGCTAACTGACTGCTGTAGCTTCATATTTAACATGCACAGACATGAGAGCGGTATCATCAAACTCACATCATGGAAGCTGTTTTTTTGTACCAGGCTGTAAACATGTTTATTTCTGCTGTGAAGTTGGACGTTTTAACATAGGGTCCTATATAACATGGAAGTCTCGAACAAAGCTTTATGTAAATGTGTTATCAGTGTTTGTGGAAATGAGCTGAGAAAAGAAGAAGTAGTTTAAACAACAAGAAGAACTAAATGTACTGATAATATCACTCTGTTGTGGCTGAATAAAATTGTTCAGACCGGTTTCATCTTCAGTAAACTGTAACGTCAGCGCTGAACCAAAAACAAGTATGCGGATAAATGTCAGAAGACTCGTCACCTTGGCTGACGGTCTTATTTTGAAGAAGTTATTAGAGGTATACTTCACTTCCACGATGAGTTAACGCTGTCTTATTTGTGAGTTTGACCCTTAACATGGGGACTTATGGAGACTTCTGAAGCCAGCCTCAAGTGGACATTTGAGGAACTGCACTTCCAGTGATTTGGCTTCATTTCACAGCCACAGAAATCGCCGCTGCTGCTGCTGGGGGCAGCAACAAAATGTATTTAGCCACATAAAAAGGTTCAAAATCAGTGTGTAATCAAGTGTACACTATTTATTTTTGAACCAGTTTTCGGTGCCGTTTTTAATGGGAAACTAAAGCAGTTATATCACTCTATCCAAAGCCACCAGACGTCATTGATAAAAACATCATTTTACCTTGAAGACGGGAGCTGTTCATCCACATCTGCCTCAATCCAAAGCAACACACAGTGACACACACAAACTGACCGATTAAGGCAGCAACGGACTCCATCGACTGTTTTTATCAATGGAGTCTGGTGGCTTTGATGAGAGTATAAATAATAATAATACATCCATAAAACCACCAGACTCCATTGACAAAAACAGTAATGTTACCTCACTGAACACGGGAGTTGTTGGTCCACGATCCAAAGCAATCAAAGTCACACAATTACACCAAATAATGTAATTACATTACAAAGCACTGGTGGACTAGTGCCATGTGCAGCGAGGTAAAATGAAGAATTTTCTTTATGAAGTCTGGCTTTGACGAGCGCATAGATCGATACAAACGTTGGAAAGAGCCGTCTGACAGTCAGGCGAAGAGATGAAAATGTTCTAAATATAGCGTACACCTGGACTGATATTGACTTTTTTAAATGGCTGAGATACACTTAAAATAACACAAACTAAATGCAACAATATCACAACATAGACGATATCATTAAAGATAAAAGTAAATGTTTTAATTCAGTTCAACAGCACAAAGAGAAGTGACTAATAACAGGTTTCCTAGGAGATATCTGCTACGCTACACAGTGCTCTTTATTCCCGTAAACCACACCACCATAAACTACAAGTGTCACATCTTTTACAAGGCTGTACATGTATTTAGTGATGTTATATACAGCAGCTCGGCCAACGTCCCCTTAACTGCCACTTTTATTTTGTTTTATGGCACTTGATATATGGTTATTGTATGGCAGAATACACTGGAGCGCAGACCTCTGCGACAGCATGAAACGTATGCCGAGGTTTTGAGTTTAAAAAGATCATTACGCCGTCCGTGCTGACTTTAGGTAATAAGAAAAACATTAAGATGATGTTAGTACGTCGTCTGAATGAAACGCCTGGAGTCACATTTAATGTCTTCTCCTTCGGTTACGCGTTAACACATCACAGTTCACAATCCCTTTAATATTTTCATTAATACTAATAACATAAAACAGCTAAAGTGAAAAGAACATGAGCCCCAGTGGTGGAAAACAAACCCTGGATGTCTCATTTTATACGTGATTTCTGAGCAGATCCCAGATCTTTGGAAAGAAAACGTGTATGCCGGATTAAACGCCGTCTCTTCATGTGTTTGTGCTCACAGCACGCCGGGGAATGAACTATCCAAAAGTGCTTATGTAAAGTGCCTTCAGCCACACAACAATACTTTAACTTGTCCAACCTTTGTACCATCATTCTTGTTATCTACTTCCTCTTACATGTGATTCATGTTGAATCGAGGGCACGGCGCCAAGCTGTCTTCAGTCGACTCCCTCCGGACTGCTGTTGTGAGGTTTGTAACTTTGTAAATGTCAACCTTGCTTTTGGACGCAACGAAGCAAGAAAAGCTTCACGGGATGACACAATGAGGGCAGAAGAGGCCCTCTGCTAGTTTCTTTGTCTTTGACTGAAAAAGCTCGGGTTTAAGTATTGATGCTGATAGATCCATTGCTCAAGATCGACCCCTTGGTGACCTCGGTGCTGACGGTGGAGAGCGGGACGCTCTCGTACCTCTCCGCCACCCCCCAGCAGCGACAACGCAACAGCGTGGACTTGAGCTGTTTCTGGAAGTTGCTGTTGAGGAAGCCGTAGATGATGGGGTTGACGCAGGCGGACGCCATGGCCGTGAGGTGGCAGAAGGAGAAGATGATGTCGTGGCCGCAGGACGGGATGGCCTCGTGGTTCCAGTCGAACACGGTGTTGAAGACGTTGAGGGGCAGCCAGGAGAGCGCGAACGCCACCACTATGGAGATCAACATGGCGTTGATCCTCATGGAGCCCTTGTTCTTCTTTTGAGTGGAGTTCCTGCCGCGCTCCACCATGTCCTTCCTCCTCCGAAGGCGGAGGAAGACGTGCAGGTAGCACACCATGATGAGGGCGAGAGGAAGGAAGTACTGGAAGACGAGCAGGGAGGTGGTGTAAGCTCGCCGCTCTTGAACCGACGGCCACCGCTCCATGCAGACGAAGTGGTCGTTGACCGGGAAGGGGAAGGGGATGGGGACGCTCATGTTCTGGAAAGGCGAGGTGAGCACGCTGTATGAGAGGAAAGGCACCGAGATCAGGCAGGCCACGATCCAGGTCACGGCCACGGCCAAGTAGGACTGACCCACCACCGGCTTCCATCCAGTCGGGTGGACGATGAGCTGGTAGCGCTCCATGGCGATGAGGACGAGGGAGAAGATGGAGACAGTGACCGATATACACTGGATGAAAGGCGTGAGCTTACAGAGGGCTTCTCCGAGGATCCAGCGGTCCATCAGGGTGTAGATAATCGTGACCGGCAGGCATACGATGCACATGAGGATGTCAGAGCAGGACAGGTTGACGATGAAGATGTTGGTGACGTTGCGCATCTCCTTGTGCCGCGTGATGACAAACACGAGGCAAGAGTTCCCAATGAGACCGACCGCCATCACCGTGCTGTAGGCGATGATGAGAAAAGTGGTGCCGCTCATGGAGAGCGAGCAGTCCTCCGTGAAATCCCACGGTATCTCTTTCCACAAGGCGTGGTTGTGGTTGGTGTTGTGCTGCGGATCCATGATGGTGTTTTTTTTTTTTTTTCCTGGATTCACAGAGACTAATTAAACTAATTCGTTGTGCCACAAGTGCTTTAATCACTTCATGAATAATATTTAGAGTTTTCCCCTCATCCTTAATCTCTGCCAAGCTTTACAGGAGTATCCACTCGCTGCCTGGAAGGACAAAAAAGAAGAAATGAGTCATGAAAAGTTGATTTATTCTTTTTAAAGGTGCAGTGTGTCAGATTTAGTGCTCTCTAGTGGTGAAGTTCCAGACCGCAAACCCAACAAACTTTTATTTTGTTGCCATAATTTTACCATAATAAATAGAGAATAACCTTTTCTAATATTACGGTAAAATGATGTTAGTACTGTTGATTTCATGTTGTGGGTTGATGTTTTATTCCATTTTTAAAATGTCTGTAGAGTTTATAGTGAAAAACTACCAAACCATGACAGTAAAAGACGCTATTAAAAATTACGGTGTTTTACTGTAAATGAACAATCTCTAATATAAAATATTACTAAAATAGTAAATAGTTGTTTATTTAGATCAATATTTCTCAAACTTTTTACAGTAAAAGACCGTAAAATATGCCATTTAAATATTACAGTATTTTACTGTAAACAGTCTCTAATATAAAATATGACTTTAAAGTTCCCTGAAAATTGTGTATAAATCAAAGTTTTGAAGTATGACATACTTCATGGCACATTTTACGGTCTTTTACTGTAAAAAGTTTACAGTATTACTATATTTACTATTACTATTTTCGTAGTATTTTATATTAGATATTATTAATTGTACAGTAAAACACTGTAATATTTTATGGCACATTTTACAGTCTTTTACCGTCATGGTTTGGCAGTTTTTCACCATAAAATCTACAGACATTTTAAAATATGGAATAAAATATTCCAATAAAATAAACCTCAAATGTGAAATCAACAGTACTGACCTCCTTTTAATGTAATATTAGAAAAAGTTATACTGTAATTATCACGATAATTTCTGGTAACCACAGCTGACAGTGTTTTACCGTAAAAAAACAGGTTTTGTTCTTTTTACAGATTATTGTTGACTGTTGTTGAATCCTGAACAGAAACAGAGCTGCATGAAAGTGACTACGTATCAGACTGATGTTGAAACAAAATGAAAAACTAGCATTTTGACAGTATTATATGTTTTTATATTCATTTATTTCAGCGAATGATGAGGCTGCGTACACAGTGGACCTTTAAAGTTTAAATTTAGGTGATATTAAATGAAATGTAGCGCAGCGTGATGAAAAACGGACATGCGGAGATGTATTAACAGTCCAGTTTGACTTTCTACACTTTGAATTCAGTATATTACATAAAAACAGATTTATGAGGGGAATAATTAATGTTAGTATGCAGATCTGATGAGGCTGCTGCTGGCAGAGCTATCTCCTCGAGGACCGGCTATAAGAAATAAATGACGCGCTGATGGCACCATCAAGAAAAAGAAACAGCACAGATCCAGACTTCGGTGGCATCGCTATAATGGCATGCTGATTTAAATTTCCATCACAATAACGGCGATAATGACTGCTCCTTCAGAGACAATCGTCCCCTCTCACTGTTTTCTCTCCGTCTTTTGACAGCAGGAATTGATTCTGTTTCTGTCCACAGAGGAACAGACACCTCTCTCATTGCCGTGAGCATTCACAATAGCTTCCTCGGGTCTTTTTACAACCTCCAACAAATTAATGTACTGGAAAGAAAAAAAAACAGGACAGAAATACAATTTCGTAACATCTGAGCAACGTGTGCATGCATGCATATTCGAGTGTGTGGTGCTGATTAACTGAGCGCTCAGTCCCCCACAGAAATTAGTTTTGCACCACAGAGTGAAATCTACAGGATTTAAACGGATTTATCATTTTTAATTGAGCTCCTTAACGATGATAAACGCTGACGTGTTAATTGCTGGTGGCTGTCTCTCTATTATGAGCTGAAAATTCATATTATAATGTGCCGTCTCATCTAACAAAGCTCATAATAAAAGTAAACAGTTGTATACTGGAGCTAAGTACTGTAATACCACTTGGATTCCTTTGTAGCACACACACACACACACACACACACACACACACACACACACTCATGCTCTGTTTGGATGATTAAAGCTGACTGAACCTGATTGAATTTGTGGATATCTGCAGCAGCCTTGATGCTGATTATTTATGGCAGACTTTGGACACTTAAAATGATGCACTGCTTTGTTGTGCTGTGGAGGCAGACGGTAAAAGAAACAAGGGTGAGTTATACGGCGCAGAGTGTGTGCACATCAAGTGTCTTGCAGAGAATATTAATAATAAATGTGAGGAAGTGTGAAGTCCCCGCAGACAGAGCTCATGCAAACAGAAATAAACGATAATTACGCACCGGTGGATGAAACACACATGAAGGGGGATGAAGAGAGGCAGCTGTCCGGGATCCACTGACTGTGTGTCCGTCTGCAGCTGCGCGTCAGGCGGACTTTCTCCGGACAGGTGCTGCTGGTTGATGGTGGAGACACACTCACTCTCGTCTCCCCTTCTGCGTGCGCTCAGTCCTGTTGAAGAGCCATCATACATGTCCACCTTTAAGACTCTTTAACACTTTAAGCAAAGTCAGAATCTAAGAGTTAAATCTATTAAAGGTCATTCAAACTCGCGTTAAACTGCGTTAAAAATGGAAATATTCGAGCTTTACGCGTCAGGAAAATGTGGTTTCTGACTCTCAGGTGAACCTCCTGAACCAAACAGAGTTACATGCTTCCATATATTTGACTATGTATTAATTAGCTGTTGTTTCTTACCGAGATATTCCTCCTTGCTGGAGTCCGGAGCTCCGTTTTACATCAGGTGAGACACAGCAGCGGAGTTTTTGGTCGAGCAGCGGACGGGGAGGTGGAGGAGGAGGTGGAGGAGGAGGTGTCCTGCCTGGATCACTGATAGCAGCTCACATATCTCTTAAAGCGACCTTATGCCTTCAGACTCAGGGCTGGGGATGTGACTGGGAACATGTTACATAATAAATTCTCGTGCACGCACACACACACACGGGCATGCGTGCACGCCTGTACGCGCGCGCTCAGGCACGCTGCCACACAAAAGGGGGCCAACGGGAGTAATTTGAAATTTACGCATCCAAATGTATTAAAATGATTCAGGCTCTTTGTATGAAGCAGCATGCTGAGCCTTCACATAATGAGGCACGTTTCAGTGAAGAATCGTCGTAATATCACTGCAGTATAATCTGTGTTATGATATCTGTCTGAGAGATATGGAGCTCTTCTTCCCACATAGGAGCAATAATCTCAGATTTACCTCATGTTGATCCACACTGACCTGTGATCAGTCAGTCGTATGTATTACTATGTAACTTTGGGCTCCGGGTCGCGAGAAGTACGAAGTAACTGTGATTTACAGAGTTTCCTGATGGACAGTGAAGTAAACTGCTGCCAACTGTAGCTGCTGTTAGCTAATGTTAGCTCAATTTGTTAGCCGCCAGGCGGCTGCCTGGACTGTGAGCTCAGATTAGTGTTTGTACCACCAGAAGGAGGAAGGTGTCATGCCAGAACAGGAGCTGGACAATACATAAGTTAGCATCATGGATCACGTTAGCTGCTGAACTCATTTGCTGAGCAATAAATAACTTATCCATCATAGTGTTTGCTAGTGATAACGTTAGCCAACAAACCAGGAGTCTGGATGAATCAGCTGACGTTAGCCACCCAAGACGGATTTTGATGCGTTAGCTAGCTAGCAATTTGTCTGCATTAGCAAAAAACTTAACGTTAGCAAGCTAAAACCACAATATGACAACATGTTTCATGTGCTTAGCAGCAATGTTTTGTTACTTTGAAGCCGCACAGTAATGTAAACTGCTGCGAATTGTAGCTGCTGTTAGCTAATGTTAGCAGAGTAGTGTTGGTGTTTACACGGGGAAGTACTGGAGCTTTAAATGTGGTGGTGTCGTGGCAGAACAGGAGCTGGGCTTTTTGCTGTTGGACTAGTCAGTAATATTAGCTGGCAGCTGTGTCTGCTGTTGTTGACCTTGTTGGTGATTGGCAAAGTTGTCGCTAGTTTTTGATGATAGGTAATGTAATCAGAACAAATACTCGAGTACAGCTGAACATATTTACCACAGTGAGGGCGATGAATCATAATTAACACTGATTTTTAATTTTAAATGAAGTTCTTTCTTTGCAGCTGTCACTGAATGATGAATATTGATGAACGTGGGCTGATAGGTGCATAAACCGACTTCTCTGTGTGTTACAAAGATCATTAAACTTGTCAATAAAACGTCTCGGATTGATCAATAACCTCCTAAAAATAACCCACCTGGGGTGGCACGTTCTCAGCACGTGCACGTCTCCATAATCCATATGAGCTAAAAACATCGCTCCTTACCACGACCCCTCCGCAGATAACACCTCGGACTATTTTAAACCTGTGTTTTTGCACCTCCTCTTGCTTGTGCAACAGATTGTTAACTGCTTCTTCACACTGTCCCCACACACTCCTGCTCCTTCTTCTTCTAAGTGGAGGCTGTGCGAGAGAACAGCAAATAGCTGTTTGTCTGTCTGGGAGGCTCGTCACCAACAACAACAGCTCTGTGGGTGTTTACTTGACACAGATACACGAGTGTCAAGTCACTCAAGACAATTAATCTATGTGCATATTTTCTCGGATGCTGTCAAAACGCTGAAGCATGTTTGTACCTCTAATGAGCAACTATTGAATATACTGAGACACGACACGGCTGCAGTTCCGCTCTCCTCTTGTGCAATCTTCACCGCCGTCACTCACATTTTGATCTCTCTTTTGTCTCGATGGCAGCAGAGAGGAAAACATTTCCTTAAAACTCAGACATGAATTCGGACGGCGTGTCCAGCCTTTTATCTGTGATTGATAAGTGACAAGTTGATGGCGATGGAGCGCACAATGAGAACGGCTGTCATGGTAGAATAAATAAAAAGAAAAAGGGGAACATGAACAAACAGAAAGCAGAAGAGTTTCAGGTGATAAGAACAGATAACGTGTTCCAAACATTTCCCCAACATTATCTCGCTGTCAAGTGAAATATTTGATCGCTCTTTGATCGACTGTGTCCATTTACACAAAACATAACTAGATTCAGATGCAGGTCCATATTTGGCTCCAGAGTACAGCACAGTGAGCGGTTCTTGTGGGAAAATACTGAATACTTTTATGTGTCACTGCCAGTGTAAATCAATACAGTACTGTGCCCCATTAACGAGGAATCGTTCCCCGTGTCCTCCGGTCGTAATGGCCGAGTGTCTGCGGAGGGTTTTTAAGAGCAGAGTGAGTTTCTGTGATTTATTTGTGTTGATGAAAAAAAGAGAAAAAAAACTCTCACTTTAACAGACTTTTAATGTTCTCGGCTGTGCAGCGAGGCTTCAAAATAGATTTTAAGAGCAGCCAGCCAAATAAAAAGAAAGAAAGAGAGAAAGAAAGAACTCTGGTGACTGTTTGTTCACTCGGTTTTACAGAAAGCTACAGAGAGAAAGAAAGACCAGTCGAGCAGTTTGAGGCTTTAGAACGATGTAAAAAATACACGAGTACGTTATTAAAACAATAAAATCATTGTTCTAATGCAGCGACTCTCCACTTACCAACTCATACCAGTAAGTAAATGTTCAGTAATGTGTCTCCATGTAGTATGTTCTGTGCAGAACACCACAAATACTAAACGCCCAGAATTAACCAAAGAGAACATCTTTACCCATGCAGGTGTTACTGTCAGCACATTCTAGTCTGCAGACACAGATGTCTGTTTATGCAGATTGGAACGTCAACATCAAGCTGTCTGTTATGTCTATGAAGGCAGCAGTAGGTCTGTTCGACCCTGGCCCCCACAGTGTTGAGATAGACTGGCACCTACTGTTCCCAATCAAAGCCAAACAATTAATACTGCCGAGGACATCAAGGCCCACACGTGACCTCGTGTATCCATAACAACCGTGTGTTTAATTTCCTCTGTATCACAAGTCAAATCCAAGCAGCAAACTGTGCATAAGTGCTGCAGTTCTGCAGTTCCTCTAACGTCCACTTGAGGCTGGCTCCAGAAGTGAGTCAGTCTCCATAAGTCCCCATGTTAAAACCTGCTGGTGACGTCACATCGATTGTTTTTACTGTCAGCAGTTGCAGCTCATGCCACTCGAAACCTTTTAGCTTTTATTTGAGAGAAGTCTGAAGTCCATTTACGACCTATTTAGCACCCGATCGTCTGCAAACAGTATCGTCAGGGTTTAATGCATCAGTGTGGGGACAGGAGACGTTTTACTGGACATACATCGAGTCTGTGTATTCCTGCAGATGTTTCATGACCTGTCAAATCTGTCACATAAAGAAGAAGAAGTGTGCATGCAGCCACGCATATGTACGTTCACCTCACACAGAAAACAAAAGGACCGCACACACACCTCGTTACAAGATGTACTAACAGTCGTACAGCATGTGCAGCTCTTGATTAATTAGTTCCTACATTCAGTATGCACATGTATGCATAAGGATCCTTATCAGCGCCTGACATATGGGATTTATGCAGACTCGTATATGACCAGCGCTGTAAAAGCACAGAGTAACGTCCCTGTGAACGTTCAGATCAGTCACTGTAAATCTTTTTATCGTGATGCCGTCGTCGAGCTGTAAACACGCAGCGTACAGTAATCCCCGAACACGCACACCTGACCTCGTTTTCACACAAACACGTGAAATTTACATACAAACGTGTCGAGCTGTGTTATAACTCACCTTACTGCTCCCCGTAATAATCATTTTCTATCCAATTACATTAATTATTGTTATGTAACTCCTCCTGGACGTCTTTAATCTCTCATAACAGAACAGAAGAATACAAAGTGACACGTGGCAGCGAGAGGAATTTTAATTTCATGTTTCAGGTTCAAACGTCATGACAATACATAATTACACTAATCATGTTATTGATTCTGCCAATACTTGTCTAAAACCTGGACGTAGTCTCCATGACATCCCCACAGACTGTCTAAAACCTGGACGTAGTCTCTGTGACGTCCCCACAGACTGTCTAAAACCTGGACGTAGTCTCCATGACGTCCCCACAGACTGTCTAAAACCTGGATGTCGTCTCCGTGACGTCCCCGCAGACTGTCTAAAACCTGGACGTAGTCTCCGTGACGTCCCCACAGACTGTCTTAAACCTGGATGTAGTCTCTGTGACATCCCCACAGACTGTCTAAAACCTGGATGTAGTCTCCATGACGTCCCCGTAGACTGTCTAAAACCTGGACGTAGTCTCTGTGACATCCCCGCAAACTGTCTAAAACCTGGACGTAGTCTCCGTGACTGTCTAAAATCTGGATGTAGTCTCTGTGACATCCCCCCAGAATGTCTAAAACCTGGACGTAGTCTCTGTGACGTCCCCCGCAGACTGTCTTAAACCTGGACATAGTCTCTGTGACATCCCTGTGACTGTCTAAAACCTGGACAAAGTCTCCGTGACTGTCTAAAACCTGGACGTAGTCCCCAGATTTCTCCTCCTTCATTCCTGATAATAAAATAGAAACACTGCGTTCCAGTTTTGGAGGTTTGACATGAAACAAAGCTAAAAAACTCATTTCAATTCTGCTACACGCCACTTCAAGAATTACATTAAACGGACAAACTGATTTGAAGGAGGCTAAAGAGAGACGAGCAGCAGGGACGAGGCTGAGATTGGAGTTTATTAAAACACAATTGCATTAGCGGACCGAAAGGCAGAATCAATCCAGTGTGCATTAGACCTGCTGACCCTCGTCTTTTAATTCATATAAATGTTCTGCATGTCCCCGTAAAAGCCACATAAGTATTCTGCTCGGCTCCCGTCACACTCCTTCTTTCTACCTCGCGTATGATTCAGAGTTTACACACTGTCACAGCAGATAAGACGATGTGGATGTCACACCCTAAAATAGCCCGCGGCCCAACAGCGAGAGGTGAAAACTGCAAAATTCAGAGGCAGGAAGGCGAGTTTCCATCGAGCCACACGAGCCTCGATCAGTACGACCTGCTGACACACGGTTAGCTTTACCCCAATTAAAATCTGATCCACCGTCAGGTCGGCCTCGGTGCTAAGTGTTGGAGATGATGGCAGTTACCACGGTTACTGTACATGTCTATGTTATGAAATCTCACAGAAAGATGCATACTGATCATGCTTTGAATTAATCATTCGATGTCAGTGTAAAAAAACAGAGACATAAAGCTATTTCCATCATCTCTGATATTCCATTAGCAGTGTGGGCAAACCGTGTACGTGACGCAGGCCAAAGCTCTCCTCGGAGAGAGCAGCTGTCAAAGCACGACATATCTGCCGCTATCAAGTCTCTGCTGCTTGCTGCTGTCTTGTATAAGAGTTTCCACTGAGAAATGCCAGCTTCTTTTCCCCCAGTGTGCACCACGTGACGGGGACGATGAAGCGATGAGCCACCCTACAAGTTGTTGTCCAGCCTTTAAAGGTCCAGTGTGTCAGATTTATTTTTTTAGTTTTAGTTTAATTTAATTTCACGAGTGTTTAATCACCTGAAATAAGACTCGTTGTGTTTTTGTGGATCTACAGACACCGTGGGTCCACGTCCACGGAGTCCGCCATGTTGAACCGCCATGTTTGCACACACTGGACCTTTAAGTTATAGCAAGGAGAAAGTTAGCTACACTTAGCAGCTAGCCTGGCTTTGACCAGACGTAACAAAATCTGAGAATCAGATGATGAACATAATGTGTTAGTTAGAGAGACTTAGAGGTTAAGGCAAATGTTCTCGTCTAATTCTTGGCAACAGAGAAAATTATTAAAATAAGTAGAGGAGGGAGAAGACGGAGAAGGAGAAGATAAAGAAGGAGACGAGGAAGACAACGAAGGAGGAGAAGACGAACTTGGTCCTGGTCTTGTCTCGGTCTCGATGCTCTCTGGTCTTGAGTCGGTCTGTTTCTCTCTGTAATGACGGAGATGTTCAGCTCTTTTCCTTCTACATCATCCCTTAAATCAGCCCAGCAGCATTATTACAGTGAACACGGAGCCTTAAATCACCTTTAATCCAAAACAACGGCACTTTCTTACAATAATATGGACAGCGGTTGATGATCTCTGCAGAGCTGCTCATGCTGTTAATATTTCAGTAACATCAGTTTGTTTACTCTACGTCCCCTGCGAGGCCGGTAATCTCCCAGCCTCTTCCAGAAGCCAATGATGGTGACCTCAGTGAGAGACAAACCGAGGAAGAAACAGAGCCCACTTAAGCTGACTTGGGAATTTCCATTATGGTCAAACAATAAATGTCAATATTTTCCCATGTAATTCTAATTATCCCGACCGCTCGCTGAATACTGACTCAAATTACATTTTTTCCCACTGCGGTGTGCCGCCGGAGTTTCCACACCGAGGCAGATCGGTCCAAATCCCCCGACTGCTTCTGATTTGAGGGGAATTGCTCGGCAGGCTTCATCAAACGGCGGCGCTGCTGGGAGTTGGGAGGGAAACTGATTGTTGCTTGGCAGGGCTGCACCTCCTCAGTCACTTCAGTCCACTTAACTTATGAATCACAGAGCGGGGAGGCTGTGTGGTACAGTCCTTCATGAACGGTCCAACATGTATTCAGTACACTCCAATAACACACACCTGACTGTGAGTTAATCAAAGAAAACCTGTTAATATGACTTCAGCTCTCATACACATTTTACATTTTACAGTAAAAAACTGTGAAACCCTGATAGTAAAAGTACGCCATGAAGTGTGACTGTGTTTTCTTGTATACAGTAAAAGACGCCTTTATTTATACATTTTAAGGGAATTTATACAGAATAAAGTTGTATTCTATATTACAGACTGTTAATTTACAGTAAAACACCGTAATATTTAAATATTATATTTTACGGTCTTTTGCTGTCATGGTTTGACAGTGGAAATCAACTACTATCCTTTTACTGTAATATTAGAGAAAGTTATACTGTATTTATTACAGTAAAATTCTGGCAACTGCTGCTGCCTGTTTTTTACTGTAAAAACAGATTTATTTATTTTTTGCAGTCATATTTTATGGAAAAAGCTTTTATTTATGCAACACTTTAAGGGAATTAAAATTTTAAAAAAGTCGTATTTTATATTAAAGACTGACAATTTACAGTAAAACACTGTAATATTTAAATGCAGATTTTGCGATCTTTTACTGTCATTGTTTAAAAAACTCGGTAACTCGGTAAAAAAAATCGGTAAGTTATACTGTATTTATTATGGTGAAATTTGGGCAACCAGTGCTGCTAATTTTTTACTGTAAAAACACACAACTTGTTTTTTATATAATATTTTATGGCAAAACCTTTTTTTTATATTAGAGACTGTTAATTGTACAGTAAAACACTGTAATATTTAAAGGCATATGGTTTGGCAGTTTTACACCAAAATCTACAGAAATCCTTTTAATAATATTAGAATATTAATAATATTAGAAAATGTTATACTGTATTTATTACGGTAAAATTTTGGGAAACCACAGCTGACAGGTTTTTACCGTAATGTGTTTGTTTGTTTTTTTACAGTGTGTGTTGTGCCACACCTCGCCAAGTCTCCATTGTCACGCCGAAGATGGCAGTTGGCATGGAAACCGTCTTAGATTGGAGGTGAATGAACGGCAGCACTGGAGCTCTGCTGTCCCAAACTAATCAGCTGTATTGTCCTCGGCACCGGCTGGAGCGTTTGTCTTTTTCTCTGCAGCAACCTGCTGCACTGTACTGCTGCTTGTTAGAGCCCATTGTGTCCACACACACACACACACACACACACACACACCGTCATCACAGCATAGGCAGTAATGGCACCGTGAGCCGGTCTCCTTTGGTAATTATAATTTGTGTAAGCTGAAGGTCAAAGACAGTTTCGTGTCTTGGTGGCGTCTCTTTTTTTTTAGGTCTGTTTGTTGCACAGATTGACAGTTAATTCTATAAATGCAGCCCGCTTTGTTTTCATTCTTTTGTCGGCTGTTCCTCCAGCCGCGGCCTGCCGGACAGACTTTTCCTGATGAGAGGAGACGGTCCTCTGCTAATGTACTGGAATGTTCTACTCGCAATAATGGTAAAAACCGGGCCTCGCTGTGACCTCCAGGAAGGTCCAAGAACAACAAAAACCATCCTGACGACAACAGCAGCATCAGCACGGTCTGATGAACTCAGTGTACCTGTGATCATTACCAGCCGAGCGATGTGTGAGATTCTCTGTGAAGGAGGCTCGACACCTTTTGTTAGATAATGAACGCACATCAGAAGGAGAATAACCTGAAGACTTCACAATGAAATCTAGATTTACATTTCTACAGCTGTTCAGTCTGTAAATAATTCACCTCTCCTGCATCAATTTGTGGTGCA
Organism: Protonibea diacanthus; assembly: GCA_028641955.1. NCBI lineage: Eukaryota > Metazoa > Chordata > Actinopteri > Sciaenidae > Protonibea > Protonibea diacanthus. Next base: position 25,750,085 of record CM053985.1, read on the forward strand.
AAAGTTTTAAATTATTCAAAGAATCACACAAAGAATATGAGAATATAATGCAGTAAGGCTCCTGTAGATCAACTTTCTCATTTTATGTTATTCCTGTTGAGTCAACACCAAGCTAGCAGCCGGTTAGCTTAGCACAAAGACTGGAAACAAGGAAAACAGCTAGCCAAAGGTAACAACACCCAACTAGCAACACCTGAACTAACAACTTATGTTTTTATGTTGCTCTGATCTGCAACAATGATAGCAATGCTAAATATGAAGCTAGTAGCCGGTTAGCTTAGCATAAGCTCACTGACATGTACAGTCTGAGCCAAGCTAGCTGTCTTTCCCTGTTTCCAGTCTTTATGCTAAGCTAAGCTAACTGACTCCTTGCTAATTAATAACTTAAATGTCCAGTATGTGGTACAGCCTTCATGGCTGTGAACTGAAGCCACAAACTGCAGTTCCTCTAACGTCCACTTGAGGCTGGCTCCAGAAGTCTCCATAAGTCCCCATGTTCAAATGTCCAACTTCACAGCAGAAATAAACATGTTTACAGCCTGGTACAAAAAACAGTTTTGGTCTCTATAGCTAATTTCCCCGTTCATGACAACTGTACTGAGGGTGAATTTATATACAACTCACCTGTTCACATTATATTAAGACATGATAAACTTATTGACTGCGGTCCACAAACTCTGATTTAAACTCTGTAAAGTTGAGAGGAAACTACAAACATGGTGATAATTCTCACTCAGTCACTCCGTCCATGAATCGTGTTTCTCTCTTTAATGCTCGCAGTACGTACTGCTCCCAAAAGTCATTTAAACAGAAGAGCACCGGGGTGAGTCTCTGTGTCAGAAGTGATCTGTGCAACTGATGGGGGCTGTTTGTCATCCAGGAGTACCAGAGGCACCGTGGCATTTGTTCTTGGCCGGGGTTATTTAAAGCCTCGGGGGATTTATGGGACTGTGTTGCAGTGATGGTGTCAAGGATCACTTCAGCTCGGTTCTTGAAGGGGTCTGTGAGGGGGGGACGGTCATTTCCTCGACAAGTAGCTGCCTACACACGATGCATATGGATCTGAGTTAACGGGAAAATGAAGCCACGTGATCAATATGCTTTCTGTGTTTGATTCTGGATGATGAATTAGACCTCAGACATGGTCAGATCCATAAAAACGAGTTTGCAGGTTAGATGACATCAAACCTCACACAGAATGTCATTAAAATACAAGCAGGAGCTGACGACATAGAAGATAAAGGAACAGAATATATCATTGTACTGCACAGGTAATTAGAGGCTAATAATTGCAGTAAATTCACAGTGATATATAGTCATCATTTTACAGATGAAATCACAGTGTTGTTGTGTAAAAATCTACTGTTTTATTGCTAAGTTACAGTATGGTGCTCTACCATGTGACAACCTCAAAACGTCCACTTGAGGCCGGCTCTAAGTGAGTCAGTCTCCATAAGTCCCCATGTTAAAATGCTCAAAGAAGCTAATTGCTAACTCTGCTTTTAGTATCTTTGAGTCGGTTTTTAAAGATTTTTCACTGAAATCAGCTGAAAACAAGTTGGAGTGAGACTGAACCAAAACAGAATGACCAACAAATAACATAAACAGCCTTCACAATGGCTCTTCAGAAACCTGTCGCAGAGACTACGTCCAGGTTTTAGACAGTCTGTGACAGTCACAGAGACTACGTCCAGGTTTTAGACAATCTGCGGGGACGTCACAGAGACTGCGTCCAGGTTTTAGACAGTCTGTGTGGACGTCACAGAGACTACGTCCAGTTTTATACAGTCTGCGGGGACGTCACGGAGACAACATCCAGGTTTTAGGCAGTCTGTGACAGTCACGGAGACTATGTCCAGGTTTTAGACAATCTGCGGGGACGTCACAGAGACTGCGTACAGGTTTTAGACAATCTGCGGGGACGTCACAGAGACTGCGTCCAGGTTTTAGACAGTCTGTGTGGACGTCACGGAGACAACATCCAGGTCTTAGGCAGTCTGTGACAGTCACAGAGACTACGTCCAGGTTTTAGACAGTCTGTGACAGTCACAGAGACTACATCCAGGTTTTAGACAGTCTGTGACAGTCACAGAGACTACGTCCAGGTTTCAGACAGTCTGCAGGGACGCTGTGTCCTGGCAGAGTTGTGTTGTGTCCTGTGTGACCTCCACCTGATATATTTCCATCTTTAGTCATCACCTGTCCGGTCTGTGAGAGTTATATTTTCTTTGATAGTTCTGATAGTTAATAGATTATTTTCCTGCTGGTCGATTAACAGTTTCAGGTCTGGGTGTCTGAGACTTGATGGAGTAGAAACTAACTCGGGTGGAGTCGCAGTACATGTGCAGTATATCAGGACGGAGCATTTCTTCAGCCGCACGGCAGAAACAGGCGACGTGTCAGCGGGAAAAAAAAGTTATTGCTATTTGAAAAGGGCATTTCTGCACCCAAGACAAAAAGCCAGGGGAGCTTTCCCTCCGTCAGTCCACCCCCACCCACCACCATCCACCGCCATCCACCGCCTACCTCTGCTCACCCTCTGCAATGTATATGAGACTGGAAAATAAATCAAGTGATGGATTATTCCAGCCGTGTTTCTGCGAGTGGAAAAATCTCACTCGTCATGTCAGGAAATGATATATGCAAATTGAAACCTCGACAGAAGATGAATGAGATTGTAAAAGCGAAGCAATACGGAAGCCTCATTTTTTACATATATATTTATATATATATAAAAAGGAGCATCATGACGGGCCGCCTCAGGAAATCTATCTGGCAGCTCGCGCTCTTATCAAACAGTGGAAAATCAACGTGGAAACATTTGATCAGACGGAGACCAAATATTGACGATTAAGCCGGCAGGACTGATAAAAAATATATTTTAGATTCTTTTATTTATGTTACATGAATGTGTTATTTAGAAACAACGACATGCTGCATATCTCCTGTTTGAATAAACTTCTGATAAACGTGTTTTTGCTGCTCAGAGGAGAAGAAATACCAGAAGAAGAACCGCCTGTCCAAACGTTTGTCCTTCAGGGGCCTTAAAAGGGCTGAAAATGTGACATATTTCATGTTTATTTCATATGATATTCAATGCATGTCATGTCACACTGAATCATTTAAACCAACAAAGAGAAATTTCATTGAATTTTCTTCACGGACAAGAAAAAACTTTGATTTAACCTCAGTGAAGTTTTACAGATCCTGCAGGATCTGTAAAACTTCACTGAATCTGCAGGCGGCTCCATCACAGTTTGCTCCACTCAGGTGAAGATCCTCGGCGTCACACGACACACTCTCTGGCATTACGAATCACTCCAACAAGCCATGCAACACCCTGACTGATGCAGCTTCACCAGCTCCACTTTAAACCCTGATGACCTCTGACCTCCTGCAGAGCTGCACCCCGACCCACATGAGCCACATCACGCCGTCTAATCCATTAGAGTCTCTCCTGTAAATATATGACTGCTATTACTTTAATATTTTCATAATCTTGTGTGTTTTTCTGTGTGAAGTGACCTCAGGTGTCCTGATATAAATAAAGTGTCGTTGCCTCTTTAAATAGGAAGCAGCGCCCTCTTGTGTTCAACAGGCAGACTCACAGTGTCTAAACACGTTTAACTAAATATTCGTTTAATAAATATAAAATAAATCAGTCGCTGCAGTTTAAATAAAACCAATAAAAACGCTGATTTTACAAACTATAAACACCTTTATTATTTTATCAGCTTAACGCTCTGATTGGCTGCGTCTCCGGAAGTGGGCGGGACGACGCGGCTGTGCGGACCAATCGCGTCCTCGCTCCGCCTGATAACAGCAAAAAGTAAACAGACTTGTTTTGATCGGAGCGTCAGAGATCAGCTGGAGGAATCCGCTCCTGAAATCAGCTGAAATCAGCTGAGATCAGCTGAGATCAGCTGAGATCAGCACGGTCAAAGTCAGGCGGGTCGATTTTACCGGATTCCCGCGCTGTCGTTGCTGTTTTTTCTTATTTTAGACGGTGTTTGTTGTGTTAGCAGGTAGCGTGCTAACACTTCCCCGTCTAAACCGAAAGCTGAGGCGGCGCCTCCTGACTGCATATTTTCACATTTTATTCATATTTAACATCCATCTGAAGCTTCATCTTCACACATTCTCCGGTCCAGACTGAGGAGTGATGCCAGCGTCATGAAGCCGGACCACCAGGAACCTGTCACGGCTGAGGATGGACAGCTGAGTCCGGCCGACTCGGCTCGGGCGGGCCGGCACACCTACAGGAGTCCAGCCCACTACAGGAGCCTGCTGGACGGCCTGCTGGCTCTCAGGCGGGGCGGCGTCCTGTTCGACGTGGTGCTGCTGGTGGAGGGTCGAGCCATCCAGGCGCACCGCATCCTGCTGGCAGCTTCATGTGATTATTTTAGGTAATCACTTCCCTTTGTTTGACCTCCACCACAGCAGGACTAACCTGTTCTACCACACACACACACACACACACACACACACACACACACACACACACACACACACACTTATCAGTGTTTCCAGGTGTGTCATAAGACTCTGTAGAGTTCACTTGGAACAAAGCCTCCCCTCTTGTGCACCTTCACTGCCTCCACCCCTGCAGCTCATCGTCATTGTCTTGTGATCGGCCCATTTTAGGTGTGTGTGTGTGTGTGTGTGTGTGTGTGTGTGTGTGTGTGTGTGTGTGTGTGTATCATCATGACAGAGCGAAGCGGTCACACACATTTCACACGTTTTTCATAGGTCAGACTGTTTAAACCAGAGCTCTGCTCTTGGTCTGCAGCCATGTAATCCCATTACAACGCTAAAAGTAGGTAATGCATTAACATCGCTCTGCAGACTGTGAGGAACTCTGATCCAGTCAGACAGATAATGTTACTGACTAGTCCAACAGCAGTCAGCCCAGCTCGGCGTCTGTCTTTCAGCCTTTTATTTCACCAAGCTCTCACCAACCACTAAAAGTCAGTCCCAGATTTACTCTTGTCCGGCGGCTTCTTGCTCGCTCACTCTCTCCTTTTCTCTTCTTAGCTTCCTCCGTCAGCGTCCTCTTCACTCTCTGCTCCTCTGCCATTATGTCCATAGAAGCTGCTGAGCCTTAGTGTGCAACACGAGCTAACGTTAGCTTCAAAATAGAGTCCGATAACCTCAAACGAGAGACACCCACGAAGCTAACATCACTGCTAAATATGTCAATCATGTTATCGTATTGTGGTTTTAGCTGGCTAATGGTAACTAGCTTGCTAATGTGCCTAGCTCCTGTTCTGGCACAACACCAGCTCCTGTAAACCTCCTCTTCTTCTTCCTGGTGGTCCAAACCTCCTGTGGTACAAACACTAACACTCCCCCAGTGCTCTGAGCTCACAGCCCGGCTAACAAACTGAGCTAACATGAGCTAACAGCAGCTACAGTCGGCAGCAGTTTACTTCACTGTCCATCAGGAAACTCTGTAAATCACAGAATGTGTCTCTGCTCTCCAGGGGAATGTTTGCTGGAGGTCTTCGGGAGACGCAGCTGAAGGAGATCACGATTCAGGGAGTGTCGTTCATGGCCATGAAGAAAATCCTCGACTACATCTACACGGCCGAGATCGAGTTAGACCTGGAGTGCGTGCAGGAAGTCCTGATAGCTGCCACGCTAGTACAGGTAAGCTGAGGTTTGCTGCGCCGCGTCGTGCGCTTTGTTGTCTTTCAGCTGACTTGTATCTGTTTTCACAGCTCGAGATCGTCATCAGCTTCTGCTGCGACTTCCTCTTCTCCTGGCTGGACGAGAGCAACATCTTAGAGCTGCATCATCTCGCCGACGTGTACGGGCTGCAGCAGCTCAATGCCAGGATCCACTCCTACGTCCTCAGGAACATCCAGACGATGTCTCGCACTGACATGTACCGACAGCTGCCGCCGGACGAAGTGTTCAAAGTGCTGAGCAGCGACGAGCTTCAGGTGAACAGCGAGAACGAGGTGTACGAGGCGGCTCTTCACTACCACTACAGCCCCGAGCAGGTGGAGACTGACCAGGTGTACTTGCAGGTCAGTGCCCAGGTGTGTCTGCAGTTTGTACTCATCCCTCCGGCACCGTCACGTCTGTTTATGATTACACATGCCTGAATCTTTCGTTCTTTGTGACCTGAAGGAGAACCTGAGGATGCTCGACGCCGTTCGCTTCTGCCTGATTGAGAAACACGTGCTGCAGCGGCTGTTTGGCAGACTGGACCAGTGTCCGCTGAAGGACTCGGTGTCGGCTGCCCTGCGCTACCACGAGCAGGAGATCTGGCAGCCCGTCCTGCAGACTCCCCTCACCCAGCCGCGCTCCACCTTCCACTGTATATTAGGCTTTGGGGGGATGTTCTCCAGGTCCGTCATGGAGGGAGAGCATTTGTTTCACGTGTTCCACCCAAGCTGGGGGGAGTGGAGGACTCTGATGGCGGCTCACACCCCCCGGATGTCGAACCAGGGCATCGCCGTGCTCAATAACTTTGTGTATCTCATCGGAGGGGACAAGAACACCAACGGGTTCCGTGCAGAGACGCGATGCTGGAGGTGAGGTCCTGATTAAGACTGTAGAGAATCGTAGGAGGGGGGAGAGTTCAGTTTAGTCTGTCCAGGTGCTCGAGGAAACATCATGCATGACAAAAACCTTTAACGCTGACCGGAGGATTTTAAAGAAGACCTGCTGAGGTCGTAGATCCGCGTGCAGCACATGCTGACCAGCCGGAGGAAGTGACCTCGTTTAACCTCGATGTTTATGAGCCGGGGACCGTCGAGCCTTAGTCAGTGACAGAATAAATAACGGACAGAGCACGTGTGACGTCAGCCACAGGTACCAGTGTTGTTAGTCCAGCTGCTTCCACCTTAAAGTGTGTCAATCAAAGCGTCCACGCTCTTAATCCTGCATAACTTTAAGCCTTAATATAATGTGAACAGGTGAGTTGTATATAAATTCACCCTCAGTACAGTTGTCATGAACGGGGAAATTAGCTATAGAGACCAAAACTGTTTTTTGTACCAGGCTGTAAACATGTTTATTTCTGCTGTGAAGTTTTGAACATGGGGACTTATGGAGACTGACTCACTTCTGGAGCCAGCCTCAGGTGGACGTTAGAGGAACTGCAGTTTTTGGTACTTCCACATCGAGTTCTTTTAGTTTTATTTCTTTTAATCTGAGTTATTCTTCGAGTCATTTCTGGAGAAAAGATGCAAAAACTTACCTGGTCCAGCTTCTCGCTGAGTGGATCGGTAACCAGCGGCATGTTGCCACAGTCGTCCGTTTCATTAATTTCTGTGAAGAAAACAAAAGTAAATTATTCTTTTTTAAAGTTTCTGATTGTTTCAGATTTAAACTTGGAGACGCGACAGCCGCCTCGTCCTGCCAACAGAATGACTCGTCTGTGATGAAACATTCAGACATAAATGATCTCTGTGTCTGAGCTTTTTATTTCCTCCTCCCTGCAGGTACGACCCTCGTCACAACCGCTGGTGCGCCATCCAGCCTCTGCAGCAGCAGCACGCCGACCACTGCGTGTGCGTGCTGGGCGGCCACATTTACGCCATCGCGGGGCGCGACTACAGCAACGAGCTGGACACGGTGGAGCGCTACGACCCGCACAGCAACACCTGGGAGTTCGTGTCGCCCTTGAAGAGAGAGGTGAGCTGCAATACAGCCGCCGTCCACACGATGGTGCCGCACGCTCACCTGTCGGTTTAACACTCGACTGACCTTCCCTCCAGGTGTACGCCCACGCCGGAGCAGTGCTTGATGGGAAGATGTACATCACGTGTGGCCGCAGACGATCCGTGTACCTCAAAGAGACGTACTGTTTTGACCCAGCGGCCAATAGTTGGACGGCGTGCGCTGAGGGGCCGGTGGGGCGGGCGTGGCACGGCACGGCCGCCGTTAATGGACGCATTTATGTGATCGGTGGAAGCAACGACCAGGACGGGTATCGGCGTGACGTCCTGAAGGTACCAGCTGCAGTTCACACACTTTAAATGTGTCTGATGGTTCAAACTTCTTGACACCTCGTCACCATTCCCCCTGCAGGTGGCGTGTTTTCACCCTGAAGCCAACTCCTGGTCTCTAGTGACGCCGCTCCCCGCTGGACACGGAGAACCCGGCATCGCCATCCTGGGCAGTCGCATCTACGTCCTGGGCGGACGCTCTCACGACAAAAGCGACCGGATGAAGTACGTCCACGTGTACGCCGCTGACGCCGACCAATGGGAGAACGAGTCGGAGTTTAAGGTGCGTGTGTCCGGGCTGGCGGCCTGCGTCGCCCTCATGCCCACCGCTGTGATCGGCGAGGCGAGGAGCTGGGAGCAGCGCGGCAAGGCGTCGCAGAAAGACGTGGACAACTCGGAGGAGTCGAGCGAGGACTGACGCACTTTTTTTCACACACACGGCATGTCGAGTTTTAGGTACGGTGAGGACGCACGCCGACCACGCTGAGTGCCTCTGAACCGAAGTGTCATTCAGGACTCAAACATCTTCTTCGACAGTCGGCGTTTAGCCTCATCATGGAGCTAAACGTGGAGTCCTCTCAGGCTCTGTTCACACCTGGTATTAACGTGCGTCATTTCAGTTTGCAGAGATCAAACTGTGCTGCTGTTTTTAACCAAAAGTTCAACAGCAGCAAGAAAAGAACAAAATAATCCGACGTGTAACGTGCCGAATTCACAAGAAGGCCCAAATGATTTAAGACAGTTTCTGAGTTTAAGCTGCTTACCGTGTTTGTTTGCAGGCACAACCGCTTCAGAGTTTGTCCAGAAGTTCATTAACAAACTCTTGAACTCATAAACAGGCTGTGTGGCTGCAGGACGAGGACAGAGTGTGATCAGATAACGAGCTCCGGCTGTGTTCATCAGCGTCTCTCCTGCAGCTGGACGTCAGCTCAGCCCTCCTCACCTTCAAAACGTCTGCAGATTTTAACACAGAGCCACAGGTCACACGGAGGTTCAGTCCAGACAGAGTCAGGCTAGCTGTTTCCCTTTGTTTCCAGTCTTTATGCTAAGCTAAGCTAAGCTGAGCTAACCGACCGCTTCAAATTTAACGCACAGACATGAGCGTGGTGTTGGTCCTCTCATCTAACTCACATCATGGAAGAAAAGAAGCGTGTAAACATGTTTATCTCTGCTGTGAAGACATTTGAACATGGGGACTTATGGAGACTGACTCACTTCTGGAGCCAGCCCCAAGTGGACGTTAGAGGAACTGCAGGTTCACGCACATGAAACCAGCTCTGAACGTCGATCTCGTGTTGATACCAGGTGTAAACAGACTGTAGAGATTTCTGGCATTCATTAACTTTAATTTATCTAAAAACTTAAAAATGATTTTTCGTGTCTTAGTTCTCACCTTGACTCTTTAGCAGCTGCTTATTTTTCGATGTTGGGAGTTCTCGTCCAAACTACTGAGTAACGATAAAGCTGTCGAGTTCAAACACTGTGCCTTGTTTCCGCGGTAACATCCTGTAATGACGAGGTGCTGCTGCTGCACGCTGCAGGCGTGAGCTCGCTGTACGCTGCCATGTTTTTATTTGTTTAAATTATTTTACGACTCGATCAAAAGAGCACAACAAAGAATCACGTCCTCATGCTTCTGCCTGTAGCCTGCTGTCACTGCTCCAACATGTAGGAACGACTGGACGGTTCAAAGGTCGTGTCTTAATGAAAATGCACTGTAGATCACACGTCACATGACTTATGCAAATTTAGTAACAATGAGATCAGTTTTGACATTTAATAAAAATAATAATATATCACTTTGTGTTACATGTCAGTGTGTGTCGACGTCATGTCATCTGTGTGTCTGTTTACTGACTGTCTGAGCTTTGTAAATAAATTAATAAATGAATGGAAATGTAACAATAAAAAATTCACAGATAAAATGGAAAATTAGATAAACATTAGAATTAAAATAAAGGTAAATAAATACAGAAGTAAATAAACATTTAATGAATAAATGAATGTCTACATTTATTTTAAGATTTTAATTATAAAATCTGTAAAAAAAAATGTAAGCATTTAATCATTTATTCATTTTTGTTTTTGGCAGTTCCATAAAAATACTTTTAGTTCAAACAAACATGAACAAATAAGAAAAAAATAATGCATTTATAAATTAAAAAAAATGGAAAAGTTAATAAAAGATTTTTAATTTAAAGTCTCATTTTTAAATGCCTGTATTTATTTAGATTTTGTAATTTTTTTACATTAAAATGAGTCTTTGTTTGGTTCATAAATTATAAATGTAAAAAAAAAAAACTGAAATAAAAAATGGAAAAGTTCAATTGCAGATTTAATTTAAAAAGTCAAATAAATACAGAAGAAAATTAAAAAGTTTTTACATGCGTGTATTTATTTTTAAAATTTGCATTTAATGTTAATTAATTTATTATCAGTAGTAGTATTTATGTTATGTTGGCAGTTGCAGCCTTCCATATGTTACACATATTATTTAGGCTGATTTCAGTATTTTTAGATATTTTAGTGTAATTACTACCTCTACTACAGTTATTCAGCAAAATATAAATAAATGTGTGTTGGGGAAATAAATACATTTCTAACTAAATAAATTCATAAAATTGAAAAGTTGATAGTTGGATTGATAAAAAATTAATATAGTAAATACAAAAGTAATTAAACTTTTAAATTTTTTAAGATTTTTTTAAAAATAATAATTTTTTCACATTAAAATGAGTCTTTATTTGTTGTTTGGTGAACAGTAATCAGACTACATATTAAACTAAATGTATTTCAGATTATAAATCTTAAATCTAAACGATCTCTGCGCTGCCGTCCTCGGTCTGTTTTGTTGTCGTGATCTTTTTACTCTTCAGTCTCTTCTCCTTCCTCTCCATTTGGCCTCCGTCATCTTTATGAAGGCTGACTGCTGCTTTCCTCTCTGAGGCTGTTTCATCTACATCTGTTACCCCCCACCAGCCCTAAGTCTGCACCCCCTCCACCTCCACCTCCACCTCCACCTCCCCTTTGTTTCACACCATCATGCCGGCCCTCACTAAGTTGTCTGGTAGGATCCGCTGACGCAGCACTCGGACATCCAGGATCAACAATCTGCTGTTTATGCGTCGGCCTTTTCATTGTGGAGGAGCTGCAGCACCGCCCGGGGAACACTTAAGACATACGCTGTGCACTTATCAGCCACCTTTAACGGCAGGTCGATGTGCTGCTCTTTGCCGGCCATTATCAGAGCAATTAAAAGGACCAAATGACCCATTGATGCAGAGCTATGCAGATTAAACCCTGAGGAGCTGTGGATGTGTCTGTCGAGGGAGTTTCACTAAGTGCTCACTCTCTCTGCCGTCTGTCCTGCTGTGATGGACAGGACGACAGAACAAAGACGGTCACCTGTGGATGGACTCATGTTCCTCCTGCACATCTGACTGGCTGCAGCTTTGTCCTCATATTACAACACAACTCCAGTCTGACCTGCAGAAAACACGTTTCTTCCTGACCCTCGTTACAAATGCAAAGATAAACTTGTCACAGAGCATTAGCATCTTAAAACATCCGAATACACAAACATCGTCCATGAGAGGTGCTGCTACACGTACTGCGTGTACACTTTCTCATGTGAGGGACAGCAGATGCACATCAGACCGCAGGACTTCAGTTTGAAAGAAAAGAAGTTACATTTTTAATTTTGTTTTCAGACCTCCTAAAACTCAAAGTCCCCAGTCTAAAAACCACAAACACAAACAAGGTCCTGACGTCGTACATACGTGTGTTTGTGTGTGTGATATTACAACTGTGTGCAATGTGTTATTGTGACCTGATGCTAATTAGCTTCAAGCTAACTCTGGGAAAGTATCATCAAATCATCAAAACATTTATGTTTAATATTGTACAGGGTCCCTGACAAATATATTTAAAAAAAAAAAAAAAAAAGAAAAAAAGAGAAATAAAATAATCTAAGCAAATATAAATATTTTATTTAACTACATAAATTAATAGAATAAAATAAAATTATTCTAAAATAAAAGGAATTAAAATAAAGCAAAATAAGATAAAACATTTTTAAAAGGTTAAATAAAATTATGAAATAATTTATATTTGAACTGTTGAACACATCTGACATGTAGAAATAGATTTTCAGTTTTATTTGATCATAACTAAAGTTATCTCGTGATTCTTTCCATATAGAGCAGATCTAAACTCTTTCTATATTTATTTTATATATTTATAGACTCAACAATTCACCGATGAAAAAAGAGCAAACTCTAAAAGAGTCTGTAGACGTTCCTTTGTTCCTCTGTTGGAGCTCCTCAGGTGAGTCCTGAACGTCACTTTGTTGTGATACTATAGGCCCGTAGATTTCCCATGATGCACTGAGCTCTGCTCTCCATCTGTCCGTCCACTGTGGTCCGGGTTCTGCTCGAGGTTTCTGCCTCGTAAAGGAAGTTTTTCTTGCTCGTGGTGTGAACTGTTGAGTCTGTAAATATTTTACAGTGTGGACCTGCAGCATGTTTCATCTTCGCTGGGCTTACTGGGCGAGGCTCTTCATGGAGGTATAATCTTCATCACGCCGACCTCGTCACCCAGCAGCCTCATTAAAACGAGTAAATGAACTGAGCACAGACGGGGAAGTCTCAGGTTGGACATTCAGGTTCAGGAAGCCTCTGAGATAATGAATCCACACCACGTCAGAGCACCTCCTGAAGGCTGACCTCCCCCCTCGTCACCCTCCACACCTCCCCCTCCTCCTTTGGACTTTACAACAGTCATTAGCAGCTCATATCCACCCAGGGTGGAGGCGATGGGCCCGGCCTGTGTTTTTCAGCTGTGAAAAGGAGCCAACGGCCGGCCCATCTTCATGCTTTTTAAGGCTCATTGAGATGGAGAGGGAGAGTGCTGCAGCGCTTTATGACGCCTGTGGGTAAACCTCAGCAGGTGAGCCGGAGTCACAGTAACACAACGTCTTTAATGCATGCTGGGCCCGTCGAAACGACAAGAGAGGTCCTCGTTACGTCCACAAAGAGGAAATACAAACAAACCCCAGCAGAGGACGCAGAGAACGCTCAACAAACGTATGCAGAACAAAACTACAGACAGGAAACGCCATGACCAGGAAGAGGGTCAACGCTCAGCCTCATTTACTGCCAGGCTGGTAAATATCTGCTGCTATTCCTGCACAGCTCTTCACATTTTAAATCATAAACCATAAACCTGATTCACAATCCATCAACGTTTGCAGGACGAAGCCAAAAGAAATGTTTGTTTGGATTCATACGGTTTATCAGAGGAAAATCCAAGCACTTTTTTCAAGGCCCCTAAAGCCAGAATTTCCAGACTCTTGAAGAGCCGTCACGTCTAAATGTATCTATAAATACAAATGTGAAAAATAAAGTTTACAGACAGCTGAGACGTGGACGGTACGTTTATTTTACACCAGTTAAAACACCATAAAATAAAACAGTTATAATAAAACATAATAAGACAGCTTGGTGAGTTAAAATACTAAATGTTGATGCCGTTATGCAGACGTCAGATGTCATGGTAGATTCTCATACAGGCCGTCAAATAAACACAATAAAAACCAGATTAAAGCATGTGAACTGGTAAAACAGCACATCATATATATACATATATATATCATCATACATGCACGTACAGCTCAACTGTCTCTGTATGAAGCTACGAAAGTGTGAACTGAAGCTGAGGCATTAGCATCATTAGCATCATTAGCATCATTAGCATCATGTTTCCTAACAGTTCATCAGAGAGCAAACATTCACGTGTCCGGTACGTTAGCTCGACTGCACGGTCATGTCTGCCTCTACAAAGAAAATCAGTCGTACCTTTAAAACAGATCAACAGATGACATGAAGAGTTCACAGAGGCCTGAACACTGAGCTGATACATGTCACCTCAACAGGTAAATGTTCTCAGGTGTGTCTCTGCAGAGCTCACAACATTAATTAACTTTGATTGTTTTCATTCTGATTATTTAATATATATTTAATATGAACACGACGACAGGACTGTTTGTGTCGATGAAACATCAGATCATGTTGAAAACGAGTCACATGTCCAACCTTGAATGTTTTTAATCGAGCTTTTTCCAAACTTTCCAGGATGAGAAGCCAAAAGAAATAATGTTTATTCTTTGTCTGGTTTTTGAAGAGTAAAATTCAAGCACTTTCAAGGTACCTGAAAATATCGTCATCTAATTTGTTACTTTAGTTTACAGACAGCTGTTCATGTTTGCCTCGATCGTGTTTTCATCCTGATTATTTCAAATATTTGTGAATTATCAAGCTGTGAGCGCGTCAGGAGACGACAAACAAACCCTTTTCAAAAGATCAAAACAAATTTTTTGATAGATTTCAGGTTTTTATTTTCAGCACGTCACATTTTAAACAGACATAAATTGCACACTCATGTTTTATTTTTTCTCTTCTCTCTTTTTTCTTTTACAAAAATAATATTTCCACTTGGAGACGAGATGAAATACAAAATAAATAGACAATTGAACAGTAAAACACTCAGCATGGAGCAGCACACGTCACGTCTCGAGGAGCGGACCTTCTTCTTTCAGTTCGTCTGCCGTCGTCACCTCTGGCCGTCTCGGCCTCGTGTCCCAGCATGCATTTCACCTCACACCTGTGAGCGGCGGATCAGCTGCAGCGTCCCGTACAGTTTAACGTTAAACGTCTCTTCACCAGCACGAGTACGAGAACAGCGGGTACTGGCTCCACTCCGCCATGTTGCCGTGGTGATAGCCGTGGTGCACGGCTTGCGTGGTGTAGTCGGCGGCGAGGTGGTGAGGAGGCGGGTACTGAGCGGGACCGGGACCGCTCCACTGGCCCAGAGGCTGCTCGGCGCCGTACGGGCTGTAGATGTGGTGTCCGATCACACCGGGCTTGCCGGCCTGGGTCATGGTCATGTTGAGGACGCCGGAGTAGTCCTGAGGAGCGGGGAGGTGCTGCGGGCCACACGTGGAAGGTCCGACCTCGTGCGTACGCGGCTTTGAGGAGTCGTGATCGGGGACGGTGGCGACGTCGGGGACTCTGGACTCGAAGCTGCTGCGTCCTGATCCGCTGTTGCTGCTGCCGATGCTGGAGGACGGAGACGGAGACTTCCCGTACTCGTGGAACCTGAAGAGCAAAAAAGAAGTCAGTCAGAGTCCAATTCACGGTAACATCACGCTCTTGTTTGTTGCTTTATTTGTCTTGTTTGTTCTCACCTGTACGGCTGGTAGGAGGCGGGAGCGGGAACAAGCTGCTCGGCGTTGTACATGTCCCGCGGGTCGGCCCCGGCAGGGGAGTCAGTCCTGACGCTGTGCTCCCTGTCGGCAGCCCACGGAGAGTAACGCTCCTCTTTGACGTCGTCACTCTCTTTCCGTTTGGGAAGGTCTCCTTCCTCACCATCGTAACCTTCGTACGACGACCGGCAGAAATCTGGTGGACTGTCCTCCTCAGAGTCCCTGTTCATGTCTGACATCCTGGATCGTTTCTCCAGGCAGGCCGGGTTCTTGGTCGCACGTCTGCAGAGGAACATCAGCTTCATTAAAACAAACTGAATGAAATCTGCAACCAAACCAAAGCACTCAAACATAACAGGAGAGACACACACCTCTTTTTATTTGTGCCTTCATCCCGGAAGCCTTTAGCGAACGGGTTGTGGTCGATCTTCAGCTTCGTGATCTGTCGTCAGAGGAAATCAGATCAGTTAAAACTCTTTAAAGTAACGTTGAGATGTCAGAAGATGAACAGCGAGTTTGCGGCGCTGTGGACTGACCTTGGTGTTCTGGTACGCTGTGACGGCGGTGAAGGACGTCTCAGGGAAGGTGAAGGTCTGGAAAACACTCCAGCGGACGCTGAAGAGGTCGTCGGCCTGGACAATGTGGAAGCGCGGGTGGTATCGATGCATGGAGTGCAAAATGATCTGCAGAAGAAGAGAGACGTTAACTCAGAGCACTATTTTTTAAGAGCTAGCACGGGCATCACCTCGAGGGCTCGTACTTACATGGCCGTGCTGGTCGAGCGTATTGTTGGTGAGCTTCAGCTTGAGGAAGGAGACCGACTGCTTCATCCAGTGGCTCCCCGGAGCCGGAGAGTCGGGGTGGAGGTACGTCCTGCAGGGAGGCTGGGGCTCCGCTTTTCCTGCCACCTCCCATTTCTCTTTATTCCACTGTAGGAAGGAGACAGATCAGTCAAGTCAGTGATGTCTTCAGGTGCTTCTCCCTTCCCACAGTGTGAGATCAGGACGGTGGAGTGTGGAGCTGCTGGGGCAGCACCACCCACAGAGATGGGGGGGTGGTACAGTGGGCTCCCAGCAGGGGATAGAAAAACAGGAAGAGATAGCACCCTTTGATGTACGATGTCAGGAGAGGGAGGAGGAGGTGATAAACATGTGGAAGACACTGAGAGAGCTTTAATGATGGGAACTCTTACCTTGTACCTGAAGCCATCCTCAGGCACCATGTCAACCAGTAAGATGTACTTTGCACATGGAATAAGTCCGGAAAGATTCACTTTGCAGTGCGGGAACATCCTCCTGCAACACAAGAAAGAGCAATGAGCAACCAAAGGACGCAACCTCCCAAACTTTTCATGCATTAAATGTTTAATCTGTCATCTCACCTGCCCGGTTTAGTTATAATCATCTCTGTTCCTATTCCATGGAAGGTTTTCCAAAGTTCAGGGTCCTCCAGGGTCATCCTGATGTTCCCCTGGAGATAGGCGTCAGGGCCGGGAGCCATCGAGGAGGGAGGAGGGCCGCTGAAGTTGGGCTTCAAGTCTGCAGATAATAATAATAAGATGATGCTCGAGTAAGGACTAAAACAACGTGACAATTTGGGGAATGGGTTGCACAAACGTCAAAGACACTCACCTCTGATGGACTGCATGCTTCAGGTTCAGCTTGAGAAGGTTCATGCACCGAGGGGTCCAAAAAAAGAAGCAATCCAAGTATCAGTGATATCCAAGTCCAAGAAGAAGAAGAAGAAGAAGAAGAAGAAGAAGAAGAAATCCAGCAGCTCAGGAGTCAGGAGGTTCAGTTCAGGCTGCAGCAGATCTTTCAGAGCTCTGGAGTCCTGCAGGACGGGGCGACCGTGACTTTTAAGGGGAGCCGTGGAGGAGTGGGTGGGGTCAGGAGAGCCATTCCCAGGCTTTGAAGTGGCACAATGATGAGTCCGAGTCCTCCCCCCCGCTGTGATTGGAGGTCACTGGAAATCAAAGAGACTTAACAGAGCCTTGATACCGTCCCCAACAGGAAGGGGGGACTGGAGGAAATGCATCTTTATTAACTGCTAAGAGACTTTAAAAACAAATATGGAGCTGCAGATCATGGAGGCCTCACGGCGGCACCAGAACATGTTTAAACATCATTCACACGGACGCAACCGCAAACTAAAGAGGCGTTTAGTGTGTTTGTGCAACCTGGTAAACTCAGGATGATGCATCCGACATGAGAGGTCAAATATAATGTAAATTCTATATAAAATATATAAACTAGCAGCATTTTGCAGTTTTACAGCTCGTGTCCATCACAGCGGTGATGCAGTGGGTGGGAAACTCTGTGTAAACCCATAATGGTGTAATGACAACATGAATCTGCAGGTAACTTTTACCTGAGGGCGTGCAGGACTGCAGGCACAGGTAGTGGTGGTGCTGCTGCTGGAGGTGGTGCTGGGGGTGTTGTGTATTGGGGGTGTCTAGACAGGCCCATGCTCTGATAGATAATCTCATTAGGCCAGTTTCCCTTGAAGAGGGCTGGTTTCTGCATGAGGAGAAAGGCCAGGCAATTAACAGCCAGTTAGCACCACGAGCCCAAGTCGGCCTTGAATGGGGGGGACAGGAGGGGTCCGAGAATAAAGACCCGCCGCCACAACAACAAGCCGTCCGTCCATCCAGGCCTGTCTGCGTATGCGAATACACGGCCGGCGTTAGCATGGAGGAGCAAAATTAAAGAGCTTCCACTGAGTGAACATTTGAATTGAGGCTCCTTCACTCATTGTATTCTCTGTCTGCGTGCTGCATACAATGACGCCTGTTGGACCGCTGACACTACAGGTGGACTGACCTCAGCCAGTCTCCTGACTGTTACAGTTCAGCATGCAAATCAGGCTTTATCTGCACAGTTCTTTGAAATGTGTCTGTATAGCTGCTGTTCTGCAGTCAGAGGGCGGGATGTGAACTGTTGTCCATGATGATGAGGAGTTCATGTAGCTTCTTCTGTTTATCAGTTTGGGTTCATATTTCCACAGCAGGAATGTAAACATTGGATAAATCAGGTTCAAACTTGTTTCATGTAATAATTTAGGAGGAAAACATCCAACGTCCTCCATGTTTTTATGACTCAAATGTTCAATAAATCAGACTGAATGATCTATGAACAAAGCCCTGTGTAAAAAAACCTTTGACTTGACCTTTGGGCTCCATTTCTAGGCTAACGTCAGCTATCTAAAGCCATAATATAACTAGATACTTCTCATGTTAGCTGTAATATTAGCATTAATTTGGACTCTGTGTTTGTTGTTGACTTGTTGCTGATGTTAGCTCACTCCACTTCTAACCCTGAATCCATAATATGAATATACCTGACAGGCTTTGTGTGCTGAATGTTAGCTTAATGTTAGCTTTGACCATTTTTAAGATAACGTTAGCTAGCAATCAGAAGCAGAAATGTCACGTTTGTGATTTTTACAGAAAATTTGAGTCTTTTACAAAATTTGAGTCAAGATGTTCAATAAATCAGACTCCGAATGATCCATGAACAAAGCTGGCTCCATTTATGAGCTAACGTTAGCTACCTATAAATTTGTCCCTGTTAGTAAGCAAGCTAACGTTAGCCAGCTCAAACAGTATTCTAGATTCTTTGTAGTTAATGTTAGCTTTAACTTTAGACTCTGTTTTAGTGGCTGCTGGCTGCTTGGTGACGTTAGCGGGCTCCATTTATAAGCTAACGTGAGTTAGCTAAAAACCGCTACAGATATCAACATGAAACTTTTTGAGTTGATTACTCACATTAATTAATTAATACAAAGTTTTGTGACATGTTTGATGTTTAAATATTCAAATGAGGCGTCATGTAGCGTGACTCCTGTTGACACAGACAGACAGAGCGACGTCTAAACGGAGGAATGTGGATTTAATGTTAGTGAGTCTGAATCAGCACTTAAACGCAGCATAAAGAGTCTCTGTGAAAATATTGACTGTCCTCTCTCGGCTCTCGCTCGGGTCGATGCACAGTAAAAAGGACGATAACGTTCAGCTTGTAACGATGCACTTAAAGATCTCTCATGTTAAACGCCTCTCCACCTCCTCCACCCTCCAAACATCCACCTTCTTGGTGGTGGTGGTGGCACAACATTGGCCTTGAGGTGAGTGCGACGTGTTTCTGTCCTCCCCATGTGAAACCAATTGTTGTGAGGAGTTATTCATCACAGGTTCAGTGTGGCTCTCCTCACTTCGCTCTAAAGCCAGCTCCTCTGGCCCAGGACGGAGGGTGGAGGGTGGATGGGGGAGGTGGTGGAGGTCCTCTCTCTTCACGGGGGTGCGTGGAGGTCAGGCGGCGTTCAGGGGAAAATGATTTCAGTGTTTCAGAGCCGAGGTGTACGTTTCAGCAGTGGCAGTGTCGATCCCATTACGAGGCCGCGATGTGGAGGTGACAGGTGTGACTGGCTTCAGTGCCTGCAGACAAACGTCAGGCACAGAGAGGACGACAGCAGAGCCCGGAGGCGATCTGCGCCTGGCTGACACATCAGGGAGCCACCGGAGAAGATTCACAGCCACCGTGTTCACGGCCTGTGGCTAAATAATGACGGAGGACAGGAGGAATCCTCCAGGACCGATGACACGGCGGCATCTCTGCACGATCCAACAGGAGCAGCTGCACCATGAAGACAGAGTTTACCTGTAAGAAGAGGAAAATATGAACTTTGTCCACCTGTTCTGTCCGTCCACGTGCACATACAAAGAATCAGTGATGATATTATGAGTTCTTGAGCTGAACTACTGCTCAAATATTAAAATAAAACTGAGTGTAGCTGTGATTTTATTCAAAACAGGAAACTAAATTTACCCCAAACTTTGTTTTTTGTTGAACTTGTTGCATCGTTTTTCTTCCCTGAACTCTTTTTCTTTTGTTTTGTCGGTTTGTTCTATTAATATTTAATAAAATGGATCACTGTGATATCAAACAGTGACAATTTAACTCAGCGTTCAAGATAAATTCAACTTTTTACTGGTTCTCAAACCGCGGTGCTGCTGATGTTTGGTTGGTTTACGCTGCTGTTTAACGTCTGTCACGATGATGATATTCTCTGTGGTTGTACGTGGTGTGAAAAGTCTGAGGACAGATGAATCATAACATGAATGAAATAAATTAGACAGATTCTCTGAATAAACCTGAAAAATGAGACAAAATTCTGAATAAATCTGATTTAATTTGAGTTCTTCAGATGAAATAAATGAATAAATGAACTCTTCCTGAGTGAAATCATCTGTTTTGTTTAAACATGAAGAATTATTCAACTTTTCGGAGCCGTTTTCTACAGATGAATGTTTTAAAACGAACTTTTCACGCCGAGCTGCAGAACCAACTGAAGCTGATTTGATTTGATGTTTCACATATTTGCAGCTTGATTATGAAGTTTTGGATGCATGAATGTTGACTGCAGGCCGACATCGTAACAAAACATTTAAATCCTGTCTCAGCTCAGTCTCTGAGACTGAACCTCCATCTCGTCGTGTCTGATCTCCATCAGCGGTGACGTTCCTCCTCCCAGGTGTCACTTTGTCTTCTTCTTCTGGCCATTTGCTTTAACTGCACACATCCCACCTCGTGCTTCCAAACATTTAACAGCTGCCAATATACAGCCGGGCCCGGGGATCAGACGGCTCTCTAGCAGCCCAATAAAGAGCCCCTGGAGTGGGCTGACGAGAAATCTCACACCTTTGGCTCACATTAGCCATGCAGCATGCCCTTTTGATGCTTAATTGGCCACTTTGAGGGGTTTGCAGAGGAGAGGCTGGAAGCAGCGTGGAGAGTCTTTACCTGAGCGCAGGTCGGCTGCAGACTTCATCTGTTTATCTCACATCTGTCCTAACTCGAGGATTTCCTCCCGTGAAGGATCGCCTCATCTTAAACCACCTTAAAGTCCGTTAACCCGGCTCGTCCCGGCTCGTCCCGGCTCGCAGGGGGCCGGCTCAGCTCACATTTGGTCGCCCACATAAGAAAACAAACCTCAGATGAAGCTCGCCTGGCAGAGGAGGCAAATGACAACTTCACAGCAACTTCATAAGAAACTCCTGGAAGTTGCTAATGAAGACTAATGACTTCCCTCGTGTCGGAGACTTCACACCAGAGTGTACGAGCCCTTTGACCACAAAGTCAATGTGGTCAGCGGGGTGGTCCAACATGAGGCACGCCGAGGGTCTAAAGACGAGGCGCAGACTGTTAAGACTCTAAATAAGACAGAGTTCATTATCCTGAAAGAAAAGATTAGTCAGCTGATTTTTGGGGGGACGTGATGAGTGTTTATCGAGTGTGTTCAGGCCACACACACACACACACACACACACTCACTCTCTCTGGAAATAAACTTGACTGTCAGAGTTTGTTGTTAAAATGTTGTGTGGCCTCGACGGGTGACAGAAACGACTGCTGTGTGTTTTATAACCGTCACCTTCATCTTCTGCTGATCGCAGAATTCATTTAAAACAAGAAATAAAGTTTGAAGTTTTTGTTTACTCTCTTAAAAATGTTTTAATCTGGTTAAAAAAGGAAAATTAAAACTCTGATCTTCAATGTTTTCTCTCAGAGCTCCGTATGATTCAGCTGCATATGAAACTAAACCTACAACATGAAGCGTCACGTATCGTGGAGACAAGAAGTTATTAGAATAATAAGATTTTTGGGAAAAGTGCCACAAACTGCAGTTCCTCTAACGTCCACTTGAGGCTGGCTGCAGAAGTGAGTCAGTCTCCATAAGTCCCCATGTTCAAATGTCCAACTTCACAGCAGAAATAAACATGTTTACAGCCTGGTACAAAAAACAGTTTTGGTCTCTATAGCTAATTTCCCCGTTCATGACAACTGTACTGAGGGTGAATTTATATACAACTCACCTGTTCACATTATATTAAGGCTTAAAGTTATGCAGGATTAAGAGCGTGGACGCTTTGATTGACAGGTGGGTGTGGTTACAGGAAGGTAGAAGGTCAATCCATTTAGTGATGCAGCATCAGGAAGCTTGTTCATGATTGTACGAGGATTCAGTAAACTGCTGACAACTGTAGCTGCTGTTAGCTCAGTTTGTTAGCCGGGCTGTGAGTGTAACACCGGTGTTTGGACCACCAGGAAGAAGAAGAAGGTGGTTTACAGAGCCAGTGTTGTGCCAGAACAGGAGCTGGACAATACATAAGTTAGCATCATGGATCACGTTAGCTGCTGAACTCATTCGGTAAGCTATAAACGTATCCGTTCATAGTGTTTTGCTTTAGCGATAACATTAGCAAGTAAACCAGGAGTCTGGATGAATTAGCTGACGTTAGCCACCCAAGACAGGATTTGAATGTGTTAGCTAGCTAGTTAACGTTAGCAAGCTAAAACCACAATATGACAACATGTTTCATGAGCTTAGCAGTGATGTTAGCTTTGACTATGTTGTAGTGGGAGCTGGTCGTTCGTTGATGCTAACGGACTCATGATGCACACTGTCCGTTAGCAAAGGCTCAGCAGCCTCTATGGACATAATGGCAGAGGAAAAGAGAGTGAAGAGGACGCTGACGGAGGAAGCTAAGAAGAGAAAAGGAGAGAGTGAGCGAGCAAGAAGCCGCCGGACAAGAGTAAATCTGGGACTGACTTTTAGTGGTTGGTGAGAGCTTGGTGAAATAAAAGGCTGAAAGACAGACGCCGAGCTGGGCTGACTGCTGTTGGACTAGTCAGTAATATTTTTTGAGTTTTTTGATATTTTAAGCAGCACACGGAACAAAAAAAGTGTTTCTCAAATATATTTTTGGTTTGACATCTATAATGCATTCAGTCCAGACACAGAGAACAAACAGTTCACCTCCAGCAGCCCGAGCCAAGAGGAGGCGGGCCGAGCTGTGGTACATTCCCCAAATAAACAAACAAAAAGCTCAGCAGAATGAAATTAAATACAAAAAAACAGTTTTTCTTTTTATATATCAAGGGTAGTTTACAATATTTGACTTGTGTCCTTTTTAAAAATGATTTGTAGACAGCGTTCAAGAAACACGATCAGGAAATATCGTTCTGTTTTTATAGAAAACGTTCTGTAAAAAACATTCGGTTGTCTTCCTCTGAGTTCACGGAGACTGAAGCGACCCTCGATGTAACACTCACACATGCACACGTCTTCAGCTCCGTACACTCGACCCCGTTAAAGCCAAACGTGTTGGAAAGATACTTGGATTGTGACGTGTACAAAACAAAAAGAAAGGTCGCTCCGGGTCAGTGCTGGTGTGACGGGACGTCTTCCTGGTTAAAGAACTGTTCCTCTTCGCTACAGATGCACACCGAAGACAGAAACGTTACAGGAAATACAAAAAAAGTAGCACAAAGTCGACGTGCTAACGGAAAACATCCCCAAAGTGTTAAAGTGTAAACATTTCCAATCTGCTACAGGTTGCGAGCCGATTGTCCCGAGTTCACCTCCGTGTCCGCCGTGATGAAACATGCCAAAGTAAAAGTTTGAAGCCGAGGACGTCGGCGCATGCTGCCGGTCAGATGAAACAACAAAAGAAAAGATGCATAAACGCGGGACGGCTTGGCGTTAAAGGCTCGTGTGCGTGCGGCCGGTTGGTCGTCTGCATAAAATGGCACATTACAGACATGCTGTGACGATAAATACTGCATCTTCTGTCAGTCTGAGTCTTTTTAATGCACATGAGGGACGACAGCATCAACAGACGGCTGCAGCGACGTGCTGGGAGGTCCTCAGATGTCCATGTAGTCGTCCTCCTCCTCCTCCTCCTCCTCCTCCTCGTCAGACTCGCTCTCCAGAGACGACTCCTGGCTCGACGTCTCCTGCACCTCCAGCGCCGGCTGGCTCAGAGTGTCCTTCTTGACGGTGGCTGCGGACTGAGACGACAGGATGACGTTCTGTGACGGGGGACAGAGGACGTCAGAGAGGGGACGTGGACAGACAGTGACTTAAAGAAAAGGAGTGCGGCGTTACCTTCAGCCTCTGCTTGGTCTCCTCTGAGATGCTGCCTTTCGGGGAGAGCAGCGTCGGCGTCGGAGGCGTTACTGTGATCTCTGGCGGGAACTTGGTGACGGTGGAAGGGATGAAAAGCTTTGGCATGTTGGGGGGGACGCGGGAGCGGATCCGGTTTGGGTCTGGAAGCTTCGACTGCTCGCTGCTGGCGTACTGCTGCTGGTCTGAGAGAGAAACAAACACATTTAGAGACACTGCCGACACTCCGGTGAGCTTCTGCCGCCCGGCTCTGAAGGTTCTGAAGGTTCTGACCTGGACAGGGCTGTGCGGTGCTACATGTGGCGGTCTCTTCCTGGAACCAGCCTGAGGTGGACTCCTGTCCCTGCGACACAGAGGCCAGCTTCATCTGCTGACAGAGATGTGACTCCTGCTGTCGGTACGAGAGTCCCTCTGAAGGCTCGTCACGCTCCTCTGTGACAAACACGACAGAACAGACTTAAACAGAGAACATCAGCTGCTGCTGTCTTTTATTCTGAAAGGTGAACTTCCTGCTGCAGCTCCGACACAAACGAAAACAAAAATGATCTGATGCTCTTTTTTTTTTTTTCAGGCTTCTCCACTGATGTTGCCAAGGAAACCATTACATAACACACAGTGCTGCAGTGCTAACCTGTGTGTGTGTGTGTGTGTGTGTGTGTGTGTGTGTGTGCATGCAAATACATGTCTATGCAAAGACACGTATAACTGCAACACCGTCCAACTTTAAAAACACGAGGAGGTGATGGTGCGTGCAGCAGGTGATGAGCTCCACCTGACGGACGTCTGCAGCTCGACTGGACAGGCTGCAGTAACACTGACTGAGCTGACGGCTGTCTAGCGCCCTCTAAAGGCTGCAAACATTACAGACATGAAGACGCTGTTATGTAACAGACCTGTGGAGGTCCACAGGCGCCCCCTGCTGCTCGCACCAGGAGCTCAGCGTGTGTCGTACCTGTGTGCGGTAAGAAGGCCATGGCTGCAGCAGCAGCAGCAGCCGGGTGGCCGCCTGCTCTCCTGTGCTGCTGCGTCTGCTCGTGGAAGCTCGGTCCTTGAGGTCTGGACAGCTTGCCCAGCGGCTCGTAGAGCGCCTTGGCTGCCGCCTGGCCGTCCTGGGCGGAGGAGAGCTGAGGGTGGTGGCAGGCGGCGTGGCTGAGGAGGACGGGCGTCGGCAGGGAGGCGGGGAAGAAGATGTCTCGGGGCTCCTTGGTGTACTTGGGCGTGGTCGGGTCGCCTGCAGACTGTCGAGACAGAAGAAGAGCGGCGGTTAGTGGCTAACGGCAGATTCCCTCTGAGCCACTTCTCCTGCGTGTCCTCTTTGAGGACCACTTAGAAAAACACAAGAGCTGCACAAACAACCTGTGACAACAGCCGCCCTGCTCCCACAGCCGCTGTCATGGCAACACAGAGGAGCAGTTAAAAGAAGACCAGCACACCTTCTGCGGGTTTAAGTTGGACCAAGGCTGCACGGACCTGCACGGTGCAGCCGACGTCAGGCCGCGACGCACCGCTGACTGACACGACCAGCACGAGATGATGTGACGACAACGACAACAACAACAGCAGCAACAACGACAGCAGAGCTCTCTGAGGCTCTCTGAGACTCTCTGAGACTCTCTGAGGCTCTCTGAGACTCTGCTGGGAGTTGAAGTCACATAGTGCTCTGAATCCGAGCCGAGCTCAGACATCAACAGAACCTTCAGCAGCAGCTTCGAGCTCTGAAGCCGGCTTTGATGACTCACAGCTCATGAATTAAACATCGGAGACTAAAGAGACGCCAACAAGTCAGCTGGACGAGCAGCGAGGTCGTTCCTCTGCAGCTCGGAGCAGCTCGAGTGTCACAGTTTGATTCTTTGCAATTATCCAGATTGGACTTTTAATCTGATCAGAGCGCGTTCAGGTTCTGCTCGAACATTTTAATGAAATTGCGACAGCCTCCTCTGTTGTACCTGCGTTCTTTGATCACACACACACACACACACACACACACACACACACACACACACACACACTTGAGTGTTTTAATCAGGTCTGCTGAAGTCGAGAAGCGAACGATACAAACAGCTCTGATCCGATCTGAGCGTTTCGCTGCTCGCATTTCTCACTATGTACAAACACAACGCGACACAGACCACGACACGAGCTGCTGCTGCCACGACAATCACACACACACACACACACACACACAGGTCAGCAGTTACACGTCCAGCTGAGACTTCGCGGACCGTCAGCTCTCACGGGGAACGTTACGATCAGACTAACAGACGGAGGATGGAGAGTGAAGCATCACGGAGACGAGGCTGGATGAAGATGAAGAGTCGACCGCGTCGCTGCAGGACGGACACATTCACGTATTTAAAGGATTTTTCTGATCCACCTCGTGACGGCGAGCTGCTGCAACACACGACAAACTTTGTGCCTCCTTTAAGTGTCACATGTTAAATGATATTTAATGTTTGATTCTGATAAACAGAAGAAACACTGAACACATCTGTGTTCGACTGTTTTCTGTCTGTCTTAAAGATTCATTCAGAACTGAAGAGTTATCGGTCGCTGTTGATTTTTTCTGCATGTTAAATGTCGACAGTACAAAAAACTGCAGTTCCTCTAACGTCCACTTGAGGCTGGTTCCAGAAGTGAGTCAGTCTCCATAAGTCCCCATGTTCAAATGTCCAACTTCACAGCAGAAATAAACATGTTTACAGCCTGGTACAAAAAAAAGTTTTGGTCTCTATAGCTAATTTCCCCGTTCATGACAACTGTACTGAGGGTGAATTTATATACAACTCACCTGTTCACATTATATTAAGGCTTAAAGTTATGCAGGATTAAGAGCGTGGACACCTCACTTCAACCTTTCCTTCGTAACGTGAAAGAGAAACTACGACAGGTGACAAACACCTGGTCTGGAGCGAGCGTTTGTTCTGTCACGTCTGTAGACATAAAGTCTCATTCTGAGGCAGCAAAAACGAGTACTGAACGTTATATTTCATCCTCTTCAGCCACGCTGGACTTCTAAATACGATTTAATTTAATTTGGATTTAACGTGAAGAAATCAAATCTGGAGCCGGACTTCGTGTCGCGCCCACACGGATGATTCAGTCGACAGAAGATCGATGAAACGAAACGAAAAGCCTCCTGATCAGATCAGTGGTTTATTTTGCACACAGCGACTTTCTCATGAGGCTGAGGTTTCGGGGGGGAACATCACCGTGACAACAGGATGTGGGCAGAGAGAGCGCCGTGTTGACTGTGTGGGCAGGAGGAGGGATGAGAGGGAGTAGCCGGCAGGATGGAGGCTGACTGATTGGATGAGTTCATTTATTAAACATGTTCGGTTGTTTGGCCGCGCAAATAAAAAATAAGCAACGAGCTGCAACCGACGACAAGTTTGGCAACTCGTGTGCGAGGCTGAAGGGACAACAGGAGCGCTCACACCGCGCTCGGCGCTATATTTAGCCCCGTCAGGCTGCAGCAGACATGAATAAGTGTGGGAATCACCGGGCGACTTATCAATTCAGCTCATTTTTACTACAGATGCTGCACGACCAAACATCCACGCTTAAACGTGCCATTATGAGCTATGAACAGCAGCTAGCCGAGTAAAATTAGCATTTAACCTACTTGGATTGGCAGATGGGGAACGTTCAACATCAGGACAGCTCACGGAGATATTTTTAGCTTCGGCTGGTAAAGCATACGTTTGGCACGCCGGAGAGCAGACTGTAATTAATCCTGAGTGTGTCAGCTCAGTGCAGCTTATCACAAATTATCTGCTCGGGTAAACTTTTACCTGCAGCGACATTCATTTAGGGCAGATTCATCACGTCGGAGAGGAGAGGAGAGGAGGTCCTCTCTGAAGAGCTAGAGGTCTTCAGGAGGCCTCTGAAGGTAGAGAGGGACGCCCTGATCTGGCAGGACATTCCACCAACAGGGAACAACAGGTGAACGGGCGGCAGAGCCAGGCGTCAATCATCGGAGGAGGTAACATATGTCTGGCGAGCCGCCACGTTCTGGATGAGATGATGGATCAGGACCAGGCAGCATGCTGAGTCAGGTGAGGCCTGACCGGGTAACCGGTTAGCTGGTCATCGATCATGACTCGCAGACATAGAGTCAGTTCTGATGACTCAATCTGTCCGTCCATGATGCCTCTTGGGAAGCTGCATATTTGCCTGTCAGCAATCTGTGCAGAGACTCTTCACACCTGAGTGCAGCTGCTGAATTTACCTGTTATGCCACCCGAGTTCGGCTTTTTTGGAGCCAGAAGTGACGATATCTGGACGAGAGCGCGGAGGAAGTACTTTAGTTTCTTTAAGCAGGATAACCTCCAAATTCCAGCAGCCACGGACGCGCCGTGTTGCGTGTACGCCGCGGTCGCCGCAGTGATGTGCAGCCGTCCTAGTCAATGTTTCAAACCACACCGGCTCTGCCGCGGTCCTGAGGAGCGTCCTGGAAGCAGACCTCCACTCGGCTCCGTGTTGGATTCAACGCAGCTGTTCTGTTTTTGACGGACGCCGCGTCAGTTTAACACAGAGCAGCTCGAGCTGACAGGAAGTCAGACACAGAAACAGCACAGAGAATCCGCTGGATTTTCAAAATAAAACACCTCCCTCTGGAGGGAGAAACGCTCTACAACGTTCTTGTATTCCAGCCGTCGACGCAGCGCCTGGTTTGACAGTTTGATCTGAGTTTGATGAGCCTGGTGTGTGTTGACTCTTAAATCATCTCTCTGCTTTATCGTCTGTTCTCCTCTAAATGAAACTTACTGAGCGAACATCACGCTGTGTGAAAGACCGCTTCAAACTAAAGACTGCTTGAGACTGAGACCAAAAACTGAGGAAACTTTTCACTGAGCGAATAAACCAGCTGAGAAGTCGACTCTTTCCTCATAAGCTCACATACAAACCGTTTGTTGTTGCAGCCAGTGGAGCCGCCCCCTGGTGGACAGTAGAGGGAGTGCAGGTTGAAGACTCTTTGCATTGGTTGCCTCATACTGAAGACTGTTCTACATTCAGTGCAGCGATTACAACGTTAAAGTCGATGTATTCTGCTACACAAAGGATCAGAAAGTTCATTAATTTCATCTGATAATTATTAAAGTTTGTTTTGTTCGTCTCGAGTCAGTTTGTGCGTTCAGAGTCGAGTCAGTTTAAAATCTGTGACCAAGTCAGTAAAACGCTGCTGAAGTTGGACAGAAGCTGCACGGACAGACTGTACATTCAGCTCCGTGTGTTAAAGTACAGCGTGAGCGGCTGTGAGAGAAAGTGTGGAGGCAGCAGAAAGGTGGCAGGTGAGGATGCTGCTGCTGAGTCTCACCTGTCTTTGGGCAGAAGTGGCCAACTGGATCTGGCAGAACTTCACAGCTTGGTCCAGAGCGACGTCCTCGTCAACCTGAGAAAGGACAACAGACGTTAGCGCACGGCAACACATCTTTACATTCAACACAGTCAAACCTTCTTCACACGTCTCCGAGTGTGTACGACTTAATTACTCAGATTTCTGTACGAGAGCCAGCGGGACGTCTTCTGATCTCTCTGCACCACCCACGGTGGATGTGTGGGAGTGGAGCTGCAGCTCAGCGCTCACTCAGCTGCTGCAGGAGCAGTCGGTGTACGCAGCGGAGCTCCTGCAGGACGGAGAGCTTTATTCCACAGATGATGCCGATTGTTAAATGAACCGAGGACGGCCCTCTTTGCTTTCTCTTCACGTCAAGCGTTCATCCGGCTGCCAGCGACGACTTATCAATATCACATAATGATTGTTATTACAGTGCCACGTCTGCTCGGCGTGACAGCACGCTGTTCTGATGACACGACAAACATCCGAGTGAAATATGTGCGAGTAAAAATAAAAACAAACACGGCCGTGAAGCGTGACCGCGTGCAGCTGTGCGTCGTCTGCACTTTGTGAGCACGATCAGACGCTGCTGGAGAACGTCCGGGCTTATTAATTACACGAGCTCACGATGGGGACAGGAAACATGTCGCGGCTGGTCTGCAGGAAACATCAGCTGCAACACCAACGACCTGAACCGAGCCCGCCGCCTCTGATCCCTCGACAGCTTCTGAAGGGCCGCCATCGATCTGCAGCTCGATACAAGCTGCCGGAGGAGAGAGCTGAAGTTGGACTAACTTTTAACAAATCGCTCTCCGGAGACGTGCGAGGAGACGTCTCGTCTTCTGTGACGCTTCCTGCAGCAGGTCGACGGGACGAGTCCCAGAATTCACATCAGAGAACGAGAAAACGACGACGGAGTCAGAAACGAACAAAACGTTCATCAATAATCAGGAAACACGTTCAGCTGTGACGAAAGAATCATCCAGCAGGCTGCAGGGTGGAGGAGGCAGCTCCGTGAAGGTGGAGGAGGCAGCTCCGTGAAGGTGGAGGAGGCAGCTCCGTGAAGGTGGAGGAGGTTCAACAAAACAGTGAAACAAAGAAAGAAGTAAAATACGACCAAAGTTTGGATTGAAGCAAATTTCATGATTAGATTTTTTTTTTATTAAAAAATTAAAAAACTCAAACTTTTATTTTTAATCAGATTTTATTTTGAAATATATTTCTACATTTTTCTGTTTTTAGATTTTTAATTTGTTAAACCATTTTTATAGATCTTAATATTTATTTTTGGCCACCTATATGATTTATTATTATTATTATTTTTATTTATTATATTTATTCAGTTTTAATCTGCCTACAAATTGCTGCATTTAAATTACATAGAAATCGTTCATCCATTTGAATGACACAGTTTTAATATAAATGAATAATAAACTCGACGTGCCTCCACGTCTGTCGGCAGGTTTCAATATTAATAAAGTCACTTTGTCAAAATAAGTATAACAAGTTATTTTAAGAAACTTTGTCACTCAAACGGACAGAAAAGTACAAATAAAGTCTGACTGATTAATATTATTAAACACGAGAACGATTCAGACGTCAGCAGACGGTCTCTTCATGACAGTTATTAAATTTTAATTATTTATAATTCAGAAACGTTTGAGGATAAATTCGACCAGCAGACTTTTGTTCAAAGTTAATTTGTTTTTACGGCGACATGCACAGACGTGAGAAAGAGGAAGTACACCTAAATACAATAAGTAAATATGATACATACATGCCTTACTGTATATATGGACGAACATGTTTGCATGGAAATATTGGAATTTTTTTTTTTTTCTTTTTCTGAATAAAAACTAAAAATCATTTGAACAGTTGGACAGTGATCACGTCTCCTCAGGTCAGATTTATTTTGAGTCTTCCTGATCAGGGAAAACTTATAAAACGACCTGCAGATGAAGCTCAGATCGGATGATCAGCAGATGATCACGTTCACGTTCCTGCTGGAGGATTCTGGAGACGTTCAGCTGCAGATCAGAAACATCTGACTGTTTGACAGGAAGTGCGAGACGACAGCAGAAGAGGCGACTCGGCTCAGTTTGTTGTCAGGAAGATCTGCGATGAACTTTGTGCTCAATAATCAAACAGCTGACTCATAAACTGACTGTTGTAAAGATACGAATGACAAAAGTCCCCCAGATTTCCTTTCACATAAAACGCTGAATACTTTATTCTATCAAAGGTGTTCTGATCTCTGATTTATAGACTTTATTATCCTGTAGTTTGATTTATTTATTGAACTTTTATGATATGAACATGTTAACAGTAGAGTGTTACTTTGATTAGTTATAATTTCAAACATCATCTTATTTTCTGTCTTTTTAACGAGCTGCTTCACATGCGTTTGATTTGTTGGAACTTTTTGCAGCTGTTGTTTTCGCGGTCTCGTGGTTTAACCGCGAGTCGAGCACTTCCCTCTCTTCGTTTGTTGTCAGGTGTTTGCTCGATAACTTCATGAACGTCTCTGAGCCGCTTTAGGGAGCGCTCGGCCGGAAAGTGAAACTTAACACGAACTGACAGTCGGATGCCAGAAAATGTTGCAACCTGAGCGCCAATCACTGCAAAAACGCGCCAAAAAATCCCTTTTCATCTTAAAAATACCCAGAAGATCTACTTTTAGATCGGTGAAACTGTTTCAGGAGAAACATCAGAGAGACCGACGCTGAGCGAGGAGTAAAAGCTCGACCGCATCGACTGAAAGAGGGAAAGTCCCTCCTCTGCAGAGTGTCGTGTTACAAATTCAGTTAGAAGAGGAGTTTCCCCGAGCTCGGCATGACTTTGCAGAACAGCAAACAGAGCTTTACCTGCTTTATGAGCATGTACGTCTCCGACATGATCTTCTCGATGCGTCCCAGGTCGTAGGTCATGACCTTCTGGCCTTGCTGCCACACCCTGTAGGCGTCGAGCAGTAACGTCTTTCCGGACTCCACGTCCTCCAGGAGCTTCCTCTTCCTGTTCGGTCTCCGTAGTGACCCCTGATCGGCCGCCGTGACCTTCGGCGCCGACGCTTGGAGCTGCTGCTGCCTGGAGCTGATGCTTAGCTCCTCCAGAGAGAGCTCCGGCGTCCGGCTGCTGTCAGCCGCCTTCTGCTGCAGCTCCACGGAGGTCTCCACCTCCGTTTGGTTGCCCTGAGAATCTGCGGCCGTAGAGGGCCTCCTCCAGTTGCCAGTGTCCAGCTCCATGGGCTCCTCTTTGTGGCCCTCACTCCCAGAAGTCTCCACCTTCCCAGGGAAGCTCTCCTGAACTTTACTCCCCTTATCTACGGATGTCGGCGGCGTGGCGAGCTGAGCCTGGGCGGCTTCCCTGGGCCCTGAATCAGCAGCACAGGCTCCCTCTGTGAGCTTCTTGGGCAGTGCATGTTTGCCGTCCTCTGAACTGGGCCTGTTGGATGCGTCTGTCGTGGTCATCTCCCCCATGGAGGGCGCCGGCGCTTTGTGAAGCTGCTCTGACACCTGAAAGAGAACAGAACCTGTCAAAACACGAAGCGCCGCATGCCAGACATCTAAAACTCGCCGCTCCGGGAGCGTGTGTCGTGATTTGTGCTTCCTCACCCCTGTGAGACTGTTCAGATTGTCCTCCAGGACTTTTACAGTTAGGAAAAATGCTCTCTTGGCCAAAACCTGGCGATCAACATCCCGTAAATACTTCCTACAGGAGAGACGATAAAGAAGGAGAGGAGAGGAGAGAGGAGTCAGAGAACAGACACATAACACAGCGACGTGAACAGAAAGCGGCGTTGTTCCTTACTTTCCCTGGTCAGGGGTTCTCTGCAGCATGAAAGAGACTTTCAGCAGAGTGTCGTGATCCTTGAGCTGAGACAGCACCTCCAGCAGCAGGACAATGGATCGGTTCATATGAGATGCAAAACTTCCCGGGCGATCGATCTCGTCGACTGGAATACGCCAGATGCCCTGCAGGCGGGAAGAAGAGGCGGAGGTTAAAGTCAGCGCGGAGAACGAACATGTCGGAGAACAGTTTGAGCTACGTCGTACTGAAACCTGAAACATCGAGTCAGAGGGTTAAACAGGGTTTGTGGGCGGTCCTAAAGGGCGGCTCGATGACATAATGAGGCCACCCTGAGCATAACTCCGCCCCCCTGGCGCTGTAACAGTATAAACACCTTCAGCACGTTGAAATCTGTGCTTCTCTGTGTTATTTAAATTCCCCATGAATGAAGATGGATTCATTTTGTGGTGGACCGTGTTGACGAAGAGCGGAGGATTACCGCCAACACCACCCGCCTCAGTGAACGTCATAAATACGGCTAGTTTCATCAGAGATAACTCCTCGTCCTTCCTCCTCTCGTCCAGCCTAATTAAAGTTACCTCGTGTGTTTATGTTATAATTAAAGTAACGTTGGTGGTGATTTTGAGCACACGCTGCACGATGTGATGTCACGGTGGTCTGACAAACATTTTATCTTCAAACAAACAAACCGATGCACAGACACCTGTCGCTCGTCTCAGGTGAGCTGCTTTCACGTCAGTTGACAGAATCGTTTGTGACATTCTGACTGCTCTCTGCTGCTAAAACACACACACACACACACACACACACACACACACACACACACACACACACACACAGAAACAATGAACAGGAAGACATGCACGGAAAGTTGAAACGAAGAAGAATTAACAGGAGTTATAAACATGGCAGCTCTAATGAGGGGATGGAAAGGCAGCAGGAGAGAGATCTTGTGGACTGGCTGGCCATGTAGGAGGTGGGAAGGGAAGGATGAAGGGATGAAGGGGGGGTGGGGGCCTTCTCTCTGGGCACACATGATAGGCAGCCTCATTAGTGCTCAGCTCTGTCCAAGCAATGCAACAAGAGCAGCAGAGCGGCTGCCAACAAACACAGTGTCCTCCTTTTTTTTTGTGATGGATGAGTCCACCTTTTCGGTGAGCACATGTCCTCTCAGCAGGTGAAGCGAGGCGAGGGTTCTGCACTCTGAAGCGACTGATGCGAGTGCAGATGGTGTGCAGTCACAAAGCACACGGCGCCGGAGTGCAAAGGCTTCTGCCGGCCTCACAAAATGTGTGCGAGACAAAACAAAGATGACCAAATATCAGGACGGGAACAAAACAAACGAGACGGCTCCATCAGCTGCTGAAGGCACCGAGGAGGCGGAGGTGGAGCGAGGATGGAGGATGGAGGAGGCGCTGCTCCTCACAGATTGTCAGATGCCATTTTCAAAGCCGCTGGAGAGGAACAAAGCAGGAAGGAGACGCAGCACAGCCACCGACACACAAAATCACATTCCTGAAGACGGACGGAGCTCAGCGAGAAAAATGGAAAATAAAAACTCACAAAACATTTTTGTGTTTCATCAAAACTTCATTTGAAAGATCCGAAATCAAAGAAAGTGTTTTTATTTTTAGACACCGTCCACGTTTAGATTTCAGCATCCTGTCAAAGTTCTGCAGACTTCAGGGCAGAGCTGCAAAAATTCATCTACTAACTGATTAAAAAATGCCTCATCGATTATTAAAATAGTTGGTGGTGATTCGTTTAATAAAGAAAAACTGTCCAAATTCTGATTTCAGCTCAAAATGTTTAAATATTTTCTGGTTTCTCTGACAGTGAACTGAACGTTCGAGACGTCGTAGGTGGTCGATGGTTTGACTGTGAGCAATGTGAGCAGTGGTTGAGTGACACAGACAGTGAATAAGAGTGAGCGAGCGCCGCCCTCGATAAAGTGATTTCCTGACTGTTTCACAGCGGTTACGTTCAACACGAACAGACTGATCCCGTCTGGATGCGGCCTCACTCCAACGTTACTCGCCTCCACCAACCAGCCGTGTAAAAACTGTGTCAGTTTCCTGCGACAACACCACGTGGAAACGCTGGAAAACATTCCTTCTGCTCAGATTGCTCATTAATTATTGTAATTATGACATAACTGGATCCTATTTCAGCTCTCACGGTCGACCAAGAATGTTATTTGGTAAACGTTATATTTATTATTCTTATATGCTGCAATCAGGCAGAGCTTGGGAAGGTTTTAACCTTTCAATCCACAGATTACTCCCCGAGCCTCCAACAGGAGCGGGACGAGTACGGGGGCGGGAAAAACATCTCTAATGGAGGAGGAGAAACATCCGAGCATGGTAAATCTGTTTAGAGGAAGCAGAGCCATTCAGGCTTTACACAGATTATGCTAAAGCAGATTTGTAAAGACTTTAAATCATTTTAAAATATGAGCGCTGCTTGACATCTGGCCAGATGTGGCCAATAACATCCCAGCCAGAGATAAACACATCTGGTACGAGAGGAATCTGATGTTTCTTCAGGTTCAACAACATGTGGAGGGAAAACCTTCAACCTGTTGTCTCCTTCACTTCAGCTTCATCAAGTCTGAACACGCCACGAGTGACGGGAAGCGCACAGGCCCAAAAAACAAGTCACGATGCAACTTATGAAGTGCAGGAAAAGTTGCACAGACTGAGCGATAATTTACGTTTTGTAGCTTCAGATTGATGAACGTCCATGAAGGCTGCTGCGGCCGACATCTGACATGCAGGTACAAGAACATTTAAGACCCTCAGGAGGAGTCTAAGACAACCACTCGCTGCTCACACAGACATCAACTCGTTACGTAAAACTCAGATGGAAAGATGGACTCACCATCACCAAAGAAAGCTACTCCACGGCGCCTGTGTTTGTATTCTTTTGGACAGTTTCCTGCTGGCTGGCGGCGGCGGCAGCAGCACCAGCAGCCCTGGCAGCAGCGCCTCCACCTCCACCCTGAAAGAGGCTCACGCTCAGAGAGCGAGGGGTGGGCTGCATTTGGGTGCTAGGGCTAGAGAAGGAGAGGAGAAGAAGAGGAAGAAGGAGATGAAGGAGGAGGACGGAGAATCGGAGCTGGAGTCTACGAGCTCGGCGTGCCGCTGACAGACGAGCTGACTCGTTCCTCTCCTGGTTTCAAACCTCGCCATCTCAAAACAAAAACACCCACGCACTCCATCGCCGCTCTCCCCTGACCCCAGCCTGCTGGAGTTCTCCCCCCCATCTCCTCCTCCTCCTTCCTCCTCCTCCTCCTCCTTTTCTCTCTATACACAGCCAATCCCTGCAGGCCTTTGCCAGCCAATCGGAGGAACTCCCGCCCATGAGCACGCACACCCACACAATACACAAACAGAGGAGTGAGAGAGAAAGTAATGAGGAAACAGAGAACACAGAGAGAGATGAGTGGAGCGAATAAGAGGCAGCCAGGGGGAGGGGTGGAGCGAGCGTGATCGAAGCCCCGAAGACGGAGCAACAGGAAAAGAACGAGAGAATATGTAGAGTCAAAAATGAACTCAGTGCTGCCACATCAAATGGAGTGGGAGGCGTCCAGAGCCACGGCAACAAAGAGGCAAAAAAAGGCAGGATTATGTAAGAGAAGCCCCCCCGTTAACCACAGAAACCACAGACTGAACACACACACACACACACACACACACACACACACACACACACACCCTCACCTTCTTCCTCTCAACTCTGGTCGTGTCTCTCCAGCTGGCCACCATAAACATATTAAAGCAAACACACCTTGTTGTTTTCCTGCTTCCTGCTGTGTGAGTGAGTGAGTGAGAATAAAAATAAAAATCAGCTGATCTCAGAGAGAAAACATACTGCCGGCCAGATTTTAAACCCTCCAACGTGCAAATCAAAATATCAACTTCTACAAAATGTATTCACTCCTCCCCTCAGAGAGAGAAAAAAAAAAACAAGGTTCTCCTGAGCGGAGCTCCACCTCCAACACACTGCACAGCTGAACACACACAAACGCCGGAGTCACACATCAAACCAGCCGAGTAAATGTGAGAACACAAACCTGTCCTGATACAACGAGACAAGCAAAGTCACATTTACTGTGTGTGTGTGTGTGTGTGTGTGTGTGTGTTGCTTCATGACGTGACAAAGTTACGAGAGCAGCAGCTGAGATGGAAATGCAGCAACAAGGACATCCATTTTCTGTTGGAGCTTCGTAGAGAGCGAGCGAGTGAGCGCGTGAGTGGGTGGAAGAATATGTAAGCAAGAGTATGTGTGTGTGCGAGTGTGTGTGTGTGTGTGTGTGTGTGTGTGTGTGTGTGTGTGTGTTGGGTTGGAGGGCGAGGAGGAGGAGGTAACACCGTGCCTGAGTGAACACACAGGGACTCCTCACGATTGCTGAGCAGCCAGAGGGCCTTTACAGCGTCACATTCAGCCTTCATGTTCCGATGTAAGAGACGGCAACGAAGCAAAACATCAAATATTCAATAAATAATCTGCAACTTGTCAGAGTTTGCTTGTTACATCACAACACGAGTGTTATTTAAGAGAAGCTCAGAGTCTCAGCAATCACAATACAGAACGAGTGCAACATGTTTCAACTAAACATGTCTGATCAGCATCCACACTACTGTTCTTCAAATCTTTATTATTATTCCAACACCTCAGTTTTTTTTAGCACCAAGCTGCGCCTCCATACTTTGAGCTACAGAAACCATTCAAATATCACAACGTTCAGCTCATTTAGGACACAACGGCTCTTAACTTACTCATTCGTACCTTTCACACTTTTTAAGATATTCAACTTTTTTCACAAAGTTTTTTTTCCCATTGAAATGAACGGCACACATTCTACGTA
This sequence comes from Protonibea diacanthus, assembly GCA_028641955.1. Lineage (NCBI taxonomy): Eukaryota > Metazoa > Chordata > Actinopteri > Sciaenidae > Protonibea > Protonibea diacanthus. The sequence continues at coordinate 25,788,286 of CM053985.1, forward strand.
CTTTGAGCTACAGACTTCATTCAAATATCACAACGTTCAGCTGATTCAGCATCATGACGTGGATTTTACTCATTCGTACCTTTCATACTTTTTAAGATATTCAACCTTTTCCCACAAATTGTTTCCATTAAAATGAATGGCACAGCACTTTCAATTGCCACTACACCTCCATACTTTGAGCTACAGAAACCATTAAAATATCACAACGTTCAGCTCATTTAGGACACAACAGCTATTAATTTTCCACAAAAATGTTCCCATTGAAATGAATGGCACGGCCTTCAAATCTTTCTACAAACCTTAAACACTTTAACTTCCACTACATCTACATACTTTGAGCTACAGAAACCATTTAAATATCACTATGTTCAGCTCATTCAGCACATTATGGCATGTATTTTACTAATTTATACTTTTCAAAATAATCAACTTTTTCCACATTCAAATTTTACATTAAAATGAATGGCACAACCTTGAAATCTTTCTAAAAACCTTCAACACTTCTACATACTTTCAGCAACAGACTTTATTACATGATTCTGCTGTTTTTCAGCTCATTATCAGGCATTTCAGCAGAAGGCATCCACACCACATTTTCCACAGGAAATTCAGTTTTCTGTTTTTTTTTTTTTTTTGAAGATGTGATGCAGATGTAGAGGTCTCAATTTGTTCAGCGTTGGCTGCATATTCTATTGATGTGTTTTGATGCATTTCTCTGTTATAGAAGTATTATTAAAAATACAATAGAGAACCACTGACAGTGTAAAACATGGACGTCTGTCCATTCTTTACACCATTGGTGCTAAAATTTAAGGATTCGCTGCTTTTCTTTGTCATCTGTGAGAGTAAATAAAGAGTTATGGACTGTTTTGGCTGTCTCAGGTGGTGGAGTGGGTCACTTGTTCAAATCCTAGCTCCCCAAGCGTCCTTGGGTAAGATAATAAACCCTGAATTGCTCCCAGTAGATGTACCACCAGTGTATGAATGTGCTTCGAGTGGTGGCTAGTTTGTAGGAACATGATGAAAAGAATCGTTAGCTGCAGCCCTGATAACTATTATGAGTTTATTATTGGTTTAAAAGTGAGCTGGCCCCCCGAGAAAGAACTCCTGCTGACAACCACACCAATAAATTATGCAACACAACCTCATCTGGATCATTTCTAAACAGCATACAGTATATAGGTTACTTTACGCAGGCCCCAGTTAATGTAGCCCAGCCAAAGCATGGAGGAAAAGTAGGGCACCATGACCTACATTAGGGAGCTCAGTATTCACCAACAGGCTCGCCGAGGTGCATGAGTCAAGTCTCCTTGACATCAAGGTGCCACAAGTCGTGCCATATGTTGGATGTGTGAACACTTGTGGCTCTCGTGCTGGTTTGTCGTCACCGGAGAGACGAGTGGAACGTAAAATATGTTCATTAAAACGCTGACGGTGATTAATTAGGCTGTAAAAACACTTCCAGCTGATGAAGAGTGTGACAAACAATCACCCTCTACCAATCGAGGTGCTGAAAATGAGTCTTAGCTAACCCGCGCTGGCTCCCAGCATCTTTTAAAGCTCTTTTACAGGTTCACAAAGCTCTTAACTGGCTCACGTTAACATATCGTTGTTTTATAATCCTTCATGACCGCTTCGATCCTCAAAAATACAAACTACCACGTGAGAAAATCTGCCTTTCAGACGGTTTCATAACTACACACCGCTACGTGTCACTTTTCTTTGTTTTAGGCCACATTCAGACACAATCTGGTGCTGGTGGTGGTGAAACGCAGGTTTTTCCATTCATTTGAGTGGAAGGGTCGTCTGTTTGACCTGCGGTGGAGAAGCTGAGCCGGATCCAACTTTCGGAGAGCCCGACATCACGCTGCGGCGCCAATCACACACTAAGAACCGCCTGAAATGTGTCTTAAACTGAAACTGAGATCTAAACTCTGATACTCGATGAAGCAGCTTCCGAGTCCGAGTCTGACTCGAGAGACACAAAGAAGTTTAATTTGGTTCGTGTCCGATGGTTTGACGGAGCGTGAGCAGTGGTTGAGCGACACAGACGGTGAATGAGAGTGAGCGAGCGCCGCCCTCGATAAAGCCGTGTAATCAGAGAAATAAAAAGTTCCTGATTGTTTCACAGCAGCTACGTTCAAACAAACAAACAACGCTGAGGCAATTCACCACCGCCCTTGATCCTGTCTGAACGTGGCCTTACTCTCATATTTTATGTATCGTTTGCTTCTTTGTGTATCCGTTCTTGCCTCTTTTATTTGGTTTTATCAAGACGTATTTGCCTGTTCTTGATTCATTCTCTTGTAAATCACTTTGACCTAAACCCTCAGCAGAGAAGCTGCTGTATAAACACAGTCTACTATCATTATTATTATTGTTCTAATGCAGGTTTGAAGCGTCTGTGTGTCACAAAGTTTCATTCTTTATGTTGTAACTGCTCCGAGCTCACAGACTCAATAAAAACGGGCATGTTTGTTTAATATTTAGAAAGGTTTGCATTGTCTATGGCAGACTGAGAGAGAGAGGGAACAGTAAAGCTCCAACAGTTGGTGTGCCAGGGTGGCAGGTTTGCCTCCAGAAGGGGCTCTGTGAGAGCCCGGTGGGAGCCAGCGCTCTCCTCCAGCTCAGACCTGGAGCCCACATCGCTCCTGCAGTCTGTTACGGTCGGCCTTCACGTACGACGTCCGTCCAAAATAAAAGTTGCCCTGACGGCCGACTGATAAGAGGCGCTGACACGGCGCGACATTCAGAGCGAGCGTTTACCGTGATGACAAATCAAAGAAGCGAGTCGCTCCACACACGGCGAGGAGACGTAATATCAGCTTCATGAAGTGACACGCAGGACAGATGACAGATTCAGACAGTAATCTCCTCCACTGGAACCCAGCAGAGGCCTTTGTAATTCAACAATCCCCCGCTGAGCGACTCCATTTATAGCCACGCTGATATCCACTGATCCACATTTAGGCTGGTTTTTGTTGCATTATGTAAATAACGTGTGAAAAGGGTAAACCTAACCGCAGCACGCTAATCATCGGCTCACGGCGAGCACGCAGGCGGCTCGCTAGTCGCTAACGTGAGGACACACTTCAGAGATTCAGATGTGTGTGTCTACAGCGAGCAGTCTTCGTTATGAAGAGTCTGTAACGAGGATGACGGGGAACAGTTGACAACTCAACATTTATTTTTAATTTACACCTTTAATTATGTTTTAAGTTTCATGTTGGACGAAAAACAAAGTCCTCAGATAATAAATTAATTAATGAATTATTCTGTTGTTAGGTAAAATATTTACAATTAAAGTTTAATTTAAACACTCTTCATCTTTTGGAAAAGATAAGCAGCTGATGTGAAACAGCCTTTACTCAAGCAGACTGCAAACTAAACGAAATATTAAAAATCATTTTCCAATATCAGCGGTGTGTGTACTATAGGACACTGGTTCCCAAAGTCGGGGTCGGGACCCCCCCGGGGGGTCATGAGGCAGCAAAAGAGGGTCGCAAAGAAGATTTTCAGAAATCAAATAAAATGTAAAAACTTTTAGAAAAAGAATATTTCAGCCATAATTGTAACAAAACATAAAAAGAGGTGACCTCTGATGTGATTACGGCAGATTAGCAGCGGTCTGTTAGCATTGTGCTAAACATTACGACATGTCAAGAACAAATCATCGCAGATCACTGGTACTGTTGTTTTTGGGAGCCACCGGCTGAAAAGTTTGGGAAGCGCTGCTACAGGAGACTTAGACAAAAATATTACGGACTGTGTGTGGCGTTGGTTAGCTCAGTTTGTAGAGCGCCCGCCCCGTGTACGAAGGCTCAGCAGCGGCCAAGGTTCAAATCCGACCTGTGGCTCTTTTCCACGTGTCTCTCCACATTCCTGTCACTCTCTGTCAAATAAAAGCTTGAAAAAGGCCAAAAAATGTCTTTAACATTCACATTTCACAATTTTATAAACTAACAAACTGTTCAGTACGTGGTCCTCTGAAGTTAAAGAGACCTGAGGATGAACCTTCCACAGGAGGAACGGCTGGTACGTTGGAAGTTTGTCCTGCTCCCCTCTGCAGATATAAAAGTCTGAATCTAAGCTAATAAAAACATTTATATTTAACTTTCAGGCAAACATAGTTTTGAGCATTATATTCTATTTCTGCCCTCCACGTCTTCGTTTCATGTGTTTGGCACTGTCGTGTCATCAGCCTGTGTTCACTCCATTAACTGGATTTTATTGAGTCCTGATGAGAACACCTCCAGCTGTGTGATGAGCCCATCAGGTAACGAACATGCGTTCATTTATTCCATTACATGCCAACATCAACAACTTTGTCAGCACACGTTAACGAGCCCTCTGCGGCCGTAGATCAGCATGTGACAGGTGTGTTATGTAACGTGACGCGGACGAGAGGAAAACAAAAGGATGCGTGCGCGGTGAGCCGACTTACATTGAACAGGTTCGTCTTGTTTCTTTCACAGAAAAGTCCTTGTGCTGGCATGTGCTTCAGCTGTTGCCATGGGACACTGCTTCCTAGCAACACGTCTCGGGCCCACTGTAGGTTCTGTGGTGAGAAATAAATAAAGAAATGAATGAGAAGCCCACATACGTGTGCGTGTACACTTCATACATATGAAACCAGGAGGCCTGTCCGCCTTCATCAGAGCAGAGTGACAGATGTGTGTCAGCACGCGGCATCAAAATCCACTAACGAAGAAGAAATACGCTCGTTTGCAATCAGGAGGACGCAGCCCGCCTCTTCTCTCAGCGCGATGACTCACAAATCAGTGTCTACACCGGCGCTGTGCGAGAAGATAGCGAGCTCGCTTCATGTTATCCTTCACAAACCGGCGGCCTACAGCACAAAATCACACGCTGGAGGCCGGTCAATGCGAGCGAGCGAAGCAGCTTTTTCCCCGAGAACAAAAGAGGCCACGCAGGCTTTTAACGCCGGATGTGTCGGGTCAGGAAGGCCGCTAAGCAACCTGTGTCAACATCAGCATCATCAACGGACGGCGTCAACGCCTTTCATCCACCGGAGACGAGAACAGACAGAAGTTATTCTACGCTGAATAATTATCAGTAAACGTCTTTATTAACAATTAAATATGCAAAGAACTAAAAGAAGAAAGATTTAGCCCATTATAACAAACTTTTTACTTCTAAACAATATATGCATGTTTAAGCTGTTGAAAACATCCAGGACCTGCTGAAAATGTGTCTCTTTTATATATTTTATCATCTATACATCTAGAATTGAATATTGTAGGAGTTTTAGACAGCTGGGACAAAACACGTCATTAGAAGACATCAGACGAGTCAAAACTTTAACAAAATACATTAATGAATAAATAAAAATGTTTATTTAAGCTCCAATCAGTTGATCCAACAAATTAAAATCACATTTATTTAAATGTTAAGTCTCATTTTAACTCTTTTACGTCTTTATTTGGTCTTACGCGAGCAGCGACCCCGACTGCTGATTTCAACGCGTGTACGTTAAAACTAAAGATTTATAGATTTTCATGGTTTCTTCTGCAGCATAAAAAAAAACTGTCTTCTAATAGGAATAAACTGAGTCTGGATCCAGGTTGTAAAGTTCTGCAGACTCCAGCGTAGAGCTGCAACGTTCAGTCGATTAATCGATCAGTTATCAGCTCTTACATTGATCCTGTGTTGGTTTTTGAGTGTTGCGCGCTCCCTACAGACAGGAAGTAACGTATAAGAGATCAACATTTTTCACCATTTTCTGGATCAAACAATTCATCGATTAATGCAGAAAATGATCAACAGATGAATTTATAGTGGAAATAATTCGTTAGCTGCAGCCTTAAACCTTTTATTCTGCACGTCTGAGCGCTCTGCGGTCAAATGAGCATCTTACAGGCTGTAAAATATAAAATTCTCGGCGCTCTCCGCGCCTGCTTCGCCCTCGGCGAGCGGGACAAAGGCTGCATTAAACAGGTTGGACAAACGGCATGCTGACAGAAGGACGCCGCCACAGTGAAGCTCAACACAAACTCGCTGTGCCAAACTGGCTGAGAGAGAGCTGAGCTGCCACCCACACACACCTCTGCCCACAGAGCCTCACAGCCAATGACACGCTGCTTCAGCAACTCTTCAGTATCGCTGCTGAGCTCACGGACCGGCGAGAAAATCCAAACAGAACCGAACCCGCCCAGAACAACAGAAATAACCGCCGCGCTCGGCTCTCACAGAAATAATCGCTGAGTTTGGAGGCCCGTCGTCTGTAAATGTCACGTTAATGACAGAGGAGATGATTACAGGTGTACGGCTCAGGTTTAATGGACGACTCGGCCTTTGAAACGCAGCGAGGATGGAGCGGTGCCATCGGACTGACCTGGTGCGTCTTGCTGTTGGTGTAGAAGAAGGCCAGGCGGTACAGACTCTTGTAGTGTTGCGGGAAGCGTCCGAGGCAGAGGAAGAGAGCGCGGACGCACATCTCCAGCAGCATCTTCCTCTGCTCGCCGCGCTCGGCCGGCAGCGCTTTGGGCACCTCGATCACCTCGGCGGCGGGCGGCTCCGGCTTCCTCTTCCCCTCGCTGGCCGGGGTTTGTGGGGCGACCTGCTGAGAGGGCGCCGCCGGCTTCGGAGGGGTGGCCGGCACGGGCAGAGGGTGAGGACACGGGTCTGCTGGGACTTTGGGCACCGAGGCCTCAGGGAGCGTCACCACGACCGACTCCACGACCTCCTGGATGACTTTTTCTTCCGCCTGGATGCCGCCGTGTTCTCCGTGTGACGCTGAAGAAGAGTTTAATCAGAGTCAGGCTTTGTGCATCGAGGTGAAAATTACTGAGCAACATTTGGAATTTTTCCTGTTTTGTTGTTACAACCTGAAATTAAAACACGTCCACCTGTGTGTCATGTGACCTCAACCTTCCTTAAATACAGTTGGGAAAATATTTTAGCATAATCTTGACTAAAACAACCAGATTTCATGCAGGTACACTTGAATATCTGCTGTTCCTCATAGCACACCGCTTACTGCAGGTCTACTGAGGCCACGCCCCCTACCTGTACAGGTGATTTCTGTTTCATGCATGTCTGCTTATGACAAAACTAAATGTGTATATTTATGTTTAGATATGATACAGACCCACAGTTTACAGTTAATCCCCATTAATTCCCATGGAGTTTCCAATTTGGAATATTTCCCAAATTCCAGAAAGTTTCCATCCCACTGCAACGCTAGTATTTACACAGATTTTAAACATTGTGGAATGACCTCAATCCAACTGAGAATCTGTGCTGTGACTTAAAGAACGCGTCCAGCTTGAAGGAGCTGAGGCAGGTTTGCCTTGAAGAACAGGTAAAAATCCCTGAGGGGGAAACATTCCAGGAAACTTACAGCTGTAACTGCCGCAGAAAGGCTGGACTGTTTGTGAATGTTCGTTTAGTAAAAATCCATTTTAATTCAACAAAATAAGAAAAATGCCAGAGGCGGGCGTACCTGTGTCCTCGGACGCCGACTGCCCGTCCTTCACGGGGGTCGTGCTCTCCGACGACGACGAGCTCGCTTTCCCCGAAGCCGGTTTGTGGCTGCTGTCCTGCGAGCTGGCCGGATCCGTGAAGGCGTCCTGGGTGGAGTTTGAGTCGGAGAGCATCACCACCTCGCTGTCCTGACTGCGCTCTGCAGAGGACAAGACAAACGTCATGGGTCGCGCCGCCAGCTGCATGGACCCAGATTAATAGAAATGACTGCAGCCTGCGGGGATGTGATGGAGTTTACTCTAATTCTTGATTGTATGAATATTAAACCAATTATCAATGTGAGCATGCTGTGTCGGCCTTTCTCAAGCTGTTGTTTGGTGACTTTAAATGCCAAACGTTCCCTGATGTAACGTAGGGAGGGAAAAATTAAATAGAAATTATGAAACAAAAATAGGTCATGAGCCACAAATCCTTATTAGTGCATTCCTAATGACACGCTGTTCTAAAAAAAGGAGACATGGTCTGTGTTTGTACGTGGTCCAAAAACCAAAATGCCAGCAGCATTCCTCTTAATTGCCTTGTTGTGCAGCCTCAGCACAAAGGCAGGGAACTGTAAATAACAGAGCTTTCAGTGAATAATGCACAACACAAGAGGAGAGTCACAGTCATGAGTGAACAGCAGAGTTACTGTCATGTGAGCTGTATATTCAGTCTTCAAGTTTGGATTGATCTAAAAAAGCAGAGCCTCTTAAAGAGAGTTTGGTGGGTTTGAAGAGCAGTACCATTCAGGGAAGCCAGCCACATTGCAGACCTGGGCAGGCAGTAATCATGGTCAAACTCTGGTGAGGCTGTTGAAGATAACGGGGAGCTGGTTTTAAAATAGAATCAAGAAAAAGCTCTCTGAATTTATATTAAATATATTATATATATAAAAAAACAGCAATTCTTCCTCTAAAGATCATTTACCTTTCTTCACAACCCAGAGATTTAATGCCACTCCCCGTGAAAATGTAGAACCTGATTCAGACACAAATATTCATGAGACAGTCAAAGTTTGAAGATCAATATTTGCCTCCTAAACTTTAAAAAATAAAAAGGTCCAGTGTGTAGGATTTAGTGACACCTAGCAGGCTGCACATTGTTGCAACCGAATGAATACACTCCCACGCAACGCCTCACCCAGCTGTGCAAAAACAGCAGACTCCGTGGAAGACGACCCGCTCTGTCCATAAATACTAAAAAATACACACTGGACCTTTAATAAAAACACAGAGCTGCCTCCTCAACAATGCAGTTAACACACAGAACTTTTACTTTCAGAGCAGCGACATGAGCAAACACACGATTAAAAAAAAAGTTGCAGAAGACGAACAGGAGATCATAAAGTATCGGATAAATGTTTCTGAATCAGGTCCGACAGTCTCGTCACCTCGACGTGCTTTGAAGCGGTAAAAACCTGCGAGCAGACGCGTGCACGATGGGACGCGTTTAACGTGACGTCGTGAGCCAATGAAAAGCCACGTTTTCTTCACACTAATTGGCCGTAATTAGTCCACATCCGCACGCGTCTGACGAGGTTTTTTTTTTAATGTTTTTTTTAAAAATCTCTCTTTTTTTTTTTTGAGCCCACACAAATAAAAATGTGACCACATGATAAAACACCAACAGACAGTTTAGTGAGTCGTGATAAGAGGCTGGCTGACTTTCACCCGCCCCCCGTTAGAACTACATGCATATAAAAATGGCAAAGCAGGTGGTAAAAAAGCAAGCAGGCAAAGAGGTAGCAGGCAGGTAGGTAGGTAGGTAGGTAGGTAGGAAGGAATCTGGAAACAGGGTGACAAAACTGGCAACATGGGCAATATGGCTGCGTTATTTGCACATTCAAGCTTAAACATGACACATGGGGTGGGCGGACAGATGTCACTGTTTGTGTCGTATGGAAAGAATGACCAGGACGGAGGCTCCTCCAGACGCTGCTGCACCGAGGCACAGCGAATGAAAACACACGGACTCTGTTTCCTGGAGTGTTTTCTCCGAGTTACACAATAAAATAGCACAAAAACTTACTCACACATACGCACATAAAGTGTGACAACTGTGACCGCGACGCTGCAAGTACAAGAGTTTACATAGAAGATGGTTAATGTGCATGAATCAGAAACGTTCTCTGTATACACACGCGCGCACACACGCGCGCACACACACACACACACACACACACACACACACACACACACACACACACACACACACACACACACACACACACACACACACACGTGACGTGTGTTCTGCTGTAGGAAATCACCTGATGGAGTAAAGGTTAGCTGCAACCAACCAACACAATGTACGACCATACGCCTGTCGAAGCAACCGTGCTGAGCGCAGAGCGAAGCGACCGTCAGGATCACGGAGAATCTGCAGACTAGATCAGACTGCACCGACGTCTCCGTGATGTTTGAGGCTTAAGGAGGTCACAGGTTCTAAGCCCCGCCCCCTTTCGCCCTGTGCTCCAATCACAATCAAGTAAACCTCCGTTAACTTCCTCCTCTCCTGGGCTCAGATATGGTATGTGCTAATTAAGCTATGGTACAGGCTAACTATGCTATGCTACATGCTAACTAAGCTATGCTACATGCTGACTCAGATATGACACAGGCTAGCTCCAATAAGCTATGTGCTAACTTAGATAAGCTACGGGCTAACTCGTCTACACTGAAAAGACAAAACACATTTGCTAACTGCTAAAGGACCAGTGTGTAGGATTTAGTGACATCTACTGGTGAAGTTGCAGATTGCACCAACTGAATACGGTTCTGGCCTAACGTTCCTTTCAAAAGCATACAGGAGAAAGAGAAGGTCCTATCCATAACCAGTATTTGGTTCATCTGTTCTGGGCTATTGTAGAAACATGGTGGTCCAACATGGTGGACTACGTAGAAGAGGACCCGCAGTATCTGTAGATATCAAAGTGTCATGCTAAGCTAACAAACACAGCATCTTATTTTCAGGTGATTAAACGCTGATGACAACAGCCCTTTAAATCTGACACACTGGACCTTTAAAAGACAAAAACACAAGATATACATAGGTTAGCTAATGTTAGCAAAACATTAACAAGCTAATAACTGGTGCAAATTACCCAGCTAGTTAGCTAACATTTTGCTAACATTAAAACCTCAGGCAACCTTCTTCGTTCCTGTACTCAGATATGCTACATGCTAACTCAGATATGCTACGTGCTAACTCAGATATGCTACATGCTAACACACATTCCGACGGCAGTTAAAGGGCCAGTGTGTAGAATAAAAAAGAATAAAAGATACAAAAGCTACACAGATATGAGTTAACTTAAGCTAAGTCAAGCTAACTAACAATTGATGCAAATTAGCTGGCTAGTTAGCATATATACGAGCTAGCACGTAGCATACGTTAGCACAGGAAAGAAGAGAAGTTCTGACCGAGGTTTGCTCACCTGTGATTGGAGCACGGAGCTAAAAGGTGGGGGAGGGGGCGGGACTTAAGTAAGAGAGGCAAGATGATTGGTGAGTCCGTAAATAAAGCAGCGACTAGAAATGGATGTTATTTCAGCAGCGTGCACACACACGCACACAGACGCACACAGACACACACACACACCCACACTTGTTTCCACACTGCTGCTTCGTCATGCAGAGCAAATTAGTCAAATAATCAGCAGCCATATTGCCCATTTCACCACATCCCAATCACCCGGTGCATGGGGATCATTGTAACTGAAACCAAAGCCGTTAAGCATGGTGATTAGCGATCTGAGCACTCCCCAGTGGGCTTCCTGTCCCAGTGCAGAAAGGGCAAAGAGCCCAACCCCAGAGGCAGTGTCTAGGACTGGGACTGTACCATCAGCCTGCTGCTCCTCATGCCGCTGCTGCTGCCACTGCTGCCGTCGGAGTGTTTTGCGTTTGGCGTAATCGTGGTCAAACGGCGTGGCCATGTAAGGAGGGGAGCTGAGACCTGGGGTGGCGGCGGAGGGGAGGGAGGAGCTGAGGGCGTTCGCTATGCAAACCGAGGAGCAGTTAAAGTCTTCGTCCATCATGGAGGGCGGCTTCTCCCTGCAAAGGAAGCAAAACATGTTCAAGCCACGAGATCGGACGCTTCCCTCACGGCTCCTGCTGGGTTTGCACGTCTGTGGCTTACTTTTCGTGGGACCTCGGCATGCTCGGCATGCTCTTCTCTTCGCCTCTGGCAAACGGCCCGGTCGCTGCTTCAACCAGGAGGCCGAACAAGAGCTCATGTTCCAGATCGGGCTCATTAGCCTCGAGGAGTTTGAGGATGGTGGCGCTGAGACGGAAATGCAGCTACGAGAGAGACAGAATGAGATGTTTAATGACGCACAGGTATCATCCACAAAGCTACAGCACTCAGCATAATGGAGTACAACCCCAACAGGTTTGTCAGAAAACATTTAGTTTCCATTCAGGATCAACGTTTGGTGTGGGTCATTGATCACAAACAAGATTTGTTGCACACACCGAACAAATTAACTCCAGAGCGTGCTCCAAAGATGAGTACACGTTTATGCTGAGCGCTGTACGTGAGCGAGCAGACACAGGTGCTTTACCTCCAGAGCCTCCATGGCCAGGTCAGGCGGATTATGGTAGTGGATTTTTCGGGGGTACCTGGCGGCCTCTTCGTGCAGGTAGTGTGCAGCCTGTAAAGAGACACAGGACGACGTGAGGAAGGAAGGAGTGCAACGTGGAGCTGCGTGCTCCGACATCCTCGGCTGACCTGCGTGACTCGGCGTTTCACAGAGGTCCATTTGCCTCCACTGATCTACTCAGAACAGCAGAGCTGTGACTAACTCCATACATCGCTCTATCGAGGAAAAAACATCTTGCGAGGGTGGAAGGGCAGCGATCTCTGTGTCTGTAGGCGGATTATGAAAGAACTCCAGGGAGAGACAAATCAACGCGGCGCTGATGGATTATTCCAATTACTTCATCTGTGGTGCTGTTTAATGACGACTTCAAGCTTCAGGAAATGAATTATTAATTTGAAAGTCACTTTAAGGCGCTGCATGCAGCTCACACTGCAGCCTGTATCAGAAGATGTTTCATACAGACTCTGTTAACTCAGATTTTTAGATCAGATTTGGTTGTTTTTTGTTGGTTTATGTGCTTAAATGCAGTTTGTGCATTCATTCGAGTGGACGTTCATCAGAGAAGCTGAGTCAGATCTAACTTTTGGAAAAAAATGTACTCTAATTTGTCAGAAAATACATTTGCAAACGGCTCTCGTGGCCACAAATGTCACTCTACAGAAATAATTTCTACATAGAAACGTAGGAAAATTCGTGGACTACGCAGTTTTGGCGGGAGACGCACTGATGCGCCAGGATCACCCACCGACAGCCCCATCTTCTCCATGTAAACTGGAGAGGAGAAATTTCCCAAAGGAGCACGGGGCACCTGTTCTTTCTCTCTCTCCCCAGGTCACATTTTTTAACTTTACACACTGAAATTCGGCATTCACATGGTCGACAAGATGAGGATGCTCACGGTCATTTGGGCTTTTTGATACGACCTACCGTTTGGCATTAGTGTCCACTAGTTGGAGGGGGTTCATTTAGAGATTTTCTGTGTCTCTCAGCAGTCACTCACACACAGACAGAGCACAGCTGCAGTTAATTACTCTGACCTGCAGCTGACCCTGGTTGCTTGGCAACCTCAAGCCTGCCTTTGACTAACTTTGTTGAAGTCTCTGTGCTGCTGCAGTGTCAGTAATAATGTATGTCAGACATTACACTTCTAGTTGAACATGAATTCACAGTCTGACGTGTTTTACCTTCTTGTACAGCTGCAGATATTCGACTGGAGCCTGTCTGCGCTTCTCTGCGATCTTCCCCAGCATGTAGTGAATGAGCCACTCCTCTTCATCACTGTCACACTCACAGCGGGAAGCTCCCTGGAAACACTGGAACGCCGTCTCCAACATGGAGTCCCTCCTTTCCTCCATCTGAACACACACACACACACACACACAGCGGAGCTCTCATGAGTAATTTAGCTGGAGGCGACAGATCAATTATTCCGCTGTGAATCCTCGTGTGGAAGCAGAAGTGACAGACGTGACATCTGCTCAGCTCATACATGGAACATCTGACACAGAGGTGGACTGACCCCCCCCTCACCTGTTTGACCACCTCTGGCGGGAGCTCGTTGCGCCACTGCTTGAGCTGCCGCGAGGCGAACGTGTGCAGCGCGTACGAGATGGTGCCGTACTCGATCCACAGGGACAGGTTGGAGCCGTCTATCTCCAGCGCCCTCTTAAAGCAGTTCAGCACCGCCTGCGAGTGTTTCCAGATGGGCACGTCGCTCTTCAGCTCGTTGGAGTTCAGCTTCTCCTGGATACGACTCGCCCGGGCTAAAGCCATGCCGGCCCAGGAGTCGAACCTGTGGAGAGAATAAATACAGCAACAGAGCGTGAGCGAGCGCGGGAAGTCACAGCTACAAAAACTGTGATTAAGATTATTTGTTTTATTTTGAAATAATATGGAGCCCCGGCCTGTTCCAAATGACCTGAGGGGGGTCGAGCTGGTTCATACAGTGAAGTCACAGATGACACAGTGTCTCCTCAAGCTGAGTCCCTACAGTCTGAGCCAGCGCAGCCTCTAAAGTGGCTGTAATTGATATTTTTATACTATGAATATATCGGTTGACAACGTGAAAACGACGTGAAAACAACGTGACAGGTGTCGCTCGCTCTCCTGCAGAGAATTATCACCTGATCTGGAGTCAGGTGAGTCAACCAGCAGGTGGCATCAGTCTTGTTTGTTTTAGTCTGAACTCGTCTTCCTGTCAGCTGACTAAACTAAAGGTGACCAGCTCTGACAGTTCTGCAGGCGGCTCGCTGATCGTTCGGTCTTTGGTGGTTTTCCTGCCTCTGGTTTGTGATTTCTGGGTCGGTGGTGATCTGCAGTCCGTCACCGCCCCAGCAGCTGACAGTCTACCTACACCTGCTCTAGTCTGACTCCACCTTCAGTCCACCTGACTGACTGAACAGAGACGATGATGCTTCACGTGTCACTCTGCTCGTTTCTGTAACGTGTTACCTGTTGGGACACACGCAGATGTCGTGCATGTAGAACTTGATGGCTTTAGACTGCTCCTTGTTCTTGAAGTGATAATCAGCCACCAGGTAGTAGATCTCGTCAATGATTGGAGGAGCAGGAGCGCTGCCTTCAGGGAGACACGGAGCCTGAAAGAGAACGAGAGCGACTTCAAGTTTAAGCGTTAAAGTTCAGCCTGTCCGACTCCGCCGTGGCTCCACCGGCTGACCTTCTCCGTCATGCCCTCGATGTAGGCCGCCACCTCGTCCATGGTGAGGGTCGGGGCGTCGCTCGTGGGGGCGATGCCGGCGAACCTCCTCAGCAGATTGGCCAGCTCTGCGGACACGGTGCTCGTCTTGTAGCTGTCGAACTCGGGCAGCGACTTCGGTTTGAAGTACTGGAACATGAAGAGAGCGTCCGACCACAGCAGCTCCACCTGAACACACATGTCAGACACACAGTTAGAGAGAGGAACACACAGCATCAGGACATCCTGCAGCTGTGGGAAAGACCTCCACCTAGTGGCCGGACGCATGCATTACAAAAACACAAGAGCTCTCACAGCATTGTTGGAGTTATGAACCGATCGAGTCCTCGTTGTGTTTGCAGCTCAGTGAATTAACGTCATTAACTCCACCCGATGGCTGACTAAACATCACTAATGGATGAAGCGGACTTCCTGCGTGCTGCGAGGGTCAGGTGAGAACTCATCGGCGTTAGTTTCGCCGCCTCTTCATGCGGCTCAGCTGCTTTTTAGTTAAATCGTGTCGTTTTATAGTTTCAGTCGCGTCATTTATCGCTCGCGCTGCATGCTTGTGTCCAGCGTCTCACCTGTGGAGACGAGTGGTCCTCCAGGTAGCGGGCCTTGCTCTTCTTGCTGGGATAGGCGTACAGGCAGAAGAAGCACTGCTCCAGCGCCATCTCCAGCTCCTCTTTGTACGGATGAGAGTCGTTCTTGGACGAAGCTGCGAGTTCTTTTTCCAAAACTTGAACCTGCATCAGACAGAAGAACGAAGCTCAGTCCGAGTCTGTTTACAGCCGGTGTTAACGTGAAAGAGATGAATGTCAAACACGTCGGCTGCAGCTGTGACTTACAAAGAACTTGAGGAGAGCGCCGTCTGAGTTGCAGCACAAAGATCGACGTCCCAGATATTCATGAGCCGTGTTCAGAAGCATCAGGGAGGAGGGCAGCATGGGAGTGTCCGAG
Organism: Protonibea diacanthus; assembly: GCA_028641955.1. Classification (NCBI taxonomy): domain Eukaryota; kingdom Metazoa; phylum Chordata; class Actinopteri; family Sciaenidae; genus Protonibea; species Protonibea diacanthus. Next base: position 25,804,026 of record CM053985.1, read on the forward strand.
TCATCTGAAAGAGACGTCACAGGGTCAGACGGCACAACAGAGAGAGAGAGACGTGAAAACAGGAAGTGAACAAACCTTCATCGTCCCCGATTGATATGTGCTGTCGGAGCATGCAATCGAACGCGGCCTCCTCGTGTTTGATGACGCGATACAGGATGATCCACGGCACGACCGAGAAGAAGTACGGCTCCTTCGGATCGTCGGAAACGCTCATGCTGAGATCGATCAGCTGAAAACACAAAAGAGGAAGCACACGGTGGATTTAAATCCTGTGAAGACTCGTCGGTTTCTTATCGTAGTTTCACTTCTCTCACCTGGATCAGGTTGTTTGCCAGTCGAGCCATGCTGGAGAAGTGCGGCACGTTGCTGAGCAGGCCTGAGTCTTTGGTGAAGCAGACCTCGATGCCGTCCAGCAGCTTCACGATGGTGCTGACCCACTCCTCCTTAGTGGGCGGGGAGGTGCTTGGAGCAGAGTTGAGCTGCTGCAGGGCTTCGTTGAGAGCCAGCTCGCTGCACTCCAAACACTGCTGGTAGTCCTCCTTCTTCAACAGAGAGTTCTGGACCACAAAAAGCAGCGTCAGCCATCGTGTATGTTTGAAAGAGAGAGAGAAATATATTCAATGGACGTGTATCTAACCTGCAGGAGCATCAGCTGAGCAGGTCGCTCCGGTGCCGAGCTCACAAACTCCAGAGGTTTACTCCTGCTGCCGTAGTTCAGCGTGGGCTGCAGGAGGCGCACAACAGAGTCAAAGTCTGCGGCCTCAAAGAGACGCTGGATCTCCTCCAGAGACTGACAACGCTCCAGAGACTTCAGCCGCTTGTCAATCTGTCCACAAACAACAGAAACAGTCAAAGAGCTGAAATCTGCATAATGCCTGCTGCTTCTGCTACAGTAAGAGTGATACTGACCTCCTCCACAGAGATGGCAGCATCTGCGCGCAGATTAGGCAGACTGATGGTGTAATGTTTCCCTTCAGGGGTCTTTGGTTTGCTCTGCAGCAGGCCTGTACAGACGTCATAGCTCTCCAGAGCCAGCTCCATGTCTCCCTGCCGAAACACAACAAAGACTTTGAGCTGAGACGACTCAAAAACAATCAAAGAGTCGACATCAGAATCTGGGCTTTACCTGCAGAGCGAGGAACCGCGCCTTCAGCCAGTAGACGCGCACCATGACGTCCAGCCAGCCGTCCTCGAACAGGTCCTTCTGCGAGGAACCCAAAGCCAGCAGCAGCAGATCGCCCTGGAAGTGCTGCCCGGGGAACTCGGAGTCAGCGGCGTCACCGCCGGGACAGACGCTGCTGCTGCTTCTTCTGGGAGACACTAGACGAGGACAGACAACAAGCGTGAACATGTCGCTCCACCACAGAAGAACGTTTAACAAATCCTGTGAGTCAGCATGTTTAGAAGAATGACGCGGCGCCCCCTGGAGGTCAGCAGTGTTTGAGATGTGACGCTGAAGCAGCACTCAGTGGTACGTACCGGTCTTCCCTTTGTTGTGGGACCATTGTTCCAACTGCAGCTCCATGCAGGCCAAACTCATCGCCAACATTTCCTGCACATGCAGCAGATACAAACACGTATTAGAGTTCATCATGGGTCAAATATGAGGCTGATTCTGGTAAGAAAATGTTTCAGTTTAAGAAGGTTAAAACCCTTTTCAGGGTCCAGAATCTGTTTGTGCTGAACGTAGTCGCTGATTAACGACTTTATCGAGTCCGCCGTCGTTTACCCGGATGTGTTGGTTGCTGCAGTCGCGCAGCAGAGGGTTAGGAAGTCCACTGCTGTGCTTCCTCCAGGTCTGATAGACCTCCAGCACCACGGCAGCGAGCCCCCGAGGCCACTCCTCCAGGAACTTCTGACCCACGGCCTTCAGATAGCGCATCATCAGCTCCAGTATGCCGCCGTTTGTCATGTTATTGAGCAGGAAGCTGTGGACGTCCTGTTGCTCTGCGGGAGGAAACGCATGGTTTAATACGTCAGCTGCGTTTCTTTGTAAATACACATGCACAACGCGGCACATACCAGATTCCATGTACTCGACTGAGTCGACGGGCAAACAGCTGCCGTGTAGCGGCTGCATGTCCTCCTTCCCGTCACACTGCGGCTCGAGGTTACTCAAACTCTCGTCGTCGTTATCAGGATCAAACTTCTTCAACCTGAAACAAAGCAGAGAGTTTTTACACCAACAGAACAGTAACGAGCCGTGTGTGCACGAGCCGCGTGTGCACGAGCCGCGTGTGCACGAGCTGTGTGCGGTTCAGGTGACACACCTGGAGGGAAGGTATTTAAACAGCAGCTCCTGGAAGTCGATCTTCTCCTCCTTCTTGCATTTCGTGTTTCGAACACGTGCTGAGCGTCTCTTCGCCGTCTCTCCGCTATCTTCGACCACACGCTTCCTCTTTGGAGCTTTCTTAACTTTATCTGTCAGCGACACTTCCATCGCTGTCACTGTCAACACGCAGAAAAAAAACAGTCACACAGCTGTTAAAGAAAAAATATATTTACAACCGTCTGCAGGCAGAACTCACCAACAGGCGGAGCAGACGTGGTGACCTCCACTGTGGTCTGGCTAGGTGTAATTGGAGGCTGGACGCCGGGTTGGGGCAGAGCTGCCGGCTCAGGTAAGGCCATCGGCGGCAGGGACGAGCTGGGGCTGCTGCTCAGCACCGTGGTCTGGCCCATACTGACGGGGCTGCTGGGCTGGGGGAGGTTCTGGAGGAAGTTTGGGTCGCGGTACTCCGACAGGTCGATTCTGCGGCCGAGGCTCGGGCGTGGAGGCTCACAGGTGGTCTGATGTCTGTACATGGCGAGAAGGCTTTCACCAACGTGCTTCCACCTGAGACAGAAAAGTAAGAGCGAGTTAATTAAGCAAGATCACACAGGATGGTGTGCATCTCGTTGTACCTGCTCCATAACGAGCTTAACTAAGTTTCACTCACGAGAGGCAGCGGATTGGCTGGATCAGGACGAGGTCCGGCTGTGGTTCCGGTCGAGAGAGCGCCTGTCTCCGCTTCCTCATCTCCAGCGCCTCCTCCACGATGGCCTCGCGCTCCTCCTTCTCCACCTCCACGTAGTGAACGGACATGTCGCTGTAAAACAACGAGGTTCGTTAGCGACGTGGACGAGCAGAGCTGAAGAGCTCAGTGGAATAAAACGTGACTCACCATTTGGTGAACATCTGCATGGTGTCCCTCTTCAGGCACGGCTGCTCCGCAAAGATTTTTTCCTTCAGCACCAGACCTTTAGTGTAACAGTGATCCCTCTCCAGAGCTTTAGCGATGAAGTACAAACAGCCTGAGGAGCAAAGACAGATGACACAGTTACTTCCCTGCAGAGGACGGAGCTGGTGGAGGCGATGATGTGCTACGTACAGGTGTAGTCACTGAGTGTGTAGAGGATCGTGATGAGGTTGTCGAGGCAGGGCCAGTGGTCCGGGTTACAGTGTAACCCCTCCTCAAAGGCGTGTCGAGCCAGAGGGATTCGCACGAGTCGCACTGCTACCTGACCGATTTTATACCACATGTTGACGTCGGTGGAGTCCAACATGACGGCCTGAGCACAGAAGAGAGCAGAAAGTGTTTGTGTGCATGAAAACGTTAAAAAATAAACAAACTGACGTCGTTTTATTGTTTTACCTCTAAATAAAACTCCATGGCGGTCTCCAGGTCGTCCCGCGTCGCTGACATACTCGCCAAGTTTTTAAAAGTTGAATATTTCAACATCAGTCCGGGATGCTTGAGACCAACTCTGTGATCGTCCGAGGGCATCGCCTGAAATATCACAAGACACGACGAAGATTAGTGACAGTTAAACTGCGTGAACTCGAGAACAGGAGATGATACGTGGATGCAGATCATGAGCACCGCCTGTTGTCGTGGGGAGAGATAAGATGGAGGAGCTAACGGCGCTAACCCGGCTCGCTGGACGGCTTTCAGCTTTGCACCTCGTGTGCACGACAAGTGAAATTCCTCCGGTGTGAGATCGATAAAGCTGATTTCATCTTATCTTATTAAATTTGGCACCACAGTCTCCTGCAGGAGGTGAGAGGAGCTGTTCATGATGGACGCCGTCACGTCAGCCTTTGCTCTCCATCCAGAATCAGTGATTATTTGAACTGCTCTGCGTCAGAGTTTAATGCTTCACATTGGTTGTTCTTATGAAGATAAATGAGGTTATCTCAGCCACAGAGCGATCCTCGCTGACTGAATGGGTCCAGTGGGGTGATTATGTAAGAGCATTATGCTGGTACACAGTATTACACAGTAGCATGAGTACCACGCAGTACTTCAGGTGTTTTACCTCTTTGAGCAGCGGCGTTTTGAGGAGCTCATGGTAAGCTTTGGCAGACTCCTCAAACTTGTCGTGTTTCTGCAGATCTAAAGCTTTGTGATACAGAGCGAACGCCTCGGCTTCCTGCGGACAGATGAAAAGAATCATCGACTCGTTTCAGACGTACTGAGGAGGAAACGTGTGCGTTAGTGGACGGGCCTGTTATTGCTGAATCATCTGGTACCTGAGCCTCTTTTGTCTGACTCTTGTTACTCCGCAGCGGGTCTTGAGACTCGTCTGCAGCTGTCGAGGCAGCGTTCAGTGCTGCTATGCGAATCTGTGAAGAGCAACACGAGAAAAAAGCAGCTTTAGCAAGCAGATATACGCCAGGAGGAGGAGGAGGAGGAGGAGGAGGAGGAGGGAGTGGTCGGGGCAGAACAGTCTGCACAATCACAGGATGAACTCGATATGTCGATATGTAACCGTCTCACCATTTTAACGTGTGGAGATCAGCATCCACCTTCACGGTTTGCAGCGTTTGACTGGATCTGTAGAAACAGAGCAAAGAGAGAGATGATGAGTTTAGTTGATTTATTTCTGCTGCAGCCAGAAGACAGATCTCAGAGTCTGTGTGTGATGGAGAGGGTGGAGGAGCTGTGTGCTGTCAGAGCTGAACGTTTATTTTACAGCGTTTGGAAAAACTGATTATTTATTCCTGAACGGTGCCAGAACAAAGTGTGATCACGACCCTGCTGCAGCACCACGTCGGTCACACAGAGAGCAAACTGATGCAAATGTTCTGTTAAGTTTGACTTCACAGCGCTGCAGTTCATCACTCATTCTGCAGCCGGGCCTCGCTCAGGCGACCCGAGACCAAATGTTTTATAATAAGAGTAAATTTACATTTTATTTATAAGCAACAGAGATTTGCATGTTGGAGGGCGGCACAGTCACGGATGTGTTTGGTGGAGGGAGGAGGGCAGCTGCAGAGACTCCAGGTTCGAGTGCTTGGTCCTGGGTGGTGGTGGTGGTGGAGTCAGGAGGTTAGCATCAGATGAACGGAGGATTGTGGCGATGGAGCAAGTCAGTGAGGTAGGAAGGAGGCCCGGTTATGGAGCCGGTGGAGGTTCTGGAGGATGGGGGTGACGTGGTTTTGTCCTAAGGCGGTGCAGCTGTGACTTTGTCCTAAAATGCAGCCCTCGCCCTGAAGTCTGTCTGCGGCTGCTCTGCTGGAGCTGATGTTGGTGTCATGACAGACAGACAGACAGACAGACAGCTTCTCACCGGCTGCACACACCAGACTGAAACTATCAGACTTTAACCTCAGTCTAACAGGACTGTCTGTGAAATACACACAAACCACGACTGCTGCTGATCTGACTGATTTTCTCGTCCATGTACACGCGTCACTTCACTCCTATCAACATTTAAATAAAGCAGCACGTCCTATTTATAATGTTTACTGACACACAGAACAATAAACTACTGACAGTCTTATTCTGTGTTGCACTGACTGTGAGCTTCATTCAGCGTCCTCAGTTAAATGCAGATTGAACATGTTTCCTGTAGAACAGGTTAATGTTAAAGCTAACTGTGTGTTTACTGTCTGCATGCTGCTTGAATTTGAATAAATAAAGTGTCTGTCTATGCAGTGATGCTACCCAATACCTGACACCACCTTGTTCGGTACTGGACCTCTGTGAGGTGACAGAAGTGAGAGCAGTCTGACAGGTGAGGAGGTGGAGGTGGAGGTGTTGCAGGACTGCAGGTACTTGGGCGTTCACCTGGATGACAGGCTGGACTGAGGCTGTGTACAGAAGGCACAGAGCAGACAGAGAAGAGCCTGATGTAGCCTGGTTAGCTTAGCTCTGCGGCGGGGTCTTGCTGCAGTTTGTCCGGCCAACAACACAACAAACCCCGCCTGTCCTTTCACCGGAGGCCGGCTCTTTATGTACCAATGACCGGTGTCCAAAGCCTCTTTAATGTCCATTAAATCAGTGTAGCATGGAGGCTAATTAAACCATCATATGACAGAGATAAGACAGATGTCATCACTTGACACACATGCTAATTAAGATGAGCTAACTAGCCTAGTTAGCTTAGCTCTGCTTAGCTTTGTTTGTCCGGACGCAGTGTGACCTTATCCGGTCAACAGACCACCAAACACCGGGCAAACACCGGGCTAACACCGGGCTAACACCGGGCTAACACCGGGCAAACACCGAGGCTAACACCGGGCAAACACCGGGGCTAACACCGGGCTAACACCGGGCAAACACCGGGCTAACACCGGGCAGCAGCTCGTTGTTCACCGTCAACGAATAATACAGTCAACTGGCTGATGCTGGCTCACGTTAGCCAGTTGTTGCTACACCAGGTGACCCTCGCCTGCGAGGCCGGGCCACTACCGCTCATTCCGGCGAGCGCGTCGGTACCGTCCTTTCGCTGCTGTGGAGGTCACGAGCGGAGACATGGAACAACTTTGAAACTTCATTTATTCATCAGCAGCCTTTGTTGTTGTCAACGTCTGTGTGCGTCACCACGTCACGTTTGTTGCAGCGCCAACTGAAGTAACGTCGCGTCTGATTGGTCAGTACGAAAGGAAATTGGGTGGGGTGTTATCAAGTGACCAATCAGGTGTTAGGGAATCTAAAGTTGTATTTTAGAAATAAATTCATGTTTTGGTGCTTTAAAATATTTTTACTGTAAATTAAATTGTAAAGCAGCAATCACAGTCCTTCATGACAGCGCTTCCTCAAACATCCACCCAGAGGCTGGCTCAGAAGTGAGTCAGTACTCCACTAAGTCCCCATGTTCAAAATGTCCAACTTCACATGAGAAATAAACATGTTTACAGCCTGGTACAAAAAACAGTTTTGGTCTCTATAGCTAATTTCCCCGTTTCTACGCGACAACTGTACTGAGGGTAATTTATATACAACTCACCTGTTCACATTATAGTAAAGCTTAAGTTATGCAGGATTAAGGCGTGGACGCTTTTGATTGACCAGGTGAGTGTCAACCAGCGTCATTCAGCCTGATGATCCAGTTTTTCCAGAGATTATTATTATGTATTTCTTTTAGCCTGTAATATTTGTATGTATTAGACAGACAAACAAACAGTGATGAAACAATTTTTTTTTAAGTAAAATAATATAATAAATTAAATTATACTTATATAGTTTTTAAAAAGTAAATTCAGACCTCAAGCCCTGTGAACTAAAAACATGTTTAAATATGCGGCTTATGTCAATATAACAAGAAGAGTGCACATAAATAATTTATTGTTATGTTGCATATCAATACTCAGTCTTACAGTCCAGTAAAGCTGCGGTGGGCTGACAGCCACGAGGGCAAACCTTTATTTCATAATCCTTCTTCTCTGAGATAAATAGAGATATTTTTTTAAATTAAAGATGAATTTAATTGTGATACTTTGATCATCACAGCAGGCAGATGGGCAGCGCTCCATCTTCTCCTCCACCTCTCCTCCGTCAGACTGATGCGTGACGGACACGCTCACATCTCTTTGTCAGGATTTCTGATGGAAAACTGCAACAACTTCTGCAGATTTTTTGGGAGTAACTACATCGGTGTTTGTCCTCCAGTGACCCTGGAGTCTGTTGCAGTCCCTTGTTGCTTTATCCCCACCTCACTCACACTTCTCCACCCCACCCATCTCTGCCTTGGCTGAGACAGCTGGCTATTTCAGTATCAATTCCTTCTGTCAGCATATTCATAGAGAATCGCTGCCACGTCATGTCGTTGGGCTCTATAAAAGCCGGAGTAATGCAGATTCACAGTGCAGTCAGCCCTCGGCTGGCGTTGAGCGTAAAAAAGTCTCTCACCATGACTTCCATCGGCTACGACCGTTCTTCCTTCCTCTTACAGAGGAGGTTGTGGTGCGCAGTGCAGGATATGGAGCAGGTGGAGCAGGAATAGGATCAGGTCACTTTCATCAGCCACGCCCCAATGACTTCTCTACGCATCTTCACGCCCAGAAGTTATCCGACTCACACCGAGCCATCTTAGCTACTCCACCTTTCTTCTGCTCGGGGTCTGCAGCTGCAACCGAGCTCCGCCTGGATAAAGCAGCCCAGGTCAGCTCGAGTTCAAAGTGGTGGGACCCAGGAAGGCGGCTCCAGGACGCGAGCGACGCTTCGCCAGCTTCTGCCTTCGGCGGGTCCTGAGCTGGAGCAGCAGAACAACTGGAGACCGGCTCCTGCTGCTGAGGCAGAGGAGGCAGGTGGAGCGTCAACATCCGGGCCTATGCGAGCAGGAGATCCGCCAAGCTCGCAGCTGCCGTGGAAGAAGACGACCGCCATGGCGAAAGCAGGCAGCCCAGCACCTGGGGCGAGATGGAGGGCGTGCTGAGGAACATGCAGAAGCTACGAGGACAGGTGCTGGGCAGAGAGGCAGAGGGCAGGCTGATGGATGCCAGGAAGGGGCGGATGAGGCGCTGGCCCAGGCGAGCTGGAGAAAGTCGCCACCCTGCTGGATGAGCTGGCCTTCCTGAGCGCCTCTGCGGCGAGATCGCCCAGAGCTGCGAGCCCGAATACAGTACAGCGCTGAGGTGTCTCTGTGGAGATGGAGGTGTAAACCCGACCTGTCCGCCGCCACTCCGACATCCGGCGCCCAGTGCGAAGCTGGCCCAGCAGAACCTCAATCAGCCGAAGAATGGTTCTGCAGCAAGATGAGCGTGTGGTGGGCAGCGCTCGCACCACGGAGAGCGCCGCGTGGCGTAAGATGAAGCCAGCGGTACCGCCCGGCTCCTCAAGTCAGGCAGCTGGAGATCGATGCCTGCAGGGGCCTGAATGAATCCCTGGAGAAACAACTGCATGAGATGGAGGAGAAGCAGAGCGCTGAGATCTCTGCACCCAGGTGAGAACGGCAGCCTGCTGCTGCATCACGGCGGTAACCGTCCACATAAAAGTGTCACTAACATGCTCCTTTATCTTCTCAACACACAGGATACGTCGCCCAGCTGGAGGGCGAGGCTGAGGCCAACAAGAAACGACATGGCTGCGTGCCTGAAGGATTATCAGGACCTGCTGAGCGTGAATGGCCTGGATATCGAGATGCGCGCCTACAGGTGGCGTCTGTCGGTGTTTTGATGAATGAATGAATCACTGAAGCGTCTCTTTGACACAAATCCGCGTGTCTGGTTCTGTTTCAGGAAGCTCCTGGCGAGAAAACCGTCTGAAGCATTAACTGGCGCGCGTCGCCACGCTCGCGAGCCGTAATACGCCGCTCCGTGCTACGGAGAACTCAGATCTCCATGCAGACTCAGCTGATCTGCAGCTCACCGGCCCATGCTGAGCTCTGCGATTCACCACACTTCATCGGCTCGCCACGGAGAACCAATAACCTGGCAGAGCACAGGAGGCGGAGAGCCAGCCCTCCCACCAGAAGAGGAGGAGGAGGAGGAGGGTGGAGAGCAGGTTGAAGAGGAGGAAGAGAAGGAGGGGAGAAGGGGAGGGAGGAGGTAGAAGAAGGAGGCCGAGAAGATCAGAGGAAGAGGAGGAGAAACAAGAAGAAGCAGCTGGGAGAAGGTTGGAGTGTGCTCACTGTGTCTCATGTGTTTGTGTTTGATGGTGTGTGCTCAACTTCTCTCCTCAGAGGTGAGGCAGAGGAGGAGAAGAAGAGAGAAGGAAGAGGAGCGGAGGAAGAGGGGAGAGACTCCAGCTCAAGAAGGGAGAAAAGGAGGGGAAGGAGGAGAGGAGACCCCCGGCTCCAGAAGGAAGGAGGAGGAGGGCGCTGAGAAGAAAGAGGAAGAGAGAGCGGCTTGAGGAAGGAGAGAAAAAAGAGAGCAGCGATGCTGAGGAGAAGGAGGTGGAGGAGGTGGAGGAGAAAGATGCAGATAAAAAGAGTAAGCCTGAATGCTTGCTGAAATACGAGGGTGGTGCTCTCTGCGTGCGGCGTGTCGATTACTGCAGCAGCATGCAGCGCCTCCACCAACGGCGATGTTAACAATAAATAAACTAATCGATAAATTGATGAAAAGACAGAGACGGCCGATCTGTTTGCAAACACCTGTGTGCTACTGTCACCAACACATGCCTGAGATACTGCCTGTTAGTGCGCAGCCAACCTGAAATCTGAAATGCCTTAGAAGTCCTCACTGAGTGCTTTAACTTCATGATGTGCTGCGTGAACTTGAATAAAACCTTGAAGCCTTGTCAAACTACAGCTGTCTCCTCCAGGCTCTTCATTTCAACTTGTCGCAGTCACATCAGGTCACGTTCAGCATAAAGACGGATGGTCTGAGTTGCTTCATTCGGGGTGTAAAACAAACGTTCCTTTCTTTAATGGAGGTTAGTGAAAAGGAGCGGAGCCTCTGCTGTCTGCTCATGATGATGAATCAGGTGCAAAAGTCAGCAAGTCTGTGAGCTGCTTCAGGTGGTTTGATGGCCTCGTCGCGTTTCCAGCAGCAGATTTCGAACCGCGTCTTTCTGCCTTCATCTCCGAGTCAGCAGGTCGTGTGTGTGTGTGTGTGTGTGTGATCAGCGAGCTGACACGGTGTTTTCTTTCCTGCCGCCTCACTCTCCACCGTCCACATCTCATATCCACATAAATCGAGCCTCCACCTGCGCCGCTCTCAAACCTTTTATGACTCAGCCTCCGAGATGCTGCTGCACCAAAGAAGTCTGGCCAAGTGTCAACTTCGACGCAGGACTTGCGAGAGAAGCGGGGAGGAGGAAGAGGGGAGAGCGATTTCATCATTTCATTGGTGGCTGGGTGGAGGAGGAGGTGGAGGAGGATTATGGGAGGAGAAATATGAATCTCAGTGCACTAAGCGCCAGGCCGAGGAGACAGACTGTAGAGATGGAGGCTGGGGGCTTCCTTCAGCGATCTGCAGAGATGCAATCCCAAACTGACACTCTCCATCCTCCTCCACACAGAATTATGGAGGTGATGTGCAACTTCTGTTTGAGGCGTCTGAGCCTTCATTTTTATAATTAAAAATATAAATAATAGCTGCACGTGTTCTCCATCCTCCTTGTCCTCGGTTCACCCCGCCCCGCTAAACTACCCTCCTCCTCCTCCACCTCCTCCTCCACCTCCTGCTGCTGCTGCTACAGTCCAGCCAGTCCAACAGAGCACTCAGTTTGTCATTTAATTTCTTCTACTGCGCACACACACACACACACACACACACACACACACACACACACACACACACCTTTCCAGCACTCAAAGAGACAGCAGTACTGTTAATGTTTCTTATTGATTAAAGTTACTAATGATGCAAACAGCCTGCAGACTGCTGCACAGATTACAGGAAACGCAGCAGGATATATAACACACACACACACACACACACACACTCCCTCAGGTGCTCATATGCTTATCACTCATGTCACATACAGCTAGAGGTGTGTGATGATAATGTCAATAATAATATTAATAATATTATGTATGTGTGTGTAACATCAAACAAGCTGTATTATTTTATCACATTTCATCTCACCACATATTGAGTTTCATCTGTCACATTCAGGCGAAACACCATGCATTATAAATCTTATAACTCCCACCTCCCTCGACCTCCTGGGCATACAGAGGAGGGAGGAGGATGAAGGAAGGATGGAGGGAGGGGATGAATGGAGGAGTGGAGGAAGAATGGAGGGAGGATGGAGGGAGGATGGAGGGAGAAGTGAATGGAGGATGGAGGGAGGATGGAGGGAGGATGGAGGGAAGGATGGAGGGAGGATGAATGGAGGGAGGATGGAGGAGGATGGAGGAGGATGAATGGAGGAGGATGGAGGGAGGATGGAGGGGAGGATGAATGGAGGATGGAGGAGGATGGAGGGAGAGGATGAATGGAGGGAGGATGGAGGAGGATGGAGGGAGGATGAATGGAGGAAGGATGGAGGAAGGATGGAGGAGGGAGGATGGAGAGGATGGAGGGGAGGATTAGATGGAGGATGGAGGGAGGATGAATGGAGGATGGAGGGAGGATGGAGGGAGGATGAATGGAGGGGAGGATGGAGGGAGGATGGAGGGAGGATGAATGGAGAGGAAGGATGGAGGGGAGGATGCATGGAGGATGGAGGGAGAGGATGGAGGAAGAGGGTGGAGAGGGGAGGATGAATGGAGGATGGAGAGGGAGGATGGAGGGAGGGATGGAGGGAGGATGGATGGAGGAGGATGGAGGGAGGATGGAAGGGAGGAATGAATGGAGGATGGAGGGAGGATGGAGGAAGGATGGAGGGAGAGGATGAATGGAGGATGGAGAGGAGGATGGAGGGGAGGATGAATGGAGGATGGAGGAGGAGGGAGGATGGAGGGAGGATGGAGGAAGGATGGAGGAGGATGGAGGGAGGAGGATGAATGGAGGATGGAGGAAGGATGGAGGGAAGGATGGAGGAGGAGGGGATGGAGGGGAGGGGATGAATGGAGGGGATGGAGGAGGGAGGATGGAGAGGGAGGATGAATGGAGGATGGAGGAGGATGGGGAAGGATGGAGGGAGGATGAATGGAGGATGGAGGGAGGATGGAGGGAGGATGAATAGAGGATGGAGGGAAGGATGGAGGAGGATGGAGGGGAGGATGGAGGGAGGATGGAGGGAGAGGATGGAGGAGGATGAATGGAGGATGGAGGAGGATGGAGAGGAGGATGAATGGAGGATGGAGGAGAGATGGAGGAGGATGGAGGAGATAAATGGAGGATGGAGGGGAGGATGGAGGAAAGGATGGAGAGGAGAGGGAGAGATGGAGAGGAGGATAAATGGAGGATGGAGGGAGGATGGATGGAGGATGGAGGGAGGATGGGTGCACGGATGGAGGGAGGATAAATGGAGGATGGAGGGAGGAAGAAGGGAGAGGACAGAGATGGAAGGATGATTAGGGTGGAGAGCAACGGATGAGAGATGGAGAGAGGGATGGAGGGAAGGATGGAGAGGGGAGGAGGGGATGGAGAGAGGGGATGAATGGAGGATGGAGGAGGATGGAGGGGAGAGATGGAGAGAGATGGAGAGGGAGGATGGAGGAGGATAAATGGAGGGATGGAGAGGGAGGATGGAGGGGAAGGATGGAGGAGGATGGAGGAGGATGGAGGGAGGATGGAGGGAGGATGAATGGGGATGGAGGGGAGGATGGAGGGAGGATAGGCCCGTGAGACCACGCAGGCGTCGTTGATCTCTGATGAAAAACATTGAGGTGAAGCTGCAGCACAGACATGAGTGATGTCCTCAGGCGTGGCTGACTGTTTGTTGGTGAAGTTTGTAGCAAGTCATCAAACCGCAGTAAAAATAATGATGTGACATTCATCTGTTGTAGCGAAAAAGTCGAGACCCAACGAGGCGGCGAAGCGAAGAGAAAACAGTTTTCAGAGATTAGGAAGGTGGATTTAGCAGCTGAGGATGACAAGGCCGGGCTGGAGCGTGGCAGATCTGACGGGCAAATACAAGATACAGAGTCGGCCGTCCTCACAGGGAGGCTGGAAAGTCAAGATTTTTTTGGACGTGGCTTAAGCTACAGAAAGATTATCGGGACCTCCTGAACGCCAGGTCACTGTCACCTCGTACAGAGTGAGTCTGTCAGTATGTTCATGAATAAACAAATCTGGGCGCTCCTGACTACGTCACATGTAGGCAGAACAGCCCAACCTGACAGGACAGGTGTGGTCCGCCATGATGAGAAGGCTTCAATGCTTCCTTCATCACCTCCTTTAGCTACGGGCATCCTTTAGGAAAGAAAGGAGGTGATGCCGTCCCCATGTTTTCCATCAAGGTGGTTGGATGCAGGTGTGGTGGTGACAGCACAAACAGTGAGTCTGTCCTCCATCACCCAACAAGCGTATTACATTTCAGGTAACAGAATACAATAGCGTCAGAGATCAGAAGTCAGCGTTTGTACTCACTCACGTCCGACAGCTAGTCAGTAATACACCTTTGTCACAGCGGCCATGTTGTCATCAAGCAGCAGGTAAACACAGGTGTGTTACCTGTGTCAGGCTGCATGTTGTATCTATGAGGAGACATAAACTGTTTTTTGTACCAGGCTGTTCAATGAAAGTCTAACGTTTCTTATCACAGACAGACAAGCGTGAAAGTAAAACATGAACTACTGCTCTGATAAAACTCAGATCCAACATCCAATATAACTGCTCCAACAGAGGGTGGAGGCCAACCTTCATCTGGGAGCTCATATCAACAGACTAAAACCTAAAACCTGGGCCGTAGTCTCTGTGACTATCTACAACTGTCTAAAACCTGGATGTAGTCTCTGTGGCGTCCCCACAGACTGTCCTAAAACTGGATGTAGTCTCTGTGTAAACATGTTTATTTCTGCTGTGAAGTTGGACATTTGAACATGGGGACTTATGGAGACTGACTCAAGTGGACGTTTGAGGAACTGCAGTTCCTGTGTTAGCTTGGTTTTTTGCCTTTTCTGTTTCTGTTGCTGAGGTGAACAGACACATTCAGTGCAGCTCAACAAAAATATAAATTCTTTTTTGTTTATTCTTCACGGAGTGTTCAGGTGAGCGCTGTAAAAACTACAATCTGGAGAAATTCATTCCTCAAGTTACAGTTTGTTTTGATCTGTTGGTGACACTTGTTGTACCTGCAGAATAATCCATCACGACCAACACGTGGTGTATCATGACTGAGGCTGAAAGGTTTTTTCCAATTTGCATTCATGGAAGGATGAGTCATGACGGCACTGTTGTTACAAATCTTAAACATTCATTTTTTATGTTGATCGAAGATGGAACATAACAGCTTGTTGTGTTTTTGAGATGATCTGCGGTCTTAGATTTGTCATCAGACAGACATCAGCCAAATCTTCTGGAACGTCATGGCGGCGCTTAATGAGAACTCAGCCACACTTCAACCAGAAAGTTTCCCTTGGATATTAGCTACCTGAGTAAGCAGTCTAAACCCGTTCAGACTTGGTCTTGTCTCTTGTCTCAACCCTAATCTTCTGGTCTTGTCTCAACCCTTCAAAAGTCTTGGTCTTGTCTTGGTCTTGTCTCAACCCCTCAAAGTCTTGGTCTTGTCTTGGTCTTGACTTGGGTCTCCAACCCCTCAAAGTCTTGGACTTGTCTCAACCCTTCAAAGAGTCTGAGGTCTTGTCTAGGTCTTGACTCAATCCCTCAGAGTCTTGGTCTTGGTCTTGGTCTTGACTTGGTCTCAACCCCTCAAAGTCTTGGTCTATCTTGATGTTAGTCTTGTCTCGGTCTTGACTCCAATCCCTCAGAGTCTTGGTCCCTGTCTTGGTCTTGTCTTATCTCGGTCTCGATGCACTCTGCTGTTGGTCTTGTCTCTGTCTCAGTCTTGTCTTGGTCTTGGTTTAGTTGATCTTGTGTTTTACAGTCATATTTCAGTCTTTTCAAGATAAAAGTGCACATTTTGGGTCGGTCTTTTACTGTGACAGTCAGGACAGCACTGCTGTTTGATCAGCATCTTGATCAGACACACCTGTCAGGTGGATGGATGACCTGTGCACAGGAGGAGCGCTCGCTAACGCTGAACCTGCCTGAGAACTTTAACTTCAGCTCATGAAAATGGGCACAAACAAAAGTCTGTTGAATCTTTTAATGAATCCTGTGGAGGAGCAGAGCCAAACACACCAGAGCTGGAGATGAAACGCTCTCTCTCCTTGTCGTCTGATAAATGTTTTCACATCAGTCTGGGTGGAGTTGGTCCGGCGGGTCAGACAGTCACGCTGCGAATCTGCCTGCTTTGTTGTCACAGCCACAAGAAGAAGTCTCAGATAAGGCTGTGGCTCCCTCTGCTGATCTCAGAGAATCACCTAATTAAAGACTTCGTTGGCCTGGAAGACGACAGACAGGGCCCGATGTCTCCCTCTAAAAATAGACCCCTGGTCCTCCTGGTGCGCCGTACAGTTTTCAGATGGCCTTACGTACACCACACTGCAGGGTACAAAGACAAGCTTCACTGAGTCAGATGGAGACAAATGGGGAGCCTCGGGGCACATCCTCATGCATCACAACCTGGAAGTAAGAGATGTTAGACTTCGTGGATATAAAATGTTCCTAACCCCAACTCACCGGAGAAGACTCAGCCTGTGATCGCTTATCTGTTAAAACTTCACATATATTTCCTTCTATGCGTCTGGATTTCTTCAGTCAGAAACATTTCTGTGCAAAAATAACCAGCGTTTATCCAGCCATCCGAACCTTTCATCACAAAGAAGTAAATGTACAAAAATTATCAGTACAAGAGCAGAAAAACATCGATTTTGAGCTTGCATCGATACACAGTAACCATGCAATGAAATGTCTGTAGATTTTACGATTGCTGCTAAAAAGGCAAGTAAATATGCCGGTATGACTACATACTACATTAATTTATACACAATTTAAAGCAATGTTTTATATTAGAGACTGCTGAATTATACAGTAAATACCGTAATATTTAGATGTCATATTTTACGTTTTTACCCGTCATTCACTGGTTTGGCAGTTTTCACCGTAAAATCCACAGACATTTAAAAATATGAAATAAAACGGCAACCATATACATGAAATCAACAGTACTAACATTCTTTTACTGTAATATTAGAAAATGTTATCGTATTTATTATTACTTTGACACCCTGACAGGTTTTTACGTAAAAACATTTTTTCAGTTATATTTTATGGAAAAAACTTTATTTATCGACATTTTAAGAGAATTTAAACAGAATATTTTATGAGAATGTTAATTATACGTAAATGCTGTAATATTGAATTTAATGGCATATTTTACGGTCTTTTACTATTGTGTCATGTCATAGCAGTTTAGACATTTTAAAATATGGAACCAACTTATTTGGGAAATCAACGGTACTAACATCCTTTTACTGTAATATTGAAAAGATTTTTCATCACGGTAAGCAACACCATACCTGCTGTTTTTACAGTGCATGCAGCGTCTGAGAATCGACATATCTCTTATACAACGGTGTGTATAAGTTGAAAAGTTCGATATACCTGCACCAACTGCAAATCAAATTGTGCCGAGGACGCCGAGCCCTTGTGCTGCAGCAGATAGAGCATTGACCTGATGGAGCTGTACCTGATTCTGCTGCCAGACAGCCAGGTGGATGCTGGGGCCCAGGTACCTCTGTGGCATCATGCAGGTCTGGCTTGGCGGACCCCATAAATCCGGTGGGCCTTTTTGTCCGCAGCACGTGCGTGGAGATGGAACACCTCGGCGGGGCTATAACCAGAGTGTTTAGAGGCGGACCACTCGGAAAGCCTCTGAAGCATTAGAGCTCCTCGCAGATCTGGAAATCACCAGTTCACTGAGTGTCGTGACGTCGGAGGAGTCAAGGCAGGTCAAGTTTCATTTAAGACATGGATGATCCAGTGGCTTCATGTCTGTGCAACTATGAAACAATTAAACACACTGCGAGACGATGCTGCGCAGCACACGAGGATAAATATATTATAAAGTGTGTTTCACAAAAGATAAATAAAGATTTTAAAGAATTTAACTTAATTATTTGTTATGATTTATCATTTATTTATTCAGAAGGAAACTGTCTGTGTGATTTGTCGAGTTTAAATCTGTATTTATTACATACTTCAGTGTTTCTCAAACTTTTTACACCACGCACCACCTCAGAAGATGTTCAGCAAGATTTGTCTGAACCGGAGCTAATGTGGCGTCAAAGCGGTTCTCCTGACGCTGCGTGCATCTGAAACTAAAATATTACAAAAATGTAAAACTTCATTGTTTTTCATTTTGAAATATTGTTGTATTTGCTCCTTTAAAAATGTATTTAAGAGATTTCTCTGTAGCAGTTCCTCTAACGTCCACTTGAGGCTGGCTGCAGAAGTAGTCAGTCTCCATAAGTCCCCATGTTCAAAATGTCCAACTTCACATCACAATATTTACAGCCTGGTACAAAAAACAGTTTTGGTCTCTATATTCATTTCCCGTTCATGACAATTTGTACTGAGGGTGATTATATACAACTCACTGTTCACATTATATTAAAGGCTTAAAGTTAACATTGCGGCCACTTTGATTGACAGGTGGGTGTGGTTACAGGTGGCTTGTTTGAGCAATCCAGGTGTCATTCAGCCACCTCAAACTCCACCGATGATCCGTCTTTGCTCATTTTTAGATTAAAGATAGGACTACTACTTATGGCCGCCACACTGAGCTTCACAACGTCTTCCAGAAGCCTGTGAAGTGCGTCATGGATCATGCGTCCATTGTTTAACCTGTCAGTGGTTTAGACCATTCGCGTGCACAGTGGTTGTTTAGTTGCCTGTTCTTGTGAAGAACCATCAAAAATCAGAATACTCTTTATGAGAGGGGTGCCCTTTTTCCGGAAGTGAGCACTGGACCCTAAATCATCTGTACCGCGCTCCTGGTAGATCTGAATCATAAGATTGTTCTTCTGTTTTAAGCCCTGAGGTGAAGTAAACAGACAGGAAACTCAACTTCACGTCAAATAACTGCAGCCCACTCACACCTGAGCAGAACGTCAGCCTCTGTATCCTGTGTTCCACCCCGACACATCTGCATGTTCACCCAGGCCTGTCTTCAACTCACATGAACTCCTCCTCCCAGAGCTCCACCTGTCAAACTGTCACACACACATGCTAATGCACAAAGACCTGCTGCTGGCTCGCCTCCAGAGAGGAGTTCGAGTATCTGTACAGACTGTCTGCGTGCATGCAGCAGCAACACTAATGGTCAGCTGATGGCAGTGTTGTCTTCCTTTTGCAGATTTGTTTTGTTTTTGTTTTGTTTTAGCCCAAAAGCAACTCTTCACATTTGATAAGAAGCATGAGAGATTCTTGCTGAAGGATTTCAGGAGAACTGGGAGGTGAAAAGGGCACGAGAGCAGATTTAAATGCAAACCTCAGCACCTGCAGTCACACTGAAATAAGCGCGATAATCAGAGAGCTGAGGAAGTAAAACACACTGCTGCAGAGCGCTCAGACAGGACTGAACATCGTGTGTGCTCAGTGCTCTGCACACGCTCAGTCAGTGTTGTGTTATTATATTTAAACTCCTGCTTTCTTGATTATAGTTCTGGCGGTAAACAGGCAGCTCGCGATGATATTCTGCCATATGCTGGACAGTTTGTCCAAATAATAAGATTCAATAATAGCTTTCCATCAGAGTGTGTTCTGCTGCTGATAATTCACCACAGGCTGTTTTTAAAGCAGCCACATGACAATGCATGAAGACATCACACTGTCAGAGGGAACAACAAAAGCTCTGGATGTCTGAAGGCGTTATTGACGCACCATTTGGCTGACCGGCGACGGCGCGGCAGCGGGGAGAACACATGATGGGCAAACAAAGGCTAAGTGGGCCACCAGATCGAGCCAGCGGCTGCGAGGCAGGCCTCACAGGCCAGAAGGGCGGTGACATCTGAAGGAAAGGCTGCGGCTGAGAGACGACACGTTTCAGATTTTACTAAACAATTATCTTACCGCCGCTAAGTCTGTAATCATCTGCACAGTCTGCTTTGAATGTGTGTGAGTGTGTGACAATGTTTGGAAACGGCTCACCCTGATTACACACTCACAGGGAAGAGGTGGAGGTCAGCATCAGTCACAGGTGGAGGTGTAAGTCAGAATGAGCCTACACCCAAACAACAATCAATACTAGACACACATTATTTATTATTTATTTGTATTTAAGTTTGACAATTACTTTAGCAAACTACTAAAAAATTAATAATAAATTAAAATAATAATAACTAAATAAAAAATAAATAAAAGTAAAATAATATGAAAAATGATAATGATAATACAATGAAATAAAACGAATAAATTAATAAAAATATGGTAAAAGCATTTTTTTAAAAAGTAGAAATTAATAGTGTAGATAATTAAATAAATAATTAAATAAATAAATAATGTAGTTCAAGTAAAGTCAGTTTGTTTTTAAAATGATAAATTTCAGTTTATTTTGAAAAACGTTCAGAGATGTTAAATATGATTATTAAATATTTTGTGGTCACATAAATAAAAAAATAAATATTTATTTAAACTCACTGACTTTGATGACGTCATGAGGTGTGATCAAACAATAACCAGCTGATCGATTATTGATGACACTTTGGACACATTTCCCAGAATCCCCTCTGATTGTAAGCAGTTATGACGTGTGCTTGATCTGGATCTGGATCTGGATCAGGATCCAGGATCAGGATCTGGATCTGGATCGTGGTTGTGGGGGTTGTTTGGAGGCTCATGCTGGTTCACACCTCTCCTGTGCGCTCCGGCAGTGCTGCCTCCTCCCCCTCCCCTCCCCTCCTCTCCTCCTCCCTCCCCTCCTCCCCCCTCCATACCCTCCTCTCCTCCCCTCCTCCCCTCCTCTCCTCCCCTCCTCCCCGTCCACAAGTCATGGCGGAACTGTAAGTCCAGGACGAGCAGGAGTCCACCCCGTCCTCTTCAGCCTGGTTTTTGTACATAGTTATTTATTTGTCCGCAGCTGTCCCGCATCCAGCCCGCAATGACCCGCTGGATTCCCACTAAGAAAGAGAAGTACGGAGTGGGTGAGTGCAAACAGGCGCGTCGGTGTTTTTCTGTTGTTGCTGGAAAAAGTCTCCGAGTGACTCCCGGAAAGTTCAGGGCACTTTGGAGACACGCGTGCCCGCTGCTGGAGCTCCATGTCGGGCTCAAACTGCCTCGGCTGGGCGGTGTTCCGTGTCTGAGCTCCGTGGAGGGCTGTTGTGGATGTTTGGTGTCCATGATAAGTGCTGGTGGAGGAGGTGGAGGTGTGGAGGAGTTCAATGAGCATACCAGTCATTCTTGTGTGTGTTGATCTATCTGAGCTGACTTGTTGGGAATTGAAGAGAACTTCATGGAAGGTGCCTTGAAGACCCTTCAAGGACTCCTGGAGGGCCCCACATTAGAGCCGAGCTCTGTCCCAGAGTACACTTATACTTATTATAGTTACATTATATATTATATATACTATAATTTATTTATGTACACTACTTTGATC
The DNA here is from genome assembly GCA_028641955.1 of Protonibea diacanthus. Lineage (NCBI taxonomy): Eukaryota > Metazoa > Chordata > Actinopteri > Sciaenidae > Protonibea > Protonibea diacanthus. The sequence goes on from CM053985.1 coordinate 25,825,229, forward strand.
TCTACCGTCTTTCTGATGGTACTTCCTGTTGTTCCTGTAAACAGTGTGGTTATATCTGTACATGATATATTCAACCTGTGTGGGTGTTAATCTGAGCCGACACAGGAAGTGCAGTTCCTCTAACGTCCACCTGAGGCTGGCTGCAGAAGCGAGTCAGTCTCCATAAGTCCCCATGTTCAAATGTCTCTATAGTTTGAGGAGCTTTTATATCATCGCTATGCTAAAAACTGTAAGTTTGGACTGTTTCATCTGGACTGCATTAAGGTGCGGCCCCCGTCATATACTGTGTGTGTGTGTGTGTGTGTGTGTGTGTGTGGGCTATCAGGTCGTCCTCCACGCCCTGAAGGCAAATCGACACAACAGGTCGGCTGGATGAGAAATTCCTTTCAGGTTTTCGCTGTAATGACTTTATTGTCGTCGGTTTTTACCTGACTGACTCACCGTGAAGATCTTAAAGCTGCAGACGCTCAGGCAGTGTTTCCTGGTGTGCAGCAGGTGTGTGTGTGTGTGTGTGTGTGTGTGTGTGTAGTGAATCAGAGCCCGCCACTGAAAATACCTCGGCTGTCTCATCTAGCCTGCCTCGTCCTCTCGTCTCGTCTCCGTCCACTTTCTTTGTTGCTGTTGTGACTAAAAACAGTTTTAACCCACAAATCCAGGTGGAGGCCCCGCAGCACAAACACCTCCCCCCTTCCCTCCCTCGTCTCCTCGTCTCCTCCTATGTGACCTTGTTTCAGCAGCTGATGTTGAGGAATTTCTCCCGTTAATCCCTCCAGATCCCCGTACGGCGTTCAGAAACTGTTGATTGTGTGGACGTTCTCCTGCCGTTGCCTCAGAAACATTGTGGAGTGACTAACGCTGCACGTAATCCTTAAAATGCCATCGGACCCTGTACAAGGTCTGACATTTTTAATCCGATTAGTCAACCCAGAGCTGCGCCCGAAATACAGGCGACTATGTTTAGGGATGAAAGAAGAGATCGTAAGGTTTCTGATGATATCGGTAATATCATGCTCGCTAACAGGGAAATGTGGATAATGCACGGCTTAAGATATCACAGCCTTTAATGGTGAATATGTGACAGCACTATAACAGCAGACAGAGAGCTGCTGAGGAACACGTGGTCCGCTTTAATGCACTACAAGACGAGCAAGTCTTAATTAAAGCTTCAGGACAAGGTCTCCTTAATGAGCGGCTCGTGTTTACATGAATTTTAACAAAGCACAGATAGAAGAGGCCGTTTGTTATTGACGGCCTGCATATTTAATGTTATATGTTTAAGGCCAATGCCTTCGCTGAATAACAGGAATTCAGGGAGACATCGTTGGTGCCGCTACTCTCTTCTTAGCTTCCTCTGTCAGCGTCCTCTTCGCTCTCCTCTCCTCTGCCATTATGTCCATAGAAGCTGCTGTGGCCACTTGTCCAGCTCTGGTTCTGGCACGACACCGGTGCATTGAAATCTCCTGCTCTGAGTTCCCAGTCCAGAAAGTAATGTTACAGCTAACTGTAGCTGCTGTTAGCTAATGTTAGCTAACAGTAGCTACAGTTTGCAGCAGTTTTCCATTACTATGCAGCAGCTCCTTGTTTAGTCACTTTTTTCTCCTCTTAGCTTCCTCTGTCAACGCTTCACGTCTATAGAGACTGCTGAGCCCGGTTGCATTACCCGCTCTGCCAGCTCCGGTTCTGGCACGACACTGGCTCTGCGCCCAGCGTGCAATACTAACTAACGTTAGTCCAAAGTCAAAGCTAACATTACTGCAGCGCATGTGAAACATGTTGTCATATTGTGGTATTAGCTGGCTAACGTTAACACGTTTGCTAATGCAGACAAATTGCTAGCTAGCTAACGTATCAACATCCTGTCTAAGGTGGATAACGTCAGCTGATTCATCCCGACTCCTGGTTTGCTTGCTAATGTTATCACTAGTAAACAGTATGAGTGGATAAGTTATTTATAGCTTACAAAATGAGTTCAGCAGCTAACATGATCCATGATGCTAACTTGATGTATTGTCCAGCTCCTGTTCTGGCACAACACTGTGAAAACCTCCTCCTCCCAGCACTTTAAAGCTCTTTTTGCTATTTGTGTAAATAAATACACTCCCCCGCTGCTCTGAACTCACAATCAGGGCAGCCTGGCTAACAAACTGAGCTAACATTAGCTAACAGAAGCTACAGTTGGCAGCAGTTTACTTCACTGTCCATCAGGAAACTCTGTAAATCACCGAGCGCTGAGGCACGAACACTACTATGTGCATCACATCACATTTGATTAAGCTGCATACTGGGCCATGATTGGCTGATAAGGTTGTGATGTCACAGTTAACAGTTACATTTGACCAGTTGCAGGCAGCGAACACGTGAAGTTTAACGTGCTACATGTTCTATAATGTAGGCATCATGATGCCAAACCACGTCTGGCCTGCCTCTTGCACTTGCTGTGGTTGGTGTGTGAAACGTTTAGACAGCCACAACTTCCTCTTTGTAATATTGTGAAATAAGTTTCTTCAAAAGTGTGAACAGCTCCAAGTTTTTTTTGTTTTTTTTTGTGTGGGCGTCTGATTTGAAAAACAAACCTAAAGATGTGGAGATTTTTTTCAGCCTCCACAGATCATAATATCACATATTTGTTCATCTTACAGTGTCACACTTGTAGAAATGTGTATTTGTTGTGATTTATCAGAGTGTAGTCCCTCTGTGGGACCAAACATCAACAATAGAGGCTGAGCCTGCTTGCCCAGCTTCGGTTCTGGCACGACACTGGTGCACTGAAGGCTCCTCCTAACTGTAGCTGCTATTAGCTAATGTTAGCTCAGCGGCTACTTGATTAGTCACTCCTTCCTCTTCTTAGTTTCCTCGGTCAACACCCTCTTGTTTTGCTTAGCCTCTGCCATTAGCGATGTCCATAGAAGCTGCTGAGCTCGGTTGCATTGCCCGCTCTGCCAGCTCCGGTTCTAGCACAACACTGGTGTATTGAAGGCTCCTGCTCTGAGCTCCCAGTCTAGAGAGTAACAGCTAACTGTACTTACTAGCATTAGCTAACCGCAGCAGTTTACATTACCATACAGTGGCTTTTTCCCTTCTTAGTTTCCTCTGTCAGCGTCCTCTTCGCTCTCTTCTCCTCTGCCATTATCCATAGAGGCTGCTGAGCCCAGTTACATTGCCCGCTTGCCCAGCTCCTGTTCTGGCATGACACTGGTTGGCATTGAAAGCTCCTGCTTTGAATTCTCAGTCTAGAGAGTAACGTTAGCTACTGTTAGCTAACAGCACCTACAGTTTGCAGCAGTTTACATTACCATGCAGCAGCTACTTCTTTCCTCTTCTTAGCTTCCTCTTCTTGCCATTAGCGATGTCCATAGAAGCTGCTGAGCACGGTTGCATTGACCGCTCTACCAGCTCCTGTTCTGTCACAACACCAGCTCTCACTCCCTGACTGGGCCTGTGAACCTCCTCTTCCTCTTCCCCGTGGTACAAACACTCACGCTCCCCCTCTGTGGTGTGTGAGTTACATGACAGCTGCAGAAAGAGTTCATCGTTTTCCTTCTGTTAAACGTTAGCAGGGCTTTAAGTGAAATTAAAAGATGTCCACTCTGGTTTTCTTTTTTTTTCCACTCCTCGCTCTGAACTTGAGAGTTAACTTTGTGATTTATGGATAACCTATAAGGACTTATTAGCTGGAGCACAGTTTTAAGAGGTACAGATCGTTTTTGGCTGTCTAGACAGGAGACGAGAGGAGGCGAAAGGCTTTTCTGCCGAGGCCTTTATGTTTTGAAAATGTCCTGCCCGAGGAGAATTGGCTGGAAAACAACCTTTTTAATAGACTCGCTTTTACGTAATGGAATTTAGTGAAGATGCCGTGGCTCTGCCTGCTTTGCACTGGTTCGAATACAAGATGATTCATTCAGATTATGACACAGATAGTTGTTTATGTAATTCCTCTGACCTTTTTTTTTCATGATGATGTTTTTATGTCGCTCGGCCGTGCACGTCAGTCATCAGTGTGTTTGTGCGGCTCGTGTCGCCTCCGTTACCGCCGCTATTATTTCATTTTCTCTCACATTGGATTGAAGTTTTCCTGCTGAGAGTCGGAATGAATTCACAGGCCTGTTTCCTGGACTATTGTGTGTCTGAGGAGTCGTTGCTAGGCTGCTGTCTTCGCTTTATTTCATCAGATGTCATCGTCAACAGCACGGCCGTGTTTGTGTTGTCGCCTCACAGCAATCCACCCGAGCTCTTCCTGTGTGGAGTGACTGTAAATTCAACGTGCAACACAGGAAGTGCAGTTCCTCTAACGTCCACCTGAGTCAGTCTCCATAAGTCCCCATGTCCAACTTCACAGCAGAAATAAACATGCTTACACGGAGATTATGTCCAGGTTTTAGACAGTCTGTGGGGACGTCACAGAGACTACGTCAACGTTTTAGACAGTCTGCAGGGACGTCACAAAGACTACATCCAGGTTTTAGACAGTCTGTGGGGACATCACGGAGACTACGTCCAGGTTTTAGACAGTCTGCGGGGACGTCACAAAGACTACATCCAGATTTTAGACAGTCTGCAGGGACATCACGGAGACTACATCCAGGTTTTAGACAGTCTGCAGGGACATCACGGAGACTACGTCCAGGTTTTAGACAGTCTGTGGGGACGTCACAGAGACTACGTCCAGGTTTTAGACAGTCTGCAGGGACATCACAGAGACTACGTCCAGGTTTTAGACAGTCTGTGGGGACGTGACAGAGACTACGTCCAGGTTTTAGACAGTCTGCAGGGACATCACGGAGACTACATCCAGGTTTTAGACAGTCTGCGGGGATGTCATGGAGACTACGTCTGTGGTGTTGATATGAGCCCTGTGATGAAGGTTGGCCTCCACCTTTCTGTCACTCTCCACCCTCTGTTGGAGCAGTTGCAGGTGATGGATGGATTTTATCAGAGCAGTAGTTCATGTTTTACTTTCACACAGTCGGTGATGAGTAACGATAGATTCTCATTGAGTGTGTCGAGCTGCCAGCAGCTGCTCGGACTGTTCAGCCGTGCTCTTCTTTAATTGTTTTCTAATCTGCCTCCATCATAGATCATTTTAATTTGAGATCAGTGTTGGAGTGACTCAGACCTGAAGCTCGACTTGAATCTGCAGCAGCTCCGGCTCTGTGTTTAAGACGGGGAGTGTGTCGGAGTCGTACAGCTGAGCCGGCCTGTTGCCTTTAGTTTGGACCGTGTGGCATCACGACGCGCTCGGCCGGGTTCCTGCCACCGGCTCACTGCCAGGCTGTTGCCGGGCTCGGACACTGTGTCAGAGCTGCTGAATGGACCATTGTCACTCTCGGCATGATCAGAGGCAGATGTCATTCCTTCAGCGCACGCTTCATTCAGCGCTGTTCTGGCTGCACAAGTTATTTCCTGGTGAAGACAGAAAGTAAACACATAAACCATCCTGGTTTGTTACTCAACACAGGAAGAAAGTGTCTGTAGTTCATTCAGGTGTCATATACAGACAAAAAAAGCAACATGAACAGGAAACAGTTTAATTAAAGAAATATGCAGAGAATATCTGACATGTAGTATCCACAAAACAGTGTTTATTTTATATGTTACATGTTTTAACCTTTTATTCATCCTCCATGAATAATCCTCCATTTTATTCAATCCTCCGTGTCCGTGAAGTCTTGCTTGGCTGTCAACATGCTGTTAGCTTGTTTTAACTTGTTGTTAGCTTGTTTTAGCCTGTTGTTAGCTTAGTTTGTTATCTAGTTATCTTGTTGTTAGCTTGTATTAGCATGTTGTTAGCTTGTTATTGAGTTTTTGGTCTGTTGTTAGCTTGTTTTAGCCGGTTGTTAGCTTGTTATAGTGTTTTTGGCTTGTTGTTAGCTTGTTTTAGCCTGTTGTTAGCTTGTTTTAGCTTAGAGAAGTACAGTACAGTTGTCATGAACGGGGAAATTAGCTATAGAGACCAAAACTGTTTTTTGTACCAGGCTGTAAACATGTTTATTTCTGCTGTGAAGTTGGACATTTGAACATGGGGACTTATGGAGACTGACTCACTTCTGGAGCCAGCCTCAAGTGGATATTAGAGGAACTGCACTTCCTGTGTTTGTTCCTCTTTAAGCGATGTCTATAAAAAGTTATTCCAGCTTTTGGCATTTATTTAAAACTTTAAATGAAACTCAAAATCTTGAAATGAATCATTTTCAAACGTTTGTATCTTTTAATGAAATATTTGAACAGGGTTGGTGTCACACTTTCTTTTGTGGATGCTGATTGAGATTAAATAGTTCCTCAGTGTTACTTCTTAGCCGCGTCGGCCTCCACCTTCAGGAGTCCGCGGGCCGCTCACCACGTCCCCGTGCACTGAGCTCAGTTTGGCCAAATGTGTTTGAAGAGCGGTTGCATACAGTCCTGTTTAAGTTTTGGTATTCAGACTGAGGTGTGATAAGCCGAGCCAGTCGAAGCGTGCTGTGAAATCCAGCCTCAGGCAGCGAGCATTATCACCATGCAAGTCGGGGCAGAGTTCTGCTCATAGCTCCTCTATCTGTCTGTGCTTATTGCAGCTCCCTCAAGTCATGACAAAGACCTTTGCTACAGTATTGTTTGCCAAGGTTTCTCTTTTGCAATGCAGTCTTCCTCCTCCTGCACCGCGCCGTGCGCTGGTTGGAGAGTTACAAAAGAGGAGAGATGGGAGTCGCCTCCAGGAAGGCTGTTAGGTTGATAAAAAGTGAGTGAATGCAAAGGGCAGGGCTCGTAGGTGAGCCAGCTGGCAGACGCCGGACCTGCAGAGTGTAACTATTGACCAAAGGCCGCCACGGCGGTGCGATCATATCAGAGGAGGAGGAGGATGTGACGCCGCCGTCCTCCTCCACCTCCACCTCCTCACTTTTTTAAGCTACCTGCTGCAGCTCGGCACCATTTACTGCAACGCTGAGCGCAGCCTCAGGGCGTCCGTTTCAATTAAGAATCGTCAAAACGGTTTAACGCTTTGAGTTTCTGCTGCACACACACACACACACACACACACACACACACACACACACACACATAAAGGCCTGCTGTTAGAGAATAAATCACACATCAAGATCCTCTGTGCTCGTGAGTCCAAGTTCTGCGGCGTGGAGGTGAATTGGTTTCCTCTGATCCAGAACTTTTCTGAAAAACAGAGCCGCTCCTCTGTGCACTGAGTGATTGGACAGGGATTTGGGGTTTTTCTTAATCCGCTGGACCTCGAGGAGGAACAAAACTCGTCAGTCAAACTGTCATTTCATCTCCAGTGTTTTCTCTTTTTATTATTATTAAATGTTGTGTGTGTGTGTGTGTGTTTCCTGTAACGAGACGCTCCTTCTTTTGTCCTTCCAGCCATCTACAATTATGATCCCAGTGGCGAGCCGGAGCTGTGTCTGCAGGTGGGCGACACGGTGCACATACTCGAGAAATTGGAAGGTGAGTGAGCTCGAGCAGGCCTCGACGCGTCCCTCCTTTCCTTCCCGCTCTGCAGCGTGCCGGCACAGGAACCGCAACGTAATGTAATGTGGGAGCGACCGCTCGATATGCTATGCATCATGATGTAAATGAGTCCACAGCATTGTCCCGCTGTCATCGCTCCTGTCGTCCACCGACTCTGTATTAATTTTGTGTTTCCTCAGGCTGGTACCGAGGCTACACGCTACGCAAGAAATCACAGAAGGTACAAGCATCATTAGCACTCCACACTGTAAGAAATGTCTGCAGGTTTTACGGTGAGAAACTGCCAAACAATGACAGTAAAAGACTGTAAAACGTGCCATGAAGTATGACTGTTTTTTTATGTGTACAGTCATATTTCCAAACCTTTATTTACACGACATTTTAAGTGAATTTATCCAGAATGAAATCGTATTTTATGTTGTTTTATGTTATGTTAGTTTATGTTATTTTACAGTTAATTTACAGTAAAACACCGTAATATTGTAATTTTTCTCTGTAAGATCTACAGACAATTTAAAATATAATAAAATAAAACACCAACCTTAAACATTAAACCAACAGTACTAAAGTAAGAAATGTATCCAGAATAAAATAATATTTTATATTAAAGACTCTTCATTATACAGTAAAACACTGTAATATTTAAAGGTATATTTTACAGTCTTTTACTGTCATAGTTTGGCAGTTTTTCACCATAAAATCTACATCTACATTTTAAAATTAACTTCAACCTTAAACATTAAATCAACAGTACTAACATGCTTTTACCTTTTACAGTGTTATTATCCTGTATCCTGTAAATATATGTATCCTGATTACCTGTTTGTTTCCTTCAGGGCATTTTCCCAGCGTCCTACATCCATTTAAAGGAGGCTACAGTCGAGGGAACAGGGTGAGCTCACGTGTCCGTAAACGCATCGTGCTGATAATCCACTTTGCTTTTGGTTTGCCGCCCTGCCTTGTCATTTGCCAATAACGCAGCGGTGCACTTGTAATTATCATAAGTGAGTATTCAGCAATGCCTCTGCTGGGCCGTGTGATGGAAGACGTCCAGCTGTTTATCATGTGTACAAATGCAAATGATACGACATGATCTGTGAGTTTCTAACGACTTATTTCTCCTCGTTAATTAGCCAGCAGGAAATAATCATCCCGGCAGATTTGCCCCTGGTGCAGGAGCTCGGGGCAACTCTGAGGGAATGGGCGCAGATATGGCACAAACTCTTCGTGGTACGTGCCTCTCATCGGCCTCTCGTGTTTGAGTCTGACACTGGCCGTCGTACCTGTGATAAATGTTTTGTTGTGTGTCTGACAGGCAAACAGAACCACCCAGTTCAGGAGTGTTCAGCAGATGGCGTACAGCCTCATCGAGTATCGATCTCAGATAGTGTCGGGAACGCTGCCTAAGGACGACCTTGTGGAGCTGAAAAAGAAAGTCACAGCAAAGATTGATTATGGAAACCGGTACGCCTGCTCGTTGTACTGCAGGAGACAAACTCCACTGTAAAGTTTGATTTGCTGGAGCTGACGTCTGTCTGTGTGAACTCTCAGGATTCTGGGTTTGGACCTCGTGGTGCGAGACGAAGCAGGAAACACTCTGGATCCCGACTGGACCAGCACGGTCAGCCTGTTTCGAGCTCACGAGACGGCGTCCCGCAGCGTGGACGACAGGATACAAGAAGAGAAGGCACGGTTTCAGATCGGTCTGAGGGTTTCCTGCAGCAGCTGTCTCTTTCGAATAACATCTGTGCCCTCGTTTGTTTTCTGCAGACTCGGCTCCAGAACCTGGAGATGAGGCGTCAGACGCTGTTCAGCACCGTGCACACCTACAGCCTGCTCATGAACCTGAAGAACTTTGTGTGCAACATCGGAGAAGACGCCGAGCTGCTCATGTCTCTGTACGACCCCGACCAGTCCGAGTTCATCAGGTTCGCTCATCAAGTTCTTTTAAATTCACAATCAAAGCGTCGAGTTCAGTGCTGGAATCAGTACAGTTGTCATGAATGGGGAAATTAGCTATAGAGAAACATGAATTTTAACATGGGGACTTATGGAGACTGACTCACTTCTGCAGCCAGCCTCTAGTGGACGTTAGAGGAACTGCAGCTTCCGTATCAGCCACAGAGGGTCTCTTGGATTAAACATGTTAATTAGCAAGCATTAGACATGCTGCTAGGCTAACTATTACATTTGGACAGAGCCAGGCTAGCTGTTTCCCTCTGTTTCCAGTCTTTATGCTAAGCTAAGCTAACCGACTGCTGGCTGTAGCTTCATCTTTAACGCACAGACATGAGAGCGGTGTCAGTCCTCTCATATGACTTGCATCATGAAAGCAGCCTGCAGGGATCAAAAGGTTCTCACATCTCTGCATCTGATAAAAGTTCTGACATTAGTTTATTTTTAAGTTTTCCTCCTCAGACGACCTGATATCCATCTGTGATGTTTTTCTATTTAAATTCATGCAGCGAGAACTTCCTGGTGCGCTGGGACAGTATGGGGATGCCTAAAGAAATTGAAAAACTCAACAACCTGCCAGCGCTGTTCACGGTGAGTGAGTCCCTGTGTTCTCCTCCTCTGCTTCCTCGGAGCGAAACAATCCGACGCCTGAAATCTGTGACAAAGGGAGCCGATCTGCTGCTGGAACGCTCCCTAATTGACTGAGAAGTCTGAGTGAATGGCTCGCGTTCACGGCACAATCTGAATACATTGGCTCCATTATAACGCTGCTGTTTATGTTAATGACACAGTCAGCACTTCCACTGCAAACAAGGCGGGAACGCCAGCCGAGGTTTGACAGTATTTATACAAAATAGTAGTAAAGTCTACTAAAAATACAGAATCAAACACCAACTGCTAAGTCCTAACATCCTTTAACTGTAATATTAGAAAAGGTTATACCGTATTTATTACGGCAAAATTCATACAACCACAGCTGACTATTATTATTTATATGCCAGGGAAGGGAATTTATACCGAATAAAGTAGTATTTTAGATTAAAGACTGTTAATTATACAGTAAAATACTGTAATATTTAATGGCATACTTTACTTTTACTGTCATTGTTTGGGAGTATTTCACTGTAAAATCTACAGACGTTTTAAAATATGGAATAAAACACCAACTACTAACATCATTTTACTGTAATATTAGAAAAGGTTATGCTGTATTTATTATGACAAAATTCTGTTTTTTACGGTTTATTTTATGGCAAACCTTTATTTATACATTTTAAGTTAATTTAATCAGAATAAAGTAGTACTTTAAATTAGAGACAGTTAATTATACAGTTAAACACCGTAATATTTAATGACATAATTTACTGTTTTTTACTGTCATGGTTTGACAGTTTTTCACCATAAAATCTACAAACATTTTAAAATATGGAATAAAACACCAACCTTAAACGTGAAATCAGCAGTACTAACGTCCTTTTACTGTAATACGTATTACGGTAAAATTCTGTTTTTTATCGTAACAACAAGTTTGTTTGTTTTTTTTACTTTTTAAGTCTGAAGGCCAAACCTTTATTTACATGCCATCTTTTAATGAGAACAAGATAGTATTTTAAATTAGGGACTGTTAATTTCACAGTAAAACACTGTAATATTTAAAGGTATATTTTACGGTCTTTTGCTGTCATAGTTTGGCAGGTTTTCACAGTAAATCTACAGATGTAATGTATCCAGAAGCATGTGTGTTTCAGTAGAGTTGTTTGTTGTTTCTTTAATCTGTGATGACTCAGCATTATTTTATGATTTAATACTGTAAATATCTGACACGCTGTGCATAACGAGGTGCCATGTTTGAGCTCTCACCCTTTAATATTCACCATCTGCTGCACATAACAACAGCACGCCTCCTTTTTTTGTAACGTAATGCATCTTATCGCTCGGCACGCCACAATAAATCACGTCTGTGCCCGTCCAGGACCTGAGCAGCAGCGACCTGATGAGGCAGCGACTCTTCCTGGTGTGTCAGATCATCCGAGTGGGCAGCATGGAGCTCAAAGAGGGCAAGAAGCACACCGGAGGGCTGAGGAGGCCTTTCGGCGTGGCCGGTGAGCAGACGTCCGAATGTTTGTTTAAGCTATACAAAAAGTCAGTCGTCTCCGTCGAGGTGTTAAAAATGAAAGAATGAAATGGGAACACCTGCTTCATGACCTAGAAAACGCCTCCATCGCTCTGCCTCGGCGACGGAGTCAGTGGAAATTGGTTTAGCACCCGTCTTTTTTTGTTTTTCGGCCAGATGATTAGTGGGTTTGATGAGGAATGGTTTCCTCTGCCGCTCCAGCAAATGGACTGAAACCAGAGTCAGAAAAGAAAGAGTTTAATCCGCCTGAGCCAGGAAAGAAAACGAGAAAGACGTTTGGAAAAAGAGGCAACAGGTTCCAGAGTTAGAGAGTTTTATGAACAGTGTTCAGCTCATGTTGTGTTTCTTTTTGCGTCTGCTAAATGAGCACCAACAGTGTGTCGTGTTGTCTGTCTGCAGTGATGGACATCACAGACGTCGCCCATGGCAAAACAGACGACGAGGACAAGCAGCACTTCATCCCCTTTCAGCAGTGAGTCGCCTCGTGTTGTTATTGTCTGTCTGTTTCGTGACGCTCGAGCACAAACGATGAGAAATGAGCTGCAATAGGACTGCAGCTCTGCTCGCACACACGAGGACGGATATAAAGTCCTTGAGTCTCAAAGACGCTTCAAGGCCGCGGTTTGTAGCTGCAGCAGCTGCACGGCGGGAGGATGAGGACGCTAAATACGTTCACAGAGATCCCCAAAATACCTCCACTGATTCTCGACATCTGAGAGTTTCTTCAGGTGTAACTGGATTAGTCTGTGCGCGCCGTGTCAGGAGCGTCGAGCGTTTGAATCCTGAAATAACGTTCATGCTTCCTGTTTCCTCAAAGTTTCCTCGATGTTCTCATTCGACGTTCTTCGAGCGTTCCTCAGAAAGACAAATTGTGCCACAGAACGAGCTCGACCAAAACTTTAATCTTGAGCAGCCGCAGGCGACACAGAGCTAATTAATCCTCTGATATGTGGACGACGAAATGTCTCCAGGAGACGAACCTGAAGACACGACGGACGACGTCTCACCGCGTCGTGAGCTCGATGAAACGATGCCAGGCAGCTGCTGTTACACAAAACATGCCTTCTACAGGTCCTTGAAATCCTTGAAAGTTTGTAAATCTGAGGGGGCAAATATCATAGCCATGAATGCTTTTCAAACTTGAATTGAAAAGGTCTTGAAAGTGCTTGAATTTATTAGTTAGTTCTTGATTTTTATCTTTTATCTTCACATTTTCTAACGTTACGTTTGTGATGCATCATAACATGAAGTAAAAAACACTCAGCGCCTCACACTGTGCCGTGTTGGGTAGCTGAGTTTGAGGGAACTGGGCCTGGAAAGTCCTTGAATTTGATGTTTAAGAAGGTGTAAGAACCCTGACAGTCGTTCAAGGTTTGCATTAATTGGTTTTGATGTTCGGCCATAAATCAGGACATGTCAAAACATGGTCTCTACATGTCCTTTAAATCCTTGAAAGTTATTGAATTTATACTTTTCATACTTTTCTGTTCGTTCTTGATTTTTATCAAATTCCTTCATCCTTGTTATAAAAACACTCGATGATTCATCGGTAACTAACCTTGATCCGAGTGTCTGACTGTGCCGTGTCGGGGAGCTGAACTGGGCCTTGAAAAGTCCTTGAATTTCTCACCTTTTTAAAAAGATGTGAGAAGCTTTCTGAATGTTTCAGCGGGCTCTTGGTTCAGCGTTTTGGAGGCGATGATATTTACTCGTGACTCCTGGGTTAAATGTTTTCCAGGACAAATTAAGAGTCGAGCTGCAGATTTATTTGATTGTTTAACTTTCAGAGAACTGAAACAAAAAACTGTCGAATATTTTCTCCATTCTTCATCAGAACATTCGTTTATCGTGACCTTTTCTTTGTTGTCATTAATTTGTAATTATCCAGTACACAATTACCAGCGAGCGTTGATGAATAATGAATTCGTTTGTCGAGCTTGTTCTGTGGCACAATTTGTCTTTCTGAGGAACGCTCGGAGAACGTCGAACGAGAACGTCGAGGGAACTTTGAGGAAACAGGAAGTGCGAATGTTATCTCAGGATGTTTCAAACACTCGATGCTACGACGACATGCTAAACTAAGATACCAAACATATATATATATATTTAGCATCAGAATGTTAGCATTCTAGCTAGTAACTGCACAACACTGGTCATCTAGTGACATTCCTCCCGGACCTTGTGCTAATTAGCAAATGTTAGCATGCTAACATGCTAAACTAATATAGGAAACATGGTAAAAAAAATCTATTTTTAGCATCAGAAAGTTAGCATGAATAGTTAGTAATCTGTTACTGTTGAACCAGTCATCTAATGACAGACCTTAGCTACACTCTGACCGTGCTAATTAGCAACTAATAGCAATGCTAAACTAAGACACCAAACATGGTAAAAATATATCAGAATGTTAGCATGTATAGCTAGTAATCTGTCACTGCCCCACCACAGGTCGTCTAGTGTGACGAACCTTGTGCTAATTAGCAGATGTTAGCATGCTAAATTAAGATGGGAAACAGGTGTTATTCTAGCTAAATGTTAGCATTTAGCTCAGAGTACGGCCTATTTTTAGCTGCTGCTGCTCAAACTGTATATTTGTATTGAACACGTTGGTGGTGTTTCCACATGAGCTCCGTCACTGCTGTGGAAGTCACTTGAAGTCAGCGGGCTGTGTGGCAGGATAATGGTGCCATCTTGTCTTCACACCGTCCGTTTGTCCGTCCGTTTGTTTGTCACCTGTCGGAGACGCCGGCGGCTCGTTCTCATCTCGATGCTTCCTCCCTCTCTCTGCCAGGATAGCGATGGAAACCTACATCCGTCAGAGGCAGCTCATCATGTCTCCGCTCATCCCGTCTCGAGTCATCGGAGAGAACGAGCCGCTCACCGCCGTCTTCAACAAAGTCATCGCCACGCGGGAGGTCAACCACAAAGGCCAGGGTAAGAATGAGGCGCGGCCCCCCGCTGTGATTTCCCGGGGTCGCTCCAGATTGACCTTTTTTTGTTGTTTTGTGGGGAATAAATGATGTGTGATGGATCCGTGAAGGTGTGTTTGCCTCATTGAATTCCTTTACATGTCTGCTGGCAGGACTGTTTGTGACTCTGAAGCTCCTCCCGGGAGATCTCGCCCAGGTCAGGAAGGACTACCCTCACTTTGTGGACCGCAGCACGGCCATCGTCAGGAAAATGGGCTTCCCGGAAATCATCCTCCCAGGTGGATGAAAGTCTTTGTCGCTGGGCATTGTGTGTCGTACGCCCTCGTCATGCGAGGGGCAGAGCCTGATGGTGTGTTGTCCTCTCTCCAGGAAACGTGAGGAACGATATCTACGTCACCTTGCTGCAGGGAGAGTTCGACCGTGGGAAAAAGAAGACCCCGAAAAACGTGGAGGTCATACTGAGCGTGCACGATGAAGAAGGCAATCCTGTGGAGGTAAAAACAGAGCAGGCAACGCAACAAATGAGCTTCATTTATTCATTCATGATTAAGTTCATCAAGCATTCGTGATCCTCAGAGGATGAACCTCTGTCTGAGGTTGATATTAGTGAAATGTCTCAACAACTATGAACTAAAATCAGTTTTCAAACTAACGAAGTCCCTCCAGATTCAGTGGTCACTATGTTATGTTTAGCGCTAATTAGCAGGCTAACATGCTACGCTAAGGTTACATTCAGACACGATCAGGCGCTATGGTGGTGTTTGCATTTAGCATACTAATGTTAGTATTTAGCTTAGCCTCAGGGAGCTGCTTCCTCTTCATCTGTCTTTGACTATGCTAGCTATGGCATCTTTTTTTATCAATGACTAATAACTGCACTCATTGTGTTCAGGATGTCTTAATTATGAGACATTGTTCACAGATTTTCTTTTTAAAAAAAATGCAAAAAAAGAAGTTTAACATTGATTTGAGATGTTAAATATCAGATTAACTCTGGATCAAAGCTCATAATATCTTTAATCTAACAGTATTTGCTAGAAATCTTTGTAGTTTTTGAGATTTTAATCGGAAATATCAAAATGTCTCTCAGCTCTGCAGAATAGAAGAAAAAGCAACAAATTACAGAGTAACAGTCAGAGTGTGAGTCTGAACTGCCTGTCCTGTCCTGGACGTGCTTTCCTTGAATGTTTTTGAAAAACCTTCACTGCAGCCTCAAACTTTGACCGACTTGAACTCTGTAAATTCTGTGAAGGAAATGATAAAACTCCACTGTGGACGCTAACCTCCACCCTCCACCCTCCATCCTCCATCCTTTTCTATAGAAAGCGATATTTCCTGGAGCCGGCTACGATGGTATCACCGAGTACAAGTCTGTCATTTACTACCAGGTGAAGCAGCCTTGTTGGAACGAAACAGTCAAGGTAAGCTCGTGTCAAGGACCCTCGAGAGCGGCTCGTATCTCATGTGCTCTAATTAGATTTCCACTCGCTCAATGCAGTGAAATAATCTGTGTGTGTGTGTGTGTGTGTGTGTGTTGGTGGGAGATAGAGAGTTTCATGGACGTATATAATCCTGAATTTTCACCTCTTCCCTGCAAGGTGACGATCCCCATCGAGGACGTGTGCCGCTGCCACCTGAGGGTGATGTTTCGACACAGATCCTCGCAGGACTGTGAGTGCCGCTCTGTCCTTTATGTCTGTGTGTGTGTGATAAACTCTCCCACGTCGTGCTGAGTGCAGTTACTGTGTGTCCATCAGCTCGGGACAAGTCGGAGAAGCCGTTCGGCATGGCCTTCGTCCGGCTCATGAGAGGAGACGGCACCACGCTCAAAGACGGCAGGCATGAACTCATCGTCTATAAGGTACGAGGCGATCGTGCGCGGATCATAATTCGCTGCACTTATCTTCAAAATAAGCAGCAGATTGTTTTGATTTAATCACACAGAGATTGCTGTCTTGAATAGCTGACAGTGGGCAGATGGATTATGCATGAGCCTCGGCTCAGTCAATACATATGAAATTAGATCTCTGTCGATCAATAAGCTTCATGATTTATTCCCCCCCTGTTTTATGAATTTCTCAGGTTGATGTGAAGAAGGTCGAGGATGCAAAGGTTTATCTCACCTTGCCAGCGACTTGGGCCGAGGTGGAGGAGAAGGAGAAGCAGACGGGGAAGCAGTTCCACCATTCAGGAGTGATTCCCGTGACTAAAGACAGCTTCCAGCTCGCCACGCTCACCTGCTCCACCAAACTCACTCAGAACGGTACCGCACGGCGCCGGCCCGACATTTCTGTACCTCAGCATCCTCTCACGAGTCGTCCGCGATGCAAAGAAATTAACATTTTTTGTGTAATACAGCATCTGTCGGGTTGACAACTTTGCTCACAGCCAATCATCAGCAAGGTCACCATCAGCAGACATAGCAGCCAGCTAATATTACTATTACCAGCTCCTGTTCTGGTAATAGAAGAAGCTGAAGAAGCTGACAACTGTAGCTGCTGTTAGCTAATGTTAGCTCAGTTTGTTAGCTGCAGTTAGCTCAGTTTGTTAGCGGACTATGAGCTCAGAGCACCGGGGGACTGTTAGTGTTTGTACTGGAAGAAGAAGAAGAAGAAGAAGAAGAAGAAGTTTACAGGAACTGTAACAGGGAGCGGAGTCAGTGTCATGCCCGGTGCTCTGAGCTCACAGTCTGCTAACAAACTGAGCTAACATTACCTAACAGCAGCTAACAAACTGAGCTAACATGAGCTAACAGCAGCTACAGCTGGCAGCAGTTTACTTCACTGTCCATCAGGAAACTCTGTAAATCAGACTAAGTGTGAGAATGAGCCGCCATTCACCTGATTACGAGTCAGCGTAGCATCAACATGATTTAAACTCTGTTAGCGTAGCGCTGCGGTGCTGCCATCATAATGAATTAATCCGATCTGAGTCGTTAATATTTTGCTGATGTTGCAGATCCGTATTGAGATTCATGATTTATCTGGTGTTTGTTCTTCAGTGGATTTACTCGGCCTGCTGAACTGGAGGTCCAACCCTGAAGATCTGGACCAGATCCTGCAGAGGCTGATGGAGGTCGAGGGAGGGGAGATTGTTAAAGTGAGCTCGCTCTCTTTGCGTCATAAACGCTGCACTAAAATATGTAATGTGCTGCTGTGTTTTATAGATGTTGTGTTTTACGGCACTTTTGTAACAGGTTTTCTGTTTTATGTCCAGTTTCTGCAGGACACTCTGGACGCGCTGTTTAACATCATGATGGAAACCTCCGAGAAGGACACCTACGACACGCTGGTGTTCAACGCCTTGGTGAGTCTGTTTTCAGGTCAGACTGTCTAAAACCTGGACGTAGTCTCTGTGACTGTCTAAAATCTGGACGTGGTCTCTGTGATGTCCTCGCAGACTGTCTAAAACCTGGACGTAGTCTCTGTGACGTCCCCACAGACTGTCTAAAACCTGGACGTAGTCTCTGTGACGTCCCCACAGACTGTCTAAAACCTGGACATAGTCTCTGTGACTGTCTAAAACCTGGACATAGTCTCTGTGACTGTCTAAAATCTGGACATAGTCTCTGTGACTGTCTAAAACCTGGACGTAGTCTCCATGATTTAGTGGCTGCAGAATCTTTCAGTCGTTTCTGAAGTTTCAGTCTGGGCTGTAGAGTTGCTGTTTTTAATATTTCAGCAGACAAACTCACAAAGGAAACTCTCCAGAGGAAACACAGTTCAACTTTTAGCTTCAGACAGCCGTGATGGAGCTCAGCATTCATCAGGATGACACTGTGCGACCTCAGGAACATTAATTAATATTAATTAACGAGCACGGCTCTATGTCTGACTTGGACTCTTGGCATTATTAACAGTGGTAGCAGTACGTGGCTGTGCTGTTTCCTGTGAATGCCTCGTGCACGTGCAGGTCATTTAATCCAAGCACGGGACTGGCAGGCAGATCGGTCTGCAGGACCACAGACTCAGAGAGCTGGAGAGACTTCTGCTGGAAGAACTGAGTCAGAACCAACGGCTGACAAACCTTCTGGACTCTCTGTCTTGGTCTGACGTAACGACAGAAACTTTGTTCTCGTTTCTCACCAGGTGTTCATCATCACTCTTATCGGCGACATCAAGTTCCAGCACTTCAACCCGGTCCTGGAAACGTACATCAACAAGCACTTCAGTGCCACCTTGGCGTACACGTGAGTCAGAGCGCTGTTTTATCTTCTTCTTCTTCTTCTTCTTCTTCTTCTTCTTCTTCTTCTTCTTGACGCTCGGCTCGTTCGCCTCCTCAGGAAGCTGACCCGAGTCCTCAACTACTACGTGGGCCACGCCGAGGAGCCCATCCTCACCGAGAGGCTGTACGCGGCGCTCAAAGCTCTAAAGTACCTGTTCAGGTTCATCGTCCAGTCCCGGGTCCTTTATCTCAGGTACTGCTGCAGCACACGCACACCTGAGCGTCACTCTCATAGTTTAAAGATGAGCGCTCGTGACGCGGCGCTCGGCTTTGATTCACAGATTCTACGGGAACAGCGAGGACGGAGACGCCTTCTTCAACTCCATCCGAACCCTTTTCCTGTCGTTCAACACGCTCATGGACCGGCCGCTGGACGAGGGGGTGAAGATAAAGGTATGCTGAACGACGTTACTGAGAAGTTTTACAAAGTGAGGCGAGGAGAAGCTCGTCGTGTCTCATTCAGCCTCCTCTTCTTTTCCAGGGAGCGATACTGAAATACCTCCCCAGCATCATTAACGACATCCAGACTGTGTTTGATCCCGTGGAGCTCAGGTAACTCTCCAGAGGGTTTGCACAGCAGGAAACAATAATTACCTGACTCACTGCGAATTATCATATTTACCTCTGAGTGGAGGAGGCGTTCTCCTCTGTAAAATCAGTCCACCGTGTGTGCTTCTCATTAGCCTTCAGTGACAATAATTAACAAGATGTGAGGCATTAAAATCACGTCGCAGCTGCCTCCGCTTCTCTCTCTCTCCTCAGCGTTCTCCTGGCGAAGTTCATCGAGAGCATTCCCGACTCTCAGCTCGTGCGTCAGAAGCTGGGCTGCATGTGTAAGATGGTGGAGAGCGACCTTTTCCGGCAGCCAGGTACGAGTCCTGCAGGCTCACAAAGCTCCTCATGACTTTCTCACTCGGTGTGAAGGAAAATGTGCTGCAGCTCTGTTTCCGTCTGTCGCCGCAGATTGTCGCGACGTGCTCCTGCCGCTCGTTACCGACCAGCTGAGCGGGCAGCTGGACGACCACTCGAGTAAGCCGGACCACGAGGCCTGTGCTCAGCTGCTCAGCACCGTGTTGGACAACCTGGACCGCAAAGACGTGGTAAGAGTCGGGTCACACGAACACAGAAACACTATGAGTGGATACGTTATTTATAGCTTAGCAGATGAGTTCAGCAGCTAACGTGGTCCATGATGCTAACTTATGTATTGC
Source organism: Protonibea diacanthus (assembly GCA_028641955.1). Taxonomy (NCBI): domain Eukaryota; kingdom Metazoa; phylum Chordata; class Actinopteri; family Sciaenidae; genus Protonibea; species Protonibea diacanthus. The sequence goes on from CM053985.1 coordinate 25,845,139, forward strand.
CTGGCTCCTGTTCTGGCACGACACCGGGCCTGTAAACCTCTTCTTCTTCTTCCTGGTGGTCCAAAACACCTGTGGCACAAACACTAACACTCTCTCTGTGTTCTGAGCTCACAGTCCAGGCAACCTGGCTAACAAACTGAGCTAACAGCAGCTAACAAACTGAGCTAACAGCAGCTAACAAACTGAGCTAACAGCAGCTAACAAACTGAGCTAACATAAGCTAACAGTATATAGTATATATTTATAAACACACTGACTGAAATGACTCATGAGCTCGGGATCTGTTCAGTGAGTGACTCTGAGTTTGAGGATCCGAGTCTGACGTCTCTGTTTCAGACGTCCGTCGGGGACGTCGGAGTAAAAACCGTCTGCTGCTCTCGAGGTGATCCGGGCATCTCTTTAAAGGTTGTCTGGGCATGTCCAGCTGGAAGGGCGCCCCGGGGCAAACCAACAGCATGCTGGAGGGATTACACGTCCCATCTGGCCTGGCAGCATCTTGTAGCTGCCCCTGAAGGAGTTGGAGGCTGTAGTTAATAAAGGAGCGTCTGGTCTTTGTGTTAACCTGCTGTCACCGTCACCTCGACCCGCACACGAGGTTTAAATGAACAAATTTAAAGATGCAAATTGGATTTTATTTGTCGAGATCTGTCTCTGAGATTTCTGCCACCACAACACAATGAAGGTTTCTCTTACTCATGCATTAAAAACTGGCAGGAACATTTCTTTCCACACACACGATGTCCCAGCTGCTCTGAATAATCAAGAACAGTCTTTATTAGAAACATCAGAAAGAAATTTTTAACAGTAATTCAGGACCAAATCTGAGGCCACCAACAGCAGTCAGCCCAGCTCGGCGTCTGTCTTTCAGCCTTTTATTTCACCAAGCTCTCACCAACCACTAAAAGTCAGTCCCAGATTTACTCTAGCTAACGTATCAACATCCTGCCATGTGTGGCTAACATCAGCTGATTCATCCAGACTCCTGATTGGCTCGCTGCACGTTATCCCCACCAAAACATGAGTGGATAAGTAATTTATAGCTTACCGAACAAGTTCAGCAGCTAACGTGATCCATGATGCTAACTTATGTATTGTCCAGCTCCTGTTCTGGCACAACACCGGCTCCTGTAAACCACCTCTTCTTCTTCTTCTTCTTCTTCTTCTTCTTCTTCTTCTTCCTGGTGGTCCATTGGCTAACAAACTGAGCTAAAATTGGCTAACATCAACTAACAAACTGAGCTAACAGCAGCTAACAAATTGAGCTAACATTATCTAACAGCAGCTAACAAACTGAGCTAACAGCAGCTAACAAACTGAGCTAACATTATCTAACAGCAGCTAACAAACTGAGCTAACAGCAGCTACAGCTGTCAGCAGTTTACTTCACTGTCCATCATAAACTCTGTAAATCACAGTTGTTGCTGTATATGTTTGTTCTCCTCGTGTTGTGTTGGTGTCGGTGCGTCGCTGTGTTCCAGCTGCTAACTGTACCTGATGCTGTTCTCCGTTCTCTGCAGGGTCCAACCAGAGGACACGTCCAGCTGATAATGGAGCGCCTCCTTCGCCGGGTTAATCGCACCGTCATCAGCATGGACCGATCCTCGCCTCTCATTGTAAGACAACGCTGTGATGTTTCAGCTGAAGCGCGTCCTTGACGACGGCGCCCTCGGCGTTTCGTTTCAATATTAATAAGTCTGACATCAGCAGGAATCTAAATATAGACGCACAGCGATGTTTAACACGAGGAAACAAAGCGAGCGTATGCTGCGAACGCAGCTTTTTGTTGTTTCGTGTGAGTGATGGTGACTCCTCTGCGGCAGGGCCACTATCTCGCCTGCATGACGGCCATCCTGAAGCAAATGGATGACATGCATTACGCCCACTACATCAGCACCTTCAAGACGAGACAGGACATCATTGTAAGTGTTCTGCTTCCTCCCCTGTCGGCTACATCTCGTCCTGAAACATCTCATCAATAACGGGCATTAAACCAGCCGGGGCCACTTACTGCTCCTGAACAGAGTATCGATTATAGACGTTTCATGGGATGGATTGGCCCGACATGATGAGGCTGTCACTGAGCCTCCATTAGGCCGAGTTAGCGAGTATGTGTGTCTGACTTTCCCTCTGCTTCCTGCAGGACTTCCTCATGGAGACGTTCATCATGTTTAAGGACCTCATGGGGAACGTCTTCCCCGCCGACTGGATGATCATGAACCTGGTGCAGATGCAGGTCTTCCTCAGGGCCATCAACCAGTACTCGGACGTCCTCAACATGTACTTCCTGGATCAGGCCCATTTCGAACTGCAGGTGTGTTGTAGAAGCAGCTGAGACAGAGACCGAGACAGGGCTGGTAACACTCAGCATATTTAAATATTTAGAAGCACCTAAACCAGGAAAGTGACCAAATCTGAGCAAGTAAACAAAGTCTGATGGGCCAAATGTTTATCGGGGCGGCAGTAGATCAGTCTGTAAGACTCGAAGATGGCCAGTTCAAGTCCAGCACCAAAGTATGGAAGGTGAGACGCTCTCGTGGAGTCTGAAGTCAGGTGGAGGATGAAACGTCCTCACATTTGTGGTCCTGATCGGTCTTGAAATAAAATCCTCTTTGTCCGAGACGAGACCAAGACCTTCAAAAACTGGCCTTGAGACCGGCCTCGAGTGCGACAACACGGGTCGCCCCCCTCGCCTCGGGCGGAGGTCACATTTTTTATTAAACACAGAATCAAAAGCTGCTGTTATGAGAAGGTAATCACAGCGTTAATATTTAAACCGCTCCGCTCTCTTCCTCCCTCGCAGCTCTGGAATAACTACTTCCATCTGACCGTGGCGTTCCTCACCCACACGACGCTGCAGCTGGAGTCTTTCTCTCAGGAGAAAAGGAACAAGATCCTGAACAAGTGAGACAAAAACAATCATCACGACGCTTCAAACACGACGACTTCATTTAACTTTGGTTTGAATTCTCCGACAGGTACGGAGACATGAGGAAGACGATCGGGTTCAAGATCAGAGACATGTGGTACAACCTGGGTGAGCGTTTCCGGTTATCATGACCGGTTTGTTTATTCTGCGCCCGGCCGTGATGCAAAGGGAATAACAAGACAATATTTTATATTGTCCAGGTTATTAGATCTGTTGAAGTTGCAGCTTATTGCCTGTATGATAAAGTCGGCTCGTCCCTTTAGGCCCGCACAAAATGAAGTTCATCCCGGCGATGGTGGGGCCCATCCTGGAGGCCACGCTGGTGCCCGAGCCCGAGCTGAGGAAAGCCACCATCCCCATCTTCTTCGACATGATGCAGTGCGAGCACAACTTCAGCCCGGGACGCACCTTCGAGACGGTAACGTGGTTTTTATTTATCGGACCGCTCGTGCTGCGTGATGTTTTTTGTTTTTTTAATTCCTGTTTTTGTGTTTTGCAGTTTGAGAACGAGCTGATAACAAAACTGGATCAAGAGGTCGAAGGAGGCCGAGGGGACGAGCAGTACAAAGTCCTGCTGGAGAAAACGTAAGGCAGAGAGGAGCAGATCAAACGGCTGCAGCTGTTAGAAGTACAACACTGATCAAAAATCCATCAGTTCTGTGATGAGAATTCACACAGCAGCGCTGTAAAACACTAAAAAGGCCTTTGTGACTGCGCTTTTTGAAAAAGTCCTGCAGGAGAACGAGACAGCCTGATCGATAGAAACCCTGCGTGGGAGCAATGCTGCATCCCGAACAATCGCAGGAACAGATTCCAACATCTTATGAAGTAAAACATCTGTGTGTGTGTGTGTGTGTGTGTGTGTGTGTGTTGTTTGTCGTGCAGCCTGCTGGAGCACTGCAGACGTCACAGGTACCTGTCGCAGTCAGGTGAGGAGCTGGCTCTGCTGCTGAGCAGCCTGCTGGAGAACCTGCTGGCGTACCGCACCATCACGCACGACGAGAGTCCCGAACACCGCATGAGCTGCACCGTCAACGTGCTGGTACGCAAAGGGTTAACGCCGCACGCTGTTCGCTGCGTGTGAAAATAAATGATGCGACTCAACGTTGTTGTTGTTGTTTCCTCTTTGCAGAATTTCTACAAAGAGAAGAAGAGGGAGGACATTTACATCCGGTGAGTGAGGCGGCGGCTCGGACGCTCCGACGTTTGGATGACCGCTGTCTTAACCGGTGTGCTCTGCTTCATCAGGTACCTGTACAAGCTGCGAGATTTACACCTGGACTGTGAGAACTACACCGAGGCGGCCTTCACTCTGCTGCTGCATGCCGAGTTACTCGAGGTCGGACACGTCGAAGCCTCCTTCAATGTTTGAGCTGTTTAATGTTTGCTAACACGACCGGTGGCATGTTATTTGGACGGTCTGCACACAGAGTTTACAGAGCTGTAGACGGTTCTGGGTCTGAAGTTCAGACTCGACCATCCAAAGAGAAAGACGGGCTCAGCGCCGACTTCATGCTCAACAGTTCGGTAGCTTTTAATCGCGTGAAGATGGACTGTAAGTTCGAGGCCGAGCAGTGTTTTCCTTCAAACCTTTTTTGGAAATTACTGACCTAGAGATCTTAAGAAGACGTTGAGATCTTCTTAAGATCTCTCCTCCTCTGAAAATGCAGCTGCGCTCTGTAAACTCTCTGCAGACCGTCCTGGTGAAGCGTCGCTGCGTGCCCTCGCCTCTGAACGTTCACCTGAATGTCGGTTTACGGTCGTTTCCGTCCTCAGTGGTCTGACAAACCCTGCGCGGCTCACCTGATCCCCCGAGACGGCGAGCACGTGTGGACCCAACAGGAGCTGAAGGAGAGGCTCTTCCAGGAGATCATCTGCTATCTGGACAAAGGGAAGGTGAGCATGAAGTTGTGAAACTCGTGAGGGAAGTTAGTTAAGCTCACACTTTGTCTCGGCGTGTCAGATCTCTCAGCAGCTGTTTTCCCTCAAAGCTTCAGGGTGTGTTTATGTTGCTTTCCAGATGGCAAAGTGTAGCCGGTGCTCCTGTGGTTTTTATGTTCCTGTTTTATGTCCGTCTTTTAACTGAGCGATGCACGTCGTCTTTGCAGATGTGGGAGAAGGCCATCGAGCTGGGCAAGCAGCTGGCCAGGATGCACGAGAGCCACATGTTTGACTTCATGGAGCTGAGCCAGCTGCTGGTGAGGCGACAGACGACGCAGAACAAGTGATGTGAAAACAAGCTGAGCGTTCGGTGCCTGTCAAAAGTTTGGACACACGAGGACAAGACGGTCCACCGTTACTTTGAGACGTGAAGGTCAGTCGACAAAGAGTTAGCTCTGCTGCAGCCTCACAGATCAACAATTAACGGGACTCATCTGGATCAGGTTTGCTCGGGTCTCTCTTCTTGTTGTCGCAGCAGTTTGACCATGATCCAGATGTTTAGTTGCCATGTTGGTCAGCAAAGCTCCTCCATGCTTCAGGGTGGGAACCACACATGTAGATCTGTCGTCTTCTTCTTGGTCTCCATGAGTCGCGGTTTGTTTGCAGGCCATGAACACTTGATGCTGACGTGTGTCTGCTACTTTCTGTTGATCTGTGAGGCTGCAGCAGAGCTAACTCTCGACCTTCAGAGTGTTTGATGGACGCCAGGAGGGTCAACTCGTCAGGACTAGAGGTCTTCCTACACCTCAGGGACTAATTGTCTTTTAGTGACAATGACGTACAACTACAACCAAGTCCAGTTGCCAGAAGTTCGGACTCGACCATGCAAAGAGACAGACAGAACAACGTCCAGAAACTTCTCTGGACCCAAGATCTCCTGAGAAGGACAACAGTGTCATCTTCAGACTCAATAATTCTGCTTTTAGTTTCATGAAGATAGACGATGAGTTCAGCAGTGTGTAGCTGAGCGGTGTTTTCCTGCAGAATGAGGTGATGAAAAGTCCTGAAAATGAAAGAAGCTGTGTCCAAACTTTTGACCGGTGCTGCAGATGATTTGAGCTGTTACCGCCTCGCTCAGATTCTCTCTGATGACAGACGAGACGTCCAGCTCGTCCGAGGCTGAGCACGATTAGCTGAGGACGAGATAATTGGCGCGTTAACCTGTTTACCAGCTGATTATTCATAAAGTCTGAGCGCTTAGCAGTTCAGCTTGATTGCGCTCCAGTAATCTTTTCTCATAATTACATGAAATAAAACGAGAGCAGCCACGTTCGTTTATTTTTGATGTTTGTTGAATGAATGATTTCATTTTCTAACCGCTGAGAGACTAATTACGACACGCTGCGTGTTTTTCCTTCTCTTTGTGCTCTCACAGAAAAAACAAGCCAAGTTCTATGAAAACATAATGCATGCGATGCGGCCGCAGCCGGAGTACTTTGCTGTTGGATATTACGGCCTCGGGTTCCCGTCTTTCCTCAGGGTAAGGAAATGATTACCTGTTTGAATAAAGAGACTCGCTCACTGTGCTTATGCAGCGAGCTGCTTTTTCCAAACATTTCTCAGGGCAATGTGCAATAATGTCGATAAAGGTTATTGGCTTTCTGATGACACAAGAAAATGTCAGGATGGAAACACAGTCCGGAGCTCACCTCTCGTATATTATGGAGAATAAGCTCCATCATATTTTCTCTTTATTGACTTTCACTGGCTGTTTTTCCGCCGCAGAACAAGATGTTCATCTACAGAGGGAAGGAGTACGAGTGGCTGGAGGACTTCAGCTTGAAGCTGCTCTCTCAGTTCCCCAACGCGTCGCGCATGACCAGCACGGCGCCCCCTGGAGACAACATCAGCAACTCACCTGGACAGTGTATCCTTACAGGACAGGTCACGTGTAAAGGTGGAGGTCTTTGTCCGCGTTAGCATCGAGTCTGCGAGCCGGTGGAGCCGCAGTCACCTTCAGACTGTCGTTTAAGGTCTTTGTGCATCGTGCAGGCCTGAATGTGGCGATCACACGCTCAGATATTTATCCTGAAAATGCCACAATTAAAAAAATCCCTGCTTCAGCTGGTGAGCAGCGAATTCATCGTGTTGTGTCATAAATACAGTGAAAAAAGGAAATACTGTTTCCTTATTAGACAGAAAAACAGTTTTAAACTGCCTCGTTAATCCAATTAGAACTGAAATAAAACTCAAACTGTCCGGTTAGAGTTTCCTTTTAATCCCAGCGGGCTCGTTTGCGATGTGTTTCAGTTTTTCCGTGTCAGCGTCAGTGATTGTAACACAGCTAGTCTGTTTTTGATGGACGGTGAGTCATATCGAAGATTAGTTCAAACTGAACGACTCGTTCACGAACGGCACACCGCTGGAACAGAGCCGACCAACGCTGCTGTGTTTTAACCAGCGTGTTTTTCAGAATAAAACATCCTGTGCAGACTCAGTGGAAACTATTTAGGTTGCTGGTCCACGTTGCCTCGATGTGCAGTAACTAACATCAGTAACGAACATTAACAAACAAACGAACCGACAGAGGCAGAAGCTGACTCGTGTTCTGCGAGGTTCTGGTCCAGGTTCCTGTGTCGGCCTGACAGCCAGGTGAGACTGTAGAAAACTCTAAATATAACGTACACTCAGACTTTTATTGATTTTTATTTTTTAGGAGGATAAAATACATTTTATTGCCGCCCGTCCATCTCTGAGCTCCTGAGGGAGACGTCAATCAAAACGTGGTCTGCTACGCCTACACGGCTTTGAGAAATGGTTTTTTGAGCCGCGCTCGGTAAAGTTGTGATTTCTGTGGATGCATTTTTGCTATTTTTAGCCGCTTCAAGAGAAACATCTCCTCAGACTGTTTGCTGGTTGTTCCCCTGGAAAGCCTCGCAGTGCTCTCTGTTCCCGTCTTATCCTGAGCTGAACTCCAGACATCCAGTGCTTTACGGTCAAGCCAGTTCTCACCGTGCCGCACCAGTTCAAAGACAAGGGGGTTCCAGAGCAGATATTAAAGTGCGTAACAGAACACTTAAAGGATGATTTATCTTCTCGTGAATACTCTGAGATTTATTGGTTCTCTGGTCAAACTGCTAACTCACGCCGTCCTTCCCTGTTCTCTCTCTCTCTCTCTCTCTCTCTCTGCAGCTATTACAGAACCAATGAAGTGGACCAGTTCCAGTATTCCAGGCCCTTCAGGAAAGGTGAAAAGGATCCAGACAATGAATTTGCAGTGAGTACTTTTTAAATTTACTTTAAAGCTCCGAGCTCGTGTGCGCCTGTAAGTTCCCTAAAAAATGCCACGACGGCGTTCAAACGTCAGCGTTTCCTGTTTGTTCCGCTCTGCAGACGATGTGGATCGAGAGAACGACGTACATCACCGCCTACCGCTTCCCGGGGATCCTCAAATGGTTTGAAGTGAAGTCTGTCTCGGTGGTAAGAAGCAGAACCTCGATGCTCAGACTGCGTCGCCTCTGTCTCTTCGAGCTCTCACTTGGTTGTCGGTGTGACGTTGCAGGAGGAGATCAGTCCTCTGGCGAACGCCGTCGAGACGATGGAGATGGCCAACGAGAAGCTGAGTAACCTCGTGCAGCAGCAAGCCTGCGACCGCTCGCTGTCCATCAACCCGCTGTCCATGATGCTCAGCGGCATCGTCGACCCCGCCGTCATGGGCGGCTTCTCCAACTACGAGAAGGTTTTCAGTCTTTTCTTCTGCACAAATAAACAAACAGTGTTATTTAATACGATCCTCTTATTGCGGCCGAGAGTTTAAATTCCTCTCAGAATATCTGTAACTGAGCTGCTCTCTACTTTTCAAGGACCGGTACAACAAGTTCCTGTACCCTTGGAAAGTCTTCCCCCTCGAGCAGAGCTTCAACAGGATAAATAAAGTTAATTCAGACCCTCCAAACAAGACTTAAAATAATCAGAACACGCCATTAAAGAAATCACAGCAGGGCTAAAGGCTAAAGGTAGCAGCTACTGAGGCTGTTTACATGTAACGTTTAGCATCTTTATAAAGTGTTAGCATGCTAATATTTTGCTAATTAGCACTGTACTGTGAGTCAAGTTGTTCACATTGACGGTGCTAACATGCCGGTGTTTAAATGTAACATTCACCATCTTCGCTTAGCGTGTTAGCATGATAATGTTTGCTAATTAGCACTAACCACATCGCAGGCTGTACTTTACTGTGAGTTTTAGCTAAATGCTAACATCAGGAGCTCACAGTGACGAGGTGAATAAGCACGTTGATGTTTAGCAGGTGTGCTAACAGAAGTGCTAACAGAAGCTAGTTAGCGGTAAACACAAAGCACAGCTAAGGCTAAAGAAAAGTGAGTGAGTCGTCAGTGGGGTTCATCCTCTGGGGACCACGAATCTGCAGTTGTTGAGATATTTCAGTCCGTATCTGCAGAGCCGTGTCGGCTTGTAACGGCGGTCTTTAAACGCACCGTGCACGCTCACAGAGTCCTCCACCTGCAGGCCGCGTGTTTGTTAAACTGGTTCAGGTTGTTTGCACAGTCGGCTCCGAAGTTGATTTGGAAAAGAGTCTGCTGCCATCGAACAAACGCTAATAACATAAATCAGAGTTGCAAACATTAATATGAATCTGTGACTCTTTTCTTCATTAACACGAGCTCCTGTTGGCCTGCAGCCTGCGGCCGGGTTCACTTTTATTCATAATGGGACGCAGCCTCGTTGTCATGCTGTGCACACCTGTTCATCCGTGCTTGCAGGTATATTTTTGAAATCCTTTCTTCCTGTGCAGGCGTTCTTCACAGACACCTACATGCAAGAGCACCCAGAGGACCACGAGCGCATCGAGGTCCTTAAACACCTCATCGCCCTGCAGGTAAACCCCTCTCCACCCTCTCCACCCTCTCCACCTTGAGGCAGAGAGCGTGTTTCGTCCTACTTATGTGCTCGTCTTCCCGCCTTTAGATCCCCGTCCTGGCAGATGGGATTCGCATCCACGGGGAGAAGGCGACGGAGCAGCTGAAGCCTTTGCACAACCGTCTGGTTACGTGCTTCCAAGACCTTCGGGAGAAAGTGGAGAAGCATTATGGCGTCATTACTTTGGTGCGTTGCCAGCTGCAATTTAATGGAAGAGGGTGCCAACTTAAGCGACTGGCCCCGTTGCCTTCCTATCAAACGCTTCTCATTCAGAGCAGTGTACATTATATTAGCGCAGGTCCATAAATCTTCCTGTAGCCGGTCCGCGGGAGGCCGACCGCTGCCTGTCACTGTGCCAACATCCCCTCCGATGATGTTTAATCCCGTTTGTCTGTGTGTCCCAGCCCTGCTCGCTCGCTGAGAAGAAGAAGAGCCGCGTGGGCTCCATGGTGATGCCCTACATCCTGTCCTCCACCCTGCGCCGCATGTCCACCGTCTCCACCCTCTCCAACGCCTCGTCAGGCCTCTCCAGCGGCTCTGCGAGCTCGGACGGACCCTCCTGCATTTCGTCACAAGAGTCAGTCCCCCTCCTCATGCATCTACACACATTATACTCTAACAGAGTTTCCTCTGAACACTCAACAAATGTCTGGAATATTTAGATTTCATTCAGATGTGTCAGTACGGTCGTGTTCAAACAGCAGCGTGCTTTGAAAAAGGGAGTAAAGCCCAAATCAAAGGTTTGGGCTTTACTCCCTTTTTCAAAGCACGCTGCTGAAGAACCATTTATGAGATGTGTGATTACTGTGCAGACAGTGAAGAAACAGGAACAAACTGCATGTCAGATAAAATGCTTTAAAACAGCGACAGACACCAGAAAGACGAGAAAGAATAGCCAAAGACTGAGCCGACGATCAGCTGCAGGGAAAACTCACCTGTAGAAGTCCCAAGAAGTTGACTGTGTGCGTTTCTTTTCTCGAATTATTCACGAGCAGTTCGTTGTTGTCCCGTCCCAGCGATCGCAGGGCCTCGGTGTTGTCCCGCTCGGAGGAGGACAACCGGATCGCCCGGAAGAACCGGAAGGAGTGGAGCGTGAGCAAATCCCAGGTCCTGCTGGAGAGGCAGTCGGACACGGACGAGGTAAACCTCCACGTTCAGGTGCTCTGACTCAGCTGTGCACGGGGAGTTCATGTCTTGTTTCTTGCAGACTCCTCCGGAGAAGCAGCAGAGACCCAAAAGTTTGCAGATAGGGGACCGCCGGCTCACGCTCTCCCTGTTTCAGGGCGTCTCATCCCAGCTCAGCCTGTCGAACCCGCTCAGCCCGCTGCCGGCCTCCCCGCACACGCCGCGCAGCTCCAGTACGTCGCAAAACATGAAAACCTGCACACACCTTGTGTAAGCAGGTCACACACACATTCACACACTTCTTCTTCTTCTTCTTGTAGGTTATTCATCGCTTCTCAGTGACAATGATGTCAGCACCGTCGACACCCCGGGGACGCCTCCACCCATGCCTCCGAAGAAACACCCGCACGAGATTGACAGCGCCGGCTTCTTTTCAGAGGTACGTCTGCGGCTCTGCACTGATGCATAATTAACGACGCGTAAACGTTAAAATTATTAAAATATTCTGTTTTTATTCCACGTCTGACGTCCTCACATGAACTCTCTCACAGTTCACTCCCCCGCTGCCGATGAAGATTGAGAGTAAGCCTCCGCCGCCGCCCCCGAAGACGCGGAAGTCGATGTTCCCGTCGTACGAGCACTCCCCGAACTGAACCACAAACACACACACGGGACTTCAGATCCAGATGCAGGACCATCTACCACATGATGAGAGCAGTGATTGTCAAAGAGAGGGTACTACTGTGCAGCCATGGACGTTAGTCCAGGATTCATCGTTTGTTAGATTAATGTTGTACAGACTTTATCACTCACAGGGATAAAAGGAATGACCAATGCTGCGTTGTAATATTTAGCTTTTTTATGTGACACTGGATGATTTATCTTCCCCTCGTTCGCTTGTTTACCGACTGTTCCACACAGGAAAAAGCTGCATTAGATACAGACTTGATGAAAGAGCAGGGAATATAATGTACAGAATGTAGCTGTTGATCAAACTCAATGTTTTTAGAGACACTGGATGGCGTCGATGAATGTGCAGCGATGAACTGATTTCTGTAACTGGTGCTTCCAAACCAGCGTCGCATTGACGTCGGCGTTCAGTGGAAGTTTTTTTTTTTTTTTCTAAGTTTTTTGATGTTTTGGGGAAAAAAGTTTTCTTGCCGAGAGTTAGACGTGCAGATCGATACCACACTCGACCATGTGCGTTTAAAAAAAATAAGCTGGAGCCAGAAGCTAGTTAGCTTAGCTTAGCATAAAAATTGGGGAACACAGGGAAAAATCTAGTCTGGTTCAAAGGTAACAAAATTTACCTGTAACACTCAGACAGCATAAGATCAACCGCAGAGCCATTGTGAAGCTCATCATGTTGGCTTTGGCTGCCGCCATGTTTGTAATCCTGCCTCTTTGGCTAATCTAAAAATTAGTCATAGATCATTGGTGGGCTTGATTTAGCCTGTTGTTAGCTTAGCACAGTTGTCATGTACAGGGAAATTAGCTACAGAGACCAAAACTGTTTTTTGTACCAGGCTGTAAACATGTTTATTTCTGCTGTGAAGTTGGACATTTGAACATGGGGACTTATGGAGACTGACTCACTTCTGGAGCCAGCCTCAAGTGGACGATAGAGGAACTGCAAAGCGGTGGTAGCAGTGTCGCTTTTGTCCACAGGGGCCACCAGGTCATTTTTACACTTAAACATGATGTAATCTGCTTGTTAGCGAGCTTTAGAGCGCTAAAGGTGGATTTGCCGCCTTCAGGCTAGCCGTTTCCAGTCTCTTATGCTAAGCTAACCTGGCTCCAGCTACATATTGACACGATATTGGTATCAATCATCTCATCGAACTCTCAGGAAGAAAGTAAAACAAGCACACCTCCCAAAATCTCAAAGTGGTCCTTTTAAAGAACCCTAAACGCTGTACGGTACGAGCATGAACGTTTTTAAGGCTCACTTTAGTTTTTCATATTTCAGGGGTTGGTACATTTTTATTATCAGTTCATTATTAAAATTTAAATTATTGCTATTGATTAAATTTTAATATTTCCGTTGTTTTGCACAGCCGGTGTGTTCAGAGACGCTTTAGTATTTTTCTTCTGAGTCTAACTTTCGACGTGCTGCTTGCACTGTTTTAAATCTGTTAAAGGAGCAATACAAAGTGATGGTGTGCTAAATCTATGCATGAAAACGATCAACCGATAATTAAGGTGTCAGTATTTCAGTTTTATTTCTAGATTTTAAGGGATCAACCTTTTTTTTTTTGTACGGTTTCTTAACCAGCATCAAAGAAATTTTATACAAACGCCTCAAGAGAGAGAAATATATATATGATTCTTTTTTTATGAACAAGCTGTTGATGACTGAACAAAATAAAGATTTACTGAAAGAGCAGCAGCAGCATTGATTATTTCATCTCTTAAGTACGATCCCGTCAACGCGGTGAATACAGATGACTCTCGACGCTCGCGCTCGCTCATTTGGATGCTGCTGATGGCGTTAAAGATTACCCACTCAAGCTCAAAACATCCAACAAACTGGTGATTTAGAGCCGGTGTGGAGGTAAATGATGCCTCTGCAGCTGCTGCAGGAGCTAAAGAGGCATCATGATCTGCAAGGAGGAGTGGAGAGCTGTTTAAAGGAGGTGTGTGATGGTGCCGGTCGGGCTAATCTGGATTGCTAATGGCCTGTTCCTTCCTGTCACACAGTGACGTACGGGATATCACTCTTCCTCGCCAGTCTCAGGAGTCGGGACTGTTTGAAAGTGATGCGCGCCGATGCGAGCAGAGCTGCCAGGTTCAGCTGGATGCTCGGGAACATCGCCATGGAAACAATATCTCTATACCGTACACGTGTTTACAGCATCCGCCGCTCGGTACCTTCTTTGTCTTTGCAGCCTCGGCTTCGCCAAGTGACACATCTGTGTCTAACTTTGAGTTGTAGTCAAGTGTGTGAGGTCTCTCTCTCACACACACACACACACAGAGTTTCCATTACCTTGAGACAACTCTGAATGGAAAGCAGCTGGAAAGTTTTTGTCCTCACAGATGGTCGCTTAAATCGAATTTTACAGGGGTGGAACGTAACTAAGTGCCTTTACTCGAGTGGAGTTTAGAGGTACTTCAACAACTTTCTGTGAATTTCTTTGTTGCTTCGTTATACTTCAGAAAAATTGACTTTTTACTTCACTGTGTTCATCAACTAAAGCTACACTCACAGCAGTCTGACCTCTTAAGGTGTTATTGGACTTTATGTACGCCCAGGTGGTCTTTAGTTTAGGCCCGGGCTGGCAGGATTAGTCTGGGTTAGCTAAGTGGAAAAGGAAGTCAGCAAGTATCAGTAAAGTGTACAGAAGCTGGACGTAGAGCTGTCGTGGTGGCAGCTCTGGTGGAGCTGAATGACGCCTGGTTGCTCCGTCTTGGAGCGATCTGCTCAGCAGGGATGTCCTCTGTCACCTGCAGTACGTTACAGAGCTGCTGGCTGGATGCAGGCGAGCCTGACGGGCGTCCGGCGAGGAGAACAGGAGCAGAGAATGTCATCGTATGCCGACGATGTGACTGTTTAACCATCAGTTACTACAACAGGTTGAAGCAGATTGGAGCGTCAGTGCCAACATCTGACTGCCAAAATATAAATATGAAACATATATTTAACTTTTATTTGTATATTGTAACTGCTTCAGCTCCATAGACAGTAAAAATATGGCCGTCAGTCCCGCTTCTTCCACCTCCTGCCTTAATTTAAAATTCGTCAAAGTTGTGGGTCATCAGGCTGAATGACGCCTGGTCACTCGAACAAACCACCCACCTGTCAATCAAAGCGTCCACGTTAATCCTGCATAACTGTAAACATGTTTATTTCTGCTGTGAAGTTGGACATTTGAACATGGGGACTTATGGAGACTGACTCACTTCTGGAGCCAGCCTCAAGTGGACGTCAGAGGAACTGCAGTTTTTGACACACAGCAAAGAGTGACCTGAATAAATGAAAGACAGGACGTGTTAAATATTATATATTTGTAGAATTTATTTATAATTTCATATTAAATTTGTTGTTGGTATTTTTCAATCTAAAAAGAAAAAACGTGGCAAAAAAAGAAAAAAAAAACAACCCTCAGAAATCAACCTTTGAGTCCGGTTTAGACTTTTTTTTTTTTGGAAAACAGCTTTCTCTAACCAGGACAGATAACTCTGGTCGGATGGTCTTTATTGTCTTTATGAATGAAATATTTTTTTCTTATTTTCTTAATCCTCTCATGACCTCATAGATTCATCTAGTGACCCTTTGGAGGGGGGGCCAACCTCAGGTTGAGAACCACAGGACTCTGTAGCAAAGTTAACCCGCTACATCGGTTAAAGTACAACATCAACATCAGTAAACATCATCATGTAGTACGATTTCTGATTTTTCACATCATAACTGTAGCTGCTTCATTAAATCGATGTGAAATGAACAAAAACAAACAGAGTGAATTCACATATTCAAAAATAGCGGCACAGTCTTCGTGTATATTGACAAATAACGGCTGTTGGAGCTCTGTTCATTTTCTTTATATGCTTTAATGTGTTTTTGTACTGGATGCTGTCATTAACTCACTGAACTGAACTGAGCAGCTCGCTGAAGGTCTGAGTCTGCATTGGTCAGTATTTTTATAACATCGAGCTGTTTTTTGTCTCCGTCGTGCCGAAGCGAGCCTCCTCCACCAGCGAAGGACAGGAGGGATGAAAGCCGCGGCGAAGGCCTCGTTCGACTTAACTCGCTGCATCAAAGGAAGATATGCCCTTTCTTACGCCGTCCTCCGTTCAGCTGCTGGAGGGAGCCCTGGCCTCAGTGCGGAGCGAGGATTAGCTCCACCATTGTATCTGGGCTTTGAACCTCACTAGGTGGTGCCAGAGGGTGTGAACTGATGGAGCTTTTGCAAAGAGGTCTGCTGATTTAAAGCCTGTGTTTGCTCAGGGCAGGAACAGGAACGCCCAGTCAATCGCACCTGAGACAGGTACACACTCCAACAGGAGAACATTTCAACCCCATCATGTTTATTTTTTACCCCTCAGACTGGTACAAACTGGGACTGGCATCGCTCTGCGCCGTTATCTCACCATGCAGCTTCAACTTAACCGAGGAAAAAAGACTCAGAGTTCAGACTGTGCATCTTTCTGTTTTATTCATACGCTCGGTGCTCTCACCGGTCACATGTATTTTTAACATTTTACTTTGGGGATCTCCGGCTATTATTTGTCTTTTAAATATTAATTCTCAGGTGCAGAGCCGACGAGCCGGTTACCTGGTCGCTCTTGCCCTCGCTGCTCTCGCACGTCGCATTGATGTAAAGTAATTGTAATTAATGGTACAGCAGGACAGAAGTCATTATGGAAGCTGCGAGCAGAAAAGATAAAAGAAGAAGTTTCTTCAGAGTTTTTAATAAGTTCAGACAATGACCAATTGATTTGAGTACAAAGACCTCCGTGTGAAACAAATTGGCTCCTCAGTTTTTAACTTTAGCCGTCGAGCCGTGTTGGGTTTTTTCTTCAGGCACCTTCAGACAAGACAAACACGGATATTCGTCCATGCAGGCGTTGAACTCACGGATCAGAACCTTCCAGAAAGTCTTCTTCCCGTAGATGAGCACCATGGCGGTGGCCGTCGTGTACACGGACGTGAAGAAGAACGTGAGCACGATGATGTTCTCGTGGTGCACCACGATCTCGTACTGGACGTACAGGTCGACCACGAGGAAGACGATGAACACGACCACGAGGGCCAGCGCCATCTGGATGACCCTCAGCTGGGAGCCCAGCTTCGGGGCGTGGGCGCCGTTGGTGCTCGCCTTCATGTGACGGAGGTGGACGGCCAAGTGGACGGAGATGGAGATGCAGCACTTCACCATGAGCAGCCCGGGGAGGACGTCGGTGAGGAGCAGGTACATGACTTCGTAGACTTCTCCGGAGCGAGTGTCGGGAATCAGAACGCCGCAGTCTTGGTTCTTCATGGTGTCGTTGTCGTGGTGGAACACGATGAGCATCGGCATGCACGTGCCGAGGCCGCACAGCGGGATGAGGAACACGGCTAAGGTGACGTGCTTGAGGATGGAGGCCTGGATCTGGGTGTAGCAGTGGTTGGGGGTGTTGACCAGCTTGACGCTGTAGTAAAACGTGAGGAAGCTGGTGTCCCACATGACCGTGAACTTCAGGCTGTAGATCAGCAGCACCAAGAAGGTGTACGGCGTCTGGCCCATGAGGCACTCCCGATCCACCTCGTCCATCGTCATCCAGAAGTAGCAGACGAGCTGGTGAGCCACGTCGGCTATCGACAGCGCCACGATGATCGTCTCGCTGGCGCTCCACTGCTTCTTCTGCCTGTAGCTCCACAGACTCATCAGCAAGATGTACATGTTGAAGAAGATGGTGGTGACGGCCAGCAGACCCGTCAGTATCCACAGGGGGTATTTAGCCGAAAACATGATGATGATCTGGATACTCGGTCAGTTTGTCAGCGTTGGCCTGTGGAAACATTCACACGTTCAGATTTTATCCAGGAATCTACAAACGTACGCAAACGCAGCCGAGGTGTGAAGGTTAGCAGCAATCAGACGGAGACACAGCTTCACATTTTTACCTCGATCGAAGCTCCCGCGAGGTTGGATGAAGCTTCTTTTATCACTCTCCGGTCTCCTCTTGCATTTCTCTGCCCGTCGGCCGTCACAGCTCTCGTTGTTTGACTCGATTCCTTCGGCTGCAGCTGAAGAATCTTTTGTTTTGTTCATCCGAGCATTAATCCTAGCCCGGAGATGTTTGCAGGATGCACACGGCGAGGTGAAGTCCTTGGATTTAAGTGTTTCCCTGACTCGGATTGACTCATATATATGTACTTATGTGTGTGTGTGTGTGTGTGTGTGTGATTTGCATGAGTTATGACCACAGGTGGCGTGCACTCTGGATTTGCATCGACTTTGTGCTCATTAGGAAATATCCGGTGACTTTTACCGCGCGGCGTGACAGCTCGGCCGACCCGCAGAACACACACACAACCGGCATGCAAATGGTTACACACCGCATATTTACAAACACCAAACCACGCACACACACACACACACACACACACACACACACACACACACACACACACCTATTTACCCGATAAGAAAAGCCTTCACCTCTGGATCACCTTCAGGAGTTCTCGCTGATTCGACACGTTATCGCTGCAGTGTGTGCTGAGGACGACGCTCGCTCTGCTCTGAATCATATTTGAGTTTATAGTGTATTAAAAAAATATAAATAATTTAGTTTATTTTATTATTATTTGAAGCTATCAGCAGAGCGTCTCCTCTCCTCTGGGACCGGCTCTCAGTTCTGGTTCTGGGTCGCCTTCGAGCTGCTTTGGTACAGATACAGTTATTATTATTAAAGGTGGATATTTTGTAGATATATTTGGGCCTTTATTTGAGAGTGGAGCCCAGAACTGAGCCTCTGTTAATGGAACGAACACACATCAGGTGATCCTGTTTGACATTTTGGGAGGTGCGCTTGTTTTGCTTTCTTGCCGAGAGTTAGATGAGCAGATTGATACCAATATCATGTGAATATGTAGCTGGAGCCAGGTTAGCTTAGCATAAGAGACTTGGACTGGAAACAGCTAGCCTGAAGGTGACAAATCAAACTTTACTGCTCTAAAGCTCGCTAACAGACACATTACATCATGTTTAAGTGTAAAAATGTGGTTTTATGGGTTAGCCTGGAGCGGTAAATGCCACCATGACATAACTTCCATCGTGGTCGGTGTTACGGATTCTTCTCCCGCGACGCTGCAGCAGAGTTCAGGCTTCACTCACATTTAGTTATAAATCATTAAACGCGCCTCGCTGACGGCTCTCTGAGTGAAATGCATCATTATGAAACACAGATGACAGATTTGTTGACCGGCGTTTAAAGCAGCGTTGTTGAAGTGCTCAGCTCTGGCAGGTAATCATTAATCTGTGTCATCAGCAGGCCGGCGATCAGAGAACAAACACTGACGAACACAACATGTCGGTCTGAAGAACACGTGTCCAAACATTCTCAGATTAAACTGAAGGAGTTTAACTTCACACTGTCTCTCAGGAGGTAGAGCGGGTCGTCCTCCGGCTCCTTTCGGCTCCTTTCGGCTCCGGACGCTCTGCCAAGTGTCCTTGGGCAAAACGCTGAAGCTCCACTCAGTGTATAAACGTAATTAGCTCCCTTCTGATGAGCAGTTGGCGCCTCGTATGGTATGACGCCATCAGCCAAAAACTGTGTTTGTGTCAGTATGTAAAGGTGAAGCCAACAACAGGAAGTGCAGTTCCTCAAACGTCCACTTGAGGCTGGCTCCAGAAGTGAGTCAGTCTCCATAAGTCCCCATGTTCAAATGTCCAACTTCACAGCAGAAATAAACATGTTTACAGCCTGGTACAAAAAACAGTTTTGGTCTCTATAGCTAATTTCCCCGTTCATGACAACTGTACTGAGGGTGAATTTATATACAACTCACCTGTTCACATTATATTAAGGCTTAAAGTTATGCAGGATTAAGAGCGTGGATGCTTTGATTGACAGGTGGGTGTCATTACAGGTGGCTTGTTTGATCAACCAGGCGTCACTCGGCCCGCCTCAGCTTCAGACGTTCTTTGCACAGTGTATGGGCGGACCCCGCCTCACGCCCAGCTGAGATAAAGATAAGCGGTTGCAGGAAACTGTTGACTTTATGTTGCATGTGTTTGTTTTCAGACATAACTGTACATTCACTGCATACGTAAAGGTTTCATGATGTTTCTCACCTTCACCCAGTGAAACGTGTCGCTGTAACGGAGAGCTGGTTTTAAACGGAGCGATCCAAAGACTCATTTCAAGGACAGATTCTCCATTTCTTTCTTTTTTTTTTTTTTTTTTTTTTTGCACAATAGCATAAAAAAATCTCTTTTCACGGAGCAGCTCTTTGAATCTAAATGTGAGAGAACTCTGCAGTGTAAAAATAATTACTAACCCCGTCAGAAGCTCTGCCCTCTAAGAAACTCAGCATTAAAAGAAGAAGAGGCGGCGGCAGCGGCGGCGGCAGTGGGGGATTCTGGGTAAAGGTTGGCAGAAAATTATTTGTAATTAATCAGCATTCGTGCGTGAATCAAAGGATGGACGTGTGTTTGCACTCAGAGAGATTTTCCAGATTGTATCTGACGGACACACGAGGGCTGACAGTTTGAAGCAAACACACACTCACAAAGCAAACATGCTCCTGAGTGTGTGTGTGTGTGTGTATGTGTGTGTGTGTGCAAACTGAAGTGCTGCTGGTTGTCATTCTCAATCATCATTCATTCGCTCTCACATTGAAAGTCTAATTGTGTGTGTTTTATTTGTGAGCAGCTTCTTACAGTCGGTGCAGCGAGGCCCCGTCGGCTCCGTCCGTCACCGAGGGCCGCTCTCATTAATTCACCTGACACAGGTGTGTCTGCAGAGCTCACAGAGCGGCAGCTGCAGGTCAGAGCGTCGCTCGCGGACGAGCTCGCCGGCTCTAAACGAGGCGATTTTGCAGTTCTTGTTCTGCAAATGAAAAATTTTCCAGGAGGCGAAGGCAACAAAGAGGATCAGAGGAAAAACTGACTGTCTGACTCATGAGCCGCTCAGAGTCTGAATTCACATTGATGCAGCTCTGAGACAGACCGGACCACGCTGATCAATGACTACACTCACCTTAAAGTAACACTGGGCTAACATTAAAATGTTGAATCAAAACATAAAGTCTGTACAGAAACACTAACAGTTTATCTTTGTGGGAGCTAACGGGAGCTAATGGAAACTAACAGGCTAGCTAACAGAAGCTAACGGAAAAAGAAGCTGCAGCTCCGATGTCCAGTGTTAATCAAAAGGCTAACGGGAGCTAACGTTAGCACAGCACAGCTCACTCGTCTAACACTAAAATAAGTTAATTTACTTCAAACTATTAATGTTTATTTTTGAACGTTTGGTCAACGCTGCAGAAACACTAAGGTAACTGTTGAGTACGATACGGTTGCTGTGGTTGGTTTTATAACAGTTTATTCTGACAGAGTCATTTGATTGGACGAGAGTCAGGAGTGCTGATATAGAGAATAACCGTCACATTAACAGTCTTTAAGTGGAGTGATGCGTGTAGTGAACAGTCTCAGTGCCGTTATTCTCTATATCAGCACTCCTGGAACGACTCTCGTCCAATCAGATGACTCCGTCTGGACTAACTGTTACATAATTTTGCATATCAATTCCAGTATGACGGTAAAATATGACTCATTAAATTAAGATTTGATTTTTTCACAGAGATAACGGGACAACACATCACGGGACATGACATGTTTTTGTGTTTCGTCAGCCCAGATATCATCGAGCACTGAAAGATTACATTTACACATCACTCTCCTTAAAAAATGTTTTATTGCACACATAATTTATTTAAAAAAAAGTGATAAATTGATTAAGCTACATGTGCGCCATAGAAAAAAAACAATGAAAATATAAATGCATTTTTGGATATTTACATTTTACACACAGTTCCAGCTAAATTATGAGAACCTCTTCTTCTTCTTGTGCATTATAAAAGTGTTCATCCATACCAGCACTCCCATGATTCTCCAGTTGAGTATATTGTATTGCACCACTCGTCACTGTACAAAGAGTCTTTTCTTCGTTAGGCTTGTTTGTACAGAGGCTGAAGGTCACACGGGGTATCCGTATTTATGGTCGTATTGAAGCGGGGCAGGTCGATCCGCCGCGATCGGCTGTGATGTGCCATTATTCCCTCCTGTGTAGACCACGCTGCGGCCCGATTCCCTGTGGTGGTTCCCCACCGAGCTGTAGTGCACCCCGGGGTGAGTTCGATACCCCATCACCGAGCGGAAACTGGAGTTTCTGCTGGTCGGCCTGCTTTCTGGAGCCGGGGCGTCCTCCCTGCAGGAAACAACAGATCTGTAAGTCACATGATCGCGTGATGCTTTCACGTGTGTTTCTAAAGCTGATAACAATACCTGATCTCGTTTGCGACCTCTTTCTGATAGCGGCGCTTGTGGCAGCAGCAGATCAGGAGCCAGATGAGGAGCAGGAGGAGGAGCAGCAGCAGGAGAGCGCCGATCACCGCCCCGGCAATGACGCCCGCCTTGTTGGTGGCTACAAGAGAAGACACGATGACGCAACCGTGAAAAACAGCTTCAGTAACATCAATACGTAACGCTTTACGGCTGCTCCGCCTCAACTCTCTGTGATTTACAGAGTTTCCTGATGGACAGTGAAGTAAACTGACAGCTGTAGCTGCTGTTAGCTCAGTTTGTTAGCTGGGCTGCCTGGACTGTGAGTTCAGAGGGGAGTGTTAGTGTTTGTACCACAGGTGTTTTGGACCACCAGGAAGATGGTGTCATGCCAGAACAGGAGCTGGACAATACATAAGTTAGCATCATGGATCACGTTAGCTGCTGAACTCATTTGGTTAGCTATAAATAACTCATCCACTCATAGTGTTTTCCTAGCGATACCATTAGCAAACAAACCAGGAGTCTGGATGAATTAGCTGACGTTTTCCACCCAAGACAGGATGTTGATACGTTAGCTAGCTAGCAATTTGTCTGCGTTAGCCAGCTAGTTAGCATTATCCAGCTAAAGCCACAATATGACAACATGTTTCATGTGCTTTGCAGTAACGTTAGCTTTGACTTTGGACTCTGTGTTGTAGTGGGAGCTGGTCGTTTGTTGATGTAGCTAAGATGTTAGCTAGTAGCGCACACTGTCCGTTAGCAAAGGCTCAGCAGCTTCTATGGACATAATGGCAGAGGAGAAGAGAGTGAAGAGGACGCTGACGGAGGAAGCTAAGAAGAGAAAAGGAGAGCTGTCAAAATCTGACATAACGTTGCCTTTAAAGGTCCAGTTTGTAGGATTTAGTGCCACCTAGTGGTGAGGCTGCGACCAGCTAAATGTCACGTGTGGAATCTACGGCGGTTAGTTCGTCAACATCCTCCTCCGCATTACACAACAGGAGTTCAAACAGAGTTCAGCTCTCATTTTTTTGTGTTTTACAAGCAAATATTTAAAAATAAAATCTTGCTTCAGGACAGAGAGGCGCTGGCTCGACGTCACAGACTTACGGTTGTATGCGTGCAGTGCGTATTTACACTGCGCCTTGCCGACGGCGTTCCTCGCCTCACATGTGTAACTTCCAATGTTGCTGTCTGAATGGTTCCTGATGAGAAGCTCTCCTGTCTGCGGGTCTGTAATGGAAGAAGACCACACGTTAGCACGTGACCAGATATCGTGGACGTGACGTTCAGAGTGTTTCCGTGCTCACCTTGTGTCGCGGTGACCGGCATCAAGCCTCCGCTCTCCCTCCTCCAGGTGTAGCTGAGCGGCGTGGATCCCACATAGGATTTACAGCGGAGGGAGACGGTGCCGCCTCTCTCCTCGCCGCCCTCCACCCAACATTTGGGAGTCGACGGGGGAACTAGTGAGAGGAAGCATGTTTTTAGAGTGTTTGGGTGTGAACAGTCAGCGGTATGACGGCTGAGGAAGGTGTGTTCACCGACAGGACATTCTTTGTGAGTGAGATCAGCGAGAATGTGAACAGGTAGAACCGGTAATAAAAAGTCCTCCTCACCCATCACCACCAGGGTGACTTTCCTCACGTCGACGCCCGGCGCCTTCTTCACCTTACACTGGTACGTGGCGGTGTCGGAGACCTTCACATCGGTGATGGAGATGGAGGCGTCCCCCTGCTTGGGGTTCCCCGTGAACTTGAGCCTGCTGGAGACGCTCGGGTCGCCGTACTGATGCATCAGGCCGCCCGTGAACGATAACAGCTGAGATGCAAAGACAGCATTGAGTGACAAAGCACCTCCACCACCTCCACATTCCTCAAACATCCACCTACCAGCTGGTCTTTCTGCGTCATGTCCGGGCTGACGTTGGACCACTCGATGTCCAGCTCCCCGGTGTCCTCAGCGGCCGGCGTGTAGATGCAGCTCAGCTTCACCGTCCCGCCCTGGGCTTTCTGAATGGTCTGCGGCCCCGTGGACGACACCTCCATCGCCTCTGTCACGTCAGAAAAAAATCAGATTTCTGCACAGCTACATTCTCGCTGAATATTTTCCAATACTTTAATGTCATTCACGCTGTGCCTGAGCTGGTAAACAGTCTCAGAGTGCAGTGGCTCCTGATCTGAGACTCTGAAGTCAAACTGACGAGTCGAAGCTGGAATAAAAATTTAAAACACAGAGAGTTACGTGTTAATCTAAAACTCTCGGGGCTCGTTAGTTCTCAGAAATTTATTAACGGGAATGATGAAGAGTGAATAGATGAGCAAACATGAAAAATGGACTTGAGTCCACACACACACACACACACACACACACACACACACACACACACACACACTCTGTGGAGTTTAATTATTGCTGATAGCGTGCCGTTTATATAACGAGAACACAATCCTGATTATTATCAACCGTTACATGTTTCCACATTAACCTTCTCTAAATATCTGAACACAGCCTGTTAGCTGCTGGTAGCTCTGTTTGTTGCTAATGTTAGCTTTGTTTGTTAGCTGCTGTTAGCTAATGTTAGCTCTATTTGTTAGCTGCCGTTGGCTAATGTTAGCTCACTTTGTTAGCTGATGTTAGCTCAGATTGTTAGCTGCTGTTAGCTCAGATTGTTAGCTGCTGTTAGCTCTGTTTGTTAGCTGCTGTTAGCTAATGTTAGCCCTGTCTGTTAGCTGGGCTGTGAGCTCAGATCACCGGGGGAGTGTTAGTGTTTGTACCACAGGGAAGAAAGTGTCATGCCAGAACAGGAGCTGGTCAACACATAAGTTAGCATCATGGATCACGTTAGCTGCTGAACTGAATAACTTATCCACTCGTAGTGTTTTGCTAGTGATAACGTTAGCCAGTGAATAGAGGAGCGACGGTTAGCAGTCGACACACACCCTGCTGACTCACTGTTTACGGCTGTGGAGTTTAATTATTGCTGATGTCGCGGCGTCTATATAAAAGAACACAACCTGATTATCGTGACGTGTTTCCACATTAACTTCCTCTAAATATGTGAACGCAGCGTGTTGATAAATCATAACCTGACATCACTAAATCCTCTGAGGCCGCGCTGACAGAATAAAAGTGTGTCAGAGGCGTTCATGGTTAAAAGGCGGGAGTCTGAATCAGTCAGTCAAATGTTTCGCTCGGTCGGAGCGGCCCTCGGGCTACACGCCACAGACTGACGGAGGGAGGGCGTGTTTGTCATGCAGGGACAGAGAGAGAGAGAGAGGATGCTAAGCTAACACACATGTGGACGATTTCTGTCACATGCAGACACCTGTGGAGGTGTCTGCATGTGCAGAAGTTCATTCATGTGCACGCACCAGTTTGAGGAATGCAAGTTATGCATGTGTACGACATGTTCACGGTTCACTGAGTGTATTGCTGGCCGGTCTGTGGCGTGAATTACAGATCAGACCTGTTCTGTCAGTGATCGTATATTCAGTAAACCGGTCGGTCAGAGTCTGAGTCTGAGGCGTTTAAAGACTCTGAGACATAGAAGGACAGAGCTGAGCACACTCACCTGTTTTCAGCAGGATTGTTACCAGAAACAGCAAAAGCAGCTTTAACTGTGTAAACACCGGCTCCATGATGACCCTGAGAGCGACACAAAGAAGACATCACTCACAAAACGCACATGCTCATTTATAATAAATCTAACAAACTTTGACCCTTTTGAACGCCACGCGCCGTCTGTGAAACGTGAATATCAAACAAACGACTTCTCTCTCATGAAAATCTCATAAAACAGACGCACCTGAGAGTTCTGAGGCGATAATCCAAAGTCAAAGTTTGTCCTCGCAGCTCTGCCACTGACTCAGTAACCAGGTGAGCTTTGTGCTTATTTTGTTCTCAGGTGAAACTCTCAGGTGTGGCCACACCCTCTCTGTCCATAGTACAGCTGCTGGCCACTCCTCGCTCACCTCTGTCACTCACTCCACTTTGATTTTACAGCCTGTTAACTCTTCCGAACGTCATAAATAAATCAAAATGTTATAAATAAGAGAGAGAGAGGACTGAGAATAAAGTTTGTCGGTGTTTGTCTTCTAATTGTCACAGATTAATGATTACCTGCCAGAGCTGAGCCGTCAACACACCTGTCGTCTGTGTTTCATGATTTATTAAAGGTCCAGTGTGTCAGATCTGTTGGATCTGTTGAAATAAGTGGGATATAATATTAATAACTCAGTTTTTTAGAGTGTAAAATCACCTGAAAATAAAAAATCTTTGAGATTTTTATGTCAGGTTTCATTCTGGGAGGAGGAGGGTGAGGCGAGGGGTGTTCATTCCAGTCTGTCAGACTGTAAATCCAACACATGTTGCTGGTCTGTGGGGAATCCTTCATAACACCGAGGTATGGAGAGGAAGGAGGAGGAGAAAGGACTGAGGAAAGGAGGTGAGGAGAGGAGGTGAGGAAGTTATTTTTAGGAATATCGGAAGGGCTTGGCTTGGGCGTGTTCCTGAAACTGCTGCTGATATCATCAGATCATCACTTCCTGTTTTGAGTTTCTGTTTGAATGTCGAGATAAAGATTTAAAAAATGTAAACACCGAGCGGACACTTTATTAGAAACACTTGAACAATTTAATATGATCCAAAACTGCCATAAATTCAACTTTTAAGACGCTCATGATGTTTCAGTTTCTGTTGACTGTCAGATATTAGTTTAAATATAAATATATAAACATTGTACAGGACTAAGACTAAGGTGTTTATAATATTCTGGCCAACACCTAGATAGAGATAACATAATATAGATAACGTATCCGTGATTCTTTACGGAGCGTTAACTTGTTTTAGCTTGCTGTTAGCTTGTTTTAGCTTGCTGTTAGCTTGTTTTAGCTCATCATTAGCTAGTTTCAGCTCTTTGTTAGCTTGTATTAGCTCATTGTTAGCTTGTTGTAGCTTGCTGTTAGCTTGTTTTAACTCATTGTTAGCTTATTTTAGCTCGTGGTTAACTTGTTTTAACTTGTTAGCTTGTTGTAGCTTGTTGTTAGCTTGTTTTAGCTCATTGTTAGCTTGCTCTTAGCTTGATTTAGCCTGTTACCAGCTTAGCACAGTTGTCATGAACGGGGAAAATTAGCTATAGAGACCAAAACTGTTTTTTGTACCAGGCTGTAAACATGTTTATTTCTGCTGTGAAGTTTTTAACATGGGGACTTATGGAGACTGACTCACTTCTGGAGCCAGCTTCAGGTGGATGGGAAGAGATGACATCGGTGTAGTTTCTCATTCCTTGAATACCGAGTTGAAAACTCTTCGTCTCCACCCTCCCGTCACTCCCTTCAGACCCGCCCGTGAACTCTCTGTTTACAGTCGGATGTGTTGTGAGATGCCAAGCGAGTGACGGAGCCACTGCAGGGAGCAGCTTTAAATAAAAACCAGTTTTGGATGATTGTCACAGTCTGAACGTGCCGTGTCACAACTGCATTTACCAGCCATGAATGGAGAGCTCTGATTGGAGTGCTCGTCACGTGTGTGTGTTTTAAATTATTCGTCTTGATTGTGTGAGCGCGGAGCATGACGTTAGGAAACTTCAGTGCCGGGTCAGTGCGAACGCTGCCAATAATGTTCATTAAAGAGATGAGCAGATTAGTGACGCTCAACGTGAGACATGATCAGAAAGCTGATCTGAAATCAGTTTTAATGTTGGTACCTGAGCTGCAGGGCGACACCGCGTCTATAAATCTGGATTTATTTAATGCTGCGGACGTCGGGCCGAGCGCGAGGCTTCGCTGTGTGACTGCTTACACCAGCAGGTGGTTAATTGCCCCGCTCCCTCCCCTCCGGTGTAACAGGAGGTTCTGGCACCGGAGCTCTGCGCTCTGAACAGACTGTGCGACAGGACGAGGCGGGTCCAAACAGACCGGACTGGGACACAAGACTACCGTTAAGACTGCAGAGATGGGACACGGTGCACCTTTCATCACCCGATCATTTCTTAATTATCTCCAAACTTCACTGAACCGCGTCCATCCAGCCTGATCACACCACGGGGGTTCACGTCTCCAGAAACATTCCAACACACATTTATACTGCATGTTTTTAGCCCAAAGCTACGTGGGATTAGCATAAAGTGGACACGTCTGTAAAGAGGAGCTTTGTTGGTACCCAAAGAACTCATTTTCATCCAGATATCTCAAGGTTAAAGGTCAACAAACGTCTTCGGAGATAGCCAAAGTTTAGGCGAACCTTCCCAACAAGCTAGGACGACATGTTTGGTACGATGGTCACCCAAAGATAGAAGACCAGAGAAGACTTGTAGGTACCCGTAGAACCCATTTCCATCCAGATATCTTGAGGTTTAAGGTCAACAAACCTGCCCCAAAGATTGGTGAACCTTCCTGAGAAGCTAGCACAGCATGTTTGGTACCGATGGACGCCTTGAGTCTTCTATCACTGGGGAACAAAAAGTCACAGACTCTGTACCCGTAGACACCATTTCCTTTGAGATATCGTGATGTTAAAGGTCAACAAACGTCTTTGAAAATGGCCAAAATTTAGGTGAACGTTTCCGGATGGTCCATCGGCATTGGGTCTTCTATCACTGGGGGACAAAAAGTGCCTGTAAACTCCATTTTCATTGAGATATCTTGAGATTAAAGGTCAACAAACATCTTTGAAAATGGCCACCCAATGATTTCTTAATTATCTCGCCTGAACTCGGTGGCCAAACTTTGGCTTTTGTCTTCACAGCCAACGCTTGCTGCAACCCTCATCCATCTTCCCCAGATTTGGCAAAGGTAGCCTAATCACACCACGGGGTAGCAAACAAACCACCTTGACAGATGTCCAAATTACAAGTAAACAGCCGAGCAGGGGGAGGCAAACAAATGACCGAGGCAGGGAGGGGAGCGGCTACAGAAAGGCTGCGTTTGCCAGCAGCCATACTGAAATAGCACGGCAGCGTGAGTCACGGCGTGTCAATGTCAGGCAGCCAGTTGGGCACATATATTCGTCTTTTTAAGGTGGAACGCCACTGGGATGAGGATGGCGCTTCTGGCAGAAGGAGGCAGTCACTCAGTCCCTCAAAGAGAGCTACGTGAGTGGAATGCAGCCGGCACACTATGTTCACGACCCCCACCTCCACCTCCACCTCCACCACCACCACCTCCACCGCTGAGGCTCTGCAATTAAACGTCCACTCTGACAGAGAAATTGATTTTTTGTCTCCTTTACAACAATCAGTCGTTATTCACAGAAGTCTGCCCGTCATAAACATACACTCTGCAGCCTGCACGCTGCGACGTACACCAGACTGCTCCTTCAGTTTTAACTGTTGCAGTTGTGGAACCGGTAATATTGCTTCCTCTCTCTCTCTCTGGGCTTTTCTTTCAGCTGCTCCTGCCCTGCACGCTCTCCAAGTGTCATGCTGCAGGATAAATAATAAAGAAGCAAATGCAGGGATTCCTCCCAGCCTCTGACTCTTTATCTCAGTAAATAACCCACAAAGGAAAAGGCCACGTCTTCCATAAAAGCATGCTTGAGTGAAGCAGGACGCAGCAGGAGCAGCTCCCTCTGCGACGCTCTCCTATTAATGATATTAAAACAAGTGCAGCTCCTATCAGGAGTTTATTTTTACATCCACAGCAAGAAAAAGAGAATTTTCTCTGCATCCCACACTGAATCTGTGAAGGGTGAGCGGGGTTACTTCACCAAGGACACAAATAGAGAGCCACTGTGTCTCTCTGACAATTATGGAGCCACACACACTGTAAAAAAACACAACTGTTGTTTTTTATGGAAAAAAAGTGTCAGCTGTGGTGGCCAGAATTTTATTGTAATAAGTACAGTACAGCCTTTTCCAATATTACGGTAAAAGGATGTGAGTACTCTTGACTTCATGTTCAAGGTTTAATATTTTAAAACGTCTGCCTATTGTCTGTTTCTTTTAAAAACTGCCAAAACATTTTACGGTAAACCACCGTAAAATATTCAATTTAAATATTACGGTGTTTTACTGTAAAATTAACAGCCTCTAATATAAAATACGACTTTATTCTGTATGAAATCCCCCAAAAATGTCATAAATAAATAAATAAAGGTTTTGAAGTACGACTGTTTTACTGTGAAAAAACAAAAACAAAAAATCTGTTGTTTTTACGGTAAAAAACTGTCAGCTGTGACTGCCAGAATTTTACCGTAACAATTACGGTGTAAACTCTTTTCTCAAATATACGGTAAAAGGTACTGTTGATTTCACGTATAAAGTTTTATTCCATATTTTAAGATGTCTGTAGATTTTAATGGTGAAGGTCTGTAAAATATGCCTTTAAATCATACAGTGTTTTAGAATTAGAAATCACTAATATTAAATAATTCTGTATAAATTCACTGACAAATGTTGTATAAATAAAGGTTCTGTAGTTTGACCGTGTGTCGTACTTCATGGCATACTTTACGGCGTTGTGCTGTCGTGGTTTGGCAGACGGTTGGCAGATGTTTCTCACAGTGCATCATCAGCAGAGTCCGTCTAACAAAGAGTGCCAGCTCCTCGTCCATCCAAAAACGCCTCCTGGGGACTGAAATTAGGCAGGTGCAGCTAAATCCACGTGAAAACAAGAAAAGCCTCGGCGGTCCCGCTTCATTCAGCCGACTCGTCCTCGGGCCTGCTTAAACTTCTAACCCTCCAACATGAAAAGGCAGAGCTCTGCTCCAGTATTCTGCATATGAAATAGGGGGAGTAAATGGGAATTTATCGTGTATTTACTACTGCATCCCCTCCCTGGCTTCACAAGCTGCCCACCCACACACACACATGCACGGCCTCCAGCAATATGAGCATGGTGGACCCCGTAATCCAATAAGTTGTGCTTCTTGTGCTAAACCCAGTGAAGTCTGGCACACACTGAGCGGTCCCTGAAGCCACGCTCACAGGAAGTGGGATGGAAACTGAAAATGAAGCTCAGATCTCTCTCTGCTGCTGCCACAGCTCATATTCCCCCTCACACGTTGGGGAATTATGATATAATGATGTAATTTAATGCTGACTTCGTCTGGTTCACCGAGCGCCGAGGTCGCCTGTTGGATCTTCAGTCAATAAAAATATAAAATCATCAGGATTATTCCTGCAGAACTGAAGCTCGGTCGGACGGATGCGCGCGGCGCCGTGCTCGAGAGCGTCGTAATAATTCACAGAGTGACGGTAATTTTCATCAGAACGCTCCGCGACAGTTTACAGAGTCCAATTTGCATCCTTTTGATGCCGTTTGTCTTTGTTGTGTCGCAGCTACAAAAGAGTGAGCGCGACTTTGTTGTATTCAGTCGGCGCCGACACAGAAAATGACACAAACGCTCCACAAAGATTAAATGTAACTCCACGCCTTCAAAGCAGAAAAACATGAAAACTGGTTAACCTCTGACCTGATGGAGACGTCACACATACTCGCAGCGCACAGTCGAGTCTCTTTGAGCTGCCTGTTGCGGCTGGAACCAAAACAACGAGCTGAAAGACACTAAAACGCTCCATAAAGCTGCAGGGAGCTGCAGAGTGTGCAGACAGTCCTCTGTGGGCGTGTCGTTACGAGCGACCTTTCACAGTCATTTCATCCATTAATATAAAACACTGATTAGAACAGCTTTAACTTATTATTAGGCCGAGCCTAGTCCTGACTTCAGCTTTAAATCAAACTGCCAGCGCCGTAAACTGTCCCCGTTAAGGACGGGGCCGGACCGACCTCCCGTAATAATGTGAAGGTCTCAAACCTCTCCGTGTCTCGGACACGCCGTCTGTCCTGATGAATGGCTGCTGCACGCTCTGAATCGAGCTTTTGACACCAGTCTGCTCGGATAAAGAGACCCGACCCGACGCTTTTTATTTGTGAACTGCAGCCACGGAGGAGACGGCCTGGATTTACTCCACTTAATAAGACACACAGGCGCTGAATATAACACAGCGTTCAGGGAGGATTAGGTGGGCCGGGCCGTCCGATCCGTGCAGCGCTCCTCCATTCTGCACATGAATAGTTGGAAACAAACAAATGTGCAGAACAACAAAGGAAGCTTTAGCATTGTTACATAATGAACGAGTTTAAAGTTCAGTCTCAGCTTTAATCTGAAAGTTTTCACACCCAAACTAGACAAAAGGTTTGGAGGTTCCGCCTCCTGTCAGCTCTCGTGGACAGGTGTGAGCCGTGCCTTCGTTATTCCTTCATCAGTTCAGCAGGTAAAAGGTTTGCAGTCGATTCCAGGTGTGGCATTTGGAAGCTTGTTGCATGCAAAGTCAAAGGAGCTCTCGATGCAAGTGAAACAGTTCAACAGTCGACAGTTTGGGACATGCAGCGGTGACGTCTGCAGCACGGCGAGGCGTCCAACAAGGAGACAACGAGTGGTCACCAAAGGACGCTGGAGAAAAGTGCAGAACTCTCTCCAGGAGGTAGGACTATCTTCATCTGAGCATCTTCATCTGATGTTGGACTCGATCGGTTCAAACCGCCTGCTCGGACGACGTTGTGTAGTTACAACAGCTGCTTGTTTGGGGGCGCTATTTACCAAAAACAAGCAGGAAGAAGAAAACCAACCAAATCTGAGCATGTAAACAAAGTCTGGAGGGAGAAACGCTTCTGAAACTCTCAGGGTGGAGTTTGAAGTTGCAGGATGGACCGAGACAGAGACGGAGACGTGACCGGTGGAGTTTATAGTCCACCATAAAGAGACGATGAAACACGGTGGAGACAGCGTGCACCGTGTCATTACTGTTTATGATGATGTGACTGAAGCAGCTGGATGAATTTTGTCCATCGTGGTTCTTCGTGGTTCTCCATGGTTCATGGTGGTTCTTTGTGGTTCTTCGTGGTTCTTTGTGGTTCTTCGTAGCGTGCAGAGACTAAACTGTGAACATTGTGTCATTGTCTAAATATTTCTGGCTGCACGTTGCAGAAACACGAGATAAAATGAAACTAATCTGTGTGTGTTGGACAAACAGCAGAGCAGCTGGTCTGGTTTGTTGTGTTGCAGTGCAGCTCAGTATGCAGAGTGTGTGTGTGTGTGTGTGTGATAAGCTACTGTAGTTACACGGGTCAATCCTCATCAAGATGTTTAATGAGTGTTTTAATGACTCTCTGCACAAACTCTGTGAGAGGGTTTGACGAGGTTATAGACTGATCTGCAGAGTTACTGTTTGGTTCTTTGTTTCAACTTTTATTCATGCAGATGTGTGTGTGTGTGTGTGTGTGTACTATCTGACACACACTGTCCGTGCTGCAGGAAGCGCTCACCATTAGCCGTCTTCCACACACACACACACACACACTTGGGCTCGGCTCAGTGCGTCAGCTCCGCTCGGGGATTTGCATCTCATCACAGCGCGCCGGGGTTTCCTGCTCGAAGGTGTATTTTTAACCGGTGACGCTCTCGACTTCAGTGCAAGACGTTTAAAGTCGCTGCACGTCAACTCTGAGCGACAACCTTCACAGCTGAGAAGTGGAGCCAACACAGGAAGTGCAGTTCCTCTTGTCGTCCACTTGAGGCTGGCTCCAGAACTGGAGCCAGCCTCAAGTGGACCTTGAACCCTTGAGCAGTTTGTAAGAACTTCATGCGGCTGTAAATATTCAGATGAGTGCAGCTCCTAATGTATGAATTTATTACACGAGCATGTTTTATTTATCCGTCTGCAGGTTTTGAAATTCAGATTGAGTTTTCTGGGCGTCACGTGCAGAGAAGCAGAGAACGTGTTAGAAAGTCACAAACGCCCTGATCGGATCTGCGTGGTCGTTTTCTGGACGTTGACAGATGAACGTCGCTTCATCAGCTCGGCTCTCTCCCGGCGTCGGCGCATGTCGCCTTCCACACGTGGAATAAATAAATCAAACGTGTTTAAAAAGTTAGAACGTCTCTCTGGTCTAACCAGACAAAGCAATTTGCTGTGACAACACTGACTACACAAATTATCGAGACGAGCGCATTGAGGACAGACTGCATGAATATCACGGTCACCCTGCGTGGGGTATTAAAACAGAGCTCACGCTAACTGTATCAAAATAAAACGATTCAATAGACATCCAGCAGTTTTTATTTCAGGAGCAATCAGAAACTCTCATCAGCTAGCCGCTAATTAATTAGCTCACTATTTCTGGCCGCAGTAATCAGTGCAGTCATGATGATCTGCAGGAGTCTGCGAGAGCGCCGAAGGTGTTTCAGCCTCGTTCATAAATGTCACAAGTTATAGATCAGGCGGATCAGGAAGTACAGAGCAATCATCACCTGAACTGCTGGACTGGATGTAAATATAGCACCAACTGTGGAGAAGTGATTGTTTTCTGCAGCTCAGGAACAAAACACGAGGTGACAATCACTGTTATCGCGGCGGCTCGTGCAGGTGTTTGAATGTGACGCATGTTCGGCTCTTACAGGCGAGGATCTGAATGTGAACGATGATTGGGAGTCTCTGGACGGCCACGCTGAAGACTTCAATCACGCCAACACGAGATCGCTCTGTTTGTGAGATGAAGAGTCAACAAGAGACACTTACCGTCCTGTAAAAAAAACACAACAAAACGTGTTTTTACAGTAAAAAACTGGAAGAATTTTACAGTGAAAACCTGTAAAATATGACAGTAAAACTGCCATGAAGTATGAGTGTGTGTTCCTGTACACAGTGAGACACAGTCATACTACAAAATTTATATTTATGTATTTATATTAGTGACTGTTCATTTCACAGTAAACCACCATAATATTTAACGCCACATTTTACAGTCTTTCACCATTAAACCTGCAGACATCTTAAAATACTTCAAAACCTTTATTTATACATTTTGAGGGAATTTATACATAATAAAGTATTTCATACTGGAGACAGTTAATTATACAGTAAAACACTGTAATATTTAAATGGAATATTTTACGGTCTTTTACTGTCATTGTTTGTCAGTTTTTTACCGTAAAATCTACAAACATTTTAAAATATGGAATAAAACACCGACCTTAAACGTGAAATCATCAGTACTAACATCCTTTTACCGTAATATTAGAAAGGAAAAAATTATACCGTATTTATAACGGTAGAATTCTGTCAACCACAGCTGACAGTTTTTTACCGTGATAACAGTTTTTTCACAGTGGCGTTTTATTCCGTATTTTAAAACATCTGTAGATTTTATGGTGAAAAACTGCCAAACAATGACAGTAAAAGACTGTAAAATATGTCATTAAATATTACAGTGTTTTACTGTATATCTTATTATACTAAAATATACCACTACTATACTAAGTACTGCTCTATTCTGTATAAATTCCCTTTAAAATGCAGTATAAATAAAGGTTTTGAAGTATGACAGTGTTTGACTGTACACAGTTTTACCGTGCATGAAGGACGGAGGTACAATAGCCAGAAAAACGTCAAATGATGAAGCAGTGTTATAATGACAGTACTGTTAAACATGATATACTGTACATCCACTCCTGCTGATGGTTCTTTGCTCTAATTAGCAAACAAGCTCTGCTGAAAATGTGCTTTTATTATTTATGTGGCAGCGTCGGCTCTGCCAGGACGATGCTGATGTTGCCGCGGCTCCTCGGATGCCAGCGGAGGTCAATAAGACGCCGCAGATTAACTCAACGCCACTTTATAAACAGCTGAAGCAGAACTCAAACAGGGCGGTCTGTGAGGGGAATCCCAGCTAAACCTCAGAGATCCAACACAGATCCGGCATCACAGCGTTCACTGTGGAGTCTCTGCGGCAATGAAGACGGTTCGGTACTTT
This sequence comes from Protonibea diacanthus, assembly GCA_028641955.1. Lineage (NCBI taxonomy): Eukaryota > Metazoa > Chordata > Actinopteri > Sciaenidae > Protonibea > Protonibea diacanthus. The sequence goes on from CM053985.1 coordinate 25,880,751, forward strand.
TTATCTTTATTAGGATGTTTCAGAGCAATGTGTCACCGCCGCACTAATGCCGCCATCATTCATGCACTAGCAGAGAAGCTCACAGCATCGAGCCTGAGGGACCTCTGTCAAAACGAGTCCCAGCGCATAAAAAACTTAATAAGAGCAATATTTTACAGCCTCTTATAACGGCACTGTCTGTGCCTCTGCTGTTAAACGCAGTAAAAACATTAAAGAAACGTTGAAGCAACCATCAACTAACAGATGCTGATGCCACACTGACTTGTAATCAGGTGAATGTAACGCTGATTTACAGAGTTTCCTGATGGACAGTGAAGTAAACTGCTGACAACTGTAGCTGCTGTTAGCTCATGTTAGCTCAGTTTGTTAGCTGGGCTGGGAGCTCAGAGTGTCAGGGGAGTGTTAGTGTTTGTAGCACAGGCCACCGGGAAGAAGAAGAGGAGGTTTACAGGCCTGGTGTCGTGCCAGAACAGGAGCTGGGCAATATATAAGTTAGCATCATGGATCACGTTAGCTGCTGAACTCATTTGCTAAGCTATAAATAACTTATCCACTCATAGTGTTTTGCTAGCAGTAACGTTAGCAAGCCAACCAGGAGTCTGGATGAATTAGCTTACGTTAGCCACCCAAGACAGGATGTTGATACGTTAGTTAGCTAGTTAACGTTAGCAAGCTAAAACCACAATATGACAACATGCACCGCAGTAATGTTAGCTTTGACTTTGGACTCTGTGTTGTAGTGTGTGCCGGTCATTTGTTTCTAAGCTAACGTTAGCTCGTGTTGCCCCTATGGACATAATGGCAGAGGAGCAGAGAGTGAAGAGGACGCTGACGGAGGAAGCTAAGAAGAGAAAAGGAGAGAGTGAGCGAGCAAGAAGCCGCCGGACAAGAGTAAATCTGGGACTGACTTTTAGTGGTTGGTGAGAGCTTGGTGAAATAAAAGGCTGAAAGACAGACGCCGAGCTGGGCTGACTGCTGTTGGACCAGTCAGTAATATTAGCTGCTGCTGATTGGTTCAGATTTCTCCTGATTTAAAATAACGATGGAAAGTTTCTGGACGTGTTTCAGTTTCACATATTTTATTCATCATAGTTTTTTGTTTTGTTTTTTGGGGAGTCAGCTGGTCTGTCAGTCACACAGGCAGCTGTCAAATCACAAGGCGGCTCTGAAAGGTGTGTGTGTTGGTGTGTGTTGGTGTGTGAAGTTACCAAACAAAGGACATCTCACAGAGCTTGAATGGCGTTCCTCTGTGGACCCCGTCTTCATCGTAGGTTCCACAGTCATGCTTTATTACTCGGGGAAACAACAATATGACGGCGCGCTGCTTATAAATCTTATACATTTAATTGTTGTTGGCTTTTGGTTGATTTCCCCCGGTGTGTCGGAGGATCAGGGGAAATAAATCAAAGAAAACAGTGAGGTAACATCTTCAGGAGGAGGCAGTACATTACTGTTACATCATCAGCGTGCATGTACAGCATGTGTACAGCATCTGCTGATATACAAATATTAAAGCAGGCTGTCACAGGGAGGTGAAGACGCAGCGTGAAGGTCAAGCTGTTAGCTGAGTTCATGCTGATGGTAAGTAAACCTCGGCTGCTCTGGGATCAGTTGTTACGGATGAGAAAGTGTAACTCGTAAAATGTGATGTATGTTTGGACTTCTGGCTCTTATAATGTCATCCAACGCCGCTGGAGGGATTTTACTGTGATAGGAGGTATTTTATTGTGAAAAACCTTGTTACAGGAACACGAATGGCCCGCTGGTTTGGAAACTTAGAGTGACAAAAACAAACTTTCAGTGGATGTTCTGCAGCTCTCGCTCATTTCTGGACGTCAAAAACATGACGTGAAAACTGCATTAAAGTCAGAAAATACAGATGTTGACTCATTAAATTAAATTTCAAAATCCAAAATATAAATTCAGTTTTAACCATCAGAGTCTGTAACACACAAACAGGTAAACAGAAATGTGTTTTCTAGGTATTTTATTGTGAAAAACCTGGTTACAGGAACACAAATCGCCTCTGATAGACGGAGAGGTTTGATATTTCTGTGGATGAAAGTTTGGACCTCCTGCTGCTGTAAGATGAAGTGCAGCGTTTCTTTCTCATTAAACATCCTGTATGTTCAACTTTCAGGAGAGTAATGAGTCGGAAAGATGAATATGAATGACGAATACATTTTCCTGGGAGATTTCATGAGTTTGCTCTCGCTGACCGCCGTCGCTCTGACATGGACAGACTTTTTTCCGGCCTCCTTCGCCGGCCTGCTGGGACGCGTGACAAAAGCTGCAGAGCATTAGTATTCAAATGAATTTTACAGGTGACATGCGGCGCACAAAAGACACAGCGACAGAGAAATCCTGTTTTTGGAGCGCAGGAGAAAACTCCTTCACCCCCAAACTGTGACATCTGTCTTTGAATACGTTCATACTTCACTGACTCTATTTTCAGCTCACGTTAATTTTGAATTTATCAGCCTGGAACTCATTATTGTGACTGGCCGGCTTAAAGGTAGCACTGCATGAGGAGCAGACGAACAGATCTCTTCAGTGGATGGTTGGCTGCTGAGAGCGCTGAAACAAGCTGGAACTATTTATAGAGCTTAAAGGGGAGCTTTACTTTTCAACCTGGATTCTGTTTTCACGTCATGTTTCTGTGTCTAATGACTAATGAGGACAGCAAGGTTTGAAACCCGTCGAGTCACAGAAGCAAAACTGGCAAAACGTCAAAGTACGTCCGCTAAAAGTCTGTTTGTCTTCGGTGGAGCCGAGGCGACGCCCACCTGTCAATCATTTGTTCCAGCGATGACTGACTCTGGTTGGTGTGACAACGTTAATATTCTTGTTTGTTAAAACAAAACTAACCCGAGCAGACGGCTTAATATTCAGTATTCACTTTCCTGCAGAGCTGCATGAAAACATTGATATGACTGACTGTGCTAAGCTAAAATATGAAGCTACAGCCAGCAGTCAGTTAGCTTAGCTTAGCTTGAATATAGGCATGCATATAATGAGCAAACATTGCAACAACAAGAGTTAGTGTAGTCCACGACGGTGAGTTTTTAATTACAGTTTTTGTCAAAGGAGTCGGCTGGTTCTGAACAGCAGTATGACGCTAAACAAAAAGGACTTTTAACATGAAGGTCTGTCTGTCACGTCGTCACACAGATTAATAATCTGAACCGTCAGAGGCAAAACAAACGTTTAGTCGACGTGCTTTGACAAAAATATAACATGAAATCAGCATCCAGGTTGAAAAATACAGACGTTCCTGCAGCTATAATTATTTAATTTAATCATTAGACTCTGTTTTGTATTAGTCAGTCTTTCTAATCTTTGATAATATCAGCATCAGATATTCGTGAGTTCAACAGTAATATTCAGCTAAAAATACTGCATTAACGAGCGGTACAGTAAGAACACACAATAATTACTTGAAAGGGAAAAGATGATGTCGACCTTGACCAACCTGTCATCATCCATGTGCTCACCTGCTAACTTCAGTTTCCATAGCAACTAGACATGTTTGGTTTGGAGAAACACTTTGAGGCGTCGGCTCAGTGTCGCAGCACGGCACAGTCAGACAGACAGAGTGACAGACGACAGCAAATTATAGAAGATCAGTTAACAAATTAAAAATAATTCATAAATAGATGCAGAGAGACAAACAGAAACGTTTGGACTCATGAAACGCTTCATAAATTCTATTAAATCACAAAATTTAATCATTTTTTGTGTCAAGACGTTTCTAACGAAGCAGCAATGCTGGTTAGAAACAGCAGTGCTGTGAAGTGCCAAAAACTGCAGTTCCTCTAACGTCCACCTGAGGCTGGCTCCAGAAGTGAGTCAGTCTCCATAAGTCCCCATGTTCAAATGTCCAACTTCACAGCAGAAATAAACATGTTTACAGCCTGCTACAAAAAACAGTTTTGGTCTCTATAGCTAATTTCCCCGTTCATGACAACTGTACTGAGGGTGAATTTATATACAACTCACCTGTTCACATTATATTAAGGCTTAAAGTTATGCAGGATTAAGAGGTGGGTGTCGTTACAGATCCATGTCTTTGCTGATTTTTAGATTTAGGCAGGACTACAAAGATGGCCGCCACACTGAGCTTCACAGCGGCTCTGATGTCACGCTGTCCATTCCTGTACGTTCACCCATAAAATGCTTCATAAACTCGATTAAATCATAATTTAATAACGTCGAGCCGTGCAGCAGCGCCGTGTCTGTATTCATCGAACATCAGACGACAGATTTAAACATAAATCTGTAATTTAACGACGGTAGTTGCAGAAACATCCGACTGTTACTTTGAATCACTGGGCTCATGAATGAAATCAGGCTGCTGAGATAAAAAGAAAACACGTATTTGAGGTGGACTGACAGTCAAACAAAGCAGCAGTGATGAAATACTTTTTAAATCACCGACACAACCTTTGAAAGAGACGAACAGAGCGCTGCACACGTTTCCTTTGGATCCCAGCGAGAGATGTAAATCAACATTTCATGTCTGCCAGCGAGTTAGCGCTCACAGAATTTACAGGAAGCACACAAACTGTTTCTGGATGTTTCCAGGCATGAAATCACCGACTGACCTCGTTTGGACGCACCTTCTCATTCAATGTTCTTTACTTTGAGAAGATGAAGGTCAGGCAGAGAAGAAGTTCATCACAGTTAGCAGCTTCACAAATCAACAACGAACAGCAGAAACGCTGCACAGAGTTCAAGCAGTGAACTGCTGCAAACAAGCCACGACCAGCCATAAGAAGACACATGAATGGACGTTAGACCAGAGGACAGCCTCCAAATCATCCAGATCATTGTATCTACATGTGTGGTTCCCACCCTGAAGCGTTGAGGAGGACGTGTGATGGTGTGGAGGCTCACTTAACGAACATGGCTGCCATAGAATTCTGCACTAAACATCTGGGTTGAACTTGGTGCGACCATCATTGGTGTTTCCACCCAAAACAAACCTCCAGGTAACGGGATCGTCACCAAGAATCACCTGGCTTCCACAAACCCAGTCAAGATGTTCTGGGATTAGTCAGAGTGAAGAACAGAAACCAAGAAGAGTACAGGAACAACTTTGATCCCCTCACCGCAGGAGTGCCCCAGGGCTCGATGCTAGGGCCGCTTCTCTTCACCTATTCATGTTCAATTCTATGCAGATGACACTCAGCTCTATCTCTCAGATATTTCCACACAGATGAAGGCTCACACCTCCAGCTGAACCTTTCAAAAACTGAGCTGCTGGTCCTCCAAGCCAAACGACATCAACATGGCTCTGCCACCCGTACGCTCAGGACAGTCCAAACTTTTCTGTCTGTTGTTCCCCGTTGGTGGAATGTCCTACCAGTTCCTACCAGATCAGGGGCGTCCCTCTCTACCTTCACAGACCTCCTGAAGACCTCCAGCTCTTCAGAGAGAACCTCCTCTACAACACTACCAACACCTGGACATGATGAATCTGTCTGGACCTTTGGCTGTTTCGCTTTGGACAAAATGAAACTTCAGGACTGTTGGACGACCTCATGAACCGCTGAATGAGAAGGTGTGTCCAAACTTTTGGTTCTGCACCTCCATTAACTCAGACAGACATTTTTCATTTCCTATAGGCGCTGTTTTTTTTTTTTTGCTGCTTCTATTTGTGCATTGTTGTACAAAGTCAATACCGCGCACTCGCACAATTTTTCATCCAAACAAATATCCCCCAGTAACGATCTGCAGGATCCAGAACCAGCTCTGCAATCAGCAGCCTTTTCTCCAACGCGACCACCGAAAGACTTCCAACCACGACGCCCTCGATGCTCTTCATCAGTCACAGCATGACGAATCAAACACTAATTACAATATCTGCCAAAATTAACATGACAAATCATTTGTTCTGTTGGTATTACATTTCTATACGGCCTTGCAGATTTCCCCTGTTGGCCTCTTTGAAAGAAAATTCATCATCATATATGCAACACGCTGGAAACTAAATATATGGATATAAATTCTGTTGGCAGCGTGCCTCCGCGCTCGCCTGCAGGCTAAAGAAAGCCTGAGTCATGTTTAGAAAGCGAATTACGGGAGGTCGTAAATCTTTATCCGAACGACCTTTGACCAGTCCCAAACTTTATAGCACAGGCTGACAACATGGAGAAGCTGCTTTCAGGTAATAAACACCTTTTCTTTAAGCATGCTTAATCCTGCATGGCTTCACACATGCACACGTCCCCCGGTGCAGGTTCATTTTCTCTCCTCACAGCGAGGAAGCCGGGAAATAAAATAATAAAACGAGGCAGGGAGGGAGAGGACGGGAGGAAGACAGGCCGAGGTGAGCGATATCTTCTTAATAGCTTAACTGCTTTGACCCGTAACACCTCCTGTCCCTCAGCGTCCAGCTTATATTCTCCATTTTTATCTTTTCACAGCATAAAAGCAGCAAAAAAAAGAGATTTTTCATCTGTTTAAAGCTTTTTGTCTCACAGACAGCCAAATCTATTAAATCAGATCATTCCAGCTCGGTTACATCCGAGAGGCTGACGTGCAGTTTGAGGTGTGATTGAATCGACGCTGCTGTCGATCCTGCAGAGACGACAAAAGACGTGTGACGGGAAACACTCAGCTCTGCAGCAGCAAGTCCAATGAAGTGATACGAAGAGCACAAAGCCGGGTCCGTCCGTCGATATTCTCACCACACGCACAAGCTTTCATCGATGGTCAGTGTTTGTTTTAATTGTACAGTCATTAACACACGAGTACCCATGGTGTCATGTCGTTACACAAACGATGCAGAATGATCAGAACAATAATAATCAATCAATACAAAAGTCTTTATGAAAATCAACAGCGTTACTTTGACACATCGAGATCGAGGCTGGACCTGACAGATTTTTACAGCGTGGAGACAAAAAAATCAGTCCTGAGATTTGACTTTTAAAATTGTTTGTTTGGCTCGTACCACAACAAATCAATCAATTATCCATCAATCAACTGTCAATTAACAATCAATTAACCCTTCCTGAGTGCTGCCCTGTTTGCTCTGTGCCCTGATAAACTCACATTAAAATGTTTTAATTAAATAATGTAGATTTAGATTAAAAGGTTTTTTTCATAATAGTTCATGTATCTGTGTTTCTGGAGGTATTAAGTAATGGTAGCAAAATGCTAACTAGCGTAAATTAGTTAGCATATTTCTAACATTATCTATCAGATGCAACTAGCTAGCTAATGACTAATGTACACTAACTAGCTAGTTAGCTAGTGTTTTGCTACAGAGTGAAACTATATTCATTAGCCAGCATTTTGCTAACATTATCTAATCAGATGTAGCTAGCAAGATAAGGACTAGTTAGCTAGCGTTTGCTTCAGCTAGTTAACTTAAAAAGAGCTAATGTTCTCAAAATGCTACCTAACTAGCATATATATTTATAGCAAAACTAGATACTTGTCTATCAGATGCAGCTATTTAGATAACGACTAATGTAGACTAACTAGCTAGTTAGCTAGAGCTTTGCTACAGAGCAAAACTATATAGTCACAGCTTAAGTTAGCTAATTTGTTAGCTAAATGCTAACTAACTAGCTAACTTATTATTGATGGAAATTATTTAGCTAAATAGCCAGCATTGCGTTAACATTATCTATCATATGTAACTACCTAGCCTACCATAGCTAATGTTAGCAAAATGCTATGTAACAAGCATGTGTACTCACATCTTAATAAAATGCTGATAGAGAGAAATTAGTTAGCTCATTAGTTAGCATTTTACTAACATTATATAAGATGTAGCTAACTAATTAGTGATGTAGATTAGCTAGTTAGGTAGCTACAGAGGAAAACCAATTAACTTAAGTTAGCTAATATTAGCAAAAGCTAGCTAACTTGTTAAATTTTGATTGATGCAAATTAGGTAGCTCAGTGGATAAAATTTGATAACATTAGCTGTCAGATGCTACTTAATGATTGACATATATTAGCTATCTAGTGTTAGCAATAGCTAACTTGAGATATGGCTATGTAAACATTTGGTTGTATTTGCAACATATTAGCACGTAGCTAAATACAGGAAAAAAGTGACAGGAGCACAGAGCAGGAAGGGGCGGGACTTAAGGGACGGTCAATTAGCACTGAACCTTTAAATAAGAGAGAGAAGCATCGTTAATTAGGGAGGATGAGTTCATGCAAAAGATCTCAGGACGAGCCTCTCTCCACGAGCGCTCGCTGCACTAACAAGTCAAATAAAAACATTTTAATTGGACGAATCTGTGAGGATAAGGTGCAACGCTGCAGCCAGACGTCAGTAAACAGGAGATTCAAAGAGCTCCTCCCGGTAACACACACTCACTCACTCACACACACACACACACACTCACACACATACACACACACATCCTAAACGCTTCACAAGCTACGTAATAAAAATCAAAACTAGCGATAAAAAGTGGCTCCGTTGACTCGGATGTTCTATGGCGATACAGTTTAGACTAAATGAGGTCGGCCTCTCTGCAGCGCTCACTTCTGCTGTTGCGGAGGTCCAGTTGTCACGTTACGATCAGCTGACCCGGCTGACCCCGCCGCTGGTTCCCGTGTCAGTCGAGGTGATAATGAGCTCTGAATATATCTTCAGTGCACGTAATATATCGTACCAAGTGTCTCCTTCAGAGCTGCTGCACCTCGCATTAGATAAAAACCACTTAATCTCACAGAAAGACCCCTTTACCTCCGCTTAGCAACCGTAGCTTCAGTCTCTTAAGGTGGAGTCCGTACCTCAGACCTCGCACTCTATGGATCCTGATATGGTGCAAGTGCACGGCCTTGTTTCATTCACCAAAGAGTCCATCGTCTCTGAGTTCGAGTGGTAGCTCAGGTAGTACTCTTGCAGCTGAGAGTTCAGGTCCTGCTCCTGCTTGCGGGCCTTTTTCCTGCGCTTGTGGTTGACCGAATGCTGCTGCAGCTGCCTCATGGTGTTCGGGTAGCGCCTCCATGACACATAAATAACCAGGAGGATCAATGACACCGACAGGAACAGGGCGACGCTGCCCGCAATGATTTTATGGAAAGACATGTGTTCGAACGGTAGCTCGGGGATGAACGACGTGGAGGGTTCAGGGTAGACGGGCGGCGTGGAGGTCGGGGTCGTGGACTCTCGTGGACGGACAGGCGGAGGGGTCACTCTCTGCACAGGCGGCTCGGTGCGAGCCACGCCGGAGGGCGAGGGGTGAGCCGTGATGTTCACAGCTTGCGTCGTAGTCAGAGTGACGAGGACGGTTGTGGAGAAGACGTTTGACGCGTCCACGCAGGTGGAGTGATTCCTCACCACATCCATGACGCGCTCGCCCTGCACCGACTTCGGACTGCTGCAGATCATGCTGATGTCTTTGGAGTCCCTGACGGTTTGCAGCCACCCCATGAGCGGGCAGATGCTCGGGCTGCAGTCCCAGGCGTTCCCCGCCAAGCTGATGGTGGTGAGCGACGTCCACGCCGCCACGGCTTCCACGGGGACGCTCCCGAGCTTGTTGGACTCGAGGTTGAGGATCTGTAAGTTGGGCATGCACTGGAAAACCATCGGGTCCAATATCTGGATCTCATTCCCGGACAGGTCCAACTTCTGCAGCTTGTGCCACGTCCACGGCACACCTTGATTGATGGATCGGATGCGGTTCCACTGCAGGTAGAGCGCCTGCAGGTTGGTGAGGCGCGGGAAGATGAAGAAATTAATCCTGGAGAATTGATTGTGCTCTAAGTGAAGTTCTTTCAACTTGAACAGCCCCAAGAACGTTGTGCGCGTGAGGCTCCGCAAGCGGTTGTAACCCAAATCCAGAAACTCCAGGCTGCGGCACTCCAGGAAGGTGCGGATGACGATCTGCCTGAGCCCGTTGGACCGGAGGTGGAGATTCTGGAGCTTGCGCAGGCCGTAAAAATGTCCCGGATGCAGAGCCTGCAGCTGATTGTAGGACAAGTCCAGATTTCTCAGGTTGGGCACGGCGCTGAAGGTGTTGTTGTGCAGATGGGCGATCTTGTTGGAGCTCAGGATGAGCTCCTTGAGCCTGCGCACACCTTGGAAGGCTAAAGCGTCGACGGCGTTGATCGAGTTGTGGTCCAGGTAGAGCCAGATGAGCTGATTGAGGTGCGCGAACTGGTATGGCAGCAGCACCAGCAGGTTGTTGTAGCGCAGGGACAGACCTTGACATCCCGTGGTGATGTTCTCCGGGACGTCTTGGAAGATGCCCGACTCGCAGTAAACAATCTTTCCCTCGCAGCGACAGCTCACGGGGCACATCCTCTCCCCGCCGGCGAGCAGCGGCAGAACGGCCGCCTGCAGGAGGAGACACGAGAACCTCCAGTCCAACATCACACACGAACCTGTTGGAGGAAACCAGAAGATCTGTGACGGGGATTTGGACGTTTGCTGAAATAAGTAAGAGAAGCTGTGATGTCTGAGACAGACGACCTGCTTCAGTCTGACACTTTTACACCTCCTCTGTCGGGAAAACCACTAAAGATGTGAATCATCATGACTTACCCATCATCACGGAGCTGACGGAGTAATCCTCTAAACTGCTCTCACACGAGGAGGCAAAGAAAACGCAGCAGCAGCAGCTCTGGAGTCGATCTGCATCCCGAGCATCACTTCATGTCTTCAATTAAAGAAGAGAAAATCAAGTTTCTCTGCAGCAGTCCAGACTCCCTCCTCCTCCTCCTCCTCCTCCTCCTGCCTCCTTCTCTCTCCTCCTGATCTCTGTCTTCACACTTGGAGTCGCGCTTGGAGACGCTGCTGTACTTCAGCCTCGCTGGCTCTGTGCGCAATAACCCGTTTGAGCGCCAACACACTGATGCTCTCCCTCTCCTCTCTCTCCTCTCCTCTCTCTCCTCTCTCTCCTCTCTCTCTCTCCCTCTCTCTCTCTCTCTCCTCTCCTCTCTCTCTCCTCTCTCTCTCCTCACCTCCTCTCTCTCTCTCGGAGGCGTAGGCGTCTTTAAGCACACATGTAACCCTGAAACATCGCGCGTGTGTACTCAGCTGTTATTTAATGATCTGATTGGATGTAATCTCAGGTATGGCTTCAGTAAATCTATGTAAACAGTGTAAGATGAGCTCCAGTCACCTGACGCAGCACGACTCATAAACACAACATGAACAGTCACGTCTTAAGTTACCTGATGTTTGCTAGCATTATTGAAGTAGCTAATGTTAGCAAAACATGCTATCTAACTAGCATATTTAGTCACATCTTAACTTTGCTAATGTTAGCAAAATGCTATCTAACTAGCATATTTACTCGAATCTTAAGTCACGTAATGTTTGCCAACATTTTCTAGTATTATTTAACTAGCTAATGTTAGCGAAATGCTATCTTATAGCTAGCTAACTACGTATTTAACTTATGATTGATGTAGATTAGCTAGCTCATTAGCCAGCATTTTGCTACAGAGCAACAGCTTAACTTAGCTAATGACTGTGAAATGCTAACTAGCATATGAGTAACATCTCCTTCCTTCAAAATAAAAGTCTCTTCATTAATTAATCAAGAATTCAGTGAGGAGCGACAGGAAGTCAGAATGATTAATCACATCGACAGGTTTAAGTGTGATGTTGACACGATGTCCCTCCGTGAGTTTGTGCTGACAAACACCTCCTGCTGTGAGGAGGCGCTGCTGAGGAGGCAGCAGAGGAAGAGGAGTAACAGAGAAAGCTGGAGGAGATCCTGAGGTCACACAGACAGTGCAGAGATGTTACGTGTGGTAACGGCGCCTCCTTGTGCCCGCAGACAGAAGTGTCCTGATCTGAGAGCAGCTCACATTGACGAGGAGACAGAAGATAGTCAATGTTTGTCTCGGTCAAACAGAGACTTCCTGTGGCTCGCACTAAGACAACACGTATTCAGGAGATCTGCAGCAGCAGGAGAGCTGCGACAATGAAGTAAAGCCGGCTCACACGTGAGGTCACATGTCACTCAGAAGAACGAGCACCTGAAGGAAGAAGGACGACAACGCAGCCTCCTTCTTGGGCCTTAGTCCACTTACAGTCCTCCTGGAGGATCTGGGTCTGCCTCAGGGTGTCCTTCCAGTTGGACATGTCCCCCAGGACACCTCCAAAGGAAGACGCCCAGGAGCATCCTGATCAGATGATGAGGCACTAAAACCTGGACGTAGTCTCTGTGACGTCCTACAGACTGTCTAAAACCTGGATGTAGTCTCTGTGACGTCCCCGCAGACTGTCTAAAACCTTGATGTAGTCTCCATGAATGTCTAAAACCTGGACGTAGTCTCTCTGTCGTCCCCACAGATTGTCTAAAACCTGGACGTAGTCTCTGTGACTTCCCCACAGACTGTCTAAAACCTGGATGTAGTCTCCATGACTGTCTAAAACCTGGATGTAGTCTCTGTGACGTCCCCACAGACTGTCTAAAACCTGGATGTAGTCTCCATGACTGTCTAAAACCTGGACGTAGTCTCTGTGACGTTCCCAACCACACTTGTTATTCTCCACCTGTCCACCAGATGTCCTCATACTCTCACTCTTGCCCTCATCACCTGATCCGTCGTCCACATGGTCACCTGTCCACATTCCCAGAATCCTCCCCTCCTGCTGACTCCTTCCTCTTGCCGTCCCGTCAGTCTTCTCCTCTGCCAGCTCCTCGTGTTGCAGCCATCTGTACTTCCCTCTCGGCTCTTCCTGATTTTCTGCCTCTTATCTGCCACCTGTGTGTGCGTCTCACCTGTCTGCCTCTCTGGGTTTGAACACTGATCCACCTCAGTCCTTTCTCCTCCGACCCGCTCTGCTCAGACTGTTACCATCATCAGCTGATCCTCAGAGGAGCGCGTCTTCTTATGCATGAGCGTGATATTTAAATTATAAAGGTTTATCTGTCACATGCTGACTGAGGAGCACAGATTTAACCTTTAAAGCAACGTTATGTAGATTTTGTGATTTAGCATCTCCAACAGCAGCAGCAGCTAATATTACTGACTAGTCCAACAGCAGTCAGCCCAGCTCGGCGTCTGTCTTTCAGCCTTTTATTTCACCAAGCTCTCACCAACCACTAAAAGTCATCCAGTTATTTGTAGCTTAGCAAATTAATTCAGCAGCTAACGTGATCCATGATGCTAACTTATGTATTGTCCAGCTCCTGTTCTGGCACAACACCAGGCCTGTAAACCTCCTCTTCTTCTTCCCGGTGGTCCAAAGCGTCTGTGGTACAAACACTGACACTCCCCCAGTGCTCTGAGCTCACAGCCTGGCTAACAAACTGAGCTAACATTAGCTAACAGCAGCTAACGAACTGAGCTAAAATTTAAATTTCAGTCCTCCTGAGTGTTGTTGAACTTTAACAACTGAAGAACAGAGACTTCATATTTAGAGTCAGAGCTGATCAACACTCGGTGTGTACATCAGGAGCTTCTCGTCTCCTTTGGGCTTCGTTAAAGTGCCAGATGTTTCAGGACGAGCCCTCCGACATGTTTACCTGCTGCGAGCATACTTTGAGAAATTAAAGTCACATTTTGGAGGTGGATTCAGCTCTCTTTAGTTTCTACATGTTCAGTGTTTCAGTGGGAGTCATTACTCTGCAGGAGGACGGTCCCTCCTTCCCTCCTTCCCTCCTTCCCTCGCTCTGTTATTCAGGCCTCAGTCACAGTCATTAAAGTTTCATAGGAAGCTATTTGGTGGCTGAGTTATTTGCAAAGTGAGGTGAGTGCATATGGAGGTGCATGGCTTTTTGTTTATGGCTCTTCATGCCGCTCTGCTCTCTCTCTGGGTTAATCTTAACGTGATGACTGCAGATGAGATAAGTACCAGCTGAGAGTCGAGAGAAGCTTTGAGTTCAAATCCACAGTGAAACTTCACCGTCGATCTCCAGAATAAAGTGAAAGTGGGTCAGATCATCATGTCAGAGCACGAGGAACATCTGAAGAAGTTCAGGACAGCACGCTGCGATTATCAAGGCTCACTGTGACTTTAAGAGCAATGTGTAGGCAGTTTTAACATCAGCTAACAGCAGCTGACAAATGAAGCTAACATTAGCTAGTAGCTGGTCACAAACTGAGGTGACATTATAGCAACTAATGAACTGCAATAACAGTTAAAAGCAGCTAAAAATGAAGCTAACATTGGCTAACAGCAGCTAACAACTGAGCTAACATGAGCTAACAGCAGCTAACAAACTGAGCTAACAGCAGCTACATTTGTTAGCAGTTCACTTCACTGTCCATCAGGAAACTCTGTAAATCACAGAGTCATCAGAGTGAAAACCAGAAAACATTTTCTCCACACACACGCTGAAGGATGAACGCTGCATTCAGAGCTGTTCACTTTGTATTTACTATTCTTCTACTCACCTTGGTGAGTGTGTGTGTATGTGTGTGTGTGTGTGTGTGTGTGTGCCCCGTCCTTCAACTCCCGTTAGCCGCTTGATCCGACTGTTGGGAATCGAATCAGCGGCTGCTGCCGGAGTGCTAAACACATCAGATTTATTTTTGTTTCCAACGATTTCTGCGTCACAAACTCTCTGAGGTCAAACGCTCGTTAATGTCCATCACCGGTAATTACGCCGCTCGTTAAGTACGGGAGGGGCAGAGGGACACATTAGGAGAGATGACTTTGACCTCGACTCAGAGGCCCATTATGAAGCCTTGAGAGCACTCTGTGTTTACGCATGGAGACGCTCAGCGTGGACTGAAACAGTACAGTTGTCATGAACGGGGAAATTAGCTATAGAGACCAAAACTGTTTTTTGTACCAGGCTGTAAACATGTTTATTTCTGCTGTGAAGTTGGACATTTGAACATGGGGACTTATGGAGACTGACTCACTTCTGGAGCCAGCCTCAAGTGGACGATAGAGGATAGTTTGAAGTAATCTGATTACACATCAGCCTGTGGCAGTCTTTGTGTTGCAAACTTTAATATTTAAATCAGAGTGTGTGTTGTGAGGCTGCAGGGTCACCGGGTGTCCAGCAGGGGGCTCCTCTCGCCCTGAAACCAGCAGCACTGCTCGGTGTGAGCCTCCAGCATCATTCCTGTTGCTGGTACTCATTTCTTCTTGGAGCCTCGGTCAGCAGCAGCAGCTCTCCTCCACCTCGCCTCCACCTCTGAGCCGGGATTCATCCAACTTGTCGGATTCACAGCTGCGCGTGTCTTTGCTGCCACTTTAAACAGATTTAACATTTTCGGCTGTTTAAAATGTGTCTCCATCCACTGAAGGCGCGCTGAACGCGGTCCTCCTCCTCCTCCTCCTCCTCACCATCCGTCCGTGGATCTGCATTTCTCACGCACAGCTTGATGCTGCGCACCTCCCGGAGCTCCTCACATCTCCGACAGGTGTGCGGCGGCCGTGCGCAAATCGGATCCCGCCGCCGCTACGGCGCAGAGTGCGTGTGCTCCCCGTGAAACGGACGAGGGGAGTCCCGGGGAGGGTGGAGAAGGTGGAGGTGGAGGTGGAGGTGGTGGAGGGTGCGTGTCCAACAGTTTGGACCGAGTGAACATGTGGAGCCGGGACGCGTGCACATGAGGAGAAGAGGCGCAAACATGGGTACGTACAGGTCTGCGTGTCTGCGCAAAGTGTGTCTGTTTGGACTCCAAGTGTGTCAGGGCGGGCTGTGAAGGATGACTGCAGGCTGGAGGAGGCTTCTGTGTGTCCTCATGCTCATCAATCACCTCCACATCATGACTGTGTGTGTGTGTGTGTGTGTGTGTGTGTGTGTGTGTGTGTTTCATGCCTTTAAGTCTGTCACATTTCTGTCTGCAGGACTTCTCGTGTTCGTCTTCACAGTGGTGGTGGTGCCCGCCTGGCTGCTCGCCACCACCACCGCCGCCGCGGCTCCGAGCGCCCTCCGTGAGCGCCCCTGCCCTCAGAGCTGCAGATGTGACGGGAAGATAATATACTGCGAGTCCAACGCTTTCCGCGACGTGCCGAGCAACGTGTCCGTGGGCACTCAGGGCCTCTCCCTGAGATACAACAGCCTGGCGAACCTCCGAGCTCACCAATTCGCCGGCCTGAGTCAACTGGTTTGGCTCTACCTGGACCACAACTACATCAACGCCGTGGACGGGCAGGCGTTCCACGGCATACGGAGGCTCAAGGAGCTCATCCTCAGCTCCAACAAGATCACGCTGCTGAAGAACAACACCTTCCACGACGTCCCCAACCTACGCAACCTCGACCTTTCCTACAACAAGCTGCAGACGCTGCAGCCCAACCAGTTCGTGGGTCTGCGGAAGCTCCTCAGTTTGCACCTGAGGTCGAACTCTTTGAAAACCGTCCCCATGCGAGTTTTTCTCGACTGCCGCAACCTGGAGTTCCTCGATATCGGCTACAACCGGCTGCGGAGCCTCACGAGGAACGCCTTCGCAGGACTCCTGAAGCTCATCGAGCTGCACCTGGAGCACAACCAGTTCTCCAAGATAAACTTTGCTCATTTCCCGCGCCTGACCAACCTCCGGGCGCTCTACCTGCAGTGGAACCGTATCAAGCTGCTGACCCAGGGCCTGCCGTGGATGTGGACCTCCTTGCAAAAGCTGGACGTCTCGGGGAACGAGCTCCAATCGTTGGATCCGAGTACGTTCCAGTGCCTCCCTAACCTCCAGACTCTGAACCTGGACTCCAACAAACTCAGCAATGTGTCTCAGCAGACTGTGGAGGCGTGGATCTCCCTCACCTCCATCAGTGTGGCTGGTAACCTGTGGTACTGTAACCCCAACATCTGCCCCCTGGTGGCCTGGCTCCAGGCCTTTAAGGGCAACAAGGAGTCCACGATGATCTGCGCCGGCCCGAAGGAGGCGCAAGGCGAGAAGGTGACTGACGTGGTGGAGACTTACAACATCTGCAGAGCAACACCGACTCCGACCCCCTCGACGACCTCGCCCCTCACTTCGACGCTCCGACCGGAGCTGCCGCCTCTTCCCACCCGGCCACCTGCGGTGGACAAGAAGCTGATCTGGAACAGGACGGCCTCCCCTACTCCGACCGAGGCCTCCCCGACCGTCCCTCTGCCGGACACCGAGTACGTGTCCTTCCACAAGATCATCGCCGGCAGCGTGGCCCTCCTCTTGTCCGTGGCCGTCATCCTGCTGGTGATCTACGTGTCGTGGAAGCGCTACCCGAGCAGCATCAAGCAGCTCCAGCAGCGCTCGGCGGTTAAAAAGCGTCAGAAAAAGAAGTCCCGGGAGACGGAGCGGTCCCTGAACTCACCGCTGCAGGAGTACTATGTGGACTACAAGCCTTCACACTCAGAGACTATGGATGTGCTGGTTAATGGGACAGGACCTTACACATACACCATCTCAGGCTCCAGGGAATGCGAGGTATGACCGTTGCCCTCCAAAAATCCAATTTCCACTGCGAGGCGTGAGAGGTAAATTTTCAACAATCTGCAGAGAAAAGTGTCTGTTTGTGTTTCCAGGATGAGGAAGTAAAGGTCACCGCACGGTGACTTGTTCCACGATGTGCCGGGTTTGTTCGGTTCCATGTGACCAGCCAGATGTTTTATTACTGCTTAAAATATGACTCCCCATTAGAGACGAACCCGTAGAGACAGACTGATGAAAACTGTCTTTGATGAAGTCACCGCGCGGCCGACCTCTTCCTCCTCATCCTGTGTGTTTGCCAGCAAACATGCAAAGTCGTGTGAGTTTTGGTGTTTGTGTTTAAATATGTAAATATTCATGTCAGCTGATCGGACGCTCATCATTTCCCGCCTTAAAGGTCCAGAGTGTCAACGTACTCGTCAGCGTTTGATCACCTGAAAATATGAATCATTGTGTCTTATGATGAGCCGGTTTTGTTAGTAACCGAGTGAATTATGAGAGAAACCGACAGACTGAATGACGTCTGGTTACTCAGTAACCACACCCACCTGTCAATCAAAGCGTCCACGCTCTTAATCCTGCATAACTTTAAGCCTTAATATAATGTGAACAGGTGAGTTGTATATAAATTCACCCTCAGTACAGTTGTCATGAACGGGGAAATTAGCTATAGAGACCAAAACTGTTTTTTGTACCAGGCTGTAAACATGTTTATTTCTGCTGTGAAGTTGGACATTTGAACATAGGGACTTATGGAGACTGACTCACTTCTGCAGCCAGCCTCAAGTGGACATTTGAGGAACTGCAGCTTCTGTGTCGGCTCAGGGAGACAAAATGCCGAGTGATGACTCTGTTTCGTGAGTTTTTCTAACATAACTTGAAAGCAGAGGGCGAGGCGTACGGTTGCAATCTGCACACTTCACCAGTAGGTGTCACTAAATCACACACACACACACACACACTGGACCTTTAAGGAAAAAGGCCTGCAGCCAAAATAAGAAGATAAATTATGCATTCGGCTTTCGGCCCTGCTGCAGTAACAAACTGCATTATGCTCTTTCAGTCAAACTTTCCGGGTAAAAGAAACTTTGCACGGCGACACGGCTGATTGAGACGGACCGATCAGTCAGCTCATGTCTGATCTTCTTTTGTCCTGCAGCTCAGTGTTTTCTCGTGGCGGCGTGGTTAAGTGTGATGAACAGCTGAAAGATGCCGTGTCATTGAATCTTTGCTGCTGCACCTCGTGTCAACTTAACCGGACACGTTGTCGAGTACAGCAGACGTCTTTCTTCTCCGCTGTGTCTGTCAGCTCAGCTCACAGTCAAAGTTTTATCTCGAGCTGCCACACAGCTCGTTTCCTCTTTCCAGCGCGGAGCCATAAATCATCTGGTAACTTGTTTTGAGCTGTAACGTCCAAATCCCTCTCTGCTAACGTCACGTGGTCGAAGGTGCACGGGTAGCTGAATCATTTCTCAGAGAAGATCGAGGTGAGACAGCCGGCTTATCAATCTCGTAGCTTTCGTGTGTGAGAGTGTCATGGGGAGCGTTAAACGGCAGACCTAATGGAGCTTCTGCTAGCTAGAATAACTAATAGCCCATCAGAGGTGAAGGAGCCGAGGCTCAGCTCTGTTATTCCTCGCCCTCTGCAGCTCGGAGGACGAGGCGGCCTGAGCGGTTACAAATGTGACGGGTTTGTGCCAAACACAGCAAAGTAAGAACACGCTGAGCCGGCACAGTTCCATGTTTGTTAGTCTGAAGGTTCCTCTTTCTCCAGGAGGTTAAATCTGAGGACGTTTCACACGGTGAACCTCTCCTGATGCACGAGGAGGTGTTTCCATTTTATGGAAGGAGTTTGAGTATCTCAGGGTCTTGGAACGGAGCAAGAGATGGTTGGAGTGGCGTCAGCTTCTTAGACAGAGGGTGGACATCCAGAGCTAGCTGGTGGTTCAGGCCTCTTTTGGAGATGTGGAGACCCCAGGGCAGCCCCAGAACCTGCTGGTGGGACTATGTGGACC
This sequence comes from Protonibea diacanthus, assembly GCA_028641955.1. Classification (NCBI taxonomy): domain Eukaryota; kingdom Metazoa; phylum Chordata; class Actinopteri; family Sciaenidae; genus Protonibea; species Protonibea diacanthus. The sequence continues at coordinate 25,900,067 of CM053985.1, forward strand.
ACCAAGCCTGGAACATCTCGAAGAATGAGACTGTGCATACAAGCGGCTGACATGAGCTTCCTCCACCGCGTGGTTGGACATCCAGAAGGAGCTCAGAGAAGAGCCGAAAGCAGCCAGCTGAGGTGGTTCAGGCCTCCTGGGCCTCCGAGACCCAGAACCTGTTGGAGGAACCGTATGGACCATCAGGCCTGAGGAGGAGCTTCTGCCGCCGCGGAAGGAGAGAAGGAAACGTACAGATGGATGAACCAAAGTGGGCGTGTTGATGACCTTAAAGGTTCAACCAGAGCTAAAACACCTCCATGGGTCCGGCTCTGGTCTGCGGACCTCATGTTTGACACCCTCTGACCTATAATAACACGTGTTCTCCTCCAGCATCCTCACAGCGACCTGCTCGATTATCCACAAGAATCCACCTCAGTGATTTTTCATATCAGCACTTAGAAAATGATCCAACAGCCAATCCACTTAAAAGCCTGTTTCTGCGTTCGAGTCAACCAGACGCTCGTTTTTCACAAAATCATCAGGCGTGACAGACGAGGAGTCGACTCGAGGATCACTGCCGTGCTGTTTCTGCAAACTTACGGTAATTTTCGATCCCATCGAACGAGAAGACGGCCGCGAAAAACGACGATTAACGACGTGCGACGCAGCGCGAGGCGTCTTCACGTGATGGACGCTCGTTCTGTGCATCACCAAACAAACGTTTGTGGAATCAAATGCACCCTCAGCTGCAGGTCTGTCCCCGGCAAACGCCGATTGGACCCGTAGGATTGAACATAAGCAGGAAGGCGCCACGTTTCTGAGTGTGAAACAACTTAGTGCCTGATTAAAGCTGCTGCTGCTGCTCGTGGCCTCGATTGTTACTTCTTTAAAAGTAGGTTGCTCATCAGAGTGTTAACGCCGCGATGCCTCTGACCCCGTCAGCTTGAAAAATGAGTTAAGTTAAGAAATTGTAATTATTTTTAGTCGAGCCTTTCAGACAGCATTTGTATCAGTCAGTTGGATGCAGCACCGTCCTCTCGCGGCGCTCTGTAATTGTCTGAGCAGGATCTCCTCACCTTATTAATGCTGGCAAATTCTGCCCGAGTACAAGAATCGCCTTTGGCTCCGACGGTGGGATTTTTTCTTCCACCTTAATATTTTCTGAACTAACTTTGCAGGAGGATGATCTGTGGGTGGACGGACCAGCTGCAGCCTCTCTGTGAGCACACACACACACACACACACACACACACACACAGCAAGGTTTTCTTAATAATGTGCCACAGGAAGACCATCGCAGGTTCAAAGTGTTCATCAAAATTCAGAGTTTGCAGCGTCAACGCCGACCCGCCGAGCCGAGCTGGAGGAAATCTATAGAAACAAATTTACTCTGAGTCGAGCCGCACGTGCAGAACTTTAATTACAAACCTCTTTCTGCTAATTGAAGACACAGCTAATAACTTAAGTGCTCGCTGAAATAATGTGCTGACGAGGTTTGAACTCGTGTTTCTTATCCGGGTTGGTTTGGGCGCTCTAGACGTCCCTCTTCACAGCAACGCAGTCCAGCTCCTCCTGCAGGATCCCGAGGCGGTCCAGGGTTCTGGGTCTCCCCTGGGATCTCCTTCTAGACACCTCCAAAGAAAGGCCCCAGTCAGAGGCACCAACCACCTCAGCTGGCTCTTCTCGATGTGAAGATCTTCTCTGAGCTCCCTCCAGATGTCGGACCCATCCGCCCGGTGGAGGAAGCTCATCCTGGCAGTTTGTATCTGTGATCTCATTCTTCGAGATGTTCCAGGCTCGGTGGTCCATAAAGTCCCTCCAGCAGCCCAGGAGGCCTGAACCACCTCAGCTGGCTCCTTATCGGCTCCTCGCCTGATCTCTGAGGTTCATTTCTTCACAGTTTCGTGAAAAATGACAGAGAACCTTCACAGACTGATGCTAACAAACATGAAACTTTTCTCAGTTCTGTCCTCGTGAAAGTTTCACGCGCTCACGTCAGAGATGATCTCACAGAAACACAGATCGTTGTAGCGGAGACGCTCGCACAGTTTTAGTTTCAGATCATCTTTGGTGAAACAGACAGAAGAGACGTCTGCTGCTGAAGGCCAGGCTTCAGTTTTTAATTCTAATTCTCATGGAAAGTTTCCAACTTTGACTTTTGTAACCTTAATACCGACACAGGAGTGGAAACACGTTCAAAGTGTTTGTAGATCTGGACGAGTCGTTCACGTGACTGAAGAGTTTCTGTTCAGACGTGTTGTTAATTAAAGGTCATCATGCTGCAGGTTCACAGATCAGACTGAGCTGTTTGCTGTACGCCGTGCTCTAACACACACACACACACACACACACACACACACACACACACTCTGACTCTGATTTCATGGGGAGTTAAAGCGTTGCAGAGATTCATTAGCACAAATGCACATCATCAGACCTCAGACCTGTATGTGGTGTTAAGCACCTCTCAGTGTGTGTGTGTGTGTGTGTGTGTGCGTGGGGCGATAAACACACTCTGGGATATATATATATATATATATGTGTGTGTGTGTGTGTGTGTGTGTGACAGATGTTCCTCTCGGTGGTGTGATGTCGGCTCCTGTGAGGAGGTGGAATACATTTAACAAACTTAGCAGCAGTGTGTCGAGGTGTGTGTGTGTGTGTGTGTGTGTGTGCTGTAATCTGACTCGGCTTGTTTCGATGAAAATGGCAGTCTGTGTTTCATCGTGATGAGTCCGAGCGTCTCGTCTGTGATTCGTCCTGTGACGTTGAGTTTGACTCTCAGTGTTTTTATTTACTGAGCGCAGACGGTTTGTTCGTCGGCCTGCGAGGAAACGTTCTGCAGCCGAGGGGGAGAAAAGAAATGAAAGCCGACCTCCAAACCTCCGATTTAAATTGAGGTCAGCGCTGATTGACAGCATCATTAACTTCAATATCACACGATAACCTGGCCCTTCACGTAAGCCGAGATCAAATTAACTTGTCCGTTATAAACAAATCAGGTGAGTCCGTCCAGGTGAGGACAAACTGCACGAGTCCGAACTCATCCGTCCTAAACGCTGATGAATATTGAACGATGGTGAATCAGCTGTTTCCTTTTAATTAATAAAGTGCTTTATTAGCGTTTCTGTGACCGTCAACACGAGCGCTGTCTCCGTTTGGACACTTTGTTAGCGCTCTTCTGTGTACGGTCACTTTTCCAATCTTCGTTTTTACGTCTTCACCAACCAGGCGCCAACATTTACCTGCCAAATATAAAAATCTACATCTGAAACTCAGGATGAGAGACTTCAGTCGTGCTAACAGCCCTGTGAGGTTTATGCACAGTGCTACTTTGAGCTAAATGCTAACATGCTATTTATCAGTCCACCATGATCCGGGTTCTGCTCGATGTTTCTTCCTTGTCACCGTCACCGAGTGTTTGCTCACGGTGGGAACTGTCAGGTCTCTGTAAATAACAGACAGTGTGAAATATTTTGTACCAGGCTGTAAACATGTTTATTTCTGCTGTGAAGTTGGACATTTGAACATGGGGACTTATGGAGACTGACTCACTTCTGGAGCCAGCCTCAAGTGGACGTTAGAGGAACTGCACTTCCTCATTGGATTCATGGAGGTTGCTGGTTGGTTGTCTCACTAGTAAACGCCACATACAGACTTTTAAACTTCTTGTGTTGTGACACACACACACACACACACACAGCTGTCTGACAGACGTTTCTTAATAATCCACAAAGAAGTAAAAGTTGGCAGCGACTGCATCGCTCTCAGTTTGTGCTGACTGACTCACTGTTGAAGTACAAAGTGTTTGAGTGTTTCTGAGGGAAATCACACGAGGGCGACTTCAGCGTCACGTCGAACCCCTCCAGAGGAACACAGAGATAAAAGACAGCGTCCTGTCTTCATGCACGGTGTCGTCCGTTAGTTAATCGGCCTGATTAAGTGAATCATAATAAAACGAAGGCGCTAATTTAAAAAATTAACACGGCTGCTGCGACCATGAAACACCATAAAAACATTACTCTGATATTTTCATCCTGTCCGTCCCAATTAGCGGTCAGACCGCTAAAGAGCATCACAGATTGAGTGAACAGAAGCTTAAACTGAACCCAGGTCATGTGATTACTGACTGATAGACTCACTGTGATGATAATAAGAACTATAAACTGTGTAAATAAATAAATGTAGAGTGTGTCTGACATACATTATTATTGACACTGCAGCAGCACAGAGACTTCAACAGAGTTAGTCAAAGGCAGGCTTGAGGTTGCCAAGCAACCAGGGTCAGCTGCAGGTCAGAGTAATTAACTGCAGCTGTGCTCTGTCTGTGTGTGAGTGACTGCTGAGAGACACAGAAAATCTCTAAATGAACCCCCTCCAACTAGTGGACACTAATGCCAAACGGTAGGTCGTATCAAAAAGCCCAAATGACCGTGAGCATCCTCATCTTGTCGACCATGTGAATGCCGAATTTCAGTGTGTAAAGTTAAAAAATGTGACCTGGGGAGAGAGAGAAAGAACAGGTGCCCCGTGCTCCTTTGGGAAATTTCTCGTCTCCAGTTTACATGGGAGTAGATGGGGCTGTCGGTGGGTGATCCTGGCGCATCAGTGCGTCTCCCGCCAAAACTATAAGTTTGACAGCTTCAGCAGTGATGTCGCTGCGTAGCCCACGAATTTTCCTACGTTTCTATGTAGAAATTATTTCTGTAGAGTGACATTTGTGGCCACGAGAGCCGTTTGCAAATGTATTTTCTGACAAATGTTTCTCTCCCTCTCCACTCTAGCTCTGGAACATTCTACCAATACACACCCATTGTAAACTCTGGCTGGTTTTTGGTGATTTTTGGTGAAACTCTGAGAAAAGTCACAGCACACCATTCCCGGCCGAGCCGGTCGATTTGATACCTTTTTTGTGTCTGTGCGACCAAAGCTGCAGGAGGACTCATAATGATCAGTGACAGTGGACATGGCTCTCGCTGGTTCGGTCTCTCGGAGGTTGGGAGTTTTCTTTTGTTCGTCGGCTTTAACTCAGACTGAAGTCTTAATGGAAAAATCCACCCTTGGATACACTTTCACTGTTACGTATCATCAATCTGGAGGCTCGCCGCACGCCAGCACTGATTTAGCATCGTGTTGGCATAAATTATTTTGTTTTTTGGGAGCGCTGGACCAGCTTCCCTCCGTCGGCTCGCCACGTGTGCTTCAGCTTCAGTTACAGATTTGCTGCTTTGCCCCTGAATGCATCTCGACGTGTGACGGCGAGCTCGGTTGTCGCTCAGACCGCAGCTTGTCACGAGGCTGTAGTGCATTGTGGGCTGTGGAGCCTCTCCTGTGATGCATTTCTCTTTTATGATGGATAGTTGAACGTCGGTGGAAAATTACGAGCCAATCCCTCAGAGTGTGACACCAAAACTGGATGTTCACCCCCTGAAGTTATGGCCAAGTGGAAATGTTGCAGTGGAAGACGTTTAATCTTCCAACAAGAAAACCAGCAGAGAAAAGAAAAGGAACACACCCCAACAGCAAAATACAAGTTAACTTTTTCCTTTAACTTAGTGTTAGTTACTCAGATGAGACGCTCGTGAGATGTTTCCTCACCTTCAGCATCGAGTTGTTTTTGTTTTTTGTGCCCAAATCTCACCAGTCACAGGTCATCTTAAGCTAGCTAACGTTAGCAAAAAACTAGCTGACTAATCTGCTTTAATTGTTGGCTAGCTAGATAATTAGCATTTGCCTACAAATCAAAATGTTAGCTATGGTAGCAAAATACTAGCTGGATAATCAGCATCAATCATTGGCTAGTGTTAGCCTAATGCTAACATGCCAACATTAAGCAGTTATAATGTTCACATGTTCACAGTTTTAGCTAACTTAGCTAAGCTGTTGGGGTATATCATCCTGGGAACATGAATATCAGTTGACACCAGAGTCATCAGGCCTCATCGGACATCCTGTTCAACGTTTGCAGCCAGTCCGTTTTGTGTAATATGGAATATTTGCTGATGTGCACAGGTGGAGGTTCATCTCTGTTCTCCCCGCCGGGTGCCAACGTTTCCTTTTCAAATCAAACAAACGGGTCAGCTCTTTGTTCGGTCAGAATATTTTTACCTGGCTCACCTGAAAGGCAGAGTAATATTTTCCAGCTCGGAGTGAGCAAACGTCGGATAAATATAGACCCCAAAAAAACTTTATGACAGTCAGAAAAACAACAGATGAACATAAACAGACCTCAGCTGGCTTCCCTTCCCTTCACTGCTTCATTCCCATGATACCCTGCTCCATGTTTTTCTGCACCGACATCCTCTTGGAGCCGCGTTTCCTTAGCAGGGGAGAGAATAAACAGGCCGACACACCAGGTAACCTGCAGGAGAGCAGACAAACATGCAGGAACGAGCAGAGCCAGCAGCTGAATTTCAAACTCAGAGTTCATTTCAGTCTTGTTTTTGGTCAGGAGGAAGAAATCTGCAGGACTGTTTAATGCAGGACTGAAAGTCATAACTGGGAACACACACACACACACACACACACAGAGCTGCAGAATTAGCCCATTTTCTTGGAGACGAGCTCATCTTTCTGCTGCCATTATACTCTGCAATCAAATTAACTTGAGAATGAATTAATTTGCTTTTAATGTTGGTAGACGGGCAAAATTACATTGAGAATATTGGGGGGGGCAGTAAAGGGACCTTCACTGCGCTGCAACGCACAGAGACAAACCAGCTAGCAGCAGCTAATATTACTGACTAGTCCAACAGCAGTCAGCCCAGCTCGGCGTCTGTCTTTCAGCCTTTTATTTCACCAAGCTCTCACCAACCACTAAAAGTCAGTCCCAGATTTACTCTTGTCCGGCGGCTTCTTGCTCGCTCACTCTCTCCTTTTCTCTTCTTAGCTTCCTCCGTCAGCGTCCTCTTCACTCTCTTCTCCTCTGCCATTATGTCCATAGAGGCTGCTGAGCCTTTGCTAACGGACAGTGAGCAACGCAGGCTAATTAGCTTAGAAATGGAGTCCGTTAACATCAACAAACAAGTGGCACTCACTACACAGAGTCTAAAGTCAAAGCTAACAGCACTGCTAAACATATCAAACATGTTGTCATATCATGTTCTTAGCTAGCTAACGTTAACTAGCTTGCTAATGCAGACAAATCGCAAGCTAGCTAATGTATTAAAATCTTGTTTTGGGTGGCTAACGTCAGCTGATTCATTCAGACTCCTGGTTGGCTCGCCACACGTTATCACTGTGTAAACACAATGAGTGGATAAGTTGTTTATGAGTTACTGAATGAGTTCAGCAGCTAACGTGAGCCATGATGTTGACTTATGTGTTGTCCAGCTCCTGTTCTGGCACGACATTGAGCCTGTAAACCTCCTCTTCTTCTTCCCAGTGGTCCAAAGTGCCTGTGCTACAAACACTAACACTCCTCCGCTGCTCTGAGCTCACAGCCCGGCTAACAAACTGAGCTAACATTAGCTAACAGCAGCAGCTGTCAGCAGTTTACTTCACTGTCCATCAGGAAACTCTGTAAATCAGAGGTTAGTTAGTGAAGTCTCACTCTGTCAGTCAGATTTCCTCATTGCTGTGTTAGTTTATTCTGGGAGTCTCCAGAGGCGACAGTCGTCGTTGTTGTATGTTAAATTTGTTTGCAGGATGAGACACAGGAGAGAGAACGCTGCTGCAAAATTCAAATTTCATTTGTTTTCCAGAAAAGTGAAACACAGCGGAGCAAACATGTCAGGAACGTGAGCAGCCGACTGTGGTTTGAATTGATTTAGAGATGTGTTGACATCAGTAATGTAACTTTGACGAGCTGCAGTTCCAATTAAACATTTCTACAACTCAGTTCTCTCGTATGTTCGTGCGACTGTTGTTCCTACGTCACAGTTAAATGTAATTAATTTTCTGTTAATTTGTTTTAACGTGGTGTGTCGCAGCTGGACGGATGCTGCAGCAGATAAATCAGAGTGAGATTATCCTGCAGCCAGCAGCAGAGGCATTTCATCAATCAGAGATCAGGACTTTGTATTGATCCCGAGGCCCCGCGCATGTTCGACATCACTGAAGCCTCCACGTGTTCTAGTGACTCCTGGACCTCGGTTCAATCCCCGTCTCCGTCGAGCTCAGAGTGGAGCGCTCGCTGCAGAGGAATGAGAGGTGGTGTCCGTCCGCTCTTCTCTCCACCCACCTGTCACCATGTCGTCTTAAATATAGTATGGAGTCAGTCTGCAGGGACATCACAGAGACTATGTCCAGGTTTTAGACAGTCTGCGGGGACGTCACGGAGACTATGTCCAGGTTTTAGACAGCCTGCGGGGATGTCACGGAGACTACGTCCAGGTTTTAGACAGCCTGCGGGGACGTCACGGAGACTACGTCCAGGTTTTAGACAGTCTGCGGGGACGTCACGCAGACTACGTCCAGGATTTAGACATTCTGCGGGGACGTCACAGAGACTACGTCCAGGTTTTAGACAGTCTGCGAGGACGTCACGCAGACTACGTCCAGGATTTAGACATTCTGCGGGGACGTCACAGAGACTACGTCCAGGTTTTAGACAGTCTGCGGGGACGTCACGCAGACTACGTCCAGGATTTAGACATTCTGTGGGGACGTCACAGAGACTACGTCCAGGTTTTAGACAGTCTGCGGGGACATCACAGAGACTACGTCCAGGTTTTAGACAGTCTGCGGGGACGTCACAGAGACTACGTCCAGATTTTAGACAGTCTGTGGGGACGTCACAGAGACTACGTCCAGGTTTTAGACAGTCTGTAGGACATCACAGAGACTACGTCCAGGTTTTAGACAGTCTGTAGGACATCACAGAGACTACGTCCAGGTTTTAGACAGTCGGCGGCTGCTCCGCCATGACACCCTGCACCATTGATTCCTGCAAACAGCAGCACGCTTGCTGGCTTCCACATAAGCGATGATTAATGGAGGCAATTTTGAGACGTCAGGAAGTTCGGCTCTGGTATTTTCTCCTCCTGCAGAATTCAGGATGTAATTAAATCTCTGAATTATGCAGAAAAATTTGAATTATTCCCACAAAATGAATTCAACCTTTTAGAACTGCTTGTTACATAAACACAGAGAAATCTCTCCATTCAGCATCTTTGAGTACATTAACAGGAACATGATGGGGCGTCAGCTCCACACACACACACACACAGCTCGCCACACGTGTGGCAAGCTGTGTGTGTGTGTGTGTGGGTGGGTGCAAGTCGAGTCATGCATGACTTGCAGGATGTGCGACTTGTGGCTCAGCTGATTCATCAGCAGACGTGTGAACGCGAACACAGATACTCTTTCTTGTGTGTTTCGTCGCTCTGAGACGTTTTATTGGGAGCCAGGCTGGCTGTTTCCAGTCTTTATGCTAAGCTAAGCTAACCGACTGCTGGCTGTAGCTTCATATTTAACACACAAACATGGTGGTGTCACTCCTCTCATCTAACTCGCATCATGAAAAGAAAATAAGCGTGTAAACATGTTTATCTCTGCTGTGAAGTTGGACATTTGAACATGGGGACTTATGGAGACTGACTCACTTCTGCAGCCAGCCTCAAGTGGACGTTAGAGGAACTGCAGCTTTTAGCACTTCCACATTAGCTTCATGTATCAGCCACAGAGGTTGCATCTTGGTTGTTAGCTTGGTATAGCTTGTTCTAGCTTCTTGTTAGCTTGTAGTTAGCATGCTGTTAGCTTATTAGCTTTAGCTCATTAGCTTGTTTTAGCTAAGAGAAGTGCAGTATAGTTGTCATGAACGGGGAAATTAACTATAGAGACCAAAACTGTTTTTTGTACCAGGCTGTAAACATGTTTATTTCTGCTGTGAAGTTGGACATTTGAACATGGGGACTTATGGAGACTGACTCACTTCTGGAGCCAGCCTCAAGTGGACGTTAGAGGAACTGCAGTTTTTGGCACTTTTGCATTGGTTTCACTTCACAGCTTCAGAGTCTGCTGTTGGATAAACTCTTTAAATTCCACAAGAACACGTTGTTTTACGCGGCACCACCATCAGGTCAAACTCAGTATCAGTGGTTTGAACAGATTTGGTGTCTGTGTGCATAAAGAGCGTCACAGCCTGAGCCTGGCTGCAGACTTTTAGCTTTTAACCTGATGAAAAGTGGCACAACAGAGCACTTTCATTAGCCGGCGTCTAAATTCTGTGTGCATACTCTGCTAATTACAGGATTACAATGCCTGTTCCAGTCCGTCTTAGCAAAGATCACGGAGCGCTGAAGAGAATAAAACAAGACAGAGCTCTAATCTGGACCAAACAATCCACACAGCTGTTTGTTATCGCTATAAATAACAAGACGGTAACAGCAACTTGAACATCACTGGACTATCTCTCAACTAACAAAGCACCAACAGGCCTAATTATTCTGAATCCAGGTCAGAGGAGAAGAGATGCACACGGTGAAAAACTACAAACCATGACAGTAAAAGACCGTAAAACCTGCCATCAAGTGTGACTGTGTTTTCCTCTAACCTTTATTTATATATAGACATTTTAATACAGAATAAAGTCATATTTTATGTTAGAGACTGTCAGTTAGTCTGTCTGTTAATTACAGTAAAACACTGTAAAACTTAAATGGCATATTTTACAGTCTTTTACTGTCATGGTTTGGTTAAAATATGTAATAAAAAGTACTACTACCCTTTCACTGTAATATTAGAAGAGGCTGTACTGTATTTATTATGTGTTCTGGTGGTCAGGTGAAGCAGCTGTGTGTTTTTTACAGTGTGGTAAAGTTTCCAAACTTTCCTGCTGTGTCTCTCAGCTGACATTAGTATTCTGATTCAGCCTCCTCCGAGCGGCGTTCAGTGCCAGCCACTTAATTTGTCATTTATTGCTCCATGACAACTGAAGTAATTGGACCTCTTACCCGTGGACGAGATCTGCCAGCCTCGTGGACGTTTTCGTCTCATTGTGGCAGAGACGGCAGCTATGCGGGGACCTTGGTGCAAATAAGGGCACAGATCTCATTTTATGGGGCAATGAGATGGTTTGTATGGACCCGGGCCCCACGAGGGCCGCTGAGGTGTTTACTGCACGGCTCGGTTCTCCGGTTAAACGGGTTAAAACAAGGATAAAGAGAGAAACTGGAGAGCGTGGACGGGCGATGAAGGTTTTGTTGGGAAATCATATAACAGACAATCAAATGTAATTGCGTCGCGGCAGACGGGGAATCGTTTACGTGTTTATCAGAGGAGCTGGAAATGAAAAGGACTGTATCAGATCATCTCTGACCTGCTGATTGTCTTTGTTCTGTAAGAAGTGACGTGTTAAAGAATAATGACAGGAAATGAAAGAAGTCTGCTGATTGTGATGGCCGAGCGTGCGCGGCAGCGTGCTGTTGTTCTGCAGCGCTGACTCCGTTTACGTTGTCATGCATCAAATCTGGATGGAGATGTGAAACACTGAAGACACTTTGAGAACAGACTGAAATTCAATCAGTGAAACATCTGCAGGAAGTCTGAGATGTGTCTGAATGTTCATGTCCTGTTTGTTAGCTGCTTTTAGCTAAGGGTAGCTCTGTTTGTTAGCTGATGTTAGCTCTGTTTGTTAGCTGATGTTAGCTCTGTTTGCTAGCTACTTTAAGCTAATGGTAGCTCTGTTTGTTAGCTGATGTTAGCTCTGTTTGCTAGCTGCTTTTAGCTCTGTTTGTTAGCTACTTTAAGCTAATGGTAGCTCTGTTTGTTAGCTGATGTTAGCTCTGTTTGCTAGCTGATGTTAGCTCTGTTTGCTAGCTGATGTTAGCTCTGTTTGTTAGCTGCTTTTAGCCAATTGTAGCTCTGTTTGCTAGCTGATGATAGCTCTGTTTGTTAGCTGGTGTTAGCACCCTCCAATGTATGAAGTCACATGAGATTTTTATCCAGGATTCAAGGCAGATTTCTATCATAAGCTAACAGATCAGGTCAGTTAACTGCTGCCAACTGTAGCTGCTGTTAGCTAACGTTAGCACAGCTTGTTAGCCCGGGCTGCTTGGACACCAAAGGGGCTGTTAGTGTTTGTATCACAGGTGTTTTCGACCACCAGGAAGAAGAAGAAGAAGAAGAAGGAGAGGAGGTGGTTTACAGCTGGTGATGGCTGGCGTCATGCCAGAACAGGAGCTGGACAATACATAAGTTAGCATCTTAGAGTAAATCTGGGACTGACTTTTAATGGTTCGTGAGAGCTTGGTGAAATAAAAGGCTGAAAGACGCCGAGCTGTGCTAACACCTCTGACATTAATTAGAGAAGCTTGAAGAGTTTTTACGGAAACATTTGAAGCTGAATTTGGTGCTAAAATAACGAAACAATTCACACAGAGGTGTAAAAAGACTGTGACTGTGTGATGGGATTTCACAGCCAGAGCTGGAGTTACTAAATATAGCTGAAACAATGACAGCTGAAGGAGACACACTTTGCTTCCAGAGGATTCCCAACACGACGATTACAAACCCAGAAAGTCAAATGTCGAATCAGACGATCAGTACATCTGTCTTTAAAATGATGTGTCGCTATGTGAAAACACATGAACAAAGTTACCCACAATGCCTCTGTTTTCAAGCCAAGTTGACTAGTTGGCGCGAGGGGAAAGATCGGAGGTCGTGAAAATCAATCGGCGTCCTCGGCGTGGGAGCGAGTGCAGCGCTGAATCAGAAATGTGTTTTCTGGTGGCAGCGCTGTGAAAAAATAAGATGCAGCTGACAGAACATTTTAAACATGTTTTTATTCCATCATGAAATAAATCTCCAGACTCACAGATCAAACATTTGTCTTGCAGAGTATCTGGAAAACATCTTTGTGCTCACAGTTTCTATCACAAAGACTAATTAGTCTCGAAGATCAGAGCCTGAGACTTCACGTCCACGAAAAACTACGAGGACACACGAGGATACAAGATGATCTCAGAGACAGGACGCTAATTTGATTTTGTTTTTGCCGTCTGAGGATGATAAGCAAGCCGTGACTGTGAAGTGAAGCCACAAACTGCAGTTCCTTTAACGTCCACTTGAGGCTGGCTGCAGAAGTGAGTCAGTCTCCATAAGTCCCCATGTTCAAATGTCCAACTTCACAGCAGAAATAAACATGTTTACACGCTTCTTCACTCTCATGTCTGAGTGTTAAATATGAAGCTACAGCTAGCAGTCAGTTAGCTTAGCTTAGCATCCCCCCTTGTTAGCTAGCCTGGCTCTGTCCAAACGTAGTCGTTAATTAGCATGTTTTATCCAAGCGGCAGTGACGTGAAGCAGACATCATGAAGCTGAAGCTGAGCGTCTTCATCTGTGACGTGAGTGAAACTGAGCAGAGTGAATCGACCTGAAAGTCTGTGGAGGTGTGTAAACACACACTAACTCCTGCCATGATATTCTTCTGACTCACAGTCAGTCAGTCGAGGTCAGCTCGTCAGGCAGAATCAGGTTTAATTGGATGAATGTGTTGAAGACGAGTCAGGAAGACGCACGCAGAGATCTGAACGTTCAGGATGAATCCAGCTCGTCTGGACGATGAACTTCAGAATATTTCATTTATAGTTTTGACTTCAGAATTAAAAGCATGACGTGAAGTCCTGCTGACGATTAAGGAGCAGACAGGTGTGCAGGCAGGTGCTCGGCTTTGATTGGACGCTGGTTGTGTGATGAAATGACAGCTAATTAATATAAACAGTGACGAGGAACAAAGAAGTGGCTGATCTTAAAGGCACAGTGAGTTTGTGATGTTTTACAGACACGAGGCCGTGTTGGATCAGTTAATGGAATAAACGATGTTTGTTCGTTGACTCTGAAGTTTGGAGCTCTGAGCTGATTGGACAGTTTGAACTGGAGAGGCGGGCTCTCGTGGTTTATATAACAGGTGAACAGGTGTGAGTGGACTGTTTGAGCTGTGTGCAGAGGACAGGTTTGTCTACCTGCGCCTCACCTTCTGTCTGTCCACGGGTTCAAACGTTGGCCTGTTGACCAATCACAACCATCCTGGGCATCACTAACTAATCTGAACCGGTCGTGGTTATCATGTGGTATCCTTGACGTCACCTTCAGGTGTCTGAGCTGGTCCACTGTTTTTACATATAACAGACTGAAGGGAAACCATATGACCACGTAGCAAACTTAACAAAGAAACACGACCAAGTCTGAGCAGCCAGTCGTTGGAGGTCGATGAGTTTCAGGGTCAGTCCAGGATGCAGAATTATTAAAGGTCCAGTGCAGAATTTATTTGCATGCAGTCGTCTGATTGCAGCGTCCTCACATCAGCCTCAGCTTCCTGCTGAAATGTTCCTCCATGCTAACTCTGCCGCGTGTTTGTTTATCTGCAGGATTCCTCTGTGGCTCCATCAAACTCTTCACCTCATTAATTCTCATCGCTTATCTAAAAATATCGATCACATCTTGTAATCGATTACTTTTACAACCCTGCAGGACTAAAAAAAGAAAAGAAAGAAAGAAAGAAAAGAAAAGGATGCACGGTGTCCAGAAAACAGAGAGCGCCCGTACATCACTGCAGAGCCTGCGTCGTCATATCAGTGAATTTAAATGTTCAGGAAACACAGAGGACGCTGACCTCGCTCTGCAGACAGACAGACAGAGACAGACAGACAGACAGACAGACAGAGACAGACAGAGACAGACAGAGACAGACAGACAGAGACAGACAGACAGAGACAGACAGACAGACAGACAGAGACAGACAGAGACAGACAGAGACAGACAGACAGACAGACAGAGACAGACAGAGACAGACAGACAGACAGACAGACAGACAGACAGACAGAGACAGACAGAGACAGACAGACAGACAGACAGACAGAGACAGACAGACAGACAGACAGACAGACAGACAGAGACAGACAGACAGACAGAGACAGACAGACAGACAGACTCTGCAGCAGTTTTCAGGCTAACTAAACATTTGAACTTGCGTCGCCTCAAGGTGACCTCCAGGCAGATCCTGTCAGGATACCCAAGGTGACAGCTGAGCACCGGCGGAGGTACGAAGAGAGAGATGGAGAGAGAAAAAGAGAGAGAGACGGAGGGAGGGTGGAGGGAGGGTGGAGGTGAAATGAAAGGAGGCGGATGAGATTCATTCATCTTAATAAAGCTGACCATCAGCCTGATGTGGCTGCAGAGGAGGGAGCAGGCGAGGCCGTGTGAAGGCTCCTCGGCTGTAAACACAATGTTCTCTTCCCGCCGTCGCTCCTCTGAATAGAACAGCACCTGTCTCACCTGTCGGCAGGAAAGGACAGGAAAACGCTGCAAAGCACATTTTAATTTGACTTCCCACAATGCCCGGCGGCACAATTATTCTTTAAAAGTTACAAGATCTGTCACACGCTCACATAAATAAAATGACACGCTGCAGCACAACCGTGATTCAAAGTCCGTCTGTGTGAAGAGAAACACCAAAGAGAGCTGCAACCAGAGTCAGTCTCCATAAGTCCCCATGTTCAAAACTTCACAGCAGAAATAAACATGTTTACAGCCTGGTACAAAAAACAGTTTTGGTCTCTATAGCTAATTTCCCCGTTCATGACAACTGTACTGAGGGTGAATTTATATACAACTCACCTGTTCACATTATATTAAGGCTTAAAGTTATGCAGGATTAAGAGCGTGGACGCTTTGATTGACAGGTGGGTGTTGTCACAGGTGGCTTGTTTGAGCAACCAGGCGTCGTTCAGCCTGATGATCCACGACGAGCCGCCATCTACTGTGAGTCGGGCCGTACATGGCGGCTTTTAGCCTCCTGCGCACATTTGTGCAAGCAAGGTAACTAAAGAGGAACGGCTGTTTGCATCCTGAAGATGGTTGAACCTGCGCTCTCCTCCGTGCTCTGACCAATAAAATCATCTCAGCTGCGTCTTTGGCTCGACGTGAGCGTGCATGAAGGACCCAGAGGCCTGGAGACGCGTCGTCCATCTTTATATCTGTCCATGGGTTGAACCCTTTAAACCAGTTACACTCCTAATCTGAACCAGTCGTGGCAACCGAAGCAGAAGTGAGACTGGATAGTCGGCCAATGGCAGCCACGTCCTGCTCTCGATGCCTCTGCAGGGAGGACGGCGTGGTCAGAGCGTCCTCCCGTGTACGAGCCCTGCGGGGATAACAGCGATGACACCAACCCAAAACAAAACCTATAAATCTTGGAGATCAGTTGCACGGAGGTGACAGTTTGAGACTGCTGTAAGTAGGGCAGCACAGTTTCATCAACATCCGTCCTTTTGTTTGGCAGCGACGCCGATGACAAGATAATGCATGGCTCCACGCGCCGGCCTCGGCCATCCCGCCGAGCCGCGTGTTACCTCCTTCAATTTTCACTTCTCGTCAGCACAGATGAATCATCGGCGACGCCTCGCTCTTTTTAATATCGGCGCGGAGGCTCGTCCCTCTGTGGAAATATCACGGGAGGCCAACAGCTGGCCGCACTTCATCTCTGGTCGCCTCACATCGATACTGGACAAGTCTGCTCAAGTTCAGAGGCGGTTTGAGGCTGCAGCACTCAGACAGATGGCCGTCCTCGAGGCTTCTCGGAGGCAAACACAACGCGCTGATATTTTTACTTTAACCCTCTGCAGTTCATCTCGTGTTCGATCACACGTCTCCGTAATCAACAGCCGGTGTGATTCCTCGTCAGTGTGCTTAAAGATTTAACGTGAAGGCAGAGGATGCTCGCATAATGACAGAGCATATAAAACAGCAGAGACACACTCGTCTCCACAGCGGTGAGAGTTCGACATACAGCCCATTCTTTAGACTTATCACCATGGAAACTGGACAGGAGTGAAGAGCCTGTAGTCTGCGGATGGAGCAGCAAGACGACGAGACGAGTCCAACACTGTGACATCGACACGAGATCTTTGAGCTCAGACTTCATCCATCAAATGTTGAAATACAGATTCTGTTTGCACCAGTTCAACCCGAGCTGTGACGACGGCCTCCGACGCTCCGTCACACATCAGGAGGCCTCAGGTGGATTCATGGATTAAAGATTTTACCTGAATTATGTCCAGAAAATCTGCTTTCTCTGTGAACCCATAAAAAACTCCAGATAGAGAATTATCACCTGTTCAACAAGTTTGTACTAACAGACTGTCTAAAACCTGGACGTAGTCTCTGTGACTGTCACAGACTGCCTAAAACTTGGACGTAGTAGTCTCTGTGACTGTCACAGACTGTCTAAAACCTGGACGTAGTCTCTGTGATTGTCACAGACTGCCTAAAACCTGGACGTAGTAGTCTCTGTGACTGTCACAGACTGTCTAAAACCTGGACGTAGTAGTCTCTGTGACTGTCACAGACTGTCTAAAACCTGGACGTAGTCTCTGTGACGTCCCCGCAGACTGTCTAAAACCTGAGAAAGAACCAATCACAGCTCAGCATTGAGCTTGTTAACATCAGGCCACAGAGAAAGAACCAATCACGGCTCATCGGCCGTTAGAACTCTGGTCGGTGCGTTCAAGGACGCTCAAAGATCTGAGTGTTGCTGTTTGTCACAGCTTTTTTTTTTTTTTTTACACAAAAGGAGTTTGCACAGTTCCCACTTAAAATACTTGAAGGTTTGTGAATTTAAGGAGAATAAAAACAATGGGTCATTGAAAGTGAACTTCTTGTTTCTGTTTTGTTTCTTATATTTTCGTTCAATGATATAAAGTGAAGTATTCGGATGGAAACAAGCGCTCCACTTTGTTTCTTGGCAGTTTTCAGCCATAAGAAGCTGTGATAAACCTTCTGTGTTCCACCGGCACGGCACTAAACAGCATCAGCGACTAGCTGGTGAACATAGTGGAGCGTTTAGCAGCTAAAGAGACAGATATTTCCCTCAGGAGCTGAAAGAACAGAGCACATTGGACAGAAAGTAGACTCAGAGTAAATGCTGATGCTGCTCAGGATCTGCTGGATGTTTAAAAGCAACAAGTCAGCCATGTTAAAGGGTTATCATGTGACCTTATGCAGGTTTAACTTCCGCCAACGTGTTCGTGGGTTGAAGGTTGAGTCAGTTTTGGAGTAACAGGAGCTTCAGGTCAATCATGGTGGCTGACGCTCAGCTCCACCCTTCGTCTCCCGTAAGTGAACCAGCCTCGAGAAAGATCCCTCAAAGACGGACCGACGAGTTTGGGAGCTTGCAGAACTCTTCGTGCAGTGCTCGTTCTAAATATAGTCCTGCACAGGAAACAGTTTACACATGACTAATTACCTGCCTCATGCACAGTTCAGGTATTTGTCAGAGTTTTCCTTAATTAGCAGGTAGCTCGTTAGCTTCACTGCTTCATGTCGTTGTTTCTCTCCAATGATGGTTGGTGCTGCTTTGCATCTCCGTCCTCAACCGCACCATAACTGACAACGCTGTAGCTGCAAACACAAACCAGACTCCAAACATCCCTCAATCACAGGCCGATGAGTTATTTGAGCTGGTTGGTTATGACTCCACTCTGCAGACTGTCAGATACAACCGTAGTCCATTTTCTTCGGCTTATCCAGGGTTGGGTTGCGGTGGCAGCAGGGTCAGCATGGCGTCCCAGGCTAGATGGGCTATGTAGTTCCTCAAGCAAGTTCCCCAGGATCTCCTACCAGATGGACTTTACCTGAAACACCTCCAAAGGAAGGCGCCCAGGAGGATCCTGATCAGATGTTGAACCACCTAAGCTGGCTCCTTCCGATGCGAAGGATGTCCGAGATGTCCCCGTCTCCAAGGCTGAGTCCAGACACCAACAGAAGAAACTCATTTGTATCCGCTGCCCAGAGCTCATGGTCGTAGGTGAAGGTTGGATGTTGTAATAATTGGTGCCTGTATACCAGCACAGATTCCTCCAACAGTCCAACGCTGTCTGTAAAATCTTCCCATCAAACAAAAATGTTGCCCAACTTTTCCTGAAGCAGTCATCCACACAGTCAGTGAGCACTGAGTGTGAAGCGGGGTGATTGTGTTATTACCATACCCATTAAACACACGTCTGTCAGTCTGGTCTTTCATGTCTTTTCTTCCTTTTTGAACTCGGTTGTAAATTATCTGTGATTTGCAACATTAGCTCAGGATCTCATCTGGACAAAGAGAGGCTGATAAACTCCATTAGAGAATGAAACAGCTCCAAACAGACGCGTTGAGTCTTTCTTTGAGTGTAACTGACGACACAAACTGTTTTTTATTTGTTGTTACTGTCCTCATATCTTTGGCAGTTGAGGTGCTGCCCCAAGCGAAGGAGTTCAAGTATCTCAGGGTTCACAGGAGTACAGCGACTGCTCCTTCATGTCAAAAGGAACCAAATGAGGTTCATCTGATCTGGGAGCGCTCCTTTGGAGGTGCAAAGATCCTGGGGCAGACCAGAACCCCCAGCTGTCTGGAGTCTTAGAGACTTAGGACATGTCGGACATCCTTTGCATGGAAAGGATCCAGCTGAGGTGGTTCAACATCTGACTAGGATGTCTCATGGGCTCCTTCCTTTGGAGGTCCAACTGGTAGGAGATCCTGGGGAAGACGGGGAACTCTCTGTAGAGGGACTACATAGCCCATCGAGCCTGGGAAAGCCTCGGGATCCTCCAGGAGGAGCTGGACGGGTTCCTTGGAAGAGGAATGAAATGGATGAAACTACAACCACTGAACTTCTGGCCAACATTACAGCCGTTATCACTTTAGCTGTTTATACTGGATAGCAATTTAAAGTCATGTTTGCAGCCACCAGGCGCATAAAAGTCCAAAGTTCACCAACTCCTGACCGACTCCATCAGCCTCTTCAGCTGCTAAATGATCCATAATGATCAGCATTTAGTCTCCGATTGTGTCTGTATGCTGTTTGAAGATGATTCTTTGAGATGGTCAGAAAACCAAAACAACGAGCTGAAAGAAGCCAAAGCAGTCTTTGGTTCATGTCTTTAACATACAGACGGTCTCATGTAGAACATTGATCAGCTGCTTTAACTGCACAGGAAGTCCAGGTCTGCCTGCTTTTCTTCTCCAGGCTGAATTTTGTGGTTTTGTTTGTCCTGGAAAATAAAAAGATTTTTCTTGGACAGTCCAAAGCCACAAAAACACATTATTATTATTCTTATTATATTTTCCCCCTGTGAAGCGACTCTGCAGCCGAGAGGCCAAATGAAATGAAACCAGCTTCATACATTCAAAAAGCCTCTTTGTAAAAGTCAGTTTGAATTAGTTTGGTGTCGTACATCGTGTTCGTGTCAGTGGAGCATCTGGCACACGATCAAATTGGATTACATTCAGTCTGCGTCCGAGCGCTGCAGACGTTTTCTTCTTGTCATGAAGATTATTGAAACTGCACACGGCGATATTCAGACCTCTGCTCGACGAGCGGCGTTTAGCTCGGCGACGTCTGTTACATAAATTAACTATGAAGCTTAAAATAAATCAGAGCTCTGAGTAAACAAGTGCGACCTCGGGAGTGACATATTTATGGTTCTTTTTGTCTTGATTGAGGCTTTTAATGACTGTTGTGACAGGCACACACTGTGTGAGTGTGTGTGGGAGTGTGAAGCGAACAGCAGCTGCACATTTCTTATTGTTTCCCTGACGTTGAAGCAGGACTCGTGTGTGCATCTTATATTTCCTGGCATCCGTATTCAGGTTACTTCCATGTGTACGCGTCAGAAAAGACTCCGCGGTGACTCATAAATCGTCCGTCCAGTAAATAACAGTAAATCTCGGCGTGCGTTGCCAACATTGATGAGCAGAAAATGGGATGAGCAGCATTAGGAGGAGATAAATCCTCCACATCTGAAGGATTATAGTTATTTTGACAAATGCGGAGCTCTTTTCAAATAGAAATGTAATTACATGCTGAATATTAAAGTCAGCAAAAGATGATCTTTCTGGGATTTGAGCACACGCGGCGTGACAGTGTACAACTTTCACTTCCCCTTTTGAGACGTGAGTTTGAAGCTCGCGGCGAGGATTATTGAATGTTTTATTGTGCAGGATTCATCCTCGCTGCATCGCGCCTTAATTAAATCTACTGACCACCCGCTAACGAGCTGCACAATCAGGGCCCCCGTGGACATTAGCATGCCGTTCAGCGTCCACGAGTGTGTGGCCTAATAGACGGCGATGATAATGGAGGCCTGTCTGTGCGGCGTGGACCGCCGGCTGAATTATCCAGCTGACAGAGAGCAGCAGCGCAGCTTAGCAGGCGGAGGACGTTGTTAATATGCCAATGAGAGCGCTCGGCCTCCCGTGCCAGTCTGAGGCGAGCTGGCATGGTGCAGCTGCCTGTCACATAATTGGGAATCATTTAGCAGCAGCTTGACCTACATTCACAGCAGAAGAAGAAGAAGAGGAAGAGGAAGAGGGAGCACCTATGTGAATGTTTTCATTAGCAATCCAAAGCTAATAGCCCGGGAGGTTGGATAGCTGCTGCGCGGTGTCACAAGAGTTTCTATCATTAGAGCCGTCAGCCGAGAGACACTATGTTTGTGTTGTTGGCCTGTGAGTTAGCATCAAATGAAGCCACAACCTGCAGTTCCTCTAACGTCCACTTGAGGCTGGTTCCAGAAGTGAGTCAGTCTCCATAAGTCCCCATGTTCAAATGTCCAACTTCACAGCAGAAATAAACATGTTTACAGCCTGGTACAAAAAACAGTTTTGGTCTCTGTAGCTAATTTCCCCGTTCATGACAACTGTACTGAGGGTGAATTTATATACAACTCACCTGTTCACATTATATTAAGACTTAAAGTTATGCAGGATTAAGAGATGCTTTGATTGACAGGTGGGTGACTTGTTTGAGCATCCAGGTGTCATTCAGCCGCCTCAGGTCAGCTGATGATGATCCACGTATTTAAATTAGAGGCAGCCAAGATGGCCGACCAGAAGTGTCTCACGTGTTTCTTCTTCCTGTTTCCTGTGCAGATACCGCGGCAGCTGAGCGCTCTGGCGTTGTACAGGTGTGAGCAGTCGGTTCTGGATTACTGCCATGCTCACCTGTCGCTGCACCTCAACATGGGCATGGAGCCCCCGACCCAGGCGCCATCCAGGTACCGCTCGGGCTCGGGCCTGCCTTCTGAGCCTGTGCTGCCTTGCCCCCAGACCCACTCCCTCCTCCACCAACACCACCAACACCACCTGTAGTGAGCTGGGGACTCCCACGGCGAGGCTCTGTGTCCACGTTACTGCACGTCTGCTGCTGATGGAAAAGAGAGGAGGCGTTAATGTTCAGAGCATCGCGGTGACGACATCGCGGTCCAGTGACCTCCCGACCCGCCCCGTCCTCAATTAGCAGACTCTGCGCTCCGCTCTGCCTCTGGAGGAGAGTTACGGATAATAATTTAATGATTCTGTTAATCTTATTAAACATTCTCCTCGTCTGGACGCCTCTCTGCTGTAAACACGACAGGCAGCCGAGCGGCAGAACAAACTGCTGCTGTCTGATTCATTTTTTATTTCTGGATCAGTCAGACGTCTGTGTGTGTGTGTGTGTGTGTGTGTGTCGGACAGCGAATGTTAAAATAAAATGTACAGCCTGCACACGGTGACTTCATGAATGATTTATTAAGAGTTAATTTAAGATAAACAGATTTACTTTGAATCGTCCATAAAGAACTCTCTCTGTTTTTAAATATCTGATCTGTGCACTCATATATCTACACGTGTGTGTGTGTGTGTGTGTGTGTGTGTGTGTGTGTGTGTGCTTTTTACGAGATGTTACATTATAATATATGGTAAATAAACTGTGGTAAACGACCAGCGCCGTGTCATTCATCAGCATCCACACAAACGTCTGATTAATGATGGTGTGTGTTGGTTTCCACGGTGACGTAACGCGGCCCGCTCAGCTCAGACTTCTTTAAAACAACAACGTCCAATTAAAGTTCTGGACGCTCGCAGACGGCAGCAGCTCAAATCTGAAATAATTGGAACGTTTGTCAGCCTGGGAATTAAAACACAGATCGTCCAGTAATGTTTTTAAATCGGCTCGATCAGCAATTCACACACACACACACACACACACACACTCAGGTCATTTTGTTACTTACACACATAAATACAAGAGCAGACTGTGAGTTTATCTGCTTTATTTAAAGGGACAGTTCAGGTTATTTAACGTGACGCGCTAAGCTAAGCTAAGCTAACGGCAGCTAGCTCTGCTGCAACCAAACAGATTTAACAGCTAAAAAAACGAGAACGTCAGCGTCAGTCCAACTGTACGCTGTTTGGAGTGTTTTCTCCTCTCTACACGTCAGACGTCTTTTATTAAAGCGTTTATATCGATCTGTGCTCGTCAAAGTCACCAGACTTCTCTGACAAAAACAGTCATTTAAAAAAATGGTAAAAAATAATGGACGCACTCGGTTTAACGAACCTCAGTATGTATGCAGCAAACATTAGCGAGCCACACATTCTGAAGGTTACATCAGACGGGGACGAGCGTGTCCAACGTGTCCACACTGAGAACTCAGACTGTAGGTTCTGTTAATGTTCTGCTGGGTTCAAACTCGTTAGCAGAGCTCGTTAAGTCCTCCTCTGGTGTTCAGACGATGGCACAGGTTGTGTTGAAGAACCTTTGAGACCACAGAGGTTAAATGTCATCACGCCGTCATCACGTGTCTCGACGGAGACGCTGTCTTTGGTAAATGAAATATTTCTGATAAGGATGTAAAATCTTCTGATGTAAACTGTGTCCAGCGGTCCAACAAACATCTGAAGCCGACAGTAACAGACGTAGTTTTCTGTGCTAACGTGCCTCTTCAGTGCAGCAGAGATGTCTGCTTATGACACATGACAGATTCACGCTGCCGCAGGATTCACCGCACACGCCACCAACAGTTTAACCACTGATGGATGCAGACACACCGCACACACTGAGAGTGTGGAGGAGTGTGGAGGAGCGACGAGGAGCGACGGATGGAGACAGATTCAGAGTTTTGTTTTCAGAGTGTGCACACTAACAGCACGATGACTCATGACGCTTCAGCATGTTTGACTCTACAACGTTTCCACAAACCAGGAGAATAATTATCACCCACGTCTTCAGAGGAGACCGAGACCAAGAAGAAAACTACAAAAACCTAAAAACTGGACGTAGTCTCTGTGACTTCCCCACAGACTGTCTAAAACCTGGACGTACTCTCCGTGACGTCCCCTCAGACTGTCTAAAACTGGATGTAGTCTCTGTGATGTCCCCACAGACTGTCTAAAACCTGGACGTAGTCTCCGTGACTTCCCCGCAGACTGTCTAAAACCTCAACGTAGTCTCAGTGACGTCCCCTGCAGACTGTCTAAAACTGGATGTAGTCTCTGTGATGTCCCCACAGACTGTCTAAAACCTGGACGTAGTCTCCGTCATGTCCCCGCAGACTGTCTAAAACTGGATGTAGTCTCTGTGACGTCCCCGCAGACTGTCTAAAACCTGGACGTAGTCTCCGTGACTTCCCCGCAGACTGTCTAAAACCTGGACGTAGTCTCAGTGACGTCCCCTGCAGACTGTCTAAAACTGGATGTAGTCTCGGTGACATTCCCGCAGACTGTCTAAAACTGGACGTAGTCTCTGTGACTATCACAGATTGTGTAAAACCTGGACATAGTCTCTGTGACTTCCCCAAAGACGTCTAAAACCTGGACATAGTCTCCGTGACGTCCCCGCAGACTGTCTAAAACCTGGACATAGCCTCTGTGGCTTCCCCAAAGACGTCTAAAACCTGGACGTAGTCTCTGTGACGTCGGGTGAATGAAGCCTGGTTGCTCAAACAAGCCCTCTGTAACATGGGGACTTATGGAGACAGGTCCTCCTGCAGTTTGTGGCACTTTACTTGATTGTGTTTGAATATGTTGTTGAAAAGGATTATGGGAGTTTCACTTCCTCCTGATCAAAGCGACTTCAGCGAGCTCTGAGTCACTGCGAGTGTTAACTGTAGCTACACCTTTGACCCTGAACGCATCACGCGGTCGGTTTCCTTGAGATTCAGGTGAAGGTTTAAAAATAAAGCGGCGGTGTGGTGCGGTGTGAGAGGGTGGAGGTAATCTCACAGTGTGGGCACAGCAGCAGTGAAGCTCTCAGGGGAAATCAGGAGCTTTCACAGCCGCCCTGCTCGCCAGCAGCAACTCCTGAAATGACAGAGCGACGGACGGACGGACGGAGAGTCGAGAAACTCGACCTCGAGTCTGAATACTTCACCGTGAACTCGTGGGTGAGACGCCTGGAGCGCAATATGAAAACAAGTATACCTTCACCTGCAGAGCATCTGTTAGCTTCACATAAATATTCACCAAATCCACGTCTGATACACAAAGACGGCCTCAAAGTGACACTGTCTGCTTTACTCTGACAGCTCCGAACAGACACAGAGAAAAACTGTCTGCGCTCCAAGAAAGTGCCAACAGATTGTCAGGAAGAGCAACATGTTGTCCAAAGATCTCTGCGTTACCTCGACACTTTTCATCTCTGAAAATGAAACCGGAGATAAGATCCAATATAAATAACCTGCCGAGGACACAGAGACAGCTGACAGCACAAAGAATGGACAGTTTTAGACAGTCTGCAGGGACATCATGGAGACTACGTCCAGGTTTTAGACAGTCTGCAGGGATGTCACGGAGACTACATCCAGGTTTTAGACAGTCTGCGGGGACGTCACGGAGACTACGTCCAGGTTTTAGACAGTCTGCGGGGACATCACGGAGTCTACGTCCAGGTTTTAGACAGTCTGTGATAGTCACAGAGACTACGTCCAGGTTTTAGACAGTCTCTGGGGATGTCACGGAGACTGTGTCCAGGTTTTAGACAGTCTGTGGGGACGTCACGGAGACTACGTCGAGGTTTTAGACAGTCTCTGGGGATGTCACGGAGACTGCGTCCAGGTTTTAGACAGTCTGTGGGGACGTCACGGAGACTGTGTCCAGGTTTTAGACAGTCTGTGGGGATGTCACAGAGACTACGTCCAGGTTTTAGACAGTCTGTGGGGACCGGCGTTCATTGAACTGCAGGTAAATGTGAAGGTGACTCACCTGTGTTCAGGTGTTGTGAGCTCACACTGTGCTGATAATCCTGCAGCCAGCGTGTGTCTGCCGCAGTGAGCGGCGTTCAGCCTTTAATACAAACCACACGACACGGCAGCGGCTTAACGACGGCTCCATTTACCATAATTGATTTGTGTTTTCAGCGAGGGAGACGGATCCTGAAACTATTTAAACAGCAGCTATTGACGATGCGTGATCCTCTCCAGCCTTCAGAGACCGGCCTCAAACATTTCTAAACTTCATCGTTCACTGACATTTTTCTGAGCGGACGCTGCCAACAAACGCGTCTTCAGCCAGGCGTCATCCCGCGCTGACCCGGGTTTAGCGCCTCAGCCGTGTTCTGTACATGAAATCTGAGGAATCAAAGCAAAGCCCGGCTTCATTCTGGACTGAGATATTAAACCTTGATCCGATAATGCTGATGATGACGTCCTCTGAGTTATTGTTTCAAGAGATGAAGATTTGTTTCTGCAGGAGACTGATGAAGGCTTGTTGTGACTTTTATTTTCATTTATGGCAGAGACGTCCATTAAAGTCTTCTGTGATATTTATGACACTGAAAATATGGACAACCTCCACGTCGCTGTCCATTTTAGATTATTATTATTAGATTATTAGTCTAAAACCTGGACGTAGTCTCCGTGACGTCCCCACAGACTGTTTAAAACCTGGACGTAGTCTCTGAGACGTACCCGCAGACTGTCTAAAACCTGGACGTAGTCTCCGTGACGTCCCTACAGACTGTTTAAAACCTGGACGTAGTCTCTGAGACGTCCCCGCAGACTGTCTAAAACCTGGATGTAGTCTCTGTGACGTCCCCACAGACTGTCTAAAACCTGGACGTAGTCTCCGTGACGTCCCCACAGACTGTTTAAAACCTGGACGTAGTCTCTGTGACGTCCCTGCAGACTGTCTAAAACCTGGATGTAGTCTCTGTGACGTCCCCACAGACTGTTTAAAACCTGGACGTAGTCTCTGAGACGTACCCGCAGACTGTCTAAAACCTGAACGTAGTCTCCGTGACGTCCCTACAGACTGTTTAAAACCTGGACGTAGTCTCTGAGACGTCCCCGCAGACTGTCTAAAACCTGGACGTAGTCTCTGAGACGTCCCCGCAGACTATCTAAAACCTGGACGTAGTCTCCGTGACGTCCCCGCAGACTGTCTAAAACCTGGACGTAGTCTCTGTGACGTCCCCCCAGACTGTCTAAAACCTGGACGTAGTCTCCGTGATGTCCCCACAGACTGTTTAAAACCTGGACATAGTCTCTGTGACGTCACCTGTAGCTCAGCGCTAACGTGAGGCTGTGAATAACGGAGGCAGACGTTGAGCTGCTTAATGTTTCCATTAAGTGTTAAGTGCTGTGTTTGCTTTTAAAGGTGTCACATGTCTGTCTCCTCGTGCATATTAATTAGGTTGGTCACCGCGCGCTGCTCGGTGCACAGATTGGTATTTGTACTGCGGAGAGAGAAAAAAGGTTGCTAGGCAATCCATTGAGATCTAAGAAAAGGTCTGCATGAGACGCGGCGGAGACGGAGAGCCGGCGGTTGCTGGGTGGATGTTAGACAATCAATGTGGTGTCACGCTGAGCGGGGGGAGCTGTGTACTTCCTGTCTGCAGACAGGTGGTTGACATCAACAGTAAAGTTCATAAACGAGTCTGTGGTTGGCTGATTGATTTTCAGGTGCTCGTGTCTGTTTTCGTCTTCAGGTTCACCTGGTGACGTCGCACGACGCAGCAGATTGAGTTTAACACACCGGCGTGGCTGCGTGCCCGGCGGACCGTGAGGACGGATTTATGGCTGGGAAGACTGTAGCTGTCATGTCCCTGCAGCACCACCACCTCCACCACCTCCACCACTGCTCAGCATCTCTGCCAAGGCGCAGTTTACTCTGCCAGCACTGCCCTTGCATCCCAATGAGGCCGCATGCATTGAAACCGGCTAATGTTACAGCCTCTCATCATGTATCCGGGGATATGAGCTCAATTAACTCAACATAAGCGCCATCAGCGGGGATCAAACACACACACACACACACACGCAGGCCTCGTGTCCGTAATTACAAACTAAAAGAGCAGTATTGGGCCGATGTGATTGATCGCTCTGATGTTGAATTTCTTTGTTTCACACCTCTCATTTCTGGCCTGTAATCCATCTTTTAGTGTCTGTGCGCGCCGGCTGGGGCGTTAGGGGTGATGTGAGGGAGCCGGGAATAAAACCAGAGGATGCTCCATCAATTTTAGCTTTGCTACGCTGATTTACATCTCCCTGGCAGAAGGCAGTTCATGACTTGCAGAAATCCAGCATTTATTTTTTCCTGCTTATTTTTACACGCGGCTGAGAACCGATCGCTGCAGATTTAATCAAGAGCGTCAAAGAAAAGTGATCTCTGATCGCGTTTAGTCAGAAATGAATTCAAACGCCTCATTAACAAAGATCTGTGGCTGCTCACTGACATACAGGTTTGTGTGAAGACACTTTAAGCTAGTTTAGGTTTAAATAAAAACGTGTCCGAGATCCTGTCGTATCGTGTAACGTTAGCTAGGAAGTGGGTGGACGCTAATGTTTGTCAAATGTTGCGTTGGCTTGAAATTTGGCCGGATTGTTCCTCCGTTTTCTGGCAATCTGTTGCTGATCGATCAGCGTGGTGATACACAGCAATCAAACGTCTAATGACAACAATGGCGTCCATCACGTGACGCACACATGATGGCTTTTTTCCATCAGTGTCACAACCTGAAATGACTCGTTTCAGTATCAAAAAATAACATTTCTAAAGTCTAGAAGAGACGTACGATTAAATCAGTTTATCCTCATTCAAGTTAGCGGAAAGCTAAACAGGAAGTAAGCAGCTCAGGTCGAGGTCTCTGTTGTGCTTATTTAGCTTGTTTCAGCTCGTTGTTAGCTTGTTTTTAGCTTGTTTCAGCTTGTTGTTAGCTTGTTTTAGCTTGTTGCTAGCTTATTTTAGCTTGTTTTAGCTTGTTATTAGCTTGGTACAGTTGTCATGAACGGGGAAATTAGCTATAGAGACCAAAACTGTTTTTTGTACCAGGCTGTAAACATGTTTATTTCTGCTGTGAAGTTGGACGTTTGAACATGGGGACTTATGGAGACTGACTCACTTCTGGAACCAGCCTCAGGTGGACAGGATGTGCTGTTTGACGGACATGTTGGATATTGGATATATATGTATGCATGTTGTGTATACAGTTGGCGTGTGGGTGTGTTACTGATGCTAACAGCTGTGAGCTCTGCAGAGGAGATGAAGTGTAACAGATGTGTCGTCTCAGTTTCTATAAACGCTCTTTTGGGAACTGACTGCTCAGTTTGTTGTTAATTTGCTCAGAGAGGCGGCTTCGTTAAATATAGATGATCGATTCATTTGACTAACGTTAATTAAATCAATATCTCACGATTAAAAAGCCATATGGACGAATTCTTTTTGCCATTTTATCACAGTAACAATCCAGAAAGAGCAAGTGTGTATTTCAAAAGTAAAAGTACTCATTCAGTTAAAGTCCCCTGTGAGTACTGTAG
The DNA here is from genome assembly GCA_028641955.1 of Protonibea diacanthus. Lineage (NCBI taxonomy): Eukaryota > Metazoa > Chordata > Actinopteri > Sciaenidae > Protonibea > Protonibea diacanthus. Next base: position 25,929,539 of record CM053985.1, read on the forward strand.
TGTTATATATATATTTTATATATTTCTATATATGAAGAGTTCCTGTGTCAGACTGAGCGTGTGCGATCTCACTTGGCTGCTCTTGATGTAATTTATCATTTTGCAGCAGCGATGCAGCAGTCAACAGTCTCCAGCTCTCCTGTAATACGGCAGATATTTGTGGCTGCTGTGAGGCAAACAGTTTAATAAATCAGTTCACTGCGGACACGCGATGCCCCCCTCGGTGTGACACACAAACAACATGCTCCAGCAACAACACGGAGGATGAAAACAAGTCTTAAAGACTCTCTTAATGACTCCACAAACACAACATTTGTATGAAGAAATATGAAGCGAGTTAATCTGCTCGTTTACAATCGTTTCATGTTTTTAAATGATTTTAAATGAATCGTGCCAGGTTTTAGACAGTCTGTGGGGACGTCACAGAGACTACGTCCAGTTTTAGACAGTCTGCAGAGCCGTCTCAGACACTACGTCCAGGTTTTAACAGTCTGCAGGGCCGTCTCAGAGACTACATCCAGGTTTTAGACAGTCTGTGGGGACGTCACAGAGACTACGTCCAGTTTTAGACAGTCTGCAGAGCCGTCTCAGAGACTACATCCAGTTTTAGACAGTCTGCAGAGCCGTCTCAGAGACTACATCCAGTTTTAGACAGTCTGCAGAGCCGTCTCAGAGACTACGTCCAGTTCTAGACAGTCTGCAGGGCTGTCTCAGAGACTGTAGCAGCAGGTCTCTGGGCTGTCTGTCTTAAAGTCTCATTGGTTTTGACTCCATGTTCCATCTCCTCTGTAATGTCCCCTCAGACTTAAATGGGTTTGTGAAATAGAGAATATAGGAAACCATTTTGGAGAGATCAAATTATTTTGGTACAGTGAGAGCAGAGTGTGTATCCTCCTTCTCCGAAGTGATTTCAGGGGTTCAAAAATCAATAGCAGCTCTCGGTTGCGTTCCTGCCAGGTTGATGGAGGTGGCTGAGCACAGGTGCAAACATAGATCAACTTGGAAATCAATCAAATCCCAAACATCCCATCTGTGCGGCGCCGAAGAGAGCGGGTCAGTCTCAGAGCTCCAGGTGAGTCGTGTTGGAAAACACAGACGGCGTGTCGTCAGGATTTAAAGAGCCGCACGCTAAATGACTTAAAACTACAAACATGTCTGCCGCTCGAGTCCATTACATGTCATTTAAGACGTTAAATCTGTGCAGAGCTCCAGGACTGCTTCCTGTCTCTGTTCTCGTCTGTTTTGATGGATTTCAGCTCAGAGTAATAGATTACACTGTGCTGATTTCCTTTATCACTGAACGTGACCTTTCTGTGTGTCGGAGGAAGACCGACACTTACCTGTGAAATGTCACCGAGCCGTCCTGAAGTCTCCGTGACTGGATTTTTGAGGAAAACAAACAAGTAAAAAAAGAAAAAAATAAACAGAGAGGCGTCAAACTGAAGAACCCCAGACTGAGACGTAGTCTCTGACATTCCACACAGACTGTCTAAAACTGGACGTAGTCTCTGAGACGTCCCCGCAGACTGTCTAAAACTGGATGTAGTCTCTGTGACGTCCCCGCAGACTGTCTAAAACTGGAGGTAGTCTCTGTGACGTCCCCGCAGACTGTCTAAAACTGGAGGTAGTCTCTGTGACGTCCCCGCAGACTGTCTAAAACTGGACATAGTTTCTGTGACTGTCTAAAACTGGACGTAGTCTCTGTGGCGTTTGCAGCTGATTAGCTCGTGTGGCTAACATAATGTGACATAATAGTACCAGCAGCCTGGCTCGCTCTGGCTGAGCGCCGTCCTCGTCCTCCACTCTTTGTGTCAAAGTCACCTTTGGTGTCACGGCTTCATGGAAAGCTGCCCGATGATGAGCTGCCAGGTATTAAGCATTTTTAATCTCACTTAATCTCCCCGAGTTTCATCCAACCTTCCACTTTGAAGGAGTTAAACTTTATGATTTGTGATTCACGTTTACGATTCTCATCCTTCTTCCCTCGAGGTGACACCAAGCGTTTTTCATTTTCAGTATGTAGGACTGAACTGTAACGGACACGTGAAGCCACCTATGGAAACTGTCTGGACTGATGAATCTCGTGCAACATTTCAGGTGTTGGATTAGCAGCAAATAATCCCATTAATGATGACAGAGTATGTCCCCAACATAAAGCAGAGTTCAGTGTTTCCACATCAGCGTTTAACGAAGGTGGAATATCAAAATAATCAAACACTGACGTGCTTCACGCAGATGAACCGGTTTGTGTGCTGCAGTTTTACATCTATAAAAATAAAGATGTTTTCATTGATCGTGATGCTTCTGATGCTTCATCAGACCTTCAGCACCTTCATGCTTCTTTTGGTGAACTGAAGTGAGTTCGAGTATCTCAGGTCTTTGTTCAGGAGTGACGGGAAAACTGAGCGTGAGATGGACCGGGCGGGTCGGTGCAGCGTCTGCAGTGCTGTGGACGCCGTACCGGACCGCTGTGGCTCAGATGGAGCTGAGCCTGAAGGTGAAGCTCTCCATGTTCAGGTCCATCTACGTCCAACCTTCACCTCTGGTCGTGAGCTTTGGGAGATCGGAGGAGGTCCGACAGGAGCCAGCTGAGGACGCCTTCCACGTCCACCTGGGAGAAGAACTCCACAGACGGCCTGCTGTGAGTCCAGGTGTGAGGCGAGCGGTATTCAGTTGGTGGATCCTTCAGACTTCATCTCCAAACTCTGAGCAGTGCTGTATTCAGGACACACCATGAAGTGGTGGAGATGTTCTGTAAATCAAATCATTTCTTCATCTTCGTTCCAAACGATGTTACGTGGAGCGGCTGTAATTAAGTAAATGGATCCTGAACAAATGAAACGGTTCAACAGAAACAGACTCCAGCTTCCTGAACGCAGCCAGCAGTGCTGATCTGCCGTTTATTCCTCCGTCCAGCCTCTTCGCCTTTTACCACCAACCTCAGCGAGAGGCCGCTCAGGACGGCGAGACGCCGGCGGACAGATTTATGAGCGCTGCTCGCGGTCAGCCCGGCCTCAGAAGCAATTCAGAAAGTAGATCCGACGCCTGAGGCGAAGCACGGCACCACGCCGCCTGAAATGTCAGAGTCGATGACGTGGAGGTGAGATGTTCCTCTGCAGCTGTGCATGATGATGACGGATGTGCAGATGGATGTCTGGGTGGTGGTGGCGGTGTTGGTGGTGGACAGTGAGGTGGATGAGCTGAGACTGTGAGAGATTTCTTCACGTTGACAGCTGGAGACTTCATCATGTTCCTCCTCGTGCACGCTGCAGCACACTTCACTTACTCTTCAAGAAGTTTGCTTCAATTAAAACTCAAACTTCTCAGCTTCACACTGGCAGAGATGAAGCCGAGCAGTGTGTGTGTGTGTGTGTGTGTGTGTGAGCTCTTTGTTTTAACAGCCACCTGAGCAAACATGAAAGGCGCTCGCAGTCATTGGTTTGGTGCAGACACGAGCTAATCCTCCAGATTTAGCAACATCTTTGATCCTGATTCCTGCAGCGTGTTTGTTCGACGCACGTCCAAAGATCTGCTGTCAGCATCTGCAGGTGAACTACCTGATCCAGGTGAGCACGAGTTCACCCCGATGACACGCTCATGATTAATTATCACTCCATCCATGGGAAGACTACAGCAGCAGGCAGAATCTAAAAGTAGAGTCTAAAACCTGGACATAGTCTCTGTGACGTCCCCGCAGACTGTCTAAAACCTGGACGTAGTCTCTGTGACATCCCCGCAGACTGTCTAAAACCTGGACGTAGTCTCTGTGACGTCCCCGCAGACTGTCTAAAACCTGGACGTAGTCTCCGTGACGTCCCTACAGACTGTCTAAAACTGGACATAGTCTCTGTGACGTCCCTGCAGACTGTCTAAAACCTGGACGTAGTCTCCGTGACGTCCCTGCAGACTGTCTAAAACTGGACGTAGTCTCTGTGACGTCCCCGCAGACTGTCTAAAACCTGGACGTAGTCTCTGTGACGTCCCCGCAGACTGTCTAAAACCTGGACATAGTCTCTGTGACGTACAGACTGGTTTCAGAGGTTTTGTTCGTCATATAACGTCAAAAATCAATTCATGTTTATTAAATAAGAAACCAGCTAGCTTCACTTACCTGGACTCACCTGTTCTTTGTTCCCTCGATGGTCAGCTGTGTTGAAGTTGAAATCGGAGAAATTTGGCGGAAATTCACGAAGAGAAATCAACGCAACGGTTTACGAAGGAGTTTGGCAGTTTTGTTTAGTTTTGTAGTTTTACTTTGAAGTTTTGTACAAACACACTCACACACACATACAGGTAATATTTTGAAAAATGTAGATCTGTGGGAGGTAGTGAAGGAAAGGAAGCAGAAGGTAGTAAAGGAAAGGACAAGGAAACAGGGAAGGAAAGATCTCTGAATAAGGTGTGTCCAAACTTCTGACTGCGACTGTAAATATGTAGTCAAATGTACATTTAGCACTTTAATCTCTTAATAAAGTCAGAAAACAGACGCAAAGCCTGAGCCCAGTTCACAGATTAACTCTTCATCCCACTTAATCCCTCATCAGCGTTTGTTGGTCCCAGTCAGTGTGAACTGTAACCAGTCTGATGATGAAAATATCAGTTATACTGACGTGACGCAGACTGTCTAAAACCTGGACGTAGTCTCTGTGACTGTCTAAAACCTGGACGTAGTCTCTGTGACTATCGCAGACTGTCTAAAACCTGGACATAGTCTCCGTGACGTCCCTGCAGACTGTCTAAAACCTGGACATAGTCTCTGTGACATCCCTACAGACTGTCTAAAACCTGGACGTAGTCTCTGTGACTGTCTAAAACCTGGACGTAGTCTCCGTGACTATCATAGACTGTCTAAAACCTGGACGTAGTCTCTGTGACGTCCCCCTTACCACATGTCTGTATGCAGATGTCTGTCTATAGAGGAACAGGAAGTCGCCTTGTGTGTGTTCACGTTAACGTTGAGACTCTTTGTGGCCTTTTAACAGATTCTGTGGATGTAACGTGGTGCAGCTGAAGGCGTCGTGGCAGCGTCTATATTTGTGTCTCCTTCATGTAATCCTGGGAGGAAACACACTTTGATTTAGTGTTTGCAGCTTACAGAGCGCCTCTTTCATCTTTTAAAGGACACTGGAAACCTTCACACAGCAGCAACAAAAGACTCAGCACACTGCTGGGTTACACACAAACAGAGAGGAATCACAAGATGGCACTGAAAAATGGAATATAATGTGTTTATTTAATGTTTTTATATGAACAGATTATATGAAATCACATGAAGCACAATAATCATGTTAACTTTATATTAAAATGAAGCACAGAGGCTCACGATGCACATACAGAGATGTTAATGTGAGTAAAAATATAAAATAAACAGCGGTAACTGCCATTTTTTACTGCCTATGGAGCTGAAGCAGTTACAATATACAGATAAAAGTTAAATGTATGTTTCATATTTATATTTTGGCAGTCAGATGTTGGCTCTGACGCTCCAATCTGCTTCAACCTGTTGTAGTAACTGACGGTTAAACAGTCACATCGTCGGCATACGATGACATTCTCTGCTCCTGTTCTCCTCGCCGGACGTCTGTCAGGCTCGCCTGCATCCAGCCAGCGGCTCTGTAACGTACTGCAGGTGACAGAGGACATCCCTGCTGAGCAGATCACTCCAACATGACAGTTTAGCGGCTCAGAGGTAGAGCGGGTCGCCCACTCTGGTTCGATCCCCGCTCCTCCAGTCTGCATGTAAAGTGTTGAACTGTTCCTGAAGCTGAACCATCGGGGTGTGAATTATTAGAATTTTAAGCACTTCCTGTTTTATTTTGTACTCACCTTTTCCCTCCATTTCAGACCCTGACTTCCTCCCTTTGTGATCGTTTGCCCCGCCCCTGATTGCTTTCACCTGTTGTCCCTTACGTCATGTGGAAACAGTCCTCGTCTCTCTTTGGTTCAGTTAGTGACGAGCAGTGTCCAGCCCGGCGTTCAGGTTCTGATAGAAGTCTGTGTTAGCGCTTCTTATCCTCTTTGAGAGCGCCGTGTGTTAAAAGAAATGTCCTCTAATAACCTTCATCAGCCGTAGAGTCGTGCATGAGTCTGAGGTCGTGACACACTCTGCAAACAGCAGGAGACGCTTATTAGATATCAGTTATTGGAAATGAGCGGCACAGTGACAGCAGAGCTATTAAAAGATATCAGCTGGTTGAAGAGTGAAGAGCTTTAAGTGGAACTTTACAAAATGCTGCAGTGTTTGCAGGCGATGCCCTCGGCTCGCTGGCAGGTGTCAGCCTCCACCACTTAGCTCGCCAGGTCGGAGGAATCGAGCAGGTATGTACATGACAAGAACGGATAGCTGTTTGTGTGAGCAGCCATAATTGCGCCGATAGGAACCATTACCTGTCCTTCCCAGGTGAGATTATCAAGTCAATGGTCTTGAACTAATGACCAGAACATCGAGCCCAGACCTCTGCGAGCTGCTCGGGGCCTGAGTGGCAGAGACGAAATCTGTCTGAGATGAAGCACCAATCAGCCTTTTTCTGCAGCTTCAGCTGGAAACTTCAAATTAGAGACATTTATAACAGGAGAGAGTGAAGAGGCAGCGAGGAGGAAGACCTCACACACCAGACGAGGAAGAAGAAAATTCAAGACAAACAGTAAAAATGGATATTTCACAGTTTACCAGAGTCAGAGCGTCATCTCACCGTCTGTACTTCCTGCTGTGGCGCGTCCTCAGTAAAGTTCTCATCATATTTATTATGATGACGCGTTTGGACCTTTTTAAGATTGGACGTGCTGACAGATGTCTGGTTTTACGTCGGACTCCTCGGCTGGATTAGACGGATGATGAGACGGATACAAAAGAGCAGCTTTTGTATCCGGTGAGGTTTTAATAGCGCCACATCTGCTCGACTCAGAGTGAGAGCGAACTATAATCTCACACCTGCTGTTGGCTTTCGCTCAACTGCACCGGCAGATAAATCTCTCGCACACACACACACACACACACACACACACACCTGAACTGTCAGTGTGAATCCAAAACGTCTGAGGCCAAACATCTGGAAGTAATACAGCAGGAGAGGCTCTCAGATTTTATTGAATTATTCTCTCTGAGAAGAACTCTATTAGAAGAAAGTCGACCTGACGTGTGCGTCGGCGGCTGTACGTGTTTTTGAGGACTGAAATTAATCTTGTGTTTCCCGTTAGCAGCTCATCTAATCTGACTCAGATTGGCAGATTTGCAGGATTACCCAGTTTGATTCTTTTAGATGCCGCGTGTCGTGAAAAACCGGCCTGGTCAGTGACGCTCTCGAGCTGGAGAATCTTGGTTTGCACACATGTTAAAGCCGATACGATGGAAGACAGCGCGAGCAGCGTGTACCATCCGATTGTAGTCGACGCTCTGCGGGCCTCGCAGTCTCTCGTGGCTTCTGAAGGCTGCCAGTGTTTGATATTTACCAGAATATCTACATCTGTTCCTCGTGTCTGTGCCGGTATTAGAAGTTTCTGTGCAGCAGCTCGGCTTCCTCTTTCATTAAGCCAGCTTTGCCAACATTTCTTTATTTTTCTGTGCTGCCCATTCAGGAGGAAACATTCAGTCTGTGTCACCCTCAGACCTCCGTGTGGTGGCGAGGAATGAATATAAAAACATATAATACTATCAGAATACTAGAATACTATCAGCCTGATACGCACACATCTGTCATTAGCTACGAGCTAAAATGTGACGTTAACTTAGTGAGTTCAAAAACTGCTAAAATCATGGCTCCAAAGAAGAAACATAATTAATAATATTGTTTTACGGTAAAAAAAACTGTCAACCTTTTCTAACATTACAGTAAAATGATGTTAGTACTGTTGATTTCATGTTTAAGGTTGATGTTTTAGTCCATATTTTAAAATGTTTGTAGATTTTACTGTGAGAAACTGTCAAATTATCACAGTAAAAGACTGTAAAATATGCCATTTAAATATTACAGTGTTTTACTGTAAAACGAACAGATTCTAACATAAAATACTTTGTTCTGTTTGTTTCTAAATAAAGGTGGCTGTGTTCATACTTCACGTCATATTTTACGGTCTTTTACTGTCATTAAAATCTAAAACATTTTTACAGTGACCGGCCTGCTGTGTGAACTGTGTGTAGCTGCACAGGGTCGACCTTTAACTTTATGTTATATCATGTAACGCTGCTGAACGTTGCAACTTTACGTGAAGTCGTTCCAGATAAAACGCAGCAGATAAATGACTTTTCCTTCATCCGCTCACGCAGCGTTCATCAGAGAGTAGAATACATTAAAGCTAATTGAGCATTTTTGCCATTTGGGCTGTATTAATTGAAAAGCCATCACTGCCAGCCATGCACCAAATGACCACATTAACCGTCAACATTATGTTTGACATCCTCCTAGATGAAGTAGAGCTCGGGGAGCTCTCAGCGGGCTCTTAGAAACAACCAGACGCGAGCGAGCGAGCGGCAGAGCTGCTGTGTAGGTGGTCAGGCCTAAAGTCACACAACAAATTGCCGTCTGTCTGCGTCACTGCCGCTAATCACCGATGGATGGATTCTCCGTGTCGTCCAGGATTTTTGTCCGCCGGGATGAAACAGCTCAAACTTTAATGGTGGGAAAAAAACGAACCTGCAGCCTAATTACAAACGAGCGTTTACAAGCTGCTTCCCGAGAGCGTCGATCATGTCGTATCTTCTCCGCCTGGAGATATTTCCACCCTCGTTGCTCCTCAGGTCTCACCTCGTTGGAGTGTCTGAGCTCGTGTTGCACACAAGGTAGCTGAGGGAATAAAACGCAGGACCACTCAGTCATGCGCAGCGCGTGCAGCAGCCTGTAAGATGACAGCAGTTATAATTTGAACATGGAGGTGCGTGCAGGAAGCCTCCGGACGTCTCTGACTTTGTGCAAAAAGATTTAACGTGCTTAAGAAACAAATTATGTTGATTAAACACCCGACGAGATTTTACTGACACAGACAGAAGGTTTGCAGAATGAAATGCAAATTGTAATCAGTCATACAAGACGCTGATTATTTTTACAGCAAGAAGCCAGCAGCTGACACAGCAGCAGCTAATATTACTGACTAGTCCAACAGCAGTCAGCCCAGCTCGGCGTCTGTCTTTCAGCCTTTTATTTCACCAAGCTCTCACCAACCACTAAAAGTCAGTCCCAGATTTACTCTTGTCCGGCGGCTTCTTGCTCGCTCACTCTCTCCTTTTCTCTTCTTAGCTTCCTCCGTCAGCGTCCTCTTCACTCTCCTCTCCTCTGCCATTATGTCCATAGAAGCTGCTGAGCATTGCCTGCTCGCCTAGCTCCTGTTCTGGCACGACACCGGCTCCTGTAAACTTCCTCTTCTTCTCTGTGGTCCAAAACGCCTGAGGTCCAAACACTAACACTCCCTAGGTGCACTGCCTGGCTAACAGACTGAGCTAACATTAGCTAACAGCAGCGTACGATGACAGTGTCAGTGTTGCATCAACAGGATTTAAAATGTCAGTTTATGAGAGAAAAGTTACTTTAAATAACAAAAGATTAAATAAACGAGCTCTAATATAAAGACACAGAGTCCCTTTATTCTCGTATTTATATGCACAGCTTTCATTCTTTTTATTTTTCATTATTTTTTGTGTCTGTAAGATCTGAAGCAGTTCAGTGAATTCCAACAGGATATACTGAATGACAGCGTTAGCTGCTCTGTGCCGACGTGTCCCTGATGTGGAGAAGACGTTCTCCTTAATCTCGCCTCGAGGGCTCGCTCCGAGCTGCCGAGCGTCTCCGGGGATCCCTTCATCTGGAGACTCTCTGCACACACTCATTTCCATTTTGGCTTCTCCGGTAATGGCGAACGAACGGGGTGAACGGTAACGGCGGAGGTGGAGGTGGGGGTGGGGGTGATCATCTGGTGAATCAAGGTGCACTTTTGTTTTTGCACATTATCAGAAGTCATCAGGAGGTAAGTGAGGAGCTCTCATCTGGGTTAACAGCATCACGAGGAACGTTTCCCAGGAGGAAACTTTCCATTTTAAAGTCCAGTCTGTCACATTTAAGATGATTTATTGGCAGAAACTGTTGATAATATTCATAAGCATGTTTTAATTAGTGTTTAATCACCTGAAGATCAGCTCACAGCGAGTCCTTTATGTCTCGTTTTCGTCCCCAGACGCAGCTAAAATCCTACAACACCTGTTAAAGTTTGTCTTCTCTCGAGTGGATGATCCCGATCAATAACCAATGATTAGTCACCTCATTGATCGGCATCGTCCAGGTTCACTAACAGGCTTTTCTAATATCCCGTCTGTGGGCTCTAATAGAGCCGCTCAAACCTTCAGGAGCACGAGCGGTCCACAGACGATTGGTCCAACAGGCAGATTGTAATCCCATTATAACAGGCGCTCTGCTCAAACAAATGAAATCATCTGCTGCAAACTGGAGGGAGGCCAAGTTTACATAAATAAATTAAGAACAGATTCACTTCCACCCCCTCCAGTGATTGCACCTGCATCATTTAACTGATAAGGGCCTCTAAATAAATTGCTCTCAGACTGTATTTGATTCAGGCGGGCCCCCGTGTTTTTAATATTTGTACCGTGTTGGTCATCACACGCTCATTCCTCCAGAGTAAATACAGGAAACAGTCCTCACTGTGTAACTGTGTTCAGCTGTACTCGAGTATTTACTCTGATTACATTACTTCTAATCACAAACTAGCGAGTCAACAACTTTGCAAACAGCCAAACATCAACAAGGTCACCAACAGCAGACTGTTAGCTAACAGCAGCTGTTTACATTACCATGCAGCAACTACTTGTTTAGTCACTCTTTTCTCTTCTTAGCTTCCTCCGTCAGCGTCCTCTTCACTCTCTTCTCCTCTGCCATTATGTCCATAGAAGCTGCTGACTGCTGGGCCTGCTCGTCCAGCTCTGGTCCAAATCTCCTTTGCTAACGGACAGTGTGCAGTACTAGCTATTGAAAGAGTCCATTGAGACCAACAAAGCTAACATCACTGAGTCAAACATGTTGTCATTTTATAGTTTTAGCTGGCTAATGTATCAAAATCCTGCTGGTTAGCTTGCTAATGTTATCACTAGCAAAACACTATGAGTGGATCCATGATGCTAACTTATGTATTGTTCAGCTCCTGTTCTGGCACGACGACACCACCTGTAAAGCTCCTCTTCTGGTACAAACACTAACGCTGAACTCACAGTCTGGGGCAGCCCCGTTAACAAACTGAGCTAACAGCAGCTACAGTTACACAGTGTGAGAACAGAGACGCCGTTCGCCTGATTACAAGTCAGGATTTAACGTCTGTTAGTTGATGGTGCAGAGGTTACATCAGACAAGTATTCTGCTGTGAGACACGTTGTTATTGTGTGTATACACACTCACACACATACACACACACACACACACGAGTAAAGAGGAAGCACATAACGACGTCTGAAAGAGTAAATGAGCTTGAGCTTCAAGGTAGCGGCCTGTCTCAGCGGGGAGCTGCCACAGACTCTTAAAGCGTGGATGGATGGGCTTGTTTGATCGCTTGTTATCCAGGTGCACGGCTCCAAGGTTGCTCTGTTATTGCATCTTGCCCAATTATATAAAGTCAATAGCAAAAGTGTTTTCACATCTGAATTCATTAAGGCTTTGGCAAGGACCCTTCCCTGCTGCTACGCTCGAACGCTACGCTGTGAAAATCCTGGGACTTTATTGCATCCATGATCCCTGTAAGTCCGCGAATGACCCACAAAGAGTCTGTTTGTTTTGAGTCGAGCGTCGAGACTTTAGCTAAGACAGATGAATTTAATTTAAAACCCCTAAAAAAAGGCTGAACGTTTCATTAAGAGCTGATATGATGGATTAAAAACAGGGACTGAAACGAGGATTTCCCATTCGAGGGCCGACAAAATGAAAGACGTCTCATCAAAGCGGCGGGTGACGGCTGTATCGCTCGCTCTGCGTTGCCTTTTATCCGCCAAGCCAACCTCAGATTAATGCTTATCTGTAAGTTCTACAACTCGACTCTTCTCCTCTTTTATTCAATCTGATTACTCAGTGCACCCGTGGAGAACAATTTCCAACAATGAAGAAGAAAAACAGCCCTCCCTCTTCGGGGTCTCGTACTCCGCCGAGAGAGATCGTTTCCCTGATTTGAAGAGTGGATTTCATCACGAGTGTAAACACCGGCTGTAACTGAAGCACTTGTTTTCTCTCTTTGTCCCGCGACTATATCAAATGTGAAGTAATGATCCCGAGTGTATTACATTTTAATGGTGTTATTACAGCATACGAGCACAATTAGTTCATCAGCTGAAAAGAGGAGATAATTTCCAGTGGCTCGGCTCCGTTTAATGGCAGTCTCAGAGATGCTGGCGCAGCAGAATCAGGCCGTGTACCAGACGACTGCAGGATGACATTTAAGAACCATAAACAGCTACTTATACGTTGTGATTGTGTCTGCAATTTACCTGACACATCACCGCTGTGTAAGTGGAGGAAAAACGCCTAAAGAGGCTGATTGGCTTCATAGAAAATATGTTAATATGCAACGCAGAAATCACTCTTGAATTTAATTTAACAGCCTCCATTCGACGAGCTTAATTCAGGAGCCACCACCGCTTTATTATATCCTGTAACGTGCTGTCATAAAAAAAGTAAGTTAGTGGAGATCAGATGATGTATAGCTTCGGTAGCGCCCATCCCACGACATCAATTATTCTCTGACAGTTTCACGGTTGTCAGGCCACCCATAATGATATCCGATGGGTCAACTTGAAATTGGACAGGTGAGACGGTATGTCATCCTGACATAAGGACAATGGGAGCAGCATGAGCACTGATAGCTGGAAAAATTGATTTAAGGGGATTTTTCTCCAACAGGCATGAAGATCATCCTTACATAATTCCTCTATAGGTCAGAAATGATACATTATATATAGTCTGTTTTTACTGGAGATAGAGGAAGCTTCATTTTTAAATATAAAACACACTGAACGCTGTTGGAAACTCGTACTTTAGCGATAACGCACAGGAGGCAGTGCTGTTACACTGAATATCAGCACAGCTGTGATTCAGTCGTAAACACGGCGTGCTGATGTTCAGTATAACAGCACGACCTCGAGTGACACATATCTGATATTATCAGAAGGTCGGTGTGCTCTGAAAACTAGGTAGTTTCTATGGCAACAGCTAAAAACACACACACACACACACAACAGACGGTGAATTAACAGTGTTTTGAGTCTGTGGTTAGTTCGGCATGTGTCTGATCCACCAAGCAGCTCTTATTTTATTAACACTAAAATAACGCCTGTCCAAGACTAAAATAATGCTGCTGCAGAGTTCTTAAATCCAAAACATGAAGTTTGTACATAACGGGAGCTAACGGGAGCTAACGTTACTGTTAATGTGAAGAGAAGCAGCAGATTGGATGTTCAGGAGCTAACGGGAGCTAACGTTAGCACAGAGAGGCCAGCTGCTTTATAACACTGGTTTAACATTAAAACAACGCTGGTTTAACATTAAAACAACGCTGGTAGAGAGTTGTTGAATCCAAAACATAAAGTTTGTACAGAAACACAGTTTATCTTTGTGGATTATAATGATGTTGAATTGACAAGAAGACTGTTGATATATGATGGGAGCTAGCTAACAGGAGCTAACGGATCTAACAGGAGCTAGATACGGAGACCTAGCTAACGGGAGCTAACGTTACTGTAAAGAGACGCAAATCCCATGCTCAGTGTTAAAGGCTAACAGGAGCTAATGTTAGCTAATGGGAGCACAGACTAGCTGCTTTGTAATGATTCGCCTCATTCCTATGCTCGTCTAACACTAAAATAACGCTGGTCTAACATTAAAATAACGTTGGTATAGAGTTAATCTTTGTGAATTATTTGATGCTGAACTGACAGTCACACCGTCGACACGTGATCTCGTGTTCTTAACGGACACGTAATGAATTGTTTAGGTGTCATATTTCTTAAAGGGACAGCGCAGCGAGCTTTAGTTCACTTCATACTGATAATATGTTTATTTGGGAACGTTCTGTCAACGCTACAGAAACACTAGCTAACTGTTGATAAACATAGCCTGTGCTAATGTCAACACAAAGCAGCTAACAGGCTAACAGACGAACATAACCTGTTATCGCTTGTTACTGTCACACTCGAGGTCGTGCTGTTATTCTGGATATCAGCACGGCTGTGATTACACGGCGTACTCGGCACGTCACACTGCACCTCGTGTGATATTTGTCAGTACATGTGATGAACGTGATGCTGTCTGCTCAAAATAAAGACTGAGCTCTGACTGTGAGGAGCCTGACAAAGCCTCAGTCACTTTGAAAACAGTCATACACATCCCTGAAAGAGATTACTGTCGACGCCTGAGTTGCCATGGCTGCAAAGCGAAAATCCCTGATGTTTATTTCCCCCCACTGCTTAAAACTGCAAGACAGGAGATACTAATCAGACTCAAAGTTCTTCTATTACCATGAAGAATCATGTAGCCTTCGCCGCTGCTGCCTTGTTCCTGTCAGTCCTTTTAAAATGATAAATGATTTTCCAATGTATTAAATAAATTACCTTGAGTGTTGCAAGACAAGGAGAGTGCAGATCTGTGGGTGGGAGCTGATAAAGGTGTCCTTGAGGTATTTCATGCAGGAAAAATTTTTTGCAGTGGATTAAAACGAGCTAGACGACTGCAAACAGCTTCTGAAAAAGCTTCTCGTGATTCGCCTGCAGCATCTCAGATACTCCTCCACCATCTGCTGCAGACGTGAAGTTAGAGTCAGAACGAGACATCCTCCATCCGTCTGTAACTCACCGTCATGGAAAGATAATTAACAACATCTACATCAACAAAAATCAGCTCGGAGCTTAGCAGAAATACAAAGTTTCAGTCATGAACCTTCGTCAGGCATCAAATTTAGAATACTGGAGTTTGTTTATCAGTTACAGCTGTTTGAGGTTTGGCTCACAGACTGTATAAAACCTGGACGTGGTCTCCATGATGTTCCCACAGGTTGCTGAAGCTAGAAAATCAGCAAAGTCGTGGATCATCAGTGGACCTGAGGCGGCTGAATGAAGCCTGGTTGCTCAGTAATGACACCCACCTGTCAATCAAAGCGTCCACACTCTTAATCCTGCATAACTTTAAGCCTTAATATAATGTGAACAGGTGAGTTGTATATAAATTCACCCTCAGTACAGTTGTCATGAATGGGGAAATTAGCTATAGAGACCAAAACTGTTTTTTGTACCAGGCTGTAAACATGTTTATTTCTGCTGTGAAGTTGGACATTTGAACATGGGGACTTATGGAAACTGACTCACTTCTGGAGCCAGCCTCAAGTGGACGTTAGAGGAACTGCAGCTTGTGGCTTCAGTTCGCAGCCACAGAGGTTGTGATATGTCACATTTTGTACATCAGTTGTCAATCAAACCTGATCAAACAGACCTAAAGATTACTCTTTGATCACATTGAGGTGTTTAAATATGCAAATGAGGCGTTATCTAATTTAACTTTTGGTGAAATCTACAGACACAAACAGACAAAGTGACATCAGATAAACAGAAATATGGGTTTAGTCTGAAAGACGACGTGTTACTGTAGAAAAACCAAATCTGCATAAAACATGAAATATTTCACATTTGACTCTCACTGCTAAAAATACGACCACACCTGTGTGTGCTGTCTCTGTAATTAAAACCAAATCTTTCCAGGAATCTGCGATAAATTGTGACCAAATTGTGCGTTGCCATGTTAAAGCCGACGACCCTGAAGATGCTGAAAATGCACCAACGTCTTTTCAAATTGAGTTTTTGCTCAGAGCTCGTCTGTGGTGATGACACTTGTACGGAGTGTATCAGCATGAGTGCCTTTTCTTTTTATTATGTAATACGTTACGCCTAATTGACCAGCCAACCCATTTTCTCTGCTTAAAACCAAATAACTTTAATGTCTTCAGAGGAAACTTTTAGAAGTACATCCTATTCAGGCTTTTTTTGGTTTATGGCGGTGTCACGAACAGCAGCAACAGTTTCAGGACTCACACACACACACACACACACATACACACACACAAACAAACAAACACAAATAAACAGGCTCAACAAACCAAACACACTTCCCAAAGAAGGAAATCCACAAACACACACAGACAACTGACACGTTTCCCTCTGTGGAAATCTGACGTGATCAAACTGAAACCTGCAAAGAGACGGAGAACAGAACGTTAGTGCACGAGGAGCGGAGACGTGGTGACCTCCAGTGTCAGAGTGTGATCCCACCTGGCTAACAGACTGAGCTAACATGAGCTAACAGCAGCTAACAAACTGAGCTAACATGAGCTAACAGCAGCTAACAGACTGAGCTAACATGAGCTAACAGCAGCTAACAAACTGAGCTAACATGAGCTAACAGCAGCTAACAAACTGAGCTAACATGAGCTAACAGCAGCTACAGCTGTCAGCAGTTTACTTCACTGTCCATCATAAACTCTGTAAATCACAGAGAGTTGAGGCGGAGCAGCCGGAGGACATCAGAGGGAAAACCAGAAAACATTTTCTCCATAAAATATGATCCAGTTTCACCAAAATCAGGAGTTAACAGGAGTTAACAGGAGTTAACAGACGTCAGTTCATCAGAGGAAAGTTTCTTTTTTGCTGCTTTTTATCTGCTAAGGTGTAAAAATAACCTTGAACGTTGAATATTTGCAATAGAACAAATGAAGAAGTTAATTTCTCCACCTCACACACACACACACACACATGCTATAAATTGCAGGTTATAAAATGTAATATTTGCTCTGGAGTTCATGGAATATATTTTCATTCACTCTCCTCAATGTGTTATTAATGTACAAGTGAGACGCCCTGAAGGAATCGTAGAGGGCACGACCATATCTTAGATGAGAAAACGGAGAGGGGAGAAAGTTGCAATAAAACCGGAGTAAATCCCTCTGATACCGTTTGGCAGACGGGTGCTTGATATACCTCGGGCTGGATATTAAAAATCTCAGATGGGCTGTCCGACTGACAACTTAATCCATTTAGAGACACTGAGTAAGCAGCAGGAGCTGACTCAGGGTCAGTGTATACAGAGCTCTGTCGTTTCTCACACGAGCCACAATAAGTTTATCTCCAGTAATCTGTTCCACGAGCTTAAAGAGCCGGACACAAACAGCAGAGAGGAGGCAGGAGAACCATTCAATCACCTCCTCACTGATCTCACTGTGATTAAAAGGTGACACACACACAGGCCTTAAAACATATGGTATACGATCACAACAACAGGACATCACAGAGAATATCTGAGTTATGAAGCGGAGAGAGAATGAAACAGTTCAATAAGTTAATTAATAAGGCCGTGTTCCATTGGTGGAGCAAAGACTGGCTGACAGTGGACATCTTTGGAAACATGGATGGCAGCGAGCCATGAGTCGAGACAAAAGTGATGCAGAAGTTGGTGACGAGCGTCTAAACAGGATCCACAAGTAAATCAGAGAAAACCTTAAAGCACCGTGCCTTCCTGATTGGGAACAAGTTGGTGCCCCAAGCGAAGGAGGTCAAATATCTCATGGTCTTGTTCATGAGTGACTGGGATTGGTAGTGGACTGAGGAGCTGTGCCTACGTTCCAACCCTCACCTGCGGTCATGAGCTTCCTTCCATGGCTAGTCTGGGAACACCTCGGGATCCTCCAGGAGGAGCTGAAATGTGTCTCTAGGTAGAAGAACATCTGGAATGCCTTGCTAAACCTGCTAATCTTTGCTCCTCCCAGTTGGCCGTGCCTGGAACAGGAAGGCGTCCAGGGGACATCCTGATCTGACCAGATGACCAAACCACCTCCACCGGCTCCTTTTGACACAAAGAAGCAGCAGCTCTACTCTGAAGGTGTAGTCCATTCAGTTGGACCACATCAAACTATTATTTCAGCTCGGGTTGTGGTGCAGCAGGTTTAGCAGGGCGCTCTAGACGTCCCTCACTGCAGCACATCCCAGCTGTCTCTGGGCGATCCTGAGGCGTCCCCAGGCTAGATGGGCCATGTAGTCCCTCCAGGAGGTTCTGGGTCTGCTCGCAGTTGGAGGAGGAAGCTCATTCTTTCAGTGCCCTCAGTTTTTGTTCAGTTTTGTAGAAATAAATGTAATTCATCTTTAAAATGTGATATACTTTCTGTCTCACAGTGAAAATAAATTGATCCACGCTGGGATTTTTTGTTTTGTTTGTTTGCACAAATTAGTAAAAGTTCAATAACGTCTCTTGGCTGTTATTTGGAGATCTGCACACACACACACACACACACACACACAGGCTTAAATCTGCGATTCATTGTGTGCCTGGTCGGAGCAGTTTATGTTGATAAATCACTCCAACACTGGAGTGATTGCATGATGGAAGAGGTTCCAGCTATAAACTATTTCAAATGTAACCAAAGCAATTACAGCTAAAACGCATTTGCAGCTATTAAATACAGTAAAATATCTGATTTATCTGCTGTATGAGCCGAGTGTCAACGCGTGTACGAGGAGCCACATTTTGATTTGAACGCTCTTGGCGCTCTCTCGGTCGGCTTCATGAGGGAGTCACCTGGAATTCAGAGGGAACGCTGCCATACAGGAAATACCTGCGACTGCTTTAATCCGCTCAGTTAAGCAAGTTTGGGTTCAAACCGCCGCGTCACTGAGGTGAACAGATGGTATCTACATGTGTGGTTCCCACTGTGACACATGGACGAGGACACTAACTGTATCTTGTGGTCAAGGAGAGTTTCCTGATGGAGATCGCTCACCTGGCAGGCCGAGCTGAAAGACTGCGAACAGAAGTGAACAGCTAACCTGTCGCAGTCCAGAGCTAACTGAACAGTGTTTGTGTGTTTGACTGGCGAGCTTTAGATGCTAGCAGCTGGTTAGCTGTTTCCAGTGTTTATGTTAAGCTAAGCTAACTAGCTGCTGGCAGAGTTTTAGGGAGTATTTTATCTGTGAGAGAAAAGGCTGGTTTTCAAACTGTTGCACTCTGGGTAACTCAGTCTGTTTGAATAAGAGATTTTTCCTCTGTGAAGGTTAGCTGAATTTAAAATGACATTTTCAGCCGTTGTTTATCGTTGCTGAGAGCAAATCATTGTGTGCAATGTTGTGAATAATCGGATCGAATAGCCCAATATTTGAAGTTATTATGAGCCTGTGATGGAGGTGTGCACAGCTCGATAGATGTATAGATATGCACATGAAGCTCGTGTCAGTTTTCAGGTGATTGACACTCGAGTTTTCTCGTGATGCTCTGAATATAAAATCTAATCTGTGCACTCGTACAGCTGGTGATGTTAGCTCACAATGACTCATGTATTGACGGATGCATTTACAGTCAGCTGATTTAAGCTCCTCACAGATATCCACTCTGACAGGTGTCACTGTGCACCGTCTACTGACTTCACCCCAACCACAGACGGAGGCAGGCTGGGTGATGCAGGCAGGGTGGAGGAGAGTTTGGACTGTCTTCTTCTTGTCCCTCTCAGATGGTTCCTGATCAGATCAAATGTTGGCTCATGCTGCATTAGCTGCTGGTTCAACACTGCCATCTTCTGGATAGAGCGGCTTATTGTAGCTGCTGTCATGAGAGTCACTCACACAGGTGGATCAGAACCCGGATCATGGTGGACGGACATCTGCTCAGATGATGGGACATGAATGTGTACAGGTGGAGAGAAGAGCTCAGTGAATCATGGGAAGTGTCTCTGGTTTTATAGCTGAGCCAGCCGGACTATAAGTTCTATCAAAAAGGAAGGTCGTCTTCAGACGACTCTGCCTCCAGAACCAGAGCTGGGAACTGGTTCCACAGGAGAGGAGCTTGATAGACGAAGGCCCTGGAGACTGTAGGAACCACAAAGAACGAAAAGGGACCACAAGGAACTAAGAAGAACCAAGAGGAACCCTGCATCCTGAGAGCTCAGTGTTCTAGTGGGGTTACAGCTGTGGGATATGATGGTGTCTGACCATGGAGAGCTTTGTAGATACTGTAACGTTCTCCAACATCATGGCTGCGTCCTGAGCTCCATCCTTCACCCTCAGACTGTACCAGACGCTCATCTGTTGCTACACACATCTAATGCTGTGAAGACGCTGCCTTACTCGCCCTCCTTAATGACAATAACTCTGTTTTAGGCTATCAAGGCTCCACCCGTGCCTCCACCTGCATCAGTAATGAAACTGTTGTTGGTGGAGTTCTTCAGATATCTTGGCTGCCATCTGCAAACTAAAAGTTTCTGCTGCTGCTCTATAAAAGTATCATCCAGCTCATCCTCCTCCTCTATTGTTCCTCCTCTGTTTTCAACATGTTAACAACAAAATCACACATCGCCTCCAAAATTATTGGTCTCTCCGCCCACGACCTCTCAGACCTCAAACACAAAGCAGAGAGCACGCAGCAGAGGACACGATCCCAAACACCCCCTCAGCCCAGATTCAGATCCCTGCACTGGAAATGGGCTCATGGTGGCAGCAGGTTAGTCCCCTCTGTCACTGCATCAGTCAGCCAAACAGCACACGTGGGCAGAAACGTGTCCATGTGTGTGTGATGCTCTGAGCAGACTGTGGGAACAAAGGACGACAACAGAAACAGAAAATACTGCCTGACTCTGAGCAGGAAGCTTCCTGTCATGTTTTCACACTTCATCTTTTCCTGAACGACCCGTCCACATTCCCAGCTCGTCCAATAAGGATGCTTTTTCCAGCGTGGACGACGCTCGTTAAGGTCACATGAGGTCAGGTGTGTTTGAGTCTGTGTTTGTGTGTCTGCAGCCTCTGTCTGATTGTTTTGGGCGTCTGAGGGCATGAAGGTTCAGTTTCAGGATGTGTGGGCCTGCAGTGAGTCAACAGACTGTGAATCACAAGACAATGTGTGGACAGCTGTGTGTATTGTAGTTTTTAAGAATTAAGAATACCTGAAAATAGTGCAACATGACTTTGTGTCAGTGTTGGACAAATAAACATCAAGTTTGACTTCATGGAGACTTTAAAGTTGTTCCTCTGTGAGCAACATGTCGCTGAAGAAACAGACAACATGTTAATTTATGTGTTGAATTGGTTAGCTCAGTTGGCAGAGCACCTGGCCGGTGTCTGCCACGGCAGCGGCCCAGGGTTCAAATCTGACCTGTGGCTCTTTGCTGCATGTCATTCCACATCTCTCTCTTCAACTGTTTCTATCAAATAAAGCTTAAAAAGGCCAAAACAAATAAATAAATATGTTGAATAATTATAAATTTAAAGAAATTGTGAAGGCAGTGGCTGATTACACTCGCTTGATTTTAATAACACAACCAGATTTTTGTAGGATTCTCATTTAATTCGTGAAAACATTAAAATTATTTTGGTTGTATTTTGAAAGTTTCCACCGGAAGTTACGGCTGTCACGGTTCGTTGGTTTCCTGTCGAGCAGCGTCATCCTGCGGTCACATCGCGTAATTACACCGAGCTTTATTTTGAAATCGAAGTATTACTGTATGCCGTTATGTGTAACTTTACACCGGCGGATTGTTTCTATGTATAAATGAGACTATTTTGGTTAAAGAACGTAATATTGAGCGCAAGTTCCGGTGAGCACTTTCAAAATAATGCTGTCACGGCAGTATGTACAACCGCCTCCTATGTAGACCTTCAAAATAAAAGCGGCAATGGGCGTACTGTTAGCGACGTGCTAACTGACGTATTTTGAAGGGGCAGAAGGAGGGCGGTTTGAACGCGGGGAGGCGACTTTATCAACATGATTAAACCTAATTAATTATCCGACATGATTAAAGTGAGTCTGTGCCGTCAGATAGGCGCGTAATTAGCTCATTAGCATGTGCTAATTGCCGCCTTTTTTACGGGGCTTTGCTAACGCTACACAAACTAGCTTAGCGTAGCTCAGCTAGCTGGTGGCTAGGCTAGCTGCCGCCGGTCGTCTTTAACGGTCACTTTCCCGCCGCACGGAGACAAATTAACGGTTTATTTCTTCAAACAACATGGCGAGCGTGCACGAGAGCCTGTACTTCAACCCCATGATGACGAACGGCGTGGTCCACGCCAACGTGTTCGGCATCAAGGACTGGGTGAGCCCGTACAAGATCTCCGTGCTGGCGCTGCTGTACGACATGACGGCGTCCAAAGTGAGCCTGCCGGAGCGGAGGCGGCTCAACAAGCTCATCCTGCCGCTGCAGCAGGTCGGCCATGCTCCACTGAGTAACTCAGTACTTTTACTAGAGGACAGAGTACTTTTATGCTTCTGCTACTGAACCTCAGAGCCAGATATGGACTGTTTACTCCATTACTCTTGTCTGACAGCTTTAGTTACTCGTTACTGTACAGATTACAATCTTCCCTCATCAGTCCAAATCTGCCAACTGTGTTTTGAAGAAAGTAATCGAGTATTTTCAGTGTATCCGAGTAATTCATCCCTCTGTTTTCATGTCTTGTGGTGCGTTCAGGGTCCAGATCTGAGTCTGGGTCAGTTCCTGAAGACAGTGGAGGAGTGTTGTCCTCAGACTGCGTATGCTGTCAAACTCAGGTACACACACACACACACACACACACACACACACACTCACTCACACACTTTATTATTCTGGAGGATCATCTTTATCAGTTTGAGTCGTCAAAAACTGCTGAAAACAACTTTTATCATGACGTGCAGAGACCTTAAACACTTCCGACTTTAAATATTTGAATGTTTATTACAGGAAAAAACCTCTCACACACACACACACACACACGTGTGCTTTCACGTGTTGACCTGCTGTCTGCACATAAAAAACTGTGGAGATCACAGGAGGTTAAAACATAAAAAAACATCCAAAAATTCCTGCAAATATCTTCGATAAATAGATTAAAATGATCATATACGACAGTAAACAAACATTAAAGTGAACCTGCGAGCTGAATCTGCTGTAAATGAAACCTGTGCAAAGAAGTTACACACGTGCTGAGATCTTTACACACAGAAAACTAAATTAAAAAAAAAAAAATCGAGTTCATTTGTTTATAAAATAAGAAATAGAACTACAAATGGTGAATGAGTCTTTAAGACTGTTTGTGCAGGATGGACAGCAGGGTCTAATCTGAAGGGTAATTATCACAAACTGGCTGAAACTGAACACATTTTATACAAACACGTGGCTGTTATCGTCATAACAACAGTTAATAAATAATAAATAAAACATGTTAAAAGTTAAATAACAGTTAGTTCAGACGGAGTCATCTGATTGGACGATTGGTCCATGAGTGCTGATATAGAGAATAACGGCACTGAGACTGTTCACGACTGTAACGATCATCGTTACGTGAACGCTCTCTGTGCTGTTCAGTGGTCAGTGTGATGTGTTCAGGGTCTCCTGGGTTCTGGAAGTTACACCTTGATAACCGTATGGTGACGTGTTTCCTGTCGTTTTCCTTCACAGGCTTCATGAAATGGCCGACGGAGAGCTGAAAGACATGGAGTACTTCTTCTCCACCCTCCCCACGCCGTTCACTGCGTTTGACACGGAGGCGTATAAGACGAGCGTCGTGGGTGAGTCGGACACAAACGGCGAGCGATGTTAGCGTCTGTCAGGTTCAGATTTAAAGTGACGATGTCAGCCGTTAACGGCGGCTGATGGAAGGCTGCAACGTCAGACAGAATAAGAAGAGGTTAAAACTTGTCACAGACGTGTCACAGACGTGTCTCAGACGTGTCTCGTGTCTTTCAGGTCTCTTCATGAGACACATGCTGCTCGCCTACAACAAGCTGTCCTTCAGTCAGGTCTACAAGCTGTACAAGTCTCTGCAGCAGTACTACCACAGTCACTACGCCAAGCCCACGGACGGGCAGGTCGGTCTGCCGGCGCTGGTCGCCGACGACTCGGACATGGACCTGACCAGCACCGAGGACACGGTCGGGGACCGGATGGACAAAGAGGAGCTGGACACACCGCTGCACGAGTCGGAGCTCCGGTCAGTGACGCTGCTGTCAGGTTAAATGATTCGATCGACACTCCGTGACTCAACGTTTGTCTCTGTTTAGAAACGACAACACGCCGAGCCGAGGCCCGCTGTCGCAGAAACAAGCCGAGTACTTCCTCGCCAGACAGGTGAGTCTGAGTCTTGTCCAGGTCAGGTGAGACGTGAGCGTCCTCGTGCTGACGCGTGTCTCTGTCTGCAGGCGTATCTGCTGAAGAACGACGAGAACAAAGCGCTGAAGCCGGCGGCACTGCAGGAAGAGCTCAACAACATGCTCAAGTTCAACCCCGACTTCGCCGAGGCCGTGAGTCCATCCGTCCTCTGTCAACCTGCCGGAGACATCCAGGTGTGTCTTCATGCTCCTCACCTGTGCTGTGCTCTCTCCTCAGCATTACCTGAACTACCTGAACAGCCTGCGGGTCCAGGACATCTTCCTGTCCGCTCACAGCCTGCTTCATTACTTCGACCGCCTCATCCTGTCGGGAAACGAGGGGAAGAGTAACGGAGACGAAGGTTACGGACGAAGTCTTCGCTACGCTGCGCTCAACCTGGCGAGCCTGCACTGTCGCTTCGGACACTAGTGAGTACGAGCGCCACGCGTGGACGCGTCCTGACAGGAAGTCGTATAAACTCTGTTCATGTGGTGTGTTCAGTCAGCAGGCCGACCTCGCTCTGCAGGAAGCCATCCGCATCGCTCAGGAGTCCAACGACCACGTCTGTCTGCAGCACTGCCTGGTACCACGTCTTCTTCTTCACTTCCTGTGTGATGTCACTTCCTGTCTGTCGACGCCCCATCACGTCTGATTTTCTCCTCAGAGCTGGCTCTACACGCTGGAACAGATGAGAGGCTCCGACAGCACCGTGCTCACGGAGGACTCCGTCAAAATGGCCGCCCACTTCTGTCTGCCGGTCAGTGAACGAGGACGCATGCCACGACAGAACACGACAGAACACGCCACGACAGAACACGCCACGACAGAACACGACACGACAGAACACGACACGACACGACAGAACACGACACAACAGGCGGTTAGTTCAGACGGAGTCATCTGATTGGACGATTGGTCCATGTGTGCTGATATAGAGAATAACGGCACTGAGACTGTTCACGACTGTAACGACCGTCGTTACGTGAACGCTCTCTGTGCGGTTATTCAGAATATCAGCACGCCGTCTCGTGTGACGCTGTTAAAGTGACTTTACAGTTTAAACGAACAGATCGTTCATCTGAACTATAAACAAAATATCAGGTATCAGATTTAACGTGTCAGCTGATCTGAAGTTTGTTTGTGTTCAGTGTATTTCAGATATTTTCACTGTGTTCATCTGTACTCTGTAGAGTGATTTATGATATACAGTTACTGATACGACGCTCGCCGTCTCTCTCGCAGTACCTGGCCTCTCTGGGCATTCAGTCTCTGGTCCAGCAGGGGGCGACACAGGGGAAGTCTGCCCACAAACTGATGGACGCTCTGAAGGACACGGACATCCTGCACTGGAAGCACAGCCTGTCGGAGCTCATCGAGATCAGCCTGGCTCAGACCACGTCCATCTGGAGGATGTACGGCAAGAGGTGAGGCTCATTAAACCCCGCCCACCCTCAGACACGTTTTAGAGAAGCACCAATCAGGATGCAGGAGTTTCTTCTTCATGTGTCTGCAGCACCATGGCTCTGCAGCAGGCACAGCTGCTCCTCAACATGAGCAGTCTGGAGCCGGTCAACTTCAGCGTCCAGCAGAACAACACGGAGGCGTTCGCCGTGGCTCTGTGTCACCTGGCCGAGCTGCACGCCGAGCAGGTAACCAATCAGATGTGATCCCCGTCCATGTCGGAGACGCCGTGAGCGGTCGATCAGCTGTTTGCGTCTGTTTCAGGGTCTGTACAGCGCCGTGTCCGAGATCCTCCAACACCTGAAGGAGCAGTTTCCTCCTCACTCACAGCACGCCAAGGTCGGTCTGACATCCACCTGTCGTTTAATTAAGGCTGCAGCAATTAACCGGTCAGTTGATTGAAATGAAGTCATTTTGTCATGTTATGAGTCCGGTCTGTTTTCTTGCCTCAGCTGTGGATGCTGTGCGACCTGAAGATCCAGTTTGAGCGACACATGAACGAAGGGAAGTATCACCTGGCCGAGCCGCTCGTCACGGCGATCTCCGCCTTGAACAAATCAGAAGGTCTCTACAGGTAACGACGAGGTTCAAACTCAGACTCAGAGTCTTCGCTGTCGTCGTCTCGCTGTGTTAACGTGTGTCTGCTGACAGGAAAGCTCAAGTCCTGAAGGCTCTGCACCGGAGCACCGAGGCGTACCACGTCCTGCAGCGACTGCAGGCGGACTGCGAGAAGACCAAGAGCACCGAGGTGGTCATCAGGTACGACGCCTGTCTTAGCTTGTTGTTAGCTCATCGTTAGCTTGTTGTTAGCTCATCGTTAGCTCATACTTAGCTTGTCTCAGGCCTAAATATTTGTAGTGTTCTCGTCGTCTCTTCTCAGAGTGATGCTGTCCACCGCGGAGCTCCACTGGGAGTCTTCAGGCTTCTCCACAGCTCTTCCTCTCCTCCTGCAGGCGCTGGCTCTGGCTCGACAGCACCACCTGCAGGCGCTGGCCTCGGAGACGATCCTCCATCTGGCCTTCACTCAGGTCGGACTTCACTTTCACTCAGACAGCTCGTGTGTGTCAGATCACCTGCAGCGGTGCTGGATGTGTAGATTAACAGCAGCTGCTTTGTTTGTTCCTGCAGCTGATGTTGGGGGTTCCTGAGCAGGCTCTGAGTGTTCTGCATGAAGCCATCGAGCCGGTTCTGGCCCACGGAGCCGTCATGGACAAAGGCCGAGCCCTGCTGCTCACAGCCCGCTGTCAGATGGCCGTGGCCGGGTTCAGGTCCAACGGACAAGGGCAAGCAGGTAACACCCTGATCCCATGCTAACAGGCTAAACTAAGCTTAGCATAAGCATGTCAGCTTGCTAACGGTCTAAATTAAGAAAGTAAACATAGTAGCTTAGCATAGTCCTGTTAGCATGTGTGAGGATGGAGGGTTAGCTTCCTGTGTGTTTGTTCATGCTGCCGCTCGTCGTCTCCTGCAGATGTTCGTCTGGCGGTCCTGGCTGTGGACACGTTGAAGGAGGCGGCGTCTTATTTCTCCCGGCTGAGCTGTAAAGAGCGTCTGCGGGACGTCCACTACCTTCAGGCTCAGCTGCATCACTCTCTGGGACAAACGTCGCTCTGCAACAAGAGCGCCATGCTGTTCCGGCTGCTCGACCAGGAGCTGCAGTCTCCGGCTCCTCCGGTCTCCATGCGGCTCTAACTGCTTCCTCTCCTCCTCGGTGTTTGTCGAGCCGCTCGCCACAAGATGGCGGTGCAGCTCCGTGCTGCTCTGTTGGCACCGAGCGTCTCCTCTCTACATGTTTTGAAGCAGACAGGCAGACTTTCCTCGCCGTGCTCAGGTCAGGATTTGAATGATGACCTGATGATAAACGGCGTCCGCCGCAGACGCGGTCCAGGTCTGTCAGGCCGGCCTCGTTGGCGGTGGAAACGTCGAAGGTTTATCAGGCGGCTGTCACGGCGCCGCTGATTTACCGGCTGCTTCCTGATGAATGAGGGTAATATCACCGTTAGCCACAAGACGGATGAGCTTGTGCGAGCAGGATGATTCATATTCCACCTGAAGAATACTGATGAACGAGCAGCAGATACTGTATCTACACGGTAATCTATTACTCCTCACTGCAGAATAAACAACTCTGTTTCACTCTCCTCAGACTTCCTGTTGACTCGAGTTAAAGTGACAGACAGACTTCCTCTAACGTCCACCTGAGGCTGGTTCCAGAAGTGAGTCAGTCTCCATAAGTCCCCATGTTCAAATGTCCAACTTCACAGCAGAAATAAACATGTTTACAGCCTGGTACAAAAAACAGTTTTGGTCTCTATAGCTAATTTCCCCGTTCATGACAACTGTACTGAGGGTGAATGTAGAGCTGCTGCATGTTAGCATGCTAATGGTCTAAACTTAGAAACACTGTAGTAGCTTAGCATAAGCGCTCACAAACAAACAAACAATCGGCTCAAAGTTTGGTGCCTCATGTCGCAGCAGAGAAATAGCCAGAGGCTCCATCGGGTAAAATAGAACATCTTTGTTCAAAATGTTTAATGAGAATCAACAAAACATGTCATGAGAACAATGCATGTTTAGAAAAATATATCTGCAAATGTATTTCTGTCAGATTACACCGTACACTCCATATCGAACATTTACAGCCAGAAAACAACAGAGAGCTGCTGAGTGAGGAGGATGAAGGCAGACATGATGAAGGTGAAACAACCTGAGCTGTTCGTGGGTTCAGCCGTACGGAAGGCGATTAGTGCCACGCGTGAAAAGTCAGAATTTTGACTCTTGATTAAATTTTATTAAAAAAGATATTTAAAAAGTCAGGATTCAAACTTTTTTCTCAGAATTACAAAAAAAACTTTTTTATTAAAGAAATTAATAAGAAATAATTTTTAAAAAATACAATTCTTTTCCAAGAATTCAGAGAAAATTTTGACCTTTTTATTAAATTTTTAAAAATAATTTTAACTTAAAAAACAATAACAAAAATAAATGTCAATTTTGCCTTTAAAAAATCTTTTTATATTGTAATATTTTATATGTAAAAAAAAAAAATTCTTCAAACGGGTTTTAAGAAATCAAATAAAATTTAGAATTATGACTTCTCAGAATTATGATGAAAAAAATAATTCTCAAAACATTTTTTAACATTTGGCCCTACTCGTCTTCCGTACGATCGTCAGACCTGTGTGCGTTTGTTTTTTTAATAGACGATGAAAACGACATGGACAGCCGATAACGAGCTGATCAAACTGTGATGAGTTAATAATAGTTAATAATCAGTGATGCCGTGTCGTACTGTACAGAAAATAGGTTTATTATATAAAGCAGATTGTTTCGGGCGCCCTGATTCGTGTCCAGTCGTGAAGTACAGGAGCGACGGCTCGACTCCGTTTTGTGTTCTGGTTCTGTCCGACTGTCTTTGAGGAGGCAGCACCGACGGACCTGAAGTTCCCGCTCAGTATCCTGCCGGGTAGCCTCCTTTCCTCGGGTCGGACTCCGCGCAGAGACGCTCTCCCTGACGAACCACCGCCTGCACCACCGAGTCCGGAGTCCGCAGCAGCTGCGTGACGTGGTTCTTCTGGACCAGACCGTCCAGGACGCTCTGCACGAACCACCAAGACAGTTTGAACGCAGGACATCATAGTAGCTTAGCATAGCTTAGCATAGCTTAGCATGTTAACAGGCTACACTAAGAAGGTAAACATTATGACAGCTTGGCATAACATCTTAGCATGCTAGCATAGCATAGGTATGTTGGCATACTAACAGTCTAAACTAAGAAAGTAAACATATTAGCTTAGCATAACAGTGTAAACTAAGGGAATAAACATTGTAGCAGCATAGTATAAGAATGTTAGCATTCTTAACCGAGGAAGTAAACACATTAGCTTAGCATAAGAATGTTAGCATTCTTAACCGAGGAAGTAAACACGTTAGCTTAGCATAAGAATGTTAGCATTCTTAACCGAGAAAGTAAACACATTAGCTTAGCATAAGAATGTTAGCATTCTTACAGTCTAAACTAAGGAAATAAGCACATTAGCATGCTAAAATTCTACACTAAGGATGTAAACATTATAGCAGTTTAGCATAAACATGTTAGCATCATTGTGAGCATGTTGCTCAGCTAGGCCTTTAGTAAAGCCTCTCTGAGCTGCTAACGTGGCTGCAGATTTATTCATTTTTGTTTGTGATGTTTCACGTGAAGCTAAAAGCTAAATAAACTCCTGATAACTGAGCGTGTCATCTCCAGTTTCAGGTCTTTTCATGCTGATTTTCATACTGATGGATGCATGCGGGCTGCAGTCAAATGAACAGATAGCATCTGCTCATTTGACTGCTGATTGGTCTCCATGTGTGACGCACCTTTTCAAAGCCCTGCTCCACCACCGTCATGTTCGGGTTGAGCTGGTTGTGGACTCGCGGCTCCGTCACGGCTTTCTTTAAGTCGTAGTTGAAGAACAGAGAGTTGAGGATGACCTGAGGACGAAGAAATGAGACGTAAAGTTTCAGACGAGCGACCGTGAGCGTCTGCAGGACGGACTGAGACTCACTAAGGCCGTCGCCGTGGTGATCTTCGTCCCGCCGGACGCTCCGACGACCATTTTGACTTTGTTCTCTTTGTCGAAGATGATGGTGGGACACATGGAAGACAGCGGCCTCTTTCCTGCAGCACAAACAGAGTTCACGTCGAAACATCTAAAAATCATCTGACTGTTTAACGTCATGTGATCGCTCAGTCCAGACTCACCTGGTTGGATGAAGTTGTTGGGTGACGGAGGGATCCCGAAGCCGTTGGTGATGTACGGAGAGCTGAAGTCGTCCATTTCATCGTTGAAAATGATCCCAGTCGATCGAGACATGACTTTGGAGCCGAAGCTGGAGAGATAAAATGATTCATTCAGTGATTAAACAGTCGCACAAAAGTTACCTGACGCACCTTAAATTCAACTTCATGAACACCTGTGAAGCTTTAGGGACCCCAGAGGAGGCTGGGACCCTCAGGTTGGGCACCAGAGATTTATATTTTTCCATCTAAATGTGCCCGTCTGTTTTTAAAAGACGAACAAATCTTGTTTCCAAAATGAGCTCATGGACAAGAGGTCTGTTCACCGACGCGAGGCGACCGTCCAGATCGAGAAAAACAAATTCATCTTCTCGTGTATTTATCGTGCTGTTCTTACCAAATGTATAAAATAAACTAATGTTACTGCTGAATTCATGACGCTAAGACTCAAAGTTATACTGTAAAATCAAAAAAACAGTCAAAAACTGTAAAATATAAATTTACTGACATTTTCAGTCGTGGTTTGTCTTTAGGGATTTGAGTTTTGTATACAATTTTAAAAAAAAAAAACAGAAAAATACTGTATAATATAGTAATGTTTGTGTAGTATAAGAAGTATAATCTGCAGCTTACTGCGTAAAATAAGTTTTTTGTTTTCTTTTTTACTTACAAATGTCTAAAAAAACCTAAAATAAATCTATAAAAAATATAATAAATAATATAATATATTTTATGTACAAAAATGACATAAGTGTAATTTGTCATTAACTCCATATAAATTAAAATTTTATTTCAAAGTAAATAAAACAGAATGACTGTAAAAATGTGTTTTCACAGTGTAACGTAGCAGAACTTGCTGATCTGAATCAGCTTCAGGTATAAAGACGTTCAAATTATTTATCAAAATAAAAGATTCCAGATTAAATCTTTTGTGTTAAAAGTGTTCATATGGTTTCAGAAACACTTTTATTTTGAAGGAACAGCTGAAGTATACTTCCTGTCTTACTATAGATTGATGGTGCTGGTGGCCGCCACAGCGCTCCCGTCCTCGGCTATGACGGACAGGTGAGCCGTCCCGTGGTTGTCTGGGACAAAGTAATCCGGCTCGTAGTAGCTGTCGGGATGGGTGGTGTCGTCTGTGATTTTACTCCGTATGCCGTCAGCGAAATAGTCCGAGGTCATGTTCTGGATGAGCTGAGGGCAGCGAAACAAAGTCAGACACACGGGTCAACAGGAAACAGTGAGGTTTTCCAAAATAAAAGTCGATAACAGAGTTACTTCGGTGATGTTGAGGTAACGGGGGTCTCCGAGTCGGCTCCTCTTGGCGTACGCGAAGCGAAAAGCCTCGACGATGCGATGATACGTCAGAGTCTTCTCCTCCGCCGTGGAGACGCTCGAGTCCGTGAAGTTATATCCTGAAAACAGAAACACACACCTGCAGTGAGCGATCACAACACGAGAGCACGTTAAATCTCATTTCAAATCAACGATGCCACTTTTTATTTAAAGCAGCGTAACACTCGAGCAGATGGGATGCTGACGGTGAATTAAATTTGGCAAGCGAGCGGCCGAGTCATTCCAGGGACGACCTGGGAAACCTGACATCCTTTCTTCTGCACGGCTGCACAAGCACTTGGCGAGCGAGCCACCGCCACCGCTCACCATCCACTATGTTGAGTATGAGTGCCAGCACCGGGCCGCTGGAGGGGGCGTCTGGGACGTGCATGGTGTATTCCCCGACGTTCAGCCTCGGAGGGTCCTCGTTCAGCAAAGGCTGGTACTCCAACAAATCATCCAGGGTGATGATGCCGCCTGGAAGGAGACGGGAAACGTGCAAATTTATGATTTCCAGTTTGAGTCTGTAACATGAGAATGAAGAGAGCGACACAAACAAACCTGCCGCCTGGATGTCCTCGACGATGCTCTGTGCCATCGACCCGTTATAGAAGACGTCCGGCCCTCCGTCTGCTATTCTTTGGTACGTGTCGGCCAGCTTTGGAAATTTAACAATATCATTTTCCTTCAGGATCTTTCTTTGAGAATCACAAAACACCTCACTGAAAACAGACAGAAGAAAACAGTTACAGACGCTAACGTAGCAGCAGAACGTGACACGCCCTACAAAGCTGTGAAGACTGGCCGGTAGTCGTCCGCTGGTTAAAGGTGTGGGAAGGTCAGGTGGTCAGGGTTAGCCAATCAGAGGCAGAGTACGGTGACTGCTGGGTCACCAGTTTCCATTCAAATGAATGGCCGTCATCTTGGAGTCTAGTTTGTAATAGAAGCTACAGCCAAGAGTTAGCTTAGCTTAGCATAAATGCTGAAAACGGGGAAACAGCTTCCAGCAGCATTAAGAGCGTTTTATCTCGTTTGTTCGAGCGAAGCGTAAAAACTGCCGGTCGCGGTTTTTATGGTTTTCTCCTGCAGGAGTCGCCTCAGCACGTCGATAAGTTCACTCACTTTAACTGTTGATGGAAAATATGAGACAGAAGATTCACTGACTGGGTGAGTTTAAAGGTAACTGTCTTCTTCACGTGTTGCAGGTCTTACCACATGTTGGCGTCTCTTTGAATGGACTCTTTGCTCTTGAAGATGGCGTGAGCCAAAGCTTTGCCGATGGGGAAACCGTCGCGAGCCAACGCGATGCTGGGCTCGAACAGGTCCTTCCACGGCAGCCGGCCGTGTCTCTTGTGCGCCATCTCGTAGCCGCGGATCTCCCCGGGAATGGCAATGGACAATCCACCTGTGGAAGAGAAACACAGGCGGTCTGAGCTGGTTTTTATCTCTGCACGGCAGAAGGTGCACGGGGAGATATCGAAAGGTTCCGATGCCAAGAGGACCGTCTCTAAATCCGTCTGGCTCGTGTCCAGAATGCAATAAAATCCCAACAACCTCGTACCTGTACGAGACAGCTTGGTGTTGTTGCCGAACATGTCCTCAGTGGCGTTCATGGGCGCCGTTTCCCTCGCGTCGATGGTTTCCACCCTCCCTGTCGGCAGGAAATGAGCACAGGTTGGTGATTTTCTCAGGTTAACGTTGTTTAGAGGGCGTTACTTACGATGCGCGCTCACCTGTGGAAGCGTTATAGATGACGAAGTAGAGCCCCCCTCCGATGCCCATGCTGTGAGCGTTCAGAAGGCCGACACACAGCAAGGCAGCGATGGAAGCGTCCACGGCTGAACCGTTCTTCTTCAGAATGTCCCTGAAAACACAGAAAAGCACTCAGCACTTATCCGGCACGCGCAGAACCCGAACGTCTCGGAGTCGTCTTACCTCCCGACTTCTGAACACTTCCCAGCGTCTGCAGCCACGGCAGCCTTCGAGAAGAAGTAGTCCGTCGGGGGAGGCGTGTTTTTCTTCCCCAAACCCATGAAGACCCCGAGGAACAGGCTCACTGCAGCCACCATGAGGACCACCAGACCAGCAATCAGGGACTTCCCGACCATTTTCCTGAGAAAATCAACAGCCCGCCTCACAGTCAGACAAGATCCTTCAGCTCAGAAACGAGTCTTCGCCAGTAAACATCACTTCAGGAGCGGTAACCAAACCTTCACGTGAGACAGAGACAGAGCGGAGAGGTCACCCACCTTTGGCGAGACGTTCTGGAAAATACTGGACAGAAAGAGACAGAGACGTTCAGACGAGGCTCAGTCAGTGTTTGTCAGCGGTGATGTGAGGTGTCCTCTGAGGGAATCTGATGTGTCATCTTTGGTTTTCAGGTGACTTAGCTCAGGTAATGAGCGGTGGTGTCTCGTAATAAGCACGTCTCATTTGTTTTTGAAACATACAGACAGAAAAATACTCATGCAAGAAGAAACGTAAGAAAAGTTTGGACGCTCGTACGCAGCAGACAGTTTCAAAAAGTGAACTCATCAGTCGACTTCCTGTCTGAGATCAGCTCGTGTCCAGAGAAGTTGTTGTTCGTCGTTCTCTTTGCACCAAGTCCAGTCGGTCCAGATTTAACCTTTCTCAAAGACGACCTGGACGGCTGAGAGCCTTCAGAGTTCCTGTAGTAACGTCCTTCATACAGTCATGTGGGTTTTAATGCAGCTGAGGGGTCGAAGGTCATGGACGTTCAGCGTTGTTTTTGGGCCTCGTGCAGATTTCTCTGAATCTCTGAATCTCTGATTGATATTCTGGATTTGACAATGAACTTCAACCCATCCTTGACGTGAACGTTCAAACCTGATCCTGATACTGTCGTTGTGGCAAAAATAAAGAGCCGGGCGACGACATGAAGGAACACCAAGTAAAGATCGGAGGTCTTTGATTGGTCGTGGAAACACCGTGACATCTCCGATCAACAGAAAACCAACACACACCGAGCCACGCCGCTTACTTCTGGTCACATGTTTAATCAGTTGCTATCACATCGCTCGGGCTTTTTGGAGGAACTTCACGATCACTTTGAACCTTCGTCCTCATGGACGTCTCTTTCATACCCGACCATGACGCTCATGAACGTTCACCTTCAGACGGGTTTACAAAGGTTCTTTCCTGTTTCTGCTGCCACTCTCTGGAACGTCAGCGAAGAAGCGATAATGTTTGAAATCTGGTTTGTTTTGGTTCGATCGATCAGACGTCGCTTTCCTCACATGATGGATGTTTCCTTTAACCGGCTTTGTGGGTGAAGCTCTTCAGTTTATCTGGCAGGCTCGCCAAAGTGAAGGTGACTGATCTGTTTACAGATGCAGGCCTGACTTCCTCAGCAGCCGTGTCACGGCCTGTTGGGCTCGTTCTGCAGGCTCGACTGAGGTGCACGGGTCCGACCCTTCTGAGGAACCTCGGCTAATCTGGCATGCACTCCTGTTGCTGGGCCGCGCTGATAAAGCGCTGTCAGAGAAGCCTGCGGGCTGCTGCTGCTGTGATTGTGTCTAAATCTAATCACTACTATCCTGCTCTGGATCTCCAGGTTCAGAGCCGCCCCAAGGAGGCGAGTTTATTTAATGGACAGAGCTGATTTATAGCGGAAGAGGACAATTACATATCTGTTTGTTGCAGATCACAAAAGCCTTCCTTCAGCCCTTTGTGCACGCGTCACTGTCGCTGCACGGAGGGCGTTTTATGAAATATCTGTTCGTATTTTTATCCACCGCAGCCGGAGCTTTCATTTTGACGTTGACGGGAGCGATGCTCAGCCAGCCCACGAGGTTTCCCTCCGATTGTTCACACAACAAAGCGGAGAGGCCGTCTGCGCTCAGATCAAATCACACGCTTGTTCCTCTGCGACAGGTGAAGGCAGCCCTGCAGCATGATGTCATGTGTTTGTGGCTGCAGTCCTTTAATGACGGGGCGTCCACACTCCGTGCTTGTGAGCAGAGACGTGCACGTTCGTTATTTAACAAGAGAAGCGACAGGAAACGAGGCGGCTGACCCGACCTGATGATCTGAACCTCGGCTTCTTGTTGCTGTTTAGTTTGTGTCCTGTCGTGTCTCGCTGACCTACATGTCCGTCCTGTCACATCGTGCCAAACGCTGCACTTTGACAGTTAGCCAGCTGGCTAACCGACGCTGGCATGAACACGGTCGACCTTATAAATCAAGAAAAATGAGGAAACCAAGTGAAGGAGGTTTTTATTTTAATTTGGAGAGAAGCAATAATTTAGAAGCAAAAGCAAAGTTTAGAAGTCAAAGAAACATTAACGGCAAAGTCAAATATATTCAGACACCGCGGCTTCTGTTAGCGAACGCATGGAGCCGCCTCAGCAGCAGGAACTGCAGGCTTTGGACTTCCTGTGTGATTTCATCAGTACGAGAGAGTCATCACAACTCAGCGCGATGATGTATGAAATGAAGAGCGCCACATAATCATAAATACAACCTCCAAGAAAATCAGTGCAGAGAGGAAACGAGAGCAGCCGACACATTTATCAGAGAGCGTCAGAGAATCAGTCCTGAAAGCCACGACGACACGCGCAGCATCAAACCTGTGAACAGAGCTGCATGATACACTGTAAAAAAACGTCTGTAGATTTTACAGTGAAAAACAGCCTGACGGGAAAAGACTGTAAAATATGTCACCAAGTCTGACTGTGATCCTTTATTCATCCGGCACAATGAAGAATAAAGTGTTTTATATTACAGACTGTTCATTTTACAGTAGAACACTGTAAAATTTAACGACATGTTTTACTGGGATGGTTTGAGAGTTTTTCACAGTAAACGTAAAATCGAAAGTACTAATAAACTTTTACTGTAAAATTACAAAAACTTACATGTATTATTATGACGGCTGACAGTTTTTTACTGTAAAAACAGTTTTTCTTTACGCTGTGGACCACGATACTGCTGGATGTGAGAGAAAGGTATGCTGGGAAAACGCCGTAACATTTAAAGGCATGTTTACAGTGTTTTACTGTGACACCGTAAACATAAACAGACCAAACATGCTTTTTCTGTAAAATTAGAAGTTTTGCTGTAATTATTACGGTTGATGAGTTTTATAATATACAGTATATATTGCAGAACCTTTCTTTATAAGACTCCTACAGTAAAATCATATTCACTGTGATGTTTTGACAGTTTTTCTCTGTAAACATAAACATAAACAGTCCTGACACTCTGTGTTTGTAAAAACAACAGGTCTGTTTGTTTACGCTGCTGGATGTGAGTGAAAGGCATGCTGGGAAATGGATGCTCTTTGCTTAGAGGCTCATTCAGCGACAGATACAGAGAATAAAGTTGGTCCTGGATGTTTGTGTGTGTGTTTCTACGTGTGTTTCTGTTGATGTTGATGACTTCACTTCCTCTCCGGGCTCCAAACATCTCCACGTTAACGCGCCTCCTCCATCAGCTGCTGCTGCTCGGTGGGGAGGACCAGGCGGAGGCTGGGAGGAGAGGCGCGCGGCGGGCAGGCTCACGCTGGGATTGGTCGGACGCTCCACGTTGCTCAGACCTAAACAGCAGCGTAAAGGCGGCCGGAGAGGATGAAGCAGCCGGAGGAGCCTCATCATCCGAGCCAGGCGCACGTAGACCCCGCTGCTGCTGCTGATGGAGGAAAAACCCGAGTAACGAGCTCCGAGGATGCCGAGAGGATGCTGATGGAGTAGACAGGCGGAGGCTTCCAGACAGCACGACAGCACAGCGCCATGGGCTCCAGACTGAGCAGGCAGAGCAGCCTGGACAACGAGAATTTCTCCAAAAAGAGACGCAAGCTTCTGGATAACAGCGGGGAGAGCGACCGGAGCGGCCGGGGCGGCGGTGGAGGAGGTGGAGGAGGTGGAGACTTTCTGTTCGCACTGATGCTCAAATCAGACAAACTGCCCGGGATGCTGCGCAGGACCAACCACAGCCCGTACATGAGGCGGGTGGCGTGGATCAAAGAGATCCAGAAGCTGCTCCGTGACCGGCGGATAGAGCAGGCGACCGACGTGCTCAAACTGCTGAGGAAGGTGAGAGGAGTGTGTTTACATGCTGTGTGTGTGTGTGTGTGTGTGTGCGCGTGCTGCAGACACTAAACATCCCAGAGCAACAGATGGAGATCCTGCAGGTGCCTCCTCATCCATCCTGGCCTCTTTGACCTCTGACCTCCTCTCTCTCTCTCTCTCCTCCTTGTTTGGATGAAAGTCGGCCACCATCAGCCGCCGCCGCGTCTGACTCACCGAGCTGATGTTTGGTTGTTGATTTGAGGCGATAACCCGAGCCTCCATCCATCCATCTCCATCTTTAGTCGGTGTGAGCTCTAAGGTTTTATTAACTCTCACCTCGAGGCAGAGGGAAGGTCAGAGAGATGTTGCTGCTTTCATCGTGTCATTTTTTGTCTCTTTGTCTGATGAAACTCGTCAGACGATGTCAGACAGTTACAAACAGCTCGTCACGCCGTGACACCGTCACCACGCCGGACGTCTTAGCAGTCCCTTAATCTAAAAACCAGCGTCCACGCTCTGAATCCTGCATAACTTTAAGCCTTAATATAATGTGAACAGGTGAGTTGTATATAAATTCACCCTCAGTACAGTTGTCATGAACGGGGAAATTAGCTATAGAGACCAAAACTGTTTTTTGTACCAGGCTGTAAACATGTTTATTTCTGCTGTGAAGTTGGACATTTGAACATGGGGACTTATGGAGACTGACTCACTTCTGCAGCCAGCCTCAAGTGGACGTTAGAGGAACTGCAGTTTTTATATTAGACCTACAACATGCGACACACTGACGTTTATGAAACCTCTTTTGGTTTCTGCTCAAACTGTGACCGATCGGTACAACAGACATCTTGCATGAATCACTTTGCGTTGATGTTTGTAGACATCAGACAAAGTCCGGCTCCAGTTTACAGAGTAAATGCTGCTGGATCCTCTGAGGTTTGTTCTTAAAGCCTTTCCTTTGTTGACCTCAATGTCTTGATGACTTAAACTCTGAGAGCGATGGTCGACTTCTGGACTTCAAGTGTCGCCAGCAGATGTTCGGGAAGCGGAGACTTCTCTGTCTGACCTCTATAATCACATATCTCATTGTCAGACGGGTTTCGTGCTCTGCAGTCGCACTGTGCAACCAAAGCTCACTGAAATGTGACCGATCGGTCCAACTCGGACTACGAGCAAAGACCAGAACCTTCCATGAGCCTCTGCGTCCATGTCTGTACAGATTAAACAGCCGGCTGTGGTTTAAAAACACGTGTAGGTGAATGTAGGTGCATGGAAGACGTGACAGCAGCCTTTTGTGATCTCATTTGTTTGCTCGCCCTCCGGCCCTCCTCTGTCTTTTAGCTGTCGGCCAATCCGGCGTTAATTACTGTGAAGCCCTGACACGGGAGGGAGAGGAACCTCCTTAATCAAGCCGAGGAGATAAACTGGCCGGCCGAGGCTCCATGACAGCCGCGTCACAGGGGACGCAGCTCGCCTCTAAACGAGCTCCACTTTTATTAAATAAGCCCGACTCCATCGTCAGACGTTTGACAGAGATCAGCTCTGAATTTAGGAAGTTAACTGGTTTGTAACGACAGGAAACGTTTTGTGGATTCTTGCCGCGCTCGCACGTGACGACGGATCGTGTCTGAACGCCGTGTGGCTGACGGGAGATATTTTTACACCGTGTTTCTCAGACGGGCAGAAGCAGCTTCAGTCTGTTTACCGCTGCCCTCGTTAGGAAGAGGAGCTGCCAGCCTCCCACTCAGACTGTCCGTTACAATCAATGCCGATTGTGTCGGAGAGGGAAGATGAGCGTGCAGGTACGAGCGGCGTCTCATTAAAGTTTCGCGGTGTCTCGTCGTCGTAGTTGGCCTCATTAGGACCTTCGAGGATGGACGTGTTGATGAAGGCGGATCACCTGACAGTTCACCTCCAAAGGTCACCTGAAGCCTCGCGCCTCCAGTCGGGTTGATCTGTTTGGATTCGTGAAGTTTTCAGTCACGTTCACTCGAAATTTCACGTGCAGAGAGACACGTGTTGAAAATAACCATCGACCATCCTCAGCTGGAAAACCGTTAGCTCCAGGATGCTAACTAGCTTG
Organism: Protonibea diacanthus; assembly: GCA_028641955.1. NCBI lineage: Eukaryota > Metazoa > Chordata > Actinopteri > Sciaenidae > Protonibea > Protonibea diacanthus. The sequence goes on from CM053985.1 coordinate 25,969,347, forward strand.
TTGTTTGCAAATCAACCCGTCAACCGATTGGCTGACCGCTCAGATGACCGTTACAACCCTCAAACTGCCAATAAAAATGATTAAAACTGAAATAAATCCATTAAACGCTCCTTTAAATGTGTTTAAGTCTCATGTTCAGTCCTTTAAAGTTCAGAAAAATCACCATCAGCACGTCTACAAGCTTTTCCCGGAGCCGTCTTTGTCTGAGCAGACAGCGCGCTCTGTGGCATGATGGGATACTCTCTGTGGCTCGCTGCCATGGAGGTGTGATTAAATATGCCAAAACGCAGCGTTCCCTGTGATTCCCCGTAGACTCCGCTCTCCGGCTGGAGATGAAAAAGGTTCCTGTCTCCTTTAATGAATATTTAAAACCACACACTTCTTTCATCTTCCGTCTCGAGTCACACTGCCCTTCACACGGCGGAGTCACGTTTCCAGAATCACACGTTTAATTCCAGATATTTTCAGGGTGCTCCTGTGATCATGATGCATGTCCTCTCCTCTGTCTGCTCCGTCAGGATCTCGGGTTGGAAGGAAGCTCGCTCAACGACATCCTGTACAAAAACGCCGCCTTCCTCAACCTGGTCGACCCGATCTCACACGAGCTGCTGCTCAGCCTCGCTCGAGAGATGCAGTGTCCCAAAAAGGTTGGTTTGCTTTGAATCAGGTTTATTAACACACACGAGGAATCTGTCTCAGTGTTTTGGTGCATGATGAAGATGTTTGTGCAGCAGGTAGTGTGCAGAACGTTCAGAGTGTCAGTCCACCTTCAGAAGACTTCAAACCATCGATACTTTAAGACGTGAAGGTCGGTCAGGCCAGAAAATATCAACAACTTACTGCTGGTTCCAGTTTGTGTGCTAAGCTAAGCTGAGCTAACAGCTGCTGGTTCTGGTGCTGGGAACAGGACCAGAACCAAGCACAGCATCCAAGACCATCACACCTCCTCCTCCGTGCTTCAGGGTGGGAACCACACATGTAGACCTCTGCGTCACATTCAGAGTTGTTGATATTTTCTCGACCTTCACGTCTTCAATTTAAACTCGTTGGACGAGAGGGTGTGTCCAAACTTTGGACCGGTCCTGTAAACGTGCCTCTCTGGATCTCCGTCTGATGGTTCAGTAACGAGTTCTGCAGATCGATGAAAATCCAATCAGGCGACGTTATCGACTCACATTTCTACAGACGGATGGTTGAACAGAATTCATGCTGCTGATGAGCAGCTGGACGTTTGGTTCAGAGAACAGAGAGGACGTTTTGTGCACAGGACGGTGAACGTTCGAGCAGCAGCAGCCACGGCGTGTTAACGAACTGTTTACCGGTGTGTGTGTTGAACCTCAGCCTCCTGTGCACGGCCTGTGTTTTCCCCACTGATGCACACTGCATGTGATTAGATTTTCTTGCTCCAGCAAGGCGGCTAAATTGTGTTTTTGTTGGAGAGTAGCTGAAGGCGTCACGAATAATAACAAACTCTGCTCACGTGAAAGATATTACAGGCTGAGGACAAAATGGAGGAAACCTCTGCAGAGTTTAAAGCCTGCGTGTGTAAAATAAAGACGTTTAAGTCGACGTGTGGACGCTCTTTGTGCTCTGTCCGACAGGATGCAGACACCATCAAGTCCTCGGATAAGATCTGCAGACAGCTGATCTACCACCTGACCCCGCACTCCAAGTGGCTGAGGCAGAGCATGTCCAGACGGAAATCCCAGGCCTGGTGAGATAAACCGGCCATCTTTGTACACTGTAAAAAAACATGTCTGCAGAGGTCATGATGGGAAACTGACCATGACAGTAACAGACCGTAAAATATTAAAGCATTAAATATGACACATCCGTCACATTTAAAAACCTTTATTTACACATTTTAAGAGAATTTATACAGAATACATTTTATATTGGAGACTGTTCATTTACAGTAAAACACTGTAATATTTAAAGGCGTCTTTCACTGTCGCTGGTTTGACAGTTTTTCTTTTTTACAGTACAGTATAGTCATATTTCATGACGAGCATTAATCTATACATTTTAATAGCGTATAAATTAATACAGAAAATTAATACAGTATTTTATATTACAGTAAAACACTGTAATATTTAATGTCATATTTTACTGTCGTGGTTTTCCACAGTAAACATGAATCAGCAGTACTAACATCATGTTACTGTAATATTGTACTGTATGTATCACAGTAATATTCAGCTTGCAGTCACAGTTTTTTTACAGTGTATCGCTGACATTGAAGCAGGACAGCGCTGACCCCGGGCTGACCTGACGGGAACGCCATGGTTACCACAGCTGTCAATCATCTTTGTGTTTTTTTGTTTTAAAGTGTGTGTCGCCGCCGGCCTCTGCAGAAAGAGGCCCGGCGACAGATCTGTCCATCTGTCAGCTGACGAGCGCGAGCTGAGATGTAATTACACTCGTGTTGATGAGTGTGTGAACTGCCTTTGATGTGCAAATGATGGAGGAGAATCAGCCGGCGTGTGTTTGTGTCGAGGTGTGTGTGTGTGTGTGTGTGTGTGATCCTGTCTGCTATCATAATTCTTCTTCCTTGTGTAGTTGCTTATTCTGCAGCTGTGAATAATGAATTCATTACAGAGGATGGAAATAATCTGAGGACCGCGAGAGCAGACAATGTGAACACGGAGAGATGAGACGGGTTCATTATGAGCCGCCCGGTTTGGTATCAACACGCCGAATCAGAGGAAAGTGAAGATATGTTCAGGATCAGACGGCTGGCTGTCTGTCCGGGCTCTGCTGTGTGTCGCGGACGTTAAATTCAGGCAGAAGAACAAAGATCTAACTGACAGCATCTCTGGAAATGTGCACACACACACACACACACACACACACACACACACCACTGACTAGCTTTTTACTTAGTCATGTTGTTGGTTTCATAAAGCTGCCGGCAGGGAGAGATGGTCTGATGCTGGCTGAGACAGCAGGAGCAACATGAATCATTAAAGCAAAAATCCACCCTAAAACTGAATCTTAATGCCGAGCTGACAGCTGCGCCTGTCGCCTGAACAAACACCTGTCAGAGGTAAAGAGGCGAGACAGAGCCGGCCTGCAGCTCACGCTAACAGAAGGAACCGTTCCTCGTTATGAAAGCAGCCGAGAGTTTCAGTTCTGACATAAATTAGCTGTTTATCGATATTAAAGAGACACTTAAAGATCAATACCACTCTGATGTTTGAACATGAAGCTACAGACTGTCTAAAACCTGCAAGTAGTCTCCGTGACTTTCATTCTCTGCAAGACTTCTCTTGTGAGTAGCCGTGTAATAAGAAACAGATGAGGTGTATAGTAGTGAGCTTTAGAGGTGAGTGAGCCTAGCCGTTTCTCTCTGTATCCAGCTTTTATGCTAAGCTAGGCTAGGCCTCCTGGCTGTAGCTTCACACTTAGCACACAAACATGAGAGCGGTATCAATCTTCTCATCTCACTGTGCAAAAAAATGTGATTTCTCTCGTGAGTAGCCGTGTAATAAGCGTAAAAGTAGCCTTGGTTTTTGCAGGGATGAGACAGACGATGTACAGCAGTGAGCTTCAGAGGCGCTTCAGATGTTCTACTGGCTAGCCGTTTCCCCTTGTGTCCAGTCTTTATGCTAAGCTAAGCTAAGTCTCCTGGCTGTAGCTTCACACTGAGCACACAAACATGAGAGCTGTATCAATCTTCTCATCTAACTGCAAAAAGTGATCTTCCCCTGAATGAAGTTCTTTTACATGACATCACTGTAAATGTATTTTAGGGTGGATTTGTGCTCCACCTTTGTTTGTGCAGGCTAACTGCCCTCATCTGTGCAAAAATGCAACAATCTCAGTTGTGTGAGCTTTCTGTGTGCTCAGGAAACAGCTCAGTCCATGTTAATGCCACCGGCTTGTTCATCCCTTCATTATCCAGCATTAACGCTGCTCTAAATACTGTACACACATTTCTGACTGAATTAATGTCTGAATCTCAGTAATCCTGTTAATCTGTCTAACTAGTTTATTTGCTCCAACTGTTGTTTTAATGAAAGAGCTCGAAGGATGCAGCGACCCGCCGCCACCGCCGAGGCGCTCGCACCTTCAGGGTGATTTCATGCGAGCGTAAAAATTGGCAACACTTTGGCGACCTTTCCGCTTTTCACACCGCTGCCGGCCTCGTCCGACCTCGTGATTATCGTCTCAGAAACAAAGACTATTCTTTAAGTCTGCACGTCACACAGTCAGCTCTCTGACAGTAGACTGTGCATCGGAGCATATCGTGCACATTAAAGCTTCCTCTGAGGCCCATCACTCATTTTCACTGATTGCTTCAGCTTCAGTCTGACACACCAGCAAAATACAGAACGAGATCCCAGAGAGGACGGAGAGGTCCGGTCAGATCCTCGGGTCCAAGACGAGCAAAGAAAAAGACCCGGAGGTGAGATTTGTATGCAGGAGCTGCTGTCTCTGTTGATGTGGACTGAGAGGGTCTCTGCACCATGAAGGACAACGCAGCTGTGTGAGAGTCCTGTTACGAATACTGCAGACTGCTCGTCTCAGTTCAGACATCAGAGTCCAACGAGCTTAAATGACTCTGCAGAAATCAGCAGAGTGAGCGCTCGTCTCAGTTTACCATCCAAATATGAACGATTAATAAATCATAAGACCGATCTGCAACCACCTCGTTATATTAAATCAGCGACTCCGCAGACAAACCTGGACGTAGTCTCTGTGACTGTCATAGACTGGACGTAGTCTCCATTATGTCCCCACAGACTGTCTAAAACCTACACGCAGTCTCTGTGACGTCCCCACAGACTGTCTAAAACCTGGACGTAGTCTCTGTGACGTCCCCGCAGACTGTCTAAAAACTGGATGTAGTCTCTGTGACGTCCCCGCAGACTGTCTAAACCTGGACGTAGTCTCTGTGACTGTCACAGACTGTCTAAAACCTGGACATAGTCCCCGTTATGTCCCCACAGACTGTCTAAAACCTACACGCAGTCTCTGTGACGTCCCTGCAGACTGTCTAAAAACTGGATGTAGTCTCTGTGACGTCCCCACAGACTGTCTAAAACCTGGACGTAGTCTCTGTGCTGTCCCTGCAGACTGTCTAAAACCTGGACGTAGTCTCTGTGACGTCCCCACAGACTGTCTAAAACCTGGACGTAGTCTCTGTGACGTCCCCGCAGACTGTCTAAAACCTGGACGTAGTCTCTGTGACGTCCCCGCAGACTGACTGGCTTTGCTGTTGCTTGAAGCTACAGAAAAGAAGTTTAGCTTAGCTTAGCTTAGCTTAGCATAAAGATGGTTGATATGATATTGAATAAATATTTGTACGTTACTCTCTCTGGTGTTGTCATAGTCGGCCCGTTCGCCAGCGCCCTGAGGACGCGGTGTGTTTAACTGGAGCTCTTACTGAAGTGGCCTGTAACGCTGACTCGGTGTCGGCCTGAATTACGGCATCCTCTGCCGCCCACTGACTCACTGTGACATCCGCTGCAGTAGCTGTCACTCCTGATGCTTTAAAGTGTTTCTTCTTTTTGGTCACGGTGTAAAATGGGTGCACCCTGAGCAGCTCGCTTCATTTTAGCAGCTGACAAGCAGAGACGTCACACGTTAGTGTTTGTATTCACTGACACACACACTGAAAACAGACTTTAATGTGAGGTAAAGACGAGCCTGCTGGATCTGTAACGTCCTCCTCTGTTGTCAGAGTGACACAAACCTCATCTCCTCCACAGACAGTCGTAATGGTGTTGGCCTGACGGAGGTTGCCCTGCAGGTGTGAATAGATTCTGATCACACACCTCCGTCTTTGTTTGTCTTTTCTCAGACAGACTAAGTCGGACTACGTCAGCCCTCTGAGTGTTATCTGCAGTAAAAACACACAGCGGTGCTCACATTAACAAACGATGGAGTCACGATGACTTCACGGATCATCAGCTGATGATTGTTGATTCTCAGTTAATTCATGCGTTCGTTTATAAGCCACCAAATTAGCAGGAATCAAATTACACACAAAACAGAAACATGAGACGTGCCGCCAAAAACATCCTGACCCGTCGAGGCCTGGAAGTTACGCCGACACCAAGACGTTAGCAGAACATCCTTTGGGTCAGTTTGGAGGTGGACCTGCACGGATCGGACTTTTGAGGATTGAACTGAGATCTGCCAAGTCAACGCCTTGTTGTGTTCCTCAAACCATTCTTCAACCATCACGATCGGCCATTTTTCAGCTTCTAACAGCTTCTAACATCAACAGAATCTCTGTCTCGCCCTACCCTGGTCTTCACTTTGCCTCGACACTTTCAATTCTTGTTCTTGTCTTGGCCTCAATACACTCTGGTCTTGGTCTTAGTCTTGGTCTTTTCTTGGTCTTCACTTGGTCTCAGATTCTCAGTCTTGATACTCTGGTCTTGACTCTGTCTCACCTGCGTTGGCCTTGACTTGGTCTTGACACCCTAAATTCTCGGTCTTGTCTTGCCCTGCCTTGGTCTTGGTCTTAGTCTTGGTCTTTTCTTGGTCTTGACTACAACACTGCTGTCAAAGTTTTGGGTCTTTTCTGTGATTATAAACGCATGAAGTCAGTCTGAATCATTTATTCATGTTGCAGAGTAACTTCATCACTGTGTAATGAATCGTTAAGTTTTAGGTTTCGTACGCTGATTTCGAGTCACAGCCACATGAAGGATGATTCAGATGAAGTCAGCTTGAAGGGAAATGTTTCACCTCAATCTGTCAGCAGCTTTTAGAAACATCGGCTTCAAACGACGAGCGTTTCCAACAGATTCGTCTCTAAATATAAAAGAGTTCGACCATCTTCTATTTTAAGTTTTATCATCTCCTAAAACACATCCTGGTTTTATCTTCTGCTGTAAGGAGCTCAGCGCTCTCCGGCTGTCGGAGCTTTAAGCTCAGCTCGTTCGGATGTTTTGGCTCTTCTGTTTACACGAGTAAATCCCTCCATGCTGGAGTCTCTGTGTCAGCCTTCCGCTCACCCCCTCTCCTCTACCCAACACAGGAAACACAACATGAAACCAGGCCTCGCTCCCCAAATCATCCAAATAACTTCTCTCTTTCTCTCTGCCCCGACAGTCTCAAGACGACCTTACAGAAGAAGCTGTCCAGCGACTCGGTCGACCTGTCCGGCATCCCCCTGTCCACCCGCGACGTCCGTCAGGTCGCCTTCTACCTCCAGAACAACAGAGACAGTGTGGTGGCCGTGGACATCAGCTTCACCGAGCTCCAGGACGAGAACCTGAGGATTCTCCTGCCTCTGCTCGCCTCACTGCCCAAACTCAGCACCTTAGCCCTGAACGGTAACCGCCTCACCCTGGCGATCCTCAAAGACCTCACCGAGATGCTCAAAGACCCCAAGATGTTCTCCAACCTGGCCTGGATCGACCTGGGCAACAACGTGGATATTTTCACCATGCCTCAGCCGCTGCTGGTCGCCCTGCGTCGGCGCTGTAGCCTGAAGAGCAGCTTACCGACCATCTACGAGTACACCGAGGGTCAACCCTACTGCTACCACCTGGAGACGTCCATCGAGGAGCCCAGCCACTACGAGGAGGAAGAGGAGGATGACGATGAGGCCGAGGACGACGAGGACGACATGGGGAACAAATTCGAGCTGGAGCCGTGGGCTTTGGGGGAGAAGCAGCTCTCCAAAGACTTCACGCTCCACTACTGCGAGAGGTGATGAGGCGACGCTGTTCAACCGAGGTTGAAGCGTCGTCCCGCGGCACTCTGTTAACTTCCTTCGCCCTTTTCACACCACGAGCCCGGTCACCCTGCCTTCACTCGGAGGCGCGAGGGGAGACCCACATTGTGAACTTCTCGTCCCGACACTGGCTACCAAAGCTAATCCTAACCATCTCTGAGTTACCCCACACACAGATGACAGTGACGGTCACAGGGCGGCGGCGGCGGACTTACTGTGTTGGTGGATGGCGCTCTTGGGAAGAAGGTGCGGTTTCATTGGAGGGGGGGCTGGATGAGTTAATGAACCGGTGCTCTCCTCTTTCTCTTTCTCCCCGTCTATCTCTCTCTTTCTCTCTCTGATAGCGGCAGCTGAAGAGCCAATCCCAAGGAAGTTCAGATCAGTTGGTCGGATGGAGGAGCAGCATCCCGGCGGTAGCTGAAGTGGAGGTTTAGTTTGGTCCCTCTGGGTTCTCTACCAGGACTGAGACTATCTCTGGCAGGCAGGGCCTAGCTCCACCATTGTGTGTTCTCTGTTAATCTCTCAACAAAAGCTATGACACAAGTTCAACAGACTATACAGCCGACGAACCGTCACGTGACGCCGGCAAAACTGCTAGGTCAAGACTTTTCGCGTTTTTCCCCCCCTTTCCAAATGTCCACTTGTGAATACCCGCGCACACCCTTGTGTAGATGTAAATGAGGACACACAAAACACGGCTCTGTTGTTGTTTCCACGGGCTATTTTTGTGCACTTTTGGTGAACAAAGCAATCTTAGAAGACAACAGGTAGGACTCAACAATGGGTAGATTGTTTTTTGTACTTATGTCTAAATGCTGGTATTCACCTCTTTGTAATTATGGAGCTGTTGTAGTCATCACCAGTGTTTCAGTGTATTTACGACGGACCACCGAGTCTTAGCCTGTCCCACTGCCGTTTGTCTCTACGGATATGTTTTCTGACTGTTATCTGTTGCACATCGTCGAGTTAAAACTGACCCAAACACTGCAGCGCACTTTAAGGGGACGACTTTTTCCATCCGTGTACATCGAACCTCTTCGAGGTTAACACGACGACCAAAATGGCTCCTGATTGTTCAAAGGATCATTGAAAAACCTGCATCACCTGATATATAATCAATGTTTAAGTGTTTGTTCTACGTGTTTATAACCGTAAACTGTCTGTAATTATTTAACGTTTTGGTGTCTTTTGTCTGTAATTATAATAACGACTTTGAAACTAAGCGCAGTGACCTCCGACTGTGAGCTTGTCCGGTGTTTGACGATGGGGAGCGTTGTTCATTTTGGTTCGTAGTTCACGTGCGTCAACATCAAACTCTTCCTTGTAACCTGTGTGTACTTGTCTCATGCCAAACACTGACTGCCAATAAAAAGAACCCAACCGAGTAATGATGTCTGCTTTTATTTTGAAGGGCTCGATATCTAGGTCAGTCCACAGACGGGGCAATACTAAAAGCAATCACCTCGGTAGTCATCACGTGATGCCTTTACCCATGATCCTCTCCTAGCAACTTTTTGTTGGCGCTGCCAGACATGCTAATGTGGCATTTGCAACAGGTGGCTGCTATAAGGTCAGGGCACAGTGTGACTGTCGCACCCCCCGAGGTCCAAATACCATGTGACAGGGCAACGGCACCACCCGGCAGTCATCAGGATCTTATTATGCGACCTTTTCCTTTCAGCGTTGATTTATTTTTTGAGCTTTAATCGTGTGAATGGAAAACATCTCTGAATGCATCGTGTTTGTGGCGCTCTCTCGTGTTTGTATGAGTCTTTTTTTCTGCACAGAAATGACTAAATAATTAATGAAAAACAACAAAGAGTCTCTCTGCTGATTGTTCATCGACAGCAGCGACCTCGAGGCTAAAGGCATCGACGGCCGGCTGACGATCACTGCAGCGCATCAAAAAAACATTTTAAGGTCGTTTGTCATCGACTAAAACCAGAATTTATTTAAGTAATGTCACTTGAGAGGGAGTGCTGTTATACTGAATATAAGCACGGCTGCGATCCGGTCGTATAATCAGCTACCAGTTAACGTAGTACGACTTGTAATATTATTTATTTTTGAACATTGTGTCAAACACTTGGTGCCTGTTGTTGTTAGTCAGGTTTATTATCAGATAATCTTACTCTAACAGGAAATGTTTTTTAAATTATAAACTATTGAGTTAGTAACATGACACTGTACAGTGTCATATAACTAGAAATATGACACCGTAATGTAATGTTAATATTAGAACAGCATCAGTGCTGTTATTCTCTATATTGGCACTCAGATTACTTGGTCTGAACTAACTTGTATTTAACCAGTCTGAGCAGTTTTCCAACAGTTTTTATGATTCATGTGTTTATATAAAATCTATTCTGGCAACGGGTTTAACCAGTTTTTGGTAAGTGCCCTTGAAAGTATCGACAATTGACACAATTCTTGCAGGGAATTTGCTTCCCCCTGATCTGGTAAGAACTGGTAGGACGTTCCACCAACGGGGAACAACAGACAGAAAAGTTTGGATCATCCTGAGCGTACGGGTGGCAGAGCCAGGCGTCGCTCACTGGAGGAGGGAACATCTGTCTGTATGAGGACGCTCAGGAACTGGAGACTACTTTGTAGTCAGCGTTAGAGATTTGAATTTAACGTGGCTGCTACAGGTAGACTGAGGAGCTCCGTGAGGAACACGTGACCTTTCGGGTTGATTGAAGAGCAGGCGAGCCAGGAGCTGGGCAGCATGTTGAGGCGGGTAAGGTCAGATTTTTCTGGGAAACCGAGGCAACAGAAAGGTATTCACTGCAGTATACGAGACAAAAAGGGAACAACTTTTATTCCAATATATATTTCACTTACGGTATATTCAATAAACAGTGTAGGTTATAAGGAGAAGGAGAAAGAATAACTCTAAACCAACTAAAACCAGTTTTAACTTCATGAGACTAACAGTGTGAAACAGCCTGCTACGTATTGACATGATTTAAGGCACACGTATGATGAAGAATCTGTACAAACGAGCTGAACAAGAAGAGTCCGTCATGTCGGGTCCGTTCAGTCCAAGTCCTTGTGTTTGTGTGCTGTGTGTTGTTGTGCGTTCAGCTGGAAGAGGCCTGGTACTCGGTGCTTGTTGGATGATCTTCCAGCAGGACAAACACCATCTGTTGCAGCTTTTTGTGGGTTTGTTGGCTGCAGGAAGCTCTCAGTAACCTCCAGGCCCTCCTTCATCAGCAATGTCAACTGACTCACCGCATCAGTAACCGGCTGCTTCGCCGAGTTTCCTGGCATCGGACACGGCGCAGATGCAACCATCTACCTCCTCCACAGCGTTGACCACGCTGGAGAATCTTGACTGGTCTTGGTCTTTGTGTCCGAGACCTTTCAGAGCCCGGATGACATCCTGAAGGGCAAACAGAGGAGAGCAGGTTCAGACGGAGCAAACATCGTGTGTTGTTCTGGTGAATAAACATGCGTACGAAGGCGTCACCTGATCAAATTTGGACTCAAACTGTGCAGCGTTATCAGACGTGACAAAAACAACCGGAGCAGCGATCGCCTCCTTCAGGCTCTTTCCAAACCAGAGGTGGTTCATGAGCGCCTGCAAGAGAAACAGAACAATCCTCCTGATGAGGAAGTGATGATTGCGAGCACGGCATCGCTCACTATGACAACAGTGAGGGGCATTAGCTGCTGCAATTTATCTAAATGGCACTTAGCGTGATTGCCCCGGAGACGCACCGAGGCGATCCCAGTCGTGATCCTGCTGCCGCCAGACCCTCCAATCACCAACGTCTTAGACGGAGACTTCAGCACAGTAGGCGCCATCGAGGACGGAGGCTGCTCCCCTGAAACACAGCGGAAGGCGTGATTGACGGGACGGACGGCGGCAATTCAGACTCATCAGTGTGAAGAGGAGAAAATAAATGACAGCTGATGAACAGCCAGCGCTGAACTACAACATTTCATCCTCTCTATTGTTATCTGTTATTAACTTTTCATAAACTGACGTCTGTGACCTCCTGTTGATCCACACTGACCTGTGATCAGGTGAACGGTGTCTCTGTCATTCGTACGTCTGTTCTCACACTATGTAACTTTGGGCTCCGGGTCGGGAGAAGTACGTAACGCTTTACAGGCAGCAGAGCTAGTGTCGTGCCAGAACAGGAGCTGGGCAATACATAAGTTAGCATCATGGCTCACATTAGCTGCTGAATCTGGATGAATCAGCTGACGTTAGCCAGAGAGAGTGAGCGAGCAAGAAGCCGCCGGACAAGAGTAAATCTGGGACTGACTTTTAGTGGTTGGTGAGAGCTTGGTGAAATAAAAGGCTGAAAGACAGACGCCGAGCTGGGCTGACTGCTGTTGGACTAGTCAGTAATATTAGCTGCTGCTGTGTCTGCTGCTGGTGACCTGGTTGATGTTTGGCTGTTAAAGGATTTACATGTCTAGGTTTCATGTTACAAAACAAAGAGTCTCCCGTCATGCCAGTTTAGCACGTTAGCATTACCAGGAAAGATGTTGTCGACTCTCCCGCAGAAGTCCGACAGCTCGTTGTTGAGGATGACGCCGGTCTTCGGAGAAAAAACCTTCGAGCCAAATCTGTGAGGAAAACACAGATCAAACATATTATGTAGATATACTGCACGCTAACTGTGCTGTTATAGAAAGCTGTGGCACTGTTGGCACTGACATGTGGTTTATGGTGCTGGTTACGGACACGGCAGATCCGTACTGATCCAGCACGGACACATGTGTGGTGCCCAGGCCGTCCACGTACGAGGTCATGTTGTAATACTGCGGGCCGTGAGTCCGGTCGTCTCTGATCAAACTCCGGATGGTGTCAGCGAAACTTTCCTCTGTGAACTTCTTCACCTTACGTGAGCGATACAGAGGATTTAAAACACACACGTCAGTGTGAAAGGTGAATAAGTACGGAAGAATAAAGCTGCCACGTCGGAAAAAGAAAAACAGATCGGTGTCACGTTACGAAAAGTTTGTTTTAACGTTATTATAACTTACAAACTTATCTTGTATTACCGAATCATTGTTATGATATTCCAGTAATACATTTTATACATAATAAACATTTTGTTGTGTTTTTACAACAACAGACTTCATGTATAACTTTTTATTTTGTAATAACATCCATAACAAACTTTTCATGTAATAATAAGATAAATAGTAAAATGTTGAAACAAGAAAAGTTTCTTGTTTCGTAATTAAACATAAAAAATATCGTGTTATAACATGAAAAAATTTAGTTGTAACAATATGAAATAATATAATAAAAACAAGTTTCTACTATACTTGTGTACTTAAAAATAATACTGATATCTTCAGCCATAATGTTTCACTGGATGGACTCACGTCCTCCGAGCTGAACTTCGGGTCGCGGATGTGTTTCTTTAGTCCGTTGGCAAACTTAAAAGCTTCGACGTAGTGATGATAGGTGAGCGTCTTCTGTGCGGCGCTCAGAGCTTCAGGCTTCAGGTCGTATCCTGTAAATGAACCAATCAGATTTTTACGTTTCTAAGGTGTCTGGCGAGCTTTGTGCTGAGATGTTTGTGTGGATCTGAACCTTTCATGACGTTGAGGATGAAGCTGAGGAGGATGCCTCCGGCGGGAGGTGGAGGTATGTACATCTGGTACTCTCCCAGAGGAACTTCCCACGCGTCCGTCACCGTTACTCGATACTCGGCCAAGTCCTGCGCGGCGAGTGTTCCTCCTGGGCAGAACAACGTTCACACAAAGCAAAGCTGAACGTCTCCACATAATCAAGACTTTGGATGGACGCCGGCAGCTCGGCCTGGAGTCTGCATCGATTTGTTCATTTGTAATCAGATTACTGAAGATAGAAAAATGGTTGAAGACAATACCTGCCTCCTGTATGTCGGAGATCAGGTCCTCCGCTATCTGTCCTGTGTAGAACGCGTCGGCCCCGCGAGTCGCGATCGTCTCCAATGTCTTGGCCAATTTCTCCAACTTCACGATGTCGCCGGTCTTCAGAAGCTTCCCGTCCTCGTCTGAATACAGCTTCCTGCAGGACAGACAAAGGAGACATCAGGTGAAGGTGGACAGGTGAGGCGCTGCTCGTCAGGTGTTCGGTTGGGTTTGTTTTGTACTTCAGTGACTGCGTCTGGTTGGTGTCCAGGTGCTCGATGTATCGGCCGAGGATCGTGGGGATGGGGAATCCGTCTCTGGCCAGCCTGATGGTCGGCTCAAAGAGGTCGGACCATGGCAGCTTCCCGTACAGCCTGTGGGTCTCTTCATAACCACGAACCTCACCTGGGACCCCGATCCACTGAGGACCTGGATGGAAGGAAAGCAAAGCCAGCCATGAGGTGCTTCAACTCACTGTGGTGGCCATCTTCGATGTCGATCATCAGCTGACCTGAGGCGGCTGAATGACACCTGTATCTGTAACCACACCTGTCAATCAAAGCGTCCACGCTCTTAATCCTGCATAACTTTAAGCCTTAATATAATGTGAACAGGTGAGTTGTATATAAATTCACCCTCAGTACAGTTGTCATGAACGGGGAAATTAGCTATAGAGACCAAAACTGTTTTTTGTACCAGGCTGTAAACATGTTTATTTCTGCTGTGAAGTTGGACATTTGAACATGGGGACTTATGGAGACGGACTCACTTCTGGAGCCAGCCTCAAGTGGACGACAACAGCTGGGTCGGTGTAACGACAGAGGTACAGTACTGATACTGACGACCTGACGCAGGTATGTAACTGATAATTTGTTTATGTGGCTACACTTCCTGTCTGACAGCATTCTGGAAATCCGTGCATACACATTCATGTCACAACAGGATTATGAACTGCTTCAGACTGCTGCTGTTCCTCTGTGTGTGTGTGTGTGTGTGTGTGTGTGTGTGTCAGGATGGTGGTCGGGGGCCTCCGGTGTGTTTACAACTAGACGACCAGAGAAGACATTCGTATGTCCAAGAAAGGAGTGACGGCGGTGGCCTTGGTGTAAATCTGTCGACTATTGTTGTAAATAAACGTCTCCAGATGTGGAGCTGAGGAGTTGGTCGATAGAAATGTTTATTTATGAGTGTGTACTCGAGCCCGGTGCTGACCCGGTGACCTCTGGACATTCAGGTAACGGAACAGAACCATAAAAACAAGCAGAGCCGCTCTCAGAGGAACGAGGAACATGGACCCGACAGCAGCGGTACCTGATATCAGCTGGAAGCTCTTGGGGCAGGACTGCATCAGGTTGGGCTCCACGTTCTTCGGCACCGTCTCTCTGGAGTTGATGATCTTCACCTCACCTTCAACGAGAAACAAAGAGGAGACGTGATGCGTGAAGCTCACCTGTGCAGCATGGCGCTCTGTGGCTCAGCTGAGTTACCTGAGCTGTCCATCACGGTGAAGATGGACCCTCCTCCGATGCCCATGCTCTGCGGGTTCATCACGGAGGTGCACAGCAGCGCGGCGATGGCGCCATCTACCGCCGAGCCCCCCCTCCGGAGCATGTCCCTGCAGGATTTATCACATTATTGACAATTTATATGATGCAAAGGAGCGTGACCGGGACACGGAACTGCCGCGCTTGTTTTGCATGCAGGGCGATGTTACATAAAGAGCGCACTGTCCTGTTTGTTAGAGCAGAATTAACTCCTTACTGACTTATTATGATCCAAACGGATAAATAAACATGACATAACGTTTATATAAACGAGATTTCATCAGGCACGTGATCAAATCTAAAATCAAGCCATCAAATCAAACTTTGATCTGATGCGTAAAAGTCGATATTTTTCACTTTGTGTGTTTAATTCAGACTCACCGTCCGATCTCTGAACATGTCTTCGTGTCTGCAGCCACCGCAGCGCTGGAGAAAGTGTCATCAGGACACTTGCGCCTCACAAGGACACAAATTATCACAATTACCGCAATCACGCACAGCAGCATCAGCGCACAACAAGTGTACACGCGCGCCTTGGACCGCGCCATGGCTGTTTTTTATCCAAGCAGCTCCGCGCGGGCTTATTGAAGTTTCATCAGAGTTTCACAGGTTTATCTCTTCTATTAGCTGAGTCTGTAGTTTCCCCATCAGGAGGGAGGCGCACCGCTCAGCCTGGCTCCACCTTCCCTCCTCCGCCTCGAGCGCAAAGATAACAAGCTGTGGAGCCAATGTTGAGCCACTGATACGGAAGAGGATTACAGCCACATGTAAAGTATTTATCCCAGATTAAAGTCAACACAACAACAACAACAACAACAACAACAACAACTCAGGTTTATCTTTTTAAACTCTTAATCCTGACCTTAAACTCAGATTTATGATTTAAGCCCATCTGGGTTCTCTGCACATTATTTGTTATCTTCGTCAATTCTGTGTAATTTAACAGCAAATAAATCAAACTAAAACTAAATTATGACTTTAAACACTAACCCTGGCCTTAAACTCAGAAATATGATTTTAAAATAACAATTATAACTTTAAACATTTAAAGTCAGAATTATAACTTCAAACTCTTTTTATTGGGTTTTCATTTTTATAAACACAAACTTTAACGTAAAGCAAAACAAAACAGTCCCACTCCAAACTAACAGTGAACGATGCGCTATATATTTCTACATATACATAAGATAAGCAAGTAAATAAAAGAAGACAGGATGAAAGGGCAGACAGTCCTCATCTTCCGACTCTCGACTTCTGTAAAAAGGAATGCCCGCTTTGTGATTAAGGTCATGAGTCAGCTTCTCGAGAGGAATAAGAGCAGAAGTCTGTGATATCCACATGTCGACTGTGGGGACCTGAGGAGTTAATAAGATACTTTTTTAGCCAAAAACAAGATTTATCAAGAGAGATTTGGGGTCCGTGTCCAAGATATTGTCCGGTTAAGTAGACAGAAAGAATGAGTCAACAAAAACTGTTTACCGGTGACCTCCTGGATTACAGAGTGAATTTATAACTTCATACTCTTAATCCAGTTCAGAATTATGACTTTAAACTCTTAATCCTGACTGTAAACTCAAAATTATGACTTTAAACTTAACTTTATGACTTTAAACTCTTAATCCTGACTTTAAACTCTTAATCTTGACTTTAAACTTAACTTTATGACTTTAAATTCTTAATCATGACTTTAAACTCAAAGTTACGACTTTAATCCTGATTTTAAACTCTTAATCCTGACTTTAAACTTAACTTTATGACTTTAAACTCTTAATCCTGATTTAAACTCTTAATCCTGACTTTAAACTTAACCTTATGACTTTAAATTCTTAATCATGACTTTAAACTCAAAGTTATGACTTTAATCCTGACTTTAAACTCTTAATCCTGACTTTAAATTTAACTTCATGACTTCAAACTCTTAATCCTGACTTTAACTCTTAATCCTGACTTTAAACATTATTCTGTGTGTTAATTAAGGAATGGATGTTCAGTACAGTTTAACTGGACGTAAACAGGCTGATCATTAACACACGTCACTCTTCATCGTGATGACGTGTTGGCGGTTTCTTTGTTCTCTGAGACTTCCTGGACCAGTTATTTGGTCACCATTAAACTGCTTTGAGCTGAACTGCATCATGGGACATGTTGTCTGCAGCACGTCAAACTGTAGTCCATGGGCGCGCCACAAACGACAGGGAGAGTCAAGTCCTCCACAGACCACCAGAGGAAGACCGGATATGAGCCTTCAAAATAAAAGTGTTAATTTTAATTTGTTGTGATATAAGTTCAATATGCAAATGAGATGTTATCTAACAGACAAAATGCCGTCAGATAAACAGAAAAATGTGAATTTATTATTTATTAATTTACTTTTTTTAGACTTTTAATTAGAAATTGTTGCAGCATCGCTTCACATGCAGGTGGGAGGAGTTTGCACTTTATTTTGAAGGGTCTAACCGGATGTGTGGCTGCTGCTGTGCTGCTGCGCGTGTCCTCCCTGGTGGAGCTTCAGTATTTACAACAATACGATCAGAAGCTGCTGTCCATTAACACAGAGACAGACAGACAGACAGGCAGACAGACAGACAGGCGGTGCTGCAGCTGTCTGTTTTTAAAGGATGGGAGTCGCCTCCTCCTCTTTCACCTCCTCCACCTCCTCCTCCTGTCGGGTCTCCCTCTGAGCGTCTTTTCGGACTTCCACCGTCATGTTGGCGCGTGCTCTCCGTCCTCCTCGCCGCCTCGCGCACTGCAGTGGTGCGCAGCTTCTCCAGGAGAGACACCTGTGCGCCTCCGCACACGCGTGAATGTTGACGCAAGGTATGCGCACCCAAAACAAAAGACGCGCGCGGTGTTTGTGCGTGATTGTCGGAGTGTGTGTGTGTGTGTTTTACTCGGCTTCGTGTGTGTGTGTGTGTGCGTGTGTGTGTGTGCGTGTGTGTGTGTGCTGGTCAGGCTGGGTTAGGGAGGATCCATCACAGCTCCATGTTTGGTTCGGTGCGGAGCGTCCTGACGCAGTGCTCTGCCGGCTGCAGCTCCACGACCATTATATAATCATACCAGACATTTATTTGATTATTTTAATACATTAACCTCTCCTCCTCTCCTCTCCTCCTTTCCTCTCCTCCTCTCCTCTCCTCCTCATGGAGGATCAGTTTGTGGGTGGGTATCAACACTGTTTACATAATCGGATGCGCTTCGTGCGCAAAAACCTGAAAGCTTCGCAGCGATGTGCCCGTGACTCATGGCTTTACACAGCGCAGTACAGAGGTGTGTGTGTGTGTGTGTGTGTGTGTGTGTGTGTGTGTGTGTTGCAGTCATTTCTGAAGTGTGTGTGGGTGAGTTTCAGCAGGTGTGATCACACTCAAACAGCTCCCTTCCCTTCCCTCCTTCCCTCCTCTCCTCTGTCCTTGTCTTTGTTGCTCCAGCCTGAAGGCGCGGCGTCTGTCTGAGCGATCCGCAGCGAGCAGCGAGGAATCTACCGCACCGCCGTCATGCACAGAGACGCCTTCCCTCGCTGCAGAGCGCTGACATGCTCAGACTGAAGCGTGTGAAGTGTGTCACATCAGATTAGCAGAGTGTTTACATCACGGGGGGCGCCGCTGCCGCCGCCGCTGCCGTCCAGACGTGTTAACCAAGCCTTCATCAGCACTTCAGTCCTGGCGTGATGGAGTGGTCGTTGGAGAACGTGAGGGAGATGGTGGCCGGAGGGATGCAGTCGATCCGGGAGTGTGAGATCTGCGCCTTCGCCATCGCCATGTGCGTCCTGCTGCTCTTCATGTGGTATTGTTACCGGGTGGGCCGCGAGCACGGCTCCAGCCCGCTGCGTGGGCGGTACCTGGCGGGGCCTGGCCGGATCGGTGGCGTGGTCGGAGGCTTCATGAGTTCAGACTGCCGTGGCCGAGGCAAAGGGAAGCACGGGTCAATGCTGGAGGAGCAGAACGGGTTCGCCTTCTGCCAGTCGGCCGAGTGTTTCCGCTGCACCAGCGCCGGAGAGAGTCTGAACCAGAGGCTGTACCACAGCCTGCAGGACTACGCCAAGCGCTACACCTGGTCAGGTATGGGCCGGGTGCACAAAGGAGTCCGAGATCAAGGCCGCTACCTGAACAGCCGACCCACCATCCAGCGGCCGGAGGTCTTCTTCCTCCCGGACCTCCCGTCGGCGCCGTTTTTCTCCAGAGAGGTCCAAAGACACGACGTGGAGCTGCTGGAGCAGAGCTTCCCCGCCCTGCTAGCCGAGTTCGAGAGCATCTACCACCAGCCGCCGGCCCGCGGTGGCTCCTCACTCCCCCCGGGGTGGAAGGCCAACAGCACCCCTCGTGGGCAGTGGTGGACCTACTACCTGGTGAACCAAGGCACCCCGCTGGTGCTGAACGTCCGGAGGTGTCCGCGGGCCTGGAGGGTGCTCGGCCAGCTGCGCACCTTCATCGCCAACAACGTGTTCGGGAACGCCTGCTTCTCCGTGCTGACGCCCGGAGCGCTGATCACCGAGCACTACGGCCCGACCAACGTCAGGCTGCGGTGCCACCTGGGTAAGAGCGAGTCATGTGACGTCTGAGGCTCAGGCGAGGCGCACCTGAGCCCTGCGAGCTATAAATAGAGATGTTTGTTGTTGTGTGGGAACACGGGACGCTCAGATCAGGACATTTTGTCTGGGAGGTTGCTTAGCAACGCAAAATGCTTTAAAATGGATGTAAGCCTCACGGTGACACGTGGGTGGTGGTTGTGTTTCTCCGGCAGGTCTCCGAGTGCCGCCGTCCTGCGAGCTCGTGGTCGGTGGCGAGCCGCAGTGCTGGTCCGAGGGCAGCTGTCTGCTGTTCGATGACTCCTTCCTCCACCGGGCCTTCCACGAGGGTAAGACGGGTTCATCTGATACCGAGAGATGATTGACAGGAAGTGGAGTCGACACAGGAAGTGCAGTTCCTCAAATGTCCACTTGAGGCTGGCTCCAGAAGTCCCCATGTTCAAATGTCTTCACAGCAGAAATAAACATGTTCACAGCTTGGTACGAAGGTTGAGTGAGTTTGTTTCCTGGCATCCTGGGAAAGAATCAGTTCAGATAGCTACACAGCTATCCGCTAACTGTAGCTGCTGTTAGCCTGTTAGCTCAGTTAGCCATGTAGGTAGCTGGTTGGTGTTTTACACCTCCAGCGCAGGAGCTTTGGACCACCTGAGAAGCAGGTTTACAGGCTCTAAAGGGGAATGCTGGTGGGAAGTAAGACTGATGTTGTTGGCTCTTCAGAAACCTGTCGGGGAGCAAAGACACCGACCACGCACACACTTCTTTTGGTACGTCAACGGCACAATTAATGATAATCTGGGAAAGAAATCACAAATAAATGAAGATTATGTATCTAAATGTACCTGAAGGTGTCACAGGAAGCGACTCTACTGAACCCAAACAGCAGCTAAAGAGAGCTGCAGACTGCTGACCTACTGACTCAGATTCAAAGTGGCTGCTGAATGGGAAGGTGTGTAATGTGCAACCACTGACAGCATAAAGACTGGATGTAGTCTCTGTGATGTCACCTACAGGTTTCTAAACAGCCACAGCCAAACTACCCAAGCTAACTAGTTAACAGCAGCTACAGCTAACAGAAGTTAGGAGCTAGCTGTGGAAACTTTTTTTTGTACCAGGCTGTAAACATGTTTATTTCTGCTGTGAAGTTGGACGTTCGAACATGGGGACTTATGGAGACTGACTCACTTCTGGAGCCAGCCTCAAGTGGACGTTAGAGGAACTGCACTTCCTGGGTTAGCGTCACATCACAGCCATGAAGGTTGCTGCTTGAACTGAACAGTATAAACCTGAGAGACCTGCAGCTACAACTGTTTTATGTACGTTTGTTGTCTCTGTTGGTGCAGGCGGCGCCGAGGACGGCCCCAGAGTCGTCTTCATGGTGGACCTCTGGCACCCGAACGTGGCCGCGGCTGAGAGACAAGCCTTGGACTACATTTTCACTCCGGGCCGCTTAGAGGACAAAGAGGGGAAATAGAAAGAAGTCGTGAGTCCGACCAAAAAAGAGAGGAGCGAGGGCGCGTTAGGGAAGTGTCTGACTGTCGGAGCAAAACTGTTTTTTCTGCCTCCAGACCAGCTCGCACATTCACTGTGTACATATTCTCCGTCCCATACATCGCAGATGAGCAAACATTGGACCTCTTTTATCAGTCGGCCATTTTGTTAACGCGTTTTAACACGACAGCGGCGACATTTTAGCATTTTACACCACCTCTACGTACGTCTCATATCATATTCAGACGAGATAAATGACCCTTAACGATGTGTCATGTGCATTAATCAGCCCCGAATCCCTTCACGTTTTCACGCATTTCCGCAAGGGCTAAAAAATATAATCATCCAACACATCCGACATGAGTCAGCACTTTTCTTTCAAGCGCTGGATAAACGTTCACCTCGTTGAGTTTTTGTGGTTTTTAGCGCTTATTTGCATCAAATCACGACTGAAATAAAGAAAGCTGGGATCGAGCGTCATCCTGATCCGGTCCGACCGCTGAGCCCGGGTCTGCTGCTTGCTAACGGCAGATTCAGTTAGCACCGGTTTATTAATGGTTAGCTAATTTAGCTAAGTGGTTGAGGGTAAGGCTATCTGTCCATCAGGAAGCTCACAGAGAGTTGACAGCTAGCTGCAAACTGCTGCCAAGTGTAGCTGCCGTTAGCTCCGTTAGCCAGTCGAAGGTGTTTATACCTTTAGCAGTGGATGGGTGACACAGAACCTACGTCCATGTTTTGAACTGTCTGTGGGACTTGTTGCAGATATTGATTAGCATTTAGCATAGCCAATAGCACTGCAACTAGCGCTATAATCAAGCAACAAGACGTTGACCAGAGTGAGCTTCACAGCGGCTCTTCAGAAACCTGAGGGTGGCGTCACGGAACCTCCGTTCACATCAGATACGGAGGCACTTGTTGCTTATTAGCTTTAGAGTCGCTAGTAGCATTGCAGCTAGCGCAGGGAATACAGTAGCCAGATTTGGCTCCTGGCATCCCGGGGCTAAGTCAGTTAGGTTAGCTACATGGCTAGCCACTAAATGCAGCTGCCATTAGCTAGTTAGCTCAGTTAGCCGTGAAGCTAGCTGGTTGGTGTTTCACACCTCTTAGCAGAGGAGATGAAGCTGAGCGTCACAAAGGCTCTACGTGACGTCGCGGATACGTCATCCGTGTAACATAATCTCTCTCGTGTCGCGTGTCTCCTGATAACTGAGGTCCAATGTCGATCACGCCATGAATGTTTACAGACACCGCTCACGTCTCCGTCATGACTCCTGCTGGTGTGGTAGTTTGTCGTGCTCTCCCCATCCTTTCTTGGAAAAATCAGTCCTGCTTTCACGCTGAGACATGGTTAGAGAAGCACATTTTTAGGTGGAGTCGTGCTGTGAACACTGCAGAGGACGCGTTTTTGGTAAATTTACTAAACTCATATAATTTGGTTGTATTTGATATCAGGTTTGTATTTCTGTAAATAAGGTCGAGGTTCAAAAAAACAAGCACCTGAGCGGTCTGAGATGTTTCGAGATGATTGTCTTCAATGCTAGAATTATTGTGTTGTCTTGATTTACAGCTAACGCGATCCATGGAGTCATTTTGATAGATTAAATTTGTAGATTCTGTAAAATGTTTATGAAGTACAATGTTCCGTGACGTGTTTCCTTTTTCTGTTTTTTTAACTCACCGCCTCAGTCCTTAATTCTTCTGCAGCACTTCATGGATGATTCGTGTGCAGTGAAAATTAATCTTCAGCAGCTTTAATGGTCCATCTATTCGATTCTGATGTTTACAGACGTACGTACGGTTATTCACACGCTGTTTACCGACACTCACATTGAGCTGTCCGTGATTCGGTTTGAAGTCATTCCCGAAGCTTTCGCTTAAAAAAACAAAACAAAAAAAAAAACACGCAGTACACGGTGGGGCGGCCATTTTGTTTACATTTGATGAAGGTTTGTCCTTTAACACCTTCTTGTGTGGATTTTGAACAGTATTTCTGTACATTTAATAAATGGTCGAGTATCTTATTTAACCAGCTGTTGTCAGGTGTGTCACTTTTACACTTCACTTCAGTCCAGGTTTCCTCCAATATCATGTGTGAGGTACTGTCAGGTATTCTTCATCATATTTACACGTTCATTTTATGTATTAGCCTCGTTTAATTACCTTTCTCAGTCACCTACAGCAGCATGTGGGCTAACACTGTCCCTACAGTGTGCAATACAAGCTAACGTTAGCTTAAAAATGGAGTTCGCCAACGTCAACAAACAATCTGCGGCCACTACAGCAGAGTCCAAACACTGTAAACCATGTGAGTTATATTGTGGCTTTTGTTGGCTAACATTAGCTTTTAACGTTTACATTAGGTTTTAACATGGATGCTTTGCTAGCCAGCTAACGTATCAAAATGCAGTGTTGGGCAGCTAACGTTAGATAATTAATTAAGACTCTGGAGCTGATCTGGCTGTAAATTTGTCAGCTGGCTGGTTAACGTTAGCTTGCTCAAATGCTCTCTGAATGGATATGTTATTCATAGTTTCCCAAATGACGTCACCAGCTAACTCTTTAGCCAACAGTTAATGATGTAACGGTACAAAGTAAAGGTTAGCTAATGACTTCTTCCTATGAGCCAAAAGCGATGCTAAGCTGGGGCTAACTCAAGCTAAGCCAGGGTTGGCTTGGCGTTGGTTGCTCTGTAGTGTTAGCTGATGGTAACAGGTTATTAACATTTATCCAAACATTGTAATTTCACTTTTAGCCATGTGTTAGCTTTAGCAACAGGATGCTAATGCCTTGTTAGCTCGTACAGAACCTGTAAATGAGTTTGAATCAGGTGATTCAAAGTCACTGTTCAGGTCAACATCCCTCGGGATGTCTTCCACTTCCTTCACCTGGGGACAAAAACGTTGGTGAGAATAGTTCACAGACTCTCTGTTACCTGTCCTACATGTGTCTTACCTGTGTCTTACCTGTGGCTTACCTGTGCTCAGTCTCAGGTCGGCTGTCTTACACCTCTTGTCCTTTGACAGCCACCAGTTGAAGTCTTTCGTCTGTCTTTAGTCCGTTCTGCTGAACGCAGCGTTTCATTAAATCCTCGTTAAAACAAACAGGTGAAGAGAAACGCGCGCTGGTGTCGATGAAACGATCTGCAGCAGGACAGGTGAACTGTTTGTGTTCAGCAGGTGTAGTTTTATAGTATCAGCACATGGAGGCGTCAGCATGCAGATTATTCTCTGCTGTCAGACCTCCAACGCCTCCCGGAGGACACGGAGCAGGAAAGTGCTGAATAATAACATCATGTGCACATATTATACGTATATTATATAATGTATATATCCTGTATAGTTTCCCTTTAAAAGCAGTATAAGAGAGGTTTTTAAATATTACAGTGTTTTACTGTATAATTAACAGTCTCTAATATAAATAATACTTTATTCTGTATGAATTCCCTCAAACTGCAGTATAAATAAAGGTTTGGAGATATGACTGTTTTACTGAAAAAACAAGAGACGGCAACAAATGACTAAAATATGACATTGTTTTTAAGGGAACATTTTAAGGGAATTTACACTGAATAAAGTATTTTAATTAGGCTGTTAATTGCACAGTAAAACACAGTGATAGTTAATGGCATATTTGACATTTTAAAATATGAAATAAAACCCTGACAGACAGTCCAAAACTGGGCGTAGTCTCGGTGAAGTCACCACAGATTTCTCTCTCTAATCTAAAGACACGGATCATCAGCGTACCTGAATGAAGCCTTGCTTCAACTCTGTGGTGGCCATCTTCGATGTCGATCATCAGCTGGCCTGAGGTGGCTGAATAACACCTGTATCTGTAACCACACCTGTCAGTCAAAGCGTCCACGCTCTTAATCCTGCATAACTTTAAGCCTTAATATAATGTGAACAGGTGAGTTGTATATAAATTCACCCTCAGTACAGTTGTCATGAACGGGGAAATTAGCTATAGAGACCAAAACTGTTTTTTGTACCAGGCTGTAAACATGTTTATTTCTGCTGTGAAGTTGGACATTTGAACATGGGGACTTATGGAGACTGACTCACTTCTGGAGCCAGCCTCAAGTGGACGTTAGAGGAACTGCAGTTTGTGGCTCTTCTAAGGGGACTTTAGTCTGTGGTGTCTCTGCGGGGCCCCTGGCTCTGAGGGCCCCACAGTTGGTCAGTCCGGCCCTGCTTGTGGAGCTCTATCCTCTCAGTGAACGTTATTTTGAGTGTTATCTGGATGTTGTCAGCTCCTCGTGAGGCTCAGTGTCACCTGTGTTTGGTCTTACTACCGTCCACACCCACGTCACTGCCACGAGACCACTTCACATCAATGAAAAGGTGACGTGCGTGCGTGCGTGCCTGCGCGCGCACACGGCAATCAGGTGGTGAAATGTAGCCCAACTTCCCGCGGGCAGGGCTGTGCTGCTGATGACGGCTCCACGATGGAGAGGACACGGCGTGCGGTGCCGATGATCGACCCACCGACAGCAGAACCGCAGCCATGAGCTCCACCTTCCCCAAATCCGAGTCCACCACCTCCTTACTGAAGTCCTCCTCGGCGGCGAGGAGACCCGCACACCTCCCTGAGCGCGCAGCGGAGAGCCGGAGGAGTCAGCATCACCGTCAGCATCAGCACCAGCATCACCACCAGAGCGGCGGCGGCGGCGGCGGCGGCGGAGGCAAAGCCGCAGAGGAGTCCTTCTGGTCGGCCGAGTGCGACATCAGCGCCCGGAGACCTCTGTGCCATCCGTCCCTGCTCGGCAGCCAGGACAGCAGCGCAGCCGCGCGGGGCAAGTGTAAGCCGCACACCCCTCACGGCCAAGCCCCCGACCCGCCGGAGCCAAACGGAGGGAGCGTGAGGGAGCGGCGGGCACACCGGCACCACCACCGCAGGAAGCACCACCAGCGGGATGACCGTCCGCCTGCAGCCGAGCAGCCCGAGCACCCGCGGCACCGCTGCCACACGCACTCCCGCCCGCTCCCGAGGGCGCCCTCTCTGTCGGACAGCAGCAACAACGACGACCGGGCTCCTCTGTGCGAGCCCGGGGCCAGCCTGGCTCACCACAGCCCGTCCCCGTCCTCATGCTCTCTGCTGCCGCTGTCCAGCAGCAGGTCGTCCCGGAGGTCCCGGAGGTCCAGCGCCGCCTCCTCCGCGTCTGACATCAACTTACGCACCATCCTCAACTCTCTGTTCGGGCAGGTGAGGCAGCTCAGAGCGGCTCCATCAATCACAGCCTCATGTAGGGGTTAATCAGGGCTCGGACAGGAAGAGGTTAACTGGCTCTGACGTCCTGTTTACAACCAGCACACACTAATGTCTCATTTCTTATGTAAGGTAACACTCCCACAGACCTCCACCAGCTCCTGTGCTAATGTGCATCCACATATATAGATATATATCCATGCTCCTGCACAGACTCTGCAGGCTGCTGATGGATGGAGGCATCCAGGTTACCTGCAGCTACAGCCGGACGTCCGGCTGTAGCTGCAGGTTTGGGCGGATACGTGTGAGCGGGTAGACGGTGGAGGTCAGGGTGACCTTGGCTTCGCCTGCAGAGGGGCGGGTGTAAGGAGCAGGAAGTGCTCCGCTGCATAAAGGAGGTCAAAGATGAAGACGTGTGCGAGATGTTTGGTGTCGCAGAAAGACGTGGTGATGCAGCAGGGCTCCATCTGCAGGGCCGGACTGACCAACTGTGGGGCCTCAGAGGGGCCCCACAAACTCCACATAGAAGAGCCAAAAACTGCAGTTCCTCTTCTCGGCCACTTGAGGCCGGCTCCAGTGTTGAGTGTTTGACGTCACTCTGGCTTGGTTTTATTTTGAAAATCCGCCGTTTCAGTGTCCTGACTTCCTGTCTAGGCAGTTCTCGGTGCAGACCACAGTGCTTCCGGTGGGTCCAGGTATCTTGAGGTCTTGTGACGGGAAGATATTGCGTAGGTTGGTGCGGTTGTACCGGTACCAGTTGTGGTTCAGATGGAGCTGAGCCTGAAGGTGAAGCTCTCGATCTTCCAGCCCTCAGCTACAGTCATGAGCTGAGGCGGTTCAACATCTGATCTGGGCACCTTCCTTTGGACGTGTTCAGACCACGTCAACTGGTTTACCAGGGCAGACCCAGAACCTGCTGGAGGGATTATGTAGCCCACCTGGGAGCGCCTCTAGGAGGAGCTGGGATGTTTCTGGGTGAAGAGTTGACTGTGACGTCCTGCTAAACCTGCGACCCGACCCCAGATTGGTTAATGTCAAAGCAGGCCTTGGGTCTTGCTGATGAGGTCGATGGTCTCAGGAGAACCAGTTTTGTGGCGTCAGGGGTTCATCCTGAGCATCCGGTTGGGTCACCTTGGAGTCCTCAAAGTGTTCAGGTGCTGCAGAGACGTCAGGAGGTGATGCCGGACTCAGGTGCACCTTCATCGTGTTCGTCAGGTCGAACCTCTCGATGAAGAAGCCGGCGTTCACTCAGCGGTGACGTACAGACTCCGTCGGGGAGTTCACACGTCACCTTGCAGCTGGAAGTAGGTCGTCACGCGATGTTCCTGTAAAGCTGCCGGGTAGAGAGTTTTTCCACAGAAAGAGCCGACACCTCACATCACGGATGACCGACGCAAAGGTCAGCTTTAATCACCTCGCCCTCCCGTCAGTGAAACGCTGAACCACGAGGTCGTTCATGAAGGTTCCTCACCGAGTGTCCGCCATGATGAGAGCCGTTTGAACGCTCTGAGTAAGGAAAGGAGCCTCATGCTTCTTTTCTCATCTCCTTTACCAAAGGAAAGGAGACGACGGCAGCCTGTAATTCCTCGTTAATGTTTCTATCTGAGCCACACTTTGTTTACATGAAGTCACATTTCACCATGTTTATGAATCCTGCGCACAAGGACCTTGTTTGTAGTCCGTCTAATGAAGCTTGTAGTTTTACCACGTAACAGCAGTCGTGACCTCATGACCTCTTCCATCAAGGAAAGGTGTTTAGGAAAGGACTTACTGCAGACAGTAATGTTTATATCTTTACATAAACCCAGTTCAGACCCTCCAGGAGAATTTACAGCGGCTAACATAAAGACGCAGCTCCAGCCTGTGTTTTGTCCGTTCTGAGCTGCCGTAAATATAAAGTCTCATTCTGAGGTGATAAAACTGAATAAACAGTTATACGCATGATGAACTCTGACCTTTGACCCTGACAGAGGTGAGCTGAGTGTGTTTGTGGTGTTTGCTGTCTGACAGCTGATGTGTCACAGACCGAGTGTCACCATCTTTTCCTTTAATAGGCATAATTCACTCGCTCGCCCTCTCTCTCTCGCCCTCTTTCTCTCTCTCTCTCTCTCTCCGGCTCCGTTACGCTCGCTGACTCTCGTCTTCACTTCAGTTTGTCGGTCGGGCTGCAGGTTCTGGTCTTCATGGGTCTGACTGTTTGCACAGAGTCCTCATGGTCCTTCTTAGCGCCTCTTTCCTCCTCTGGTATGGGAAACTGCTTCGACTGGCCTCTCCGAGCGGTAGGCTTTGTTTCATTCAGCGTCTTTTTTTCTCACTTTGCAGAGTTGCATTTTTGTTCTCACAGTCACGTTTACGTCGGTGAAGTCAGGCAACATGTTGCACGAAGCAGAGAGAAGATTCAGGAACATTTAACTGCAACAATGAGTCCATTAGTGAGTCCAAATATTCAGATGTGAATGTGACATGTGACAGAGTCTCTTCAGTCTGAGGACGTCACCTCGAGCTGCAGTCAGCACTTTCTGATCTATGTTTCACTGTTTGGAGCATTAGCTTCAATATCAGAGTTTCTGTTGGACAATCATGTGTCAGCTAACAAACTGAGCTAACATTAGCTAACAAACTGAGCTAACATTGGCTAATAAACTGAGCTAACATTGGCTAACAAACTGAGCTAACATTAACTAACAAACTGAGCTAACATTGGCTAACAGACTGAGCTAACATTAGCTAACAAACTGAGCTAACATTAGCTAACAGCAGCTAACAAACTGAGCTAAAATTAGCTAACAAACTGAGCTAAACATTAGCTGACAAACTGAGCTAACAGCAGCTAACAAACTGAGCTAACATTAGCTAACAGCAGCTACCAAATTCAGATAGCATTAGCTAACAAATTGTGCTAACATTCTCTAAACAGAGCACCCTAAATCTGGACCATGCTGGACCTTTAATATTATGGGTGTATCTCTGAGGATGTCACCTTTTTTGGACTCATCAGTAATGAAAATAATCATGTTCATAAAACAGTCAAAAATCAGCACGTGTCATGATCACGACATGTTAGATTAACGGTGTCATCACACATGTAGCCTGTTTAGCGCTTCAGCTCGTCTTTTCTCTGCTGCTGAGTGTGTTTACTGTTCCTGTGACAGTGTATAGCTGTGAGGTGCCAGTCGCTACAACGTGGAGAGTAAACTGTTATGAGCGATGAGTGGAAAGTTGGCAACACGCCGCTTTATTGATGCATTACCGTTCTGTCACGCTCACGTACACGTCTGAGCGTCTGAAGGGGAAACAGACCATTTCTTCTCTTTGAAGCAACAAACCAAACAGCAGTTAGCAAACTGAGCTAACAGCAGCTAACAAACTGAGCTAACAGCGGCTAACAAACTGAGCTAACAAACTGAGCTAACAACAGCTAACAAACTGAGCTAACAGCAGCTAACAAACTGAGCTAAAAAAAACTGAGCTAACAACAGCTAACAAACTGAGCAAACAGCAGCTAAAAAGCTAAGCTAACTTTAGCTAACAGCAACTAACATATTGACCTAATATTAGCTAACAAACTGGGCTAACATTAGCTAACAGCAGCTAACAGATGGCGGTAACAATAGCTAACAAACTGAGCTAACATTAGTTGACAGCACCATTCATCACCTCAGTGTAGCATCAACATGATTTAGCGTCTGTCAGGCTGTGGTAGAAAAGTTGCTGTAAAAGTTGCCTGTTGCCCGTCCACATTGCCTTCACTGTCTCTTGTCTTGCGCCTCCTCTGAAAGATGCTGCAGGATGCTGAGAGGAGGCTCAGAGCGGTGCTGTCCTGTGAGGAGCTGGGCCGGGCCGGGTATCTCGGTCCTTATCAGGAGTCCATAGTCTCCATGACGCAGAACTGCGTCCTGGTGAGCTCCATGCTGGGACAAACCTGTGTCTTCCTGAGCAAAGGCATGGCCACGTGCAGGCAGGCTGTACGTAAGTCTGGACACCTCCACCTTCACCTACATCTGTGTGTTTATGATGGAGCTGCTGCTCAGCTGTTCACACTCTAATGAGCCTCCAACATATTGACTGTCCTGCTGCTGCCGCTGATCAGGCAGCTGATGACGAGCTAATGAATACAACAACATCCTGTTTATATATCAATTCACAACATACAGACAGACTGTCTAAAACTGGACGTAGTCTCTGTGACGTCCCCGCAGACTGTCTAAAACTGGACGTAGTCTCTGTGACGTCCATGCAGACTGTCTAAAACCTGGATGTAGTCTCTGTGACGTCCCCGCAGTCTGTCTAAAACCTGGAGGTAGTCTCTGTGACGTCCCCGCAGACTGTCTAAAACCTGGATGTAGTCTCTGTGACGTCCCCGCAGACTGTCTAAAACCTGGACGTAGTCTCTGTGACGTCCCCGCAGACTGTCTAAAACCTGGAGGTAGTCTCTGTGATGTCCCCGCAGACTGTCCTGCCTCCACTGAGCTCTTAATCCTGCATAACTTTAAGCCTTAATATAATGTGAACAGGTGAGTTGTATATAAATTCACCCTCAGTACAGTTGTCATGAACGGGGAAATTAGCTATAGAGACCAAAACTGTTTTTTGTACCAGGCTGTAAACATGTTTATTTCTGCTGTGAAGTTGGACATTTGAACATGGGGACTTATGGAGACTGACTCACTTCTGGAACCAGCCTCAGCCTTGGTGGTTGACGGACAGTCTCAGGTGCTGTTGTTGTGGTCAAATGGACTTGTGTGTCTCCTGTCAGCGGTTCCGGTCCGACAGATCTTCGGGCCTGACGTCAGCGCTCAGTGTTGTGTTTAGACTTCACTCTGCTCCTGCTGTTAGCCCCTGAGGCTTCTGGGATATGTCTGCCTCTCGCTCTGCCCTTTAAAGGTTGCATCCTTCGTAAGCGAGCGTCACATTCTTCTGTGGACTCGGAGGTTCTGGTTCCCGGTTGTGCCTGATAGGAATCAACTTATTTATGTTGGGAGGTTCTGTCATCGTGATGTGAGGGAGTCTCAGTCGGCTCAGTGTGTTACTGTTCCTGTTATGGAGAAGGTCGCTGGTTCAGGTTTGAGCATCATTCGAGCGCTGTCAGTGGTATGTTTGTGTGTTTGAATGTCTGTGTGTCTGTCACTAAGATGTGTGTTTGTTTCTGTACTGACTGATGACTACATGTTGTTTGTTAACAGGACAGAGAGCTGAGGCCAGAAGAGATGGACGGTAAGATGCTAACATGCTGCTATAATCTGTACTGTCTTCATGTTAGCATGCTAACATTTGGTAACTAGCATTAAACACAAAGTACAGCTGAGTGTCTTCTTGTGTTTTTCTGGTATTTAGACCAAAGTATGAGACAACCTAGCATCACAGTGGCTAGCATGGCTAACACATTTGTGCATTAATTAAAAAAGTTTTCTCCAATGTTAGCATGGAGCTGTTTTCCTACTGGGTTTGGCTCCTGGCATCCCGGGTTGAGTCAGTTCAGTTAGCTACACAGCTGACCGAGCTAACCACAGTTAGCGCTTCACTACTTAGCAATGTTTACCTCAAGTAATGGTAGCTAATGTTAGCAGTGAGTTGGCTTTGAGGTAAAATGTAATGTAAAAAATAATATAATAATATTATAATGTAATGTAATTAAGTTCATAAGATTAACTAATGTTAGCGTTACATCCAAGCTAACTAAAATGTTGTTAGCTTGGATGTTAGCAGTTAGCTACATTAGCAATATATCAAAACTAGCTATATCTACAACATTAGCTTATATTATCAGTTACCTATGTTAGCCTTATCCCAAAACTAGCGAGGTCCATAACATTAACTTATGTTAGCAGTTAGTTACATTAGCACAAGCTCCAAATCAACTGGATCCTCTGTGTTAGCTGTATTAGCTTTGTTATATTAGCTTTAGCTCTCCTGCTACTTATCAATGTTATTCCCTGTTGGTCTCAGAGATTGAGCTCCAGCCCGGTCCGGTTAGCAGCAGTTAATTAGCACGTGGTTAGGCTAAAGCTATCTGTCGGTAATCGTTGATGTTGTTGCTCGTTAGAGTTGCGGGACGCTTTCAAAGAGTTCGACAAAGACAAGGATGGCTTCATCAGCTGTAAAGACCTCGGGAACTGCATGAGGACGATGGGATACATGCCCACTGAGATGGAGCTGATTGAGCTGAGCCAGCAGATCAACATGAACTGTAAGGACATCTCACGTCTCTGTGTCCACGTCTCTGAATCCTGTCTGAGTGCTGTCCTCTGTCTCTCTGTCTTCAGTGGGAGGTCACGTTGACTTTGAGGACTTTGTCGAGTTGATGGGCCCGAAACTTCTCGCAGAAACCGCAGACATGATCGGAATCAAAGAGCTAAAGGAGGCGTTCAGAGAGGTGAGGCTGGACTCAAACGTAGAAACTCCGTCACTGATTTCTGGTTTTAACGCCGTCCCTCTGTTTCCTGTCCACAGTTTGACACTAATGGAGATGGAGCCATCAGCACGTCGGAGCTCCGAGACGCCATGAGGAAGCTGTTGGGTCAACAGGTAAGACTTTGTATCAGACATGACGGAGCGAGCTGTGAACTATTCTCACCAACCTGTCTGTCCCCAGGTGGGTCTGAAGGAAGTGGAAGACATCTTGAGGGACGTTGACCTGAACGGTGACGGGCTCGTCGACTTTGAAGGTAACATATAAACTCAAGACGTTAGCATCCTGCTGCGCATGCTAACGTCTGGCCAAGAATGAAATTACATTTAAAACAACTGACGCCGCACAGCTAACTAGCCAACCACAACTTAGCTTGGGTTACGGTTAGCTAGTTAGCCCCTGCTTTGTGTTGCTCTTGGCTAGTAGAAACCAGTCGTTAGCTTACCTTTGGTTTGTCATTTACTGTTGGCTAAACAGTTAGCTGGTGAAATAATATGACCAACTATAAATCAGATATTTGTTCAGATGGTATTTTTCTAGCAATTAGTTAGCAAGCAAGCTGCAACCCAACTAGCCAGCCGACAAAGTAACCTACAAATGGCAGAAGACAGATCAGCCCCAGATGTTTGGTGGTATCAGCTGATATTTTCCACCCAAGACTGTATTTTGCTACATAAGCTAGCTCGAAATTCATTCACGTTAGCAAGCGAGCTAACGTTATCCAATGGCACAATGAAGTTAGGACGCTCTATTTCTACGCTAATGTTTGCCAACAAAAGCCACAATGTTTCGGGTGCTTTGCTCTACTTTGTCTTGGACTCAGTGTTGTAGTAAGTGCAGATTGTTTACATTAGCTGTGTCCATTTTAAGCTAACGTTAGCTGACGTTGACACTGTAGGGAAGTGGAGAGAGAAGCCAGGAGTGTTTTACAACCAGGACATTTCTTACTGACAGTCTCTTTTGGTCTCTTTTCACAGAGTTCGTGCGGATGATGTCTCGCTAAGCTCGTGAACTGAGCGGTCCTGAATGTGAAGCTGAAGTCCTTCTCCATGCTTGACTGAAGTACAAACAGGAGGACGTCCTAAAGATCTCTGAGCCACCTGAATCTGAACGACACTGGAATCTAAAAACTCCTTGAATGTTTCGGAGGAGTCACCTCACTCTTTAAGTGTTCTTCCTGAAAACGCCTCCAGTTCAGACTGAAGGCAGAATTCGCTGTAGCCTAGCTGATGATTGTCCAACTTATGTTTTTGCACTTTAATTCTCACTTAATAACTTCCTGTCGCTGGTGTCTTGTCTCATCCTGTACATGGTAAATATAAATATATACACAGTAAGAGTCAGAGGTTTGGACACAACTTCTCATTCAGTGTTTTTTCTTTGTTTTTATGGACCTTCATGGTCTGATAACTGCAAAGGAACCATGAGTTCTGGTTCAGACCGTGGTGTTCGTGAGCAGATGGTATCTACATGTGTGGTTCCCACGTGAAGCCCTTGCAGTCGTCCATCCATCTTCCTCCTCTTATCCAGTGAAAATGGCAGCAGGTTCATCAGGTCGTTCCAGGCATCCTTCTCTTCAGCAACATTCCAGCTCCTCCTGGAGGCTAAATGGGCTCTGTAGTTCCTCCAGGAGGTTCTAGGTCTGGTCCCGGGGGTAAACCAGTTGGACCTGCTTGGAACACTTCCAAAGGAAGGTACCCAGGGGGCATCTTACCCACCTCAGCTGGCTCCTTTCCGCTCGACTCCGAGCTCCTTGTTCTATCGTAATTGTTGAAGCTCATCCGAAGCCACAGTCTCATTCTTTCAGTCACTACTCATGCTCATGACCAGAGGTGAACATAGATGGACCACAACAGTCCAGTTCCCTGTCAGCAGTACTGCAGACGCTGGACCAACAACAAGGTCACGAGATGTTTGATCTCCTTCGCTCAGGGCAGCAACTTGCTCCAACCTGGAGGGAGAATCCAGAATCGTCCAGCTGATTTTGGGATGAGTTGGATCGCAGCACGTCTGGGAAGTCTTCAAGACTGTTGGAAAACCATTCGAGGTGACGACCTCGTGAAGATGATGTGAAGAGTGTTCAGAGTTCCACGTGTTCCTTCATAGTTTTGAAAACAGAAAGCTCTGAGCGAGCAGGTGTGTCCAGTCTCTGACTGTGCTGTAGGTGTCTCGCCTCGACAGACGTCGGGATGAACCGATGTAAGAAGTCCGTGCAGTGTTGACTCTTTGGTCTGTTGTATTAGAAAAGTGTTTGTGGGTCGTCCTCTGTGTGACCTTGGTGCTCCACCAGGAAGCCGTGTGGCAATGTAACACCTGTGTCGTACCTGTGTGACCATCTGTGCTTCTTCACTGTGCCTGTCTGGTCCGATTAGAGAGTCGCTGTCTGACGGCTACACGCAGCGAAGCAGCAGATCTGTAACGAGAGGCTGAGACACGCCTCGTACACGGCGTCACAGGTTCAAGTCCCCACGACGACCTACATGAGGTGTAGCTGCAGCTGATGTGTTGTGTCGTCCTGTGCTGTGTCGGTGTCACCATGACTGTAACGTTCCACACGTCTGTCTGTCTGAGATCTTTATGCATGCCAAAGAGACATTCATCAAACATACAGAAAGTATGCACATTTGCATTTTTGTCAACAACAACAACAACAAATATTTCGCCAAGTGTAGAAAAATAAAAAGCTGTTTACATTTGAGCCGTGCATTAATCTTTAATGTCTTCATGTCAGGACGCACACTGCAGGATGAGATCTATTATTCATACATCATACATCAGCTGACTGAGTTCATGTACCAGCTGCAGTTATTATAGTTTGTTTACAGTGCTGACCAATCAGCTGATGAAGAAACTGAATATTACAGGAAATACAGAACTTATCTGAAGTTACATCCTGTGACGTCACAGTTTGTTTTCATTTGAAATATTGTGTTTTACAATGTGACATTAGTTTGTACAGGGAGGTCACAGCCCTTCATAAAAAATACAAAACATTCACGAATAAATAAAAATATAATACAGTTACTAATACACAGAGACATGACATGATTTATAATATATATATATATATATACACTAACATTTGTACACAGGGTAAAGAGTAGGTTGTGTATGAGTGATGATATTTACATATTCAATATTAAATAATATAACTTACAAACATATTTAAATGAACAGTCAACATAAACTGAAACTTCATCAGAGTCAAAGAAACAATAATGAACAGGAAGTGAATAAATAAACAAATAAATAGAATTAACAGGAGACAGTCGTGACGTGGTTTAACATGTTTATTTGATTTGATTTCAAAGTGTTAAAATAATGTCAAACATTATAAAAACATTATAAAAACATTTGAACGGCCCCATTCGGCTTCCGTATGTTCGCCTTTAGTTTGAGGACAGAGGCTCTTACTGCGCATGTTCACCGCCATCACGCACCTGTCAGGCGGGAGACAGGGGGCTGCTGTTACCATAGCAACTATCTCCATTCATTCCTTTCTGGAGCGTACCGTGTGCGCGCTGCGTTGGACTCTCCTGATTGGACAAGGCTAGTCAGGACCAAACCATAGCGGAAAGAGGGGGGTGAAGTTTTCTTTAAAGAGCACGCGCAGCCTCGTATTACTCTGTATTTAAAATCTAAATATTTATATCGCTTTGAATGTGAATGTAGGAGAAATAAAACGTGTGATTTTGGCTGGCAGTGTTAGAATAACGTGTGGATGTTTGATCCGGTCGTTACACACACCCTCTTCACGTTTGGAGCGGCCAAACTTCAGCAAACTAAGTCAAGTTAGCTTTTAGCGTTAGCATTTTAGCGTTTACGTATCAACGTGTTTAGTTGTTGATTATTAACGTTAAAGCAGGCGGTGTGTGCGCGAGCTGAGCCTGAGCGCCTGACAGGCTGCACTCAGGGCGGCAGAGGCCCACAGGCTGACCTGACGTGTTAAAAAGTCACGAGGCTTCAGCGGAACCGCCAATCAGCGCTCAATAACACGATCCGATACATGATCGATAATCATCTATATATTTACTGAATGTTACAATAAAGCGGCGTTTGATTGGTTTATGATGTGAAACGTTGCTTAAACGCTGAGGGAACGTTACAAACAGGAGGAGGGCTGTGATTAGAGTACTAGTGATGGGAAGTTCAGTTCTTTTTAAGGAGTCAGATCATTTGAGTCTGCTCACCAAGAACATGAAGAGGCGACTCACCTCTTCATGTTACCACGTATACCTCCAATAATTCAGCTGATTTAACTTATGATTTATAATTGTACATTATTCAATACATCCTTTGTACTGAAGTATTCAAAAATGAAAAATTACTTCTTCTAATACCAATAAATTGCCTTTGGTGGTGCGATCCTTGTCTATCCTCACGTGACTGGTTGCACAGACATGCATGTAGTGACATTCAGTCAGCACCCGTAGTGCACTGTATTACTTAACAATTAAAAAAATAAAAGATAAATAAATTTAAAAAAATAATAATAAACATAAAATAATAAATAACAGGTCACAGACGTGAGCCAGGTCCGATCATTCACCTAAAGAGCTCTTTGAACCGGCTAGTGGTGTGTCGTTCATGAACATATTGTTCAATTTGAACTAATCTTTTATATAACTCAAAGCAGTACGTCCCCTCAAGCAGGCAGCTCAGCACAGGCCTGTGTGATGAGCTGCACACACAGTGGTTCTTTCAGATCAGTCTTTTGTTCATTTGTCACGCATACAGATGTTTAGCACTGGTTAACTACTTAACACAGTTATATATTTATCTTCCATGCAAATTTTTGATTACCCCGCTCATATTTAAATCCTATGCAAATGTTTAATCTCTCTGTCCGTATTTAAATTTAGATCCATCTCAGGTTCATTTTAATAAATGGTTACTGTGTTGTAAGTTCATTCTAATGTGTGTTCAATATATGTTTGAATGCTGCTACTAAAGTAAGTAAGATAAAGTATCTATTTTCCTTGGGGATCAATAAAGTATCTATCTATCTATCTATCTATCTATCTATCTATCTATCTATCTATCTATCTATCTATCTATCTATCTATCTATACATTGTGCAGCAGAGGGTCACAGTGCTGCACTAGTGAATGAACGAAATGACTCAAAGAAAAAGATTCGTCCAATTCACCATCCGAGAGTAAGTGATCCGATTCAGTGAAAAGACTCGGACTTCCCAGCAGTGGAACCGGCTCGTTCACATCTCTACAGTAGCTGTCAGTCATCGGTCACAGGAAGTCTAACGTTAGCTTCGCTGTTCCGCCTTCTGCTGACTGCCAGGCGGCCGCTGGAGCTGGACCCGGAGCCGGAGCTGGAGCTAATGCTGAACCATTGAATGAAAAGTCAGCGCAGCAGCGGGCTGTAGCCGAGCAGCCACCGGCCTCCGACACACCGACATTATCTGCACTCTGTCCCCGTGCTGTGGACGCCTGGTGCCCGGCAGAAGCGAGCTCACTCAGGCCGGCTGAAGACATTCGTGGACGGGGGGAAGGTAGAGACGCTCACCGGGTATTTCTGGTTAGACAGGTAGCTAACGTTAGCTAGCCTGGCTGCTAATTTCTGGATGTAATTAAGTATTTGGTTGATTAGTACACTCAGATAATGGGGTTAATGTGTGCGGGGTGCTTGTGTGCGGGTTCACGCTCACACTCCGGGTCTCTGTGCGCCACAGCCGGTGTCGGTGCTGTTAGCGCGGTGCTAACTCCCCCTATCAGGTTGCATGTCTTAGCCGCTCCGCGCTAGCTAACCATATGTGGAGCTTCCGTACAGATACCGACTGTGTGTGTGTGTCTGTGTCCGTGTGTGTGCGTCCAGGACCGGGCTGTGTGTGTGGCGATGCAGCGGGTCACGGCGCAGCTCGTCGTCGGGCTCCTCGCAGCGCTGCTGGCGGTGCGGTGCTGCAGGGCGGACGGCGGCGGCGGCCCGAGCCTCTCTGAGCGGGTGATCTGGGCTGTGAACGCCGGCGGGGACACACATGTGGACGTGCACGGCATTCACTTCAAGAAGGACCCGCTGGAGGGGAAGGTCGGCAAAGGTAAGCGAGCCCAGGCTGTTAGAGCACCTGTGTGTGTGTGTGTGTGTGTGTGTGTGTGTGTGTGTGTGTGCACCTGTAAAGGTGTGACATTGTGAAGGTTTCTCTGCACGGTCCGGAAGTCACCACAAACTAATGAGGAGTCAGCACAGAGCAACTCCGCCCCCTCTGCATGCACAGGAAGCAGCTGATGATATGATCTGAGCACTTCCTGGCTCCAGTTATGACACACTGATACTGTGTGTGTGTGTGTGTGTGTGTGTGTGTGTGTGTGTGACAGGAGCACACTGTATCATTACACTGAGTGCAGGGAAAGGTCACGGCTCGCTGCGCTGCTGAACCTTCATAAGTCACGTAGCCGTTCACTTAGCATTTTGCTAGTGGTTATGTTAGCGAGCGAGCCAAAGGAAGTCTGTCATTAGTGGATGCTATCCACGCTACACTGTCCTTTGATATGTTAAGGTTACAGTTAGCTAGTTGCTAGTACCTACGAGCTACGGTTAGCTAGTTAGCCCCTGCTTTGCATTGTGTTTGGCTAGTAGTAAGCAGCTGTTAGCTCACCTGTGACATCATTGACTGTTAGCTGGTGAGATAATTTGGTAACCCGTAAACAAACAATACATCCACACAGATAGCATTTTGCTAGCAGTTACGTTAGCGAGCAAGCAAGCTAAGATTAGCTCAAACAGCAGCAGTTTGGAGCCCTGAAGGTGTGAAGGCAGTACTCAGGTACGTTAGGGTTACAGTTAGCTAGTTGCTAGTAACTACCAGCTAACCGAAGCTCAGCTTGGGTTACGGTTAGCTAGTTAGCCCCTGCTTTGCATTCCTCTTGGCTAGTAGAAAGCAGCCCTTAGCTCACCTGTGACAACATTTGCTGTTAGCTAAAAAGTTAGCTGGTGGTCGAAACCTGCTAACGTTATCCAACAAAGGCCACTATGATATTAGCACACTCTGTTTTGAAGCTAACATTACCTGAAGCTAATGTTAGCTTGGGTCTCTCAGCATCAGATTACGGGATGCGCCTGCCGATCCTGCGCTCCAGCCCAGAGGATCAGATCCTGTACCAGACGGAGCGCTACAACGAGGACACGTTCGGGTACGACATCCCGATCCGGGACGAGGGAGACTACATCCTGGTGATGAAGTACGCTGAGGTTTACTTCGCCCAGTCGCAGCAGAAGGTGAGGCGCGGGTGTTCAGGTGTGAGGAGGCGTCGGTGCTGGCTGTCAGTCATGACTCACCTGTGAGCGTGTTGTTGTGTTCAGGTGTTCGACGTCCGCCTGAACGGACACGTGGTGGTGAAGGACCTGGACATCTTCGACCGTGTGGGTCACAGCACCGCCCACGACGAGACTGTTGCCTTCTCCATCAGGCGCGGCAAGCTGAGCGTGCAGGGTGAGGTGTCCACCTTCAACGGCAAGCTGACCGTAGAGTTCGTCAAGGTGAGACATCAGCTCTGTGACTTTAATTCAGCCAATCACAGTCAGCCTGGTGAAATTCTGCCCAGCAACAAGCTGCTGTTGTTTGTTGCTCTGCTCTGATTGGAGCCAACTGACACTGCTGAGAAAGAGAAAGCCTTGAAAGTAACCGTCAAACAACAGACAACTGTTAGCAAACCGTAGGTCGTATCAATGAACAAACGTGATTATCATCGTCCTGAAGTCTTCCTGAACGTCTACATGTAGAATTTGTGTGGATGAAGTCAAAAATATGTCCTCTAGAGTGAGGTACATAACTGGTACGTCTACCTTGGTCTGCTCTCTGTTAACATGGGAGTGAATGGGGCAGTTGGTGTGTGAGTGTGGTGTGTGTGTGTGATCCTGACACATCTGAGCTCACAGAGCCAAAACTAAAAGTCTGACAGCTTCAGCAGTAACATGTGAGCGAGCAGCAGAACATTTCCAACAGTTTGATGTTCACATTATTTCTGTGGAGTCAAGTTTGTGCCGCTGAGAGCAGTTTGAATACGTTTTATTGGACAGATTTTTCCCTCTCCACTCAGCGGTCATGTGACTCACTCTGACATTCCGTCCATAAGCAGCCATGTTACATTTTCCCGCTCTTTTGGGGGGCCGAAGTCATCGCATTAGCTACGACCGTTAGCCTGACGGCTCGGAATCACGTGACGTTAGCGTGTTTAAAGTCATGTGATGCGTTTGTCTGTTTCAGGGTTACTATGACAACCCCAAAGTGTGCGCTCTGTACGTCATGAAGGGGACGCTGGAAGGTGAGTCCTGACGCTGTTAGCATGTAGCATGTAGCTGATGTAGCCGATGCTAACCTTCTTTCTCCTGTCGTGGACAGATGTGCCCAAACTGCAGCCTCACCCTGGCCTGGAGAAACACGAGGAAGACGACGAGGACGAGGAGGAGACGGAGGGCGGCGAGGATGGCGGGAAGAAAAAAGTCCCAGCGGGGTCGAAGTTGCAGGTCCGGTCCGGCCCGCGGACGCCTAACCCGTACGCTGCCGACAACAGCAGCCTCATGTTCCCAATCCTGGTGGCGTTCGGCGTGTTCATCCCGACGCTCTTCTGCCTCTGTCGGCTGTGAGCGGGCGGCGGAGGCGGGCGGAGACGGCGTCCGGCGGACGCAAGACTATGAAGGCGGAGGGGGCGGGGTCAGGGGGCAGGGTTAAGGTGACATCAGCACAGGTAAAACAAACACAGAGGACAAAAAAAAAGACGACTGAGGACAAAAACTTTTGAAGCGAACGCCACCGTCTGATTAGAGGAGGAGGTGCGCTTGTTTTGTGAATGTTTCCACCCCTGCTGAGCGGATCTTCACGGTTTGAAGCCACATTTCAGCAGCTAACGGGGACGCTCGGTCTGAGCCCGCCCTGACGGGGTTTTATTGTTTTGTACCGGGCGTAGCGAGGAGGTGGAGGAAGGCCTCACACGGTGCTGCTTATAAAGTGGTTGCATAGATCGAAGCCGCGAGTGACGGTCGGTGGAAACACAGTTGCCATTTTTTCTTCAACTTTTTATTTTTGTGTCTTTCCTTCGTTGACGTGCCATCATCATCATCATCATCATTTATGCCATGAACTGTTGGATTGTTTGCTCTCTGCTGTCTACTCGCCTTTTACGTAAACAATGCTTGTTCAATGCACCTGATGCCTAATGTTAGCAAATTGCTAGCTAACTAGCTAGCTAGTGCTATGACAGCTGACTAATGGTTAGTGGAAATTGGCCGGCTAGTTACATCTGATAGACGACGTTACCATACGCTAGCTAAATAGCTAGCTAAAACTCTTCATGCTAGCTAAAGATTGATGTTAACTACTTAGCTAGTAAGCTAGTGTTTTGCTAACATTAGCTATTTACATCCTCTGCATAGCTAATATCAGCAAAGCGCTAAGACTTGATTTAGTGTTCTGCCAACATTAGCTGTCAGCTAGCTACCATTGAGCTAACTAATTATGCCTGATA
This sequence comes from Protonibea diacanthus, assembly GCA_028641955.1. Lineage (NCBI taxonomy): Eukaryota > Metazoa > Chordata > Actinopteri > Sciaenidae > Protonibea > Protonibea diacanthus. The sequence continues at coordinate 26,011,555 of CM053985.1, forward strand.
GCTAAATCTCTTGATGCATAACTAAAGATTGGTGTAATTTAACTGGCTAGCTAAAGCTATGTGTGAATTGGCTGGCTAACCTAGCATTTTGCTAACAATATCAAATGTGACTAGCTAATCTACATCAGTTGATAGTGAGCTATTTACATCTGGTGGCTAGCTGCTGTAAATTAGCTACCTAATTAGCTAGTGTTTTTGATTTAAAAAAATAGCAATCAGATGTAACTAGCATCATTGATGTAGATTAGCAAATTGCTAACTAATTATCAGTTGTTATTTAGCTTAACTAGCTAGCTAATATACAGCAATTCTTAACTAGCTTGTAACATCTGGTAGCTAATGTTAGCAAAACGTTAACTAATGGTTGATATAAATTATCTAGCGTTTAGCTAGCATAACCTGTCAGATGTAACTAGCCGGCTAATCACCGTCATCAGTTAGCTGTGGGTTGTTTAATGCACAAACAGACATCTCTGGTGTCGTTTGATCGGATCTTCTTCGTTTTGTTTTTTGTTTTCGTCTTGTTACAAAGTGAGAATGTTGAAACGTTAGCGAGCAGCAAAGTTTACGCTGTGAAACGCTCGGGTGACTCTCGCTCGTTCATCGTTTGCACGCTGCCTTTTTTATTTCACCAAAGAATGTTTTTGTTTGTTTGTTAGCAGAAGAGAGCCTGTTTGATTTGACAAAAACACACCTGACCTCTCCAGAGCCCCGCCCCCTTTTGCCTCGTTGAGCAAAGTCAATTTCCTCCGTTCCTGTATGTAAATATGCTATGTGTTAGCTTACGACTATAGGCACATCTTAAGTTGGCTAATGTTAGCAAAAGTGCTAGTTTGATAACTAGTTATATCTGATAGCTAATGTGAGCTAAATGCTAGGTAATTTACACCAGATGACATGGCTACCATTTCGCTAACATTAGCTTTAACTCTCTTCAGAATATTATCGACGAGCTAACGTAGCATATCTACGTACCGGAAAGGAGGCAGTTGACTTTCCTCAACTGTGATTGGAGCACGGAGGCAAAGGGGGGCGGGGCTTAAGAGGGTTGAGTTTAGTTCTGGAATAAGACTGGAGGACATTTTGTTTGTTTGTTTGTCTGATGAGCCGTTAGCGTTGCGCTGTCCTCCATTTTTTGAATCTGGTCCTCAAAGTTCATCCAGAGAGACGAGAAAGCACAAACAATCAAATGTTTACTGAGTCTGTCGTCTCGTAACGTGGACCGAACCATTTCTGTTCATTCAATGTCAACTTTCAGTGCAATTAAGCTAAGCTAAAATTTACCTTTGAGTTAGCAATCCTTGTCAACTAATAACTAAAATGGCTAGCTAGCATCTATCAGATGTAACTAGCTAGATAATCTACATCAATTGATAGTTTGCTAGCTAAAACTCCTAATGCTAATTAAAGATTGGTTTAAATTAAGTAGTTTTAAACATGAATTGCTAATGAGCTATTTACATCTCATGGCTGATGCTAGCAAAATGCTAGCTGAGGATTAGCTAACTAGCTAGTTGTTCTGTCAGCTCCCTGAAGTGCTTCGCTGAACTCTTGAGGATGATTTTGTAACTTTGCCTGTCTCACTGATGCGTCTTAAACGTCACATGACCTCCCTGAACAGTGCTGCCATCGCCAAAAAAATGCAGCACTACGAAACAAACGTAACAATTCAGGCGGCGTGGGTCGCTCCTCGATTCTCCTTCCTGTTTCCTGTTGGGGCGAGGATCTTCAGTCGGTCGATCAGTCGGTGTTTTTTTGTTGTTTGTTTATTTAAGAGATTTCCTCTGAAGATTTAACTGAGCACCAAAGTCACCGTGTTCTGATCCGAGCTGCGTCTGTATATAACGGTACAAAGATCGCACTTTTTAGCGTGTGACCACCTTTCTTTGTTTGTTTGTTTTGTTTTTTTGCGTTGTAGCCGAGGTGTTCGGGGTTTTTTGTTTTATTAATTTTTCTCCTGAGGAAGTGGCCTTTTCTTCTTCTGGGGGACGAACGGTTTGTTGGTACAGAGTTTAAAATAAAATAAATAAATTTAATGTGCGGTTATATATAATAATTATAATATACATCAGTCCTTAGTTAGCTAGCTGCCTACATCTGATGGCTAATGTAAGCTACATTAGCCATCAGATGTAAGCAGCTAGCAAAGCTACATCAATTGATAGTAAGCTATCTCATAGATAATATTAGAAACAGGCTATCTATCGATTTTTGTAGCTTAGCTAGTGACTACTAGCTAACTTGATGGTCGCTAATGTTAGCAAAATGCTAACTAATGACTGATGTAAATTAGCCAACTAGCATTTTGTTAACGTCCATCAGATGTAACTTCATCAAAAGTTAGCAAGCTGGTTACATCTGTATGTTAACGTTAGCAAAATGCTAACTTGCGTAATGAATTAAATTAAAGGGGCGGTTTGATGAACTGATGAATAAATGAGATTATATCTGAACATGTGGGATCTTCCAGTTTATTCTATCTAATTTAAATCAGTTGATCTGGATTATTTTATGATCTGTTTGAACTTTTTGTCCTCAGGATCTTTGTTTTCTTTTCATGTTTTATTGGTGTGACATTTTGCACTGCCTCGTGTATTTTAAATCATTTTGTTTGTGTGTTTTGTCTTTGTTGCCTTGAATTATTGAATACATCATGCTTTACATCACTCGCCTTGAAGTCGCTCTTTTGTTTGTTGTTTGGTTCAGAGCGAGTTTTTCATTCCACACAAACGTATCCGGAGTTGAACCTCCAGTCCGTCGCTAAGCTCAACATTTCTCAGAGCTAAAGTCACGTATTGCGTTAGCTGATGATAGCTAAATGCTAGCCAACTAATATACAATTGTAAAGTATCTAGTTAGTTAGCTAACATTTTTGCCAACATTAGTTATCAGATGTAACCTCTAGCTAATCAGTACATCAGTCTTAGCAGTCGTAGCTAATTAGCTAACTAAAGCTATTAAGGCTAACTAATGATTGATGTAGTTTGGCTACCTAGTTACTGGTTACCAATGCTAACAATATCAGATGTAACTAGCTAATCTATAACAACTAATAGCTAATGTTAACAAAGTGTTAGCTAAAGCTATTAAGCCTAACTAATGAAATTAAAATAAAGTAGTTAGCTAGTGTTTTGCTAACATTAGCTATCATGTGTAACTAGCTAGCTAATCTGTGTCAGACGATAGTGAGCTAGTTACATCTGATAAGTCGACCTTTGTGTTTTTAGCCCGTTTTTCAGGCCCGTTTCAGTCCAAACGTTTTCCCGCTGAATGAACCGGAGTGGAATGAAGATCTGCTCTGTTTTTTCTGTTCACGTGAGAACCAAAGAAACGTCGTCATTTCATCTCTTAAAAACGTGCCGCTAAGACAGGTTCTTCATCTCATTTGTCCCGTCATCACCACTAATTCTCCCCGGTCCCAATGCTAATCTGGTAGTTAATGTTAGCCAGATGCTAGCTAACTAAAGCTGCTATTGTTAACTAACGATTTACGTAAATTGGCTGGCCAGGTACCTAATGCCAGGTAGCATTTAATTAGCCAGCTAATTTAATCAATCATTTGTTAAGTTAACATTTTGTAAACATTGGTTGCCAAATGTAACAAGCTGGCTAACGATTGATGTAGATCAGCTAGCTAGTAAGCTAGCATTTTGCTAACAAATCAGATGTACCTGGTTAGCTAATTTATATCAATTAATGGCTAGTTAACATCTTATAGCTAATGTTAGAAAAACACTAGCTAGCTACAATGCTAACTAAAGATTGATGTAAATTACCTAGCTTGTTAGCTCGTGCTTTGCTAACTTTAACTACCAGCTAGCTAGCTAATCTAGATCAGTTACAAACACATCACGTCCCGTCATCACCACTAATTAATCCCCAATCTCATCGTAAAAAGTCGTTTTAATTGTAATTAATGTTCGTTTGTTTCAGATTTTCAGCATGTTGCTCTTTTCTTTTTATTTTGTTTCACAGCAACTGTGATGAATTTTAAACTGAGACAAATTTGAACAGCTAAAACACACACACAAACTAGTGGCGAGGTCCGCCACCGATCACGCAGTGCGAGTGTGTGCTACTGTACAGATGGTAAACATGTCTCCTGTGAGGCGGCAGGACGTCCTGACGTGGGAAATATCTGCTGATAAACGCTGTCTCTTTTTAATAAATGTGCTATTTTATCAGAACAAGTCTGTTTGTCGTCACTGAGTCAGTTTAATCGTAACTTTATTTAAATGTCTGAAAAAACCTCCTGAGAAGTGACACTTACCAACCAATAGCTACCAATAGTTAGCTGAACACTACATTAATCATAGTTAACTAGTTACATCTGCTAACTAGCCAATAGCATTAAGAGTTGTAGCTAGCATTTTACTAGCATTACCTATCAGATTTAACTAGCTAGTGAGTTTTCAATCAGTTGGCTATTTACATCTGAGAGCTAATGCTAGTAAAACGCTAGCTACAACTCTTAATGCTGTTGGCTAGTTAGCATCTTGCTAATATTAGATATCAGATGTAAGTTGCTAGTTATGTCTGTTTACACTGGTTAGCGTAAAAAATTTAACGCCATCTAATGCTATCAGATGTAGCTAGCCAGCTAATCTACATCAATCCTTAGCTACATCTGATAGCTAATGTTAGCAACATGTTAGCTAAATTATTTAGCACTTTGCTAACTTTTACTATCATATGATCAAAGTGTAATGCTAACTAACCATTGATGTAAATTAGTTAGCATTTTGCTAACATTGGCTAACTTAAATCTTAACACTAAACCACCTTCAGGGTCACCTGTTCACACCTGTCAGATGGTCCAGGTGTTGTTGATTTTTGCACCAATAGAAACGCAGATGAACAAAGTTACAGGAGCTTTAATAACAAACAAGGCATCCATAAAATTCATCATATTCAATATTTACAGTAAATATAAAAAAATAACTTTTATAAGTTAATAGATTTGACGTTAAAGTGCGTAGTGTCATAGAGTCTGCCCTCAGGTGAGTTCACCTGTAGTACAGAGCCATGAAAGGTGTGTGTGACAGCTGAACGCCTCCACAGGAGACCCCTGATCCCTGATGACTGCAGCCCAGGAAGAGGCCCAGCTCCCCCCATGCGGAGTCCTGCAGAGCCCCTGAAGTCGCCTGCCGCACGTTCACCAGGCGGGGGCCTCCACCTCCTGTGGCTCCACCCGCCGCCTCCTGCAGGCTCTGGAGGAGGAACAGCAGGTCCACCCTCAGCTCCACCGTGTTACCTCTGGACCACAAACTGTACCTGGAAAAACAGGTGAGAAAACCGGGTCAACACCAGAAACACATCGGACCTGACAGTCCCAGAGGTCCCCGCTAGGTGAGCCTGTACCTGGTAGGAAGTCCCCGCTTTGCCATGTAGGACAGCACAGGACGGACGTCCAGGTGTTCGGGGTTGGACAGGTGGAGGTGAAGCTCAGCGCGCAGGACGGACAACGACAAGACATCTGAGGTGAGGAGGAACTCCAGGTCTGAGTCTGAGGAGGAGCAGAGGTTAAGAAAATCACATGATGTTTTCAGTGCTAATCTGTCGTTAATCCGTCAGCAGGACATCTCAGCTGAGGCTCGTTTGTATGCAGATCAGGCTAGCATTGCTAATTAGCTTTCATTAGCAAAACACTAGCAAGCTAAAAAGCTTTAACGCTAACTAATGACTGATGTAAATGAGTCATCCTGATCTGTGACCCACAAGAGGGTCTTAGTCTTAGTCTCAGTCTTAGTCTTAAGGGGGTTTCTGTTGATCTGATGTTTTAATGTTTCAATCAGTTGTTTTGTTTTGTAGCACTGAAACTTCTTGCTAGCATTCTGCTATCATTAGCTATCAGATGTTAGTAGTTAGCTGATCTGCATCCAGTCAATAGGGAGCTGTTTGCATCCGTTCACTAATGTTAGCCAGTTTGTGTTTTGCTAATGAAAGCTATCAGGTGTAACTAGCTTTCAATTGTTACAACTGATAGATTATGTTAGCAAAATGCTAGTTGACTAACTGATGGCTGATTGTTAATAATCACTGGTAAGCATTAGAACTTGTAGCTAGTGTTTTGCTAACATTAGCTGTCAGATGTAACGAGCTAAGGGCTGATTTGGATTAGCCAGGTAGATGTTAGCGAAAAGCTAGCCTGCTAATTCCCATCTGTCATTAGCTGTCATTAAAACTTTTAGTTAGTTGGTGTTTTGCTAATATTAGCGACCAAATGTAAATAGCTAACTAATGATCAACGAGGGTTTGCTAGTTAGTTAGCTAGTGTTTGGTTTACATTAGCTACCAGCTATGAGGTGTAACCAGCTACAATCATCAGTTATCTGATAGCTAATGTTAGCAAAACACTAAAAGTTTTAACCCTAATGATCTTGATAACGCTTGTGATTAGTCTGCAGTCTTAGTCTTAGTCTGTAATCTTAGTCTTAGTCAGGAGTCTTAGTCTGTAATCTTAGTCTTAGTCTGTAGTCTTAGTCTGTAATCTTAGTCTTAGTCTGTAGTCTTAATCTTAGGGGTTTTAAGTTGCTCTGATGATGTAATGTGATCTTTGGTTCAGGTCTACAGTCCGGCAGGTCTTCAGGACTTTGTTACACATTATCTGGTCTCATGTGGTCTCATGTGGTCTCGTGTGGACCGCTCCGGTTCTGTCTTACCTCCTCTGAGCCGGCCTTGGATCCCTCTCACGCTCCTGCAGCTCGCGCCGTCCTGACAGCAGCGGTAAACGCGCCGCACGAAGCTGAACAGAGTCCTCCCCGGGAACAGCAGACTCGGACCCAGACCAGGACCCGGAGCGGCTCTCTGTGTGAACGGTCGAACCCGGACCCGCAGCAGGTTTCCGTGATCCTCGAGAGCTCGTGCGTTTTCCTGCCAGGGCGCAGCGAGCTCCGCGCAGCGCTCCCGGCGCGTCTCCGCGCGTAAAGCTGATGCGGATCCGGATTCCGACCCAAATCCAAGCGGGTTAATGGCGCGCGCACGTACTCCAACATCACGTGTTACCACGAGGAGAAGTAGAACAATCCAGCTGCAGCGCGCGGAGCCCATGGTGGTCTGTCCCTGTCCGGTCCTGGTCCTGGTCTCTGTGCAGAGCTCCACCTTTATACACAAAGAACCTCCTGCCCCCTCCTCTGCCCCCCCCCCAGCTCATTTACCCCCTGCCGCGTCCTCTTAATGCGCGCGCATAGCGAGGCGCCCCAAAGCGCGAGGACCTCCATTCACATTCAGCTGCCACATAATGACCAGCATGGATGAAGCTGGAGACCAAAAAGTTCAAAAATTTGAATTATTGAACAAAAAATATTTTGTAATTTATTTTTTTTTATTTTTCATAAATCAAAAACTAAAACTAATTTTCTGATGAACTTTTTTTGTTTGATCTGTTTTTTATGAAAATTCCAATTTTTAATTTGTAATTTCATCATGACTAGAAATGGAACAGTTATTTCACCATTTTTTTTTAATTGACCTTTTTCGGAAAATTACGATATATATATTTGTTTTTAATCTGGCCTTTTTTTCTAGAAAATTGTGATATTTTCAAAGAAAATTTTTTTCTGAAAAAAATGCAATCTTTTTTTAAGAAGAAACTGATTTTTTTTTTAAATTGCAATTTTTTTTAATCTGCCTATTTTTCTGAAAATTGCGATTTTTTAAAAAAAATTCTGCCTTTTTTCTGGAAAATTGCGATCTTTTTTTAAAAAAATCTGCCTTTTTTCCGAAAAAAAAAATGCAATCTTTTTTAAGAAGAAACTGACTTTTTCTGGAAAATTTCTTTTTTTTTTTTAATCTGACTTTTTTCGGAAAATTGCAATTTTTTTTTTTTAAAATGACTTTTTCTGGATAATTGTGACTTTTTTAAAAAAAAAATCTGATTTTTTTCGGAAATTGCGATCTTTTTTAAGACGAATCTCCTTTTTTGAAAAATTGTGATCTTTTGAAAGAAACTGACTTTTTTTTTTAATTGCACTTTTTTCTGAAAAATTGTGATCTTTTTTTAAATGACTTTCTGGATAATTGCGATCTTTTTAAAAAAAAATCAGACTTTTTATGGAAAATTGCAACCTTTTTTTTAAAAAGAAAATCTGACTTTTTTTTGGAAAAAAATTTTTTTTTTTTTTAATCTGACTTTTTTCGGAAAATTGCGACCTTTTTTTTTTTTAAATGACTCTGGATAATTGCAATCTTTTTTTAAAAAAAAATCAGACTTTTTATGGAAAATTGTGACCTTTTTTTTAAAAAGAAAATCTGACTTCTTTTTGGAAAATTGCGATCTTTTTTAAGATGAATCTCCTTTTTTGAAAAATTGTGATCTTTTTAAAGAAACTGACTTTTTAAAAAAAAATTGCAATCTCTTTTTTTTAATCTTTTTTTTCGGAAAATTGCGATCTTTTTTAAGAAGAATCTGACTTTTTTTTTTTTTTTTAATTCCTATCTTTTTAAAAAAAAAATATGGGATATTTTTCAAGAAGAATTCTGACTTATTTTCAGAAGTCATATTCGAAGAGCAAGATGCAATTTTCCAAAGAGAAATGAGAAATTGTACTGTTTGTAGTTTTTTGATGTTTGTTTTTGATTAATAAAAAATGTTTTATCAGAACGTTTGATTAAATTTTCCTCTGAAGAGTTTCTGTGTTTGATTTCGTTGATGTGACTGAAGAGAAAAAAAAGATGAAAACTGAAGATTTGATTTTATTAGAACAGAAAGTGAAAAATTTTTTAAAGTTCAGAAAAAAAATAAATACAAAGAAACAATTTTAATATTTCAAAACAAAAGAAACAAATCAAACATTTTGATTCAAGTTTTTAAGTCGTTAATATGAAATAAATAACTTCTTATAAACTTCAGATTCTTTATATCCGACATGTTTGTACGGGAGCCCAGAGCAGACAAACTCAGCTGTCTGTGTTTTGTCCACACACCGTCTGAACCGCTCAGCTCATCTGGATCAGAACAAACTAAAAGTTCTGTCGTTGGCCGGAGCGTCGCTGCGTGAGTCGGTCCTCGCCATTACAGCAGGTTGACCCGTGTTTGACAGCCTGTGCCGAACTTTGCGGGGGCAGTGTGAAGGCGCTGTCCTGGTGGTTCGGGATGCCCGAGTTTCTGAAGCGAGCGCTCTGCTGGAAGAAACGTCTCCTGGGCCGGGCTGCGGGTCCATACACAGCGGCAGCCAGCGCTCCTGCAGAGAAGACAAGACATGAATGACAGATTCAGACAGCACCACCCCGACCTCCACCTGAGAGCCCCTCCTCACCTGATAATAGCCTCCTGCAGAGTCTCAGTGTTGCAGAAATGTGAGTGGAGCAGCGATGTGGCTCATGGGCAGCTCAGGCTCCGCCTGCTCCACCAGACAGGTTGGCTGCAGAGACACAAAAGAGACCACATCACCTGGACAGGTAAAACAATACTGGCCGCCCCTATCCGTGCCTGAGTACAGTAGGCGGAGCTCTCACTTGTCATCGTGCTCTGAAGCATGATCAAAGTGTTATTGTGCAAACATGTACGGTCCAGGAGGTCCAGGTGCATCGGAGGGTGGTCCTCAGGTGGTGTCGAGTCCGTTCAGAGGCATCAGGCTGCTGATACTGAAGGAGAGAGCCCCAGACTAACATTAAAAAAAACCCAGAATAACGTTAGGTTAAAGGTTAAACATATGCGTTAATGCCCGTCGTTTCTTACCACTTCTCCATCGGCGCTGTCACTCAGGAAGTGAGAGGCTCTGCCAGCAGAGCCAGAACCAGACCTTTGACCCTGTGCGGGTACAGTGTCATGAGATGAGTGGAGTCGTCTGGGTCAGAGTGAGGAGGAGGGGAGGAGGAGCTCCTCTATCTGCCTCCTCGTCAATGTTTGGTTGGTCAAGCACGGCTCCCTCAGCGTCGTCTCCTCCCCATTCAGAGCGTTCTTCCTAACGCTGACCCGTCTCGTTAGTGAAAGCTGAAGTATCTGACTCATCAGCGCTGCCTCCTCCTCGTCTGCTTCCTGGTTTCCCGTTGGGTGTTCAGGTGCTTAGGGGCTCAGCGGGTCAGCCCAGTGCTTAATGATGGACCGGACTGAACACAGAGCTGTCTGACAGGTGAGGCTGAAGCAACTGGATCAGACGGTCGACTCAGAGGATGGCATGTCGGATAAAGTTCTGGACAGGCGGGTTTAATCCCGAAGGGCATCTCTGTGTGGTGCGGATGAGAACTGAAGTCTCCGACAGGGCGGACCCGAAAGGTACGGCTTCGGCTGGTGTCAGGAAAGCGGTGGTGGAGCTGACCCAGTGCCTTCAAATGGGCTGGAGAGTCGTCTGTGCACGGGACTCAGCGCCTGAACCAACATATAGCGTTGATAGAATTTTTCATGAAAATGTTGCAACTTTCAAAAAATAAAGATAAATTTCATAAAAAAATGAGAAAAGTCAGATTTTTCGTGAAAAACGTGGAAAAAAAAATTGTTAAAAAGGTCAGTTTTTTTGTAAAAATATCACAATTTTCCATTTGTTTTTAAAACAAATGTAACTTTAAAAAGCAGTTTTAGCTAAAAAAAAAAAAAAAAATAATAATAATAAAAGAAAAGATAAAATAAATAAGAAAAATAGAATTTTTAAAAAACAATGAGAATTTTCTGAAAATACTTTATAGATTTTCATTAAAAAAGAGAATCTTTTTCTGAAAAATTTTGTTAAAGATATTGCGCAATTTAAAAAAAAAAGATCATGTAATTTTTAAAAGAAATTGCAATTTTTTTTTAGAAAATCGCAATTTCGAAAAATTCAAATTTTCTAAAAGATTGCAATTTTCATTAAAAAAATCAGATATTTCGTTAAAAACGAATTCGCAAAAGATCGCAATTATGTGAAAAAATAGAATATTCAGGAAAAAGATTTTTCCATTTTTAAAAGAAATGCAACTAAAAAAAACCTCCTTAATTTTTTTAAAAGATCATAATTTTTTTTTTTAAAAAAGATCATGATTTAAAAACGCGATTTTTAGAAAAAAGATGCGACATTTTCAAAAATTCAAATTTTTCTTTAAAGAACTAGATAGTTCTTTAAAACAGGTCATAAGATCGCAATTATGTGAAAAAAATAGAATATTCAGGAAAAAAGATTTTTTTCCATTTTAAAAAAATGCAACTAAAAAAAAGATGTAATTTTTTTAAAAAAATGTGCAATTTAAAAAAAATTGTGATTTTTAGAAAAAATCGACTTTCCAAAAAATTTTAATTTTTCTTTAAAAGATTGCAATTTTCATTAAAAAAAATCAGATATTTCGTTAAAACGAATTATAAAAAGATCGCAATTATGTGAAAAAAATAGAATATTCAGGAAAAAAGAGATTTTTAAGAAGATGCATAATTTTTTGAAAAAGATCACGATTTTCAAAACATTCAGATTTTCATTAAAAATCAGATATTTAGATTATTAAAAACGAATTATAAAAGATGCACTTGATTATGTGAAAAAAATAGAATGATATTCAGGAAAAAGATTTTCCATTTTTTAAAAAGAAATGCAACTAAAAAAAAAACCATGAATTTTTTTAAAAGATGTAATTTTTTTTTAAAGATCATAATTTAAAAAAAAAAAATTGTGATTTTTTTTTAGAAAAAAAGATCGAAACTTTCCAAAAAATGTAATTTTTTCTTTAAAAAAGATTGCAATTTTTCATTAAAAAATCAGATGTTAGATTTAAAACAATTAGCAAAGATGCGCAATTATGTGAAAAAATAGAATATTCAGGAAAAAAGATTTTTAAGAAGATCGCTTAATTTTTAGAAAAAATCACAATTTTCCAAAACATTCCAGATTTTCATTTAAAAAAATCAGATGTTCTTTAAACAGTGTAAAAAATTCGCAATTATCTGAAAAAAACAAAACAGAATATTCAGGAAAAAAAATAAAAAAAAAAAGATTACAATTTTTTAAAGATGTAATTTTCTTTAACAAGGTGCGATTTTCAACAAAAAAATTCTTTAGACAATTGCAATTTTTCTCTAAAAAGTCTTAAATAGATCTAGATTTTCCTTAAAGTCAAATTTTTAGAAAAAAGAGAAAAATGCGTAATTTTTTTCTAAAAAAGGGACTTAGAGATTTTTAGGTGAGATTTTTGTAAAAAAATCTTTTTTTAAAAAAAACTATAATTTTGTTAAAAAGGTCAGATTTGTCATAAAAACATCGCGAATTTTCTGTTTAAAAAATATTACAATTTTTATTTAAAAGTTACATTTTTTCTGAAAAAGAAATTTTGTTAAAAAAGATTGCAATTTGTCATAAATTTTTTTTTTTTTTTTTGAAAAATTGGAGAAAAGTGAATTTTTGGTTAAAAAAAAGATCAATTTTTTTTTAAATTGCAAAAGAATTTTTGTTAGGTCAGATTTTTGTAAAAAGATCGCAATTTTCTGAAAAAAATAGAATATTCAGAAAAGGTCAGATTTTGAAAAAAAAGAGATCATTAATTTTTAAACAAAAAGATCAGCAATTTTTTTAAACAAAAAAGATCGTAATTCTCCAAAAAAGAAGTTTTGTTAAAAGGTCAGATTTTTCATAAAACATCACAATTTTCAAATCAGATTTTCATTAAAACATTGCAATTTCATGTTTAAGCATTACCAAACCTTATTTAAGATCAGCATTTTACCGAAAAAAATTTTTGTTAAAAAAGATGCCAATTTTTCACTAAAAATGTTTTTTTTGAAATGGGAGAAAGTGAGATTTTTGTTAAAAAAAAGGATATAATTTTTTTAAATTGCAAAAAATTTTTGTTAAACATAGATTTTTGTAAAAAAGATGCGCAATTTTCTTCAAAAATAAAGAATATTCAGAAAAGGTCAGATTTTTTTGAAAAAAGAGATGCTTAATTTTTTAAACAAAAAAGATCGCAATTTTCCAAAAAAAATAATTTTCTTTAAGACAGGTTGTAGTTTTCTTAAAGTGAACTTAATTCTCCTTAAAAGTTTTTCCTTGCGAGATTTAGTTAAATCAGATTAACATAAAAATTTCCCTTAAAATTACATTTTTTCTTTAAAAGATAGCAATTTTCTTAAAAAAATGTTACAATTTTCGAACCATTTTCCAGAGAGAGAATTTTCAGAAAAAAATAGATTTTCGTAAAAAGCGAATAAAGGTTGCAATTTTTATTAAATAATTAGATTTTTCTTTAAAAAAAAGATTGCAATATTGCAATTTTCAAAGAAACATGATCTCAATTTTCCTTTAAAAAGTGATATTTTTAAAAAAAAATCCACGATTTTCAAAAAAAAAAAAAAAAAAGGTACAATTTTCTGAAGAGAATTTTCAGAAATCTGATTTTCTAATTTTCTGAGTCTTTCTGTCGCAGAAAAAGTTTCCAAAGTTTCCCCAAAAAAATCGTTTCAATCGTTATTTTAAGCGCTTTTCGGCATTTTTGGTTTTTCAAATAAAATATCCTGTACCGACTCCAGATTATGAGAAACAGACTAAAGGAAACAGTTTAACCGTCCAATACTTGAGGCGAGTTAAAGTCTGGTGGGAAATAAAACCGTGTGGAGAGATTTAAATGAGAAAAATAAACATATTTCTAAATGTTGAACTCTGTTAGTTGCAACGCAGACATTGACACGTGGTCTTCAGGAACCGCGCTCTGCTCTGCTTTAAAGTCTCTACTGATAGATGAAGTTAATGACTGGAGTATGGTCACGTCTCACCTTTGTATGCGTCTCGCTCGTGCACCATCACCTTCATGGTGGCTCTGGAAACATCTGCGTGCTGGCGACTCTGAGGACAGAAAACGCAGGTGATTCATAGAACACGGCGCTGGCGGGCGTTTCATGTTTGTTTGAGCGGCGAGCTCACGTCCTCTGAAGAGAGATGCAGCGGCCCGGACACCGGGGCAGCGCTGACAGGCCTGCAGGATGAGGGCAGCTTTGAAGGAGGAGCGGGTCCACCTGCGGACGGAAGTCAAAGAGTCACTTCCTGTAGGACATCCAGAAGAGAGAGACAGCAAAGGTTAGATGAGCGTTGCTGCATCACGTTAGTGCCGTCGATGGTTCTCACGCCCAGCTGAACCGTGATGAAGCTGAGGCGATCCGGACTGAAGAGTGCACGACGGAAATGCATGCGGCGGCCCAGAGCCTCTGAACTGTGGCGCCGCAACGTAAACACAACATAAACACAACGTAAACACAACATAAACACAACATAAACACAACGTAAACACCACGTAAACACAAGGTAAACACAATGTAAACAATGAAAGCACAACATAAACACAGACCTGGTAGCTCTGTCGGACCGAGCCGTTGTAGAAACAAAAGAGGTTGATCAGCTGATCCAGGAGCTGACAGACGCTGACGGTGGGGACGTCTGCTGAGCAATAGAGAGCCTGAAAGAGACAGCAACCATCAAAACACTTCGGAGACATCCCAGGAACATCCCAGGGCGAACATCAGGAACATCTGGACAAACATCTGGATGTCCTGCAGCTCACTCACAGAAGAAGTCATCCTTCAGATGGCGAACTTGTTGCGTCGCAGCCTCCTTTTCGTACGGAGAAGGAAAGTTCCAGAGAGCGCGCAGCGACTGGCGCGGCGAGCTGACCACAGAGCAACTCCTGACGGTCTAAAGGTCTGACACAAACGCACCCACGACCATCACCATCATCACCATCATGTCATCAAATCATCATCATCACCATCATCACCATCACCATCACCATCATCATCATCATCATCACCATCATCACCATCATCATCATCATCATCACCATCATCCTCATCATCATCATCATCACCATCATCACCATCACCATCATCATCACCATCATCCTCATCATCATCATCATCACCTCATCACCATCACCATCATCATCACCATCATCATCACCATCACCACCATCACATCATCACCATCATCACATCACCATCATCACCATCACCACCATCATCATCACCCATCACCATCATCACCATCACCATCACCATCATCACCATCACCATCATCATCACCATCATCATCACCATCATCATCATCACCATCACCACCATCATCATCATCATCATCATCACCATCATCACCATCATCACCATCACCATCATCATCATCATCATCACCATCATCACCATCATCATCACCATCATCCTCATCATCATCATCATCCACCATCATCACCCATCACCATCATCATCACCACATCCCACCATCATCATCATCATCATCACCATCATCTTCATCACCATCATCATCACCATCATCACCATCATCATCATCATCATCATCATCACCATCATCACCATCATCATCACCACCATCATCATCATCATCATATCATCATCATCATCATCATCATCATCACCATCATCACCATCATCATCACCACCATCATCACCATCATCGCCAATCATCATCATCACCATCATCACCATCATCATCACCATCATCCTCATCATCATCATCATCACCATCATCACCATCACCATCATCATCACCATCATCACCATCATCATCATCATCATCACCATCATCTTCATCACCATCATCATCACACTGCATCATCACCATCATCATCATCATCATCATCATCATCACCATCATCACCATCATCATCACCACCATCATCACCATCATCCTGCATCACATCATCACCGCCATCATCATCATCATCACCATCATCATCATCATCATCACCATCACCACCATCACATCATCATCACCATCACCATCATCACCATCATCACCATCATCATCATCACCATCATCACCATCATCATCATCACCATCACCACCATCATCATCACCATCATCGTATCCACCATCATCACCATCCATCATCATATACGAACATATGGACGACCATCTGACAGACCTCTTCAGGGTAGAAGTAACAGATTCCTTCTCTTGTAGCGTCGCCTTCTCCTCTAACTTTGGAGCCATCGTACAGGAAAAAATACAAACACCTGAAAGACAAAGAAAGATTTAAGACTGTCATGGAGACTACTTCCAGGTTTTAGACAGTCTGTGATAGTCTCAGAGACTTTCGTGGAGTCATAGATATTTAAACTGACTTTAATGTGTCAAAACGTTTGAAACTTGTAACACAAACATGATTATTATATATAATATTATTATATAATTGTCTTAACGTGAGTAATCAGCTGGTGAAGTTTCCTGTTGGTAACTAAGTTAAGTTTTTGTTCCTCCAGGTGTTACGGATAATCCTGCTACCTGTCACATCAGGTCCCGGTTCAGACACTTTAACTGGTCCGGACTGTGGTTCGGTCTGAACCGGTCTTACCTTCTGGATTCTGGCTGCAGCAGCTCAGCCATCACCGACACCAAGAGTCCGGAGGAGGGAGGCCGGTTATCTCGAGTCCATGATCCGGACAGAAAGCAGAAGTGAGAGCTCCGTTACAGACGCGGCTGTGCTCAGACCAGCCGGCTGGTTCCGTCCACAAACTGTAAATACGGTTCGATATCTGAGCTCGGGTCAGCGGGATTTGGGTCCTGAACGGCCGCGAACAGAGCGAGTCTGACGGACAGAGACTCCTGAGGAATGCGGGGCAGTCACACGCAGTGGAAGTCATGTGAAGGTACGGAGGCCTGACAGGGACAAACTGCAGCGCTCAGTCAGCGCGGTGCGGAAACAAAGATGACAGAGAGTAAATATAAAACTGTGATAAGAAGCTAACATGCTAAACATCCAAACAAACAGAAAAAAACATAGAAATATTTTATAAACATATGAAATAAAAGTACAGGATAAATGTTCTCATATTACAGATGTAATAGATTACACTATCTACTCTTACAAAGTACCTTAAAATTGTACTTCTGTACTGCTGTTAACTCTTATGTATCACTCTGACCTTTATTATGTTACTGACTAAAGATAATTGAGTTTGAGGAACAGGTGAGAGGAAGAGAACATAAAAACATAAAAACATGACAATAAAGGTCATAACAGATGACGTCATAAAGCAGCTCTATAAAGTGATTTCACTTCATGACATCACTCAGTAAACATTCGACTGGGTGAGAAAAGCACAATAATAGTAAATAACTGACCTGACAGGTCTGAAGCAGATTTCATTGTTTCAAAATAAACCCCACACATGACGTCACGTTAACGACATGTGACGTCATTAATCCCCCCCAAAGCTGCGTGAATATTTGCGGTGATGAATCACGTTTTCGACGCTCGATCGATGCTGCCTTCTCCACAGTGACCCGCGAGCGCGCGCGCAGCTCTGTCAGCCAGTGGCGGGATTTGATCCGGATCAGACCGGACCGGCGGCTCGGTGCGGGGACGTGCGGGACACGGCGGGTCTTCACTGAAGCCTGAGGCAGGTTTGATCCTGTAAACATGTCCGCCATCTTGGCTCCGCTCAGTGCAGACAGACTCACCTGAAACTAAAAATCATCTTAAACCAGATTTTTAATATCAGGATCCTGTTTTACAATGAACACGTGCTGAATCAGGAGGACGCAGGAATAAATAAGAAAGAATAAAACAAATTATATTAACAACAATTCAAATTAACATAAAGAAATAAAAATGACTTTAAACACGACAGAATCAAACTATTGCTTCAAAAATTAAAAATAAATATGAACCAATGATCTTTTGTCTTAGTGTAAGATCAGACAAACGGAGCTAAAACAACATACAACATATAAATATAGTTTAAAATACAGATCAGAGACCTGAAATGAGCTAGAACTGTGTGAATATAAAGTTTCATCGTCGTGTTGTGTCCAAATCATCCAGACGAACTCGAAGTGTCGAGGAGCTCCAAAGAGTCAATAAAACATCTAAAGAAAGATGGCTGCTGTCAGATACCAGCTCAGATCTGATGACCTGCAGAGACAGTAAACCCACGACCTTCACACTCTGAACCCTCAGGTCGGGTCAGGTCGGGTCGGGTCGGGGTCGGTCGCAGCGGGTTCAGCAGTGTGTCCCAGCTCCTCCTGGAGGATCCTGAGGTGTCCCCAGGCCAGATGTTGAACCTCCTCAGCTCCGAGCTCTCTCTGGACGTCCGAGTCACGACCCAAAGCTTGTGACCATCGGTGAGGGTTGGAACGTAGACGGACTCTGAACCACAACGACAACATCCGCGGTACTGTCGACACTGCACCGACCCGCCGGTCCATCTCTGCTCCATCACTCGAGAACTCGAGATACTCGAGCTCCTCTGTGAAGTCACGTTCCACAGGGTTGAAATGAGCTTTGACTGAAGGTTGATTGAACCTGTCTGACGTTAAATGAATCAAAAACCGTTCACACGTTTCAGAATTTAAATATAAACACTTCTCTACATCAGCTGTTTGTCCAGTAATAAGATCTCCTTCTCCAGCTTCTTCATCTTCAGCGCTCTGAACGCCATCTGTTGCTCGCGGTTCTCGATCTCCTTCTTGAGGTAGCAGCAGTAAAGAGCTCGTAAGTCTTCGGTCTGTTTCTGAAACACAAATCAAACATCACGTCGTCACGTGACGTTCTCTGTCGTTTCACCTTCGACCGACACGATGAACTCACCTCAGCACTCCTGAGTCCGGTCGGTGCCGCGCACGCTGAGCTGGTCTTCTCCTGGAAGCTGCTGCTGTTCACGTCCTGCAACAAAGTCCAGACTTTAGAGATCTACACCGAGATCCGAGGTATCAAACATCTGTTTAGTTTCTGGTCGTCCACAGCTGGACAGTTCGTCTTTACAGACTTTAAACATTCAGAGATGTTTCAGAGGAACTCACGGCTTCAAACTGAGAGTCGCTGACGTCCGTCTCGTCGCTGCTGGAGCTCTCTGGTTCGGCCTTTGTTACGGGCAGGAGGAGGACGGGGTGGCCTGAGACTGTTGGAGGTTGGAGGAGGTTGAATGAGATGAGAAACTCCTGCCGGGGTCACAAACAGATGAAGCTCACCTACCGCTGATGAAGGAGCTGTCCGACCCCGTCAGCGGTTCAATACACGCCCCTCCGGGCACGACCTCCATCCTCAGCCCGCCGTCTTTGTGCTGCAGGACGTCGTCCTCCGCCGAGGTCAGGGACGGCGTCGCGGACCCGCCCTCTGTCCTCATCACCTCGGCTCGTCTTCTTTTGGCTGTTCGGACAGATCAAAGTCAGACACACGGCTGGACGCGATGACTCGTAAAGACAGAGACACGTTACCTGTTTGAACGATGTTTTTATGTTTGACCTTCACCTGCTGCCACGAGCGCTTGTAGCCGCTGTCCGACACCCTGAAGAAAGACGAGTGCAGGTGTTAGAAGGACGGCCACGAAATCAGGTCAAAGTTTGTGTCTGGATGGACGGAACCTGCTGAAGGAGCTACTGATCCAGCTCTACACCGTCCATCACTGTCCTGTTTGGATCGACCACCAAACGGGACAAGGATGGACAGTCAGGACAGAGCTGACCTCCAGTCAGGTCCAGAGTCAGAAACAGTCCCTGGACTCAACCTGTTCCACCTCTTCCCCTCTGGGAGGCGCTACAGGTCACCAAAACAACCAAACATCCGTCAGTGGACTCATGACTGACGCTGAAGTTTAAAGACACCTGCAGGTTCCTCCAGAGGAACCAGCTGATCATCGGCTCCATGCAGAGCTCACTTTGTGTGGATGATGTTCATCATCCATCAACTTTTCTGTCACAATCTGAGCGTGTCCGAGACAGAAACAAACATTTACTGATCAGACTTTGTCACTGAAGCCACGTTGATGTGAATAAAGTTTTTCTTACGCGTTTATTTTGTCTGCGATCCTCTGCCAGGCTTCCTCTCGGAGTTTGGAGGCCGTGGTCGTGTTGGACTTGGCGGTCAGGATCTCTCTCTCTTCTTCATACGACCTTAAAATGAGTTCCTGCTCTTTGGGGCTGAAAAAATGAGCTCGCTCGTGTTTCTTCATCGCGCAGACGTCTGTGCGGCGGCAGAGGACGGACAGCAGGCGTTAAAAATATGGAAACAAGCAGGGAAAGTCTGAAATGTTTCATGTTTGAACTGCTCACCTCTGTCACAGCTCATCTGCTCTGTGCTCGATTAACCTCCCCTCGACGTGCTGAGCGGGTGCGCGCGCAGTTATCCGAGCTGTGTTGAAGCTGGATTTAGTCATCGAACCCGGGAACGAACCCGCGCGCCGGGTACGTCACGTCACGCGTCATATGCTCGATATAACGGTGCGGTCCGTGTACGGAAGCCGGCAGGAGGTGACGGCGGCAGGTGAAGCCGGATATCAGCGAGCTTTGTTAACCCCGGATTTTCTAATTCAGCTTAAAGGCGCGCTCACGTGAAGGAGGCGGGGTCTGGGACTAAAAGAGTCACGTGGGCGGGTCACGCGCGTCTTATTAACCGTTATTCCGCCTGCAGATGTAACAACTCTAATTAATATAGTTCAATAAGAGATAATAACGTGATAAAATATTGATTGATATTTTACTGTTTTAATTCATTTTATATTAATTCTTATTTGTTTTTATTTCTTTATGAACAAACAAACAGACTTTTATTGGATATTTAAAGACCTCTGTTACCTGAACAGGTGATTTGATTTTATTTAGAAATGGTTACATCACATCATGTACAGAACCTCTTCATATTTTTACATATTAAAATATGAATATATTTATGTACCTACATCTACATATGCACATGTAGATATTAAAGGCACATCACAAAGTTATAATAAGACATCTTCTCTCATAATGTTATGTACATCATGTTCAGAGGAGTTTCTAATATTTTGGCCTCCCTATTTAAACTGATCTGACAGTGTCGAGCTTCATGAAGGTGAATTTATATGAGAGCTGTTGTTTCAGACTGTACGAGTGTTTCTAATGAACAGTCTGTTTATATATAGATACATGGATATATACGCAGGAGAGGAAAGAGGATTGAGTTACAGCCTCTCTGTAAATAAATATACACACGACCTCCACCCACACACCACCTTCATCCTGATGCAGGAACATTTTAACATTGATATGATTCAGAGGAGTTTCTAACATTTTGTCGCTCATGTCTGTAGATACGGTGGACAAAATATTAGAAACATCTGTGAATTCAGTTTGAATAAAATAAATTGACCTTCAGGAAGTCTGTGGCATCAAACTCAAAGTGAGCCGAGGTCAGATGAAGTCACCTGTCTGAGTGAATGACCCCTGTGCTTTTACTGCAGCGAGCTCGGAGTGTTTCTGTCTAAGAAGAATCAGGCGTGCGTGGAGGTAATAATATTTACTTTATTTAAATCAAGTTAAGCAGACATTTTTGTTTGGTGGTCCAGAGTTGGTTCGGGTGCTCCATGACGGAGCACGGAGGTAAACAACACAAACATGGAGAGTAAACGGAGGGTGGAGGTGTGGTCCAGTAACAAACTGAGGAGGGTGGAGGGGGACCGGCTGGTCCCTGGGCCCAGTGTGGTCTGGTCTGGTCTGGAGGGTTTCACTCGTTGTGGCCCTCGTAGCCGTCAGGGAGAGCGTTGATGTGAGGGTTGTGGAAAAGACTTTTGGTGCCATCGCCCCATGGGAAGCGCTGTGAGGAATCAAACACACGACACCGTCAGGACGACACACAGACACCGAGGCGCTGTTTCATTGGTTATTTTAGAGCTCTGAGGTCGGACCTTGGAGCGGATGCGGAGGTGGGTGTACGGGATGAACTCGGGCTGCTCGTGGCTGTGGTTCTGCTCCTTCAGGTACATGTTCAGCATGCACACAGCGACACCGGGCAGAGCCACCACGTACGTCAGAACCTTCCAGGTTTTAGCTGGAACACGACAAATCAGATTAATGAAGGACAGAAAGAGGCCGGACTGAGAGAACGACCCACAAAGTTTGTCAGTTACACGTCAGCCAGCTGAAAAAACTTCCAAACTCTGCTTTTAACTTAAAAGTCTGACTGACAGTAAATTCGTTACAATTCATCGATCAGTCTAAGATTTTATTTCAGCTCTTGAAGATTTTCTGCTTTTGGTCTCTGTGACAGAAAACTGAAGATTTTTAATATTTGAGACATTTTCTGACACTTCATGAACCTTTTATGACCTTCAATACAAACGTTTTATTGTCTGTCCATTCTTCACGTGTTTGTATCTGATGTTTTTAATGTTTTCTTCTCATGACGTTTGTGCTGCACCATGATGAGCCTGGTTCTGGTTTCAGTCGGGCCGGTGGTGGTTCAGATCTTCAGTCTCAGTTCATCCATCCACGAGGGTCACGGTGGGGCTGGAGTCTATCCCAGCTGACGGGGACAAGACATCAGTCCATCACAGGACACACAGAGACAAACAACCATTCACACCGACAGACAGTTCACCTGCTGAGGTTCCTGAGAGAACCCACGCAGACACGTGGAGAACATGTAAACTCTCATTTTCACTGTGTGAGCTGAAATGTTTGTTATCATCACTGTGTGGAGAGTTTGTATCAAAGTCTGATGACTTCCTGAGAGTCCGCTGGGATTGGCTGCAGGTTACAGGTGATGGACGATCTCCTGAGCGAATAAATGTGCTGCTGACTGATCACATGGTTCAGTGACAGCAGCGTCCTCTCATCAACACTTTGTATGGTGACGTTCAGCTTTCACCGTCGAGTCGTCTGAGGATCGTTTTCTTCGAGTTTGGTCCATAAAATGTCAGAAAAAGGTTCAAGGTTCGACCTTAAATGTCTTTTTTTAATCCATGAAATCAAATATTTAGTTTCCTGTCACAGAGACTAAAAACCTCAGAGAACTTTTCACACGTGAGCCGCTGAAATCTGAAATTTAGTTTAGAGACCAAAATCGAGTTCATGGACTGACAGAAGATTTGAACTTGATGTGTCAAAGTATGTTTGTATTCAGTCGTCAGGTTAACGTGCACGCATCAGACGGGAACCATGAACGCTGATTAGAGAGACTGAAGGTCAACCTGTCGTCTGTTTGTCCAGACCCATCGACTAATCAATGACGCTCTGATATTATTGATGATTTGTTATTAATTTGAGCCTTTTAATGAGCGATGACATCATTCACATTTTCAGGTTCACCCTTTTAATTTATGTTTAACCTCATTTACATAAAAAGACCAAAAAAAAATAAAGAAACTAAAAAATAATGTGAAATATGTCAGTTTATTTGTCTCTCGTCACGTTTCTTCAGAACATATTATAAACATATGTATTATATGAGCTCAGATATTGTGTCTTATACTTTCACATTAACTGCTTTTATAGATTTATTTTGTATTGTTAAAGTTTTAAAGTTTTAAAGTTTTAAATCAGGAGCAAACATCAGTGACCTGATGTGACTGCAGCTAACTTTAGCCTGCAGGTTAGCTCTTATTATTGACGACACCGCAAAACACTTAACTTATTTCAATTAAACATTAATTAATTTAACCTAGAGACTTTGCGGGTGTCTGTCTTAAGTCGTAGTCTTTAGTCTTTAGGTCGTAGTCTTAGTGTTTTCAGCAGATTCTCCCCGCTGTGAGCAGTCAGCTCAAAGACGTCCAGCTAACGGCTAATGCTAACACAGCAGCGGAGCAAGGTCACTGTGCAAACTGTGACGAACTGTCGTAAAAATAACCGACACAAGTCGAACCGGTGAGTCTTACAGAGGCGGGAACGTTACCGGAGTGCTCGCCGTGTCCGTGCCCGGCCGCCGCCGCAGAGAGCTGACGCCGGCTCTGGGTCAGAGAAGACCGCAGCGCCTGAGAGAGCCGTCCGAGAGCCGCCATTTTCCTTTCTGAGAGACGCACGGGGACCGGAAGCAGGTTGTAAAGAGGGGGGGGGGGGGGGGGGGGGGTCACGTGACGGCGAGGCTGCGTCATGAAGCGGCGCCACAGCGCGACTTAGCGGGAAAACAGAGGAATTATAAAAATAACATAAATGAACAAAAACTGATTCATTATTGTTTTATTTACATTACTTTATATTTACACTGAATAATGTTAGTCTGCATGTTTTGATTTGATTTGATTCTTCCTGCTACTGCAGTTCCTCTAACGTCCACTTGAGGCTGGCTCCAGAAGTGAGTCAGTCTCCATAAGTCCCCATGTTCAAATGTCCAACTTCACAGCAGAAATAAACATGTTTACAGCCTGGTACAAAAAACAGTTTTGGTCTCTATAGCTAATTTCTAATAATATTTAATTAACAATGAGCTAAAACAAGCTAACAATAATTTAACAACCAAGCAGTAACCTCTGTGGCTGTAAAATGAAGCCGATGTAGAAGTAGCAAAAACTGCAGTTCCTCTAACATCCACTTGAGTCAGTCTCCATAAGTCCCCATGTTCAAATGTCCAACCTCACAGCAGAAATAAACATGTTTACAGCCTGGTACATAAAGCTAACTAATGCTAACTGTAACCATCTATTAATACTCAGGGAATAAGATAACAGCTCACAGCATTCAGGGTCATGTAGCACATGAGCGGTCACAAGATTATTAACCATGTATAACATAATAAAAACAAAATATGGCCAAACAAATTTTACATTCATTTTTCAGACATTTGAATGTGTGTAAAGTGTCATAACTTCCTGCACGTCACGCAATATCAATGAAACAACCTCTCACTTCCTGTGTCCGTTAATGAGGATAAATAACGAGTGAACAACCTGGAAACATTTTGAGGTTCAGCAGCGTTTCTCTTTAAAAGGGGAGGACGGTCTGCGGTCACGGTCAGAGTCCAATTCAGACACATTCAGAGATTCTGTGGTGGATCGCGGTGAGTCATAAACGTTGGTTTTGTTGGCAGAGTTCACCTTTAAGATGTAAAGTTTTCAACATTTACAGAAACATGTAGAAATGTGCTTTAATCAGTCACATGTAGAAAAAAAAAAGCTTAAATTAAACTCTGAATCGACTGTTTACGGATAAACAACACTTTAATGTTAGAATGTGTATTCTGTGAGGTATGAAGTGAAATTAGCTGCATATCTTTGTAATAAACTGTACATAAAGACAGAAGTCTGTTATTTATCGAGCCGTTAATCGTTAACTAAAGCAGATTTAGGTGACCTCTTGTTCTCCGTTGAACTCTGGACTGTTTATTGTCAGATTATATTAAATTAAACGTCTTTTTTCCAGAAGAATCTGTCGGAATGGATCCAGAATATCACCAGTTTGGGTCTCCTGACAGCAGCTCGGTCACACGAATGACGCAGACAGGTACGACACGTCACGTGACTCGTTAATGAGGCCGTGAGGTCATGAAGTAACACCTGCGGATGGTTACAGGTCTGAAGAGGATGATGGGATACGTCCTGTACGGGGTCCTCGTGCTGCTGCTGTTAATCCTGCTGATGGTCATGGGGATTAAATGTACGGCCGTAGACATTTTCAGATTAATATACACGTCACTTGTCTGATGGTGTAACGTGTTTTTGTGTCCAGTCACTCAGGTAAATCAGGAGATCTCTGGCATCAAACTTCAACTGGAGACAATCGAACAAGCGTCTTCAGGTCAGGAAACTTCTCTAACGACGTGATGATGATGATGCAGACGTACAGGTGATGGTTCTGTTTCTCTCCAATCTAAAGGTGTGACCGTGCAGGTGAAGAAGCTCGTCCCCGTTAAAGGTAAACAAACTTTAAACCATTAAATCAGATTTCTTTGGGGTTTTTTTTGGTGTTTCTTGCATCTTCATCGCTGCAGGAACGTGTCGCGAGCACTGGGTGTCCTTCCAGAGAAGCTGCTACCTGCTGTCCACCAACGCCGTCACCTGGAACGAAGCTGAGAAGCAATGTCAGACGCTCCGAGGACACCTGGTGGTCCTGAACAACGTGGAGGAACTGGTGAGAGCTAACAGCCAGCCCAGCTCGGCGTCTGTCTTTCAGCTCACTTATGTATTGTCCAGCTCCTGTTCTGGCACAACACTGGCTCCACTCCCGATTCAGGCCTCAAAATGACACGTTTATATTTCATTGTACTTTCAGGACTACCTGTCAGGAATCGTTGAAGTCCACTACAACTACTGGATCGGACTGGTGGAGCGAGAACACGAGGGACAGTGGAGCTGGGTGGACGGGACCAACTTCAACTCAACCGCAACGTAAGCGTAACGTAAACGTGGAGTTTAAAAAATCACAAAGAAACGTTGTGATACGTTGTTTGTACGTTTGCGTTCAGTTTCTGGGACGTCGGTCAGCCTGATGACTGGGACTACAGGGTGAACGGAGAGGACTGCGGGCAGCTTCACGCCTCCGAAATACGAAAACGTAAGATGTGGAACGACGCGGCGTGCAACCTGAAGTATCAGTACATCTGTGAAACCACGGCGTGACAGGAAGACTGAAGCCTCATGGGAAACGATGTTTATAATAATGTGAGCGTGTGAAGAGCTTCTGTATGTTTGAGGCAATAAAACATGAACATGACGACGCCTGTTCTCCTTTATTGATCTTTAAAGACTCTCATGGACCGCTCTGATCAGAGGGAGTCAAAACTTCATTTAATATTAATACTTAATATTGTTGAAATGATGTTTTTAGTCTGACTTTGACCCTTAAAGCCTAAAAACTGTGAAACCTCAAACCCAAAATCAAAAAATGGGAATTAAAATTGAGTGAAATGAAGCAGCGGGCTGGAGGAGGAGCCGTGAGTCCGATCCATCAGATGAGGAACACGGAGCTGAACGTTGGAGAGACGTGGTCACCCAGCGTGTGCCTCATTATGCAACATGTGTGTTTACATACACACTTCAAACACGCTTCAGGAGGAGCGTGCAGTGGAAAGCAGTGTGAACGCAGCGTGTTGACACAGCTGACGCCTGGACAGTTGTTCTAAATTTAACTAACTCAGAGCGAGAGAGCGGGCAGAGGAGAGAATACTTGATTCAAAAGAGGAAGATAAATATGAACGAACTGCTGCAGGTGAGTTTACCACGTGGAAACTCTGAACATACATGTTGAATTTATTAACGTCACTTCAGGCATCAAACAGACTCGACCAGGATCTGTTCATAGTAAACGTGGAGCGATGGAGCTGTGAGGGCTTCAGAGATGATCTATGCACACAAATCTAAACATGAAGGAGAAGTTTGATCAATCAATTTTCAAGACGTCTTTGTGCAGTTTTATTTCATTTTTAACTCATAAATACAGTTTATTATGATTATTTTTACATTATTATTATTATTAATTAACAAAAACAGTTGCATGGCAGCACAAAATGCCGTTAGATCGAGTTTCAGAGGTTGTTCATGAACCAAAAACATAAAAATACCCAGTGTTTAACATCTTTAAGTTGTTTTCTTCAGGTACACTGATCCTGAATAAAGCACCAAACCTCGTTAAACTGAGTTTAATTAGATGTATCTGACAGTTTCCTTAAACTCGGGGCTCGCAGGTTGTGAAAAGTCTCGTTCAGCAGCTTCTCACAGAGGTAATGTGTCTCCCACTCGTAGCCGGAGGCGGTAAAAATACGTGTTGAGACGAATAAAACAATCTCACCAAATGTAGGAATTCTGTCAAGCTGACACTCTGAGTTCGAGTCCCACCCTCGTGTCTTATCACCTCCCGTCCTATAAGAAGAGGCTGCAGCGACGTTCACGTCTTTCAGACTGCAGTCATGAAGGTTACAGCTCCTCTGCTGCTGCTGCTCGCCGGTGAGAAACAAGCTCAGCCTTCAGAGAGTTTCATTCTTTGACCTGATCTTCATTCTTCTGTTTTCATCTCCTCAGCTCACACGGTCAGCGGCTCTCTGCTGCCCAGAGCCTTGTGGCAGTTTGGCAGTATGATCCAGTGCACTCAGCCCGGCGTTAACCCGTTCCTGTACAACGATTACGGCTGCTGGTGCGGCTTCGGGGGGAGAGGGACGCCTCTGGATGACGTGGACAGGTGAGGAAACACTTGAATGTTCTCACTCCTGATTGGTGGACTCCTCTCTGAACACGCACATTCCTCCTCTGGTGTTTTTCAGGTGCTGTGAAGTTCACGATAAATGTTACCGAGCCAGCAGGTTGGCCCCCGGGTGCACGGCTGTAGCCGACCTTCCTTATGTCCTCGTCTATGATTTCACCTGTTCCAACGAGCAGGTCACCTGCTCAGGTAAGACTCAACACTCAGATTTTAAGTTTGAAGTTGGAGTTCAGAGATTCAGAGATTTTGAGACACGACAGTTCATATTTCATTTATGCATCACTTTAAGGGAATTCACAGAGAATAAAGTCGTTCTATATTAAACTGTTCATTTTACAGTAAAATACTGTAATATTTCATGGCATGTACACCATGTTTGTGGTTTCTTTTGATAAAAAAAGACTAGTTTAGAGTAGTCTGAGAGTTGACACGTTACAGAAGATAAAGACAAAAATCTACCTGCATAAAAACACCTTTGTACCCGTTTTAGTGTCTTTCAGCTTTGATGCAAACCTTGCAGCTGTGTTTGAACAGCTGTGTTTGAGCAGCTGGATACATACAGACATACATACACATATATATATGTATATATAGGAGGACAAACAGGCCTGTACGCCTGTTTATAAGCCACTGTCATTCACTTCCTGTTTCCACAGCCTCCAACAATAAATGCCAGGCTGCCGTGTGCGAGTGCGACCGTGTGGCGGCTCACTGCTTCGCTCAGCACAAATACAACCCCGAATACAAGAACCTGGACCCCAGAGAACACTGCGTCAACTGAGACATGCCAAAACAACAAACAGGAGAGACGACGGATTAAATCAAAGTTTAATTAAAGATTTAAAATGAAGAAGTTTGATTTTGTGGAATAAAATGTGAGATTCTCGCTGCAGCTGAAGTTCAGAGCTCCTCCGTGTCCTCCTGTCTGTTTGCTCACGTCTGCAGCCGAGCTTATCTCAACTTTACATACGTACAGGAAGCTCAACAAAAGGTCAAAGGTCAAAGGTCATGTGATGATTCCATGAAGCTTATGGTTGGATCATAAATGTACAAACATTCTGCAGAACTTAAAAAAAAGATTTAAATTGATCATTTAGGTCCAAAAACAACAATTAGCAGCAACAACAACAGAGAAATGATTATAATTTCAAAATAAGAGCGCGGCTCTGTGGATTATATGGGCTTGTAGAGGAGAGTGGTCACGTACTTCTTTTTGTATCGATGTGTCGCGCTGAGAACCATCACGCCGTCCTGAAAGACAGAGACAAGACGAGCGTTCACACAAGACGGCCAAGCATCAACCAGGTCACCAGCAGCAGACACAGCAGCAGCTAATATTACTGACTAGTCCAACAGCAGTCAGCCCAGCTCGGCGTCTGTCTTTCAGCCTTTTATTTCACCAAGCTCTCACCAACCACTAAAAGTCAGTCCCAGATTTACTCTTGTCCGGCGGCTTCTTGCTCGCTCACTCTCTCCTTTTCTCTTCTTAGCTTCCTCCGTCAGCGTCCTCTTCACTCTCTTCTCCTCTGCCATTATGTCCATAGAAGCTGCTGAGCCTTTGCTAACGGACAGTGTGCAACACAAGCTAACATCTTAGCTACATCAACAAATGACCAGCACGCACTACAACACAGAGCCCAAAGTCAAAGCTAACATCACAGCACATGAAACATGTTGTCATATTGTGGTTTTAGCTGGCTAACGTCAACTACTGCTAGCTAGCGAACATATTAAAATCCTGTCTTGGGTGGCTAACGTCAGCTAATTCATCCAGACTCCTGGTTGGCTCGCTCACCACCAAAACATGAGTGAATAATTTATTTCAGCAGCTAACGTGATCCATGATACTAACTCATGTATTGCCCAGCTCCTGTTCTGGCACAACACCAGCTCCTGTAAACCTCCTCTTCTTCTTCTGGTCCAAATCGCCTGTGGTACAAACACTAACACTCCCCCGGTGCTCTAAACTCAACAAACTGAGCTAACAGCAGCTAACATGAGCTAACAGCAGCTACAGCTGTCAGCAGTTTACTTCACTGTCCATCATAAACTCTGTAAATCACAGAGAGTTGAGGCGGAGCAGCCGGAGGACATCAGAGGGAAAACCAGAAAACATTTTCTCCATAAAATATGATCCAGTTTCACCAAAATCAGTGAAATAGTTGGTGGTGTGTGGCTCGTGTTGTTGTTGCTTACCTTGATGGAGAGGGCGTACAGGTGGTTGAGCATCACGTGGTTCGGTTCTGGAAGCAGCGTCGGGTCGCACTGATTCAGATTCAGAGACAGAGGATGAGTTTAACGGACCGCACGGCACCGTATCAGGTCGTCGTGGTGAATACTTACAGAGATGCCGGTGTCCTTGTTGAGCAGCACCTGCAGCAGGTGAGGAGGTAAGAACGGAGGATGTTTGAGTTTGTCGTCTGATCTGATCACGTACGCGTCCTGTTGGTACGGACCGGGAGGCGAACTGGACAGGTCTGTCAGAGAGTGATCACATGACACCGAGAGGTCAAGACGTGTGTTAGATCCACATTTTGTGTGTCGTGGTTGAAGGTGTGACAGGTGAGCACCTGACAGGTCTGACGTGTCCTCCGAGTCGATCCTGAGGGCGTCAAACACCTCGAAGTCCGTCCTCTTCACCTGGATGACGTTATTAACGGTTCCCGTCTTCGACGTCATCACGGCCTGAGAGACACGGCGTGGACACAAACGTCTTCAACTTGAAACACGAGGACGACAAACTCTGAAGCGCTCACTCACCCCGGTCGGATCCAGAGTCCACTGCCCGTCCACGCAGAACTTGTACTGGTGCTCTCCCTCCGGCAGGTCCACGATGGCCACGAAGTTCTTCTGACTGTGAGAGACAACAAGAGGAGTGAGACAGGGGACGAGGTCCGGCCCGGTCCAACAGAGTCGGACTACCTTTTGTTGAGCGGGATCTTTGTGACCCAGTTGTTAAAGGAGCCGGACACAAAGACTTCTTTGGCTCCTCCGGTCCACCTGAACACCGTCGGCCTGGCCTGTGTCGGGCTCTTGCTGTCGCTCTCCAGGTCCTGCTGCCACGCCAGAAACTCCTGAATTTCCTGCGGAGCCTGCAGAGCGCGAGCGAGGTTAACGAGCTTCAACACACACACGCTAACACACAGGTCAACAGGTGAGACGCAGGTAGACGTCTTCAGTCAGGTGAGTCTGATTCATCCAGATCTGTCACATCAGACAGTTTAAATAAATATATTGTACTTGATTTAATATATTAATAATATATGTTTTAAAGTAAACAGAAGAAGGACATGACTGAAGATGTTTTGTTGATTTTGTTTCGATGTTCCGCTCTGTGTTTTTTTTTTAAGTATCTTTTTTATCTTTTTATAACTTCACTGCTAAAAAACTTAAAACAGTTTTTCATTTGATTTCACAGAAATCAGTTTTGACTTTTGAAATCTGTGAACATTTACTGTTAATGTAAAACAGCCAGGACTGTCTTTAAGACTGTCTTTAAGACTCAGCCTGACAGTTTTAAAGTTGAATCTTCTTCTGTCTCATTAATAACATGTTCGTGCTCCTGAAACACACACGTGATGAAACAGTGTGTGTGTGTGTTTAAATAAATCTGAACATAAAGTTTGTGTGATGATTTAAACTCACGAACGTCTCGTCAGTCTCCAGGACAGTTTTAATATTTCTGTGTCATGAATGTGTCTTAATGAGGTTGAACATGCAGAGCAGCAGCCCTGCATGTGGGTCCAGTCCTGGTCCTGGTCCTGGTCCCGGTCCTGTCATACCTTCTGGTCCTCTGAGTCCTCTGAGGTGTCCATCAGGATGTTGGGTCGGGCCTCTTTCCCTCCTTGCTGTCCACTGGACCGGTCACTGCTGCTGTTCCCCATCCTGAACCATCAAACACACGTTAAGACCTGCAGGGACCAGAACCAGAACCAGAACCCCTCTCTGCGGACAAAGCAGGGACCTCGAACCAGAACCAGCTGCATGAGACAACAAACCTGGATCCTCAGACGGACTGCGTGTGTTCAAAGACTCTGCGGGTCCGAAGTCTTGACGACGGTTCCGTCTTCGGACCAGAACTTTGTTTTTAGTCTGTCGAACTTTAAGTTTCTTCTTCGTTTACCGTCCTGAGAGCAGCTGTGTGTTTGCCGTGTTTGCCGTGTGTGTGTGTGTGTGTGTGTGTGTGTGTGTGAAGGAAACACACTTCTTCCGCCTCACCGAGTTAAAGTTTAACCCGACTGTTGCCGGTGTTCCAGCTTAACGAGTGACCGTGGTAACTGGTGACCGCTAGCCGTTAGCCGTTAGCTCCTGTGGCTGTCGGCGGTTGAGGCTCTTACCTGTCCTCGTGCTGCCTCTTTGTTTAGTTTCTAACGTTACACTGTTAAAAATCTGACACCTGATTCTTCTCCGGTGTTTCTGTCTGACACCCGCGTGTTATCTTCGTGTTTCAACACCTCTCCCAACTACTACAACTACTGCTAGCGTTCGGCTAACGGGTCTCCAGTTAACACGGTCACTCGTTAAATCGAAACACCGGAAACGATTTTAATGTAAATAACAAGATTTAAAAAACAGATAAAATCAGATTAAAGCTGAAATGAAAGCTGCACGAGCTTCGACAAATAACAAAAATACATTTTTATGTGGAGAAACATGAACACAGATTTAAAGGAACATGTAGAAGTATTTTTGTGATTTAGCGCCCCCAACAGCAGCTAATGTTACTGACTAGTCCAACAGCAGTCAGCCCAGCTCGGCGTCTGTCTTTCAGCCTTTTATTTCACCAAGCTCTCACCAACCACTAAAAGTCAGTCCCAGATTTACTCTATGATGCTAACTTATGAATTGTCCAGCTCCTGTTCTGGCACGACACTGGCTCCTGTAAACCTCCTCTTCTTCTTCCCGGTGGTCCAAAGCATCTGTGGTACAAACACTAGCACTCTGTGCTCTGAGCTCACAGTCCGGGCAGCCCGGCTAACAAACTGAGCTAACATTGGCTAACAGCAGCTACAGTGTCTTCTCTTGAAGATTTGAATAGTGAATATTATCAGTGTATGTCTACACTGTGTCACACTGCTGGTTCACTTCATGCTCCACATGCAGATAAAGTTTAGAAAGATACAAAATATTTTAAATGCTCAGCTTGAAATCTGAAAATAAAAAGTTAAAATGTGTTGGAGGGTTAAAGGTTTGTGAAGTTAGTGTCAAAACCATAAGCAGGACCTTTAAACTGTTGTTGTCATGTCTGTATCTCCTCTAACGCTGAGACGAAACAAGACTGACCTTCACTGAGAGAATACTGACGAGTCAGCATGTTTTTATTTTGTGTACAGTCACAGACGTCAGATAAATGAATCACATGAAACAGGAGCGCCGTGAGAACGCCTCTGAAATCAGCCTGACACAAGGACGAAGTTTGGCCTGTAGCTGCAGGTCATACTAATATAATGAGCCAAAAATATTAATTTAAAGGATCTTTTAGGACTTATACTTTAACTTTCAGTGTTTCGAGTGGACGTTAGAGGAACTGCAGCTTCATTCTGTACAAAAGTCAAACAGGACTCATGGATGGAATGTTTTAAAATAATTTATTAGGAATTTTAAAAAGTTTTTTTTTTTTCAAAGGAATAAAACATGACAGGAAAAAGAAAATCAGAAAATGTTACAGTGTTGACAAGATTGTTATTCTTCAGTGAAAACAGCATCAAAGTTTGAAACTACGGCGTCGGCTCGCAGTGACGTGAGCGAGCGTATCAAAGTGTAAAACCCGGCGTGGATCGAGTGCTTTTTGTTCTTCAGCTAACGTTCCCAGGAAATAAACTAGTTATCATGATCGGCCAGTGCAGCGTCTTCGTAGCTCTGAACATTGTTTTGGTCTAAAAAAGAAATCGCGGTCACGTTGCTACGGTCTGTGACCTCCAGTGGATACGCAGTGATGGAGTTTCCTGTTGGAAGAGACACCTTTCTAAAAGGTTCACCCATCCACACGTTGACATAGATGTTAATGTAACAACAAAAAAAATCAGATTAAAATTTCACATTTGCAACTGAGGTACCGCCCCCACCCCCAACCCCGAAAATAAAACAGCACATGGCACATTGGAGACCAATGTGAAAAAAACCACGACACGCAAACAGCAACGCAACCTGCAGAGTCTGAACACAGTTAAAGCAACATTGTGTTCATCACACTGATGCTACACTGACTTGTAATGTCTGTGATTTACAGAGTTTCTTGACGGACAGTGAAGTAAACTGTAGCTGCTGTTAGTTAGTCTGGATGAATCAGCTGACGTTATCCATCCAAAACAGGATTTTGATACATTATCTAGCTAGCTATTCAAATGTGTTAGCAAGCTAGTTAACGTTAGCCAGCTAAAACCACAATATGACAAAATGTTATGTAATGTTAGCTTTGGATTCCATTTCTAAGCTAACGTTAGCTGTCCGTTAGCAAAGGAGATTTGGATCAGAGCCAGATGAGCGGGCTAACGGAGGAAGCTAAGAAGAGAAAAGGAGAGAGTGAGCGAGCAAGAAGCCTAGCCTTGGGCTAGTCAGTAATATTAGCTGGCTGCTGTCTTGTGTTGTTGACCTTGTTGATGTTTGGCTGTTAGCTAGTTTCTGATCTGAATCCACAATGTTGCTTTAGCCGTGCACGAGCTCTCCTGCACGCTGCTCCTTCATTTCGCCTCAAACAATCATCACATATCGAAAAAATCACAGTTAAAACAACAAAACGACAAAGTAAGAAAACAGCACGTTTCTTCATCCCTCCACAGACTCAAAGTGTTCCGACTCTGAAGCAGCTTCTTAAACGCCGTCGCAGAATCGCGACGTCAAACACGCTGAAATGTTCTCGACCCTCCCTCGTGTGAAACTTTCCAGTCGTACCTTCACTCCCCAAAGAAACAGTCATATTTACAATATCTTACAGAATTGTACAGCTCATGTCGGCCTAACTGTGACTAACGACCATTATTAGTGTAACAAGTCTTTGTTAAAAACCTACCAAGATATACACTTTGTGACACATTTTCAAGAAATAGTATTAATCACAAATGTTTTGTTAAAATTCAGTATGAACTACTGACAAATATACAGTTTTTCCAGTACAAATTACAGCTCCTGACCTCCAACACAAACGCTGTCGGAGGTCAAATAACCCAATAAAACAGAAACAAACGACGCAGCGTCACAAAAAGAAACATAAAAACCAAAAACACTAAAATACAGCATCTGTATGTGTCGCTAGTACATGTAGTGATAAACTTCTCACTCGTCTTACAAACTTCTTCTTCTCAGGAGGTTTAGTGAGGCGTCAGTAGAGTCGGCTGGGTTCAGGCTGACACCGGGTGGTGGTGGTGGTGGTGGTGGAGGGGTGGAGGCTTCAGGTGCCTCCCCCCTCCAGGCCGGAGAGAGGTGAGGTGGGCCGGTTTGGACCGAGACAGGCCAGATCAGCTCCAAAGCAGCTTCAACTCCTTCCAGCTCTCAGTCTGCAGCTCTGCACTGAAACAGACAGACGTCCGGGTTACTCACATGGTCAGCGTCACATGCTCTGAAACAAGATGGCGGGGCAGGAAGATGGCCGACTTACGCTCTCAGTGGTAGCCGTTAGTGAAGGCCGTGGCGATCAACGGGCCCTGTGGAGGCAAAAGTTCACTGTTTGTTTAAATATATCATACACACCTGGTACAGGTAACCACCTAAAAATTCAACATCACTGAGTGGCCGTCGGACAGTGAGGTAATACAACGAAAATATGCTAAGCTAATCCACAACAGTACATTAGCTTAGCTTCATGCTGTCCCATCTACAGTAGCTAACACACTGACTGTAAGTGCCCGTTAATTAAAAGTCTACATCCAGCAGCCAGTTAGCTTTGCTTAGCATAAAAATTGGACTATTCCTAGTCATGTTAAATTCTGCCCGGCAACCAGCTGCTGTTATTTGTTGCTCTGCTCTGATTGGTCGACTGCTATGGAGCTAACTGACACTGCTGAGAGAGAGAAAGCCTTGAAAGTAACCGTCAAACAACAGACAGCTTTTAGCAAACCGTAGGTCGTATCAATGAACAAACGTGATTATCATCGTCCTGAAGTCTTCCTGAACGTCTACATGTAGAATTTGTGTGGATGAAGTCAAAAATATGTCCTCTAGAGCGAGGTACATAACTGGTACGTCTGCCTTGGTCTGCTCTCTGTTAACATGGGAGTGAATGGGGCAGTTGGTGTGTGATCCTGACAAATCTGAGCTCACAGAGCCAAAACTAAAAGTCTGACAGCTTCAGCAGTAACATGTGAGTGAGCAGCAGAACATTTCCAACAGTTTGATGTTCACATTATTTCTGTGGAGTCAAGTTTGTGCCGCTGAGAGCAGTTTGAACACGTTTTATTGGACAGATTTCTCCCTCTCCACTCAGCGGTCATGTTAAATTTTCCCGCTCTTTTTGGTACCATTCCTGATCAAGGCGCCATTTTGATTTTTTGTCTTTGTCTTTTTGTGTTTTTGTGGGAGGACGCCAAATAAACCTACAGAACAAGTATGACGGATGTACAGAGGTTATCTTACCCCCAGACTGTGGCTGAATCCGGTGCTCGGCGCCGGGCTTGCAGCGCTAAGGTAACTGTTGACAGCAGACTCCTGGCTGGCTGTCCCATAAAGGTCCGCCATCGGGCCCGGGCTGCTCGTACCTAAGAATCCAGCTGAGCGAGACGGGGTGGAGCCTAAAAAGAAAATAGAAAACAATGTCAGTGTTGTTGCGGCGTCTTTCAGCTTGTTTTGGTTCAGTCTCACAGACTGTCCTGATGGGAAGACTGCTAAATAACGAGCCGCTAATTAGCTCGGCCAGCCATTTAGCTAACTGATCTGACTCAGCCAGGGATGCCAGGACCAAAGCCGGCAGTTTGCTTTACTTGCTAAAGTAGCTAATTAATACTAAATACCAATACTACTACTACTACTACTACTACTACAAATACTAACTGCTGCTAATTGAATCTGTTTCCCGGTTTAAGTATAGCCTCTGACAGTCCCGGGTCCGGATGTGTTTATACATAATAATATTATAATATTTAATGTTCGTACCTCTAACTACTGCTGCTGCCGCCGCCGCTGCCGCCATTGGTCCGTACGCCGTGAGAGGAATCGCTAAAGAGGAAGAGAAAAGATTCAAAGTGTCGCGTTAGGTGTCGTGGACGTGTTAACAACATGTTACTGTCAGCAGTCCTGCCTTCAGACAGACACCGAGGAGGACCGACAAACACAAACATGCAAACCAACCAACTGATTGTGTGATTGATGCTAACGTGCTAACGTGACGTGTAGCAGACTGACAACATGCTGCTTGTAAAGTCCAGAGGAGGGACTGACTGACCTGTGAGCTCAGGGGGGTGGGGTGAAGTCAGAAGGGGGGTCCTCTCTAAGTGGAACTCTAAAACAGAAACATCAGAGTGTTGAGACAAACACCACCACGTACAGACATACATACAGACATGTGTACAGGCAGGGAAACACCTCACAGGTGAGGACAGGTGAGCTGTACATGGTGCCATACACAACAGGGTTTGAGGAAGTTAAGGGTCCATGACGTGTTAAAATCATTAGAAATACATTAAAACTGTCAAACAAAGTTCACGTTGATGTAAATCGTCAGATAAAGTTCATGCGCACACACATCCACACACGAGCAGCAGATTGTTTCCACTCCTTGATATTTACAAGCAGCCATTTACACCGTGCGTCAATGGGAACATGTTTGTATTTGTGGCAGTGGACAGGTTTATCTGTGTGTGAATTCACGACAGCGCCAAAATCATCCTCAACGGCCGAGTCAGTGAAGTGTTCACGCCTCCGCACAGCGATCGGGTCGATATCAGAGCTCTTCACTTCATCTTTTTTAATAGTCTGAATCAGCTTTAAAACCTGCAGTAGCCGCTGTTAGCTGAATCTGCTTTTTAAACATCGTTAAACTCTTTGAAGACTTTGCAACAGACAGTGTAAAGACAATTCTGAGATTTCTTTCAAACACATTAAATATGTTGGACAATAAATGTGGCGTCAGAGGTTCAAACAGTTTCCAGGATTTTGTGGGCGGTCCTTAAAGGGGGCCCGATGACACGCTGAGGCCTACGAGGATGATTTTAGTGTCAGCCGTCAGTGTTTATTTACAGCTGCTGTCTGAACATATACACGTGTTTGTGAGTGTGTGCTGTCATTACCAGGAAACTGGTAGGTGTATCCAGGAGTGATGCCGGCGTAGCTCCGACTGGTGTAGGTGGCGGTCTGGAAGCCCGGATAACCTGCGGAAAGGAAACCAGCGTTAACCTCGAGGTCACTGCACAGGCTGATAGACGGCGAGCTGGGCGGACTGCTGCTGGTGACCTGGATGATGTTTGGAGTTTCCTCCATGATGGTACAAAACCAGACAAACCTGAATCAGTCAGGTGTTAGAGGCAGACTCAGGTGTGTGTGTGTGTGTGTGTGTGTGTGCTGCCCCCTGTCAGTGAAGCCCGGTAACAGTCTGTGATATTCTACACCTGAGCTCTGGATTTCTTCACACGGACCGGACTGAGCAGGTTACTGCCTCTGTCTCGGGTTACACACAGATTTCCTTTGTGTAGACGCTGACGCCTGGAGAGCTGACCTCAGGTCTGCTTCTTCCAACATTTGAACAACAAGAGAGGAAATATTTGAACTTATAACGAACTTTTTATCTCCAAACCTTAAAATAAAGACAAAATCCTCGAATGTGGATCTGATGTCCTTCATCTGCAGTCTAACCACAGCTGCTGCTCTCAGTCTGGACACTAGGTGGCAGCAGTGTCAAAGCTCAGTTCAGCTTCAGCTGCACAAAGAAGTCCTGAGGACTGTGGACTTTAATTAAAATCTGTTAACGAGCTCGCTGCATCGTTAGTGTTCGGGCCAATGAGAGGATCAGAGGTGTTAAAGGGCCGGTACGCTGATTTTCACACTCAGGTGCACAGGTGGAAACATTCAGGGAGTTTTATTAAGGTGATCTCAGCTTTGAGTTTGAGGCAGGTGCATTATGGGGAATGTAGGTTTAATAAATAGAGCATCTTCTAATCCAACAAATATATAACTGTTTAGACTAGTCTGATTGGATGTACTGAGGTCAGGACTACACCGGTTACGTCTCCGTCATGCTCTGTTTTGGTCTGTTATCCACTTCAAACCCACCACGAGCGTTTCAGCTGCGTTAAATCTTTTAAGGGTGTTTTATTTTGAAAATCGACCAGAATCTCTGTGCCGTCTGTGTGCCTGACTTCCTGTCAGCTCGAGCTGCTCGCGGCGTCCGTTAAAATAGAACAGCCGCTCCACGGAGACGAGGATGAGTTAACCAGGCTGAACTTTGGTACCTAAAGGACTGTTACACTTCAACATCCAAATCTACACCGTGTTCTTCACCTTCATCATCGATCATTTGAACATGGGGACTTCTGGAGCCAGCCTCAAGTGGACTTTTTCTGGAGGTCACCGCTGTGTGTCTCAAACTTTTAGTTTGTTTGCGTGTGTTTGGGTTGGTGGGTTATTTTTTGGATGTTTGTGTACGCTGATCTGAGTCCGTTTGTTTGAACGTGGAGCGTCTCTACGAATCAGTCTTGTGACCTTTACAGGCAGCTGCTGATGATCAATACCGCCTTACCCAGCATGCCGATGCCCAGCATGAAGGCGTCCATTCCGTAGGGCATCACACGAGAGCGCCCCCTGGCTGAGCCCGTGGGGGACATCACCTCCTTGGGTTGGGCTTTCTTACACTCCACCTGTTCACGGACACGAAAAAAGTACAAAACAAATCAGGACTTTGGCGTTTTTGAGGCGTGGCGACGTCAGAGTCGAGTTCTGGTGCTCACCATCTTGTTGTTGATCTCGTGGAAGTGGATCTCGCACACCTTCTCCACCACGTCCTCGTTCTCGAACGTCACGAACCCGAACCCTGGCGAGGCGAGGGAGCACAGGGCGGGTTCAGAAACATTTCACACAGGCACAGTCGGCCTCTCCAGTGATCAGCGCTGTAATAGCCGCTTAACACATTTGCCCCCCTCCTCCCCCCTCCTCCACCTTCCTCCCCTTCCCTTCCTGACCAGAAGGTCCGGGGCAAAGCCGGTAGGCTGTCATAATCGATCAGTACCCAGGATGGGGAGGAGGTGCTTAAGGAGGCTTTATCCTGATCCAGATTAACGGACTGGCTAATTAGACTAGCCCCGTTCGTCTCCTTCCAGCTCAGCCCACAGGAAGGAGGCCTCGTGGGGGGGGGGAGGAGGCGATCGATAGATACCGAGTGGAAGGAGCGGAGAAGGAGAAGGTCAGTCCGACTCACCTCGGTGTCTGTTGGTGGTCTTGTCGAACATGAGCATGGCGTCGTCGACCTGCAGACACGAGAAACAACACGACAGTTTTTTTAGGTTGCCACGCGGCATATTGCCTGACCTCAGCCCCGTCTCAAGTTCTGCAGGGAGGCTCGGCAACAGATGGACGGAGAGGAGGAGGAGGAGGAGGAGGAGGAGGAGGAGGGGGGGAGCGACAGGTTACAAAGAGGGAGGCCGAGGGGGCAAAATATGAAGGAACACTGTACGCAGACAAAGTTAAGAGAGAGAGGGGATAATCCAGCGGCCTCCTTCAGAGTTTGACATTCTCGTGGCAACGGCACAAAAAGTCCAAATAAAAGAGGCCGAGCCAACATCAAACACGAGAGACAAAGGTGAATCCTGTGGGCAGGTGGAGGCCCGATGAGAGGAGGAGCTGATAGGAGGAGAGGACAGGTGGAGATATGGTGAAAGAGAGGACGGAGAGTCCCGGAAAAGCAGAGAGAGAATGGGTCAAAGTGGAAAGGGAGGAGAAAGAGGAGACAAAGGGAGAACAAAGAGGCCTGGAGGAGGCTTTGTTTGTTGGCACAGTCAGCCATAATTCCTCCTCCTCCTCCTCCTCCTCCTCCTCGACTCCCTTTGACCTCCGGCCCGGCCTCCCTTTATAGAGCAGAGACACAGGTGTCTATTCAACACAAACACACACACATAAACACACACAAACACACACACAGGAGCACACTCAGTTTTTTGTGTCAAACTTGTTTACACTCCGCAGAGGTCCAAATAAACATTCGGTAAATGAATCTGAGCTCTATAATAAGTTTACTGGATGTGATCCACACACACACACACACACACACACACACACACACTGGGCTAACACACTGTGTGTGTGTGTGTGTGTGTGTGTGGACGCCTCAGGGCAGTTTGCCTCCACAAAGGTCAAAGGTGACTGAAGAGTGTCAGATTGAAAGAAGACCTTTCGAGTTCAGCTCTCACTGCAGGCTAACTAACAGATGTTAAATCCTGTTGATGCAACACTGACTGCATGAAGGCACGTCTGTAGCTGCTGGTAGCTAATGTTAGCTCAGATTGCTAGCAGCTGTTAGTCAATGTTAACTCCATTTGTTAGCCACTGTTAGCTA
Organism: Protonibea diacanthus; assembly: GCA_028641955.1. Classification (NCBI taxonomy): domain Eukaryota; kingdom Metazoa; phylum Chordata; class Actinopteri; family Sciaenidae; genus Protonibea; species Protonibea diacanthus. The sequence goes on from CM053985.1 coordinate 26,052,805, forward strand.
ATGTTAGCTAAGTTTGATAGCTGCCCTTAGCTAATATTAGCTCAGTCTGTTAGCCGGGCTGCCTGGTCTGTGAGCTCAGAGCCCCGGGGGAGTGTTAGTGTTTGTACCACCAAGAAGAAGAGGAGGAAGTTTACAGGCCCTGTGTCGTGCCAGAACAGGAGCTGGACAATACATAGGTTAGCATCATGGATCGCGTTAGCTGCTGAACTCATTTGCAAAGCTATAAATAACCTATTCACTTATATTGTGTTGCTAACGATAACGTTAGCAAGCAAACCAGGAGCCTGGGCTTCTTGTTGATGGACTTTCTTTATACGAGAGTTTCTGTTTGTTTTTTATTTCTGATGTTTTTTAAGTTTAAAAAGTTACAAATGTCTCATATTTGGCATCAAATTTTGGAAGTTTTTGTTTAAATAAAAACAACTCGTGGTTGACGGGTGATCATTTCTTTCTGGTTCTGAGGTCCACGAGGCCCGACTGCAGGAACCACCTGAAGAAATGATTAACGCACTAAAATCATCCAGACTCTGACGAACGTTTCGAGTCCGTTAACTGTCGATGAATCTCTCCGCGGTGTCGACCCTTCAGGTCGGGTCGTTAATCTCGTTAATAAATGGACTGAACTTTGGGGATCAAACTTTGAAATCCAAACACAGACATCACAACATGGCTTCACTTCCTGCAGTTCATTTCACATCATCGCTTTGATATTTCGAACCCGGCGGACAATATTCCCTCTCATCTCCTTCCCCGTTATCCCCGAGCCCATCCCTCTTCTCTCCACGCTCCCTCCCTTTGTCCTCTCCAGGACGGGGACACAAAAGGTCCAGTGAGGCAGTCTAATCAGGAACTTCCATGGATGGCTGGAGCCTGCATTTCACCGTCCATCCCTCGATATCTCTGTCGGCAAAATTCATCTCCACGTTATGATTGAGGAGGGAGCGCGGGGAGAAACCGGAGAGCCTCGAAAGAGAGAGAAGCTTTCTGAAGCGCCGGAGAGCGCTCACGTGTTTGACTTTGAAAACTTTGAACAGACACTTGCTGAACGTTTATCGAGCTTCTCGCGTCTCTGACGAGGTTTTATTCAAACTTTAACGAACGCGGAGCGACTCCTCCGTCCACTCTCTGCTTATTGTTGCTGAGCTCCTGAGTCTGACCCCCACCCGACACTCACATGCTAACACCCCCCTCCGACACCACCACCACCTCCTTCAGAACAAAAACCCCCTTACCCGCAGAATTACTTGGGGACAATGGGCAAGCCAGGTCACCACGGTAACGGGCCCGGAGAGGGGGGTTGTGGGTAGGAGCAGCTGTTACATCAGATTAATTCAGATTCTGATAATCCCTCCTCCTTCCTCACTACAAAACTTTTCTGCCCCCGTCCTCGCCTCCTCGCCTCCTCCTCTTCAAGTCCCCCTGAACTTCGCCTGCTGCTCTCCGGAGCCTCTCGGCCTCGTTATTTTTCCTCCTCGCTGTAACCCCTTCACGTCCGACCGCAACGTTAGCGTTAACTCACCTTCCCGAACTGGTCGAAGTACTGCTTCACGTCCTCGATGGTCGTGTTCACCGACAGGCCGCCCACAAAGATCTTCTTAGTCCGAGTCACCAACTGCAGAGGAAGAAAGTGGATTTATTTTTAATTACACGACTCGTCAACGAGGACAAAAGTTTAAAACAGATTCATTTCATCGACTGATCGACTGCCGAGTTCATGAAACTCGAGTGTTCACAGAGAAACTCAGAACAATGACTCGATTCATGTTTTCTGTTCAAAGTTGGTGATTAATTTCATATTTAGACTTCTGTAAATGTTACAAAGATCACGCTTTGACGCAGAAAAATCTCAATTCTTGGTTTCAAACTTTGCAACTATTGATTATTCTCATCGATTAATCGATTGTTTTGACATCCTCAAATCAAAAATATTCAGATCTGAGGAGCTGAAATCAGAATGAGTTAAAAAATGACTCAGAAGATTCAACAACTATCAAAATATTTGTTGATTGACGGGATAGTTGAGAATTATCAGATTAATTGTTGCAGTTTCAGTTTGAAAGACGATTAAATGTCTGAACAATAATTACAAAGAATTTCAATTTGAAATAAAACTTCGACTTCTTCATAAATAATTCATTACGAATATTTTCTGTTGTTGTTTGTCGTCAGGCAATCCCATGATGCCTTGGGTCGAGTCTGTCAACCAATCAGAGACTTTGTGTCACAGAGAGCTGTCCAATCCGTCGTCAGTACCGAGCGCCTCAAAGTTTATCGACTCTTCTGATCGACGCCGTGACAGGATGTGAAACTCATTTAAAATTACGACATGTATTCCTGTTTGTTATCGAACATTAACGGTCAGCTGTGGAACTTTTTCACAGCTGAGTCTTTTTTTTTCGCATCAACGCAGAAAAATCGACTGAATTAACTGAATCAGGATCAATGAGCCGATCAGCAGAATGGATAATCTGATCAGTTCCCGTCCTGATGGATTGCGGCAGAGTTCTCTCTCTTAAACTTTTTCCTGCTCGTGTTACGATGTAGCTTCAGTGTGTGAAGAGTCACTTGTGTCTGATTCTCTCTGAATCACGACTCGTCTCCTCGTCCTCGCTCACGCCTCATTAATCCGCCGTGTCTCTCTTACGGCGTCTTGTTGTTGACGGCGGAGACAAACGTTGGTCAGAGTTCCTGAAACTCGATCCGCGCCTTCATGTCGCTGCAACAATGCAGAGCGTCTCTAAAGTTGTGAACGTTTTTGTTAACACGCGATCACGTAACAGTTCAGTGATGTCAGCAGCGCTCATGTTCATCAGATTACGAGGCATTAGCCCCGTTCACACACACACACACACACACACACATTAACAAACAATGCACCAGCTAACGGGTGGAGGAGGCGGTCGGACTCACCTTGGGCTGAGCTCTGCGAGGGAACGCCACCTTTGGGTCGATCTGCAGGAGGATACAGAGAGAGACGGACCGGTCAGTGTCGAGTCATGACGGCGTGCTCTGACATCATCACACCTCCATGTCATCCTCCTCTGAACCTAGCACGATGTGTTCACTGACCCTGCAGCAAAGTCGGGGCTGAAGATGTTCTAACAAACTGTGACGTCGTCCTCGTTTTGGTTTCGGTTCCTCAGGTTCTGACAGACGAAGTATTTTAACCTCTTCCACTCCGCGTGGACGCCGACATCCACGAGCTCATTTACAGTGACAAGCGAAGACCCGAGCCGTCATCAGGACCAAACATCGAGCTAGCTTGTCCTGAATCACCTCATCAGGTCTCCAGTGATGGAAGATCTGACCAATCAGTGCCAAACATGTCGCGTTAGCTGGTCAGGAAGGCGGCTAATAAACACGTCATCTTCAAAGACGTTAGTCGACCTCTGACCTCAAGATATCTGGATGAAAATGGGTTCTTTTGGTACCGACGAGTCTCGTCTTTACAGACATGCCCGCTTCATGCTAATCCCATGTAGCTCTGGGTTGAAAACACGCTGTATAAACTGAGCTGCTGTGACCTCGAGGACGTTCAGAGGACGGACGGCTGTCCACGAGTCACGATGAAGACGTTCACACCGGAGAAGTGACCAACGTCTGATCACTGTCAGAGGGTTTAGATACTAAATCAGAGTGTTCCTCCAAGTCTTGGCGTCTTAATTTGAGACTTTTGGAGAATTTTGACAATTTTTATCAGTTTGAGACGTCAAACAGTTTTTATCAAAACGTGCTGAGACCTTAAACACTCAAAACTTTCAATATTTGAATGTTTATTACAGATTCAGGACACAAATGAATCTAGTTTCCACCTCTAACCCTAAAAACAGACAAATATGTTTATTCTTGGTAGAATTGGAGTGGAAGAGGTTAAAAAACTCACATCTCTACCCAGAAATGTCACAAAACACACCGTCAACAGTTTCCAGGAACTGTTTATTCGGTAAAAAAACAGTTTATGAGCATCATAAATTTGTTTTTTTGACGTCCTCAGGACACCGAGGAAGAAAAACCGAAACTTCAAACATGGTTTTGATGTTTAATCTGAGTAAAGTCGCTCACATCAGGATGAAACCTGTTTAAATAAAGAGTGTGTCCGAGTGCAGGAATATCAAGCGAACCCCCTCTCCTCTCCTCTCCTCTCCCCGCCCGCCTCTCTCGTCACCATCATGTGACATGTGATCTGCAGGAATCTCACACGGGCACTACAATCACAAACACACCTCAGCTCGGCGAGGAGAGACGCCCAAGAGACGGGAAGAGGAAGAAGAGGAAGAAGAGGAAGAAGAGGAAGAAGAAGAGTGGTGGGAGCTGTCAATCAAACCACACCGACACCCAAAAATCTGTGTGTGTGTTTGTTTTTGGGAGCGCTCGTCATGATCGTCCTCTAACCTCCATCGTCCTCTCTCTGGACCTTTAACTACAGACAGCCGGCCGAGGTTAAGATTGGAGAGAGAACCACACCATGCCATGAGGATGCATTCACAGACAGGCTGTAAAATTGGAATTTAAGACCTCTATATTAGTCTACGCTGTCTAACAGAGCTATAGAGAACAACTAGACTACTCCACACTGTACAGATGGTGAGACGGTACAGCGCTAAGATTAGTCCGTAACCATGAGAGGAACTACGGTAGAGAGGCCGGCGGTGAGCGATGGCGTCACCGGATCAGCTGTTTTATCTCCTTTAATGTTTGTTTCTGTTGTTCTAGAGAGCAGAGTGAGAAGACTAACGCTAAGACTGGAGGATCAGATGCAGAGTCTACTGTTTAGTTTCTATGGTGGCTAGACTACTCTGATAGTCACCTCCGGTCACCAACCCTCCTGATGTCCAACAACTCCTGTGCACATTCAAAAACAAACACACACACACACACACACACACACACACACACACACACACACATAAACAGAGTCAGTCCACATCCAGCAGAGTTAAACACATCAAAGATCTGAGTCACCTCCACGTTTGTGCAACGTTGAAAGAGCGTTCTTGTTTTCAGTTCGTCTGCCGGAGGAGGAACAAACGTCTCTGTGTACTTACCTAAAAGTTTACGATGTTTCTCGGCCAATCACGGCTCAAAATGTGCAACGTGCACGAGCGCGATGTGGAAACTTTAGAGCACAAACACCAACGACAACGCAGCAAAGGCTCAATCCAGCCGGCGCGCCGCTCATCAGGCGCCACCGGAGCTGACCGAGCCAGGAACGTTTCAGAAGTGTCAGCACAGATAATTTATTCATTTTTTGATGGACGCCGTGTCAGACAGCTCAGAGCAGATCACGCTCCTGTCAGCTTGATTTTGTTTTCAAAATAAAACATCCTGTACAGTCAAATGTAGCTACTTAATCATCACACAACAAAGTCTGGCACTCTGAAACACTCGTGCTGTGTTTGAAGCCAAATAGACAACAAACCAACAAGTCACAGTCACGTCATCACCACTGAATGACGCCTGGTTGCTCAAACAAGCCACCTGTGACCACACCCACCTGTCAATCAAAGCGTCCACGCTCTTAATCCTGCATAACTTTAAGCCTTAATATAATGTGAACAGGTGAGTTGTATATAAATTCACCCTCAGTACAGTTGTCATGAACGGGGAAATTAGCTATAGAGACCAAAACTGTTTTTTGTACCAGGCTGTAAACATGTTTATTTCTGCTGTGAAGTTGGACATTTGAACATGGGGACTTATGGAGACTGACTCACTTCTGGAGCCAGCCTCAGGTGGACGTTAGAGGAACTGCAGTTTGCTCGTTGCTGAGATACAGCACACAGCACTACATGAAACTACACATTCGTTAGAGAATATTCAACTTAAATAACTGTATGTAAAGATGCAGACCAGCAGACTGGCCAGCAGACATTTAGCTTAGCTTAGCATATGAAAATTAGAATCATAGCATAGTAGAGGGGGTGTAAACGGTAAGTCCCTGTCTGACCATGATTAGAGGATATAAATTAGCTACCTATCAAGACACTAGTTAACTATGAGTTAGCTAGTGTTTTGTTAACTTTAGCTAACTTAAGTTGTAAGTATATTTATGTCAAAATAACCATTAGCCTACTTTTAGTTAGCAAACTAGCTAGTTAATGACTAATGTAGATTAGTTAGCTAGTTAACAAGCTTTTGTTTTGCTTCTGTTAGCATTAGCATCTGTCTTCTTTATCTCCAAAATGTGGTTTTCTTTTCAACAATCGCTAAATAGCTAACTAGGCTAACTAAAAATGAGGAACGTTCGGTGGCTCTGATCTCTCACGTCTTTAACACATAAAATGGCCGATTTATCCACATCAGAGTTATTTAATCGTTAATATCGGCCCCCAAAAATCCAACGTAACGCTTTGAGGTGTCTGATTTTATAATGAAGTTGGAAACATCTTGTGTCGCAGGAGTTTAACGAGGAAGAAGAAGAAGTGCTGAGTGGATCTTTAAGTCACTAAAACATAAACGAAGACGCTCACAGCGAGGTAGAAGAGAGCTGGACGTTGAGTCCACAGGAGCTTTATGAAATCAGGGCAATCCCCTTTAACCAAATACATCCCAGCTATGCAACAGTTGGCCGAGCGCGCCGCCCGTCACGGGCTGAGCCGGCAACGCAACACAACGATTGGGCATCTTGTGGAGGAACAACTCAAAGCTTGTTGACTCCAATCCTATTAGTTAGCACACTAATCACACATGGAGGGGTTATCCGCTCCTACCCCCACCCCACGCCACGTCTTTCCACTCAGGTCAGCATGGAAACGGTTAACGGGTGGAGGGGGGGGTGAGCCGTGCACCTTGAATGGAAACTTTGTCCCACAAAGGTGCAGTCTGCGTCGGACGTCATCAGGGCAGGACCTCCACATAAATCTCCGGCCTTTCCTGGTTAGAACCGGGCCTGCATCTGTCCCTCAACACAATAAGCAGCAATAAATTCCTCCGCTCTCAGCACTGTATTTGCTCTGCAGCCTCCCTCGGCCGTGCAGAGCTCTGTTAATTCCAGCGCCCGAGCGGTTCAGTCGGTCACAGCATGGCACATTCTTTCGGTTGCCACTGGAGAACTTTTCTCTAACAGGATAACCTGTGAGGGAGCGAGGAGAGAGGAGGGAGGAAGGAGAGGGGGGAGGTAGAGTCTAAAAAGGACTACTCTACTCACCATCCAGCCCCTGTGGATGTTCACTGAGCCCCGACACAGCCGGGCCGCGAGAGAGGCCCCGAAACTCACCGCTAAGGGGACATTTGTTTATGATTTCTGGTATCCCGAGAAATGATTGTAAATGATGTGCTTTGTTATCTTTTTCTTCGGTGACAGAGCTATTCTTCAACTGTGGAAAGGGGCAGAAAGAGGAGGAGGACGGGGACGATGGGGGGGGGGTCACTATGGAAACAAACCCCATGGTGAGTTAGCGGCGTCCAACCATGATGGTGCTACTTGTCATAGCTGTCGTGCCTGCAAGTGACACTATAGCAGGGGGGGAACCGCGGACGCCCAAAACAACCGCCACCATTTTGTAACTTTCTGCAGCAACACAACCTTTCAGAGCGAAGGCGCACCTTCAACCGGCGAAGACTCAACAGGAGCTGCACCTTGCTTCGAGTTAAGGTGCACCTTCGCTCCAGTCTTTGTCGGATGGAAGTGCACCTTCCTTCATCTGGCTTCATCTGCCAAAGACTCAAACGAAGGCGCGCCTCGCTCCGAGTTTAGAAAAGCGTCCCTTCACTTCGCTTCAACGCAGAGACACAGAGCACGCTGCAAAAGACTCCAAACTACTTCCACCATTTTGTAACTTTCTGCCGTTTGTAACCGTTTCCTCCTGAAGCTGCACCTTTACCGGATGAAGGTGCACCTTCATCCGGTAAAGGTGCAGCTTCGCTCGGAGCACAGTGAGGGTTGTAGAAACAGCTTCTCTTCATTTCAACGCAGTGACTAACCCACAAACCACCACCACTCCCACAGAGGAGAGCTGGAGGGAGGAGGCGGGGGCAGTGGTCCCTATGGCGACCAACGGGCCACATTGTTCCCCAAACCGGCCCACATTCATTACTGACAAAAAGACACTGCACACACACACACACACACACACACACACACAGTGCGACACAGGGCGGTTAATACATGTTGTAAAGTTTAAATGTTGCACCTCTCTGTCAGATTACAGGAAAAATCCACTAATCAAACAGTGAGCGGCGGGATTATCCGGTGGTGGAAGTAAACACAGAGAACTCACTGTTTTGGAGTCCAGCTCGTGCCTCGTTTGAGCCAAAACTTTATCCACGCCGGCCTGATCGACAAAGGTGACGAATCCAAACCCTCTGCAGGCGGCGAGGAGGGAAGGGAAGGAAAGGAAGGGGAGAGGGAAGGAGGCGTTAGTGACACAGAGACTGATGTTGACATGTAATGAGACGTTATGAGCGGGGCAGGAATCACGGAGGTCAGATAAACTTTCAGCTCCCCTCACTCACCTCGAGCGCTTAGTAACCGGATCTCGCATCACCATACACTCCTTCACCTCGCCGTACTTACAGAAGTACTCCTTCAGACCGTCTGCAGGGCAAACACACACACAAGCTGCACACCAGAACTTCATTCATGAGCCTGAGAGGCTGATTCATCAGAGGATACACCTCACCGAGCCACGCTCTGCTGCTCTAACGCTCTCTAAAGGTTCTCTAAAGGTTCTCTAAAGGTTTACCTTGTGTTGTCTGCCAGCTGAGTCCACCTATGAACATTTTACTGTGAAGTGAATAAAAGAAACATTTCAATTAAAGTTTGCACGCTCAGATTTAAACTTGTTAATCCAGATTAGAGAGTCCAGAACCAGGACCAGGACCAGGACCAGGACCAGGACCAAACTTTCTTTACCAGGGGTCGTGAGGGGAGTCCGCGGTGGACAGGCTGCTCTGGCTCCCTTCCGTCTCCATTCCGTGTCCGAGCTGCTCTCTGTGTGTGTGCAGTGTGTGTGTGTGTGTCCGAGCCGAGCCGAGCCGAGCTGTGCCGTGCGGGAGGACAGGCGGAGAGTGAGTGAGAGGAGCTGGGCGGGGGTTTGGCCCCGCGAGCGGGCCAGATGCAGGCTGGGCTCGTGACAGACTCCTCCTCCATCACACACACCGCCGAGCCACGCACGAGGCTCCGAGTCAAACCCGCAACACATCAAACACGCCGCTTCCGCTGCACACCTACAAAATAAAAGCACGTGGCGCGAATGCCCATAATCTAATGTAATCTGATTACAGATGTTTATGTAAAGTTTTTTATTACACTTTTTTTTTTTTTTTTTTTTTTTTTTGCATTTTTACAGTTTATCACCTGAACAGGGTTATATAAATCACAGATCATATGTTGTAAGATACAGGATGATATTACAGCTTGGCTGCAGCTGCAGGTAGATAAACGTGATCACAGGTGTGTGTTAATTAATGAATTAATGAATACACTAGCAGGGCGGTGGTGTGGGTGGAGGTGGTGGAGGTAGAGCGATCTCCTCCAGTCTGCATGCTGAAGTGTCCTTGGGCAAGACACTGAACCCCAAACCTGGAGCCATCAGTGTGTCAATGAGATATGTCCTGTGAAGTGCTTTGAGCGGTCAGAAGACTAGAAAGGAGATATATAAGTACAGTCCATTTACTATTAACAACAACTCCATATTATTTATGTTACAGTTGGAGATAAAAAACTAACAAGGGAAGTCCAAAGTTTGTCCCGTTCTGTTTAATTTAATCATCCGAGACATGAAACAAACTTTTCCAACCACAATGTGACAGAAAGAAGCTTTTCATACAGAGGAAGGGTTATACAGTAATTAAATCTGATTATTAATCATTTATTAACTGACTGACACTCTGAGGCTTTAAGCTACATATACACTTTTATTGTGAAGGCAGACTCTTCTTACTTCCTGTGACGTTCTGCCTAATTCTGACTAACTTGACCAGATTTCCGTCCTGATTCACTGAATTCAGAGTTTGAAGAATTCACCTGTAAATGTTCAAACAGGTGAAACATCATCACAGTTATCATGTTAAAATCATAAAACATGGTTTAAACACTTCAAAGACTGGCAGGCTCCCGATCTATCAGGACGTCTGTGCACTCATTCACTGCACTGGACCTTTAAGTATTTAATTAGCACCAAAGCCGGCTCCAGCTAATCTTCTCAACACTGACTCAACATGTGACCCGCTAACCGACATGAAGGCCGATCGAGGCCTGACACTCGAACACAATGACGGCTTTGACTGAGTCTGCAGGTTGATTCTGAAAATCATCGTGATGTGACGACGTTCGCACAGATTTTAGATTCATGGTCGTCCTTTAAAATCTAAACTAACGTTAGCTGACTAAAATTCACTAGTTAACAAGCCAAAAATAATCATTACTTTTAGTCTACTTTTAGTTTAACTTTTGTTTGTTTTTAACTTGCTAACATCTATTATGAAATTAGCCAGCTAGCAAAACAGTAGCTAACTAGCCAGCTAATAATTTATGTAAATTAGCTAGCTAGCAAAACGTTAACCAACTGATTATCTAACATTTGATGTAACATAAATTAGCTGGCTATCAAATCACTGGTCAACTAACATTTGATGAAAATTAGGTAGCTAACTAGCTAACTATGGGAAGCTAACTCACTTCTGGAGCCAGCCTCATGTGGACGAGAAGAGGAACTGCAGTTTTTGGTACTTCTTTGGTAGTTTTGGTACTTCTTTGGTAGTTTTGGTACTTCTTTGGTAGTTTTTAGGTAACTAACATTTGATTTATTTGCTATTTTTGCAGATTATCTTCAGTTTTATTTCTTACGTGTTCGTATTTTCTTCTCCTCCGTGTGTTTTGTGAGGTCTGGGTGGATGTGAGGACGTTTGGACACAGATTTTAGATCCACCATTGTCCTCTCAGACACACTTTATCCTTGCCGAGGCCTCCTCTGTCCTCTCTAGACGAGCAGATGAAGCTCTGGAAGTGGGACAGGGGGCTATTTGGACAGGAATTAAGGGGTGTGTTAAATTTCTGCATGCATGATCAATGGGGTTGAATGGTAGGGACGGCGGTGGCGGCGGCGGTGGTTTGTGGGGGTGGGTGGACACAGAGAGGGAAGCAGCCAGCAATGGCTCACTAATGAGAGATGGACAGTGTGGATTGTATCTCATTACCAATCAACATAGCTTTGAGTCCTCTGGAGAGGGAAACTGTGAGCTCTAATGTGTGCTGCATGTGGTCCAGTTTGATAAACCGGGCCTGTGTGCCGGAGCATTAGTCACGGCGGTATCTGAGCTGCTGGAAATCGGCGCACACACACCGCCCTCTGTCCGATTTGGTGAGGAGTTTTCTCTGAATAGTACAATGGGACTTAATTACAGGTCAGTGGCATGTCTCAGGGAGATAGAGGGAGCTCTGTTACCCTTCCAAATACAGTATAATGCCATCTTCCCAAGGGTGGGGTGTGGTAACAAGAGCTCCACACAAAAAAGGTGCTGATAGGCCGAACCTGAGAATGGTATAAGGTGATCCAGGCAGAGAAAGTGAGCGTTTTTACACTGAAAGAGAGAGAAAAGATAAAGGACTACATTAACTCTCAAAGGTTTTCTCCCATTCACTTTGCCCTCTTTACTTTACACACCGCCACACAACCGGTCATTCCAGAGTCTGCGGCGCAGAAACACACACAGAAGTCAAATAAATGAGTTCAAACAGAAGAAAGAGTGAAAACTTTTTAGTTTAACACGACCTGAGGAAAGAAAAAAGTCAGGAACGAGCTTTAAATGCTGTTAACATGTTTTTAAAGACATAAAAGAAAAGACAAGATGTTAAAATATCAACAGGTGAGCAGAAAATATGAACATCACGTTTACTGATGATCAAAACAAAACAAAGATGATCAGAGACGTGAAAACATGAGCTCCACCTCGACAGGTTTCATTCAGCTGACTCTGTCTCAGTTTATTTTCAGGTATTTGAGACCAAAGACGTCAAATTATTCAATATTTTCACCTAAAAGTTCAAATTAGATTATTAAAATTCACTTTGACCATAAAATCATGTTTTATTACATTACCTGTTACCTTTAATACTTTAGTTTAGTATTTTTACATTATTGTGGTAATTTTACTCAAAGATTAAAGGACTGAGTACTCACACAAATACACAATGTGAGTACATTTACTCAAGTACTGAAGTACTTTAAAATAATCTTTAGTTTCAGTCTGATACAACTTTAACATGAACATACGTTAAAACACGAGTCTGCTTTAATACTTTAAACACATTTCACAGTTTATATTTACATATTTTTGCATATTAAATGAATGAATAAAAACACCTGATGATTTTAAAGCAGCTCGACACACAGACTGTTCACAGTAATGAGTTTCACGTCCTGGAGCTGAGGCGTTCAGACACGACGCAGCAGCGCTCTCTACAGGCGAGTTGGACACATTGAACATGTCTGTGCTTTTATTTTGACACTTTCCACTTTGAAGTTTAAAACATTCAGATAAAAACTGACAGCCGAGCGTCTGTGATTCATCTCGTGTGTTTTGTTTCCTCGTCTTCGTCTGTGAGAGCCGATCTGCCGCCTCCGTAACGTCCACTCACTTTTATTTATTGTTTTTAAAATGAACTTTGGCCGCCGTTGAGCTGAGGGAGCGAGGACAAAGTTCACATGTAAGGAGGAAGGGGGGGTTAAAAAAAGAAAAAAAAGAAAATTGACCTTTGAAAAGCAAAACAGCAGGTGGAGAGCTGAAACCAGGCAGCTCAGGACACATCAGAGGAAACTCAACTGGGAAAATGAAAGCTGAAGAGGGACTGCAAATATAATGAGGCCCACCGCCGCCTGCACGGCTGTCATTTGACTTGTGTTTGCTCGCGAGGCGGTGGTGGCGGCAGCAGAGAGGTTAAAGGCATCAGAGTGATAATAATCATGGAGGAGAGGATAGAGGCAGCCAAGGCGAGGCCGAGGAGCCGTCTAACCGCCCTCCAGGAGCAGCTCATCTGGGCCCTGCTCGGGTCCGGACTGTCCCGGGACGTCTTGGTCCAAGCGGTTGGGGAACTGGAACGAGACAGGGCAAGCGACAAGGCGGAGGTGAAGGGCGACGGAGAGAGCTCTGAGGAGGGCGAAATGGATTTCCCACCGCCGATCTTCAGGGAGCTGGAGAAGCTTTCCCCAGAGGAGGCGTCCAAACTGAGGGCCGAGGTGGACCAGCTCCTGCAGTGAGTAGAAACCTCCAGAAAAGAAAAAAAAAAAAATCACTTAAATCTGCGACAGTTTCCAGCCGGACCCGATCTTCACGTAACTAAAACTAAGAGCCGTCCTCCCTCCTTCTCCTGCTTCTGGCTTCTGAGGCGAATTTAAAGAGGGTTCCTCCTTTTTGCTAGTTACTAATTACCCACCCCTCCATCATTATTCTCTGTGGCCATTTCTTAATAAATAAGCTGCATGCATAGGTGAAGATTAATGGAGCAGGGCTGGTCATGTGAGGCAGTGTTTACATAACACAGGACTGATTTTTCCACACGCTTGTTTTCTGATTTTTCTTTGGACGACGCCGTGCATGTTTTATCAGACGTACTTGTGTTTTATCTGCTCCTGAAGCGACAGTTAGAATCTGTTAAATTAGGCTTCATAAACCTTTTACATGTTCTCCCCCTCTGTTGATCTCAAAGGTTTGGACTTTGCCCCCTGCGTGCTTTCTCTTATCTCTCTCTGTCAATAAGCCTCTCTTTACTTCCCCCTCAGTGACCATGCTTTATATCCAATGTGGCAAACTGAGCCTGCAAAGAGTTGTAGAAATTTTGGACCTTCAGCTGAACATCTCAAAAACCTAACTGCTGCTCTGCCCAATCAAACTGACGATACACCCTGACATCAACCCCAAAACTGACTCCTCATTTCTTGGGTAGCAAGAAATTTAAGAGTCATGATCGATTACCAGCTAACCTTCTCTGATCACGTTACCTCAGTTGCCCGGTCAGGCCTTACCTGACTCAACATGCTGCCCAGCTCCTGATACAGGCTGTGGTCATCTGTACCGTCCTCTTAACGGGCCTCCAAGCCAGCACAGTGAAACCCTTTCAGATGATCCAGAACGCTGCGGCGTGCCTGGACTACAACCAACCCAAAAGGTCACGTCACCCCACTGCTCAGCGAGCATTTTGCCTACAAAGTAGTCTCTGGTTCTGCACCCACCTTAGTCCAATCAAAAACCTGACAGTTACCTCCTCCAATGAGCGACACCTGGCTCTGCCACCTGTACGCTCAGGACAATCCAAACTTTTCTCGTCTGTCCCTCTCTACCCTAACAGACCTCCTGAAGACCTCCAGCTCTTCAGAGAGGATCTCCTCCCCTTCTAGATCTGCCACTTGAAACTTGAACTTGAAGTTTGATTGTTTCCCTGCTTGAAAGTCGCTTTGAATAAAAGCATCAGCTCAGTGACTAAATGGCTATCACTGTCCAACAGGGGCGACCCCTGGCAAGTTGCAAAAATGGTGAAAAGCTACATGCAGCAACACAACCTCCCTCAGAGAGAGGTGGTGGAGTCCACGGGACTCAACCAGTCCCACCTCTCCCAGCACCTGAACAAAGGTACGCCCATGAAGAACCAGAAGAGAGCCGCTCTGTACACCTGGTACGTCAAGAAGCAATGCGAGATCAGCCAGCGTGAGTACACGAGCAGCTGTGGAGCTGTAAAACCTTCATTTCTGCTTCTAAATATCAAATATCAGCGCTCTACCACCGTGAGGCTTGAGTAAGAAATTATTACCATCCTCTTTCAGAGTTTACCAACGCCAAGCATGGCCTGTCATCTGCGGAGGAGCCAGGAGAGGACAACAGGAAGGGACGGAGGAACAGGTTCAAATGGGGTCCAGCGTCCCTGCAGATCCTTTTCCATGCCTATGAACGGCAGAAGAACCCCAGCAAGGAGGAGAGAGAGGGGTTAGTTGAGGAGTGCAACAGGTGAGATGTAGTGATGGTGTGTCAGATTAACCCAACCTGACCCAACAAAACCAACCAGACCCAACCAGTCCCAAATCCTGGGCCAGACTCCTGAGCTCAGTCTTGTTCACTAAAAACTCGGTGCACATGCTAACAACTACAGTGTGTTTTCTACCTGCACCTGACTGGTCAAACTCACAAAGGTTTACAGAACCAGATCTCTAAAGTCTTTTGGTTTAATAGTGACAAAGGTGACAAATCAACCAAGGGTCATTCCTAAGTTCCAAGGGTCCAATGGTATCTAAGTTCTAGGTTTAGGATTTAGAGGGTTAGAGAATTTACAACCCCAGGAACTTAGAACCCAAATTCCCAAGTTGTCAGAATCCTATGTTCCCTAGCCCCCAAACCTTAACCCTAAATCTTATAGTTGTTATGTGCCCAGGGTCTTATGGATTAAAGTTTGGCGGCTAGGGAACATAGTACCCTGGGAATGTAGATCTCAGGTAACATAGGACCCTGGGGACATACATAAGCTTCCATGAGGCACACTGCCTTCATAATGTAACCTCCTCTACCTCCCTCAGGGCGGAGTGTCTCCAGAGGGGGGTATCTCCCTCCCAGCTTGCTGGCCTGGGATCCAACCTGGTAACTGAGGTCCGAGTGTACAACTGGTTTGCCAACCGCCGCAAAGAGGAGGCCTTCCGTCACAAACTGGCTCTCGACACACCTTATAACAACCAATCTGCCTCCTCCTCTCACGGCAACCTCCCAGCAAGTCCTGAACACGGTAATACCCAAA
The DNA here is from genome assembly GCA_028641955.1 of Protonibea diacanthus. NCBI lineage: Eukaryota > Metazoa > Chordata > Actinopteri > Sciaenidae > Protonibea > Protonibea diacanthus. The sequence goes on from CM053985.1 coordinate 26,068,523, forward strand.
GAGTCTTCAAACGAGCTTGAAGAAAGTGAAATCAAAAGCTGGACAAAACCCTGATCTTTAGACTTTCTTCTCTATTTGTGGACATGACTGTACTGGTTCTGGTACAGAGTCTCATATTTCAGTAACCTCTGATGTGTCTTTTCAGGGGTGAAATACAGCCAGCAGATCCTGTGCGACACCGTGAGCTCAGCCAGAGGTAACGGAGGAGAAAGAGTTGGACGTCTTGTGGTCAGTCCTATCCAACTGGAGCCCAGCCACACACTCCTCGAGACACACAACCCCAAGCAGGTGAGAGGTTGGGTCCCGGTCTGTCCTTATTGTAGACTACCTGTGTGCACTACTGCCATTATAACCATGCTGTCCTCTGGTTTCAGGTGTCCAGCGGTGGACCACTGCCCCCGGTAAGCACTCTGACCTCGCTGCACAGCCTGTCCGCCTCCCCTGCATCCTCACAGAGCCTCATCATGGCCTCGCTGCCCAGCGTCATGAGCCTGGGGGAGTCCTCGCTTCTCATTGGTAACACTACCTCGTTCCTTGCATTTTCAGCACCGCCGAGTACTTGATTTGAAAGAAACTATCCTGTCAGTTTTGTGATGATTGGCCCAAAGGTTGTTGACTTTGGTCTAGTTATGTGCTGAGCCACGTCCCTTCTGAAGTTCATTGGTCAATATCTTGAACACTAAATAAGACACCAATGAGATTTATGCAAGGTACCTGGTCCTGTGGTACACTAACCCTAAATTCTAGGCTTAGGGTACACAGGAACATGAGAATGTCTGATAAGGTCCAGCAGTGATCTGTGAAAGATTTGGTAGCAATCGACAACCCAGTGGTCCGAGACTCTTTTGTTGGACCTGTTCGTCCACTGTTATGTCAATCGAACCCCTTTAGGACCTAAATGTCTTTGGTCCACAGGTTTAGCCTCCACGCAGCCTCAGACCGTGCCCGTTATCAACAACGTTGGCGGCGGATTCACCACTCTCCAGCCAATCTCGTTCCAGCAGCAGCTTCACGCCTCTTCCCAGCAGCCGATATCCCAGCAGCTCCACAGTCACATGGGCGCCAGTCCCTTCATGGCGACCATGGCGCAGCTGCCATGTCACAGTAAGACTACAACAACAACACGAGTTCGACATGTCGAGTAAAGATTAATTCACCTGGTTCTTGTTTCAGTGTACAACAAGTCCGACTCACCTCAGTACCATTCGTCCAGCCTGCTGTCTCAGGCCATGGTCATCGCGGACAGCAGCAGCCTGGGGACGCTGACCAGCCTCGCCGCCGTCAGACAGGTAACACGGTCTCATCATGGGTCAGCTCGTTTGTTAAGACATGGATAATAATTAGGTAAACACTGTGATCTTTGTTTGGGTAGATTTTAACAGCAGATCCTGAGGAACAGACGGACTCACCTTTACAAGATGACTCTCTACACCTGCAGCCTCACACACCTGTGCCAGGTACACAACATGTTTTCATCTAATGAAACATTCAGCTTCAGACCAGATTAGTCGACCTTTAGTCTTAAACAACATTAGCTGTACCTGTATTAACAAGTTACACACCCGAATTAATGAGTTTCACGCCTGTATTAACAAGGTACACACCTGTGTTAACGAGGTACACACCTGTATTAACGAGGCGGTGTATTTGAGCATGTTCTAAATGTCTAGTCGACCAATCAGATTGCTTGGTGAGAACTACTTGTTGCATCACACAAAGTAAATAAAGTCTACACGTCTGTTTTCTGTCTCAGCGTCTTCTGAGAGCCTCGAGCTGTATCCGGCCTCTCAGTCCACAGACAGTCACCAGTCTCACCTCCTGTCGCCTTCACCGACAGACATCAGCTACATCCCTGCACAGATGGTGTCTACGGCTCAGTGAAACATCAGCCGGACTGTGATCTGGATCGAGAGCTAACACGTCCGGGCGTTTGAAAAGACTCTAACACGAACAAGAATGCGCGTCAGAGAAGAAGAAGATTCACTTTTGATACAATCAACTGAAAATCAACAAGAAAATCTTTTTTTATTAAAAACTTTAGAAATATTCAGAAATTGTACATGAAGTTTAAATGAATGTTACCTGCTTTGTTATCATGTATCTGCTGCAAATATACTTTTTGGAAAACACAAGCGTCCGTTCATTTCAAGAGAGACGTCACAAAAGATTCAGTTCAAAGTTTCTTCTTCTCGCTTCTTTTTCTTTTTCCGTTTCACTTCCTGTTCGCCGTTTCTTTGAGGAGAAGCTGCACAGTCGTCTCCGTTCTCTTTCCTCTTCTTCTTCTTCTTCTTCTTAACAACGTTACTCTCGTCCTCCTCCAAATCTTTCGTATTCTTTTGAAGGACGTGGCTCTCCTCTTCCTCTTTCTTTTTCTTCTTCTTCTTCTTCTTCTTTGTGTTTTCTGAGCAGTGAAGCTCCTCTGAGAACGTCGAGGAAGGAAGGAGATCTTTGATGGACACCGCCGCCTCTTTCAGCCTCGTTTCCATCTCGCTGTCGCTGTCACTGTGACAAACAGAGAAACAAATGACGACCCTCTGACTGAGTCACTGAAGGCTGAAAACAGGCCAAAACTGTGTTTAATCCCAAAGTCTCCTTAAATATCAAACTCTGACATCCGGAGGACGTTAAACTGACGTCAAACAGACTAAACTTCTAGACAGATAGCTAGCGAGCTCGGCCTGAAACTATCTATCAATATATTGGGAAACACTGAAGAAGAAGAAGAACCTTGAGCTGGGAACAGGTCGACGCCTCACAGGAGCTGAAGGCTCATCGGCTGTTTGACCGGGGACCGACGTAGAAAACAGACGAAACCCTGAAAAACAACAAATACACCTGAACAGGTGAGCAGGTGAAGATTTGAAGAGACAGAGTCGTCATAAAAACATCAAAACAAAGAAACTTTACCTCCATCGTCATCGTCGTCGTCGTCACGGTTAGCCGACTCCACGCGTGAAGACGCCTCAGTCTGCATCTCTGTAATACAGCTGACAGCAGCAGACACATTAACTAACATTAATTACATTAATCTGATTATTAACGATAATTACAGATTACAAACTTGTCTGCAGTCAGACTCACCTGTCCAGAAGTTTCCCCAGCTTCTTGGCGACATGAGTTCGAAACCCCTGAGTGACCTGCAGCTCGTTACCGTCATGTTCGTGTGCAGCGACGACAACTCTGTAACACAGAGAAAAACCTAAAGACTGAGACAAGACCAAGACTATGAGGGGTTAAGACCAAGACAACACGAAGACCAAGGCAGGACAGTATTTAGCGTACTAATATTCGAGGCCTGGTTTCTTTTGGACTGCTGCCAACTGCAGGTGCTGTTAGCTCAGTTTGTTAGCTGATATTAGCTGATATAAGCTAATGTTAGCCATGCTGCCCGGACTGTGAGCAGTTGATGTTGTGCCAGAACAGGAGCTAGACGATTCATACATTAGCATCATTGATCATGTTAGCCACTGAAACTATAAAAAACGCATCCACTCATAGTGGCACATGAGACATGTTGTCATAGTCTGGTTGCATTTATTAGCTTTCAGTGCGCCAGTGTTGTGCCAGAACAGGAGCTGGGCAGCTGATGTTATAACAACATGTTTCCTGTGCTTAGCAGTGATGTTAGCGCTGACTCTGCAGTCAGCTGTTCATAGTTAGCTCAGTGTTTTCATGCTCACCTCTTTGACTGCTGCACATCAGTGTCTCCATCTACAACACAGACAGCACAGGTTAACTTAAAGCGGTTAAACTCGTTAATGAAGCAGCTTCAGCCGCTCCGCGTGCCTCTTCAGTCAGCGGGGTTTCAGGTGGACTTGTAGCCGGGAGGACCTCACCTTTCCTCGGCTCTCCTCGGGTCTCCCACACGGCCTCCTGACACCTCCTCAGAGCCTCCTCATCATCGTCACTGCTCGACTCCTCACTAACTCCGAACATCTTTCCAGCGGGGGCCGCCATGACACACAACACGTGCTCACGGTGTTGTTGTCTGTTTTTCAGCTGAGGATTCTGGGTAACGTAGTCCAGAGGGAGACTGAAACCTTTAAAACTTTATTTAAACACACTGAAGACAAAGTACAGAGAAGTTCACTGATTTAAAATCACTGAATTCTTTTAAATCACTTCTTAAAACACGTTGAACTTTTTTAATTTATTGATTTTTATTTTATTTTTTATTTTATTTTTCGTTTTTCATCTTTCTATATTTTATTGTTGTTTTATGTCATTTATTTTATGCATTACTTTTTACTTTTTTAATGTTTAATTGTTTTATGTTGTCTTTTAAATGTTGCTGCAGTATCCTGTTCATGTCTGTCTGTCAAAGCACTTTGTAAACTCTTGAGCTTCAGTTGACAGGTGTGTCTTCACAATGAGTGTGACACCTTCAGTTTATTGTCCATCCCTGAAGCATGGAGGAGGAGGAGGAGGAGGAGGAGGAGAAGGTGCTTTAACAAACATGGCAAACATCTGGTTTGAGCTCAGCAGGATCATCATTTGATTTTCCAACAGGACAACGACCCCAAACTCACCTCCAGACTCTGTGAGGACTGTTTGACCATGAAGGAGAGTGATGCCTACCTGACATAAAACCACCTGAGATGGGTTGAGATGAATCAGATCAAACGCTGCAGCATCCACACATTAGTTTATTATTAAAGCATTAATTACTCGTACAGAAGAAGCACAGATTGTCCAGGAGAGGTCAGTAGAGATGTGTGCAGCTGAGCAGGTCAGACAGGCTGACAGTGAACATGAAGGTGAAGTCAGTGAGGACAACATGTTTAATGGACAGTTTGGTGTTTATTGGAAACAGACTGCATCCTGTGACTTGTTGCACGCACTGCAAACAAAGTACTGCAAACTGTAGGCGAAACTACTGAACACTGCAAACACGTGAAAAGCAGCATCGGCAGGAGATGAAGAAGTATCCTCGCTGATGTGATATGTTGTATATTTAAACTACAGGAAGGTATTTCTTTCATTTTTATGTAATTCCTCTTTTTAAAAATCAGCATTTTCTGACTATTTAGTTACAAAAATATGTTTCCTGTGTACAAAAGCAAATATTTAAACTTGAAGGGTAACTTTAGTTTTCCTGTGTTGGTCTAAGTGACTCCCTCTTGTTGTTCTTCACCTCTAACTCTGTGAATTCAGGATATATTCCAGTCAAACCACAGGTGGTGATTGTTGGATCAGTGCAAAGACAAACCAAAGTTTTGTTGAGTTTTCGATATAACTTCTGTCTGGGTCTGTCCCTGTAGGATCCACAATGATGTCAGACTTTTAGAGTAACAATCTGAGCCTGTCAGACTTTGGGAAGTCTGACACTTTTAGTGGACGTACTTCGACGCTGCAGCCAGTTTTGCTTCAGCGCTCTCGCTCAGTATTTCAAAATTTGTCCCCAATTAGTCACTTAGACACAAAAACAAATGAAAATAGCATCAAGGTTAAAAAAATACTAGAGTTACCCTTTAATGTTCACCCTACTTGGTGTGGCAAGCCTTTCGTGCGATCCCTCACCGGCTTCCCAACAACAAAGCTGCCAGTTAACTGAAATGTTCGGCCAGACGAGCCACGACTGGGGAGTGAACGTCGTTCCATCACATTCCCAGATGAAATCAGTCAACTTGACTTTGTGGGCCTCCAAAGCAGAGGTTGAACTTGTTTAAAGACCTCTTGACAAACCTCACCTTCCCTCGTTTCTTCATGGAGGCCGTGTACTGATTGGACTTGAGTTTAGAGTAATAGTCTGAGAACTTGTTGAAGAGGATGGATATGGGCAGACCGTTGAGGATGATTCCAAAAGCGATGCAGATGAAAGCGAATATGCGACCCAGGATGGTCTCAGGGTAGACGTCTCCGTAGCCCACTGTGGAGATGCTGACCTGCAGGAGGTGAGGAGAGAAGTCAGTGCCCGACATCTTAGCCCACGGTTAAGAATAAAACCTTCTTCAGCCACTTTTATCACAACAATAAACCTCTTTTGTGAGATGTACCAAAGATTCAGTGTCCTACACTCAGTGCTGTGAATTGTGGGTAGTCCTAATAATGACAGTTATGCATTTAAATAAAACAATTCAAGTGCTAACCCTGATTAGCTTGTTTCACATCTGGAAATCTTAACCTGTACTGTATTTTACTGACTGATTCTCACAATCACGATGTCCCTCGTCCACCTTCATAAAGGTTTTGTGTGAATTCATTCATAGTTTTAAGAGATAACTGGAGCCGCTGGACTCAAAGATGGCAATCCCTCTGCATCTGTTCAGATGAACACAACAGGAATCCTTCACGGTAATCATTACTATGATTACGAGGATTATCATTTCCTTCCCCTGGATTAGAAGAAAAGATTCTTCCACTCGGTCAAAGAAGGGAATGATCCGGGTTTGTTCATGAAAACCGGCAGACATTAACCAGGTTATTCCACTCTGACCAGCTCATTGCTGGATTACTCTTCAGCATTACCATTGAAAAGCATTCCTTATTCTTCCCTCCAGCCTTGCACAACTGTCTGTCAGGCCTTCGCCATCTTAGGAAAAACCTTCAGCTTGCAGAACACTACTGAACGATGTGCATCAAAAGGGATTAAGAAATGAGTATATCTGATGCTGCCTGAAGAATAAGTACTACTACTGTACTAGTCTGTGAGGGTTCTCATTCATCCAGGTCGCCTCTCTTTGAGAAGATAAATCTGGGGCAACTGGACTTGATTGTAGATCAATGAAGATGTTTCACCTCTCAAACAAGTCCAGTTGCCCCAAATTTAACCCTTCCTACCAAATGCTGAGTGACGAATAAGTAGGTATACTAGTCTGTGAAGCTTCTCAGTCTTCCTGGTCGTCTTTCTTAAATCTGGGGCAACTGGGCTCGGCTGTCTCAAATCTCATCCAAGAGGCTTCTTCAGAACGTTCAACAGAACAATAAGTGTCCAGTTGCCCCAGATTTACCTCTACTCAATAAAAGTCAGTATACTCCATGTACCCAAATATACCCTGCACCACACCACTGATGTACTTACAGCTGCCCACCACCACGCATGAGGAATGCTGGTGAAGTTTGTTTGTGGCATGTCATGCTCCACGGTGTAAACCATGGCAGAGAAGCTGAAGATGCCCATTGCAATGAAGAGGAAGAGGCAGCCCACTTGCTGGTAGCACTGACGCAGAGTGAATCCAAACGCCCGCAGACCCGTGGAGTGACGCGCCAGCTTCAAGATACGAAAGATTCTCATCAGTCTCATGATTCTCAGCACTTGGCCCAGCTTCCCCACCTGTCCCACCGCCTGTATGTCAGCCTCGTGCTTCATGTAGTTTTCCTCATTGTCGAAGAACTCCAGGAAGGCCTGCAGATACTGAGGCAGGATGGCGATCAGGTCCACGGTGTTGAGCACACTCCTGCTGAAGGATTTGAGGTCAGGGGTGGACACCAGACGGAGCAGGTACTCCATGGTGAAGAAGGCGATGCACATGGACTCCACGTATTCCCAGTATGTCTTTCCACTGAGCTGACCTGTGGGAGTTCTGTACTGCATCTCATCCACAGTATTGAGAGTCATAGCCACCAGGGAGATTAGGACAAACAGGCTGGAGGCCAATGCCATAAGCTTGGCCTTGACAGATGAAAACGGCTTCTCCATCAAGTTCCAGATAGCTCGGCGCTCCTGGCCCATGAACATGTCATGAAAGAGCTCCTCATTCTCCTCGATCTCCACCTCGGCCTCCAGCTCCCTCTGGATCTTCAGCTGGTCGTTCAGCTCATCCTGCCTCTCCTCGAAGGAGATGCGACAACAGCGGTGAGTGTTCTTGATCCTCACGCCCCAGTAGTTGATCTCCTCCAGGAAGTTGCGGGGACATAACTCGTCCCTGATCCACAACACGCCAGTCCTGTAGAAGTTGAAGATGCTGTGGAAGACATCCGGATCCCTGTCAAAGAAGTACTCGTTGTTGCTCACAGTGTAGTCGTCGCACAGGTCCAGCTTCATGTTGTGGTCCGTGTAGGTGGCCAGACGCCCTATTCTGGTCTTTGGATACTTGGCAGCCATCTTGTAAGCTATCTGGTAGGGCTTCCCGCCTACGTTGATGTTGATCACGTAGTTCTTTTTGACAGGTGAATACTGCTTGGAGAAGCCGTATCCAGCATTGTCATTATCTTCATCCTCATACTCTGCGTAGATGTCGTAGATGTCCCTGCTCAGGTCTTGCATGGAGTTCCATGTCTTCACGCAGCTCTCCTTGGCTAGCGGATAAGCAATGTCCGAGGGTCTTCGATTGAAGTCCGAATCGGAGACTTTGTAGTTGGGGAAGAGACTCTGTCTCCTGTTCCACAAGTTGGCCACCTTGCGGGTGCTCCCCATGTCGATCCCCCCAGACTACACAGCAGACAGAGCGCTCAGACCAGTCGGCATTACTGCTGTCTAATACCCCCTTCACCTAAGCATGGAGGACATGAGCAGGATGCCTCATGGCCCCATTAATGTTGCTGACTGAGAGGATCCGCGTGCTTACAGGACATCTAAATACTATTATCCCCTCCTGAGCTGCCCGGCTGACATGACGTTGGCTGTGTGGCACATCTCAACAAATTCCCACCCTGAACTCACCCCCTCTTTTTGTTTCTAAAAGTTTTATCATGATCTGACAGTGATGCAGCTCGCCCATTTAAAAACATAAAAGACAACAATCAGTGTTTCCCTCACGTTTGTTTATGAATGCACACACTCTATGCCATACATTAATCTGCATACAATCCCTACAGATTATTACTCAAGGGAGTCATATTGGAAGGCTACGGTTGGAAAATAACATTGCATGTCTTGTTTGTTTCGTGCTGTTTGAGAAAAAAAAAACATTTTATGATGAATTTCTGATGATACATTCCAAATTTAATAAATACTTTATCAGAATTAAATCAGTAAATGTCATATATAACAAAATGCTAAGATAACAATAATATTATAACCAAATAAAGAAGTACGAAGCTGGTTATTGTTGTTATTGTGCTTTAAGATTCCTCCACTGAAGGAGAACAAAGGAAGGAGGCTGGTGGAAACATAAAGAGGATAAAGGCTTGAAGCATTAGCCTCCTCCTGGTTGGGAGGGGCTGCAGGAAACTTCATTTTATTGATATATGTCGATAAGTTTGTGACATTACACTACAAAGAAGTCAAATTCAACTCGAACCTTCCTCTGGATGTCAGATTATTGTCCAGAGATGATTACCGATTATAATGAACCAACTCGTTAAAACAACTCAGGACTTAAGTTGTTAAAGTTCATTTAAGCAGAGAAGTTAAAGCTGGTCTTGTTACAGTGTGTAAAGAAGAAGTACACTGGATTTGTGACGCAATATTCATGATAGATGATATTTACTGAGCGATGTACTTTATCTGTGAAGCTTCATGGATGCTGAGTTAACTTTTAAAGTGAGAGAGGAAATAATAAAACTCACTTTTACTTCAGTTTTAAGTTTAGTTTAGTTTTTATTGTTAGCAGTGTTTAGTTTTATTCATTTCAGTATCAGTTCTCTGTGAGTTTCATTCACTTCTGCAGTTCAGTCTAATTATTATAATAACATGATAATAATAAACTTTATTTATATATTTATAAGACTGAAGAGCCAAATAAGACAGGCGTAGAGATAAAACAGTATTAATATTTAAGAAGGCTGCAGATAATGTTTATATGTTTTTTTCAGTCTGGCTTTTACTTTAAATATATTTATATACATTTGAATCTGTTTTATTATTTATCTTTTTCTTTTTTTAATCCAGCCTCTGGCGTTTGCACAGTTTGTGTTTTTATGTGACTGTTTAAGTCATTTATTACTTAATCCTGATGAAGAGTGTTTCTTCTCAGTTCATCATGCTGGTTTTTTCTTCATTGATCCAGAAGGCGTGCAGGATCACGATGATAAAACACATCTCGATACTCTGCAGGATTAATATCATCCACTCTCGCTGTTTCCTGTCGGTCACTATTGTCCGCAAGATTTACGGATCAAATTTAGTAAAGTCCCTTCAAAGCTGCTTAAGAATGGAGGTTATAATCCCTCATGTAGGTTTATAAAGCCTCCTGTCACATACATTCTTTACACCTACACACAGACTGTTCACGGTGAATGTTAAGACCTTTGATTAAACACACAAACACACAGTTTACCATACAATGACTGAAGTAAAGTATTCTGTAAATATGATGCACAAACTGAAGTGAATGTTTCTTTTTAAAGTTTCTCTGATCGTTTCAGAAAAATAAATAAAGTAAATAATAAAGTTAAATAAATGTGATAAACTGAAGCTTCAGCCTCTGATCAGCCTGTGTAAGACGAGAAAACACTGAAGTTTGTACGATTATTCAAAGTTTAAAAAAGACAAAGAATTGTTTGAAAAGTTCCTAAAAACATCAGAGACTCACCTGTGATGAAATATTCTGCTACCAATTCATCCAAACGTCCTGCAGTCATTGTTTCACAGCGTTCGGTTTATCAGCTGCTCTCTTCTCTTACTGTTATGAACTGATATAAAATGACTTATACTCAGGAATCAGTTCACTCAGACAGAAAAGCTCCACGCAGTGAGTGCTCTCTCCAGCAGATGGAGATATCACTGCTGAGCTTTGACTTGAAGTGTCAGTCTCTCTCTGTATGTTTAACACCAGATCTGCTTCACTATTTAAATAACACAGTAAAATCTGGAGTTAAGTTGGTAAACTCCACTGTCACATTAGTACGAAATATGTTTAACATGTTTATTCAAAGTGACACAAAAAGGAAATAAACTAGAATATTAATGAAGTTCAATATGATCGAAGGAAAATGTAGATTAAACTTGCTCGGCCTCACGTTCACTGAAGATGTTAACAGTGTGATACGGTCAGAGTTAATCACAGCCGTGCTGATATTCAGTATAACAGCACAACACAAACATTTACAGATGTTTAGTTCAGCGTGTATCTGATGCACCAAACTGCTCCTATTTCAATAAAATAACGTTGGTCTAACATTAAAATAACGTTGGTAGAGAGTTGCCGTTTGTCTTTGTGGATTATCGATGCTGAACAGTCAGACTGTCGACGTGTGACGACCTTTATCCCGTGTTTCCACAGTGAAGCGTTCTTTACGGACACGTAATAAACTGTTCCAATGTCATATTTCTTAAAGGGACAGCGCAGGGAGCTTCAGCAAACTAAGATATACACAGACTGTTAATGTAACATTAATATTAGAACAGCTGTTAGGTGGAGTGATTACATGTAGTGAACAGCCTCAGTGCCGTTATTCTCTATATCAGCACGCATGAGACGACTCTCGTCCAATCAAATCACTCGATCTGAACTAACTCTTGTTTATAACCTGATATCCTCACAGCTCTGGACAGAAACTGAAAATCTGATTCCAGGTCTGAAACATATAATTTTAAAGTAACGTAAACAGATTTAAATCAAACTTCTGATTGGACATTAAAGAGGTGTCGCACAGCTGGGCCCGACAACAGCTGCTGGTCAAGTTACAGCAGAATAAGAGCACACATCATGTGAAAATAAAAGCATCATGTTTACCTCAGAATAATCACATCAAGACCAACTGGATTGGGCACATTGTGACAGTTTTTAATCTAAATTAAGAAGACGTGAGGTGATCTATCTCTTTTTTTTATTGGCAGGCATCTGTCCAAACATATCTACTGTTTCCTTCAGACAGACAGATGTTCATGTACACATGTATAGTGTATGTTTAGTGTGAATTCAGCATAATTTGGTCGCATATTTTAATCCTTAATATTAAAAACAGCCCCATTAAATGAACTTGCTTCTAAAAATAAATGTTTTGTAATAATAACAATAACTCAATTATTACAGTAGAACTGCCGTGCTCTTATTTTGAAACGCACAACCGGACGGTTAGCATCATCTACCGTGAAAACGGTGTTTTTAAAGGGAACCAAGGTTGTTGAGGTCCGTGGCGGGCTTAGCGGGTTGAAGGTAGGTGTAGAACCGTCTCTGTGTGCTGACTGTCCCGGTCCTGTCGGGGTTCTTGTCCTCTGAATGTCCCCCCGTTCAGCGGCTTTATCGCGGTTCGGTTAGCGGAAATCAAGACGCGGGAAAAGAGAAGTCAGGACAGCCGGGAAAGTGCAGCTAACTGGGCTAGCTAGGGGGAAGCTAGCGAGGCTAACGGCGGCGGTGTCCCGGTTCACGGGAGGCAGAGGCTCCCTACGGTGATGTTGCTCCGGTGGTTTGGTGGCTGTGGTCGGCTGCGGAGAAGTGGATGAATATAATAATGAAGTGTTAATTAAAATACGTCATTTTATTCTCAGTTATATCGAGTCTTACTAGTGCAGGGGCGAGCATTAGCTCTGAATGGCTGAGGGCGGCTGGGGGTGTTATGGCCCCCCCGTACATAGACACAGATCCGGACAGTGTTCAGGCCTTCAGCTGCCTCTGACAGGCTAATTAACAACATTTAATTAAATGTAATAACAGGTATATACACATACATTAATGTGTCACACCTGCACTGAACTTTCACCAGCTAATTATCATTTATTCTGCTGTTTTTACAACAATATGTGACAAAAAATGAATTTATTTCTCTTTTTATATTTAAATTTGACTCATCTGTTCTTCATGTTAAGCTGACGTCATCAATAACATCACAACATCCGCCCGTCAGTCAGTCTTTAGCTGTTAGTAGTGACACAGCTGAGCTGCAGTTTCCTGATGCTAAAGTAGCTGAGCTAACTGCAGCTGCTGTTAGCTCAGCTAGCCGTGCAGCTAACGTTAGCTGGTCCAGCCAAGCGTTCACACTCTTAATCCTGCATAACTTTAAGCCTTAATATAATGTGAACAGGTGAGTTGTATATAAATTCACCCTCAGTACAGTTGTCATGAACGGGGAAATTAGCTATAGAGACCAAAACTGTTTTTTGTACCAGGCTGTAAACATGTTTATTTCTGCTGTGAAGTTGGACATTTGAACATGGGGACTTATGGAGACTGACTCACTTCTGGAGCCAGCCTCAAGTGGACGTTTGTGGTACTACATTGTAGTAAACCCTGACGTAGGTCGCTTGTTGTTCTGGTTCTGTTCTAGTGAACATGCTACAATGCTAAACTAGAAAACCTCACAGATTCACAGTTATATTTTGTGTTTAAGAGTGAATAAAACTAAAATCTTCCTGAACTACAGTGAATATTAGCTTTAATAACAACAATAATAATTTTATTTATAAAAACAGTTTATGAAGTGTTTTGACAGACGCAGAGACCAAACGAAGCCAAGACAAAATGAGAGAGGAACAACCAATGAGGAACACGACAATATAAAATATAAATGTGAATAAACACCATTAAAACATTAAGATAAATAATAATAATAATAAACTCCAGTTTTATTGTGAACCTATGAAGCTCATGTGTGTGATTAAAGGATGAAAACTGGATATTATTGGACAGACGTATGCTGTTCTCGCTCTGTCTCGTTCACTAAAACAGATTTGTTGCTGATTTCTCTGTGAATGATTCAAACTCAATAAAACAGAAACACGAGCAGCTCCTGGAGCCGTCTGTAGCTTGTGAGGACTCGGCCAAGGTCGACGTGCACCGACAGCAGCTGGATCGTTTTACAGCGTGTCCAAATAAAAAGGAGCTGTTGTTCCACACAAAGGTCAAACTCACGAAGAAGAACGCGTTAAAGTGATTTTACAGTTTTGTCGTCGAGGTGACTGAAACCTTTGTTTTGTTTTTGAATCCCGCTGACGTGACAGAAACATTTTGTTCTTCCACAAACTCTGAAACATTTACATCAAGCTTTGATTCCTCGTTTGGGTCGATGTACATGGAAGAATCAAGAGACTACGTCCAGGTTTTAGACAGTCTGCAGGGACGTCACAGAGACTACATCCAGGTTTTAGACAGTCTGCAGGGACGTCACAGAGACTACATCCAGTTTTAGACAGTCTGCGGGGACGTCTCAGAGACTACGTCCAGGTTTTAGACAGTCTGTGGGGATGTCACAGAGACTACGTCCAGGTTTTAGACGGTCTGTGGGGACGTCGCAGAGACTACATCCAGGTCTTAGACAGTCTGTGACAGTCACAGAGACTACGTCCAGTTTTAGACAGTCTTTGACCAGGTTTCTGTCTCTTTCAGGTTGCTGCTGGTTGGAGGCCCGTGGAGCTGAAGCAGCATTCCCCCTCTCTCTCCTCTCATGTCCCCCCCTGTGTGTGTCCCTGTGTGTTAGTGACCCCCTCCACCCACCACCCCACCCGATCCCTCCCATCGTGTCGCCCTCCTGCCCTGAAGCCCCCGACTCACCCCATGCTTGGGACAAAGCCAGCTCACTGCCAGCCCAATGACTGCCTGGATCGTCCTGCCTGTCAGCCTGTCTGCCTTCTCCATCACGGGAATATGGATCGTGTGAGTCCCTGAAACATGACTCAGATAAAATGTGTTCAGAATCACTCGCTATTTGATTAACGGCTGAATCAAGGCCGCTCGCTCGCTCTCATTCACTGCAAGTGTCGCTCAACAAACCAAATTAAACTTCTCCGTGTCTCTCGAGTCAGACTCAGATTCAGAAGCTGCTTCATGAAATAAACAAAGTCAGAACACGACAGGGCGAGTCTCAGAGTTTAGATCTGAATAAATACATCAACAACATCTGCAGCGTGAAGACTGAAAGTCACGACGAGGTTTGATCTCTGTGTCTGTCGTTTCCTGGCAGGTACGCCATGGCTGTGATGAATCACCACGTCTGTCCTGTGGAGAACTGGTGAGTGATTTGTCCTCTGTTGATCTGAGCCGGTAAAACTCGTTAACATCAGTCTGAACGAGCTCGTCGTGTCTCCGTCGCAGGTCGTACAACGTCACGTGTGCGGAGGAGCTGCCCCGACCGGGCTTCCCCAAGACGTGCTGCACCATCCAGGACATTCCCCTCATCAGGTCTCCTCCTGCTTTGTTTCTCCACAACACACACGAGTCATTTTGTGAGGCATGAATCAGCACTTTGTTATGTGGCGGCTCAGTGACGGTCATGAACCCACGCGCACCGCGCTCTGCGTGCATTTGTTTAATCTGAAAATAAGCCAACCACGATGGAGGACAAAGCTCTGTTGTAGTCTCTGTTGAGTCTTATGACGCCGTTCTTTACAGGCTACACACTGATCATGTGATCGCTTCAGGTGTTCAGGTGAAGCTGACTCAGCTGTTTTGTCTCCATGTTACAGTAAATGCGGCTCCTTCCCTCCTGAAAGTTGCCTGTTCAGCCTGATCGGCAACGTTGGAGCCTTCATGGGTAAGACGTCGAGCGTTGTCATGTTGTGTTTCTGCTTGTTGATTGGCTGTTTTGGGTCATCATTACATTAACGAGCGCAGCTGTCGTTAACCTGTCACCTCTGACCTCTGACCTCGCCCTCCTGCATGATTTCTTCCACAGTGAGTGGTTTTTAGGATAGACTAGCTACAGTCAGCCTCCAAACTTCACTGATAAAAATGTGTTTTTAACTCTTTCTCTGGCCGGATGCAGCGACTCCCTCATAGTCCCTCAGGGAAAGGAGTCTTTGTCGGGTTGCAGTGACTTCAGGCAGAACCAGGCAGAGAGACATTCATCTTCTCATTTAAATGTTGAATTATTCCTTAAAATGTGAAAATCTTGAAGTAAAATATCAAAATATTTTGTTCTGTACTGTAAAACTTGATTGTTAATACAGATAATTGAAGTAAAACTCAGTAAATTACACACCTGCAGTGATTCTTCAGTATATTTCAGGTGAAAGGTGTCTTTTTGTGTGTTATATTAATCCTCCGCAGACGTTGGCCGCTAACCTCGCAGAGCTGTGGAGGAGCCTGAAATAGCCCGAGCTCTCTAATCAATAATGGATGCGGATTTCCTTCCACTTCCCCCCTCCGTCCTCCGTCCTCCGTCCTCCACCCTGCACTTAACCTCCATGGCCTTCCTCCTCCTCCTCCTCCTCCTCCGTCATGTTTCATCAGCACTCAGCTCTGCCCTAATTTCTCCGTCTGTCTTTAATTGCGTCTCTCCTGCTGTTTTCACCATCGATTCATTATTAACGTCGACTTCTTCACGTGTATTTACATTCTTGTCTGCTCGTCTCTGTGCGAGCTGCTTTCTGGATGTTTCTTTTCAAACACGATGCTAAACCTGCATTGAGACGTACGTCCTCTGTGAGACGGCAGTAAAAGCAGATCAGACGGTCAGATCAGCAGAACGAGAGCAGTCACGTGATGAAACTATGAACAAGGAGCAATCGTGCAGAGGAAGTGTTTCGTAATCTGAAGAAATGTCAAAATTTCTGATTTCTACAAGTCATATGTTTCATTCTCCATCAGTTCATCGTTAACGAAAACAGAAGCTAAAACAGATCTTTGATGATAAAAACATAAAAACTGTTGCGGTCCATCCATGCCGTCACTCGTGAACCCAGAGATACTCCAGTTTTCCAGCAGAGGTACAGCCTCAGGTCTGGAGGTGCTAACTCTCGCCCCAGTTCTAGTTGAAGGTCGCGGTCAGATGAAACGAACAGAACCGCATCGTCTGCATAGAGACGCAATCCCTGTATCAGCTTCACCGTGAGATTCTGTCCACAAATATCCTGAATAAGTTCGGAGACGAGAGGCAACCACGGCGCCGAACAACCACTGAAGACCAGACGGGTCAGCAGCACCCTGAACTCCTTCATACCCCGACAGGGACCATGAAACTCCCATGACTCCCCAGGAACCTCTCGTGTTGTGTTGTTGTTTCCTGTTGTGGACGTACTGTAATCGTGCTCGTCTCCTCCCGTCTGTCCTACAGTGGTGATGGTGTGCCTTCTGCGCTACGCCCAGGTGATCGAACACAGCCACCGATGTTGGGTCAACACCAGCGCTCTGGTGTCCGGCTGCACCAACGCTGTGGGTCTGGTCATGGTGGGAAACTTCCAGGTAAACTTCCTGTAACAAACCCTCTGACATGAACGTGACTCAGGCGAGTCTCTTCTAACCGCGTACCGCTCTGTCCCGACAGGTCGATCACGCCAAATCTCTTCACTACGTGGGCGCCGGCGTGGCGTTTCCAGCCGGGCTGCTGTTCGTGTGCCTGCAGTGTGTCCTCACGTACCGGGTGGCTGTGACCGCCCTCGACTACTGGATGGCCCATTTCCGAGTGGCTCTGGCTCTGGGCGCCATGGTCTCCCTCGTCCTCAGTATCCTTGTTGTGCAGAAACAGTTATGTTTACGGTCCGGCTGCTGAGCCCGGTTCTGCAGATCAGTTAGCATCAGTTCTGTCTTCCTTAACGTCCTCCTCCTCTCAGGCGGCATCTTCTTCATCCACGAGAGCTTCGTCCTGCAGCACGCCGCAGCCATCTGCGAGTGGGTCTTCACCGTGGACATCCTGGTCTTCTACGGCACCTTCACCTACGAGTTCGGCACCGTCACCAGTGAGACCATGATGGCGGGCCTGCAGCAGAGCCACCACCACCACGGCTCGGGTGTCATCATGGGCCCCAGAGCCCGAGGCTCGACGCTGAGCGGGGCGACCAAAGGCCTCAAATCGCCTGGCGGCAGCAGCACATCCACACATCTCAACTGCACCCCGGAGAGCATAGCCATGTTGTAGCCACAGAGGTGCATCATGGGAGCCCACAGGAGGTTCTCCAGCGAGGTCGTCACGTATGTGCGGCGCCAGTCCGACCGCTGGAGCCATGAATGTTTCCAAGATGGCCACAGTTTGTTTTATAATCCCTCCTCCATCGACCTTCACCGGCCTTTCTTTTGCTTTTCTCTGCACGGCACTCCGAACGAGAGCAACGATTAATGTTTGTGTAGTCGGTAGAAAACACTGAATGTTTGAGAAGTTTCTATGTTTTACAGCCTTTTATCCAATCAAGCTTCTTTCATCCGTCACGCGACGGTTTAAATCACGTGAACCGAGTTCAGGACGAGAGCGCCTCAATCACTTTTTTTGTCGTCGTACGTCTCACGCCACGTTTCCCGCCATCGACTGTCCTGTCCCGGTGCAATAAATCGCCATCGATCACGTGACCGTGAGTGAAAAAATGCCTTTTTTTCAGCATGTTGAAGTCGACTTTGTCCAAACACTGAAGTTAATTCCAGGCTGGACCCTCGGAAGCCTTATTTTGAGTTCTTGGAATGACCTTTGTGTTCAGCGTGAAGCCTTCTTCGACGCTCGTAGACTTTGTGCCATAGATCTCACGGCGGCGTCACACAGATCGAAGTCCAAGCGTCCGCTCCAGACTGCCACAACCTGAAGATGACGAACGCCACTCGTTCATTAAGTTTTTACAGTGTTCTGCCCTCTGGAAGCCAGCAATACGCTCACATCACCTACCTCTTTTTATCTGTTGTGGGTTCGATGTTCTCCATCTTCACGGCGGCTCGAGAAGTGTTTTTTGGAGCGACGGCGTCTGGCAGGTTTTGATCAGCTGATTATTTAACTCGTGGTTTGTTTTCACGCAGACTGGACTTCACTGATTGGTTTGTAGGCGTATGAATCTGTGCACTGTTTTCGCCTTATCCCTCCGTACTGTGCCCGGGGAGCGCGTCTTCTTTCTTTGTGTTCACCATACTGTAATTAAAGTCACCGCGGCGTGACTGCAAACGGCAGCTCGACGTCGAGCCCCTCGCATCAGGGCTGGATCCGAACCACGAACCATCGTCCACAGGCCAAAACTTTAAGGTGGATTTGAATCTTTTTTCTTTGTGTTGAGTTAAAAATGTTCACAAACGTCGAGGCCGCCCGACACAAAACGTTTTCTCATTTCCTGGATTTAAAAAAAGAGTTGAAGAGAACGGTGACGGAGCGAGTCGACAGATGATTTTGTTTCCTTTTTATAAATTCTGTAAATATGTATGATTTGTCTCATTTAGGTATTTTCATTTGACAGAGATTTATATTCAAATATGAAATAAAAATGATAAATTATTAGCAGATGTTTGACGCCGCCTGGTTCTTTTAAAAAAAGGGGGAGTGTTGCAGAGGAGGTCCTCTGTGGAGAGCTGGAGGTCTGCAGGAGGTCTGTGAAGGTAGAGAGGGACGGTGGGACGTTCCACCAACGAGAACAACAGACGAGAAGTTTGGATCGTCCTGAGCGTGCAGGTCGTCGTTCACAGGAGGAGGAGAGGCTGAACCGTCAGGACGCCTCATCATCGATTGATCAAGAAAATAAACGCTGCAGCCGTCGACGGTCAACAAAAGTCTTGATATAAAAAGCAGATTTATTCATTTGCAAGCAGAAATATAAACACGACAAGATGAACAAGTTCAGAGACAGACTTCAGAGTTAAAGAGGAACGCCACCAGTTTGTCTGTCTCATGATGAGACGTGTCAGGTGTCCATCACTGAGCTCAGACACTTTGAAACATTTCTTGTGTTTGTCACCAAAAGTTACATTAGATAACGCCTCATTTGCATATTTAAACATCATGTGATCAGCAATGTTAAATAAGTCTTCATGACTGGTCTCCTGTCAGTTTTAACGGTCTGTGTGTTCTTAAAGCTGCCTCGTCGTTTGTC
Source organism: Protonibea diacanthus (assembly GCA_028641955.1). Lineage (NCBI taxonomy): Eukaryota > Metazoa > Chordata > Actinopteri > Sciaenidae > Protonibea > Protonibea diacanthus. The sequence continues at coordinate 26,088,054 of CM053985.1, forward strand.
GTCTCGATCGCAGGTTTCCACGTTTGATCCTTTATCTTTATTTATTTTCAACATTTTATAGATTTGTTGTAATTTTTAAGAAGCTCCATGAAAGTTTCTGTATAAATAAAGTTCAAAGTTCAGGAAGAATATTCAACCTCAACTTTAAAACTTTCTCAGATTTAAACAGAATTTTTAAGGAAAAACTTTAAATGATTCATTTTATAGCAGTTTGTTTTTTTTGTGCGTTAAAGCTCAGAAATGTAAAACAACTAAAATATTCAAACTTTTCTAACGAGCCTGTTTCCGCTGCGTTCACAGCAGCTCACCACAGATTGTTTATTGTGTCTCTGTGGTGAGTCGGTGTGAACGCAGCGTCTCCTGAGGCGCTGAGATGTCACCGTGTCGTCATGTGTACATGGCTCCGTGCAGATCCTCCAGCCGGTGCTCTCGCTGTTTCCTTCTCTCCTGCAGACGAAGCAAAAAAATAAATCAGCGAGGGACGGACGCCATCTTGAGCGCGTTCAGACAGCGAGGATCAGAAGCTCACCTTGTCTTTCTTAAACTCTTCGTACTCCGGGTTGTCCGTCGGTAACTCGAGGTGGCAGAGCGGACAGGAGTTCGTCTACGAGTGCAGAAGAAGAAGAAGAAGAAGAAGAAGAAGCTCAAACTCTTCCCGTAAACGTCGGACAGGAAGTGAAGTCACAGATTTGTTGACAGAGTTTTACCTTCCCCAACCACGGCAGGATGCAGCCGGAGTGGAACAGGTGTTTACACGGCATCTCTCGAACCGTCTCCTGCTCCTCGAACTCCAGCAGACACACCGGACACTTCAGGCCTTTATCTGAGACACACACACACACACACACACACACACACACACTCCACGTCAAACCGACTCTTGACATGTCACCTGTTTCTCTGAGGTGAGTCAAAATGGCGGCTCGTCAGTCACCTGCTTGCTCTGCAGAGATGACGACCACGGTGAGCGTCTGAACGGCGGTTTTGGCGGCCGGAGGAGGAAGCCGCTGGTCCCAGTCTGACAGGTCGAACGTCCCCGAGTCGATGAGGTCCAAACCCTGCATGAGAGACCTGCACGCAGACCAGCAGTCAGACAAACGGTCCAACAGTGTCAGTCACTTTAAGGCATCGCGATGCGTTCAGGCTCACCTGGCGAGTTCTAGCAGAGCGTTCTGGCGGTACTGCTCCTCGGGGTTCGTCGGCTCGCAGTCGTGTTCGTCAAAGTAGGAAGCCATTTTGTTTCAGTGTGTCTCCGCTCTGCATTAAAAAACCTGAAGAAAGACGAAGAAGAAACATCAGAGCCGAGAGAGACGACGGAGAACGACGACGGAGAACGACGACGGAGAACGACGCTCATCGACGCTCGCGCTGACAGAACCGTGAGCTGATTATTAATCATCACAAACTGATCAGCTCTTCTGTGAAGTCTGTAAATAAAATTATTACTCAGTCTTCAACATTTCTCAGCCTGAGAAGCCGAGCGAACATGATTCACATCTTAAAGCTCGTCTGTACAAACTTTTAATTTACTTTTATGAACTGGATCATAAACCTGTGTTTGTGTTGATAAAGAGTTCATGTTTTATTATTATTATTACAGCTGTGTCACAGATTGATGGCCTCCTCTACAGATGACGTTTGATCGATTAATAATAAAATAATAAAATAATGAATGAAACGAGTCGAAGTTTGAAAACAAGAATAAACAAATAATTTCTATAAAAACATTCAGACACGACAGAAACATAAACAATAATAATAAAATAAATAATAACAATAAGAGGTCATTAAATAAAAAAGGAAATAATTTGTATTTCTTGTGTTTAAGTCTAAATTAATCGATCATTCATCGTTTCTCTCTGCTGGTTACAATTTATTAAATATTTCAGATTTTCAAAATAAAACAAAGTTAATCTGAGCAGAGGTTTGATTTTAATTCTTTAATTTCTTTCTAAGAATTTAATTAATTTGACTGAGCGACAGAAAAATTTTAAAGTTTCTCATGAATCATAAAAAACGTTCAGATTCTTCACTTCCGTTTGAAGCTTCTCATCACGGAGCGGAAGTGACGCTGAAATAAAGTCTGAATTACAAAATAAAGGTAAATAAAACTCGAGAAAATGAAACAAAAACAGAAAAATAAAGAAAATAAAGAAAATAAAGAATCAACTGACCTGAAGCGACAACAAACATGTCATCCTTCCGGGTGTGACGAGCTTCAGCCACGTGGTGCGCTGCTGGCCAATCACAGAAGAGCATCGCGGCTCCGCTTCTTCTTCGTCTGAAAGTTAAAACTGCAGCTGGAGAACGGCGATGACGTCACTACCGCCCCCTGCTGTAAGAGACCGGAACTGACGTCAGATAATAAATAATACATTTTATTTCAAACGACTGTTCAAAGAAATTAAACAGAAAATAAAGGTGTTAAAATTACTGCGGACATATATATATATAAATATAAACAATAAATAGATTGATAATATAATAATAAAATAAACAAACAAATAAATAAATAAAAATAAAGAAAATTGTTTTTTGTTACAGAACAGATGGATTCACACCTGGTGTCACCTTGAGGTCCACAGCTCAGCAGCAGTGTGGGTGACGGAGGTCGGAGCGGTCAGTGGGAGCGTGGCTGTCGGGCCTTGTACGCCGGAAACAGGATCGAGCCATTGAAGCTGCGTCAGCACCTGGAGCAGGTTATTATCCTGACTGCAGGATGAACCAAACCATCCTGTTTAATTTTATATTACATTAGATTACATATAGTACATAGATGTTTATTTATTGCAATAGTTCTGTGTATCTTTTTAAAGTTTTGTCTCCTTGTTAGAGTGTATGGAGAGTCTGTAACTGTAAGTGGGAACCACACATGTAGAGCTACATAAGATTTAAGAGGTGCTGGATTATTTAAATGATATTATCACATTTTTAAATAGTCAGCAGCTTCACGGCTCTCTGCTGGAAAACACAGGATGCTCTGAGTTGGAGCGTGTTGCTGCCCCGAGCGGAGGAGTATCTCTAAAATGGAGCTGGAGATGGACGTCGGGTTGGTGCGGCATCAGCAGTACTGTGGACTTTGTACTGGCCCGCTGTGGTTCAGAGGCTGTACGGTCCAACCCTGCGTCAAGTGTCCGGAGGTCGGAGTAGAGAGGAGCCAGCTGAGGTGGTTTGGGCTCTCTGTGCTCGTCCTACCAGGAGGAGACCCAGAACCTCTGGAGGGACAACACGCCTCAGGATCCTCCAGGTGACTGCAGACTGACTAACGTTTGAGTGTTTTTAAGAGTAAATGTGAAACACAAATGAAGCCATCAGACGACATTTTGATAGCAAAACAGAATTTATTTGCGGAATCGGACTAGAGGTGAGAAATCTCACTATTCATAACTATCGACATTCCAGGTGAAAAGAAAAAAATAAAAGGTGAACAGACACAAAAACAAGTCAAAGAAGGTATGGCTTTGGTTAAATAACACTCTACTAAACGGATCTGAAAAGACGAGTTGTTACATTAAGTCTAAGGCTCCCTGAACAAGAACAAACGGCCGACACGAATCTGCTGCAGGTCGTCACGAACAGAACAAACCTGTTGGCTCTACAGTAGCTGCTGCTAGTGTGGACTGATGACCTGCGCTCAGTGTCCTGATGAGTCTGCCAGTGTTATTAGACGTGGTACTGATACAATGGCACAGACAGCCTGTCACTCACGCTCGTGTTGCATAGTTATTGAACATCACAGCACATTCTTTCAAACATTCATCAGCTTCTCGATACAGTAAAAATATCTCTGCCTCTTTGAACGAGTGGTTATCGAACACGTGTACGCGCCGAGCACGCCGGCGCTTCGCTCACGACGTAGCTGCATTCGGGTATTTACAGAAACAGTAATGGTGGCACAGTATAACGTCTGTGTGTGCTTCACTTCTTCAGATCAGTTTCTCTGTGAAAAAAAGACGAGGAATGATTTGGCAGCGTGAAAAAGTTTCGTTCACGTTCACTGACGATCACCGCTGAGTGTTCGTCCACGCGTCGGAGAAACAGATCGACGACGCGTCAGACACGTTAATATTTTTCACGTTATCACGACGAACAAAGTCACATTACAACAAGAAACTGTTCTTAGACTGTTCATCATGTGATGACTTATATTGTTACAGCATGTCGTTATCGTGACATTAAACTTTTCTTCCTCTAACGATATAAATGATCACGTTATATCATGTGAAGTGTGTCATGATATATCGTCATATCGTATGTGAACTCAAACTGTTACGATGTCGCGTTACAACATGAGACCTTTTTTTAACGTTTTAACGTGATGAACTGTAACGTGTCGTAAAAATATGTCGAGTTATAACATCAAACTTTTCTTGTTATAATATAAATGGTCACATTATAACATAATATAAAGTTTGGATGTTATTATGACATCACGTTATAACATGAAAGTATCCTGTTACAACATTACAACAATCTAAGTTATCGTGTTACGGTGTGAAATATTCATAACACAGTAAAACAGTCGTGAAATTCATCCTGTTGTAACGTGACGCTCGAACTCTAAAAAAACTAAATCTGTTTGAGTTTCTGGAAATTAAAAACGGATGAATTCACACAAACTTTAAACGTGGAGATCTTCGGAGGCTGAATGAGTGATTGCATCTGTAAAAGTCTAAAGACACAAAAAAGAAAAAGATAAAATCAGTTTCACACGTTATAAACTCATTTCCAGTTAATGCTACAGTGATATCTTGATTTTTTTAATCGCTCTGCTCCGTCTAAAAGCCGTCCACGCTCTTCTGTTGTAAAAACTTTATAAAATCAACAGGTCACCTGCTCCCTGCTGCAGTCTTCTGATTTCTAAAAGGACTCGCTCAACCAGTGAGCAACAACACGCGAGTATGTCACGACCTACAGTGTTCATAACGTTTCAAACTAGAGAGATCTGAAGTGTGAGAGTTACAGAAAAGGACACATCCAAAAAAAAAAAAACGTCTCGTATCCGCGTCCATTTCATGATTCATCATTTTTTTGAGATCAGGGACGTTTAAAGTATTTTCATCTGACTTCAACCACATGCACGTACTGAATCCATACACACTTCCAACGTCATCAACCTTCTTGGATACAAACACTCCCGCCTACCTCGCGTTCCCTCTAACGCTAATCTAACTGAAGAGCTTGACGAAGCAGCCGTGGCAGTACGGCTTGTCGTTCTGTTCTTTGAAGGTGCCTTTGTTGAGCTGCTTCAGGCAGAAGGCGCACACGAAGTGCTCCGGGTGGAACTTCTTGGCCATGGCCGTGATGCAGCGTCCCGTGATGGGCTTCTGGCAGCCGGAGCAGAGCGAGCCGCGGCGCTCGTGGTAGTGGACTTCACAGTAAGGCTGGCCGTCGTGCTCGAAGAAGCTTCCGTTCACGAACGGGGTGAAGCACTCCTGCAGACAAAGACGAAGAGAGGAAGACGCCGTTATCGTAGCAAAGTGAAGTTCAGCGTGTTGAGATGTCACCAAAAAGCACTCCTGCTATCGGTATCGTAGATTTCTGAGGTAATGCGCATCAACATAAATGAACCCATAAACGGCAACACTCGGGTACACACCCTGCAGACGAAGCACTCGGGGTGCCACAGGCTGCTCAGCGCTGAGATGTAGTTCTCCAGGATGGCTCGGGCGCAGCCGCCACATTTGGGTGCAAACATGTCGAAGTAATCCTTCCTGCAGTACGCCTTCCCGTCCTTTTCATGGAAACCTTCAGACACAAACAGAAACAGCTGATACAGACGGCGACGGCGGTTTGAAGTGACGTAACCGCACGGTGTGTTTAAAGGCGTTACCCTCTGGGCCAAAGAAGGATCCACACTGAGCGCAGAAGAAGTGCTCAGGATGCCATGTCCGGTCCAACGCCGTCACCACTTTCTGCACACGCACACACACACACAAAACGTTCATCACTGTTTGACTGGAACTCGACAAACAGACAAACAGACAAACAGACAGCAGCGGCGGCGGCGGTGACTCACGTCCAGGATGGGTCCGTTGCAGTAGTAGCAGCGTGGTGAGAACAGGTTGTGGTAGTCCTGCTCGCAGTACGGCTGACCTTCACGCTCAAAGAAGTTCCTGGAGCCGATCTCCTCCTGACAGTGCGTGCACACAAAGTGTTCGGGGTGCCATGTGCGGCCCATGGCGGTCACCACCTACACAAACACAGACTGTGTGTTCAGTGTGTGCTCAGTGTGTGTTCAGTGTGTGTTCAGTGTGTGCTCAGTGTGTGTTCAGTGTGTGCTCAGTGTGTGCTCAGTGTGTGTTCAGTGTGTGTTCAGTGTGTGCTCAGTGTGTGTTCAGTGTGTGCTCAGTGTGTGTTCAGTGTGTGTTCAGTGTGTGTTCAGTGTGTGTTCAGTGTGTGCTCAGTGTGTGCTCAGTGTGTGTTCAGTGTGTGTTCAGTGTGTGCTCAGTGTGTGCTCAGTGTGTGTTCAGTGTGTGCTCAGTGTGTGTTCAGTGTGTGCTCAGTGTGTGTTCAGTGTGTGTTCAGTGTGTGTGCAGAGAGACACTCACCTGTCCCACGATGGGCTTGGCGCAGGCGCCGCACACGCCTTTAGCGACCGTCTGCACGCCCAGTTTGTTGAGGTCGGACTGCAGACTGCCCAGCATGTTGTCCAGCTTGTTGACCTGCGTCGGAGGCCCGCCGGGAACGCCGCCCTTCCCCTGAGCCATGATCTGAAACGTGTTTAAATCATGACAACAGTTATGAGCCGAAGAGGAGGCAGCAGACACAAAATGAAGGCACTGTGGAGGTGGAGGTGGAGGTGCATGCCTGCATCGGAGGGAAGATTGGATCGTACTCTGTTTGGCAGCCTACAGACACCAGCACTTTGGGTGGTGTCACAGGCTCCACAGGTGGAGGCCGGGTTGGGGTTTTGAGGACAGGTGGAGGGGGCTCTGGTTTGGGGGCGGGAGGTTTCTGAACGGGGGCCGGCAGAGGTGACGCTTTTATAAAGTGCCGAGGTGAAGCGGGAACTGTTTCCTTGATGTAGGAAGGTTGTGGAGGAGGAGAGGGAGGTGGAGGAGGAGGAGGAGGAGGTGGTGGCATAGGGATGGGGTGGTGCTGCACTGGGAGCGGTCGCTTAGGTTCTTCTACGATAGGAGGGCGGCGAGGGGCGGGGGGAGAGAGAGGCGGGAGCACCTTCCTGGTGGGGACGGGCGACTCGGGGGGAATTATGACCTGAAGAGGAAGAAAAGAAAAAGGAAGGAGGAAACAGGAAGCAGGAAACAGGAAGGAAGGAAGGATTTAACGTGACACATTTGGGAAAACTGTCGAGCACACTGAAGCCAACCTTGTCGACCTCGCTGCCGGCGCCGTCGGGCCGTAAGCGCTGCGGTTTGGACGTGACGATGACGCCCTCCGTCAGCCAGTCGTCGGACTGCTTGCGGCGCCGCTCCGAGCGTCCGATCCCGAACTTCCCCTGCAGCTCCTCGATGAGGCGGTCCTGAGAACTGTTCTTGTTGACGATGACGGGTCCCATCTTCCTGCGCAGGTGACCGTCGCGGTACATGGGGTGAACGTTGGGAGTCTCCTTCGTGCGTCTGATGACCGATTTGAGCTACGAAGGAGCGGAACGTGAGCTGAAGCGGTTACGGGTGAGTCGGTCCGGTTAGAGTCACACTCGCATGCTCGTGCCACACCAACAACACGGTCCTTCACAAGGAGGACTCTGGGCTACATGCGGAGCTGATAATCAGTGAGTTACTTGTAAGTATGAAGCTTTTATTCCTCTGAATTCAGTCTGACAGTTAAGAGTCGTTTTATTTTGAAAAACTGAAACATTTGTCTGCGTATCCGTGACGTGACGTTCGTTCTGAAGCTCAGCGTGGCCGCCTGTCACATTCTGACTTTAATTCATGAAGCAGCTTCTGATTCTGAGCTTAATTTGGGTTGAGCGACACAGACGGTGAATGAGAGCGAGAGCGCGGCCTCGATAACGTCGCTAATCAGAGAAATAAAAAGTGATTTCCTGATTGTTTCACAGCGGTTACGATTAATACAACTAATTAACTCTAAAATGAACAACTCGCTCGTCTAATCGCTGCAGGACGGCGCCGTGTGGGCGACATCAGAGAGAAACGTTTCATGTTTCAGCTTTTCAAAAAGACTTTTGTCGAAGCGTCAAATCAAACGTGAGCAGAAGCCGTCTGTCAGGCAGCGGCGGCGGTGCGTACATGTCCGGATGCAGACACTCGGTCTATGTTGGGAGTTTGCATCAGGGGCAGGTCGAGGGTGACGTCAGGCGTCCCCGGGCACGAAGACGGGGTCATGGACTCGTCCATCCAGCTGGCCTCCGTCAGCGGGGTCATGCTGCCGTCCGTGTACGGCCTCTCGGTGTACGGCGTCATGGTGCCGTCCAGCCCGTCGTGGAACGACATGGACAGCTCCTCGTCGGCCCAGTCCAGGTCTCCGTTCCCGTCCGTGCCTCCGTCCACCGAGTCGTCCGTGATGGTGTTGGTGGTGCTGGTGAAGGTGTCGGGCTGCACGCTGTTCCTGTCCATGGGCAGGACGAGCTCCTCGTGCACCTCCGGCATCGCTCCGCCCAGGTACTGCGCCTCCATCTGCAGCTGAGGCGGCTCCGTGTGATTCTGAGCGAAGCTCATTGCGAGCAGCTTGTCGAGCGCCTCGTCCAGGGACGGCTCCACCGCCGGGGGCTGCTGCTGCACCACGAGGGGGCTCGGCTGCTGCCTGCTGGGGCAGCTGAAGGCCGGCGGAGAGGGGATGATGGACGGAGACGGTGAGGATGTTTTTGAGGAAGCGTGTGCAGAAGGAGGAGAGATGGGGAGGGGGGAAGGAGTCTTTGGAGCTGAGACAGGAGGGGTGAGGTTTTTGGAGGGAGGAGGAGTGGAGTAACTCAAATCCAGAGTCTCACAAGAGAATTTACCAACAGTGTTTGAGGGTGAGACTCGCTCCACGGATGGACTCGGGGACTTGGAGGACTTGTGGTCCAGCACAGTGTTAACTGAGGTAAGTGACGGGGTGGTGGTGGTGTTGGAGGGACTTGGACTATTTCTCATCAGGTTGGAGTTAGAGGAGGCGGACTGAGCGAGGACCAGCAGAGTCTTGGTTTGGGCTGACAGCATGGTGGCAGAGACGTCTATGACAGAGTCCAGGTCGGGATCGCTGGCTGCAGACAGGGAGGATATCGGACTGTGAGGAGGGAGGAGGCGGCTCGGATGGGTTGCAGACGCGCCGCCGTCTCCTCCGTCCTCGTCTATATGCAGCTCTAGACCGGCGGGCAAAGAGAAGACAGGAGAGGAGGACGGGTGGGACAGAATAAAGGAAGGAGAAGCCACGGAGGAGGAAGAGACCGGAGGATGAGGAGAGCTGGAAGGAGGTCCTGCTGGATCCAGCAGAGAGCCCAAAGAACTGGGCTAGAGGACAGAGAAGGAGAAGCAGGATAAGAGGAAGAGGACAGGAACATGAACACGAGTGATGAGCTGATAAAGTGAAACATCGCGGGTTCCCTTCGCGCTGCTTCGTACCTTGAAGTCAGACAAAGACGCCATCAGCTCGTCGAGCTCTCGCGTGGCGCAGGAAGCTGAGATTCTGGCCTGCTGCTGGGACGGCGAGTCCAAATCGCTGTGACGAGCCGGAGGGCTGAAAAATATAAAACATGACACGATACAGACCACCAAACAAATCTATCTGCTGATACCGGAGCTCTCTCCGGACAGAACCGGCCTTCGCGGTACCTTGGTGACGGCACCGAGCCCTCCAGCTCGTCCAGCAGACTCTCCACGGTGGGTCGGGCCTCGTCCGGCCTCGTCCCGTTCCTTTTGGGTTTCTCCTGAGGAGGCGGGCTCACCATGATGTCGGGGCCGCCGCCGTTCTCGTAGTGGGTGATGCTGCAGGACGGTAAGGGCGGCGCGGCCTCCTCTGTGGACACATGACAGTACAGGTGAGCTGAGCTGAGCGTGCTCGGCACAAACAGAGGCGGGAAAGCTGACGGCGCCGGCTCTACCTGTGGTCGGGAATGAAGGCGAGCTCTGCTGCACGGCGTTCAGCTCCAGCAGCAGCCTGTCGAGCTCCGAGAGGTTACTGCCCAGGGCGGAGGTCATGGCCGCGGTCGACGAGTCCGAGTTTGACTTCTGTTTGTTTGGAAAGCTGCAGGAGACAAACACCTGATGAAAGACTGCACAGGTGAAGACAGGTGAAGACAGGTGAAGACAGGTGAGACGTGTGTGACAGCGTACCTGTAGACGTGGTCCTCTTCAATGTGAGACAGCGGAGAGCTGCTGCTGTCCCTCGACCACGAGCTCTTCTGGGCTGAACCTAAAGACTGCAGAGGAGTCATCAGTCAGAGGAGACAGTCTCTGAGACTGTCATAAGACTGCAGAGGAAGTGTCACAATAAAAATCAAACTGCTGTTAAAAACTATCAGGAATGAACTCTGAGTAAATTCTGATTTAATGTAATTATTATTAATAATTAAATTTCCTGTCTTTGCTGCTTAAATAATTGAAACTCGTCATCTGCTTTGCTCTGATCATCGACACGTGTTTTACATTTTATTATTTCCTCTGAGAATGTTTTTATTTGATTCGTTCTGTGCTGTAAAAGACAGAAAATTTAGAAATAAAAAATATCATCGTCCAGGACTAGTTTACCTTTTGCAGAACTGGCATATTAATTTATTTCTGTTTGATTTTGGCAGCTTCAGTTCTCCGTACGTGACTCGTGTACCTGCTGAGAGGAGTGGTGGGAGCCCGGCTGATCGATCAGAGACCCGTTCAGAGCCTCGGCTGAGGGCGGAGGAGGGACTGGAGGCGGCACCGACACATCCTGGTAGGAGTGTCCTCCGGTGGGGATGGAGTACGGAGTCTCTTCAGACAAGAAGACGGGTCGCTTTGATATGTGGGACGTGGTGGACTCCAGATCCGCCAGCAACGCGTCTGAAAGATTCAAAGTTAAAGTTAAACAGTGTCTCTGTCATTCGAACGTCTGTTCTCACACTATGTAACTTTAAGTAACGCTTTACGGCACTAAGTCACACACCACCAACTACTGCTGTTAGCTCAGTTTGTTAGCTAAAGTTAGCTCAGTTTGTTAGCCGGACTGTGAGCTCAGAGCACCGGGGTTTATTTGTACCACAGGCGTTTTGGACCACTGCAAAGAAGAAGAGGAAGTACTCAGGTCCGGGGCGGGAAGTGGAGCCAGTGTCATGCTAGAACAGGAGCTGGGCGAGTGGGCAATGTAACCAGGCTCAGCAGCCTCTATGGACGTCGCTAATAGCAGAGGATAAAAGGCGGTGACGGAGCAAGCAGTGCCTTACAGTAAACTACTGCAAACTGTAGAAGCTGTTAGCTAACATTAGTTAGCTTCTATCTCTGGACTGGGAGCTAAGAGCAGTGCTGGTGTTCTGCCGGGTAGCACAGAGGCTTTTAATGTGTCGTGCCAGAACCGGAGCTGGGCAATGCAACCAGGCTCAGCAGCCTCTATGGACATAATGACAGAGGTAAGGAGAGTGAAGAGGACGCTGACGGAGGAAGACAGACGCCGAGCTGGGCTGACTGCTGTTGGACTAGTCAGTAATATTAGCTGCTGCTGTGTCTGCTGCTGTTTTCTAGTTTTGGACCATGAGTAATGTAATCAGAACAAATACTCGAGTACAGCTGCTGAATATCTGCTCCGCTAATGGGAGACAGCAGAGACAAAGTCCTGAACTGTTCTGGACAGCAGTCGGTTCTTTACTGGGGTTGCTGGGTGCTATGACTTCTGAACGTGGCGTCAGGCTGTGAACAGACAATGGCAGCGAGTCAGTCGGCCTCTCGTTCCAGCCCGTCACCAAAAAAAGCTTCCAACAGTGAGCTTACACCATGTGACCATCACAGCAAACCCATTAAGGCCTTCATGAAGCATCCCTCTGAAATCCCCAACATACTTTCACCATCAGTCCAACTATAAATAAAACCGTGCTGACAATCAGAGCTACCTGTCCATCACGTCGGTGTCTGAGGATTCAAACAAAGCTCACAGAAAGTGATCTGAACCCGGTCCAGGGTTGGACGTGGGGTGTTACCCTGCTGAGTGTTCGGTGGAACGCAGGAACAAAATAGACTCTTACATCACACAATCCATCCGTCCTCAGCCCGTCCAGAATAGACCGCCATCGCCGGCTGCATACTGTTACACTACAGGGCTCTCAGCGAGGCTTCAGAGTCACTTCAGACTGAAGAGATGCAGAAAAACTGAACAACAACTGACCAGAAGATCAGCTGGACAACAAGCAAAGTTCAAATCTGTCCTGACAAACCAGTTTCCTGCCACGTCAACCCTGCAGCAAAGTTTCTATTTAAAATAAGAGTCAGAGAAGTGAAGCGGACGAGGTTCAACATGAATCCTCTAAACGAGACAGTAAAGCGTGTACTCACGTTATTTTGTCCACCTGCTGTTTCTGTAGCATCGTCCACACACAATTACGTGTGTGTGTGTGTGTGTGTGTGTGTGAGCAACAAGAAGAGTGAGACAAACTCTGAGACGGCTGCTGCTGGTGGGAGTGGTTAGAGAGCTGAAACTGGGTGGTGGGATCCTTTATCTCCCCTTAAAGGTCCAGAGTGGACGACTCACAGAGACATCCAGAGGTGTACGTCCACCTCGCTTCACCCTCTCAAAGAGGGGGACGTCTCAGAGACTACGTCCAGGCTTCAGACAGTCTGCAGGGACGTCTCAGAGACTACGTCCAGGCTTCAGACAGTCTGCAGGGACGTCTCAGAGACTACGTCCAGGCTTCAGACAGTGAGGACGTCTCGGAGACTACGTCCAGGTTGTAGACAGTCTGTGAGGACGTCTCGGAGACTACGTCCAGATTTTAGACAGTCTGCGGTGGACAAACTCTCAGACGTCTCCACCTTCCACTCGTCATCATCAGGGGTCGGTCCAGTGGGACGTCCTTCCCAGAAGCTGGACGTTGAAGTCATGAAGTTTGACATAAACCACATGGGAGAGCTCGAGCCTATTTAAAGCGGTAAGCTCAGTGAGTAGCCCGTGTCTGTGCAAATGTGCTGAAATATCACGACCACGCTCAAAATAATCTGCACCTGGTGCTGACACGCTAAACAAGGTCTTACTGAAGTTGACTTTGTCGCTCATAAAACAAAGTACCACCTCTGCTTTAAAGACAAAGAGAAGGAGCCGTTTGGAAACAAAAGAAATAAATGCCTCGAGGCTAATTATGGTAATGTATTCCTAGAAAGTTCTTTGTGGCGTTGACAGAGAGGTCCTCCAAGAAAACCTTTGAGCCAAGACGTCTTCTATAATGACGCCTGCACTCATTAGACCTCCAACCCACCCGCTGATACCACACATCTATGACTCCACGAACAGAGCACGACCTCCACAACAGGCTAAACTGCGTCTAATGCCCTGTGTCGGTGTTCATTCCTCAGGTTGTCCTTCACCACAGACGGCATGAAGAATGGACGGCGTATTCGTGGGTCAAGCTTTCGTTGACCCACGAATCACAATCGAAATGTTCCACCAGTTGCTTCTTTTCTTTGTCTCACATGATAATAAAGTGAACATATGGACTCATCTTGACAAGTTTCAAACTACTGTGTCTGAACCAACCAACCAAGCCTCCTTTGAGGAGCCACCAGAAACTACATCAAGAGCTACGGGGTTGCCAAAGATGTTCGGGTAGCTGCTGCTAACACTGAAGATGTTCCTGATGGTTTTGCTCGACGGTATAAAGAATGAACGCTGCATTCGATTGTGATTCATGCGTCAATGAAAACTTGTTTGAGGGTTTTCTTTGACGCATGGATCACATGGGGCTCTGCTTTATTACATTAACATATCAGAGAAACGTCAGCACATTCATAAAGTTTCAGCCCTCGTGTGTGTTTGTAACTATCGATGGACCACCATGAATTCTGTAAAGAAACAGAACCAGAACACGGTCAGACCTGTTCAAACTCACTAAAGTATGATCAATAAATCCTTTGCAGCCTCCCTCAGTGATCATTAATCTCTAATATCATTTCCTTTGTTGCCTGACGAGGGCAGCATCGAGTCTGGAACGAGGGACAGAACAACAAGTTTGGTCCACGAAGGGTTCGAAGCATGCAAACACGCTCCGTACGCCAAGTTACAGGCTAATCTTTTCCATTCCAGACGGGGGGTAGGAGCCACGATGGACAAAGTCCAACTCTGCTCTAACAGCATCCTGACTCAATAGTCCATTGTGCAACGTCTGGAGGAATAAAGCTGTCATCAACACGAGCACGACTGGGACTAATAATTCAAGACGGGTCCGACCCAGCTTCAGTCAGACAATGCTCAGAGTTATCTAACGGTGGCTCGCTGCGGTCGCACTAATCTTCACTCAACAAACAACTCATGCTGTGTGGACACTGAACACATTCTTGTGGTGGTGGGTGCATGTACGGTCTCGCCTGCACCCACCCACCCAGTCAAGGCCCTGCAGTGTTTATCAGATCGGAGTGAAGGTGCACGGGGAATTCTTCACATTCCTCCTCTGAGAAAGAAAGCAACCCTGCGAGGACGCGGGGACGCGGGACGGTGGGTTTAAACGTCCAACCTGTCTTAACGGGACTCAAACTTTTGAACATTCCTCCGGTGCCGCAGGACTTTTAGGTAGAGGAAAGCGCCCGAACACAAAACACCATCTGTCAAGTCCAGAAAATGAAAATAATGTGTTGACAATTACAGGAGCAGCTCCGCTAACTACAGCATGCCTTGAATTCCAGGATAAGGGAGATGTCAGTGTTTTTACTGCCCATTTCCCACAGAGCAGGGAGTACAGTGCAAACAAGGAGGGGAGGGAAGGAAGGGAGGGAAGGAAGGGGGGAAACCAGGGCTGTCTAATCTGTTCTATTAACATGTGGGCAACGGTGATGGGCCACCAGGGTCCACGGCTCACCTGTTTATAGCCAGGGAGCAAAAGAGCAGCACTGGCCACAGCCCCACAGCGAAACCCTACCCCCATCAGGCCGAGCCGGCATGATATTTATATCAAACAAGACAGACAGGGGCCAAGAGAGGGGGAGGACGAGGGTGAGATACCGAGAGACAGGCCCGGGTCGAGCCTCGCAGAGGAAAATAAAAAGATGCACCAGGAGAGAAATATCCATGTCAGGGCTCACACCTGTTTAACACACTATAACACGGATACTACGAGGAAGACACAAGCCTGATGAGGGGCGATTACTTCAAAATAAAACACCTAAAAATACGTCGGACAAGCAGCCCCATATCCGAAACACGACACGCCCCTCGAGAGAACGCTGCCGGGACCCAAAATAAAAAGCACTTCCCCGCAGACCAGTAAATCAGATGACAGGGGAAAGTCTGAAGACTGATGTAACGCCCAGTCACCGAGGACACATTCATGTCAGAGAGTCGCCTTTTGTGCCGCGAGCTGAGGAAGAATGAGGAAGGACCCTCGAAGAAAGGACGTCTTTGACAAGAAGAGCCTCAAACAGTCACATTTATTTCATCGTCACGATGTCAGAACGGTCCACGTCCTTAAATCGCTCGTTTGTCCAATAAACTGTTTCTAACTTTGCCATCATCGTCATGAAGCTCCTGATTGGATCGGCACCTGACCCGTCCATCCAATCAGACGATCAACGTCACCTCAGAAAATATTTGTCTCTCAAAGTCTGCAGCGTAGGCCGACCCTGTTCAAGTAAGATAAGGAGGTTTATTCCTGATAAGAAGATTAATTATTGATGAATCCTGAACAGAACCGGGTCGAGGCCCAGAGTTTATTTGGTGTTTAAGTTCTTCTCCTGATCGGACACTGATCTGAGTACCGTCAGGGGAACACAGACCACAGTTTGATCGACGTTATTTAAAGTAGAACTGTCCAACAGTCGGCGGCTCGTATTTATATTTCACGTCCAGCTGATAAACTGAACAATGAACAGTCCAACAATAACTGCAGGAAGTCGAGCTGCTCATCATTTCCTCTAAATGTTTGATCACAGACGAGTTTCCTGATGTTTGTAGGAACTCTGTCTGGATTTTTATTTTTTACTTTAGTTTTCTTACATCCATTAAAGAACACCTGAAGATCCATCAGGTGATTTTATGAGGACGGTGAACGTCTAATGACAAGTTTAAAGGTTCAGTTTAAAGGTTCAGTTTAGAGGTTCAGTTTAGAGGTTCAGTGTGTCAGTGTGACTCTGCTGTCAGTGGTATGAAATGAGCTGTCATGTTATTATCGCCTTTGATTTTTCCTTTTTATCGACATATACTGCGGTCGAACAACATGGCTGCCATCAAGACGTGTCTGCTAGTCGCTAACGGCTAACTTTGAGTTAAATGTCGACAAACGGACGATCATTCAGCAGAACAGCCAAGAGAGCAACAACGTTTGCACGAACGCAGAGAAAACATGAAGAAAAATGAAAGTCAGGACGGAAACAAGAAGAAAACATCAGCCTTCACCGATCAGGGATCAGATGTTTGGACCAGAACTGATGGACTACACGCTGTGATTAAAGATTTACTCGAGGTTCACCATGACCAAACATGCGGTTTGTGGTCCGATATTAGCCGTGATAACGGACGCTCGGGTGTCGGGGGGATCCAGCAGGGCCACGTCAGACTCGGGAAGAGGAAGAGGCTGAAGGCCGCCGTGAAGCTGCTGTCGGAGCAGCTCTGACTCCGCTCATTGTTTTTCTCCTCTTGTTTCCTCAGGATGTGGGGCCGGGTCTGTTGCCTAAGCGATGAGGTCAGCCATGCAGCTCTCAGAACAGGATGGGTGTGGAGCTCCACTGATTTACTGTAGCAGAGCAGGCGAGGCGGCCGGTTGAGGCCCGGCATGCACTAACCCTCTCCGCTCTGGTGGGGTGATGATAGCTGGTGTGGTAACACTAACTGTGCAGCCGACACACGGAGACCACGAAGACCTTCGAGGATCTTCTGGTATGCTGCGTAAACGCTGTAAACATTTAAGAGCCGCCGGCTGCAGGAGACGCTGAACGACTCAGATGATTACAGTAAATCTGAGTGTGTTTACAAAGGTGTGTTTGAGCACACACACGTACACACTGTGTGTGTGTTTGTGTGCTCTGCAAGGTGACTGAAGGTTCATCTGCTTCCTCTTCACGTCACTCAGACTGCAGCAGCGTCATCGTGTCTGTGTGACGCTCAGCGCGACACACCTGAAGAGGTACTCTGATTAAAACATCGTTATTCAAGAGAAATCACACACACACACACACACACACACACACACAGGAGAGGAACAACAAGCTGCTGCGAGGTGGGTCAAGAACCAGAACCGAAGCTTTGAGACGACAGATGAAGACGTGGATCATCAGCTGACCTGAGGCGGGCCGAATGATGCCTGTGACCACACCCACCTGTCAATCAAAGCGTCCACGCTCTTAATCCTGCATAACTTTAAGCCTTAATATAATGTGAACAGGTGAGTTGTATATAAATTCACCCTCAGTACAGTTGTCATGAACGGGGAAATTAGCTATAGAGACCAAAACTGTTTTTTGTACCAGGCTGTAAACATGTTTATTTCTGCTGTGAAGTTGGACATTTGAACATGGGGACTTATGGAGACTGACTCACTTCTGGAGCCAGCCTCAAGTGGACGTTAGAGGAACTGCAAATAGTATCTGAAGTATTTAAAGACAGACTTTGACGTTGGGCCCTCTGTGGTTTTGGGGGGCCTGTTAGTGATCCGGCCCTGGATCCATGAACAGACCCTCCAGCCTGCTGCAGGTCTGTACTGATCCTGCAGACGAGCAGCAGGGCCTTGCAGCTCCTCATCAGGTCGGTCTGAATCTCACACCGTCCTGAGGAATTCACAGAGTTGAGCTTCAAACCCGACAAACAAACCCGAGGACGGGGGGCCACATGTGGTTTCAGGGCCACATCAGTCACGAGGTCGAGGCTCGGCCTGGCTGCCACCTGGTCCGTAACTGTTCAAGACTGATGAGAAAGAAATCCTGGAAAACTGTGAGTCAGAGCTCGCTGAGGGAATCCCCTTCCTCGAGCGTTCAGCAGCAGATCAATAGACTCAGAGCGAGACGAGGGGTGTGATCAGGTTTCCAAACAGCTCTGTGTCGAGCCGTCAGTCCTCCCGAGCCTCGGGACGACGGACCCGTGACGCTCGTTAGCTGCAGAGTGTTTACAAATATTCACACGAGAGAGAGGAGGTTTTAACGGAGGCGTTCAGAGACGTGGTAGGAGGCGAGTCACGACCCAGAGAGTATCTGGCCTTGGACCCTGACAGGGAGTGATGTTGGACATTCCTCTGCAGCCTCGCCCCCTCCGTCAGGCCCTGCAGGCTCCGTCTGCTGCACCAACAATCAGCCCATTGAGCGGCCCACGGCAGCCGAGCAGCTAACACGGCCCGGAGGTATTCTCACTGCGAGCCAAACCCAAAATGTGGGCCGACGTCTCTCCACTTAAACAATTCACAAATCCATTTTACTACAGAGCGACCGGACCGAGCCGAGTCTTTACAGTCTTTAGAGTCTTTACAGTCTTTACAGTCTTTAGAGTCTTTAGAGACAGTTTATTGTGACTGAACGGGGTAAATATAGAAAGGTGACCAGCTGCTGAGAACTATGACAACAAAATTAGAAGTTCACGGGGTCGGGGTCAAAGGTCAAGAGCCGGTGAAGTGAAGAGGTGAAGCGAGGCACAAAAAATAGATCCAGACAGACAGTTTGTGTTATTGATCATCGCTGATGACGGTAATGATCGATCACTCTCTGATTTCAGCTAAATAAATGTGAATATTTCCTGTTTGTTGCTCTTTGATGACAGTAAACTCAACATATATTTAAACATCTCCACATGGATTAATCGAGAAATGATCGACGGAGCTTCGGTAATCACAGGAATCGTTCTCTGCAGCTCTGACGGAGTTAACTGGTCATGCAAAATAATCTTCAGGGAGTAAACCTTCCAGAACACTGATGGTATGAATGAGTAATAAACTGAGCATCAGATCGTGTCAGCAGGATAACTGAGTGTTCATCAGTGATGTTTAAATATTGTGGTGTGACTGTGAAGCCGTGGCGTGTTTGGGCGTTCGCTCGTGTCAACTTCATCTTTGACCGACGTGTGAAAAAAAAAAACTGTTGCTGCTGCTGCCGGGAAGTGAAGCGAGGACGAACACTTCACCGTGGTTACTGCGAGAGAGACAACACAGATGATTCATACAGAGTGACATCTGTGAATGAAGCCGATGATCAGATGTCGACACCTCAGCAACAACGAGCCAAACTCAAATCAAACTAGAAACTTTTCATGCAACAATGTCAGAAAAAAACCTGGAAAGTTTCTGTTTTCCTGTCTGGATCTTTACAGACGGCACCTTTGACTGAGAAACATGAACACAAACTTGTGTAATCGTCTTGTCTTCTCTGTTTTTAGACGCTTTCTTTGGAGGAAGACGTCAAACTTCTCAAATATTACAAAATCTGGCAGCTGTTCGACTTTAAAAACGGATAAATCAGCGATTTGTCCGTTAATTAATCATGTTTGCACCAAAACCAAACAATGTTTTTAACTACAAACTGTTTTGATAATCAAATATCAGATTGTTTTGTAACTTTTCATGCAAAAATGGCAGAAAATATGAAAAATCTCTGCTTTTGTGACTCTCCTGCTTTAATGTCACAGAAAAACAAGGCGCCAACTTGGATATTTCATGAGCAAAGTCGGCTGCAGCCTTAATTTAAAGACCATTTTAACCATTAAAGGTCGATCATTGCTCGTTAAAGCAAAGAAGCTGTGCAGGTGGACTTATCCTGGCACGGCCCGTCCAGCTTTAACGGATAAAACCAGAAGGAACCAGCAGAGATCAGGACTGCCTCACCTCAACAACAACCACCACCACCGTGGGGAAACCCCACGGTGGTGGTGCCTCCACCCTTAACACACACACACACACACACACACACACACACACACAGATGAGGTGTGGGTGTTAAAGGTGGGGGAATAGCTTGCAGATCACCTGCAGCCCTCCTCACCTGTGTGCCATGTGCACAGACAGTCTGTTCCTGGTCAGCCATCGGCTTGGCTGAGCTCACATTGTGCAGTCTGTCTAAATGGGGGGAGGCCTGTTGACTTCAAAGCTGGTACGAGCAGCCTGAGGGGGGCAAAAGTTGAGGAGGTAATGTTAAAGCTCGGTGTCAACATGTCAGCCAAACATCTCCTCCCTGCTGCGCACACATCCACCAAAAAAGACGGTTTGTTTCAGCGGGCAGAGCAGAAACTCCAAGCCCGCACAGGGGGACTCTGTCTGGGGGAGGAAGGCTAGCGGGGTCCGGCCGCTTCACTGGCTTAAAAAAGTTGAAATAAAGAGTTTAAAATGTGAAAGTTTGACTCAGCAGCGCCGTGCTGGAGCGTCTCTGACAGAAAACAGCCATCTTCCCCGCAGTGAGGTGACCGCACGGCCACACAAACGACAGCAAATCTCCGCCGTAACGTGAACTCCTCCACCCAGCTACCCGCTGCTCCTGACGGCTGGAGTCAAAGCGAACAGCCGGCCTCTCACCAACTCCTCCGGGACTTACCTAAATCATCCATGGTGTGTGTCCGGCGTCAGCTCGGGTCGGTCCGGTCCGCTGTCTGCTCAGCTGGTTCGGGTTCTGGTTCTGGTTCTGGGCTGGGTTTCCCCTCCGAACTTTAAAGCTGCTGCTGCTGTCCTCAAAGTTGGTCCGGTGAGCTGTCGGGAGCGCGCGTCAATATGTGCATGTGTACTTTAACCAACGGACAGGGCGCGCGCGCGACCACCGAGGCTCTGTGCGAGCGACATCTAGAGGCGGGAAAGTGGAGCCACAGGCCAGACATACCGTTAACATAACGGAAATATATATGAACATATACACTGTTAATGATGTATAACGTAAATATATATAAACATATATACCGTTATTGATGTATAATGGAAATATATATGAACATATACACCGTTAATGATGTATAACGGAAATATATATGAACATGTATACTGTTATAGATGTATAACAGAAATATATCAAAACATATAAACTGTTAATGATGTATAACGGAAATATATCAAAACATATAAACTGTTAATGATGTATAATGGAAATATATCTAAACATATATACTGTTAATGATGTATAACGGAAATATATATGAACATATATACCGTTATCGATGTATAACCTAAATATATATGAACATGTATACTGTTATAGATGTATAACAGAAATATATCAAAACATATAAACTGTTAATGATGTATAATGGAAATATATCTAAACATATATACTGTTAATGATGTATAACAGAATATATAAACATATATACTGTTAGTGATCTATAACAGAAATATATATACACACCATATCATCATTTCCTGATGGAAACCTTTAAATCGGAGCTCAATAAAATACTTTTAATTTCAACATGAAGGATTCATCTATGTACAAACTTAATGTACGTCAGTGTGGCTGATGAGGCACCTCTGTTTCTGTATATAGACTGTATGTACACATGTATGTATGAGAAGCTGCTTCAAACACATAATATCATCTAAAGTGCACATCATAAACGCAGTATTAATGTCGTGGACGTGACATGTGACACATTTAAAATGCCGAGTAGCCAAAACAAACAGGAGAAACATGAAGATATTTAACAGTTTGTATTTATTAGACATGAGAGGTAGCAAAAATAAAGAAATGTCTCTAAAGTTGCTCTAAACCTTTTTTTAAACACACGTATGTATTAATATCCTGGATTTGGACATAAGATGATGTTGTTGTGTTGTTGTTGTTGTGTTGTTGTTGTGTTGTTGTGTTGTTGTCGTGTTGTTGTGTTGTTGTCGTGTTGTTGTGTTGTTGTTGTGTTGTTGTCGTGTTGTTGTTGTCGTGTTGCTGTTGTGTCACACAGAATGATAAAATACAGCACATGTACCATCATCTATTGTTGCCTTAAGTCAACAGGTCAGCTGTAAAGGAATGAACTTTGAATGCAGAGATCTTTCTCAGTTTACTAAATGAAAATATTCCATAGAAATGTTCAATAAAATGTGATAAAATTCTAAAATTCAGAGACATGTCTGGAGTCCTGTGTTAAATAAAATCTGTCAGAAGTCGACTGGCTTCAGCTTCCTCTCCTCCTTCTCGGTGAGGGGCTGCTGGGACAGGATCTTGTCGTGCAGCCGGTGGTGTTTGCCGATGCCGAGCTTCGGCAGACCTCGGTTCAGCCCCTCCAGCAGCACACATGACTTACACAGCGCCTGGCTGGAGATGTAGCCACAGCGGTTACACGTTCCCTGCACGGGCATCTTCACGCCGTCCCGCACGGAGAGGTTCTCCCCCGAGTGGATGACGTCGATGATGGAGCTCGGCCTCACGCTCTCCAGGTCCTTTAAGAAGGTCCTGGCGTAACCTCGGTAAGCGTTGGGAGAGTAGATGCATTCGGTGGAAAAGTAGTCCAGCTTCTTGAAGTACGCGTACAGGACGATCTCCTTCTCGTACGCGTATTTGAGCGGCTTGCAGCGCGGCACGACTCCGTCGCCTTCGCTGGATGTGGAGATAGCGGTGCAGCGGCGCAGACGAGCGATGTCGCCGCGCAGGACGTTCATCAAAACCGTCTCTGCAACGTCATCAGCGTTGTGCCCTGTGCAGAAAACACACATTCAACCGTTTATGCTTTGATATTAAAGGATAATTTCACTGTTTTTCATCTCAACGTCGATAATCAGGATAACAAAAAGTTACGGTCGACGTTTGGTCTCACCTGTACAGATCTTGTCCACGTTGAGCATGATGGCTCCTCGGTCCAGCGCCTGCCGTCTGAACACTCCGCAGAAGGTGCAGTTGTTTTTCAGTCCCACCTGCTTCACGATGGCGTCCATCGTCCAGCCGTACAGCTCCTCGTACGACACGATCTTCAGCGGCAGCTCGTACTGCTGCTGGTTCCTCTTCACCGTCTCCAGCGAGTCGTCTCGGTACCCGGTGATGCCCTCGTCCACCGAGAGGAGCATGAGCTCCAGGCCGTAGTCGTACCGCTCGTTCAGGAGCTTCATCACGTGAGCGAGCACCGTGGAGTCTTTTCCGCCCGAGGCGGCGATTCCCACCGTCTCCCCGTGTTTGAACAGCTTCGCCGCCACGATGGTCTGATGCACTTCCTCCTCGAAGGCCCAGAAGAAGCAGTCCTTACACAGCGAGTGGCCCGTCTTTGGACGCTTCAGCACGGCTCGCTTCTCAGCACAGCTGCTGCACAGGACAGGCATGGTGAGTCCTGGAGGAAAGGTGACGAGGTCAGAAAAGAGTTGTAGTGTCAGTGACGCTGATCATTCACTTAACATGAACGATTCATATCCAAACGTGACATTAAAGTGATAAAGCATGAGCAGGTGTTTGACCTGGACACAGGTCATTATTAAAGGACGAGCTCCTCTGTGACAGTGAAGTCAGCAACACTTTCTGACATCGTATGGACCAAACAACTCATCGATTAACTGAGAAAACGATCAACAAATCGTATAGAGCGTGTTGTGGTTCAATCTCCGGCTCCTTCATGTCCTCCAGTAAAACACTGAACTCTGAGCTGCTCCCGGCGCTGTATGAGTGTGTGTGACTCAGTGTGCGTAATATTTAAATGAATCAACAAACACAGAAACATCACGAGCTTCATAAAAGTTGAGCTGGATCACAGTGGACTCATGAAGAGGCCGCTCTGCGTCTCATATCATAATATATCTGCAAACAATTATTTAGACCCTCCGTCTTCATCCTGTCGGACTCCATCTTCACTTCCTCTGCACACTGTGACCTTCATTCATCTGTCTGCAGCCTCATTTAGTGCACACAGTTAGAAATCAGCTTTATTTCCACCTTTTATACAGTTTTCTATTCGTACAGACGTTAGCGCAGGTCAAACTCTTAACACTTAATTCCTCTGCACATTTTTAATTTAGGTACAAAAAAGTCTGACTTCTCTGCAAATGTTCAATATTTCAGCAGGTTTTAATTTAAATCTACGTCAGGTTCTAACACACCTGGCTTTTAGACTTCAGTCCAAACACGTTGATTTTGAATGTTTACCTGGAAAGTGCCAAAATTCAGAATTCTATTTTTAATAAACAACATAATCACACAGAGCTCTGCACAGAACAACCTGCCACAACACAACAGGTGAGAGAGAGCCTCAGAAATTACATACAAATAAATAAAACGTGTGTTTGAGTTATGCCGAATTAAAGAGCTGAATAAAATGACTCATTTAACATCTTTAACCATCGCGTGACTCACACAGGTGAAGCTCGTGCAGTTAATTATCAGTTCTGCAGGTGAAGCTCGGCTAACGCGTTAGCTGTCAGGAAGTCTGCCGCTTAAAAACACTAAAAACTCAAAGTTAATAAAATAAACTTCATCCAGACGAACAGAGAACTGTTCACACAGCTGATCTAAATGAGTTACCGTCACTAACACTCACGTTAATTAGCTGACAGGTTAGTTAACGTGATTAAACGTCACGCGGCACCAAACTCCATAGCAACTCTCGGTAACATTAACATAGCATGCTAAGCTAAGCTAATCTTCACGTTTACATGAAGGAGCGTTTTCTTACCGACGTTTCCGGAGACGTGACGTCTTTGTGGCGGGAGTTTTAAAATGTTGTTAAAGTTGAACGTTTCTCACGTAAACACCGTAAATAAAGACGTAAATAAATCAGCTGTGAGTGAAGCAGCATGTTGTTTCATCATGTGTGTTAGCTCTTCTTCACCGGGAAACAGGACGTCACGTCACGGCGTTAGCCGCGCAGCAGCGCGGCCTGTCGGCCGGAGTCGACCGGTGCAACATGAAACCGTTAAAACGGGTTTTATCGTCCATTTATGAAACATTTAAATAATTAAACATCACTAATGAACGTTAAAAACATCTGCCATCCAACTTTTTCTCATCCCCGGAGGTTGAGTCAGTTACACGGCTGAATGAGCTAACACACAGTTAGCAGGTCGCTACTTAGCAATCTTTAGCAGCTAAAGTTAGCTTTACATCGAAGCTGACTAAGGTAGCAACTAAGTTAGCTACATTAGCTATAGCTTAAAACTAGGAAAATCTACAACATTAGCTTATATTATCAGTTAACTATGTTAGCCTTTCACCCAATACAAGCAAGTTCCATAACATTAACTTATGTTAGCAGTTAGCTACATTAGCGCCAGATCCAAACCCACTGGATCCTCAGTGTTAGCTGTATTAGCTTTTGCTATATTAGCTTCACCTCTGCTGATACCTATCAATCTTTATATCATGTAATGGTAGCTAATATTAGCAGTGTGTTGCTGTGGAGGAAAAACTAATGTAATTAAGTTCATAACAGCTAAAGTTAGCTTTACATCCAAGCCAACTAAGGTAGCAGTTAGCTACATTAGCTATAGCTCAAAATCAACTGGATCCTCAGTGTTAGCTGTGTTAGCTTTATCGGTCCGGTCCAGTCCGGTTCTGTTAGCATGCTAACGGCAGATTCAGTTAGCAGCAGTTAATTAGCGGTTAGCTGCTTTAGCTACTGTATAAAATCTGATCTAGTTTGAATAAAATTCTAAGTTGTGTTTGTGTACAGTAATCAGTGAGGCCCGGTCCACAGATGACTGTAGCAGCCCTGATCACGAGGACTTTAAAGGCGGATCGAGCAAACAAACACAAACAGTGTCAGCAGTTTGGATTTATTAGTTTTCTTTAAATGTTGTCGTAGATGTCACACTGCTGAGTCTTCATGACTGATCTTTAGCTGGCGGGTTGGAAAGCTCCCCTCTGGTGCCACTGCATGTCTCTGATGCGCCGAACCGACTGGATCTGAGGGATCTGGGCTCCGAACTCGGCGCTGTCCTTGTACTCACCCTTCTCAAACAGGTACTGGTAGCCTCTGTAGCCTGGGTACTGATAGCCGACCCAGCTGGAACAGAACAAAACAGGTAAGAGGCAGTTACAGGTGAGAGAACAGAGATTCACATCTGCAGGGACTCACGTGCCGCTCTGAACCCGGACAGAGGAGACCTTCTCCTGGTAGCCGTGTGCGTGGAAGCTGGGCACGTCATCGTCTATGATTTCTATCTTCTTGCCCGTGAAGCCGGGGTTCTCGTAAAGGACGATCTTGTGCTCCTGGCTGTCCTGAAAGAGGAGCGGAGCATTACCACCTGAGCGGCTGACGGAGGTTTGCGTCCGTTATTGAAAAAGTCGGATTTCGTACCACTTTAATCGGGCGGAACGCAGCGATGGAGTCACTGCGTCTGCTGTTGGTCCAGGAGTCCCAGCGAGGATACTCCCCCTTCTCAAACACAAACTGCTCCCCCTTACAGTTGAGCTGCTCGTATCCCACCCATCTGAGGAGGCAGAGGACAGAGAGCTGTTAGCTAATGTTAGCTCAGTATGTTAGCCGTGCTCAGAGCACCGGGGGAGTGTCAGCGTTTGTACCACAGGCGTTTTAGACCACCGGGAAGAAGAAGAGGAGGTTTACAGGCCCGGTGTTGTGCCAGAACAGGAGCTGGACAATACATAAGTTAGCATCATGGATCACGTTAGCTGCCGAACTCATTCGGTAAGCTATAAATAGCTCATAGTGTTTTGCTGGCGGGAATCTGGATGAATCAGCTGACGTTACACACCCATGACAGGATTTTGATACGTTAGCTAGCTAGCAATATGTCTGTGTTAGCAAGCAAGTTAACGTTAGCCAGCTAAGACCACAAGTTGTAGTGGGTGCCGGTCATTTGTTGTTGTAGCTAACGTTAGCTGGTGTGACTCACTGTCTGTTAGCAAAGCAGATTTGGACCAGAGCCGGACAACCGGGCTCAGCAGCTTTTATGGACATAATGGCAGAGGAGAAGAGAGTGAAGAGGACGCTGACGGAGGAAAGACAGATGCCGAGCTGGGCTGACTGCTGTCGGGCTAGTCAGTAATATTAGCTGCTGCTGTGTCTGCTGTTGGTGACCTGGTTGATGTTTGGCTGTTAGCCGTGCACGCGACACTCACGGTCCACACAGCACCAGTATCGAGCCCACTTTCTCCACGCCTGCTTCCTGGAGGTTGTTAGAGGGACCAGTCAGCTCGTGGCAGCGGCCCTGGAAGTTTTCCTGCTCATAGATAACCAGCTGATGGGGAAGAAGAAGAGTTCTGTGAGTGATGCAAAAGTCCACATAAAGAGTGCAGAAGTGTAAATGTGTGTTTGGTTTCCTCTCACCGTGAACGCACTGACGCCCGTCTGCTGCTGCTGGGTTGCAGGTTTCTGGTGTTCTGTGGCCATAGTGATCGGATCGGCAAGGACGAAACTGAAAAGAGAAACTAGACGTTTAATATCTAAAATATGAGCTCAGACTTACAGCAGTGCAACGTGGACGTGAAGCTCTCACCAGAGTGTGCCAGTGTGTTGTGATGGCACGACGAGCTCAATATATACGGGGCGCCCCCAGGGTGGAAACTCTGCCAACAGTACCCACAGCGTCCAAACCGGCCTGCACACCGGCCTGCCATAGGCCCAACAGTCTGCAAATGAGGGGGTCGCCGTGTGTCCACACCCCCTCCACCAGCACCACGTCCCACCCCGGGGTGTCAAAGTTATTTCATTAGTTGTCAGTTTTGTGCAGCCAGTCATTGTTCGATATCCACACGATTCAGCACAAACAGTGCCAAGAGTCCGACACCTACAATGAGAGGCGGATTGTAAGAGACCAAAAAGTCCAAACACAGCTGGGTACTCACACGATATGTGATATTTCATCTCCAGAAAACAACGTCAAGGTCTCATGTCGGAAAACGTCTTTAAATCATCATTATTTATTATTTATTGTTTTAAAGGTGGAGTTTATCTGCACATTTATCGGCAGTTTAGGCAGTAACATCTGCCATAAGTGACATAACCTGCAGTTCCTCTAACGTCCACTTGAGGCTGGCTCCAGAAGTGAGTCAGTCTCCATAAGTCCCCATGTTCAAATGTCCAACTTCACAGCAGAAATAAACATGTTTACAGCCTGGTACAAAAAACAGTTTTGGTCTCTATAGCTAATTTCCCCGTTCATGACAACTGTACTGAGGGTGAATTTATATACAACTCACCTGTTCACATTATATTAAGGCTTAAAGTTATGTAGGATTAAGAGCGTGGACGCTTTGATTGACAGGTGGGTGTGGTCACAGGTGTCATTCAGCTGTCCACTGATGATCCACGTCTTTAAATTAGAGGCAGGACAAACAAGATGGCCACCACACTGAGCTTCACAGCGACTCTATAGAAACCTGATGGTGACGTCATGGAGACTCCGTCCATTCTTTAAACTGTTTTTTCTCTCTTTTTCACTCTTTTTTTTCTTGGGTTGTATGTTTACGTCCATCTCTGTATGACAATGTAAACATTGTCAAAGTTTCATGTTGACAATTTTTCGATCACATCATCAGGTCACGAGGGGCTGAAATATGTCATGTGGTTTAGGCTGTTCAGACTTCCTTCCTTCCTTCCTTCCTTCCTTCCTTCCTTCCTTCCTTCCTTCCTTCCTTCCTTCCTTCCTTCCCTCCTTCCTGGTCTTTTCTGTTTCACCTGCATCCATCATCTAATCAACCTGCTCTGGATAAAAGAGCTCGAGCTCGAGTTCAGTCTCTGTGTTTGGATCAGGATCTGAGTCATTCGGCTCTTCAGACCTCTGAGATTTGTGTTGAACATCGCTCGACTAATAAGTGGAACAAGAACACTGAGTCACACAGCTGCGTCTTCTCCATCATGAATATTTATTGTACTTTGCTGTCTTTGTCTGCGTGGCTCCGTTTCAGGCCGTCTTCTCGTATATTTACCGTCCAGCTGTGATCATTTTGCCCACGTCATGTTGTCCAGGTAAAAACTGGAACATCTCAGACTCAATCAGCGCTCTATTCACTTGATTTTTGTGCAACTCCAGAAGCATCATTTGTATCTATGTGTGTGTGTGTGTGTGTGTGCATGTTTAAACATCACCTCCAGCATGTTTGCTGCCTGAAAAGTTGCTTTTTATGTTCAATAAACTGTTATTATTGATTAAAGAGTCTCCTGCTGGAAAACCAGAAAGCAGGAAGGTTGGACCGGCGGGTTGGTGCGGTGTGACACCCGTCCTCCTCCGCCTTAGAGAGGACGAGGAGCTCGGACATCAGCATGTGACCTTATTGAAGGCGTTTGTAATAATTCAGGAAACATCTGCAGCAGCGTTGTTGGCGTACAGTGACTCAAAATGTCAGTACATTTATAGTTTTTGACATTTATTTGAATTACAGTGTTTTACTTTCATTTTACTGATCTACAGATTCAGTTCATGCAAACTACTTTAAGTTGTTGCTGCATGTTGCTGACTTTCTGTTTCTTTCACAGGTTGCTGTGTTGCTAGTTGTCATTGTTTCTTGTCTCACTGATGTTGCAGACTTGTTGCACAACTGCTTTAAGAGATCCAGATGAAGAAAAGACGGCAGGAAAGATTTGCAGTAAACATCTTTATGTGTTCACTGCTCAAAGGCACCTCGGTGCTCGTAATGATGCCACCTTGTTCACCTCCTAACACGGCACAGCTGGTCTGAACCATCTGACACCTGCTGCTCATGAAGAACATAAAAGGTTGTTTGCATCGAAGGATTTAAGAGATGTGTGTTGAAGCTCAGATTTAAGTGCAGGGAAGTGATCACAGCTGGCCGAGTGTTTGTTCATCACAGATGTGAGGAAGCGCTGCAGGAGTCACTCGTTTACGTGTTTTAAATATCACGTCAACATCTGGATAAAAGCCTCCGTGTGCAGTGTGATGTCAGAACACGTGATCACGCCTGCACATGGAAGTGATTTGGACTGAACTCACGGCTGAGACACTGTTCATGAGTTTGTTTGGAGGATCACAGTGGACGATGGGTGTGAACGCAGTGCATGCATGCGGTATGACATCACTTCCATGGCTGTGTTCCTAAAGCTGGCTTCAGTATTTACAGAACATCACCAACAGACTCCGGGTCAAACAACTTTTATTCGCCACTGAAACAAACATGTCACCCTCACTGAAACAAGCAGCGTTTGGCGAGGTGAGGCTGAGGCAGAGGGGGCGGGGTCGTGCGAGGATCCTGCTCAGCTGGCTCCAGCTGTTGCAGGCGGGGCTTGAGGTGCCGGGTCGGGTTGGGGAGCCGGTGCTGGAGCTGGAGCCGGAGCCGGGTCGGTAACGGTGAAACAGCCCTTCTTGTGCCACTGCATGTCCCGCACACGTCGGACAGACTGGATCTGAGGCGCCGGGGCCTCCCAGTCATTCCAGTGCTTGAAATCTCCTCGTTCAAAGATGAACTGGCGCCCTCTGTAGCCCGGGTACATGTAGCCGACCCATCTGGAGAGGAGGCAACACAACAGCTTCAGAAGACAGGCAGACAGACGGGGTGAACACCAAAAGAAAGACGGTGAAAGGTGGCCTTACGTTCCGTTGAGAGCCTTGACGCTGGCTACACGATCCTGAAAACCGTGACCCCACAAACTGGGAACGTCATCATCAATGATCTCCATCTTTCTACCAGCGAATGCAGGGCTCTCGTACAGGTGGAGCTTGTGTTCAGCGCCATCCTACAGAGGACAAACAGACACATGGACACGCCTGAGTCCTTCAAAATACAGTTTGAATGAGGACAAATGAGCCGGTCACTCACCACTTTGAGAGGCCTTAGAGACAAGAGGGAGTAGCTGTTCTGACTGTTGGTCCAGGTGTCCCAGCGTGGATACTCGCCCTTCTCCAGAACAAACTGCTCGCCCGTGAAGCCGTGGCGCTCGTAACCCACCCAGCTGAGAGGAAACAAGACGACACGCGGTCAAATAATCCTGCAAACCTTTTTCTTTTCTTTAAAACCTCAGAGAGAGAATCACTCACGGTCCGGACTCCACGATCACAGATCCGACCTTCTCCAAACCCTTCTCCGTCACATCTTTACACTCTGCAGAAAACTCTGCCTTGCAGCCCTGGAAGTTCTCAAACTCAAACAGCACCACCTGGATGGCACAGGTAAAGGTGGAGGTTTGGGGTTTAGCAGCACCTTCATAATAAAACAACTCAAGACTGAAGCTGGATTGTCGACCTCAGTCCTTCCAGTTACCTTGTACGTGGCTCCAGCTCCTCCTCCCTGGCTCTTCCCAGCAGCCAGCTGCTCCGGGACACTCTGCTGCTCCGACATCACCCCGATCCACAGCTTCTCCACTTCTTTGAGCAAAACACACAAACAAGCACAGCAGCATCCATCATCAAAAACCTGAAGTTTATAACTCACCCTTGAACAAGAAGATTGTGGACTAAAGCAGCTCATTAGTCCATTAGACCAAAATCCTCCAAACCTGGTTCTTTACTCGATGCAGCTCCCTCTAACTCCATTGCTTTTGATGTCTATGAGTCCACAGAGAGCTTTTTTACCTGCGTATGCCTGCTAGGATTGGTTGTAGCGTCCCTCTTTTTCGGTGCAACTTGCTGTTTAGTGGGTTTGAGCCATCAGAGGGCAGGGACCGGGGTAGGGGGGTATTTATGGTTTATTTCTGGCCACAACAGCAGAAAAAAACGGGGGTTAGCTGTTGATACAGCAAGTCTGTCGCTCACATTGTGTCCGTAACGCTGCCTCTCAATAGGCAGCTGTGTTGGCACAGGCCGCCCTGCCCGGATGGACGCCACGGCTGCCAGCGAACGCCGTGATGTGAGGGCACGAGGAGAGAGAGCCAAGAGGGTTTTAACAAACAGCCCTGCTCAGCACAAACACACACCGAGGCTACACCCAGTCTCAAGTACTTGATGCTGACTCAGATTCACAGGAAAGGTGTGAGGAAGTTTGGCATGGTTGATTCAGACATTTGAGATTAATGAGATTAACACGTCTCCTCGAGTGTTTATATAGAGTTCAGTTTGACTGTTTGTGTCTGTAGGTTTCATTAAAAGGTCGTCCAAAGATCATCGTCCACACCTCAGACCACCTCGACCTCAGGTGACCTTTAAGACTCTGACGACAGTCGTCACAACAACAACGAGCACAGACGAACCAGACGTGAACAATCGGCTGGTCAACAATCCACCCAGGATAAATACTCAGATCTCCCCACCAATCAGGACTCAGAGAACTTCTTCAAGAAGGCTGAACCTGGGGCAACTCGACTTCTTGTAGATCCGTGAAGGGGTGAAAGCACAGCACTGTAGGTGGGATAAGTGTGTCTAAGGCCTCCTCCTCTGCCTCCTTCACTGGGCCTCCAACCCAAAATGGGAACATCACTGTCACTAAAAGAGCGTACCGTGTCCCAAGATGCAAGAAAACTGCAGATGTTGATGGGTTGTCCCTTCTGTGCTGAGTGGTTGTTTGGTTGACCTGGTTGTCACTGCATTGGACACCAGACACCTGACTGCTTTTCCGGGTGTGAGGTGTACGGTCTTTAGGGTGTACCAGGTTCTGCCTTGATTGTGTTGCTGGGTTTGAAGAACCGGACTTGCTTGTTAAAGAGTGAGTTTTTCCTGATACACCAGATACATAATGGAGGAAAATGTTGTTCTTCATCACCAGCAGTCTTGTCCTTCCTGGATCTTGTGGTCGCTTTCCCAAAAGTCCAGTTGGAGTATCCACAAACTTTGGCTTTCTTTTTCTTTAGCTTGGGCACTCGTATGCACTTTATCAGTGTACCTGTGTTGGTTCTGATAACACCTAGCTTGTGTTCAGTCGGTACTGGTCTGTTCTGGGTAGCAGCAGCATCGACCCACAGTCCAAGAAGGGCAGGCTGTTTGCTTGCAGCATCCTCTTGCGTGACCTGTTCATGGAGTTGATCTCCTGAGACCTGGTTTTGACCCACGTATCGTCCACGTATCTGAACCAGTAGCTGGTGTTGTTTAGTTCTCCACATTTTCCACGGACAGAACTTAAAAATAAAAATATATAATAATAATAAATATGGAAATATTCATAGGGAGTGCCTTTATACTGAACCCCAGCCGTGCTGATATTCAGTATAACAACGCTGACTTGTTAAAGCCACCTCAGGTGACCTTAACTGTTTCTCTTGAGGTTGTGCTGTTAGACTGAATATCAGCATGGCTGAACAAGTTCAGAGTTCCACATCTTCTCACCACCCACCAGGAGAAAGATGACCTGAGAACCTCCACAGAGTTCTCAAAGAACTCTAATAAGTGATTTTATTAAAATGATTTTAATTGACGTTTTCGGAGGAGTTCAGCGACTGACCACAGAAACACAGACACGTTCAGCTCAAGTCAAGTAGATTTTATTAAGAATGTTTTCACTTTAGGACACTGGCCAGAACAACACAGTGCAATATACATCTTTACTTTCAAATAAAAAAAGGACAAAAGAAAGACATAAAAAATAAACCCTCAAATCTTTATGACAAAGTCCAAATGTCATGTACAGAGAAACCCGGGACAATCACTCCGCAGACTCGGTCAACACATTCACTCGCATTGTCCAACAAGTTCAGGAGACGAGACGTGACCGACCAGAGGGGGGCAGAGGTCAGTGCTGTAGTGCATCAAGTGACAAAGTGCTTTAGAGAAGCGCAGAGTGAGCGGAGTGGATGGAAAACATGAGGCTTTACAGTTCAGGTGCAAACGCTTTAGAGTTTTATACAAGAAGGGGATGTAGTGATCGAACGTCCATCCACTGGAGCTGCGTAACACTCTGACAGCAAAGATTGTGCATGCACGTTCATGAAGACAAAATGGAGATTGCACATTCGTTGGAAGGAGTGTGAGACGACGTCAAAGTATGGCTTATAATGGATGTTTACAGCTACGACCAATCGACCTGTTAAAGCAACATTGACTCTGTTCTGATCAAAGACTAGCAAGTCGACAAATTTGCTAACAGCCAAACATCAGCCAGGTCACCAGCAGCAGACACAGCAGCAGCTAATATTACTGACTAGTCCAACAGCAGTCAGCCCAGCTCGGCGTCTGTCTTTCAGCCTTTTATTTCACCAAGCTCTCACCAACCACTAAAAGTCAGTCCCAGATTTACTCTTGTCCGGCGGCTTCTTGCTCGTTCTTCTATGCCCTTGCTTAACCCAGTTAAGTTGTCTGCTTAAAGCAGCTCTGATTCTGGCTAACAGCAGCTAACAAACTGAGCTTACATGAGCTAACAGCAGCTAACAAACTGAGCTAAGTGCCCAAAGTTACATAGTGTGAGAACAGACGTACGAATGACAGAGACACCGTTCACCTGATCACAGGTCAGTGTGGATCAACAGGAGTTAAAGTTTGTTACACAGCGCTCCTTTAAGGACTGGTTTCATAGTGTTTTATATATTTGTGCTGATAAGAAGTGTTCATGATTGACAGATGCAAAGTCACTTGGCCCAGAGTCCCCCCGTCCCTCCCTCACAAAGATACAAAGACAGACAGATGCAGCAGCTGTGACACTGTTACAGTTTGTGGAGTGTATCAAAGAAAAAAAAACGTATCTAGTGTCGTAAAGTTTTCAAAACTAGCTCTGTCTTTGTTAAATCATCATACAAATATAACATCTCCTGGTTACAGTAACTAACATGATTTGTTCTCTATGTTCCATTAGAAATGTTACCCTATGGCGATGCTCGGGACTCCCGCTGACCGATAACACGATAAACGACTCGTACAGATTAGTCGAGTAAAAGGAAACTAAAGATCTTGTAGAGGATCGGCTGTGGTCCCACAAAAGTTAACCATTTCCTGAAATGCAGCCCAACATGAAATAATTCTCCCTTTTCCTCGTCCTCCTCCTCCTCCTCCTCCTGGTCCCTAAAGAAGTGTTCATGTGACGCGCCTCCTGGTGGCGGAGGAGCTTCGTCAGGTTTCAAGCGTGAAATGAAAAAGCAGAGCAGCCTGATGTTTTTTCCTCCTTCTCCTTGCTTGTTTTTTTAAATCCCAAAAAGATCAAGACTCTCCGTTTAAAAAAAAAAAAAAAAAGGCACCATGCACATTTATCAACCCAGATGGGACGAAAACAAAAACACAAATAGAAAAAAATACATCAGCAGCTGTCGAGTCACCTCTCCTCCTCCTCTGGGTCGAACGTTAAGGCTTCTGTTTCGTAAAGATTCATCTGTTAAGGCAACCTGAAGAGAAAAGAGGAGAGAACAGCTGATATATATGGAAATATTCACAGGGAGTGCTGTTATGCTGATATTCAGTATAACAGCACTGACTAAACGACGGTCATTAAATTATACTATATATCTGTCGTATAATCACAGCTGTGCTGATATTCAGTATAACATCACCTTGACGACGGTCGTTCCCAGCGGACCTGATGTGACCTTGACGGCCGTCGTTTAGTCAGTGCTGTTATACCGTGCTGTATCAGCATGGCTGTGATGAGTGAATTGCAGCCGTGCTGATATTCAGTATAACGGCACTGACTCCATGTTTGACTGATGTTAAGTTTAATTCAAACTGCTAACATGTTTATTTTTGAGCGTTTTGTCAACGCTACAGAAACACTAGCTAACTGTTGATGGTTGTGTGTTGATTACTGATGGTTCTCACCTCATTTAACTCTCGTTTTCATACTGACTCAAGCGCTTCTTGGACTTCAGCTCTTTCAGCCACTGCGGGGAGTCTTCCTCACTACAAATGAGACAGACGTAATGAAGGTTAGCGCCGTGATATACAGATTAAAAACATGCTAGTGACAGTTTCTCTAGTAGCTCGTGCCGCGTACCCGTTTTCTTTCCCTCCAGCAGGGGGCAGCACTCGCGCCGCCCGGGGAAGGAAGGGTGATTTGGGAGAGCGAGACAGCTGTGAAGGAGACGGAGCCGGACCTTCGGTTTGATTGTCAGAGTCGCCCCTCTTCTTCAGCTGAGCCTGACGACAGAGAAGAATACGAAAACATGAAAGTATGCTCGATATGTAAACACACACAGAGCTCGGACTTCTTCTTCTCTGCTCATTAAAGAGATCTGACAGGTGCTGCATCAAGTCCTAGCCAATCAGAGGCAGAGTAGGGCAGGTCATGACTACCCCATGAACTACTGTGAAATGCTCATAAATCTCCGGACCGGACTGAATAAATCACCTTTAAAGCTGAAGGGTCCATCCCGGGGAACAGGGCGATCCTCTGTGGCTGAGAGGCGACAGCAGGGCCGGCGTCGGCTCCTCTGGTCGGCTCCTCAGAGTCCGAGTCGTTGTCTTTGCTCTGCACCTTCGCCTCTGTCGCACACAGAAACATCACGACAGTTAAAACAGGTCTGAGATCAGCTGCAGTCTGCGTCACTCTGTTTGGCTTCAGGTGCTCACCTGTGGAGTCCCGGTAAAGCCAGTCCTCATTGGTCCCTCCGTCTCCGTCAGCCAGCGCTGACATGCTCTGTCGGGCGGCTCTGGAGGGTCGAGTCCGCGGGGCTCGTTTCTTCCCGAGCTGAGCTCTGGAGCGGAGAGCGCTGGTGTCCAGCAGAGTGACCGGCGCCTGGAGGAAGAGGAAGATGGCCGTGAAAACACGTCGTGATCGAATATGAACGAACGTCACAATAAAAAACACGAGACTTACATCGGGGAACGGCAGCGCCTGGCTCTCGGATGAAGACGAAGGCGGCAGGCCGTCCAGAGTGTCGGAGTCAAACTGGTCACCTGGAGTGTGAGGCGAGGTGGGCTTCCTTGGTGACGGGCTGAGGTTACTCTCTGAGCTCGGAGTGGCCGGAGTGAGACTGAAAGAAAAGAACAAAAAAACTGTTTGAATCTCTCAGAGTCAAACTTTGATTTAAACGACATCGAGGCTCCGCGACGGACTGAACAGCTGGTCTGTGCAGTCAGAACGTCACGGAGACGCCTCCACCCTTTACAGTGTCAGAGGTTTGTAGTGTGTGGATGGTGCAGGTGTGTTTACCTGTCGTCAGTGCGCAGACCTGTCTCCCACGTCCCGTACTGACTGTCTGTCTCTCTCGCCTCATCTTCACTTTGCTTCTGCTGCACCTGAAATTCAGAGACATGGACAATAGTTAGTGGACAGAGCTGCATTCTGTTTATGTCCAACAGGGGGCAGCTTCACTGTCTGATCGTATAGATTCAGCAGTGGAAACATGAACACAGTGTAGGTAGTCGATCGAGCGAACGGTTCAGAAAACTTTTGATTTGTCTTTCTCAGCTCCAAAAAAACAAGTTGGAGCAGTTTCTCTTGACGTCTGAACGCTCGTTGAGTTTCGTGATGATCGTGCAGTAACGCGTCATTATAATCAATAAAACAGCAGCTGGTTGCTCAATATGTAACAGTGCTGCTGATAGAGCTGCATCCTGAGTGCTACAGTCAGACGGAGAATGAAAGGTGGAGGGATGAGTTCATGGAGACAGGACCAGAGCGGGGACAAAGACGGGCAGACGGGTGGCTGTTTGCTGTCCACTGAACCATGTCTCTTTTAATGAGGCCGGTACAGAGGACATACTGTCAGCAGCACACAGAGCTCACAGTCTGCACATGAACTGATAACCTCGGCCTATATAGGAAAAACAACAGAAAAGCCGCCTGTGCTCAGTCCAGGTTCTTCAACTACCAGCGAGCTTCATCGTGAATCCATCATCAGAATGATGTTCGAGTTCGAGGCGCTGCAGGATGTCGTTCATCAGCGAGTTCACTCGAGTTCATCCTCTTCAAGGATTTACAGAGTTAACATCGCTCAAATACACTTCACAGTCCTGCCTCGACGAACAACGAACAAAACCTCCAGTCCAAATCAGACTGTGGGTGGAGCGCTGGCTAATTAAGATGTTAAATGTGAAACACATTATAGAGACGTGATGACAGTTCAAATACGGATACTGGCAACCGTCTTTAATCACGTTAATTTGGACTAATGTGACGGCTGACCAGCAACTCCCTGAAAGACTGACTCAGTTTCCTGTCAGAAAAACTGTAAAAGAATGGACGCCGTATCCGTGACACCTGTGACCACACCCACCTGTCAATCAAAGCGTCCACACTCTTAATCCTGCATAACTTTAAGCCTTAATATAATGTGAACAGGTGAGTTGTATATAAATTCACCCTCAGTACAGTTGTCATGAACGGGGAAATTAGCTATAGAGACCAAAACTGTTTTTTGTACCAGGCTGTAAACATGTTTATTTCTGCTGTGAAGTTGGACATTTGAACATGGGGACTTATGGAGACTGACTCACGTCTGGAACCAGCCTCAAGTGGACGTTAGAGGAACTGCAGTTTCAGGTTGCCGCTCGGGTAGAGCTACGTCCATTCTTTACTGTCAGCAGACAGAATTGGCGCCACCTACTGCTCATCTCATGAAACAATCCATACTGGATGGAAACAAGCATTCAGTTGCAATTTATTCTGCAGGATTCCTTAAAAATTGTTAAAATTTGTGATATATTTTGAAGGAAACACGAGTTTGACGATAATCGTCTCTCCTGGAAAGTTTCTGTAACGTTGCTCTTGGTTGTACAAACTAAAAGTGACAGGTAAAGTTGCGGGAAGAAGTTCAAACCCGGCCAACCTTCTCACCTGATGGTTGTCGGTTCTGGAGAGTTTTAGTCTCCTAACATCTCGTCCTTCTTTATTACACCACCCTTTCCTGACTTGTTGTGCATCCAACAGGTATAAACACCTTTTTTA
Source organism: Protonibea diacanthus (assembly GCA_028641955.1). NCBI lineage: Eukaryota > Metazoa > Chordata > Actinopteri > Sciaenidae > Protonibea > Protonibea diacanthus. Next base: position 26,126,627 of record CM053985.1, read on the forward strand.
TGGGCTCCAGTTCCAGCTGGATATCTCTGCGTTATGTCATCCCTCTGTCATCCTACCTGTCGCTGTACACTGCTATCACTGCTGTCAAAATGCCAAAAAAACAACATAAAACGAGGCCTTGTAAAAAACGTGGTGATAAAAATTCCTATCCTATGTGTGTGTGTGCGTGTCAACACGCCCTGAACACACCTTCACCTGATCAGCATACAGCGGGAACGCTGCCTTTGCTGGAACATGTTGAAGAGACGCTCGAAGCAGACGTCTCGTTCTTCTGTAAAATCGTCCTGAACTGTCTTTTGTGCTGCGTTAATCTGCACGCAGTGTCGAGTCAAACAGGTTTACAGGTGCAGACTCTGCTACCAACCACAAACATGAGCTGACGGAGGCTGACTGAACCAACAGGTCCAGCAGCAGTGATTTATAGCTGTCAGGAGGAAAGCTTTCCCTTAATAACATTAGCAACAGCCAGCTTCCCCGAGACAGGAAGGGTGTGTCGGGGGGAAACAACATAACAAAGAGCGGATGAATGGAAGGATGAAGGAGAGAAAGGGCTGACTGACAATCTGAGGAGGTGGAGCGACGCCTTGGAAACTTGGATTTGATAACAGACGCTGTAAAAATCAGTAAAACCTCAACAGCTACGTGGAAAAAGAGTGAACAGATGGTCTTACATCAGCGCGAGCAGCGAGTGTTCACATGAAGGCAGCATCCAACACGAGATGAAGAACAGCAAAGTGCTGCAGTCAGAACGTGTTTGAACCATCGAAGCGTCCGCTAACGTGAGCTCGACAAAGTCGCCAAACGTCATTGACAAAAACAGTAATTCCACCTCGCAGAGCGTGGTTTGTGTTACCGTCTAACTCTGGTGTTTCAACACGTTTGCAGATCAAGACGACAAAGTTCTGCAACATGAAATTACTGTTTTTGTGGAGTTGGTCTGAGAGAGTGACACGAGGCTTCAGTTTCCTGTTGCACAGAGCTGACTGTCCGAATCAGACTGAAGACGTTAGTTTGGACGAACTAACATTCGCTGCTCTGTGTTTGGGAGGTTAAATTACTGTTTTTGTGACTGAATATACGTTTTTAGTGGTTTAAATGCCGTCTACTGCTGGCGTACTGAAGGTCACGCACAGCAGAGCTCCAGCCCAAATCAGACTGGAGGTTGAACGTTGACTTGGGGTCAATTAAACGAGGCGGTCCTATAGAGAAAGAGGACACCAATGGACCAAGGTTATCATCCAAATCAGTCAATTAAACTGTTTAAATATGGGCACTGCTGCGGATCGAGGCAGCGGTTGATGGAGACTCCCGTGTTCCGCGATACAAGGCTTCAGTTTCCTGTTGGAAACATACAAAAACAACGTACACTTTGACTGACACTGACTGTTTTAGGTTTTTTTTGGTGGTTATAATCCAGAAAAAGTTAAAGTTCTGTTGCCGTCTCCGTCCACAGCCGACGTGTAAATGAAGCCGCGTTCACATGCATCGACACACAGCAGAAGTTATTCAGGGATCTGATGCGACCATCTGAAATACTCTGAGACCATCGACAGCCTGAAAACACATTCATTCAATCTTGCACCACTCCCCATTCTCTCTACTCAAGCTGGCTCCGGGTGGAGTGGGAAAATATGCACTAGTGTACACAGCAGTAATCAATATCAATATCCTACAGATATTCAAAACAACTGCTCCCACGAGCACTAATCTCATGTCAACAAATGGGCATTCTCGCCGCATGTCAGAGAGGCTTACATTAAGACGAGCTGGGCCGAGCAAACCCAACAGCACCGTGTTATTCTTTCATTATATAAGCGGTTCATACAGACGGCGGCTCCGCACAGAGCGCTCAGTAAGAAGAGAATGTAAAAACATGACGTGGCTTAAGATTCGAACTCACAGAGCTGACTTAGAGGATTATCTGCATTTCTTCTACTCTGCTTTAACCAACGTGACGACCGACTGAGGTCGACCTTCACTCGCACAGATCCATGAATTTGTTCGAGGTCCTGAACTGACCATTCCTAAGTCCCGCCCCTTCCTCTGTGCTCCAATAATAGTTGAGCACTTACTCATTTCCTGTTTCCTGTACTTTGATATGCTACATGTTAGCTTGTCTATGTTGAAAATGCAAACCAAATGTCTTTATATACATGTGTGTGTATAGTCGCATCTTACGTTAGCTACTGTTAGCAAAATGCTAGCTAACTAGCTAACTGGATAACATTAGCTATCAGATGTAATTAGCTGGCAAATGATTGATGCTGATGATTGATTAGCTAGTTAGCTAGCGTTTTTAATACGTATTAGGTTGTTTATGTTGAAAGTACAAACACACACGCACACGCGCACATGCGCAAGTATATAGTCACATTTTAGTTAGTTAACATCAGCTAGGACAAGTCAATGCTCCAATAACAATTGTGCAACCTCAGTTCACTTTCTCGTTTCCTGTTTCCTGTACTTTGATATGCTGCGTATGCTACGTGTTAGCTTGTCTACGTTGAAACTAAAACCAGTCACATTAGTAGTTAGCTACTATTAGCAATAAGCTAGCTAGGTAGTTAGCCAGGGTTCTGCTGACATTAGCTATCAGATGTCATTAGGTAACGATTGATGTAAATTAGCTAGCTTTAGCTAGTGACATTAAAAGTTAGTTAATATTAGCAACATGCTAGCACACTAGCCAGCCAAAGATCAGCTAGTGTTTTGCTAATATTAGCTATCAGATGTTATGTTATTAGCTAGCTAATTATGGATGTAGGTAAGCAAAACGCTAGGTAACTAGCATTAGCGTTAGATGCAACATCAGCCGTGTTAAAAATGAGTCTTCAACATAGAGGAGTTAGCACGTAGCTACAGGAAACAGAAGTTGCTCAACTGTGATTGGAGCACAGTAAAAAGGGGGCGGGACTTAGGAAGGGTCACATTGGTATCCATGTTTACTGCCTGTTTGGACTCGCATACAGACAGTCTCCAACAACTCTGGGACAAATGTCCACATCATGTCCGTCCCATTCAACCTCTTACTAGCACTCGTCCACTCAGTGAGGGAGGCGACCACAATCACCGCTGGTGATGTCTGAGACCTGTCAACACACGGACGTCATGAAAACACCTCTTATCTTTAGCAGGAGTGACTCATGAGGTGCTGCACGGCAAACAGGCGTCACCTAAAGATAGGAACAACTTCACTGCAACGTACCCACAACACAACCCTACATGGCCGTCTAAATCTGTCCTGCACAGGGTGGAGAAGTTTAGTTTAGCTTAGCTTAGCATGCTTTCACACTTTTCTGTGATTTAACCTGAAGAACCGGTACGACGGCAGCTCACCAAACAAAGACAGCCGGCTCACATTGTGCCGGTGAAGAAGCAGCAGAGGGACAGATGGATAACTTCTCGACATGCTTGGCTCCAGACCAAATAGTTGACAAAGGAGCAGCTGTGGACGCTGCCGTCGCTTTATTTAACCTCAGCCCTGAGTAATGGTTGTGTTTAAGGTCGGTACGTGTGATTAAAGGTTGTCTTACGGCGGTGGGGGTGTTGGGTGCGGTGCGCCGGCGTAAGGACAAGCGTTGCTGGCTGCGCAGCGAGAACCGCCGGATGGACTCCCGGCTCCGGGACGCCAGCGAGCGCAGGGAGTTGGTCCTCTTGAAGTCCCCTGTCGCCCCGTCCTCTCCCCTGCCTCCCCTCTCCATGGAGGTGGATAAGAGGCTGAACGCCCCGTGAAGCGATCGACGCACGTTTCCCACCCATCCCGACATCTGAGAGTGGGCCACCGTCAGCTTGTCCCCAAGATACTCCATCACGAACCCGCGACTCGCTGCTGCTGCGTCAGCAGAGGGGGATCATTAAGAGTCCAGTCCGGGGACGCTGGTGTCCTCGGTGTCCACTGATGTGTGATGCTGGGTCAGTACTGCAGCAGTGAGGAAGGTGACAGCACTTACAGCACTGCAGCTACAGGACCGAGCTTTCTGCAGTGCCGTCAACTCATCACTCTTGAGGCTCGAAGTGAAGCGTCTATGTCGATGTGAAGGTTACGTAAGTTAGTTAGTTAGTTAGTTATGCGGGACGCTGCCAACAGGTTTGTCAGTCATCGTGTGAAGAACTCAAGAGATCTTCTCCGTCTGCGTCCTCCAAAACAAGGCCCGCGGGTTCAAAGTTGAAACATCCATCCATCCATCCGACAGGACTACATCCTTTTACTTTAGGTAACAAAACAAAAAAGCTGCAAGGAGGTGAAGGTGGAGGTGAAAGAGGAGCTGCTGTAGTAGAAACGAGGAAGGCGAGCGAGTCCAGAAAAGGCTTCACTCCTCGCCTTTTTCTGCAGGTACGGGCAGGTAAGAGGAGAAAATGCGTCAGCAGTGCTGCTGCTGCTCTCTAACGCTGTAGGACTCACTGTCAAGGAGAAACTGGGTGGAGAGAGAGAGAGGGAGTCAGAGAGGGAGAGAGAGGGAGGTCCCTGCTTCAGAGCAGGAGCAGGAGGGAGAGAGGGGAGGGGAGGAGGTGATCTATGGTCTGCGGCGCTCGGTCGCCTCACACTGATTCATGCAGGGCGAGACGAGAAGTGACACAACCACAGAAGAAGAGGTGACGTGAGAGAAAGTGAAAGATCACGCATGAATGAAACCGTCACGTTAAAGAGGAAACTGTAAACACACACAGTGTCTGCTGCAGACTCAAACTGGGCCATGTGCACCCCCTGCAGGCCATCTGATGAACTGCTCCATGAGGCAGGCCTCAGGTTACACCGACCTCTCTCACGTACTCCTCCATCAGCTAAAATACTCGATTACTCTACTGTAACGAGGGTGAGATAACCCTCAACATTACAGATGAATAAAGTTTAACAGGAAGGATTAGTAATAGATTACATGTAACTATAATCAGGACAGATTATGTTTGATTGCTAAACCTATTGATTGATAAACTTTATTAACCCGACTGCTCCAAGCGGTAAGTGAAGTGAAGCCAACAACAGGAAGTGCAGTTCCTCTAACGTCCACTTGAGGCTGGCTCCAGAAGTGAGTCAGTCTCCGTAAGTCCCCATGTTCAAATGTCCAACTTCACAGCAGAAATAAACATGTTTACAGCCTGGTACAAAAAACAGTTTTGGTCTCTATAGCTAATTTCCCCGTTCATGACAACTGTACTGAGGGTGAATTTATATACAACTCACCTGTTCACATTATATTAAGGCTTAAAGTTATGCAGGATTAAGAGCGTGGACGCTTTGATTGACAGGTGTCAGCTCAGCCCGCCTCAGCTGATGATCCACGTCTGTACGATATTTAGATTAGAGGCAGGACTGACAAGATGGCACCATAGACTGCATAAAAGATGGATGTAGTCTCCAGCCACCACTACGTACCAGTTCCTACCAGATCAGGGGCGTCCCTCTCTACCTTCACAAACCTCCTGAAGACCTCCAGCTCTGCAGAGAGGACCTCCTCTACAACACTACCAACAGCTGGACATGATAATCAATGATAATAACGAGCTGCAGCCTTTTTAAATCATAAAACATCTTTTTTCAGTCGTAACATGAGATGGATTTCACTGCTGCTCCCTCCTCACATTAAACGCCGGGAAGTGTCTCATCACTTCCTGTCTCCAGCTGACATCATCAACCAGAGCGCAGCCTCGAGCGGCGACGATACAGGAAGCGGTTCACACAGTAAAACACAACATTTAGAGAAACGTGGACTCACCCAGAGACAGCGCAGAGTCAAACAGGACCACACACGGTACAACACAGCTCTCAGCCCGACGCCCATCTCTGCTCTGTCCGACTCAGCAGCAGCCTCGCACCAATCAATGATGTCAGCACACCGAGATTATCTCATCGCTTCCAGCCAATACAACATGAGGAAATGAATCTGATCCGAGATCAGGGCACAGACTCTGACGGTAAATGAGGTTTTATTGTGAAAAGCACGAATGTCTAAAGACATTTCAGAGAGTAAGTCTGAACAGGAGAGTCAATAAATCATATTATAACTCATATTTATGTTTATGTTTGTCTGTATTATTTATTTATCGATTATTAAATCATCAATCTTTGCTCACAACATCTGAACTTTCTTACCAACAAAAAACAAGGTACACACCTGTATTACCGAGGAGGTACACACCTGTATTACCGAGGAGGTACACACCTGTATTACCGAGGAGGTACACACCTGTATTAACGAGGAGGTAAAACGGTACATGGACTATACTTATATAGCGCCTCTCTAGTCTTCTGACCACTCAAAGCTCTTTTACACTACATATCTCATTCACCCATTCACACACTGATGGCATTGGCTGCCATGCAAGGTGCCAAGTGCTCATCAGTTCGAGGAACTAACCATTCACACACATTCACACACCGATGGCACAGCCTTCAGGAGAAATTTGGGGTTCAGTATCTTGCCTTCGCAAGGACACTTCGACATGCAGACTGGAGGATCGAACCACCAATCATCTGATTAGTGGACGACCCGCTCTACCTCTGAGCCACAGCCGCACACCTGTACACACCTGTATTAATGACGAGGTACACACCTGTTTTAACGAGGTGCACACCTGTATTAATGAGGACGTGTAACATCATTATTTTAAAAGCACTTTGTCCTGTAATTTTTTTATTATTGCTCACTGCTTTTATTTTGTTACTTCCTGTTTGATCTCTCTGATGTTTGCGTCGTACAGCACCGTGTAAATAAAGTTTACTGACTCATGATGATGTCAGAGCTGTGACATCATCTTCAAACAGCCTTTAAATGTCTGCAGACGACACCGACCAGGCCTCGCTCTGACAAACTGAACTCCACCACTAGATGGCAGTAGAGACCTTTAAGTGCTCAGAGCTCAGTGTGTGCAGTTATGACACGCGATACACTGAACTTGTGGTTTCACAGTGAAGGACTACAATTACAGCGTCAGTGACAAAGAGCCACCTGAACCCAGCCCTGCATGATCTCATAAACACTGTTTGGATGTGTGTGTGTGTGTGTGTGTTATAAACAAACTACAGACGTGTATGATGAGATTAGAGGTTGAGAGTAACGTTGAACAGTCCCGCGAATATTACGTGTCTGTTTGGCTGCAGGGCGCGATCATTAGACGACCTGTGCCTCACTTCACAGCCGTCAGGCCTCATTAACCGTCTGACTGTCAGGAGCCTGAATTTCAGGCCTGAGAAGCCGTTTGGTCCGTGAGCGTGACGCGGGGATGGGCGGGGTGAGTCCGGGATGCCGTGCCATCAACATTAGTCACCAACTACTCTGAGCTGTTGGCTGACTGCATTCCAGGAGACACACCGACCGGTTAACATCAAACTGAGAGACTCTGTGAGGCGCACCTGAAGCGGCCGGGTCGGAGCCCGAGCTGCAGCCTGACTCACCCAGCTGTGGCGGTCCTGCTCTCTGTGGGCGCTCCGGCTCCTCATCCTGGACAGGCTTCCCTCCACGGCGCTGCTCGAAGGGGCCGACCGCCGCGACACACTGCGAGAGCGCATCCTGTTCAGCTCCTGACGACAAACAGGGAGCAGAGGGGATCAAACTCAGACATCTGTACAAAGATCTGGAGGATTACTCTGTTTTTAAAGGCCTTTAATGATTTTAGGCAGATGAAGAGTTTGTTTGTTCAACCAGGCCGACACACAGAGCCTCTGAACAACAGTTAAATAAAGAAACTGGAAGTTTAGCATCAAACTTTGTCTCCAACAGGCTGAATTTAACAGACTTCAAACTTTAAAACAGAAACAGCACAAGTTAGTCGACCAATCACAGTTTGAACCTGCAGATAATCACCGCTGTGAGTCCGTTTCTCTCCTCTGGGCTGGAAAACAAACTAAAGTCAAAGATATTTTTCAGGTTTCTCTCTGTCTTGTAACTCTGTTGGGACGTCGACTGAATCAAAGTTTTGATAATTAAATTCTCCTTTTTGATACATTTGGTGTCTGAATTGTTTTCATCTGTTAAAATTGTTGAAGGAAAGTAGAAAAACATTAAATCAGGTGTGTCACTGTGATTTTACCTGGATTCAGACAGACGAGTTAAGCTGGGATATTTTATGTTGACCGTCTTGATTTATTTACTCTAGATGTATCTTTTATCGTTCATTCATTTATTAAGCACAACTGCAGCAAGATAATCCGAAACAACTGAAAGAGGCGCCTGATACATGTGTGAGGTCAGAGCTGGTGTCGTGCCAGAACAGGAGCTGAGCAAGCGAGCTCAGCAGCCTCTATGGACATAATGGCAGAGGAGAAGAGAGTGAAGAGGACGCTGACGGAGGAAGCTAAGAAGAGAAAAGGAGAGAGTGAGCGAGCAGGAAGCCGCCGGACAAGAGTAAATCTGGGACTGACTTTTAGTGGTTGGTGAGAGCTTGGTGAAATAAAAGGCTGAAAGACAGACGCCGAGCTGGGCTGACTGCTGTTGGACTAGTCAGTAATATTAGCTTGTAAAACTCTTTCAGACTCACCTGAGATCCCTGTGACCTCCTGTGGTTCTGGACGTCCAGCCTGTTGTCTTGAAGCTCTCTGGGGATCCAGATCTGCTCTGCAGCAGCAGGTGAGCCTCCTGTTTTGGCCTCCATTCCGGTAAAAGGTGCCAAGAGAAGTGGATCATCCACAATGGTGGTCCAGTGCCTCTGTGGAGCCTGGGCCCGCTCCTCCTGCCTGAGGAGGAGCTGCTCCGGGCTCGGTCTGTTGGCTTTTCTGGGTTCGGCTGCAGGTTTGTCCACGGACATCTCAACAGGCCGGAGCTCCCACGGGTCCTGAGGAGACGTGGTCCATACTGGGCTAGTGAAACCTGTCTGTGGTGGCACCTTCCAGGTTATATCTCTCTCGGGTGTAGGCTGTAATCTGGCTCCAAACCCAGCGTCTACACCCTGATTACCAGAAACAGGAAACAAGTCTTTACTGGGCGAGTGCTGAGCCGCAGACGTGAAGGAGTCCAAGTCGAGGATGGCTGGTTTGTAGGACTCGTCTGGTCTCAGCGTCGGCTCCTTCCATCGCGTTGAAGGGTCACCACGCTTGGAAAGCTGCTCGCTTCGGAGCAGCGAGTCCAGATCCAACACTTTAGGCCGGAGAGGTGACGCCTCCAACCGTGCCCTCTCCTGCTCCTCCTTCTTCTGTTTCTCCTTCAGCCTCTGCCTCTCTGCATCCTGCTGTTTGGCGATCAGCCTCATCTTCTCCGCCTCCTCTCGCTCCATCTTCTCCTTCAGCCGTCGTTTCTCCAGCTCCAGGAGCTGCTGCCTCTCTTCTTCTTGTTTGGCAATCAGCCTCATCTTCTCCGCCTCCTCTCGCTCCATCTTCTCCCTCAGTCTTCGTTTCTCCAGCTCCAGGACCTGCTGCCGCTCCCTCTCCACCTGCTTCATCTTCTCAAACTCGAGGAGCTGTCGCCTCTCCATCTCTTTCATCCTCTCCAGCTCCTCCTCCTTCCTCTGGCGCTCCTTCTCCTGCTGCCTCATCCTCTGGTTCTCCATGTCGAGCTGCCTCTGCCTCTGTCTCTCCATCTCTTTCTGCTTCTCCCTCTCCACCCTTTCCCTTTCTTTATCCAGCTCTCTCAGCCTCAACATCTCCTGCTCCAAGGCCATCTGTTTGATCTTCTCTGCTTCCTCCTTCTCCTTCTTCTCTCGGAGTCGTTGCTTCTCGAGCTCGATGATCTGCTGCCTCTCCCTCTCCTTCTGTTTCTGTTTCTGAAACTCCAAGAGCTGCTGTCTCTCCAGCTCCTTCAGCCTCTCCAGCTCCTCCATCTTCTGTCTCTCCCTGTCCAGCTCCCTCTGCCTCTCCTCCTCTCTTTGTCTCCTCTGCCTCTCTGCCTCTCGTCGTTTCTCCTTCTCAAGCTGCCGTCTCTCGTTCTCCAACTCTCTCTGTTTTTCGAGCTCCATCTGTTTCTGCCTCTCCGCCGCTCGTTGTTTCTCCTCCAGCTCCTGCTTCTCCTTCTCGAAGGCTTTCTGTCGTTGCCTTTCGAACTCCCTCTGCACTTCTCTCTCCTTCATCTGTTCGAAGTGGGCTTCCCTCTCCTTGTCCAGCTGCCTCTGTTTCTCCCTCTCGAGCTCTTTCAGTTTCGCTTTCTGTCTCTCCATCTGCTCTCGTTTCTTCTCCACCTCCATCATCTCCTCGGCCGCCTGTCCATCCAGCGCTGGTCTGAGGATCTTCCCTTGAGACCTTGCAGAGAAATCATCAAAGTTTGCGTCGATGGGAGAAAGCGGCTCCTGGATTTGTCCAGTCAAAGCGAAGTAGGTTGCCCTCGGTTTGGGCTGTTCGTCCGCCTGCAATGTCTTCAAACGTTTCGGCGCTGCAGCTGCTTCCTCCTGCTCTTCCCTTCGCGACTCCTTCAGCATCCCTTTCTCCAAACTTCCCTCTTGTTCCTTGTTCCACTTCTGCAAAGCTCCGACTCTCAGGTATCGAGGCTGCTGTTCTGGCATCGCAGCAGGTTCACTTTGTGCCGCCACTGCTGGCGGCCTGCCGCCTTCTGAGCGCCTCGAGCGTAGCGTCATCGCCTTATCCTCCCACTGAGCTGACGGGACGTTCTCGCTCACCGCTCGGTTCTCCTCCACCGCCTGCACCGTGTCGAAGGCGTGTAGCACCCGCAGTGGACTCGACGGAGACACTGGATCTTTGTAGGTGGCGGTGACGAGAGTCCCCTCGTCCTCGCTACCTCCTCTTTTGCTGAGCAAATCCTTGGCCTTGTTTGCAGGCTTGCCATCATCCACCATGAGCACGCTGTGCCTCTCGATGACATTTTCAAACAAGGATGCTCTCACTGTCTGCACTTCACCGCCTTGAACACTTTCTTTGGGAGAGGCGCCAAACGTCTGCCCCCCGTCAGGCCCTTCAGGCGTCCTGAGCTGCTCCTGGGAGTCTCTCAGATCCACAAACGTCCTCTGGTCGCTGGGGGTGAAAACTGACTCTTCACTCTAAGAAAAGTCAGAGATAAACTGAGAATTGTTAAGTCATAAGAACAACAACAACCATGTGAACAGTAAAAAAAAAATGTGGAAACCACCAAAGCTCCAGAGATCAGAGCAAATGTGAGCGCAGAGCGAGTGAATGAGCGACTGTCAGAGCAGAAACGGTATCCCGTTGTTCTCTGCTGGCCTCATAAAGGTGGGTGTGGTGCAGAGGTGGTAATCAAAGCCTCTCTGTGTTGACCTTTTCCCAGTCATCTCTTCTCTGAGTGTTTCATAACCGACAGCCGGCGGCGGGAGGGGGGGGGGGTGATTAATGCACCAGCCGTCTTCAGGTTTCAGCTTTTTTTTTGATGCCCCATTTCCACCGAGGAAAAGTTGAACATAGACATAAACAAGCCACTACAGGTGGAAACACCTGATTCATTCAGTGTTTTTTTTAAAAATTATTTTCAGATGAACAGTGAAGACATGCGCTTCAAGAGGTCATCACCTGGAATGGTTTTCAGTTATCAGGTGTGTCTTCTTAATGAGTGTGAGGCCATCGGTTGTTTTGGAAAGAACTACCCGACTGTCAGTCCAGAAAATACCAACAACCTTGAATGTATCATCATGTGCAAACCCTAAATGTGTTGGGGAAGGACACAACTGATGGTCTCAAACTCATTAATTAGCTCTTGATGAGGCACACCTGTTAAGTAAAGGCCATACCAGGTGACGACTTCATGAATACCCACTGAACAAGAAGGTATGTCCAAACTTTTGAGTGGTACAATTCGATGATATCAACATCCAACTTCCTCAGTTGATTACTCACATTAAGACAATTATTTTCAGTATTACAAGCTCTCTGAAATTTGATGTTTAAATATGCAAATGAGGCGCTAAATTCAGGTTCTTGTTTCAGACACTCTTTGCTTTTACTTTGGTGGGAGATGACAGGAAACGCACAGGATTAGCGTGTGAAAGCGACCAAGCTTGGTCCCGCTCTCTTACCCTCCTCTGAGGATCTCTGCTGATGTCATGGCGGTCTGTCGCCTCGCTGCCAAGGTCTGGCGACCTCTCAGATGAAAACCTGATGAACATACATCACACGAGACAAAAAGCCATGCATGACAATGGATCTGCAGGACAAAGACGTGGGAGGACAAAAGCGAGGCGGGGACATGCCGGAGAGCGGCTCTTACCTTTTAGTAAGGTCGAGCGGCAGTGGGCGGGGCTTCAGCGGTGGTTTGGCGACAGGGGCCTGGGTTGGTGTTGTGTCCTCCGTCAACTGCTTGATGAGCTGTTTGACGCCCACCGGTGTTTCAGCTTCAGGCTCGGACGCTTGGCTTGTGGTGCCTCCTCCAGGAGAGGAGGATGAGTCGAGGAGGAGACTGATTCTGGACTTGATGCTGACCGCTGGCGTGTCCTCGTCCGGCTCATCTGTCTTTTTGTTGGTTTGGTCGGAGACGACAGGATTTTGGGGTGTCTTCTGGGTTTTCTCCGGGTCTTTCTCTGGCGGCTGTGGAGTGTTCTCCTTAGTGTCTGGACCTGTCGGAGTTTTGCGGTGCAAGGAAAGACCAATGGACTCGAATTTGGACGTGAGATCAGCAGATAGTGGTCGTCTCCCGGCCCAGCGAGGGGCAGGAACTGGGGTCTCTGTCTTGGTTGGACTGTCGAGGAAAATAGCGGACACGGGTCTGGGCCTGGAGCCTCTGGGCTGAGGCCGCATCGGTACAGGTTTAGCTTTTTCTTCTTCCTCCTGTCCGACCTGAGCAAGGAAACCCATGGACTTTGCTCTGGTGATGGAGGCGCTGCCTTTGATGGAGGTCCCTTGGTCCTTGTTGTCTTCCCGTTTGGTGGATCCGGACCACTCTGCAGCTGGGAGCTTTTTGAGGCTCTTGGAGTAAGCCAAGCTTGATGGACCGGGTTTCTGCCTCTCAGGAGGGGCAGGTTTGCCAGAGTCTCCAAGAGAAGGCGCCGGTTTAAACGGCTGAACTACCGGCTTGGTGGTTTGTCCAGACACCAACTTGTTGGAAGTTTTAAAGGAGGTAGAAGCAGGTCGGTTGGGGTTGGTTGATGCCAGTTTGGGTTTGCTGGCTGGTTGCTGTGGTTTTGGACTGTTTGGAAGCTCTGGTTTGTATCCAGCGAGGCGGGTAGACTCCGGTCGGGGTTTAGGTTGGGGTTTAGGGGCAAGTATGGGCTTAATGGTGGTGTTTCTCTCCACGGCAAAGGGTTTGGGAGTGAGCCGTGGTTTGGGACCCGGGGCTGGTTTGTTGGGTTCTGGAGTGATGATGTGGGACTGGTTGATCTCGATGAGGCTGTTGCTGGAGTCAGTCAGGGGACTCAGGTGAAGGCGTCCTCCTCCCACCACCGTCCTCCCGACCTCCCCGGGCTGAACCTCCACCTGAGCAGCCATCCTCTTCAACAGCACCTTCAGACAAACGTTTGTTTTATTACAGAGATGCTATGTGATAAAAATGAAAACATAACCAGCCTCACAGCGCTTTCTAACTGTGGACTTTGTCTTGGGAGTGTCTCACACTGCAGCACAGTTACACACCCGAGTGTGACAGATATTTACACAAGGTTATTGATCGCTTGAGTGTGTCGACTGAATGAAACACGATCAGTCAATGGCTGAGTGAAGCTCAGTGTGACTGCCATCTTGGCAGTCCTTCCTCTTATCTAAACGACACCTACTTGTCAATCAAAGCGTCCACGCTCTTAATCCTGCATAACTTTAAGCCTTAATATAATGTGAACAGGTGAGTTGTATATAAATTCACCCTCAGTACAGTTGTCATGAACGGGGAAATTAGCTATAGAGACCAAAACTGTTTTTTGTACCAGGCTGTAAACATGTTTATTTCTGCTGTGAAGTTGGACATTTTAACATGGGGACTTATGGAGACTGACTCACTTCTGGGGCCAGCCTCAAGTGGACGTTAGAGGAACTGCAGCTTGTGTTTCACTTCATGGACATGGAGGTTGCTGCTTGGTCAGAAACTGCCGTAAAAACTCCAACTGAGACTCAAAAAACCTGAATAATATCGACCATAACTGAACATTTGTGAGTCTTCTGCAGACACAACACACAACATTGATCTCTTCCTCCTCACACAGATGGTAACGCTACCGTCGGGTTTAAAGTTAGAGTGAAGATTTCATACAAAACCAAAAGATCATGATCGTTTGTTAGTACCAAACACCACGACAGCTTGTCAGGAAGGCGGATAAATAACGCTCCAATGTTCAGCTGAATTTCACAGCAGTCCATTGACCTCTGACCTCCAGATATCTCAATGAAAATGAGTTATTTGGGCGTCTCCTCTTTACAGACATGCCCATAAAACATGTTTAAAAATATAAAATGACCTCGAGGACGATCACAGCCTCACCAAACTGTCTGACCACAAACTAGAGAGCGAGGACGGCTGATTTTAGGATGTCAGTTTGAGACAAAAAACTCAAAATATCAGTTTCTACTTGAATGTTTAAATCACAGATTTACGACACATCAGTGTACTGCTGAGCTGCAGTGTCTGTGTGGAGTGGACGAGGCTGTATTAACCTGTTTTCCCTACAGTGACGTGAAAATGACGTGAAACAGAAAAAGTGCACGTGAAGTTTTGCAGCGAGCTCGAGTTAAATTTAAATCAGTTTCCTTCAGCTTTTACATGTCCAGCTGCACGCTTTGTTTACTCGTCAGCAGCTGAACTGCAGTTTGCTTTTTAAAAAGAGAGACGGAGCTTCTGGTCTGTGTCGGCTCTGTGCGGCTTTGAGGTTGATCCTGAGTCAGGGAGGGTCGGACAACTGTACAATGTCATTGTTTTCTTTCCCGTGTTGTTGTAACACAGGCAAATCAGGCTGCGACCGTGAATGAACACGGGATTCCACTGCACAGCAGAGCGAGCTCCTCCCTCCTGATGAGCACTCCAGTTTATCTAAAGAAAGCTCGGCGATAAGACGAGACAACATCTGTGAGATCTATCTGTTGTTTCTGTAGTCACAGGAGGCGTTAGCCCTTTAAGAGCCTCCTTAATGCTTTCCACATGTTGCTCAGATAAACTTCTCTCACCTTGACCGGACGTCAACCGTCTGCCGTCGAGCTCTGGCTTCTGCTGTAACCGAGCAGCGATGTCATATCACACAGGAGGAGGGAGGAGAGGAGGGAAGGAGCCTAGGAGAGAGGAGACAAGCGTGTGTCAACAAGGCAGCAAATCACAGCCAAGCTGCTGCTGCTGCTTCTTCACATGCATCATGTTAACACACACGCGGCCTGAGTAAACACAGTCACACCCGAAACATCAAAGCCGACAGTGGACGTCTAGACTCAGAGAACAAACAGCTGAATGTCATTATGTGCTTTCATATTTGCATTCGTCCCATCGTCGCTGCTCACACACACGGTGTGTCGTTCATGTAAATTCAATCTGTGGATCTGTAAACGCTGTAAACACTTCTGCTTCCTGCCTCGGCCTCGGCCCTCTGTCTCCGTCTCAGCTGATTTTAAACCACAAATCCAAAAACTGTGACACGGAGAGGAAACAGATGAAATCTTGAACTTTAGTTGTTGACAGGAAACGCCTTCGCCAAGAAGGAATGCTAAACATTCGCCATGATGGTGGGTCGAGCTGGGATCAGGGGAAAGTGTGCGCCTTATATAGCCTCAGACGGGCGAGGAGAGAGCCTCAAACGTGTCAAACGTTCACAATAATTCATCTTTAAAGGAGCAGTGGGCGACCCGCTCGCTCTCTGCGGGCTATTCTGGCACAGAGTCACTGTGAGCTGGTCCAGCCTGTTACACAGAGGGAATTTCCTTTAAAAAGACAATAGACAGCTTCACGCTGCAGAACAGGTAGAAGAAGAAGAAGAAGAAGTGTGTGACAAAGCTTTAAATTACAGACGTGCAGCGTAACGGTGCGACATGTACAACCCGCCTGCATGCAGCTGATGAGTAATGTGAGCAAGATGACGCGTTTACATGTCAAAAACATTCAGTTTAATGTGAAGTGAAGCAGGTTCAAGTGTTAAATCTGCATATTTATGCATCAAAAATGAGTTTTTCTCATCAGTCAGTCGACTAATCGCTGCAGCTCTGTCAGATTTATCGTTATTAATAAAGATATGATGCATTAAATTAAAGTTTGAGCTGTTTTATCCATTAAATTGTGAATAATTATGACTTAAATGTGACTCTAAATGTGCTGCGGTTCATAAAAAATGTTATTTTAATAATTAAAATAACAACAGTGGCTGATTTTTATTCATTAATTATGATGTTACATCATCTAAACACAGTAAAAACCAGTGTGTCCGGGCCAGCCTGCAACAAGTGTTCCCTCTTCCTGCTCACCTTACAGCGGCTCCTGTCGTGGACTGTGTCCGGTCCAGACGGACTTCAGAGCCGGCCTGTTCGGAACCGGACCGCGTTTTAAAGCGTAAAAAAAACTTAATTAAAGAGAATTACTGGATGACGCGTTCAGGGTTCAAAATGTCTAATAAAGACTTCAAACAGGAGGGGGACGTGAACGCATCAGCAGCTCGCTGGTTAGCAACACTAAGCTAACAACTCCAGAACTCACAAAATGGGAACAACCTGTCTGTCTCTCTGTCTGTCTCTCTGTCTGTCTGTCTGTCTGATCCGGATCGGAGACACTTACCGAACTGGAAAGTCGTTTTTTTTCCTCTTCCCGCGTCGAAGCACCGTCAAACCGGGCTCGTTTCTCCGCTTTAACCGGACAACAACGAGTCGTGACAGTCGGTTAGTTCAGGTGGCTAACAGCTAAGTTAGCTGGTTGACTGTCCGGCTCAGGTTACTGTTGTTGACAGGACGGAGCGTCAGCACGCGCACGGCAACACACGCGGGGCTTCCGGTTAGCGCCTTCAAAATAAAACCAAACACAAACCAGTAACGATGGGCTCCTTTAGCGCTTTCAAAATAAAACTAAAATAAATAAAAATAAACTAATATTGGTGGTTTCCGTCAGTACTTTCAAAATCAAACTAATATCGGTATACTCTGGTTAATACTTTCAAAATAAAACCAAACAAGAATAAATAACGTATTCTGATAATTTCAAAATAAAACTAAACTAAATAACTAAATAATGCTTTTTCTCGTTAGTACTTTCAAAATAAAACAGCAAAAAACCTTAATAATAACGTATGTTCCGGTTAGCGCTTTCAAAATAAAAAAACAATAATGTCTTCTGTTAATAATTTCAAAATAAAACTAAACAAATATTGCTACGTTCTGGTTAGTACTTTCAAAATAAAAGGTTGGTATACTTTGGTTAATACTTTCAAAGTAAAATCAACACGAATAAATGTCGTCTTCTGTTAATCCTTTCAAAATAAAACCAAAGTAATATAGGTGTATTCCGGCTAGTACTTTCAAAATTAAAACCAAAGAAGTCAGATTTAATCAGATTAATCTGTATAAAGTCACTACAGATGAGCCAAAGTGAGTCAGGTTCACTTCAAATTATTATTAGTTATAATAAATGACTCTGGATGACATCATGTGTTTGCACTAATATTCATTTACCTGTAAGTCACGCTGACTTCCTGTCTGATGTTGAGCTAAATGTTGCTGACTTCACTCTAAAATGGGATCGTCCCACCGCTGAGCAGAAGTAATGGGACGCTTCCTCAGATCAAATAAACAGATTAAAGCAGACTTCCTGTTTCTGTGTAACCTGCTCCTTGTTCGGTGTTACGAACCAGGCGGTCATCCTGTGAAACATGAGCTCAACGAGCTGAGAGCGCCACCATGTGGCTCAAAGTAAACACTGCGCGCGCGCGCGCACACACACACACACACACACACACACACACACACAGTTTGATTGTGCATAATATTTTATTCATTTCATCAGACTTCAGTCCAAACAGCTCAAATTAAAGAACCTCCAACAAAAACACGTTTGTTTCTTTAGTTTCACTGAAACGTGTCGCCGCCTCAACACTGAACTTAAACTCTGTGCGTGTGTGTGTGTGTGATGTTAAAGGTTAGTAAACTACAACAGAAGATGACTGACAGGTGAATATACTGGAGCTCAGTTTAATCTCTTTAATACAATACTGTTTCCTGCTCCTCCTCTCAGCGGCACCGGTCGGTCGTGTCGTTGTCGTCGTTATGAAATACTCGTCAGCGCTCCGTTAACTCTGCGACAAACACTGAAAAACGTCGTCTAAAGGTGAAGCTCCAGGTCGATGACGTCCGAGCGTCCCGCAGAGGTTTTAAGGTGCGACGTATCTGCAGCTGGCTGACTGCTCCTCCGATATAAAGCACCGCGCAGTCGACCCGGACATCACGTGACGGTGTGAAGGATGACACGCGTTCTCTGACAGGAGGTGAATAAATATGGAAACCAAACCCAGAGCGGAGACTAGAAGCAGCAGGAGCTTTGGCTACACACTAAAACTGACTTCCAACAGCTCCACAGAGACCTGCAGGAAGTGAAAAAGAGCGGGAAAATCAACTCAAAGGAGGTTAAATGAACTTCAGTGTCGTCTACTTGGTGTGAACCATCGACGTGCTGAACAGAAGCTTCTGCTTCTTCTTCTTCTTCTTCCCTCCTCGCTCGTCTGAAACAGAGACGACAGGACGTCAGAACAGATCAAAGTATCGACGCTTCATTCACCGTGCGCTCGCTCGTCCATGGATGACTGACCCGGGTCGAGCGCAGCAGGTTGCGGGGGAGAAGCGGCGCCGTTGTCGAGCTGCAGCAGCGCCTTCTCGATGGCCTGGCTGAACGAGTTCTGGAAGCTCGGCACGGGGACCCGGTCCGACCCGTCGCTCTCTCCGTCGCTGTCCGCCGTCGCCGGAGGAGCGAGCAGATTATCTGCATGACACGAGACACGGCGGAGAGACAGCAGGTTAGACAGGAAACACACACGGATCAGTTACTCTGACTGAAACCCAGAAGTGTCACCTGACTCAGGTAGATCCACCTGCTCACTTTGTTTGATCAGTTCCACATTTTCATCAGTGAGAATCATCCAAACCAAAACATTTATTTAGAGTCGAAGCTTGATGTGAAACTCTTCAGACATTTAAAGGTTCAGTGCTGCAGAATTCATCTAAAACTTCACGAGGGCCCGTTAGAGGAAAGTTCCTAAACAAAGTTACGTTACGAGTTCGTGTCTGTCGTCTCTTCCTGTATCGCTAACTTCTCCTTCAGTCTGTCGCTTGCCTCTCACAGATCTGATTGGCTGAGCAGTGTCACATGGGATGACTTTACTTGCATGCAATTGGTCTGATCCGCTAAACAAATACCGTTTGGTTTAGTTCTGGTTCCACATGGTTCCACATGGTTCCACATGGTTCTGTCCTGACAGTCCGGTTTTATTAAATGAAGCTGATTTAATGTTGTTGGTCCTCGCTCTGTTACGGACACGACAGTGTTCAGTTTGTCTGTTCTGGTTCTGGACTGTGTCTCGTTCTCAGGTATAAAAACATGACGAGTCTGATTCTGAAGCGCTGATGTCGTCAGACTGATGAATCTTTACCTTTCTTTGGAGTCATCCTCGGTCCAGCATCGACTCTGGCTTTCCCGTCTCTGAGCATCTAAACAGGAAACAGAGAGACATCAAGTCAGGTCTATGTGTTTACATCTAAATGACGCTCTGTGTGTGTGTGTGTGTGTGTCTTACACACCTGTGCAAAGGACATACAGTGGGAGTCGTCCTCCACGCTGCCCACGACAGGTGAAGAGCTCTGACCGTTCAGACTCGGGAACGTGATCCCGTCTGAAAAACAACAAGAGAAGAAGAACGACACAGTTCAAACAGACGACTCACTGAAGAAGAAGAAGAAGAAGACGACGAGGCTCTTACCTGACGTAGGGCTGCTGCTGAGCGGTGAAGGTGGAGCGAAGGTGAAGTCAGGTTGAACTGGAGGGCTGCTGTTGTAAGGTGGAGAGCCGAATGCTGGGAAATGATGGAGGTTCTCTAATCCGATGTGGACTTCAGGATCTGTGGAGACAAAGACTGATCCTGTCAGTCTTAGAAACAATGAGGTCAGCACTTTTTACTTTGCTTCCTCCATATTTGGAGTTCCTAATCACCATATTTGTACATCCTGACGCCACATTAGTCCAGCCTCTGCTTCACAGCCTCTCTGACTACATTTATTGTTCCCGAGCTACAAGCCACAGAGAATGTTTTGTCCCAGATTAAAGATGATTTTACAAATTCAGAGTTTGATTGTGTAAAGTGAAGAAAGAAATGATTTCATTCAGAATCTGCCATGGAAAGTTTATAAAGAATAAAATATTTAAACTTTAATTTTGTGTAAGCTGTCCAAACACGTCGCAGACTCGACAGACGTGGATTATTCATCTGTACAGACGCTGAAACAAACACAGAGACTTCATGTTGAATTTACAAGAAGGCACGACTGATTGAAGAATTTCTTCTCACTCGACTCAAATTGTGAAACTTTTAAAGGAAGCTGATGAAACTCCGACAGTTACGAGGTGAATGTTGAAATCTGTAAGCAGACGTCTGCTGCTCAAACGCGTCGTTTGCATCTCCTGCACCTGAACGTCTTCTGTATCTTTTCATGTTTTTGACGTGACCGGTCGTACTTACACTTTCCCTGCTTCTTGTTCTCCTCGATTTCAATCCTCTTCTCTCTGCGCTTCTCGTCTCTCACCTTCTTCTGCCTCAGACGCTTCCTCTTCTCCAAGTCGTCTGAAAGTTTGCAGGGAAATGTTTAAGATCATGTGATCTGTGACATCACATCCTTTAAAAACAACAAAAACAAACCTGCGAATGTGTCCAGAGTTTCCTTGGAGATGATCGGCGGCTGCAGCGATAACTCACAGATGCTGAACTCGCACGTGAGCGGCAGATGAGCCAGATAACGATGACGACGACGGATCTCCTGAAACCGACGACACGGCGGACAGTTAGAGACAGAACACCTGAAGAAATCTGCAGCAGCAGCAACTACACCGCGATGATCCGAACACTGACCTCAGTGACCGTGTGTCCGACGATCTCCACCACCGTGGCGGTGATGGAGTCAGGACTGGCCTCCAGGCTGCCGTACTCACGCAGCAGGCAGCGTACATTCACAGGATGCAGGAACATCTGCTGGCAGTCGTCAGCTGGAGGACAAACGGTGACGAGAAGGTCAACGTGTGATGACCAGAGGAAACCTTAGGAGACCACGGCGGTGTGCAGGTGTACCCACCTTGGTAGAAATAGTAGTAGGGTCCATGCACCACGCTGGTGGAGGGGCGGCCCGGCTCTGCTTGGGTGGCCGGGCTCTCCTCATCGGGCTGGGGCTCTGCGGCCTCTGGAGACTCCTCCAGCACGCACTCCAAAACGCCTTCAGGGAATCCGGGCAGCTCTGCAGCGACCTCCGGGTCCTCTGGGACTTCAGCCACCTCGTCATCGAATGCAGAGGAGTACTGCAGCACCGGCTGTGAAGGACAGAGACTCCTCTCACTGATCTCACATCAAACACTGACGACGAGCATCAGCGGTGAAGACTCACCTTGGTGCTGCTGCTGATGTTGGTAACCACGTCCTCCACAGGAGGCGGAGGGACTTCATCCAGAGTCAGAGTGGAGACGTCGAGGCCGTCTACGGCGTTCACCTTCTGCTGCTTCAGCAGCGCCTCCTCCCGCTCCTGAAGTCACAGAGAGTTCATCATCATATGATAGCATGTTTGGCATGTTTGGCGTCACGGACACGTAACGTCAGGTGGCGTCAGTTACCTGTAAGAGACAGAGGGCGCTCTGGATGAAGCAGCCCTGGGCGTCCTCTTCCTGGCTGAGCTGAGCCTGCAGGACGGCCTTCTCCTCCGACACCAGGCTGAGGACCTGAGCCGGCGAGGTGAGCAGCAGCTTGGAGTACGGGCTGAGGCACGCGTCTACAACACACACACACACACACGATGTCACACGTATGAAACATGAAGCGTCGGTACGTAGACGTGATTCATTCGGCGGCTCGCCTCTCACCTCCGAAGCGGACGGGCTCCTCGACCTTCACCCACTGCGAGCTCGGCATGGCCACCAGAGAGCCTTTTTCTCTGCGCATCAGCCGCATGGTGATGACGTCACCGGCCACGTACTGCCTGGTCTCCATAGCAACCACACTGCAACAAGAAACCGACAAGACCCGAACAAATGAAACCGCCCTGAGTGTGACGGAGGGACAGTACGAGCCGTGTGAAGGTAGTCAGAGCTGCCAGACTTCATTTTACTTCACAGACGAACGCTGCCTCGATTGGTCGGTTAACTTCTGTTACCGTGGAGACTTTAGAGGTTTTAACACGCCAGTTTGGACCTGAACTATCGACTGTCACGTCACAGCTCCTCCAGACTTTGTTAACTATCTCAGATTTATAATGTAAATATGCTACAAAGTTAAACTGTTTCTCTTTTGCCTGTTAATGTTTTATTTTGAAAATCCACCGGGTTCTCTGCTGTTTGTGTCTGACTTCCTGTCAGCTGGAGCTGCTGTGTGCAGATTGACGCCGGCTGCTCACGACGTGTATGTAAACTCCAAAGTAGCGTTATCGCTCTCTCCAAAGCCTCCATGTTTTTTCAGCACAGTGGGACGTTAGTTTGGCTTCACACTGGTCCTCCTGTCTGCTTCCTCAAACCTTCTATGACTTTTACCTCTTGAGGTCGGCGGTGTGGACGGCCTCGTAGCAGATGGGGCACTTGGACCAGCTCTTGTCGCTCAGAGAGAGGTAGTGCAGCATGCAGGGCCAGCAGAAGATGTGTCCACACCGCGTGATGCGGGCTGCCAGAGGCGGGTAGAGGCAGATGGGGCAGGACGGCACCTCGTGGCTGTAGATGCGCTGCACACACACACACACACACACACACACAGAGTTATCATCAGTGTGTATCAGCAGTGCTCGCACAGCTCGACTGATCAAACACTCACCACTTGCTGCACACAGTCCCAGTTGACCAGCGTGTCTGGATCAGTGAAGTGAGCCTTGTAGTCCTGATCATCCGTCACCACAAACTGGCAACTGAAACACACACACGCACAGTTAGGTAGCACACACACCTTTAGACGTCATGTGACCTGTGGGCGGCGCCTTACTTGGCCTGCAGGAAGAGCTCCTTGTTGAAGGGCTTGTGCTTGTGGCCCCATTTGTTTCGGCGTCCCCA
Source organism: Protonibea diacanthus (assembly GCA_028641955.1). Taxonomy (NCBI): domain Eukaryota; kingdom Metazoa; phylum Chordata; class Actinopteri; family Sciaenidae; genus Protonibea; species Protonibea diacanthus. The sequence goes on from CM053985.1 coordinate 26,149,672, forward strand.
GTAGGAGTGTCCTACGTCTCCGACGCCGCCGGGGCCGTTGCCTCCACGAGGTTCAAAGGTGAAGTTCAGCAGGTGGTTCAGGCTGATCTTCTTCGGTCCAGCAAACTGAGCCGGGCTAAACTCGGCCCGGCGCGTCTCTGCTACCTGTACAGGTGGAGAGGGAATCAGTGAAGGTGTGTTTGGACTTTAAACTGCTGCAGCTCCTGAAACGTCGACCAATCACCTCACCTCCTCACGTCGTCCTCCACCTGTAACTCCATACTGTCGCCCGCCTCTCTGAGACGGTCTCTTGTCAAAATTCTTGCTTTTCTGTGAATTGGTGCGGCGAGGGCCGGCGGGGAAACTGTCGGCTTTAGGGAAGGAGGGCTCGCGCTTTCGACTGTAGCGCTTGGAGCCTCCATTATTCTTACCATCTACGATAGAAACAAAGAAACACAGGAGAAACACGACATTAACCAGGTAAGTGATGGACGGGGCACGCGGTGATCTGGTTTCTTGTCGGCATGTAAACACTTACGAACAATCCCAAACTGTCCAACAGGAGAAACACTGATGCAAACTTTTTTTTTTTTTTTTTTCATATTTTGGGGCAAAATCAGCACTTTATCGGTGCCAGTAATGACGATAAAGCAAAACCTGGAGTGTATTATTGCTTAATAAAGGCACAGGTGAACCTCTGTGGCATTTTCTAGCTTCAGTGTGAGGTATTTTAGTATTTTAGTGTTTTAAAGCCATGGTAACATGTTTCCATAGTACAGGGGCTTTAAACATGATACATTTATTCATACAAACAGCTGTTAAACACTGAAAAAGTGTCTTTATCATGTTGGTGTTTATATGACAGTTAACACACAGGTTTGTTTATGCAGTGTGTGTCTGCGCACACACACACACACACACACACACACACACACGTTAATCAGTAGGGAACACAGTGTGTGTGTGCAGCTCTGTCTGCAGCTCAGCGGGTCAAATGTTTTGACAGCGACGTCAGCTCTCCAGATAAACACTCTCTGCGCTATGCTAGCCCATGCTAGCCCATGCTAGGCCCAGCAGGCCCCGGAGCGACCCGCACACACAGTGACACATGTACCCGGGGGGGTTCACCTGTTTTGGGTTTAGTCTCGCCAGGTGCCGGGCCTGTAGAGCTGGAACGGGGCGGAACCTTGGTGCTGGTGCTGCTGTTGTTGGGGTTTTTCTCCATGTTTGTCTCCGCGCAGTGACTCTTGTTGTTGTTGTTGTTGTTGTTGAGGCCGAGCTCCGAGCAGAGAGCCGCCGAGCTCTCTAGCATCAAGCGGGGAAACGGAGGAGGAAAGCGGGCTGCGGTGAGTGCGGGTCAGGCGGCGAAGGCCCTGATTCATTTCTGTCAAACGCGGAGACCCCATCACGGCGACATCTTGACAACAAAACAAACCCGGAAAAAAGAAGAGACACGATCTCTGCGTCTCAAGTTATGGAGGCTGCTGAAGGAGAGGACGAAGGCTCGCCACGCGGGGCCAAGACCCGCGAAATGACGGTCTGGTTACTCGTCGACGGAAAACGGTCTGCCCTTTAAAAAAAGGCGGTAAATGTTTTCCAGAGCCCCGGAAAACGAGACGAGACGACGGCTTGAACCGAAAACACAGATCCGACACAACGAACTTGCACTAATGGCGACGGGTCGCCAAGCAAGAACCTCAGAGACCCGGATGTTTCCTGTACTGCCTGCACACACGTCAGTACGGCAGGGCCAGGGGCATTATGGGACATGTAGTCACCTCCATGCAGGTACAAAGCAGGTGAACACAATGAGTTACCAGTAATAAAAATATTATATAATAAATACATTTGATTTTAAATAAACAATAAAATATAATTGAGGTGTGTACATTTATATTTATTTATATAAATAAATACAAATATACAAATCATTAAATATTTATAAGTGAAATATGAAGAATCCATGTGTATTACTGTAAAAGAACAAAGTGTTTCTTGATAGTTGATAATATCCGGCTCTGAAAACACATCTGGTCTGATTTCATCACCTATAATCACAATAACTTCACTGAGCGAGCTGGAAACAGTTTCTGTTCTCTCACACAAACTGACCACAGAAGATAAAACCGAAGAATTAAATAAAAAATCCCGAACAAACAGATAAAAAGACATCTGATGATGTTGTTTGACTTGTTTTTTAGTCACTGCAAGTTTAATCAGAACGTTCATACAGTGGTTTGTTTCTGTGAGACTATTTCATTATTTTTTCTTTATATTAGATCATTAATTTGTGTGTTAATTGTAAAGCAGTCGTTACTTACAACGTTACAACTTACAACTTGTATTCATGTTGTGTGTGTGCATAATTAGGATTTGAAGGATGTCAAAGAAAAGAAAACTGGACATAAAACACTTATTTAGAGTTTGAGTCAAAGTGTAAGTTACTTCAAGGGTATATAACTGTAGAGGCTCAACAATACATATTGAATAAAAGACAGTGTTTAATGCCGAAGAGATTTTAACTTTTTTAAAGCTATTTTTATTTATTATTTTCATGTATTTGTGTGGAAGAGAGCAGCTGTTTAAAAAACACAAACAAAGAACATTTGTGGGGAAACCTCAGACTGTAGATACTCATGTGATTTTATACATCCATATTTTGGGGAATAAATTACTCATAATAATTGTGTGAATGTAAAAGCCTTTTTTGCTCAGGCAGTAACTGTACTATAAAACTCTATGATCATTGTATCTCTAATCTGTTCATGTTCAACATTGTAAGGTGACAGACAGTAGAGAGGCTGGAGGAGCGGCTGGAAATTCACAGGTGAGGTTAAATAATGATGGAAATGTTAGCCATGAGATTCAGCACTGTGACAAATGTTAGTGTGATGATAATCTGAATGACAGTGCTTCACCCGGGCTTTAACCTATAACATTGCAGAATGCATTAAATTCTTGTATTCTCTTTAGATATTCAGATATGCATTATATATGCAATTTTTCTGATTGCCAGAAATGACTATGATTGTTTGCTTGTTTGATCAGCTCTACATGATGTGAAATTATGATTGCAAATACAAAAAAAGTCAACTTTCAGGAGTGCTGCCTTGGAACACTTTTGTGTCACAACCAATGGCAAAATCAGACCTAGTCCCTTGCCTCTAACACACACCTCCTCTAGATGAAAAAAGAAAAATCTGTGTGTCAGACATGTTGAGACTCGTTTATTTTAACTTTCAGTTTTGTTGGTGGCAAGAAATTCAGAAGGTGAGTGAACTCGAGCAAAACTAGAGAAAGAAAAATAACAAAGTGATTCAGTTCAGATGAATATATGGATGTTGTTGATGGATCAATATAATTTATGACAGATTTATTTTTTAGTTTGTTATTGTGTGTGATGAGCAGAGACAGGTTAACAGACATGACAGTTGAACACGGTCTCTCGTCTCTTCAGCTCCTCAAACCCAGCAGTTGGTTTTCAGCTCGATGAGTCTCTGAAGTTTCCAGCAGAGTGACATCATGGCGTCCAGTAAGAGTTCATAATTCTTATTATTATTTATTCCTGAACTAAAAGTCTGAAGCTGAAAACTGTTACTGTTACTATAGAAACATTCAGTGTGATGGATTACTGATGGAGTTATTCTGAAATAATATTTATCAGTATTCAGTGTGTACTTGATGGAGTCATTCATTTCCTTCAGTGTCTTGAACGTTGATGTATTTTAGAGAAATAAATCCTTCAAATGAAATCTGTGCACTCATAAAGAGAAAACAAACAGACTGAAACAAATGAACCATTCAATGAATCAGTGTCCGAAGAAAGAAGTCAATTATTTACAGACAACTTCTCACTAATAAATCAGGACATATATTTATATAGATGGACATTAAATGATGAGATAAATATATTAGGTGAAGTTACGTTCATTATTATACGACGAGTAGGTCCAACTGAGCAATCTGATTGGTCAACTAGACGTTTAGAACGTGCTCAAATCAGCATGACAGCACACCTGGCTCACCACTAATATTACTCCGCCATCTCCGCATGATGTCACGTCCAGAAAATATAGAACATGTAAAGAAATTCAAATAAGTCAATTAAAATCAAATTTTATTTGTATAGCCCAAAGTCACAAAACACAGTTTGCCTCAGAGGGCTTTACAATCTGTACAGGGAGTGACACCCTCTGTCCTTAGACCCTCGGTTCGAGTGAGGAAAAACTTGCCCATAAAAACCCTTTAACAGGGAAAAAAGGTGGAAGAAACCTCAGGAAGAGCCACAGAGGAGGGATCCCTCTCCCAGGACGGACAGACGTGCAATGGATGTCACGTGTACAGAACAAACCAACACAAACATATTGTACAATTACAATGAATGATAGAATGATTACAGTAGCAGTGGAACCTGTGATAGAGTTAGAGAGACACAGATGCACAGCAGCAGCAAATCATTAACTAACTATAAACTGTAATGGAGATATGGTAGCAATAATGACAGTAATAATATATGTAGTGGACGTCAGCAGCAGACCACAGCAGCAGCCACGATCCACGAGAACCTGCTGGACGAGAGAGCACAGAAACTCCGGGGAAGAAGTTTAGTTAGTAACATGCATTGACGGTAATGGTGATGGGGAGAGAGAGAGAGAGAGAGAGAGAGAGAGAGAGAGAGAGAGAGAGAGAGAGAGTTTTCAGTAAAGGGAGATGTGACTGCATCTTCAACCAATACCGTGCCTGACTAAGCACAACCCTGAAAGTGACAGAGAGAGAGAGGGGAGGACTGGATTTTTTGCATCACAACTAGGGTTGTGAACGATAAACAAGTGAGAGATACGGCTGCATCGGTAGCAGTCTCCTCAATCTGTTTGCAGCTGTTCACAGCCCGTTGCATGAGCGTGGCATATTTGGTCCGTCCTGCACGTGACTTCAAACCCACCAGGAGAGTTTCAGAAGCGAGTGTTTAGCCCGCCAGACTTTGTTTACTTGCTCAGATATGGACATTTTCCCGGTGTATGTTCTTCTAAACATGCTTCTATGTGTGTAAATATACTACGTAGTAGTTTTAGTTTCGCTTTTGTCTGTTTTTACGACCGGCAGTTTGCACGGGGTATTTCATTTTGAAAATCTACTGGATTCTCTCCGACAAATCATGTTGATTCAGCCAGACTTTTGGTCTGTGTCTAAAAATAAATTTTATAAAATAAATTTAAATACATTTTATTTTTGCCAATGCCATAAAGCAACAATGCTTGGGGATATGGGGTAATGTTTGAAAAGAAAATGTAAACTGTACTGTAAGGTCACTTTCATAGAATTGGCTTCTTTATTCTCTAAAATATCTACGACAAATATTAACCGTAGAATCGAATCGAATCGTATCGTTTTTACACTGCATCGATTCGTGTCGAAACGGTCTGTAATAAACCAATTTTGTTTTTGAATCGAATCATAACCTGTGTATCCAGATCCGTATCGAATCGTTTATCACAGAGAGATGTGCAACCCTAACCACAACGCATTAGAAATGACTTCAAGTTCCCTCAAGTAGCTTTTTTTTTTCTATGTCGGATTGCCACTACACACGCAACATGCGGTCAAAGGAGGTCTCAATGCAAATGAAACAGACCATCCTTAGGCTACAACAAAAGAAAAAATCATCAGAGAGATAGCAGGAGCATTAGGAGTGGCCAAATCAATAGTATGGTAAATTCTAAGAAAAAAAGAACACACTTGTGAAGTCTGCAACACAAAAAGGCCTGGACGCCCACAGCAGACAACAGTGGTGGATGATCGTAGGACCCTTTCCACAGTAAAGAAAAACCCCTTAACAACATCAAGCCAAGTGAAGAACACTCTCCAGGAGGTAGACATGTCATTCTCCAAGTCTACCATAAAGAAAAGCAAATGCAGAGAGTTCACCACAAGGTGCAAACCATTAATAATGCTCAAGAACAGAAAGGCCAGATTCCAGATTAGACTCTGTCAGAAACCATTTGAAAAAGCAAGCCCAGTTCTGGAACAGCGTTCTTTGGACAGATGAAACGAAGACCAACCTGGACCCGAATGATTGGAAGAAAAAAGTATGGAGAAGACTTGGGCCAGCTCATGATCTGAAGCAGACCACATCAACTGTAAAACAGATGGACTACAAAACGCTCATCTGAGATACTTCCTAGATACTCCCTGTGCACTCTGACCTCTAATTCCCATTTTTCCTTGATGTGATTTGTGTTTTGTGAAGTGTCAAACAGTGATTGATTTTAGATTTGTAAAACTTTATCAATGTGTCTTCTTGTCTTCTCTTCCATCTTAGTTAGACACAGACTGATTACAGAATATGAAGGTCTGGATGACTGAATGAATATTTATATGTTTGTGTCCTCACACAGATGATGTGCAGCCTCTGAAGCGCAGCAGCAGTTATGAATTTCTGCCACCTTCAAGTGAGTCTAACTGAGATAGAGCTAATCTGGTTCATCATAAGATCTGAATTTACAGTGATTCATAAAGAATGATGATTTAACTGAATAATGTTTGTTTAAAGTTCAACACCAAAATAAAATAAATGACTTATGTCACATTTAATGTTCTCCTGATTAAAGAAGTTGTGATTTCTCACAACTTCTAAATCCAGCTCAGATGTTCAGTCTCCACCTGATTTAACTTTTCTAATCCAGTGTTTTCTCTTTTCAGTGTCTGAGCTGAGGGTTGTTCTTCTGGGGAACAGCTGGTCTCAGAGGAGTTCAGTGGGGAACTTCATACTGGGAGAGAAGAAGTTCAACACTGAGGAAGAACCAGACTGCTGTCTGAGAGAAAGAGGACAGGTGAAGGAGAAAGAAATGATTCTCATCAACACCCCAGATCTGCTGCATCCAGACATCTCTGAAGACAAAGTGACAGAACATGTGAAAACCTGTGAGAGACTCTCTGATCCTGGACCTCATGTGTTCCTGCTGGTTCTACAGCCTGAAGACTTCACTGAGGAACACAAACTGAAGCTCTGCAGAGTCCTTCAACTCTTCAGTGATCGTTTTGATCATTCACGGATTCTGATATCAACACCCAGAGAGGAGGAGTCCAGGATTCATGGAAAAATATCATATATCCAGCCTTAAAAAGAAATGATCAGAAAATATGATACAGACATTTGAATCAGAGGAACGTGAACATTCAGAGCTGTTAACACGTTTTAAGGTCAAGTTGTAAAGGAGAACAATGGAGAGCACGTCAGCTGTGATGTGTTTGAAGACGCACCATCGACTTTACCAAGAGACCATCAAGACCAAAACAACAGGAAACACAGACTGGCATGGATGCTGTTGCAGAGCTGCTGGTAAGTGCAGAAACAGTTCAGACTTTGTTCTAGGATGCACCGATGTATCAATGAACATCAGCATCGGCCGATGTTCGCCTCCTTGCTGCCATCAGCCATCGGCAAATAAATTTACATGTCATGAATGCTTAGCGAGAGAAACCTTTCTGTTTTACATTTTCTGGAGGCTCGAAAAGCTCCACACGTCTCTGGCACGTCGCGTACGCTGCCAGGTTTTTTGGTCCGTCCTGCACGCGACTTCAAACTCCACCAGGAGCGTTTCAGAAGTGTTTGATGTTTTAAACAACAGACGTTATTTACTTGCTCAGATTTGGCCATTTTCCCAGTTTATGTTCTTCTAAACATGCTTCTACATGTGTAAATATGCTAGGTAGTTACTTAGTTTCATGTTTCTACGACCAACAGTTTGCGCAGGGTATTTATTTTGAAAACCCACGGATTCATTTTTCTTTTTCTGTGTCTTTGCTTTGCCTGCTCGACGTGTGCTCGCATCAAGCGTCAAAAAAATAGAACAGACGCGCGTATTCAGCGCGTAGCCAAGCGCAGAGACGCTGCTGGGATGCTGAAAGATCCACGTTATGCAGTTTGCAATACATGTAACAAACATCGGCATTTGGCATCGGCCAAGTTGTTATTTTAAACATCGGTACTGGTATCGGCCCAGAATTTCGGTGCATCCCTACTTTGTTCACATGAATCTTCTTTCAGTAAATTAGAACATAAAGTGGCAAATTAATGATGTCATCTCTTTACAGGAATCACTGGACGACGCTCAGAGAAAAACCCTGTGACTGACAGTAAGTACATTTACCACAACCCAATCCTGTAGGATTAACTTAAGCACATCCATATATGTGGTGTGACATATAATATATAAATATAACGATGTGTTTAATGTTTTTCTCTGTTGTATCACAGCATCTGGATTCAGGATTGTGCTGCTGGGAAAAAATGACAAACAGACAAAACTTGATGACTTCATCATCAAGGAACAGACTTCTCATCATGTTCCCTTTAAAACTTCTCTAACCAAACAACGTGTGGTCACCAATAGAGAGTGGAGAGGAAAACCGTGCTGGCAGTGAAAGCTCCAAACATCTTCAGTCTGACTGTATGGAAGCAGTGAAGGAAAGAGATGAAAGGAGTCCATCAGACTTTCCTCCTGGACCAAATGTTGTTCCTGCTGCTAATTAGAAACCTTCTGATTTCACTGAAGAGAACAGACAAACTGAAGTTCATCCTGAGTTTGTTTTGGTCAAGATGCTTTAAAACACTCGATGGTCATCCACGACACACGAGAGAACAAAACAATTTGACTGTGAATCAGCTCCTTAAAGACTGTGGAGGAAGACACTACAGCATGTCTGAAGATGACCACGGATCATTAATGCAGAAGATTGAGAACATTGTGTGTGAAAACAAAGGAACCTTCCTCACCTTCACTGAAGACACCACAAGACCAAAGTCTGAACACATGAAAGCAGCTTTAAAGCCTGGTTCTGTGTGGAAGACAGGAAGACTTCAGCAGCCAAGGCCATTTTAGGTCAGACAGAGTTTCCTTCAGCCTCCAACTCATCAGAGATGTTAAACATCAGGGGAGAGGTGTGTGGACGTTGGGTTTCCCTGGTGGAGCTGCCTGCCTTGTATGGAAAACCTCAGGAGGCAGTGATGGAGGAATCACTCAGGTGGATCTCCTCTGTGATCTGAGGGGTCCATGCCTTCATCCTGGTCCTGCTGTGGTGCCCCCTCACTGATGAAGACAAGGGAGGTTAGAGACCATCCAGGAACACATTCATTTCTCGAGTCAGATGTTTCACCATGATTCTGTTCACTGTGAGTCAGATCTACAGCTCAGATGTTGTTAACTTTGTACAAGAAAACAAGGACATCCAGGAGCTCCGTCAGAACTGTGGAGGAAGATCTGTTGTTCTGCAGACATCAAAGGACAAGCAACCCAGATAGAACTGTGGACATGAGTGGAGAAAAAACAGTCAAACTAAGAATGAACCATCCTGCTACACAACTGAAACATTTACACATGCACAGATAGAGAGAAAGGGAGTCATACAACAAGAAGGAAACATATCAACTTATGCAAACAAGCTGAACTGGAGGCTGATGAAAAAGAAAGAAAAGATCTCTTATGTGCTGAATTCATCTTTTGGTCAGACATTACAGTCTTGAGTCTTGACTTCTGCAGCAGCTGTGAATATTTAAAGTAACTCCTGGTCTTTATATTTCACAGGTGATGATGAACAGAGATCAGAGTGTCTCCAGGATTGTGTGCTGCTCGGGGAGAGACTGGCGGTGGAAAGGCTCTTCAGGAAACACCATTCTAGGAAGAAAAGAAGTTTAAAAGCTGAGTCAAACCAAACATCAGTCACCAGAAACGTTGTCCAGAAAGCACAGAGTGAAGTGGACGGTCGTCCAGTCGTTGTGAGTGGAAACACTCTGGTCTGTTTGACACAACTTTGTCTCATGAAGAGGTCAATGAGAGATGGTGAAATGCATCAGTCTTCTGGCTCCAGGACCACATGTCTTCCTGTTGTTGGTACAGATCAGAAAGCAGATTTACAGAAAGAGGAGAAAGGAAACACTGAGGAAACTCATCAAGAAAAGAGCTTTGGGGCAATTCTGAAAAGTTCTGTCACGTTCTTTTAACTGGAGGAGATGCACTGGAACGTGAGAAGAAGTCGATTGAAGAGTGGATTGAAACAAAATGTGATAACTCCTTTAAAAAGCTGATCTCTGACTGTGGAGGAAGATACCATGTGTTTAAGAACTATGATGAACAAAACCACCAACAAGTCAGTGAGCTGATAACAAGATTGACATACCATGGTGAGAAGGACAATGGGCAGCTGCTACTAATGATTGCTAGAGGCGAGAAGGCAACAATGAAAGAAATGGAAGATCCTGAAAAGAGAAGGAAGAAGAGATGAAGAGAAAGGACGAGAAACATGAGGAAGAAATGGAGGAAATGAAAAGAAGGTGGAAGAACAGAGAAGAAACTGAAAAAGAGAAAACTGAAAAACAACTTGAAATGATGATAAACATCAGAAGAGGCATTGAGGAGAGAAATAAAGAACAGAAAAAGAGAAGAAAGAAGACAGGAAGAAAACAGCAGGAAGAAATTCACTTTGAAGCAAGTGGAAACAGAAGAAAAGATTTGGAAGAAAAAATAAGATCAGAGTCCAGAATCTAAAGCGATTGACAGAAAACTGGAGGAGAACAGAAGAGATGAGAAAGAAACGAGAAGAACTGGAAAACAAAAGAATGGTGGGATGAGCGAAAACAAGAAGATGAAAGAGCACGACAGGAAGAACAAAGAGACTTAAGAAAGCTTGAAGAAAATACCAGACAGGAAGAAAACTATGAAAAGAAAAGACAAGAAGAGGACAGAATCAGAAGAGAAGAAAGAGGAGAAGAGAACAGACATCGAGCAGAAGCATCAGAAAGAAACTGAGAAATCTGAAGAAAGACGCATGAAGAAGAAGCAGAAGAAAGCTGAAAGAGTTCAGTAATTCATAAAAAAGAACAGAAAAAACATCATGATGAAATTTGTGACTTAGTGAAATGTGTAACCAAAAAGAGAGAAAATCTGAAAAAAATTAATGATTTACTGAAAAAACAAGAAGAAGAAATAAAGAAGAGAAAAATGAGGAGGAAAAGAAAGGCGGCTGCAAGAAAAACATGAGAAAAAGAAATCAGTGAGTTGATGAAGAACTTCTGAAAGAAGCCAACACATCAAACTGTCCATTTTATGAGCTTCATGTAGCGTCCAACAACAGATCAGTTCATCATGCTCTTTGGTGTTTGTATCCCAGATTGTGTTACAGTGAGTCACTGAGAGTCTGAACCGGCTGACTGAGAGAATCCTTTATAGATTGTATAAAAATAGTATTTTCTGTAGATGAAATCGTTGTTTTTAAGTCATTTATTTTTCTGAGTTTTGTTGAACTACCGTTCTGAGCTCAGTTCGAATCGACTTCGAACAACTGCTGCATTTTTAAATCAGACTTTAAAATTAAGTACATAAATTTCATAAGCGGAGCTGGTTTCAGTCTCAGATCTAAAGACCGAGTTGTTACGAAGTGTATTCTACACTCAGCCATTTACACAGTTGATCATCGAAAGATTCCACTCCATGAGTAATGTAGCAACAAATAATGTCCAGACAGGCGAGTCAGCTTGTTTGTATTTCCATTGATTTACATATATTCATTTATCCTTTGATGGTTTTAATCTATATATTCTATATATGCATGTTTTTATTTGCTCTGTTACATTGTTATCCAAGATCAAGTTTGTTTCCAGTTTATGATGATTCAGTTTGAATGTTCAAACATTTACTGTCGGTTGTTTCATTTGCTTTCACTTATTCATTTGTTTTATTTTCATTATTCAAGATTTATTGATGCTTTCTATATTTTATTCATTTATTTATCATTTAATCAGTATTAGCTCATCGCAATTATCATTTGTAAGTTTTAACATTAATGTGTGTATTTACTTTGTACTTTATGGTTCAGACTGGCTCAGTGTAGATGAAGATGGCAGAAAAGGTGTGACAGATGCTGACATACTGGGAAATGTCTGGAAGCTCTCTTAAGAAAACAAGCAAACAAAAACAGTCAAATCAGATTTTATTTGTATAGTCACAAACACATTATCTCAGAGAGGAAGCACACAATCTGTACAGGGAGTGACCTCTGTCCTTAGACCCTCGAGTTGAGTGAGGAAAAACTCTTTAACAGGAAAAAAAAGGTGGAAGAAACCTCAGGAAGAACCACAGAAGGGAGGATCCCTCTCCCAGGACGGACAGATATGCAATGGATGTCACGTGTACAGAACAAATCCCAGCAGAGAGAGAGAGATAGAGAGAGAATTCAGTGAAGGGGAATGTGACTGCATCTTCAACCAATACCGTGCCTGACTAAGAGCATAACCCTGAAGAGAGAGAGGAGGAGAGTCCCCGACAGTCTATGGCAGCATAACTAAGGGGATGACCTGAGCCAGCACTAACTATAGAAGCTCTATCAAGGAAAGTCTTCAGTCTGCTCTTGAAGGTGTTGACTGTGTCTGCCTCCTGAACCCAGAATGGTAGATTGTTCCACAGAAGAGGAGCTTGATAGCTGAAAGCTCAAGCTCCCCAATTGACTTAAATGCCAATACTTAGCCAAAATGGGAGATGTGATCTCTGATCTTGGTTCCTGTCCAGAACGTGCAGCAGCATTCTGGATTAGCTGCAGAGTCCTCAGAGACTTATTGGAGCAACCTGATAACAAGAGTTACAATAGTCCAGCCTAGAAATTAACAAATGCATGGACTAGTTTTCTGCATCGCTTGAGACCGCGATCTGCGTCTGATTTTGGCAATGTTACATAAGTGGAAGAATGCAGTCCTCGAAATTTTGTTTATGGACGTTAAGGACAAATCCTGATCAAAAACAACTCCAAGATTCTTTCACGATTGGAGCTGAAGCCAGAGTGATCCCATCAAGGTAACCAAGTCTCCGGGAAGAGAGAGTTTCACGAGGTGTTTAGGTCAATTACTGGGAGCTGTTTTTGTTTGAATTTAAAATCAGAAAATTGTAGGTCATCCAACTTTTTATATCCTTAACAAGCCTGCATGATTGAGCTTCAGCAGAGGGATTATAAAACCATCGCCTCTCAGAAACTCTGGTCAGGCTTTCTGAGGCTCAGGGGGGTTTGCTCTCCTGGGTCCGAGTTGTGTCAGGGGCTGGTGTCGGACCGATGGGTAAACTTTGGTGAATAACTTTGATGTCAGCTGATCGATAAAGTTAAGAGGCACATGTGACCAAAATTTATAAGTCACAATTATTGAATTGAAATGTAGTATAACCAAATGTAGGCACTGAACAGAACCTATCTGTCCAATGATTCAGTCTTTTCATTTTCAGTTGTAATCCTCTCTTTGTATTGAATATATATATATATATATATATATATATATATATATATATATATATATATATATATACAGTCTATTATTGGGAAATAAATAGTCTAAACTTTTGTCAATCAAGCAGTTTGATTTCTGGCAGAACAAATGTTTGTGTTGGTGAAGATCTTACAGCTGTTTTCTAGTTTCACGGTATAATATCTGATATTTGTTGCTGCTGGGCAGATCTTACTCTGAAACTCATGTTCAACCTAAATGAAGCCATAACTCTGTAAGCTTCATGAATATGCAGATTATCTGTTGTTGTTAACACCTTTGCTTCATGTCTCAGACACAGGAAGTACTTCACAAGAGGTTTGCCAGAAATGTTGCTTCATTTTAGGTTGAATGACACAGGTAACATCTGCATCAGCAAGTGTACTGTCTTAAATGGAGGAACATAGATTATACATTTTACTGCTTTCATACTGATTATATTTACATTTTATTTCTTTGGGTCATTATAACTCAAGTTACATTTACAATGAATGAAATGATTAAAGTGTGTTCATCATCATCATCATCATCATCTGGGATGAAGCATGTTTCACTGATCAGCTGTTACATTAACATGATGACCTCCTGCCTAGCAGCTGTGTAGCGTCCTTTCTGCTGTCCTGACCATGAGGCCTCCACACACCTGTGAGGTGTGCTGGGACTCTGGCAGGCGTTAGTTAAGTCCTGTTAAGTTGTGGATTCTGGAGTCTCCATGGAGCGGACTGAATCCGGCATCCCTAGATGATCGATCTCCAAGTCCTGGAAGTGCAGTGTAACTTCCTCCAGTAATTTAAAACTACAGAAACAGGCGTGTTGATTGGTGCTACACCTGTTGGTGAGCCAATCAGCGTCCATCACCAAGTTCTGCAAAGATTTGACCAGTCAGATGTCTGTGTGAGTGTGTGTGAGAAGTCACACAAAGAGTCTCTATAAAAAAACTTTTAATTAGTTAAGCGAACTGCTACTTGAGCACTAAACAAAGCAAACAACACAGGTGAATGTTCGCTGCTGCGGTAAATCATATTTACAGTTTTACTCCAGTCATGAACAAAAAACTATCTGCAGCAGGCGGAGGACAATGACATCCTCCTCTTCTTCTTCTTCTTCTTCTTCTTCATATTAATCTTTAGCAGTACAGTGCCTCCATATTTGCTCGGGCTTTCAGAACAGTTCAGGATCATCTGCGATCTTCTCAATTCTTCGTCTGCGAATGAGAAGAGGAACAGCTGTGAGTGTCAAAGCTTCATCTGAACACTGAGATACAACATTCAGTACAGAAACATTACACACAGAAACGTTATTAAAAGGTTTCTAGTGAACGTTACATAGAAGCCTTGGGTGAAATGTTTAAACAGATCATGTGAAGCGTTCGTTCATTTATTAAGTTATTAAACTGAATGTCTCACCGGGTTTACATTTAGACATGCGATGAAGCTGCTGTTTGTTGTACTGGATCAGAAACTTCGGTACGTTCTGATGGTTCCTGCGAGAAACGGGCTTGAGTGTCAGACTCAGCTCTGTGAGAGTCGAGTCATTATAAATAATTATTATTATTAATTATCGTATAATTTATCATGCTGCACCTCCAGGCGTGCAAACAGTTGAAAACCACGGGACTTTCTGCCCACGAGCCTCGATGCTGCTGATGAGCGGCTTGGCGCCCGACCAGAGCAGTCTGTACAGACGTTTGGGCAGGCGCTGGAAGGCGATCAGTGTGTGGCGTTCAGGTACTTCACTGAAGAGGACACAGCAGAGACCAGGGGTCAGAACCAGAACCAGGGGTCAGGGGTCCAGAACGGGACCAGAACCAGAGCCAGGGTCAGGACCAGGGCAGGGTCAGGTCGACCGGACCAGGTGGTCAGAGCAGGACCAGAACCAGGGTCAGAACCAGAACCAGGGTCAGAGCTGGACCAGAACCAGAACCAAGGGCAGGGTCAGAACAGAACCAGGGTCAGGGTCAGGGCAGGACCAGAACAGAGCCAGGGTCAGGACCAGAACCAGGGTCAGGGTCAGAATTGAGACCAGAACCAGAGCCAGGGTCAGGACCAGGGTCAGGACCAGAACCAGAGCCGGGGTGGGACCAGAACCAGGGTCAGAGCCAGGACCAGAGCCAGAACCAGAGACAGGGTCAGGGTCAGAACCAGGGTCAGGACCGGGGGTCAGGGCAGAGACCAGGGTCCAGAAGCAGGACCAGGGTCAGGGTCAGGGCAGGACCAGAACCAGGAGCCAGGGTCAGGACCAGGGTCAGAGCCGGGACCAGAAGCGGGATCAGAACCAGAACCAGGGTCCAGAGCCAGGACCAGAACCAGGATCAGAACCAGGGTCAGAACCACAACCAGGGTCAGAGCCAGGACCAGAACCAGGGTCAGAACCAGAACCAGGGTCCAGAGCCAGGACCAGAACCAGAACCAGGGTCAGGACCAGAACCAGGGTCAGAACCAGAACCAGAACCAGAACCAGGGTCCAGAGTCAGGACCAGGGTCAGAACCAAAGTCAGGACCAGAACCAGGGTCAGAACCAGAACCAAAGTCAGGGTCAGGACCAGGGTCAGAACCAGAGTCCAAAGCCAGGACCAGAACCAGGGTCCAAAGTCAGGGTCAGAACCAGAACCAAAGTCAGGATCAGGACCAGGGTCAGAACCAGAGTCCAAAGCCAGGACCAGAACCAGGGTCCAGAGTCAGAACCAGAGTCAGAACCAGGGTCAGGGTCAGGACAGTAATAATAAAAACATTAAATCAAATTAAAATAAATAAATAACATTACGCTGTTGTTTACACAGTCTATTCTCTCACGCTGTCTTACCGGTGAAGCCGCTGCTGCACAGCGCCGCTCCATAGTCACCGTGAATCCGGGCCACCGCTTCCCGGACTGCCGCCGCCACAGCCCGGTCATCCAGCAGCAGCAGGCGGCTCCGGTCCGACACGTTCACTTCGCACAGTAAATACCTGCCGGCGGGGGGAGCGGGGACACGACACGTTAGAAAACCGACAGTAAACACGCAAAACGATGCGTGAAGAGCACGTTCCTCACCTCGACTTCACCCGCACCATCACGGCTCCGCTTCCGCGGGGACTTCCGTCAACAAGCGGCAGGAGAGCCGCGCAGCGCCGCCCAGTGGACGTTAACAGCGACTGCGGTGTGTTTGACAAGCGACACCGGGCAGCACGTTAACGTTAGCGCTATCCGTTAACACGTTTTAAACTGTCTTAAAGCGAGAATCAAAACATCAAATCTTTATTTAACCCCTCGACACGGAAGCGACGTTAAATCTGAGCCGGTGAACGGAACACAGGGCGTGTTTCCCCCGCAGAAGTAACAGTATACACCCGGTTGAAGGAGAAACGGGAGAGCCCGGGCTGTAAACCATTCACACCCCCGCACGGTAACTATGACAATCTCCATCGCTCTCAGCCAATCACAGGCGAGCTTTCCCGTCTCATATACACGTATTACGCCATCTTGAAATTACACCCGCAGTTTGCTGAAGTCGCTCCCGGATTAAAGAAGCACAGTAACTCTTTTCATCAGAACCGCCTCTGTGTCCGGTATGAACGGCTCACGGAACAAACCGGCACCGACACCGGCGGTCAGCAAAGCTCAGGCGGACACGGACACCGGTTCGACGGAGACCAACCACAGGGAGCGAAAGAGCGGAGGAGGAATGCTGAAGAAGCTGAAGTCGAGGCGCAGTCAGCCGGATAAGTGGCCTGTGGTCACCGAGGATGAGCTCCGGGCGCTGGGTAAAGATATCTCCCCGGATCATGTGTTGGGTCTCCGGGCTGTCACGGAGGGTAAGTTACGGTGAAGTTAAGTCGCTTAACGGGCACCGTTAAACGTTAACGTGATGCTAAGTGTGGCTAACTAACCAACAAGTTCACACATAATCATAAAGAACAGTGTGAAACGGGTCAAACCGGTGATACTAACTATTTAACTCCGTTAACTGAAGAAGGAGGATGTACACAGGGGTGTAGCGAAGAATATGGGCCACCCGGACTGAAAGGGCCCCCCGTCCTTAAAGGTCCAGTGAGTAAAATTTAACACACTATGTATAATATTCAATATTCATGTTTTCATTAGCGTATAAACACATGAAAATAAGAATCGTTTAAAAGAGCGCTTTATATCCTGTATCCATACAGTGACTGCAGGTCCTTTTCCACGGAGTCCGCCATCTTTAACCGCCATTTTTCTACAGTAGCCCTGAGGAGACAACCCAAACGTCCTCTTTACGTCCTCTTCGCTCTCTCTTCCCCTGCCTACAAACAACCGGTTCCCACCACAATACAGAGTCCAAAGTCAAAGCTAACATTACTGTTAAGCACATGAAAGATATTGTCGTGTTGTGGTTTTAGCTAGCTAGTGATTAACTTGATCGCTAACACAGACAAATTGCTAACTAGCTAATGTATCAAATTTCCGTCTTGAGTGGATAACGACAGCTAATTCATCTCCTGGTTTCTCCTGGTTTGCTTGCTAATGTTGTCATTAGAAAGACGATACGAGTGGATAAGTTACTTATAGGTTACCAAATGAGTCCATCAGCTAATGTCATCCATGATGATAACTTATGTATTGTCCAGCAGCTAATGTCATCCATGATGATAACTTATGTATTGTCCAGCTCCGGTTCTGGCACGACACCCGTCAGCATTCCCCTGAAAACAAACACTCCCCCGGTGCTCTGAGCTCACAGTCTGGGTAGCCCAGTTAAGAAAATGAGCTAACAGCAGCTAACAAACTGAGCTAACAGCAGCTACAGTTGGAAGCAGTTCACTGCCCATTAAGAAACTCTGTAAATTGGAGAGTTGGGGCGACTTTGGACTCGACGACGAGCTAAAGGTTGCTAATTTTCCGTAGAACCGAAGGTGGACCGCCCTGCTTGAACCCTCTGAGTCAGACCCCGGGCTCTGTCATCGGACACCCGGTCTACCACAGTGGCAGCTAACGCTTCATAATGCCTCCCATTGTTTCTGGGCCTTTTTGCCCAGAGCAGACAACAATGGCGTTACTTCCCTTCCCTCTCTCAGTGCTGTGCTGCAGCATTACTCACCCCGACTGCTGCGAGGTGCAGCAGCCGGAAAACAACAACTGAAACTCAAAGTGAAGCTGAGTGTCTGTAAATTCAATTAAACTTTGTGTTTGTGTCACGTTTCAGACTATCTGTGCAAACCTGAGGACAACATCTACAACATCGACTTCACACGCTTCAAAATCAGAGACCTGGAGACGGGGACAGTTCTGTTCGAGATCGCCAAACCTCCGAACAGCTGTAAGATTTAACCCATTAAAGTCAGTGTAAAGACAATTCTGAGATTTCTTTCAAAACGCTTAAAATATGTTGGACAATAGTTGCTGAAAACGTGAAAAGACTTATATCACTGAAATGTGAAGTTAGAGGTTCAAACAGTTTTTCACCAGTTTTCAGTCTCAGGATTTTGTGGGCGGTCCTTTAAGGGTGGCTCGATGACACGCTGAGGCCGCCGCAGCGATACGCGGCCATTCTGGTCAATGTTTCAGAAGCATCCCAGAAGCAGGCTCAGCGTTGAATATGCGGCTGTTCTGTTTTTGACTGACGCTGTGAGCAGCCCACATCAGTTTACACAGAAACAGCACAGAGAAGCTGGTGGATTTTCAAAATAAAATACCCTCTGCAAACTGCCAGTTATTTAAAAAAAAAAACAAAGGTTTCCAGAGTCTGGAAAGTTTTGGATTTGGTTAAAGTACCTTGAAAGTGCTTGAATTTTTCTCTGTTTATCTGGTGAATTATTTAAAATGAGTATTCAACATGTAACAACAAGTCTGAGGATGTGTCGTGTGAACGTGTTTCCTGTTTCAGGCCCAGTGGACGGTGAAGACGACGGCGGAGACGTGGACAGCAGTGCAGGACGTTTTGTACGATACCAATTCACACCGGCCTTCTTAAAACTCTGTACTGTCGGTGCAACGTAAGTGAACGCACCCCAACTTTTCTGTTCAGTCTCCTGGGGGTCGTCGTGTTGTTTGTCGTAAATGTCGTCTCTCTGTTTCAGCGTGGAGTTCACGGTGGGCGACCGGCCAATCAACAGCTTCCGTATGATCGAGCGGCATTACTTCCAGGGACGTCTCCTCAAGAACTTTGACTTCGACTTCGGTTTCTGCATCCCCAACAGCCGCAACACATGTGAACACATCTATGAGTTTCCACAACTTCCAGACGAACTCAGTAAGTTTGATAACTTTAGACAGTCTGTGTGGATACCTCAGAGACTACGTCCAGGTTTTAGACAGTCTGTGGGGACGTCTCAGAGACTACGTCCAGGTTTTAGACAGTCTGTGGGGACGTCTCAGAGACTACGTCCAGGTTTTAGACAGTCTGTGTGGATACCTCAGACACTACGTCCAGGTTTTAGACAGTCTGTGGGGACGTCTCAGAGACTACGCCCAGGTTTTAGACAGTCTGTGGGGACGTCTCAGAGACTACGTCCAGGTTTTAGACAGTCTGCGGGGACGTCACAGAGACTACGTCCAGGTTTTAGACAGTCTGTGGGGACGTCACAGAGACTACGTCCAGGTTTTAGACAGTCTGTGGGGATGTCACAGAGACTACGTCCAGGTTTCAGACAGTCTGCGGGGACGTCACAGAGACTACGTCCAGGTTTTAGACAGTCTGCGGGGACGTCACAGAGACTACGTCCAGGTTTTAGACAGTCTGCGGGGATGTCACAGAGACTACGTCCAGGTAATAATCCATATCTTTGTTTTTGCTTCTTCCAGTTCGTCAGATGGTCGCTCACCCTTATGAGACGAGGTCAGACAGTTTCTACTTTGTGGACAACAAACTCATCATGCACAACAAGGCGGACTACGCCTACAATGGCGGGCTGTAAGAACGTGGCTTGTTCAATTCTTCCTGGATTACAGGACAAACGTCTGCCTTCGTCCATCAGGACTCATGGAGCTCAGTCTCTGAGACTCTGTCCAACATTTCTGTCCTTCATGTTCCCTTGAACACTTTGCCTTAAGTTCGTTGCCGTCTCTGCTGGAAAGGGACAGGTGGAGTCATGGCGGAGCCTACAGACTGTGTCAGTTATGAAAACTTCATTTACTTCAATATATTTAGACACTTGATGTTTGTTTGAGCTACCTTTTTGCGACCTGACCGTTGTGTTTCCTGTCTGGAAAAACGAGCGTTCACTAGGAGTTGTTCAGTATTGTTAGTCGTAGATGATCATGTAGCACGAGCTGAGGTTGACGTCGACGTTCCTCGACACTCTGGGACAACAAAGATGGCCGCCGGACTGTCTTCTCACGCCGATCCTTCGAGGTCTTCGAGGTCCTCGTGGGCTGATGAAGCCCTGTTTTAAGGACTCTACTGCTGGTTTTGCATATATTAGCCCGTTTACTACAAACGTGTAACTGTTTCCAGTCTGTACATTTGCACAACAGCTCTTCAATAAACTTTTGTTAAGCTCGCAGTGCTCATTTCATGTCCATGATAATGAATAAATGGTCATTTAAAGGGACAGTTCACCCCAAAAAGATCACTTCTGTGGGTTACTGAGTTTCAAAACAATGTCTTCAGAAATCATCAAACTTAAAGCAAACACACAAAGATCACTTCAGGACTGCAGTGACTGCTCCTGCAGCCACTGCTGCATGCTGATTACTTTTGCTGATGACTGGTTCTCCAGCGGGCAATAAACCAACACAAACTTCTTGATTAGAATATTCATTTCATTTCTTAATAAAGCCACTTGTCTTCTATATAAAATAAACAGAAAACCTGAAGCTCCTTCAGAAACTGACTCCTGCCTTATCAGCAACACCTGAGCTCAGCACTGAGCAACCTAAAGTAACCTGCCTGAGCCGCCACCATCCGGTTCAGGGCAGAGCACAAAGGAAATATTGCCACCTAGCGGTTTGGAATAAATTCTCTATAAATGAAACATGGCTCCTACATGTTCCCCCAGAACCAAGGAGAACCTTTCAGGAACACTGTTCGACTGGAGGACGAGCAACCTTCACATGGACGTGTTCATGTATGAGGCAGGCAGCGTTACCACCAGAGCCGAGGAGTTCAAAGGTCGAGTCTCACATTTTACTGATGAACTGAAGAACGCAACGCCTCCATCATCATCAGACACAAAGATGGATGACAGCGGATCTACACCTGTGATCTTCCACGTCTGGAGCCACCTCAGAGAGTCTACATTCAGCTTGTTGGTGAGCGCTCGTCCTCCTTTAACTCTCTTAACCAGCTACAATCAGCAGAAAACTTCTTCTTCTGTCGGTCTTATTCTGTTTCTATTAAAAACCACCAGAACCCAGATCAGGGCGTCCCTCTTACAAACCTCCTGTGCTAAGCTAGAGCCAGCAGAGGGAGCCAGTCAGCTGTAGGGTGAAAGTGCTCAGACCTGTGAATGAATGTGATGAACACGGACCACGCATGAAAAGTTCTTTTCTGTCTTTTAGAACCTGCGATGAAGATCAGACAAATCCAAGGTATGTCACTGCTTTCAGTGTTTGTAAGTGTGTGCTTCAGCACAGTGTCATCCAGCTGCAGAGACTTCATACTGTACTCACACAGGTTAATGAGTGTAACCACTGACTCACCACTGAAAAACCTAACCCATGAACGATACGATACGATACAGCTCAGCTCACCTCAGCCCAGCTCAGTTCAGCCCAGCCCAGCTCAGCCCAGCCCAGCCCAGCCCAGCCCAGCCCAGCTCAGCCCAGCCCAGCCCAGCCCAGCCCAGCACAGCTCAGTTCTTCTTGATGTTCGTCTGTCAGTCCGTCAGATTTGTTTCATTTCATTAGATTTGAATACTAAACAGTCTCTGGGTGACACAGTTGGAGCACGGACACTGCAGATGTAGAAATCAGTGACATCATCAGATTTCCTGTTGCAGTACTTCAGTGCACGGCTGCAGCTAACGGCAAGCTTTTATATCTGTTACGTTAACAGGAGCTTCTCCAAAGCCAAACATCGTGATAGTTAATGTCACAGAGGACGGGGTCCATCTGCAGTGTGAGGTCCAAGGTGCGTCTCCAAAACGTCCTTCCTGCTGAGCAGCCTCAGGTCTCCGGTACACCGTGAGCCGCTTCTGCTGTGTCGCCAAGCAGGAGGAAACCCACCATGAGACTTCTGCTTCTGTTTCACTGAGCACTTCATCTGTGAACTGTCATCACTTTAAACAGAAGCTTGTATTTGAGTTCATTCAGTTTCACACTCGGGTTTTGTTTTGTGTTTCAGAGGACACGTGCAGCAAAGTGGACGTCACAGGATGGGTCAGTGGATACTTCCTGGGAGTTTTCTCTGTCGTTGCAGTTCAAGCTTTGCTTGTAGCTGCAAAGTGCATCAGAATACACAAAGGCAAGTTTCTGTCAGGAATTCTTCTCTTTGGTTGTCCGTCGGTAAGTCCTTATGTTGCTCCCAACACTTTCCTTTCCTGAAGCTGCCGGGCAGTGTGTCCGCTGTGCTCCTATTTCTCCTAAACCCACACTGAGATTCAGGCAGCACTGCCTCTGTGATGTTATTTACCAGCCTCTGAAGCTTCACCTTCATCAGCCAGGACCGCGTCAGCACTCTGCACCCCTCATGGCACGGTGATGAGAACATCTCTGATGCTGCTGTGTCTCACTATGATGTAATCAATTAGATGCCAGTGTTTGGATCGCGGGTGCATCCATGATGCCTTGTAATTGGCCTTTTGCTGGAAGATAGTGTTGGTTATGGTCAGGCTGTGTTCGGAGCAGAGAGTCAATAGCCTCATGCCATTTGAGTTTGTTTGACCAATACCATGTCTGCCAAGCACTCCGCTCCATATCCTGGAGCTCTGCCCTACTCGAGCGTTGAAATCCCCAAGCATGAAGATCTTGTCAGTCTTGGGGATCCTGCGTAGAGTATGAGATGCAGAGGATCATCACTAATGCAGACAGGTGTTTCAGTGAGTCTTGGCTTGGATGGCTAGTCCTTCACCATGAAGATGTTGTCCACCTGGAGGGTAACCCTTCCAGAAGAAGGTGTAGTCCATCCCTTCCTCCGTTAGAGAACCTTCATCCATGAGCCTGGTTTCACTCAGAGCAGCAATGTCGATATCATAGCGGTTTAATTCAGCCGCGACCAGGGCAGTTCTTCTATGGGGCCTATCAGAGCTGCCATAAGAGTCCAGGAGAGTCCTCACATTCCATGTTGCCAGTTTCAAGTTGAGGGATTTATTGTTTTTATTTTGTCAAAATGAATGACAATCCTGAATGTGCGTTCAGTCTCACTGATGCTGGTTCGTCGTGTTACAGTCAGTCGTTTGTGGCTTATCTTTGCAGAGCTGATGAGAATCCTGCTGATCAAGATGTTTTTGTATCATAATAATATATAATGTTACTGAGTGGATTTGTTTTATGTTACCTCCTTTATTAAATCAATAAATATCTTTGTTCAAACTGTAAACATCTGTTTTCATGTTACTTACTGTATTGTACAATACATCTTGCAGTAAAGATGAGTCAGCATATTTTGCATTTTGGAGGTTTGTTTGTTTTTTTCTGGTTGAAAGTCACATGCATGTTCAGGTATGAAGAAAGACACGTCATGTGAGAACGTGAAGTGCAGCGAAGACATTTCTCTCTCTCTCCACTGTCTCCTCACAGGAGATGTTTGTGAAACTTGATCAGTTGTTGGTTGGACTGACAAATCCACATTTCAACATCAGACAGCTCATCGACATTACAGTCTACAGTCTACAGCCTCCTGAGTGACCAACGACTGACGGAGAAGTTTCCACCGATGTGCTCGGCCACATCTCTGATGAAATGGAGTCTGCAGCTGGAGATTAGGAAACAAGTTTGGGTAGCAGAACGACTGAAAGTCCATCAGACAGAGTTTTGTCCAACTGTTCTGTGGCCTGTGAGACCAGAGTGGACGATAAAACAGACAGGAACGATCAGGAGTACATCCACATTTATACAGATCCACTAACAGAGGCAGCAGTGGTGATTCCCATCATCAGATTAAAGTTTCCAGGAGAACCTCAGATTATTTAAATGAATATGCAGTTAAACTGCAATACTGTTGACATTAGAGAGGGTGGAGGAGGCAGTTAGAAAAGATGAGAACGCTCTGTCTGAGGGAAATAAACAGCTGAGAGGAGACATTTACATAAAGAACAAAGTGATGTAGGAGACGCAGAAGAAGAGAGAGACATATGCACTGATGCATGATTTTTATATTATTTTTGTTTATATTATATTTTTATTTTATTAGTTTTCTTTATGAACCTCCTGAGACTGGAGCTGGAGCAGGTCTGCACTTACAATAAACATGAAGTAAAAAATATGAAAAATACAGGAAGATAAAAAACAAGTATTAAAATATAAACAATATAAATATATACACAATATCTTGTAAAATCGAAGGTCTAAGTTGAGCATAATAAAGTCTTTATGAGGGCGCAGGTTCATTTTAATGAGCTGTAGTTACACGTCTGTCCAGCAGGTGGCAGTGACGTCACTCCACCAGCTACAATAAAGCCTGAAGCGAGCGAAGAAGAAACGGTCCTCCGCGGTGGTAAAGTCACCTCTGCTGTTAGCCGTTAGCTGTTAGCCTGCTGCTTTAACGATGGCTCCTCCGGTGGCTGTGTCTCCTCTCATCAAGGTTTGTGTCTCCTCTCATCAAGGTTTGTGTCGGACGACATTTTCTTTGTTTGACGGTGAAGTGACGCAGTTTGTTCGCGTAGCGCGAGCTCCTGCTAACCGTTAGCTCGGAGGCGTGCTAGCTCAACGGCTAACAGCTGCAGCTGGTAGAGTGAGGTCAAGAGAACTACAACTACCGAACAACAACTACACTGACGAACTACAACTACCGAACAACAACTACAACTACCGAACAACAACTACAACTGACGAACTACAACTACAACTGACGAACTACAACTACAACTAACGAACTACAACTAACGAACTACAACTGACGAACTACAACTGCACATTTTAATTTGTAACGTGCATTGACAGAGCTGTGCTAACAGCTAAGCTAAAGGATGCAGCTGTTTGTTAAAAATAGAAACTTTCTTTAAATATATTAAATAATTAATGTCGTCATGTGTCTGGATGAATCTTCAGCTTCAGTTGTAATGTTTAATTCAGCTGTGAGTCAGGTTAGCATCAGTTTACAGACTGTTCCAGGATGTTCCAGGCAGTTTCAGACTGTTCCAGGATGTTCCAGGCAGTTTCAGACTGTTCCAGGCAGTTTCAGACTGTTCCAGCCCTGTTGCAGACTGTTCCAGGCTGTTCCAGCCCTGTTCCAGACTGTTCCAGCCCTGTTGCAGACTGTTCCAGCCCTGTTGCAGACTGTTCCAGCCCTGTTGCAGACTGTTCCAGGCTGTCTTCTTGAATCTTCTCGGTGGATTCTGCCTCACCCGAATCAGAGATCTGTTGTCTGTAGTTTGTTCCTGTTGGATGTTTCAGTAACTCCTCTCCGCTCTGTACGGACGTGATGATCCATCAGGACGTCTCAACGTGATGTCACTTCCTGTTTCCTGTAGCGCTGATGAATCTTCTTTGTTTCCACAGACGGCGAGATATTCTGCTCTGATCGCCGGCATCATCTACGGCAAAAGGAGATATGGTGAGTCATCGTTCACCGCGTACTGAGGACTCATACAAGGCCTTGAAAGTCCTTGAAAAGTGGTTCAGTGTTAATGTTTTTAAACTTGATGTTCTCAGATCACCTGAAGCCGATTGCAGCTGAGGAGAGGAGGGTCGAGGAGGAGGAGAAGAAGGTTCGCGAGGAGCAGGAGCGCATCGCCAAGCAGCTGGCAGAAGGTTAGCCTCGTTAGCGTGCAGCAGTCTGAGATGTTCTTCTCTGATCTGACACGTTTGTTTCTGTCCTCGCAGCGAGTGAAGACACCATCCTGAAGTAGAGCTGAAGCTGTGTGAACATCTCCAACCTCACCTCCTTCCTCTGGACTCACCCTGACACGGCCGCTCTAACACTCCACAGTCCCGGACACTGTTACCTCGAAGAACCCGACCACGCGGTGCTTCATGTCAGTCACATGTTTGAAACGCAGCGTTGTTATTCACTTGTAAGTTATTCAGTTGATGTTTGTAAAGAAGTGATTCCATAAAAACTGAAGTTCACGACCGTCGTCGTCTTTGTCTGTTCACCCTCACACAAACATTCAAACAACGAAGATGAAACATTTTATTTATCATCATGTTTAAAGCTGACGTCTGTACGAGCAGCTGTGTGTGTGTGTGTGTGCGTGTGCGTGTGCGTGTGCGTGTGTGTGTGTGTGTGTGTGTGTGTGTGTGTGATGGTGCACACTTCGTTCGTGTTTCAGACTGTCGGGCTGCAGCGTCTCCTCCAGCGGGTGTATCCACGTGCATGTGGAATATGTAACGGAGGGCAGATTTACACGTGACAGGAGCGGACAGAGTTCAGGATGTTCAATCACAGATTAACCACAGCTCAGACAGCAGTGAGTGAAGTATAGAAACCTTCTTAAACATCAGACTCAAGGATTTTCCAGGCCCAATTCCCTCCACTTCAAGGACCCAACATGCCACAGTTTGCTACACTGATCAAGTGAATTAACGAGTTAAAAAGTTTCATTTTCTGTTCATGCACGAAATAAACTGAAGTTCTTTAAAGACTTCTGCAGGAAATGAATCAAACTTCAGAGTCTCACAGTGAAGCTCAGACATCGAGCACACCTTCAAACCCTGAAACAGATAAATCAGATGTTTAAAACAGAAGAGTTTGTCCTCTTCCAGTCACTGATCAAACACCCTGAGATCTTCATCAGGACCCTTTAAAGGAAGCCTGAGTTTCCAGGCCTTACCTAATGCCCTCAGGACAGCTGAGGTTATTATTACAACAACTACAATGTTGGTGTGGCTGTTAATAGCAGCTGAACTTTCTGCTGCTTTTCTTTAATTAGCTCTCAGGAGCTCCAGAAATAAACTGTTGAGGAGACACGAGGACTCGGATTACAGTGATCTGCTTACAACATTTTCATTTTTTAGAGTTCAGCAGTGAACAAAGACACGAGGATGAGATGATGAGTTCAAAAGGAAAACATCTTGAAACACTAGTTATGTAATAGATTACTTTGTAGTGAGTACTTCACAGGTCTGTGGAGTTTTTACACTTTGACATCTGAACGCTGAAGTGAAGAAAACTTCCTTCAGCTCTCCTCAACAGAACGTTACACACCTGAGCCTCTGACATAACATGACTTCATCACCACCTGGAACAAAAATACAGTTTACTTCATTTGTACAGCAAAACCTTCTTAAACATCAAATTCAAGGACTTTTTAAAGGATTTTCCAGGATGTCAAGGACCTGTGGGAACCATGAAAATCTGTCCCATCAATGTTAAAATTTGATGGTTGATGTTCGATTCTTTCAGACTTTTACAGAAACTAAAAATCATCTGAAGACGTCTTTATTTTATTTATTTACATTTTCACTTTGAGATGAAATAAAAAAATAAAATAATTAAATTGTTTATTATTTTTGTCTCTTGTTACCAGGTTAGTTCTTCATGAAATCCCCTAAATAATACAAGTCGGATGGTTTATTTTTGTCAAATCAGGTTTCTACACCTTCTTAAACACCAAATTCAATGACTTTTAAAAAGGATTTTCCAGGCCCAATTCCCTGAAATTCAAGGACCAAACAAGCCATAAGGTTGATTAATTAATAAAGAATATTTATAATAAGGACTAAAAGTCAGAGCTTCAGTTTCTGTTTTTGCACCAAATATATAAATTCAAGCACTTTCAAAAACCCATATGAATATTTTCAGAAGGCTTTCAAGGCCTTGATTTTCCTCCCAGCTTAGATTCACAGACATTTCAAGGATTTCAAGCACCGGTGGGAAGCATGACAAACTTTACTGGCCCATCATGAATGTTACAGTTTGATAATAAATGTTCGATTCGTTCAGACTTTTATGATCTTGCAGTTTTTCATTCTTCGTTACTTCTCAGCAGATTTTCATGAAACCTCAGAGCCTAAAATAAACGTGTGTGTGTGTGTGTGTGTGTGTGCTCACTCGTGTAAACAAGCTTCGTTGTGGACGTGTGACTTAAGGCTCAGGCCACCTCACCACCCCGCCCTAACACCCCACCTGACCCCGGGGGCATCTGCCGTTATGTATCCCGTTAAAGAGTCCTGCAAACAATTACATAATTACATACACTTGCTGAATGCGAGGGTTCATCAGCTTACAGCGGGGATTTTGTTAATTGGATTATCTGTAGATTTAAACTCTGCATTTAGGTTCAAGAAGTGGAAATAATCAGAGCCTGTCTGTGCATCGGGTATAAAAAGCTCACACGCCGTCTTCTCGACACACAACAACAACAACAACAAGCACACTGAAGACTTCCTGTGGCTTCATTCTGCACTCGAGGTAAGAAGACGCCGCTTTGACGAGAACAAACATTTCTTTAACCAGAAAACTGAACAAAGAATCTGGATGGCGCTCAATAACCTGCTCGATTTCCTTGTTTTTTCTTGTATGCATAGAATGGACTTCCAAATGTTCGCCCTGGTGATGCTGGTTCTGGCCTGTGTGGAGCAGAGCCTGGCCTCCTGTGTGGTGGACAGCTTCACTGTCAAAGAGGACTTTGACCCCAAAAGAGTGAGTGCAGAAAAGACCTCAACCAAAACTGTCCAGACCCTCGAGGGCTTTATCGTCTTTTCAAAATAGTCAACATGAAGTTTACTTTATAACTGCAGCAACCAATCAACCTTCAAAACAGTTAGCTCTTAGTTTAGCTCAACAACTAATATTAACTTTAATACAGTAATACGAGTACATGTGTTTAGGGATGATGATCTGCATCCCTCAAATAAACCAGAACATCGTCAGCGTACGGGGAAATACAGTGTCGTGTTCATATCTGGTTGTAGCTCTCACAAACTCACCTTTGTGTGTTTTTTCTGGCAGTATGCAGGAAAGTGGTACGCTCTGCAGAAGAAGGATCCCGAGGGTTTGTTCCTGCAGGACAACATCTCTGCTGAGTACACTGTTGGAGACGATGGTGCCATGGTTGCTTCCTCCAGAGGCAGAGTCACTCTTTTCGGGTGAGTGTTTGAGTTAGCACTAGCTGGCACTCAGTCCTACACACTGCTCCTGTAAATAAAGATTTACATCCCTGCTCACCGATTTATTTACTTGACCTTCAGGTTCTGGGTTGTTTGTGCCGACATGGCAGCTCAGTACTCAGTCCCCGACCCCGGCACCCCCGGCAAGATGTTCATGAACTACCAGGGACTGGCCAGCTACCTGTCCAGCGGCGGTAAGCTTCCTCACCTGTCAACGCCCACAGTCTCTCAGCGTCTTTCCCACAAAGACTAACTTCTCTCGTTCTCTGCTCCTCCAGGTGACAACTACTGGATCATTGACACAGACTACGACAACTACGCCATCACCTACGCCTGCCGCACCCTGAAGGAGGACGGAAGCTGCGAGGACGGTTACGCCCTGGTCTTCTCACGCAACCCCCGTGGCCTCCCCCCTGCCATCCAGAGAGTCGTCCGCCAGAAACAGGAGGAAATCTGCATGGCAGGAGAGTTCCAGCCTGTGCTGCAGTCCGGTACGTGTCACATTCAGACGGACGCTGACTTGTATTTGAAGGATTTAGTCACCAGAGACTCAAACACAGAAGCTGATCAGATGTGTACATGTTGGATCCTGGCACGTTTCAAACTCCTAACACGTGTTCCTCTTCTTTCTCTATTTTTAAACAGGAGCTTGCTAAACGTCTCATGAGCTGGAGTTTGTCGAGTCGCCCTCCACCGTCGGTAATCGCCAAATGAAGACGGAGCTCCTCTCAAAAACACAATCGGGAGAATAATCCCGTTAATCTTAATCTCATCGGATAAATCCAATTCAACAACCTGTGAGAAAATGTAACACTGCTTAACTTAACACCGCCCATGAAACTGAAATGTAATCCTGATGGGTAACATCTGCACAATGTAATCATTCTGTACTGCTGACAATAAATTTATAAAGAAACTTTTTTGTTCTTGTGTTTGTAAAAAACGACTGAGAGCAACTTTGTTGTTGAACCAACTTTTACTTATTTACAGCACACAAACCTAAAAAACATCCTAGAAAGATCTGACACACGTCGAGTATAAAAAATAGAAACGATTCCATTAAACCTGTATGATCAGTTTCTGCAACCAAACCTGATCCAAAGTGTTTGAGAACAAAATGATCAAGTTGTATTGAATCTGGCATGACGGCCTAGCGCTCCTCTGAGTACCTCTCAGTCAGCGAGTAGGAACCAGGCTTTCCCCAGTAGTCCACAGCCCGAACTCGGTACAGTCCGCCGACCTCCTGGTCCTCTGCAGAACACAGCGTGGTTTTATCTCCATGGCTGGATGTCACGTCAGGCGCAAACAGTTAAATGTGACTTAACAAAATAATTCTTACCAGGTGAATAAACATGAGAAGTAAAGATGGTGTCCTGGGCGTTGATTCTGCTGAATTCCTTCTGGTCTGCGGAGAACTCCACCTCAAACGTCTTAATGCATCTGCAAATACAAACATCAAGATCAGATCTTATGTCTGAGAAGCTCTGCAGTACACACAGGCCCAGATAAGACACAAACAAATATAAAGAAATAATCATGAGCGCTTACTTGGAATCAACACAGTGGTCTGACCAGATAATCAGGACTTGGCCTTTGGTGATCCCGATGAACCGTAATCCGTTGACCTGAAGTCAGATACAGAGTTCATGATCAGCTCAGCATCCATCGAGGACAGACGGTCTTCAGACTCTCTGATCTCACAGACACATGAACATGAGGAGGTGTTACGGTACCGACCTGGTCCGGCACAGCTTTGGGCCGAGCACAAACATGGACGAGGAGGACGGAGGGCACGGAGAGTCGGGCTTTCAGCGTCAGCGTGTCCCCTGCAGGAACGTCCCGGGGTCCGTCAACACGAGGGTCCTGATACAACGACATCAGACACGTTAACTTGTTGAGCATGCAGACAGTGTTGTCAGCCTCACGTTGATTGGTTGAGGTTTGTCCATGACAGACAGTAGATGATAGACGGATGGTTCATCTGTTTTGGTTTTTACCTGGACACTCCGCAGGCGTCTGAACTGTTGTGCTGTTGGGTAGTCGGGGCTGCCCATGCTCCGCCACAGCTCGTACGGGTTCGTCACGTTGTTGTCGATGTAATACGTGACGTACACCAGACCTGCAGAGCGAACAGATAATAAGATGATCAACGGGACTTGTTGGACTTGTTGAGATGTTCTCCAACCGTGTTTTGTTGAACGTACCCTTGTGTGCAGCCAGTCCTTTCAGTGAGATGCGGACATCATCAGTGCTGGTGGAGGTCCGGTTGTCATCGCTGTTGTAGATCAGAACCGCTGCCTGCCAGCTGTCTGAGCCGCCCGGGGTGACGGGCTCGTGGATGCTGGCGAGGACTCCCACCGTGCTGCTGCTGTTGGTTCCTGCTGAGTCCACAACCTGAGCCAGGACCTGGGTCTCTCCTTAAAGTGGAATCACACGGAGAAGGAAGAGACCTTTAAACTAGAAACAGAACCGAGCTTTGCTGCCACAGGAGGAAACTTTGAGAGGGGGTCACCTAGCAGAGCCAGCAGGCCCATGACCGTGAGGACCGGCTTCCTGATCAGCTGCACATGAGGCGGCCGGGTGTTGTTGACCTGGAAGCGGGCGGTCAGGGTGCGCTGGGTGAACTGGTGCGGGTGGTAGCTGAGGAAGGCGTTGTCGTTGCTCAGCAGGGTGTAGTTGATGGTGCTGTTCGGGTCTGCCAGCAGCAGATCCTGGTGCTGGTTTATGACCTGTTGGACGGAGCGGGAACAGAGGGTCCATTTATCTGAATTTAACTGGTGAGCTTTCATGGTCACTTCTGGTGGTTCGTCTTTTCACCTTCACCACCATCGCAGCGTAGGTCACGTCGGCCCTCCACTCCTGAGGCCTGGACCAGCCCACGAGTGGATCGGCCTCATCGTTGTACACTGGGAGGCTGCGGAACCGAGGGAAACGCTCCTGGATCTCCTTCACCGTCTGGATCTCCTGCTGGAGGATGGGCAAAGAGTATCCTCCTCCCTGAAGGACACAAACAGACAGACAGCTTCCAAAATGACGTCAGTCTTACAGTTAATTAAGCTAATGAATATAGTTTTATATAACTGAGGCGACTGCACTAATTGGATTTAAAGGAACAGTTCAGGTTATTTGAAGACGGGTTGGATGTCAGCAGACCAGCATGAAGATAAGCTAACATGTCCAATCTCTTCAAAGTGACAGGTCACCTTCTTGTGCAGTGCGATGTAGTCGAGCCGGACCCCGGTCTCTCCGGTGAAGTAGTTGGTGCCGTTGTAGCAGTGCTGCAGCATGGCCCAGCAGTACGGTGAGTGTGGGGCGGAGTGGCAGGAGTCTCCAGGACCTCCAAACTTCAGGAGACTACTGGCAGCGCGAAGACCCTCCGAACAGGCGTCGTAGTAGTTTAGAAACCCTGAAGAGATCGATCACAAAGAAATATAACAAACTATTAGTCATTACAGTCATTTGTTACCATCTCAAATATGAAGATTTATTGTTGAATATTTTGAAGTTTTGGACTGAAAAGAAAACATTTTACAGATTTACCCTGAATGGACACGGTGACGTTATCAAAGTCGTGGTTGTTGGGTTCGTTCCAGGTTTCAAAGTTCCACTGAGAAACAGTTCCCAGACCAAACCTGTCTGTAAAATAAGAGCAAAGATCACAATATGACAGTCAAAATGTCCTTTAATCCCACGAGTCTGTTCAAACTACCGTTTTTATTCAGACGTCAGCTCCATCTCTCGAGTTTTTATTGACCGTGATGACAAACGTCTATAAAACTCACTCACCGATGTACCGCTTGGCGATGAGATAAACCAGATTTCTCCACTCGATCACCTGAGACTTGTCCTCGAAGTCGGTGAAGTAGTTCCAGACGCTGCCCATCAGCTCAAAACCTGAAAACCAGCAGAACTCATGAAACATCTGAACAGATGATTTGACACATCGAGGTTCAGAAGAGGAAAACTGTGCAGAGCAAACTCATAAGAAATGTTGAACCAGCTGATAGTTTGAACTGATGATGAGCAACGCAGGAAGAGACGAGAAGACACGCGTTAATCATAAATACCTGGCCGGAGTCCATTAATCCTCAACAGGTCGATCAGCTGGTCCAGTTTGGTGAAGTTGTACTGAGGTCGTCCTCCAACATCTCTGCAACAACAACCGGATCAGACACGTCACTCATAATGTTTGCAAAGAAAGGTGAATAATAACTTAATTACAAAATCTTCAGTTTTACTCAAAATGAACCCACAGCACAGTAAAAACTGCTGCATCTAGTGTAAGCAGACATGTTGCAACGTCTGTCTTTGTCCCATTCTTCAAGAACGACTTCTTTTAGAGCCTGGATGGAGCCTGGATGGAGCCTGGATGGAGGCTGGATGGAGCCTGGATGGAGGCTGGATGGAGGCTGGATGGTGTTCGACTGGGTTCAGATCAGGAGACATACTGAACGGCCTTATATTTGTGTTGTGGATCATTGCACGACGACCAGGAGAGAGCACGGAGCGATGGTAGCATCTTCTCTTTGAAAACAGAGCAGCACGTCTGAATTCATGACACCATGATGCCACCATCATGTTTCTCTGCAGGCCGTTTATCTTGGCCTCATCACTCCAGAGTTTAGAGTCGCAGCAGTCTTCATCTTTTTCCGCAGAGGCTTCCTTCATGCACGCCGCTCCTCTGCAGGGTTCGCCGTATCGTGTCCTGTCGTGGTTTTCTACTTCTTTAGCTGCATGGTGATTTTCTGCAGCCCTTCTCATCAGCCTGGACGTCTCGTTTCATTGAGCTGTTCTCATTTTTTCTCCGTGGTCTTCAATCAGTTTGTTAGGAAAGTGACTTTTTCTGTCTGTAAATCACCAAATCGTGTCTGCAGTCATTCGTAGCATCACACAGAAAACACTGAAAGACAAACCTGTCGGGCTGTCCTCACGCTGAGCTCTCTCTCTGACTTACTGTGCAGTGAGCAGCTCCATCATCCAGTGTATCCTGACCTGCTGGATCCCTCCATGGGGCACCGAGCCCACATGGGCCAGGTTGAGCTGCTGGTCCAGGCTCAGGTCAAAGCGCTGGGCCTCAGTGTGAGGCAGCGGGGGGCTGCAGACAAACACCAGAGGAGATACACACATGTATGAATGGACGAGTGACAGCTCAGAGTGTCTCACACAGTCTGTGTGAATAAACTTTATTCTCCATTTTAATGAATGATAACAAACCGACCAGAATCCGGTGCTCCTCCAGAAGTGCCTCAGCTCTCCCACCGGCCTCCTCACGTCAGCTGTGACCTCACGTGGAGCTCCTGAACTCAGTCCGATATTCAGCACGAGCGCAAACACACACACACTGCTGCACAGCATGTCTCCCACTGCGCATGTCCGCTACACAGACAACACGTGCACGCGCCTCACGCGTCAGATAAACAAAAACAAAAACAATGATCTTTAAAAACAACAAAACACACACACACACACACACACACACACACACACACGGCTCTTCCTGCACGAGTGCAGTCAGCTGATCGTGGTGACGTATAACGTGTGCGACGCTGTAGTCTTTTAAGGAAGTGACAAAAAAAAATCAGCTGTTAGAGAATAAAAATAAAACAGTGAACTGAGAGCTGATCTACAGAGTGAGTTTAATGAAACACTTAAACTTTAAAAAGTTGAATTAAGATCTGATAAATCTGTTTGCAGCTGTACTCGAGTATCTGATCTGATTACATAAACTATAAACACAGACAGAGAAGCTCGAGAAATTAAACATATAATTGTGTCAGTAAGTTACCTGTGCTAACATCTAAACCAGGGGTCTTCAACCAGGGGCCCGTGACCCCCTATGGGGTCCGCAGAGGTACTGCAGGGGGTCCGCCTACTTTTATGATGATAATTGACAGTTTTCATCAGGTGGTCGCAGGTTCGATCCCCGGCTCCTCCAGTCTGCATGTCGAAGAGACTGAACCCCAAATTGTGCCATCAGTGTGTGAATGAGATAAGTGTGTGTGTTAAAGCACTTTGAGAAAGGAGATATGTCCAGTCTGTGACGGCCGTACGCTGAACTTAATATTTTGTTGCACAACCTTTTGAGGCAACGTGTGCACCTGTCAGCAGGTGTTCTGGCTCCTGATCAGAGGAGTACCAACGATTCTTCATGTCTCTGCTGCTGAGGCCGTGCAGAGGATTCACATGTTTGCAAAGTGAAGATAACAAACAGGAAACAGGAAGCTGTTAATGGGACATTTATTAAAAAAAAAGGAGGCATGAAAGAAAAATAATAACTCATGTCATTTACAGTCTGACCTCAAAGAAACTGTTAAACAGCCACAGTTATACACAAACATTTACACGACCTGTACAAATATTTCTTTTCCCGCAAAAATCTGCAATTTAAATTCAAAATAACTTAAATAAGATTTTTTCTATGTAAAAGTGCAAATCTGACGCGTGGGATGTCCGTGAGCGAGCGAGAGAGAGAGAGAGAGAGAGAGAGAGAGGGCGCTGCGATCGAGGCGTCACGAGCACGATTCAACACTCTGAACATCGACTGACTCTACCGTGATCAAGCACAGTCATATATATATTTATATATATTTATAATGCTTTAAATGTACAAACATCCACAGCTTTGCTTTGTGTCATCCTGATGCCTTCATGCGTAAACGCCGCCGAGCACGGCCGCCGCTTCGGACGGCGATGATTGTGATTCCACCAGAAGAGAAGTCGAGACGCTGACGGCGTCAAAGAATAAAACATCCTGTGCAGACTCCCGACTGTCAGTCAGACAAAAGAGAAACAAGTTACCTAAACTAGAAGCTCAAAAACAAAAAGGCCAAATCAAATGTTGAAGTCTGAGGTGGGACGTGAAGCCGCGTGGAAAGCGGCGCCGTGCTCGGTGGACGTTTACGTTCAGCTTCTTCGTCTGACAAATCGTCATGGTAACGACAGTAACAGTCTCGTGGTTTGACAGAGCTCGTCCAGCCCTGAATAAAAAACAAACTTTAAAAGAAAATGATGCTTCAGTGTTCGTAGTGAAACGTTACAGCAACAACACACTGTTACCTGTTTGTAGTGTTACAGGTTAGCATTAAAATCACAGTTACCAGAGGCCATTCTGTACAGGATGAACTCGGAGACGGTGGGGCAGTAGTAGTCCACAGGATTCAGGCTTCGACAGTGACACAGTGTGTGTGTGTGTGTGTGTGTGTGTGTGTCAGCACAGTCACGAGGCATGAGGCGACAAAAGTGTCAAACTGTTAATGCTGATACTTCAAAGTCTCTACAAGCAGCCTCCTGATTGGTGAAGAGGAGCAGGAGGAGGGGGGAGGGAGGACTAACCCACGCACGCTATTGGGCCGTTCATGCGTCTGTATTAACATGCAGCCGATGCACAAAAACAAAAACAAAGAAGTGTCGTCGTCACCACGAGGAGCAGAGTATTACACAGAGTCTGCTCACCACGAGCTCTACTGCACAGGAGGCTGGAAATGTGTTCGCTAAATAAAAACGTGTTCAGGCATTTCCAATACAAAGAAAGAACGAGCATCCAGTCTGTGAGGGACGTGAAGGAACTACGACTTCTGCTCAGCTCCTGCAGCAGACTGAGCCGCGCTCTCCGGCTTAAGGATCTGGTAGGTGATGAGGTACTCTGGGTAGGCCTGAGGGAGAAACACAACGTTAGCCCACGTGCTAAAATAACTAATAACTAACTACTGCAGTAACTAAGTTCTGTTACTGTGTTCACTGTTAGACTGGACACTGCTGGTTCAGAGGTTCTGTTGCTGTGTTCACTGTTAGACTGGACACTGCTGGTTCAGAGGTTCTGTTTGTGGCAGTAATTCTACTTCGTCTCTGTTTACCTGCTCTCCTCTGTAGATGACGTACTCGGCGTAGGCCAGGCCGTTGACGCTGGGCCGCCCGATCACCGAGTGGTGTCCCGGGGGAGCGTGGGCCATCTTCATGGCACTGAACTGCAGGAAGGACTTCCCCAGAGTGACTCGGCAGAACAGCATCTGCCTGAGAGTCCAGACGGGAGAACAAAAGGTCAGAGTCCGTTCACACAGACTTACATGTCAAAGTTTGAAGTCACCTGTCGGCGGTCACGTTAAAGTCACCTGTGGCACAGGTAGCAGGATCTGTCTTTGTGCGTGGGGCAGCCTGTGCCTCCTCCGATGCCGTAGACGTACTGATTGCTCTTTGAGGAGTTCTCTGCGAAGTAGATCCCCGCTCCGAACATGCCTCCGATGTAGGCGTGGCGCTCGTCGAAGCCTTTGTGGATGATGGCGTTGATGAACGGGGAACCTGAAGGAAGACGGTGGCAGAATTATGATGTCATCGCGGTGATTCACGTGCTACATAAAACAAACAGGTGTGTGTGTGTGTGTGTGTGACGGTGAGCCTGTGGTTACCATGAAACAACATGCGCTCGTTGTGATGGTTGTGGTTCTCGTCTGCGATCTCCTTCTGCCGGTGTGTGTAACGTTCCCTCAGCTTCTTATTGACGACCTTCTGAATCTGTGGGACACACAGCACGTCCGTCAACGCTGAGCATCATCACAACAACAGAACGAGCACAGACACTCCTGCTTCACACCTTGATGATGTTGTATCTGCTGAAGACACCTCCGGCGTTGCCTCCGTCTCTGTGCTCTCTGATGGTGCTCTGCATCTGCAGGTCAGCAACAAAACATCGAAACTTTTCACCTCCATGCAGCACTAACATAACACTGACCTGTGATCAGGTGAACGGTGTCTCTGTCATTCGTACGTCTGTTCTCACACTATGTAACTTTGGGCTCCGGGTCGGGAGAAGTACGTAACGCTTTACGGCACTAAGTCACACACCACCAACTATTTCACTGATTTTGGTGAAACTGGATCATATTTTATGGAGAAAATGTTTTCTGGTTTTCCCTCTGATGTCCTCCGGCTGCTCCGCCTCAACTCTCTGTGATTTACAGAGTTTATGATGGACAGTGAAGTAAACTGCTGACAGCTGTAGCTGCTGTTAGCTCATGTTAGCTCAGTTTGTTAGCTGCTGTTAGCTCATGTTAGCTCAGTCTGTAGCTGCTGTTAGCTCATGTTAGCTCAGTTTGTTAGCTGCTGTTAGCTCATGTTAGCTCAGTCTGTAGCTGCTGTTGTTGACCTGGCTTGACTCACCTCCTCCTCCACAGACTGGTACTCCTTGTCGTCCGGGGCGAGGTCTATCAGGATGGTGCCCTGGTTG
Source organism: Protonibea diacanthus (assembly GCA_028641955.1). Lineage (NCBI taxonomy): Eukaryota > Metazoa > Chordata > Actinopteri > Sciaenidae > Protonibea > Protonibea diacanthus. The sequence continues at coordinate 26,188,275 of CM053985.1, forward strand.
GCACAGTGGAATGTCAGGTAGGGGTTGGCACCTGAAAAAACAAACGTGGTGTTGGTGACTTCTTGTGTGTCTAAAAAGAGACTGACAGAGAAATCAAAGAGGCCTCCTGACCTTGCTGGCCGCCCAGCAGCCTCTCAACACCTTTGATGAGTTTGTGTCGGTGGCCGTAGGCGTTGATTCCGATCTCCTTCAGCTCCTCGTGGCCCATGTCAGCGAGAACATCCAGGGTGATCTGGAACGAGGAAATCAAACAGCAGGTTGAGACAGGTCAGACTGAACTTGATCTGGACTACATGAAGTATTTCCTCGGTGGCTCACCTGCTCCCTCTCGAAGATGTCCCTCAGGTGCTCGAGGCCCAGGCTCTTCAGGAACTGACTTATGTTCATGTCCAGCATTGCCACTACGAAAAGCAGAGTTAAGAGTTGAATCAGAAATGATCCAGTCAGGGTTCGCTCACCTTCACCTCGATCAGTAACTCACTCTCTCCTTCCTTGCGGTCGGTGCCTGTAGCTCCGTCTGCCACTCCGGAGGACCCGGCGGCAGCGGCGGCAGCCAGCTCCGTGAGCGGCCCGGCCAGGTTGTCTATGCTGCTGGCGGCCGACAGACAGGACGGCGTGGAGGCGGGGGAGATGACCGAGGCGCTGACCACTGTGGCCTGCGGCTTAAAGCAGCTGGGCAGGGCGTCTGGAGGCATGGCGTCCATCAGCAGGGCCCGGATATCATCGGCCTGCAGGGACGGCAGAGGAAGACGAGTTACACTCCAACAATGACACGAAGACTCAACAATCTCCTGATGTGTGTGTCGGTGTGTGTTACCGTGGCCAGGTCCAGAGCAGTCTGGCCTTCCTGGTTCTTCATGGTCGGGTCGGCTCCGTGAGCCAGCAGCAGCGCACAGAGCTGCGTGCGACCTTTCTGTGCTGCCTCGTGCAGCGGCGTGAAAGCCCATTTGTCTGTGGCGTTCACACACGTGTTGTATTTGATCAGCAAGGCTGCGATGTCCACGTGCTGCGAGGAAGAGAGGCGACAGAGGAGACGCATCAGTTAACAGAGAGTGACGTTAGCACGAGCCGGAGGACAGAACGAAGTGCTCGTGAGGAGACCGACCCCGTAAGAAGCGGCGTTATGAAGAGGGATCAGGCCTCCTTTGTCCTGAGCGTTCACGTCAGCTCCGTGTTCCAGCAGATACTCGGCCACCTCCAGGTTGTTGTAGCCGGCTGAGGGGAAGAAAGAGTCAGACGATGAACGTTTCTAAGAATCTGTACGTACGACACTCAAAACTAACATACAGAACCTTTATTTACACACTGGATGAATATCTCTGCGTTCGGTTGACCAGCTGTTGGTTTTCTTGGAGGATTTGTGTCATTTTGTTTTTGATTTAATGTTCTGCCTCAGAAGAATGATTTAAAGAGGAAAAACAGCCACAGAGCCAAAATAATTTAACTTTTAACTCGATGAACTGAAGCTTTATTTTGACCTAAACAGCGTGTGTGACTGCTGGAGCGGTGGAAACACTAAACAAGACGTCATGGTGAATTTTGGTGTGTTACAGTGAGATAACGAGGCAATGAGCTCGTTTGAGTTCTGTGCAGAGAGAAACTCGAGTTCAGATTATTTCTTTCATCTCCCTGTCGATGCCTCACCACGGTGAAACCCGTCGAGCGCCTGGCTTACCTGCGAGGTGCAGAGGTGTGGAGTTGCGTCCCTGCGTGTCTCTGCAGTTGATGTTCTCCGGTGAACACAGTTTCTGGACTCGGGCCAGGCAGCCCTTCTTGGCGGCGTCCAGCAGGGCGGCGTCCCCCCTCAGCAGGTCCTGGATGTCCGTGTCTCCGTCTTTGACCATGTCCAGCGGCATGTTGCCGTCTCGGTTCTTCTTGGATGGGTCGGCTCCGTGCTGAACACAGAAGAGTTTCACACGTGAACCACTCGCCACACTCACCATCACAGCACACGATGCGTCACATACAGCCGATCCTCACTTTGAGCAGCAGCTTGCAGATCTCGTATTTGCCTTTGGCTGCAGCCTCGTGGAGCGGGGTGAATTTCCACAAGTCGGCCACATTGACTGAAGCTCCGTGTCTGACCAGCAGCTCGGCCACTTCGTAGTGACCGTAGGAGCACGCGTTGTGGAGAGGAACCAGACCGCTGCAGGAGGAAAACACACGTTAGATCTTCAGAGGAAACATGAAGAAGCAGGAAAGAATGAGCACAGACACCAACAATCTTTGTTTCGTGTGTGACCTGCTGACGGACGGTAAAGAACTGACCCCTTGTCTTTGGCGTGGACATCAGCTCCGTGGTGTAGCAGGTATTCAACGACAGCCACTCGGTTGTAACCGGCTGCAAAGTGGAGAGGAGTGGAGTGACGGCCCTCCAGGTCCCGGCAGTTCACGTTCTGAGGGGTGCAAAGTTGCTGCAACGCACACAGAGAGGCAACGTGAGAGTTAGCAACTCAACGGAGAGGAACAGAGACAACACAAGACATTTTTTAAGACAACAGTCAGATAAAATTCATGGACAATCTTGCGCCTGGTGGAGCTCAGCAGTCCTTACTTGCACCGTGTCCAGATCTCCAGCTTTGGCCGCCTCCAGGAATCTGTAGTCCACGTCAGAGTTACGTGTGGGAACATTTTCTGGAAGAGAGAGAAGAAAGTTAAACACAGAGCAAAGAGGACGTTATCAACACGTCGGAGGAGCGGCGGTGACTTTACCGTTCAGAATCTGTTGGACCGCCTCGTTGCCCATCTGAGCGGCGGTGAATCCCTGCAGAGACACGATGGACGGGTCGGCGCCGTAGCTCAGCAGCAGCTTGCAGGTCTGGATGTGTCCGGCCAGCGCAGCGCGGTGAAGAGCGGTTTGACCGAGTGTGTCGACGGCGTTTACCTTCGGTCAGAGCAGGCGGAGTTAACACATGAGCTCCGACATCACAGGACAGAAAGACCAAGACAAACACAGCAACAGACCTTTGCTCCGTGTTTCTGCAGAACCTCCAGGATGTCGTTGTGAGCTCGCTCTGCAGCAACGTGTAACGGAGTCATGAAGCTGAAAGACAGACAGGAAGTTAAACCCAGGACAGGACCAGAGGACGTTCATCAAACAGCTTCTGTCGTGTTGTGGACTCACTCTTTGTTCTTCTCGTTGATGTTGGCACCTTTACGCAGCAGCAGCTCCGTCACCTGCTTCCTCTTGGGGTGTGGAGAAGCCACCGCACAGTGCTGAAACACACGGCAACTTTAGATCAGTGCGCTGCAACCAAACCTGGCAACCCAGGACAGCTGTGATCACTTTGAATTCACCAACAGAATTTGTAACAACCAAGGAAGCTCAGAAAGCAGCTCTGGTACGTGGATCGATCGTTCAATCAATACTCGGTACAAAGACGCGATTAGAAGATCAGGATCGATGCTGACTGCGGAAAACGATCGATGACTTGTGTCTTATTTGTATTTGTACTCGTTTTTGACCAGAACGCCATCTGCGACAGAGCAGGAGAGACTCGCGTTTAGCCGAGCTGTTGTTGATCACACGAGGCTCCGACCGGACGGTTAGGAGGAGCGAGGAGTCATCAGTCGGTAGAAAACAGACGGATCTGAAGATCCGATCGATATAAAGAATAAATTCACACTTCCTGGAATATTTAGTTTTTACAAACGAGCCAATCAAGGCAACGAAAGACGAGACGAGGCAGAATAAAAAAAAACAGAACAGGAGACGGCGTTATGTGGCTCATTTGAATTTCAAGGACTTTTTAAGCACTTTAAGGGCTATTTTCAAGGTATTCCAGCACTTGATTTTTTAAATACCGAGCAGCTACAAACCAAACAAATAACCATCTGCATCAGCTGATGATTTAAAGATGATCGACAACCAGAGTCAGCAAAGAAAACACGATCAGGCTCCCTCAGGGTTACTGCTTAGTGTTAGTGAGACTTGGTTCTGACCAGAGCGGTCTCGTTGGTCTGAGGATGTTTGAAGCTGATGATCTCCAGAGCCAGCGTCTTCTTCACTTTGGCCATGTCTGCCTCGCGGGCTGCCTGCAGCAGTGAGTGACCTTTGAACTCATCTGCACGGGAAAGAGAGAGGTCAGAGGAGATGGTGTCAGCAAACAGCCCTGAACCGATCCGGTCCACATCGTCTCTACGTGACCTGACTGAACTCACAGGTGAGTCTCTCTTTGAGCTCTGGCGTGGGCGCCATGTCCACGGCGCTCTTGCTGTGGCAGTTGAGCAGGGTGGGGTCGGCCCCGTGGCTCAGCAGCAGTGAACACACCTCCACCCGGTTCTTGGACGCCGCCTCGTGGAGAGGAGTGAACTGCCACAAGTCCATGGCGTTCACACAGGCTCCATGCTGCAGAGGAAAGCAGACATCACCGTCAGCTGCTGACCTCATGAAGGCGGATCACTGGACGATAATAACCTTTTCCTAAAGGATAACTTTGTCTTTTTGTTCTTTATTTAAGAGACTCATGGAGACTAAATTTGTAGGATTGTAGAGAGCTGCAGCCTGGAGAAGTGAAACGTAATCCTTCATCGTAAACTCTCAAAGTACGCTGACTAAAGTTGTTTTTGACACTGACAGTTATTCTGTCTGACAACCCGACAGAGATCGACCCGTTTTAAAGAGTAAGATCACTTTATCACAAAAACATGAATTTTACCACGCAGAGTTTTCAGTCTGAGTTAGTCTGTGTCACACAAACGAACTATCTGATGTGAGTGAATGATGTTTTTGTCAGTGGAGTGTGGCGGCTTTAACGCAGCGATGTAATCTGTGCTCTCATTAGACACAAAAACATGATAAACAGCTTGATAATACCTGAGTTACTCTTTATTTCATGTGCCAGCAGTGATAAAGGTTTGACTTGGAAGAAGGAGCTGGTCGGGTGAAGAAGTGAAACTGTTCGTGTTCTTACTTTGAGCAGAAGCTCGGTGACCTCGAAGTGTCCGTAGGAGCAGGCGTTGTGAAGAGGAACCAGACCACTGCAGGGACGAGACTCGAGTTAGAAACACTGTGACTGAGACACAGACAGAACTTCTCTGGCCGGAGCGCCTCACCCTTTGTCCTTGGCGTGAACGTCGGCTCCGTGCTGAAGGAGCAGCTGAACGATGCGGACCCGGTTGTATCCGGCAGCCAGGTGGAGCGGCGTGGACTGTAAAGAGACGAGAGCTCGTTAGCGCGGACGCCGACGACCTCTGGCTGGTTGAAGGTGCGCTGCCTTCGATGGCCACGGGAGCAAGCGGCTGATTAGGGCCAGAAGCAATGTGCTACGGCAGGCTATGCTCTGTGAGTTGCAGATGGATGGCGGATACGATGATGCAAGGTCAATAAGAGTTGTCGATATTGTGCAACCTCGTCACTCGGCTACCTCGACAGAAAAAGATTCTCCCTACGTCTTAAAGTTTTACGTGGTTAGATCTGGGAGGGGATTACGGTTGGGAGGTGATAGCTGGCCTCTGGATTTGTAAAGGCCGTTCAGAAATCATAACAAGTTTATTTGTGACCTAAGAAAAGCTAAACCTGCAGTACAGAAAGAAAAAAAGCGATTCAGTGGATGAAATGCGATCAAAGCCCAACCGTAACAGGATGCAAAGAAGCTTGGATAAGCAGGCCGAGCGAGCTGTTAGAGGGTCAAATCAAACGTCTGCTTTAAATCAGCAAAGAAAAAGAAAAGTTAGTCTGAGCAAAGCTGCAAATCCAAACTGAGCAGACGCTTTTCTCTGTCCAACAAATAAAACATCTGATCTAACTCAGGTGAAGCTTCAAATTATAATTTGAAAAAAGTCACTTTTCATGCAGTGAGATTCAAACTGAACTCATCAAGTCACGGTGCCAAAAATCAGAATCATTCAGTGGGACGATGACACGAGCTGCACACGTCACGAGCATGAAGGGGAGCACGGCATGAAAACATGGAGTCCATTCAGTGCAGCTGATCCAACATGAACAACGTGACACAGATCGCACAGACGGAGGAGGAGGAGGAGGAGGAGGAGGAGGAGGAGGAGGAGGAGGAGGAGGAGGAGGAGGAGGAGGCCTTCAGGCATGCATGAGTGACCATCATCATCAAAATCAATGAGTTAATTAATGAGTAAATTAAAAATCAGATCTGAGTGAAGAGTGATTGACAGTTGAAGTGTGCAAGGAAAGGACAGACGCCGAGGAAAGCAGGCAGTGAACACTTTGAGCTCCTTCAAATCCAAAAATAAAAAGATGAGTCGTCACCATGACACCCAACCCGACACACACACCGCTCTCTCACACACACACGCGCACACACGCACACACACACACACACACAGAGGAGCATCAGGGTAGGATACATGAGTGACCCGTACACCCAGGTCCATGATGTGCAATTAACAAGTGACAGCCAGCTTATTGGTCAAAATAAAAACATGGATTAAATGAAATAAAATCACAACAGTGCATCAATCAAGTGGCCGTTATCAAGGTCAACTTACTAGCATTTTTTGGGATGTTGACTGATCGACAAATGTTGCCATAGAGTCACACGGAAAACAAAACGAAACAAAAATTACAAAATGGCAGAATCTGTTCACAGAAATGTTTTAACTCCGATCTTTAAAGAAACTCAGTGAAACATCAAACCCAGGTCAGAAAGTCACGACCTGATCCACAGGAGGGAGAGGAGAGGTTCAGTAGAGATCTATTTCTCCTCTACCATCTTTCCTCTTCCTCTCTTCCACGCCCACCACCTCCATTCTCCCCGTGAGAAGTGCAGCAGTGGGTTAATGCTGCTCTGTAATGACTCAGATCATGTAAAGTCTGAGGAGGTGGAGGAGGAGGAGGTGGGGAGGAGGAGGAGGTGGAGAGGAGGTGGGAGGAGGAGGTGAGGAGGAGTGTGGTGGGGGGGTGGTGGGGGTGGAGGAGGAGGAGGAGGAGGTGGAGGAGGAGGAGGAGGTGGTGGAGGTGGAGGTGTGAGGAGGAGATAGGTGGAGGTGTGTGTGGAGGTGGAGGTGTGTGTGGAGGTGGAGAGGAGGTGGTGGGGGTGGAGGAGGAGGAGGAGGAAGAGGAGGCAGAGGAGGTGGAGGAGGTAGGGGGGGTGAGGAGGAGGAGGGGAGTGGAGGTGGAGGTGGGAGGAGGAGGAGGAGGTGGAGGAGGTGAGGAGGAAGAGGTGGATCAAGAGCCATGTAAAGAAAACGTAGTCATGAGTGAGTGGATGGAGTTCATGTTCTGTGAGTGACGATGGATTTAAACCTGCCGGATGAGACAGAACACACTTTGTAGGAAACGTGATGCATGATGGGAAAACACATCTGACATGACACTACAGTTAAACCAGCGGTCTTCAACCAGTGGTCCACGACCCCTAAGGGGTCCACAGAGGTACTGTGAGAGGTCCGTCATGATGATTCACAGTGTTCACCAAATGAACGCAGACAGACGACCTGAACATGTCCACAGACGCACTGGGCCAATATAATTATGCATGAATGTTTAATCAGTCATAAACACAAACTGGCCAATAATGCAAAATAAAAGTTGAATAAAGTAAATATAAAAGTCAGTACAGGTCAGAAGCCTGAAGCCTCCAAAACACTACTATTCAACTGCCCGCGAATTAAAAGTCCATATCTCTCTATGAAAGAGGAAACAGCTGATCCAAACATGTTACAGAGATTAAACTGCTTAAACGTCTTCAACATGTCACCTGCTGCTCATGGAGCTCCTCTGTCTACCTGTATCACCACGTTAACCTCAGATCTCTGAATGCTGACTCCAAAGCAGAAGTCTGGCGGTTCCTGAGTCCTCATACAGACAGATGTTCCTCCTTCCAGTGAGAGCGACGCCTGCCCCTGGGCACCCACGCCAGGACAGTCCAAACTTTTCTGTCTGTTGTCTCTGCCAGGAACGCCCTACTCAGTTCCTACCACAGATCAGGGGCGTCCCTCTTACCTTTCATGACCTCCTGAAGACCTCCAGCCTGCAGAGGACCTCTGCCAACACTACCAACACCTGGACATGACACTGTCTCTGCACCTGACATGACACACCTGTCTCTTACACCTGACATGACACACCTGTCCTCTACACCTGGGACATGACACCTGTCCTCTCACAGTCACATCACTCGCCGCCTGCAGCTAAACGCCTGACTGACTGAGGACGCCAAACCAAAACCTGGAGCATGATGAAGTGACAGATGAGATGGTGAAGGAAGGATGATCCAAGAGTCAGAATCAGACAGAGTGAACTCATCCAGACTTTGATTTGTTTGTCTATTTAATCAATGATCAACATGTTGCATCAAAAAGTTGTTGTAACAGATGTAGACACGTGTGTGTGTGTGTGTGTGTGTGTGTGTGTGTGTGTGATGTGGTGGCTCGTTTACCTTGCGGCCATCGCTGGCGTGGCAGTTGACGTTTAACGGAGTCAGCAGCGCCATCAGCTTTTCTTCATTTCCACTCCTGGAATTAAAAACACACGGGTCATTGAATATTTGGAGGTTTCCATCAGGTCATCGTGGTGAGTTTAGATGGACGTCGTGGATCTGAGGCTCATCGTGAGAGATCAGAGCTTTCTAAATCTCACGTTTTACATGTACGCACAGAGTCTGTCAAATTCAACGACACACCCCAATCAGGTGATCACCTGAGCTAAACTTTACTAATTAATAAAAGCATAAAAACACTGTTGAGGTCACACATCCACTGATCCTCTCCAAATACAGATGGATGTAAAAACAGACGTGGGATTTACCTGCAGGCTAACTGGAAAGAAAAAGTAACTACTGGGATGAGGGTGAAAAGTTCAGGATCCAGACAGCGTCACGTTCTTTCACACTTCACACGCCTGTTCAGGTTAGATCAACAGAAATCTGAGCAGCTGATTGCTCTGTGTGTGATGAACGCTGACACTCACCTCGCTGCTTCAAGCAGTTCGCCCTTCTTATCACCTGACGGAAACAAACATTCAGATCAGAGAACACAAACATTTCGTGAGTGGCTGCTTCATGTTTGTTTGCTACATGGACACACACTGTGTGTTCAGGTGGAGGTGTTCAGAATAACACTGATAACCTTTGTTTCTAACCGTCAGCTGTGCACAAACTTCATAGTTACTGTGTCAGGTGGTCACGCTCAGTCGACAGTGTTCAGGATTAACTGAGTGTGAGAGACACTGACCGTGAGAACGCTCTGGCTGAAGGCGGTCTTCGCGAGGTCCAACGAGATTTACCGCCAGTGTTGGCGGATGTTTGGATCGGCTCCGTGTTGGAGTAACACTGAGAGGACAAACACTCGTCAGAGCTCTGAATCCAGACTGAGCACAGGCCTGCAGAGGACGGAGAGCCTTACCGATACAAACGTCGATCTTTCCCTTGATGGCCGCCTCGTGTAACGGGGTGTAGTTCCAGTTGTCTCTGGCGTTGGGGTCGGCGCCCTGACACAAGAGGAGGCTGACAACTTCTGCGTGGCCGAAGGAGCAGGCGCAGTGATGGATGGTCCTCCATCGTCTCCGGGCGTGAACGGGCTTACTTCGCTCTGCAGGAGATGCTCCACCACATCTTTCCTGCCGAAACCTGAAAGACAAAAAAATGATTCGTGTTACGAACAGCCGAAGGCCGAATAAGACAGGATCAGCACCGCGGAGAATCTAACTGCTTCTATTTTTGGAGCAGCCTGACCAGATTCAGTTGCTTCATGAAATAAACTCAACAGGTTGACATTAAAGCTCATCTAACTACTTTATATAGAGTTGGCTGGTTTAATCTCCATCATGACGGGCATGAACAACAGACGGTTCACACAGGAAGAAGATTGATTATTGTTGAGAAACAGAACCGGTCAAACCCAGAGCTCTGTCTTGCGTTAAAGTTCTTCCTCCCCTGATCCGACACTTCAGTCATGACTGCAGAGTTTTTAAATCATTCATTTCACCTTCGATCACTGAGTTACCGTCACATTTTAATTCATAACGTCTGTTTATCAGGAGGGACTGAGAGTGTTTCCTGAACATCCTGCTTCAGTTTTTACCTTATTCACTTCACAGTTTTTATCTTTGTTATTTTGGTTTAATCTTCATGTTATTGTTCATGCTGTTGTTGTTATTTTTGTGCAGCTGTTCTGGGTTGCCTAAAGAACTGTTCGCTGTGTTCTGTCTTTGTTCTGCTCTGTGAAGGCTCTCTGCATGAAACGTGACAGACAGATAGATAAATAAAATGAATAAACACACATAAAGCTGAGTGACTCTTTAAATACTTTCATTTTATTCCAGTTTGAGAAACAGTGGACCACGCATTCATCTTCATTCCCAGTCCAGGAAATCTTCTATATTGCATATTTATTTTGCTTATATCTTTTAGAGTTGCCGTATTTTTCTTGGATCTCTTTGAACTATTTTTATATTTCTCACAGGACGTATGATGATGGAAACTTCTGTATGTCCTGTACGCATGCTGACTTCAATACCATCCTTCAGTTTATCTCAAATATTAAAATAAAATCAGAAATTTAAACAGACTCACTGATCAGGAGATTATGAATAACTGTAATCTGCAGAAGTAACGAGTAAATTCAAAAGCTGTTAAACAGATGTAGTGGAGTATAAAGTTCAGTATTTACCTCTGAGATGTTTTATACAACATGTAAATACTACAAATCTACTTCATGACGTGTAATACTCATTAAAACACTGAGTACAACAGTACAGACAGCTCAGAGAGACACGTGCAGAGCAGCATATTAATCCAACCTGGGGTCTGCTTTTACTGATTTTAAAACGTAAAATAATAACATTTTTCTCTGGTGCTGCTAGTTTGCTTCAGCGCCTAGCCACACAGGCCAAAAGTTACGCTGTGTCTGTTTTGTGTTAAATTAGATTAGCATCACAATGCTAACGATTCAGCAGTGATAGATGTGAAGAGATACAAAAACAGGTGACAGGTGATCAGGTGAGCAGGTGAGCAAGGAACACGTCGACCAAAAACAACAACAATTAGCCACCAGCTGTCATCGGATATTAGCTAATGATAGCGTTAATGAATGAATAGCTCGTCGTTACCCGGGCAGCGAAGTGCAGCGGGTAGACTTCCGTCCGTAGCCATGTCCTTCGCGTTTACATTCACCGAGTCGACGAGCCTCTTCACCGCGACATCTCCGTTACGACAGGCCTCGAACAGCTCCTGAACGCCCCCGATGCCGCTGCTGCCGTCGTGGTGGGGCTGGTAGCCCGAGCTGGGCTGGAGACGCTGCTGCTACCCCGCCGAGGTTGTCGTGGTGAAGCTGGCACTGCTCGCCAGGACCGGGGAGCGGTAGGTCCGGGGAGGCCAGGAGCCGATGTCGATCCCCGCTGCATTCTCTCGCCTCCGATATCCGCTGACAGCCGAGGTCGCAGAGCCATCGGCGGGGAGGCCGAGGAGCGGCCGACAGGGAGCCGCGTTCCTCGGCGGAGACTGTAAAGTGTTCTGCTGCTGTTGCTGCTGAGGAGCGACGAGACCGCCATTACAGCAGCAGCAGCTCCGAGCGACAATAAAAGAGCGTCTCCTTTCCGGTGAGTGGCCTGTTTCTGGTCAGCTGTTTACCTCAACGGAGCCAAACAGACCTGACTCACCCCGAGATAGCCTCTAGTTTCCTTTAGAGCTCATCCAGCTCCTTAGAGCCTCTACTCTCCTTAGAGCTCCTCAAGTCCCCTTTAGAGCTCCTCTAGTCTCCTTTGTGAGCTCCTATAGTAGTCCCCTCAGAGCTCCCCTACTCTCCTTTGTCCCTACTCCTTTAGAGCTCCTATAGTCCCCTTTAGAGCTCCTCTACTCTCCTTGAGCTCCTCCAGCGTCTCCTTTAGAGCTCCTCTACTCTCCTTTGAGCCCTCTTACCTCCTTTAGAGCCCTATAGCTCCCTTTGTGAGTCTCCTCCAGCTCCTCTTTTAGAGCTCCTTCTACTCTCCTTTAGAGTCTATAGTCCCTTTAGAGCTCCCTCTACTCTCCCTTTAGAGCTCCTCCAGTCTCCTTTAGAGCCTCTCTACTTCCTTTAGAGCCCTATAGTCCCCTTTAGGCTCCTCTACTCTCCTTTAGAGCCCTAGGTCCCTTTAGAGCCCTCATTCTCCTTTAGAGCTCCTCTAGTTTCCTTTAGAGCTCCTACTCTCCCTTTAGAGCCTCCCACTCTCCTTTAGAGCCCCCTATGTCCCTTTAGAGCTCCTCTCTAGTCTCCCTTTAGAGCCCTATAGTCCCCTTTAGAGTCTTCACTTCCCTTTAGAGCTCCTCTAGTTTCCTTTAGAGCTCCTCTACTCCTTTAGAGCTCCTATAGTCCCCTTTGTTCCTCTACTCTCCTTTAGGAGCTCCTATAGTCCCCTTAGAGCTCCTCTACTCTCCTTTAGAGATTTCCCTTCTACTCCTTTAGAGCTCCTAGGTCCCCTTTATCTCCTCTACTCTCCTTCTTTTAGGAGCTCCTATAGTCCCCTTAGAGCTCTTCTATTTCTCCTTCCTTTAGAGCTCCTCCAGCCTCCTTTGTGAGCTCCTCTACTCTCCCTTTTTTAGAGCTCCTATGTCCCCTTTAGCTCCTTCCATACTCTCCTTTTAGAGCTCCTATAGTCCCTTTAGAGCTCCTCTACTCTCCTTAGAGCTCCTCCAGTCTCCTCTTTTGTATTCTACTCTCCTTTGAGCTCCTCCAGTCTCCTTTAGAGCTCCTCTACTCTCCTTAGAGCTCTCTACTTCTTAAGAGCTCCAGTCTCCTTAGAGCTCCTCCAGTCTCTTATAGTATAGTACATTTAGTCTGTTGTACATAGATATGTATATATATATATACATATATATTAGAATATATTTATGCATTCAATATTACTGTGCTAATTTGTCCAAACGCTAAACAGAAAATGAATGAATATTAGTACTATTACATACAAATCTATTGCTTACTTCACATTAGGTTTATTAGTAACGAGGTATACACCTGTGTGTTAATGAGGCACGCACTGTGTTAGCGAGGTACACACCTGTTGTGCAATGCAGGCACACACCTGTGTTAATGAGGTAATACACCTGTGTTAAAGTGAGGTACACACCTGTGTTAGCGGTATAACAGCTCCATAACTCAGAATATTCATTAAAAAAGCTGAAATTGTAAATTCAGAAGTATTAGTTTTTTAAAGATCATTTGAATTTGTTTACATGTTTTATATTCTGGTGGGCGACATCATATGGATAATATTTTTAGGATGAGTCAGGTGTGCTGTCATGCAGATCTCGATGATCTGCTGCACCTCTTGTGTGCTGTCCAGCAGGTGGCGTCTAACATGAAGCTCAGTGTCAGTTTGACTTGTTGTTGTTTGAAGATGAGTAACTGTCTAGAACACACAGAAAGTCAGTGAAGGAAAACTCCAACAGCTCTGTTTGTTTATTTCAAATCATCTTTGTAAGAGAAGACTCAGAGTAGAGTGAGAGGAAACATCTGAATCCCAACATCACACACACACATGCCACACAGATGTGTGGCCAGATCAGACTTCTTCCTCTTTATTTTTTAACTTTCAGTTTTGTCGGTGGTGCATCAGGAAATCTGTGAAGGTGAGAGTGAACTCGAGTAAAACTAGAGAAAGAAAAATAACAAAGTGATTCAGTTCAGATGAATATCTGGATGTTGTTGATGATCAATATAATTTATGATACAGATTTATTTGATGAACTAATGAATGAAGATGAATATCAGTTAAATCATCGATCATCCCGCCACACGGTGGCTGCTCAGATCAGATCAAACAGTTTGTTATCACAGCAACTTCACTAACTGGATCTGGAAACAGTGTGAACAGTGAAGCTTTACTGTGTCAACACTTTACTGTTAGAACATGTGAGTCTACACAGATTACACCTTTCTAACAGTCTGGTGCCAAAATACTGACAGTTTACTTGGTTTGTGTCCAAACAGCTCTGATCATATGGCACAAGCACATTTTATACGTTATTTCCACTCAGTTAATAGGAACTTTCCTGTGAGCAAAAAGACTTTCGATCAAGACTCCATTGTTAATTTCATGTAAATCATACTGTGTTTGTTCATTTTCAGTACTGAGTTTGTGGTTTTACAGTTACAGGTTCTTTAACATTTGATGGCAATTGCAATATATATATATATATATATATATATATATATATATATATATATATATATATATATATATATATATAGTTCCTCTGGTGATGGTTCTTGTGACTCCAGGATTCAGGAACTGTTGTGATGACATCCCCTGCTGACCTGTCATCCTGGCTCCCCTGTAGCATCGTTGTTGTATCTCTAGCTGTGACTGGTTACGGATGTTGGATTGCAGCAACTCTATATTCTCTGCCCTTGTGCATCGTGTGTTCAACCAGTAGGCCTGTACGCCTGAGCAGGCATGACTCCCCATCAGTTTTGTGTTCACTCTATTCCTGATGTATCATGAGGAGTCTTGCCTAAGAACTCTTACTGGATGTTCGGGTTCCTGATTCTAGAACCCCATCTCCCACATCGTAGTCAGTGCTATCCAGCTGATATCAATATATATCTATATATCTATGTGTGTGTGTGTTCATACATATATATATATATACTTTGTTTGTTTGCTCCAGCTGTAGCATGCACACTGCACATGTCAGTGATCTGGGTTGACAGATGTCAAACAGCCACAGATGGATTTGCTGAGATGAAACTGAACTGATCTCTCTAAATAAAGAGTCTCACAGTGTGTTAAGACACACACATCCATTGCCATCAAATGTTAAAGACTAACAACCTTATCATGTACATCCTTTGCATTGGTTCATTTATCACCATTGTAAAATATATAAAAGTCAATGTTCTTCTTAGTGAAGCTCAGTACACAGAAATGAACAAAGTGGATCCTAAATTTGTTTGGTGCAGAATAATTGAGAACATTTATCACCTTCACTGAAACAATCCCAGTATCAATCGGCTTGGTGGCTTAGATAAGGCATTTATGTACATGGTGCTTGAATCACGTGTTCCACTGTCTCATATGGCTGCAATGTTGAGGTGTTCACCTTTTTCCATGTTTAGTTGACAGAACAAGTTCAAACAATCCCACTCAGCCACACCTGCTCTCAGGTTTATTTAAGTAAAAAGAAAATGAAAACTGTCAGGTGATCTAAACTGCAGGATGAGCTTGACTCACACACACAAGCCCAGGGAGCTCAGAACAGCTGCAGGGAAATGAGGAACTGAGGAAGCCACTGAAATGTTATGTGAAAGCCAATATCTCAGAAGTTTTGTGAGAAGTCTATCTGTAAATTAACAACCAAAACAATGTGCTTTATTTATTCATTTATTTTTTCAAGCGATGGCTATGTGGGAGGTTTACTAATGTCACACGAGGCAGCATCACATGTGATATGACAAATTAACTAACAGACAATTGAACATTGACATTGTTGATGTTCTTCATTAGGTTCTGTGTCCAGCAAGTTGGTCTCCAGTCAGTCTCCAGCAGAGGGACATCATGTGGGGCGTAGAGCTCAATGGTAAGACGTTATTAGACTGGCAACTCACTGTCCATATAATACACACATCATAAAGTAATGAATTAGTTGGGTACACACTCATTTTATTTCATTTTTATTTGTGAGCCTGTATGTCTCTCTCTCTCTGAGTTCAGACAAACAAAGATAACTTTTCCCTGAAGGCAGCAAGTTTCTCTTCTTCCTCCCTTTTTTAAATTGAGTACTTACATCACAGGTCTGGAGGCGTGGCCTATAGATTACATGTGTGAGAAAGAATGACTAAATATCTATGTATTTTTTCTCATTTTTCTGTCTCTTACAGTACATGGAAATGTCCAAACACAGAAAGCTTTTTGAATTGCTACACCTTCCAGTGTTAAAGTGAAATACAGTGAGAAATGTTGGTCGTCTATATTAACATCTAGAATCTCAGTGTTTTGTAGATGGTAAGGTAAACTCACATTTTATATTACTTTTATTTATTTTTGTGAGCTCACTGGTGGTGTGGCATGCAGGCTGACACACTACAGCACTTCTGAGGTGTTGCGGAGCTTTGATAGGCTCTCAGTCACGTATTTGGGTCTGATGTCCATCTACTTTGACAACAGACAATCTATGGGGTTCAGGAGTTTGCTAGCCAATCACACAGCAATACCATGGTCATCAAACTGTTTCTTTTCTTTCCACTCAACTTTCTAAGTGACATGCTGCTTATTACAGCACTGTGAACAGCCAGCTTTAGCAATAACCTGTGTGGCTTACTTTGGCAATATAGAGCTACTATCATTTAATAAACCGACTGTTCCCTCTACAGGGAAGTTTTATCTCTGCCACTTCTCCAAACTTGTTTAATTTTTTGCAACAAAGGGTTAAAGTTTAACCAGGGCATCTTTCCTAGGTCTTGACTGAGTTTAATTCCAAGACACTTCATGCCTTTATATACCCCACTTTTTCCACCATATACTGGTGGCATGTGAAAGTCATGTATAGCCTGGATTTATTCCCCAATGAATTATGTAGCCTGACAGCTAGAGTAAAACTGAATACATCCATCAACTGTGGTAAACATGCATCAAAGTTCATTACTACAGCTAAGATATCATCAGCATACAGAAATAATTTATGTTCCTGGCCACCACCCTCCTATTATTCCTGATACTAAACAGCAGAGGGCTCAAAGAGCAGCGCTAGACAGGCCAAAATGGTGATATAACTGGTAATTACTGCTGCTTTTGGTTCTTTATATGGAATCTTAACCACTGGAGCTAAACCAAAACTGAGACAAAGTGGAGAGAAAGTTCCACCTCATCAAAGGCCTTTTGGCATCTAGGTAATGTACGATGTAAATAGCCTATTATTATTATTATATTTACATTTTGATATTTTACATTTTTAATAAGTAAGATGCCAGTGAGCCAGAGAACGGAGTAAGAAGTAAACAGTCGTTATTGAAATTGTATTTTTATTTTGCTTTTATTTAATATTTTTTTGGACTGAGGTCAGAGTTCAGGACGCCACGTCAGCGAGGGGGTGTTTTTTTGTGCTGTTTTTGTGTGTGTGTGTTTTTTTTTTTTTTTTTGTGCTGTTTTTTGTGTGTGTGTGTGCTTTGTGCTGTTTTTTGTGTGTGTGTAAGTGGTGCTGTTTTTTGTGTGTGTGTGTTTTTTTTGTGCTGTTTTTGTGTGTGTGTGTTTTTTTTTTTGTGCTGTTTTTTTTTTTTGTGCTGTTTTTTGTGTGTGTGTTTTTTTTTTGTGCTGCTTTTGTGTGTGTGTGTGTGTTTTTTTTTTTTTTGTGCTGCTTTTGTGTGTGTGTGTGTGTTTTTTTTTTGTGCTGCTTGTGTGTGTGTGTGTGTGTTTTTTTTTTTGTGCTGTTTTGTGTGTGTGTGTGTTTTTTTTTTTTGTGCTGTTTTTTTTTTTTTTGTGCTGTTTTTTGTGTGTGTTTCGGGTCTATGCATGCCTGCTGTAAAAAAAAAAAAACTTAACGAACCGACAAACAAAGCTGCCAACCTGTGAGATCGAGTCATGTCTACTTGAGGGGTAAATATCCTGTGTTCCTGTGGCCCGGTCGGAGTGGTTTTTTTTTTCGGCGCGAAGCAAGACGAGCTGACATGGACATTGTAAGAGCTAACGCTAGCTGCTAATCAAGCCTGGAGACATCTAAAACTACATGTGGTGAAGGTTAACGTCTTCTATCATGTCGGAACTGCAACAGATGTCGCCTGAGTGGGAACGTGTTGTGGCAGAGATAGAAGAAAAGTTACTGACACCAGCACCGATCCTCCCCAGAATGATGCAGCACCTCCTGGGCCTTACAGTGGACGTGAGAAAGAGAAAGACTTACCTCGCAAGTTGAGAAGGTTTATTCTTCAGTATATAGAAGGAGAAGATATTATCACAAGGAGGGATGCAGGAATGTCTGTTTTGCTGGCATTAAATGACAAGATTGGATGAATTAAAAGAGAAACGTGCGAGGATAGCAATGAGCCTGAAGAGCATCACCCCGTGGACAAAAATGGACCAGCATCTGATAATACAGAGGGACAAAGAGAAAGTGGTCCAACACAGAATGCAACAGCTGCTGTAGCTAGACAAAATGTGTCTTTTGTCCATCCGCTGTACAGGAGAGAGTTAAAAATAACTGGACAAACTGGAGAACCAAATCAAAAGGACAAACTAACGTGCTCAGGTTTGTAGAGACAGATTCAAAGGGCACTAAAGAAGGGATATGAGGAGGGAGAAGTTGTCGAGGCTGTTATTCAAGCAATAGCTCCAGCTACAAAACTGAAGAGTTATTTAGAAAGTAGAGTAGATTTGACACTGCAAGCCCTCAGGCAAATTATGACCCATTACATTGAAAAAATGCCACAGAGCTGCATGTATCACCCCCTTACACGGTGCAGTTCAGGAGCCCAGAAGACGCCCCACAGTTTTTGATGAAACATGGACCTGAGACAAATAAATTGTCAGAGATAGAGTCGAGTCTGGTTTAGTACAGTGCAGAACTTGTTCAAAATCAGTTCCTCCAAACAGTAATGACTGGTCTTCATGATGACACTATTCGAACAGACATAAAGCCATACTTACAAAACCCCAGAGTTAAAGATGAAGTCCTTCTGGAAGAAAAATGTCACGATAGCAGCATACAGTCTGGAAATGGAAAGAAAGAACAAGCTGTCAACCACATCAAAAGCAAAAATGATCAGAGTGGTGGCGATTGGTGAGGAAAATGTACAAACTGAACATGTGCCAGCACCAAACAAGAATAAAAGTGGTGAAACAAACAAACGTGATACGCTCATGGAAAAGGTTGACTGGCGCAACAAGGCCATATGTGAAGCATATTCAGAACCTCACCACACGCATCGCGTTCAACAAGCCCCGCAGCCTCCAAGTGTTCAACAAAAAGGAGGCAGTGAAGAGCCAAGTCGAAAATACAGAGCACAGCCTAGGTTTGTTAATAGCAGACAGTGCTGGAAATGCCAACAGTCCAACCCTAATGGAAAGTGTGATCACTGTTACAAGTGTGGCAGTGCAGAAACACTCGCGTGGGCTGTCAATGAGAGATGTTACAGCCAGCACAAGCAAATTGGAAAGTCCTACATTGTCTGCTGAAAACACAGAAAGAGCAGAACTTTTCAGTCTTAAGAGCACTCCTCACTGGTAAACAGCGGCAGACAGCGGCTGCTGGTTGGAAAGAAATGTCTAGTTCGAGCTTCATAGAGGAGCTGACAATTACCGCACTGTGGGACACTGGTTCACAGGTATCAATGGTGGGAAACAACTGGAGAACAGAGTACCTTCCAGAGGTTGAAGTAAGACCAGTGACTGAGCTGCTTGAAGACGGCTCGTTAGAGCTTTCAGCTGCAAATGGAACTGATATTCCATATAAGGGATAGATGGAAATTGAAGTCACCTTAGCCAAAGATGCTGTAGCTGGAATGAATGACAAACCCGTCCTGGTACCCATTCTTGTGGCCAACAGTGACATGGAACGCCCGATCATCGGTTTTAATGTGATCAAGGAACTGACCCTGACTAGTGACACAAGTGAAAACTGTTTTTCATCGGGTTGTATGGTTAAGAGACTGAGCAATAGCCCTGGAGGTAGCTGCCAGAACTGCAAGGCTGTTTTATCTGTTTTAAAAAAACAACAGTCTGAAAACCAGCCCCACTAGCCAGAAGAAGGTGACAAACCATTCCATCCTAAGGAAACAAAATGATGGTTGTGAAGGTGCGTGGTCGTACAACAAGAGTGTGGTGAGTGCATCACATGTGGTGTTTGAGGCCAAACCTGAGGCACCATGGCCATCTGGCCTACGCAACAGAGTGTTAATTACCAGAGCTTCCCACGGGAGATAATGGTAGAATCAGCGACTGTGGAAAATATGACTGATAATGATATTGTGTTCACAGTCGCACCACACTTGGGGGAAGGTACAAAGTTGCTGCTATCTAAACTATTGCAGACAAAGTCGGGTTGAGAACAGGTACCAAAGCTTCAGACAGCAGTGCTACTCCGCTCTGTGCAGCAGTTGAGATGGAGAATCACGAGAGTCCTGGATCCGCCTGTGGACCTGAGCCATCTGTCAGAAGACCAGCAACAGCAGCAGGTAAAACAAATGCTCTGGGAAGAATGTGGTGTTTTTGCAAAGGATGACTGGGATACAGGGTGCATTAAAGATTTGGAGATGGAGATACAGCTAAAAGACAACCAGCCTGTCCAAAGAACATACAATGCGATCCCTAAACATCTCTACCAGGAAGTAAAAACACACATACAGGACTTACCCACCGACGCTGGATCCAGGAAGTCCCAGCCCCCAAGGCCCTCACACCTGTAGGTCTGGCCAGGAAGAAGGATGGGAGTCTGCGGCTGTGTATAGACTACAGGCTACTAATGGGAAACACTGCCCGACCGCCCATCCCATTCTGAGGATCTGTTCAAGAGCTTCTGGACAACCTGGGAGGCAACTCCTGGTTCACGGTGTTGACTAGGAAAAGTTTCACACCAAGGCTTTCCATGAGTGAGAAAAAGGTATATCCGCACTGCGCTCAGCACCATGGGGACTTTATGAATGGGTCAGATCCCATTTAGGCTGACCAACGTCCCTGCCTGCTTTCTCAGTGCTGGCATGGAGGGATGCCTGAGAGACCTCAGGGATGAGGTATGTGTCCCATATTTGGATGATGTATTGGTTTTTAGCTCCAGCTTCAGTCAACACATTGAAAATGTGAGACAGGTGCTCAGACAACAGCAAGAGAGTGTGGCAAGGCAAAACTGAGACCAAAAAATTTGACTTTTTCAAAAGTGAGTGTCTGTTATGTAGGCCGAGTTATCTCTGCAGAGGGATACAAGATGAACCCTAAGAAGCAGAGGCAGTCTGACTGAAGCACAAACACCAACTACTGTGAGAGAGGTGAGAAAACTAATGGGATTCCTTAGTTATTACCGATCATACATACCAGACTTTTCAAGAACAGCCAAGCCCTTTTATAGAACTGTTAGCAAAGCCCAAGTCTGAGGAAGCAGTAAAAAAAGGAGCTGGGCTGGCAATCTACTCAGTTGCCACCTTCCCATCCAGTACAGTGGACAGCACTCCACAAAGAGATACTGAACAGAATTGTGGATCAGCTGACAAATCCACCAGTCATGGTGACACTCTGATCTTAGGAGAAACCCTTTGTAAGTCATGATACTGAAGATGGTCTAGGTGCAGTTTTGTACCAGCGTCAAGAGGGTGTTCTCAGAGTGATAGCCTATGGATCATAGGTCTTACAGAAAGCGCAGATACCATGTTGCATTCTGGCAAATTAGAATTCTTGATGCTGAAATGGGCCATAACAGAGCGGTTTCGAGACTATCTGTTCCATGCACCTCACTTTACAGTTTACAGGACAACTCTGACCTACGTCACATGTCAGCAAACTGAATGCAGCTGACACCGGGCTGGGTGCAGAGTTAGCGGATTATAGTTTTACATTGAAATACAGACCTGGAACAGCAAATAAGGATGCAGACTTCCTGTCACGCAGACCAAAATCCATTGAGGATGTCGTCCAAGAATGCACAAAGGAATGCCAACAGGAAACCATCAAATGCATCAGTAAAGCCCTGGACATGGACAAGACAGGAGAAGTTACTGATCTCTGCTGTCACCTGCAATGAAGATGCGCTGCCAGTAGGGTGGAAGATCTTTGAGCCACTCAGCTCTCTGCAGCAGATGACATGAGAACAGCTCAAAATGCAGACTCAGTCATGCTGGCAGAGTAGTGACTTTGGAAAACACGTCCACCTGAAACATAAAGACAAACTGGCAGAGAACGTAAGGCGTCCGGACAACTGCTCAGGGATAGATGGTGATGGCATCCTCCCAAGAAAAGTGTGTACAGAAAGCAGCTGGTTGTCCCAGTGTCTCCTGAAACCAGTTGTATGGCTAAACATCTACATGAAGAAATGGGACTAATTTAGGTGCAGATACAGAAATGGTGGCTCAGCAAGAGAACGCTTTGGCTTAAGATGAGACAGAGATGGAACACTATGTTACCAAAGGTGTCGCTGCATTAAGAGAAAGAAACGAAAGAGAGTAACCAGAATAGCTATACAGAGTATAGGAGACTTCTGCAACTGTTTGAGATGATCTCTATTGATTACTTACATCTGGACAAGTGTAAGGGAGGTGAGGAATACATACTTGTAGTTGTGGATCATTTTACTAAATATGCACAGGCATATGCGACGAGAGATAAGTCTGGGAAGACAGCAGCCAGAAAGCTGTTTGATGACTTTATCATGCGTTTGGTTTTCCATCCAAGATACACCACGACCAGGGAAAAGAGTTTGAACACTCTCTTCCACAAGCTCCAAGACTACTGTGGCCATTACCCCAGACTTCTCCATATCATCCTCAAGCAAATCCTGCAGAGCATTTCAATAGCATTTCCAGTGTCTGCTTGGAATGCTGCAGACACTGGAGGAGTCTCAGAAGTCCAGATGGAGGGAGCACCTTAACAAAGTGGTCCCATGCCTTCATAACTCAACTCTGCATGAAGCAACAGGATTTTCTCCATTTTTCCTTCTCTTTGGTCATGAACCAACACTACCAGTGGACCTGATGTTCCCCGGGAGAGGAGAGAAACCAGTCACAGACTGGCTATGCAGAGAAGTGGAGAGAAGTCATGCAAGAAGCCTATTCCATTGCAAGGCAGAACATGAAGAAAAGTGCTAGAAGAGGGCAGAAAAATTACAATCAGCGAAAGACATGCAGTCTAACATTGAGTCAGGTGATCACGTCCTCAGAAAACCTGACTGCAGAGGTGGCAAATTGGAAAATTGTGCAGCTACTGGGAAGACATGATTGCACGCAAGGGAAGCGAAAGGCCCGTGGTTGAGCCACTGCAAGGAACTGGGAGAAGACGTGCGTTACACCGAAACCTACTCCTGCCGTGCCCCTACCTGGTTGAAGAGCCAGAGGCGGTGAATCCAACCTGAGAGGAAAATAGTGGAAACAAAACAAAACAGAAACAAGAAGAGACATACAGCCAAGCACGACACTTACCCCGCTGATACAGACAGTTCGAGTGAAGAAGGAGGATCACCTGTGGACAGCAGTGAGACATGCAGATCTGCCTCTCAGAGCAGAAGGAAAAGAGTTCTGCCCCAATGAGTGAAATGTAACACCCAGACAGACCTGAGGTGGCATTGATGCCTGAGGGAGCACTCTCTGAAGAGGAACATGTGGAGGAAGAGGGCGACGCTCCAGCTGTGGAACCTGAGGATGAGCAGAGCAATGCTGCAACAGGGAGACAAGGCCCCAAGAGAGTTCGACCAACTAGGCCAGCCAACCTTTCAACAGCTGAAAACCTGTCCTGTCTTTGTGAGAGAGCCCTCTTGAGACTAGCGCCATGACCCGCCGAATTACAGATCGCCATCCTGGCATCCTTGTCATGCAGAATAGAGATTCACACACATACAGGAGGCAATTTATCAAGTTAATTTCTACTTTGTTAAGATCCTAAAAAAAGTGTTGTGTGTCATACATACCTACTTTCTTTTACCTGTTCACCAAGTACATTAGTAGAGAGATTAAGAAAATGTTTGGCAACATTTATTTAGTGTGGGAGGGTAAGTTGAGACCAGACAAATAGCCTATTATTATATTTACATTTTGATATTTTATATTTATTAAGTAAGATGCCAGTGAGGCAGAGAACTTGTATTTTTATTTTGCTTTTATTTAATATTTTTTTGGACTGAGGTCAGAGTTCATGTGACGTCACCAGCCAGCGCCGAGAGGGGTTATGTTTTTTTTTGTGCTGTTTTTTTTTGTGTGTTTCGGGTCTGTACATGCCTGCTGTAAAAAAAAAACGAACGTAGAACCGACAACAGTGCTGCCAACCGTGAGACGGAGGTCAAGGTTCGCTTGAGAGTGCAACACAACAGCACCTATTGGCACAGACTGGGCGTCACATTAGATGTATTAATTTCATGCTGTCTGATGAGGATCTGTCTGGGATGGCATATTGCAGAATTTGTTAAATATCGAATGCACTTTTATCAATATTTTAAAACCAGATTGATGCTAATAGGTAAAAAATTACAGTTTGGCCAAGGAGAATCAGAATAATACCTGCTTTCTTAAATACAAACGTATAGCTGCTCTGTATCTCAAGGCAAAGAAGTCCCTATAACAATCCAAGATTTAATACTGCCCCTACAGTGACCTCAAAATATATGCTTGACCATGTATAATGTGGAGTACACTGAAATAGAAAATTCCTTCACACCTGACTGGTTGTTAAAACAGTTTTATTCTGTCCAACATGGATGAAGTCTACACTGACTGTGTTTTCTCTTTTCAGTGTCTGAGCTGAGGGTTGTTCTTCTGGGGAACAGCTGGTCTCAGAGGAGTTCAGTGGGGAACTTCATACTGGGACAGACTGTGTTCAACACTAAGGAGGAACCAGACCGCTGTCTGAGAATCAGTGGACCATTGGAGAAGAAAAAAGTAGTTCTCATCAACACCCCAGATCTGCTGCATCCAGACATCTCTGAAGACAAAGTGACAGAACATGAAACCTGTGAGAGACTCTCTGATCCTGGACCTCATGTGTTCCTGCTGGTTCTACAGCCTGAAGACTTCACTGAGGAACACAAACTGAAGCTCTGCAGAGTCCTTCAACTCTTCAGTGATCAATCATTTGATCATTCACTGATTCTGATATCAACACCCAGAGAGGAGAGTCCAGGATCATGGAAAAATACATGGAACACCGTCCATTAAGAGACATGATCAGAAAATGTAGATACAGACATTTGAATCAGAGGAACATTGAACATTCAGAGCTGTTAACACGTTTGGGTCAAGTTGTAAAGGAGAACAATGGAGAGCACGCTACAAAGGATGTAAGGTTTGAGGACGCACCATCACTTTACCAGGAGACCATCAAAGATCTAAAACAACAGGAAACACAGACTTCTGGCATGGCTGCTGTTAGAGCTGCTGGTAAGTGTGCAGAAACAGTCTGTAGACTTTGTTCACATCAATCTTCTTTCAGTAAATTAAAACATAAAGTGGAAAATTAATGATGTCATCTCTTTACAGGAATCACTGGACATGTCTCACTCTCAGACAAAAACCCCGTGACTGACAGTAAGTACATATATATATATATATATATATATATATATATATATATATATATATAAAACCTAATTCTGGTAAACTTATATAAATATAACTTGATATTATTTAATGTTTTTCTCTGTTGTATCACAGCATCTGATTCAGGATTGTATGCTGCTGGGAAAATGACAGACAGACAAAACTTGATGACTTCATCATCAAGGAACAGACTTTCTCATCATGTTCCCTTTAAAACTTCTAACCAAAACAACGTGGTCACCAATAGAGAGTAGGAAAACCAACTGTAGTGAAAACTCCAAACATCTTCAGTCTGACTGTGGGAAGCAGTGAGAGAAGAGATAGAAGAGGTCCAGACTCTTGTCCTGACCAAATGTTCTTTCTGCTGTTAGTGAAATTCCTTCACTACTGAGAAGAACAGACAAAACACTGAAGTTCATCCTGAGTTTGTTTGGTCAAGATAAAGCTTTAAAACACTCGATGGTCATCACGACACACGAGGAGAACAAAACAAGTTTGACTGTGAATCAGCTCCTTAAAGACTGTGGAGGAAGACACTACAGCATGTCTGAAGATGCATCACGGACTACACGCAGAAGATTGAGAACATTGTGTGAGACAACGGGAACCTTCCTCACCACTGAAGACACCACAAGACCAAAGTCTGAACAATAACACATGAAAGCAGCTTTAAACCTGGTTCTGTGTGGGAGGAGGAGCAGAGAAGACTTCAGCAGCCAAAGGCCATTTTAGGTCAGACAGAGCCTTCAGCCTCCAACTCATCATAGGAGTGTTAAACATCAGGAGGTGTGTGGACGTTGGTTCTCTGGTGGAGCTGCCTGTCGTGAAGTGGAAAACTCAGGTGGGAGGCAGTGATGAAGGAATCACTTTGTGTGGATGTCCCTCTGTGATTCTGAGGTGGGTCCATGCCTTCATCTTATCCTACCTGTGGGTCCCTCACTGATGAAGACAAGGGAGAGTTAAAGACCATCCATGAACACATTCAGCTTCCTCGAGTCGATGACTTCACCATGATTCTGTTCATCAGGAGTCAGATCTCTACAGCTCTGTTGTTAACTTTGTACAAGAAAACAAGGACATCCAGGAGCTCCGTCAGAGCTGTGGAGGAAGATCTGTTGTTCTGAACATCAAGGACAAGCAGCAGATCCTGTGAGCTGTTGGACATGGTGGAAAAACAGTCAAACTAAGAATGAACCATCCTGCTACACAACTGAAACATTTACACATGCACAGATGGAGAAAGTCATACAACAAGAGAAATATATCAACATGCAACAAGCTGAACTGAGAGGGCTGATGAAGAAAAGAAAAAGAAAAAGAAAAAGATCTCTTGTAAGTACTTTTGAATTCATCTTTTTTGGCCGTGACATTACAGCGTCTTGAGTCTTGGACTCGCAGCAGCTGTGAATATTTGCATCCTGGTCTTATTATTTCACAGGTGATGATGAACAGAGATCAGAGTGTCTCAGGATTGTGCTAGTTCGAAGACTGGCAGTGGAAAGAGCCTTCAGGAAACACCATTCGAAGAAAAGAGTTTAGCCAACCAAGCCGCCAAACATCAGTCACCAAACGTTGTCAGAAAGCACAGAGGAAGTGGATTTCATCGCCCAGTCGCGTTGTGGTCGACACTGGTCTGTCAGCGCAACTTTTTGTCTCACGAAGAGGTCAACATAGATGGTAAATGCATCAGTCTTCTGGCCTAGGACCACATGTCTTCCTGTTGGTGATACAGATCGGCAGATTTACAGAAGAGGAGAAGGAAACACTGAAACTCATCAAGAAGAGCTTTGGGACGAATTTGAAAAAGCTCACCATCGCTTCATCTGAGGAGATGCACTGGAACGTGATGAGATATCCATTGAACAATACATTGAAGAAGAATGTGATAACTCCTTTAAAAAGCTGATCTCTGACTGTGGAGGAAGATACCATGTGTTTAATAACTGTGAGAAACAAAACTACACCAACAAGTCAGTGAGCTGATAACAAAGATTGACACCATGGTGAAGGACAATGGAGGCAATGCTAGTAATCAGAGATGCTGCTAGAGGCGAAGCAGCACAGAAAGAAATGGAGAAGATCCTGAAAGAGAAGGAAGAAGAGATGAAGAGAGAGAGAGAGGAACTGCAAAGAAAACACAGAGGAAGAAATGGAGGAAATGAAAAGAAGAGTGGAAGAACAGAGAGAAGAAACTGAAAAAGAGAGAAAACTGAGAGAAAAACAACTTAAAGAAATGATGGAAAACATCAAGAAAGAACGTGAGGAGAGAAAGAAAGAACAGAAAAAGAGAGAAGAAGAAGACAGGAAGAGAAAACAACAGGAAGAAATTCAACGACAGAAGTGGAAACAGAAAGTTGAAGCTTTGGAAGAAAAAATAAGATCAGAGTCAGAATCTGTAAAGAAACGATTGACAGAAAAACTGGAGGAGAACAGAGAGAAGAGATGAGAAAAGAACGAGAGAACTGGGAGAGAAAACAAAAAGAATGGTGGGATGAACGAAAACAAGAAGATGAAAAGAGACGACAGGAAGAACAAAGACTTAGAAAGCTTGAAGAAGAATACAGACAGGAAAGAGAAAACTATGAAAAGAAAAGACAAGAAGAGGACAGAATCAGAAGAGAAGAAGAGGAGAAGAAGCAGAAAGAGTTTAATATGGAACTGGAGAACATAGAGAGGAAATATAAAGAGGAGGCCAGAAATAAAGCTGAAGAGTTCAATGAATTTAGAGAGAGGAAGGAGAAGGACTTTTGCAGCTTTGATAGAAAACCACATGAAGGCAGGAGGACCTGAACAACAACAAGAGAAAGACCTGCAGGAGAAGCAGGGAGGAATACGAAAGACTGAAAGGTCTCTCAACACACAAAGAAACAAACCTGAAACAAGAAATGGATCAACTACAGAACAAACATAAACTAGAAATGACTGAGCTGGTTCTGCTTCTCTTCTGACCTAAAAAGAAAGAAACAGGAAGGCACACAAAGACAATGCAGGAAGCATAGAAAAAAGAGGTAGATAAACTTAAAAAAGAGCTTTCAGCCCAAAACAAAAGAAATGAGAAGCAACAAATAGATGAATTGAAGAAGAAACAGAAAGAGGAAATGAAGGAACTTTCAAAGGAAAACAAAGACGAGCAGAAGAAGTCGTCTTTGGAACATGAACAACAAATCACTGAGCTGAAACTGAAAATTTTTAACCAACATCACAAAATCAGAAGAAAACAACTGAATGAATTACAAAACAACATGAGGAAAACTGATCGATTCAAACAGAAACTTCTGGGAAGAAAATAGCAGAATGATAGTAAGAACAACTAGATGAACTACAGAAGAGACATGAACAAGAAATAGAGAAGCTGAAACAGAAAGTTATGACCCAAGACGAAGACAGTCAGAAAGAAGAATTAGACGAAATACAGAAAAGACACATGACAAGTAAATGAAGAACGAGCTGAAAGAGAAACTTCTGATCCCAGAGGAGCAACAGTCCTGCTTTATCTCATGAGCTGTTTTAATTATTTCTTTCATTGAAGGCAGCCAACTCTGCACAGCGGGAATTCAACAGACTCAAATCATTCAGACAGTTTTAAACATCGCTGTACTGAAAGTAAAGTTAATGTTTCATCTACAGACTCATTTATGAGAAATATTTGTTGATATGTTCTAAATGTACTTGATACCGATGATGAATGATGACTTCCTTCAGCTTGCCTTTTATCTGTACATTTCTTCCTTATGATTAGCTTCTATGAACTCTTGTGTATATCATTAAAGTCATCTTATCTTATGCTCTGAAAACAGAACAATGCTTGACGAGTCCAGAACTTTAACTGGTTCATTAAAACAGATCTTTTCAAGTGTTACTTTCCATTTAGATCCGTCTTGAATAATGATCATTTATCAGTGAATGTATTCAGGCAACAGTCTTCATAGTTCTTTAGATAATTGCTTCACTTACCCGGTATAGCTTCACTGCAGGTATCTTTTCAGCATCTTGTAACAATGTAAAGCAACAATAAAGCTTCAGGTTTACTAACATGACAGTATAGTCAGTGTATTCTATACAGTATATGGTGGTGCATGGTCTTCTCCCAGTTAGAAACAAAACACTATTTAAGTAATATGTTCATGTTACGTGAGGCCAGGCAGTGGGAGTGTTTCTTTTCTTTGAGATCAGCCTCTCCCTCCTGTCCTCCCTCGTTGGTCCTTCCTCCACAGGTGGCGGTTGATTTGGTAATCAGGGAGGGGTTAAAGAGGAGGAGGGAGGCCGCAGGAGCAGGGGAAGCTTTGCTTTTCTTTCTTTCTTTCTCTTTTTTATTCGATGGTGGCAGTTTTCTTGTTTTAGTTTGAGTTGGAGACCACCGCTAGTCCAGTTTTCGCTTTGTGTTAGGTTAGGACTGTTTTTTCCTAGTTAGTGGGGAAGTGCGACGGCCCACAGCGTGGCTGGCCCTGTGTTTCTCTCTTTCTTTTGGCCGGGTCTCCAGGGTCTTTTTAATTCATTACTTTATGGGTTAAATTTTTGTCATTTTCGTCCCCAGTGGGAACATCAATAAAGAATCTTTTTTAAAACCTGAAACTGTATGGGTCTTTTATATGTTATGGTCTCATTGAGCCAACATTAAGTATTAATAAATGTTTTATGAGGCCGTAACAGTTCAGTTAGTTCACAATACCAACTTACATGAAGCGCATTGATTGCAGCCAATAATGAATTATGCAATGGTACAAAGCAAAAGGTTTAACTAACCATTTCTGTAACTGCACAGTATAGCAGTATAAAAGCTGAATAAATGAAGTGTCATGAACATTTTAAGTTTGGGGTGTCTGAATGCACGAATCAGTGTCCAGGGTTTTCTAATTAATGCATTTGTAGCAAGACATCTGATAATTGTATACTTTGAATTTCCAGCTAGCGATGCATCTTGGGAAACTTGTTAAAACTCAATGAAAAAGTATTTACTTCTTCTCTGCAGCTAGATGTCACTAGAAGGCGCCTTAGAGGCGAAATACTGGCTGAAACACTCACTGCCAATGAAGAACTGAAAGGTCAGTCACCCCTAAGACTTTACACACTAAAAGCTCAAACTGTGGAGGGGGTCTGACATGCCTAGTTAAATTACGATTTTGCTTTGTTATAAAAGTATATTTAAACATACATTTCTGCAAATGAAGACATGAGAAGCTGTAAACATCAAAAGTTGGCATTTTATTGAGAACACTCAGGAGAGCATTGATACAGTTGGAGAACAAACGAGTAGAAAAGCAGAACGTTGATGTGAAGTTTATTGCCTGAGATCGTTATGTAGTCATGGGTAGAGAAAAGATGTTCAGTGACACACTGACATAATACAATAGTTTGTTTTGACTAGAGTTTATCACCAGGAGCACTGAAAGCTGTGAGCTGAGTTAGAGGAACACGTTGGAGATGTTTGAGGTTCAGTAAGCTGCTGAAGATCTGCCAAGCTGAGTCGTTAAAACGAAACAGGTCGCTGATTCATCTTGTGTGCGGCATCTCGCATCTTTTAGTCTGTTCACACAAGATCAACCAGAGACAATTCTAGTTGGGATCTAGTTGAAAAGCAGATTAACCACGCAAGTAGAGGAGGGGAGGACGCTGTGGAGCTTTCTGAAGAATTCTGCAGGTGGATCACGACATTGATGCAACAGATTCATCATATCTCTGCTGCTGATCCATCTGCTGAAGCGTGACAGGAGGCCAGGATGAGCCGCCAATCCAGACAGAGTACTTCCTCTCTGGGGGAGCAATGATCTGGAGGTGAAGGAGAAAATAGGTTAAGATGGGAAGCAGTGATTAGGAAAAGCTTGATATATTCTGGAAATGCGTTTAAGATTTGACTTTGAGTCATGTTTGGGAACCCTGAACAAAAACCCAGTGACCAAGTTTGTCCACAAGGGGACAGTTGAACCCACAAAGACCAAATAATACCTTCATGTTAGACCTGCAGGCAGACTGTACCATTTTCTGAAATAAATAAACCATACCTTGATTTTCATGGTGGGTGGGGCCAAGGCGGTGATCTCTTTCTGCATTCGGTCAGCGATGCCGGGGTACATGGTGGTGCCGCCGGACAGCACAGTGTTGGCATACAGGTCCTTACGGATGTCGACGTCGCACTTCATGATGCTGTTGTAGGTAGTCTCATGGACGCCAGTAGACTCCATTCCTGAACACACAGAAGGAATCCAGGGGTTTAGCTCTCAGTTCAACTTTTGATTTTAGCACATTAAAGACTAAGCTGCTCTGAAGCGACAGCTATACAAACGATCTGATGGCAGCACTGAGAAATGTCCAAGGACTCAGGTGAAGGGATTGGTGCCTCAAAAGAAACTTTAAGCTACAAAACCAAGAGGAACTTTGTCACTGTTTGATCCTGCTACAATAAGTAAAAGAATTAAAGCTGGACCGTCCCAATTGTCCAAGAACTCAGGGAGGTAAAGCAGAGATAAGGTATATAATTTTCTTTAGCAATACAGTTTGTTAGAGCTCGTTACCCACCGATGAATGAAGGCTGGAAGAGGGTCTCAGCGCAGCGGAACCTCTCACTGCCGATGGTGATGACCTGTCCGCTGTAGTTCTCGTAGCTCTTCTCGAGGGAAGAGGAGGAAGATGCCGTCTGCATCTCCTGCTCAAAGTCCAGAGCCACGTAGCAGAGCTTCTCCTTAATGTCACGCACGATCTCACGTTCGGCTGGAGTTCAAAGGTTGAAAAATTTGTGTTACAAAATGGACAAAGTCAAATATTCATAAAGTAGAACAAGCTGCAGACCTATACTTGATTTTAGAAAAGACTATTGTACCGGTGGTGGTGAAGCTGTAGCCTCTCTCTGTGAGGATCTTCATCAGGTAGGTTGGTCATCAGATCTCTGCCAGCCAAGTCCAGACGGAGGATGGCGTGAGGCAGAGCATAACCCTCATAGATGGGTACAGTGTGGCTGACACCATCACCAGAGTCCATGACAATACCTGCAAGACAAAACACAGATCATCAGATCTTCACTGTCTGGGCAACATTGAACCAGTTGAGGTGCAGTTCCTCTAAACGGCTACAAGGTGCTGCTCCAAGACAACAAGATAAAAGTGTTGAAGCAGGACGTCCATCAGACACCAAGAGGTTACAGCTTAGAGAGACATGTTTGTATTAGAGTTCTCACCTGTGGTACGACCGAGGGGGCGCACATAGCGACAGGATGCCTGAGATGGCCACGTACATGGCAGGACAGTTGAAGGTCTCGAACATGATCTGGATCAAAGAGAAATACAAAAACAAATCTTTAGAAAATACTTTAACCAAGAAATTAAATATTCGTACAGAAAGGTGAAACTAATGTGCAGCTTTTTGTCTCAAACTCACTGTGTCATCTTCTCCCTGTTGGCTTTGGGGTTCAGGGGGGCCTCTGTGAGCAGGACTGGAGTGCTCCTCAGGAGCAACACGGAGCTCGTTGTAGAAGGTGTGATGCCAAATCTGCAGAGACGGGACATCGTCAATGGTCGAAGCAACTTCATACATTTACTGAAATACAACTGATGGAGCGTGTTATGGAAACAGTCCAAGTTCTTCACTACACTTTGGGAGATTCTTTCATTGCATGACAACCTAAACATTAATGCAGTTATAGATTAAACTACAAGATGACGATAAAGTTATTGAAATGAGCTAAAAGTTATGCATTTAAAGTAAAGCAAAAATTAATGTAATGTATTTCTGCAATGATGTCAATGGAAATGTTCCATTTATCGGCATTTCAATGTTATCTTAAATTGCAAAAGGAACATTCGGTCTGATGCAGTTTCTGCCCACAGTCAGTACGCTTAACATGCAGCAAAGAAACGGGAATTTCTGGGATCGTATCAGACTTAGTTCAGACTTTTCAAAGTGCTTGTAAACACCTTAATCCGATCTATTTCGGACCACATCGGACATCTCAAAATCGGATAAGAACACCTAGATAATTCGTTCATAGTCGGATATTTAACGCTATGTATACTCAGCAATCGGATCTGAAGCGGATATGCCTACATGCGCGACATTTTCCGCTGGGGCTTTCACTCTGAAGCCAAAAGATCCGCTGTCCTTTTATGCATTATTAGGACGTAAAAATTTAAAAACGAAAATAACCACCACCTTTTGTTTGAATGCCGCCAGATAGTTTGTTGTTATGATAAGTAGAGGTCAACCGCGGCTCTTTGTTGAGAGGGCTACAGCGCCACCTAGCGTAACGAGTCACATGCTCCGCCGTTTATCCGATCCCCTCTGAACGCACGTATACTCAGACAAGTGATCCGGTCTAGCGTCATCTGATACCATCAGAAATTCAAATTTCTTGCTGCATGTAAACGTACTGAGTGAAGAATTCAAAATGTTCCTCATGTTGGAGAGATTAAGACCTTTTAATCACATTAGAAATCTAAATCTAAGTTTGTACCAAAATGGGACGTCATCTCATCATCAAATATTAAAGTCTTTACCTTCTCCATGTCGTCCCAGTTGGTGACGATGCCGTGTTCGATGGGGTACTTCAGGGTCAGGATGCCTCTTGCTCTGGGCCTTCATCTCCCACGTAGGAGTCCTTCTGGCCCATTCCTACTATCACACTCCTGCACACAAAGCAAACAGTCACGTTACACCATGTTCATCGCCGTCATAGTGATGAGACACAATGACGTCCATGCTGGTGTCAGTACCTGGTGTCTGGGGCGACCCACGATGGACGGGAAGACGGCGCGGGGGGCGTCGTCTCCGGCGAAACCGCCTTGCATACAGAGCCATTATCAACAACGAGGACAGCGATTTCGTCGTCCATTTCTGAGAAAGACGATTAGATGAATAAGAAACAATATCTGGGTAGTTACAGTCATTATTGATCATTCATCACTGATTTCATATGATACCAAATGTCAGCTTTCATCCAGAAGTCCTCACACAAACGCAGGACTCACATTTTGAAATAAAGTCTCGAAGGGCCATTTGTGCTTTCTACGTGACTTTTGCAGAAATTTGTTTCCCTCCAATCAGCCCACGCTGGAATGACAGACGTTTGTCGGGCGTGGCAGCTTAAAGTCGTCCAACCTGCTAAACTTTCCTTCTTTGAGGTGTCATCACTTCAGGGCATTTCAAACAAGTTGAGGCAGAACCACTAAACCACTCCTGTTCAGCAAACTCTACATGCTCCATACATGATGCAACATGTGCTGGAAGCTGATCTAATACACCCTTTAATTACATCAAACACTGTGAAAAAAATTATGGTTTGAAACAGGATGACTGCTGCAGAAAGAAGCAGCTCTTTCCTCAGGACATTCATCAAAGTTCCAAATTAACCACGAGGAGGTGAATTACAGAGATTCAAAATAATGGTCACTTAATTGATGAATCCACGATTCTGAACATTTACTAAACTTCACTGAAAATATTCTTTATAGTCAGGAAATGCTCTCTAGGTTTATTGTTTCATCTCCATTTATGTTCATTAAACCATTAATAAACTCTTTTTAGTTTCTCTCGAGGGTTTTCACAGGTTTGACTACATCCTCATACCTGCACTGATCTCTTCCCGACACGCTGCCATCTCACTGATACTCTCCTGACAGAACTACTTGTGGAGCTGACAGAGCAAACACTTTTGAAATAAGCTGGTAGGACGGAAGTGTTAAATCATTTTTACAGGAGGGCAGAATCGCTTTCTAGTTCTGTGCATTAAACTGACTATTTCTCCTGACAATCCTGCCATCACTCAAACAAAGGTCACACCTGAAGTCATTCAGCGTTGAGATGATGATGACTTTGGCAAATAAACTCGATGATAAAACGTCCTTTCTTTTGATAGAGTCAGATAAAAGCCACCGCTCTCAGCGCTGGGTCTTACCTGCGCAGGTGTGGTTCCCGGGTGTGTCCCATCGGTGAAGTCTGCGGGTGCTCTCTCTGCCCCAGCTGCAAGCCTGGTGAATGCAGCATCACGAGCCAACCTCACCGGTTTTGGCCTGTCTGCAGGGACAGCTGGCGTTGTCCATAAAGCAACGTCCTTCCCCAGCCGGCTCATTGGTCCAGGTGAGCAGGAGCCCTTGCCAGGTTCTCTCAGCTCGTGTCCTGGATTGGCAGAGGAAGCATCTGTCAAGGGGGTGCATGGGAAACCTGTTTCTGAAACCTCATAGTGGGTTTCTGCTGAAATCATGGCCTCTACCAGAGAGCAGCTGTGGATTGGTCCCGTCAACTGGAAGGTGCGTGGAGTCTCAGTGATGTGACAATATAACTTGAAATACTGATGTGCAACATTTCTACTGGTGGAGACGACTTAATGAAAACTAATATATAAAGTAATAAATGTGAACTATCTCAATTTATTTCTTGGTTAGTTGATCATAATTATTTGAAATAGGATGAAGACTGGAACAAAAAAATGATTTTATGATTTATTCTCTTTCACTAATAATAACCTTCACATTTTTCATTTGTAACTTCTTCACCCTATTGTAATTGACCTGTGATCATTGTGTGAACGTTCCTGTCATTCAAGATACTTTGTCTCACACTATGTAACTTTGGGGTTCGGTCGGAGAAGTAATGTAACGCTTAACGGCACTACAGCCACCACCAACAACTATTTCACTGATTTTGGTGGGAAACTGGATCATATTTTATGGAGAAATGCTTTCGTTTTCCTCTGATGTCCTCCGGTTGCTCCGCCAACTTCTGTGAGGCTTTGACAGTCTGCGGGACGCCACGGAGACTACATCCATGTTTAGGACAGTCTGGGAGGTCATGGAGACTCACGCCCAGGTTTTAGGATAAGCTCATGGACATCAAGTAATTAGCCGCCCAGGTTTTAGACAGTCCATGGGATGTCACAGAGACTACGCTCCAGGTTTTAGACAGTCTGGTAGGACGCTACGGAGACTACGTCCAGGTTTTAGACAGTCTGTGGGGACGTCACGGAGACTACATCCAGGTTTTAGATAGTCTGCGGGGACGTCACGGAGACTATATCCAGGTTTAGACAGTTCGCGCACGTCACTTGAGACTACATCCAGGTTTTAGACAGTCCAGTGACGCCACGGAGACTTACATCCAGGTTTTAGACAGTTCGCGGGACGCCACAGAGACTACGACCAGGTTTTAGACAGTCTGGCGGACGCCACAGAGACCACGCCCAGGTTTTAGGACAGTCTGGCGGGACGCCACAGAGACTACGTCCAGGTTTTAGACAGTCGCGGGGATGTCACGGAGACTACGTGGGGATGTCACGGAGACTACGTCCAGGTTTTAGACAGTTTTCTGGCATATCCAGAATACTTAGAAACACCACAGACCACATCAGATCTAATCATCTAATCATGCCCAAACCAGCGTTGTTTTTTTGTGACACCAGCAGCTGATTTTAAACATCAGCTCTGTAATGAAGCAATCATCAACACACAGCATTCCAAAAACATGTTGCAAACACACACAACACAACGGAAGTGTTTCCAGAGGACAATGAACACGTCGACTGTTGCTACACTTTGTGATTTTTGTGACTCATGAAGTTAGAAGTGATTCAGAGTGCGGCAGCAGCAGAAGAAGAAGTCAAACAGAGGAAACCACACTGAAGAACCCCTTTAGCCCAGTTATATAAACCATAAGAACTCAGATTCAAGCTGGGATATTTCTCTCACGTAAATTAACTGTAAACTGCACCTCAGCAAAAAATGCACTGTTGGGGCTCTGTTAGGGCCCATCCACCTCCCTCTCTGTGCAGCGTACAGTGTTTCTTTAATCTCAAGAAATGTTAATTTCATTTACGAAATATCAATGTGAATTTACTCCACCAGACGTTAATTTTCCTCTGATAAACTAACGTCTGTGACCTCCTGTTGATCCACACTAACCTGTGATCAGGTGAACGGTGTCTCTGTCATTCGTACGCCTGTTCTCAACACTATGTAACTTTGGGCTCCGGGTCGGGAGATACGAACGCCACACTAAGTCACACACCACCAACTATTATTTCACTGATTTTGGTGAGTTGAGGACTCGTGGGGCACAGACACTATAGTTACACACACAGGTCAGCTGCCTCCAACACAAAGACCAGGATGAGTCTTTGTGAGTCTCTCTTTGGTCTTCACAGCGTTTCAGCCTCTGAGACCAACAAATAACTTTACAGTACCGAGGTGATTTACAGACTTTATGATGGAAACATCATAAAGGAGGTTCTGCTGCTGTGTTCACTGTTAGACTGGACACTGCTGGTTCAGAGGTTCTGTTACTGTGTTCACTGTTAGACTGGACACCGCTGGTTCAGAGGTTCTGGTTACTGTGTTCACTGTTAGACTGGACACCGCTGGTTCAGAGGTTCTGTTACTGTGTTCACTGTTAGACTGACACTGCTGGTTCAGAGGCGTTCTGCTGCTGTGTTCACTGTTAGACTGGACACTCAGTTAGCTCAGAGGTTCTGCTGTTGTGTTCACTGTTGACTGACACTGCAGCGCGAATTAGCGCACAATTGGAGAACATGTGAAGGAGCGCACTAAGTCAGCACACCACCAACTATTTCCTCGTTACTGATTTTGGTAAAACTGGATCATAATTTATGGAGAAAATGTTTTCCCTCTGATGTCCTCCGCTGCTCCAAGGCCTCAACTCTCTGTGATTACAGAGTTTATGATGGACAGTGAAGCAAACTGCCGACAGCTTACGCCATAGCTCATGTTAGCTCAGTTTGTTAGCTGCCGTTAGCTCATGTTAGCTCAGTTTGTTAGCTGCTGTTAGCTCATGTTAGCTCAGTTTGTTAGCCGGGCCGAGCTGGGCTGACTGCTGTTGGACTAGTCAGTAATATTAGCTGCTGCTGTGTCTGCTGTTGCGACCTGGTTGATGATTACTGTTAGCAAAGTTGTCGACTCGCTAGTTTTTGATTGTAAGTAATGTAACACTTTTTCACGGACACCCGTCCAACAGGACCTGTAGAGTCTGTTCACCGCTGAAAGGACCGGGCTGCCTGCACAGGGTCATCAGTGAACCAACACCCCGCTGGGCTCTGATGTTCCCCTTTTAAAACATCATGTGTTTCATCATCGAGTTGAAGTTTGATGACTTGTAAGACAAATCATTCCTGCTGCTTTTAATGAACTTGTTGAGGCACACTGTAGATTTCATTCCAGTGTTTCCACAGTCACTCTGTCAGGTCACTCCTGCAGGCTCCCCTCATGTGAAAATCCAGTTTTGAGAGTTTTTGGGGGGCCCACAGCTCATTTTTGCCACAAGACCCCCAACAGGTTGAACCGGCCCTGATCTTTTCACTCCTGTCTTTCTTTATATTCTCACTGTTGCTTCACACTTTTCTCTGTTTGCTGCAATTTCTCATCAGTTCAATTCATTAAACTTTTGGCTCCAGTAATCATCATTTTCCTGCAGTACGCTGATGCTTTGTAATGTGACATTGCAGCGAAACACCTTCAACAAAAAGTGAACATTGCTGCTTCACACTAGTTTTGCATTGCTATATATTGCAGAGGTGTTCCTGTTATTGTGTCCACACCCTGAACCTGCACAGACACGTCTGTCCGCTCAGTTACAGCCCCTCGAATGCTCCTCTGTCACTGAACTATGGTCTTTTAAAGATGTAAAAAACATCAGACTCGTCCAAACATAACGCAGGATTTCGGGGTGTTACCTGAGTCTGCTTCTTTCAGATTTTAAGGGGTGGTCCTCGCCAGATGTGGCCACACCCCCTGCGTTATCAGACAGAAGCTTCTTCCCATGTGTCCTTGTATGGACTTAACTGCAGCTGAAATTCCACCAAATGACACACCTGCTGCTGCAGAGGGAAGCGGAAGGAAGTTTTACTGAAGTCCTGCTGAACTTTTCAGACTTTTGTTCTAACATTCACCTGAAGCTCGCAGGTACCCGATGAAATGTGATGCATCGAGATCCAGAGCCACAAAATCCTCAAATGTCCCGAGCTGGGAGGGGATGTAAACGTAACGTGTGCAGTGTCTTTTAATGTCTCAGTCATTTTATCTGACTCACTCTCGTAAGAGCAAGTAGGATAAATGTTGATACTGAGTATTTAAATGAGTATTCTGACAAAGACCAGGTGCTGCAGTTTTCCTTATATGGACTTAAGTTCAGCTGAAATTCCACCATGTGACACACCTGTCGCAGAGAGTCCTGCTGTCACTGCACAATGTTTACCTGGAGGATGCTCGTAAAATCAGCCGTACAATATTTAGAGACTTGAGTATCTTTATTTTCGCTGCTTTTCAGAAGCAAATGTTGAACTTTTTATGCCACCACATGTATGTGACAGCTGTGGTTGTTCTAAATCTGAAGGTCTGAATTCAAATAAAACATGTTGCACTCATCAGATATGATAAACTGCCCAAAAACATACAGTATGAAGTGATTAATAAGCTTTGACCTGCTACAAAACAAAATATGTATCACAGACAGTTACATAATGTCTGCATAATAGAAGAAACTCCTCATACTTTGAGCACATTTTTTGATGATATGATTTGGACTTTTGAGGGCAGAACTTTTTTTATTGCAATATTTTTTACTTTTAGTTAAAGGATTTGAGTATTTTTTTGCTGAGGATTCATGACGTCCAGATCCTGAAAATTCAAGAGATGAGGAGATTTGGAGCCACAGAAAAGGGAGTGTTCAGTGTTTAAACTAGCTGAAAATTAAAGTGCGGCTCTTTTTACAGCTGTTTCTTCTTCTTCTTCTGAATATCTGATTGAGGCAGTTTTGGTTTTGACAGATCTGACTGCAGTGTCACAGTTTGCTCCTGGCATGCCGGTTGAGCCCCGACTCCAGATCAGCGCCCTGCAGTCAGGGCCACAGTCGACATTGTCCACATTTCCGGGCTGGTTCAGGCCTGTTCAGGGAGCCAGAGGAGTGTCAGTCTGCTGAACCACACACTCACTCTGAGACTGATCAACATGCGACAACACAAAGACCAAAAAAGGTGAGAACGCCCGAGAAACTTCCCGGATGGGAATCCTCCGTCTGTGTCCTCTTCACGAATCACACTGCTGTTCATGAGAATCGACGTGCAGAGACTTGAAGCCTGCAGCGGAGAGATAATCCATCATGTCTGCCTTCAGCTTCGTCAGTTACAGCCTCGTTTTGTGGTAATGCAGAAGAGAGAGACTAAAGAGAGATTAAAAGCAGGTTTCAAGTCTCTACACGCTGATTCACATGTTAATGAGCTGAAACTAGTGGAAGGAAGAATTCATTCAGAAAACGTGTTGATCAGTCAGTCTGAGTGGCAGATTTAAGTCTTGTTGATTCATTTTGTAGCTTCAGTTCAACCAAAATGAGTCAAACTTTATTTTCTGAAAAAGCTGCGATACAAAGTAAATTCTGTCCAGCTGCAACTACTGAGAATTTTTAATGAATTACCAGATGAATCAGTGGCCGATTAAATATAATTAAATCTTTTAAGAAATCTCCATTTCCTTAAGACCAAAGTCAAACACAGAGAATGTTCATGTCCAGGTTTTAGACAGTCTGCGGGGACGTCACGGAGACTATGTCCAGGTTTTAGACAGTCTGCGGAGACGTCCAGGAGGTCACAAGTGTCACAGTCAGACATGTTTAATAGATAATATTCAGCTTCATGTATGTTAAAAGATAAACTTCTCAATATAATACAGACTACCTTAAAACTGTATTTTACATGGTTGTGTGTGTCACTAATAAAAATGCGTTCGGTGTGAAATTTTATGCCGCTGTCATGTAAAAAGTCTTTTCTTCACTTCTGTAAGATGAAGCGTCAGCTCACATTTCCATTTATTCTGGTAGTCTTTGTGCTTCACTAGCGCCCCCATCAGGTCCAAACCTCTTATTGACAAACAAAGAAGCTTCCACTTCCACTGGTCGTAAACTAAATGTAATGTAGACTGTGAGAAATCATATTTATGGAAAATAACGCTACGCGATTTAGTGTGTGTTCTATACAAAACTAAGTACACAGACTTATCTGTAATATCAACTAAAATGTTCATTTATTTAAACTTATTTATTTAAGTAATAATGATAAATTACAGTTACTTTACTGTAAGATTTATACAGTACTTTTTCAGCTTCTAATATGTAAATGTATGTAAAATGACAACGTCTCATTATATAAATGTTTAAGTCCAAATATAACAAAAATGTCTTTGTGAAATGCCCAATGGTTAAACATAAACTTATTACTACATGTTCATTTAATTTGTGATCTTTTGTGTCTCTAAATATTTAGCTGGTACTTGATACATAAACCATAGATGTGCCTTTATGTTGATGACTGTTCGTTATATGTGCAGGTTGTCTGATATCTAAAACTTCACGATAACGTGGACAAACTTGATCTGCTGAAGAAGGATGACCTCCTACATGGAAAACATATTATTAATTAATAATTTATCAACTTCTGTTTTCAGCATTGAGAATTACATTAGTGTGGGTGTTTGTAGGTGGGACACATTACACATATACAGTATACTGCAGCTTTACTGCCCAGTACTTTTATTTTTTGTAAATTTACAGTATTGTTCAAAAAAAGTAGTATTCAGTGCAACAGCATGTATATCATGCAGAAAGGTGATCAAATGAATCATACACAAAATGATGAGAAGAATAAAAGTCATGTATAATCACTGCAGGAGCTGGATGAATGTATAGCGCCTTCTTGTGGCAGAATAACAGAATAACAGGTCGACTGTTTTCAAACACACAAAGCTTCTTATACATATTGCTGAAGTCAAAGGTCAATGGTGAGGTCAGGAGGGAAGAAAGTGTTCAGGAGCCTCTGATGTCTGATGCTGTGATATTTATTGATGCTCAAGGAGAATTAGAGAGACTTCAAACCACGAAGTGCCTGAGTCGGTCTCTACATTCTGCTGAACTCATACAGGTCACTGGGGGACTTTAAACCTCAAGATAACACCTTCACAAATACTACACGCCCAGAATCAGGCAGAGAGAACATCTTACCTATGCAGGTGTCACTGTCAGTATGTTCTAGTCTGGAGTATTACAGACATCTGGTTTATAGATTGAACGTCAATGGCAAGCTGTCTGTTATCTATGGGCTACAGCAGTAGTCTCGAGACCCTGGCCCCCACAGTGTTGAGATAGACTGGCACCTACTGTTCCCAACCAAAGCCAAACAACTAATACTGCCGAGGACATCAAGGCCCACACGTGACTAACTGTTCATGTCATGACAGACGATATAGAAACAAAACAATGTGAATTCTAAAAAACTACACAGAACAGGTTTTTATCACACTGTTTGACGTTCTTCCATTTTCCTCTCTCTGTCTGTTTGGCTCTTTTCTTTCTTTGTTATCCTCCGTTTGTCTGAGATGTTTGACTCTTTCATCTAAATGAAAATGTATGTATGTCCAAAACCTTCATGCACATTCATGTTCTCTAGGCCTCACCACCTGTGTGGTCAAATAACGTAGAGTTGACATGATACTGAAAAAAACATAAAAACTTTTAATGGCATGGACGCTGTAAAGAAACCATCGATTCTTTAAAATGTAGAAGTATCTGATCAAGAGCTCAGTCAGTGTGATACCGAGGATGATATAGTCTTCTTTTTGTATTTTTCTAGATCTTACTTCTTCTTCGTATTTTTCCTTTCTTCAAATCCTCCATTTGGTCTTTTAGATGTTTCTCTTTGTGCTTTGAGAGTTTTTCTAACAGCTCGCATCGTACTTTGTCATGACTCTCTATTTTTTATTTGTCTCTAAGGTTTTGTTTCAGTAGGTCCTTTATTTCTCCATATGTTTGTCTATCAGTGCTGCAAAGTCCTCTGTGTATTTCTTTTCTAAACTCATTGCTTGAATTCCTTCAGCTTATTTTTCTACTTCTTCTTCAGATTTCTTCTTCATTTCCTCACAGTTCTTTCTTTATAGTTCCTCTAATTCTTTTCTTTCCTTCCTCTGTTCTCTTCTGATTCGGATTCTTCTTTTTTCTTCTTTCGTGGTTTTTCTCTTCCTGTCTCGTATTCTCTTGGCTTTTAAGTTTTTCGCTCCTCATGTCGTCGCTGCTCATCTTCTCGATTTCGGTTTTCCCACCATTCTTTTCTTTCATTTTCCCAGTCCTCTCGTTGCTTTCTCATCTCTTCTCTGCTCTGTTCCATTTCGTCAATGCTGTGCTTTTTCTCTGATTCCGACTTCATTTTTCTTCTCCAGAGCTTCGCGTTTTCCACTTCTGTTGCTGAAGTTCTTCCATCCTTTCTTTTGTTCTCCTCCTCTCTTTTTGTTCTTTTCTTTCTGTTCATGCTCTTATATTTATGTTTTCTTTCATTTCAAGTTGTTCATCTCTCTGTTTTCTTTCCTTTTCAATTTCTGCTCTCTGTTCTTCCATTCTTCTTTCCATTGCTTGTATTTGTTCCTCATGTTTTTGTTGAAGCTCCTGCGTCTGTCTCTGCATCTCTTCTTCCCTCTCTTTCAGGATTCTCTCCACTTCATGTTTTATTGCTACCTCTGCCTCTTGAACATCTCATTAAAATAGCTGCCGCTATTTCTCACCATTACTCAACCTTTGTCAGCAGCTTGCTGACCTGAGTACGATTCATTAGATCCTTATTATTAAAAACATGATATCTGTCTCCA
Source organism: Protonibea diacanthus (assembly GCA_028641955.1). NCBI lineage: Eukaryota > Metazoa > Chordata > Actinopteri > Sciaenidae > Protonibea > Protonibea diacanthus. The sequence goes on from CM053985.1 coordinate 26,231,990, forward strand.
CAGTCATGTATCAGTTTTTTGACAAAGTCATCACAGTCTTCTTCTATGTAACGTTCAAATGTTTGATTGTTTAGTTCATCTCCTGGTGAATGTAACATGATAAAATTTTGGGAATTCTTGCCAAAGTATTTCTTGATCAGTTCCACAGAGTCTTTTTCCTCTTGTGTAAATCGCCAATCTGCAGCACCAGTAAGATCACATGGGGTCCAGGAGACAACATGCTGATGCATTTCACAAGCTCCTGTTGAACGTCATCATTGGACAGAGTTGTGTCAAACAATCCGGGAGTGTCGACCACAATGACAGGTCGCCCATCAATCTCTCCTGATGCTTTCTGGCAAATCTTGGTGACGGACTTTTGGCTGGGTTTGGATTTAAAATGTTCTTTGCCTAAAATTGTGTTTCCAGTTGCACTCTTCCCACTGCCAGTCTTCCCAATCAGCACCATCCTGAGACACTCTCTGTTCTGACTCTCTTCATCACCTCCAGTCTCACTTCTCTGTTTAACATCCTGCAGCTCAGCTTCAAGTCTGGAAACCTTTTCCATCTGAGCCTTGGTGAACATGTCCTTTGTGAAGCATCTGGATCCTTCAGCTCTCATCTTTTCCACCATGTCCAACAGCTCTGGGATCTGCTGCTTGTCCTTGATGTTCAGAACAACAGATCTTCCTCCACAGCCTGACGGAGCCCTGGATGCAATTATTTTGTTAAGAAACTTGGAAACATCTGGGAGTTTTGCAGGATCTGGACTCCACAGAACAGAATCATGGTGAAGTCATCGACTCGAGAGCTGAATGTGTTCTGATGAATTTCTAACCTCCCTTAATGTCCTCATCAGTGAGGGGACCACAGGTAGACCAGATGAAGGCATGGACCCCCAGGATCACAGAGGGAGATCCACCTGAGGATCTCATCACTGCCTCCGAGGTTTTCCAAGGCAAGGCAGGCAGCTCCTCCACTAGGGAAACCCAACAACGTCCACACCTCCCTGATGTTTAACACACTCTGATGAGTTGGAGGTTGAAGGAAACTCTGTCTGACCTAAATGGCCTTACGCTGAAGCTTTCTGCTCCTCTCCCACACACAGAACCAGGTTTAAAGCTGCTTTCATGTTCAGACTTGGTCTTGTGGTGTCTTCAGTGAAGGTGTGAGGAAGGTTCCTGTTGTCACACAATGTCGTTCTCAATCTTCTGCATTAATGATCCGTGGTCACCTTCAGACATGCTGTAGTGTCTTCTCCTCCACAGTCTTACAGTTAGATTCACAGTCAAACTTGTTTTGTTCTCCTGCAGGCTGGACCATCGTAGCGTTTTGTAAAGCATCTTGACCAAAACAAACTCAGGATGAATAGTGTTTGTTCAGCTCTTCTCACGAAACCAGAAGACTTCACCAACAGCAGAAGAACATTTGGTCCAGTGGAGGACAAAAGACTGATGGACCTCCTCACCATAGTACCTGTAATCGCCGCTCGCCTCCCTCTTGTCAGACCGGGTTTTGTCTGCCAACTGTGTCTCCCTCTGTCTCAGGAATCAGTCCAGTCCACCAGCCTTCACCTCGTGAAGCCAGCGCAGGGACCTCCACCCTCTCCTAGGCCTGCCATCACTCTCTGACAATCCTCCTCTGGGCCCTCCTGCCTCCGCCTGCTCCCTTTGTGTCACGTATTCACTTCTACAACAAACTTACACTCAAAAACTTGTTCATCTGCTTCTGGGTCTCTCAGAACTGACAGTACTGCCAATCATCATACATTCTGATCAAGTCGGATTATGAAAATAGGTCCTCGACCAACCATATGAGAAGATTACTACACATAATTTGTTTGAATAGGACAGAGAAGGATCCGGTCGTTACATTTTGGATTTGGACCAACCTTTATTAAATGGATTCAAACTATATACAAACCCCTAAGGTAGTGCTGAGATTTATTCAGCATTTGGATTAAAGTAAGCACTATCATTTGTCTTTGAACTGGATGTTCATGTTTGCTCTTATTACAGAGCGACCACTTCATTTATTTTACTTCAGTTTTCTCCTTTAATATAAACACTGTGCACATAATATATTATGTATGTATAAGAGTTAATAGTTACTTTAAAACTTTATTAACACAATATTTTTATAAATATAATAGTGTTAATAAAGACGTGTATTTGTACCCTGATGATGAACTCTTTGTAATATAAATATATATCAATTCAGCAAGTCATCAAATCTCATATTTTAGCATTATGTACACTACAATATGATATTACTGTTACTTACTTAATAAATAATAACCTCTCTGTTCTGTTTTATCAGTTTATGAAGAGCTTGTCAGCATTTAATAACAACAGTCACACTGAACTGGGAAAGACTTTATTCATCTTTTAAAATGATAAACAAAAAAGAAATCAAACACCAAACACAGAAGATATGATTAAAGATTCATCTGAATTATGTCTTAAGTTGATGTAATTACTTTTGAAGCAAGTTATTCTTTGATATTTGTGTGGATTTTAACTTGCTGCGGGGGCCCAGGTTCGAATCCCGACCTGTGCAGCTCTTTCCCGCATGTCATTCCCTCTCTCTCCCACATTTCCTGGTCATTCTGCAGCTGTCTGGTCCAATAGCAAAAAAAAAAAAATAGATATATATAAAAAAAATGATGAGCAGGTTAAATGATATTCACGTTTGCTTAATATTGAATATTTGCTGTGATATTTGTGATTTATCGCAGAGAAAAAAACTTGAATGAGATGAAGGAGTACTGAAGACATCTCCAGAACTCTAACCCTCCTCGTGGGACGTTCCCCATTGAACTGCCTCAGACACCGGCCATGGTCACCACTGGAAACGAAAACAGTGAATCAGTGAACAGTCAGTGTAGGAAGGAAGTCACAGCTTCTTTAAGGTGGACTTCAGAGATTCTGTCATCCATTATTAACTTGAAACTTTAAATTCAGCAGTGAGCTCATACAACAAACATCAAATCAAACACCACCTACAAAACACTGAAATTCTAGATGTTAATACAGACGACAACATTTCTCACTCTGTTCACTTTGACTTACCGAGACCATGCAGGTGAAAAAGGCAGCTGCTGTCAATGTTCAGGTGCTCTCCATTGTTCTCACAACTCTGACCCAAACGTAAGCAAAGCTCTAAACCAGATTCTTCTGCCAAAACCTGTAGACATTTTTCTAATTACTTTAAGGCTGGATGTTGATAATTTTCCCATGAACTGACTCTCCTCTCTGCGTTGATATCAGAATCAGTGAATGATCAAATGATTGATCACTGAAGAGTTGAAGGACTCTGCAGAGTTTCAGTTTGTGTTCTCAGTGAAGCTTCAGGCTGTAGAACCAGCAGGAACACATGAGGTCCAGGATCAGAGAGTCTCTCACAGTGTAGCATATGTCTTATCACTCTGTGATGGGAGATCCAGGGATGCAGCAGATCTGGGGTGTTGATGAGAATCATTTCTTTCTCCTTCACCTGTCCTCTTTCTCTCAGAAAGCAGTCTGGTTCTTCCTCAGTGTTGAACTTCTTCTCTCCCAGTATGAAGTTCCCCACTGAACTCCTCTTGAGACCAGCTGTTCCCAGAAGAACAACCCTCAGCTCAGACACTGAAAAGAGAAAACACAGTCAGTGTAGACTTCATCCATGTTGGACAGAATAAAACTGTTTTAACAACCAGTCAGGAAGTCACAGCTTTAAGGTACTCAGAGATTCTGTCATCCATTACAATTTGAGTTTTAATTCAGCAGTGAGTCACAAATAAACATCAAATCAAACACCACCTACAAAACACTGAAATTCTAGATGTTAATACAGACGACAACATTTCTCACTCTGTTCACTTTGACTTACTGTTAGGTGGCAGTCACTCAAAGCTGCTGCTGCGTGTCATGGGATTCACATGTGACTCTGTATGGAGACAGAAAATGTGGATCTTCATTCTTTGTTTTATTTACATGAAATCTGGAATAAACCTCCTGCTCACCTGCAGTCTGTCCAGGCTCTTTTTACTCAAACCAATGATGTTATCCATTCTAATAATCAAGTTTTCATGGGGAATCTCACTCAAGATCATGGGCTCAGGTCCCACGTTCACACATAAAACTTCAATGTGGCATAACACATCACTTAAATGTCACAGTCAGTCCTCTCTCCGCCCACTCCAGCCTCCTAGTTCCCACCTTGTGTTTGTCCCGCCCCGAATTACCCGTACCTGATTCTCAGTGACTTTGTGCCTTTGTTCTTCTGATTTGGCCTATTTTATTTACCTCCTGCCTTGCCTCAGCCCTTTGAATTGTTTTTTGACAGACAGATGACAGCAGACAGACAGACAGGCAGACAGACAGACAGACAGACAGACAGACAGACAGACAGACAGACAGGCAGGCAGGCAGACAGACAGACAGATAGACAGAGAGACAGGACAGACAGACAGGCAGGCAGACAGAGACAGACACAGGACAGACAGACAGGCAGGTGACACAGATAGACAGACAGACAGAGAGACAGAGAGACAGACAGACAGACAGGACAGACAGACAGCAGGCAGACAGACAGAGCCAGACAGGAACAGACAGACAGACAGGACAGACAGACACAGACAGACAGGCAGGCAGGCAGACTACAGAGACAGACAGACAGACAGGAGAGACAGACAGACAGACAGGCAGGCAGACAGACAGACAGACAGACAGGCAGGCAGACAGACAGACAGACAGACAGACAGACAGACAGACAGAGACAGACAGACAGGCAGGTGGCAGGCAGACAGATGGACAGACAGACAGATGGACAGACAGACAGAGAGATGATGGACAGACAGGCAGGCAGATGGTAGATGTGATAGACAGACAGGCAGGCAGACAGATAGACAGACAGACAGACAGGCAGGCAGACAGACAGTCTCTCTCTAAATCTAAATCTAAAGAAGTGTTCTCGTCTGTTTTTCTCCAAATGTTCACGTTCTTGTTCTTTCTTCTGTCGTTGACTTTCTTTGTGTTTTTGTCTCTTTGTTTCTTTTTCTTCTCTGACTGTTTGTTCTTTCTTCATTCTTTGTCTCTTCATATTCATTCACTTTACTCACCAACACAGTCAGTGTAGACTTCATCCATGTTGGACAGAATAAAACTGGATTAACAACCAGTCAGAAGTCACAGCTTCTTTAAGGTGGACTTCAGAGATTCTGTCATCCATTATTAACTTGAAACTTTAAATTCAGCAGTGAGCTCACAAATAAACATCAAATCAAACACCACCTACAAAACACTGAAATTTAGATGTTAATACAGATCTATTAACATTTCACTCTGTCCACTTTGACTTACTGAGATGAGATGCAGCCAGCCAGAGTTCTCCCGCATCCTGTATGGAGACATAAATGTTGATTGGTTCTTCATTGTCATGTAATCTGTAATAAAGCTGCCTATTAGGTGGGATTGTTGCTGTTCACAACCAGCATGAACATTTTCACAGCCTTAATAAACTGATACAATTATTATCTACTCTGCTGAACCA